>JALAZF010000053.1:15517654-20360308 GCA_022829125.1 Lathyrus tuberosus | reverse complement strand
CAAACAAATCACAAGATAAATCAAAAATCAAAAGTACTAAACAAAATTTATCAGTCATCCTATGCATTTAGTAGACAATGGAGGTTTCTCACCATTTTGGCTTTTGGACCTAAGTGATACAAGCATTCAACAAAGTTGCAACAAGAAAAAAAATTACATTTATACAAAGAAAAGAAGTTCTTAAACATTCTACATTCTAGAAAGAGGTAACCATGTACCTTGCCAACATTTACATGCTTAAATACTATCATCGTCATCTAAACTTGGAAGAATCTTCCTTGATGAACTATCATCACCAACCTAGAAATTCATACATTTCAACACCAAAAATGGAAATATTAAAATTTCCACAAGCATACCAACAATACACAATAATAAGCATACCAACAATACCACTTTAAGAGTTGAACATTCCTAACTGAAGAATTCAAAACTCTTAACAACATAAAAAAAGATAGTAAAAACTCAAGCTGAACAATTGTAACTGAAAAATTAAACTAAATAACAATAATAATAATGTGCTATGGTGTAGAAACACCAACAAAAGTATTTGTACCCCAAACATGGTACAAAGTACAATAATATCCAAAATGCTCCACAAAGTGGATAAAGTACAACAAACGATAATACAATAATCATAAATATCCAACAATGATCAAATGCAAACAGAAACTTCACTTTGTAGACCAAAGGAAGTTGCATAGGATCATTGCTCAAAATGACATCAACAAAAAAGAACTAGTCCTCCTCGAACTCAGTCTCCTCCATCTCGACCTCATCACCAGAACCAGACACCTCCACAAATCCAGACTCGAAACCATCATCACCAACAACATCATCATCTCTGGCCTCCTCAGCAGCATCCTCCTAACCTACATCTGCCCCCCTCTCAAAATTGTGGCCTAGCCTCAGGCCACACAGCATGTGCTAGAAACTGCTCCCTAGACATTATCGAGTGCTCCACTATGGGTTCCCTATACTGTAGCTAAAGTACCTGCATAGAGTCATGTAAGAAAATCATGGCACGCTGAGTCGCCGCCATCCAATCCTAGATATAACTGAATACATCCCTCTGAAAGGGATCAAAACCATGAGAACCTGCCAATCCTGAACCAGATGCACCACCAGCATCAGTACCCGCACTAGATTTCTGACCTCCCTTCCATCCTTTGGGCCTATAGAACTTGTCCACATATCGGTTATCAATAGCAGCTGGAACCGTCACCTGACGCCAGGAGGGTACTTTCACCCTCGCATGCACACAAAGTGACATAATCAAACAAGGAAAAACTAAAGGACAGTTCTTCCTAGATCCGGAACCAAGTCCGCTTTCAACTACTGCACGCATCTCATCCGCAATGATTCGAGCCACATCAATCTACACACTTGTTAAAATACTATGGACAAGGTGAGCAATAGGTATAGGCACAGTAGAGGTGTGCGACTTTGGCTTAATATTGGTCTAAACCAACAACAGAATAAGTTGGGCCATAGGACGCATGTCCTCCCTGTGATATTCAATTCAACAGTTTTTCCTTCCAGCAACAAATCACGAGTAAACATATCTGTATCTCGATGCAACCTCAAAGTATGGTGATAAGCATCAATTTGATTCTCTCCTAAAGTCAGAGGGTTACCTAGAACAATGTTAATTGTGTCGCGGTCGAACTTTACCTCTCGTCTGCAAACCAAAGTAGTCCATGTGAAAACCTCATCATCATTCAGAAGTGCATTTGCGTAGAACTCTCGAACCAGCTCCACATTGTAGATATCACCAGGTGTGATTAATTTCCCCCACTTCTTGCTTTCCAGGATTCTTGCTACAGCCTGGTAGGATCCTTGTGGGTTTAGGTTGAAACGCTATTCGGGCAGGATGCTCCTCCTCTCATGCGTGAGGTAGCGAGCAGCTTGCTTTGCTCCTTTAAATCAGTCCGAATTAAATTGGATTAGGGTCGGATGTGATGTGCTTCCGACTTTCCGTTTGTTCGAAGGAATCTTAGGAGCCATATGCAAAACCATCAACAAAACCAACCAGCCAATACACAATTTTTAATAGCGAGGAAGCAAAACAATTATCATCAGAATTAGAAATTAGCATCACAAAAAATTTAAAAAATCAGCCTTGTTCGCCCAAAAGTTTGCAGGGCGAAGCCCTTGCGAACACTCGTCCCAGATTTGCTAGGCGAAGTCCTGACGTATATTCGCCCCAGGTTCGCAAGGCGAACTAATGGCGAACCCTGCAAATTTCTTATTCAGCAGGTTCTGCCTACACTTACAATCACAAAACTTCTTCCACATGCAACAACTATTGCCACACCTGCAAAAATCAACCTGCGAAAAAGAACAGAAGAGTCGCCACCGAAAATTATTTATCCCGACGAAGGGAAAGGAAACGATCGAAGAAAACCTCAGCAAAGGGAAAGACATGGTCATCGCAACCATAGTCTGGATTCGGGAATCGGTTACGCGAGAGGAAGGTATTAGTACCCCCCTCACGTCCATCGTACTCGATGGGATTCACGCTTGTTGTCTAATAAAAGGGTGAGTTATCTAAAGCTTACTACTAACTGGAAATGGAACGGGGGAAAGAAAAGAAAAAATGATTTAGTAAGACATCGCCGTCCTAGGCCTACGTATTCCCTCAGGAACGGGAAAGTCAGAGTCAACGTAGTTCGGAGACTACAGGATTGATGGGGGGGAAGGTTGCTCACTAAGGCATCATTGTCTCGTGCCTACGTATCCTCAATCTAACGAGAAGGAGGAAATCAGAGCAGTCGTAGTTTGACCTACAAGGTCATTAAGTGTTCTTTATGAGCGATGTTAAGTTCGCGTCCAGCAGTCAGGGTCGACGTCTGTTTGTGACAAAACGAAAGTAACATGCTCTTTTCTGAAAATGATTTGAAACCCAATTAATCCCGAAGGATAAAATGATTTGAACTTTGTTTGTGTTTTTTAGACAGAAGTAGCTTAAGTTAGTTTGAAACTTGTATTGCACTAAAGTCTATGACATAGGAGCGAATGCGTCGCATGGTCGCCCCCAAACAGGACGTATGCTAAACACCCCAGAAAAGTGAAAGGAGACCCCTCATTCTTCATTTCCCATGTACTTAAGGCTCGTGGCGTACAATTCTCGTTGTATTTATTATGTGTCTTGAACTTGTTTTGAGATGAGAAGAGAAAGACTCAAAGTTGCAAAGGAAAACAACTAAGGGAGACTAGGTCCTAATGTTGTCATGCAAAATGGTCCTAAGATTGAGGTTATAGGACTATCCTTCTTATTATCATACATGGATTGCAAACCTAATGTGTCTCCTACCTCCATCTTAATAGGAAATTAAGTGGAGCTAGGAATCCTAAGGGATCACGTGAACATCACAAGTACACACTAGACTAAACAATCAACAAAGAGAAAAGAGAAGGGAGAAGTAATATGAAATAGAATTCATGTAAGTGTAAGCATCGATGTAAAGCACCAAAATTACTTACCATCTCCAAGCTAAGCTCAACTAATGAATAGTTGAAAGCAAAATGTACAAACATGCAATTAAGACTATGCTAAAGTCCTAAGACTACACTAGGATGGCTACCAAAAACAACCAAAGTTAGAAGTGTCCTAGAGGCATGAAATACTACTAGGGGAAGTAGCTAAACACACCAAATCCTATCCAAGTTAATGTCCTAAGGGAACATGCAAAAGATGTCAAGTTTTGTCTTACACCATCACCTAAACATGTATCACTTACAAGCAATGCCAAATGAACTTCTCAAAGTTAGCACAAGTGGAACTAATCCATGGATAAGCAACATACATCATGGAAACAAGTAAAATGAATGCTTGAAGCATTAAGAAGTGACCATGGGATTCACTTTAGGTCATGTTCAAATGATTTGCAAGTTATGCACAAAGATCTCATCTTAAGCATGTTTTGGCCAATTATGAACATATGATGAATAAGCAAGTGTGAAAGGCATTCATGAAAGCCTAATGTTAGAATTGAATCATTTCATTCAAATTGTAAACATGTCAAGTTATCACTCATGTCATCATGGCAAACCAATGTCCAAAGACAATGCAAACAATTGTCGAACTAGCATCCACACAATTCCACAAAATCATGTTAAATGGCAAGCAATGAAACTAAATCCAAATCATGTTAAATGTGTACCTAAGTAAAAGAGGAAGTGGTAAATGACATATAAATTATGTTTGAAATGTCAACAAATCATCATGGGATTCACACCAATTAGCATTCAAGAAGTTAGGCAATTCTAAGCAAAGATAGTACCTAAGACATGTTCAAATATTCATGAATCAAACCATGATTAAGCAACCAATAAGTTGGTATATGAAGACCAAAGTCATAAGTGAAACACATTTACAAATGCTTAAAATCAATGTTGAAATGTCACACAAGTTTGCAACAAATATCCTCTCCAAAGTCCATTCAAGTTAGGCAAACAAATCACCTAAACAATCTCCTATAAGCATGTTACTTGTCAATCAAGTAAAAGGAATGAAATGGAATGGCAACATAAGGTCAAAGCATCCAAGTAATAAGTGAATGACCTATAATATGTCCTAATTGAACCTCAAAGCAATTGTGCAAAGATGCATTTAAGTGGTGTCAAAGAAATAGGCAATGTGGAAGCACCATTCAAGTTTTCATACACACAAAGGTAAGCATCATTCAAGGAATTTTAAATGACATGTGAGTACATGTGGGCAGGCCCTATATTATGCTAAAACATACATGAAAGAGTACACAAATTATCCCTAATGGAGGGTGATATAAGGGCATGATCAAGTCAAGATATCAAAGCAAGCATTAGGTAGCATCGAGCATTCCATTAATTTCATACAAAACATGTGAATCATGATCAAATGAAACATTAAATTATGTCTCAATTATGCATCAAAGTACACTTATGAATGTGTTAAAACTCATCCCCAAAGTTGGCCTCAAGAGGCTTCACACAAATGTCAATCCAAACCTAGCTCTAGGCATGCTTACATATGACATGTTCACATTGGAAAATTGATGAAAAATAGTAAATGACCTTTGAAAATTATGAAAAATCAACCAAGTCATGTTAAGGCTAGTGAGTAATCACATACAAAATATTGGATCCAAATCATGCATCAAAAGCATTCAATTAATTGCAAACATCAAACACATGTCAAGGATGATCATACAAAGCAATGCTCAAAAGGTGAAATTAAAAAGCATTCCAAAATTCATGGACAATGCACAAACCAAGTATCAACATGTTAAGCAGTCCAAGGGATAATTTCACACCAAAAATCAGGCTCAAAACATTCGAGGCAGGTCCCTTTATATGGCTTGCATTACAAGGTATCTCAAAATGAACACATCATAGTCAGAATTTGAGAAAAAAATATTAACTGCACCCAAAAGTGAAAATAAAATTCACTAAAAATTAATTAAACCCCTCAGGTAACTCCTTGAATTTTCTCAGGATTTTAGAACAATATTTATTATTTTTAAAAAATTATTTTGCAACGTGTAACAAAAAAGAAATTAAAAAACACAAGAAAAGGGATGGGGGTGTGGCATTAGTAACTTGCTAGTTACATCCTCTTATGGGCTTATGCTGAGAGAGGTGCGAATATCAATTTTTGTGGGCCCAACACACCACAAAATGTTTCTCTTTCTCTCAGCCAAGAGGCTTCAGCGAATAACAATGAAAGGGGGTGGGGCCCTGAGGTCACGTGAGAGGCATCATGCCTCAATAATGTGTTGGCGAGATCGTGGTCGTTGATGAAATCGCACAGCTGAGAATGCTTTTCTCATTTATCATCACATGTTACTGATTGATCATACGACCTAGAATGGGTATTCATTACCACATGCTGCATGTATTACACTATGATATTGTACGCATGATTATGATCGTGTGGCCCAGAGTATTTCGTGGGACATCACCACATATCATCACATGCTACTGATTATACTATGCCATTATTTATTACTTTCAGCATGGAAAGAAGAAAATGAACGTCACATGCACTAGTAAATTTTCCAACCGGTCCATTTTATTTAATGAGGAAAAGAAAAAAAACCCGGGACGAATGGGAGGATGACACGTGGTCGTCTTCCCCAAATGCTCATGCAGAAAATCGTATGAACTCTCCATGGCCAATCTTATGCGCATGAAAACAAGAAAAAAAGGCAATCTTCAACAACACGTAACTCACTCAATTCTTAACCATTTTACGCAAAATAATAGTCCAAATTGAAGCCCTCGCAACGTAGATTATGAATATAGTCTTGAAATCTCCATTAACCTTCACACAAGAAAATACAAAGAGGATAATTTATGAACTCATACTTTGAAAACTCACATTTTTAATCAATCCTCATTCAAACACAATGACTCTTCATAGAGGACTTCAGATACACATTATCCACATGATTCCAAGGCTTATGTGAGTACTAAAATGAATCTAAAGTTTCAAGAATCACAAACTTGTATGAAGTTTTTCTCATGTACAAGAAACCCTAATACTTCGTGCAAATATTCTAATCAACACACCTAGAGCAAAATAAATGCTCTAATCTCCTTGAATCTTGCCAAAATTCCAAAATGATGTTGAAGTTGTTGCACTTTTATGGTGAATAAAAGTCAACAATAATGCATACAGTAGAGAAATTGTGTTATGGAGATGAAGATAGTGAAGAAAGAATGAAGAGATCTCCAAAAATGGTGCAGATTCGCAACCCCCAAAATTGGTGTCAATGGAGTTTCTTCAAGTTTTTGCTCTGGTTTTGTGAACAATGGAATCTAACCGAATTTGTTAGGGTCTTAGAGTTTATATATGGGTGGTTAAGGAGGTTTAATCATGGTTACTTAATGGTTAATGTGAGGTTAAGAAAAATGAAAATATGAAGGTTATGTAATGGTGTACATGGGTGGAGTTTATTTGGTGAGTTTTAGCATGGTTATCATGGCATGATATGGATGGTGGTGATGTACTGGTATGGAGAAAGAAACAACTTGCTTACTAAGTTTCTATTTTTTTCATGTATGGCATAAGTGGAAAATGATAATATGGTGCATGGAATTGTGAAGAGTTTGTCTTGGTTAAAAGTGGAAAAATGACATGTTGATGTTGTGATCTAATCATGCGCATGGTATAGCAGCAACATCACTTTGGATTTTTTTGCAAATTAAGTGTATAATAACAATGAATATTATGCTTCATGAAGGTGATTTTTAGTGATTTTGGAAGGCTAGAAATCCTTGAATTATGATCCAAACTCCATGGTTCTTGTAACCATTTTGAAGGGGAGGTTTGACACTACATTTTTCATGTTGGAAGAATGTGAAATTGAAGCTTCAATCATCATGAAAATTGGACTTGAAATCATGACTGTCAAGCTGAATTTTGAAACTTAGAAAAATTCTAAGTTTTTTCAATTAGACAACTTAATGATACCAACTTCAAATGATCATAACTCTTGATCTATAAATCCAAATGAGGATTTCTTTATATGGTTGGAAAGGTGAGAGATCATGTTACAACTTTCATTTGAAAAAAAAATTTCCTAATGAGTCTTGTATCCTGCTCAAATCTGGGCTTGAAGATGGTTGAAACTTGAGAAAAACTTTCCCAAAATGGAAAGTTCTTAAGAAACCCCAATTTCCAAAAATGGCAAGTTTTCACAACTTTTGATTTTTCTTGATTCTTTGGACATTTCTCGACCAAATTCCACTTATGGACCATGTTTGACATGAAGAACATGATTTTGACCTCAAAAAGTCAGGAGTTTACTTTTTCCTTGACCAATTGACTTTATCTCCAATTCTCCTGATTTTCAATCACCTATCCAATTGAAACCCTTGTGAATGACATCGATGGTCCATAATCCCACCTTAGACCCTTGAGAACACATAGAACACCGTGGAATCAAGTCTTACCCAAAAAATCAGAAATAAACTGACTTTAGGCAAAACCCTAATTTGGTCCCCAAAAATCAGGAGAAATTGACTGATTCTTCAAACCATAATTCCTCTGACCATGATGTAGATTGCCTTAAACCAATATGATTCATGTGATGATACGTGGTTAAAGATCCAAGATCCTTGCTTATGAAAGTGTCCCAAGCATGAACATCCAAAACCCTAGTTGAGGATCAACAGTTATAAGGGTGTGATCCTCTTCAATTCACGTGCCAACCTCAACCTCTTAATGAAATGGGGACCCCTATGAGGTGTCTTGAGACATGATGAGCCTTTGTGGCTTGAGTATTTGAACACATCTTATCCTCTTTACTTTGCCCAGTCAATGATAATGGTACCCTTGATACCATGCCTTATGAAACCAATGATGCATATGCAATGTTTATGACCTAAAAAGTACATGAAATGGATAACATAAACCACTAATGAGGGTATAAATAGGAGGGCAAATTTTGAGGTGTTACAGCTGCCCCGATTCAATCGACTTTGACCTGAAGGGAAGATTGCAATGACTTTCAAACATTCGAGGTACAGGGAGATTAAATACCAAAAGAACCCAGAAATTTGCACTCTGTGGGGATCTATATATATGAAATGTTTGCCAGCCAAAGGTAGACTCAAAGTAAAGATGCCACTCGAAAGTGGAATTGAAAGGGATGCCGGCCGAAGGCGGATTTGCAATAAACTGGTTTAAGAAGGAAAGAATGTCGGCCGGAGGAGGACTCATAACCGAATGGTAAACGAAAGAAATGCCAGCCGAAGGCGGACTCACAACTCAACGAAGGTGAATTTTGTAAGAAGAATGCTGGCCGAAGGTGGACTCGTAACAAATGATTTTAAAGGGAGGAATGCCGGCCGGAGGCAGACTCACTACGAAAGGGTAATATCCGAACATGACTTCATCAAAACACCAAGGTAAGGCGACACGAAGGCGGTCTCATGACCAGAGGTTACCATCACAAGATGGATTTTAGAAAGGAAGGCCGACACAAGGGTGGACTCAGATCCTAAACTCTAAGGTAGGCCGACACGAAGACGGTCTCATAACCAGAGTGTCGCGGCCGGCAAAATTATCGAGTCGCCATCATATTTTTTTAAGGAAAATAAATGATAAACCTAAGATCGTAATCCTAAGGATAGAGATTCCTAAGGTTTGGGAGTCGGTTAAGCGAGGGGAAGGTGTTAGGCACCCCTCACTTCCATTGTACTCAATGGGATCCTCCTTAAGTTTTAAGGTATGTTTGTTTGTCGTCTAAATTTTTATTTATTTTACAAAAGAATCCCAAGTTTTTTATTATTATACTCGCTAGGATTTACAACCCTATGCCTACGTACCTTCAATTTTGAAGGATCAGAGTAACCGTAGTTCACCTCCCCTATTCCTACCCCCTAATCCTAATTCCAAAACCTAATCCACTCTTTATACTCTTGGATAAAGAGTTTTATCCCCAAATCTATTATTTATACTCCTAGATAAGGAGTTCTATCCCTTAATCTATTATTTATACTCCTAGACAAGAAGTTTTATCCCTTAAATCCTGATCCATTTATTTATACTCTCGGAGGAAGAGTTTTATCCTTAAATCCCTTATCCATTGTTTATACTCTCGAATGGAGAGTTCTATCCCAAAATCCTTTATCCCTTGGCATATGTTTATACTCTTGGAACCTAAGAGTTTTATCCCAAAATCCCATCCTTTATTTAGACTCTTGGACGAAGAGTTTTATCCCAAATTTCAAACTCGTAAAAATCCTTTTTATATCCTTTATAAAATGAATCCCTAAAATTCCATAGAAATTAAAAAATATATAATAAATTCCCAAAAGGCCATTGTGCTAAAAATAGCAAAATTAACCCTTAAATTATTCCAATTTTAGAATGATTTCTAAATTCAAGACAATCCTAAAAGAAAAGAATTTTAATCCCCAAAATTAAATTAAATTCACTTTAATTTATTTTTATCCAAAACCCAGATTTTCCAAATAAAAACCAATACTAAATTTTTTAAAAATAAACCCTAACACAAGTTTTAGTAAAGTTCCAAATTTCCCAAAAAATACCTTGTCCCAACAAAATCCCCTAAAAAAAAATATTCTTATTATCATTTTTTTTAAAGAATTTACAAGTTATCCTAAATATATAAAACCTCTGAAGATTAGACCAAACCCAAGATTAACCTAAAAAAAATCCTAATGAAAATTATCCCTATATTTTAAAAATCCAATATTTTACAGATATAAAATATAAATTTATAGCCCCAAACCCAAGATTAATTCTAAAACATCCTAAATAAAATTATCTCTAAATAAAAATTTAATTCTTATTTTTTTAAGAGAATAAACCAAACATTTTAAATATATGAAAATATAGATTTAAAACCCAAACCCAAAATTAACCCAAAAAACCCTAAATAAAATTAAATTCCTACATTAAAAAGAAAATAGCCCAATTATTTTAAATGTATAAACCTAAAAAACAAACCAAAAATTGAAAATAAAAATAAAATCAAACTTAAATATTTATCCTAATACTAATATCCCTAAAATCCTATTTCTAAACCCTAATTAATATTTAAACCCTAATTAAATAATTAAATTAAGTAATTAAGTTAATTATTTAAAATAGTATCCAGGGGTGTATTTTCTACTGTAAAAGTATTTGGGCCAGCAACCGGGGGTGTAACTAGTATTAGGCGCAAGGCCCAACAACCAGAACCCAATTCAAAGAGAAAAAACAAAAAAAACCATGATGGAGAAAACCTGCTCGCTGACTCTCCCTTCACCGTTTGATCACGATCCTACGGGCTAAGACATATGCAATCTTAACCCTTGATCTTAATTACCCAACTCAGTAATCTGAACGCACGACCTGGATTCAGAGTTACCATAAGCCCTCAAGGGCATGCATGTGTGGGATACCAGTTGACTCTAACGGTCAACTCAATCCAGCGGCCTGGAATGCACCACTTGGCAACGATCCACGGTCACACGGAGGGAGTATATGACTCCATTATCTCTCAGACCCCCTCCATTTTCAGTTTTCTTTCTCTCTCTAATACGCCCATCTCTCTAACTCTCAGATTTCTCTCGCTTCTCTCCTCACTTCCGTCACCGGTGAGCCTTCTGGCCACCGTGCGAAACCTTCTACCACCACCCAAACCCAGAATCAGGTTGAGGATTCAACCAGAAACTTCAATCCAAGAACCCTAACCCCCCCACAAGAACCCTAGCCCTAAAACATGAACCCTAACTCTTTTTAAACCCAGAAACAACCTAATTCCTTAGGGTTCGTGCAGAACCCTAGGAACCCTAACCCCAAATAGGATGATCCCTATCCCTCGCTATGAACCCTAGGGTTCTAAGCATGAACCCTAACCCTAACTTACAAGAACCCTAACCCTAATATTTTCCGGAACCCTCAGATCACACCCCCAAACACAAATCAAACGTAGAAACACCACAACAACAAGCATGCGATAATGACGCAATAAATTTAAGGAGCTAAGTGTTTACCTCCTTGTCCATTTTTTACCTTGTCCCTCGATCTCCTTCTGATCTCTCTTCTTTGATTTTTTGCAGGTTATCAATGGGATTCGTCGCTGCTACCTTCGTCTGTCTTCGGGTCCCCTTTTTTGAATTGTTGTGTTTCTTATATAGGTTAGAGGATTAGGTTCGGAATTAATTAGTTAGATCTGTATTAGGAAATTTTTAATCTGATTACATTGTAATGTATTTTTTATTTGAATTTGTTTTGATTGATTTTTGTGTTGTAATTAAGATTAGTGTTCCGGATTTGTACCAATTGGATTGTAACCTTAATGAAATTGATTTCACTTGATTCTATTTTTGTTAGAAAAAGATCTAAATATGATTTGATTTTGATTCCACTCTCTGCGCGAGTTTAGGGTTTCTGAGTTAGGGGAAGACGACCCCTTCTGGGTCAACAATTTTGATCATCACTAAAAATAATAAAAAATCCTAAATATTAATACTATAACAATACCATATTGATAATAACAAATAATAAAAAAACAAACCCCATATTAAGAAATCAGTGACCACATAAATAGATAAAAAATAAAATAAATAATAAATAATAATATAATAATAACCACCTTACTAAATATTATTAATAAATATTAACAATATATTTTTGACCATATTAACAAATAAATAGTACATAAAAAATAACCATAAAATAGTAATTAGGATAAACACAATCAGCCCCTCTATTAATTATTCACTCTAGTTGCCACAAAAACCTTAGTTAACGATAAAACCCTAAATATTAATTAATTTAAAATGACTAAACTTAAAAACTTAGAATTATAATATAGTTCTAATGACCCTTAGCAAATAGCTATATAAAAAAAAAGCTTTCAAAAATGAACCAATTACAAAACAATTTTTTTTATAAATAATTAACTCTGAAGATTACAAGCTCTGATATGGCCACAAAGGAACTGAGTTCTGAAGATCTGAAGATGGAAGTTCTGATGAGCTAGTCCAGATGCTGAAGACTCTTTGTTTTCTTAAAGACAAGATAGAGAAGTAGTCCTTTCCTATTCTTCGTTTTGGCAACTCAAGTTGTTATTCTGTATGTCTTTGGATCATATAAGATTCTAGATGATCACAGATAAAACTTTGAGGATAACAAATTCAGGGGGAGCTGCTGTTCCAGACTCTGAATATGTTTGTTTTGGTGATTACCTTGTATAAAATGTTCAATCAAAATACTTGGTTTTGTCATCATAAAAAAGGGGGAGATTGTGAGAGTAAGAATTGTCTCTACAAGTCAATCTATGTTTTGATGATAACAATACGTATTTGTGAAAGAACCATTTTATGTTCTAACGTGTGTTGTGTACAGATCATATTCATAGAAATTATCAGATCCAACAAGCACCAGCCTGATGAGTGAAATTGATAATATGCGAAGTTACTATGTGTGACACAAGTCTCAAAAAGCAAGAACGCTTCTGTATCTAATCGTGATCAGTCAGATCCAAGGATACCGATATTGCTAATGCAATGCTCTTGTGGATGCTCTCTGAAAGTGATCGAGATTCTGAGGATTGCGAAGCTCCTGAAGAAGAGAACCGAAGTGTTGAAGACTCTCATGACTTGAAGTTCTGAAGGCGGAAGGCTCTGAAGACCAAGTGCAGAAAGACTCTGAAGACTTATGTGTTCTGATGATTAGGGTCCTGAAGATCAAGTATTGAAGACTCTAAAGACAGATTCCCAATGGACAAGTTCTGAAGTTTCAGAAGACTTGAAGAAGTAAAGGATAACGTGCTCAAAGACAAGTGCTAAAGTTTTGAAGACTGATTCCTAATGGACTTCTTCAAATAACTGAAGACTTGACATATCAGATATCCTGTTAAGAAGACTCTACTCATGCTCCATCCATTAACCATCAGAAGCCTCTGAAGTTCAGAAGTCACAGGTTACCGTTGAGTAACTGTACACGGCGCCCAAGAAAGATATATCCCGTCACTTCTCCCACAGCAAAAAAGGAGATGTGTCAGTACAGCTAATTATTACACAACGTCTCTTTTCCAACAGCCAACAGTATTTCAAACGAATAATTTCTACCGGGTTATTTAAAAAGGAAAGAGTATTCGCTTCTAATTGACGACACAGTCCACAGATCGATTCAGCCATGAATTGGGAATTGATCACAGTCATTGTGTGAAGATAGCAACAACGATGAGTTCTCGTTGTAACACTTAGAATATCCAAATCTATCACCATTTACACATGGCCATTGTTGTTGAAGCTCAAAGATCATCATTCAACACAACAACAATGAATTGGAATAGAAGCTGTTGATGAAGAAGATAACATTGTAAATCAATCAAGTCATCAACCACCTTCTCGTCAGCGTTACATTGAAGATCTGAAGCAAGGAGTTGTTGCTCAAAGCTTGCTCACCCCGAAGACGAAGAAGAAGAAGATTTACAAGATGTCAACAACTTTCAAATCATTATACATCTCTGTAGTTTCTTAGAATAGCAAGGAGCTGTTGCTCACATCTTGCTTGAACACTTGTGTGTTCTTTGTACTTAAACTTAGGAGTAATCTGCTTGTTAAGAAGCATCTTTGTAATCTCCTGTATAACTATTTCTTGGTGAATTAGGATTCCTTGAGTGGTCAGTGTGACTGGAGACTCGAGAAGACAATGGCGAGATGTCATTGTGGGAAAAGCCTGAAATAGGGTTAGTAGTGTTATATTCATTGTGATGAATCCCTGAATGTCTAGCTGTGAAAGCCTAGCAGTAGATCTTGCGAGATTGGAACCTTCAGGTCAATTTTCGTTATATTCATTAAGTTGAATCCCTGAACGATTCATTGTATATTAGTCACAGTGCGGCTGTGTAAGTGGTTAGTCACCGGCTGTTGCCCGTGCATCTGTAATCGAGATTGATTATAGTGGATTAAGAACTTGTGTTCAAGGCGAAATCACCTGAGGAGGGTGGAATGGATTAGCCTTTGCGGTGAACCAAGATATATCGTGTGTCCTTTACTCTTATGCTTAATGTTCTTATTTGTGTTTCTATATAGAGTATCAGAACCCTACACAAGTAAGTCAGAACCTTGCAGCTTAACTCTGATAAGTTTCCGCACTGCAAGTTCTGAGAAATGGATCTTATATTCTAACTCTTTTTAGTTCTGAAGCCTCATGCTTAGCAAGTCTGAATGTAACGTTACCAGTCATAGTCTCTCAACGAACTCTGATGTAATCCTAAGTGATTCAACAACAAGAAACGAAGAGTAGTCAAAAGAGCAAATACACAATTCAAACCCCCCTTTCTTGTGTCTTTCTCGAACCTCCAATTAGTATCAGAGCTCCAATTCTGTTATTGATGGATATTAAACACCTAACAGTGTTAGAAAAAGATTCGGATACGGTGCGTAGAAATACTCTGGGTAAGATTAAAATCCACTTACTATTTCTGTAACAGTTCAGAAGTTGACTGTGTACAAAATTGTAATCAATCTGAAGTACTTGAGCAAATCATTGATTCTGTAAATTTTGTAGTTGTCAAACAACTAAATCTTCCTCACTTAAGTTTTAATGAAGATTAAAGAATCAACTGATAAAATAGACTCATCAGATAAGAAGTAGTATCTATTGAATGCCTATCTTGGAAGATACGTGTGGATGAACCACGTATGTGCTCAAAGTTAAATCATCAGAAAACAAGAAGTCTTGTTTGCTGAAGATAAATTCTTTATGAGTTTTTGAGATGTTTTCAAGAAACAGATTAGGTCCACCCTTGACTTTCTCGTTTAAAGCTCATTCAGAACTTCTTCATGTAAAGAAGAAAAATTGTTGTTCTATGATTTTGAATTTCAGAGTGAAGTCTGTTGAAGTCAGAAAATCTGAAGAATTCAAACTCTTAGAAATGATTCAACATTTAAATCTTGAATGATCTAGAAGTTAAAAGATTCATTGAAGAACTGAACATTGTGTTCATGAAAATCTATGCAGAAATCTGAAAGAAATTTCGGGAAGAAGAATGTCAAGGATTCATCAAATACTTGATCAAGAATGAACTCTTAAGCTTTGCTTGAATCAGCATAACTAAGTTCTGATTACTTGAAACCATCTCTCAGTTGAACCAAACGTTAGTGATCAGATCACTATATGATAAGTTGTTCAGAACCCTTCAAGCGCTGGATTCAGAAGATGCTAAACCAGACACTTAAGTTTTTCACTTAAAATCAAAAGAAACTTAAGCTACTGATGTTCTTCAGAATGAAGAAATCAGTTAACATTCTCCTCATAAGTAGATATGCTGGACCAACCTCAGACAAATTAAATCAGCATTAAATCCAAGTTCAGAAGACACCTCTTCTTCAAACATCATAAGGAAGCAGAAGCAAAAAGATGATGATCGGAAGCACAGAGTCAGACTGGAAAACACTCAGACTAGCCGTAAAAAGATTTCTGAATCTCTAAGGCATGTTATCGCTCATCCTCATTATTTGAAATAGTAGCAATAATTTGAACATTAGTCATATTAGGATTATTGAAACTATAATAATACTCTCACGCATTTATGATTAGACAATTTTCAAAAATTAAATAAGCAGTCATAATCACGTAGTGTCAGCGACCTACTGCTATAGATATACGACGTTTAAAGTCCATCACACGTCGTTTCACTGACTACCACAGCTATTTATAGCTAGTCTTAGAAATGATGAACCCCGCGTGCTCCAGATTGATAAATAGCTATTAAATCTCAAAGTACTTTTCACTCCATTATCTAACTAGGTAGAACCTCATCTCTCAAACAATTCAACTTTGCACAAAATGTCTTCCCACAACATCAGAGGAGAAACATCCGATCTAGAACTCCTGAAGGAATTCACTGTGAATTTAAACCTTCTGCCACAGCTCAACAAAACAAGCGTTCTCTCTGGAATTATATTTCAGAACTGGGAAAATTATTTCTCCATGCTTGTTGGACCTATATTCCCTGAACTGGTGACTGAGTTTTGGGCAAATGCACGAACTCTAAAATATGATCTTGCAAGAATGCTATTCTATCTGTTGTGGCTGGTTGTCCAGTCTTGATCAACCCCACCATCATAGCTAAAGCCATTAGGTGTGTCGAAGATGGTGTGACTGTGGAAAGAAACATCAACAACCATAGTTTCGACAGGCATTTGCACAACATTTTTGAAACAGAGGGGCATCCCACTCAACCTTGCACCCTCACTTCATTTGCTAAAGATTGGTACAAGCTTATGGTGACTAATCTAAGACCAAGAGAAAGAGGAGGAGGCTGGTTGTCTGACCAAGAAAGATTATTCATTTTCTTTTTAGTATCTAGGATCAAAATAAACCTACCTCAGTCCATGTACAACCATTTAAAGGAAGAAATTAATATGTCTAGGGAAGACACAATCTACCAAGTTCCCTACTACAGAGTTATCTCTCACATTCTTGACCTCCAGGGAGTAGTTGGTCATTGCAGAAGAAATGGGATGACTGAGAAGGTCCTTCCTGAATTTTGTTCACCGATGATGTTCTTAGTCTAAGATAGGATTTTAGTTACTTCTATTTAACTAAGCTTATGTTACATCTTAATCTTTTTGTGATTTGTGTGAATATTTCACACGAAAAGGCTTGGGATTGTCTAGAGACCATAAATCCCCCATAGGTCATGATTAAGTAATGGTTCCATTGCCACTTATTAAGATTATGTCACGATTCTTGATTAAAGGAATTAATCATTAACCTACCTTCCCACGATACTTAGTGCTTCTAGGAAAATCAAACGTTGCGGTTTCAAACTCTTCACAGAAATAACCTTACTTCTTAATCTATAAAAGCATCAAACCCTAAGACATCAAAAACACTCTTACTCATCTGAATGCTCAGCCTAATTACCTTTTATTTTCCTCATCAATCCCTAAAGATGGCATTCGTCTCACAAAATGCTTCAACTCTCACAACCATGCAAAATCCAGTTGATCATCTTGTCATTTTATCAGAAATGATTCTAAACTTCAACAATCTAAAGGCGAACGGATGTAATATTACTCCCTCAATGAAAGCACAAGGATGGAGTAACTACTTCAAAAGGTTGGAAGGACCAACCTATGGATGTTTGGTTAAAGAGTTCTGGATTCATGCTAATGCAGGCTCGACTCTCATTAGTTCTGCGGTCTTTGGAAAAAGAGTCTACATATCTGAAAAGACTATTGCAGATCTCTTGGAGCACGAGAATAATGGATTCAGAATTACCAAGGATCTACTTAATGAGGAGAGAGAAGTAAAAGTCATAGCCTTTATTTTCAATGAAGGAATAGCAGTTGAGAACCAAGTATTCTCAAACCTGAGAGAACCACTACAGGTTTGGTTCAGAGTCTTGCAGGGAAGCATTTTTCATCATCTTCCTGTGAATCAACTCAACGACACTCAGAAGTGTGTCTTGTTCCTTCTCCTTAAAGGAATTAAGATCAATCTTCCCTCCGTTCTCTTTAAACTTCTGAAGGAAGCCATAAGAAACTCCAGAAGTGGTTCTAATCCGGAGATCAAACTTATTCCATACGGAAGACTCATCTCTGACATTTTTGTTGAATCTGGAGTAGTTGATGATATTTTAATCGATGAAGGTGAATCAAGAAAGCTGCTTAAAAGCGCTGGGAAGATTCTCAAGTTTGAGGATCTTATGAAGGAAGACACCACTCTGGACAATACATACTTTAGGGAACTAATTCTGACTCCCAGGGTCCCAGTTAAAGGTTTTCCAAAAATTTGCCACTTACAATCAGGCAGAAGTCAGAAACTATCTGAGGAGATTTAAGGATGAAGATATCAGTGTTTGGATCAACATGAAGAATATTACCGATGTACTTCAAGAACTCACAAATTGGAAAGAAGAAAGTAAGAAGCAGAAAATGGTTGATGATGAGGAACCCTTATCTAAAAGATCAAAAACCGTGAGTGATGCATTAAAGTCCTTTAAGGACAATGCAATCACAAAAATCCAAAGCTTAGTAGAAGCTTCCAGTTCCTGTGTGGACTCCATGGAAATAAGTAATATCTGGACTGAGTTCCATGAATGGATCTCAGTAGAAATTGTGAAGAGCAAGAGGCTGCCAATTACTCAAGTAGAAGAAAAGTTGCATGTCTCAAGAAATGATGACTCTGAAAACCTTCTCTCATCTTCTTCATCATCTTTAGGCTCGCTCTAGTCTAACTCAATAGGACCCATGAAAACCCAGCTTTATTAGGACTACGATTACTTAAAATTTTTCTCATTAGGAATTTGGGTTTAAATTATCTATGTTTTGATTATCTTGAACTTTTCAAGATTAAGCTCAACCTATGCTCTGCATTTTAAAACTATTTTATGTTGATGCTTCTATCTAATTGTTCATAAATAAAATGCTATAATTAATCTCTACAGATGATCTAAAACCTTCAATTGGTAATCAGATAATTCCATCTAATTGTACTTAAAATGAATATGATATGGTTAAAGATGGTTATCACTAAATGAATTGGATTGTTCTTAACTGCTCAAATGCTGGCTCTATGTTCTATGTTGTTTAACATATCCAGAATTTATAATGATTTTGATATGCTTAAATGCTTAAATACTCATATGCTCTAGCACTTTTTGATGATGTCAAAAAGGGGGAGAAATATAATGATTTTGATTGAGAAAAGGAAATCTGAAAGAATGTAGAACTCAAACAAAGTACACACATAAAAATGCGTTACTACTAACGTTTGTTGTTTGATGTTATCCGAGGAACTCTAAACAAGTTCACTAGGCATTCTAAGACAGGTTAAGAAAGAAGAACAGTGAAGTACACTTCGTGAACATGTGTTCAGAATCAGATCTACCCACTACTTTTCAGAAGTTGAGAACTGTCTGAAATTTGATTGAGAAAAGGAAATCTGAAAGAATGCAGAACACAAACAAAGTACTCACATAAAAATGCATTACTACTAACGTTTTTTGTTTGATGTTATCCGAGGAACTCTAAACAAGTTCACTAGGCATTCTAAGACAGGTTAAGAAAGAAGAACAATGAAGTACACTTCGTGAACATGTGTTCAGAATCAGATCTATCCAGTACTGTTCAGAAGTTGAGAACTGTCTGAAAGTCAAAGTTTATCGTGATCTCTGTCTCACTTGGTTCAGAAGCTGTAAGCTGTCTGAAAATTTGAAATTTAGAACGCCGGAATCAGAAGAAGAAAACTCTGAAAGCAGTCAAGACAAAGTATACATCTCAAGATGCTTACTCAGAAGAACAGTGCAAATCAGAAGACAAAGAGCTGTCTGAAGATCCGGATTGAAGATCCAAGAACAAGTAGTTCTGATGTTTACCAGGAACCAATTGAAATGAAAACGATTTGGTATCAGACTAAATCAATAATTGGTAATCAGACTCAGTACACAAAGATTAGTATCAGACTCATCAATCAGAGCAAAGCTGTGAATTATTATCAAATACCTTCACTGGTATCCATTCAACACATTAAGGAAATACCTCTCAAGTGGTATGAGAAGAAATTCTTCACTTGGTATCAGACTCAACATACTCTGGTATAAGACTCAACACATCACGTGATATCAGACCAGAATCAAATCATGAGTACCAGATTCAGAATCAAGCATTGATTGATCACAAATATTAACCTTCAATTGGTATCTGATCAAAAATCAAGCTTTGATGAACCACTGAGTTGTGACAATAACAAGGTTCTGAGATGAAGATCTGTGTTTAAAAGTCAAACTCTGAAAAGTCATGATCTTTATTGGTGATTAAAACTTAATATTCCTGAACTTCGTTCTGAAAGATCCCAATATCTGACTTATAGAAATTAGGGGGAGACTACCCAGAAGATTCAAATGATAAATCCTATAATCTTCACAAAGTCTGAGACTCAGGGGGAGTTTCTTGAAAGACAATGTCTGTCTCTAATGAATAGCGAGGCTATGTTATTAGATAAGAACTGATCTGTTTGTGCTCAAATGAATCTGCTGAAAAGTGGAAATGCTTCAGAAGACTCTGAAGATTACAAGCTCTGATATGACCACAAAGGAACCGAGTTCTGAAGATCTGAAGATGGAAGTTCTGATGAGCTAGTCCAGATGCTGAAGACTCTTTGTTTTCTTAAAGACAAGATATAGAAGTAGTCCTTTCCTATTCTTCGTTTAAGTTGTTATTCTGTATGTCTTTGGATCATATAAGATTCTAGATGATCACAGATAAAACTTTGAGGATAACAAATTCAGGGGGAGCTGCTATTCCAAACTCTGAATATGTTTGTTTTGGTGATTACCTTGTATAAAATGTTCAATCAAAATACTTGGTTTTGTCATCATCAAAAAGGGGGAGATTACGAGAGCAAGAATTATCTCTACAAGTCAATCTATGTTTTGATGATAACAATACGTATTTGTGAAAGAACCATTTTATGTTCTAACGTGTGTTGTGTGCAGATCATATTCATAGAAATTATCAGATCCAACAAGCACCAGACTGATGAGCGAAATTGATAATATGCGAAGTTACTATGTGTGACACAAGTCGCAAGAAGCAAGAACGCTTTTGTATCTGATCGTGATCAGTCAGATCCAAGGATGCCGATATTGCTAATGCAATGCTCTTGTGGATGCTCTCTGAAAGTGATCGAGATTCTGAGGATTGCGAAGCTCCTGAAGAAGAGAACCGAAGTGTTGAAGACTCTCATGACTTGAAGTTCTGAAGGCGGAAGGTTCTGAAGACCAAGTACAGAAAGACTCTGAAGACTTATGTGTTATGATGATTAGGGTCCTGAAGATCAAGTATTGAAGACTCTAAAGACAGATTCCCACTAGACAAGTTCTGAAGTTTCGGAAGACTTGAAGAAGTAAAGGATAACGTGCTCAAAGATAAGTGTCAAAGTTTTGAAGACTGATTCCTAATGGACTTCTTCAAATAACTGAAGACTTGACATATCAGATATCCTGTTAAGAAGACTCTACTCATACTTCATCCATTTACCATCAGAAGCCTCTGAAGTTCAGAAGTCACATGTTACCGTTGTGAGTAACTGTACACGGCGACCAAGAAAGATATATCCTGTCACTTCTCCCACAGTAAAAAGGAGATGTGTCAGTACAATTAATTATTTCACAACTTCTCTTTTCCAACAGCCAACAGTATTTTAAACGGATATATTTCTACCGGGCTATTTAAAAAGGAAAGAGTATTCGCTTCTAATTGACGACACAGTCCACAGATCGATTCAGCCATGAATTGGGAATTGATCATAGTCATTGTGTGAAGATAGCAACAATGATGAGTTCTCGTTGTAACACTTAGAATATCCAAATCTATCACCATTTACACATGGCCATTGTTGTTGAAGCTCAAAGATCATCATTCAACACAACAACAATGAATTGGTATAGAAGCTGTTGATGAAGAAGACAACATTGCAAATCAGTCAAGTCATCAACCACCTTCTCGTCAGCGCTACATTGAAGATCTGAAGCAAGGAGTTGTTGCTCAAAGCTTGCTCACCCCGAAGATGAAGAAGAAGAAGATTTACAAGATGTCAACAACTGTCAAATCATTATACATCTATGTAGTTTCTTAGAATAGCAAGGAGTTGTTGCTCACATCTTGCTTGAACACTTGTGTGTTCTTTGTACTTAAACTTAGGAGTAATCTGCTTGTTAAGAAGCATCTTTGTAATCTGCTGTATAACTAATTCTTAGTGAATTAGGACTCCTTGAGTGGTCAGTGTGACCAAAGACTCGAGAAGACAATGGCGAGATGTCATTGTGGGAAAAGCCTGAAATAGGGTTAGTAGCGTTATATTCAATGCGACGAATCCATGAACGTCTAGCTGTGAAAGCCTAGCAGTAGATCTTGCGAGATTGGAAACTGCAGGTTAATGTTCGTTATATTCATTAAGTTGAATCCCTGAACGGTTCATTGTATGTTAGTCACAGTGCGGCTGTGCAAGTGGTTAGTCACCGGCTGTTGCCCGTGCATCTATAATCGAAATTGATTATAGTGGATTAAGACCTTATGTTCAAGGTGAAATCACCTGAGGAGGGTGGACTGGATTAGCCTTTGCGGTGAACCAGGATATATCGTATGTCCTTTACTCTTATGCTTAATGTTCTTATTTATGTTTCTATATAGAGTATTAGAACCCTACACAAGTAAGTCAGAACCTTGCAGCTTAACTCTGATAAGCTTCCTCACTGCAAGTTCTGAGAAATGGATCTTATGTTCAGACTCTTGTTAGTTCTGAAGCCTCATGCTTAGCAAGTCTGAATGTAACGTTGCCAGTCAGAGTCTCTCAACGAACTCTGATGTAATCCTAAGTGATTCAACAACAAGAAACGAAAAGTAGTCAAAAGAGCAAATACACAATTCAAACCCCCATTTCTTGTGTCTTTCTCGAACCTTCACTTGTGGCACTTCTTAACGTACTTGAAGCAGTCCGATTCCATAGTCAACCAATAATACCCTGCTCGGAGGATCTTTTTAGCCATCGCATGCCCATTTGCGTGGGTTCCGAAGGATCCCTCAAGGATTTCCTTGATAAGCTAGTCCTGTTCATGTCCATCTAAACACCGGAGCAACACCATGTCATGATTCCTTTTATAAAGTACATCTCCGTCGAGGAAAAATTGGGCGGCCAGTCTCCTAAGAGTTTTCTTATCCCCACTTGAGGCATTTGCTGGATATTCTTGTTTCTAGAGGAATTGTTTGATATCGTGAAACCACGGTTTATCATCTACTTCGGTCTCCACTGCTGCACAATAAGCTGGTTCATCTAAGCGATTGATTCTTATAGCCGGTGCTTCATTATACCATTTGACTTTGAACATGGATGCCAAAGTTGCCAAGGCGCATGCCAGTTGATTCTCGTCTCTAGGAATATGATGGAAAATGATCTCATCGAAGTATGTTATCATTTTCCAGACACAATCTCGATATCGGGTTAGTTTAGCATTAAGTGTTCTGCATTCTCCCTTGACTTGGTTGATGACGAGAGCCGAATCTCCGTATACCTCCAAAATCTTGATTCCGAGGTTAATGGCTTCGCTGATCCCCAAGATACACGCCTCATATTCCGCCATATTGTTAGTACATGTGAAGCATATCGTCACAGTAAAAGGTATGTGGAATCCCGTGGGAGAAGTTATAACAGCCCCCACCCCATGTCCTTCTGCATTTGAGGCACCATCGAATATAAGCTTCCATCGAGATCCGGGCTCAGGTCCTTCGTAGGAATCTGGAATATCATCATCTCTTACGGCCATCACATCCTCATCGGGAAAATCAAATTGCATAGGTTGATAGTCGTCCATTGGTTGATGAGCGAGATGATCAGCTAATACACTCCCTTTTATAGCCTTTTGGGTGACATACTAGATGTCATACTCAGTCAATAGCATCTGCCATCGAGCCACTCTCCCAGTCACTGCAGGCTTCTCGAATATATACTTGATGGGGTCCATTCTTGATATCAATAAAGTAGTATGGCACACCATGTATTGTCTTAATCGGCGGGCAGCCCATACAAGAGAGCAACAGGTATTCTCCAAGAGTGAGTATCTAGATTCACAATCTGTGAATTTCTTGCTCAAGTAATAAATTGCGTGTTCTTTTCTCCTTGTTTCGTCTTGTTGCCCGAGTACGCAACCCATCGAATTGTCAAGCACTGTTAGATACATTATGAGCGGTCTTCTAGGTACTGGTGGCACCAATATGGGTGGTTCTTGTAAATATTCTTTAATTCGATCGAAGGACTATTGACAGTTTTCACCCCATTCAATAGTTTGACCTTTCCTTAACAGCTTGAAGATTGGCTAACAAGTAGCAGTAAGGTGGGACATGAACCTAGCAATGTAATTTAATCTCCCCAGGAATCCTCGTACTTCTTTTTCAGTCCTCGGAGCTGGCATTTCTTGAATGGCCTTTACTTTGTTGGGTTCCACTTCTATACCTCTTTGACTGACTATGAACCCTAACAGCTTCCCGGATCTAACTCCAAAGGTGCACTTCACAGGATTTAATCGTAGCTTGAACTTTCTCAGCCGTTCAAATAACTTTTATAGGTTGACGACGTGATCCTCTTCGATTTGTGATTTAGTGATCGAATCATCTACATAAACCTCTATCTCCTTGTGCATCATGTCATTGAAAGATAGTGGCCATTGCCCTCTGATATGTTGCCCCTGCATTCTTTAACCCGAAGGGCATTACCTTGTAACAGAAGGTTCCCCATGAAGTAATAAAGGTAGTTTTTCCATGTCGGAGGGAGCCATCTTGATCTGATTATATCCGGAAAACCCATCCATGAATGAGAAGACTGAAAATTGAGCAGTATTATCCATCAACACGTTAATGTGGGGTAGTGGAAAATCGTCTTTAGGACTTGCTCTATTGAGATCTCGGTAGTCTACACACATTTTGACATTTCCATCCTTCTTTGGCACGGGCACATTGTTGGACACCCATTCTGGATACTTTACTGCGGCTAAGAACCCGGCGTCAAACTGCTTTTTAACTTCTTCCCTGATTTTGAGAGTCATATCCGGTCTGGTCCGCCTTAACTTTTGTTTAACCAGCGGGCATTTAGGTTTGAGCGGTAGCTTATATTCAACAATATCCGTATCCAACCCAGGCATATCTTGGTAAGACCAAGCGAACACATCTACATACTCTTGTAGTAATTTGATCAACTTTTCCCCTACGTCCCTGATTAAAGAAGCACCAACCTTAACCTCCTTCTCGTCCTCTTCGATCCCCAGATTCATCACATCCACTGGTTCCTGATGAGGTTGTATTACTTTGTCCTCTTGGTTTAACAGTCTGGCTAATTCTTCAGGAAGTTCACCATCGTCCTCATCACCCTCTTCCGCTTGGTTAATCAGGAAATCGAAGTTGTAAGGAATCATAGCAGTGTCGTTTTCAATAGGTTCATTTTTAAATCTGCACGAGGGAGATTTTTATTGTTTATTATTTTTTTAAATTGATGGGAATGAAAGTACTGAGAAACAAGTGTATTGCCATTTGAAAAAAAAAACGGAACAAAGATGAAAGAAAAAGATCTTGGTTGAAAACAAAAATGCAATTTTATTATTAAATAATTCAAAGAAACAAAAGGTGGCCCTACAAAGCTTGTCCATTTGCCTTGGGCATAGCAAAGGACTTATTATTATTTTAAAGGAAAAAAGTAAATTACTTCGAAACATAAATCATCTCGGGAATCTCGATGTCCCTCTAATTGTTGAGAACTGTATCTTGTGAGCAATGGCACACCCAATCTGGTATCCCCTTATTTTCCTCTTCAATTTCAGTCACTTGATCTTCATCTCTAAATCCGGCATTATGGAAAGTTTCTTCGAGAGGAGGAAATGTCATCTGACGAGACTTCTGAACCCCCTTATTAGCTGGTTTGTAATCCATCCCGAACCGATCCTTCTTTTCAGGTACCTCTATCACCTTGCCCCAACCCCTAGTATCCCCATTCTGGATTAAGTCTGTGATCTTTTTTGGCCTTTCCCCTTGTCGAGTGACTTGCTTACGGCTGACTGTTGCAACTTCCAAAGCTTGGAAAGGTATTTCAAATGTCTCCCCATCCACTTCTATGTATCTGAATGACGAGAGATGGCTGACGAACATGTCTTCCTCCCCATCGACAATTATTAATTTGTCCCCAGATATGAACTTTAACTTCTGATGAAGTGTGGAAGTAACTGGGCTCGCAGCATGAATCCACGGTCGCCCTAAAAGACAAGTGTATGAGGGATTGATGTCCATGACTTGGAAAGTGATCATGAAGGTATGTGATCCCACCACTGTAGGTATGTCCACCTCCCCAATTACCATTCTCTTCGAACCGCCAAAAGCCCTAACAACTAGGGAACTGGCCTTCATAAAGGTCCTTACAGATGTTAATTTCATAAGGGTATCCTTAGGCATGACATTTAAGGCAGACCCCGTATCCACTAGCACTCTTGAAAGAATAGTATCTTGACACTTGACTGATATATGCAAGGCCTTATTATGTGTTTGCCCCTCGGGAGGTAATTCCTCACTACTGAAACCTAGACAGGTACTGGCGGTGATATTGGCGACTACTTCGTCGAACTGAATCACTGATATATCTTTGGTGACATGTGCTTCATTCAATACCCTCAGCAGGGGTTCCCTGTGTGCCTCCGAGCATAATAACAAGGATAGAATAGAGATCTTGGACGGTGTTTGATTCAGTTGGTCCACCACCCTATAATCACTTTTCTTTATAGTTCTCAAAAATTCCTCGGCGTCTTCTTCAGATATATTCTTCTTGGAAGACCCTTCACCTGTATTTGTGGTTTCTTTCCCCTTTGAGCTTTCGGGGGTATCCTTCTTAGGTTGTTTAGAGGAGTACACTCTTCCACTACGGGTCATTCCTCTAATACCAGCTATGTTAGTAACAACTGGTGATGGTATTATAGGCTTTCTTCCCACGGAGGCAGTGATGTCATACTTCCAAGGTACAGTCTTAGTGCTTTCATATGGAAATGGTGCTGGAATATGGAAAGTGATGGGGCCTTCTGACCTTGCAGGCACTGGCACTTTGACTGGTGCAGGAACAGGTATTTGAATTCGCGTTCGTGTAGGTATCAGAATTGATATCTGAACAGGAGCCTGTGCAGGCCTTGAAAATGGTATTTGAATAGGTGTTTGTGCAGACCTTGGAACTAGTATTTGAATAGGCGCTTGTGCAGACCTTGGAACTGGTATTTGAATAGGAGTCGCAACTCCTCTTTTCTGGTACGAAATCTCAGAAGGTACTTGCCCCTGGGATTCTAAGGCAGCCACTTCATTCATATTCCTTAAGTACCCAATCTGTACTATCCCTTGGTCCATTAATTGTTGGAGGACCCTCTTCATCTTCTTACAGTTATCGGGATCAGATACGCAATCCTCGCAGTCACCGTGCAAATTTTCAAACTCCTTGTACCCAGTTAATACTTCCCTCACTTTCGTCATAGGGGTCTTTACTTGGTCTACCCCTCTGATTAGGACATCCTCTCCTAGTCCCTCAATGGAGTTAACAGTTGACCCAGCATGCCCTGGAAAAGGATTATCTCCTACATTTGGATTGTTATAAGTGAAATTAATGACCTTCTGATCCAGCAGATCTTGCACCCTAAACTTGAGGGCTAAACACTTTTCAGTCATATGCCCCGACGATCCAGCATGATAATCACATATAGCATTAGCATCATACCCTCGAGAAGGAGGCGTAGGAGGGGGTCCTAACAGCTTGATTTCTACCAGTCCCTTTTGGATTAGCATAGGCAGGATCTGAGTATATGTGGTGGGTATAAGGTCAAAATCCTTCCATGGCCTCCTTTGTTCCCTTCGGGGATACTTCTGTTGTTGTTGATTTTACGGAGGTGGCGCCCTTGGCTGTTGGATTTGGAGCGTAGGAGACGCTTGATTAGAGGCCGTAGCTGCCACATAAGGGTTATAAGGTACCTGAGTATACCTATCAGCAGAAATGGCATTGGACTCCTTCTTTGAGTTGTTTCCGGAGTACCTTTTGTTGTTATGCTGACTAGAAGACGACTTTCCAATCTTTCTGCTTTTTAATCCATTCTCAATCCTTTCCCGATGATAACTAAATCCGCAAATCCAATTGAGATATACCCAATCATCTTTTTGTAATATAGCCCTTGCAATGTTCCCATGAACATATCTACCGGCTCACTTTCCAGCAATGGAGGTTGCACACGAGAGGCTAGTTCCCTCCATCTCTGGGCGTATTCCTTAAAAGATTCATTCCCTTTTTGGGACATGTTTTGTAATTGCATACGATTAGGCGCCATGTCCACATTATATTGGTACTGCTTTAGAAAGGCGCTTGCAAGGTCTTCCCAAGTCTTAATGTGAGCCCTCTCCAATTGCATATACCAGTCCAAGGATGCCCCACTAAGGTTGTCTTGGAAAATGTGTATCATCAGCTTCTCATTCTTAGCATGGGCACCCATCTTTCGAGGGAACATCCGAATGTGGTTTTTGGGACAACTAACCCCTTTATCCTTCTCGAAGTCAGGTGCCTTAAACTTGGGAGGTATGACCACATTAGGTACCAGACACATTTCCAAGGCATCAATCCCAAAGACTTTGGATCCTTCCACAACCCTTAATCGCTCTTCAATTATCTTATACTTTTCATCGCTTCTCTTCCTTCCATGGCAGCCAGTTTGGTTTCACGAACTACCTGCCTTGAATCCTCCTCTCCATATTGGAGGTGTCAGTCATCATAGACCTCACGAGCGACAGGTATCTGTATAGGTCGTGATTCTCCATTATGCTCAGGTGAAGGAACAGACCCTACAGGAGGCTGAGTGTTAGTCTTCCCTTTACTAGCCTCCGATGTTTCACGTTCCAAGTCAGCCACAAATCCCAAGAGAGGATTATTATCTTCATACTGGGGAGGAAGGGTAGGGGCACTCCTACGGTTGCTAGCTTCGGTGTCTCTTGCTATCAAATTCTGAATAGCTCGAGTCAGTTGGTCGATTTTGTCCTTCATTTCCTCCACATTTCCTTTGACATCATCCACATCTCCCTTTAGAGCAGCTTGGTTCAGTTCCATTTGTTCCATGGCTTTCTTTTGGTGAGCACGAGTGTTGGGTAGAGACGTCAGATTGTTATGATGATTCTGAGAGAAGATATTGAAAAATGATTTCCGTTTGATTTTTTTTAAATGATTTAGGTTTTTATGCATGCATGAATGTATGAGTATGCAAAAATTACTTTGTAATAGGAATCTTAAACCTTTATTCATTGAGAGCAAAGCCAAGAATAATGGAAACTTAAATACTTTTATTAATGAAAAAGAAAGTACGAGGGTCAAAGCCCCATTTATTACATAAGGAAACCAAACTAAGGATAAACCCTTAATTTATTCATAAGTGGAAGGTAAATAAACAAAAAAAACCATTACATAGAGAAACTAAATGACTCCTAATCCTTGTCCTAAACTCCTCTACCATTTCCCGACAAAGTTCAAGAAAATCAGCGATCTCTTTTACTGGTTTGAAGATATCTGCCATGTATTCCGCCTCCTTTAAGCTTCGAGGGATCTCATAAATCAGGTCATTGGATAGTATAACCAACTTCTAATATCTCTCTCGATAATACGCCTCTTTCCTTTGCAAATCTGCCATAATCTCCAAGTCCTCCCTAGTGGTTCGCTCTAATTGTTGGTTATGTTCTTCAACATAGGTGCCCAACTCTCTAAGTTCTTCGTAAGACTCCTCAAGCTCCTCGTATAGTCTTCTAAGCTCTCAGTTTTCTTCCTGAGTTTCCCTCCATCCTTCTGGTCGTAGGGCAAGAAGTTCTTCAGCTGATCTTATCCGTACAGTTGCATCCAAGGCTTGCCTTTTGCTATCGAGAAGAGCGTTAGCTAAGCTTTGGACTTCAGCCTCTAGGTCTTGGATGCGCCTATCACATTCCTCCTTGAACTCCCTTTGCATAGATGTCATCCAAATGTCCCTCCATTCGTCCCTTTGACGCCAGGCTCTATCTAATTGCTCCTTATGGTCTTTGAGACTTGAACTTACAGCTTGAAGGTCGGCGTAAGCTCGCTCCTTCTTCCCTTCCTCCATTTGGGCTATCCCTTCATTAATCCCGGACTGCTCCAAAGCTTCATTGAGGCTCCTTCTCAATTGACTGTTATCCCCTGTGACTTGATAAAATTTGCTCTCCCATCCTTCTTTTTCTTTCCCCAATTGTAGGACAGTCTGTTTGAGTTTTTCTACCTCCTCCATGGAGATCATAACAGGGGCTTTTGGTTCAGTGGGATGTTGCAAAGTGAAGGCTAACTTTACCATTTGCACTCTTTCCTTCATCCATTGGTCGTAGGGTACCCTAGATTCCTCCCTCGGTCTATTGAGACTACCCTTCCCTTTGATGCAATGTCTCCATGCTTGAATGATTTCCACGACCGTGGAATGATCCTTGGTTACCTTACCTTGCAGAATAAAACCCTTAAGCAGTCTATCTTCACGCTTGTATATTAAGGGGTGCCCCAACTGTCTCATAGCTAAGATGGGGTTATAGTTAATGCACCCTCTAGATCCAATTAAAGGCACATTAGGATAATTCCCACAATTCAAGATCAAGTTTTCCCGGTTGAGGACGTTTGGAAAGCACAGGATATCTGTATCAACGAGGGAGACAAAGTATTGGGACCACGCATGCTTATTCATTCGCCCAAGGTCGTCCATACTTTTTGTCAAATGTGAACTGAGCCATTTATATAGTAACGGAGCACAACATATCATAGCTCCATTCTTCCTTTCGTGCCTTAGGTGGAGGGTATGGTAGACATCTGCTAAGAGAAGCATCATAATATTATCCAACATTTTCCAATCATTATTAATGGCATAATCACTGGCTTTTCTTTCCCAGAAACTCCTTGAGAAGCCGTGGAAACCTTCGTGAAACCTCATACTATTCTTTAGAATATCTTAACGGATGTGAAAATACCCAGCAATCTCCCCTAATAAAGGACAATACCCTATCTCCTTGAATGGCATTTTCCTTGTTATAGGGAAGTCCTGAATCTTATGAAACTCTTCGAGAGTGGGAGCCATTTGGAAATTCTGAAACTGAAAACATCTCAATTCGATATCATAGAACTGAGCTAGTGCAGTTAACCCCTCTTCTCGAATAGGAACTGTTACAAGGTCCAAGATCTTCCCATAATTTCGAATAATAGACTTCCTTCTTGCACCAAATAACCCCATGGCATAAATTTTCAACCCTTCAATATCAGATGTCCTTACAGTAATTGAAATAGTCTTTCTTTTTCTTGAGTCCATTTCCTTGCTTTGCTCTCCCTTTTTTTTAGAAAATTTTATGATTCCTGTGATGTAAAAAAAATTTTCCTGAACATGATGAATGAGTATTTTGATTAAATGTTATCTGGTTAAGGTAAGGTGAAATGCAAGCATGACCCTAACTAGGCAGGCTCTCTATAATAAGTTAGGTCTAAGTCTTATCTACCCAATCCCCTCACATGTAGGATATATAGTTTTAGGCAGCATAACGACCCTAGAATTTACAGACTATACCCTTGTTTTACCATGAGAAGGATCAAGCCTTCCTACGGTAAACCTTCGGGATAAGTCACATCTAGGAAGATCCTAGTAACGACCCTTGAGGGTTGAATACTTAGGATCACCGTGGGTTAATTGGGTTTTCTAAAGGTCCTCAGAATCTTGAACCACATCCAAATTTATCAGCTATGTTAAGGGCTAGCCTTACCAGGAAGATAATTTTGGAGGGTCTATCTGAGTGTGGCATCAATGCATAGTCAGGATGTTACATCCCTTCCATTAACATTTATGTTCCACGTCCTAACTTAAGGTATACTCCAAGCTTGGGTTTTAGCTTCACACATCACCATATACCAAACCAATGCAATAATGACAATATAATAAATATAAATAACAAATATAATAAAATAAAATATAATATAAAACATAAAAAAAATAAAAGATAAAACAATTAACACCCAAGACAAACAAACATAAACCCTACAACCTGAGGTTAGGAAGGACTCTCTTCAGGGAGGCGTCCCCAGCAGAGTCGCCAGCTGTCGCGGCCGGCAAAATTATCGAGTCGCCATCATATTTTTTAAGGAAAATAAATGATAAACCTAAGATCCTAATCCTAAAGGTAGAGATTCCTAAGGTTCGGGAGTCGGTTAAGCGAGGGGAAGGTGTTAGGCACCCCTCACTTCCATTGTACTCAATGGGATCCTCCTTAAGTTTTAGGGTATGTTTGTTTGTCGTTTAACTTTTTATTTATTTTACAAAAGAATCCAAAGTTTTTTATTATTATACTCGCTAGGGTTTACAACCCTATGCCTACGTACCTTCAATTTTGAAGGATCAGAGTAACCGTAGTTCACCTCCCCTATTCCTACCCCCTAATCCTAATCCCAAAACCTAATCCACTATTTATTCTCTTGGATAAAGAGTTTTATCCCCAAATCTATTATTTATACTCCTAGATAAGGAGTTCTATCCCTTAATCTATTATTTATACTCCTAGACAAGGAGTTTTATCCCTTAAATCCCGATCCATTTCTTTATACTCTCGGATCCCTTATCCATTGTTTATACTCTCGGATGGAGAGTTCTATCCCAAAATCCCTTATCCCTTGGCCTATGTTTATACTCTTGGAACTTAAGAGTTTTATCCCAAAATCCCATCCTTTATTTAGACTCTTGGACGAAGAGTTTTATCCCAAATTTCAAACCCTTAAAAATCCTTTTTATATCCTTTATAAAATGAATCCCTAAAATTCCATAGAAATTAAAAAATATATAATAAATTCCCAAAAGGCCATTGTGCTAAAAATAGCAAAATTAACCCCTAAACTATTCCAATTTAAGAATGATTTCTAAATTCAAGGCAATCCTAAAAGAAAAGAATTTTAATCCCCAAAATTAAATTAAATTCACTTTAATTTATTTTTATCCAAAACCCAGATTTTCCAAATAAAAACCAATACTAATTTTTTTTAAAATAAACCCTAACACAAGTTTTAGTAAAGTTCCAAATTTCCCAAAAAATACCTTGTCCAAACAAAATCTCCTAAAAAAAAAAAAATTCTTATTATCAATTTTTTAAAAGAATTTACAAGTTATCCTAAATATATAAAACCTCTTAAGATTAGACCAAACCCAAGATCAACCTAAAAAAAAATCCTAATGAAAATTATCCCTATATTTTTAAAAACCAATATTTTACAGATATAAAATATAAATTTATAACCCCAAACCCAAGATTAATTCTAAAACATCCTAAATAAAATTATCCCTAAATAAAAATTTAATTCCTATTTTTTTTAAGAGAATAAACCAAACATTTTAAATATATGAAAATATAGACTTAAAACCCAAACCCAAAATTAACCCAAAAAACCCTAAATAAAATTTCTAAATAAAATTAAATTCCTACATTAAAAAGAAAATAGCCCAATTATTTTAAATGTATAAAACTAAAAAACAAAACCAAAAATTTAAAATAAAAATAAAATCAAACTTAAATATTTATCCTAATACTAATATCCCTAAAATCCTATTTCTAAACCCTAATTAATATTTAAACCCTAATTAAATAATTAAATTAAGTAATTAACTTAATTATTTAAAATAGTATCCAGGGTTATATTTTCTACTGTAAAAGTATTTGGGCCAGCAACCGGGGGTGTAACTAGCATTAGGTGCAAGGCCCAACAACGAGAACCCAATTCAGAGAGAAAAAACAAAAAACCATGATGGAGAAAACCTGCTCGTTGACTCTCCCTTCACCATTTGATCACGATCCTACGGGCTAAGACATATGCAATCTCAACCCTTGATCTTAATTACCAAACCCAGTAATCTAAACACACGGCCTGGATTCAGAGTTACCATAAGCCCTCAAGGGCATGCATGTGTGGAATGCCAGTTGACTCCAACGGTCAACTCAATCCAGCGGCCTGGAATGCACGACTTGGCAATGATGCACGGTCACACGGAGGGAGTATATGACTCCATTATCTCTCAGACCCCGTCCATTTTCAATTTTCTTTCTCTCTCTAATACGCCCCCTCTCTCTCTAACTCTCAGATTTCTCTCGGTTCTCTCATCACTTCCGTCACCGGTGAGCCTTCCGGCCACCGTGCGAAACCTTCTACCACCACCCAAACCCAAAATTCGGTTGAGGATTCAACCGAAAACTTCAACCCAAGAACCCTAACCCCCGCCCCCCCCACAAGAACCCTAGCCCTAAAACATGAACCTTAACCCTTTTTTAACCCAGAAACAACCTAATTCCTTAGGGTTCGTGCAGAACCCTAGGAACCCTAACCCCAAATGGGATGAACCTTATCCCTTTCTATGAACCCTAGGGTTCTAAGCATGAACCCTAACCATAACTTACAAGAACCCTAACCCTAATATTTTTAGGAATCCTAAGATCACACCCTTAAACACAAATCAAACGTAAAAACACCGCAACAACAAGCATGCGACAATGACACAATAAATTCAGGGAGCTAAATGTTTACCTCCTTGTCTGTTTTTTACCTTGTCCCTAAATCTCCTTATGATCTCTCTTCTTTGATTTTTTGCAGGTTATCAATGGGATTCGTCACTGCTACTTTCGTCTGTCTTCGGGTCCCCTTTTTTGAATTGTTGTGTTTCTTATATAGGTTAGAGAATTAGGTTAGGAATTAATTAGTTAGATCTGTATTAGGAAATTTTTAATTTGATTTCATTGTAATGTATTTTTAATTTGATTTTTTTTTATTGATTTTTGTGTTGTAATTAGGATTAGGGTTCCGGATTTGTACCAATTGGATTGTAACCTTAATGAAATCCATTTCAATTGATTCTATTTTTGTTAGAAAAAGATCTAAATATGATTTGATTTTGATTCCACTCTCTGCGGGAGTTTAGGGTTTCTGAGTTAGGGGAAGACGACCCTTTCTGGGTCAACAATTTTGACCATCACTAAAAATAATAAAAAATCATAAATATTAATACTATAACAATACCATATTAATAATAACAAATAATAAAAAAACATAATAATAAAATAAACTCCATATTAAGAAATCAGCGACCACATAAATAGATAAAAAATAAAATAAATAATAATATAATAATAACCACCTTACTAAATATTATTAATAAATATTAACAATATATTTTTGACCATATTAATAAATAAATAGTACATAAAAAATAACAATAAAATAGTAATTAGGATAAACACAATCAGCCCCTCTATTAATTATTCACTCTAGTTGCCACAAAAACCTTAGTTAACGATAAAAACCCTAAATATTAATTAATTTAAAATGACTAAACTTAAAAACTTAGAATTATAATATAGTTCTAATGACCCTTAGCAAATAGCTATATAAAAAAAACTTTCAAAAATGAACCAATTACAAAACAATTTTTTTAAAAAAATAATTAACTATAAAACAAAAATCCTACTTATTATCTAATTAATAAAACTAAACTAAAACTTTTAACCTCTAATCTAAAGATAAGGACCCCTTATATAAAATCAATCCCAAAATGGGCCTACGAGTGCTAACAAACCCAAAAACCCAATGACACCTGAATGACACCCTCTGGTAGCACAAAAAATCCAAAAATGGTAACAAACCACTAGTCAAAATTTAGGGTACTACACAGAGGTTACCATCACAAGATAGATTTTCAAAAGGAAGGCCAACACGAGAACGACCTCAGATCCAAACACAAAGGTGGGCCGACACGAAGGCGGTCTCATAACCAGAGGTTACCATCACAAGATGGATTTTCAAAAGGAAGGCTGACACGGAGGCGGACTCAGATCCAAACACAAAGATAGGCCGACACGAAGGCGGTCTCAAAACCAGAGGTTACCATCACAAGATGGATTTTCAAAAGGAAAGTCAACACGAAGGTGGACTCAGATCCAAACTCAAAGGTAGGTTGACACGAAGGCGGTCTCATAACCAGAGGTTACCATAACAAGATGGATTTTTGAAAGGGAGGCCGACACGAAGGAGGACTCAGATCCAAACACAAAGGTAGGCCGACACAAAGACGGTCTCATAACCAGAGGTTACCATCACAATATGGATTTTCAAAAGGAAGGCCGACACGAAGGCGGACTCAGATCCAAACACAAAGGTAGGCCGACACGAAGGCGGTCTCAAAACCAGAGGTTACCATCACAACATGGATTTTCAAAAGGAAAACCAACACGAAGGCGAACTCAGATCCAAACTCAAAGGTAGGCCGACATGAAGGCGGCCTCAAAACCAGAGGTTACCATCACAAGATGGATTTTCAAAAGGAAGGCCGACACGAAGGCGGACTCAGATCCAAACACAAAGGTAGGTCGACACGAAGGCGGTCTCATAACCAGAGGTTACCATAATAAGATGGATTTTCAAAAGGAAGGCCGCCACGAAGGAGGACTCAGATCCAAACACAAAGGTAGGCCGACACGAAGGCGGTCTCATAAGCAGAAGCCACCATCACAATATGGATTTTAAAATGGAAAGCCGACACGACGGCGGACTCAGATTCTAAACTCTAAGGTAGGCCGACACGAAGGCAGTCTCATAACCAGAGGTTACCATCGTAAGATGGATTTTCAAAAGTAAGGCCGACACAAGGGTGAACTAAGATCCAAACACAAAGGTAGGCTGACACGAAGGCGGTCTCATAACCAAAGGTTACCATTACAAGATGGATTTTTAAAAGGAAGGCCAACACGAAGGCGGACTCAGATCCTAAACTCTAAGGTAGGCCGACGAGAAGATGGTCTCATAACCAAAAGTTACCATCACAAGATGGATTTTAAAAAGGAAAGCCGACACGAAGGGGGACTCAGATCCTAAACTCTAAGGTAGGACGACGCGAAGGCGGTCTCATAACCAGAGGTTACCATCACACGATGGATTTTCAAAAGGAAGGCCAACACGGAGGCGGACTCAGATCCAAACACAAAGGTAGGATGACACGAAGGTGGTCTCAACACCAAAGGTAACCATCACAAGATGAATTTTCAAAAGGAAAGCCGACACAAAAGCGGGCTTAGATCCACACATAAAGGTAGGCCAACACGAAGGCGGTCTCATAACCAGAGGTTATCATCACAAGATGGATTTTCAAAAGGAAGGCCGACACGGAGGCGGACTCAGATCCAAATACAAAGGTAGGCCGACACGAAGGCGGTCTCAAAACCAGAGGTTACCATCATAAGATGGATTTTCAAAAGGAAAGCCGACGTGAAGGTGGACTCAGATCCAAACTCAAAGGTAGGCCGACACGAAGTCAGTCTCATAATTAGAGGTTACCATCACAAGATGGATTTTCAAATGGAAGGCCGACACGAAGGAGGACTCAGATCCAAACACAAAGGTAGGCCGACACAAAGACGGTCTCATAACTAGAGGTTACCATCACAAGATGGATTTTCAAAAGGAAGGCTGACACGAAGTCGGACTTAGATCCAAACACAAAGGTAGGCCAACACGAAGGCAGTCTCTAAACTAGAGGTTACCATCACAAGATGGATTTTCAAAAGGAAAGCTGACACGAAGGCAGACTCAGATTTTAAACTCTAAGGTAGGCCAACACAAAGGCAGTCTCATAACCAGAGGTTACCATCGTAAGATGGATTTTCAAAAGGAAGGCCGACACGAAGGTGGACTCAGATCCAAACACAAAGGTAGGCCGACACGAAGGTGGTCTCATAACCAGAGGTTACCATCACAAGATGGATTTTCAAATGGAAGGCCAACACAAAGGCAGACTCAGATCCAAATTCAAAGGTAGGCCAACACGAAGGCGGTCTCATAAGCAGAAGCCACCATCACAATATGGATTTTAAAAAGGAAAGCCGACACGACGGCAGACTCAGATTTTAAACTCTAAGGTAGGCCAACACAAAGGCAGTCTCATAACCAGAGGTTACCATCGTAAGATGGATTTTCAAAAGGAAGGCTGACACAAGGGTGGACTAAGATCCAAACATAAAGGTAGGCTGACACGAAGGCGGTATCATTACCAGAGGTTACCATTACAAGATGGATTTTCAAAACAAAGGCCGACACAAAGGCAGACTCAGATCCTAAACTCTAAGGTAGGCCGACGCGAAGGCGGTCTCATAACCAGAGGTTACCATCACTGTAAGTTCTTGTAATTGGCTGGAATTTTGTTAAAACAATACTGATGTCATGGTTGATGTTACAACATGAGCTTCTAACATTATTGATATGTTTAGGTAAACATTCAGGTGTGTTAAAGGTGTAAGGGTTGCAGCTGTGTGCTGATGTTACACCCGATGTCGTGACATCACTAGTGAACATCAGGTCTGAGATGTTTGTTTAGGGTTGCACATGGTTTTGGTTTAATGAGATGTTCTGTTGAAGAGAATCAGAGATTGCAGGCGAATATCATGGGTGAGATATGTTCTGCTGCAATCAGTTATGAAGAAGATTAGTTTGTTACTAATTTAATGCATAAAGATATGGAGAATAATTAAAGTTAATTATGAAGAGTTGATTGAATATTTAATTGAAGATCTATTTAGTAGCTGAATCTTTTACGGATTGGTAGCAGAAGATTTGATATGATTTGAAGGCCCAAATCCAGTTGGAAAAAAAAGCTATAAATAGAATGCTTGTATCCTATAATTGGTATGAGTCCAAGATGTAGATCATTAGGGCTTTGTCTAAGTGACCCACTCGGGTTGTGAGATGGTCACTGTGTTCTTACTCAGAAACCTGTAGGTAATGAGTATTGTATTGTTCTTGGAGGAAGCTTTGATGCAACTCCAAGGTGTGTCATGGAAGTGTGACTTCTACTTTTCTGTGTTTGAAAAGTTGTTGGGAATCAAGCTATTGATGCAGTGGCAGAGAAGTTGACTGCTAGACATCATTGCGATGATTGGGAGTGAGATGGAGTCTCTTATCTAGGGAGGACTTAGATAGAAGGGTCATTGGGTAGTGATTGAATTAGGTAGATTGTCAACTGGTCTGTTGAGTATGTAATTTTATACAACTAATAGTGGACTTCCTTCCTGGCTTGGTATGCCCCCAGATGTAGGTTGTTGAACCGAACTGGGTGAACAATCCTTGTGTGTGGTTTATGCATTTTTGTTTCTATTATTGCCTTGTTCATACAACAGATTGCGATGTTGTGACATTGCTCTTGACATCACATGTCTGTACCAGAAATTCAATTGGTATCAGAGCAGGCATCCTGTCTGTTTCTGGATGAGATCTAGGGAAGATACTTTCTGGTTCATGAGCAAGGAAGTTAGTTATGGACTTGGTCAGTTCATATAGTAGTTTATATGATCCATTGAAGTGAAGGTTGGACTATTCATAAGAACTGCTGTTGTGAGTGTGTTGTGTTGACACTTAGTTTGTTTGGTGATGATGTGCAAGGATTATTGAGTAGTGCCTGAAGGTTGTTGAGGAGTGGTTGTATGTTTCGCTGCATGGTATCTGATGTGACCCTGGTTTGTTCTTGAGATTCTAGGAAGGTATTCTCTTGGAAAGACATTAGGGGTTGGTCTCCTCAGCCGGATATTCTATGATGTTGTAGTTAATGCAAAACAACTTCAACCGTTTTGTTAGAGATACCAAAGTCACTTGAGGATTATCTTATATCTTTGTCTTGGGGAAAGAAGTGACAAAAATATGAATAAATCTTATTGAAGACCAATCTGCTCAGTACAGTGATTCCTTCTTTATCATCCCTCTTGATGGTGAAAGAAGTGGGTAGAGCCAAAGCAAAAGACTATCACTGTCAAATCTTTCATGAGGGAGTGAAGATCTTGATATGTTATCTCTTAAGCTTAGTTGTGGTGACCTAAGGAGAAGGAAGTTTCATCAAGAGAGAAGCTGAGCTTGATTTGTTCTCATGTGTTCCCTACAAGAGATATGGGTGGATGAAGTCTCCATAGCCATAACAGTTGTTTAATGTGATATAGACTGATGTCGAAACTGATGTTAAAACATCATTTCAGTTCTTTGCTTTCTCAGCCAAAGAAAGTTAGTTGTGCTCTTGGTGAAGTATCAGGTCAAGCCACTTACCTAATCTGAAGTGATCAGTGGTGTGGATTAGCAAAAGAGGGATCAACTAGTGCCTCAAGTCTGCAGGAAAAGACCAGATCAAATGTTGTAAATAGCTTGACAATAGTTGAGTATTTGTCTGCTGTATTCAACTAATGACAATATACATTGACGGGAGACTATGTATATGTCTGAGGTAAAAGTGCAGGTCTGCAGAAGTGTTGAGAATTTACTTTTCTCTATGTGGCTGTTTTGGAAGTATTTTCAAGGGTTAAGCACTTTGGAGTTGAATCAACTGGTGGGGTTGATTGGTGACTATGGAGTATCATCCAAATTGTCTAGGATGAGTTTGGATTATGAGAGGCAGATTGATGACATCCAACATCTCAAAGTCAGATAGGTTGCTAGTTTTAAGGCTGAAAGATATGAAGACATCACATCTTGATGGTTACAACTTGGATCAGTTTTTGACCTAAGTGGTTTGGAGCATGGTGTTTGCTCTGGTTGTGAAGGTCGAGGATAAGTGGTAGTTATCTCTGGCTTTCTACTGATGGCTCTACTAAGGGAAGTGACTTTCTTTAGTATTGCTATGGGGTAGTCTTGGACTACTTATTTTCTGAAGATTCAGATGTGGTAGGTTTGAAGTCTTTGGAGTTTCTAAGCAGGATGGAGGTTGTCTACTCAAACTTGATTGTTGAATCAAGTCTATGAGAGCATGAAAATCTGTTTCTGCAAAGGGAGGAGGTTCTTCTGAGTGGCAGAAGGTAGAGCTGAATTCAACAGTTGAATGACATAATGTTCTGACATCTAGCTTAACATCAGAAGTCTCAGCTGGTGATGTGGCACATCAGCTAATGATAAGGTGATCTACAGGAATGAACAAGAGGATGCTTCAAAAAGATCGTTCTCATGGCAGTTTGCGGGAGCTGCAGGAAGGAGAAGATGTTACATGACCATGGCTTAGGGAGTCTAAGTGTGTTTGCTGTTGAGCAAGTGGAACATGTGATTTGAAGTTCAAGTTCCCTTGGTAGATCAAGATATCTTTGTGAGAGTTCTGACAAACGTGAATGAGATGATCAAACTGTGGCATTTGGTTAATCTCAGAAGTGGATTCGAAGAATCAAGATAATCAGAGTGTGGCAGCTGGTTATTATTGAGGACTGTCTTGGAACAAGTTACTCTTGGGCAGAAGGGTGATGAGTTGAAGATTCAAGGAGATGAGAGTTTAATTCTCTAGTTCTTTGGATTACTATGCAATAGTAAGTACAGAATCATGGTGATGATATCTTGGGGTATGGCAGATGTTCGAACTTGTGTTAGGACATTATCTGGTTGGATACCCTTGGTAAAGGATGATTATGCCCTGGTTCAGGAGCTTGGTGCCTACGGAGCGTCTACATAGTCATACGGGAGAATGATGAAGTAGAAGGTCTGCCTTGGATGGAGAATGTAGAGAAGACTGAAGTAGATCAGGTATTGATTGATTGGAAGTCTGAAGATGAAGAGTATGATAGGGAATGACTACCTTTGGAGAAAGGTACCAAAATGCATGTGCTCAGCAAGTGTGCTCAAATGTTCATCTAGAGCATTAGTTAACCATGACTGAGGGAGTACTTATCTATGGATTTTGCTGCATAAGTACATACAGTGTGAAGATTACATACTGATCAAGATTGTAGAGATTGGTTGAATCTTATGAGGGTATAATGTCAGATAACATGTTATGACATTAGGCTGTTGGATGACATGTTGGTTTGGACATAAATGATTCTAGCCATGTGAAGCTAATTGTTTAAATCATATGCACACATGCTTCTGAGGAGGAGTCTGAAGGGCAGCTTTGTTTGTGTCTGAGAGAATTTGCTTTTCTCTGCAATTTCTGGAAGAACTCAGTAGGGGCTTTTGTTGATGGGAGATGTCTCACTGGTCTAGGTGTGTATTTTTAATTCAAAGTAAGAGGACTTGACTTAAAGTGTAGTGGAAGGCAGTGTATTTGTGCCTCAGAACTTGTGGATGTTTGTGTGAAGCATTCCTGACTGGATGAATGAAGACTATGTCTGGATTTTCCAAATGTTTTGATCAAGAAGTTCATTCCTGAGAGGAGTTGGTCAGCTGGGCAAGATGTGAGTTTTGGTATTTGGATTGTTTGAGGATTAAGCATTAAGTGAATGCGTTCAGCAGGTCAGTTGAACAGAGGGTGCGCTCTTGAAGACATGATGATGAGTCTTATGTTTTCCATTCATTTAAGGTGTTCTTCTTGCAAATGAGCACTAGTTATCTTAGATATGGGGTTGATCTTTTGTTGAAAAAGTGTTTTTCTCTACTGTTCTGAGGGAATCTAGAAGCAATTGTGAGTTGTGTTGATCAATGAAAGTTGTGCTTGTGTGCATAATATTCTTGAGGAGTCTTGGGTTGTTAATTTTTTGAGCCAGCAGACAATGTCTGATGAGATGTCAGAACATGGTATAGGACATGTTTTTCTTGAGCCAAACAAGGAAGTGTTTTGGACGGTGGTGTAAGGATAAGGTGAAACACGTGGCTTCGACTGTGCATGGAACTGTTTTGGCATAATTTATGGTAAAGATCAGTTAGGAAACAATAAAAGTGGTCAAGACTGGTTTGGACGGTAGACATTGAATTTGGAAGGAGTTTTTAGTACCTAAAATAACGTTTGTGTGACCAAGAACCTTGACATACTCAAAGCTCGTTAATTCCTAAGTAACTGATCAGCTATTTATAGGGGTTATTCTGTTCTCCTTCAACCAATGAGTGTTCTTGTTTCATAAGTCTTATGGCGTTTATTCATTTTTGGGTGAGCACTGCTTGGGTCTGGTTCTGTGAGGGTTTTCTTTGCAAATTTGTGGCTAAAAAGGGGGAGAAAGGAAAGGGTTATGCTAAATGGGTTGCGCAGATGCTATGTCTGGAGTCTGCAGTTCCAGATGTGATTCAGAGATGTCGAAGAGGATGTCCTATCCTTAAGTTGGTGTTGAAGTCTTTGTGACTTGTGTCCTGAGTTATGAACATAGTTGTAACTTGTGTTCTGAGTTACCTGGGTTGGCAGAATGACATTTCTTAAGTTTCATCTTATGCCATAGATTAAACCCAGTGTCTGATCAATGAAGGTGTGCAGAATTATCTTATGCCACCATTGGTCTTTTATGTATAGACAAACATTTCTTTTCTGGAGGAGTCTTCTACATTTGTTCTGGAAGGAAAAAGAAATGTGTTGTGTTGAGGGGGAGTGTCAGATATCTTCTTCCTCATGTGCACCAAATGACTTCAGGACTGTCTACTACTTAGGTCCTGATGTGCTGCCTGGAGTTGCTGTTATATGGTGATGTTATGTCCAACATGATGTCCTAACATCATTCAAAATTAGCCAAGAAGATGATTCTCCATGGTTGCTGTATACAGTAGCTACTGATGGTTACTGTTAGGATCAGAAGTTGCTGATGACTACTGACAGTAGTATAGGGTTGTTATTGCTGCTATAATCTGAGTTGTAATGTCTATATATTTGTTTTAGCCAAAATTAGCCAAAGGGGGAGATTGTAACTTCTTGTAATTGGCTGGAATTTTGTTAAAATAATACTGATGTCATGGTTGATGTTGCAACATGAGCTTCTAACATTATTGATATGTTTAGGTAAAAATTCAGGTGTGTTAAAGATATAAGGGTTGCAGCTGTGTGATGATGTTACACCCGATGTCGTGACATCAGTAGTGAACATCAGGTCTGAGATGTTTGTTTAGGGCTGCACATGGTTTTGGTTTAATGAGATGTTCTGCTGAAGAGAATCAGAGATTGCAGGCGAATTTCATGGGTGAGATATGTTCTGCTGCAATCAGTTATGAAGAAGATTAGTTTGTTATTAATTTAATGCATAAAGATATGGAGAATAATTAGAGTTAATTATGAAGAGTTGATTGAAGATTTAATTGAAGATCTATTTAGTAGCAGAATCTTTTACGGATTGGTAGCAGAAGATTTGATATGATTTGAAGGCCCAAATCCAGTTGGAAAAAAAAGCTATAAATAGAATGCTTGTATCCTAGAATTGGTACGGGTCCAAGATGTAGATCATTAGGGCTTTGTCTAAGTGAACCACTCAGGTTGTGAGATGGTCACCGTGTTCTTACTCAGAAACCTGTAGGTAATGAGTATTGTATTGTTCTTGGAGGAAGCTTTGAAGCAACTCCAAGGTGTGTCATGGAAGTGTGACTTCTACTTTTCTGTGTTTGAAAAGTTATTGGGAATCAAGCTGTTGATGCAGTGGCGGAGAAGTTGACTGCAAGACATCATTGCGATGACTGGGAGTGAGATGGAATCTCTTATCTAGGGAGGACTTAGATAGAAGGGTCATTGGGTAGTGATTGAATTAGGTAGATTGTCAACTGGTCTGTTGAGTCTGTAATTTGATACTACTAATAGTGGACTTCCTTCCTGGCTTGGTATGCCCCCAGATGTAGGTTGTTGAACCGAACTGGGTGAACAATCCTTGTGTGTGGTTTATGCATTTTTGTTTCTATTATTGCCTTGTTCATACAGCAGATTGCGATGTTGTGACATTGCTCTTGACATCACATGTCTGTACCAGAATTTCAATCACAAAATGGATTTTAAAAAGGAAAGCCGAAACGAAGGTGGACTCAGATCCTAAACTCTAAGGTAGGCTGACACGAAGGCGCTCTCATAACCAGAGGTTACCATCACAAGATGGATTTTCACAAGGAAGGCCGACACGAGGGCGGACTCAGATCCTAAATTCTAAGGTTAGTAGAATCAACAGATCTACAAAGATGACTCCGCTGGGGAAAAGAGAAATCTAAACAGACAACTCTACAGGGGAGTACAAGCATGAGAATGAATTCCTCGCCAATTTCACAGGGGATAACGTAAGATTGAATTTCCTGAACTACACCGTTTCTGCTGGGGAAAAGCCCTGAAAAGGAAGTATCAAACCTGACTTATTCTTCAAATGCATATGTTTGAATTTTTCTATGGCGTAATGCTCCACACGAAATGGAAATGCTACGCGTTTGGAGGATGCCATACAAAGGTGCTTATACTATGCAAAAGAGGCTCTTCAGCAAAATAAATGCTGAAGACACGAAGGCAACTCCACTAGGTATGCTAAACTGAATTGTCCTTAGGGTCACGACCCTTGCCGAGGAAGACAAACTGAACGGACTTCCTGATTAAAACCTCTGCTGAAGGTGAAACCCGAACTAAACTCCCACTCCGTTAGGGATCATGAATACACCTGCTGAAGCTAAAACCCAAACATGACTCCCCCTACGTTGGGAATCAAGAATGACAACTGTTGAAGATGTAACCCGAAGAGAACTCCCACTCCGTTGGGGATTGAGAATGACAACTACTGAAGCTAAAACCCAAAATGATCTGATGTGGAAAAGGTACCAATAACCATTAGACTTGGAAACTGCCAGGGATTTCAACCACTATTGACTAACCCGTGGAGACGACTACACCAACTCTGCTTGGGGAATGAAGTCAAAAACACCGAACCTGCTGGAGAATACCCTTGAACTCAACCTGCTGCTGAGGAAACAACTTTAACCTGCTGGGGGATGATAGAATACATTTTTTGGTGAGATTACTCTTCCCGACCTGATGAGGAAAGTGGACACCACGAACTGTGGGGAATATAGGATCTCTATCGAGGAGAAACGTCCAACAAATCTCCTGCTGGAAATGCAACATTATCCTGTCTAAGACGGTCGACTTCTGAATACTCGCTAGGGAGTAATAAATCATTCTGACCGGGGGGAAGTAATCATCTGCACTCATGTTGGGGAGAGATAAATTCTCAACGCTCCGCTGAGGATGCTGAATCTTCCATGCTAGAGAGAAACTCTATTGGGGAGAAGAAATCATGCCACCCAGCAAACACATGACAAACTAACATGTCTCTATGGTCATAGACTCTGCTAGAGAAACCCAACCAAACCTCCATTCTATAAGAATCACAAACATCTGCTGAAAATGCCCTAGCGCTCTGGTGAAGAGAATTACCAATGGCAATTGCGTTTGACCTGTCGGGAAAAACTAAACACCGCCAACAAATCTCCTTGGGGAACTATGATTGACGATATCAACTCTGCTAGGGGACAACATTCTGTGCTTACCCCATTGAGGAGACGGAAACCACTTTACCACAAACTCGGGAAAAACCGACCCAAAGCTCTTGACTTGTATGGGGAATATGGATTCACTGAGAAGTAATAAACCTCATCAACCTGGCTGGGGAGAGCAAACTTCTGAACTCTTGCTGGGGAGGATAATCAGAATTTTCATAATGCTCTTCCATGAACGATAAAACCTCAACTATCTTTACTGAGGATGAATGATGATTCAAACGCCTCACTGGGAAAAGATGCCTTTCGGCGCCTTGCTGAGAAAGGGAAACCCCATACTAGGAACTACTTTGGGGCTTCATGCTTTTGCTGATCAACTGCATGCTGATTCTCATACACGACCAATGACCCTTTGAACTCTCCACTTGTGCCAGACCACAAGGTATAACGGAAAAAATCATCTCAAGAGGATTTTACAGAAACCCTGGCTTTCAACATGCCCCAGGGTCTTCAAACTCTTAGAGAGATTTATCGTGTCTCGACGTAACTGCCCCAGACTGCATAATCTATGAAGTAATTTGCTTCGAAAGGATTCGTAATGACCTGAAATACTCTGCCCCAGTATTTTGAACCTTGAAGAGGTGCTTTTGATTAACTGTCTTCTGGAGGGGACACCTTCTCGTGCTCGTGAGGTGGCCTGCCTCGATACGAGCCTTATAATGAATTTGCCCCAGACTGACTGATCTTTGAGAGATTTGCCGAATCTCGATGTGATTTCCCCCGTTTGGCTGAACTTTAGAGAGATTTCTTGACGTGGCTTCCCCAGATTGGCTACCTCTTATCACGACTTACTAGGGAAACCCACTCTGCACATAATCTCTTAGCAACATGCCTCTTGACATGGCTGTCCTTAGGAATTTTCAAGCATCTCAACCTGGCAGGATCAAGCTTCTTGACTGACGTTCATTGTGTAAGCTTCCTTGATACTTAGGCACACATATGCAAGTAGAAAATGTTTATTGTGAGAATGATAATTCTAATGCAACACCTATATTAACCTTGAAGTTTTTATTGAAAATGTGTCGCCAAACCTCGTGAACAAATCACTAGCTAAGATGCGACATTGATTTTTGAATGGAACACAATACACACATGCAATACCAACAAAAATCTTATTAGCGTAACTCATAGGAGTCAGGAACGCTATCTCGTTGAAGAACGCCTTCAGAATAAACCCTGTTTCAATTAGGACTTTTAAGGGTTATAACATGGCCTGGTTCATGGTTTGAGAAAAAAGGATTTATGGCTCAAAGTTTGTTTATACCCACTCATTCTCCATGATGTCCTTTGGTCTTACGTTCAGTTAATCCGGCATGAGCGCTCACCTTCCAAAAGGTTATGGCATGCCATCATTGATGGTTAAGGAGTCTACAAGGGTTTCAGTGTGGCAGTCACTCCTTTCGTCCTCAGTGTCCGTGGCCACACGACTTGTTCTTTGCTCGAGGATTTTCCTTTTTTAATCCTTTTCACTTTTTTTTTCTCTTTGTTCTTTTATTTCCCTGATTTTTCCTGGACTGAATTCTTTTGAATTCTTTTCGATTTTTTTTGAGGTCCAGCAGGATGCCCTAACTTTTGCCTAAGTAATTTGCTTTCCAGCTTTCAACTTAGTGGGGTTTCTTTCACCTTTTTCTTTTTCTACTATTTCTTCTTCTTTTTTGAGCAAATCGCGTGACACTGGCTGTCTTGACTTTCATGAAAGGATTGTGACTGCTTCACTCCTTGCAACGAGGGATAACCAATGTGGTTTCACGTCCCTTGACCTCCTGAAGCAAGGAAAGAAAGATAATGGATCCTCAGATGCACGCCCCTTTTGAAATTTGAACGCTCGGTCAAATTAACTGACAACTACTCTGCCCTTGGGTTAAATGTTAGGTTTTTTTCGTGTGAAAAGAAACTCCTACTTCGAGGCTCAAAGGGGTCGACAAGGGTCTATCTCCCTTATATCTCCGGTGTTTGGGGATTTGAAGCAATGCCTGCACATCATCAACAGGATTTTATCCAAAAGCGTACAACCAAAGATTTTGCGTTTTCACTTCGTCATCCTCCCTCAAGAGTTTAAGCAAGAAAATTGGTATTACAGTGCATAGAAACATGATATGAGTGCCTAAAATTAAAGTACTTCAAGAAAAACACATTCATTACATTAAAATCATTATTCAAAACAAACAAGTTTTTACATGCAAACAAACATTAACCAATAATGGAAAAATTACAGATGAAAATGCAGTAAAGAAGCTAGAGATTGCCATGATTGAGGAGGCTTGTGTCCGTCTAGACTTATTGCTTCTAAGGACTTATTTGCAGCCTAAGTATCCCATCGGGAAACTTCAATTGATGTACATACCCTCTGGTGTGAAGATAATGACCTCAACATTGATTAAATCTTGCACCTTGTGCGGAAGCGCCTTACAATCTTCAGTTGAATACCCTCGTGCCCTAACATGGTAGTCACGTCGAGCATTGGCATTGAACCCGGGTGGATATGGAGGAATGACCGGATCTAGCTTCTTCGGCACTATCAACCCTCTTTTGACCAACCCTGGCAATATTTGACTGTACGACACTGGCAGCGCAATAAATTGTCTCTTTCTTGCCCTCTGTCATCCTTGTTAAGAGTTATTCTGTCGTTGATTCTGATTTGGGCATTCCTCTAGCTCAGGCCCTTTCCTTTTCAGACCTAGACGGGGAATAAGCAGCGATTGAGCATGTGGTGACTTAAAGATCAAGGACTGCAAGACGTGCCCTTGACTTGAGGCAGCTTCAGAAGAGAAAACTGGGATATCCATTTCCTTTGCAGCAGCTGGAATAAGGCCATCTGGTATGCTCAGACCATTTGGCGTGAACGCAATTGTCTTCGAGTCTATCAAATCCTGGACAGCATGTTGAAAGGCTTTGCATCTCTCCATGTTATGCCATGGTTCCCCAGAATGAAAATCACAGTGGAAACTTGCATCATAATTCGGTGGGGGTGTACCACTAGGCGGAGCCAGCGTCCTAAGTTCAACCAATTGAAACTGGAGTGGTTTCTGCAATAGCTGAGAATATGGCACTGGTGGAGTCTTGAAGTGCCTGTTCCTCTTTGGTCTATCCTGATATCGACAAAGAGCATTACCATGTTGCTGAGATACAGACGGGATGGTCACAGTGGCAATCTGCTCACTCTTTGGGAGGGATCCATCAGGTAATGAAGGAGAGACAATTTCAGCTGCGACCTCAGGCATGGGATTATTATCCTTGCTTAGCACATATCTCACAACTTCCATAATCAGACTCATTTGAGTCTTCAGTCGATGGACTTCTTCCTTCAGCATTTCTTGTCCCTGAAACAAGGTCTGAATGTCCCTCATAAACTTCCCCATCTGGCTTCGAACTGCTGCCAACTCATCTAGAATCTGTTCCATGTGGTGATGATGAAGATGATATCCTGCTTGGATGAAACAAGGTTAGGAAATTCAGAGATAAACACCTGTTATGCAAATGAGTATGAATATGCAAATGTAAATGTAAATTCCATGTTTAATCATTTCCAGGGTATATCCATATTTTGATTCCAGTTCTGATCGGGCGTGGGATCAGATACAATATTGAATAAATAAAGCCGGAACAAATAGATATTGCAGAGAGAATACATATGGAACAAACACCATTGAGAAAATATTGCCAAAACAAGTATAACTGAAGCAAAAATCTCATTATATTATACTCCAGAAAGTTATACAACTAATTTTGATACTATCAAAGGTGAATCCATCAACAGGCCTGATGGTAAACATGATACACAGAGATACAAATACAAATCAATCCCACACCCCTAACCTATACAGATTGGTCTTGACCTCTTCGAGTAGGGCTTCAGTGTCGGGGTGGGTTGGTTGCTCCATGAACCCTCTAATCAACTTGTTCCTTATCCCAATGCCTTGGCTCAACTTGACAATGTGCTTGGCGCTATCACCGTCTTTGAAGACGTCTCTGAGCCTTGACCTCTTGATCCTAGCCTGAACCTTGAGCTCTTCAATCTCTTTCTAAGCTTCCTTCAGTTTGTCGGAGAAGTGCTTCTTGCCTTTTTTTGCCTTTTGGAGTTCCTCCTTTAATTCCCCATTTTCAACCATGATTTCAACCCACTTTTTCTGAGAGTCAGCAAGCTTAGAATTTTCCTCTGCCAAGTGTTGCTTAGTTTACTTGTGAGTCTTCGTGGAGGATTCAATAACCAATTTAAATTTATGATAGAACTGAGCTCTGTCTGTGAGGTCCCTCTCCTTTTCTACCAGTAGTTTCGTGGCATCTTGAGCCTTCCATTCCAATCCCAGGTTGGTATGCAAAGCGTCTTGAAGACGACTACTCAAGTCAGAGTTTTCGACATGGAGCTCGTTCACCAGAGCTTGCAGCTTGTTGAACTCCTCGATGGGTATGGCGGTCCTCTCTTCCAAAATCTCAGGATACAAAGGAATGCAGGATCGAAAGGCAAGTAGAACTCTTTAATCCTCTTCTTTATCCAGTCTTCGTATGGAGGATAGGTGCGATTGTTAGCTTTACCCAAAACAACTTTACCTTTTTTCTGTACATTAAACCAAGCCACAGAAGCCTTTTGTGCTATTGCTAAACCATCTGCTGCTTGGAAATACAACGACTTTTCCACATCCCTCTTAACGGGTGGACCCATCAGAGCATATCCGAACTGTCTAATGACCAAAGAGGGATTATAGCTGATTCCCCCTTTCTCCCTACCAATGGAACATTAGGAAACTCGCCACAGTGTTGAATAATGTCTTTGCCGAGCAACCCATGATTTATCCAGATGATGTCTTGGCAGACAAACCCATCAGCCGTTGACTCCATTCTAAAGAATCCTTAAAATCCACAAAGGCGCCTGAACGAGGCAGACGGTTCGCGAACCATTTATAAAAGAGAGGTGCACAACAATGAAAAAATCCCCCTCTCTTTTTCTCATTTCTGTTGTACACGGAATAATGAAGATCTCCCTGTAAGGTTGGTACGGGATTCTGCGTTGTGAATATTCTGATAGTGTCCACATCAACAAAATCGGGCACGTTGAGAAATAGAACAATACCATATACATAGAGAGCCAGTAGGGCATTGAAAACAGTCCATTTTTTTATCTCGGGCAGCCTCTTGAGCTTTCTTTATTAGATACCCCAAATGATAACCCCGGAAGCCTCCCTTGCTGACGATGTTGGCCTCGAATGTTGATTTGCTCAAATAAAGAGCACTAGCCACATCTCCGAAGTCAGGATCACTCTTAGAACCGAAGAACGAAGCACCTTCTTTGATAGAAATCCCCAAAATGTTTGAATATTCCTCCAGGGTAGGTACCAACAAATAGTCTGGAAATACGAAGCATCTCAGAGGGGGGTCATAGAACTGCATCAAAGTGTGAAGGCCTCTATACTCGTAGTCACTGATGTTGTAAACAAAAGATAAGATCCACCCATACTTTTACTTGAAAGCTCCCAACACATCTGGACTCGCCATATCCTTCGGACTGTTAAGAGAGCCTAGAGTAGACTTTAGGAATCTGTAAACGATGATGTTCTTCTTCTTCTCAGTATCCATCCTTAGAAGAACCTGCTGACTGAAATCAAAAGTCGGATATAACCTGGAAATGAAAGAACATGAATGTCAGGGTATGATAATGCAATGCAAATGCATGGTATCAGAGGTGCCATATATATCTGGACGTGTCTGTGATGAACTGTGTAGAACTGTGAATAGTGTCGGTGTAGGACTGTGAATAAAAAATGATTGAATATAATATAATGAACCGCCCACTTCTGTAAGAATACCAGAACACCGGGTAGGTTGGAAGTCAAGGTTACCTACAAACCTGTAAACACTCAGCCCTCCTTACATGTGGGTTCTAGGACTAAGGATCATCAGCGTCACAAACTCTCAGGTCGAAAAATAATGATACGTTCACCATTTCTGGTTTGGCATCATCATCAATCGAGGAGGCCTCAATTGATTCCCCTCAAACGGTCATCCTATGGAAAGTTCTCAGCTTCGGGTCCTCGGATCAAGAAGCGTAATGAGTTTGCCATTTCTGGTTGGTCATTATCACCTCTTGGGAGGAGTGCCTCAACTGAGTCCTCGGGAATGGTCGCCAGAGTCGACAGCTCATCAAGGGAACATCCAATGACCTGCAGCAACATGCAGTATTGGATGTCTCCTAGAGGAACCTCGTTTGGCTGCGGGTCTCGTGAACAGTACACGTGGTCACCACCACGCAAATGACACGACTATCCACTCTAAATCCTGTGTGTACACTCAAGCCTGGGTAATGGGCTTATCTCTCAGATCACCCATCCCGTGAAAGAAAACAACAATCCAGCACAGTCCAGAATATATGGCAATAATGAATGCAAAGCAAGTAAATGCAATAAAAGCTATAAACATGCAACAATGCCATAAATAAAGCGAGTAAAACATATAGATAAACACCCAATAACCAAAAGCACACAAATGCTAGGATTGACTCGCTTAGGGAACCAGCTTTTATCCTCAGCATAGTCGCCAGCTGTTGCACCTGCGAAAATCAATCGGCGGAAAAGAACAGAAGAGTCGCCACCGAACGTTATTTATCCCAACGAAGGGAAATGAAACAATTAAAGAAACCTTAACAAATTGAAAGACATGGTCATCGCAACCATAGTCTGGATTCGAGAGTCGGTTACGCGAGAGGAAGGTATTAGCACCCCCTCGTGTCCATCGTACTCGATGAGATCCACGCTCATTGTCTAATCAAAGGATGAGTTATCTAAAGCCTATTGCTAACTGGAAATAGAACGGGGGAAAAAAAAGAAAAATGACTCGGTAGGACATCGCTGTCCTAGGCCTACGTATTCCCTCGGGAACGAGAAAGTGAGAGTCAACGTAGTTCGGAGACTACAGGATTGATGGGGGGAAGGTTGCTCGCCAAGACATCGTCGCCTCGTGCCTACGTATCCTCAATCTAACGAGAAGGAGGAAATCAGAGCAGTCGTAGTTCGACCTACAAGGTCATTAAGTGTTTTTTATGAGCGACGTTAAGTTCGTGTCCGACAGTTAGGGTCGATGCCTGTTTGCGACAAAACGGAAGTAACATGCTCTTTTCTGAAAATGATTTGAAACCCAATTAATCCCGAAGGATAAAATGATTTGAACTTTGTTTGTGTTTTTTAGACAGAAGTGGCTTAAGTTTGTTTGAAACTTGTATTGCACTAAAGTCTATGACATAGGAGCGAATGCGTCGCATGGTCGCCCCCAAACAGGACGTATGCTAAACACCCTAGAAAAGTGAAGGAAGACCCCTCATTCTTCATTTACCATGTACTTAAGGCTCGTGGCATACAATACTCATTGTATTTATTATGTGTCTTGAACTTGTTTTGAGATGAGAAGAGAAAGACTCAAAGTTGCAAAGGAAAACAACTAAGGGAGACTAGGTCCTAATGTTGTCATGCAAAATGGTCCTAAGATTGAGGTTAGGGGACTATCCTTCTTGTTATCATAGATGGAATGCAAACCTAATGTCTCTCCTACCTCCATCTTAATCAGAAATTAAGTGGAGCTAGGAATCCTAAGGGATCATGTGAACATCACAAGTAAACATTAGACTAAACAATCACCAAAGAGAAAAGAGAAGGGAGAAGTAAGACGAAATAGAATTCATGTAAGTGTAAGTTGTAACGCCCCGGTTTTGTTAGATTTATTTAATAGAGTAGAGTTAATTGGTTTTGGGTTTATATTATTTTATTATTGACTTTTATTTGACAAAATGTTATTTTTCATCATTGTTTATGTTTTATCGCATTTTGAGAGCGTTTGGGAGATATTTGAGCTGAGGGGTATTTTGGTCTTTTTGCGTGGTTAGATATTTTTATAAATAGAAATAGAGAGAGAGAAATAGAAAGAAAAGAAAAAGAAGAGAAAGAAAAGAGAAGGAAAGAAAGAAGAGGAGAGGAAGAGAAAAGAGGAAAATCGCGGGAACTCCGTTTCGAGCGCGAATAATCGGGTAAGGGTGAGAAGTTTCAATTATATCTTGCTTGTGTATGTATATGTGTTGTTTGTTGTAATTGTTTTGATTGTTTCGTGACTTTTCGTATCGATTGGAATTAGGAGCGATTGATAGAAATCGACGTTTTCACGGATGAAATTCGATATAAACCGCGTAGAATACTCGTTGATTATGTCTAAACATGTTTTGGTTGTTCTGGTATGAATTAGAAGTGTTTGGGTGGTAAAAATGATGTATTTTGGTCCCATATGACCTATATTGACGCTGCTGCGAATTCTGGGTTTCGCGGGTTCGCCTAGCGAACCCCAGCGAAGAAACGGGCGAATGTTCGCTAGAAGGTTCGCCTAGCGAACTTTATGACTGTTTTCCATTGCCTTGGTTCGCTAGGGTTCGCCTAGCGAATACTGGAGCAAACGTGATATTTTCCAATTTTGTTTTCGTCGTAATTTTCAAACCGTAAGTCCGTTTTGGTCGCCGTTCGAAGTGTTAGAAAGCTAATGAAATGCTCTTTCTTTTAAAAATGGTTTGGAGGGTAGTAGATGAATTATGTAAGTCGTGATTTTGAAAAAGTGTTGGTTTGTCGGATTTTCACCGTCGTATTGGTGTGCGAATGAAGTGTTATCATGCTATATGCTTTTAATATGTATCGTATGGCTTGTGTGCTGGTATATGATGTGAATATATATGATAAGTGTTGGTGATGATGGTTTGTGGTGTTATGGAGGAATAAATGTGTGTTTTGTGTTTTGATTTCAATGTGCGATAATGATGTGTTGTGAGTAGCATTTGATATGTAAATCCCTTGTGTGAGGAACTATGATGTTGTTGTGAATTGTGGTATGTGATATGATTGTGGTATTTATGGCTTGTGATGAAGTGCATTGTTTATGTGAAATTTCAATGTATGTTGTGTGGTGGCATTTAGGGTTTGAAATGCATTGTTTGAATTGCTTTGCAATGCATGAATGTGATGATGTTGAAGCATGTGTTAAGTTGTTGTAATTGTTGTGGTTGTTGATTTGTGGCCTAAGGGAAAGAATATGCCATGTGTGGTATTTGATTATATATGCATGATTATGGATGTGTATGTGGGTGCAATGTGAATGTCATGAGTCATTGTATGCCAAGCATCATAATGTGCATTGTGGAAACGTCCTGAGTGACGGTTTGGTTCCAGAGAGAATATTCTATAACATCGTGGGCCTTGAAAATATGAGGCGCTGCCTAAGGACTTAAAGCGATGGGTATAGACGATTGTGGGCTCCTTTGGAGACTTAAAGCAATCCTTAACGTCGTGGGCCTCGAAAATATGAGGCGATGCCTGAGGACTTAAAGCGACGGGTGAACATCGTAGGCCCGACGGGGAGTTACTTGAGATTCTCAGTAACGAGCGATGGTTCCAATAGTTCCTGAGTCGACTAATGACGTGACAAAATGACGTGACAATGGAAGTCGGTACTGCATGGCATGTGCATAGAGTCGTGGTGTCGGTCTCTGTGCATTTGCATTCATCATGAATTAATTGTGCATGGAAATGTGATTGTGATTGATGAGATAAAATATGTGCAATTGTATTGAATGGTATATGTTTGATTGATTATGTGATTATGTGTGGAAAAATCATGTTGTGATTGATTATGTGTGGAAATTGTGCATTGATTTGTTATGTGTTGAGATTGTGATAGCATTGGTAATTGACGTGCATATGTGATAAATGCTATGACTTGGTATGCCTTAGGTGCAAATGTGTGATTATGTTAGTATAATTGTTATATGCTATGTGGTTGGATTGTTAGAAATATGCTATACATCTGTGGCTTGCTATATGCATTGGTATGTGATGTGTGAAGTGAGAATAACTGTGTATGTGATTTTTATGTGTTTTTGCATATTATTATGCAATCTTGGTTTAGTTGTTATTTCTCACCCTTCTGCTGGAATATGCTTTTTATGGCATAGTGCAGATTGTCAGCTTTAGGGGCGTGGAGGCAAGTGGAAGAGTTAGATCTTCGTTTGCTTAGGTCTTGGTGTCTGCTCTGATACGTAGCACGGGAGTCGGGGAACGCTTTAAGTTATTTGTATACAATTGTCGAATATGTTTTGTATGACCTTTGTATGTATATTTTGTTGTTATAAAACGATTCATTTTGTAAAACAAGTCGGTTATGGATCTTTCCGCTTTATTCCATAATTGACATTCATTTTATATGGAAAAAGGTTCCCTATGGGGTTATCCTATTTGGTGCTATGTATCAAAATAATTGAGCAGGGTTTGTATTTTCTTTCTTTAAGTGTGACATCTCTGTTTCCTGTCAGAAAAATAAATTTTTAGTTACTCTGATTTATATTTGTATTATTTATTCGCGAAGGGAATTGGGGTGTTACATTAGTGGTATTAGAGCAGGTCGGTCCGTCCGGCCAAGTTGTTGAGTCAGTTGGTGAGACAGTTGAATACCGTCGTTGTTGTTTGTCCCTTAGTACGTGATAGGTGTGTGGAACACTGTCAGTACTTTCTGGTTTTCTAATCCTTTGTTTTCAGGATCGAGAATGAGATAAGTGGGGGAGGAGCTGGTACTTCTCCAAGTTACTTCAGTTGTGGAACATTGGCTCAGTGTGTCGTTGATTGCAAGATTGTAAGCGTTGTTTGGACAGTGTTGTTCCCGATTCCGAAAGGAATGCAGAGGTAAGGTTTATGTCAACTAAGGATTTGTGCCTTAGGAAGTTTGGTGCACAGGATGCAAGAAATGCTATTATAGTTTGGTAAAGATGGTTTATGCCCCATCATGATTGTCGGCTGTCTATTGACAAATTGAGGAACTGATCACCCTTAATCTCTTGTTGATAGCAGACGGGAATTATGTTGGATGGAATAGACGTGTCTTTCCGGCTTTGATAGTGTGTGCAATGAATTGGATGGAATGTTTGATAAGAGTGGTGGATTGTGTGAGTTGAGGCTGTGATCGACTTAATGCGACTGATTATGTTTGTTATCATCGGGATAGGCTGTTATTTACTCAGTTAAGCTTGTATGTGAGTAACCAGTTACCCAGGGAAAGGAATTTTGCAAGAACTTTAAGAATTTATATCTTTTGGAATTTGTTTGGGTATTACAACGTGCAGTGATGTTATTTGGTGTTAGTAAGGAATTTGTAATGTTTGTGGAGTAGAGGAATCGTATCTTCCATATTTATTTGGATAAGTTAGTAATGGCTTTGATTGAGGATATTCGGATCTATTGTAAACCCTGAGGAAGAACATGTAGAGTGTTTGAGATTTGAATCACAAGTGTTGAAAAGAGACGAAGTTGTATGCGGAGTTATTCGAGTGAGAATGTGGGTTAAAAAAAAAGGGGTTAGTTTTCTTGGATATGTTATTTCAGATGAGAGTATGGTTATGGATCCATCGGAAGTGGATGTAGTTCTACAATGAGAGGTTCCGAAGTTGGTTAAGGAGATTAGAAACTTTTGGGCTCAGTTGGTTGTTACGGAAGGTTATGGAAGACTTTGCTAAGTTCGTACTTCTGTTGTCTCAGTTGGCTTGCAAAGGGTGAGTCGTTTGTCTGGATGTTCGTTGTGAGTAAGTTTTGGTGAGCTGAAGTAGAAGTTGGCTACGGCTTCAGTTTTGATTCTGGATGATCCTAATAAACCGTTTGTGAGATGTGTCTTTGAGGAGTTTAGATAGTGTGTTAATGCAAGAGGGTAAAGTCGTGGCTTATGCTTTATAACAATTGAGGATTCATAAAAGGATCGATACTATTTAGGGTTTGGAATTGGACGCGATTGTATTGTGTTGGAGAATCTGGAGGTATTGTTTTAAGGGTTTTAGGTTCAAGGTGTTTGGATGGAGGAATTGACGGTTTTGGATATGTAACAAGACTGTTGTAATTCTGAGTTTTCGCGGGTTCGCTTAGCGAACCAGTTAGCGAAGGTCAGCGAAGGTTCGCTGAGTTGTTCGCCTAGCGAAGTTTGGGTGTTTTTGATGTTGGGAGTTGCTGCCTCGGTTCGCCAAGGGATTCGCCTAGTGAACTTTGTGTCTGTTTTTAGCTAGTAGTTGGTTCGCTGGAAACATTCGCCTAGCGAAGGTGCTAGCGAATGCTCGCGAGAAGGTTCTCCCAGCGAACAGTGTTGTTTGTGTAATTTTGTTTTCTGCATAACTTTTGATTTGTAACTCGGAGTAAGGCATGGTCGGATGGTTGGAATTCCTGATTAGTTATGCCTTTGGCTCGAATTATCCTATTGGTAAAGTTTATGTCGTGCGTGATGAGTTAAGTCGAGAGTTTTACTTATGTCTGCTTTGATGGTTAAAGAGTGGGAACTTTTGGGAGAATTTAGAGATTTGGGTTGGTGTGTGAATTGACGTCTGATAGTGTGCAGTTGGGTATATTAACAGTGAACAGTGATTTTTGGTGAATATGAGAGAGAGTTAGACTTTGGACGTGAGATTGGTAGTTTTGATGGTTACGAGTAATCAGAGTGCGCAGCGGAAGCGTGATATGGCACATTTCGTATATACGTGTGGGACTGGTAAGAGTTCATAGGTTGAACATTGGGAACATGTAGGAGTGTTGAGACCATTGAACGTTTCAGGATGGAAGTCATATGTGAAAAGTTTAACTGTTATCCGTGGGCTGCTATGTAGTTGGGTGTTTTGGTTATATGTTCGATTGGTGAATTATAGCATTGTTGTAGTATGGTTGTGTGACAAGGATGTTGGTGTTCTGGTTTTGTTGATGTTGTGGAGACCTTGTGGTGTCGTGGAACTTTATGTTCTTGTTTGTGTTGTTGTCTCGTTTCCATTGTGTTGGTTCGAGTTCGTGTAGCTAATTCCTGTATGAGGAATTAGAGGTGGGTTACCTATGGTGAGGGTAACGATCTTGTTGTGTTTCGGTTCTAGAGTGAACCGGTGTGTTGGTATCTTGGCTTTTCTTTGAGTCGTGAGTTAGTCGTCAAGTGCATTATATGGGCTTTGCATCTTGTCGTCGTTGTGGTCGTCGTTGTCGTGTTGTTGTTGTATCTGCTATTGGCAAGGTGGTTTGCCAGTTGTGTTATTCGTGGTGTGCCTTTTGTTGGCATGTTGGGTTGTTAGTCGGATGCGGGAGTCGTGTCCGGAGTTGTTCTTCTCGGTATATTTTCGAGGACGAAAATGTCTAAGTGGGGGAGAATTGTAACGCCCCGGTTTTGTTAGATTTATTTAATAGAGTAGAGTTAATTGGTTTTGGGTTTATATTATTTTATTATTGACTTTTATTTGACAAAATGTTATTTTTCATCATTGTTTATGTTTTATCGCATTTTGAGAGCGTTTGGGAGATATTTGAGCTGAGGGGTATTTTGGTCTTTTTGCGTGGTTAGATATTTTTATAAATAGAAATAGAGAGAGAGAAATAGAAAGAAAAGAAAAAGAAGAGAAAGAAAAGAGAAGGAAAGAAAGAAGAGGAGAGGAAGAGAAAAGAGGAAAATCGCGGGAACTCCGTTTCGAGCGCGAATAATCGGGTAAGGGTGAGAAGTTTCAATTATATCTTGCTTGTGTATGTATATGTGTTGTTTGTTGTAATTGTTTTGATTGTTTCGTGACTTTTCGTATCGATTGGAATTAGGAGCGATTGATAGAAATCGACGTTTTCACGGATGAAATTCGATATAAACCGCGTAGAATACTCGTTGATTATGTCTAAACATGTTTTGGTTGTTCTGGTGTGAATTAGAAGTGTTTGGGTGGTAAAAATGATGTATTTTGGTCCCATATGACCTATATTGACGCTGCTGCGAATTCTGGGTTTCGCGGGTTCGCTAGCGAAGAAACGGGTGAATGTTCGCTAGAAGGTTCGCCTAGCGAACTTTATGACTGTTTTCCACTGCCTTGGTTCGCTAGGGTTCGCCTAGCGAATACTGGAGCGAACATGATATTTTCCAATTTTGTTTTCGTCGTAATTTTCAAACCGTAAGTCCGTTTTGGTCGCCGTTCGAAGCGTTAGAAAGCTAATGAAATGCTCTTTCTTTTAAAAATGGTTTGGAGGGTAGTAGATGAATTATGTAAGTCGTGATTTTGAAAAAGTGTTGGTTTGTCGGATTTTCACCGTTGTATTGGTGTGCGAATGAAGTGTTATCATGCTATATGCTTTTAATATGTATCGTATGGCTTGTGTGCTGGTATATGATGTGAATATATATGATAAGTGTTGGTGATGATGGTTTGTGGTGTTATGGAGGAATAAATGTGTGTTTTGGGTTTCGATTTCAATGTGCGATAATGATGTGTTGTGAGTAGCATTTGATATGTAAATCCCTTGTGTGAGGAACTATGATGTTGTTGTGAATTGTGGTATGTGATATAATTGTGGTATTTATGGCTTGTGATGAAGTGCATTGTTTATGTGAAATTTCAATGTATGTTGTGTGGTGGCATTTAGGGTTTGAAATGCATTGTTTGAATTGCTTTGCAATGCATGAATGTGATGATGTTGAAGCATGTGTTAAGTTGTTGTAATTGTTGTGGTTGTTGATTTGTGGCCTAAGGGCAAGAATATGCAATGTGTGGTATTTGATTATATATGCATGATTATGGATGTGTATGTGGGTGCAATGTGAATGTCATGAGTCATTGTATGCCAAGCATCATAATGTGCATTGTGGAAACGTCTTGAGTGACAGTTTGGTTCCAGAGAGAATATTCTATAACATCGTGGGCCTCGAAAATATGAGGCGCTGCCTGAGGACTTAAAGCGATGGGTATAGACGATTGTGGGCTCCTTTGGAGACTTAAAGCAATCCTTAACGTCGTGGGCCTCGAAAATATGAGGCGATGCCTGAGGACTTAAAGCGACGGGTGAACATCGTAGGCCCGACGGGGAGTTACTTGAGATTCTCAGTAACGAGCGATGGTTCCAATAGTTCCTGAGTCGACTAATTACGTGACAAAATGACGTGACAATGGAAGTCGGTACCGCATGGCATGTGCATAGAGTCGTGGTGTCGGTCTCTGTGCATTTGCATTCATCATGAATTAATTGTGCATGGAAATGTGATTGTGATTGATGAGATAAAATATGTGCAATTGTATTGAATGGTATATGTTTGATTGATTATGTGATTATGTGTGGAAAAATCATGTTGTGATTGATTATGTGTGGAAATTGTGCATTGATTTGTTATGTGTTGAGATTGTGATAGCATTGGTAATTGACGTGCATATGTGATAAATGCTATGACTTGGTATGCCTTAGGTGCAAATGTGTGATTATGTTAGTATAATTGTTATATGCTATGTGGTTGGATTGTTAGAAATATGTTATACATCTGTGGCTTGCTATATGCATTGGTATGTGATGTGTGAAGTGAGAATAACTGTGTATGTGATTTTTATGTGTTTTTGCATATTATTATGCAATCTTGGTTTAGTTGTTATTTCTCACCTTTCTGCTGGAATATGCTTTTTATGGCATAGTGCAGATTGTCAGCTTTAGAGGCGTGGAGGCAAGTGGAAGAGTTAGATCTTCGTTTGCTTAGGTCTTGGTGTCTGCTCTGATACGTAGCACGGGAGTCGGGGAACGCTTTAAGTTATTTGTATACAATTGTCGAATATGTTTTGTATGACCTTTGTATGTATATTTTGTTGTTATAAAACGATTCATTTTGTAAAACAAGTCGGTTATGGATCTTTCCGCTTTATTCCATAATTGACATTCATTTTATATGGAAAAAGGTTCCCTATGGGGTTATCCTATTTGGTGCTATGTATCAAAATAATTGAGCAGGGTTTGTATTTTCTTTCTTTAAGTGTGACATCCATGTTTCCTGTCGGAAAAATAAATTTTTAGTTACTCTGATTTATATTTGTATTATTTATTCGCGAAGGGAATTGGGGTGTTACATTAGTGGTATTAGAGCAGGTCGGTCCGTCCGGCCAAGTTGTTGAGTCAGTTGGTGAGACAGTTGAATACTGTCGTTGTTGTTTGTCCCTTAGTACGTGATAGGTGTGTGGAACACTGTCAGTACTTTCTGGTTTTCTAATCCTTTGTTTTCAAGATCGAGAATGAGATAAGTGGGGGAGGAGCTGGTACTTCTCCAAGTTACTTCAGTTGTGGAACATTGGCTCAGTGTGTCGTTGATTGCAAGATTGTAAGCGTTGTTTGGACAGTGTTGTTCCCGGTTCCGAAAGGAATGCGGAGGTAAGGTTTATGTCAACTAAGGATTTGTGCCTTAGGAAGTTTGGTGCACAGGATGCAAGAAATGCTATTATAGTTTGGTAAAGATGGTTTATGCCCCATCATGATTGTCGGCTGTCTATTGACAAATTGAGGAACTGATCACCCTTAATCTCTTGTTGATAGTAGATGGGAATTATGTTGGATGGAATAGACGTGTCTTTCCGGCTTTGATAGTGTGTGCAATGAATTGGATGGAATGTTTGATAAGAGTGGTGGATTGTGTGAGTTGAGGCTGTGATCGACTTAATGCGACTGGTTATGTTTGTTATCATCGGGATAGGCTGTTATTTACTCAGTTAAGCTTGTATGTGAGTAACCAGTTACCCAGGGAAAGGAATTTTGCAAGAACTTTAAGAATTTATATCTTTTGGAATTTGTTTGGGTATTACAACGTGCAGTGATGTTATTTGGTGTTAGTAAGGAATTTGTAATGAATAGATGAAAGCAAAGTGTACAAACATGCAATTAAGGATGTGGTAAAGTCCTAAGACTACACTAGGATGGCTACCAAATAACAACCAAAGTTAGAAGTGTCCTAGAGGCATGAGATCCTACTAGGGGCAGTAGCTAAACACACCAAATCCTATCCAAGTTAATGTCCTAAGGGAGCATGCAAAAGATGTCAAGTTTTATCTTACACCATCACCTAAACATGTATCACTTACAAGCAATGCCAAATGAACTTCTCAAAGTTAGAAAAAGTGGAACTAATCCATGGATAAGCAACATACATCATGGGAAAAAGTCAAAATAATGCTTGAAGCATTAAGAAGTGACCATGGGATTCACTTTAGGTCATGTTCAAATGATTTGCAAGTTATGCACAAAGATCTTATCTTAAGCATGTTTTGGCCAATTATGAACATATGATGAATAAGCAAGTGTGAAAGGCATTCATGAAAGCCTAAGGTCAGAATTGAATAATGTCATTCAATGTGTAAACATGTCAAGTTATCACTTATGTCATCATGGAAAACCAATGTCCAAAGACAATGCAAACAATTGTCGAACTAGCATCCACACAATTCCACAAAATCGTGTTAAATGTCAAGCAACGAAAGTGAATCCAAATCATGTTAAATGTGTACCTAAGTACAAGAGGCAGTGGTAAATGACATATAATGATGTTTTAAATGTCAACAAATCATCATGGGATTCACACCAATTAGCATTCAAGAAGTTAGGCAATTCTAAGCAAAGAAAGTACCTAAGACATGTTCAAATGTTCATGAATCAAACCATGATTAAGCAACCACTAAGTTGGTATATGAAGACCAAGGTCAGAATTGAAACACATTTACAAATGCTTAAAATCAATGTTGAAATGTCACACGAGTTTGCAACAAATATCCTCTCCAAAGTCCATTCAAGTTAGGCAAACAAATCACCTAAACAATCTCCTATAAGCATGTTACTTGTCAATCAAGTAAAAGGAACGAAATGGCATGGAAATGTAAGGTCAAAGCATCCAAGTAAGAAGTGAATGACCTATAATATGTCCTAATTGAACCCCAAAGCAATTGTGCAAAGATGTATTTAAGTGGTGTCAAAGAAATAGGCAATGTGGCCTCAATTGTACATAAAAATACACTTATGAATGTGTTAAAACTCATCCCCAAAGTTGGCCTCAAGAGGCTTCACACAAATGTCAATCCAAACCTAGCTCTAGGCATGCTTACATATAACATGTTCACATTGGAAAATTGATGAAAAATAGCAAATGTCCTTTGAAAATTATGAACAATCAACCAAGTCATGTTAAGGCCAGTGAGTAATCACATTCAAAAGATTGGATCCAAATCATGCATAAAAAGCATTCAATTAATTGCAAACATCAAGCACATGTCAAGGATGATCATACAAAGCAATGCTCAAAAGGTGAAATTCAAAAGCATTCCAAAATTCATGGACAATGCACTAACCAAGTATCAACATGTTAACCAGTCTAAGGGCTAATTTCACACCAAAAATCAGGCTCAAAACATTAGAGGTAGGTCCCTTTCTATGGCTTGCATTACAAGGTATCTCAAAATGAACATATCATAGTCAGAATTTGAGAAAAAAAATATTAAATGCACCCAAAAGTGAAAATAAAATTCACTAAAAATTAATTAAAACCTTAGGTATCTCTTTGAATTTATAAGGATTTTAGAACAATATTTATTATTTTTAGAAAATGATTTTGCAACGTGTAACAAAAAAGAAATTAAAAAACACAAGAAAAGGGAGGGGGTGTTGCATTAGTAACTTGCTAGTTACATCCTTATGTGGGCTTATGCTGAGAGTGGTGCGAATATTAATTTTTGTGGGCCCAACGCACCACAAAATGCTTCTTTTTCTCTCAGCCAAGAGGCTTCAGTGAATAACAATGAAAGGGGGCGGGGCCCTGAGGTCACATGAGATGCATCACGCCTCATTAATGTGTTGGTTGGATCGTGGTCGTTGATGAAATCACACGGCTGAGAATGCTTTTCCCATTTATCATCACATGCTACTGATTGATCATACGGCCTAGAATGGTTATTCATTACCACATGATGCATGTATTACACTATGATATTGTGCGCATGATTATGATCGTGTGGCCCAGAGTATTTCGTGGCACATTGTAACGACCCGAAAAATCTAAATTATTTATTTAATCATTTATTTAATTAATTTAGAAGGAATTAAGGGGGTTTGTAATGATTTTGGAGAATTATGGATTAAAAGATGCATTTTTGAGTAATTTTAATAAAAAGAATAATCATGTATATTTTATGTTATTATTAAAATTTAAAATAAAATGAGGAAGGGCAAGGTGGTCTTATTGGAGAATAAGTGAGGATAGGATGGGAAGTTCATAAACTGGGATATATGACTAAAAGAGAAAAGGGAACGATCATTCTAACTGATCGTGTTCTTGGTGAAGGAAACTGAAGCAGAGAAGAGGAAGAGGAAACCTAAGGGGCTGAGGAATTCTCGAAGAATCTTGAGGAAGGAAGGAAAAGCTTCGGATTATTCTAAGGTATGAGGAGAGTTCATAATTTCTTATAGTTTTATAGGGATTGGAGATGAATAGATTAGGGATTGTATGAGTTGTGTTGATTTAGATGATTTTTGATGTAGAAGGAGTAAATTGATGAAAATATGATGAGTTTGAATGATGCATATTACTATATGTGTGTTTTGTGAGTGTTTTTGATCAATTTTCGTGTAGAACGCTGATTTTTGGGGTAATCAAAGTTAAAAACGCAGAAAAACACTTTTCGGGGAAATTTGGGTTTTGTCGCATCCTGACACGGGCCGTGTCACAGGACACGGGCGGCCGTGTCAGCTTGCTGGTTGTGAATGAAAAATTGATTTTTTGGAAATTGGTCCCAGGGTTTCTGACACGGGCCGTGTCAGGCTGCTGACTTGCTATTTTTTTTTTGATGTTTTGGAATCGTGTCCCAGTTTTTCTGACACGGGCAGTGTCACAGGACACGGGTGGCCGTGTCAGACTACTGGTTGTCTCATATTTTTGCTGTTTTCTTGAAGTTTCTCGCTGTTTTCTCGTGTTGTTTCTTTAGGGTCGAAGTATTGATGATATATAATTGATGAACTATGATTTTTATGATGAATGTTGTTGAGATGAAATGAATGATGCACATGTCGATATTTGGATGAAATGAGGAGTTTAGCATCATTGCATTTCATGACATATTTTTATGATGGGGCTTCGGCCTATTGGTAGCTTCAATCCCATTGTGCGGATTGGAGTGATATGATGTTATAGTGTGCTCCCATTGTGGAGGGTTGATGGCCAGTGTCCATCGCATGGAGGAAAGTCGGTACCGCATTGCATATGTTGCATTTTCATTGAAGTTGACATTGCATTTCTTATGGAGTAATTATGATGAGTCGTATTATGAATTCTAAGTTGATGATGATGTGAATGAATGTGAGTGATGATCTGTTGTTGTTGCTGCTTAATTTATGAAATTTCTATGTCTTTGTATTACTATATTGAATTATGTTTTCTCACCCTGCCTGCTTGGAAATGTTGCCTCTTATGTGGGTAACTTGCAGATAACCAAGAGTATCTTCGAGGCGACGAAGGAGGTAGCTTGGAGTGTCTCGTTTATGTCGTCTAAGTTTAGGGGTGTCCAGCTCTGTGTCATGTAACATCGGGTTTGGATGGATTGCGAACTTCGTGTTCTTTTGATTTATTTTAGAATTTTATACTGATGATGTTGTTCTAGATTGGATAAGTTTCTTATGAAGTTTTAATTGAATTTAAAATGACAAGTTGAATCCGCTGCGAGATTATGATTTCTTTTGATGATGTTTGAGTAACCCGTGTTACGGGACAGGACTATGAGAATTGTATGATGTTTTGATTATGTACACCCTTGGTTGGTGAATTATACTCTGGTAACATGATTTATTTCTTTAGAAATTGTATGTGGGGTAGAAGGGTGTTACATTAGTGGTATCAGAGCAGGTCGGTATGTTCGGCCAAGTTTTGTGTAGTCAGTCTGTTGTCAGTCGTTACTTGTTAACGATTATTTGTTTCTGACGTGGTATGTGTTGTACAGAATGGCTGGAAACAACACGCGTGCTCTTGCTGATGCTATTGCAGCTCTTGCTCGGAACCATGCTCCTGATGAGTTTCGTGCGTTGGAGAAGTTTCAGAGGAACAACCCACCGAAGTTTGAAGGGACTCATGACCCGGCGAGCGCACAAAAGTGGCTTAAGGCGATTGAGAAGATTTTTAGAGTGATGGGGTGCTCTGATGCACAGCAAGTACAGTTCGGAACACATATGCTGGAAGAGGAGGTTGAGGACTGGTGGGATAACACCCGTCAGAGGTTGGAAGATGTTGGCACTGCGGTGACTTGGAATGTATTCAAGCAAGAATTTTTGGGTAAGTATTTTCCTGAAGATGCCCGTGGTAAGATGGAAGTGGAATTCATTAAATTAAAGCAAGAGAATATGACTGTGGTGGAGTATGCAGCCAAATTTGAGAGGCTTGTGAAGTTTTGTCCTCATTACAACCATGCAGATGCTGAACTTTCTAAGTGTCTCAAGTTTGAGAACGGGCTGAGACCATAGATTAAGCAAGGGATTGGATGCCAACAGATTCGCAGGTATGCGGAACTGGTGGATAAGAGTAGGATCTACGATGAAGATAGTCGAGCTCGATCAGCTCACTACAAGCAACTAGGTGAAAAGAAAGATAAGGGTCAGTTTAGAGGAAAACCTTATGCGACCCCAGGTGATAAAGGGAAGCAGAAGGTATCAGATGAGAAGAAGTTAAGTAGGGGAGCCGCTAATGCACATGCTAAGTGCTATAAGTGTGGGGAGTCAGGTCACAAAGCTGATGTGTGTACTAACAAAGTTCTGAGATGTTACCGTTGTGGCAAAACTGGGCATTGAATTGGTGATTGTCCGAATGACGGTCCGACCTGTTTCAATTGTGGCGAACAGGGGCATATCAGTACTCAATGCCAGAAAACAAAGAAGACTGCTATTGCTGCCCAGACTACTGGAAGAGTGTTTTCTTTGGCTGGCTCAGAAGTTCCCAAGAATGAAAACTTAATTCGAGGTACTTGTTTTATTAACAATGTTGAGTTGATTGCTATTATTGATACTGGAGCTACGCATTCATTTATCTCTCTTGAGTGTGCTACTAGATTGGGGTTGAATCTGTCTAACATGAATGGTAATATGATAATAAAGACTCCGACTAATGGTTCGGTGACTACCATGCTTGTTTGTTTGAAGTGTCCTTTGACAATCTTTGAGAAGGATTTTGTGATGGATTTGGTGTGCTTACCTTTGCACCAAATCGATGTTATCCTTGGTATGAACTGGTTGGAGTTCAACTACGTTCACATTAATTGCTATAACAAGACTGTGAAGTTTCCAGAGTTAGGTGAGGATGGTGAACTAATGTTCTTATTTGCTAAACAAGTGGATGGACTTTTATTAGATGAAGCGTTGATGTTCGCAGTGTTTACATCGTTGCCAGCGGATGGTGTAGCTGTCAGTGCTGGGTTGCCTATGGTTTGTGAGTTTCAAGATGTATTTCCTGAGGATATAAGTGATTTGCCTCCGGAACGTGAAGTTGAGTTTGCTGTGGACTTAATACCAGGTACGAGTCCAGTGTCGATGGCTCCTTATCGGATGTCCGCTTCGGAATTGAATGAGCTGAAGAAACAACTAGAAGAATTGTTAGAAAAGAATTTTATTCGACCTAGTGTCTCTCCGTGGGGCGCTCCGGTGTTGCTCGTTAAGAAGAAAGATAGTAGTATGAGGTTGTGTGTCGATTATCGACAGTTGAATAAGATGACCATCGAGAATAAATATCCGCTTCCGAGGATCGACGATTTAATGGATCAACTCGTAGGTGCTTGTGTGTTCAGTAAGATTGATCTGAGGTCCGGTTATCATCATATTAGAGTTAAAACTGATGATATTCCGAAAACAGCTTTCAGAACGAGGTATGGTCATTATGAATATACGGTGATGCCATTTGGGGTTTCTAACGCGCCTGGTGTGTTCATGGAGTATATGAACAGAATCTTTCATGAATATCTTGATAAATTTGTGGTGGTTTTCAAAGACGATATCTTGGTATATTCTAAATCAGCAGAAGAACATGCAGAACATTTGAAGATTGTGTTACAAGTGTTGAGGGAAAAGAAATTGTATGCTAAATTGTCCAAGTGTGAATTCTGGTTGAAGGAAGTGAGTTTCCTAGGCCATGTGATTTCAAGTGGTGGAATTTCTGTGGATCCCTCGAAGATTGATGCGGTGTTGCAGTGGGAGACTCCTAAGTCGGCTACGGAAATTCGTAGTTTTCTTGGATTGGCTGGTTATTATCCTAAGTTCATTGAAGGTTTTTCTAAGTTGGCTTTGCCTTTGTCTCAATTGACTCAAAAAGGGCAAGCGTATGTATGGGATGTCGCTTGTGAAGAGAGTTTTGTAGAACTAAAGAAAAAGTTGACAACTGCTCCGGTGTTAGTTTTGCCAGACCCGGATGAGTCCTTTGTGGTTTACTGTGATGCTTCAAAGATGGGCCTTGGTGGAGTTTTAATGCAAAATGGTAAAGTGGTCGCTTATGCTTCTAGACAGTTAAGAGTCCACGAGAGGAATTACCCTACACACGACTTAGAGTTGGCTGCTGTAGTATTTGTGCTGAAGATTTGGAGACATTATCTTTTTGGTTCGAAATTTGAGGTATTCAGTGATCATAAAAGTTTGAAATACTTGTTCGGTCAGAAAGAGTTAAACATGAGGCAAAGAAGGTGGCTAGAACTGTTAAAGGATTTTGAGTTCGATTTAAATTATCATCCAGGTAAAGCAAACGTAGTGGCTGATGCTTTGAGTAGAAAGTCGTTGCATATTTCAATGCTTATGGTGAAAGAACTTGAAATGATTGAGCAATTCAGAGACATGAGTTTGTTGTGTGAGACGACCGCTGATAGCGTGAAATTGGGCATGCTAAAGCTGACTAGTGGAATTCTGGAGGAAATTCGGGAGGGTCAGAAATCTGATTTGAAATTAGTTGACCAAATAATGAAGATTAATCAAGGTAATGGCGGTGAATTCCGAATTGATGAAGACGGAGTTTTGAGGTTTCGAGATAGAGTGTGTGTTCCGGATATTTCTGGAATCAAAAAGAGTATTCTGGAGGAAGGACATAGAAGTCGATTGAGTATTCATCCTGGTGCTATGAAGATGTATCAAAACCTGCGTGGATTGTTTTGGTGGCCAGGTATGAAAAGAGATATTGCTGAATTTGTGTATGCATGTTTGACTTGCCAGAAGTCCAAGATTGAACATCAGAAGCCTTCAGGTATGATGTAGCCGTTGAACGTTCCCGAATGGAAGTGGGATAGCATTTCCATGGATTTTGTGACTGGGTTACCAAAGACTGCAAGAGGTAATGACTCGATATGGGTGATTGTGGATAGGTTAACTAAGTCGGCGCATTTCTTGCCGATGAGAATTAATTACTCTATGCAGAAGCTAGCTGAAATTTATATTGATGAAATCGTGAGGTTGCATGGAACACCTTAGAGTATTGTATCGGATAGAGATCAGCGGTTTACGTCAAGGTTTTGGAAAAGTCTACAGGATGCTTTGGGTACTAAGTTGAGGATTAGTTCTGCTTATCACCCACAGACGGATGGTCAGTCGGAAAGAACAATCCAATCTTTAGAAGATTTGTTGAGAGCTTGTGTGCTGGATCAAGGAGGATCTTGGGATAGTCACTTGCCATTGATCGAGGTTACATACAACAATAGTTTTCATGCTAGTATTGGGATGGCTCCATATGAGGCGTTGTATGGTAGGCGTTGTCGAACTCCATTGTGTTGGTATGAGTCGGGAGAGAGTTCTGTACTTGGACCTGAAATTGTTCAAGAAACAACGGAGAAGATTAAAATGATTCAGGATAAAATGAAGACGTCGCAGAGTCGTCAGAAGAGTTACCATGATAAGAGAAGGAAAGCACTTGAATTCCAAGAAGGAGACCACGTGTTCTTAAGAGTTACTCCGATGACTGGTGTGGGACGAGCTTTGAAGTCTAGAAAGTTCACTCCATGCTTTGTTGGTCCGTATCAGATTATGAAGAGAATATGAGGGGTTGCCTATCGGGTGGCTTTACCGCCGTCACTTGCAAATTTGCATGATGTATTTCATGTGTCGCAGTTGAGGAAGTATATTCCGGATCCGTCACATGTAATTCGGATGGATGACGTTCAGGTAAGAGATAACCTGACAATAGAAGCTTTGCCTGTGAGGATTGATGGGCGAGAATTGAAGCAACTCTGAGGTAAAGAGATTGCTTTAGTGAAAGTATTGTGGGGCGGACCAGCTGGTGATAGTTGGACTTGGGAGCGTGAAGGTCAGATGAAGGAGTCGTATCCGACTCTGTTTACTTCAGGTAATTTTCGAGGACGAAAATTCTTAAAGTAGGGGAGAGTTGTAACGACCCGAAAAATCTAAATTATTTATTTAATCATTTATTTAATTAATTTAGAAGGAATTAAGGGGGTTTGTAATGATTTTGGAGAATTATGGATTAAAAGATGCATTTTTGAGTAATTTTAATAAAAAGAATAATCATGTATTATTTATGTTATTATTGTTATTATTAAAATTTAAAATAAAATGAGGAAGGGCAAGGTGGTCTTATTGGAGAATAAGTGAGGATAGGATGAGAAGTTCATAAACTGGGATATATGACTAAAAGAGAAAAGGGAACGATCATTCTAACTGATCGTGTTCTTGGTGAAGGAAACTGAAGCAGAGAAGAGGAAGAGGAAACCTAAGGGGCTGAGGAATTCTAGAAGAATCTTGAGGAAGGAAGGAAAAGCTTCGGATTATTTTAAGGTATGGGGAGAGTTCATAATTTCTTATAGTTTTATAGGGATTGGAGATGAATAGATTAGGGATTGTATGAGTTGTGTTGATTTAGATGATTTTTGATGTAGAAGGAGTAAATTGATGAAAATATGATGAGTTTGAATGATGCATATTACTATATGTGTGTTTTGTGAGTGTTTTTGATCAATTTTCGTGTAGAACGCTGATTTTTGGGGTAATCAAAGTTAAAAACGCAGAAAAACACTTTTCGGGGAAATTTGGGTTTTGTCGCATCCTGACACGGGCCGTGTCACACAACACGGGCACCCGTGTCAGCCTACTGGTTGAGAAAAATAAAATTGGTTGTTACAGAGCTCCTGACACGGGTCGTGTCACAGGACACGGGCGGCCGTGTCAGCTTGCAGGTTGTGAATGAAAAATTGATTTTTTGGAAATTGGTCCCAGGGTTTCTAACACGGGCCGTGTCACAGGACACGGGTGGCCGTGTCAGGCTGCTGACTTGCTATTTTTTTTGATGTTTTGGAATCGTGTCCTAGTTTTTCTGACACGGGCAGTGTCACAGGACACGGGTGGCCGTGTCAGACTACTGGTTGTCTCATATTTTTGCTGTTTTCTTGAAGTTTCTCGCTGTTTTCTCATGTTGTTTCTTTAGGGTCGAAGTATTGATGATATATAATTGATGAACTATGATTTTTATGATGAATGTTGTTGAGATGAAATGAATGATGCACATGTCGATATTTGGATGAAATAAGGAGTTTAGCATCATTGCATTTCATGACATATTTTTATGATGGGGCTTCGGCCTATTGGTAGCTTCAATCCCATCGTGCGGATTGGAGTGATATGTTGTTATGGTGTGCTCCCATTGTGGAGGGTTGATGGCCAGTGTCCATCGCATGGAGGAAAGTCGGTACCGCATTACATATGTGTCATTTTCATTGAAGTTGACATTGCATTTCTTATGGAGTAATTATGATGAGTCGTATTATGAATTCTAAGTTGATGATGATGTGAATGAATGTGAGTGATGATCTGTTGTTGTTGCTGCTTAATTTATGAAATTTCCATGTCTTTGTATTACTATATTGAATTATGTTTTCTCACCCTGCCTGCTTGGAAATGTTGCCTCTTATGTGGGTAACTTGCAGATAACCAAGAGTAGCTTCAAGGCGACGAAGGAGGTAGCTTGGAGTCTCTCGTTTATGTCGTCTAAGTTTAGGGGTGTCCTGCTCTGTGTCATGTAACATCGGGTTTGGATGGATTGCGAACTTCGTGTTCTTTTGATTTATGTTGGAATTTTATACTGATGATGTTGTTCTAGATTGGATAAGTTTCTTATGAAGTTTTAATTGAATTTAAAATGACAAGTTGAATCCGCTGCGAGATTATGATTTCTTTTGATGATGTTTGAGTAACCCGTGTTACGGGACATGACTATGAGAATTGTATGATGTTTTGATTATGTACACCCTTGGTTGGTGAATTATACTCTGATAACATGATTTATTTCTTTAGAAATTGTATGTGGGGTAGAAGGGTGTTACAAACATCACCACATATCATCACATGCAACTGATTATACTATGCTATTATTTATTACTTTCAGCATGGAAAGAAGAAAATGAACGTCGCATGCACTAGTACATTTTCCAACCGGTCCATTTTATTTAATGAGGAAAAGACAAAAAAAAAATAAACCGGGACGAATGGGAGGACAACACATGGTCGTCTTCCCTAAATGCTCATGCAAAAAATCGTATGAACTCTCCATGGCTAATCTTATGCGCATGAAAACAAGAAAAAATGGCAATCTTCAACAACACATAACTCACTCAATTCTTAACCGTTTTGCACAAAATAATAGTCCAAATTGAAGCCCTCGCAACGTAGATTACAAATATAGTCTTGAAATCTCCATTAAACCAACACACAAGAAAATAGAAAGACGGTAAGTTATGAACTAATACTTTGAAAACTCACATTTTTAATCAATTCTCATCCAAACACAATGTGTCTAGAGGACTTCAGATACACATTATCCACATGATTCCAAGGCTTACATGAGTACTAAAATGAAGCTAAAGTTTCAAGAATCACAAACCTGTATGAAGCCTTTCTCACGTACAAGAAACCCTAATACTTCGTGCAAATCTTCTAATCAACACACCTAGAGCAAAATAAATGCTCTAATTTCCTTGAATCTTGCCAAAATTCCAAAATGATGTTGAAGTTGTTGCACTTTTATGGTGAATAAAACTCAATAATAATGCATACAGTAGAGAGATTGTGTTATGGAGATGAAGATAGTGAAGAAAGAATGAAGAAATCTCCAAAAATGGTGCAGATTCACAACCCCCAAAAATTGGTGTCAATGGAGTTTCTTCAAATTATTGCTCTGGTTTTGTGAACAATGGAATCTAATCGAATTTGTTAGGGTTTTAGAGTTTATATATGGGTGGTTAAGGAGGTTTAATCATGGTTACTTAATGGTTAAAGTGCGGTTAAGAAAAATGAAATTGTAAAGGTTATGTAATGGTGTACATGGGTAGAGTTTATTTGGTGAGTTTTAGCATGGTTATCATGGCATGATATGGATGGTGGTGATGGTGTGATGTACTGGTATGGAGAAAGAAACAACTTGCTTACTAAGTTTTTATTTTTTTTCATGTATAGCATAAGTGGAAAATGATAATATGATGCATGGAATTGTGAAGAATTTGTCTTGGTTAGAAGTGGAAAAATGACATGTTGATGTTGTAATCTAATCATGCGCATGGTATAACAACAACATCAATTTGGATTTTTTGAAAATTAAGTGTATAATAACTGTTACGGTAAGAATCGGATAACAAGCTATTAGTTAACTTGCATCGCAAAACTTTGAAATTCACCACCGAGCTTTGATTTATCCAAAGGAAAGAGTAAAGAACGAAAACCCTAAAAAGAGAATCTAGGTTCGGGGGTTGGTTATACTAAGGGAAGGTATTAGCATCCTAAGTATCTGTAGTACTCTACAGGAACCTCTTGTTTAGTTTGGGCTATGTTATGTTTGCTTGAATAAGGAAATCTGTTAAGGATAAATGTAAAGACCTAAGGGATATATACACTAAGTTTGCTCACCAAGACGGCGCATCTTGTGCCTACATATTTGACTAAAGAATCAGAGCAACCGTAGTTCACCTAACTAAGGTTTAAGGAGGAACCATTGACTATGGCCAAAGTTCCAAGGGGAACGAGTATGAGCTCATGTAGAGTTTAAGAAACTCTCTAAGTCTAAGTTGTAATGGGGGAAGTGAATACTCAAAGTGATGAGTCTCACATAGAGTCCAAGAACTCTAACTTAATTATAAGTTGTAATATTGAATGGCTATGAGGCCAAAAGGAAAGTACTCTATAACTTTGAGGTCAAAGAGGAGGTGGCCATGACTATGAGGTCAAAGCTGGTAGGTGGCTATGACTATGAGGTCAAAGAGGTGGCCATGACTATGAGGTCAAGGCGGGTATCCTATGACTATGAGGTTAAGGAGAATGTGGGTACCTATGACTATGAGGTCAAGGGTTGATTATGAGATATCTATGACTTTGAAGTCAATAGAAAGACTTTCCTTTGGAAGGAGAGGAGGATAGCAGTTTTTTATGAAACAAGAAATTTATATGGATATTTACATGAAGATGCAACATTAAATAACAAAGTTGTTAGTTCCTTAGATTGGCTGGAATTTTGGTAAAACAAAGGTTGTTCAATGTTTGATGTCATATGGGAGATGTCACAACATTGAGTCTAAACACTGGGCTGTGTTAAGAGTTAAGTTGGACGTCTGATGTCACAAGCGATGTTGTGACATTAGATCTGCAGAATTAATAACATCAGGTTTTGTGATGTTGTTAGGGTTTGCGTTTTAGCTGGAATTGTGGAGAGCAGGTAGTCTCATTGGATGCGAATATCTTGGGATAGATAGTCTCTGTTGCATAGAGATTTGATGCAGGTTTGTAGGAGATTTAAAAGGTGAAGATTTAAAAAGATTTTGGGAGATAAAATCTATTTTGAAGATTTAGTTTTAAATAACAAATCAGATCAAATATTGCAAGGAGTCCAAGCCCAATTCAGGTAGCTATATAAAGCGCATTGATCAAAGGAAGAAGGTATAGAAATACAGAGATAAGATCAAGAGCATAGGCTGAGTGTCTTGAGTATTTTGTACGAGTTTGTATACACCATTCTAGGTTGAATTGGTAAGTTATTTTCTGTCCTCTCTTAGAAGCTGTGAAGCAATAGAGAGTTGTTACTTGATCAAAGCTGTGAAGCAGGATCAAGGTTTCTCAAAGAGGGTGTTCTTTGAGAGGTTTTAGGGATTGAGTAGTGGTCTCATATCTAAGTGGTTTCTTAGGTAGAAAGTCACTAGTAGGAATTAAGATTAGGAGATTGTCAACTGGGTTGTTGAGTCTGTAATTTAATTCTACAAGTAGTGAAATTCATCCCTGGCTTGGTAGCCCCCAGACATAGGTAGTTAGACCGAACTGGGTGAACAATTCATTGTGTTGATTTATTGCTGTTATTGCATTGTCCATTGCAGAGTGTGTTGTTGTGACATCGCACTTAACATCACACGTCTGATACTAGAATTTCAAAAGTATTCAAGTGAAACAAAATTTACAATGCCATACAAGGTTAGAACCAAATACATTAGGCATCACTAGGTCAAAATAAACAAGATAACATGATAAAATAATCAAAGAAGTAAAGAGTATTCCTAATAGAAACCATAAAAGGCCTTCCACTTCCAACATGAATAAGTACCTCAAAATTATTAATTTTCACCAATTTATTTTTATGTTCAAAAAATAGACATAATAAAGAGTAATTTTCAAAAATAATGGGCAAAAAAGGATAAAAAATGATCAAGTTATGAATTGTTGAAGTTAGAGCATGAACCATAAAAAAACAAGATAACATGTGATAAAAAGAAATAGGAAGGGCTCCCCATGGGTGTTGAACCCGTGTCCTTGGGGATGCAACCCAAAACACTTGCCAACCATCCCATTTGCGCGCGTTTAACTTGTATGGGCAATGCTACAATATATGTGAAACAAAGTTGTTTTGGAAAATTAAAACAAAAGGACTGGGGCGAGGGGTATTCGAACCCCAGTCCTCATGGTCAATTGGCGTGTGTATGCTCTTGCCACTGGGGTGGCTCTTACATCCAGTTTTAAATACAACTCAATAATGTTATAAACCTATGCGCGCGGGCAAAACCAAAAGAACCAAATCCATGCCACCACAAGTCTATGATTTTGAGAGATCATGAGAGGAAAAGACCCTAGTTGCTACACAAAACCTGCCTTACCAATTGTTTAACAAACCAAACAAATGGACTAACAAGTAATTTATCAACTCATTTTCAAAGCCAAAGCCAAAGATATAAATCCTTTTCCTTTTAGCTTGTAACACACGTCGTCAATAATTTATTGTTGGCCTCACACAGAGAGAAATACTCAAAATGAAGGAAGAATGCATTCAAACAAATATAATCATGTTATGCATATTGAAATGGCAGTGCTCTCACTCCTTTTTTTCAATTATCACTTTATGCCAAGGATGTTAACTCACATGTCAAGACATACAAACAGCAGGCAATGAGAAATCACAACAGAAAATGATGTTGAAATAAGCATGTGAATTAACTAAAACAAACACCAATAACCAACTAGAACTCTTGCAGTCAAATCATGAAGAGATTCTAAAACCTGTATCAGAGGGCAAACATTTGTTTTTTTTTTCAGGTAAACAAGAAATTAAGAATGCCTCTACACTCTTTTATAACTTTGGACATGATCAAAAGGTGAAGGTTAGTAGGTTCTGTGCAAGCCCTATCAGATTATATCAATAATGTTACTATAAAAAATTCAAACTTTACTCATGCTCACCAATCAAACAGCTTTAGGAGCAAATGCTAAAAAATTTAATAACAATTCAAGTCATCTCAAAATAAATGGTACCCAAAGAAATTAGAGCAAACTGAGACAAAACATGAACAACATCAGGACACATCTCCAACCTGTTTTGGGAGTAAATACACATTTAGCATGAATTATCATGCCACTTATCAAACAAAATACATTACATGAGCAGCCTCAAAGTATGCAAACCTTAACATGAACAACTTTGGATTATGGCAACTTGGTTATGACATGATAAACACAGTGTTATGTGCTAGCAGCAAAATGGACAAGTACAGAAATTTAGCATCAACATGGTCTTAAACCTGACTTCATGATATCCCAACCCAAAACTGAACATGATATGAGCAACATAAGGCATCTTAAACATGGCAATATAAACATCTGAATATGTGGCAATATAGTTTCCAACTCAAAATGATATGGTTTGATGTGGATGGCTTATCATGGCTAACATGCTTCTACACATTCATGGCAGTCTACTAATCTATGGAAACAAAACAGAAGTAGTGCTATTTTCATTTACCAGAGTAATAACAATTCAAGTCATGAATAAAGATTCAACTTAGCAGGCTGATATGAGATAAAACAAACTCAAAGGCTCAAAGTATTAACACCTTTACATAAGTTCAAACAAGCCTGGCCATGTGATTACATTGATCAAGAGGCAAGATACAAACCAGTCAACATGGTAACAAGATAATCAAGACATGGTATAATCAGAAAGACATCATCAAAATTTGTCAAGCAAATACGCCAATCCAAACATTCCAATCATGCTATTGACATTTAGGCACCCAAGCTTATCATGAAATATGGATGCATCAGAATGGTGATCATGTACTATCATTGAATGTGTTTTATACCAAGTAATAGTTCAAGCATGTAGAAACAATATGATATCACAAAGCATATTCAGGAAAATGGCTATATGGCATTAGCATGATCATGACATAGCATCAGATATAAACTTCAAAAGATTAGCAGTTCATACATCAGTCTTATGTGCATAGGTTAACTTGGCTTAAAACAGGTAGTATGACATGACATGGCTTGTATGTACAACAGGATGTGGATCAACACATAAATGGATACCACAAATAGCACTATGACAGAATGAGTCAATACCAAACTTCCACCTCCAAAGACAAGCATCAACACATAAGCAAGCATACTATGACAAGACAAAAACATGTAAACAAGCAGCAACAAAGATCTATTTCACATAACTTGGACACAACACAGGTAGTATGCCATCAGTTTGTACATACCTCTGGGATGCAAAGCATATCATGAGTTTACACACACACACACAAACTGACTATATATCATGATGACAACAATAACACAACTTGCACTTAGTGAAAATGACCAGGTTTTCTTGCTAACAAAGTTCTGACCTAGTTATTACACATTTGGAATCATACCAACATAATGGCAAGTAGTTCAACATAACATTCATAAATCATAAAAACAACAGTATCTCAAGTTAACAGGTCCAGGATCTTACCTCTTCTCATGATAACATCCAAACACCCAAAAAACAGTCATAAGCCTATGAGCATTACTTGCATTCAAATGTTGGCAGAGTCATACAATAATGAGGTCACATAATTTCAACAACCAGTTAGTAAATGACACAAGTACATTATCATCACATGATAGCTCAAGCATAGTAACAAGAACAAAAGCAGTACAAATATCTCTATTAGCGCATCAGCAGAACAACCAAACACTGTCTTACTTCATGATGGCACGCCATGGACAAATGGTTAAACATCAAACACACATGACTTTCATTATGGATAGAAGGAAATAAAACTAGAACACATTATATGACATTCATGATAAAGGCATTTGTAACAGAAATATGATGATGATAATGTACATGAGCATAGATATGGAGTGTGAAGAAAGAAATTACCAAGTGGAATATGTCCAGTGCACCCTCAACAATGAAGTATTCTCCCTCCTTTGAATTGGTAGCAAGCTAACCAAGTGCTCCTCCCTCATTCTTCACCTAAAAAACTTAAACTCAGAGATATTTTAGGGTGTTTTGTGAGCAATGTTGGTGAAAAATGAAGGAACACAGCCTGCTATTTATAGGGAAAGGCCAATAACTCAAAGCATGGTCATATTTGCAACAAATGCCAACATTGCCCTTTTCCTTTCGTGAGAAATACTACTTGATGAACACATATCTTCAAATATCTTCTGAACCTCTGAGCCAAGCTGGTGAGAAGTGATTGGTGAGAGGCTTAAGGAATAAACTAATGTTTCTTGCTTTGTAAAGTTTCTCTCTCCTTTTCCAACTTGCACAAACAAGACATAAACTAATATTTAAATGCTAACCAAGTTGACTTTTCGTGGAAAGACTTGGATTAAGTGTAAATCCATCATTAGAACTCAGAAACATGAAGATTTAGTGATTAGGGAAGGGTCTGAGTCATTACACAAAAGTTGGTTTCTTGAGTTTTAAGGAATGAAACCTCAAACTTTGAAGCTTCGAAACTCCCAGCTCCCTCAATGGATTGAGGAGTTATAGTACTTTTTGGAAAGCCCTCAATGCCCTATACAACTTTCATATTCAAAGATTTTTGAGTTGAGGCTTGGAACTTCATGAAAATTTGGGTTAAAGTCAGCTGGTTATTAAGGCAAAAAGTGCTAAAATTTCTCTAAATCCTTGGGCAGTCTAACTTCCAAGTCTCATAACTCACAAACCATGCATTTTCTGGAGAAAAGTCATATTTAACACTTTGAAGTTCATGGAAAAAGCTTCCATTTGGGCTTTGGTTCACTCAATTTGGATGTGTGGTTTGGGAAGTTATGACTATTTCAATTTTGCACAAGAGGGGAAATTTTCACATATGAAAAGTTTTATGAACCAAACCTTGCTTCCTTTGCAAGAAAACACTTGAGACTTGATTTCTCATACGCTAAATCATCAATGAAACATATTATGATGAATTGAGGTCTTGAAGGTTTCATTAGGATCAAAATCCCAAGGATTAGGGTTTCAGTCAAAACCCTAATTTCCACTGGGAATGCACTGGGATAATCTCTTATAATATTGCTTCTTCCATCACATCTAAAGTTCAAGGATGGTCTTTAGGGATGTCTATTATCTCATGGAGTCATGTCCTAGGGTTTGGGGACAACTCTTGATCAGAATCAGGGCTAATGATCCACTTGTCTTGACAAAACCCTAATTTGGAGGCAGGGTGAAACTGTGGCTCAAACTACTCATGATGAGAGCCAAATGATCTTGAATTTTTGTTGAATGAGACCTCTTGAATGTATGTAAGCTCAATTGGTTGATGAGCCAATCAGATCTTGATTTATCATGGAAAAATTCTTCAGTGATTCCTCAGGTAAGAACCTTAATTCCACATTTTGGTCTGGTGATCCCCTATTGACTTGACTTGATTCAAAGTCTTGAGATCTTGGTTCCAATCAAATGGTGAGTCTTTTTGATGATTGTATGGAGCCAGAGAATACCTTAGGAGGCCTTGAATCTCTCTGTGTAAACCCTAATTTTCAAATATTAAGAAAAACAACTGCAAGAGATGAGTTAGCTAAATAATGCATATATGATTGATCCTAAATGTCTATGCAAGATGTTATGACATATAAGAGGTAAAATTTGAGGTACAACAATAACAATGAATATTATGCTTCATGAAGGTGATTTTTAGTGATTTTGGAAGGCTAGAAATCCTTGAATTATGATCCAAACTCCATGGTTCTTGTAACCATTTTGAAGGAGAGGTTTGACAGTACATTTTTCGTGTTGGAAGAATGTGAAATTGAAGCTTCAATCATCACGAAAATTGGACTTGAAATCATGATTGTCAAGCTGAATTTTGAAACTTATAAAAATTCTAAGTTTTTTCAATTAGACAACTTAATGATACCAACTTCAAATGATCATTACTCTTGATCTATAAATCCAAATGAGGAGTTCTTTATATGGTTGGAAAGGTGAGAGATCATGTTACAACTTTCATTTGAAATTTTTTTCCTAATGAGTGTTGTATCCTGCTCAAATCTGGGCTTGAAGATGGCTGAAACTTGAGAAAAACTTTCCCAAAATGGAAAGTTCTTAAGAAACCCCAATTTCCAAAAATGGCGAGTTTTCATAACTTTTGATTTTTCTTGATTCTTTAGACATTTCTTGACCAAATAACACTCATGGACCATGTTTGACATGAAGAACATGATTTTGACCTCAAAATGTCAGGAGTTGACTTTTTCCTTGACCAATTGACTTTATCTCTAATTCTCCTGATTTTCAATCACCTATCCAATTGAAACCCTTGTGAATGACATCGATGGTCCATAATCCCACCTTAGACCCTTGAAACACATAGAACACCATGGAATCAAGTCTTGCCCAAAACAATAAGAAATAAACTGACTTTAGGCAAGGTCCCCGAAAATCAGGAGAAATTGACTGATTCTTCAAACGTAATTCCTCTGACTATGATGTAGATTGCCTTAAACCAAAATGATTCATGTGATGAGATATGGTTAAAGCTCCAATATCCTTGCTTATTAAGGTGTCCCAAGCATGAACATCCAAAACCCTAGTTGAGGATCAACAGTTTGGAGGGTGTGACCCTCTTCAATTCACTTGCCAACCTCAATCTCTTGATGAAATGGTGAACCCTATGAGATGTCTTGAGGCATGATGAGCCTTTGTGGCTTGAGTATTTGAACTCATCTTATCCTTTTTACTTTGCCCAGTCAATGATAATGGTACCCTTGATACCATGCTTTATGAAAACCAATGATGCATATGCAATGTTTATGACCTAAAAGTACATGAAATGGATAGCATAAGCCACTAATGAGGGTATAAATATGAGGGCAAATTTTGGGGTGTTACAACTATTCCTACTAATTAATAATACCCACTTGCAAAAACACAGAATCAATAAGAACAAAACATGCATTGGCAACATTTCAACCTAGAATCAAGTTTTGATTTTTGTTCTACACTAACGCTAACCACATGTTACTATGAAGAATTAAAAGAGAGAATGAAATCAAACCTGTGATACTGATAAGATTTGTTTGGAAAATTTTCAAGAGGTTACAGAATCTTCAAAACTCGTGAGATGTTGTGAGAGTAACAAAGTTTGTGAGAATTGTGAAATGAGAGTGGAAAGTGAGGTGGGGTAGGGTTTCCTCACAAAGTCCGAAGAATGGGTCTTGGGCCCTTACATCTGGCCCACCCACTTGCAAAAACACAGAATCAACAAGAACAGAACATGCATTGGCAACGTTTTAACCTAGAATCAAGTTTTGATTTATGTTCTACACTAACCCTAACCACATGTTACTATGAAGAATTAAAAGAAAGAATGAAATTAAACCTGTGATACTGATAAGATTTGTTTGGAAAATTTTCAAGAGGTTGCAGAATCTTCAAAACTTGTGAGATGTTGTGAGAGTAACAAAGTTTGTGAGAATTGTGAAATGAGAGTGACAAGTAAGGTGGGGTAGGGTTTCCTCACAAAGTCTGAAGAATGGGTCTTGGGTCCATACATCTGGCCCACCCACTTTTTACACTTTTTAAGTGATGTGGCAGAAGACATATTAAGTCTGTCTCGCTATGTTCGTCGTGTGAATTGGCCAGCGAATGCTCGCTCAAGGTTCGAAGTGCGAACTTCCCAACAAAGCTGACAGAAGTTTTAAATTTTGTCTATCTGCTAGCACCTCCTTCACACTCATTCTAAACCACTTATAAACACAAAAACAGTAAAAATGCAGGAATACTTACAATGTTGGGGTGCCTCCCAACTAGCGCTTTGTTTAACGTCATTTGAGCTCGACGATTCGGAGGCTTGAAACCTCAAAACTAAAAGCTCATGGATTAGCTTCCGAGAAAAACACTCCACCAGCAAAAACTTCAGCCATTATCATGATCTGTTCTTGATCCGCTTTTCCTTAAGAAGGAAAAGTCCCAACACGATTTCATCATTGCCGATTTAGCGTCTTCATCCTTCTTTTTATGCAAAGCCTCTCTTGCAAATTCTTTTTCCTTATAAGTGTCTTCTTCCACTTGACTTGAATACATCACTCATTCGAAGAATGTGAAACATGCTTCTTCCTCTCTTCCACTAGACTTAATCCTCACCTTCATGATGCCTTTATCAGCATCTACCAACATTTTTGCAGTTTTCATGAAGGGTCTTCCCAGGATGATTGGTGTATCCTCATCTTCGTCCATATCTATGACTACAAAATCAACCGGAAACAAAAATTTATCCAATTTTAACAACACATCCTCCACAACACCATGAGGATGAGTCCTTGACTTGTCCGTAAGTTGCAATGTCATGGCGGTTGATTTCACATCCATGTTCTCAAGTCTTTTGACCACAGACAAAAGAATTAAATTGATGCTAGCACTCATGTCGATCAAAGCTTTACATTTAAACTCATTACCTATAGTGATAGGTAAAGCTACTCTTCCCAGATCTTTTTCCTTCCGCGGAAGTATACTTTGAACAACGACACTACAGTTGGCATTGAGATCAATGTTTTCCTTGTCCGTTTACCTCTTTTTTTCGAAAGTATGCCCTTTATAAATTTGGCATACTTAGGCATTTGTTCGAGAGCCTCAGAGAAAGGAATGGTTACTTCCAATCGACTGAATAAGTCCAAGAATCTTGCATAATGCTTATCATTTTCTTTTTTATTAGGAGCAAGAGGATATGATAACCTTCTTTGTAGTACTTCTCTCTCATATTCCTTTCTTTTTGTCTCTTTTTTCTTCTTCTCCTCTACATAATTTTTTTCAACTTCAACCTCTTCATCATTTCAACTTCCTCCTCTACAATCTCATTCTCCTTTTCTACTACCACCTCTTTTTCAACTTATCCACCTATTGTTCTTCCATTTCTTGTAAAAACGGCCTTGTAATGTTCCTTTGGATTTGTTTGAGTGTTAGGGGAAAAGGATGGCCCCGGTTGTTGCTCGGCTAATTGCTTTGCAAGTTGCCTAACTTGAGATTCGAGATTCTTGATTGAAGCTTAAGTACTCTTTTGGGTGGCCATTGACAATTGCATGAATTGAGTGAAAGTATCTTCCATCTTTGAACTTCCACCTTGATCTTGTGTTGGTTGATAAGGATTTTGACGGTAACCTTGTAGATAACCCGGATTATTCCCTCTTGGTTGGTAGCCTTGATGGTTTTGGTAAGGTTGTTGAGTGTTTTGATAAGGTGGTCTTCCTTGATAGCCTTGATATGGATTTCCAACATAATTCACTTCTTCCACAACTGGAGGATAATACCCGGTAGGGTGATCTCCTCTGCGTAATTCACAAACAGCTACCTGAGCATTCTTGCTTGGCAATTCTTGCATCTCTTTTAATTGTTGTGGAAGCTTTGACATTTGTTGAGTCAACAACTCCACTTGTTGGGATAACAATTTGTTTTGAACAAGAATCGCATCAATGGTTCCCAATTCAAGCATTCTCGATTTCTTTTGCATAGTACCACGGTTATGATTCCCTTGATGAATATTGAGTGCCATCTTATCAATGATAAAAATTGCTTCTTCGGCGCTTTTGGTCATTAAAGAACCGCCCGAAGTAGCATCTGACAAGGTCTTGTGAACCGGTTCGAGACCATTTCTGAATATGTGCACTTGCGTAAGTTCATCAAAACCATGACCCCTGCATTTTCGAAGCATGGATTTGAATCTCTCCCAAGCTTCGTTGAGAGATTCATTTCCGCCTTGAGAGAAATCTGAAATTTCCGTTTTTGCCTCCATGAACCGATTATGTGGAAAAAATCGTTCTAGGAATTTTTCTTCTAACACATTCCAATCCGTCATAATCACCGTCGATTGATCAAGATACCATTCCTTTTCCTTCTCGATTAAGGAATGAGGAAAGAGTCTCTTGAACAATGACTCCTATTAACCTTCAGGTGCTCCCGTTGCACCCGCAATTTCGTAAAATTTTGTGAAATGAGTGAAGGGATCCTCATGATTCATACCTGTGAAAGGATTTTGGTATAGAAGAGCAAGAATTCCGGTATTCATCTCAGAGTGCCTCCCATTGTGGGCATTGTGCGCAAACTGAGCCGTGTGCCTCATACTGTTGGTACATGGCGTTGAAGCAGGTGGTGGTGGTGGTGCTGCCATGTTTGGCGTAAACTATGGTGTTGGTGTAGAAATTGAACTTTCTCCTCTCTCTCGTCTTTCCTTGGTAAGTTGCCTCCTCTCTCTAGTTTTGCTATTCAACTTACGCGCAGTTTTCTCAATCTCAGGATCGAAAAGAAGTTGATCTGCGGGTAACTTTCCTCGCATAAACAGGGTCTGCAAAACTTAACCAAACAAATTAAGAAGCTCCAGAAAAAGTAACTGAGATAAACAAAATTTAAAACGTATCAACTATTGCAATGCTTGCAATATCAAACAACAATCCCCGACAACGACGCCATTTTGTTGAAATGAGTATTAGTGTGGGTTTTTGTTATCATATCCGCAGGGACTGTGTGATATTACCGACGTTCTACAATTGGAATCATTTTAAACATAGAACATATAAAGTCGTTGGTTTGATTTCATATCACAACGATCGCATAAAAATTATAATCAACGGTAAAAAGTTTCAATTTTAATCGATTGGTAAAAATATGTCAAGATTAGAGTTCGTTAATCCTTTTTATACGTATCCGATTAATCAAGCATATGAACTTAGTTTCGATGAATACAATCGCGTATCCTCGCGAATCCGTTTCTGTCTAAAGCGACTTTGTGAGTATTATTGTTTAAAACGTTAGACGATGTCTCAACCCAACAATCGAAACAATAAACATTAAGATCAATACAAAGCAAATATTAACTCCCAAATCTATGTCTAGAGTTTGGTTGTTAATAGATGAAGACATTAGATCAAGATTTGGAAAATCTATGTCTAGAGTGATTCAAACCATAAATACAACATTAAAAGCAAACAACTTCATCATATATTGATCATCAACCTTGTTCATATGCACAAGATCAAAAGAAATACATATAAGCAAGATTAACTACCTCTAATCTAGACACAAAGGTGTTTAGCTACCCATCACCATGGTAGCTTGCTTCACAAGTGTCGGGAGGAGAAGAAAAAACACCCACGTCGAATAATCGAAATCGGATGTAAATCCAGCTTCTCAATGTAAAATATCACTCTTGGATGATGAAAACCCAGAAAACTAGGTTGTGGTGTGTAAAAATGGGATTTTTTATCCCTAAAAATGACCAAAAGTGCTTAAATATAACATTTAGAATCTGTCATGTTTGCACTGCGAACTGTTTATTCGCCTAGCGAACATTAAAATAGTCACCTGATGTGCCTCTGCATAGTTAAACAGCCTCTGAGATATTTCAGAAGTTCGCAGTGCGAATGATTATTTGCCTACAAGTTCGCACAACGAACTTAGGTCCATTTAGCTACTGCCTCTTTTTTGAGATGCTTCGCCAGGTCTTCACTGGAGCGTTGCCACAGCGAACCTTCGCTGGCTTGTTTGCACAACGAACTTAGGGGCCTTTTGCTACTGCCTCAAATATGGGAGCCTTCGCTGGTGCCTCGCCAGTTGTTCGCCCAGCGAACATTCGCTAGCAAGTTCGCCTAGCGAACTTACTAAATTTCTTCCCTTTCTTTGGCAACTTGAATCACTTTCCTTGTGTCTCACTCTTTGATGACTTGATGCCTATTTTCTGCACAATAACACAAAAATAATTGGTACCAAAGGTATTTTTACATAATTTTAAGAATGGCAAACTTCCAAGTATAAATTTCAACAAATCAAACATAAAAAAGTTGAAAAATGCCAATTATAAATGAGAAATTTAAGGCATGATTGACATCTAACAGATGTCCATATGGATCATACATTTAGCATATATATGCTTTCTATTATACCCTCTAACCAACTCTTGAGAAAGTATTATATTGTCATGTATGGTTATACCAGGAACAAATGCAAATTAAGTGTCTTCAATTATTCGATTTATCACCTTCCCAAGTCTGGCAATAAGGATTTTTGAAAGGATCATGTAAATAGTACTGCACCAAGATATATGTATCATATCCTTTATGGTCTTAGCCTTAGGGGACTTAGGTATCAAAGTAACCAAAGAGCAATTGATTGCTTTATACATGTGGCTAGTAGCAAAGAAATCTATGATAACATCTTTGACATCAATTTTCACAATCTGCCAGGCTGACTTGAAGAAATAAGCATTAAAACCATCCATATATGGGGCCTTTTTATTCACTATACTACGCCTAATTAATTGTTGGGCATGCTCTCTAGGAAGAACTTTGCCTTTCCTCACATTTGGCACATAAATACTTCTTAACTCAGTGGCATTTGTACTAACCAACTTATTGTAGAAATCCAAAATTTCTTTTTCTATAGCATCCTAGTTGCTCAACAATTCCCGATTAAAGGAAACCAAAGTATATAAACCCTTATGCTTGTTTTTCTTTTACCGAAGCATGAAAATAAGCATTATTGTTATCACCCAGTTGAAGCCAAGTAAATTTAGCTTTTTGCATCAAAATTGTTTCCTCTACCTGGTTCAGTTGCACCACTTTCTCAGTATGCTGCTTAACTTGCTCAATGATTTGCTCATCAAATAAGTTGTGTTGGAGCTGCTCTTGGTCTTGATTAAGATCTAGTCTGGCCTGTTGAATTTGGATCTGAATATTAGAAAATTTCATAGTCATCTGCTTGAGGATATGCTAGAGTGTTTTCATCTTGGTCCAAAATCTATACATAGGTCTACCATACACCTTCTGCTGCCTGCTATTATTCACAAATTACACATAAGAAGGGTCTTGAGCTATACAATTGAGGAATTTGAACAAGGCCTTATTCTTAGGTTTATGCAGGGTATCACCAACCTTCACTGGAGCATGATCAGATATATTAGGGGCAAGATTCTCAACTGTTGCATCTTGGAACTTTTGGAATCAATCAACATTCCCAATAATCCTATCTATTCTAGAATAGATCATCACATTAGTGTGCTTATTGGACCAGGTAAAATGATTCCCCTTTGTGTTAGCTTCAAACAATCCAACTGTTTGCATCATGCTTATAAGCTCTCTATATTCTACTTCAGTTACATTATTACCCCAATCCTATCCTGGATGGTGAGGACATTGTTGAAATCTCCCATAACTGTCATACCCTAATTTTTGACTCTAAGATTCTATTTTTCGTTTCGCATCTTCTGCATGACATATCATGCATCTCATTTGTCATTCCCAAATTTATCCTACCTTTCTCAATTTTCTCTCTGTAAGGCCATCCGGCCTTTGGCCACGATCTTCTGAGAATTAGGTCACACGGTCTTTGTGTGCGTGCTTATTATGACTAACAAGTGTGTGCAGGTACATTTATTTCAAGTGTAGATGATACTTATTCTCACAGTTAAGCATTTCAGGGAATAACCATTCTGATTCAAGGATCCTAGGGTTTCCTACTGGTTTGAATCTTCTAAGATTGATTCAACTGGTTCTTTCATGGAACTAGGGTTTGAGCATATTCTTATCAAGGATCAAAGTCATTTTCCTCAAGATTTCTCAGAAGCTTCATTAGGGTTTTCTTCCATTGGTATTGAGCATGGGAATTTGAGGATTGTTATGGTATCGTTGTAAGTTTGTTCTTGAAGATATGGTGCATTGATCTCCAACTTGAGTTTGTTGGGCTTTAGTGTATTATAATTTGGGTCATGGTATTTCAAGCTTGGTTGCAATATGATGTTTGTCTTGGACGTATTATTCTTTGAAGAAGCTTGACCATCGTTAAAAGTTTCAGGGTTTCGTCAAAGTATTCAAAATCAAGATTTGCAAAACGTTGGCTTAATAGCATGATCATGATACATTCACCATCCAAATGTCCAATTTACAGATTTAAAGAAATTGTTTAGCGTAATAGCATTTTCATGACAAATTCGAAATGTCCTAATTGATTTCAAAAACTCATGTTCGATTTGATTTCAAGATACATCACAAGTTTAAGCACAAAATTCATAGATTTCATCATGGTTTATAAATTAGATTCATAAGATTCAAAAGTTTCATTCATACAAAGCCAATGCTAAGGGTACAAGTTTATCCAAATACAAGATTGGTGTAGTTACATTACATTTTTTTCAAAAAAAAAAGAGAAGGAAGCACTAGGTGAAGGTGCACCATACTCCATGCCAAATGTCATCTCATGATGGTAATTTTAGCCCAACTTTCCTAAAAAACCTTTGATAAATGATCTTCTTTTAAATGAACATCATGTTCCTCTAGATTATATGTCGTAGCATTATCAAAAGTGAGTCTCACAAATTCTTTTGGTGATTTGTACCAATTCTTGTTCAGCCTTGTCTTCACAGTTCCCAAGTCTATTGGATGTAGGGGTGGGAATAGGCCAGACCAACTAATAGGGGCCTACGGTCTAGCCTACATAGGCTCAGGTCAGGCCAGACTTTTTCTTAAATAGAAAATGCCTAGGCTTTTTTATAAACCTATTTAGCTAAAAAGGCTAGGTCACAGGCCGTAAGAAAAGCCTTTTAAGCCTATCAGACTGACCTATTTAAGAACAAATCAATAAATTTATTATTATTATTATATTCTATTTTGTACTTTGAATTAAAATGCGAAAATAAAACTTAATTATCTTAAAGAACTTATAAAAATAAGTTGAAAAACATTATAAACAATGTCATAAGTTGTTGTCATAAGTTATCTTCAACAAATAGTATCACCAAACTTATGCTAATAAGAAAACTTGAACGAGACAATGAAAACAAACATTTAATCTCATTGATCTTTTAACTTGTTAGTCTATTTAACATTAGTTGAATTTCTTATTTACAGATGTTCAAATGAAGTAGGCTTTTAAATAGGCTAGTAGGCTAATCAAACCTTTGAAAATGCCAGACTTAGGCCTAAAAATAAGCCTATGATAGGCTACAGACCAGGCTTAGGCTTTGAATTTTTTAGCAGGCCAGGCTCAGGCTTGACAAAGCCTAGCTCGACCCAGCCTATTCCCACCCCTAATTGGATGAATGATAATGGTAAACAAAGACCCTAATATCAACGGGAGGATTAAGCACCGACCCATGCCTGTGCTTCATCAATTTTTCAAGCAGTGAACTACAGCTCTTGAAAAAAAAACTTGGATCCTATTAAGCCTCAAAACAAGTGCACGAGCAGACGTTATCATCAATAGATCAACCTTATTCTCTCAATTACAAACCTGATCAAAATAAAAAGGACAATTCATCAAGTCACTTCTTTCCAAAACACAATCACACAAGATCAGAGTTTATGGCCCAAAATTTAAAGAGCAATCGTCAATTTCCAAAACATGTCTTAAACAAAATCAAGTGAAAATGGAAATTCATAATCAAGCCATTCAAACTTTCATTGAAACAAGGGAACAAGAATCATGAAACGGAATTAGAAACATGTTTCTTCCCAAAGTAGGAATTAAACACAATGGGCTGGACATTCAATAGGAAATTCACATTAATTCGTGGGTGACTATAAAGGAGAGGTAATCACACAGAACATACACAAGAAGCACCCGATTTGCAAAGCCACATTCACACAAAAATATCACAGAAATTCACAAAGTTCAGAATGACAAACATACACACAGCAAGAAAGGAATACGCACGCAGCAGATATCATACGAAAAGATCATATACATTCACAAAAAGTCAATACCTTATGCAAATCGAATACACACAAGAAAGCAGCATAATTCACATGAAGAAATCATCAGAAGCAGCGACAACATACACAACAGTAAGGAGACAACCTCAAGAACAATAACAGTTCGACCGAATTTGAAAAAGCAGAAGGTAGAATGGATACCGGAAGTTGTCGTCGACGAACCGCTACGCCGAAACTCTTCGAAGGTATGTAATGGACAGGAACTTGTCTTTAATTCAAATTCATCAGTAAATCATATGCGAAGTTTGTTTGGAGTCTCGATTGGTTGTCGTGTTTGCTCGGTTTGTGAAATTGAACTGCACCCATTGGCAATTTGAGCGAGAAAGAGAGAGTTTCATGTTTAGAGGACTTGACGGAGAGAGACAAAAGAGGTAGACGACCTCTGTTGTCGCCGGCTAACAGCCAAGGCGCGACGGAGTGAGTTGTTCGCTGCCAGGATGTGCGAGCTAGATGCGAGCAAAGCTCCTCTTGTTGATGCGGTTAGTGATGCGCGTGAGCGAGGGAAAGGAATGGTGGACGAAAGCAAGAAAGAGAGACGACAGGTGAGAGAGGTGTTGAGCCAAGGGAGAATGCAAGTGTGAAGAAGAAGAAACACAAGCTGTGAGAGGGAGTGGCGGCGTTAGGGAAAGGATACAATTGATCCTGATGAACTTTTCTTCTTTTAATTCATAATTGGTGTTGTTGGGTCAGGGAATCAGCCCAATGTCTTTGTGTTTAATTTTTTCCTTTTTTTGTGTGGTATTTTTGTGGATTATGAGAATTGGGCTTATAGTCATAAGCCCATGAGTATGATTTTAGTTTCTCAAAGAAACACCCCTATTTTCTAACTTGCTTTTTTTTTTAAATTAATTTTCTTCAACTTAATTTGGTTTGTTTTCATTGTTGATCTAATAGTAGGTTAGGTTACTTAGATTTTAATGATAAATTAAGTGGATAATTTGATTTTGACTTTGTGAGATTCATTCCTAATTCAAGCTTATGATTAATTCTTGATTTAACATTATGATCAAATTCCTGATTTAGAATTGCAAATTATGATCAAAGTTTGATAGTCGTATGATACCCTTGAGTATTGAATATTTTCTATGATCTCGATAAGGCGCCTGATGACAGCTTGTGATATCTCTTTACTTAAGTTTAATTGTTTGTATGTTTATTCTCGTGATCCCTTAGAATATTGGTTCAACCTTATCTTCAATAAATTGAATCAATATAGGCTTTAGGCTTGACCTTTGTTGCATGATAACATTAGGTTAGACTTTTCCCTTAATCTTATTTTAGATTCATAAAATTAGGTTAGTTCCCTTAGGATGTTAACTTAGACAACCTACAAATTAGGTTCCCTTTTCTCCCATGAGAATTAGACATGAGTCATCCTTAGTCGAGATATAATTCTCCTACCCCATGACATAGACAAAAAGATGTAGAGTCTTTTCCACTTGAGAGAGGTATGTGGCATACTCGTCGATTCTATATCCGAGTTGGGCCCCTTCTCTTAATGTGAAGCAAAGATCCATCTCCCGCACGTTTGTGGTGGTTTAGTTTAGCATTCTCCTTAAGATGACAACTTGTCTCTTCTCCTAAAACCAACCAACAAACTTTGTTTACCCTTAGTGAGGGGAACTACGAATGCTCTGATTCCATTCCCGTCAGGAAACGTAGGCACGAGATGCGATGTCTTGTCGAGCATACTTAGGAATAACACCTTAGGCCTTCCTTTCCCTTTTATCTTTTAGCAGATAAATAACAAATAACACAATAAAACAAGAGGTTCCTGTAGAGTACTACAGATACTTAGGATGCTAGCACCTTCCCTAGGTATAACCAACCCCTGAACCTTAGATTCTATTTTGCTTTGTTTTTGCATTGCACACTTCTGGGTTTATTCGTTCTTTTTACCTTCCCTTGGATAAATTAAAGATCGGTGGTGAATTAAGATTTGTGAGCCTAATTAACTCAATAGTTATGGTATCTGATTCTCATCGCGACACAAATGGCGACTTCACTGGGGACCATCTCCCTAAGAGGGTTACACCTTACTTGTTTTATACGTGTTATTTGTTGTATATCTGTATACTTGTATATTTGTATATTTATGTCTGCTTGGGTTTTTCTGTATGCAGGGTTATTACATTCTGTTGTGAGATAAGTCCTAACCCGGACTTGAGCGCACTTATGATAGGAAGGTGATACATTCCATAAGTCTTATAGGGAGTTGATTCCCGACCAAGCTGACTTTGAGAAATCACCACTCAGTTGAGGCCCTCTTGGGAGTAGTATTGTTGAATGAGTATTCGTGAAAACACTACTACTTTCGACCTAGGAGTCCGTGAGACTGAGGATCTTTAGTTACCCTTAACCTAACTTGGCCTTCATAGGGCGTAGTGCGATGACTATTGTAAGTTCTTGTAATTGGCTGAAATTTTGTTAAAACAATGCTGATGTCATGGTTGATGTTGCAACATGAGCTTCTAGCATTATTGAATTGTTTAGTTAACATTCTGGTCTTGTAAAAGAGTTATAGGGCTAAAGAGTGATGTCACATGCGATGTCTTGACATCACTATACCAGAACATTAAAACATCAGGTTGAGATGTTGTTTGGGCTGCAAGTATTTCTGGCGATAATGAGATATTCTGTTGAAAAGAATCAGAAATAGCAGGCGAAAATCATGGGCTAGATATATTCTGTTGCAATCATTATTTTGTTGCTAATTTAATGCAGAAAGATATGGAGAACAATTAAGAGTTAATTATGAAGATTTGATTGAAGATTTAATTGAAGATCTATTGAAGAACAGAATCTGTTGCAGATTTGGAGCAGAAGATTCGATTTGGTTTGAAGGCCCAAATCCAGTTGGGATTATATTATAAATAGAATGCTTGTAAACTGAGAAAGTGAGGGGTCCAAGATGTAGAACTTTAGGGCTTTGTCTAAGTGAACCACTCGGGTTGTGAGATGGTCACTGTGTTATTACTCAGAAACCTGTAGGTAATGAGTACTGTATTGTTCTTGGAGGAAGCTGTTAAGCAACTCCAATATGAGTCATGGAAGTGTGTCTTCTAGTTTTCGGTGTTAGAAAAGTTATTGGTAAACAAGCTGTCGATGCAGTGGCGGAGTTGTTGACTGCTAGACATCATTGCGATGATTGGGAGTGAGATGGAGTCTCTTACCTAGGGAGGACTTAGGTAGAAGGGTCATTGGGTAGTGATTAAATTAGGTAAATTGTCAACTGGTCTGTTGAGTCTGTAATTTGATACTACTAATAGTGGACTTCCTTCCTGGCTTGGTATGCCCCCAGATGTAGGTTGTTGAACCGAACTGGGTGAACAATCCTTGTGTTGATTTACTGTTACTATTATTGCCTTGTTCATATAGCAGATTGCGATGTTGTGACATTGCACGAAACATCACACATCTGTACCAGAATTTCAATTGGTATCAGAGCAGGCATCCTGTCTGTTTCTGGATGAGATCTAGGGAAGTTACTTTCTGGTTCATGAGCAAGGAAGATAGTTTTGCTGTGTTATGGACTTGGTCAGCTCATATAGTTGTTTGTGTGATCCCTTTGAGTGAAGGATGGACTATTCATGATAAAATATTGTTGGCACGTGGTGTGCAAGGATTTTTGGATAGTGCCTGAAGGTTGTTGAGGAGTAGTTCCGCTGCATGGTACCCTGGTTGATTTTTGTATCTCTGGTAGTGAGATTCCATGAATGATTCTCTTGGAAAGCCATTAGGGTTTGGTCTCCTCAGCAGGATATTCTCTGCAGGACAGCTTCAAAGATTCTGGAGGATTGAGTGATCAAAAGGTGAATGGATCTTATGACATGGATGTTTCAGTTCAAATCAAACATTGAAGATCGATCTGTCCGGAACAGTGATTTCTTATGGTAAAAGAAGAGGGTAGAGCCAAAGCATAAGAGTATCACTGTCAAATCTTTCATGCGGGAGTGAAGATCTTGATCAGTCATCTCTTAAGCTTATTGGTGGTTTCATCAAGAAAGAAGCTGAGCTTATATGTCAATGTCTAGACATCATGCTTCACATTAGCAGTTTTTGATAAATGCTAAGTCAAAGACCTATTAGACTGTAGTTGTTTTGAAGGATCACTGAAGCTATGAAGTTGAACAATTTTTGAGTAGCTTCCAAGAGTTTGTGTGCAGTAGCAGGGTAATTCAGCCGGTGGTCAATTGATCTCATTCTGTTTCGTGCCTTGAAGGATTCAAAGTAGCAGATTGTCTATAGAATGATGGCAGTTATTACTCTTTGATTAGGAGATATGTCAGAACTGATGTTGAAACATCATTTCAGTTCTTTGCTTTCTCAGTCAAAGAAAGTTAGGGGTGCTCGTGGTGAAGTATCAGGCGAAGCCACTTGCCTAATCTGAAGTGATAAGTGGTGTGGATTAGCAAAAGAAGGATCAACTAAGTGCCTCAAGTCTGTAGGAAAAGGATGTCAGACCAGATCAAATGGTGTTTCTTGTGATAAATAGCTGGACAATTGTTGAGGTTGTGCATTCAACTAACGACAATATACATTGACGGGAGACTATGTATATGTCTGAGGTAAAAGTGCAGAACTGCAGAGAATTTACTTTTCTCTATGTGGAGTATTCTCAAGGGTTAAGCACTTGGGAGATGAATCAACTGGTGGGGTTGATTGGTGTCTATGGAGTTTCATCCAAATTGTCTGGGAAGAGTTTGGATTATGAGAGGCAGATTGAATATCGAATGTTGATGACATCCAACATCTCAAGTCAGACAAGTTGCTGGCTTTAAGGCTGAAAGATATGAAGACATCACATCGTGATGGTTACATCGTGGATCAGGTTAGAGCATGGTGTTTGCTCTGGTTGTGAAGGTCTAGGATAAGTGGCAGTTATCTCTGGCTTTCTACTGACGGCTCTACTAAGGGAAGTAACCTTCTTTAGTATTGCTATAGGGTAGTCTTGGACTACTTATTTTCTGAAGATTCAGATGTGGTAGGTTTGAAGTCTTTGGAGTCTCTAAGCAGGATGAAGGTTGTCTACTCATACTTGATTGTTGAATCAAGTCTATGAGAGCATGGAAATCTGTTTCTGCAAAGGGAGGAGGTTCTTCTGAGTGGCAGAAGGAAGAGCTGAACTCAACAGTTGGATGTTCTGACATCTAGCTTAACATCAGGAGTCTCAGCTGGTGATGTGGCACATTAGCTAATGATAGGGTGATCTACAGGTATGAACAAAAGGATGCTTCAAAAAGATCGTTCGCAAGTCAGTTTGCGCGAGCTGTAGGAGGGAGAAGATGTTACATGACCATGGCTTAGGGAGTCTCAGTGTGTTTGCTTTTAAGCAAGTGGAACATGTGACTTGAAGATCAAGGTTCCTTGGTGGATCAAGATATCTTTGTGAGAGTTCTGACAAACGTGAAAAAGGTCAAAATGTGACATTTGGTTGTTTTCATATGAGGATTCGTGAATGAGGTGATCAAACTGTGGCCTATGGTTGATCTCAGTAGTGGATTCGAAGAATCAAGATAATCAGAGTGTGGCTGCTGGTTATTATTGAGGATTGTTGTGGAACATGTTACTCTTGGACAGAAAGGTGGACGAGAGGTTAATTCTCTAGATTACTATGCAATAATAAGTCCAGTTGGTAGAGCATATCAAGAATCATGGTGATAATGTCTTGGTGTGTGGCAGATGTTCTAACTTGTGTTGGGACATTATCTGGTTGGATATCCTTGGTGAAGGATGATTATGCCCTGATTCAGAAGATTGGTGCCTACATCATGCCTAAGGAGCGTCTATATAGTCATACGGGAGAATGATGAAGTAGAAAGTCTGCCTTGGATGGAGAATGTAGAGAAGACTGAAGTAGATAAGGTATTGATTGGAAGTCTGAAAATGAAGACTACCTTTGGAGATAGGCACAATGGTACCAATTTGCATGTGCTCAAATGTTCATCTTCATCGAGAGCATTAGTTAACCATGACTGAGGGAGTACTTTTCTATGGATTTTTCTGCAAGGAAACATACCATGTGAAGCTAATTGGTTGAATCATATGCACACATGCTTCTGAGGAGGAGTCTGAAGGGCAGCCTTGCTTATGTCTGGGAGAATTTGCTTTTCTCTGCAATTTCTGGAAGAACTCAGTAGGGGTTTGTGTTGATGGGAGATGTCACACTTGTCTAGGTGTGTGGTTTTAATTCAAAGAAAGAGGACTTGACTTAAAGTGTAGTGGAAGGCAGTGTACTTGTGCCTCAGAACTTGTGGATATTTGTGTGAAGCATTCCTGACAGGATGAATGAAGACTATGTCTAGATCAAGAGCTTCATTCCTGAGAGAAGTTGATCAACTTGGCAAGATGTGAGTTTTGGAGCATAAGAAGATAACCAATCAAGAAGGAATCATGTGATTCTTGGTATTTGGATTGTTAAGCATTAAGTGAATGCGTTCAGCAGAGGGTGCGCTCCTGAAGACATGAAAATGAGTCTTATGTTTTCCATTCATTTAAGGTGTTCTTCTTGCAAAGGTGCACTGGTTATCTTAGATAGGGGGAGTTGATCTTTTGTTGAAAAAATGTTTTTTTTTGCTGGTCTAAAGGAATCTAGAAAGGATTGTGTGTTGTGCGGATCAATAGATATCGTGCTCGTGTTTTTGGAATCTTTCAAAGTATCTTGGAGTGTTAATGTTGGGAGCCAGCAAACAATGTCTGATACGATGTCAGAACATGGAATAGGACATGTTTTGTCTTGAGCCAAACAAGGAAGTATTTTGGACGGTGGTGTAAGGATAAAGTGGAACACGTGGCTTCGACTGTGCATGGAATTGTTTTGGCACAATTTATGGTAAAAATCAGTTAGGAAACAATAAAAGTGGTCAAGACTGTTTTGGATGATATACATTGAATTTGAATGGAGTTTTTAGTGCCTAATATAGTGTTTCTATGACCAAGAACCTTGATAATTCAAAGCTCGATTATTCCAATGTAACTGATCACCTATTTATAGGGGTTATTTTGTTCTCCTTCAGCCAGTGAGCGTGCTTGTTTCATAAGTCCTATGGCGTTTGTTCGTTTTTGGGTAAGCACTATTTGGGTCTGGTGCTGTGAGGGCTTCCTTAGCCAATTTGTGGCTAAAAAGGGGGAGAAAGGAGAGAGTCTTGCTGAATGGTTTGCGCAGATGTTATGCCTGGAGTCTGCAGTTCCAGCTGTTGAAGAGGATGTCATATCCTTAAGTTGATGTTAAGTCTTTGTGACTTGTGTCCTGAGTTATGAACACAGTTGTGACTTGTGTTCTGAGTTACCTGGGTTGGAAGATTGGCACTTCTTATGTGTCATCGTGTGCCACAGGTCGACTGGGGGCGTCTGATCAAATATGGTGTGCAGAATTCTCTTATGCCACCATTGGTCTTTGATGTCTAGACAAACATTTCTTTTCTGGAGGAGTCTTCTACATTTGTTCTGGGTCTGACCTGGAAGGAAAAAGAAATGTGTTGTGTTGAGGGGGAGTGTCAGATATCTTCTTCCTCATGTGCACCAATTCTTCAGGACTGCCTTGTTCTTAGGTCCTGATGTGCTGCCTGGAGTTGCTGTTATATGAGGATGTTATGCCCAACATGATGTTCAAACATCATTCATAATTAGCCAAGAAGATGATTCTCTATGAATGCAGTACACAGTAGCTACTGATGATTACTGATGATTATTGTTAGGATCAGATGACTTCTAACAGTAGTATAGGGTTGTAATTGCTGCTGTAATTTGAGCTGTAATGTTTATATATGTGTTTTAGCCAAAATTAGCCAAAGGGGGAGATTGTAAGTTCTTGTAATTGGCTGAAATTTTGTTAAAATAATGCTGATGTCATGGTTGATGTTGCAACATGAGCTTCTAGCATTATTGATGTGTTTAGTTAACATTCTGGTCTTGTAAAAGAGTTATAGGGCTAAAGAGTGATGTCACATGCGATGTCTTGACATCACTATACCAGAACATTAAAACATCAGGTTGAGATGTTGTTTGGGCTGCAAGTATTTCTGGCGATAATGGGATATTCTGTTGAAAAGAATCAGAAATAGCAGGCGAAAATCATGGGCTAGATATATTCTGTTGCAATCATTAGTTTGTTGCTAATTTAATGCAGAAAGATATGGAGAACAATTAAGAGTTAATTATGAAGATTTGATTGAAGATTTAATTAAAGATCTATTGAAGAACAGAATCTGTTGCAGATTTGGAGCAGAAGATTCGATTTGGTTTGAAGGCCCAAATCTAGTTGGGATTATATTATAAATAGAATGCTTGTAAACTGAGAAAGTGAGGGGTCCAAGATGTAGAACTTTAGGGCTTTGTCTAAGTGAACCACTCGGGTTGTGAGATGGTCACTGTGTTATTACTCAGAAACCTGTAGGTAATGAGTACTGTATTGTTCTTGAAGGAAGCTGTTAAGCAACTCCAATATGAGTCATGGAAGTGTGTCTTCTAGTTTTCGGTGTTAGAAAAGTTGTTGGTAAATAAGCCGTCGATGCAGTGGCAGAGTTGTTGACTGCTAGACATCATTGCGATGATTGGGAGTGAGATGAAGTCTCTTACCTAGGGATGACTTAGGTAGAAGGGTCATTGGGTAGTGATTGAATTAGGTAGATTGTCAACTGGTCTGTTGAGTCTGTAATTTGATACTACTAATAGTGGACTTCCTTCCTGGCTTGGTATGCCCCCAGATGTAGGTTGTTGAACCGAACTGGGTGAACAATCCTTGTGTTAATTTACTGTTACTATTATTGCCTTGTTCATATAGCAGATTACGATGTTGTGACATTGCACGAAACATCACACATCTGTACCAGAATTTCAAGGGAGTATTCCCAAATTAGTTAATACGCGATACTACACTCAAAAGAGGTTCTCTTAAGAATTTTATTAACTACCGAGTATTTGGGAAATTGATAATATCCGAAAGATGGACTGATGACTTTGGGAACTGTGTTGAACTGGTTATACAGGTACAAATGAACCCATAGTACATACCTTTGGGATGGGTAGACCATGGCTCCATGCTCTTGATCTTCAAATCTAGGCCCTTATTTGTATGTATGTATATGTGAATATGTGTATACCTGTGTTTGTGCATACATTCATTCATCCTTCCATGCATTCATGCACCTTTTTTCTAACCCCTTTTCAAGGAACTTGGAGGTATTTTAGCAAACATCAGAGGAGTTACCATGGGTTTTGGAAGTTGTACTCTATTTTGTAATTCTTCAAATTTTTAATGGGATTTTCAGTTATCAAAATGTGTTATCCACTTTATGGTGTTTGTAACATAACCTTTGAGTTCCTTGAAATGCATTTGCATTTTGTACAACATACATCATGTAGCATTGCATCATTTGCATACATCTTTTCCATAAATAACTCATTCGACCTTCTGTCCTTGTATCAATCAGCTGATCTTCTGACATTCAAACCAAGCTTGAAGTAGTTACTAAAGGATAATGGAGAGGACAGAGATTGTGGATCCCATGTCAGGCTTTAGAGTGATGACTAACCCGATGTTTGATCTTCCTCCTGACGACAATGCTCCACAAGTGGATGTCCATACACGATCTCAGGCTATGCAAGATAACCTGGTTGTTCAAGTTGATGAAAGAGATTCCCGGTTTCCGAGGTATATGCCAAATTCTCAGAATGTCCACCCTGTGATAAAGGTGAACGATCCTAGAGTTGCAGAAATCGAGGGAGGAGTTCGTGATCTCGAGGAACAATTGAAGATGATGAAATGACTCAATGTATTTGGTCTTAAGGCTCATGACTTGTGTCTAGTTCTGGGCGTGGTTATTCCTCTGAAGTTTAAAATGCCCGTCTTTGAAGTATACAAGGGTGTTAGCTATCCGAGATACCATTTAACGATGTTCTATCGAAAGATGACCGCTTATATCGACAACGACAAGCTGATGATTCACTGCTTTCAAGAAAGTTTATGCGGGGCATCCTTGATGTGGTATATGAAGCTAGAAAGGAACCATATTCAGTCTTGGGAAGACCTAGCTAACGCTTTTGTGAAGCAATACAATTACAACATAGACATGGCTCCAGACAGCGATCAATTGATGAGCATGAGTCAGAAGGACAACGAATATTTCAGGGAGTACGCACAGCGGTGGAAAGAGTTGACAGCCCAAGTTCATCCACCACTCCAAGAGAAAGAATTGGCCAAGATGTTTCTAAGAACGCTGTCAGACTCTTATTAGGTCACGATAGTAGGCGTTGTGCCATTAGAATTCTCTAAAATTGTGGAAGTCGGAGTAACCATCGAAGACGCATTCAAAAGTGGAAGAACCCAAGATGACTCGAATAGCCAAGCTAGTGAAGAGAAATCTATTAGTGATTCCCAAGAGGAAAAAAATGCTGAAGTTGATGCAATTTTGGATTCTCCTCAGATTCTGCAAGCTCCAATTCTAGTACCTTATCACCAATATCGGTATGCAACACATGTTCAGTGCCAATAATCACTACCTCGTGGACTTCCGTATCAGCAAAAAATGTTGGTTCCTTAAGATCTATGTCAGAATTGATAACCTCAGAATTAGCACCAGAATCAGCAGAGACCCTCTAATAATCCGGAAGGAGAGACTCGCCAGTTTGATCCAATCCCAATGACTTACAGTCAATTGTGGTCTTATCTTGCTCGAAACTCGGTGATGACACCTCGAAAGACTAGAGCCATGAAATCACTCCCTCCTTGATACAATTCAAATGCCAGTTGTGAATTTCATGATGGAGTGGTAGGGCATCCGATTGAAGGGTGCAAGGTTTTCCAAGATAAGGTTCAAGAGATGATAGCCGAGGAGGTGCTGACCTTCAAGGGAGGAAGCCCATTTATGAATGGAACACCTTTATGCTGATGAATTTGAAGACTTAAGAGAGTCATTTCCAAGTCGGTGAAATCAGGAGGAGAGCTCATTCCCAAGATCATCAGGATATTTATTTGTTTGCTTGCATTTATTATTATTCCTTTGATTGTAAAAACATGATTTGCATGTAAGAACTTGTTTGTTTTGAATGTTTAATGCAATGAATATGTTTGTCTTGAAGAAATTCATTCATATTCACTATTAAAATGCTTTTTCTGCATTATAATGCCAATGTTACCCGATCTCTTGCTTAGGCAGAGAATAGGAGGGAGGATGACGAAATAAAAAACGCAAGATTTCTTGTCGTATGCTTTTGAGTAAAACCCTGCTGATGATGTAAGGCATTGTTTCAAATCCTCAAACACCGGAGATATAAGGGAGGTAGACCCTCGTTAACCCCTTTGAGCCTTGAAGTAGGAGTTTTCCTTTCCAAATAAAAAAAAACCCTCAATTTAACCTGGGGCAGGGTAGTTTTCAGTTAAGCTGATCGAGTGCCCAAACTTTCAAAAGGAGGAGTGAACATCCGAAGATCCACTTCACCTATCCCTCACAAATTATGTGGCTAGAAGTCAAATCCCTAATGATTATCTCTCTATTAACCAAAGAGTGAGGCAGTCACAATCCTTTCAACAAGTCAAAGCGAGTTAGAGTCACACGATGTGTTCATAAAAAAAGCCCACTAAGTCAAAACCTATGAAGGAGATTTAGGCAAAATTGGGGCATCCCGCTGGACTTCAAAGTCAAATCCAAAAGACTCCGTCTAGGAAAAAGTTAGGGAATAAAACAAAAACGCGAAAAGCGAAAACAAAGGATTATACAAAAATCCTCAACAAAGAACAAGTCGTGTGATCCTACACTAAAAGCAAAAAAGGTAGGTGACTGTCGCGTCCAAAGCCTCAGTGGTTTCCCAACAATATCAAAATCCTCTTAAGAGATGAGTGCTCGCGTCAGGTTAACTGAATGTAGGGCTGACTGACATCATGAAAAATGGGTGGGCACAAATAAACTTTAAGCCTCATATCCTTTGTTTCATAATCTGTGAACCAAGCCACGTTAAAACCCTCAAAAAACCTAATTGAAGCAGGGTTTATTTTGAAAGCATACTCAATGAGACGACGTTTCCTAACTCCTACGAGCTATGCTCAAAATTGGTGTTGGCTTTGTAAAAAAAATTAATGTCATATCCTAATTGGTGATTCAGTCACAAGTTATTGTGATATCTTTTCAATAAAAAAAACTTCAAGACAAGCATGTGTGTTGCATTAGCAGTTTCAAAATTAACATTTTTTCTGCTTGCTAACATTGCTTGATATCATAGATGCTTGCATATGAGCATCAGTGATGAGATCAATATTTTGAGACTTGGAACTCTGTACATAAATGGCACATCATTTCGAAAGGATGATCATATCCAGGGGCGTGTTGCCTGAAGACTCTGTTGAACAGAGGCAAGTTGTGTCTCAGTTGTTACTTTCGCGGTCCGACCATGCATAAAGGGAGAGTTTGAAGACTCAGTTATATAGGATATAGTCATTCTGGAGCAGTTACGTCGAGATTTGATAAATCTCTCCAAGAGTTTGAAGACTTTGGAACGGTTGTATGCCAAATTTTCTGTAAAATCCTCTTAAGATTACTTCTTCTCATAAACCATGTGATCTGGGGCATCTGAGAATTGAAGATTGTTTTTATCCATTCACAAGAACTGTCGTTCGTTTGTGATGATCATCATGCAGTTTGAGTGCAGAACTACATTGTTCTTATAGCATACTTCACTCGTGTCCCTAGTAAGTTTTACTTTAAGTGGTCACGACAATTCCCTGGTGAATCTCTACTTCAAGCAGTTATGGCATGTTTGATGCAAGATTGGCCTGTTGGTGACATAAGAATTCTTAGTGAATTTCCTTGGCCTCAACCTTCCCAGTGAAGTGGATGTTCATTTCACTCCTCAGCGGATTTCTTACAACTTCAATCTTCCCCAGCAAAGTGGATGTTTATTTCATTCCCATGGAGTCTCAACTCTGACATCTTCAGCTGCGACTTTGGTCCGAGCTTACCCAATGAAGTGGATATTTATTTTATCCCCTATGTGGCCTTACTCTGGCATTTCTGATCACGACTTCCTTTCAGACTACTTCAGTTCGAAGTGGATATTTATTTTATCCCCCGTGAAGTCTCTCCGATCATGAGTTTGATCCGTTTCCAGTGGATCTTTCTCATCCCCCACAGAGTGGCAGGATTCATCTTTCTCATCCCCAACAGGAAGTTAGGTTCATCCTGACAATCCCCTAAGTGAAGTCATGATGTTATATTCCCAAGTGGAGTACTCTCTTTTCCCCAGAGATTTGAAGCTTTGAAGCTGGACTTTGGTTCCATATTTGGCTTCCCATTCATCCCTAGTGACGTTTCTATCTTGTGAAGTTTGGCTGAATATCCGTGTCGAGATGTTTATTTCATCTCCAGTTTACTTCTCTTCGTTTGTTTTGTCAGCATAAGCATAACATGACATACATTCATTCATATAGATACAGGGCATATGTGCATTTTGCAATTTGTGATGTTTGTTTGTACTTTCACTTTGGCCGTGTTTATCCCCAAGTGACTGGGTTTGTCTTCTCCCTCCAAGTAGATACAGGGCATATGTGCATTTTGTGACATACATAACATGGCATCCATTCATTCATATAGATACAGGGCATATGTGCATTTTGCATTTTGTGATGTTTGTTTGTACTTTCACTTTGGCAGTGTTTATCCCCAAGTGACTGGGTTTGTCTTCTCCCCAGAGATTTGAAGCTTTGAAGCTGGACTTTGGTTCCATATTTGGTTTCCCATTCATCCCTAGTGACGTTTCTATCTTGTGAAGTTTGGCTGAATATCCATGTCGAGATGTTTATTTCATCTCCAGTTTACTTCTCTTCATTTGTTTTGTCAGCATAAGCATAACAGGACATACATTCATTCATATAGATACAGGGCATATGTGCATGTTTCATTTTGTGATGTTTGTTTGAACTTTCACTTTGGTCGTGTTTATCCCCAAGTGACTGGGTTTGTCTTCTCCCTCCAAGTAGAGTCGTCAGCCCTAAGCAGAAAATGCACATCCTTTCTAATTCCCCACTGAGTTCGATCCTCGTAGAAGATGGTTGCTTTAGTTTTCATCTCCATTTTTGGATAAAGATAACCCCCAGTTGAGTTTGTTCTTCACTGGATAGAGTCTTGCTTGACCGTTTCTATTCAGTTATTTCCTAGATTGAACTTTGGTCCCTGACAATCAGTTTTGAATCTCTCTAGGTTGTTAAACCTAGACCGACTATGCATTTATTTTGCACTTTGTCTCCCCAGGAAGAATCTATTTGAAGATCACCGTGGAAGACAAAATCCTACTCTCCAGCAGTGTGATAATATTTTCTTGGAACTTATACCCAGACGACAAGTGGTAGCCTCTTTATTTGAGCAACTTGTTTTGTTCTCAGGTTTTCTGTTTGGATGGAAAATGGCAGTTTCTTTCTAGAGAGTTTCTCTATTCCCAACATGTTATCAAGATTATCAACCCTTCTTCCATCAGATGGCATCTCTCTGAAAATCTGTCAGAGAAGTTTGTTGAAGACTTTACAAGTGTTTCTCTTTATTTGAGAATTCCTACTACAAGGATTTTATTTGCTCCGATGCAATTTTCAAACTACATCAATATTGCTCCTCAGTGATGTTCTCCCTAGTGAGTCCACTATTCAATTTTCTTCCATCAAAAGTCATCTCTTCGAGAAGTTTGGTGAAGATTCAGTTGATCTTTCTCTTTATTTGAGAATACGTGTTTACAAATTAACCGACTTGCATCTCTTTTGAAGATCCCCGGTGGAGCTTCCAAATCTCTAATAAGTTATGGATTCCCGCTGAAGTCCTAGATCTCCAGTGAAGTTCCAATCCCCTGTGAAGATACTCTCCCACAAAGATTCATCTTTCCAGAAAGAAACTGAGACTAGTCTCTGGCTATGACCCGAGACGATGGGATGTTTATTTTACCCTTTTCGTGGAATACTTGATTAAAGAAGAAACTGAGACCAGTCTGTGGCTTATGACCCGAGGCGAGTGGAGGTTTATTTTACCTTTTTCACGTGGAATACTTGATCAAAGAAGAAACCGAGACCAGTCTGTGGCTTATGACCCGCGACGAGGGGAGGTTTATTTTACCTTTTTCAAGCGGAATACTTGATTAAAGAAGAAATCGAGACCATTCCGTGGATTATGACCTGCGGCGAGGGGAGGTTTATTTACCCTTTTCAAGTGGAATACTTGATTAAAGAAGAAACTGAGATCAGTCCGTGGCTTACGACCCAAGACAAAGCGAGGTTTATTTTACCCTTTTCAAGTGGAATACTTGATTAAAGAAGAAACTGAAACCAATCCGTGGCTTATGATTCGAGACGAGGGGAAGTTTATTTACCTTTTCTAAATGGATCATTAGTTAAAGAAGAAGTTGAACCATATTTTGATCATGGAAGCTTATTTTTGGTCAGATACCTTTGCTTAGGCTACAATGTTTGGTAGTAGGTTATCTATCGTATATTTTGATAGTAGGTAATACACCTTTCTTTTGGTCAGACACCTTTGCTTAGGCTACCACATGTTTGGTAGTAGGTGGTCTCTCCTTTCAAGTCTATTACCTCTGCTTAGGCTATCATATGTTTGATAGTAGGTAGTATGTCTATCTCTTTTTAGTCAGATACCTTTGCTTAGGCTACCATGTTTGGTAGTAGGCCATCGTTTCTTTTGTGTTTACCTTTGCTTAGGCTATCATATGTTTTGATAGTAGGTAATACACGTTTCCTTTTGGTCAATTACTCTGTGATCAATAGTTACTTTCATTCAACAAAACCTCGACAGCAGGTGTTTCTTTTTTAATTTCCAGCAAACCTCGGCAGAAAGTGGCTCTATTTTATATTCTTTGGTTAATCTCGGCAGTAGATTCTCCGATAAATTTAAAATAGAATTTTCAGCAAGCCTCGACAGTAGGTATTTTGTTTTATTTCCGGCCAAGTCTCGGTAGAAGATTTCCAGTAAACCTCGGCAGCAGGTATTCTCTTTTATTTCCTGGCAAGTCTCGGCAGAAGATTTCCAGTAGACCTCAGCAGTAGGTATTTCATTTGTAAATTCTCTGGTTATTCTCGACAGTAGATCTCCAGAAGACTTCAACAGTAGATGTTTCTCTGTTTCCAGGATCTCGGCAGTAGATTCTCTGGTTAACTTTGATGCTTCTTTAAACTTCATCATACAATTGTTTCTTTTCAGAATCTCGGCAGTAGATTCCCTGGTTAATCTCGGCAGCAGATTTTCCAGTAAATTTTTGACAGTTGACACATTTTTCAATAAAACCTTGGCAGAAGGTATTCCCAAATGAGGTCTAAGTCTCGGCAGTAGACTCCTCTAGTTGGATATCTCTTGAAATAACCACAATTGATCTCGACAGTAGGTTCTCTGAGTGGAATTTATTAGAAGATTTCATCATAAGTTTATTGCCTTTGCTCTTTTTGAGCTACTCTGTGCTTGGTGGTCTCTTCCCCAGTGGAGTTGAGTCTCATCCCCAGTGGAGTTCGATCTTTTCCCCGTGAATTCTTGCTCTATTTGCCAAATTGTTCCTCGTTGGGTCTTTCATTCTTTAGATGTGCTTTCAATAACATTTCCATATACAGTTATCCCCTGTGGCATCATTCCCCAGAGGATCCCTGTCTTGCATTCATATCATATCATATCATAAGCATTTTGTGGCATCTTAGGGCCAAAAATTGTGCATGTTTGTATTTAAGTCTATCCTATCACGTCGAGACGAAGATTTCAATCTCCATATCTCTGGATAGAAGAAACTTAAATAGGGGCATCTGTCATACCCTAATTTTTTACCCTAAGATTCTGTTTTTTGTTTCGCATCGTCTGCATGACATATCACGCATCTCACCTGTCATACCCTAAATTTGTCCTAACTTTCTCAGTTTTCTCTCTGTAAGGTCATCCGGCCTTTGGCCATGATCTTTTGAGAATTAAGTCATACGGTCTTTGTGTGCGTACTTATTATGACTAGCAAGTGTGTGCAGGTACATTGATTTCAAGTGTAGATGATACTTATTCTCACACTCAAGCATTTCAGGGCATAACCATTCTGATTCAAGGATCCTAAGGTTTCCTACTGGTTTGAATCTTCTAAGATTGACTCAACCGGTTCTTTCATTGAACTAGGGTTTAAGCATATTCTTATCACGGATCAAAGTCATTTTCCTTAAGATTTCTCAAAAGCTTCATTAGGGTTTTCTTCCATTGGTATTGAGCATGGGAACTTGAGGATTGTTATGGTATCATTGTAAGTTTGTTCTTGAAGATATGGTGCATTGATCTCCAACTTGAATTTGTTGGGCTTTAGTGTATTATGATTTGGGCCATGGTATTTCAAGCTTGGTTGCAATATGATGTTTGTCTTGGACGTATTATTCTTTGAAGAAGCTAGGCCATTGTTAAGAGTTTCAGGGTTTCATCAAAGTATTCAAAATTAAGATTTGCAAAATGTTGGCTTAATAGCATGATCATGATACATTCACCATTCAAATGTCCAATTTACAAATTCAAAGGAATAGTTTGGCATAATAACATTTTCATGATAAATTCAAAATGTGCTAATTGATTTCAAAAACTCATGTTCAATTTGATTTCAAGATACATCACAAGTTTAAGCACAAAATTCATAGATTTCATCATGGTTTATAAATTGGATTCATAAGATTCAAAAGTTTCATTCATACAAAGCCAATGCTAAGGTTACAAGTTTATCCAAATATAAGTTTGGTGTAGTTACATTACATTTTATTCAAAAAAAATAAGAGAAGGAAGCACTAGGTGAAGGTGCACCATACTTCATGCCAAATCTCATCTCACGATGGTAATTATAGGCCACCTTTCCTAAAAAACCTTTGATAAATGATCTTCCATTATATGAACATCCTGTTCCTCTGGATTATATGTCGTAGCATTATCAAAAGTGAGTCTCAAAAATTCCTTCGGTGATTTGTACCAATTCTCGTTCAGCCTTGTCTTCACAGTTCCCAAGTCCATTTGATGAATGATGATGGTAAACCAAGACCCTAATATCAACGGGAGGATTAAGCACCCACCCATGCTTGTGTTTCATCAATTTTTCAAGCAGTGAACTATAACTCTTGAAAAAAACGTGGATCCGATTAAGCCTCAAAACAAGTACACGAACATACGTTATCATCAATAGATCCACCTTATTCTCTCAATTGCAAACCTGATCAAAATAAAAAGGAAAATTCATTAAGTCACTTCTTTCCAAAACACAATCACACAAGATCAGAGTTTATGACCCAAAATTTAAAGAGCAGTCGTCAATTTCCAAAACATGTCTTAAACAAAATCAAGTGAAAATGGAAATTCATAATCAAGCCATTCAAACTTTCATTGAAACAAGGGAAAAATAATCATGAAACGGAATTGGAAACATGTTTTTTCCCAAAGCAGGAATTAAACACAATGGGCTGGACATTCAATAGGAAATTCAAATTAATTCTTGGGTGTTAGCCAGGAGATTTCAAACAAGCATAAGTAATGAATAAATGGTGGAAAAGTTAAGCAAGCGGGTCGACGCCAGGAGAAAGAATGGTGAGGAGGCCATAGTTGGGTCGACACAAGCGAATGGTGTGTCGGAAGGAAGCATACAAACGAGGCTGTCGAAGGGTATCACTTAGTGGCCCATGAAGCCAACACAAAGCTGCTAAGATTTTGGGCGGGAAAACTTGAAAGCCAAGAACGTGGGAAGTTAGAAAGATAGTGGGGTGACACGTGTCATAGCTAGTATAAATCTTGGGAAACAGACAGTTATTTTCTCAGCCTATTTAAGGCAATAGTTATTTCCATTTTAGGGGTCGCATTTGTAACATTGAAAAGGGAAAACACTCAAAGTACCAAGCGTTAAGAGAAACGAGTTTACTCCCGCAGAAATGTATGATAGCGTCCACACTTGTTATTTTAATGCAATTTACATAACTAAAGTTTAAGTTATTTTGTCATTTACTTGTCTGCTTTATCACTTTGTTTTATTTATCAATTCGTAACCCTTTAATTTGTTCTAGTTTCTTACAACTCTTCTAAACTAAAAATCGTCATATCAACAAGACTCTCACTTCAGCCCAATTGTTATGGGATTCTGTGGCCGATCCCGCGAGTAAACCCGCGATAGGAGGTCAGCGGTTGTTCGCACGAGAATCGCGTGCGAATAAATTGGCACACCCGGTGGAACCCATTTGAGTTGAGTGTATGCATTTGCATAGTGGTAAGATGGTGACACCACGTCTGAACGAAGAACCGTCTTCGACGGAAAGTAAGGTTGTAACGCAAACAACTGACGTTGGCTCTGGGACTATGTCTGCGGTTTCGACCGCCCCTAGTGGGCCAACCGCGACATCACGTCGATCTGACCCGAGGCCGACAATGGCAGGGACTACAGGGCAGCATGTGCCTAGTTTCACAATGCCCATCCCCCGATACTTCGGAATGCCGACATAGTTCATGTCGAGTCTACATTCTAGTGGTCTGGTGTTTGGGGAAAGTTTGTCTCTAGTTTTCTCACTATACAAAGGCTTAGGGCCTTTGGTAAACCCAACTACTCGACCCCCATGTTTTAGTCTGTTATCCCAATCAATACCAACGTTCACTTCAAGTTTCGTTGTGATCATGAGACAACAGATGGATGAGAGTATTCACAAGATGGTTCATATGTTGACTCAACAAATGGGCACCATATTGAGACCATTAATACAAGATTCGACCCAGATTTACTAACAATTGACAACTCAGATGACACGGATAGGTGACTTCCTAGGCGCTCCTATGGCAGTGGGTCGACAGACACCTCTGCCTCGACCGGAGTCACCAGTTCGTCAGGATGAGGTCTCCGACGAGGCAATTAATCAACCCCACGAGTTTGAACAAACCCCTGGAAGGGCCCAAAGGCCTCATGTTGTGATGGTTTATAGGAACCAAGAACCCGACTATGTGGTCAGACAAGTTCAACACGATGCCTTGGTTGGCGAACCAAACTTGGAAGCCATGGTTGAACGTATCATGGTCCGAAATGGGGAAAATCCAGGCCTTCGACGGCTAACGTACACGTCCCCATTACCAGATTTTGTCTTACAGACATAATTACCTAGGGGCTGGAAAGTGCCAAAGTTCACCAAGTTCGCCGGAGAGACTGAAGAGTCCACTGTCGAACATGTCGCCAGGTATTAAACCGAAGCAGGTGACATAACAAATAATGAGGACTTGAAAATGAAGTATTTCCCAAGTTCCCTCACGAAGAATGCATTTACATGGTTTACCATGTTTCCCCCTCAGTCTGTTCACACCTCGGCGCAATTAGAAAGATTGTTTCATGAACAGTTTTACATGGGACAATCGAAAGTTAGTCTGAAAAAGTTGGCCAGTGTCAAACGGAAGGGCACGAAGTCGGTGGACCAATATCTTAACAGGTTTAGACTTTTGAAAGCACGATGCTATACTCAAGTCCCTGAACATGAGCTAGTCGAGATGACAGCGGGTGGTTTAGACTATTCCGTTAGGAAAAAGCTGGACATGCAATATCACAGGGATATGGCGCAGCTGGATGACCGAGTCCGATAAGTCGAACAGTTGAAGCCTGAAAAAACTCAGACTAACAGATACCGTAAGAAAGAGAAGGTGTCGTACGTAGCCGCTGACGAATATTCTTCTGACGACGAAGAACTCGTCGACAAAAGCGAGGTCAACGTGGCTGAACTCAAGCCAGGGCCTCCATACACATGCAAATTATTAAAACCATCAAACGGGAAAAATCCCGTCGAAACTAGAAAAACAGATAAATACGTTGCTAAAACTTATACGTTTGATGTGTCAAAATGTGACAAAATATTTGATTTACTGGTTAAAAATGGTCAGATAATTGTTCCTCCTTGTTTAAAAGTTCCCCCATTAGAACAAAAGAAGAAAAGGGGATTCTGTAAATTTCATAATTTCCTTGGTCATAAAGCAGCTTAATGTGTTCCTTTCAGGGATTTGTTGCAAAAAGCTTTGAAGGTTCAATTTGGCGAAATGCCAAAGATGCAGGTTGATACGAACCCGCTGAAGATCGAATCGGCTTTGTATTCGGAGAATTACGAGTGCATGATGGTTGAGGCTACTGAGGGTCTCAGCAAACAACCGACAACTGAATTTGTGGAATGCATGATGGTCGAAACCACTGACGGTTCCGACAAAAAGGCAAAGGAAGAACTCGAGGAAGTTTACCCTCAAGTTGGCGAAAGCTTGGCAGATTTCCAAGAAAAATGCAGGGTAAGTGGGTCGAAGGCGGTGTTATGCCCTAGGTGCAATGATGTCTTTGATGAGAAAGCTGCTGAGAAATACGAAGCGAGCAAGAAATAGATGCCGCGAGGAGATAAGCCACCTGTCCCAAGGTTTGTTTTCGACCGAAATGATGCTCCTCGTCGAAACGAGGAATACAGGAAGCTGTTCCAAGAGGCACGACCCAAGACCTTTGTGCCACCATCGGACACTCCACAGGAGAAATGGGTGGCACCAGTAAGCCAGAAATGGAGCAAAAGCCCGAAATGGAAAGTGTTGGGTTTGGAGAAGGAAGCAAAAGTCTCTGACAAGAGAGTCGAACCTAGGGGCTATGTGGTGTCCCCCAACTATAAAGGGAAGAACCTTATGACTAGGACTTAATGGAAACGCTATCAGCGAAATAAGAAAGCTGAGAAAGAGGCTTCGACTTCATAGCTGAAGCTTGTCGGAACTTCTGGACAAAAGCGACAGCACCCAAAAGGAAGATGGGTGGAGAAGGAAAAAGTTATAACAAATCAAACTATGGCAGTAAATGTGGAAGCCTCAGGAGAGGAAGGGGTAGTTTCACCTATTTATATATGTGTTCTATTGATTTTTCATGTTAATGAGTATTTCAATTTAGGAAATTTCAAATTTATGACAATATGTTTCATTTTCTTTCAATAGTTAAGTTGATATTTTTGTATGATTATATATATTATTTTATTGTGTGAATGTTGGATCTATCACTATTGTAGTAATCTTTATCTTATAAGTGTTAAGTGTGTAAGGGTAAAAATGAAATAAAAAGTTATAATGTATTTCTGCTCCGTTCAATTTCCAAATAATAGAATGTGATATTCGTTCCACTCCGTTGTAAAATATCCAAATAGTGAAATAGAGTTTATGTTCCTTCCACTCCATTCCATTTCATTCCGCTCAGTTCCATTAGTTTTAAATTATCCAAACATAACCTAACTGAAACTGAGACGGTTCTCCCTCAAGCGTCTCTGATCTCAATTAACGATGAATGTTCGCTACATGTTTTTCAACTGCTGCATCTCAACATCAACATGACGTCGATTATCATTTTTCACTCTCCTGCCTGCTCATTTTCGTTTTCATCCAAGATTTCTCACTTCAAATGTTAATCTTCCCAACAAATGTTAATCTGAAAACCGAATATTTTTCGCAAATTGCTTCCTTCAAAGTACAATCATTCCAAAACCTTACATTTTCTTCCCAAATCACTCAAAATTTCAATGAATCGTTTCCCTCAGAATTGTAAAACCCTTTGGTTATTGTACTATAATAATCTCATAATTGAAAAATCTAGTTCCTCTCTCACATCTCCATAAAGATTTTTACCCGGTCTTTCTCTTTTAATCCCATTTGAATATCGGTCTATACAACTTCTCAAATTCTTCATAGGTCATCACCAATTCTTCATTGGTTATTTCGAAGATACTTATTGAATGTATGCTTTAATCACATTTTTATATCGATGAATCCATTAAAGTAGATTCATTTAGAGGCTTAGTTGTGAGTGTGTGAAAGGTGCTTTCATAAGTATCGGATCTGGTGTGATTTCTACACCAAGTGCTAGTTCCACAAGTATTCAATGTACAATTAAAAATACCGGGACTGCATTACATTTGAACATTTTGAAAATTCATTCACATTAATAAAGTAATGGTATAAAATGCTTGGAATCAGACTTTGTTTATGCTAGTAATTGGATTTTGTGATTCTACCATTACAGTTATCATAGCAAATGTAGCCAAGTGCAGTAATCTGTCAATATTTCTTATAATTTGATTGAACATGCTTGTGTTTAGGATAAGAATTTGCACTCATGTCTAAGATACTCTACTTTTTAATTGATAATCAAGTTTTTATATGATAACCAGGTTTTGTTTTATTGTTGATTATTGGTCTCATATGTAAAATGAGCTCATGGAGTAAATATCACTATAAGTTTCTCTATTGTACAACAGGTTGGTGCCATAGTTTTATTTGTTGAATCTAGAAGGTTTAAATCTAACAAATCTTCCAATTTAATTGTCTCACTTGAGATCAGTTAGTGAACTTCAGGTTTCTAAGTGTAGTCTATTAACTAAATAAAACTTAGAGGCCCTATTTGATGGTCTAGGCTCATTAACATTACTACACTTGAAACTCTTGTAACTCGTTTAAACTCCCTGCAAAGTGCAAACATTAGTTCCTTATCATCATTGCATGAATTATGACTTGGATGGAAGTGTGTGAGGAGGAGTTGCCTGCTATCATCATGTCCCTCTCAGAGATAGTAGTTCAATCTTTAGACAACTGTAGTAAGCTTCAATGTCTGCCTGAACTTTCTGTAAGCATTAAAGAGTTTAAAGCTGACGATTACATCTCGTTAATGGCAGTTTCCATTTGGAAGACTTTTTCACAAAACATGATTGGACAGAAAAAATACATTTTGTTGAAGAATACTATTAAGATGTAACTGGATGAACCCTCCTTTGGCACCTTTATTTTGTTTTTGTTCAAGCAAACCGTCTTCGATGTTTTTGGTTGCTTGGTGTTTGTTTCCCTCAAGAGCCGCTGGGGGATCTAGTTGGGGGATCTCATCTTTTTTTGGTGGAGGTGATAAGAATGCTTCTATCAACCAAATGTTATGCATATTGAGTGCAATTTAGCAATGTGGTTCTTGAATCCAAGGGCTTGCCTTGGAAGAATAGAACTCTAATTTTGTTTACTGCTTCTGGTTTGCTGCTCCTGTCGTGTTTTGCAGCAGGATTTGGGCGTTCTGCTGGTTTTCTGCTGTTGTTTGTTTGTGTTTGCAGCAGGTTTGGGCGATTAGGAGTGAGATCAGCTGTTAGTTATAGCCTTGCAGTGTTGGTTGGCATTTGGCAAAAACAAGCTGCCGCAGCTTCTGTCGGCTCTTTGTATCTCATGTGGAGCAATTAGAGTTTTTCTTAGTGGATATTATCTGGGGTAGGCAGCGGCGGTTTAGAAGTCGTCTGGATCTTTATCAATGCAGATTTATCTGAATCGGTTGGACAGTTGTGACGTGAGCCTGTTTCATGTGCTTTTTTCATTCAGTTCTATGTCAAAAACTAATTTTTGTACTCAAGAATGACAAATGAAGGTTATTGATATTCCGGTAAAAGATGTGAATTTTTGTTGATATTTTAATTATTTTTAAAATTAATTAATTTAGCGGGGGTTATAAACTACCGTAGATGGTTTTAAACCGTCACAATTAACATTACAAATGAAACACCAAATAAAATTCACGACGGTTTGAAACCATCGTAAATAACTGTATAAGACAATTTAAAGAATGTTGTAAATAATAACAATAGTGGAGTGATGGTTTTTTAAACCGTTGCAAATCATGTTGACGACACACACCTTTGTGGTAGAATAAAAACCGTCGTAATCTAACTATTATGGCGGTTTGAACCTCCGTAACTTTTCAAATTGAGCGTCGTAACTTGCATTTTTTTTCTTCGGGTAGGTATTAGTTGAAAATGGGAGGTGGGCCACGTGAAAGTGGAAAATGCCAGGGCAACACAGGACGTATTGAACAACACAAGTCAACCATGTTTGTCTTTGGAATTTTGTATGGGGGTCTGGGATCTACGCGAACCGCACTGTGCAACACGAGGCACACATGTTTGTCCCAGAATTTGAGGAGTCGTGTTAGGAAATTGGGGGGTATTAGGACAAAACGGGTTATGTTGTGCAACATAGGATACTCGTGTTGGGCTTTGTTTTTTCTATGATAAATTTTATTTTTGGCTAGTTGGGTATGGCTTGGTTTTTCTTGTACATTTTCTCAATTTTCTCTGTGTTTTGCTACTTTTCTTCTTCACTTCATTCACATGAATTTCTCCCCTTTTAATTTCCTAACACAAGAAAAAAAATAATCCTACAAAACATAAAAGACACACATCATTAGTATATAAAAACTGGGGGTTGCCTCCCACGTTAAACTTTGTTTAAAGTCATTCAGCTCGACTATTTAATCCTCATGATCAAGAGGGTGTTTTCTTCAAGCTTGAATCTTTTTTTTTTGAAAAGGCCAAATTTATTAACATATGCACAAGGTGTGCTAGCAAATACAATAAGTACAGAATACAAAGCTGCTAGGAGTAAAATTCCAACTCCAAGACAGCTCCCCCGAAAGATAATAAGCACCCACCACTAGTGACAACTAGCACCAAAGCAAAACCCCATACTCACTAAACTAGGATGACACCTCACATCCAGAAGAACACTTTTGACAAGATACTACCAACAAAAACAGTCTAACTGCCAGCAGTTGGCTTTTCTGACTTTTTCAAGCTTGAATCATTAACATTGCTCGTAACAACTTTAAAGATCCATTTCAAACTATCCAACCATTTCCCATACTCTTTACCTTTTTCTTTCTTTGTTTTGTGAGGGGATTTATATTTGAGGTCTGGTGTTAGAAGTTTCTTTTTCACTTTTGGGAGCGCCCTATGTGTTAGTACTTCATATTAGAGGGTAGGATTTTCATCTAAAAATTTGCCATCAATCTTATCCTCTTTGACATCTTGATCAATTATGTTAAGAATAAAACAAGAGTCTCTAAAGGAGAGATTTTTCATTGATTTGACCAAAACAAACCCATTCCTCACATCCACTACTTCAAATTCAAATGTGAGTTTTTCTTGTTTTACATTTATAATGACACCAACTATGGCTAGGAAAGGTCTACCAAAAATGATAGGGATTTGAGAAACCTCCCCTATCTCTATGATTACAACATCAATGGATATAAACAACTACCCAATCCTTATTAGTACATATTCCAATATCCTAACTAGATACTTAACTGACACATCTATCAGTTGTAGAGAAATATTGGTGGGTTTCATCTCATCAATGTCAAACTTTTACACACATATAGGGGTATTAACCTAATGCTGGCCCCCAAATCACACAACCCTCTCTCGAGACTCATTGTTCTAACAACATATGGTATTGAAAAACTCTTTAGATCCTTAAGATTGGGTGGCAAGTTGTTCTGAACTATGGTGCTACATTCCGTAGTGAGAACTACAACAAGATCCTCAAGTTTTTGCTTTTTAAAGAGGATCTCTTTCAGAAATTTTGCATAGGAAGGCATATGAGATAGAGCCTTTGTGAAAGGATTATTGACGTAGAGCCTTTTCCACAACTCCACAGACTTTTTACATTAGGATTCTATCTTGGCCTTTGCAAGCCTCCGCGGAAACTGAATTGGTAATTTTTAGGGAGGAGGAAAAGCATACGGTTTCTCTTTCTCTTCCTTTTCAGCAACCACTTTTGCAAGTGGTGCTGGTTCAGTCTTTTTCATTTTTCCACTCTTCTCACAAGAACTTTCAACTCGTGTAGTACTCTTAGTTGTTACAACATTTATATGTCCATTGGGAATTTGTTCAAGCTGACCCGAAAAGGATATGGGAAGAACAGACAATAAAGCTTGTTGTTGTGCAACTTGTGAGATTTGAGTCTCCAACATTTTGTTGTGAGTTGTAATTGATTTTACCATAGTGGTTAACTACCTAAGAACTTTATTAGTTTGGAGATTTTGGTTTCTAAATTCTTCATTTTGGGGAATTTGAGTACCTAAAAAATTCTCCATTATCAGTTCTAGATTGAATTTCTTAAGGGTAACAACTATGTCGTTTTGGAAACCCGGTGGTGGGGTTGGTTGTTCTTGTAAGAAAAGTTGAGGTGATCTATCCACCCTGGGTTGTAAGTGTTTGAGTATGAATTACCACACTGGTTATTATTAAGATAGTTAACACTATCTTGGATGGTTTCTCCAGTGAGGATCATATGAAGATCACTAAGGGTATGCCCATTCACTCGACAAATCTCATAGGGGACAATTGCGGAAGTAGCAGGGAGAACAAGAGTTACATAGGCTATACTTATATTTTCTATCTTTTTGTACAAAGCCTCTACCTTGGCGTTCATGTGGTCAAATGGAATGACTTCATAAAATCCACCTTTATAGGGGCTTTTGCAGTGAGTTTACGGACGCTTCCCTAGGAGTGGTGGTGTTTCTCCATGTCCTCAATAAGATTATAGGCTACGTCCTTAGAGCTATTCATAAAGGTGTCACTGCTAGAGCTGGAAAAATGGGTCGGACCAACCGGGATGACCCGAAAGCCCGCAAAACATTTCGAACTTGAACAATGAAATTAAAGTCCATTTATTATTTGGGCTTTTAAGCCTGGCCCGTTAAAAGCCCAATGTTTAACCGAGCTAGCCCGATCATGTTAAAAGCCCAATGTTTAACCGAGCTAGCCCGATCATGTTACGGGTAGCTGATTGTTTAATTTAAAGTTTTTTTCTTTCTAAATTCTAACACATTATACTACGTCTATAACATTTTTTTATATAAAGATACCATATTGATTTTTTTTATCTATATTAAATGCATAATATAAGTGTTACATTTTTCCGTAAAGCTCAATTAAATTATTAATTCATTTTATTTAAATATACTAAATACAACTTATATTTATTTAAAATATTGATCTATTTAATTAATTTAAACACCTAATATCATTGAAAAGAAGATTAATATTCTTTGCTCCGTTTTATAATTAATACATTATTATATATAAATAAATTTTGTTGGAATTTAATTCTCAAACAATAATGTGAGTAATTGATTATTTAATTGAAATAATTTATTTTTATGATATTTTATCTTATATGTTAGGCATGTAATTGAGTTATATATTTGTTTTAGTGATCAATACTCATATATGTTTTACTTTTAGGTTCTATTAATTTTTTTGTAATTATTAAAAAAAAACATTTTTTAGTTAAATAATTAATATTAAATATTATTTGGGCCGACTCAAATAACCGTAGTCCGTAAAGGGTCGGGATTGGACAACCAAATTGTCGCCCGTTTAAATTTCGGGCTTTTAGGCCTGACCCGATAAAAGCCCGAACATGTCACTGGCTGGTTGTTGTGAGTTGGATAGCCTATTTTTCCATCTCTAGCCACTGGCAGTCGCATCGGGGTTCATCCTTGTGGAATAAAGGAAATTGTTATAAAATGAGTGGACAATGAGCTACTTTTCAAGCTCATAAACGAGCACAATCTCTGGAGGCCCATAAAACGCCCCCACGCGTCAAATAGTGATCCCCCTTCTCATGCCTATAGTTTGATATTTCACTTCAAATTTGCACCATTTTACTCAGTAGAAAATATCGCGCGAGAAACACAGGTTTTAGCTCACCCCAAGTTGTAATGGAGTTTGCATGCAAGGATTGCAGCCAAGCGCAAACTTTATCCCTTAAAGATAAAGGAAATAACCTAAGTCGAATTGCAGCGAGATCAACATTGTTACATTTTAGCGTGACGCAAAATTTGACAAAGATTGACATGTGTATGTTTGGATTCTCAATTGGGAATCCTAAAAATTGGTTCTGCTGAACCATGCCCACAAGCGAGGGCTTAATCTCGAAATTATTTGGCCCAATAGGTGGGTGGACTATGCTATATTGCGGTTTCTCAATAGTATTTGGCCCAATTATTGTCTAAACATACTCAGATGAACCTCTGGTTCTATTACGAAAATCAAATCAATATTATAAAAAATTGGATAACACCTAATGTCATTATCGTGTTATCCTATCTCAAGACAAATAATATGTACACTTTCGCCAGCCTAGATTATTTGTTGAGATTAATTTCTTGCAGCTATAAAAACAGAGCTTTCTCAACTAAGTATGAGACACTTTCTTTGCTCCGTGCTCAGTTTTATGGAATTCCGCTTTCGGGTACCGAAACACACTCTTTCAATGTATGATCGGTACCTGAATTGCCTCTACTTTTGTAAACGGCATATGCGTTAAAATCTCCGATTTCTAAATTTTTTTGTTGATTTTGATTCTCTTAATAAAATGATAAAGGATTCTCTATCATGAGACAATCCTCATGACCCATAGTCTCTAGGGAACTACTCACACATGTTTAACGGTAAAGCGAATAAAACAAAAAATGGAAACTGCATACATGCTAATAAAAAGTAATAACAACAACAATTGAATAAAAACTTGAATTAAAGGAAATGAATGCTTGAATAATATAAATCTCGAATGGAGTTCTTGAGTACAATGCTTGATGAAAGAAAAGTTGCAAGAAAAATAAACTAAGTAAAGCTAAGGCATAAGATGTATCTTTCTTCTATGATTCTTATGCCTTTTATAATTCTTCTATCATGAATACCAACATAATTTCACATAATGATTAACCACGAAACGTTCCTTCATACCTTGCGATTGTTGGGAAGTGAAAAGGGAAGAAAAGCGGTATGAAATTGCAAATGTTCATAATTAGAACTAAGGCCAACACAAGTTGTGTTAATGGACACATGAGGGTAGTGTTATGCAACACTTCCCGTGTTGGCTGATGGAAATTTGTACGAGAAGACTCTTTTCATATGTATTCTTTGATGCCTTTACTTATGTTTTGTGCAATAAGGCACTTATCACCTAAAAAGTAGAGAAAGCACACAAACACGCATAAAAGTAGAACACAAGTATTTAAATGGATAAAAGCGAATAAAAAACAACTAGTAAACAGATGAAAAGACCGCTTATCATAAGTACTCAAGTATGCATCGATTCTTTTGGTACCTCGAGGTACACCCCGACAATGGTATCACCTATTTGTAAGTACTCAAGAATACATCAAGTTCCTCTAGTCAACTCCAAGCTTAAAGTCAACAATTTGGTCCATTGAAAAATAATTAAGTTGCTATTGTCTAACAGTTTGTTCTTTTGGAAACCATAAGTATAGATTATTCTTGGAAATAATAACTTTATTATTTTACCTATAGCATTCAAACTAGAGAGAGTTAAGCAGTATTACACAATGTACATTGATACAAGCTTTTTGGGACAAGAGCAACAAGACCTTATAAGAGCATAAGAACACAAAATAGCCTGCTACAAACAATACAAAGATCACAATGCTCATTTATCAATAGCTCAAGATCACCCAAAGATTGTCAAAAGATTTATATATATATATATATATATATATATATATATATATATATATATATATATATATATATATATATATATATATATATATAAAGACTAAACTTCTCATTGTTTTATTAACCACTATAAATCATAGAGAAATACAATGTAATGTTGAAACAATCTTGTGAATAAACATTATCAGAAAAGAAATAAACTTTAAAAAGGATAACATCTAGAAAAAAATCTCTACTTAAAACCAAGAAAGAAGCAAGCAAGTAATTTTGCTATATACATTTTCTATTGAATGATTAAAATAATTGTATTTGTACTTAGAGTTTATTACATCCTCTGTTGAGTTAAATTAGTAAATACTCCACTATTTATCCATTTCTCTGATTTTATTCTCTAAAGGGCTAAGTGTTAGTCAGATTCTTTAAGACGAGAAAATGATCCAGTTGGGATCAGTTCTTTGTGGTTGATAAATCAATTATATAAGTTAGTTGGGCCATGCAATATCTTAGTGATTTTGTAATTTGTTTGATTATAGTGAAATCTCTGTGTGTGAGGAGACTATACATAATTCTGAGTTAAGGGATGTACTAGGATAAACTAAGTGTGTTTAATCTTTCTTTCGTTATCTCCTTATCATTAAGCACTTATGACTAACTTGATTTTTCTTTTAAAAATACCGAAATTTTTTAAATTGTTCAACATGATTCAAAACCCCCATTTTATGTTTTTCTCACCTTCACGTATCACATTCATGTTCTACAACACTGCATGCTTGTAATAAAAATTAACACAAAGCATCATCAAGTCTAAATGCAATGACTACATGTAGGACTGGACAATAATCCGTGGCCTGACCTACAGGTTGGGTTGGGTTAACACGTGTTAGTTCAAATTCTTAAAAAAATGGGTATCCAAACCCAGCAGAGTACTTGAGGAAAACTATGTCGTTTTAAGAGTGTTTTTATTGCTATCTCTCATAAACCCTGTCTGATATCTCCCCCTCCCCAAACTCATTTCATAGTTGTTCTCTTTCCCTCATTTTCTCTCACCTATCTCACAAACCCTAACCACTAGTAGCCACACCCCTTCACCTTCATCGAATTACCATCATTCACCTCCCTTTTCTCACTCCATTATCCATCACTATTCATGCGATAGTCTTTTTTTGACTAGTTCAATTTCTTTCTACCGCTCGCCATCACCACTCCCACAAGTTTCACCATATCCTTTCTCTTCAAGTTTATCTTCTTTCTTCGTATTCTAACTCTTATTTTGTTTCTTTTTTTTTTCTTTTGTGAATAATCTATCAGTTTCACATTTTCATTGTCTATCCTTATTCCTCTTCTCTCTAAAGGTAAGGGTTAAAGTTTAATTTATTAATTTTAGATTTAATTATTTTAAATTTTTTTGAGTTTTATATGTTATTTTCTTTTGTTTTATTTTATTGTTTGTTTCATATGTTTGAGATGTTGGTTTTTAGATTGCTGATTTATAACTCTAACATTTATAATTTGATTTTTTATTTTGTTTTTCATGTTCTATCATCTCTCATCTATGTATGCTTCAAATTACAAGTTGTTTTTCAAAGTTTACATATAATATATAACTCTTGATAGAGAAAGACAAATATAACATAACCTTGTTATGAAGTAATAATACATGCTGTTATTTTACTTTGAATTTTTTTTTCATTTATGTTGATACTACATTAAGAAATTTTTTGAGTTCTTTATGATGCACCAATAAATTTACAATTAGTTGTGCATTCTTAAATTCAATGATGCCCTTCTATTATGATTTTTTTTCTGTTTCTACATGAGTGTCTCTACATGTAAGTGTTTAAGATAAGTGTTATTTTTAATTGATTTAATATAACCTTTATTTATCCAAAATTGATTTTGTTATATTATTTTTGTGACTAATTTGTTGTTGTTAAAATTACATTGATGCTGCTATTGATTTATTGAAAGAAGTGATGTGTTAGCTTGGAAATTTTAGCTGAAGGATTCAACAAAAAATGGTAGTAACCACATTTGAAAATGCTAAATGTTATGACTCTCAAATATAGCTTCAACATATTAACCACGTCGAATAAAGATGGTTTGACTAACTTGTCAAATGATTTGGGATATAAGCTATTTTAACACCCACGAAGTCTAGTTTGAAAGAGTCTCAGGAACAAATCCATAAGATTAGGATCACTCTCTCTTCAAGGCATGTCTAGAATCTTGAAAAGGTTTGCACTTATCAACACTTCGACGTGGAAATGAGGTGTATAAGTGTCTAGTTCGACGTGTTCACATGATTATTGGGGACTTTTGATATTATTTAGTCCAAAGATTATGTGATTTGAAGGTACTTCGACGCACAGTAGGAGCTGACTAGAGATTCTTGTTAGAGGGAGGTTTAAAGGCAGTTATTAACATGATGGGTGGCTTTCAGTAGTTTCAACATTTATTATGCGTGGAAGCAAACTAGAAGATTGAAGCCTACGTAAGGGGATACGTATCAAGTTCTTTGGAGATAACTATTGCCGACAGTTAAAATTGTATTAGTATATAAGTTAATCTCATTGTTGTGATCAAGGGTCACAAATTTCATTTATTCACTACAGAACTAAAGTATCCATGTCACATAGAGAAATTGTTTGTGAGAAAATGTATGAGTTTGCGTCCTTTCTTTAAATTATTTACGTCTTTTAAATTGAAGCATTGAATTTTATGTCATTTATTATGCCTTTTGTCTATTTTCTTCTTCCAAAACAATTATACATTTTTTTCAATTATAGTTTATGTTCAGTTTGTTAACATTCAAACATACCCCCCAACGACAGAAATTTTTTCCATCTTTTTCCCAAATTTTACCATACCCCCTGGTGGTAGAGAATATCCATATGGCATGCCAACTGCAATGATGGTAGACCTATAAACCATGCATCTATGTATGTAATGGTTGCATCCTCTCTCAATCCATACTTACCATCAGGATCTTCCATAAGCAATCTTAGTCGAATGGCACAACCACAAAGAGGTTTAGGATATATCCCTCAAGGTATGCCACCCTTGACCACTAGTTCCACTTACCAACGTTCCCTTGGGTGAGTGGGTCATACCTGTAGAAAAAACAAATTCAGATCGACGAAAATGGAGATGAATTGAAGTGGGTGCAGGATCGTCGTACCATGATAACTCACAAATATCAAAGAAATATTCCTATACTTCCAAAAACTACTTGGGCAAAAACCTTATGACCAGGACCCAATAGAGAAGGTTCTAGCGCAAGAAAAAGGATGCCTTAAAGGATGGAAGCTCGAATAAGAGTGGAAGTTGTCAAGCCATGACTGAAGTTCAGACGGTGAAATGGCTCGTGAAGCAAAAGTTGTTTCCTCCTTTGCCACATGTGGATAAATCCAAGGAGAAAGAAGCCATATAGAACGAAGACGAATTGGGGAGAAAACTTTTCAATTTCCCTCTTAGAATCTGGACAAGTGGCATCTCGAATTGGACAATTGGCATTTAATGTTTTTTCGAAAAAAATTAAATTAAATGATTTCTTTTAATATGATTTAATTTTATGGCCCATGATTGTCCTAGGAAATCAGAGTGATGATGAAAATTTGTACGCACGTCCTTGACATGACAATTTGGTGAAAAGTGGTCATGATGACTAAAAACTTCCAATTACTATGGCGTATGCATGCTATCTTAAACAGTGTCGAGCATTTACTAAAAACATCACCTTTGTTCCTTCTTTTGTACATGATCGAATGTGGAATTTTTGGGGGCATCTGTCAGCCCAGAAATTTTAGCTGAAGGATTCAACAAAGAATGATAGTAACCACGTCTGAAAAATGCTAAGTGTCAATAGTTTCAAACATAGCTTTGACATATTAACCATGTCGACTAAAGGTTGTTCGACAAACATTTCAAATGATCTGGGACATAACGTGTTTTAACGCCCACAGAGCCTGGTTTGGAAGAGTCCTAGGAACAGATCCACAAGATTAGGATCACTCTCTCTTCAAATCATATCCAAAATCTTGAAAAGAATTGCTTTAATCAACACTTCGATGTGGAGATAAGGTGTAGGGGGTGTTTAGTTCGACGTGTTCACGTGATTGTTGTGGACTTAGGATATTCTTTAGTCCAAAGATTAGGTGATTAAAAGGTATTTCAACGCCATCATAGGAGTCGACCAGAGATTCTCGACATAGGCGGTTAGGGGGTTCAAAGGCAGTTATCGGCATGATTGGTTGTTTTCAGCAGTTTCAACATTGAAGACGTGTGAAAGCAAACTAGAAGATTGAAGCCTACGTAAGGGGATACATGTCAAGTTCTGTGGAGATAATTGTTGTCGACGGTTAACATTGTATTATTATATAATTTAATCTCATTGTTGTGATCAAGAGTCACAAATTTCATTTATTCTCTATAGAACTAAAGTATTCAAGTCACAGAGAGAAATCGTTTGTGAGAAAATGTATGAGCCTGCGTCCTTTCTTTAAATTCTTTAAGTCTTTTCAATTGAAGCATTTACTTTCATGACATTTATTATACTTTTTTTGCCTATTTTCTTCTTCCAAAATAATTATACATTTTTTCAATTAAATTTTATGTTCACTTTGTCAAAATTCAATCATCTAAGGTCCAATCATGAACACTTTTCTGCACAAATTGTCTTTAAGTTTTTTTCGAGTTTAATTCATTCAGTAAATTAAAACTCGTGATTGTTTATTAAAAATACTAATAAACATGATGAAGCATTTGTTTTGTGAATACTTTATTATAAATATCTTTGATTTGATATATTTCTCTTTAAAAAAAAATATTTGATTTATTTTTAAGGTGGATGAAAAATTTTATAATTTGTGAATAATTTGAGAATATTTTGATTTTATATAAATGTAATTACTTAGATTTAGGATATTTTTCTCAAAAACAAAAAACAAAAAGCTCTAATTTATTTGAAATGTGTGAAATTAAAAACTTTAACTTTTGAATATTTTGATTTAAATATAATTACTTATAAATTTAGGAGATTTCCCTCTCAAAATAAAAATAAAAAGATATGATTTATTTTAAATATATGAAATTAAAAATGTAATAAAATAATTGTTTAAAATCTTTTAATAGAAAACAGACCCAAAATGTTTATAGGAATTACGACAAAAATCTTTAAAAAAATTGTTATTGAGCCTAAAATTCGATAAGTTCAATATTTCAAAATACCTACTCAAATTTATCGAAACCCGTTCAAAATCAATATGTAAAACCGTTTTAAAATTTGGACCAAATTAGGTTTTATTTTAGTGAACACTCTGGTACTTTTGGATTTAGTTGGGTATCAATATTCTCGTCTAATGAAATAATTACAATCAATTTTTTATATATTTATTATTTAAAAATAAAATAATATTTTAAATCAATTTGTACTAAAGGACTTATACCTAACACTTATCATGGGTACCTAAATTTGCCTTTTATTTTTGCATCCACAATTTAATTTGAGTGATATATTTGAGCCTGAAATCTGACGTGTTGTCCACCATATTAGTGTGTGAATATCTCCTCCCTTCCAATAAGGTGGTGGGTCTTATCCAACTGATATCACAAAGTAAGTTACATCCTATCAATGTCTCACATACATTTTCGAAAGAACCGTGAAGTTATTAACAACCATCACAACACCAGATCCTTATCAGGATCATGAACTACGATAACTATCACAAACTCCATGTGTACATGAGCACGTATTTTCCAAATATATATGCAACCCATTTCAAGCATTTTATTTAGGATAGCATGACAGATCATACATATATCCAGTCAAAGATACACACCAAATCTTAAGACACAAATTAACATTTATGCACACCACGCCATATGTTAGGAAGAAAAATACTAACCCTAACAAGACTTACAAAACTAAGAGAAGCAACTAAACAAACTAAGAAAATAGAGATAAAAGATAACTTGATTTTTCATTGATTAGTTCCAAATGTCTTTAAGGACTACATATATAGTAATCATAGTAATATTAAACTAGAAGGCCCAATTGAAAAGCCCAATTCAACAAAACATTCAAAATAAAATAACTAACATAATAATATTACTAATTAAAATATCTAATTGCACCTCCTATCATTGCCGCGGGGTTCACTTGAACCTTATCCTCAAGGTTCTAAAATTACTCCTGGATAAACCCAATAACAACAGAAGCAAGAGCCAACCATTCGAAAGGAGGATATATATACTTCAAAAATGAAAGAGAAAGTAACAAGCCCATCTTGCTTCTTCTTGAAGATTCTCTATATCTTTGCTCTTGATTCATTAAATGCAGTTTCGAGAATAGCCTGTCCGAATCCAGCAAGAACATACTGTGGATTAACTCCACCTCCACTAATATAAAAGGACTGAAAAGTATCACTATCACCTAAGCTTGTAGAAGAGTCAATGCTGCAAATGACATGAAGTCTCTGGCCTTCACCTATATTAACTAAATAGAATACAGACCCTGCTGGAATTACATATATGTCCCCTGTCTTCAATCTCCTTTCCTCCAGTGCATCTCCATATAGGAATCCCAACTTTGCTACTCCTCTACGGACAAATATGATCAAATTGGAGTCAAGATACTGAGGAATGAACAGGGACTTTGGTTCCATATTAATCAAACCAATTTGCATACTTCTGTCAAAAAACTTATCATCATATTTTTGCATCACTCTCATTTCTCTTGCATCAGTTTTGACAACACACTTGGAGTCTTGAAACAAGAACAATTTGTTTGATGATGATAACCTTTCTGATCTTTCTTCATGTCCAGACATTGTCATCGTTACTCCTTCACCTGTTTGAGGTGACACTGAAGGTGGTTTGGTTGCAAACAAGAACAATTTGTTTGATGATGATAACCTTTCTGATCTTTCTTCATGTTCAGACATTGTCATCGTTACTCCTTCACCTGTTTGAGGTGACACTGAAGGTGGTTTGGTTGCAGAACATTGATGCAAGTCCAATTGAAGAACCCTTGAAGATTTCTCAATGAAATCAAATCCTAATATGTCGTCAACACCCAAAACCTTCAGCTACAAAATCACATTAGCAAGGTTGTAACGCTTAATTTCTGGAATTGTAGAATCCTCAAGTTTCTCGAATTCATTTTCTGGATATAGACGAAAGCATTTTCTAGGCCTTTCACGCCCTGCACATCCACTTCTTTGCAGTGCCTGGGACTTGGATGTAGGTAATACAATCAAAGATTCCATGCCTTTTCCAGGGTCATAGGAACGCGCTTTTACAAGTCCAAGATCAATTACATACTTGATTCCAGGAATCGTAATTGACGTCTCAGCAATATTAGTTGCCAATATCACCTTGCAAAATCCAGATGGAGCCGGTGCAAAAGCTCTCAATTGCTGCTCAGATGGAAGAGCTGCAAATATAGGCACAGGTTGAAGCTTCTGACTTCCTTCAGGTAACTTTGTAAGTTGCTCATTGATAAGCCTTTCAACAGCTTCAATCTCCTCTTGCCCGGTCAAAAATACTAGTATATCACCAGGAGCCTCCCCTAGATGAACCTGAAAAATTGTTATCAAAGCAACATCTAAATAATTTGTTTATGGAAAACGAGTATAAAATAAATCCATAGGAAACTGTCTCCCTTGGATGTGAACAACTTTGGCATCACCAAAGTACTCAGAGAAAGTCCGAGCATCCAGACTTGCAGACATGATGATAAGCTTCAACGGAGAACTCTTGTTCCCATTATTATGGTTCCATCCATCACCGATAAAATTTGAACGAGCAACTTGCACACGTTTTAACAATCCCAATAAGACATCAGTGTGCACGGTTCTCTTGTGTGCTTCATCAACAATTATAACAGAATACTTAGAAAGATACTGATCTAGTAATGCTTCCCTCAGAAGCAATCCATCTGTCATATATTTGATCCTTATTGAGTTCGAAGTAGAATCATCAAATCTAACAGAGTACCCAACCTTTTGGCCCAACTCCACACCACATTCGTCAGCAACTCTTTTAGCCACAGTGACAGCAGCAACACGTCTAGGTTGAGTTATTCCAATAACTTTTCCATCGCGGAAAAATTCAGCATCAAATAAAAACTGTGGAATCTCTGGACATAGGTCATGGAGATGATGTGTAAAACCCCTGCAACAAAGAATTTGGCAGCGTCTCGTTCTGGCATTTCATCAAACAGATGGTGAGTTGGTTCAAGTGGCAACAACAAGACTAATACCGTGATTGAATCAGGTGGCTCTGGCAGTGGAGACGGTCGTGATTGAATCAATTGCATAAGGAGAAACCCATTTTTTAAAAATCCCATACCAATACAAAATTTGAAAACCTTGTTCTTCGAAGCTAAATCCTTCATGTGTTCAATCTTTTGACCTTCTGCTAATCCACCATCAAATTTATTGAACTTCATTTCCTTCAACCGAATTGATTTCGGAACTGTTGCATCAGCCAGTGAATCAAGCTTATCGAAACCAATAGATTCAGCCATTTTCCTTTGTTCATATGGTGTTGCTGAGTTATGGCATCTCGAAAATGTGTCACTCGGTTTCAACGCTTCAACTGAGATGGATCGAGATTGTGATGGATAACCAACACCGAGAAATCCACCAACATAATCCTTGTTTTTATCCAGAAACATGTCAGCCTGATATGTCACAACCGCAACGACACCGTTTTGAACATTCTCCAATTCACGATCCTTAACCTTCAATTCTTCCTCCTCTACTACGGCACCGTTGTGAACATTTCTGAATCCGTTATCGGTACCACCCTCCGCAACAGTATCAGTAACATGAACGTTATTCACATCAGATCCCAAACCGTTATGAAGAATCTCTCCTTCCTGTTCAACGACCTCAACTTTCTTCGTTTCATCAACAGAACCATTAGAAACTACACAAGGCTCTTCAGGCATGACAGCTTTAACGACATCTAATCCGCCCTTTGTGACAAGCATTCCCAAAAGAAGTTTGACCTTTGCTTGAAGTGGGTTGGAAGAAAGGGATGGGGTTTTCCGGGAGGTGGATGGAGTGTTTATGGATCTAATGGTTTTTTTAGAGGTTGTTTTGGATCTTTTCTTAAATAAGAGGTGAGACACTTGCAAATGCTTCTCAAAATCCCTTCTAATTGTGTCGGAGGTTTTTGTTGGTTGTAGTTGTTGATGATAATTATTGTAGTAGTATGAATAATGAGATGATGAATAGGATGAATATGGATTAGGTTGAGGTGGTGTATGTAACGCCCCGGTTTTGTCCGTTTTATTTAATTGAGTCGTTTTGATTATTTTATTATTATTTTATTTTATTTTTGATTTTTATTTGGGTATATATTATTTTTCATCGCTGTTTATGTTTTATCGCATTTTGAGAGCGTTTGCGAGATATTTGAGCTGAGGGGTAAAATGGTCTTTTAGGAGTTTAGATATTTTATATAAATAGAAAGTAGAGAGAAATAGGAAGAAAAGAAAAAGAAGAGAAAGAAAAGAGAAGGAAAGAAAGAAGAGGAGAAAAAGAGGAAAAGAGGAAAATCGAACATAACTCCGTTTCGAGCGCGATTAATTGGGTAAGGGTGAGAAGTTTTAATTATATCTTGCTTGTGTATGTATATGTGTTGTTTGTTGTAATTGTTTTGATTGTTTCGCGACTTTTCGTATCGATTGGAATTAGGAGCGATCGATAGAAATCGATGTTTTCGCTGATGAAATTCGATAAAAACTGAGTAGAATACTTGTCGTTAGGTTTGGATCATGTTTTGGTTGTTATAGTATGTTTTGGAAGTGTTTGGGTGGAAGAAATGAGGGTTTTTGACCCAAAATGACCTAAGTTATCGCTGCTGGAAATTCTGAGTTTCGCAGGTTCGCACTGCGAGCCCCAGCGAAGGAATCAGCGAACGTTCGCTAGCCGTTCGCATTGCGAACGTGACAGAAATTCTGATTTTGTTTCCTTCATAACTTTTGATCCGTAAATCGGATTGAGGCACTGTCGGATGAGTTTGAAAGCTCTTTCAATGCTCTTTTTGATAGTGGAATAGGATCATATGTTTAAGCCATAGATTGATAAGAAAATATGGAAAAGTGATGTATGTGTGGAAAGTGCGGTTTATGTTTCCACCATAACTCCCGAATCGCGAGTCCGATTGATGTGGGACTTGAGGCCATAGATAGATAACCTGATATGCTATTAAATGGTGATGTGATACCATGTGTTAACAAAAAATATTTGGTAGGGGATGATTAGTGGTTTTGTAGGTTTTGTTGTGTTTGTTGGTGTTCGACGTGATATGATATCGTCATACAAATGTGGGTCTTTTGTGCTATCTATATGATGTTGATGCATGTGATAATGATGTGGTTGTGTGGTAAAATGCATTGTTTGATTGAATATCAATTTATGTTGTTGTGTGGTGGTATGTGGATTATGACGAAATGTATTGTTAATGTGAAATTCAATGTATGTCGTTTGGGGGCCTTTATGGTTGAAATGCATTGTTTGAATTGTTTTTAATGCATGAATAATGATGATGAGTTGAAATATATGCATGATTATGGTTGCATATATGTGTGAAGATGCATTTGATTGTCATGAGTTCTTGGGTGTCAAGCATCATGATATGCATCTTGTAATGTCGTGTGCCCATGTGGGGTGTGAGCGACGGATTGGTTTCAGAGGGAATCCGCTATAACGTCGTGTGCCCATGTGGGGTGTGAACGATGATTATAGACGATCGTGTGCCCATGTGGGTTGTGAGCGATCGGGTCGTGTGCCCGTGTGGGGTGTGAGCGATCCATAAATATTGTGTGCCTATGTGAGGTGTGAGCAATGGGTGAACATCGTAGGTCCGACGGGGAGTTATATTGGTAACGAGCGATGGTTCCAATAAGTTCCTGAGTGAACTTGAGATGATTGAGTCGGTACCGCATTGCATTTGCATAGACTCGTAAGTCGGTCTCTATGATTTGCATTTATCATCTTTATAATTATGCATTGATGAATAAACATGAATATGTATGTTTATGTGGAATGATAAGAATTGTGAAAGTATGCATGATGAATATGCTTGGTTTTGTATATATATATATATATATATATATATATATATATACATTGTGATGTATATGAGTGAGTTGTGATGAATTGTGGTGAGAATTGTGAATGGATGCGTTATGTGTGGAAAATCATGATTTGATTTATCATGTGTGATATGTTTTGTATTTGTGGCATGCTATATGTGTTAGTATGTGATGGTATGGGTGAGATGATTTATACATGTGTTTGAATGTGTGTTTGCATATTATTATGCAATCTTGATTTAGTTGTTATTTCTCACCCTTCTGCTGTGGTTTATTGCTCTATGAGGCAATTGCAGATTTGTGTCTTAGAGGCTTTTGTGGAGATTAGTCCTCCGTCCTTTGTCGTCTGTCTGCTCTGATACGTAGGACGGGAGTCGGGGAACGATTATGTTATATATGTATATAATGGTGGAATATATTTTTGTATTACTTGTGTATGTGTACTTTGACGTTATAAACCATTTATTTTGTAAAACAAGTCGGTTATGGATCTTTCGCTTTATTCCATAATTGACACTTCCTTTAATATGGAAAAAGTTTCCCCTTGAGGGTATTCAATTGATTGTGTTATGTATCAAATATATGAGCAGGGATGAGGTTTTGTTTATTTAAATGTGACATCCTTGTTTCTGTCGGAAAAATAATTTTTTAGTTACTCTGATTTTATTTATGTATTATTTATTCGCGATGGGAATTGAGGTGTTACATTAGTGGTATCAGAGCAGGTCGGTCCAGCCGGCCAAGTTGTTGAGTCAGTTGGTGTGACAGTTGAATACTGTCGTTGTTGGTTTTCCCTTGGTACGTATAGGTGTGTGAAACACTGCCAGTACTTTTTGGTTTTTCTATTCCGTTGTCTGCAGGGGTTAGAATGAGATAAGCTGGGGAGAAGCTGGTACTTCTCCAAGTTGCTTATGGTGTGGAGCGTTGGTTCAGTGTGTTGTGAATTGCATGATTGTAAGTGTTGTTTAGACAGTGTTGTTCCCGGTTCCAGAGGGAATGCGGAGGTAAGGTTTATGTCAACTGAGGAATTGTGCCTTAGGTGGTTTTGTGCACAAGATGCAAGAAATGTTATTATAAGTTTGGTAAAGACGGTTTATGTCCCATCATGATTGTCGGATGTCTATTGACAAATTAAGGAACTGATCACCCTTAATCTCTTGTTGATAGCAGACAGGAATTACGTTGGATGGAATAGACGTGTCTTTCTGGCTTCGATAGTGTGTGCAATGATTTGTTTGGAATTTTAGAAATGGTTAAAGATTGTTTTGATGAGTCGATGAAGATTCTAATATCGGAAGATGAGACGGATTAGAGGTTTTGGTATGTTGGTCAAGTTGGAATGTCTCTGAGGGAGAATGATTAGGTATTACTAATGGTTGTTCTCAGAGAGTAGAGTGTGAACTTAAATTGGACGAAGGTGAATAGTCGAGATTATATACGCGAAGTGACTAGGACACTCTTTGGAGTTGAGACTAAGGTGTTTGTTATATTTGTGAGGCTAGTGTTCTGGAAATTGGCAGGAAAGCCACAGTGATGGGCAGTCAGTGGTGCATGGTTTTCAGATGTGTTTTGGATGAAATGTTAGTGTGTCAACTTGAAGAGGTCCAGCATGGTTGGTAAGGAAAAAGATGATAGTAGGAGGTTGCATGTTAACCAGTGAGTAATGTGGAAACTTGCGGTTGTGTTCTGGATAGCTTGAGTTTTGAATTGTGACGAATCGCAAACGATTTGGAATTCCTTGATGATAAGAGACTATGGAAATCTTGAGGAAACCCTTAGGTGTGGATGTAATAGTTAAGAGTCCTTTTTGGTTGGTTGTTGATACATGTTGGAATTTGTGGAATGGGACGACCAGGAGAAGAAAATGTGTATGGATTACTGGCAGTTGATTATGGTAACGATTGAGAATGAGCGAACCTTGCCCTGTTTCAGTTTTGATTGGATTCTCCAGATGTTCGCACGGTGAAGGTCACAGCAAAGGCTCGCGAGAGCTTTGCACTGCGAAAGAGGACGCGAAGGTTCGCATGAGGTTCGCACTACGAACTTTGTGTTATTTTGAGTGGTTTTCTTTCTGCCTCTGTTCGCTGGGAGACTCGCAATGCGAAGGTGTTAGCGACCATTCGCTGGATGGTTCGCACTGCGAACGTTGGGTAATTTTTAGGCTATTTTCCTTTCTGACTTGGTTCGCTGGGACATTCGCACTGCGAATGGAGAAGCGAAGGATTCGCTGGGTTGTTCGCATTGCGAACATGATAGATCTTTCCAAATTGTTTCTTTCATAACTTTGGCTTCGTTTATCCGATTTAAACGTTCTTTGTATCATTGTGAAGCTGTGAAAGGGTTCTATGTTTTGGAAAACAGGAATATTATTTATGGAATGGATTTTTGGTCGATTATTGGGATTAATCGGAATTACGTGAATTACGTAAAACGGAACTGTTAAAACGTTAAAAGCTTCAAGTCATGCGTCTAGAGTGTTTGTGGATTGGATGAATTGTATCTTCCATATTTAATTGGATAAGTTTGTAGTGGTTTCGATTGAGGATATTAGGATCTGTTATAAAACTCAGAGGAAGAACAGGTAGAGTGTTTGAGATTTGAACTACAAGTGTTGAAAAGAGATGAAGTTTTATGCTAAGTTATTCAAGTGAGAATTTGGGTTGAAAAAGGTTAGTTTTCTTGGATATGTTATTTCAGAGGAGAGTATGGTAAAGGATTCATCGGAAGTAGATGTAGTTCTACATTGAGAGATTCCGAAGTTGGTTGAGGAGATTAGAAACTTTTGGGCTCAGTTGGTTGTTATTGCAGGTTATGGAAGACCTTGTTGAGTTCGTACTTCTGGTATCTCAGTTGACTTGCAAAGGGTGAGTCATTTGTTTTGGATGTTCGTTGTGAGTGAGTTTTGGTGAGCTGAGGTAGAAGTTGTCTACGGCTCCAGTTTTGAGTCTGCGTGATCCTGATGAATCGGTTGTGAGGTATTGTGATGCGTCTATGATGAGTGTAGCTAGTGTGCTAATGCAAGAGAGTAAAGTTGTGGCTTATGCTTTACGACAATCGAGGATTCATAAAAGGATTTATACTATTCAGGATTTGGAATTGGTTGCGGTTGTATGGTGTTGGAAATTTAGAGGTATTATCCTTATGGTTCTAAGGTTCGAAGTGTTTGGTAATCGCAAAAGTTTAGAGTACTTGGTGGGTCTGAAGGAATAAAGTATGAGACAACGAGGATGGTTAGAATTTATGATGAGTTATGACTGTAGTTGGAATTAGCCTGTTGGTAAAGCTAAGGTTGTGTCTGACGAGTTAAGCCAAAAGTTTTTATGTAAGTTTGCTTTGATGGTCAGAGAATTAAAATTGTTTGAGCAGTTCAGAGAAATGTGTTCTGGTTGTGTTTCGGTTCGAGAGTGAACCTGTGTATGTTCGTAACTTGGGTATTCCTTGAGTCGTGAGTTGGTCGTCAAGTGCATTGTTGGGCTTTGCATCTTGCCGTCGTTGTCGTGTCGTTGTTGTGGTTGCTGTTAGCGAGGTGGTTTGTCAGTCTGTGTTATTCGTGGTGCCTCTTGTTGGCATGTTAGTTTGTTGGTCGGTGGCGAGAGTCGTGTCCGGAGTTGTTCGTCTCAGTATATTTTCGAGGACGAAAATTTCTAAGTGGGGGAGAATTGTAACGCCCCAGTTTTGTCCGTTTTATTTAATTGAGTCGTTTTGATTATTTTATTATTATTTTATTTTATTTTTGACTTTTATTTGGGTATATATTATTTTTCATCGCTGTTTATGTTTTATCGCATTTTGAGAGCGTTTGCGAGATATTTGAGCTGAGGGGTAAAATGGTCTTTTAGGAGTTTAGATATTTTATATAAATAGAAAGTAGAGAGAAATAGGAAGAAAAGAAAAAAAGAGAAAGAAAAGAGAAGGAAAGAAAGAAGAGGAGAAAAAGAGGAAAAGAGGAAAATCGAACATAACTCCGTTTCGAGCGCGATTAATCGGGTAAGGGTGAGAAGTTTCAATTATATCTTGCTTGTGTATGTATATGTGTTGTTTGTTGTAATTGTTTTGATTGTTTCGTGACTTTTCGTATCGATTGGAATTAGGAGCGATCGATAGAAATCGATGTTTTCGCTGATGAAATTCGATAAAAACTGAGTAGAATACTTGTCGTTAGGTTTGGATCATGTTTTGGTTGTTATAGTATGTTTTGGAAGTGTTTGGGTGGAAGAAATGAGGGTTTTTGACCCAAAATGACCTAAGTTATCGCTGCTGGAAATTCTGAGTTTCGCAGGTTCGCACTGCGAGCCCCAGCGAAGGAATCAGCGAACGTTCGCTAGCCGTTCGCATTGCGAACGTGACAGAAATTCTGATTTTGTTTCCTTCATAACTTTTGATCCGTAAATCGGATTGAGGCACGGTCGGATGAGTTTGAAAGCTCTTTCAATGCTCTTTTTGATAGTGGAATAGGATCATATGTTTAAGCCATAGATTGATAAGAAAATATGAAAAAGTGATGTATGTGTGGAAAGTGCGGTTTATGTTTCCACCATAACTCCCGAATCGCGAGTCCGATTGATGTGGGACTTGAGGCCATAGATAGATAACCTGATATGCTATTAAATGGTGATGTGATACCATGTGTTAACTAAAATTATTTGGTAGGGGATGATTAGTGGTTTTGTAGGTTTTGTTGTGTTTGTTGGTGTTCGACATGATATGTTATCGTCATACAAATGTGGGTCTTTTGTGCTATCTATATGATGTTGATGCATGTGATAATGATGTGGTTGTGTGGTAAAATGCATTGTTTGATTGAATATCAATGTATGTTGTTGTGTGGTGGTATGTGGATTATGACGAAATGTATTGTTAATGTGAAATTCAATGTATGTCGTTTGGGGGCCTTTATGGTTGAAATGCATTGTTTGAATTGTTTTTAATGCATGAATAATGATGATGAGTTGAAATATATGCATGATTATGGTTGCATATATGTGTGAAGATGCATTTGATTGTCATGAGTTCTTGGGTGTCAAGCATCATGATATGCATCTTGTAATGTCGTGTGCCCATGTGGGGTGTGAGCGACGGATTGGTTCCAGAGGGAATCCGCTATAACGTCGTGTGCCCATGTGGGGTGTGAGCGATGATTATAGACGATCATGTGCCCATGTGGGGTGTGAGCGATCGGGTCGTGTGCCAGTGTGGGGTGTGAGCGATCCATAAACATTGTATGCCTATGTGAGGTGTGAGCAATGGGTGAACATCGTAGGTCCGACGAGGAGTTATATTGGTAACGAGCGATGGTTCCAATAAGTTCCTGAGTGAACTTGAGATGATTGAGTCGGTACCACATTGCATTTGCATAGAGTCGTAAGTCGGTCTCTATGATTTGCATTTATCATCTTTATAATTGTGCATTGATGAATAAACATGAATATGTATGTTTATGTGGAATGATAAGAATTGTGAAAGTATGCATGATGAATATGCTTGGTTTATATATATATATATATATATATATATATATATATATATATATATATATATATATATATATATATATATATATATATATATATATATATATATATATATATACATTGTGATGTATATGAGTGAGTTGTGATGAATTGTGGTGAGAATTGTGAATGGATGCGTTATGTGTGGAAAATCATGATTTGATTTATCATGTGTGATATGTTTTGTATTTGTGGCATGCTATATGTGTTAGTATGTGATGGTATGGGTGAGATGATTTATACATGTGTTTGAATGTGTGTTTGCATATTATTATGCAATCTTGATTTAGTTGTTATTTCTCACCCTTCTGCTGTGGTTTATTGCTCTATGAGGCAATTGCAGATTAGTGTCTTGGAGGCTTTTGTGGAGATTAGTCCTCCGTCCTTTGTCGTCTGTCTGCTCTGATACGTAGCACGGGAGTCGGGGAACGATTATGTTATATATGTATATAATGGTGGAATATATTTTTGTATTACTTGTGTATGTGTACTTTGACGTTATAAACCATTTATTTTGTAAAACAAGTCGGTTATGGATCTTTCGCTTTATTCCATAATTGACACTTCCTTTAATATGGAAAAAGTTTCCCCTTGAGGGTATTCAATTGATTGTGTTATGTATCAAATATATGAGCAGGGATGAGGTTTTGTTTATTTAAATGTGACATCCTTGTTTCTGTCGGAAAAATAAATTTTTAGTTACTCTGATTTTATTTATGTATTATTTATTCGCGATGGGAATTGGGGTGTTACAGTGTATACCCATGATTAAAATACAAATATGGGGCTGTAACATGTGTGTTTGTAGAATAAGATGAGAAAATTTCCCATGGAAAAGATGGAAATGAAGGTGTGGTAGGAGTTGGAAAAGAGGGTTGTGTAGGATAGGTAGGAGGAATGCTCCATGGATGATATGAAGGAGTATGATAAGGATAATCCATAGGAGGATTTGAGTACATGGATGAGAACACCAATTGTTAGGAAGCAAAAATGTTAACCCTAACAAGACTTACAAAACTAAGAGAAGCAAGTAAACAAACTAAGAAAATAGAGATAAAAGATAACTTGATTTTTCATTGATTAGTTCCAAATGTCTCTAAGGACTACATATATAGTAATCATAGTGATACTAAACTAGAAGGCCCAATTGAAAAGCCTAATTCAACAAAACATTCAAAATAAAATAACTAACATAATAGTATTACTAATTAAAATATCTAATTGCACCTCCTATCACCATACCAAAACACAAACACACCACATGTAATTACATGTTATGAGAGAATGAGAAAATGCCCTTTGCTTGCTTGATTTCTTAACAAAATTAAGAATTAGTCCCAAAACCTTAAAAACAAATATCGGATTGGTTTTGTTTCATTCAAATATAATACACACTTTCTATATTAAACACAAAAAAAAACTTTATTAAAAAACAATTAAGAAAAAACACAACACTTGTTAATTTAAAACTTTAAAAATATTTATTCTCAGCAAATTTTCTCAAAGTCAACCAAAGATTATTTTCTAATTTTAAAAATAATCTAAATAACAGTGACCCTGATTAAAATGACATATATTTGAGCTTTTGAACTTATAATTTATAAGCTTATGGGATAATAAAAAAATCTATTTGATAATAATATTTTAATCATAAGTTTATAATATGTAGTTTATTTTCAGAAGTCATTTCAAATAATATTTTATCTTACAACTTATAACTTATCATTTTTTTATTCAATTTTTACCTTATTCTTTTAACTAAACCCCAATTTTACTATTTATAATTTATTTTAATTTAAAGTAAAATAATCATGTATTAAATACAAAAAATACCAAAAATCAAACTCTTCATTAAAAAAAACAAAAGAGAAACAACATAGATTTTTTAAAAGAAACAACATGGATTTCTATAAAATTTACTCCTTTCTTTCGTGGTTCTCGTTTTCCTCTTCTATGTTCTGTTTAAACAAGACCATTTCTTAATACACTACCATAGTTTTTTATACACCACGTGAAATTTCGTTTTTGCCCCCTGATTCTGGATGTGCACATCCGGACGCACCGTTTTTTTTAAAAACGCTGATGTTTTTCGGATGTGCACATCCGGAAACATAGTATAGATTTATCATGTATAATTTTTGGAACTGCAGATCCGGAAAATAACATAACTTTATTTATTTTTTTTAAAATCAGTTTTGTCGGTTGGTCGCATACGTTAGTATATCATCGCAAGTTAATATACATTCAAATGAAGGGAGCGAGAAGGGATTAGGTTTCCCGCCCATAGAAAACTTTGTTCTTCGTATCTCTTCAATAGAAAACATTGTTGATCATTTCTCTCCAGTGTAACCACTGCTCCTGTTATCTTTCTTTATTGATCGTCCAACACTACAGATGGACTCAATATATTTCGGAGATAAACCCTTTTCGTTATTGAAAATAAGTAATGTGGCTGGTGCACCAGTAGCAGTAATGTCATTAGAAGTTATAACAAACTCTAGGTTTGAAGTCTCTCCGTCAATATAATGGTTGTCTTCGGCATTCTGATAAAGTTAGGACTCAATATATTTCAGAGGTAAACCTTTTTCGTTATTGAGAGTAGTTACTAACTTACACGATACAAGAAAAGTGTTTGAATGCATAAATAACTCATTATTATTTACCATTATGGTTTTCAGGGAGTGACGTGTGGCTTTCTATAAATCAACTGGGTTTAAGCCTAAAAGGATTATATTTTCCAGGTTCGAAGATTGTAGGACAAATCAATATCAACAATAAAACATTACTTCTTTGACGTTATCCAAGATAAATGACATTGAAACAGTATAATATATACATATACATCAATATACATCAGTATGTATCATTTAGAAAAAACCAACGCGAACCTGTAAAATATAATCTTTTTAGGCTTAAACCCAGTTGATTTATAGAAAGCCACACGCCACTCCCTGAAAACCATAATGATAAATAATAATGAGTTATTTATGCAATGTTTTACCGTTGATCTTGATTTGTCCTACAATCTTCGAGGATAGATTTGGGAGTTCGGATAACGTCAAAGAAGTAATGTTTTACTGTTGATCGTTATTCTTTTAAAATACATATTATTATTATTTCTTAAAATAAATATATTATTATTATACCTTTTTAAGTTTCAGCCATTTTTTCGGATGTGCACATCTAGAATACGCGTAATTTGTCATTTCGGATTTGCACATCCGGAACAAGGCAACGTTTTTTAGAAAAACGGTGCGTCCAGATGTGCACATCCGGAACTAGGGGGCAAAAAAATAATTTCACGTGGTGTATAAAAAACTAGGGTGGTGTATTAAGAAATGGTCCTAAACAATCACTATTATTCTTATATTTGGTGTTTGTCGTCAAACTTGCTCTTCTCGTCTATAGATTTCTTCAACTCTCTTCGATTGATTTTTTTCTATTATATTTCATTAGGTTGTTGTTAGAATGATTTGAGTGGTTTGTGTTTTTTTTTCCGACTTTGTTGTGCAAATAATTTGTTTCATTAATAAATAGATAGAAAAATTCTAAACTTCAATTTTATTTATTGTTAATGATGAATATATGAAATATTTGTGTATCATTTAGTTTAGTTTAGTTTTTTTGTTTGTTTTGTATTTGGGTATTGTATATTGGTTATGTTTCATTTTATTGTAGGGAAAATATATTGTTGTCGTTTTGTATCGTATGAAAATATTTGGGTATTGTTTCATTGTATTTGATTTCATTTTTTCATTGATCAACTTGTATTTTGTTTGAGGATTTCTTAATGCACCACCCAAGTTTCTTAGGCATCACGTGAAATAATTTTTTTGCCCCCTGATTCCGGATGTGCACATCCGGACGCACCGTATCCTTAAAAAATAAAAAGTTTCTCCGGATGTGCATATCCGGAATACCTCCGGATCTGTATATTCTGACAAAAAATGTGATATATTTGAAGCTGCATGATCACTCATGTAACACCCTTCTAAACCCCACGAATATTCATGTAATGTTAATTAATTAAATCAGAGTAATTCATTAAAAGGGTGCAACATTTCTTCATAAAACTTCTTAATTAAAAACATCCTGCTCCGTAACACTGGTTCTCAAAACATTGCTTTACTAAAATAAAATACTTCTATTAAAAATTCATCGTCAGACGTCATAACTCACAAAACTTGTTAAAACATTTTTAAAACAAGATGAAACACTTCAATACATCATTATCAACATTTAATTCAAACGATTCCCAAAGACCCGATGTTACATCTATCAGAGCAAAACCCTCTTCACTGCGGAAAGATAACTAATAACTCCATAAGCTATCTCGAACTTCTACTGCTATCCTTGAGTACCTGCCCATTTCCCATGGTAGGGGAAATATCAGCAGAAAGGGTGAGTACAATCATAGTCATTATAAAAGATGTAAGTAAAAGGCATAGTATTATTAATAATTTAAACAACAACAACCCCACAGCAAGTAACTCATAGCAGCATATCACTTCAACAATATAACTCAACAGTAACTTCACACATTTCCTTGTTTTTGTCATAACATCATATAAATCATACAGCAAGTAAATTATAGATAAAACACAACAGTGAATCCACATTTTCTGTCATAACATCACTTATCAGAAATCAATCAAAAATCCTCAAGGAACAACAACATTATGCAATGCCACCAATCATGAAATGCAACATGCATGCGGTACCGAAACTTCACTGATGACTTAGTCATCTTCAATCTCCAAAGATCCCCACCAATAGGATCGGTTCCCACTTGGAACCAGAGCACTTCATAAATTGCACTTAATCCACACCATGGGATTAAGGCCATCACTGGACTATAAGTCCTACAACTTCACTGGATATCCATCCTGCAAACTTCACTGGACAATTGTCCTAAAAACATGCTATGAATGCATGATGCGTAATAATTCACCAAAACACGACCACTGCTAGTCAAACGCATCATCATCTATAAAACCAATCACCACCATTCATCACACACATCAAACATCATCATCACAGTCAACACATCATCATCATCATCAGAACTATCTTATACTCTTCACATATATCATCGACACATAATCACCATCATATAATCATCACACATAATCCTCTTCATATAGCCATCACACATAATTATCATCACAACAGCATCATTACTATCATTACTCATAAAACAACACCAATTATCAACATAAAGCCAACCACATGTTATATCACAAAAATATGTAATCATTCATCTAATTTCATCATATAGCATAATAATACATCAAGTATGCACATCATAGCAACATAATACACCAGCTACAGCAATACAAACATCATAGTCACGACAACATCATTTTATTATACAAATATCAAATGGATCACTTCCAGGCAAAATCATGTTATTTCACACAGTAAAGCACACGTACTGTCAGTTTGTCACAAAATATCATCACATTGCAATAACATAATAAACCTCAAAATAGCACCATAATCATTATCATATTCTCATTTCATTATCACCAATATTAACCAAACCACTGCTAGATAAACTCCTGCAATTTCACACAGACATGCAAACCTACTGTATATCAATACAAGACACTCCTCATTTAGTCTATCAATTTTGATTGAAGGATTACACTCTATGATCTATTTTATTTTTCCATGTTATAGTTGATTTCATTACCTTTCCATAGCCTCAAACGGCATAAAAAACGGGTTCGTAAAACAAAAGTTATGATTTTTAGAAGAAAACAAAAAAAAAATACAATTCCACCCCACTTTAATGGGTGGCTTGCGCCACCCCTACCTTCACATTTTTGGTGGCTTGCACCACCCTCTAGGCATGTGGCTGGCGCCATGGAGTGTGGGTGGCTGGCGCCACCTCACTCAATTTTTTTTTCTTTTCTTATACTTGATACTATTTCTGTGATTTATTCAGGAATTCATCAATCAATTAACAATTCAACAGATTACGAAACCATCAAAATCCTCATATTTGCCACACTTAATCAACAACTCAATTTCGATATACAATACTACACATCAATTGGAGGCAATCTTTACATCAAACCATCATCAATTCCGTCACGGTTATCATTTATCAAAAACTCCACCAAAACCCCAATAATTTCCACAATTATCCAGACCTTAAATCGATTATAATAAAAAAGATAAAACTCCTCTTACCTTAATTCGTCGTCGAATCCGCCGTTCTCTTCGCGTTCTACTGAATTCCGATATTCCTTTTCTATTTTCCTCCCGGCCCTAGCAACTCTCCTATTCTCTCTGCCTCTTCTCCAAATGCATGCACGAAAGGGAAACAGTTATTCTTCCGTAACCCTAGAACTCCTTAATATGGTTTTCCCATTATTATCCTTACTAACACTTCATAATTGACCAAAATGCCCTTCTTGTCTCTACTACCAATAACTCCTATTTTTCTAATTAGAATAATTCCAACTTAATTATTTTAATTATTTTAAATCATTCCAAATTGTCACATAATTCTCAAAATCACCAAAACATCATTTATATCCAATCACTTCACAAAAGAAAATCCCCAAAACATCATATATATCGAATATTCCACAATAACTCATATATTCCTGATAAATTAATTAAATAAATAATTAATCTAAAATTTGGGGTGTTACAACTCTCCCCCACTTAAAAGACTTTTCGCCCTCGAAAATTACCTCAATCGAATAGTTCGAATAACACTCCCTCACCCGAGTACTCGTCACTACGAACTTACATTCCAATAGCAATACATTCAAATCCACATCCTAGCACAAACTCATTTCTCATATCTTGTTCAATGACTAATTTCATCAACTGTTATTAACCATCATCATACAATGCATCCTATCTGCATCATATTTTCACCATAAGTTAACTACCACTAGTTGCTGGCATGTGCCTCGACTTTTCAATTCATGATTAACTCCATAAAGTTGCATTTTTATACACATAGATATTTTATCTCAAAAGCAAGCTAATCACAATACTTCACTATCTTCAAGCCAACAGTATAACAATTTCTCTTCATCCAATTGCAACTAACAACTGAACCTACCTCTTTCTCATTAAACGGTTGACTTCACGAACATTTTTAACATAAGTAATTATGACGCTATGTTCCACCAACTCAACATTTAACACGATCCAACAAGCTAGCAATTTCAACAATTGATTAACAATTAATTCAATCTTCACCTTTTAACTAACACTAACTTCATTGACCTCACGAATCCAAGCATTAATACATAATGAACTGACTGTAGTAGGACTCATATCTCATTCATATTCTGACATAACAAATGAATTACTACGTTACAATCTTCAAAGCAAACTTCAAACACAACACAACGATAATCCTAACATTCATCTGTCACCAACCTTGTTTGTAAACTGATTCACTAACGGCCCTAACTATTCAATCACTTCCAACTCACGTACCATAAGCATTGACATATGCAGCGACTTCCTACTCAACGCATCATCCCCTTCATTTGCTTTTCCAAGATGGTAATTCAAATCTAAATCAAAATCCTTCAATAATACAAGCCACCTTCTCTGTCTCATATTCAACTCCTTCTGATCAAACAAGTACTTTAAGCTTTTATGATCACTGAACACTTCGAATCTCGAACCAAAAAGACAGTGTCGCCAAAATTTTAGTACAAACACTATAACTGCCAACTCTAGATCATGTGTAGGATAATTCCTTTCATGAACTCTTAATTGTCTCGACGCATAAGCAACAACCTGTCCATTCTGCATTAGCACTCCATCGAGACCCATCTTCGATGCATCACAACAAACCACAAATGACTCCTTTGAATTAGGTAAAATCAATACTGAAGCGGTCACCAACTTCTTCTTTAATTCTACGAAACTCTTCTCACATGCAACATCCCTCACATATGCTTGACCCTTCCGCGTCAGTTGCGTCAAAGGTAATACCAACTTAGAAAATCCCTCTGTGAGTCTTCGATAATCACCCGCTAAACCAAGAAACTTCGGATCTCAGTCGCAGACTTCAGAATCTCCCATTTGTAATACCACATCAACCTTCAAAAGATCCACAACAATTCCACTACTAGAATTTACATAGCCAAGGAAACTTACTTCTTTCATCCAGAACTTCACAATTCGACAGTTTCACATACAACTTCCTCTCTCCCAATACTTGCAGCACAATCTTCAAATACTCTGCATGCCCTCCTTCTATTTTAGAGTATGTCCAAATATCATCAATAGAAACCACAAAAAACTTATCCAGATACTCGTGAAAAATTCGACTCATATGTTCCATGAACACACCAGGTGCATTGGACACACCGAATGGCATCACAGTGTATTCTTAGTGACCATATCTCGTCCTAAAAGCCGTCCTCAGAATATCACCTGGTTTAACACGAATCTGATGATAACCAGATCTCAAATCAATCTTGCTAAATACACAAGCTCCCACTAGCTGTTCCATCAAGTCGTCAATTCTCAGAAATGGATACTTATTCTTGATAGTTACTTTATTTAGTTGCCTGTAGTCGACACACAATCTCATACTACCATCTTTCTTCTTAACCAACAACACCGGAGCACCCCACGGAGAAACACTTAGTCGAATAAACTTTTTCTCTAATAACTCTTCTAGTTGCTTCTTCAATTCACTTAACTCAGAAGCTGACATCCGATACGGAGTCATCGACACCGGACTTGTGCCTGGTATCAAATGCACTGCAAACTCTACTTCACGCTCTAGGGGAAAATCACTTATGTCATCCGGGAATACATCAGAAAATTCACGGACAACTGGTAATTCAATATTTGCAACTTCCCGATCAACTTACAACGATATGACATTACAAACGTCAGAGCTTCATCTTCTAAAAGTTCATCCACTTGCTTAGCAGACTATAACGTTAGCCCTCTACTGTCACCAAACTCGTATCCACGCTCTGGAGGTAAGTCACAATTATCCTTCAGGAAAACATCAGGGATCACACACCACTGGCATCACACTAGCCATTTTATCGTTCTCTGTACTCAGAGAATCTAACATCAACAACACCCGATCCTTTCCCTAAAGACATCCCAACTTAGTCGGCAGACGGAAATCCCGAATCCACAACACCTTCAGTTACAGAAACAACATAGCCTTCGTATTGCCTGCGCTCTCGCAATCAGCAGCATATCACACCACTCATCTAAACACTTAGTGAGCACACATCTTAATTCCAACAAATTCACTGTACACACCATCTAAGTTGGCAAACAAGTCTATCCCATCCAACACGACACCGTCTACTATCAACAAGGGATTAAGGGTGATCAGTTTCTCAATTTGTCAATAGACAGCCGATAATCTTGATGGGGCATAAACCATCTTTACCAAGCTTATAATAGCGTTCCTTGCATCTTGTGCACGAAGTTACTTAAGGCATAATTCTTAGTCGCCATAAGCCTTATCTCCATCTTTCATTCAGTTTCAGAAACAACACAACTCCCACAATGCTTGCACACTTGTAATCAGCAACACACCGAACTGTCATTCCACCACCAAAACATCTTAGAGAAGCAAAAGCTTCTCCCCCACTCGTTTCAAACCAACTCCTGCTGACAACGATTAGAAAACAAACAAGTTTCGACAGTGTTTCACACACATGCCGCATACTGGGGGAACAACAACATTAGACAACCTGGCCGGACAGACCGACCTGCTCTGATACCACTAATGTAACACCCTTTTAAACCCCACGAATATTCATGTAATGTTAATTAATTAAATTAGAGTAATTCATTAAAAGGGTGCAACATTTCTTCATAAAACTTCTTAATTAAAAACATCTTGTTCCGTAACACGGGTCCTCAAAACATTGTTTAACTAAAATAAAATACTTCAATTAAAAATTCATCGTCAGACGTCATAACTCATAAAACTTGTTAAAACATTTTTAAAACAAGATGAAACACTTCAATACATCATTATCAACATTTAATTCAAACGATTCCCAAAGACCCGATGTTACATCTATCAGAGCAAGACCCTCTTCACTGCGGAAAGATAACTAATAACTCCATAAGCTATCTCGAACTTCTACTGCTATCCTTGAGTACCTGCCCATTTCCCATGGTAGGGGAATATCAGCAGAAAGGGTGAGTACAATCATAGTCATTATAAAAGATGTAAGTAAAAGGCATAGTAGTATTAATAATTTGAACAACAGCAACACCACAGCAAGTAACTCATAGCAGCATATCACTTCAACAATATAACTCAACAGTAACTTCACACATGTCCTTGTTTTTGTCATAACATCATATAAATCATACAGCAATAAATTATAGATAAAACACAATAGTGAATCCGCATTTTCTGTCATAACATCACTTATCAGAAATCAATCAAAAATCCTCAAGGAACAACAACATTATGCAATGCCACCAATCATGAAATGCAACATGAATGCGGTACCGAAACTTCACTGATGACTTAGTCATCTTCAATCTCCAAAGATCCCCACCAATAGGATCGGTTCCCACTTGGAACCAGAGCACTTCATAAATTGCACTTAATCCACACCATGGGATTAAGGCCATCACTAGACTATAAGTCCTACAACTTCACTGGATATTCATCCTGCAAACTTCACTGGTTAATTGTCCTAAAAACATGCTATGAATGCATGATGCGTAATAATTCACTAAAACACGACCAATTCTAGTCAAACACATCATCATTCATAAAACCAATCACCATCATTCATCACACAAAGCAAACATCATCATCACAGTCAACACATCATCATCATCATCAGAACTATCTTATACTTTTCACATATATCATCGACACATAATCACCATCATATAATCATCACACATAATCCTCATCATATAGCCATCACACATAATTATCATCACAACAGCATCATTACTATCATTACTCATAAAACAACACCAATTATCAACATAAAGCCAACCACATGTTATATCACAAAAATATGTAATCATTCATCTAATTTCATCATATAGCACAATAATACATCAATTATGCACATCATAACAACACAATACACCTGCTACAGCAGTACAAACATCATAGTCACGACAACATCATTTTATTATACAAATATCAAATGGATCGCTTCCAGGCAAAATCATGTTATTTCACACAGTAAAGCACACGTACTGTCAGTTTGTCACAAAATATCATCACATTGCAATAACATAATAAACCTCAAAATAGCACCATAATCATTATCATATTCTCATTTCATTATCACCAATATCAACCAAACCGCTGCTAGATAAACTCCTGCAATTTCACACAGACATGCAACCCTACTGTATATCAATACAAGACACTCCTCATTTAGTCTATCAATTTCGATTGGAGGATTACACTCTATAATCTATTTTATTTTTCCATGTTATAGTTGATTTCATTACCTTTCCATAGCCTCAAACGGCATCAAAAACGGGTTCGTAAAACAAAAGTTATGATTTTTAGAAGAAAACTAAAAAAAAAATACAATTCCACCCCACTTTAATGGTTGGCTTGCGCCACCCGTACCTTCACATTTTTGGTGGCTTGCGCCACCCTCTAGGCATGTGGCTAGCACCATGGAGTGTGGGTGGCTGGCGCCACCTCACTCAATTTTTGTTTTTCTTTTCTTTTCTTATACTTGATACTATTTCTGTGATTCATTCAGTAATTCATCAATCAATTTACAATTCAACAGATTACGAAACCATCAAAATCCTCATATTTGCCACACTCAATCACAAACTCAATTTCGATATACAATACTACACATCAATTGGAGGCAATCTTTACGTCAAACCATCATCAATTCCATCACGGTTATCATTTATCAAAAACTCCACCAAACCCCAATTATTCCCACAATTATCCAGACCTTAAATCGATTATAATAAAAATGATAAAACTCCCCTTACCTTAATTTGTCGTCGAATCCATCGTTCTCTTCGCGTTCTACTGAATTCCGATAGTCCTTTTCTATTTTCCTCCCGGCCCTAGCAGCTCTCTTATTCTCTCTGCCTCTTCTCCAAATGCATGCATGAAAGGGAAACATTTATTCTTCTGTAACCCTAGAACTCCTTAATATGGTCTTCCCATTATTTTCCTTACTAACACTTCATAATTGACCAAAATGCCCTTCTTGTCTCTACTACCAATAACTCCTATTTTTCTAATTAGAATAATTCCAACTTAATTATTTTAATTATTTTAAATCATTCCAAATTGTCACATAACTCTCAAAATCACCAAAACATCATTTATATCCAATCACTTCACAAAAGAAAATCCCCAAAACATCATATATATCGAATATTCCACAATAACTCATATATTCCCGATAAATTAATTAAATAAATAATTAATCTAAAATTTGGGGTGTTACAACTCCCCCCTTCCCAGTCTCAACATTTCTCCTACTACACTCACTCTCACAAACTCAAAAAACCCTACTTCATCAATCCCATTTCTCACCCAAAAAGTTCAAGTTTTTGGTGCAACAAATCAAAGGGAGCAAGGAAAGACTGAATTTCAGGTAAACATTCAACTTCATCCACTACATTGCTCACATTATCAATCTACATTTTTGAAAAAACAAGTTACGCTGCTTCCAGATCTGCACATCCTGAACAAATTCAGCATGAACATTTCCGGATGTGCACATTCGGAAAAATGCCTGAAGCTAATTAATTTAAATTTTCAGCATTTTTGAATATATTTTATTTATACATATTAATTGTTCTATTCTTGTTTATAAATAGATATGGTGCACCCCGATAACATGGAAAAAGAATTAGTTGTGCCGATTTCCCCGAAAGATGAAGGCATGCTCGTAAAGTCGGTTGATGTCAGCGGTGACTTTAACAACAAGCAAGACTTTGATGATCGTGAAAGCATGATCGCATACATTCGTAGAACGGCTATTGAGCTTGGCTTCGGTGTAAATATCGGGAGATCGGATAATGGGTCGGATAGAAGAAAAGCTTTTGTAATTTTGGGTTGCGAAAGAAGCGGCAAATATCAAGCACCTCTACGGAAGTTAAAGAAAGACGAGACCGACACTAGAAGATGTGAGTGCCCCTTTAAGATTGGTGGTTACATGTTAGTTTCCAAGAAATGGAGATTTACAGTTCGTTGTGGTATACATAACCACGAAATGTGCTCAAAGCTTCAAGGCCATCCAAGTGTATGCCGGCTCAAGGCGGAAGAGAAGACATGTATAGCCGACATGACCTTGAACCTTGTCTAACCGAAGAATATACTTGCGACGTTGAAATGGAAGAACCCAAAAATGTTGCAAACATAAAGCAAGTGTATAACATTCGATATCAAACGAACAAGGCAATTAGGGGAGATAGGAGTGAGATTCAACAACTGTTGAAAGTGTTGGAGGACAACGATTACGTGTCTCGGTACAGATATCGCGATGATGGAATTACGGTCAGAGATATTTTTTGGACTCATCCGGATTCCATCAAGTTGTTTAACACGTTCTCGACAGTGATCATTCTCGATAGCACCTACAAGACAAACAAGTATCGTCTTCCATTGTTTGAGATGGTTGGCGTTACGTCTACGAATAAGACATATGCCGTCGGCTTTGCCATTTTTGAGTGTGAGAAAGAGGACAATTTCACATGGGCGTTGGAGACGTGCAGATCACTTTTGAAGAAACATGTTCAAATGCCAAAAGCAATTGTTACGGACCGCGACGACGCCTTGATGAATGCGGTTGCAAAGGTCTTTCCTTCTTCCAATGCACTACTTTGTCGATTTCACATAACAAAGAATGTGCGAAGCCCGGTTAAGACCGTGGTGGGTGCGAAACAAGTGGAGTCGGAAGACGGAAAAATGGTCAAGTCGGGTGTCATTGTAGAGAAAATTATGGATGCATGGACTCATATTCTAAATTCTTCCATAAAGGAATTATATGCCGATTCGGTCATTAAATTTCGGAAAGTGTGTGAACGGTACCCCCGCTTTGTTGAAATATCTTGAAAACACTACCACCAATAGAGTTGAGTCGGCACATGCCACTTTGAAGAATTGGTTGGGGAATAGCAAAGGGGATTTATGTCGGGATTGGGACTCCGTGCATCTAATGATCAAAAACCAACACAATGAGATACAAACCACTTTCGGTCGGAGCATCACGGTTTTGGAACATCGGTTTAAAGGTAACTTCCTCTACTCTCAATTGATCGGCAACATGTCTCGGGCGGGGTTGGACTATATTTTTCACGAGGCCAATCGAGCTGAAACGGTAGGTGCCGATAGTGCAAAGTGTGGTTGCACTATTGTGAAAACCTACGGTCTTCCTTGTGCTTGTGCCATTGCTAAAAAGTTGAAACTAGGTGAGCCAATACAAATTGACGAAGTTTTCCCTCATTGGATGAGACTTAGTTTTGATGATGATGGTTGTAAGGAAGGAGATAAACCGGATATCTCTATTTTGGCCGAATTGGAAGCGATTCAAAATAGATTTTCGAAGGCCGACGAAAATATGGAGCTACATATCAAAGAAGAGTTGAGGAAGATTTCCTTCCCCGAAACAACCGCAATGATATCGCCGTCTGAACCGGTTAAGACAAAGGGTGCTCCGAAGAATTTGAAGCCTACACCAAATAACAACGCAACAACTCGGTCTCCTTCGTATTATGAGCACAAGCCGGCTCTACAACGTGTCATGAAAGGAGCTCGCATTTCCAAGCCGGCTCTGACACCGATTCTACAAGTCCGGACTACGACTCCAATTACACGTATGATTACCTTTATTGACGAGATGCCGGTTTTTAAGCACAAGCATATCGATGGCATAATCGATGTTGTAGGGGATGGTTATTGCGGTTACCGAGCCGTGTCGGCACTACTCGGTAAAGGAGAGGAAGGTCATGCACTTGTACGTCATCAACTTATCCTAGAGTTGGAGACGCATAAAGAAGCATACTTGCGTCTCTATGAAAATCAAGAAAAGTACGACAAGGTTCACGAGTCACTTGTTCCGTGGTTGAGTGGTCCGACACCGGTATCAAAATGGATGAGTTTCCCCGAGATGGGTCATCTAATAGCATGCGCCTAAGATATGGTGTGTATCGACTTGACGCGATACGGTTTTTCGGAAACCTTTTTTCACTCCACACCGCACCTCCGTCGAATCCAAGTGATCGCATCATGTGTATCGGTTGGCTTGCAAAATCAAGACATTTCGTATAAGTTATCTTGAAACCCGGATGCCCGATACCACCTAAATCACCGCAATGGGCGAAGCATGCAACCCCAATTGCCGAGTCTTGGCCGGATAGTTTTGTCGATAGGATGCTTGAATTCGATAGATTGAACGCAATAGAAAAGGCATCAAATGCAGAAAAGTCGAAAGGTCAAGCTCCGATAGATTTAGACGGAGATTTTTGTTTTAACTCTTTTGTATAATCATACGACACAATGTACATTATTGAAGTGAAATATATTGTATTTTTATCCATATGTCTTTTTAATACACTTACGAATTTTATTGCACTGAAAGTATTCCAAGTGGCTGCATCACATATTCAATTCTGTTTGAAAATGTATCAGTCAAACTTTCTGATTTGCAGATCCGGACAATTTCCAGATGTGCACATCCGGAATTCATATTTGTAGGGTTTGTCCGGATCTGCACATCCGGAAAGAACTTAGGCAGAATAACTTTACCCTCAGTTTTCTATAAATCAGGGGTTTCATTTGATATCTTTCACACAAACTCAAAATGTCTCAATTCTATCAAATCAAGGCCCGTTGGTATGCCGCTAGTGTCTCCTTCACCGACGGCAAAACGCGCGGTCAAACGTTTATGCTAAGGAGGGACATCTCCATCGGTCAGATCATTGACGACATCGAACTTCTCCTACCTTACGGAGACAAACGGAAGGTTGCGAAGCTTCAATACCGTTCACCTTCGGTTGACAACGAAGGGAACGTCGCTTACAGCCTTGTTGAGCTCAAGAATCAAGACGATGTTAGAGCAATGTGGCAAACTTATTTGGGTTACGAAGAACAATTTCCGTTCGAGTTCGAGGCGACCGTCAAAATCCAAAGAACGGTCGATGACATCTTAGAGATGTGCAAGCGTCCACCGGGCTATTGATCTTATACTATTTAAATTTCTGTCGATGTAATGCCGAATTTCTGAATGTAATCCCGATTTAATTTTATGACTGTCATTGCTGGATTTTTGGAGTTCTGTCTCAGGATTTAATCCGGATTTGCAAATACGAATTTGTTCCGGATGTGCACATCCGGAAAAAACTAAAAACTTTTAAAAATACGGTGCGTCTAGATGTGCACATCCGGAAAGCAGGGGTATTTTCGTCAGCGCGCCAGGTGCCTAAGAAGGCTGGATGGTGTGTTAAGAAATTCTCTTTTGTTTTATTGTACATTACCAATGTAGTTATGTACTCCCTCCGTCCCAAAATATAAGAGAAAAAAATGTATTTTTCTTGTCCCAAAATATAAGAGAAAAAAATCAAATTTTATCATTTTCAAGGTAAAATTAAATACAAGTTGCATTTAATTTGCTTTCTTTCTCATTTTTTCTATAAACAACAACCAATTAGAATTGTTTTTACATCTTTCAAAACAAATTTTTTCAACAAAATTTTAGTCAAACTATTATGTTTTTTACTTTTTTTAATAAATGTGTTTTTGAGTTTTTCTCTTATATTTTGGGACGGAGGGAGTAATTATTAAGGAATATCATTTTACGTCATTTTACATATATTATTTAGTTTAGCTGATAATATTATCAAACATTTTAATTAATTTATTAATTATCAACCATCAAACATAAATTATAAACTAATATAACAATGGTCGATCATCAGGGATAAATAAACTGACCAATTTGATTTTAAAGTACTCTAAAAAAAATTGTAAGGCATATTCCTTAATAAAAAACACAAATTCATTTTGACAACAAAGATTCAACAGAAAATCACTCTCCACCTCTTTTAGTTGCCACAATTTTGTTTTTCAAATTTTATAGAGTATTTAAAATATTTTGATAAATACAACAACAAATTATAAGTATTATCGATGAAAAGACTTTAAAACTTAATCAAAATTATAAGTATAAAAATTTGACTCAAGCTTCACAAATTGTTAGTTTAACTCCAACTGCTGATATATAAATTTTTTAATAGATAAATGAAAGTATATCTATAAACACCGTAGAACACTTAAATTTTAACGTGAACCTAGTCAAAGATGGTTATTCTGTTAAACGTGAGATGAGTTTGAATAGATACTCGCGGATCCGAATTTTGTTTGCGAATATAATAATTAAAAACTAGAAATTTTCTTTGGATTGATAATTTCTCTAGTTAAATTATTACCATCACAATTCCTGAAAATTCAAAATGTCACAAGAACAAGTAATTTCATTAATTCTTTTCTTTTTAATGACAGACAGAATAACGTGGTATAGAAAATCATGCATAGAGAACTTCATGTTTTAAGAAAGCATATTCAGTATGCTACAAACTCTGAACATCTTATCGTAAAATTTGCTTGTCTCGTATTTTCAGTAGAGTCCATTAAAGTGGCGGTTTCATAGAAATTATTTATTTTAATAATTAGTTTATACAAGTTATTAGTACAGACTAATTAATACCCGAATTAATTAGTCGAATAATGAATCTATTTTCTCCCTATAAATTCAATGTATTTATAGATTAGAACAATGAGTCTTTTCAAAATCAGAAATACATATTCATGGATTGACATTATTTTGCTCCATAGCCATAAATCATGGAAACATGGTTACCAAAAATAAGGTATACCCCATACGCATTACTAGTAATGTAGACAAGAAGTTGCGTATCTTAATTGTTTTCTTTTCTTTTAATTAATTAAATAAATTATTCATACGTTTTAATAAAAAGTTTTAAATTGGTCAATTACCCTTTTATTACCTGAAATAATAAAAAGAAGATAAAAATGCATAAAATTGAACTAATTAAAATGATGAAAACACATATGAAAATGGAAAAAAGACAAATTAGAAATATGATGCATTTACCACTTATCAGCAATTCTTTTGAGGGAAAATACTTAATGGTCATGGGTTCGATCTCCAACATCTGCTCTTTTATTATTTTCAGAACGAGATGATTATTACCTCGGTTTTTAATATTAATCGAGGGGGAAACATTGTTATTTTTTTATTTTTCTATATTTTTCGTTTTAACCTGTATTACAGAACCATTTTTATCCATTTTTGAAACAAAAACATTGTACCTTTTGTCCATTTCTTAAACAGAAACAATGTACCAAAAATATTTCTTGCTTACACTAATTGTAAATTCAAAACGGCACACACCTTATAATTTTACAATAAAACTAAAACAAGTTATTAATCAACAAAAGCAATAACCAATATGCAAATTCTTGTAGGCCGTCCAAAAGTTCTCTTCTGTGATTTGTAACCGGTCGTTAAACAGCTATAATTTGAACAACATTTAAAATGAATTAGAATAATTAACAACAACATTAAATCTTTAAACAATTGATCTCAGCAGCAACAACATTAAAATTCAATATTTCAACAACAACTTCAAACTTTAATATCAACAACATGCGTCATATAACACTTACTTTAGCAGTTTTTAATTTTCTGACTTTTACTTCTAAAATCATGCAACATAAGGTATCCTTCAACATATCTACATGTTGAAAAAAATAAGTATTAATAAAAAGAATTAAAAAAAAGTGAATAAATATATATTACTAAGTGATATAAAACATTTACTTACTAGTTTTCCCATATCCCCTATAGATGATCATGACGAAAAACATGCACATCATTTGAATTCTTTTCTTCAGATGAGAGACATGGATGTGTTGCGAAAGAAGAGGTCTCAAAATTTAAATCTTGATTTCATCACTATAAGGAATATGTTTTTTTGCAGAACAATTGATCATCTAGTGTTAGAATGATCAATGACATTAAAAACTTGTTTTGCTTGGGATGTCATTGATAAATGGTTCGTTCATATAAGCTGTCTTTCAAAGATCAACCAACGTAAATCCAAATTCTTCATTTTCTACACCGGTGTTACTATTAATCCACTTGTACTTAGATAAAGGAACTTTATAAGTAACATTATCAATATCCAAAATCTCCTCAATGATCCCAAATTACGCTCTAGATGCCATTATAGGATTGTTATCTTTGGAACTAGAGACGTACATGGATTCAGCTCAACCATAACCCCACTATTTTGTATGGTATTAAGATCAACATTTGATTTTGTATAGAATGAAAATTTAGTAATGTCATATGCACTCTAAGTTATTACATTAAACTTTGGCATATATGACATCCATTTAATTGTCTCTGATGCACTACTCTCTTTAGAAACCTTTTCATTAAACCAAGTCATGAAAGTTTTGTTATGCTCTATCAACATCAATTTTTCACTCATTCAGGAGAATATTTCCTTGATAAGACTTTTGTGAGCAGACAAGTAAGGTTGAACTTCATTAAAGTTTTCAATATATACATCACCATCATATCGAGACAAAATTTCTTACTATCTTTTGTCTTTCCTTTAATATTGAGAAGTGTTTCAATCAGACTATCACATACATTTTTTCTCAACATGCATCACATCAAGACAATGTCTTATATCGAGGCTAGACCAATATGGAAGATCAAAGAACACCAAACTCTTTTTCCAAATATATTTCTCCATGGGCCCTTTTTATTTCTTTCCATAGACAACATTAATGTGTTGCTGTATTTTATAAAATTCCTTCTAGGTTAAGGGCTTTGGAGCGATATCTAACTCCTTATTTTCATTAAAAGCCTTTCACAGTCTACGGTATGAATTATTAGGTCTTAGAAATTTTTGATGCCCAAGGTAAATAGTCTTTTTTTTTTCATTTTGTAATTGGTGGGAACATGTATCATCTTCACATATAGAACACACTTTATGTACTTTGACGCTATACCCAGACAAATTACTGTATGTAAGAAAGTCATTGATTGTGCAAAACAACATGACACGCACCTTAAAGTTATCACTCATATACGCATCCTCAACATTAACACATTCCTCCCACAAAACTCCTAAATCTTCAATCAATGGCGCTAAATAAACATCTATATCATCCCATGGTTGTTTTAGACCTGAAATCATCATTGGTAACATCATATATTTGCGCTTTATACACAACCACAGAGATAGGCTACAAACTATGAGAAGAACAGACCATGAAGTATAGTTAGTACTTATATTATCAAAAGAGTTTATTCTGTTAGTGGCAAGTCCAAGCCTAAGGTTCCTTGACTCAAGAGAAAAGTCTAGAAACAAGGAATTAAGTTTTCATACTCTTTCATGTATAATATGCAATCATTACTACTTGCATGTAATTTGACATAGTCCAAACCCATTGAACACAATATCTTATTGGTCTCATAACTACAGTTCTGTAACGTGTTATCTTCTGGAAGCATTTCTTGCAACAATTCAATGAAACTTATATTCGCCCACCCACCTCTTCCCTTAATATTAAATAGTCTTAACACAACTGACAATCTTGTAAATTGTTTGCTTCTCAGATATAATGATTATTCCATGTCTCTTTGCAAAGTATCTTTCACATGGACTTTCTTAAAATAACCTACTCCAATATCACGAATCATATATTCTAGAGTATCATTCATAAATTCATCAACTTCAACTCTATGTGACGCAGGTCTATTTTTTGTCACTTCACCAAGTTATACCCATTTTGTCTAATTTTGAATAATTCCACCAGAACCTAAATGATTGAATATATCATCCGAATGTTTTTGTGTATTCTGGTATTTTTTTTACAAGGACATCAAAAAATCTCATTATTGTTAGGAAAGTTTTTTTCGCGAATGCAAGAAATTGAATCACTTCATTCTCATACTTTTTACATAATCTATTGGCTTTCATCCAACTATGATCCATAATCACATACATCTTCTGAAAATAAAATAAAAATCGCACACAACCAACAAAAATGAACATTCAATCTCAATAAACAAAAATAACGACTACAAATACCTGAAAAATAACACTACATTATGTCGTAAGTCTAAAAAACCATAACAGTAACAACAACAACAAAAACAACAACAACAACAACAACAACGGCAAGAACAACTTCAACAACAACATTACTGGTACCGTCATGGAGAAAGTTTTACATACCGAAAACGTGATGAGAGTCAAAGAAAAATGTTGGTTTGCGCTTCGAGCTTCCTTCCTCCTTGAAGAAAATGAATATTGGTGTTTCAGTTTGTTAGGTGGATAAGAATGATGTTTCTTTCATTTGCTAGAGCGTAAAAAGTTTATGGACATAATGAAAAGTGAGTGAGACTTAACATTGACTGAATAAAATATTGTTTAGAGTTTACATCATATTTTTAGAAAAAAAAACTGAGAGAACACAACTGAGGTAAAAGCTAGATTTAATTTAATTTAATTAAATATTAATAATCATTTCATGTCGGTTTTATAGAAAACCGAGGGATAAGAGGATTAATAAAATAAGGGCACCATTTTGTTTATTAATAATGCATACAATTGTAGGAGTTGGGAATCAAAGCTCAAATCTCATACTACATTTTATGTCAGCTTTCTATAAAACCGAAGGATAAGATTTATTTTTTAAAATAAATAAAATGTCGCGCTCTAAATTATTTGATCTTGATTTATCATTAGCTGAGGACAAAAATTTATCATTAAATATATTATTTATAATAGTAATCGTTTTATAAAATAAACACATAATAAAATAAGGGTTGATTTTGTGTGTAAAGTAATAAACATTATAGGATAATTGTCTATTTTGAGTTGGTTGATATATATTTTTTTTTATAAGCAAGAGAGAACAATTAATATTAATGGGGATACAAGGGGTACCCAAACCCAATTACAAAAAGAACCATAAGGTTTAATTCAAACCTTACAAAAAAATCAAATGGATATGAATGCCATTGATAACTCTATTATAATTAGTGTCTATTTCGAGGTTGATGATATAATAAGATATGATAATTTGTATTTTAATTCATGTCTTTTTAGCTCAAATCATTATCTTAAATTTGAGTTTGACAAGAAAATCAGCAAGATAATATAAGAAAATAGACCAGCTATTATCTCTTACGAAATACATTTTAAAAAATAAAAGTTTAAACTAATATGATACTAAATTAATAAAATAATATTTTCAAAATAAATAAATAAAAACTTAATAAAGTTAAAATATATAAAATTTAAATTTAAATTTTTAAAAATATAATCAAATATTATTTTCATTTTAAATAAATGAAGGATTACTCTTAGCCTTGGAGGAAGGATTACTCTTCTAAAATCGGTGTTGTGTTCTTTAGCTATTTTTACGCTCTCTTTCTATAGGATGCTGGTTAAAATTGCTAAAGAAATCACGAGGTTGCAAAGTAACTTTCTTTGGGGGGGAACGGAGGGAAGACGGAGGATTCATTGGATCGGATGGAAGGATATTTGTAAGCCGGTTGATAAAGGCGGGTTAGGGGTGAGAAGCATTAAGGATTTCAATATCGCTCTTCTCCTTAAATGGAGGTGGAGGATCTTGAAGGGGTCGGATTCTTTGTGGTATAGGTTGTTGAAAGCGAGGTGTGGAGACATTAGTTCTAGTATGGTCAAAGGTAGATCACAAACTAAAGCGAGCAACTATTATTCGGTGTGGTGGAAAGATATTGGGGGGATTGATAGAAATATTGATGCCGATATCATCATGGATAATTGTAAGTTTGTGATTGGTAATGGTTTCACCTCGTCGTTTTGGCATTTTAGATGGTTGGGAGATTTCACTCTCAAGGAGAAGTTTCCTATTCTTTTTTTCTTATTCCGAGCTACAAGATGCCTCGGTGGCTAGTTTGGGAGGTTGGGTGGATGGGGGTTGGAGATGGGGGGATTTGGGAGTAAAGAGGAGTCTTTTAGTAGAAGTCGAAGAAAGCCGGAACGAGCTCCTTAGGTTGTTGAGGGATGTCACCATAGGTGGAGACTGTCACGACTCTGTGTATTGGAAGCCAGACCCTGTGCTTGGTTTTTCGGTTAAATCATGTGTCGAAATTCTTGCAGGCTACAGGGCGGGTTCTTATGCAGCCCCTGTTGGTTTTTTTCCTGCAGTGAATCTTGATGCACCTCATAATATTTTGGCAGAGCAGGATATTTTATTTATTGTCGAATGTTTGTCTGCTGGGAGTTCTTTTGGTGCAGGTACCATTCCGGAGGAGGTGGTTTCGGCTACTCAGCTCAGTTCTGAGCAGCTTCCGGTTCTGTCCGCATTTTACGGCACTGCTGCGGCTGTTTTGGGAAGTGGGGAGGTGGTTTTGGCCGGGGGTCCGGGAGCAGCCACGGCTGCTGCTGCTGTCATTGGTAATAGTCAAGGAGGTGCGTTCCTTAACACGCACTCTTTTGCTCATTTGCAAGGTGAGGTGCATGTCTGGAATCGGTTATGGAAACTTAAAGTTCCGTTTCGAGTGAAAACTTTTGGGTGGAGACTGTTTTGGAAGAGGTTGCCAACCAAGGTGAACCTTTGCCAAAGAGGAGTTTTATTGCCCGGAAATGAGTTCTGTTGTGTCTTTTGTAATTTGGTAGAAGAATCGAAGGCTCATATTTTTTGTACATGTAGGTTTTTGAGGTTGATTTGGAGGGAGATTCGGGAGTGGATTGGTTTTGTAGAGAGTAGTGTGGATAATGTAGTGAGTTCCAAAGTTAGTTTTTTGCGGTGGTTCTCTTTCTGCATCTCTCAAGGCGTCTCTAAAGCGAAAGCGGGAGTCCTTTGGTTGGCTATTTGTTGGAATATTTGGAATGCTAGGAATGGTGTTATTTTCGAGAATCAAAGTTGAAACGTTCTTGATATTGTGTGGAGTATCAAAATTTCGGCTTGGAAATGGTCGTTTATAGGTGAAATTGGCAATCCCAATTGCAATTTTTACGATTTTTGTAAAAATCCGTTGATAGCTTTTTCGTAGGTGCAATTGGTTTCCAATTTTCTTTTTGTCGAGTTGCTGGCCTCGTTTCTTTTTTGTAAACAGGTTTGAGAACCCTTAGTTCTCAGTTTATCAATCAACTTGCTTACAAAAAAAAAAACTTCATTTTAAAATATATATTAAAATGATTATTTAGTTATGTCAATCAACTTTTTTAAAAATAAATTATCTAAATTTATTTAATTCTGTAAAAAAATTTAGTATATTTTATTTATTTATTAAATTTAAAAATATATACTAAATGTGTGCCAGACACTTAAAATAATAAAATAATGACATTAAGTGTGTACTAAATGCATAAAATGATAAAATAATACTATTATTATGTTTTTTTTTTTTTATAATGTGTGCTTTAAACACATAAATAATAATGTGTATTTGTCTTGATTTTGAAGTTAATAATGATGTGTGGTTTTTGTTTCTCTTTTTGGTACCCATAATTTATTGGATGATTTTGACCATTTGAGATTTAACATAAACAATAAGAGTGTGTTTGGATGAAACATTTTAATGTGGGAAAATAAATTTTTTTAAGGGAATTTAAAATGACTTGATCAAAATCCATTGTTTGGATAAAAAATATAGAGAATTGTTAAAAAGATGTAAATTTATGAAGTATTTTATTCAAGATAAATTTAAAGAATTTCAAATGACACCAAAAAGTAAGGAATTTATTCACTCTGTATCATGCAATTGTTAAATTGTTTATTATTAATTCTTCAAATTTTGCAAGATAGTCCTCATATTTTATAAAAATTTCAAATTCACCCTTTAAATTTTCTAAAAATTGCAAATAAGTCCCTAAAATTTTATAAATTTTACAAATTAATCCCTTCAAATTTTCAAACATTGCAAATTGGTCCTTATTTTTCATATTATAAATTTGGCTCAAAAATTGTAAAATTTATGAAAATGACCCTAAAATTTTAACAATGGATCATTTTAGTATTTCATCCAAACAAACAATTCAAAAATGAATGGATTTCAATTGAATCATTTAAATTGCTTAAAATTTTGAATTTCTTAAAAATTCTCAATTACCTTAATGTGTTTGGATGAAGCATTTTAATGATGAAAAGTAATTTTTTGAGAGAATTTAAAATGATTTGATTAAAATTTATTGTTTGGATAAAAAAATATAGAGAATTGTTAAAATGATGTAAATTTATGAAGTATTTTATTCAAGTTAAATTTAAGAAATTTCAAATGACCTCAAAAATTAAGGAATTTGAAATTACTCCTTCACTCTATATCATGCATTGTTAAATTGTTTATTATTAATTTTTCAAAATTTGCAAGATGGTCCTCATATTTTTATGAAAATTTCAAATTTACCCCTAAAATTCTCAAAAAATTGCAAATAAGTCAATAAAATTTTTAAAAATTTACAAATTTTTCACTTCAAATTTTCAAAAATTGCAAATTGTTCCCTATTTTACATATTTTAAATTTGTCTCAAAAGTTTTAAAATTTATGAAAATGACCCTAAGTGTGTTTGGATGAGGTAATTAAGAATCTTTAAGGAATTCAAAATTCTAAGCAATTTATATGATTCAATTGAAATCCATTCATTTTTAAATTCTTTTGTTTTGATGGAGTATTAAAATGATTCATTGTTAAATTTTTAGGGTCATTTTCATAAATTAAAAAAAAAAGCCAAATTTAAAATATGAAAAATATAGACCAATTTGCAGTTTTTGAAAATTTCAAGAGACTAATTTGTAAATTTTGAAACATTTTAGGGACTTATTTGCAACTTTTTAGAAAATTTTAGGGGTGAATTTGAAATTTTTATAAAATATAAGGACCATCTCGCAAATTTTGAAAAATTAATAATAAACAATCTAGCAATTGTATGATATATAGTGAAAGAGTAATTTCAAATTCCTTATTTTTATTTTTTTTTGTCATTTGAAATTTCTTAAATTTAACTTAGAATAAAATACTTCATATATTTACATCATTTTAACAATTCTCTATATTTTTTTATCCAAACAATGGATTTTGGTCAAGTTATTTTAAATTCCCTAAAAAAAATTACTTTCCCTCATTAAAATGCTTCATCCAAACACACTCTAAAAATTTAACAATGAATCATTTTAATACCCCATCCAATCAAAAGAATTTAAAAATGAATGGATTTCAATTGAATTATTTAAATTGCTTAGAATTTTGAATTTCTTGAAAAATTTCAATTACCTCATCCAAACACACTCTAAGGAGGAGTTTCTACCTGTTTGTGTTTTTTAGGAGATTCATATGAATGTTTAGTTGTTTTGGTACTTGTATTTAGTTTTCTTATTGTACCTTTTATTTCTTCTATTGTGGTCTGTTTAGCAATTCTCGTGCTAATTGTGATGGGAAATTAAGACACAATAACAGACCAATATGTAGGGGATATAAAATTCCACATACTTGTAGGAACCTGGAGAATCAATAACAAATATAAGACGGACAATCGAACAAATAAAGGCACAAAAGAACATTGATATTTTAAGTGTAGAAAACCCCTCATTATGAGAGTAAAAATCACGAGTCATTCAGATAAAAAAAAATGACTCCATTATAATCAATTAAGGGTACAAGAGAATCTTAAAGTGATTCACAAACTAATGCTAACAACCGCAAATCACAAAGCAAACTAGCTTACAAATAATTATTATAATTTTCATGACAATGTAGCTTAATATTTTTGTCTAAACTAATAGTAAAATATTTTCTGTTTTATTATATAAATAATTAACTTTTATTAAAATTAATTTTGGTAACAATGTTATATATATATATATATATATATATATATATATATATATATATATATATATATATATATATATATATATATATATATATATATATATATAAAAATGATTATTCACAAAAGAAGAAGTTCACGTGTCTTCCTTCCCAATTCCAACCTAAATTTTTTCATCTCCCTCCTAAAATTCTAATTCCTTCATAGTGTCCTTTTCATTTTCAAACTCAATTTCATTTCAGAATTAATTTCAATTTCTATTACAATTTCACTTTAGAATCCTAAACACTCGAAACCCTCGTTTTCGCCTCAAGCGCTCCTTCGCTCGAATCCCTTGTTCTCCTCGTGTGCTCCTCCGCTTATACGACCTCTCAAGGTTTATTCGTTATTTTCTCAATCCCTAACATCAACTCCAATAATTGTTATATTTTCTTCATCTGGAATTTGGTTCTTACTGCAAAATCTATGCCGACTTTGCTTCTCGTTGTGAAACAAATTCCTATTGAGCATTTCTTACAATAATCCGAATCAACAGGTTGAAACTAGTTTTCTCATTTCAAAATGATGGGAGCTGGTGGAAGGAAAGGAGGAGGACCAAGGAAGAAATCCGTCACAAGATCCGTCAGAGCCGGACTTCAGTTCCCCGTCGGAAGAATCGACAGTTTCTTGAAGAAAGATAGATACGCCCAGCGTGTTGGTACCGGTGCTCCTATTTACCTTGTTGTTGTTCTCAAGTATCTTGCCGCTAAGGTAAATTAACTCCTCTTTCCATCTTCAGTTTCATTTTTTCATTGATAATGTAGATTTGGAATTTTTTAAATTGAATCTGAACCCTAATTTTGAGATTTGTTTGTGTTCAGGTTCTTGAGTTGGTTGGAAATGCAGTACGTGATAACAAGAAGAACAGAATCAGTCTAAGACATCTGCTGTTGGCTGTGAGGAATGATGAAGAGCTTGGAAAATTGCTCGCTGGTGTTACCATTGCTCATGGTGGTGTTCTTCCTAATATCAATCTTGTACTTTTTCCTAAGAGGACAGAGAATGCTTCTACTACTCCCAAATCTCCGACAAAGGCCAGGAAATCTCCAAAGAAAGCTTAGATATTGGGGTTTATTTGTTTCTTTTGTTATTTGTTGATACCTTAGGTTAAGCACACCTCTCGTGTGGCAATAGTTATTCAATGTATGCCATGTAATGTAATTCGAATGTCTAAATGAAGAACCCTTCTTGCGGCAAATCCCTGTTCACTCTGCAACTCTCGCTCCAACCCTCTAGGTATGTACTGAACCCTATTGACACTACAAGAAAATTTCCAATTTGAGACACATATCCTACGACAGTTCATTAAAAACTACCTTAACTTACGTTTTACGACATGTGCCGCGACAATTTTTGTTAACCGTCGCGCTCCTAATTTTATTCCTTCATTCCAAATTAAATTTTTCCTCAAATTTGTCAATACTATGAATCATTTATAATTTCCCTTAGTCTCAAAATTTCTTAATATTTTCTTATCATTACCTTTCACTCAGTCTCATATTTCCATTCTTAATGTTAAATCAACTAAAACTTAGCTTCTACCACCGGAAGAGAATGTGATTCCAACCTCCAATGTTTATTCTATGAAAACGAATCCACTTATATGGGTCTCGATTCACCGTACCACACATCAAGGTGTCCGCCCGCATACGACCGCATCATAACTTCTCTTTGAAGCCCTTGCGCCACCTTGCCAGCTCTTCGTTGAAAGTTTTTTTAGGTTTTACACTTCTTTTTGTAACTCCAAATAAATGTATCAATATTTATCTGATTTGTCTATATTGTGTGGTTTCTTTTGGAGTATTTAATATTTATCTTCTATTTGTTTAATTTGAAGATTTAAGGTCATTGATATTTGTTATTTAGGGTTAATTGATTTCAGAATTGTATCATAGTTAATTATGGTTGTGCAAGAGAAGGGAAGAGGCCTCTTAGAAGATTCAATATTTGTATATATTGTTTTCATTGTAGAAGAGTTTATTTACTGTTCATTATTTTAGTTTCACATTTTTCATCTAATTTGGCATTTTTCTGGTTGTAGTTTCGTTGGATTGATACGCTGTTGGCGGGGCTGGTTTTTCACAACAACGAGCTGTTATTTTAAGCATAAGTATGATGTTTTTAGCTAAATTCTGATATGTTACATTAGCTTAGGCACTGGTTTAGGGTGGTTCAGTAATATATATTTCCTATATTTGTTGTGAATAAACCCAATGTTAGTTGCTACTGCTGCGACTAGTGTTGCACTTACAGAGAGAGCCTCATTCGTGGCAGCTATTGCTGGAATGGTTTGTTTATCTTTCATTTTTGTCATAAGGATTTGTTATTTACTTGAATGCTACTCTTAGCATTTTCTCTCAATATTTTTTTTTTTGTTTCTCATTATGCAATTTTTAGTTGTTAGATGGAGAAAAGGATTGAATGAACTTTCACTGTGAATGTTATAATGTATTTAATATATTTATTTTTTTAGCTGTTATCATGGTCAATTAACTAATGTTATTTTCAACTCATTAGAACGGGGATGCTCGGAGTTTAGGTGATATTAAATCTAGAATAAGTGAAGAATCCAATGACAAGTCAAAGATATGGAAGCTCACTGAAATCAAAGAACCATCTCATTGTAAATCCTTGAAGCTACCTGAAAATGCAAGAGTAACCAAGGTATTATGCTATTTACTTACTAATTTATAATTTAATTCATTTTGAAGATTCACACGACTATTTATATCAAACATACTTTCCATTGCATTTTTATCTAAAAGACTCAACAAACTGAGACTTAATCAGACAACAAAAAGAAGTAATATATGTGTAAACCTCTTTGTTTCTATGCCTTTAATATATACTAATTCAGGCAATACTATTCTGGCATTAGCTTCAAATGCCATTCATCTTCTTTGTAAATGGCAACGAAATGAGCGTAATTCATCCGGCAAGGTGTGATAATATGTATTTTACTTTTGTGTCACTACTACTGTTTGCTAATCACAAAAATGAATAGAAACCATATTGTTCTCTGATGTTTATATAATATTCCTGCAGGCCACTGCTAGTGTGCCACCTCAGTTGTGGCAACCTTCAAGTGGCATCCTGATGACTAATGACATTAATGATAACAATACTGAGGATGCAGTTCCATGTTTTGCTCTTTCCAAAAATGATTCTTACGTAATATCAGCATCGGGTGGAAAGATATCTCTGTTTAATATGATGACTTTTAAGGTGAGCCATTAGCGTCATTCACTATTCAAGTATGTATTTGGTTTGTAAGTTGTAACTGACCAATTTTCAATCTTTTTGGCCTAATGCAGACAATGACAACGTTCATGCCACCGCCGCCTGCAGCAACCTTTTTGGCTTTCCATCCGCAGGATAACAATATTATTGCTATAGGCATGGATGATTTTTCCATTCAGATTTATAATGTCCGCGTAGATGAGGTACTGTTGTTGTCAATGGATATTTCTTGCTTGTTATTTAGGTAATTAGGTGTTTATACATGATTTTTTCTTTGCAGGTTAAAAGTAAACTCAATGGCCATACTAAAAGAATAACTGGTCTTGCATTTTCTCATGTACTGAACGTACTAGTTTCATCTGGTGCAGATGCTCAGGTAATAATTATCAAGTGTAAATTTGTCTCTGGTACTAAATTGCAATCGAATGATCTATTTTTTAACCTTCAACTAGTCTTCATTAATTAATATCCCCTTTGGAGCATGATGCTGGCAATGCAAATTCCTATAATAATCTATTATTACTGTGCAGATTTGTGTATGGAATACTGATGGATGGGAGAAGCATAAGAATAGATTCTTCCAATTTCTGGCCGGGAGAACTCCACCAGCACAGGCAGATACACGTGTACAATTTCATCAGGATCAGTTCCGCTTCTTGGTGGTACATGAAACTCAGCTTGCCATTTATGAGGCAACAAAACTAGAATGCTTAAAGCAGGTCGGTTCATTTAAGTTCAGTTTTATGTTAGCTGTAAGTTATTTATCTATCTTTTTGTCTGATGTCTGATGCTTGGATTGTAGTGGTTCCTACGAGATTCTGCTGCACCAATATCGCATGCAACTTTCTCATGTGACATCCAGCTAGTATTTGCCAGCTTTTTAGACGCAACAATCTGTGTATTTAGTGCTTCAAACCTTCGATTGCGATGTCGTATCAATCCTTCTGCTTATCTTTCTGCAAATATCAGGTAATGCCTTGCTTATCAGATGTTTTGTTGCACTTAAAAATTGTATGATATACTTATTACAAGTTATTAAAAATATGCAACAATTCTTGTTGAATATTAACTACACTGTTTTATGTCGTAGTTCTAACGTTCAACCGCTTGTAATCGTCGCACATCCACAAGAACCAAATCAGTTTGCTGTTAGACTATCAGATGGTATAGTTCATGTGTTTGAGCCCCTTGAATCTGAAGGCAAGTGGGGTGTGCCTCCACCCAATGAGAATGGATCATCAAGTAATATGGTAATTTCTTCAATTGGTGCTTCTTCTGATGAACCCCAAAGATGATCCATTTCAGCCAAAGACAAGTTTTTTTATACATATATATATATATATATATATATATATATATATTAGGATGCTGGCCATCACAAGAACTAGGTGTAACTTAAGAAAATGCCGAGCACTTACTGATCCAGATGCTGTCTGTTGTGTGTACCCTCATGTACGAGGGTCGCAATGCAACCGAAAACCAAAACCAAGACCACAAACTTGTGTAAATTTCTTGAGTTTAATACTATAGATGTAGAAGTTCTTATAGTACTTCCTTGCTTTTCCTGACTATTTATTTAGATTGGATATCTTAACTTCTATGTATTATTTATAGATTTATTTAGTCTACATGTAATATAACTATGGCAATCTTGTTTCCCTAGTCCACATTTATAAACATGTAAACTTTTTAACCCTGCAGTTTGTGATTCATGACATGTATTGGTGATTTAGGATCTTTGTAACTGCAATGGTTTTCCCTAACTTTCTAATCCGATTTAGATCTTTCTGGTTCACACAAAGGAAGTGAACTATCATCTATTCGTGAATTCCTTTGAAGGGCTTGAAGTCATTTGGCTCCGGAACTTTGTGCTAAAAGTTCATTTCAATTTTTTTTCAATTTTAGAAATATATTAGCTGCCGAATTACCTGCGGATTAAAGATTTCCTATGGATTTACCTGTGGAAATACCTACGATTTTTATCTTTGAATAACAAAAACAAAGTTATTTATGGCGGTTTTAACCGCCACAATTTTCAATGTACGACAGTTCCCTACCCGTCGCAACATAGAACGACAGTTGGAGTGACGATTTTAAAAACCATGGCGATACTGCCTGGAGACACCCGTTTCTGTGACAGAAACAAAACCGTCGCGACTAACAAATTGTGGCGGTTCAAACCGCCATAATTTGTTAATATTAACCGTCGCAACTTGCCAATTTTCTTGTAGTGTAAAGGATCACGAAGTTCAAAATTCATCTAATACAAAAAAGTCAACTGAGGTCAAATCAAGTTTGACTTTTGGAGTTTTTGGTCAAACATGGCCTCTTCAAGTCAAGAACAATGTTAATGTATGATTTGGATCACGATTGATCAAGAAAAATCAAGAAAAGTGAGGTTAATTGTAAAAAGGGCAACCATGGAGTACTTGAAAATTTTCTAACTCATGAAAAAACAATGATTTTTACCCTACTTTCCAAGTTCATAACTTCCAAACCAAGTAACCATTTTCTCTGACCCAAAGATAAAATTGAAGAGCTTGTTACATACTACAACTTTGTCACTTAGGGTGGATTCCCAAAAAGTGCATAGATTTTAAGATATAAGGCCATGAAGTTAGGGTTTCCACACTTTTTGAACTTTGACACTTAGAAAAATTTTAGACAGAATATGTCTTGTGTTAGAGCCAACTTTGAGGCTATTTTTCACTATGATCCAAGATGAATCAAGACCAAATTCAAACATCAAAGTTGAAGTATGATATGCCAGCTTTCCAAAATGTCCACGAACAAATCTAATTCTATTTGAGCAAGGAGATATGGACTGCACAATATGCCTTAATGCAACTATTTTGGTAAGGCAGATTTGGCATTACTTGTGATGCACGATTTCTTGAGTCCAAGTGTGATGATCATACAATGCTCATTCAACAAAAATCTGAGTGAATAATCTAAAACCTGTAAGATAAAGCCACTAAGTCAAGAGGAATCCCTTTTAAATTATGAGACATCATCACTTAAGCCTTGAATTCAAGGGGAATTTATGTGGAATATTGCATTATCATAAAAATCACTCTCACCAGTCAAGATGCACTCTTAAACAACATTAAAAACATTTGCAGAATATGGAATTGGTCAAAAGGAAATCTAGGCTGGTGGAAGAGATAAGGTACCTTGAGATATAAGTAATGATGCATTGCCAAAACCATTGAACAATGAGCTCATCCTTCAACCATCATTATTCCTCCAAAACAATTTTGTTCCCCTATAAATAGAGGTCGCATTTGATCATTCAGAACACACTAAAACAATCACAACACTTGTTTTCTCATTCTTCCTCTTCCACTTCAAAGTTTCAAAATTCCAAGGAGTGAGATTCAAATTTTCAAAACCAGAGCTTTTCTACTCAAACTTTTGATTCAAACACTTCACATATATCATCTAGAGTGATCCAAACACTTAAACACTTTATGTAACATCAAAATCATCAAGATCATATCTCACCTTGATCAAGCTTCAGTTGGATTTGATCCAAGTAATCCAGGATGTTTCAACTTGTTTTAAGCATCTCAACACAATCATTGAGGTCCAAGGAAGCTGTCCAGATCATCATTTCACATCTGTAACACCTCCAACTGAGGATTCGATTTCCTCTTGCAAGGTAAGCCTGAACTTTTCAAACTCTATGATTCATGCATCATAAATGTTATTTCAAGTTACCAATGTGTTTCTGGTAGTTCATAGATCATTTACCCTCAATCAATTATCATTTATATTACGTGTATAGGATTTCATTATAGTTTTTGTAAAACTAGGGTTCATTTGGTTCATGCTTGATAATTCACTCCACACTGGATTTAAATAAAATTGAGTAATGCCATTCAATTCCTCTTGAAAAAGCAAGCAAGTTTCATGTTTACATCTTTCAAAATCATTACGTATTGAGGGAGATAGACCCCTTTATACAAATCTTGAGATCGAGGAAGAAGATGAAGGCCATGGCGCGTATTTTTGAATTTTGGCATGCAGTTTTCATATTTATTTGAATGGTTGTGTCTAGTTAGCACCAACGTGCATTGGTTCAGTTGGCAAGGGCATGTTTTGTTAGTCTGACCCTTGGTGGCGTGGGTTCAAGTCCCACCTCCAACATTTTTTTTACCACTTTTCATATTTTTTCTATTTTTCTTCCAAATTTCAAACATTTATTTCTCTTATCAAATTAATTCTTTTTGAACCAAATTTTTTCACATATATCACTCATACACTCTATTATTTTAATCCATAAAAAAATTCCAAAAAAAGAATTTATTTAATCACTTTTTATTAAGTTGAAAAGAAGTGTTTTTTTAGGTTTAAAACTTTGAAAAATATGGTTTTCTTTCTAATTTCTTCAAACCTAATTCATTTTTTATTCTCATATGGATAAATACACTTTGTTTAAAACATTGATACAAGATCACAACATGTTTATCTTGACTACACATCATTTATACCATGTTTAAATTATTTCCTTTTGAAAATACCTTTGATTAAACTTTCATTAGGGTTTCATCTTGATTAAAAACTTTTTCAAACTTCTTAAACAAAACTCTTTGGGCCTATATTAGAGTGTAAGTCCCTCCCTTCCTCTAAAAAACTTTCTTCAATTTCTTAAATCTTTCAATCTTTCAAAACTCAATCTTCAAATTTCATCAAACATAGTCCTAGTGGGATTCCAATTCAAATTCATAGGCCTCTATAAGAGTGTAAGACCCATCACAGTTTCAATTCAACCATGCTTAGACATGGGCCTCTATTAGAGTGTAAGACCCATCATATTTTCAAGTCAACCATGCTTAGACATGAGCCTCTATTAGAGTGTAAGATCCATCAAATTTCAAGTCTCACAATGTTAAATTCATGGGCCTCTATTAGAGTGTAAGACCCATCACATTTCAAGTCTCACAATGTTAAATTCATGGGCTTCTGTTAGAGTGTAAGATCCACCACCTTTTCAAATCATTCAAATCCAAATTAATGGGACTCTATAAGAGTGTAATACCCATCACATTTTCAAGTCAACCATGCTTAGATATGAGCCTCTATAAGAGTGTAAGACCCTCCACTTTCAATTCATGTCTATACTTGTCAAATACTTGTCATACACTTATTCATATTAAGTTTCTCTTGACATTTATATCACCTCATCCTTAGCTTAGATTTAGCTCAGAACATTAGGGTTCCTCCAACTACAATTTAGTTAGGTGGAACTACGAACGCTCTGATTTCCCAAAGTCTCTTATTTGGGAATACGTAGGCATAAGTGTTGCGGTGAAAATCGGATAACAAGCTATTAATTAACTTGCATCATATTTTTTACAACCGACTTTGATTTATCCAAAGGAAAGGTTCAAGATCGTTAGAGAAACCTAAAGGGGGGAGATCTAAGGTTCGGGGGTTGGTTATACAAAAGGAAGGTATTAGCACCCTATGTATCCGTAGTACTCTATGGGAACCTCTTGTTAATGTTATCTTATGTTTGCTAAAGGTTCTATGCTAAAGGTTGAAACCCTAGGGGTTAGTATCTAAGTATACTCGATAAGGCATCGCAACTTACGCCTACGTATCCTCAGGAATAGAATCAGAGTACTCGTAGTTCTATTTCTACTGAATGATTGACTGTGGTCAATATTCAGAGGGGAAATGAGTACAAGCTCATTGTAGAGTTCAAGAACTCTCTAAATCTAGTTGTAATGGACCTATGTTGAAGTTTAGTTAGTAGGAGAAAGTGAATATTCATTATGATGAATATCACTAAGAGTTTAAGAACTCTCTCCTAAAGCTAGTTATGATTTCTATGGCTCTGATGAGGCCAAGAAATAAGGTTTCTCCTAAGAGGTTACTTAGGTTAAGGTGGGAGGTTATGACTTTATGAGCCAACATCTTTAACCTTCCTTTGGAATAGGGGAAAGAAATAGCAGTTATAAAATTACTGAGATAAAGAGATATAATGCGAATACGATGATACAATAATACATGAATTAAGCTAATGAGATAAGATAAAATCATGATATCAATGCAAAGTGGGAATTGAACATATTAGACAATGATTAAATATGAGATGAAATAAAATAGAAATAGTCTCGTCTTAATCATGATTTAATCGAGAACTCGATAATCAATGATTCTTGACTTTCATCGACTAAATAAAAAGTGAATACCATTGAGATAAAGAGAAAATGGTCTCGTGTTGATCAAAGTTTTGTCAACTCAATGAAATCAACCAAACCATGAGATTTATTATGTCATCGACCAAAATAAAGAAGGCAGAATCGAAATAAAAACGGTCTCGTCTAAATTAAGAATTAATCGAGAAATCGATAATCTTAATATTTGACTTTCATTGACCACGAATAAACAGTAGCCTCACATTTATCAAGACTTTATTGATTCAAAATGATCAAAGTCAAGATTCGTGTAGTGTCATTGGCCTAAATAAAGATTATGAAATAAAACAAGGTTGATCTAGTTTAAATCAAGATTTAATCGACAAATCGATAATTTTGGATTTGACTTTCATCGACCGAAATAAAGCCGGAAAGAAAATAAATCTGGTCTTGTTTAAATCAAGATTTAATCGTCAAATCGGTAATCTTAGATTTTTAACTTTCATCGACCAAAATAGAATCGGAATAAAAAAAACACTAGTCTCGTCTAAATTAAGATTTAATCGACAAAACGATAATCTTGAATTTTTGACTTTCATCGACCAAGATAGAATAAAATCCAAATTGGTCTCGTTTAAATCAAGATTCAATTGACAAATCGATTATCTTAGATTTTTAACTTTCATCGACCAAAATGAAAGGTGGCCTCCTACAAATCTAGACTTTTAGTGATTTAGAAATAAACCAACAAGTCATGATTTATATGATGTCATTGGCCAAAATAAATAAAAAAACTCAAAATCAAAATAAGCACTAATAATCATTTAAAGTTCAGAAACTAAATATTCAAAAAGATTTTAAAGCAAAATAGAATAAAATATGAAAAATAGGAGGGATTTGAAATTGATTAAAGGGGTGTGAGGCGCTGAAATCATATGGCTAGAGTTAAAATGGGGTCATCTGGGCTCCTAAGCCCATCACCCTAAAAAAAACGATTGCTAAAAAACAAGATGGGCCTACGAGATTTTGTAAATGAACAACATAAAAAGGGGTTTAATTGGACAACATAAGAAGTCCCCACGCCTTCGCCTCGTTCAAAGAAGACGTTGACTGAGAGACACAAGAGAACGAAACAATAATCTCGAATCGATTCCAACCCTACCCTGTTACACTTCCACCTCTCTCACTCGATTGAATCTCCGAACAACAACAACAAACTTGTTTTGCTGCGATTTAGATTAAGGTTCCAGATTTTCATTTAGTTCAAGATTGAAACGGCCTTGAATCCTCTTCCACTCGCTCTCGGTTTCGCTTTAATCCACAGGTTTCGTATCAATTTCTGAGCTTGGATTTAGGAGTACTGTTTTCGTCTCCCTTCCTCTTCTTTTCCATTCTCTCTCTGGTTCAATTTGTATGGTTAGATTATTATTGGTTGAAAAATGGGTTTTGTTTTGGTTCGTGAAATATTGTTGTTAAAGTGATGTTGGGGGATGAAGAAAAGGAGGAGATGAGTTTGATTTGGGATTTAGGAAAATGGAAGAACAAGAGGGAATATTGAAGGTTGAAGAGGAGATTCGGTGAAGGGTGGTTTTAGGTGACGGTTTGAGTGGGTTTTGGGGAAAGGTTATGATTGTTTATTGCAGGTGATGGAACGGTTATGAAGGAGGTCTTTCTTTGGTTGTTTGAAGTTTTGTAGGTTTGAGAAAGATTGGGTTGAAGATAGAGTTTCTGCGGTTCTGGCTTGTTTTTGGTTTGTTGGCGTGGTGGATTGTTGAAAATGGTTGAAGGAGGTCTTAATGAAGAGAGGTTGTGTTGAAGCAAAGGCGAAGGTAGTTGTCAGAATTTCAATGGAGATTTGGAGTTGGTGATAACGGTTCGTCCTCCTTTCTCAAGTTGAAGGTTGAAAGGTGTTTGTATAGTTGGTGAATGATGTTGTGGTTGAAGGTTCTGTGAAAGCGTCTGGGTTTTTATGTTGGTGAGGTTCTGTTTTTGTGTTTTTGAATCTCCTCCTCCCCTCCGCCTCTTGTTCGTCTATATATCCAGAAAAGCAGAAATTTGAATTTTCGATCGTTGTTGTGTGGTCATTTTCACTGCAGAGGGAGCGTTGTGATGTTCAGAGCTCCGTACGCTTGCAAGCTGGTGTACTGTTGTTGGACTTATGGACATGAAATTTGAATTGGCTTTATGGATTTTGATGAATTTTCTCCTATCTGAAACCCGTGACCAAGAATGAGGAAGGAAAGCAAATTGGTCGCTTTTAGTTTAATGGAATTATCCAAAAAAGAAAATACACGGTGGACCCAAAAGAATAAAAATGGAAAAGGAATTTTTTTTTTCTTTTTAAATTAAATTAATATGACTAATAACAATAATAAAAATAAAACTAAATAACAACCTAATTTAAATTAGTAAAAAACTAAATTAATAACTAATCTAATTAATGAAATCAAATTTTTGAATTAAATTGAGATTAACTTAAATTAATGAAAATAGGACAATAAAATATAAATAAAATTAAAAATGAACCGTATTGAAATTAAATTAAATAAAAACAAATAAAATGCCAAAATAAATACTAAATTAAAATATAGAGAAAAATAAATAAAACATCCACTAGCAGAAAAAATGAGGGTAAAATTTGGGGTACAACAATAAGATTGTGAGATCTTAGCGAGCACACCTTTAAATGAAATATCTTAGGTCCCCGTACCTTTCATAAAACAAAAACTTCCAAAAAATATCTTACATTCTCATTCTCACCCATGGGTTAAAACTTTCCCAATCAACAGTAAACAACTTAAGTAGATAAGATAACTAATAGTAAAAATGTACAAAAGGTTTCCATAGAATACTATAGATACTTAGGGTGTTAATAGCTTCCCTTAGTATAACCGAACCCCGATTCCTGATCTCTTCGCATTTGTAGGAAAAAACACTTGCATGCAGGGTTAGTTTAGATTTCTTCCCCTTCCTTTTAAGTATCATAGGATAAATATTAGAAATTCGAAAGTGGCACAAGCATGGTTCATGAGGATCTCACCATCTCAGGATTGGCGGGGTCACGGAAATCGGTCCACATATAGACTTGCCCATCTCAATTTCAAAGACATCAGAGATTTGAAGAGAAGAAATATGGTTTCAGGATTACCAGAAATCGATATTCCAAGTGAAGTGTGTGAAGAATGTGTTCAGGCGAAACAACACAAGAATAGCTTCAACAAGGATGCAGGAAGCAAGTCGAAGGCAATTCTTAAAGTCATATACTCTGATGTATGTGGTTCTATCCAGGTGGATTTGATTGGTGGTAACAGATACTTTGTCACGTTCATAGATGATTTTAGTCAGAAATTATGGACTTACCTGATCAAGAAGAAAAGTGGAGTGATGAAGGTATTTTCTAAATTTAAATCAATGGTCGAAAGATAAAGTGATCGAAAGCTAAAGATTCTGAGGACTGATGGTGGTGGAGAGTATGTGTCGAAATATTTCGATGCATTATGTGAGAAAGAAAAGATTGTGCATGAGGTGGTGCTACCCTACACTCCACAGCAAAATGGAACTATAGAAAGGAAGAATAAAACCATCATGAATATGGTGAGAAATATGTTGAAAGGCAAGCATCTACCCAAAGAATTATGGGAAGAAGCCATGTCGAATGCAACATACATCTTGAATAGATGTCCGAAAAAGAAGCTAGAAGGAATTACGCCAAAAGAATGTTGATCTGATGCCAAGCCTATCCTAAGTCATTTTAAGGCGTTTGGATCTATAGCACATAGACATGTGCCAGATCAGTTGAGAAGAAAGCTTGATCACAAGTCGAGTTAAATGATCCTACTAGGATATCATTCGACTAGAGGATAGAAGTTATTCGACCCAGTGAACAAGCAAGTAGTGATCAGCAGGGACATAATCATAGATGAGCTTAAGGAATGGGATTGGACTGAGAATGTTAAGAAGGATTAAGTGAGAATCTTATATGAAGAAACAGCTAGTGAAGTCGAAAGAGAAGTTCGACAAGATGAAGTCAGAGGTGAAGCAGGCCCAAGCAGACCTCAACGAAAAAGACACATGCCTGCAAGGTTTCAAGAATGTGTGATTACATCAGATGATGTGGTCGATGATGAAGGTGAGCTGGTACACTATGCTTTCTATGCAGATGTCGAATCAGTCAATACAGTTGATGCATTGAAAGATTCTAAGTGGGTGAAGGCAATGAATGAGGAACTGAAGTCCATCAAATTCAATAACACTTGGTCACTTGTCGAATTCCCTCAAGACGCGAAAGCAATCGATGTGAAGTGGGTATACAAGGTGAATTTGAATTCCAAAGGAGAAGTAACTCGACACAAGGCAAGACATGTAGCAAAAGTATTTCTTCTGAAATAAGGAATCGACTTCGACGAAGTTTTTGCACCCGTTGCTAGGATCGAAACAATCAGGCTGGTTGTTGGTCTATCAAACATGAATAACTGACAGGTATGTCAAATGGATGTGAAATGTGCATTCCTGAATGGCCCCTTAGATGAAGAAGTTTAAGTCGCACAACCAACTAGGTTTGTGAAACAAGGCAAAGAAAGAAAGGTGTACAGGCTGCATAAAGCCTTGTATGGACTTAAGCAAGCTCCAAGAGATTAGAATAAGAAGATAAATAGTTTTCTAAGGGACAAGGAACTTGTGAAGTGAACAACTGAGCATGGAGTATATGTAAGGAGAAGCAATAGTGAATTGTTTATAATATGTCTCTATGTCGATGACCTGTTGATAACAGGAAGTTGCAAGAAGGAGATCGAGGACTTCAAACATGACCTAAGTGAAGAGTTTGAAATGTCAGACTTGGGAAATCTCTCATACTTCCTTGGTATCGAATTCTACAAGAGCACCAAAGGTTTGATGATGCATCAAAGAAGATATGCAGGCGAAATACTCAAGAAATTTTGAGATGCAAGATTGCCACCCAACTTCGACTCCAGCTGAGCCAAGACTGAAATTGTCGAAAGATTCAGATGAAGATGATGTCGACCCAACCCAATATAGAAGAGTTATTGGGTCACTAAGATACCTTTGTCACACAAGGCCTGACTTAGCATACAATGTAGGTATGGTAAGTAGATTCATGCAGAAGCCAAAGGTATCACTCCTAGCAGCGACGAAGAGGATACTAAGGTATCTAAAAGGAACTCTCGACTACAACATTTTATTTCCCGCAACTGATGAAGGAAAATAATGCAAGTTAGTGGGATATACCGACTCAAGTTGGTGTAGTGATGCTGAGGATAGAAAATCCACAGTTGGCTTTGTGTTTATGCTAGGTGGTGCACTAGTTGCTTGGAGTTCAAGAAAGGAGCCAGTACTGGCATTGTCGTCGTGGGAAGAAGAATACATAGATGATTCTATCTGTGCATGTCAAGCAAAGTAGATCGTGAATATGGTCGAAGGGATTGCAACGAAGAGTCATGGAGGAATTACTATGAAAATCGACAGCATGTCAGCTATCAATCTGGCGAAGAATCCAATAACACATGGACAAAGCAAGCACATCAAAATGAGGTTCCATTATCTTTGAGAGCAGGTAGCAGAAGGGAAGATGAACTTAGAACACTGCAGAACTGAGAATCAGATTGCAGATATCATGACAAAAAGAGTGTAAGTTGAAATGTTCAAAAAGCGAAGGTCTATATGAATATAGATAGCTTAAACATAATGAATTAGGTGGTGTGTTGAGATTGTAATTCCTTGTGTCGAAGCAAGTGTAGCTCGACAGAAACAAGAATGTGGTGAAATTATCCTAGTGTGTGTGTGTGTGTGTGTGTCGAGTTGTTTTAGATGTCGAAGTGTCGAAGTAGGTTGCTTGACACAATATTTTGACTTAGACAAAAATAGAAATTTTGAGCTTTTGTAATTTTGGGCTTTACCTTAGGGAGCAAGGTAGCCCAATTATAAATAGAGGGAGTAACCCCTATTTCGAGTAAGGAAAATAGAGAATAATATATTGTAACACACAACATAAAGTGCAGTTGCACAGTTGAATAATATTTTCTAAGTTTGATAGCAGAGAGTTACTCTGCAAAAATCTTCATCCTCTTCCCATATTTTGTCAAACCCTAATCTTCTTTCTTATTCAATTTTCTTTCTTCTTCTATTAATAATTACTGCGCATAATTATTCTCGCAATCAAGGTGTGATTGATTCACTCAAGTGAAGAGTGAAGAAAAGAGGATTTTGATCGGTTGATTGAATCTTGTTCATCAAGATTGATTCACAATTCTCAAAGTTTTAAGTTAATTCCAACAACTGTAATGTATTCTTACACTTAACTTTCATAATTCTCTTCCTTTTTTAAAATGGTCAATAATATTAATCATATTAATTTATCACAAATATATTAATTATGATATAAATTATAAAAAATTAATGAAAAGGTTATATACATTATTTGAGAGTTATATTTGAAAGAAATTTAGTACTAAACTATGTAATTATATTTATTAAACTTTAAAAATTTTCTTATAACATATTTATTATGTAACATTAAAGAAGACAATAATGAGTAGTATTAAAGAATTGCTACTCGATAATTAAAAAACTTAAAATAAATTTACGTGAATTAAAAAACTCTTGTTAAATTGATATATATATATATATATATATATATATATATATATATATATATATATTGATCGTACCTGATCAGAAAGTAGATTAGTGGCCAGCAAATGTCGTGAGCTCCGCTACTCCGGTGGTGATGAGACGGTGGGGGGTGTACCTGCAAGGTACTCCGATGCCAAAGTCAGGAATGGAGCAAGCAAGTACAGAAAGTGAGAGTAAGAATGAGAATAAATACCTGACTCTCTCGTGGGAGAGGGTATTTATATTGTGCCCCCAACACTGGGCCATTGGTCGTCTACATTGGGTTGAATTGCTAGGTCCAATGCAGATAAATGCCAGGGCTTACGTGGCGTAGGGAAGACTAGCACGTGGTCTTCGCCCTGGAGTAACTGTTTCGAGATCTCTGGAAAGTGGGCAGACCGACTCTTTTGAAGGTGAGAAGTTACCTGTTGACGTGTTCCCGCGGGAGGAGCACGTGGAGGACACGGGGAGGATGTTCGTTCTCTCCCCGGTCCTTATAGTGTCTGCTCGACGATGATGGGATCTGGTCGTGCCCGACGAGGAAGAGGATTGGGCCTTAATGGGATACATAGCATGATATTGGGTTGGGCCTGCCCGATTGATGGGCAGGTGCTGGCCCAGTCCAGATTAGGAGCCCCCCAAGTCGTTGCTCCGAAGTGTCGGAGTAATGACTTAAGAGGCAACCCATTCGTTGGGGATTGGTTTGGTAGGGCAGCATGCCCGAAGTGCCAAGCTGATGGGAAATGTAGGCGGCCAGGCGCAGGGATGTTCGCCGAGCAGGAGCCATGATGTCTGATGTTCTTTTGTCATTCAAAAGGTTATTTATGGTTGACTTTGCAGGGATATGAAAGGAGACGGACATGCTTAACCCGCGGGCACGCAGGGAAGCGAAACGACATGCGCGGGGCCTCGAGTGCCATATGTCACTCGTCATCAATGCCTAAGGCGTCTAGGATCCTAGGCACTCAAGTTCCTAGGGACGCCTCGAGTCCTGCGACGGCTCTATAAATAGAGTCGGGTTCGTGCCATTTGTGCATTTCCACTCTCTCCGCTCCCCACTCTCTCTCTCTTTGTCTTTAGCTTCCGTTGCGGCTCTTCCACTGTACGCCGCCGCACAGGAGATTCCCAACCGCCGTTTCAAGTAAGTTTCTGGCTCCTTCTTCCTGTTTTATGCTTTCTACGGTGGTTTCTCCGGTGAGCTGATGAAGTTCCCAGGGAGGCCACTGAGTTTTCGGCGAAAACGGCGGGGCCTCTTTAAATTTCTGATGAATGCCCCGAGGAACTGAGATAAATCTCCCGAGGACCTGATGAAGGTCCTGAGGACATGGGTTGAAGAAGTCGGGGGCCTGATGAAGGCCCTGGGGACGTTCGATGGACACCCCAAGCATATCTGCGTGTGTCCTCGAGCTTCATGTCTCCCCAGCGCGGGGAGGTCCAAGGGGTGAGCACCCTCAGTAATCGTGGTCGTAAGGATGCTTCCCCAACGCGGGATGTTCCCGAGGAAGGCTCTGGTCGGGGACGTTTGTTAGATGTCAAACATGATATATATTTGTATGAATTACTTGGCATTTTTCATTTCTTTCCATGTGGAATGTGTTGATTTTAGTGAGGAATGATGTTGTTGTGCATGCATTAAAATATACTTGTGGTGCTTGTAATTTGTGTGCTAATGTGCAGGAATAGGCATAAAAAGATCAAGATTGTGATACACAAAGATTGGAAGCAAGTTGCCATGGAAGGAAGAAATCAACAGCAGCATTCGCTAGGCGAGTGATGGCGAAGTTTCCAGCGAAGGTTCGCCTAGCGAACATTAGCGAGTGTGCCAGCGAAGGGTGGCAGAAAGTTGCAAAAAGTTACAGTAGGAAAACTGGGTAAATTCGCTGGGCGAGGAAGCCAGCGAAGGCTCGCTGATGTGCTCGCTAGGCGAAGGTGCCAGCGAAGGGTGGCAGTAAGTTCCACTTTTGAAAACACCCAAACTTCGCTGGGGCGAATGTGGTAGCGAAGGCTCGCTTCGCGAGTGATTTGGTTCGCCTAGCGAACCCACGATAATTCTTGTGGGCAGTTTAAGTCTGAGGTACTTAAAGTGCCATGTTTTAGTTCATTCTCTAGGCGAATGAAGCCTTCGCTAGGCGAAGGGTGCTGAGATTTTAATTGTATAAATAGATTTTCATTTTATGTAAAGAGGATCTCTTGTCCATTTTAAGAAAAAATTATAGTTTTCAGTATTTTGAGCATTGAAGATTGTAATTTCACTTGGAGAAGCTGAAGTCACATCCATTCTCGATTATTCGACGTGGATGTTCATTCATCCCCTCTCTTTACTTGTCATCAAAGCTACCATGAGAATGGGTAGCTAAACACTCAATGTTGAGGTTAGATGTAGTTGATCCTAATTTTATGTATTGCTTTTGATCTATTGTATATGAACAAAGTCTTTGATCAATATAGATGATGTTGTTTTCTCTTAATGCTCCATGTGTGATTTGTATTGCTCTAGACATAGATTCTACAAATCATGACCTAACAATTTCATCTCTTAAAAACCAAACTCTAGACATAGATTTGGGATTTGCTATTCGCATTGTGTTGATCTTAATGATTGTTGTTTAGATTGTTAGCGTGAGACATCATCTGACGGTCTAAACAACGATACTCACGACTTCGCTTTAGACATAAACTTAGTCGGGAGGACAAGCGGTTGTATTGGTCGGAAACCGAGTTCATATGCTTGATTATTCGTGTATACGTAAAATGGATTAGCAAAACCTAACCTTGACATGCTTTTATCAAAACTTTTACAAACTCTTTGTCACCAATTACTCTTTGCTACCAATTAATGTTAACAACAATTGAGAACCTTTTGAAACCAATGAACTTAAAATATCGCAACTATTGAACGGCAAGCATCAAATATCGAACAGTCCCTGTGGAGACGATTATAAACACCCCCACTATTACTCTACTAACAACATTTTCTGAGCAGTTCCTCGTACCCTTTCTTCGCCCTTTCACTTGATTTGCGGTGGAAGGGTGAATTTGATTTGGACTATCGAATTCACCAATTCCCTCTGCTTTTCAGGTAAAATGGCGACTATGGCCGCGGGAATCTTAGAGACCGACGACGAGCCCGACTCCTCGTTCGCGCCGATCACCGGTGATGAGGAGCTGCCACCTGAAGGCTGGGCTAGCGAGGAGCCTCTGGATGTCCCGTCTCTGTTTGCTACGAACTCCCATAATGCCTTCGCCACTGTCGAGAATCAGTGTGAGGGCTCCTCAAAGAACTGGCTGGTGTACAAACCTCTAGCACACCACTGCATCTGTTCGAGATTCAAAGGGATGAGATTCCCTCTGTATGAGTTTACTTTCGACGAGGCGGGTTGGCGCCTGCCCTTCAATAGTTTCCAGCAAGAGGTGTTCACTTGGCTACGCCTGGCATCTTCACAACTTCACCCCAACGCTCTCACCTTCATTTGCTCATTCGAGCTCGTCTGCCAGCACCTCGACATAGGGGTAACCATACCTTTGTTATTCCGTATATTTCACCTACAGAGGCAGACGATTTATGGAAGGCACAGTTGGGTATCCTTCAAACAAGTGAGTAGGCTATTTCAGACTTATATGGACTTTGTCCGCCACTTTAAGTCCCGGTATTATTTCGTGAAGCCTATCTCATTCAAGGCTGCGCAGACAGTGTACAACCGGGTGTTCAAAGAAATAGACGGGCTGTGGGTGGAAGTCCTCGAGGCGAAGTTCCCCCTGCAGTGGACGGAGGAGCACTTCAAGAAAGGCACGGACAGCTATATATTTAGTCCAGGCGCGCTGGCCGAAAATGACCGTCTGGTCTACGAGGAGATAGTCAAGTTCGTCTCTGGTTTTAAACCTGCACAGCTTGTGACTCCGGACGGGAAATTTATCTGCGACGACAATGGGGAGATCTTAGAGAAGGCTCGGTTGATTAATACGAGGGCCCGCCTCGAGACATTTTCCGACGAGGACAACCTCGAGCTATTAGGTGGCGAGCTACTCCTTGGCTAGGCTCTCCTGTACATTTTTGTCTTCAGTTTACTGACATGCTTTTATTTTTCCTTTGCAGGCAAAATGTCGAGCATGGAGGAGCGTGTTAAGAAGTTGGCAACTACTCGAGGTTCGAAGAAGGGCGAAAGGGACGAGTCGACCAGATCCGGAAGCAGTGCCCAGGCCCTATCCTGACACCCGGAGACTCCTCAAGCTCCCCCCCTGTGTAGCCAATCTCCTAATTTGTAGGGGTCCTCGAAAAGACAGAGAACGAGCGAGCAGGTGCATGTCAATCTTACTGAGAGCTCTCCCAGCGAGTAGTTCGTGCTCCCACCTTGACATTTGAGGCCGAATTTCTTCTCAGGGACCAACTCCCCGGCCGTTAGTGCATCTGAAGCCCATACCATCTTAGGCGCTGACCGAGTTTCGAGGAGAAAAGCCTTGGTGGAGGATATTGTTGTGATGATGCGAGTTTTTGCTACAACCTTGGTCCTGAACGATGAAACCTGTTCATTGGCAGAGCTGACCAAACTGCAGGATAGCTTCACGTCAGTTGAGGCCAAGATGAAGAAGCTGGGCAAGGACCTCGCGGAGTGTAAAAATAGAATGAAGCCCAGGTCGAGCTTCAGGGACAGCTGGAAGGGAAGCTGAAGAATGCCGTTAAGGAGAGGAAAAATCTAATGGAGCGAATCGTTGAGCTGGAGCAGGCTGCCCGACCGACTGAAGAGGAAACTGAGGATGACAAGCTGCTGACCTCTCGGACCGAACTGATCGCAAAGCTCAGGAAGACCGAGCAGGATGTCCTTGGGGCTGTCGAGGTGGGCTTTGCTAACGCCGTGAAGCAGCTCCAGATCGTGAACCTCGACGTTCAGCTCATCACTCAGGGGACTGGCCCTTACCATGAGGTGGTCGAAGGTCAGATTGCCCCGCCGGAGCCTGAGGAAGATGAGGACGATGAGACTATGGCGGACGAGTAGCCTGAGGACAACACAGTTGTTTAGTTTTTTTGCCTATTTTGTTTGGCCTGCGTGCCAGTTTTCATAATGACTTTTTCCCGGCCTGCGCGCCAGGGGCTTGTGATATTTTGTATATACTCTCTGAACAGCAGGCTTCTGCCCGACTTAATACTTCGTCTTTTCTTTATTTGTGTGTGTGTGTGATGTTTGTATGTTTGATGATATATCTGTTTCATTTTTATCTAAGTAATTGGGGGTTTCACTCGACTTTGTTGATCCTCAACAGTGTAGAGAACTGGTCGAGTGGTCGGAGCTGTATTCCGACCTTCGACGAGGCTAAGAGCTCGATCGAGGTCTTAGCTTCGTGGCGTGGGCTTCCCATCACGAGCTGGGTGCCCTGCCAAATTGGTACGACAACGGTGGAGCTCGGTTGAGGTGTCCCCGTCGGATCAAGGTCCTCGCGCACACACAACACGGGCCCTTGTCTTCTTGTGTCGAGGAGGGGAGCCGTGCTTGAACCTTATTGCACCCCCCGTAGTCGCGACGCGGATGGGTCGTGGGCAGTGTTTAACTGTAATACTGTTTAAGCTTTTTAGCATTCCATGGTCGAGCAAGTTCCTCCCTGTGTAGATTTTTGAGGTAGTAGGCTCCTGTCCCCGTTTTCGCGCGGACGCGGTAGGGCCCTCCCAGTTTACAGCGAGCTTGCCTTCTCGCGAATCTTTCTGGTTCCTTCGTAGGACGAGGGTACCTACCTGAAAATCACGTTTAATAACTTTGTTGTTATAGCGTAAAGTTATCTTCTGTTTGAATGAGGCTTCGCGGAGGGATGCACCCGACCTTATCTCTTCGACGGAGTCGAGCTCCTCCCGAAGGGACTCATCGTTCATCTCCTCATCGAGGGGAGACTCCGTTCTTCTCGAGGGTTCCCTTATTTCCACAGGGATCGCCGCCTCAGTTATGTAGGTCAATCGGAAGGGGGTCTCCCTGGTAGTGGAGTACGGGGTTGTTCTGTAGGCCCAGAGGACGCTGTGTAGCTCCTCAACCCATCTTTTCTTGGCGTCGTCCAGTCTCTGTTTCAGACCTCGTAGGATCACCCTGTTCGCGGCTTCAGCCTGGCCGTTTATTTGTGGGTGCTCGACCAAGGTGAAGTGTTGTTTCGTGCCCAGCTTCGCGACGAAGTCCTGAAAGTTCTTATCAGTGAATTATCTCCTGTTGTCGGTGACAATCGCTTGGGGCACGCCGAACCGGGCAAGTATGTTCCTTTAGTATAAACTTACTATGTTGTGGGCCGTGATTTTGGCCAGGGCTTCTGCCTTGATCCACTTCGTGAAGTAATCAACGCGACGATTAGGTACTTATTTTGGTATGACCCCACGACGAAGGGCCCGAGGATATCCATCCCCCACCATGCAAACGGCCACGGGGACGAGAGCGTTTTGAGCTCGCTGGGCGGGCCCAGGTGCATGTCCCCGTGTTGTTGGCATCCGTCGCACTTCTTGACGTGTTCCTTGGCGTCCTGCTGCATGGTGGGCCAGTAGTACCCTGCTCGTAACGCTTTACGGGATAGTGACCGTCTGCCGATGTGTTGCACGTTGATCCCCTCATGGATCTCCTGGAGTATGCTGGGGACCTTGGACTCCTCGACGCACCTGAGAAGAGGGATCGAGAAGCCGCGCCAATATAATTTGTCTTTGACGATAGTATAGGAGCAGGCGCGTCGCCTAATAACTCCGGCGTCTTTGGGGTTGTCGGGTAGTTTTCCCGTGATGAGGTACTCATACATCGGGGTTATCCAGCTATGACCGTCTCTAATGCCGTTCACTTTAACTGCGGGGACGGTTTTCTCGATGCTTGGACGCGAGAGCACCTCCTGAATGACAGATTTGTTCCTGCCTTTCTTCTTTGTGCTTGCGAGTTTGATAGAACGTTCGCTCGTGTATTATGTTCGCGCGGGACGTGATTCACTTTTTCCGAGGAGAACTTTTTCATCGTTTCCTTCACCAGAGCCAAGTATTCAATGAGGTTTTCGTTCTTGGCTTGGTATTCTCCCCGTACTTGGGAGGCCACGAGCTGCGAGTCGGTGAATATTTTGACCTCTTTGGTGCCGTGGTCCTCAGCTAAGCGTAACCTGGCGAGGAAAGCCTCGTACTCGGCTTTATTGTTCGATGTCGGGAAAGACAACGTGAGGGAGACTTCGATCAAGATACCTTCCTCGTTTTCAAGGATGATGCCCACTTCGCTACCTGTCGAGCTGGATGCCCCATCAACGTAGATCGTCCACTTTTGGGATCCGTTGGTCGAAGGCTCTGGGAGGGTCATTTCTGCCACGAAGTCGGCCAACACCTAAGCTTTCGGGGCCTTTCTCCCCTCATATTGGATGTCAAACTCGGTGCGTTCGAGCGACCATCTGAGCATCCTCCACGCCATGTCTGGCCGGCCGAGGAGTTGTCTCACTAGTTGCTCGGTCCTCACCACGATCTTGTGGGCCAAGAAGTAATGTCCAAATCTCCTGGCCGCGGTGACGAGAGCCAGAGCGACCTTTTCGATCTGTTGGTACCTAAGTTCCAGACCTTGGAGGGCTTTGCTGGTGAAGTAAATCGGCTTCTGCCCGTCGGGGGTTTCCAGGATTAGGACCGTGCTGACTGCTTCGCTCGTGATGGCGAGGTATAGGAATAATGTCTCCCCACCCTCTGGTCGCGATAGAACCGGGGGTTGCGAAAGGACTTGTTTGAGGTGGAGGAGCGCTTGCTCGCATTTCTCGGTCCATTCGAATGCGGCTTTCTGGCGTAGAAGCTTGAAAAATAGGAGTGCGTATTGCGCCGACTTGGCCACGAAACGGGAAAGTGAGGTCAACATCATGTTCAGCGATTGTATCAACTTCTTTGATTTTGGTGCGGGATCTTGGAGAATGCCCTGCACTTGTCGGGGTTCGCCTCGATTCCTCTCTCTGTGAGGTAGAAACCGTGGAACTTGCCCGCGCGGACGCCGAAGGTACATTTCTCGGGGTTGAACCTCATTCTGCATTTCCTTGCCTTGTCAAAGACCTTTTTGAGATGGGCAGCGTGGTCGACTTATTTCGCAAATTTGACGATCATGTCATCCATGTAAACCTCGAGCATGTCACCGATCTCTCCCCGGAAGACTTTGTTCATCATCCGTTGGTAGGTCGCGTCGGCGTTCTTCAGGCCGAAGGGCATCACGTTGTAGTAGTAGTTGCCAGATTCGGTCAGGAAGGCGGTGTGCTGCTTGTCGGCATTGGCCATGGGGATTTGATTGTACCCTGAGTAGGCGTCCATGAAGGACAATAGTTTGAAACCTGCAGAATTGTCGACCAACTGGTTGATGTTAGGCAATGGATAAGAATTTTTCGAGCACACCCGGTTAAGATCAGTATAGTCAAAGCACATCCTCCATTTTCCATTATTTTTCTTGACAAGTACAACGTTGGACAACCAGGTTGTGTACCTGGCCTCCGAAATGAAATTTGCCTATAAGAGGTCTTTTACAGCTTTTTCAGCAGCCTCGGCTTTCTCAGGAGACTGCCTACGCCTACGTTGCACTATAGCCCTAGCGGTTGGATCGATAGTGAGCTGGTGACAGGTCACCTCTGGGTCGAGGCCGGGCATCTCCGACGCGCTCCACACGAACAAATCAAAGTTCTCCCGGAGGCATCCTTAAACTGCTTCTTCGCCAGGTCGGGTAGCCCGGTACCAATCTTTACATTCCTATCTGGATCGTCTCCGAGGGCGACGAGCTCGAAGTCTCCGTCTGGGATAGGGCGCATTGGATGGAGAGGCTACCTCTTGCCTTCAGCTGAGAGGTTGTTGTCCGCTACTCCCTCTTCTTCCTGCTCGTCAGGGAAATGGCTGTCGAGGTCCACCGCATTGACGCGTGGGAATGGCTTCTGCACTGCGTCCGGGGTTGACTTCTCTTTGGTCTTGGGTTTGACGTTGATCGAGCTCAGACCCTTGGTTGCAGCTTCGAAGCACCTCCTTGCATCTTCGATATCCCCGTGGAAGGTGACGACCCGACCTCGGGTGGTGTAGTACTTCATATCCAGATGCATTGTAGATGGTACCACTGTGAGCTCGGCCAGAGTTATCCTCCCCAGGATGCACTAGTACAGGGAAGGACATTCCACTACCAGGAAGCGGGTCTTGACTTGTCGGGCAGTGTCATCACTCCCGAAAGTAACTATCAGCTCGACATAACCACATGGCCTGGTGATCGTGCCGTTAAAACCCTGGAGATCTGAGCCCACATAGGGGGTCATATGCCTTTCATCAAGCATAAGGGTCTCGAAGAGGTGGACGTACATGATGTCCACCGAACTCCCTTGGTCGACCAGGATTCTGCGGACGTCAAAGTTCGCCATCTGTGCCCGGATTAAGAGAGGGATGGTGGAGTTGGGCGCGCTACCTGGCAGTCCCTCGAGGTGGAAGGTGACGGGGTTCGACTTCCCTTGCACCTTCTCAAAGGTGGCAGTCTGTGCCGAGCTCACGGATTCCAGCTCGTCGAAATTCCGCTTGATCGAGCCTACGGAGACCTTGTTGAATCCTCCACCGGATATAAGCATCGTCGTGGGAAAAATTTCCCATGAGCTGCGAGCGGCCACAGGGTCCTCGGGGAGAAGACTCTCCCACACGCTAGGGGTGATCACGGGGATCTCGGTCTCATCGGGGACGTAAAAGTCCTCCGGTCTGGTGATGCTCAGAGTGACTTGCAGTCCGCCCTCTCCGGTGGAAGGGGCCGTTTCCTCGACCCTTTGTGTTTCTCGGGCATCTTGTCTGGGGGTCATTTCTCCTCGTATACTGCTTGAGGTGCCCCTCATTGATCAGAATTTCTATCGCATCCTTGAGGTGGATGTAGTCCTCAGTGACATTCCCATGGCTCCTATGGAACCTGTAGTACTTGGACTTGTCAACATTAGCTTTGGGGGGTGCCGGCTTCGGAAAGCGGACACCTCCTTTCTAGAATTCCAAGTTGGCGCACTCGGCCAGAATTCGCTCGCGGGGAGCAGTAAGTGGTGTGTACTTCGTGAACCAACCATCTGGACCTCTTGATTCACGAGAGTCCCTGGGATAGTCTTCTCTTCTTCTCTCACCCCCTCATCGGGGAGCGGTAAAGTCTTCTTGCCTGGAGCTTCGGGGGCCCTCTTGGTGCCGCGAGTCGCGGGCCCAGTGGGCAGCCTCAGTCTCCTCGTACTGAATGTACGCTTGGGCCTTGTAGAGGAGCTCTTCCAAGTTGCGGGGCTTCTGGATGCCCACAGCCTTGGCAAACTCAATGCGAGGTCGTAATCCTCGCTCGATCAGGAACTTCTTCATGTCATCGGTAGTGGCTATCTCGACGGCTTCCCGATTGAATCTCTCGATGTAATCTCTGAGAGATTCGTTCCTCCCTTGAAAGATGGCTTCCAGGGAGGCCACCATCTTCGGGTGGCGTCAGGATGTAGTGAAATGCCTGGAGAACTTTCTCTTCAGTTCCTTCCAAGCAGTGATGAACTCCGGGGTGAGGCTTTTGTACCACGCCATGGCACCTTTTCGAAGGGTGGTTGGGAAGAGCCTGCACTTGATAGCTCCCCGGACATTCCTGTAGTCGAGCATAGCCTCGAAGCTCTCGACGTGGTCATCCGGGTCGGTAGTGTCGGCGTACATCGCCAAAGGTGCGGGCTTCTCCATCTCGACGGGTATAGGTGTATCCATAATCTCCTTGGACAGGGGGTACACTGGTCGTCTCCATCACTCCTAACTGGTAACTGCGAAGGGGAGTGATCGCCACGATCGCGCCTATGTCGTCGGGAGGGACTCCTTGGTCGTCTCTTTGCCTTTTCGCCGTCAGCTCTGCTCTTTTTTTGGACAGGGGAGCGTCGTTGTTCCTTCCGAGCAGGGGAGTGGTTGCGCTTCTGAGCGACCACAGGCTGGGGAGGAGAAGGGTTGTGTGATGTGGGACCACGATGTCTCCGCGAAGGAGAGCGTCGTTGTCACTCCCTTTCGAGCGCTTATATCCGCATATTCTACTGGGAGATCAATAAGTTGGTCTGATTGACCAGTGCAAACAGGGCCACCGTAATTGGGTCAGCATTTGGTGGTGCAGTGACAGGCTGTTAGAAAGCTAGGTCATTGTCATGTTAGGCAGCGTTGTATGCCGCATCGTCAGAGGAGGTAGAGGCAGTACGCCCATCCCTCTCGTCGCCTTCTTCGACGTTGACGACCACATTGGGCTCGTGGTCGTCTCCGTTGTTGAACTGTACGAAGGCGGTGTCCAGAGCCTTGGCCTCAGGTCGAGGGCTGGCCATGATTGTCATAAAATGGAAGTTGATTTAGTTTTACAAGGAGAAAAATGGGAAAGCAAAAGTTCCCACAAACGGCGCCACTGATCGTACCTTATCAGAAAGTAGATTAGTGGCCAGCAAACGTCGTGAGCTCCGCTACTTCGGTGGTGATGAGACGGTGGGGGGTGTACCTGCAAGATACATCGATGCCAAAGTCAGGAATGGAGCAAGCAAGTACAGAAAGTGAGAGTAAGAACAAGAATAGAATACTTGACCCTCTCGTGAGAGAGGGTATTTATATTGTGCCCCCAGCGCTGGGCCAACGGTCGTCTACACTGGGTTGGATTGCTAGACCCAATGCAGATAACTGTCAGGGCTTACGTGGCATAGGGAAGACCAGTACGTGGTCTTCACCCTTGAGTAACTGTCCCGAGATCTCCGAAAAGTGGACAGACCGACTCTTTCAGAGGTGGGTAGTTACATGATGACGTGTCTCTGCGAGAGGAGCACGTGGAGGACGCGGGGAGGATGTTCGCTCACTCCCCGGTCCTTATAGTGTCTGCTCGGCGATGATGGGATTTAGTCGTGCCCGACGAGGAAGAGGATTGGGCCTTAATGGGCTGCGTAGCATGATATTGGGTTGGGCCTGCCCGACTGATGGGCAGGCGTTGGCCCAATCCAGAACATATATATATATATATATATATATATATATATATATATATATATATATATATTTGTGAGATGCCCAATAAGGACCGAAGAAAATTACGAAAAAAAAAAGAATGGTTTATCAACTAAAAAATTACTATATTATAATGTTTTGGTAAAATAATCTTACACTAATAATTTGATAATAATAATAATAATAATTTTTTGAAATATATTTTGAATCCAAAAAATATATATAAAAAATCTTAATTATATTTTCTATTTCTTTTCTATTATAAATTAATCATATAAAATTTATTTACATTTTTAAATATATTTATAGAAAAATCTTGTTTCATTTTTATTTTTAAATAAGTATGTTAGTTTTTAAGCATAGAAATTTATAAAACAGATGAATAAAAAAGAGAAAAAAATAGAAAAAAAAATAGAATTAGAGTTGAGCAAAAATTAATTTAAGATTATCTACTTTATCGTTAAAGTTGATTACCAAAATTTTATTTAAAATTTATTTTAACATTTTTTTCCCCAGAGCATAGAATTTTATCCGCTTGTGCTCCAGAGCGGCCAAAATCGCCTAAGTCCAACCCAAAAGGGGGTAAAAGTTACCTTTCTGCCCCTCAAACCGGGCAAGGAATGCATCGTTCCTCCCCGGAATCACTGCCCGTCACGCACGACTCCGATTGCTCCCCGAACAGTTAAGGGCAGGTGCTCGAAACTATGTCTGTGCCCGACATAACGGCTAGTTTCGGGCACTCTGCCCGACATAACGACTAGTTTGGGTAGCTACCTATTCTTTGAAAAAACGGTTATTCCGCCCCGAAAATAGGACCGTTGGCCACGCGCTGGGGGCTCTATATAAACCCTCTCGCTTGAGAGGGTCAGGTATCCAATATTCACCCTACGAACTAACACTTGTACTTGCCCCTTTTTCTCTGACCCTTTCTTACTTGAGAGCGTCGGAGTGCCTTGCAGGTACACCCCCTCCTCCTCTCCATATGACCAGCATCCCAGACGTACTTGGTGGCCCACTTCTACAGGATCTGATCCAGCCTTCACGATCAGTGGCGCCGTCTGTGAGAATCATAGTTCTCCCCATCTTTCTTTCTCCGGAAACCGAAGATCAAAACAATTCTCAAAGATCATCATCATCATGGCCTCTCAAGATCGCGCCAAGGATGCTCTCCAAACCACTGTCTTCCCCGTCAACAAATCTGACGTTGACGACTAGTCATCTCTCCTTAGAGATGCCCGTTTTCTAAGGGACGGAGCCACTGCTTCTCCTTCCCCTACCCCTGCTGATCGCAACAATGACCTATCTTCACTTGACGTCCAGCTCGTTGCCGTTCCGCCCAATGCCGACCCGGCCGTGGCAGCCCTCTTGGAGGCAATCAACAAAACCAACACCCTAATCCTACAACAGAGCGAGAGGATTGGGGCGTTAGAAGAAGCCAAGCGTCCAAGATCCCCTCCTCCGCAGAGGAACCAGCGACGATCAAGGAGCCCGCAGCCCCGGAGAGATATTGACCCTTGTGCCGCCCGAAAGCGTGACCAGTTTTTCCCGCGTAACCAGCATTCTCCCGGTCACAAGTGGACTCGAAGGAACGAGCAGTCTCCCCCGGTCAAGTCTAAAGGTCGGGCCCGTTCACCATCTCCCCGAAGGAATCACTCACTTTCTCCTCGAAGGAACCATTCCCCTTCTCCCCGAAGGAACCGCCGCAGCGAGCGTACCCTTTGGTCCTCGTCATTCACCAGTTCTAGCAGCGACGATAAGCCTCGCGGCCCATTGTCCCAAGAGATCTTGGCTACCCGTCTCCCAAAGGGCCTGGAGAAGCCCCCGTCACTCGGCACGTACGACGGGACCACTGACCCCGACGAGCACATCGAGAACATCGATGCGCTGTTGGACTATCGCGGCGTATGAGGCACCATCAAATGCCGGCTATTTCCGACCACGCTCCGTAAGGGGGCGATGACATGGTACAAGCAGCTGCCCGAGGAGTCCATCACCTCATGGAGACAACCGGGCAACTTGTTCTCTCGGTATTTCACAGCATCTCGCCGTCACCCCAAGACCGAGGCCTCCCTTGCTGCCATAATCCAAGGAAAGGACGAACCTCTCCATGCATATATCGAGAGGTTCAACAAGGAAGCAGTACAGGTCCCTACAACGGACGAAATGAAGAAGTTTTTGCTCGAGCAATGGCTTCGCCCGGGCTCCGAGTTCTCTAAAGCCGTCGGCCTCGCACCACCGAGGAACCTAGACGCCCTCCTCCTCAAAGCCCAATCACACATTCAGTACAAAGAGAATGTTGCAGCCTGCAACGTCTGAGCATCACACCATCAGGAGAACGCTCGGACCTTTAGAGGTGAGGAGGCCTCAACATCTCGTCGAGGTGAACAGAGGCGCAAGGACCATTCTCGTGACTCCCGTGACAACAAGGGGCCCTCCGGGCAGTTCCATGACTACACCCCCCTGACCGTCTCCAGGGAGAAGATTTTGTCCAAATGTGCCAATTCGGAGTTCAAGCAGGCAGGGGTCCACTTCCCCAAACAACTGCCGGCCAGACCAAACGTGGACAAATCGAAATACTGCCATTTCCACAAGAGTCACTGTCACACTACAGAAGACTGCATCCATCTGAAGGATGCCATTGAGATACTGATCAGGGACGGCCACCTGAAACAGTTCGTGAAGAAGAAAGAAACTCCTCGGCAGGACGCCCAGGAGTCCAAGAAGATAGAGGAGGAAGTACCCTCCTCGGAAGACGCCAACATACAGGTCGCTATGTCCATATCGCGACCGGAGGACTTCTACGTCCCGCACGGGCTCAGCGCCCCTGCTTATTTCCTAGCCCATAGCCTGTGGGAGACGTTTCCCTCCGCCATGGTTATCTCCGGCGGGGGCTTCAACAAAGTCACGGTGGGCTTCGTGAAATGAAAATTCGAGCATCTGATCAACACAAGCTCCAACAAGGTGACCACGCCTGATCAGGCCCAGAAGGGCTCCGTTCCCATCTCCTTCTACCTGGAAGACCTCCTCGGGGGATCCCCGAATTCGAGCATACCCTTGCTCGTCAGAGCCCAAATGGCAAACTTCAAAGTTCGCAGAATCCTAGTCGACTAGGGCAGCTCAGTCGACATCATGTACTCCAAGCTGTTTTCAACACTTCAGCTGGATGAATCACACCTTACCCCCTATGTAGGGTCTAATTTATAGGGATTCAACGGATCAGTGACCAAGCCATGGGAATACGTCGAACTGATTGTAACCTTTGGATCAGCTGAGATGGCCAGATCCATCAAGGTACAATTTCTGGTAATCGACCGCCCGTCGCTTTACAAGTACATTTTCGAAAGGCCAAACCTGGCCGAGTTGGTAGCAGTGCCTTCAACAGTCCACCTGAAGATGAAGTATTACACTTCGAAGGGAATGGTCGCCACCCTCCACGGCGACATCGAAGCTACACGACGGTGTTTCGAGCCAGCTACAAAGGGGCTCAACGCCATTGCGTCCAAGCCAAAAGCGTCGGGCAAGCCAGCATTGCCAAGCAGCTCCGAGGAAGCCAAGCCTCTGCCCCAAGTCGATTCCATCGACCTTGATAGTCGCTTCCCCGAAGTAGACCAACAAGAGGAACGAGCAGCTTCAGCCAACCCGTCTACATCGTCCAGCAGCAGCTCCCATCCGATGCGCCCTATCCCAGATGGCAACTTCGAGATCGTTCTGTTCGGCGACGACCCCCAACGGGTAGTGAAGATTGGAGCAGACCTGCCTGACATCACGAGGAAGCAGCTCAAAGCATGCCTCCGTGAGAATTCCGACCTCTTTGCATGGAGCGCCACCGAAATGCCCGGCTTGGATCCATCCGTCGCCTGCCACCAGCTGACAATCGACCCGGCCGTCAAGGCCGTAGCACAACGTAGGAGAAAGTAATCTCCGGAGAAAACGGAGGCTGCTGAAAAAGCTGTAAAGGACCTCCTCGAGGCCAAATTTATTTCGGAGGCCAAGTACACCACTTGGCTGTCCAACGTTGTACTAGTTAAAATATCTAATGGAAAATGGCGAATGTGCATTGGTTACACCGATCTCAATAAGGCATGCCCGAAGGATGCCTACCCCCTCCCCAATATTGATAAACTTGTTGATAATTCGGCCAGTTTTAAACTTTTATCATTCATGGACGCCTACTCGGATTATAATCAAATTCCAATGGCAATGACCGACAAAAAATATACGACCTTCATGACCGAATCGGGCAACTATTACTACAACATAATGCCCTTCGGACTGAAGAACGCCGGAGCAACCTACCAAAGAATGATGAACAAGGTCTTCCGGGGAGAAATAGGCGACATGCTCGAAGTCTACATGGACGACATGATCGTAAAATCCCACGAGGAAACTGATCATACTGCCCATTTGAGAAAGGTCTTTGAACAGGCCAAGAAATACAAAATGCGTTTTAATCCGAAGAAGTGCACGTTCGGTGTCCGAGCAGGCAAATTCCTCGGCTTCTACTTAACGGAATGAGGAATCGAAGCCAACCCCGATAAATGCCAAGCATTCTCTGAGTTTCCTACGCCCAAGTCCAAGAAATCCATCCAGTCCCTCAACGGGATGCTCGCGTCACTATCTCGTTTCGTGGCCAAATCTGCGCATCACGCCCTACCATTCTTCAAACTCCTCCGCAAGGAGGCAGCATTCGAATGGACTGAGGAATGTGACAAGGCCCTTCTCCATCTGAAACAAGCACTCTCAGAACCACCAGTCCTCTCTCGCCCGGACAATGGCAAAATGTTGTACCTGTACCTCGCTGTAGCAACCGAGCAGTGAGCGCCGCTCTCATCCGCGAGACACCTGACGGGAAGAAGCCCATATATTTCACGAGCAAAGCGCTGCAAGGACCAGAGTTAAGATACCAACAGATAGAGAAAGTGGCTCTGGCCCTCATCAACGCAGCCAGAAGATTAAGACACTACTTCCTGGCTCACACGATCGTGGTTCGAATAGATCAACCCATAAAACAACTACTGGGACGACCAGACATGGCCGGTCGAATGCTCAAATGGTCGCTTGAGCTATCCGAATTTGACATCTGGTATGAAGGCAGGAAAGCTCTCAAAGCCCAGGCTCTGGCCGACTTCGTCGCATAAATAACATTCGCAGACTCCCCCGCGGGCGAAGCACGTAAATGGACCATTTTTGTGGACGGTGCCTCAAGCTCGGCAGGGAGCGGTGCAGGCGTCATCCTGGAAAGCAATGAAGGAATCATCGTCGAAGTATCACTCACCCTATCCTTCCCAACCTCGAACAACCAGGCCGAATAAGAGGCCTTCCTCGCTGGGCTACGCCTAGCCGAGGACCTGGGCGCAGAAGAAGTCGTCATCTGTACAGATTTGCAACTCGTGGCCCTCCAGGTCCGGGGAGAACATCAAGCCAAAAACGACAACCTGACCGAATACTTAGCCCTGGTCAAGAAGGAAATGGCGAAGTTCGCAACAGTGGAAGTGAAACATGTTCCCCGCGAACATAACGTGTGAGCAGATGTGCTATCCAAACTAGCCAACACAAAGAAGAAAGGCGGAAACAAATTCGTCATATAGGAAGTACTTCCTCGACCCAGTATCGAGAAGGTCTCCCCAACCCTCGACGTGCAGGTGATCGGCGACAACAACTGCTGGATGACCCCTGTTTACAACTATCTCGCCAAAGACGAACTTTCGTCCGACCCAAAAGAGGCCAGCACAGTTAGGCGAAGAGCCTGCTGTTATGTCTTGGTCGAAGATAAACTCTACAGGCGGGGATTCTCCATTCCGCTGCTCAAGTGTGTCGAGGAAGAAATGGCCGCGCACGTCCTGCGCGAAATCCATGAGGGAATCAATGCCCAACATCTCGGTGGAAGGTCCCTTGCTCGGAAGGCCCTTCGAGTAGGATATTACTGGCCGACCATGCAGCACGATGCGAAAGAACACGTGAAGAGGTGCGATAAATGCCAACGGCACGGGGACATGCACCTGGCTCCACCTAACGAGCTCAAGGCAATGTCCTCCCCGTGGCCATTCGCCTGGTGGGGCCTAGACATCCTAGGACCCTTCGTAGTAGGATCAAATCAGAACAAATACCTAATAGTGGGCGTAGACTCCTTCACAAAATGGATAGAAGCGGAGGCTCTAGCAAAAATAAATGCCCTCAACATACTGCGTTTCTACAAACAAAACATCCTTGCACGTTTCAGCATTCCCCAGGCAATAGTGACGGACAATGGGACGCAATTCACGGACAAAAAGTTTCAGGACTTCGTCGCCCAACTGGGCACGAAGCAGCACTTCGCATCCGTCGAGCACCCCCAAGCAAATGGGCAGGCTGAGGCAGCTAATCGAGTTATCCTTCGAGGCCTCAAACGAAGGCTGGACAAAACGAAGAAGGCTTGGGTCGAGGAACTGCACAACGTATTGTGGGCATACCGTACAACCCCACACTCTACAACCGGGGAAACACCCTTCCGTTTAGCATACGGGACCGAGGCTATAATCCCCGTCGAAGTTCACGTACCCTCCAGGCGGACAGAGTCGCCCCTGGACGAGGAGATGAACGACGAATCATTAAGAGAAGAGCTCGACCTCGTCGAGGAAATCCGAACCAGGGCAGCCCTCCGCGAAGCCTCACTAAAACAAAAAATTACCATCAGGCACAACACCAAAGTGATACGACGAGAGTTAGACATGGGAAGCCTTGTTCTAAGAAGAAATCACAAAGACTCTCGCGAAGGCAAACTAGCAGCCAACTGGGAAGGACCCTATCGCATCCGAGCAAAAATGGGAAATGGGGCCTACTAACTAGAACATCTCAACGGTGAAGAACTTGCTCGACCATGGAACGCCGAAAAGCAAAAACAATACTATAGCTAAGGACCTAATTCTCGGTTCGACCCGTCACGACGACAGACGTCAATTACCGACCACTATGCACGCCTAGATACAAGCGTCGCATACCGATAAAGCAGAACCCCGCTCAATAACGAGCCGAGTAACTGCTCGACGACGGCCCTCGATCGAGCATCGCTGTCGTCAAAATACCATGATCGGCAGAACCCCAGCTCACGATGGGAAGTTCACGCCGCGAACTGAGGCCTCAAATGCGACCTGAGCTCCGCATCCCCGCCAGGACATTCCCCGGTCGTTCGATCAGTACCCCTCACTGCCGAACACATCTACAACGAGCAATCCCCCTAAAAGATCACATAAGTTCAATACTCCCTATCACGGGCAGACACACATTCACAACGAGCATGAGTACAACACTTAGCAAAAAATAAAAGCAAGTAAAACCATGCAGATAGCAGCATCGAACATATAATTGAAACATAAACAAGTGGCCACTAGGACCACGGCTGTACTGGATTACATAAAATAGGGGCCATGCCCCCCCAAAAAATTAAATTACAACAACTACTCGGCACGCAGGCCGGACAAATTACAACAACAAAAACAGACTCCTCACTCGTCCATGTGCTCGGCTGGCTCAGACTGAGGCCCCTGGTCCTCCACGGCCGATCCTTGGGCATAACGATCCGGACATCCTCAACATGTGCCAGATAGTGGGTACCCTCGACAGAAAAGTCAAGCTCAGGGTTCACCACCCGCAGTTGATCCACGGCGTTCCTGAAGGATTCGTCCGCGACGGCAATACTGTCATCCTCGACCACCAGCATACGGGCGACCAGCTCGGATCTTGTTTTCAATTCCTTCACATCCTCCGGTTCATCTTCACCCGGGGCATTGACCGCCCTCAACTGTTGGACCAGCTCCTTAGAAGCTTTCTTCTCCACCGCCAGCGTGGAATTCTCCTTCTTTAACCGAGCTACCTTCTCCTCAGCCTTTTTCCGAGCATCATCGGCAACCTTGGCTTCTTCTCTGAGGGACGCCATGGTAGCCCGAGCAGCGTTAAGTTTGGCCTCAGTTGCAGAGTCCCCTCTAGCATAAACGGCTGCCATCTTCAGCATCCTAACCAAAGCTGAAGCGTCTTGAGCCACCAACACCCTTTTGCTCGGGCGGTCCATACTTTCCAAGCGATGAGACTCCGCCCGAGGCACGATCAAAGAGTTTCCCTCGAAGAATTTCCTATCGAGGATGCAGGGAGGAAGCTCGAACTTCACTTTCTCCGATACCCGAGTGAGGTCCACAGCGTCAGTAACCCTTGGCCGCTTAGATCGTCCGGTCAAAGGGAGGGGAGACCCCCGGGGAGCCGGTGTAGGAGAAGAAGAAGTCCCCGCAGAAGACTGAACCAGAGGGTGAGCACGAGCACCAGCAAACTGAGACTTCAGAGGAACCGCACCGGCCTTGTTCCTCGCAAGAGCGTTCTTCACAACCCTCTCATGGGCCTGAGGCATCTCACCTGCACAAACAAAAGACGAACAAGTTAGTCACGAGGAAAAGAAATAACACGAGCAAATCTAAAATAAATAAAACTACCAAGCAGCTTCTCGACTTCCGCAGGAGTCTTGCACTCCAGCAGTGCCTTGGTGTTGATAAACCGGTACTCAACCCTCTGACTACCGTCCTCCTCAAAGATCAGATTACCCTTGTTCGTCCAGCACTCAGTAAGCAGGAAGGAGTTAACGTACTACACCAACTCCTCGTGCGCCACGGCATCCTACCCGTGTAGCTCGTGTGGTTGGAGAACGTAGTCACCGGGCTTCTTGGAGAAATGATCAGGTGCCCAATGAATGGGGAACTTGTAGATTCTTTGCCCAATAAACTTCCCTGCCTCATCGCGCAGGTCGTTCCCGTCCTCATCCATCTCAATCTCCCAGACATATGTACTGTCCTGGGCAGCTTCGGACACGGGCTCGGCAACATAATACCGCTCCTTGAACGTCCGTATCGACTCCAAAAATGGTTTAAATAATTTGCGAGGCTGCTTCAGGGAGACCCAACCATACTTCCTCCCCGACAGATGCCTTTGAAGATGGAAGACGGTGAAGAACAAGGGGAGAGTATCCCCTATGGAGAGGTGTTCGCACACCAGCTCGAACGCCCGAATGAAGGCTAACGAGTTGGGGTGCAATTGCGTGGGGGCCAACTTCAAATGCACGAACACCGACTGCTGAAAATCGGTGAACGGCAACCTCAAACTCATCTCCTTGAAGGCGTATTCATACATGGTAAAACGGTCCCCGAAATTCGTACATACCCGCTCATCCTCGGAGGGAAAGTGCACCTTCCACTCCCCCTCTGGTCCGACCTCCGTGAAGACATCACCCAAATACGTTGCAAAAGTTGACACATGTTCAACAGGTTCGGCCACCTCCCACTCCTCCACGGAATCCTCAACGACGTCCTCGTCCATACCCTCCAACTCTTCTTCCTCTCCAACCTCACTGGAAGAACTCGAAGCCGTCGAGCTACTATTTTCTAAAGAGCTTGTTTCTACCTCAGACGTATCTAAGATAATCTCTTTATCTGGCCCCATCGCCATGTCGATCACCTGAAAACCAGAGAAGAAAAGTGAATTCGACAACAAATAAAATCCACCCTTCCACCGCTAAGTCAAGTGAAAGGGCGCGCAAAGGGATGAGGACAACGTCCCCGGCCTAAGCCCTAACATAAAAAAGCTGAAACCTCCCCTCGAGGAGACGCTCGAAACAAATCATCCCCAAATGAGGAGCTTCCCCGCGCTCATACCTAGTTTCCGATCGAAGCTTCGCCGGAAACCGGAAAGCTTCACCGGAATTTAGGAGCATTCTACCAGGAAACTCGTCACCCACTCAGAAGATGAACAATCACGACGGTTACACAAGCGTCGCCATCGCAACGACACCGTCAACCACCCTCCTAACTAAAACATATTAACACATCCGGCGACATGTCATAAGTGGAAAAATGGAACAACCACCGTCCACCACCAACAATCACCGGGAATCAACCTATTTCTCCCTCTAAACCTAGCCCTAACCACATGCAATCTACCATTGACCACCAAAAGGAGTAGAACAAACACAGGATCAGAAACTTACTTGATTTAAGAAGACGAAAGTGGCTACTCGGAGCTTGTAGCGGTGGTCGGAGTAAGCAGACAGCGGTGACGGGCAGGAGTGATGAAGGAGACGAAGAGAAATCAGAGAGAAAAAGTTCCAAATGGAACGAATTTCCCCCTTTTATACAAAGGGGCACGTGCAGACACGCGCTCGTAGGCCATGATGACTATCAACTAGCCATCATTACCTAGTGACTGCTACACGGAGCTCTAGGCCCACGTGACGCCCCAACGTTTCCAATTCTGACTGACCTTTAGTCTCCCCTGACACCGGGCAACAAGGTCACGACCACGAATCTCACGGACACCAGGGGTCACGGGCACATTGAGACAACCCTCCTCGTCCTCAAACGACGACGTCACGCTAAATCCCCGGAGTCGCGAGCTGTCCTTAAGTCATCACTCCCATGCTCGGGAGCAACGACTTGGGGGGCTCTTGTTCTGGACTGGACCAATGGCTGGGCATGGCCCAATCCGCTTCTGCTCCAGAGCGGCCCAAATCGCCTAAGTCCAACTCACAAGGTGGCAAAAGTTACCTTTCTGCCCCTCCAACCGGGCAAAGAATGCATCGTTCCTCCCCGGAATCACTGCCTGTCACGCACAGGTCCGATTGCTCCCCGAACAGTTAAGGGCAGGTGCCCGAAACTATGCTTGTGCCCGACATAACGGCTAGTTTCAGGCACTCTGCCCGACATAACGGCTAGTTTGAGTAGTTACCTATTCTTTGGGAAAACAGTTATTCCGTCCCGAAAATAGGACCGTTGGCCACTCGCTGGGGGCTCTATATAAATCCTCTAGCTTGAGAGGGTCAGGTATCCAATATTCACCCTACGAACTAACACTTGTACTTGCCCCTTTTTCTCTCACCCTTTCTTACTTGAGCGTCGGAGTGCCTTGCAAGTACACCCCCTCCTCCTCTCCATACGACCAGCATCCCAGACGTACTTGGTGCCCCACTTCTACAGGATCTGATCCAGCCTTCACGATCATATATATATATATATATATGGGAAATGCTAACATACACCTAAAATTGGTGGGCCCCACACAAAAATACACTACTTTTATTTTTTTCTTCATTTTTCTAATGTGGGCCCCACCTAAAATTGGTGGATCCCACACAAAAATACACTAAGGTGTATGTTGCTAATGCACACCTACATGGGTGTGCATTAGCATAACCCTATATATATATATATATATATATATATATATATATATATATAGGCTTAAATAGTGTTTTCGTCCCTGTAAGTTAGCGTGTTTTGGTTTTCGTCCCTGTAATTTATTTTTCTTGGTTTTAGTCCCTATATTTCACATTCGTGTTCGTTTTAGTCCGTAAAACCAAAATCCGCAGGAAAATCTGCGAGAAATCCCGCAGGAAACCTTCGGATTTTGGCTTTAGGGACTAAACAGCAAGCAAAAAGTAAGATATAGGGACTAAAACCAAAAAAAAAATTTTACAAGAACGAAAACCAAAAACTCGTTAACTTACAAGGACGAAAATACTATTTAAGCCATATATATATATATATATATATATATATATATATATATATATATATATATATATATATATATAATGATTTTCATTTGGAGGATTTTAGTATTGGTAATTGAATATTATATTATTAATTATTATTATTATTAATTTTTATTATAATTATCATTTGTAATAATGATAGTTCAATATTATTATTATTATCATTATTACTATTATTATTATTATTATTATTATTATTATTATTATTATTTATTCTTAATGTAAGATCAAATTAGTAAAAAAAAATAGAATTAGGATGTGTGTCTAGAGTTGCTCTAAAAATGACATGTGATTAGGGATATTATCGTGACAATTTTGGATTTATTATTATTATTATTATTATTATTATTATTATATAAGTCATGCTAACACGTGCTCTGAGCACTGATTAAAAATTCGAAATAAAGAAAATATTTTATGTTTAGTGTCGAGTGCATTGAATACACATAATTTTATAAAAAAATGATTTCTTTAATCTCTTAAATAAAGTTAAACTTACCTTTTTAATTTTTTTAACCAGTGTCCTGTGGCACTTGTTAGCATTTCCTTTATTATTATTCTCTCAATCTCAAATTAATTGTCATAGTTAATTATTTCACACGGATTAAGAAAATGTAATAGAAGAAAGAGAGAATAATATTTGTTCCAAACTTTATTTACCATTGGTGTATTTGAGTTATCATAAATGCAAAATGAGAGAATATTAAATTGAAAGTATTAATTAGAGGATATAATTGAAAGATAAATCTTACAATTACATTGCAAATTAAAATGTGATACTTAGACCATCTTTAGTGCAAATAGTATTAAATTCTTTAATATTAACTCTAGCTATAAACAATTTACATTGGAATAAGAATGATATGGCAGTAGATGAACTAACAATTAGTTTTCAGCAGCTATATAATCAACGCACACTATCAAATTTTAATGGCTCTGATTATTATTTTATTATTATTTTATATTATTAAAATATCAATAAAGCTCCAACACCTCTAATTCAACTGCTATGTATTTTTTCAAAATAAGTAAGATTGGATTTTTTTTTTTCCTTTCTCTAGGCATTTTGTTTAACGGCTTTTAGTTTCGTTTTAGCGCATTGATGATACTCTTTATTTGTATCCCTTATTGTTTTTCCTCTTTCTTGTTTAAACATTAATTGATATGTTGTTATTAAAAAATAACAAATTTTTTGTGTCCCTAGTACATGTGAATCTGTCTGAAAATAAGAACGGGCATTCCGGTGTCAAAGCAAAATCTTGCTTTATGCATGAACTTAGAATTTTCCTTCTTAACTTCACTTGGGCAGAAAAGTTGCCGACAGTTTCAAGTTAAATAAAATGGCACTAGATGGCAATTTGTCGACGATCTTAAAAAATAAATAACGGTCGTTATCAATATTTGCTAATTATTTTGAGGCAGGTTTTCTTTCTTTTTTTTGAGAGAGTAGGCATGTCTTCTTTGAAGTTTCATAAGAGACCAACTTAATTAAATTTCCAAGTTGTTAAGATTTTATTGTTGCTTTTCTAAATCTACCCAAGATAATGTTCAGTTAAAAATATAGAGAGAGAAATGTTTAAGGTTCAAGATTCACTTTTTCATTACATATTTTTCATGGTTGAAATGTTCGGTAGAAAAATGTTAAAGTCTATGTTATCGAATATTTGAGAACATGCAGAACAAATTATTATATTTTATTTAAAATTTGAGATATTTAAATCACGATTTAATAGAATGGCGTAAAATATTTATCATATTTTAACCGTGACTAACCTATTTAATAAGGTGGTCATGCTATTGGGGTTACAATAATAAAGATGCTGAATTAAAATATGACCATGCAAGCAAGTATGCTTGACAACTTGATATTCCAAAATCCAAATATAAAAAGTCAAAGCATGCAAACTAGAAAGTCAAATTTATGGTAATGAATCCCTCTCCATGTTGTTAATTGTTGACTAAAATATGATCTACTACCATTTATCATTCCTAACCTTAAAGGGCCCTCCCTAAACCCAATTTCTATTGGGTAGATGTTTTGAGGGAGTTTTCAATCTATTTTTAATAAATTCAAATTTACAAAGCATTTAAGTGAAAAATGTTTTCAAAAATATATTTTGACATAAATTATATTATAAGAAGAATTCTTTTAACAAATTTCTGCGTTTTAGTGAGTGGATTGATTTTTTTTTTTTATTAGTTGATGAAGGAAGTGGATCATCTCCCATGAAATACTGATTTAGTGAAATCTCAACTCTATATTTAAAAGTAAAAAGTAAAAAAAATTTAAAGATGAGGATGTGGATTGCACCATATCCTATAAAATTCACACATGAGAGAATTCATTCATATTGATGAACATATTGGTTCATTAGTAACCTTTACATAAAAACTATCAATTTATTAGTAGCAGTAAATTCGATACTTTAATTAATATATATATATATATATATATATATATATATATATATATATATATATGTGTGTGTGTATATATATATATATATATATATATATATATATATATATATATATATATATATATATATATATACACACACATATATATATATATATATATATATATATATATATATATATATATATATATATATAACCGGGGTGTGACATAAGCTTAGATGCTTTAGTATCTTAACTATTTGGTTTATAAGATCATATTTCTAACTATTACCTAAAAAAAATCATTTGCTGCGAGATGTCAATCTTTTTAGTTATCTTGAAGGCATAGTTACTCCTTAAATGTTGATCCGTCGTTGGTGGTGTATGTTGGGTCAAAACCCTAATAGTAAGGTAAAAACTAGTAAGATACCCGTATTTGATATTGTACATAATGTGTTTAAATACATCTGTAAATATGAAATCACTACGCCAAAAGTGTCCTTTGGCAGCACTACATAGGCAGCGCTTTATTACCAAAGCGCTGCTATAAGTTAAAAATTTAGAAAACACGGAAATTGTTCACTTAGAAAAATAAAATCGCGTCTAAAAATAAGATCTTAGACAGCGCTTTTGAGGCAAACGCTTTCTAAGGTCTTATAAATTAAAAAAAACAATTAAAGGAAAATATTAAACAGCGCTTGCCTTAAAAGCGCTGTCTACAGTCTTATAAATTAAAAAATATATATATAAGACCTGAGACAGCGCTTTTGGGGAAAGCGCTTTCTAAGTTTTTATTAATTAAAAAAAATTAAAGTAAAATATTAGACATCACTTTACTCAAAAGCGCTGTCTAAGGTCTTATAAATAAATAAAAAATAAAACCAAAAGCGCTGTCTAAGGCCCACCTGAGACAGCACTTTCATTAAAAGCGCTGTCTAAGGTCTTTTTAATTAAAATAAAAATTGAAACGGTATCAGTATTATTACTGATACCGTTTCATTTTTCATTTCATTCTTTCCCTCTTTCCCTCTCTTTCTGCGAACAAGACGAACCAGCTGAAACCACCGCCGTCGTCCGTCCTTTCACCGTCGTCGTTCGTCCTTTCTCGTCGTCGTCCGTCCGGCCGTCGTCCTTCCTACATTTTCGGTAAGAGTTTTTCTTTTTATGTTAGAAGCAAGCGAGTTTCATATTTCCGGTAAGTGTTATTGTAGTTTAGTGTGTTTCTGTTAGGTTAGTGTGAGAATGAGGTTAGTGTGTTTCTGTTATTGTTTTTAGTGTTACAATGGAGTAAGTAAGTGTGTTTCTGTTAGTTTAATACTGCTCTTTTGATTTTATACCTTCACGTTGTGATTTCCACCATAAATGAATGGAATGAGAATGGAATAATGTGCATGTTTGAGTTATTACGAAAGAAACTGCATATAATGAATTGTTAGATTCCATTTGTAATTTTCTCAAATTGTATTGTTATTATTACACAGCAAAGGTAATGAAAAGTTTGGTCTTGGCAGAGCATACTCTGTCATCCAATTAGCATTTGATTGTCTCTCATCTAACTACCTTTTTCTGAGTAATGTTTGTGTTACAAGTGTTTGGCATATTTTTAGGACAAGTAAAATACTTGTTTTAGTTTGATTTCACATGCTAATGCTTTAATGCTTTCTGGATAAATATAATCTATGTTTTAGCACAAATATCTATCATACTTAACACGAATCTATGATGCTTTAAATAATAATGAGGGTCATCAGACAAATATTAAAGTATCTATGCATGGCGTCTTCATGTTAATTTTATGATGAAATGCTCTTGATCGTATAGTTTTAAATATTAGTGTTAGTGTTAATATTGCTCTTAGTGTTAGTGTTAGTGTTAATATTGCTCATTCAATGTTATATATTATGTCATATTATATTTGATATCCTTGATTTCCTTGATTTCTTTATCCTTGATTTCTTTATTATATTTGTTATATATTATGTCATATTATATTTGTTATATAATATATTTAATATCCTTGATTTCTTTATTACAGGTTAGATGGCTACTAACGATGATCACCCACATGATGATGATCACCCACATGATGAGGTTAACCCACATGATGATGATCCTATTTAGGATGAAAGTCAAAAATCTATGGAAGAAGAGATTAAAAGAGGAATAATCGTTATGAAGAAAGTGATTCGTGCTAGAGATCAAGGCATCATTTTAGATGTGCATTGGAGCCCTTCAGGCACTCTTGTTGATCCTAACAGTCATACCTTGACAAGTTTCATTGGTGCACTTGTAAGGAATGTGATTCCTATTACTTGTGATGATTGGAGAAACAAACAGTTGAAGGAAGTCAAAGAAAAAATTTGGAATGAGATAAAGGTACCATAATTATGTCTTTAATTATGCCAACTAATAATGTATTTTAAATTATTTGTACTAACCAATGTGTATGGTTTTTTTTAGAGGTGCTTCAACGTTGAGGAAGAAAGAAAAGCTTATTTGATGAGATTGGCAGGGAAGCTCCTAAGAGGGTTTAGGACATATTTAAACCGCATCTTTCTTAAGGATGCTGACGGTAACTTTGTTGATGCAGAGTATCCATCTAAATATGCAAGTTTGATTTCACCACAAGAATGGGTAACGTTTAAAGCCAAACGACAAACCCCGACATTTAAGAGTTTAAGTGCAATTAATCGGGAAAGAGCATCAGCTCCCCAGTATCGATACAGGAAAGGACGTGTTGGATATGGACGTTTGGAGCATACTTTGGTAAGTATCAATAAATTGCAATGATATAATAATTGTTCATCATGAGTTATATTTGATCATATTATTTGGCTTTATATGTAGTTACAAAAGGCGAATAGCTCTGAAACATCTCTTCCTGCACATGTCTTGTGGAAGGAAGCCCGTGTGGGCAAGTCTGGAGTTGTTGCAGAAGGGGTTCTACAAGTATTTGAGAAATGTGTAAGTATAACAATGTTTCTTTAATTAAATCAAAACTTTATTAACAAATATTTGACAAATATTCGATATTCATCTGATTTTCAGGAGGCGTTATCTCAGTCTGTATCTCTAGATGATTCCAGGAGCATACATAGTCGGGCATTAGATGTCCCTGAGTATTCTGGTCGGGTGAGGGGTCAGGGATTTGGGATCACTCCGACCTCCTTGAATATTAAAAAAGGAAAGGCTCCTAGTAATACAGAACTTCAAGCTAAATTGGAAGCACTGGAAGCTGAAGTTCGGGAATTAAGAAAGGAGAAAGAAAGGGATAACGCTTCAGGTTTTAGAGATGGATCGGAGAAAGATAGTATCAACTGCAGCTTTCGACCGAATATTCCAGAGGTAATTATATATATTTTTATGAAATTAAATTAGTAGCTTAAATTATTTAAATGACATATATACACATTAACAATGTCATATTTATTTTTGGTTTTAAGGCGTTTCCCATTGTCAGCTCTTCTTATCTTCACCAACTTATCAGATGGTTGGCAAGGGAAAAGTGTATAACACTTCGGTAGAATTACTTCACAATAACCCACTCCCTACTGGATGCATGAAAGTATCGGTTGATATTGCTATAGAGGCGGGTGCATTATTACCCTATCCTGACGATGTTTCGGATGCAACATTGGTGGGAGATGCTATAGGGTCGTATGTTGCATGGCCGTCAAACCTCATACTCGTAGGATATGAGGTATGCTTAAAACCGTTATGAACCTTTGTTAACCTTAATGTGTAGATTCAAATATTTTACGAGCATTTTATTTTCATTTTTTACATGGTAATGTTATTTAGACTCCAACAAAATCCAAAACAAAGGATAAGGGGATTCCGGAGCATACCGAGTCCGTTGTCTCAAAAAAAGAGGTACATCACAATTATATGATATTTATGCATGGAAAATGTTAAATTGGATATCTTATACTTCATCTAACAAATTATATGATATATAGCTGCCTGGTAAAGAGATTAGCAACGTTTCAACACAGAAAAATGTTGGTGCTAAGAAGAACAGGGCTAGAAAACAACCTATCTCCAAGTTTAGGTCGTGCCTTTAGACGTTTCTACAATTGACAGATATTCCGACCGGAGGTGTTCGTCTTATACATATGGAGAAAGGTATATATGGCTTTGAACATGAACAAACTATTGGTAATGAAGAGTTCGAGCAAGTTTTCAATCATGAAGAATTGGGCGTCAGTGTTGTCAATACATACGTGAGGTATATACCCGATCTACTTTGGTATATTAATTGAACAACTTATTTACTTTATGTTTCAAATGAATAGTCTAATGTTAATGATGTTTTTATTTAAGGTTTCTGTATGACAAAGTTATGCACCCACGTGGATTGCAGCAAAGATTTGCATTCTTATGTCCCGCGTCTGTCAACTTATCCTTAATAATAAATAAACCAGATGAGGTCCTGGCGTATGTACGCGACGTCTTTATGGACAACCAAGAAACGGAAAAGTTGTTCCTTTTACTGTTTAATACTGGGTTAGATTTTCATTCTAAATTCATCTATTATAGTTTTTTTGTATTTTGACGTCGTGTAGAAAGTTTCCATCTAACACTTGTTTAATCTTACAGTGGACATTGGTTGTTGGTCGCAATTAATCCTAGCAGAGAAGTGGTGTATTATCTGGATTCGTTAGGAAATGATTGGACAACATACCCGGATATGAAGAAATGTATTGACACGTAAGTGAGATTGTTCTAAATATGAATGTGTATATTTATTTGTTTGTTTATTTATTTATGTGAATTGTTCTAAATATTCATTTATATTTTATTAGCGTTATACAAGCTTTCCGAGCACTACGAGATGGCCAAGTACCAAAGAGGAGAGGCAACCCCATTACATGGAATAGAGTGAAGGTATATTAATTATCACATGTTTTATTATATATTAGTGATGCTACGTGATAAAACTTAGGATTTATCCATATTTTCTTTTCATTTGTAGTGTCCTCGGCAACGTAATGAAATAGATTGCGGATATTTCATGTTGAGGTTTATGAGAGACACTCTTAATTTGGATCGAATAGAGATTCCATCCGATGTATGTATTTCTAACTTATGAGTTATTTTAATATTTAACACATATCTCTCATATAATGAAATAGTTAAAACTAAATCAAACTATGTTATATTATTATGTAGTACTTTGAAGAATGCAAGTGTGCTCATTACTCAATTTCTCAATTGGATGAAATTAAAGAGGAATGGTGTCAATACATTATAGAGCTCGGAGTTTTATCAGGTATAATATTGTACTCTTACTTTAATTGATGAGAATTTAAATATGTGTAACTTTCTAACTATAGACATTAATGTTGATGCATTCTTTTAATTGAATTACAATCTTTGTGTTCTTTCAGGACCTATGTAGATTTGAAGCAATGCTTTGGTTGGATGCAAAAGTAGTAGTATATAAGTAATATGTACATTTGTCTATATATATATATATATATATATATATTGATTTGAATTGGCAATTGTTTTGGATATATAATTTTGGTGTAAATTGGTACATTTAAATAGGTCAAATTGGATTGATTTGAATCTCCAAATTGTGGTATTTTTCTGGAAAAAAAATGGTTGAAAAACAGGTCAAATTCTGGTTGAAAAACCTGGCAATAATTGGGTTTAAAAAAATTTATATAAAAATTTTCGTATACCTTAGACAGCGCTTTACACTAAAAGCGTTGTCTAAGGTGGGGCTTAGACAGCGCTTTCACCAAAAGCGCTGTCTAAGGTATGCCTAAAAATGTTTAAAATGGTGGGGCTTAGAAAGCGCTTTCACCAAAAGCGCTGTCTAAGGTATACCTAAAAAGTTCAAAAAGGTGGGTCTTAGACAGCGCTTTTTGTGAAAATATACCCCCCTTTAGACAGCGCTTTTGGTATTATCCAAAGCGCTGTCTAAACCTTTAGCAACGCAGGTTTATACAGCGCTTAAAAGCGCTGTCTAAGGCCAAAAAAAGCGCTGTCTAAGGTCTTGTTTGGCGTAGTGAATAATAAAATTATTTATGCAATGATCGATCATTATATAAACTAAATTATATTAAAATAATCATTGAAAGTGTGCTAAGATCGGGTTTGGTTGCTGCATTTTGGATGTTTTGGATGTTTGGCTGCTGTTTTTTTATTGCTGCATGTCATTGGTGGTGTGATATTTCTAGTTATCAGACTGATAGTGTGATTTTCTCTTATTGAACCGATTGCATTGTCGTTGCTTGTTATTCGTTGGCTCATTGGCTTAGCGCTTTAGCGAGTTTCTGGCGTCAAGTGGAGGTTGTGTTTTGTGCTAGGGTTGTATCAGTAGCAAATTCTTTGTTTGTTTTTAGGTGGATCCTGTCTAGTGAATAGTTTCATTATCAGTTGTTTGTATTTGTAGTTTGTTTTGGTGTTTGAGTTGTTTGGAGGCCTTTGATCTTTGGCTATGTGTGTATATTCTGTATCTCTTAGCATTTATGGTGCTGTGTTTTTTATTTAATTCATTTGACTTTTTCAAAAAAAAAATATAGGAGTACTAATATAAAATCTTCGCTTGTCAAAAGGAAGGGAAAGCTTCAAAATATCTTCATGTTTAAAAAAATTAGTACCTTAATTATTGTTAATTAACTCTTGTTTAAAAAAATACCCAACATTTTTTGGTAGACTTTATTTACATTAAGATATCAACAATTCTAGTTAATCACATAAACCATGTCATTCTCAACACAAATTATACTTACATGGAAGAAATGTTGCAATATTGTTGTAGTACATAATCTAAAAATATGCACAATGAATTAAAATGCATTAATTATCAATTCAAAAGATGTCTGGAATGCATATTATGATCTAATTTTGCTTGGAAGTGGTCTTTTTCTGTCTTGTATAGTGTCTGCATTCTGGTTTATGTGATCCACTGTCTAGTGAGAATTACAGCCTTTCAAGTGCCGCAAGTCTGCTTCTGTCGTCGAGTAATTCTTGTTGAATAATTTTTGGAATTGAAATCTTTGCCTCTGATTTGGAGGTTCCATGGAGTAACTGGAGGATATAGTAATTTTATTAGTTTGATAGTGTAATTGGAACATTTATGAGATATTTTTCACTAAAAAGACACTCAGGTAACAACAAATGCATAAAACACTTATGTTTTTTTATCAGATATATAAACATAATACTAAATCCAAATTAAGAGTTGTTGATCATTTGCAATGCTTTCAATGAGTTACTGTAATGTATGGAATGAACTTCTAAGTTGCAAAATCAATGGTTAATAAGATGAGGTAAGATGGTTGCTAAAGTTTGATAATGTGGTTTCAATTTATTGAGTTTAAATAGTTTTTATAAACATTTACAACTAAGAAATATAGAACCCTGCACCATATTAGAACTTTGTAGATATTTTTGGTATTGAATATGAAAGGATAGAAAGTCCACTGCAGAGGCACAAATTTTAAACAATATTAATAAAAGTATGAAACTTCATAGAAGCAAGTGAATGGAAGTTGATAATTCTTACAATAGTGAGTACTCAGTTGTCACACTCCTAGTCGCAACAAATACGCATCAGTGAGGCTGAATGTTTCGTCGATATGGAACATAAGCCCGTGGATATCAAAAGATAAGTAGCATAGGGAATTATTATCAGAAGACAAATTCGGAACTACAATGTTAAGAAAATATCAGATAGTTTAAAAAATGTCAGCTGCAGAATGCATCAATCTTCAAATATATATCCCTCTTCCCCAATAAAAACCAAGAGTGGTAAGAAAAAAATTAGTAAATAACAAAAATAATTCTTCATCAATGAAGACCGCAAAACAATGAACAAAAAAAGGGTTAACATTAAAATTAGAAGTTATTTTACACAGTTGATTAACACAACTTATACCCTAATCTCTACTACATACAATCAAATCAAAAGAAAAACAAATTCATTTGATGCAAAGATTGCCAAACCGTTTACGATAGCCAATAACATAGTCATAATCTTTCAACAATACAATCAAATCAAAGTCATGATAAGAAAATGACTACACAACATATATTATTAACCAAATTCAAACAATGTAGGAAACTTACTTTCAACAACTTGTGTTGATTCAATAACAACACTGCTAGTTAGGGAGAATTCATCATTCCATCTCTCCATCTCTTCCTTGTACTCCTCTTGCAGCCGCTTATTGTACCTCTTCCATGCTTCTTGAAAAGTCATTCAAAAGAACTGACATTCCCTCATTTCAAAGACCTGAACATCTACAAAGAGTTCAATAATAGAAATCATGCTTAGTTTCATTCCATTTTATATCTCTTAAATAAACTTAAATTTTCCATACCAAACGAAAACCTGAAATTCACATTTTGCGTAATAAGACCTTTATTTCTTTTATTGACTTGTCATATTTCATTAACCTCTCAGTCTTGTCTCCACTAAGAGGTATAAGCATAAATTGCCTGCAAATATCACTATGTTGGACATTAGAACACTAATAAGAACTATTTATTTGCACTAAAACAACTTATTAATCCTTTCATGCTTATTTCGTAAAAAATTCTATGCACTCAATAGCAAAATGTGGAAGGCAAAAAATAGAGATAGACCACATTGAAAACTGGGTGGAAAATATAACGCAAATCAGAGGTAACAATATTTTTCAAATCAGACAATGGCTCTTAACAAAGCCAGATCCATAGAGCTAAAATGGCAAAGTAAAGCAAAATGCAAGTGAAGAGGACAGGACAAGACCACTGGAGTGTTATCATAGTCAGCTCCAAAACAACTCGACTTTCAATTTGCTTCAAGTTATTTTCTTTCAAGTTATTTGCTTCAGAATGTAGAAAGTGCTAGTAAAAAAACATTTAAATTTAAGACCAAATTTCATAAATCCAAACAATTGCATTGTGTATATTATGTTTCATGCCAGATCTACAAAAACAGCACGAGGAATATAACAGAAACTCAAAAACGTAACCGAAACTCAAATTAAGCGAAACTTACTAGGATTTAAAATGAAATGAAAATCTATTTTAGTATCTGAAAATATATTATTTAAAATGAAAGTATGAGCTCAAGTAATAAAAATGCATTGGGATTTAGTGTCTGAAAATATATTTTTAAATTTTGACGAGTAGTAGATGAAAGAATTAAGAGTTATTTTCATGATTAAAAAAAACTTTGGCTTTACATGAAATTCTCTATAAAATAATCCTTACTGTATTATTTATTTTTAAAAAAATATTTTTAAATGATAATTGTACAAGATTTAAAGAATTCAGACAAGAGAGTTTCAAAAAGTAGAATTCACAAAGAAAAGGTGAGTCTATATCTATCCAAACAAAAAAAAAGATGATGACACTATATACCATGTGTTTGAAATATTGTGTAAGACAAACCTTTTACAGGACAAAGACAACACTCCCGTTTGATTTGAGGTGTCTCGCAGGTTTTACAGACCCAAGATGTAAAGTCTCTAACATTTAATACTCCATAGCATTCTTGGTGAACAACTATTTGACATCTATAAAATATGTAATGATATTTGTATTAATTGAAATAATATTCATAATACATATTAATTCTTCATAGTTCAAGCCAGCATATGAAGAAAAAATGGATGGTGTTATCTAGAAATGATGTAGATGCTATATTACCTGTTGCAAATGATAATTTATTGTAGTCCCAGTCTTCAACCCATCTACAAACAGCACAACACTCTGTAGTCCACTTAGAGTAAACAGGTTCATACCTCTCTATCAGAGAAAAAAATTGTAGTTACATTATCACTATGAGCTTAAGGGTAACCTTGAAAATCGAAAAATTGCATTCCCAATTGTAGCAACCTGAAAAATATCACAATCATAAATCAACAAATCGCACACAAAAATCCTGACCATCATTCAAATACAATTAACTAAAATAGAACATTTTTTTAGATAAAATATTATCCTAAGTTAAATCATTGTTCAAGCAACATCATTACATAAAAAACTTACAGATTCTTGTTTAGTTGCCATGACATTAAAAGCATAACATTTTTTCCTTGTTTAGTTCACATTGCATGTTCAGTAGTTGGATCTTGTTCGTCATCTTCATTGTCATACCTACATTAATAATAGATCTAACATGAACCTGAAGGATAAACATAGAAAATATACACAGAAGTTACATATATCTAAAAGGAATGAAATTTTGGGAGAAAAACATAAGATAAAGAATGAAATCTGCAAAGCAAGCTGTCTAAGAGCCTTTTTAACATCAGATTCAAAAGCATTTGGTTGAATCCTTAATATCTTATAAGGATCCGTCACAGAAGAAGAAGATGAACAACAAACCCTAACTCTGCTCATCTTATTTTGTTTCTTTTCCTTTTTTCCAAATTGAATTCATGGAACACCATACCCGTTACAATAATAAATAATGGTTTTTCTCTCTTTTCCAAAAAACCTAAATTCAAAATGTGGGAGAGAATGAAAGTGGAGAAGGAAAAATTATGCGTGTGCAAAGAGAGAGAAAGAGGGATCAGAGAGTGAGAGAAAATGGGAGAGATAAGGGGAAATTGTTTTATTTGAGGCAACCAATGGGTGAGTCACATTTGGCATGTAAGGAGAGGTTTGGTTGAGATTTATTTATGACATTTGTTAATTACTGAATCATCCTTTTGATAGTGTTAATTTTTTTTAGTGGAAAGGGCAATTTAGTCAGTTTGGTGAACTTGTTAGTAATGGGTAGATAATAGATAATCAACTATTGAATAATGGAAAGAGCGAGAGAATTACGATGAAAATAGTAGTTTACATAATTATTCATTATAAAAAACTCAACATAAACTCAACATAAAGTGTATATATATCTGAACTGGGCCAGAGGCTGCCCCACTGTCGGACACGCCCTAAGCAATCTTCCCCTCGGGGAGGGCCTAATGAAGGCCCAATTCATCAACTCACACAGGGAGCGCTCACGCGTCCTCCCCGAGGTCTCCACGTGCCCCTCACGTAGGGACACGTCATCAGCCAATAACCCACGAGCAAAAGAACAGGTCCTTCACCTTCCAAAGTTCACGGGGCAGTTGGCCCAGAACAAAGACCACGTGTTGGTCTTCCCTACGCCACATAGATCTTGGCAGTTATTCGTATTAGGCATAATGATCCAACCCGATGCAAATAACCGTTGGCCAAGCGCTGATGTCACATTATAAATACCCTCCTTCACTAGAGGGTCAGGTATTCTATTCACATGCTTTTTTCTGCACTTGCTCACTTGTGCTCTGAACTCATTTAGGCATCGAAGTATCTTGCTGTTACACCCCCTCCTCTTCTCCACTACCGACGAACTAGGAGCACACGGCGTGTTGCTGGCTGCTGATCACTTTATGGTCTGGTAAGATCAGTGGCTCCATCTGTGGGAACTCTTGCTTCCCCGTTCTTTCTTCCTCAGAAATCCAAGAACCAAAGCATACATCAACTTCCATCGATCATGGCCAGCCCACGCACTGACGATAACGTCCATGAAACCGCTTTCATCACCTTCACCAACGGTGACGTTCACGAGCCCAACGTGATTGTTCCCGTCGAAGAGGGTGACGTCAGGAACGGGCGCACCGCCTCTCCCTCTCCCTCTCCCGACAATGCAGCCTTTAATGCCGCCAAACGCTTCGACAGCCCGACCTTCTTCCAACCAATTCCTGTACCGCCCAACGCTGACCCGACTATGGTGGCCCTTTTCGCGGTAATCAACCAACCAAACTTGATGATCTTCCAGCAGAACGAGTGGATCGGGATGCTGGAAAAAGAACGACAATCACGGTCTCCCCCGCGGAGACATCATCGTCCGGTTTCTCGCAGCCCGTCCCCACGACGACGAGAAACTTATCCTTCCTCTCCCCCATTGATACTTCAACAAGATGAGTCATGGAGCCCCTTTCCGCGATAACCTGGACGTCGTCCATGATTGGAGAGGCCTCAGCTCGTGGCCTTCCAGAAGCGTGACCGCTCTCCTCCCCGGAAGGAGTGACGCTCTCCGACTCCCAAGAGAAACAAAGCTGACAAGGCAGAGAAACTGAAGAGTTGGCCAAGGAGTTCTCCCCGTCACGGAAGGATCCCTCGGTACGACCTTTCCCGATCATAGTCACCCATCAGAAGTGACGAGGATGACCCCCGTGGTCCACTGTCCAAGGCCATCATGGAAACTCACCTTCCCGTCGGTATGGAGAAACCCCCGAGCCTAGCTACCTACGATGGCACGACCTACCCGGATGACCACATTGAGAGCATCGATACGTTGCTCAACTACTGAAATGTCTGGGGAGCCATAAAGTGTAGGCTCTTCCCCACGACCCTGAGGAAGGGAACGATGGCGTGGTACAAGAGCCTCAAGCCCAAGTTCATCACCTCTTGGAAATAGCTGAAAAGACAATTCTCCAAGCACTTCACCGTTTCCTGGCGACATCCAAAGACGGAGGCGTCCCTGGAAGCTATCATTTAGGGGAAGGACGAATCTCTCTGGGACTACATAGAGAGATTCAGTCGAGAGGATGTCTAAGTATCTACCTCAGACAATGTGAAGAGATGCCCGATCGAGAGAGGATTGCGCCCTTGCAGCGATTTCACCAGGGCGGTTGGCATCGAAAGGCCTAACACGCTGGAAGAACTCCTCCACAAGGCCCAAGCCTACATCTAATACGAGGAGAAGGAGGCCACCAACAGTGGCCACAACTCACGGAACCAGGAGAGTACCAAAAGCTTTAGGCACTCTGTTGCTCCCCGACACGACGGGGAGAAAAGAAGAGAAGATCGGCCCCGAGACTCCCGAGAGTACAGGGGGCCGGTAGGCCGCTTCCCCCAGTACACGCTACTCACAACTCCCCGCGAGCGCATTTTTCCGAGTGCATCATTTCAGAGTTCCAAAGAGGTGGTGTTCGCTTCCCGAAGCCGACACCCCCAAGCCCAACGTCGACGGGAAGCCCGCGAGGCGAAGAAGGTCGAGGAGGTAACACCAACCTCCGACGACACTGGACTACAGGTCACTCTGTGCGTCTCCGAACCAGAGGACTTCTACCTCCCCTACGAGGCAGACACACCCATGTCCACTCGTAGCCCATGGGAGAGCTTCCCCACTACCATGGTCATATCCAGCGGAGGGTTCAACAGGCTCTCAGTGGGGTCGGTGAAGCAAAAATTTGACGAGCTGATCGAGGCAAGATCCACGCAGAATGCCACCTTAGACAAAGTCTAGGTGAGGTCAAACCCCATCACTTTTTACCTCGAGGAGCTACCGGGTGGCGCCCCTAATTTCAGTATCCCTCTCCTGATCAGAGACCAGATGGCAAACTTCGACATTCTCCGCATCCTCAAAGACCAGGGGAGCTCAGTTGACATAATATAAGCTCACCTATTCACCACCCTCCAGCTCGATGAGACACATCTGACCCCGTATGTTGGCTCCGACTTGCAAGGTTTCAACGACACCACCATAAGGCCATGGGGCTACGTTGAGCTACTCGTCACCTTCGAGAACGAGGAGACTGCTAGGAAGGCCAAGGTTCGTTTCTTGGTGATAGAGTGCCCCTCTCTATATCAATGTATTCTGGGAAGGCCAACCCTGGCCGAGCTAACGGCAGTACCATCCATAGTCTACCTGAAGATGAAGTACTACACAGCCAGGGGTCGCGTCGTCTGTAATGCCCTAAATTCATATTTAATTATTTATTAATTATTTGTGAATATAAGGTAATTTGATGACATGTTTTTGTGTTTCATGAGCATTGTGGTGGAATTATATTAATAATATTGATGGTAAGAATAATTGTATCACATTATTCAAATTATTATTATTATTTAAAATAAGAGTGCTAGAAGCCTTGAGGATAGGATGGTCATTGGTGAGGGATAAGTGAGGGTAAGATGGGAAGGGCACATTTAGGGGTATTTTGAGTTAAAACAAGGAATAGTGAGGGGAGTTTTCATTATTCGTGTTATTTTGGTTGAAAGAAGGAAAAGAGTGCTCTGAAGAACACAAGAAGAGTGGAGGAGGCTAGGGCATAGAGGGATTTCTGGTGAAACTTCAAGAGAAGATCGAAAGAATCAAGACTCTAAGGTATGGGGAGTATCACTTTGCAACATTTTGATATAAAGATTAGGTGTTGGTGGGTAATTGGGGTTTTGGGGGAAAACCTAGGAATTGGAGGTTAGGGATGATGGATTTTGATGATTTGCTATGTGATGATTGTTGTTATTGACGTATATGTGATAGTTATAGGTTATAATAACATAATCTATGGTAATTTAGGGATAAAATCTGGTTTAGGGGTGTTGAATCACAGATGGAGAAGTGTTGTTATCGCAGGGTTTTTCTGCCAAAATCGCAGAGGGCACTTAGCGCGGCCTAGCGCGCTTAGCGCGGTCTGGAGGAATTTCGCCTCTCCGAGATAGAGGGTTGCGCGCTTAGCGCGGGTGGGGCTCGTTTAGCGTGACCTGGGACTGAAAAATATGAATTTTATTGACTTAAAATTCATGGAAAATATCTGTTTTATATTATAGTAATGTTGTGATGTTGCTGTAAATTGCTGCTATGTGTTGACGTGTTATATGATGATTATTTAGTGATGAAAATGATGACGGAGGTAGGATGCGTGAGAACTTGTAGCTAGTATGAATTATGTGATTGATTGAATAGATGTTGTATTGATGAGTACGAGGAATATTGATATGAATGATGATGCAAACGGTGATCTTAATGATGATTGTGATGATGTTGTTGCATCATGCATTCATGGCATTCTATGATGGGACTTCGGTCCGTTATTTTGGTCTTTTCAATCCCACTGTGCGGATTGGAGTATTTTGTGACGTGCTCCCTTGAGGAGGGTTGATGGCCTAGTGTCCATTATTATGACGATTTGGTACGACATGCATTTTTATGACGTTGCATTTCATTCTTGGTGGCATTGCATGATTGCATATGAGTGATATTGGTGATGTGATGTTTTATATGATGTTTTGGGTGAGTCGCTGTAGTATTTGATAAAAATAATTGTTGCCCTGTTAATGTCTTTTCATTATATGATTTATATTGAATTGTAATTACTCACCCTGCCTGCTTGAATGTTGCCTCTACGTGGGTAACGTGCAGATAACCAAGATTAGTTCGCGGTGCGTGAAGAGTTAGCTTTGGAGTCAGTTTCTTTTCAGTTGAGTAGAGGGTGTGTCTTGCTCTGATTATGTAACATCGGGTCGGGAACATTGTGAACCTCTGAGTTCTATTTTACTTGGTTTAACGGATGCTATTATCATTTTCTTTAAGATGTTTTGAAGTTTGATTTGATTGAAATAAAGTTATTCCGCTGCAATGTTTTGAATTAAATTATTGAAAAACCCGTATTACTGAGCAGTATTGTTATCAAGATGTTTTAAGATGAAAATATGACGCCTTTCTATGTTGTACTCTGATTTTAAATGATTATTTTACCGCGTACTGTATGTGGGGTAGAAGGGTGTTACATCGTCACCCTCCACGGGGACATTGAAGCTGCCAGAAGATTCTTTGAGGCAGCCACCAAGGGATGAACTCGATCAACATCAAGCCCAAGACCGCTGGCAAGCCAGCCCGAGCCGAGGAGCAGAAGCCACTGACGCGTGTCAACTCGGTCATCCTCGATAGCCGCTTCCCCAACAAGCAGGAGTAGAACAAAGTAGCGGTTGACGCACCCCAAGTAAATGGTAGCGACAAGCAGCCCCTCTATCTCGTGCGCCCCATTCCTGATAGCGACTTCGAGCTCATCACTCTCAGCGAAGACCCCGACAGGAGCGTGAAGATCAGCACAGGTCTCCCCGACTTGGAGAGGAAGCAGCTGAAAGCCTGCCTCAGGGAGAATGCTGACATGTTCGCGTGGAGTGGTGCAGAGATGCCCGGGCTCGACCCCGACGTGGCCTGCCACCAGCTCACCATAGATCTGGTCGCTAGGGCCAAAGTACAATGTAGGGGTAGGCAGTCTCCCGAGAAAGCGGAGGCTGCTGAAAAAGCTGTAAAAGACCTCTTAGAGACAAATTTTATTTTGGAAGCACAGTACACAACCTGGTTGTCCATCGTTGTATTAGTTAAAAAATATAATGGAAAATAGAGAATGTGTGTTGACTATACCGATCTCAATAGGGCATGCCCCAAAGATGCATATCCATTACCTAACATCGACAAACTGGTCGACAATTCTGCAGGTTTTAAATTACTGTTGTTCATGGACGCGTATTCAGGATACAACCAAATCCCCATGGCGAAGGCCGATAAGCAATACTCGACTTTCATGACCGAGTCGGGCAATTATTACTACAACGTAATGCCTTTCAGTCTGAAAAATGCCAGCGGGACCTACCAGTGAATGATGAACAAAGTCTTTTAGGGCGAAATCGAAGACATGCTCGTGGTCTACATGAACGACATGATCGTGAAGTCACGAGAAGAAATCGACCACACTGTTTATCTCAGAAGAGTCTTCGACACGACGAGGAAATGCAGAATGAGATTCAACCCGGAAAAGTGCACCTTCGGGTCCGAGCAGGAAAATTTCTCGGCTTCTATCTGACGGAGCGGGGAAATGAGGTGAACCCTGACAAGTGCAGGGCATTCTCCGAGTTCCCAATGCCAAACTCAAATAATTTGATCCAATCCCTAAACAGGATGCTTGCATCACTGTCCCGCTTTGTAGCCAAGTCTGCCCAACTCACACTCCCATTTTTCAAGCTTTTACGTAAGGAGGCCATGTTCGAGTGGACCAAGGAGTACGAGCGAGCCCTCCTCCACCTTAAACAAGTCCTCTCGCAACCCCTAGTCCTCTCACGACCGGAAAGCGGGGAGACTTCATATTTGTACCTCGTCGCCGCAACTGAGGTCGTCAACGCGACTCTCATTCGCGAAACCCTCGAGGGACAGAAACCGATTAACTTCACCAGCAAAGCCCTCCAGGGTCCCGAGCTCAGGTACCAGCAAATCGAGAAGGTCTCCCTGGCCCTCATCAATGTGGCCAAAAGACTACGACATTACTTCCTGGCCCACATGATCATGGTTAGGACGGACCAGCCCGTGAAGCAGCTGCTCAGCCGCTCCGACATGGTGGGTAGGATGCTCAAATGGTCGCTTGAGCTCTCTGAGTTCAGCGTCCAGTACGAGAATAGAAAGGCCCTCAAAGCTCAAATGCTAGCCGACTTTGTCGCATAAATGACCAACCCAATCTCCCCGGCCAATTGAGCCCACAAGTGGACCATCTATGTCGACGGGGCGTCCAGCTCGACAAGAAGTGGAGTGGGCATCATTCTAGAGAACGAAGAAGGAATCTTGATCGAGGTCTCCCTCGCCCTATCCTTCCCGACATCGAACAAGCAGGCTGAGTATGAGGCCTTCCTCCCCGGATTGTGCCTAGCCGAGGACCTTGGCGCGAAGGAGGTGAAGATATATACTGACTCCCAGCTCTTCGCCTCTCAGGTGCGGGGGGGAGTACCAGGCCAAAAACGATAACCTCATTGAGTATTTGGCCTTGGTGAAAGAAAAGATGAAAAAGTTCGACCCTGTAGAGGTGAAGCATGTTCCCCGCGAACACAATACCAGGGCAGACATCTTGTTAAAACTCGCAAGCACGAAGAATAAGGGCGGAAACAAGTCCGTCATCCAAGAGGCGCTTTCTCGGCCAAGCATCGAGAAACCCACATCTATCGTCGATGTAAACTCCATCGGTGACAGCAACTGCTGGATGACCCTGGTATACATGTACCTTAGCACAGGGGAACTACCCGCAGATTCCAAGGAGGCTAGCATAGTCAGGCATTGAACTTGCTATTACGTCCTAGTCGAGGATAAGATGAAAGGCACAAATTCTCCACCCCCTTCTCAAGTGCGTTGAGGAATACAAGATCCCTCACGTACTACAGGAGATCCATGAAGGAATCAAAGCCCAGTAACTCGACGAACGATCCCTCGCCCGCAAGGCTCTGCAGGCAGGATAATATTAGCCCACCATGCAACAAGACGCCAAAGAGCACGTCAAGAAGTGCGACAAGTGCCAACGCCACGGGAATATACACCTGGCACCTCCCAACGAGCTCAAGTCACTTTCATCCCCGTGGCCCTTCGCGTGGTGGGGGATGGATATCCTCGGACCTTTCACCATAGGATCATACCAAAATTAATATTTGATAATCGGCGTCAACTACTTCACGAAGTGGATAGAGGCCGAAGCCCTCGCCAAAGTCACGACACATAATATACTTCGCTTCTACAAATGGAACATACTTGCCCGGCTCGGCGTACCCCAAGAAATTGCCACTGACAATGGGACACAGTTCACCGACACAAACTTCCAGGACTTCGTTACCAAGCAGGACACAAAGCAACATTTCACGCCTGTCGAGCACCAGCAAACAAACGGGCAGGTTGAAGCTGTGAACAGAGTGATCTTGCGAGGCCTAAAACGGAGACTAGGCGAAGCTAGAAGAGGTGGGTTGAGTAGCTACACAGTGTGCTCTGGGCCTACAGGACGACCCCACACTCGACCACCGAGGATACCCCATTCTGACTAACGTACAGAATCGAGGCAGTAATTCTAGTAGAAATAAGGGAACCTTCTAGGAGGACCAAATCTCCCCTCTACCAGGAGACAAACGACGAGGCCCTAAGGTAGGAGCTCGACCTGGTCGAAGAAATTCAGTCGGGGGCACCGCTCCGTGAAGCCTCGCTCAAACAAAAGATAACTTTGCAACATGACAACAAAGTCATTAAACACGAATTCCAAGTAGGACGCCTGGTCCTACGAAGGAACCAGAAAGATTCGTGCGAGGGCAAGCTCACTGCGAACTAGGAAGGCTCCTATCGCATCCGTGCAAAAACGGGAAACGAGGCCTACTACCTCGAGAACCTGCACGCGGAGGAACTTGCTCGACCATGGAATACTGAAAAGCTCAAACAATACTACAATTAAACACCGCCCTCGGCGGATTTGGTTTGACCACGACAAAGTGCATCCCGACCATAGGAGATCGCTAGGGTACAAGCGCGACACCTAAACTTGAAACAAAAAGACAAGAGCCTGCTCTTATGTGTACGAGTAGACTCTTGATTTGACGGGGACACCTCAATCAAGCTCCATCATTGTCGTACCAATTAGGAAGAATGCCCATCTTGCGATGGGAAGTTCACGCCATGGAGCAAGGGCCTCGACCGAGCTCTTGGCTTCGTTAACATTCAAAACTAAACTCCGACCACTCGACCAGTTCTCTGCACAGTCGAGGATCAATTATGTCGAGTAAAGGCCCCAATTACGTCCCAAAATATTACATACATATCAACGGGGAAAATAAATACCCAACAAATAGCACACACCACATGCAGAAAAGACTAACAATAAAAGAAATAATGCATTAGGGCAGGCAAAGTCCATTGTTCAAACATTACAAGCCATGGCACGCAGGCCAGATAATATCAAAAAACATGGCACGCAGGCCAGGTAAAATCAGATTACAAAATATGGCACGCAGGCCGGGAAAAATAAAAATCAAAATATGGCGCGCATGACAAACAGCTAAAGAAAAAAATTAAACAGCGGCTTCCTCCTCAGGCCAGGTCTCCCCGTCAGTCTGGTCAGCTCCATTGTCGCACACCTCGGGAGCAACTACATGGCATCAACCACCCGGTGGAAAGCAGCGGTCCCTTCTGTGACGAACTAGAGCCCGGGGTTGACGATTTGAAGTTGCTTCACCGCCATGTTGAAGCCCAGCTCGAGGGTGCCCAGGAAATCCTGCTCGAACTCCCTGACCTGAGAAACTAAATCACCCCTGGTTACCAAGAGCTTCTCTTTGACACTTTCATCCTCGGTGTGTGTGACAGCAGCCTCCAGCTCGGCGACCCTCGCCTGAAGCTATTCCTTCTCCTCATCGGCTTAGGTCACCTTTTTTTGCATCTCCTCGAGCTCGCAGTAGAGACTGATTTGGATCTTAGGCCTCTCCTTGTAGTCAACAAAGTCATTCTCCACCTTGAGCTTCCCCGCCTCAAGGGTCGCGATCTCCGTCTTCAGCTTCTTCACCTCGATGAGGGGATGGGTCCCTTCATTGAGAGCCAAGGCCATCTCAAGGACCCTCATCATAGCACCCGCGTCCTCGGATGACGCCTTTCTCCTGGTCGCCTGGTCAAACCCCAGAATCGTTTTAGCCCCTGCCTCAGGCACGATCAAAGAATTTTCTGCAACGAAGAGTTCCTGGATACAATGGTAGGGAGGCAACACAAACCTCTCCCCGAGAACGCCCTCTGTGAGGTCGATAGGCCCGGACTCCTCTAACCGCGAACTCTTCACTGGATGTTCTTGAGAAACAGGAGACTGACTCCCACGGGGAGAGGAAGTGAAGCCCCCGGGTTGCTGATCGACCTTCGCCACCTGTTGGACTTAAGCGAGACGGCCCTTGGGAGGAGCCTTCTTCCCATCTTTTGTCGCCACGAGCTTCAACAGCTCTCTTGAAAATTCGATATCCGACCTGTATCAAAGAAAGAAGCAAGTCAGTATAATAAGGAGAAATGAGTGGACAAGCAAATAAAAACGTTCACTACCTAAGAGCCTCAAGGCCTCCTTGTCGGAACCGCACTCGAGGAGCACCTTGGTGCTGATTAAACGAGTCTCGAAGGAGATGTCCCCGTTGGCCTCCTGGACGAAGCTTCCGTCTTTGGTCACGCACTTGGCCAGGGTGGTGCTGTTGACAAAGCCCACTATCCTGTCATAGGCGAGCCTATCATCTTCATTTAAGTCTTGGGGCTTCGTGATGTAGCTCTCCGTCCCTTTTGTGAAGTTAGTATCCTGCCATTCGAGGGGAAATTTAGCCTCCAGGGTCACCTCCCGCCGCTTGTTGATGAGCGTCTCCCCGAGGTCGAACAAGGAGTCGACTGTGGCATGAGTCATCGGCTTCACAATGAAATATCTATCCTTAAAGAAACGGTCAGAGTCCAAGTACGCTTTAAACAGCCTCCTCGGTTGTTTTAAGGACACCCAGCTATGTCGACCATGTTGAGTTTGGCGCTGCAGGTGGAAGAGGCGGAAGAACAACGAGAGTGTAGTCCCGACTCTAAGATATTGGCAGACGGGCTCAAACGCCCGCATGAACGCGATTGTATTGGGGTGAAGCGCCAGGGCACTAAGTCCAGCCACTAGAATACCCCTGTTTGGAAATCGGTAAAGGGCAGGCGAAGTCCCGCTCCCCAGAAGACGAACTCATACATGGGGAAGGGCTTACCCTAGTAGCTCGAGCAAATCCAGTCCGTTTCTTTTGGACAGTAAACTTTCCAATTCGCCCGGGTCCCTTCAGCCCGCATCTCGACGGTGGCGAAAACTTAAGAGTCGTCGTGGACGAACCGCAAAATAGCGGACGGGGGTTTCGTCCCGGACCATGCGAAGGGAGATTCTTCATTCTCATCCCCATAGTTGTTATCTACATCCCCGCCAACGTCCTCCACGTCGACGACCACTTCGTCGACCATGACGACATCTTCGGGCTTGTGATCCATTTAACCTGAAAAGCAGAAGGAAACAGTGAATTCGACAATAAGATCAAATCCACCCTTCCACCGAAAATAAAGTGAAAGGGCGAGGAGATGTTCGACACACGTCCTCGGCCTAAGCCTTTTCCGACAAGCGCATGGTCGTGAGGAAACCCTCCTTGTTGCATGACACGAAACCCCTCCACGGGGAAAAGATTCCTCAACACGAAGTCTCCTTAGAGACTTCCTCTTGGTACACTCACATCCACGGGGAAAAGGTTCCCCGACAGTGAACTCGGCAGGAACACTGAAGCCTCGTGAGGTGCCCTCGACCTTCATCTGAAACCCCATCCTTTTTCCCAGAACCTTCATGATGTTCCTGAAATCTTCATCGGAAACTTCATGGTTCCGCCGGGAACTTCATGTGTCCGCCGAAAATTCAAGGGCTCCCAAGGAAATCTGCCGGAAATTTCATGAGTCTCCTAGAAAATTCATCCAAGACTCAAGAAACCCCCCGAAAAATTCATAAAATGCATAGAATCTAAAGAAGGACAAAAGACATACTTATGTGAAGAAGAATCTGGACGGCGGAGAAAAGGGTTGACGGCGTCTGCGGTGGCGGGTGGACTTTAGGAGAGCAGAGAGAGCTTTGAGAGACTTAAGGGAATTCTTGAGCTATAATGAGGAGAGCGTGCAAATGAAACGTACTTCCCCCTATTATAAGCTCTAGCACGGGAAGCGAAGCATCACATAGGCACTCAAGCACCCATACTCATAGCCGTTATAGGCATTTATTGCTCCTGACATGTGGCCCTAAAAGACACCACGCGTGTCCCTTCCAATCCCTCGCTTGCTCGACAAAATGACGTATATGTTCCCCTTTCGCTTCCATCACCTCGTCGGGCACGATGTTTGACTCTCACACTGCCAGAAACATTTCTCCGAGAGAAGTTGAAAAAGAGCCATGACTGCGTGTGACTGTGGTGATTCCCCGCGATGAACTCTTGACCGATTCTGTCATTGAAATCGTGGTCGAGCGTACCTAACGGCTCCCATGCCTAGCCACGTATGTTGACCCGCGAGCTCAGCGCCTCGGGCACACACGACACTCCTCCGGGAAAGTTCCTGCGCCCCCCTCGACACTAGAATTGACTATTAAGTCATTACTCCTCTGTTTCGAAGCAACGACTTGGGGGACTCATGTTTTGGACTAGGCCAGAGGCTGCCCAACTATCGGGCACGACTCAACCAATCTCCCCGTCGGAGAGGGCCCAATAAAGGCCCAATTCATCAATTGACACGGGGAGCGCTCACGCGTTCTCCCCGCGGTCTCCACGTGCCCCTCACGCGGGGACACATCATCAGCCAACTACCCACGAGCAAAAGAACAAGTCCTTCACCTTCCGAAGTTCACGGGGCAGTTGACCCAGGACGAAGACCATGTGTTGGTCATCCCTACGCCACGTAGATCCTGACAGTTATTTACATTGGGCCTAATGATCCAACCCGATGCAAATAATCATTGGCCCAGCGCTGGGGGCACATTATAAATACCCTATTTCACTAGAGGGCCAAGTATTATATTCACACGCTTTTTTCTGTACATGCTCACTTGTGCTCTGAACCATTTAGACATCGGAGTATCTTGCAGATACACCCCCTCCTCTTCTCCACCACCGACGAACTAGGAGCTCACGGCGTGTTGGTGGTTGTTGATCACTTTCTGGTCTGATAAGATCATATATATATAATTTTACAATTAACAAAATAAAAGAAAAAATAAAATTTTCAAACCATATAACCGGTTACGTCAAACCTGTAAGCAAGGACGGACCTAGAACATTTATGTTGTGGGGGCAACTTATGTATATATAAATTTAAAATTTATATCTTTTAAAAAAAATATTAAAGATGAACTATTTCTACTTTTAATAAATTTTAACATAATTTTAGTTTTTTTTTTTTAATTACAAAAGAAATGGTGTGAATGATAAGTCACAAGTAAATTTTAAATTTTTTTCTTCTAAAAAGATACATTAGCTTGGAAGTTTAATATTTTAATATTTTAAATATATTAAATATGCTAATAATAGTCTGATTCGCATGATATACTTGCATATTATACGTATATATTAAATTTGATAATTGTGTATCCATGTATGATTTATAGTCATTTGTGTGATACTCTTTAATATATTATATAAAAATACTAATGTATATTTGCACAAAACTTAAAATTTAGTGGGGGCAATGGCCTACACATTGCTACATGTAGGTCCTTTTTTACCCGTAAGTGGTTACAGGATACAATTGACTTTTAAAATATAAAAAATTGGAAGGTGGTAACTGGTTACACAAAACCTGTAACCGGTTACATGTTTCTTCTGTTTGACATTTTTGCTACTGGAAGGGGTAATAACCGGTTACACCCCTGTTGTAACCGGTTACACCAACTTGAATTACGTTTTTTTCACAACACACCACCTTAATTCAAGTCCTCCAATTATTTCATACTCATGTTCTTCTTCAGCCTCTTGAACATTTCAATTGTTAGTAAATCAACCACTTGATCTTCACTTTGCAATACCCCAACTTAAATTTTCCTTCACTCGCAAGCTCTCTCAAGTAGAGAAATCTCATCTCTATATGTTTGCTTCTCCCATGTGCAATGAGATTCTTTGCAAGGCTTATAGCATAAATGTTGAGAAATTCAATGCTAGTAACAAAGTAACACCATGAGAAAGAGAATGTTTCTTAAGAACCGAGAAACCTTTAGGTTTAAGACGAGAGGAAAGATAAGAGATAACAAAGATGGTTAAAACATGATTTTCACTCACTTTCACAAAGAGCGTTTTTGTTTACAAGTGAACCAACAAAATTATCTCTCATACAAAGTGAGAGAGCACAACCTATTTATAGACTACTAACATATGTATCTAATGTATGAGAATTAAACCATTACATTACATACATAATTATTACATACATGATTAATGTCATAATATACATGAATAAACTTCGACTACAACACTCTCTAGATTTCGACTTTGTCGAAATCTCTAATCTTCGAGTTTGTCGAAAAACTACAGCTATATACAATGTGTTTGAGTTTAATCCAACTAGATTCTAACAACAAAGCTACAAATATCCACATTGTAACTAATTACAAACCATAAAACAAATTATCTATCATCATGTAGTGTTTTTAACTGCATACAATGGAAGAATTTGCAACTTTGTAATGACTTGGTGATCATATTAGCAGCATTGTGATTGAACGAAACCTTTATCACCTCTACTTCTCCCCTTTCAATTTTCTCTCTGATAAAATGCAGCAAAACATCAATATGTTTTGTCCTTTCATGATAAGCTAAATTCTTCGACAAATGTATGGCACTTTGACCATCATATTTAATAGTGATTGCTTGACTTTGAAGTTTTAGCTTCGAGGAAAAACCTCCAAGCCACAGTGCTTCTTTCACAGCTTTAGTGAGGTAAATGTATTCCACTTCAGTGGTTGATAAGGCTACAACCTTTTTTAGTGTTGCTTTCCAACTAATTGATGTGCCGAACATACTGAAAGCATATCCAGACATAGATTTTCTAGTGTCCATACATCTTGTATAGTTTGAGTCCACAAATCCATAAATTTCCCTTCGGGCATCTCGACCTCTGACTCCACCATAAATCAGGACCCCACTCAGGGATCATTTTATCTATCTTAGGATCCATTTAAAATCTTTTCAATGAGTTTTTCCAGGGTTAGATATGTACCTACCTACAAGGCTTATTGCATAAGCTATGTTTGGCCTAATACATACCATAGTATACACCAAAGAATCTAATATACTAGCATATAGAATGCTATCCATATAGGCCCTTTCGACTTTAGAACTAAAAATTTTGAATTATACTCAGCTTTGAATTGTTGAGTTGTTGGCGTTATAACAGATTTTGAGTTTGACATACCAAACATGTCGAGAATCTTCCTTATATATGACTCTTGAGATAAGCATAACGTCGGCTACTTTCTATCTCTTTTGATGTCAATACCCAAAATCCTGGTTGTAGCTCCAAGGTCCTTCATTTTGAATTCCTGGTTGAGTTCAGCCTTCGCCCTCATTACTTGTTCGACAAGGTTGCTTGCTATGAGGATGTCATCCACATAGAGCATTAAGATGACAAGTGAATTTTCATGTTAGAATCTGAAATAAACACAATGATTGAAGTTTCTCCTTGTGAAACCTATATGTGACATGAACTTTGTGAATCTCCTATTCCATTGCATAGGATATTGTTTCAGGCCATACAACGACCCTTTCTACTTACACACATAATCCTCCTTACCTTTTCCTCCATACCATTTAGGTTGTTTCATCAAGATTGTTTCATCGAGATCACTATATAGAAAGGCAGTCTTCATATCCATCTACTCTAATTCTAGGTCGAACCTAGCCACCATGGGAAGAATCATTCTAATGAATCTATGCTTTACAACATGAGAGAATACATCATCGAACTCCACTCCTTCCTTATGAGTGAAGTCCTATTCCACCAGTCTCGCCTTTGAACCTTTTCAACATAACTCTTTCAATTCCTTCATTTACTTTGAAAATCCATTTACAACTGACTAATATGGCCCCTGCAGCTTTTTCGACCAGCTTCTAGGTGTCCATTATCATGAAGACATTTTATCTCATCATCCATGGCTTTCAACCATTCTTTCTTATTTCGACTCCTCATAGCTTCTTTGTAATCTCTAGGTTCTTCATCGAGAACCTCACTTACTGAAATTATGACAAAAGTTATGAGGTATGCATAACCAAACATCTGAGGTGGCTTAATGACTCTTTTCTATTTGTCTCTTGCCAGCAGGTAATCATTTGCTATTTTCTCATTTTCTTGAGCATCCTGTGCTTCTTCAGCAACTTCATATGGATTTTCACCATGGTTCTGCACTTCTTATTGTAACACTCCGACTTAATTAGCCTTTTATTTAATTATTTATTTGTGGTGATTTCATGTGATTTATGACGTGTTTGACCGATGTCGAAATTTGTGGTGATTTGTGTTTAATTAATTAATTTTGGTGGGATTTAATTAATTAAATTAATAGAAATTGGCAGAATATGTAGAGTTGGGAAATTTTGTGAATTAAGGGAAGTAAGTGGTGCGTGGAGAGAAGTTGAGTTTTAGTTGGGCTAAAAACTGAATTATGAGGAATTAATTAGAATAAGAGAATAAGAGGAGAGCTGGGGATTGGAGGAGAGGACCTTAGAGATTGCTTGAGAGTTTGCTTTTGCTGGATTTACAAGGTGAGGGGGAGATTATTCATCTAAGAGTGTCTTAATTATGAAAGGGTAGAGGAGTTTCCCTTAACCTCCAATAAGGTTTTCTTTTCTCTATTGCTTGATAAGAACAATATAGACGATGCTTATGATTATGTTTTCACCATGATTTGAGGGGATGATTGTGTTTGATGTAATGTTGTTTTGTGTTTTATGAGCCAATTGATTAAATGATGGAGTTGTGTTGAATTTAGGTGTTTTAGAGTATGAACATAACCTTGAGTCTATGATTAAATGGTAAATTAAGGTGTTAATATGTGTGAAATTAGCATGTTTAATGTGATATATTGTATATATGATGAATTCTATGCAACTGGGTGTTTTGTGGATTGAAATCAGAGCTTTGGAAGTGTTCCAATGGTGAAAATTGCGTTTTTGCATTTCTGTACAGTTGTAACCGGTTAACGCATTGGTGTAACCGGTTACAGGTTTGGCTTAACCAATTACAGCTAGTCTGTTTTCTAGAAATGTTGATTTTCCGTTTCCAACTGTTTTTGTCGTAACTTGAGTTTTGTGACTCGGATTGAGGTGCCATTTGAAGTGTTGGAGAGCTAATGCATAAAGCTACCTCATGGTAGTACTTGTGAGATGAATTGACATGTTTGGTTAATGTGTGGATGCATGTTCAATGTGAGGATAAATGTTATGAATTGTATGCATAATTGTGTGAATTATTGTACATGTTTAATGATGAATCGATGTTAAAATAATTTAGCATGATTGAGTGATGTGTGTAACGCCCCGGTTTTGTCTTATTTATTCAATCGAGTAAATTTAATTATTTTTATTATTATATTATTTTATTCTTGACTTTTATTTTCCAATATATTATTTTTCATCGCTGTTTATGTTTTATCGCATTTTGAGAGCGTTTGCGGGATATTTAAGCTGAGGGGTAAAATAGTCTTTTAGGGGTTTAGATATTTATATAAATAGAAAGTGGAGAGAAAAAGAGAGAAAAGAAAAGGAAAGAAAAAGAAGAGAAAGAAAAGGAGAAGAAAGAAAGAGAAAAGAGGAGAAAGAGGAAAATCGCGGGAACTCCGTTTCGAGCGCGATTAATCGGGTAAAGGTGAGAAGTTTCAATTATATCTTGCTTGTGTATGTATATGTGTTGTTTGTTGTAATTATTTTGGTTGTTTCGCGATTTTTCTTATCGATTGAAATTAGGAGCAATTGATAGAAATTGATATTTTCACTGATGAAATTCAATATAAACTGCGTAGAATACTTGTTGATTAGGTCTGAACATGTTTTGGTTGTTCTGGTATGAATTGGAAGGGTTTGGGTGGTAGAAATGATGTATTTTGGCCCCAAATGACCTACATTGACGCTGCTGTGAATTCTGGGTTTCGCGGGTTCGCCTAGCGAACCCCAGCGAAGGAACAGGTGGATGTTCGCCAAGAGGTTCGCCTAGCGAACTTTATGTTGGTTTTCCACTGCCTTGGTTCGCTAGGGTTCGCCTAGCGAATACTGGAGCGAAGTGGCAGATTTTTCTATTTTGTTTTCTTCGTAATTTTCAAACCGTAAGTCCGTTTTGGTCGCCGTTCGAAGCGTTGGAAAGCTAATAAAATATTATTTCTATTAAAAATGGTTTGGAGGGTAGGAGATGATTTATTTAAGTCGTGGTTTTACAAAAGTGTTGGGTTGTCGAGTTTTTATCGCGTTAAATGCGTGAGGTCGGTGTTTTACCGTGTGTTGTGCTATTGTTGTGTAACGTGGAGCTTTTATGTGGTTTATATGATGTTGATGGATGTGATAATTATGTTTTTGTGTGGTAAAATACATTATTTGATTAAATATCAATGTACGTTGTTATGATGTTTTGTGGGATTGTTGTGGTTTGTATGATGTTGAAGCATGTGACAAGTTGTTGTGATTGTTGTGGTTAATGGTGAGTAATTCTTGTTGTGAGTTGATATGAGAGTATATGCTAAAATGCTAATTGTGGTGGTTGTGGATTATGATGGAATGCATTGTTTATGTGAAATTCAATGTGTGTTATTTGGTGGCCTTATGGCAAGTAAGTGCATTGTTTGAATTAATTTCCAATGCATGAATAATGACGATGAGATAATTCACATTGTTGAATTGTGGTGATGCATTTTATCGTCATGAGTTCTTGTATGTCAAGCATCATGATATGCATCTTGTGATGTCGTGTGCCCTTCTGGGGTGTGAGCGACAAATCAATTCCAGAGGGAATCCGCTATAACATCGTGCGCCTTATACAAAGAGGACTGAAAGCGATGATTATAGACGATCGTGTGCCTTATACAAAGAGGACCAAAAGCGATCGGATCGTGCGCCTTATACAAAGAGGACTGAAAGCGATCCATAAACGTCATGCGCCTTATACCAAGAGGACCGAAAGCGACGGGACGGGGTGTTACTTGAGTGGCCCTCAGTAATGAGTGATGGTTCCAATAGTTCATGAGTGAACTAGTGTTGAGATGATGGATAGATGGTATTGCATATGCATTGCATAGAGTCGTTGTGTCGGTCTCTGTGCATTTGCATAAATCATGAATGGATTAATTATGTGTGGAAATTCATGAATTGATTGATTATGTGTTGAGACTTATGTTTGAATTGGTGAATTGATGTGCATAGGTGATAAATGCATTGGTTGTGGATAATATGTCTTATGTGTAGACATGTGCTATGTGATGTGGTGGTGTGTTTTCATATGTTATAACGTTGGTATGCCTTATGTGCGAATAGGTGATTATGTGAGTATAAGTGATATATGTTATGGATTTGTGACATGCTTTATGTGTATTAATATGTGATGCTTGAGGTGAGAATAACTATGTATGTGAATTTATATGTTTTGCATATTATTATGCAATCTTGATTTAGTTGTTATTTCTCACCCTTCTGCTGTGGTTTGTTGCTCTATGAGGCAATTGCAGATTTGTAGTCTTGGAGGCTTTTGTGAAGATTAGTTCTCCATTCTTTTGTCGGTCTTGGTGTCTGCTCTGATACGTAGCACGGGAGTCGGGGATCGATTATGTTATATATGTATACCTTTGTTATATTTATTGTGTATTACCTTTGTATGTATATTTTGATGTTACAAAATAATTTATTTTGTAAAACAAGTCAGTTATGGATCTTTCCACTTTATTCCATAATTGAACTTTGATTTTGTATGGAAAAAGTTTCCCTTTGAGGGCATCCCATTTTGTGTTATGTATCAAAATTATGAGCAGGGAATGTGTTTTCTTTCTTTAAATGTGGCATCCTTGTTTCTGTCGGAAAAATAAATTTATATTTACTCTGATTTAAATTATGTATTATTTATTCGAGATGGGAATTGGGGTGTTACATTAGTGGTATCAGAGCAGGTCGGTCCGTCCGGCCAAGTTGTTGAGTCAGCTGGTGTGACAGTTGAATACTGTCGATGTTGTTAGTCCCCTAGTATGTGATAGGTGTGTGAAACACTATCAGTGCTTTCTGGTTTTCTAATCCTTTGTCTTCAGGTGTGAGAATGAGATAAGTGAGGGAGAAGCTGGTGCTTCTCCAAGTTGCTTTAGGTGTGGGGCATTGGCTCAGTGTGCCGTTGGTTGCAAGATTGTAAGTGTTATTTGGACAGTGTTGTTCCCGATTCCAGAGGGAATGCGGAGGCAAGGTTTATGTTGACTAAGGATTGGTGCCTTAGGTAGTTTTGTGCACAAGATGCAAGAAATGCTATTATGGTTTGGTAAAGACGGTTTATGCCCCATCATGATTGTCGACTGTCTATTGACAAATTGAGGAACTGATCACCCTTAATCTCTTGTTGATAGTGTACGGGAATTATGTTGGATGAAATAGACGTGTCTTTCCGGCTTTGATAGTGTGTGCAATGAATGGTTTGGAATTTTAGAAATGGTTACGGATTGTTTTGATGAGTCGATGAAGATTTTTTTTTATATCTGAAGGTGAGGCGGATTAGAGGTTTTGTATATTAGTCAAGTTGGAATGTCTCTGAGGGAGAATGATTGGGTATTACTAATGGTTGTTCTCAGAGAGTAGAGTGTGAACTTAAATTGGACGAAGGTGAATAGTCGAGGTTATATCTGCTAAGTGAGTGGGACACTCTTTGGAGTTGAGACTAAGGTGTTTGTTATGTTTGTGAGGCTAGTGTTCTGGAAATTGACAGGAAAGTCACAGTGATGGGCCGTCGGTTGTGCATGGTTTTCAGATGTGTCTTTGGATGAAACATTAGTGTGTCGACTTAAAGAGGTCCAGCATGGTTGGTAAGGAAAAAGATGATAGTAAGAGGTTGCATGTTAACTAGTGAGTAGTATGGAAACTTGCGGTTGTGTTTTGGATAGCTTGAGTTTTGAATTGTGACGAATCACAAACGATTTGAAATTCCTTGATGGTATGAGACTATGGAAAACTTGAGAAAACCCATAGGTGTGGATGTAATATTTGAGAGTTCTTTTTGGTTGGTGGTTGCTACATGTTGGGATTTATGGAATTTGGACTGTTAAGCGAAGAAATTGTGTATGGATTACTGACAGTTGAATAAGGTAACGATTGAGAACAAGTGTCCACTTTCATGAAGAGATGACTAGAATGGTTTGGTTGAGTTTGAGTAAAATTACAATTGTTTGGGATGTTTGATAAGAGTGGTGGATTGTATGAGATGAGGCTTTGATCGATTTAATGAGACCGGTTATGTTTGTTATCATCGGGATAGGCTGTTATTTACTCGGGTAAGCTTGTTTGTGAGTAACCAGTTACCTAGTGAAATTTTTTGCAAAGCTTTAAGAATTTATATCTTTTGGAATTTGGTTGGGCATTACAATGTACCGTGATGTTATTTGGTGTTAGTAATGTGTCTGTAATGTTGGTGGAGTATTTGAATCGTATCTTTTATATTTACTTGAATAAGTTCGTAGTGGTTTTGATTAAGGATATTCGGATCTGTTATAAAATCAGAGGAAGAACAGGCAGAGTGTTTGAGATTGGAATTGCAAGTGTTGAAAAGAGAGGAGGTTTTATGCTAAGTTATTCGAGTGAGAATTTTGGTTGAAAAGGGTTAGTTTTCTTGGATATGTTATTTCAGATGAGAGTATTGTTATGGATCCATCGGAAGTAGATGTTGTTCTATAATGAGTGGCTCCGAAGTTGGTTAAGGAGATTAGAAACTTTTGGGCTCAGTTGGTTGTTATTGCAGGTTATGGAAGACTTTGTTAAGTTCGTACTTCTGGTATCTCAGTTGACTTACAAAGGGTGAGTCGTTTGTTTTTTATGTTCGTTGTGAGTAAGTTTTGGTGAGCTGAAGTAGAAGTTGTCTACGGCTCCAGTTTTGATTCTGTGTGAGGTATTTTGATGTGTCCTTGATGAGTTTAGTCAGTGTGTTAATGCGAGAGGGTAAGGTCATTTCTTATGCTTTACGACAATTGAGGATTCATGATTTCAAGATGGCTGCGGTTACTTTTGTGTTGAGAATCTGGAGGTATTATTTTGAGGGTTTTAGGTTCAAGGTGTTTGGATGGAGAAAATGATGGTTTTGGATGAGTAACAAGTCTGCTGGAATTCTGAGTTTTCCATGGTTCGCCTAGCGAGCCAGTTAGCGAGGGTCAGCGAATGTTCGCTAACGTTGTTCGCCTAGCGAACTTTGTATCTTTTTGGTTATGGGTGTTGCTGCCTTGGTTCGCCAAGGGATTCGCGGAGCGAACGGCAAGGCGAGGGTTCGCCAAGGAGTTTGCCTGACGAACTTTGTGTCTGTTTTGTTCTGATTGTGGCTTCGCTTGGACGTTCCCTAGCGAAGGTGGTAGCGAATGCTCACTAGAGGGTTCGCCTAGCGAACATGGCAGGCTGTCCCATTTTGTTTCCTTCATAACTTTTGATTTGTAACTCGGATTAAGGCACGGTTGGATGGTTGGAATTCCTGATTAGTTATGACCTTGGCTCGAATTATCCTATTGGTAAAGTGAATGTTGTTCCTAAAGAGTTAAGTAGATAGCTTTTCATATGGTTGTTTTGATGGTTAGAGAATTAAAATTATTTGAGCAGTTCAGAGACTTGTGTCTGGTGTGTGAGATAACACAGTAGAGTGTGAAGTTGGATATATTAAAAGTGAACAGTGATTTTTGGTGAATATGAGAAAGAGTTAGACTTTGGACGTGGGATTGATAGTTTTGATGGTTACGAGTAATCAGGGTGCGTAGCATTGTTGTAATATTGTTGTGTGACAAGGATGTTTGGTATTCTGGTTTTCACGAGGTTGTTGAACGATGTTGGGTTATGGAACTTTATGTTCTTGTTTGTTTTGTTGCCTCGTTTCCATCGTGATGGTTCGAGTGCGAGTAGATAATTCCTGTGTGTGTTCGTAACTTGGGTATTCTTTGAGTCGTGAGTTAGTCGTCAAGTGCATTATATGGGCTTTGTATCTGGTAGTTGTAGTTGTCGTCGTTGTCGTGTCGTTGTTGTAGCTGCTGTTAGCAAGGTGGGTTGTCAGTTTGTGTTATTCGTGGTGTGCCTTTTGTTGGCATGGTAGTTTGTTAGTCGGATGCGAGAGTCGTGTCCGGAGTTGTTCGTATCAGTATATTTTTGAGGACAAAAATGTCTAAGTGGGGGAGAATTGTAACGCCCCGGTTTTGTCTTATTTATTCAATCGAGTAAATTTAATTATTTTTATTATTATATTATTTTATTCTTGACTTTTATTTGCCAATATATTATTTTTCATCACTGTTTATGTTTTATCGCATTTTGAAAGCGTTTGCAGGATATTTGAGCTGAGGGGTAAAATAGTCTTTTAGGGGTTTAGATATTTATATAAATAGAAAGTGGAGAGAAAAAGAGAGAAAAGAAAAGGAAAGAAAAAGAAGATAAAGAAAAGGAGAAGAAAGAAAGAGAAAAGAGGAGAAAGAGGAAAATCGCGGGAACTCCGTTTCGAGCGCGATTAATCGGGTAAGAGTGAGAAGTTTCAATTATATCTTACTTGTGTATGTATATGTGTTGTTTGTTGTAATTGTTTTGGTTGTTTCACGACTTTTCTTATCGATTGAAATTAGGAGCAATTGATAGAAATCGATGTTTTCACGGATGAAATTCTATATAAACTGCGCAGAATTCTTGTTGATTAGGTCTGAACATGTTTTGGTTGTTCTGGTATGAATTGGAAGGGTTTGAGTGGTAGAAATGATGTATTTTGGCCTAAAATGACCTATATTGATGCTGCTGCGAATTTTGGGTTTCGCGGGTTCGCCTAGCGAACCCCAGCGAAGGAACGGGCAAATGTTCTCCTAGAGTTTCGCCTAGCGAACTTTATGTTGGTTTTCCACTGCCTTGGTTCGCTAGGGTTCGCCTAGCGAATACTGGAGCGAAGTGGCAGATTTTTCTATTTTGTTTTCTTCGTAATTTTCAAACCGTAAGTCCGTTTTGGTCGCCGTTCGAAGCGTTGGAAAGCTAATAAAATATTCTTTCTATTAAAAATTGTTTGGAGGGTAGGAGATGATTTATTTAAGTCGTGGTTTTACAAAAGTGTTGGGTTGTCGGGTTTTTATCGCGTTAAATGCGTGCGGTCGGTGTTTTACCGTGTGTTGTGCTATTATTGTGTAACGTGGAGCTTTTATGTGGTTTATATGATGTTGATGGATGTGATAATTATTTTTTTGTGTGGTAAAATACATTATTTGATTAAATATTAATGTACGTTGTTATGATGTTTTGTGGGATTGTTGTGGTTTGTATGATGTTGAAGCATGTGACAAGTTGTTGTGATTGTTGTGGTTGATGGTGAGTAATTCTTGTTATGAGTTGATATGAGAGTATATGCTAAAATGCTAATTGTGGTGATTGTGGATTATGATGGAATGCATTGTTTATGTGAAATTCAATGTGTGTTATTTGGTGGCCTTATGGCAAGTAAGTGCATTGTTTGAATTGATTTCCAATGCATGAATAATGATGATGAGATAATTCACATTGTTGAATTATGGTGATGCATTTGATTGTCATGAGTTCTTGTATGTCAAGTATCATGATATACATCTTGTGATGTCGTGTGCCCTTGTGGGGTGTGAGCGACGAATCGATTCTAGAGTGAATCCGCTATAACATTGTGCGCCTTATACAAAGAGGACTGAAAGCGATGATTATAGACGATCGTGCGCCTTATACAAAGAGGACCGAAAGCGATCGGATCGTGCGCCTTATACAAAGAGGACTGAAAGCGATCCATAAACGTCGTGCGCCTTATACCAAGAGGACCGAAAGCGACGGGACGGGGTGTTACTTGAGTGGCCCTCAGTAATGAGTGATGGTTCCAATAGTTCATGAGTGAACTAGTGTTGAGATGATGGATAGATGGTATTGCATATGCATTGCATAGAGTCGTTGTGTCGGTCTCTGTGCATTTGCATAAATCATGAATGGATTAATTATGTGTGGAAATTCATGAATTGATTGATTATGTGTTGAGACTTATGTTTGAATTGGTGAATTGATGTGCATAGGTGATAAATGCATTGGTTGTGGATAATATGTCTTATGTGTAGACATGTGCTATGTGATGTGGTGGTGTGTTTTCATATGTTATAACGTTGGTATGCCTTATGTGCGAATAGGTGATTATGTGAGTATAAGTGATATATGTTATGGATTTGTGACATGCTCTATGTGTATTAATATGTGATGCTTGAGGTGAGAATAACTATGTATGTGAATTTATATGTTTTGCATATTATTATGCAATCTTGATCTAGTTGTTATTTCTCACCCGTCTGCTGTGGTTTGTTGCTCTATGAGGCAATTGCAGATTTGTAGTCTTGGAGGCTTTTGTGAAGATTAGTTCTCCATTCTTTTGTCGGTCTTGGTGTCTGCTCTGATACGTAGCACGAGAGTCGGGGAACGATTATGTTATATATGTATACCTTTGTTAGATTTATTGTGTATTACCTTTGTATGTATATTTTGATGTTATAAAATAATTTATTTTGTAAAACAAGTCAGTTATGGATCTTTCCGCTTTATTCCATAATTGAACTTTGATTTTGTATGGAAAAAGTTTCCCTTTGAGGGTATCCCATTTTGTGTTATGTATCAAAATTATGAGCAGGGAATGTGTTTTCTTTCTTTAAATGTGGCATCCTTGTTTCTGTCGGAAAAATAAATTTATATTTATTCTGATTTAAATTATGTATTATTTATTCGAGATGGGAATTGGGGTGTTACAATGTGTGTGGATATGAACTTGATGTCGTGTTGCTTTTGTGAAATCCAAGTTTAATTACGTGATTTATTGTACATGCTTGTTGACGATTGATGAGATGCGTGGTTAGGGTGAGAACTACTCGTAATACATTGAGTGTATGATTGTTTACTGTCAGAGTGGGGCGGAACTCGTTGCTATGTTGTTGTTGCATGATTGATTACGTTTAAAGTGGGGGTTGTAGTCATTTCTATGTTGTCGTTGTTGTGTGATTGTTTATAGTCAGAGTGGGGCTGTATTCATTGTTGTGTTATTGTCATTGCATTATTATATGTCATGCATCATATGTTGTCGTTGTTGTGAAAGATGCAGGTTCACTAGTTCAGAGTGGGGACTAGTGACTTGTCCCAAGCTCAAAGTGAGGGCTTGGAGATCAGAGTGGGGGCTCGGGGTTCACAGTTTATTAGAACCCGGTTTGTATGAAGAACCAAATGTTGAGTCGGTACCGCATGCATATAGAGTTGAGTTGTGAGTCCGGTTCAGAGTGGGAACCAAGACGAGCACGAGTCGAGTCATTGTTGCATTGCATTACATAATGTTTGTGCAAATGATATGTGTTGTGCATTGTTGAACACTCTAGTACGATATGTGTGAGTTTGACTGTGATGTGGGTGAGATGTGAATACATGATGTTGATGTGCATATTTGATATGTGTATGACTCTGTAGTGTGTGAATCTATCCTGATTGTTTTGTGCACCGTTTATTATTTGAATGTATTCTCACCCTCTTTTGTGTTACTGTGTCTGCTCTTCTTGAGTACCGATAATCAAGTACGTGAGTAGGAGCTCGATGTTGAGGATGGCGTTGTGCCTCTTTAGTTGCTTGTCGATCAAATCTTATAGTTAGAGTCGCTCTGATATGTAACACGAGACGAACAAACTGTTCTTTTATTGGTTTTCTTTTGTTGCATATCTTTCCTTTGTTTGCATAACGAACCACTTTTTCAAATTATTGTTGTTGAGATTTTTAATGCCAAGTATTCTATAATTTTCTGTTGTTTATCCAATGATTTAATTTCAATTATGTGGTTCATGTATGAGTTTTATTGATGTTGAGTAGCAACCTGCTTGAAGGATATTCATGATATATGTGTTTTATTTATTTAATTGTCCAGTCAGGAAGTAGGGTGTTACATAGTAGTATCAAAGTAGGTCGGTCCATCCGACCAGGTTTTTGTCTTGTTGTTTCTTCCTTAGTATGCAACATGTGTGCGAACACTGTAGATACTTTTTCAGTTATTTGCTCTACTATTTATAATTGGTTGAATTGGTTGTGTATAGAGGAATCACTGACAGGATTGACCGCGTGATTGAAGACAGTTTGCAAGTGATGACTCCAGCTAAAGGGAGAAAACGGAAGTTCCACCAGAAGGTTGTAGGTGGGAAAGAGCGAAATGGGGGGAGGGACTCCTGCTTCTGTGAGATATTTCAAGTGCGGAGAGTCAGGTCATTATGTTGTTGAGTGTAAGAGCGCGTACCAGAAATGCTTCAAGTGTTGGAAAACATGCCACCACATTGTTGAATGCGGGAGTAATATCCCGACTTGCTTTAATTGTGGAGAGCATAGTCATATTAGCACTCAGTGTGACAAACCTAAAAAGGCTCAGTCTAGAAGGGAATTTTTTGCGTTATCTGAAGCATAGACTACTGCATCTGATAACTTGATTCAAGGTACATGCTTTATTAATAGTATTCCTGTGATTACTTTTATTGATACAGGTGCGGCGCATTTGTTTATATCTGTTGAGTGTGTGAAAAGATTGAATTTGGAAGTGTCTGCTATGAGTGGTAGCATGGTCATTGATGCCCCAACTAATAGTTCAGTGACTACTTCGTTAGTGTGTGTGAAATGTCCTTTGATAATTTATGGGTGAGATTTTGGGATTGACTTAGTTTGTATGCTTCATTGAAGGGGGGGGGGGGGAGAATGATTATGGATCTACCTGTTGTGTGTGATTTTCTTGAAGTATTCCCAGATGACATTAGTGATTTTTCGTCGGAGCATGAGGTGGAGTTTGATATAGACTTAGTAAGTAACCACTTACTAAACTAGCAGTAACCACATGTCAAACTACTAGTAACCACATGCTGAACTAGTAGAACCACATGTTGAACTACTAGTAATCATATGTTTAACTATCGGTAACCACTTAGTGAAAACTGAATTACACATCTAATAGTAATCACACACAAATCCAATTCAAACTCAGAAAACAGTGCAAGCATTAAATCTTAGAGCATCTTGCATTACAATATCAATTTAACAACATCAATTCATCATGTCACATATTCATCAATCAAAACATGACAATAACATCCATATACATGATTTTGAGGAAAACACATTAATTTACCCCATTAACTTAGATCATTGATAGTATGAGATTGATTCATAACCTAGGGTTTATGAATCATCATCTCGCAGGGTAATTCTCATATGAATTTGGACGAATTCGATGTTCAAGGGCAGGGTCGGCCTTGTGCAAGAGCAACAAGCATTACAACATAGGAGCCCCAAATTTTGGGAGGCCCTAAATTTTGAAAGGTCCAATTTTTTTCCCTTTAATATTAATAGACATAAAAATATTATAATAAAAATTCAATACATTAAAAAATGTTATGATAAAAACTAATACATAAAAATATGAGATTGATTAAAAGTCAAAAGAATTATAATTATTTTTTTATTAATATATAACTATATTTTTTGATGTGTCATTTTTAATTATATATATATATATATCCTAGGAGAATGTCATTTTTATGTGAGAACATGAGAATGAATATGAATCATTAGATTTTAAAATAAATGATGTAAATTATGTGTGGTTTTTGTTTTTCTCTCTCCTCCATTATTAAAATAAATGATGGAGGAGAGATAAAAAAAACTAACACACAGTCTCTATCATTTATTTTAAAATCTAATGGTTCCGATTCATTCTCATGTTCTCACGTAAAAATTGCATTCTCATATTCTCATATTCTTATATTAGATCGAGGCCTTCGGGTTGAATGGGTCGACCCTTTCCAAGGGAAACCCTGCTACCCTAAATGCTAAAATATCAATATTATAGAATAATCTCCCTCATTATCTTGTTATTATAGAAATTCTGCTGCGAAGCTCTCAACAATGGCAATAACTCTTTCTTTTACAGTCTCTAATGAGACCTCCTTAGGTTTTTGGAGAAGAAGGGTTTCTTTGGAGAAAAGAGAATACGTGTTTCTCTTTTTAATTCCCTCTTTTTCTCTTTTTTTTCTCACCCTCTCCTCTATTTCTCTCATTTTTCTCTCCTTAAAACTAATAAGATTTTTATTCTCTTTTATTTCCTTTCTTCTTCATTTTCTCTCCCCATTTTCTCTATAAATTCTAACTTATAATGTTAATTCCAAATAATCATTTTAATCATAATAGTAATAATCATAATAAACATAAAAATGATAATAATAATAATAATAATAATAATAATAATAATAAAATTATAAAAATACATTAATATTGAAATAATAATAACAATAATAATTTTAATTATTTTTGAGGTGTTACATAAATCACCCTTGAGTTTGGTAATGTAACATTCATTGTTATATGTAATCGGTAAATCATCGATGTAGAGACATAGGATGATCACTCATTTGCTCGTATCCTTCTTCACATACACATCATATTCTGGTATACATTTATCAAATCCTATCTCCTTTAGAAACTCATCCATTCTATTGTTTCATGCTCTTGATGCTTGCTTCAGCGCATACAAAGCCTTCCCCAATCTATAGAAATTAGATTCCTGATTTTTTACAATAAAAATAAGTGGTTGTGCCCAATACACTTCATATCCTAAAGGACCATTCAAAAATGAAGATTTGATATCTACTTGGTATATGGACCCATTGTTGTTACTTGCAATACCAATAACTAGCCTAATGATTTCAATCCTAGCCGCCGATACAAATATTTCTTCAAAGTCTATACCTTCTATTTGAAAAAAAAATCCCTTTTCCACTAATCTATCCTTATGCTTGATTATTTCACCTTTGGGATTTATTTTCACCTTGTATACCCATCTTACACTAATTGCCTTATTTACTTGAGGTAGATCAACTAGTTCCTATGTCTTATTTTTCTCAATTGACTCCAGCTCCTCCTTCATTACACATATCCATTTTGGCTCATTCAAGGCCTCTTACGTTTTCACCAATTCAGATTCATCCATGAGCACAAAATGGATAATATCACCATTATATTTTACTTCATTATTCGAGAACAACTCACAATCTTGCAATCTCACAGGAATGACTTTTTACCTTATTGACATTCTCACATTTTCTTCCACTTTGACTTCACTGCCTCAAGTTTCTGCCTTTTCAAACACTATGGGAACAATTAATTCCAACATTATTATAACCCTTATATTCAATAAAAAAAACATGTCCATACTGATTATGATTCTTTTGTTAACTGTGCCATAGAGTGTGTAATCTCTCGTTGAGTTATACCCAACAAGTGTCATTCGTTCTCCCATGTCATCTATTTTTTTTAAGTTGATCCGAAACATGTCTATACGCAAAAAATACCTTAAAGTGACTCATATTTTGCTTGAATCCGTACCATGATTCTTCTAGTGTAATATTTTTCAGCTTCTTTGTTGGACACCTATTCAACAAATATGTAGTTGTGGACACTGTTTGTCCCCAAATTATTTTGGTGAGTTCTCCCCTTTTAACATGTTTCTCATCATGTTCATAATTGATTTATTCTTCCTCTCGATGAATCCAATGTATTTAGGCATATAGGGTGGCACTACCTCATGTACAATGCCATTTTGATCACAAAATTTCCCAAAATCATTTGAGACATATTCACATCCACCTTATGTTTTTAGAGTTTTTACTTTGTGTCACTGTGTCTTTCTACCATGGATTTGAACTTCTTGAATACTTCCAACACCTCATTCTTTCTTTTGATCAAGTAAGTCCACAACTTTCTACTAAAATCATCAATGAAGGTGACAAAGTTCCTATTGCCTCCGATTGATTCAATTTGCATCGATCCACAAACATCCAAATACACCACCTTAATATGATACTTGGTTATGCATCCTACATCTTTTCTTAAGCTCCATCGGGGTTTCTTGGTTTGGACACACTCTTCACATACTTTAGTTGCCATATTGATCAATGACAGCCCCGTAACCATGTTATTTTTCTGCATAGTATTGAGTTCCTTGAAATTAAAATGCCCAAACCTATAGTGTCATACTCATTCTTCTATACTAGCAGCTATTGCAAGACACTTATGCTCCATTACTTTTAATTTAACTTTGAAAGTTATGCTTTGAGCCACAAGGCCTTTAGGATCAAGCTCCAATTTGCATTCATAACTTTCAAGACTTTATTTTCCATTTGAATCTTGTAATTCCTTTCAAGCAATTGACCAGTGCTTAAAAGATTACACTTGATTACAATAATATAAATCACACCTTTAATGAAAATACCCTTTACTGATAGTGTGTTGTCATCTGCAAATTTCACCTTGTTTTTCAATGCTTGATTGATTTTTACAAACCAATCCTTCCTTCCCGTCATATGATTTGAACACCCAGAGTCAAGATACCATTTATCGATGCATTCTACATCTTTTCAAGTAGTCACCAACAAATTTTCATCTAATGGTAATCGGTTAAACTCTGGTTGTAACCGATTATAATTTCCATTTCTTATGTTGTTTTCTATTTCAGCATTCACCATTAACAGTATGCTCTCATCATCCTCTTGTCTTGCAAACTTTGCTTTAGTTTCTTGTGGATCATTCTTGTTAGCATTACATTCAAGAGAAAAAATGTCTAAGCTTTTGACAATTGTAGCATTGAATATTGCGCTTATCATCTTTCCTTCTCCCTCATCTCCCTTTATTGTTACCACCTTTGTAATTTCTTAATCCGCCACCTCTATTGCAGTTCCTTTAACCTTTTTGAAATGTTGAATTGTTGAAATTTTGGGCGTCCCTTCCATCATTGTTGTGATAGTTTCTACTACCTCTAGTCAAGGACCACTTTCACTTCACTTTCTTGTCTTTTCCAATGAAACGGGTCGTCAAAGCAATTTCAACCTTTTCTTTGTCAACATTCCTATCCTTTATTCTCTACTCGTGAGCCTCAAGATAACTTTACAACTCTTATTTGCTCATGGTTGAATGATCCTTGAACTCTTCAATTGCAACTACTACATTATCGAATCTTTATGTTAAAGATCTTAAAATTTTACCAACCACATACTATTTTGTGATTGTCTCTCAACATACTACACTTTAATTTTGATTCTTGTAATAAATTAACTAATGATTTCCTTCTCTTCCATCTAAATCAATTCCAGCTGCCACTTATGAGTTTGTAACCTCACCACTTTTGCCTTATTAGCTCTTGCATAATTTTTCTCAAAGATATCCCATGCTTCCTTTGAGGATGTGAAATCACCAACCTTCTCAAAGTTATCAACATCAACACATTGATGAATGAGATACAAAATTTTAAAATCTTTCATCTTCTCTTCCTTGTGCGCAATCCTTTGTGCAACTGCTGCACCTTTTATATGCGGATTGACACTTGCAGGGATACATTTATTAGAAATGTAACCTACATCAAACCTATAACCGGTTACATGATGCTACTAACTTCAAATATATCAAAAAGTGGAGGGTGGTAATCGGTTACATCAACCATGTAGCTGATTAGATGTTGCTTGAATTTTATATTTTTGTTGTTGGAGGTAATCAGTTACACCTCTATTATTACATGTTACACCAACTTGAATTACACTTTTTCAGAACAATGTATATGAAAAATTATTTTGTTGAAAAATATCAACTAACTAAAATATTTTAAGTTATCTTGAGAGATTAATCTCCAACACTATATATTCCAATTACTTTAAGAAAATCGTGTGAGTGTTTTTTATTTTTAAAATTCGACAGTTACACAAAAAAATGCCTTAATATGCCATTATTTAAAAATTTCAATTTAATTTGACATAATACATGATCTTCATTAATTGGTCATGGATTTGATGCATCATTCTTTTTTCTATTGGCAGAAAATATATGCTAGAAAGGAAACCTACCTTCTCCCCTTAATTAGTTTCCGCAACTTTCTATTTCTAGACTATTTATAATATAAGAACTTTAATGGTTCTGGTTAAACCCAATTTAACCTTTTCTCTAATCATGCCATGTCATAAAAGTAGGGGTAATTTGTGTCTAATTGTAACTAAATCCAACCGAATTATGGGTTGATTAGAACATAACTATTCTAATTACACTACATAAACCACTTTTGGACCAAATAGTTGCTGGACATTTACAATTGAAATAATATTTTCCCTTTACTGTAACAAGAGTTTGGCTTTGGGTGCAACAATTGATGCTGGTTTTGCTCAGAAAACACATGGGTGCAGATTTTCTTCACCTCAACTCCATTGTTTTTTAAATTCCCTTCTTTCTCCTCTCTTTCTCCATAATCTCTTTCTCTTCTCTTCCCTCTTCTTCCTTTCCCAATCCAACTCTTCATTTTTCTCGGCTGTCTTCATCTTGTCCCAATCCAAATATCAATTCTTAATATTATTTCTATTCCATCTTCATCTTCTTTCATCTTCATCTCCATTTGAAAAACCGCGGACATCAACATCAAAAAAATGGAAGTTTGGGGGTTTGCTCATAACCCTCTTCAAACTCAGATCTTTGTAACATGTTTCCTACTCAGGTCTAATTTCGTTTTTAGTTTTTCATCTGATACAAGTGATATGTTTTTGTTTCATAATTTTGTGTATTGATTTTGTACTTGCAGGTGAAAGATTTGGATGTGAAAGCACAGATAATCGTATGAGAGTAGACTTGGTATAAGTTTTTTTTTCTTTTGGTATTATTAAAGTTTCTCATTGTTGGATTTTTTTTATGAAAAAATCTTTCAATGCAGTTTTATAGGGAGTCTTTCAGCAATAGAGTTTCTTGGTTTGGCTATTTCAAATCTGTGCAGGAGATCTTTTATTTTTCAGCAGGATCGGTTTTCTACATTTAGGGGCATCGTTTTCACTGTGACATGGATCAGTTTTATTCGTGTTTTTAATGTAATATTTTTGTTGCTAATGTTTTAGTTGATTTTTACTCTTCACGTGGGTGTTTTGTTGGCATTCATACATCGCTGTTTGAATGATATTTGGAAAAGTCTATGTATTTCATGTGGAGTAATGTGGGTGTTTTGTTGGCATTCATGTGGATTTTTACTCACAATGTTCAGAGGATAGCCGGTGACCTAATATACCGCCAGAGATGGAGCAACAAGGCTAGCCCTTCATTTGTCAGCTGTATGAGAGGTTATGATACTTGGTTTAGCCCTTCATTTTTGAAACGTCATTTGTGTCCTATGTATTTTTTTTGTTTCGCTTCTTTGTTTTTTTCGCCTCTGTTTCAGCTTTATCATCATCTTTTAGTATGTTCGTTTATCAAAAGCCAAAACGACATTTTTCGACAAAATCGTTGTTCTCTTAAACATTTGTCATTTAAATATACCGTTTTAAACGTGTTTAGTTTCTATACTGTGTATTTATTCTCACAATGCTCGCATGAAAAAAACTTCTATGGCTTCTATCATTTGTGTTCTAAGTAATTGTGTAATATCAACTAAAATGTTATAACTATAACATGTTAACAACCATTTTACCACATACCGCTTAGATTGTTGACTGCTTTGCTTTAATGTATCTTTTAACCAGCATATTTTGTTGTCTTATACACCATTGAAAAGGGTTTATACAATGGAAACATCATTGATGTCACTCTCTGGGATGAGTATGCTTCCAAACTTTATGCATATCCCAAATCAAACAATATTGTTACTCCAACGATTCTTATTCTAACCCACGGTTGGTGCAAGACAATTCAGGTATCATTTCACCCTTGAAATCTCATACCTGGAAACCTAACTCATTATTACTACTTATCATGTTTTCTTTTTGTTTAAATTTTTTTAAAGCTACTACGAAGCCAGCTTTGTCCAACGCTTGGAATGGAAGCAGATAACACATCAATTTTAATCTCCCACAAGTTTAACACTATAGATCTAAGTACATCTCTTTTACACTATAAATCTGATCATTCAAATCAATATGCTATTGTAGTGTATGATTCTAAACAATATGGTATTGGCATGTCAGGTTAGGCTCTTATCAACCCTCATATTGTAGTGTAAGTACAACTTTGCAAAATTTCTATCTTGCACTGATTAAAGCAATTTCTGATCTCATTATTTTTTGTTAATTTTCTGTAGAAAATCCGTACCTTTGATCCCATTATTTCAGAGCTAACTAGCACACCAGTATTACAGGTTTTCTACCCGTGCATTCACACACCAGTATTATCAAATTCGGAATTACGCCCCAGGTAACTTCTACTATATTCTTTCTAGCATTACATGAATTGATGAAAATTTATAATTATCTTATAAATTGAATTTCACAACATCTATATCAGTTGCACAATATTTTCTCTTGAATCGTTTTCCGGTTCCTTTTGGTAAAATTGAATTTCATGTTTCAGATTCTTACAAATATAGATAGTCATAAAATTCAACTGTATACTTTTCAAGTAGTTATAGTAATATGTATATTTTGAAATAACAACTCTTCAATTTTTCAGTTTGAATCCTCTTACGGCGGCATCACAAAGACACAATAGCTCTGCTCACACGATACCCGACATAGCTCGTAACGATAATAACACTCTTCGGCATGTCAGCAACTACACTCAATAAAGAACTCTCTTCAGTGACAGAAGAAAATATTACTATGTTTTAATTGTTGATTATTATTATTATTATCACTATCCTCATGTGTAATTTTGGTTGATTTTAGGTTGGCTGCAGATGTTAGTGACATTATGCTATTGGACATGCTGATATTGAGTGGTTTAAATTTTGACAGGAACCACTTGTGCTATAGTTCTTACCCGGGCAATATTTGAGAAAGGGTGCAAATCAGTTGCAGCAGGAATGAATGCAATGGACTTGAGGCGAGGTATAAATATGGCTGTTGAGGCGAGGTATAAATACTAACTTCTAATGTTCTTCATGTTTTTTTTCTTGGCATTGGGAACAATGTTGTTATATACTTATATTCATATTTAACAGGAAATATATGTTAAATGCAACACCCAAATTGGAAGGGTTTGGGTGTATATGCTTCATATGATATATGTAGTTTATATTCTTCATGTCAAAATTATAAATTCTTCTCTCTATTCTGTTTGAAAGGTTTTTGAATAAGTATGATACGATACAATACGATACGACCTAGGTATTTGATTTTTGTGTTTTGGTTTTTCGATGTTTGTTGAATTACCATGTCCTTTAAGAGTTTAAGAATTTATGTTCCATAATTGAGAATCAAGCTTTTCGTTGTTGATTTTTGTAATGATCATTATTGCTGGATAGCTCCATATGTGAATTTTAACTCCTCACTTTCCAACAATAGTTTGTCGAATAGTCTTTGTCAGTGTTTTAAATTGCCATATTCTCTAAACGCTCAATTGGATATCATATGAGATCGGATAAGTGTCTATGTGCTCTATCTTTGGTTAATTGGATTAATGCACTACTACGAAAACCCCATTTAACGACGCCAGCTTTACCACGGTTTCGTATCCCACCGTTGTAACAGGATTAAAAATTTATAACGCCATATTTAACGACGGTTGTATTACATAACCGTTGTAATACAAGCTGTGTAACAAGCTTCGATTCCTAGCTCTATATTTTTTTTCCATATGTTTACATTTTAACACGCTTGTATTAGAAGACCGTTGTACTACATGTATCACGCTTCGATTCACAGCAATGTATTCTTTAGTATTTTTAAGTGCAATAGAGTATATATATAACTTTAAAAATAAAATTGTAAGAGATGAACATATATAGACATAATTTTATTTTAATATTCCATTGAGAGTACATTGATAAACATATTACATATCAAGATCATTGTCAGAGCCCATAGCATAAAATGCATCTTCATAATCTAGACATCTCTCCTCACTCCCCTCATCGGAATCATAATATACAGGACTCCTTTTCTTCTTTATCTTCTTCTTCTTCGGCTTCTTCTTCTTCTTCTTCTTCTTCTTCTTCTTATCCTTCCTTACCCTTAAGGCATCCCTGAAGTTGGCAGTTGCTGGTTGGACGACCTCCTGGATTGGCGCCTGACGTTCCTCATTGAGGTTTCTAGGATTCTTATTTGTTGAACTCATAGTTACAAAGAATATATTATTTAGATATGTAAAATTGTCTATTTATAGACGAGGTTGAAGATGAAAAGACTGATAGTTTAATGCTTGTAATGATGATAACTTGTAAACCGTTCATATTCTGGAACTATATTTTCTTGTAAACCGTTCATATGTTGGGAAGTGCAACGGTTAATAATATCACGACGGTTATAAGTAATGACCGTAGCGATATCACTTATAATTCAGGCGTAATTTTAGGAAAATGTTGTTGCCTGGTGTCGAACCTTGTACCACGTATAAGGGGTATCGCTACGGTTATTATAACTAATCGTTGTGATATTATTAAATTAATATATAATCTATCATAACGGATATTTTAGAAAACCGTTGTGAAAAATTTACCTATATAAGGGAATTAACTTTCCCTTTTTGACAGTCGCGCCATTTCCTTCACAGCAAAACCCTAGCACCCAAACTTCATCTTTTTTTAGAATCTGCGAGAAGAAATACAAGAAGTATGAAGCTTTTGATTTAAACTTCTTCCTCCTTGTAGTTCTTCCTGCAGAATCTAAAACTAGATGAACACGGTGATGATGCTGGCGGTAGCAAACGTAATGTACATATTATTTATGGAAAATAAGGTAGTCTTCTACTTCAATCTTTTTGTTAAATAGTTCCCATTATCTCGTTTGCTTCATGTTGTTTTTGTTGATTGTTCTCATTTTGTGCAGATTCGACTTCAATGCTTCACAAGCAAGGTAAACTTCATTGTAATGGTACAATCCCACTTCTTAGGGTTTTGTTTCAACTTTTGGTTGTTTTGTTTTGAATACTAACTAATTTTCTTCATTGCTTCCCACTTCTTAGGGTTTGTTTCACATGGTGATGATGATGGTGGTACATATATATATGAATTCATTCTGATAAGGTACATATATATGAATTCATTCTTATATTGTATATGAAATTTAGTTTATTATATACTATGTACATGGTTTGTTTTACTATCCTTTTATTGAAAATGCAATCAGTTAAATTGATATAGAACATTAGTTTATTATATATATACTATGTATATTGTATATAGTTAAATTTAATACTAACTAATTTTCATCATTGCTTCCCACTTCTTAGGATTTGTTTCACATGGTGATGATGATGGTGGTACCTATATATGAATTTATTCTGATAAGGTACATATATATGAATTCATTCTAATATTGTATATGAAATTTAGTTTATTATATACTATGTATATCGTTTGTTTCACTATCCTTTTATTGAAAATGCAATCAGTTAAATTGCTATAGAACATTATAATCTGAAAATTAGGATGTATTTGAAAACCAACCTTTATCATGTCAATGTTTTCCGAATTGCATCCATTTCATTCCGCACATTTTATGTTCCTTAACATAAAATTTATGGTTCGGTGGTCGGTTTCCTTCAATCCATCGATATCTTTTATTATAATTTACCTCATCATCGTCACTAATCGTTGTGGTTGTTAAGATCATGATCATTGTTATGATGATAAAATCGTGGCGATTTTTGGCGATGATGAGGTAAACTATAACAAAAGATATCGATGGATTGAAGGAAACCGACCATCGAACCATAAATTTTATGTTAAGGAACATAAAATGTGCGGAATGAAATGGATGCAATTCGGAAAATATTGGCGTGTTTAAGTTGGTTTTCAAGAACAGTTTAATTTCAGATTATATAGTTCTTTACCAATTTTAATGGTTGTATTTCTTTAATAAGGTGGATGGTAAAACAAGCAATATACATTTGTATTTAATAAACTAAGGATACATTTCACAACGGTTGAGACAAATAACCGTTGTGATAGTTAACATATCTGACAAGGGTTCATACTGATAACTGTTGTGATAGTTAATATATATTACAACGGTTGAAATACCTAACCGTTGCAATATATCGCGCGCTTCCAGAATACAACAACGGTTTCCAGACCGTTGTAGAAACGGCAAACTTACAACAACAATCTACATAACAACGCCTTCGCCCGCGTCATTATATGTCATTCCCAACCATTGCTAAATGGGTTTTTCGTAGTAGTGATGGAATCCTCTAAGTGCTTTAAGTATTGTCAATTGGGATCAATAGAGCAACGAGTGAACTCCGAAGAGATCAATTATTTATTAAAGGGATAAATCAATTTTTAGTAATTCAAGAAAGGATTTTAAGGTAACCCTAATAATTGATCAATTGGTTTGAGACGACAAAATATCAATTGGAGATATTTTACTCTATCGGATTATATTGTATAATATATATATATATGTTAGTAAGGAAAAGGAAAAGGAAAGTGGAGAAATAGGAGAAGAAGAAGAAGAAAACAGAGAAAGAAGAGGAAGAGGAAATAGAGAGAAAGAAGAGAGGAAGAACTTAGAAGAAGAGGAAAAGCTTGGATCATTATCATTGTTCATCATCTTCTTCAACCTCCTCTTCGATTATCAGGTGGGTTATAGGTAGAACCTTAAATGTAGAAGTTAGAAGTTATTGGGATTTAGGTTAGAAATTGATAAATGAGTAATTTTGATAAATCAATGTTCTAACGGTTAAAATGCATAGCATGCTTGGGTTATGTGTGTATATGAATTGTGATAATTGATGTGATGATCTTTTGGATTTCTATGAGTTTCCATGAGTTTTGGATCAAGAAAATGCAGGTTTTTAGGCATTCTGTTCAGTGTTAACCGATTAACCAAATGGGGTTAACCGGTTAACGCATGTGAAAATGGCATTCTACGTGGAAAATTGAACTGGTTAACCGATTAACATGATCTGGTTAACCAGTTACCAGAATGTGTTTCTAACTTGATTTGCTACTGTAAGTCGCCCGTTAACCGGTTAACCATATCCTGTTAATCGGTTAACACTGTGTTGATTTTTGCAAATTTTTTAAAATCCATAACTTTTGATCCGTGTGTCCGATCGAAGCGTTCTTGGTATTGTTGGAAAGCTATGACGATCCTCTACCCAATAAAAACTAAAAAATATTGAGTATGATGTGGGATTAATTATTTAGTGGCAATTGAATGAAAATAATGTTATGTGATATGTTGTGATAAATGTTTTACTTTTGCAAATTGTGTTATACCATGTCTAACTAATTATTGTTAAGTATGATTGAGAGAATATGCATGCTTAAAATGAATTAGGAAGAGTGAGGAAACCTTACCCCAAAACCAAATGGTATGATTCTAGGTTGTGACTAGGATTGTGATACAAACCCTAGACGCCGATGCTCGTGCATTCGATGTATAGATGTGCATCCATGACGAGTAATGGTCTAGAGTAGAGAACCTAAATGGGGATGCTCGTGCATTCAATGTATAAATATACATCCTTGACGAGTAATGGTCTAGAGGAGAGTGAGACACTAGTATGGAACATGTGTATAAACCTTTGTGTTTTATGAGGAAAAGGTGAATGGGTCTTAAGGCGAATGTGGCCTTGTGATTGTCGAATACAATCACGTTTGTGTGTGTAATCACGTAATCATAACCGTTTCCCTTGAGTTGTTGTTTCATGAGCTTAAGGCTCCTCTGGAATGTACGCATGATTACTTGGTAGGTTTGATTCCCGCGTGTAGTATGAATGGAGCCTACGAGTAAAGAGACTTGTGATGGTTAATAGGCCATGTGAAGTGACGGTTCACGGTTAACAGGCCAATGAACCCGAACCCATTTCATATGTCAAGTAAGTTACAAGGATCTATGACTCAGGTCGACTTCTAGACGTAGAAGCGGACGGGAAAAGGGGATTCCTTGGTAAGGTTATCGATTAGTGATACTTTGAGTTGGTGAACTCATGAACATGTTTCCATATAGTGTGAAATTGAGAACTCAAGGTCATATCCCTTCCCTTTTGACTTGAGTTAGGATTGGCTAGAACCATGTAAATCCGAGAGAATCCATAAGATAGGAAACTCACTGAGATTAATATCTCACCCCATTATTGTTGTTATTTTTCAGGCGTTGTTTGCAGGTTTGATTTACAAGTCGAGTTATGCTTGGATGTTTCAAGAGAAGCTTAGCTTTAGTTTTTCCGTTGTGTATTTGTTGTATACAATTGAGGATATTGTATATTGATCTTAGTTTTTAGGGTTAATAGTCATTTACCCCCCTGCAATATTGGCGAGTTTTGATTTACCCCCCTTTAAAAGAATAATTTTGGATTACCCCCCTGAAATTTTGGGGTACTCCCCTAAGCGTGTAAAAACCAGGGGGTTAAATAAAAACAAATATGTTACAGGGGGTAATTTTTATACCCAGGGGGCAAAAGACTTAGAATTTTAAAATTTCAGGGGGGTAATTCAAAATTATTTTTTTAAAGGGGGGTAAATCAAAAGTCGCCTATATTGTAGCGGGGTAAATGACTATTAACCCTAGTTTTTATTGTTTGGCTAATTTCCATATCTTGTACCATAGATTGTGTTTATGTTTGTAGAATGGTCAAGTATGTGAATTACGCCATTAGGCACTTATGATGGTGTCAGTTCAAATAAACGCTTGTATAATATTATTCTAGGTATATATTATATAGGGCATTACACCAGTATTATCGAATTCGAAATTACGCCTCAGGTAACTTCTACTATATTCTTTCTATCATTACATGAATTGATGAAAATTTATAGTTATCTTATAAATTGAATTTCACAACATCTATATCAGTTGCACAATATTTTCTCTTGAATCGTTTTCCGGTTCCTTATGGTAAAATTGAATTTCATGTTTCAGATTCTTACAAATATAGATAGTCATAAAATTCAACTGTATACTTTTCAAGTAGTTATAGTAATATGTATATTTCGAAATAGCAACTCTTCAGTTTTCAGTTTGAATCCCCTTACGGCGGCATCACAAAGACACAATAGCTTTGCTCACACGATACCCGACATAGCTCGCAACAACAATAACACTCTTCGGCATGTCAGCAACAACACTCACTAAAGAACTCTCTTCAGTGACAGAAGAAAATATTACTATGTTTTAATTTTTGATTATTACTATTATTATCACTATCCTCATGTTTAATTTTGGTTGATTTTAGGTTGGCTGCAGATGTAAGTGACATTATGCTATTAGACATGCTGATGTTGAGTGGTTTAAATTTTGACAGGAACCACTTGTGCTACAGTTCTTACCCGGGCAATATTTGCGAATGGGTGCAAATCAGTTGCAGCATGAATGAATGCAATAGACTTAAGGCGAGGTATAAATACGGCTGTTGAGGCGAGGTATAAATACTAACTTCTAATGTTCTTCATGTTTTTTTTCTTGGCATTGGGAACAATGTTGTTATATACTTATATTCATATTTAATAGGAAATATATGTTAAATGCATCATCCAAATTGGAAGGGTTTGGGTGTATATGCTTCATGTGATAGATGTAGTTTATATTCTTCATGTCAAAATTATAAATTCTTTTCTCTATTTTGTTTGAAAGGTTTTTGAATAAGTTAATAGCATGTTATTGTGTTTGTGATATACTTACACTGTTGCAGCATTCATTAAACTTCCTTAATGACTTATATGAAATACCTCTATGATTGGATTTTGAAAATTTGCTCTAGAGTATGAAGATTTTTGTTAAAACGATTTACACACATGTGCGAACCCTCTTTACTTATACATATTGTTAAATAGAGCAAAATTATTGTCTTCACCACTTTTAGATACTTACCGTTGTGTTCGTCTTATGGTTTTTGTTGCATTTGATGATTTATGTCATGATTCATGAAGCACGGATACGTAATACAAGTATGATACGATACAATACGATACGGCTTAGATATTTGATTTTTGTGTTTTGGTTTTTCGATGTTTGTTGAATTACCATGTCCTTTAAGAGTTTAAGAATTTAGGTTCCATAATTGAGAATCAAGCTTTTTGTTGTTGATTTTTGTAATGATCATTATTGCTGGATAGCTCCATATGTGAATTTTAACTCCTCACTTTCAAACAATAGTTTGTCGAATAGTCTTCGTCAGTGTTTTAAATTGCCGTATGGATACGTGGATACGAGAAATTATTAACGTTGTGGCACTATTAATTAGATGCGCGGTTCTTCACAAACGTGTTTCTCATGCGATAACGAAAAATTAAATGTATTTTAAACTTCAATTAGAAAATATTTTAAATATTTGTATAGCTAATTAGAAAAATTAAATTTATTTTAAACTTCAATAAATTTTGTTTTTTTCTAATATAGAAATTATATGAAACGGAAAACAATCAAGTTATTAATCATAATATTGAATGATAACGGGAACAACTTTACTATTGATTCAAATAATTTTTAAATAATGTTAAAACAAAAATAGTATTTATATACGGGGAAAAATACATTGTTAATTCAAATATTTTTATATACGGAAAAAATACTATTGTTATAAACGGGCATAAGTTTACTTTTGATTCAAATATAATATTTTTATATACGAAAACAACTTTACTATTAATTCATTTTTTTGTATACATAGTGTTAAAACAAAATTAATATTTATATATTGAAAAAAATACATTGTTGATTAAAATATTTTTATATAGGGGAGAAAATACTATTGTTATCAACGGGAACAACTTTACTATTGATTCAAATATTTTTATAAATATTGTCAAAACAAAAATTTTATTTTCATTCAAATATTTTTATAAACGCGAATAACTTTACTATTGATTCAAATATATTTATAAATAATGTCAAAACTAAAATAATATTTATATACGGAAAACAATACATTGTTATATATGTGATCAACTTTAATTGTTCCAAATATTGAATAATATAAATTTATTTATCATTTTTTCAAATATATGAAAAGATTATTGGAGAAAAATATTATTGTTATAAACGAGAACAATTTTATTACATTTTGAAAATACATACACATACTAACTATAGAAAACAAATTTTAATCAAATCATAACTTATCTATTTTTTTAAACACGAAAATAAAAAAATTATAACAGGAACATGAAATTATAACAGGAACATGAAGTTATTGATCAAAATATTTAATAATAATGGGAAAATATTTATTATTGGTTCTAATATTTTTAAAAATAATGTCAAAAAACACAAATAATGTTTCTATAAAAAATAATATTTTTTTGGCTCAAATATTTTTATATATCGAATGTATTATAGGCACTAATTTATTATATATTTTAAAAATATATAGTTTTTTTTTGTTGAAAAAATTAAATTTTTTATTATTATTTTAATTATATTTTGGAAAAAATGTGTCTACCATACCAGTACTCGTGCGAATGCACGGGTATCCCACTAGTTCTAATGCATATAATGTCACCAAAATAGTGTCCTTTTTAAATATAAAATGATGAAGGTTTAAAATTTTATTTTTAATCAAAATAATACTAATAATTATTCTGTAATTATTCTCAAATGAATTTAAACTTTGTCTGTTAAACTATTATGTGAAACAAATATTTAAATATTTAAGTATTTTTAATAATTTGGTCGAGTGTTTGTTCTTTGATCAAATATTTTATAAAAAATGTTAATTGAAAGGAATCACATCATATTTGAGGCGTATCGATTAAAGGTAGAATGAAATTATGTATGAATTTGACCTAATTCATTTAAAGGGAGAATAAAATTTTATATAAATTTGATCCAATACAAGATATTTGCACTTAACCAAATTCGAATATGAAGGAACTCTCAATATGTAAATGTTCATCTCTAAACCAACCCTTAAGGTTAGCTAACTTTCTATATAAGTGGGTGACGAAATAACAACCTCGATTCATAATTGCAATAGGGCTAGACAAATTACACTTGTTTGATTGAAACCGAAGACTGATTTTTTATACTTTTCATACAAATAATTCGGATTGGAGTTGGGTTATTTCAGTTATTTAATTTGAATAATATATAATTGATTCAGTCAGACTCGAATGATTATTTTAAAATTTTCAAAAATCAAACACGATCAAACTCAATTAATATTATTTTAATTACCCTAGATTTATCCACTATGAAAATGGGGCTCATAATGTTGTTATATTATTATCTTTTTTATATTAAATTACATTGTTTACTAACAAGAATATGAGAACATTCAATATAAAATTTTGAATATTATTTAATTTGTATTTTAAAGCATGATAATAATTAAATTAATATCAAATGATATTGAAAATATTATTATATAATAATAATTTTTTAAATAATGATAAGTATTTTTTTTGTGCTTTTCTAAAAATTTGATAATTTTTTTAAATAAAAAAAATGAATTTTATAAAAAATTATGAATTTAGTCTAATAAATATTAAATCGGTTAAATTCATGCGATTTTTCCGACAAACTGACCTAATCAAATCCATCACAAACCAAAATTTTATCGATTAAATTTGAATCTTTAAATTAAAACTGCAATTTATATTAGATTTAAATCCAGTCCTAATTACGTCAAGGAATAGAACAATTGAAAAAGGACCACAAGAAAGTTCTCATCATTCCAAAGCTATCCTTTCCCAGACACATATCCCAAAGAAAAACATGGTAAGCCCAACCATACATATCCTTTCTCTTCAATACTCCATATACCTTGTCCAAACTCCAAATGTGTGTTAACAATAATAATGCTCAAAGATTTGGTAAGCCCAACCATACATATCTATATACTAACTAAATTTATCCCTTTGTCCTCTAATGTGAAATCGTTATAGGTTACCATATCAATGTCATTCCTACTTCATGTTTAACCGTCAAAGTAATATATATATATATATATATATATATATATATATATATATAGAAAATGCTAACATACACCAAAAATTGATGGATCACACACATAAATACACTATACTATTTTCTTTATATTTTTTTCTTCATCTTTCTAATGTAGGTTCCACCCAAAATTGGTGGGCCCCCCAAAGTGTATGTTACTAATGCACACCTACATGAGTGTGCATTAGCATAACCCTATATATATATATATATATATATATATATATATATATATATATATATATATATATAGGGTTATGCTAATACACACTCATGTAGGTGTGCATTAACAACATACACCTTAGTGTATTTTTGTGTGGGGCCCAACATTTTTTAGTGGAACTCACATTAGAAAGATGAAGAAAAAAAATAAAAAGAAAATACATTTAGTGTATTTTTGTGTAGAGCCTACTAATTTTAGGTGTGTGTTAGCATTTCATATATATATATATATATATATATATATATATATATATATATATATATATATATATATATATATATATATATATATATATATATATATATTAACTTTACCAATACTTTAACCATCAAAGTAATATTAACTTTACGATAACGAGTATTTACGTAGAAAAAGAAAATTTCATCCCTAGAAGAAAATAAAAGCAAAATTTCCACACCATTACTTAAACTATTTTTCAAAGTATTTTGTTTTATTATGCCATTGAATTTGAGTAGTTAATAAATTCCAAAAACAACATCGGACAATATATGATATAAAAATTTGTTTATAAATAAATGTGATCTTTAGTCTACAAAATTGATTTTATAGGATTGAGTTAGAGTCAATTATATTTTTCAACATTTCTTAATACCGCTTACTTTCATGTTATAGATATTTCTAATCCTACACGTAAGGTGTGTTAGATATGTGTTTAGAGTCTTACTTCAAACAATATTTTATTATTGAGAACAATCATTTTTCTCGAAACGAAAGCGTTAAAACGTTTGAAGTATGAGTATTTTTAAAATGGTGAAGTATCGGTACCGAGTATACACTCGTATCGGATAATCGTACCGTACTCGTGGTATTTTTTTTTATTATTTGATTTTGAATTAAATTTGTGATTTTCTCAAATATATTTATGTGTTTAAATTTTTTTTGTTATTGTATTTTAATATTATTTTTAGTTTTTTCAATTTTTTATAGTGTTGTTTTGATATGAACATAAAAATTTATTTTGCAACTCATATATTGTATAAAAAAAAATATTTTTTATTAACGTATTTATACCTTAATTGTTTTAAAATGTTGTATCTCATATCAGTATCAATATTTATACATGGTATCGTACTCGTACCTATGTATCATAGGTTAAAATTAAAAAAAATATATATATATATACAATTTTGATACATTTTTCCAAGTGTGTAACTTCTAATCAACTAACTTACCATCTTTTTGGTCATGTAGGGCCACAAAATCCTATTTATATATCCATCTGTGTAGCCATACTCTCAACATGAAACAACTAACTTCTTATCCTCTGCCCCTCCCCTGCATTTTCAACAGAGTATTCCTTTTGTTTGCAACAATGCCATCATCCTCTATTCTCTTCACTTTTCTTGTACTATCCCTGACAATTCTTTGTTCTAATGCTCAGGGTCCACCTTCACCTGGCTACTACCCTAGCTCCAAAATTAGTCCAATTACCTTTAGCCAAGGCTTTAGAAACCTTTGGGGACCTCATCATCAAAGATTAGACCAAAACTCATTAACTATATGGCTTGACTCTAGCTCAGGTATTATGTCCATTAATAAACAAAATTTTCTTTGTTTCAGTTTCTGCGTCTACGAGATATTGTCTGCTTTGAACTTTATCTGACACAATATTAATAACATAGGTAGTGGATTCAAGTCACTTCACTCCTATAAATCCGGATACTTTGGTGCTGCAATTAAGCTTCAACCTGGATACACAGCTGGAGTTATTACTTCTCTTTATGTAAGCTAGAATTACTTCACAACTTTGACTAAATGTCTCAGACGTGTCAGTTCCGTTGTAAGAGTTTGACTTTATAACTTCTATAACGAAAGTGAAATTTGAATAATTTTTTACTTTGTAATTGCAGCTATCAAATAATCAAGACCACCCAGGAAACCATGATGAAATTGACATTGAGTTTCTTGGCACTACACCAGGTAAGCCATATGTGTTGCAAACAAATGTATATATGAGAGGAAGTGGAGATGGGAACATTATAGGAAGAGAGATGCAGTTTCATCTTTGGTTTGATCCAACTCAAAATTTTCACAACTATGCTATTCTATGGAAACCAAGTGAAATAATGTAAGTACTATTTTTTACTCAATTTCATGCTCATTATTGATCATTTTCAACATCAGCAGTAGTTATTTTTCATGTTTATGTCTCTGTCACAATATTGCAGTTGAAAAGACCATTTTGTTTCACAATTATATATATATATATATATATATATATATATATATATATATATATATATATATATATATATATATATAAATTTATATACCCATGCTTTTTCAATTAATAAATAAATTTTTGTAAAGATATTTTTGAAGGCTACATTACAATTTTGGTCCCCTTTTTTGATTTACTCACGGTTTTAGTCTCTCTATTTTCTTTTTAAACAGTTTTGGTCCTCCATTTCAATTTTGATTTAACTGTTCATGCACTATTCATGTACGGTACATTTAAAGTCAGCGTTTTTTTTTATCAAAATTGGTATGGGGACCAAAACTGTTTAAAAAGAAAATGAGGGACTAAAACCGTGAGTAAACTAAATCAGGGACCAAATTTGTAATTTAGCCTATTTTTTATCTCAATCAAAGGGGGTTCTGAATTCTACTTCCATTTTAATATGTAACAATGTTAAATTTTTTAAAGAAGAGTTTTAACATCTATTCTAATATATTTCCCGCTTAAGAGATTATTGTTTACAGTTGCGTATCAGAGATATCTGATTTATATATAAAAAGAATAGATAAATTTTAAGTAAATTTATAATCTTGCTTGTAGATCTAGTTTTGGTTGTTTACTAACCATTTTGTCTTAAAATGGAAAAACAACACATGCAGATTTTTAGTGGATGATGTTCCCATAAGAAGGTATCCTAGGAAAATTGATGCCACCTACCCTTCAAGACCAATGTACTTGTACGGATCCATTTGGGATGCATCATCTTGGGCAACAGAAGGTGGAAAATACAAAGCAGATTATAAATACCAGCCCTTTGTTGGAAGTTACACAAACTTCAAATTACAAGGTTGTACCGTTGAAAGCCCTGTCTCATGTCAATCACCCTCTGTCTCTGCTGGGTATGGTAGCCTTAGCCCTCAACAATATAGGGCAATGCAATGGGTCCAAAACAATTACATGGTCTACAATTATTGTCACGACCCTAGAAGAAATCACAATCTTATCCCCGAATGCTAAAGATATTGAGTTTAAAATTTAGTTACGTTAGGACGAATCTGCATTTATAAATTTAATGGTTTAAATGCAGAATCTCCTGACTATATATATTTTAATACACACTCTCGATAAGTGAAATTCATACGAATTAAAATTTATATAAATTTCATTATGTAGAAAGAAGTGTGATAAAAAATGTGTGTTAAAAGTATAGTGTGAAAGTTTGTTTGAAAGGATGGTTTTTTGTGATGGTCATTCGTAAGAGCGGTTGAAACATCCAAACTATCCTATGATTGGAATGTTTTTGTTGTTATTGTGTGTTGGTTTGGTGCTATAGTTTCGTTCCAATATATATATTCTAGATGAAATAATTTGATTTGGATGATATCCTAATCTTAAATGTATAAATGTTACGTGTGTGGGTGTGAAAAGAAAGAAAGGACATGATGTATTATATGAAAATCCTTTTGATATAAATTTGGACTTTTGTAGCTTACATTGGACCCCTTGATATGAAGAAATTTTTTATATAAAATTTTGTTGTCCTATCATTACAATTATTGTTTCCTCTTTAATCTTGTTTTCTAATTCTTAATTGAAAAATAATAGTAATTAATGACTAAATGTGTGTTTGATTTTATGCTTGGTGGAGTAAATTAGTTGTGGTTAAATCTACATTTGAAAGTAAACTAATTAATGTTTGAACAAGATACATGGTACGGCACAAGTGGTCTTTTACCAATTTGGTCAAAGATTCCAACTATTGATAGGTGTTTATGAAAAACATATATAGTGAGAGATCAACCTTTTAAGAATCTCAATTATAAAAATTCAGATTGATTAGAAAATGCAGGTGCGGGTTAAAAAGTGTTGAAAAATAAAGTGTGAGGGAGTCTCACATTGATTAGAAAATGTGAAACTTGAATATTTATAAGTGAAAGAACTCATACACCTATCCCGTTAAATTTTTTGGTGAGTATATAGCGTGTCTCTCACAATGTGTGTTACTCATAAAAAAATCCTAATGTAAAAATGCTCCATCATGTTGATCCCCGAATTGATGACCCAATAGTGGTATCATGATTAGTTGGTTCGAGTGTACAATCAGCTCACTTGTATCGAAAGTCTTCCCCACATGGTGGTGGGTAGTGTTGTCATGTAATTCAGATTCAAGTGGTTCATTTGCATTTCATTTACATTTGAGTTTCATTTGGTTAATGTATAAAACCAAAATGATAGTTGCATTTGTAATAGAATCTTTCATTTAAGAAATTGAAGAAAGTTAGTTTGAAATCTCTCTCTCTCTCTCTCTCTCTCTTTCTCCAATTATTTATCATATTATTAATTCTTGTGCATTGTCAATGGATGTTCATTGTTGAACTTCAACAATTGGTATCTAGATCTTCGGTTTGGTCACAGGGAAACACGGGTGTAGTGAGGTGTGTAATTGATTTCGGTTCAAAAATTTGTGTTGAAGTGTGATGGATGTGATAATGAGTTGGTGCAAGTCAGAATTTACAGTTTGTCCATTAAGTTTTTCTTTCTTTTCTCTGTCATGGCATATAAAGTAAGTGTGGGAATATGCATGGTGTGTAAATTTTTTGTATGGTTATTTGTAGTAATGTGAAGGTGACATGAAGTGTGTCATGCGCAACAAGGGATGGTGCAAGATTCTAGCAATTTGAATGGAACATTATGGTCTTGACCACTTGAAAACATATTCATGATGATGACTTTGGAGATGCATAACTTGATGAATAATGACTCAATTTGCATGACCTGGATATCAAGTGAAAGTTCTCATGGCAAGGAATAATTTCTATGTTAGAAATAAGATGAGATGAGATCTAGAACATCAAGAAAATGTAATCAAAGTCAAGGGCACTAAACTAGCTTTTTGGACTTAGAAAAATTCTAAGAGTTTTTTATGTTGAACAACTTGAACATCCCATCTTCAAATGATCATAACTTCTTCAATAATGATCCAAATGAAATGAATCACATATGGTTGGAAATCTTGAAGAACACTCTACAAATTTCATTTGAAAAGATTTTTCAAAAGAGGCTTGTAACATGATGAAAACTGAGCTTGAACATGGCTGAAAAGTGTGAGAACTTCCCCAAAATGGAAAGTCTCTAAAAACTCTACTTTCCTAAAATAGCAATTTTCACCCTTCTTGATTTTTTATGATTCTTTTGACATTTTCTTGGTTAAATTTCACCCATTGGCCATGTTTGATATAAGGAACATGATTTTGACCTTGAAAAGTCAAGAGTTGACTTTTTCCCTAATTAATTTACTTTTCCCCCAACTTCTTGATTCTCAATCAATTTTCCAATGGAAACTTTTATGAAAGCAATTGATGGCTCAAATCCCAATCATAGACTCTTAGGGGCATATGGAATATCAGGGAGTCAAGTCTTGTCCAAAAATCAGAAATAAACTGACTTTTATGCAAAACCCTAGTTTGGTCCCCAAAAGTCAAGAGACATTGATTGACCCTCAAAACTCAAATTCCTCTGGCCACAGTGTAGATTGCCTCAAGCCAAGATGATTCATATGATGAGATGAGGTTAAAGACCCAATAACCCTACTCATGGTGGTGTCTCAAGCTCAGAAGGTCAAAACCCTAGTTGATGACCAACCATCATGAGAGTGCACTCTTCCTTCATTCTTTTGCCAAATTCAAAACTCTTGATGACATGATGGGCCATATGAGTTGTATTTGAGGTATGGTGAGCCTTTATGGATTGATGAGTTAGTGTATCTCATTCTCCTTGCCTTGCACAATATAAAGATGGTGACACCCTTGACACCATGCCTTGAGGAGCTCAAATGATGTATACAATGTTCATGCCCTAAATGCAAATGAAGTGTGAAGCATAAGCCACTTATTGGGTATAAATAAGAGGGCAAAATTTTGGGGTATTACACTATTGAAGACAAAATGGCTACATCGGTAGGAGAAGTTTCTGAGGAAGATTTTGTTGCTAGGTGTAAAGCTCAAGATGATATCTGGCAAGGTCTATTGCTCAAGGAGAGTATGTTGCTTCAAAAATCCAGATCAAAATGGTTAGTGGAAGCCGATTTAAACTCTTGTTTTTTCCATTATTTGATGAAGACCAGAAACAAGAGGAACACTATCATGCCCTCTATGGCTGGATTGGAGTTGGAAGCTGATGTTGATTGTGTAAAGGAGGTTGTTAAAGGATCTTTCAAATCCAGATTTTAGGAAATTGGATTGCCTGCTGTCTTGTTGCAACATAGTGACATTTTTATGCTGCCGATGAGGAAGTTGAGATGCTGCAGAGCCCTTTTTCTGTGGAGGATATATTGGAAGCTATTAGGGATGGAGATGGAAATAAGAGTCTAGGTCCTGATGGATTTAATCTTGAGTTCCTCAATCATTGTTGGGATGCCGTAGGCGAAGAAGAAACGAAGTGTATCCAAGAATTCTATCACACGGCTTCCCTTCCTAGAGTTTTCAACTCTTCCTTCATTGCTTTGATTCCTAAAAGATCCAACCTGCAATGTATGGAGGAGTTTAGGCCTATTAGTCTTGTAAGTAGAATTTACAAAGTCATTGCGAAGATACTTGCGGGTAGGCTGCGGAAGGCTATTGGAAGACTCATTTCGCATTCCCAAACTGCGTTAATTCCTGGTCGGCATATTCTTGATGGTGTTCTTATTGTTGATGAGGTTATTGACCTAGCTAGAAGAAGCGAAAGAGTGTGTGTCATGTTCAAAGTATATTTTGCTCAGGCATACAATTGCGTTGACTGAGATTTCTTAGCGAAGATGTTAAAGGCAATGAATTTTGGAGACAGATGGATTCGGTGGATTAAGGGTGGTATGATGAATGTTCACTTGTCGGTTATTGTGAATGGTAGTGCGTCTAAAGATTTCATGGTTAGTAGGGGTCTTCGTCAAGGGGATCCATTATCCCCGTTTCTCTTTTCCATAGTTGCGGAGGGGCTGGCTGTTTTGGTTAGGAGAGCGATGTCGAAGCAATTGTTCAATGGGTTTAAGTTACACGGGAATGAGGAGATTAACCTTGTCCAATTCGCCGATGATACCATTTTGATTTGTGAAGATAATTGGAGTAATTTATGGGGGATCAAGGCAATCTTAAGAGGTTTTGAGTTGGTGTCCGGATTGAGAATTAATTTCATTAAAATTCGCTTATTTGGAATTAGCGTGAAGGATTCATTTCTTAATGCAGCTTCTAAATTCTTGGCTTGTAATGTGGGTACATTTCCATTTAAATTTCTTGGTATTGGTGTTGGTGAGAATCATAGACACATTGCGTTTTGAAAATCGGTGATTGATATTTTCAAAGCAAGACTTTCAACTTGGAATGGCAAGCTAGTTTCGATTGGAGGGTATTAAGCTATGAACTCAGTTCATGCTTTGTACTTTGTGTTATATCAGAAAGAATGATGCAAAGGAGTTTTCTCACTGCAACTGTTACAACAGTGTTTGATACAATGAATTAGAAAATGGAAAGAAAGCTAAGTCTAGCTATTTATACAAGTGATGCTAAACAGAAATTGTTAGAACAAACAGCTAACAACTAAACACCAACTGTAACTAACTCCATAGTAACAGAAGTTATCCACACTTCTCTAACACCCCCTTAAACTGAAGAATGTTGAGCTGAAGAGATCACTTTCAGTTTGCCACGTAACTCATTAAATGCTGCAGAACCTAAGCGTTTTGTAAGCACATCAGCAATTTGCAGTGTTGCAGGGACATGTTGAATTTGCATCGTACCTGCTACAACTTTTTCACTCACGAAATAAATATCTAATTCAATGTGTTTGGTGCGAGCATGAAGAACTGGATTATGCACTAGCATAACAACACTGACATTGTCACAAAGTAGTGTTGGTGTGTTACAAAGTAGTGTTGGTGTGTGAAACAGTACCTTAAGTTCAGACTGTAAAGATTCAATCCATAGCAGCTCAGATGTTGTGTGGGCAAGAGCTCGACATTCTACTTCAGTACTCGAGCGGGCTACAAGAGATTGTTTCTTAGAACCCTAGTAAACTAGATTAAGACCAAAGAAAATACATGAACCTGACGTAGACCGTCGATCATCAGGGTCACTAGCCCAATCAGAGTCACTATAGGCTCGTAGTGAAAACTTTGGAGCAGCTACAGAAGGAGAAAGCAACAGGCCAAAGTGAGCTGTACCACTGAGATACCTGAGAATTCTGAGCACAGCTGACCAATGAGATTCAAGAGGACTTGCCATTAACTGACAGGCTTTGTTGACACTAAAGGAAATGTTAGGCCGAGTTAATGTCACATATTAAAGAGCTCCTACAATTGATCTGTACAGCTGAGGATCAGAGAAATAGTTAGTGACATGTCTGTTAAGTTTGCAAGTACTCATCATGGGAGTGGGAACACCATTAGCCTGACTCATCTTGTCCTTAACAAGTAAGTCCTAAATGTACTTGAACTGAGTAAGAAAACATGCACCATTGTTGTAAGTCTTTACTTCAATGCCCAGAAAGTAGCTAGGTCTGCCCAGTTTCTTTAAAGCAAAAGTTGTGTAAAGTTTATTGATAAGATCGTGTATAAGAGAAGTATTAGACCCAGTAAGTAAAATGTCATCCACATAGACAAGAACATACATAGACACACCCAGATTGCTATAACCAAATAAGGAATTATCACATTTGGATGCAGTAAAGCCAAAATAAAGAAGTGCCTTTGTGAGTTTCTCATACGAAGCCCTTGGGGCTTGTTTAAGGCCATATATGGCTTTATGAAGCTTACATACCAAGGTCTTATCAGAGCTAGCAAAACCTAGATGCTGTGTCATGTAGACTTCATCATGTAAAACACCATTCAAGAAAGCATTGTTCATATCAATTTGTTGGATATCCCAACTGTTAGAGATAGCTAGAGTCAGAATGATTCTAATAGTTGTTGGCTTAACCACAGGAGAGAAAGTCTCAGTATAATCAAAGCCATGTTCCTGGTGAAATCCTTTAGCCACCAAACTGGATTTATATTTTTGTGAATGGTGCCATCAGGGTTCTTTTTAAGTTTAAACACCCACCTACACCCTACAACTCTTTTGTCAGGAGGTAATGTAGTGAGAGACCAAGTTTTGTTGGCTTGAAGAGCATTGTACTCTTCTTTCATAGCTTGAGTCCACTCTGGTTGAAGTAGGGCCTGCTTGACACTTGTGGGTTCAGAATGGGCAAGGTAAGCTTTGGGTTTAGAATGACCAGTTTTTGCTCTGGTGAGCATAGGATGAGCATTCTTATTAGGGGACTCAAGTGGTGCATTTGATTGAATGGAAGGAGACTGAGAGGATGTGGATAAGGGAATACAAGAGGATAAAGTTAACTCATCAGACTTGGGAGATAAATGATGTTCTGAGATAACCTAATCAGGACTATGAAAACTACTTAGAATAGTGATGTCCTTTGAATAGCTAGAGACATCACTCCTAGATGGGTACATCCTGTTAACCAGACGTAAGGGTGAAGGCACATGGTCAGTAGGGTCATTACCCAGAGAAGAATGCAATGGCTCAGAACCTACATCAGTAGGAATAGCCATAGGCTGAACAGATTGAGACTCGTGATTAGATGTGTCAAGGCCCAGACTAGATGTTACAGGCTGACTAGAAGTGTGCTCAAAAGGACAACTAACAACATTTTTTGGCAGAGAAGAGCTACTAGGTAAAGTATAGTCAGCTATGGGCTGAGATCCGGGACAAGTTCTGACAGGATGAGATATGGCATTATTTTGTAATGGTGGTACATGTGTAGTAGGTACTGACACCAAGGGAGCACCAGTATAATGACTTAAACTCTTGGTAGTACTAGGTATATTGAATTTAGACTCAGTCACAAAGAGATTAGTGTAGGGAAATAACTGTTCATTAAAATTAACATCCTTAGAGACATAAATCCTACCTTCACTGCTTAAGCATTTGAAACATTTATGTTGAGGGGAAACTCCTAGATAAATGCACTCTTGACTTCTTAATTGTAACTTATTTTTATTATATGGTCTAAGAAGTGGGAAGCAAGAGCAACCAAAAACCTTGAGAGAAGAGTAATCAGGTTGCTTTCCATAGAGAGCATGAAAAGGGGAAAGAGCATTTTGAATGGATGAGGTAGGAATTTTGTTTATGACATGAACAACTGTGGAAAAACTATGATCCCAAAAGGATAAAGGTAAAGAGGCATGAGCTAACAATGTAAGTCCCATTTCTACTATATGCCTATGTTTTCTTTCAACAGACCCATTTTGATGGGAAGTATAAGGACATGTAAGACTATGAGTTATGCCTAGCTCAGTTAGAAACTTAGTGAAAGGGCGAAATTCTCCACCAAAGCCACTTTGAACAGACCTGATAGTGACTTGAAACTGAGTTTGAACAAATTCATAAAACGGCTTGAAAGCATGTAAGGCTTCAGCCTTGGATTTGAGAAAATACAGCCAGGTATACCTAGTACAACCATCTACAAAAGCAATGTAGTAGTTATAGCCTGAACTAGTAGGAATGGGGGTTAGACCCCACAAGTCAGTGTAAACAACATCAAAAGGTCTGTGACATACTGTATCAGTTAGAGGAGCATACAACCTATGAGTTTTACGAAGATTACAAGAATTGCAAAAATCATGTTTATTATATGAATGTATATTACACAGCTTTAGAACATGAGCTACAGAAGCAAAATTTGTATGTCCTAACCTATTATGCGATAGCATAATATTGTTACATTTATTAGAAGACATGGAACTTGAGTGAGAAGCAACATAGCTTTGAACAATAGAAGTAGCACTTAAGTTGTGTTGCGAGTTGTGAAACTTTGTGAGCTTCAGGGCTAGATGAGGAAAACAGTAGAGACCACTAGCATCTAAAATTCCTTCCACAATGATTTGATCAAAACCATGAGATTTAATATAACACTTGTTAGGAAGAAACTCAAACACAACATTGTTATCACTAGAGAACTTGGACACAAACAATAAATTCCTAGTGATTAAGGGAACACGTAGAATATTGATCAATTTCAACGTATAATTAGGAATAAGACTAGAGACCACTTGAGATGAACCTTCAGATTCAATATTAAGGGTTTGACCGTTTCCCACATACACCCTTTTTGGCCCTACATACTTGCATTTGGTTTGTAAAAGAGAATCATAGGGGGTTAGGTGGTGAGAGGCACCTGAATCAGCAAACCAAGCTTGGGATTCTAGTTCTGCAGGCAGTGAGTACTCTTGAGTGAAAGCTTTGGTTTACCTGTAGTAGCCATCATTGCCACGGTTTGAGCTTCTTGAGCAGTTTCTTGAGTTGACGAATTTGGGGGAGTTGCAGTCTTGGCAGCCTTTGACTGGTCACTTGAAGAAGAGGGAGGCATATAGTTCTCATCAAATCTATGCCAGCAGGTAGTGACAGCATGTCCATATTTTCCACAGAGTTGGCAAGTAGGTCGATTACCAGTTGTTTGTCTGCCATTACCACGATAACGTCCTCTATTCGACCTGCCACGACCACGATAGTTAGAATAAGTTCCTCTGGAGTTATTCTCAGCTGGACTGGTATGAGCCACATTGGCAGCAACATTTGCAGTGGCGAGTTCTTGACGATATTTGTCAAGTTGTGCTTCTTGCACATACAACAGAGCTTCAACATCACACAGGTAGGAGGCGGCGAACACGCATACATTTGCATAACAAAGGGATTATATTCCCCAGGTAAACCATCAAGAATAGAATCTACCTGATCTTGTTCAGTAATCGAGTCACCTACTGCTAGTATGGAATTCGCAATGGCCTTGATGCGTAACATAAATTCAGTAATCGATTTGTTACCTTTCTTGGTAGATTTGAGTTCGACGCAAAGTTGACGAACCCTGGCTTTCATTTGTGCATTGAAGAACTGATGAATCTTGTCCCAGACCTCAAAAGCATGTTTACACGCGAGCACCCTTGGTAGAACAGATTCAGAGATGGTGGATAAAAGCCAGATAAAAACAACTTGATCTTGTACAACCCATGCTTCATATTCGTCAGAAATCACACCTTCAAGTCGATCTTGAGCTGTTTTGTACTTCAACGGAGTCTGAGGATTGACGACCAATTTGTGCATCTTTTGAGACAAAATCACACCTTCAACCTGTTGATTCCATAAGAGATAGTTGTTTTCCTGTAACTTGATTGAAAGCTTCGGTCCGAACGAATTTGCGGTTTTGGTGGTGGTGAACACAGTTGAAAGATCTTGAGAATTTCCCTTGTTAGCAGATTCTTGATTCTTAGACTCAACCATTGTTGAATCAAGAGCACCGTGAGTTAATGAAGACGATGAATTAGAGAGAAGCAGAGGAAGAAACGATAAGGATTGATTCCGCGAATGATACCATATCAAGCTATGAACTCAGTTCATGCTTTGCACTTTGTGCTATATCAGAAAGAATGATGCAGAGGAGTTTTCTCACTGCAACTATTACAATAGTGTTTGATACAATGAATTAGAAAATGGAAAGAAAGCTAAGTCTAGCTATTTATACAAGTGATGCTAAACAGAAACTGTTAGAACTAACAGCTAACAACTAAACACTAACTGTAACTAAATCCATAGTAACAGAAGTTATCCACACTTCTCTAACAGAGGAAGACTTTCAACACATGTTTCAAATAAATAAAAATAAATTAAATAAGATATCAATTGAATTTGTGTCTCTTTATTTATATATATATATATATATATATATATATATATATATATATATATATATATATATATATATATATATATATATATATAAAACAGTATTATTGGTTTTCAATGCTCATGCACATTAATATACAATACGTGGTATGCTCAGTATTTCTATAGATTGATTGTTATTGTTGTTTTTCATCCTATCAAAATTTTGGTATGTTTGAATTTTGAATTATTATCGGTTTCACAACATTTACAATTGTGAGTTTAGTGATATTTTTTTCATTAATTCTTGATTATTAATTATGATTGCATTTGGTTTTTGCATCTTGATGACAACTGATTTCAGATAAGTGTCTAGACTAGAGTTTAATTGCATCTGCGAATCTTTTCTGTTTTGTCCGTATGAAGGATAGGAACAAAGAGTGGAACATGCTTACGTTCACATGTTGCTATTTTGAGTTTTCAATAGCAATTTGCCATAGACTTTTTTCATTATTTTTGTTTTAAAAAGTTCTGGATCAATTTTTGGCTAACTAATCGGCAATAATTATGGATTGTCATAAGAATATGGTTTCGATTTTTGGTTTGTATATTGACATAATTCCTCTATTACGCTCCCTAATCACTATTCTCTTGAAGCTTATAGGTATCTTAATGCTGATGTCATCGAAAAGAATAATAATTCTTATCAATAAAGAAAAAGTATAACAATTATACAGAAATATTGGATTAAATATTCTTGGCCATATCTGATAGGATAGAAGCAAATGATAAATTTATTTTAAAAATAATTAACATATTTATTGTGTGAGTTTATTTAAATTAATGGATATCACTAATGAATTCCTGCATGTATGTTATTAATATAAAATATATGAATTGAATATAAGTGTCTCATCGAAAAAAAAAAAACATATATGACATGATGATATAATAACATCCGAAAATTTAAATTCAAATCTTTGCAAAATATGAGTAACAATCTTATTTGCTAGATTAAACTTTATAATAACTCTGTAAAATATTAATATATGTTGAAACACTCAATAAATTATATGTAGGAGGTTAATAATACACCTTATTCATAAGATTAGATAATTGTAAATTTTTTCTTTATATATAGTATTTTGATGATGGACCATCTTAGGGGATTTAGAGAAGATGATTAAAGTCTTTGACATTATTTTGAAGATAGATTTGAAATTGTGCCTTAAATTAAATATTTGTAAGACGAATATTTTTTGCCTTCATGTGATCGCAATAAATTCCGTTAGATTTACCCTTTAGATATTGGGAGTTCGTTGTTGGAGATGAAATTACTTTTGAGGTGAGGAGACTATTGGTCTAGATAAGAATTTTATAAAATGGTTGTCCATGAAGAGAGTTTTTAGAGGTGTTAAGTTAATGTATCTTCTCCCAAAATTAAGGGATCTACAGAGTGAGTTTATTTTACTTTGTTCTTGCATGAGTATCGTTAAACATTTTTGTTCTAAAAATGTGTCAGCGATTCACATGAAAGAAGAATCTATTTGATTTGTTATAGAGTTGCAAAGGACAGTTGAAGACATCGTGGTTGGTGGAGGTCTTTTCCTTGGAGACCTTCAATAAAGGGTGACTTCTTTACCTATTAGAGTCGGAGGATTGGGGTTGTACTCGATATTAGAGGTTACATCATACACTTTGGTGTCTTCTAGGGTCTGGTATTTGGTGTTACAACATCATACATTTAATGATAATGAAATATAAGGTATGAACTATGATTTTGACAAAGCTTTGGATGGTCTCAGTGGTATGATCCCGGGTTTTTACCTTAATAGTTTTTACTAGTAAGGAACATATCCCCCTAAAGCTTAACATCTTTTATCGAGTGTCTGTTTTAGTAATAGTGTTTATGACATGATAGTAAAGTTTGACATGACCATATGTGGCAGAAAGTACTTTTTGGTTGTTTGTAAGCAGTACATGGTCAAAATATTCTCCTAGATATTCATATTGACGAGTTAGGATAACATATGTCATCGGTAGAGTATCGTAATATCCTTAGATATCACCTTACGTTTCCCTTATTTACTATTGAAGAGGTTTTTCCTTTTTGTGGTAAGGCATGCTTGAATACATTTTAGAGAACACGTAGTTTATTTATGGGGCTTCTAGGATTCAAATAGCAGTATGACTTTGTTAGGAATGTCATGTTTGATATATTTCATAGGAAATTAGCATATGTGAAGAAATATGTGCCTATGAATTTCATTTTTTTAATAGGCAATGGATTTAACTTAAAAGAGTACAAAGGGTACCCAAAACCCTTACAAGAAAACAACAACGGGAATGCTACTTCTGTTTAATACAATTAATCGGAGAAGAAACCCACTCATAAAAGGAACAAGAGTGAGACACCCTATTCTCAGAGCAGAACCACCTCCAAGACGAAAACTTAATGGAGTTTAATTAATCATTAACGCAAAAAGGCGTATTTCGAAAAATTAAATTATTTCTACCCCTCCACATACTCCACACGGTGAAAGACCAAAAAATGTTGCCAACTGATAAGTGCAAATTGTAGCTATTTTTGTATATAAGTTTTGTTGCACTTATCGATACTTTTTGGTTAATATCGTTCAAATAAACCCCAATTTGTTTATAATTACGTTTACTTTATGTTTTAGTGTATTTGTGTACCGTTTGATAGTTTTATGCTCATTTTGTAGGTATTGAGGTGTATTTGGAGCATGAGCAATAAAGTGTCGAAGACACGGCTTCAAACGCACGATTTTGAGCGACTCGTCAACGAATAAGGCTCAAAATGAGGATAATATAAATCACCAATTTGGTTGATATTTATTCATTGTTAGATAGGAAATTGAATAAGCTTTGTAACGCTTCGAACCGGGCGAAAAACGGAGTTACGGTTCTCAAGTTATGGCTGTTTCATTTTTCAAGGCAGCAGGTTGCGCGCTGAGCGCGCTTGTAAGGCGGTTTAACTTTAAAAAGAGCGCGTTGAGCGCCCATAGCGCGCTGAGCGTGGTCTGCGATGATGACAGCAATAAATATGGGTCAAAAACACATTTTTAGGGATGTTTTTGGGTATTTTTTGCTCCCAACTCCATCAAACTTCATTTCTTCATAGGATTAGCTTGAAAACAACAAATGGAGCTTGCATCTTGTCGAATCGGAGGTGGATTCTCATCGATCGGCTTGACAACTCGAGAAGTGTTGGTTTATCTCTTTTTCCTCTTTTTGTAAACTCTATCTTGTTGGGTTTGTATATGTTTGTACTTTGATCTCATGTATATTTGTCGCCCATGGAGTTATATTTAATTTGCTTTACAAATCTCTATTGGTGATTGTTCTTGATTTTTGCTTAAATGCGCGGGGTTTGGGTCGTGTTAGAGATAAACTTCACAAACTTCGATTAAGGATAATTATCTATTAGTTTCTGGATGCTAGAGATAGATTTAGGGCTAACAATCCGTATGGGTGTCGGAACTTAAATGCCTTCCGTATTTCGAGGCTTCGTGCACGAGAGTGACGAAGAGAGTGATACGGTTGTTTCTCAGCTCGGTGTGTCAGAGATGAACACTATTGTGAGCGATACCGGGTGATATTGAGGAGTATTGTAAGTTGAGTGTAACTAGTCGATTGGTTTAAGTTTGTGACGAGTGGAATATATACACGCTTGATACGTCTTTTCTCTTCGAAGAATGAATTGTTTTTATGTTTTTATTTACTTTTCCGCATTTACACTTTAAACCATTTTAAAACCAAACTCATTAACATTGATATTGTCGAACGGCAGTTCAGTAGCACCGATCTCTGTGGACACGATAATTCCCGGAAAAATACTTCCAAATCTTTTTGCTTGCTTGCCCTATACCGCAACCAACAAAATGGCGCCATTGCTGGGAATTGGTGTTTTTATTGAATTGCATTGCGATACTTTCTTTGTTTTTGAGTTTTGTAGATATCGTATATATTGTCTATTTTCACTTGTTAATATTGATACTTGTATATGTTTACCATATTTGTGAATTTTACATGTTTTGCATACTTGTAAATTTAGTGTATATGTTTGTTTCTCTTCACGTTTGCTAAGTGTTTGGTTAGGTTTCATCGTCGGTGAGCGCTAACCGTGTAAAGAAGCAACTTGGAGAAGTGTGTATAAATAATAGGCGTCGAGATTACGACGTAAAACAAGCGTGTTTTATCGTTTTTGTTCCGTTATTACTTTTTCATTGTATATGAGATTGTGTAGGTGTTAAGTGGAGGCCTACACCAGAACCTTGTTGTTGTACTAATTTTTCTAGTTCTGGTGTAGCGCGCTGAGCGCGGGCCTGCGCGCTGAGCGCACTCTGCTGTGTTGAGCCAATGATTTCTTTTAATTGTTCACTTGGCTCCCCTTTTTCCCACTTCCACCAAGGCCTTATATATTAGTAATTATTAGTAATTTTTCTAATTCTTTTGTTGATTGTTTGGAGTCAAATTTTGGCTCGATTGCTTGAAGTCGCATTCAGTGATTTTCCGATTTTGAGTGTTTCAACTTACGAATGCGTGGTAATGATAGTGTTTAAAGTTTTGTACACGTTCAAGGTATATGTTTATCGCTTTCTTGACTTTAGCATATTCATGATACTTAGGCTTTTTACAACTTCTATGCCATTTATTCTTTTATATACTTGTTCGTATGTGAATCACTTTAGTTCCCAACCTTTTTGTGAGGAAGCCTTCCATTGTTCATATACGCTCGGAGTACCGACAATTTTGTTTTACTGGATTTTATTATGTTGAATCTTTTGTTTGTATTGCTTATATAAAGGCATGAAAAGGATCAAGGCATTTTTTTCATTTTGAGCACAACCGCCTTAGCCAAATAGTTAATTCACCTTGTGAGTGTGTGAGAATTTGTAACCCCTTTGAACTTTTTGATCCATGGTTTTATTTGAACTTAATGCTTGTCTATGAGTATTTAGTTCACTTATTTTTTATGGATATTTTTTTTCTTGGACCTCAACTTTGTGTTGTTGTATGGATTTTTTCCTTGCCTTAGAAAGTAGGGAGTATTCACATGATGATGTGGTTGAATTCAAGTTGGGGAGAGAATGGTTGTATACTCATTGGTTGGATTCTATGAGGATTGAAAAAGAAAAGAAAAAAGAGAAAAATATGACAACAGAAAAGAAAAAAAAAAAGGAAAAAGAAAATCTTTGAAAAAGGAAACAAAAAGAGTTTCAATAATTGTGCTAAATAAGTTGTGTGTTTTTGTGTAAAGCTTGGGATTTTGGAAGAAGTTTGGTTGAAATTTTTGATTTGGGTCTTTTGTGAGTTGATCACTCCTTTAGGTTTAGGCAAGTTTTTGTTTTGATTAGCTTTAGGAATTACCCCTTGTTTGTTTACCTGACCACATTACATCCTTGAAAGTCCTTGTGATTCTTGTCTTTGTATGTTCAATGTGAATTTTTGGATGGATGCATAATTTCGTCTTTTGTTTGCAAGATTGTTGTGTGAGTGAAAGTACCTTATTTTATATTTTTCATCTACCGATGATTGTTTTTGCTAGGTGTGATTCACATTTGAACTTGTGTTATTTTAGAATGTTTGGCATGACTTTTGTATTTAGCATTTGTTTCGTGATTATGTTATCGTTGAAGTTTAGTGGTAAGTATTTACTTTGTGTGTACCATTTTCGGTTGAACCATTGCATTTCTTTTCCATTTTCAAAACTTGTTGATTCATGATTCTTTGGTTATTGCTTTTGTTCCTTTAGTTGTTGGCTTTGTTTGAGGACAAACAATTATGTAAGTTGGGGAGAGTTTGATAAGTGCAAATTGTAGCTATTTTTGTATATAAGTTTTGTTGCACTTATCGATACTTTTTGGTTAATATCGTTCAAATAAACCCCAATTTGTTTATAATTACGTTTACTTTATGTTATAGTGTATTTGTGTACCGTTTGATAGTTTTCTAGTCATTTTGTAGGTATTGAGGTGTATTTGGAGCATGAGCAATAAAGTGTCGAAGACACGGCTTCAAACGCACGATTTTGAGCGACTCGTCAACGAATAAGGCTCAAAATGAGGATAATATAAATCACCAATTTGGTTGATATTTATTCATTGTTAGATAGGAAATTGAATAAGCTTTGCAACGCTTCGAACCGGGCAAAAAACGGAGTTACGGTTCTCAAGTTATGGCTGTTTCATTTTTTAAGGCAACAGGTTGCACGCTGAGCGCGCTTGTAAGGCAGTTTAACTTTAAAAAGAGCGCGCTGAGCGCGGTCTGCGATGATGACAGCAATAAATATGGGTCAAAAACACATTTTTAGGGATGTTTTTGGGTATTTTTTGCTCCCAACTCCATCAAACTTCATTTCTTCATAGGATTAGCTTGAAAACAACAAATGGAGCTTGCATCTTGTCGAATCGGAGGTGGATTCTCATCGATCGGCTTGACAACTCGAGAAGTGTTGGTTTATCTCTTTTTCCTCTTTTTGTAAACTCTATCTTGTTGGGTTTGTATATGTTTGTACTTTGATCTCATGTATATTTGTCGCCCATGGCGTTATATTTAATTTGCTTTACAAATCTCTATTGGTGATTGTTCTTGATTTTTGCTTAAATGCGCGGGTTTTGGGTCGTGTTAGAGATAAACTTCACAAACTTCGATTAAGGATAATTATCTGTTAGTTTCTGGATGTGTTAACCCTCAATTTCGACGCCAGACAAAATCAAAGTTATGTTAATGTTAAAAATTATTTTTAATGTAAAGAAGGCTTCGACCTAACTTTTGAGAGGCCTGAGTCGAATAAATGTGGAGAAACCTTAAAAAATGGCTAAGTATGGAAAGGGTTCTTCGACCATGAGAATGTAGCGCTGCAGTGGTTATATTAAGGTTGGAGGGAATTTCCAATATTTGAAATTTAAATAGGAGCAGTTGTGGACGTGGGAACGGTTGAGATCAAGGGGAAGGCGCCAAAATCCACACGTTCGAAGCAGTAACCACCACTGAGTAGTTATTTCCTAGCACTATAAATAGGAGTTGGTTCTTTGTAAATGGGGTGTTCATATTTTTGTACAAGTTACTCTAAGAGACTCAAAGTACCCGCGTGTAGAGAAACGAGTTCGTGAGAATGTACGTAATGTAACACCATTGTCTTCATTAATCTAATTTATCTTCAGCATGTTTACTTTCCATGCCTTTACAGTTTCTTAAAATTTATCTTCCATGCCAAATTTATGTTCAAAGCCATTTAAACTTTCTGCGTTTTACTTTCGACTGCATTTTACGTTCAAGCATTTAATCTTCAAACCTTTACTTTTCAAAGTCTTTCATTTTCAAGAACGTGAAGTTCTCCTTTAAATCAATTGCATTTATTTTCAAAGTCTTTTACTTTCCAGCACCTTACCTTCGACAGCACTTTTACTATCCCAGCCTTTACTTTCCAAGAACGTGGAGTTCGTTGCATTTTACTTTCAAAGCTTTTACCCATTCGACGCCTTTAATTTTCTGCACCCTTTACTTGCATCACTTTAAATTTCCAGTTTTCACTTTACTTTATTGCCTGTAGTCGAACGTGGAGTTCAGTTAGATTTTATTTTCAGCATTGTCGAACGTGGAGTTCAGTTTACATTTTCTTTAAGTTACACTTGTCTCTCGAACTTAGCAGATGTCCTAGGATTTGTGTGATTGATCCTGCAAGTTAAATCAATTTGCGTTTAGATTGATAGATCAGAGGTTGTTTACCAAAATTCACAGTAAACAAATTGGCACACCCGGTGGGACTCAGTGCTAAGTCAAACCTTTTTGTCAGCCTCATCTCTCTTGGTGAAGAAGTATTTTTGTTGCATGTTATTGAGAAGTGGGAAGTTAGCCACAACAAACGAAGGGATACCAAAGAGAAGATATACTAAAAAGATGGCAACTAATGCTAATCAACAAGTTGATCCTCAAGGGAGTATTTCAAACACTCAGTCCAGTAGCAGTATTGGGACTCAAAGCACTCCATCACCAGTGTCTTCGACAGGAGGGCCGGCGTCACTTCCATTAGTGGTGTCTGAGCCAGGATCAACGTATACAAAATCGTATACTCAACCTGTGTTGGAATACATAGGACCACAAAGTTCTAATTCGCCAACACCCCCAGGAGGAAATACAATGTACAGGCACGTTCCTCCACCAGGTTTTCCACATCCATGGTCAAGGAGTCAGCCCTATGGTATGCCTACATCAATGATGCAAAACCTGCAGAATGCTCCACCTGTATTTTCAGAAACTGTTGTGTCTTCGCCACTACAAGGGTCAGGATCAGGAGGACGAAATAACCAGAGTATAGGCGTTGGTTACTCTGTTCAAACACCTAGCCTTACAAATACATCCATAAATTATTTGAGACAGCAGATGGATGAAAGTAACATGCAAATGGTACATACATTGTCTCAGACAATGGGAGAAGTTTTTCAACCTTTGATCCAAAATACAACCCAAACTAACCAACAACTGGCTGCTCAAGTGGCACGCATGGCTGATTTCATTGGAGTACCAGCAGTGGATCGAAGAGCGACGGTGGTCGAAGATATCCCAAGACATCATCAACGTCAGATACCTGATGCTAACCTGGAGGATCAAGAGATGGTTGACCATTTCAGAGTCGAACCACCAAGAAACCAGATGCCATACCAGATGGAGGAGGAACCAGTAGTGATGGTGAACAGGAACCAAAACGCAGATCAACTACTTAGGCAGGTTCGACACCAGAACCAAGCAGAAGAAAATAATCTTGCAGCCATGGTCGAAAGGATAATGACTAGGAATAGGATGAATTTTGGCTTCACCAGGCCAAATTATACATCACCTATAGTGGATTACATTCTCCAAGCAGAACTTCCCCCTAGGATGAAGGTTCCAAAGTTCAGCAAATTTTCAGGAGATACTACTGAGTCTACTGTCGAACATGTGGCTAGATATTTGATCGAAGCGGGCGAGATTGCAGCTGACGAAAGCCTTAGGATCAAATACTTCCCAAGTTCCCTTACCAAGAATGCCTTCACATGGTTTACTACGTTGCCTCCAAGTTCCATATACAATTGGACCCAATTAGAACGTTTGTTTCATGAACAGTTCTACATGGGGTAAACTAAGATTAGTTTGAAAGAATTGGCTAGCATCAAGCGCAAAGTCACTGAGCCAATTGATGATTACCTGAATAGGTTTCGACTTCTTAAAGCCAGGTGCTTTACACAAGTGCCAGAACATGAGTTGGTCGAAATGGCTGCTGGGGGTCTTGATTATTCCATTAGGAAGAAATTAGATACCTAATATCTTAGAGATATGGCCCAGCTGGCTGATAGGGTTCGACAGCTAGAAAGGCTAAAAGAAGAAAAAGCCAAATTTAGTAGGGGGTAAAAAAGTAGCGTTTGTCGAATGCAAGGAAGATGTGGAGAGTCTGTATGGTGAGCCATCTTGTTTCGACGAAAGTGAGGTTGACGTTGCTGAGTTAAAGCAAGGTCCACCTTACGCTTGCAAATTACTAGCTCCTTCAGAAGGAAAAAATCCTGTCGAATCTAACGACAAATTCCCTAAGAAAACATATACTTTCGACGTCACTAAATGTGATGAGATTTTTTATTTGTTAGTTAAAGATGGGCAAATGATAGTGCCTACTGGTGTTAAAACGCCACCTTTAGAACAAAGAAAGAAAAGAGGTTTTTGTAAGTACCATAATTTTTTGGGTCATAAAACTTCTCAATATTTTCTTTTCAGGGATTTGGTGCAGAATGCTATCCAGGAGGGAAGGCTGAAGTTTGGGGAAAAAGGCAAAGCCCAGATAAAGATTGACTCTGACCCATTGCAAGTTGCAGAGGCCAACTATTCAGAGCCTCATGAGGTTCAAATGGTGGAAGCCACAAGGGGATTCGACGAGTCATTCAACATGGTAGAAGCTATTGAAGACTTCGCCATCAATTATGTGATAATTGAAGGTTCTAGTAAGGCTGCAAGTGACCTAAACGTTGATGGTACCAGTCTGGTGTTGGTGACCAAAGAAACTGCTGATAAGTTTGTGGAAATGGATAATGCTGCTAAGTTTTTTGATGTAACCGTGAGTGGGTGGAAGATAATTGTCAATGAAGGCATTAATATGGTCGAGTTGGCTGAGGAGTCTGATTCTAGTTCAGATAGTATCAACACCAATGAGGCTATGGGTAGAAGTGCCCCTAAAGTTCAAGTTGTTAAGGAATTGGAAGATGACATGCTCTTGGTTGGAGAGATGCTGGACATGGATGGTTGTCTGGTGGAAAATTGGATCTGTATGGCTGCTGAAACTTTTTTCAAGACATCTCCTGATGTCGAGAGAGTCAATGCTGAGGAGATGGTGGAGGCTGAGAAAGATGCTTGGGAAAAAGCTTCCCAAAGAGCTACAAAAGCAGCAGTAGGTGGTGGCTGCTTGGCAAAGACCACTGAAAGTCTGGAAGCCATCTTCTCCAAGATGCGCCTGAAGGACAGAATGGATGTCAACATGGTCGAAATTACGGATAGAAAGGATGAACAATTGAGTAAGGTAGATGAGCAAGAGAAAATCAACAAAATGGCTTATCCTAAGCCGAAAGAGACAATTGTGGACTTCTTGCATCGTTGCCAGAAAAAAGACTCTGGAGTAATGCTGTGTCCCAGGTGCAGCGCCATTTTTTATGAAAAGGCTACCCACAAGCTTGAAGGTGTTAAGAAGGCTGGCGAAAGCTTGGGGCAGAAGGTGAGCAAGGGGCACCGAGGTTTTGACCATAGGCGACTTTCGACAGGGCTAAAAAACCAAGCACCAAGAATTAGGCCAGGTACGTTCAAGCCAACGGCGAACGCACCAACAGGTAGTTGGATCAAACCTGTCGAAGGGAGAGGATAGAAGAAAAAGTGGGAGAAGTTCGATGTGGAAAGAGGTGCGTCATTTGAATACAGAAAAGAGAATCGCACTACAAACAAATCAGCATACATTTCTCAGAACTACAAGGGTAAAAACCCAATGTCTAGATCACAATGGTGAAGGGAGCAGCGCAGGCGAAAAGCTGTCAGGGAGGCTCAGGTGCAAGGGGAGTCAAGCACCAATGTGGTTGGGGCAACGGAGAAGATGCCCATACGACAAAAGTTGTTTACTATTCAGCCAGAAAAGAAGGTCGAAGAGGATGAGGATATGACTGATAACTTCGACAATGAGTCAGCAGCTTCCCTAGACATTCTGGTAAATGTGGTATCAGTAATGCCAAGAGAATTTGGTCAAGTCTCAGAAGTCGAAGACTTAGACCAAACTGCTGAATTGGAAATGATGGCACACAAACCTGTGTGCTATTACATCATAAACAATGGGTGCGTCGAAGAACAGAATGTTTTCTTTGAGCGTCCCACGGAGGCAATGAAGGGTCATTTGAAGCCTCTTTATATTACTGGAAAAGTGGAGAACGTTCCTGTCAACAAGATTTTGGTAGACTGTGGTGCGACGGTTAATTTGATGCCAAGATTTCTGTTGAGCAAGATTGGAAAGTTTGAAACTGATACTAAGCCCCACAACATGGTTCTGTCGAACTATGAAGGCAAAGTTGGTTCTACTCTGGGAGTGATTCAGGTAGATCTCACTGTGGGAACTATTACCAGACCAACAGTGTTCATGGTCATCGAAATAAAGGCTAACTATAATCTACTTTTAGGAAGGGAGTGGATTCATGGGATAGGAGCAGTACCCTCATCTATGCACCAGAGAATCACAATCTGGAGACCAGATGGGATAGTGGAAAACATTGAAGCTGATCAAGGGTACTTCAAGGTGCCTGTTAATCATGTAGGCAGTAGGCAATTTGAGAAACATCTGGCGAACATTGCTCCATGTCCTCCGGCTGATTTTGAGTTTACACTTGACGAGGAAACGTTTTATTCGTTGTACTTACACCCTGTTGAAGGTTTCAGATGGGACAGGGAGGTACCAGGAGGAAGATTGCCATACTTAGGCACACCTCCAATAGAGCCCACAGGGTGGGGAGATGAATTCAGTGATCATGACTGAGTTCGACGCTATGAAAAGAATTTCGGCCTATGTGTCCAAATCAAGACTACAAGCGGCTTTGGAAGCCGCCAATGAATATATAGCTGGTGAAGCCATTCCTGAAGTGTATCAAGAAGGTCCTGGTAAGGACTTCGACCCAAAACCTCCAGATAAGGTTGAAACTGGAGGGCAAAGCCAGAGGCTCGACGCCATCTATGAAGATGAGCCTTTGGGATTTGAAAAGGATCCGTTGGCAAATAATATAAAAATGCTAGCACAAGATCCTTTGGAAGAAGTGGATCTCAGTGAGGGGGCAACCAAAAGGCCTACTTACATCAGTGCCAATCTTGATCCCCAGTTAAAAGCTGAAGTAATCCAGCTGTTGAAAGAATTCAAAGACTGCTTTGCTTCGGATTATGATGAGATGCCTGGTCTGAGCAGGGAGTTAGTCAAACACAAGTTGCCTATGACGCCTGGGAAAAAACCAGTCAAGCAAAATCCAAGACGGTTTGCACCAGAGATACTGTCAAAGATCAAAGAGGAGGTCGAAAGACTGCTTCATTGCAAATTCATTCGCACTGCAAGGTATGTCGAATGGTTAGCTAATATAGTACCTGTTATTAAAAAGAATGGGTCTTTGAGAGTATGCTCCGATTTTAGAGATTTAAACTCTGAAACTCCCAAGGATGAATATTCAATGCCAGTAGCAGAAGTGTTAATAGATTCTGCAGCAGGACATGAATATCTTAGTATGCTAGATGGATATTCTGGCTATAACCAGATATTCATTGCTGAGGAAGATGTTCATAAAATTGCTTTCAGATGTCCTGGAGCCTTAGGCACCTATGAGTGGGTAGTGATGCCTTTTGGTCTCAAGAGTGCTGGTGCTACTTATCAAAGGGCAATGAATTCAATTTTCCACGATTTTATAGACACATTCATGCAAATTTATATTGATGATATTGTTATAAAATCTATTTCTGGGAATAGTCACATTGACCATCTTCGACAATCCTTTGAAAGGATGAGAAAATATGGTCTTAAAATGAATCCTCTTAAATGTACTTTTTGTGTGCAGGCAGGGGATTTCTTAGGCTTTGTGGTCCACAAGAAAGGGATTGAAATAAATCAGAAGAAAACCAAAGCCATAATGGAGGCAAAAGCGCCATCAACCAAAAAGGAGTTGCAGTCGTTGTTGGGCAAAATCAACTTCTTAAGAAGGTTTATATCTAACCTGAGTGGCAAAACACAAGCTTTTTCGCCATTGCTTCGTTTTAACAAAGATGGTTTCGAGTGGGGGCAATTGCAGCAGGAAGCCTTCGACAAGATCAAGGAGTACCTAAGCCACCCTCCAATTCTTTCACCACCTTGTAGGAACAAAAGTATGAGATTGTACATAGCTGCAGCAGATAAAACTCTAGGGAGCATGTTAGCTCAAGAGGATGAAAATGGAGTCGAAAGAGCCATTTATTACCTTAGTCGAGTTTTAAATGATGCAGAAACTAGGTATAACATGATTGAAAAGTTATGTTTATGCTTGTATTTCTCTTGTACTAAACTAAAGCAATATATAAAACCTGTTGATGTGTATGTTTCGTCTCACTTTGATGTTGTAAAACATATGTTATCTAAACCCATTTTGCATAGTCGAATTGGCAAATGGGCATTAACATTGACAGAATTTTCCTTAACATATCAACCTTTAAAAGCTGTGAAAAGGCAAATAGTTGCAGACTTCATAGTTGACCATTCCATAAATGAAAATGATTTGAATTACGTCGAATTAAGATCTTGGAAATTATACTTTGACGGATCAAGTCATAAAAATGGAACAGGAGTAGGAATATACATTATTTCTCCTGAAAAAATTCCAACAAAATTCAAGTACAAGGTCGAAGGTCCTTGTTCTAACAATGAGGCTGAATATGAAAGATTAATTGCTGGCCTTGAAATTTTGTTAGAATTGGGGGCAACTAGAGTCGAAATAAAAGGAGACTCAGAATTAGTTATAAAACAAATCACAAAGGAGTATAAATGTGTTAAAGAAAATCTCATTATGTACTTTGTGATAGCCAATAGATTATTAAAGAAATTTGTGGTAGTGGCCATTCAACACATACCTAGAATAGAGAATCAAGTTGTTAACGCCTTGGCCCAAATTGCTTCTGGGTACAAGGTGTCGAAAGAGAACCTTCAAGAAGTAATTGAGGCAAGAGGTAAGGTGGTGGTTGTTGGATTATGTCCATCAGACTTAGAAACAACTAAGCTTGGGTGTATAGATGGCGAAAATTTTGAAATTTTTGCCATAGATAATTTAACAGATGAAGATTGGAGAAAGCCCATAGTTGAGTATTTGCGAAACCCAACGGCTTCGACAGAACGGAAAGTCAGGTATCAAGCTTTGAGCTATGTGCTGATGGGTAATGAATTGTTTAAAAAGACCCCTGAGGGAGTCTTATTGAAATGCCATAGTGAGGCAGAGGCGTATTTGGCACTTTCGACAGTACATAGTGGGGCATGTGGAGCACACCAAGTTGGCCAGAAGATGAAATGGTTGTTGTTTCGACAAGGCATGTATTGGCCCACTATGCTGAAGGATTGCATAGAATTTGCTAAAGGGTGCCAAGAATGTCAAATTCATGCTGGCATACAGCACATCCCTGCAAGTGAATTACATTCTATAGTGAAACCATGGCCTTTCAGAGGATGGGCTTTGGATATAGTGGGAGAGATTCGACCAGCATCTTCAAAGAACCAGAGATATATTTTGGTGGGAATTGATTATTTCACCAAGTGGATTGAGGCAATACCACTGGTGAATATAGGTCAGGAAGATGTTATTGAGTTCATCCAAAATCACATTATTTATAGATTTGGTATTCCTGAAATAATTACTACAGATCAGGGATCCGTGTTCACTGGCCGAAAGATGCAGGAATTTGCCAAAGAAATAGGTTTTAAGTTATTAACTTCTACACCTTATTATGCTCAGGCCAATGGGTAAGTCGAAGCGGCCAATAAGGTAGTGATTGGACTAATCAAGAAACATGTGGGAAAAAGGCCTAGAAATTGGCACAAGACGTTAGACCAAGTTCTTTGGGCGTGTCGAACATCCCCCAAAGAGGCTACCAACACTACCCCATTTCGACTCACTTTTGGTCATGATGCAGTATTACCTGTTGAGATTTATCTACAGTCTGTAAGAGTTCAAAGACATCATGAAATTCCCTCTGAGAATTATTGGGAAATGATGATGAATGAATTAGTGGATTTGGATGAAGAAAGGCTTAGAGCCTTGGAGTTGCTGAGAAGACAAAAGAAGAGGGTCGAAGAATCCTACAACAAAAAGGTTAAATCTAAATCTTTTGCATGTGGGGAATTGGTTTGGAAGGTGATTTTGCCCATGGATCGAAAAGATAGAACATTGGGCAAGTGGTCCCCTAAGTGGGTAGGACCATTCCAAGTCATACAAGTGTTCTCTAATGGAGCTTATGAAGTGGAAGAGTTAGACAGAGATAAAAGAATCTTGAAAGTAAATGGCAAGTATTTGAAAAAATATAAGTCTATGCTGCAGGAGATTCATATGAAAACATAAGCTTTATTTGATAAAAGAAAGCCAAAATAGGCCAAGTCAGGCTAATATGGCATACAAAGCGAAGAGAAAATAGTACAACATTTTTCTTTCTCAAGGAAAGGTTATTCATAATCTCTCCAATCTATGGATTTGAGGAATTCCATATAATCTGCATCTGGCTCATCATCAGAATCTTGGGTGCTGGAGCGCCCTTTCTTGGAGATCTTCATTTTGGTTTCCTTTTTCTTGGCTAAAGAGGCTGCTCCAATGGCGGCATTGGGTTGTTAGGGCGCCTCTACGTTCTTTGTTTCCTCAGTTGCCTTGGCCTTTCCAGCCATCTTCTTGGTTGGAGGTTTCTCTGAAGTATTCATGGTTGCTTCTACGCAGAACATGGTCAGATGGAAGATATTTATAGAAGCTAAGGGCTGATTGGATTGGCCAGCCAAATGGTGGAAATAGGTGAGTGATTCTTGGAAATAGGCCTGAGGGTTATGCTATAAGTGTCACTTTAAAGCTAGAGGCTTATGCCCTGGAATTTAAAGCTGGAAGGGTGACTCTCCAAGAAAAAGATAGAACGCTTTAATTGCGAATTTGACTGGTAAAAATAACAATAGAGAACATCATCATGCAATATAGGTCGAAAGCAGTTAAAGGCAGAATAATAATGATAAATTAAATCAGTGCCAACAGGCATAAAATTGTCATTACATAAAAAGCCTGAAAAGGCCAAGAAACAAGTGATGATTAGACAAATGAAATAAAGGCGTCGAAGGTATCAGAAGGGAAGCCTCGACGCCAACTGAGAAAAAGATTCTAGGTGATGTTTGAGGCGAGCATTGCACAAAGATTCGCTAAGTTTTGCTTCTGCGAGCTCTTTCTCATATCTTTGGGCTGCCTTAATACGATCAATAGCATTCTTCGTCTCTTCAGCTATCTCAGTGTCGTCGAGTTGGTGCAGATCACGGTTGCGGTTTTCAGCATTTGCAATTTTAGCTTGTAGCTCTGTGATCTGTTGCTTCCATGCTTCAATGTCCTTCGTGTTGGAGGCTATCTCGTCTTGCTTTTTCTTTTGATCAGCCTCCATACGTTGGATCTCTTCGTACGCCTCTTGTGCACTACACCAGGCTGCACTCTCACAGCCAGATGTTCTCTCGATGGTATCCTTGATCGAGGGAAGCAGTTTTATTTCTGCAGCTATTTGGTTTACCACAGCAGTTAGCTCTATCAGAAAACCAGAGACATCTGGATTGAGGGCAGTGAGCTCAATCTTTGCAAGGGTGTCCTTCAGGTAAGCAGTTGCAGTTGGATCTGAGGCCAGAATTTTGTAAATATCCCCTTTGAGGAATTTTTTCTTGATGGCTTGGAGAATTGATTGGGCGAAGTCATCTGGTGCTGAGGTCGAAGAAATAGAGGAAGAACCATGCCTTTGCTCAAGAATTAATTTGGCAAACTCACGTGGGTTCGACCACTTGAGCGCTATCAGCGAGTCCCCAGATAGTGGAGCGACCATAGGCGAAGGAGTATGGTGGGGGCGAGGCTCAGCTTGTTCTTCTTCCTCCTCTGATGAGTCCTCTTCCTCTTCATCTTCTTCTCCTCCTATTTCCTCATCAGATTCATCAACAGCTGGTTGCACATTCTCCTGCTAATCAGCCGGTGTGGTTTGATCAAGAGTGGCGTTGTGTGTTTGGATTTCAGGTTCACGCCTTTCGTCTTTAACCATCTGGCCCTTATCCATGGAGGTACCCGGATTGATAAGTGGTGGGCTTGAAGCGTCATCCTCATCAGAGTTAGCTCTCTCTGCTTGTGGGTGCTGAGTTGGGGTTTGAACTGGTGCTGCAGTAGCTGCTGTAACATGTGGAATAGGCTGATTAATCTCACTTAAACCAGAGCCAATATCAGAAGATGGGTGATAAGTTGGCTCACCTTGGTTGTTGAGAAGCGTGGTGGTGAGGCTTTCTGAAGTTGGGTGAGGAACGGATTCGTCAAGTGTGGCGGCGGCGAAGGTGCTTGGAGTTGGTCGAGGATCCGGATTGTTGATGATGGATGCCTGAAGAACACAAATGGAGATAATGAGAATGAAATAATAGGCGGAGGATGTCAAGCATAATAGAAAAGATAATGGTGCGCATACCTGAGTTTGTTCAACAGCAGGACTTGATTCTTCAACCCCATGGTCACCAAGAGGGGTTCTCAAGGCTACCTTGGAGGGTTCCTTCTCGACACCACTTGTGGTGGATGCCTTTTCGAGTATTTTGGCCACCTTCGAAGGAGGTGGGCCAGCAGGTCCAGAGGCCTTTGTGGGTTTTTTCCTTTTTCTCATGAGAACCTCTTCAGGAGATTCATCTGAGGCCTCTGAAACTGTAACCACAGCTGGGGTATCCTTCTTACCTTTCTTGGAAGGTGTTGGAGGCTTTCGACCAGTCTGAAGAGGCGGTGAAAATAAGCAAGAAATTCATAGAGTACAAGTAAAAATAAAAGGTGCAAAGTATACCTGTGTACTCCCTTGGTCTTTGCCACTTTGCAAGGTGGCAGCTCTAGTCGAAGCAGCTTTCCTAGGCACAGCTGAAAGATAGCACACAATTGTTACAAGTTAATGATTACATGACTAGTCATAAAGCCATGGAGTAAGGATCTCAAACCTTCATATATTTCAGATTCGACACGAACGTCCTGAATTCCTATATGAAGGTGCCCTTTAAAACTGTCTAACGTATGCTTAGTCGAAACCACTCGTTGGGCTTTTGGCTGAGACTGCTGTCGAAGAAGCTTTAAATGCTCCCCACAGACAAACCAATCTGGAAATAGAGGGGCAAGCGCCACTCCAAAATCAGCACTAGGCAGTCGAGGGAACTTTGGGGAAAAAAGTTTAAAAGCTACCTCATAACGTTTCTCACGAGGGACGTTGGGAGGAATTTTTAGTTGATCCAGCTTTTCTAGAAATTTTCTCTTTAGAGTAACAGCAGCCTCATGAATGGTTCGACTAAGATCATCTGGTCGATAGATAGTTTCAAAGTATTTTTGAAAAGCCTGTATTTCTTCGATGTGAGTGAACTTACTTTTTTTCGTCTTGTCTTGCACATGGAGGAAAGCTTGGTCAAGTAACGAAGAAAACGTAGTCGCATCAAGAAAGTGCTCATTATAATGCTTCAACCACCATTGGTGGAAGGATGAAGTGCATAAAAAGGAAGGTTCGAAAAACACAGGGGAGAGGATGCTTCTTTTTTCATTCCTGATGTTGAGTGCTTCAAAGACGTTCTCCTCGTCGAGGTAGGCGGTGTGAAGAATCACTTGACCCTTTTTCTCATATAAGCACTGAGGGAAACTCTGGGCCAGCCCAAATTGTTGAGAAACCAAGTTGGGTTGGTTGACAATCAACGCTGATAAACCTCTCCCTAGGTTCAGCCTGTGGACAATAAATCTAGGAATCAAAAAGGCTTCCCAGATGACAACAGACTCTGGATCAAGGGGTTTGAGAGGATTTGGAAATGGCCTTTGAAACCACTCAGGGCCATGGCTTCATCGAACAAAGGGTGCCATGCTAGGAGTAAACTCATAGCGTTTGGCAAACATCATTATATAACTGGTGAAAGCCCTTTGAAGGTTTTCACCATCATCATTAGGAGTGAGCTTAGCCAGACGTGTTCCTTCGACGCTTCTCTCCCTGATCTCAGTGGAAGCTTCATCGACTATTCCTTTTCTGGGGAGGCTAGCCTCAAATGTAGCATTGAGCCACAGTTGAAGTAGCCAAAGAGGACCGCTCAAATGCATAGGACCTTGGGCGTCCACATTATTCAGTCGAGAAGCCCCTTCACTGATGGATTCGTAAAGGTTTGCCATAATGAGTTCACTCAGGCAGGTCCCTCTGTTGTGGTGGAGTTGGTTCGCCAGGGGCAGGTACTTCTTAGCCACCTGCAAAGACTTGGTACAAAAAACATACCTCGACAGCCAGACTGTGAGGAAAGCAATGTGTTCTTCATCAGACACCTCATTGTAATACCCCAAAATTTGCTCTCCCTTTATTGTCATCTTAGCATAGCATTATCATTTATCATATCATATCCACCTCATTAGCATTGCATGGCATTTAACATAGAAAAATGAAGCATAACATTCCTCTTACCATCAAGGCATGTGATCAGGTGGAAGGTGGACAATCAAGGGATCATTCAAAGCATAAAAAGGTCAGTCAAGTTGCCTCAAGAAAAGCCAAGAGGTCTTTCATGTCTCATATTATCTCAATTGACCATCCAACACCTCAAGAAAGTGAGATTCAATAGGAGATTGGAGCAATACATACTTCACTATGCAAGGGGTCCAAAAAATGAAGGAAAACCCTCAAAAGAGACAGCTCATTGATCCAAAGTCACCCTCAAATGGCATATCTCATCATCCTTTAAGAGGGTACACAACATACTCTGAGGAATTTGAAATTGAAGACTGCACTTTTCCCTCCTAACCAGAGGGGGCCAAAACTAGGGTTTCTAATAAAATCAAGGAATCTTTGATTTTTTGGACAAAACTTGTTGTCATGGTATTCTACATGTCCTTAAGTGTATGTATGTGGAAAATTATCTCTCAATTGGTTTTAGAAGTGGTTCAATTGGAAGAAAGGTCAAAAATCAGAGAAATTGGGGGTCAAGTCAAATAATCAGAGGAAAAAGTCAACTCTTGACTTTTTGAGGCCAAATTCATGAAATTCAGGTTATATGTGTCCAATGTACAAAATTTGATCAAGAAACTCCAAAGGAATCATAAAAAAATCAAGATGTAGAAAGTTGCCATTTTTGGATGAAGAAGGGTTACTAAAAATAGTAATTTTGGACCATTTTGCACTATACTTTGAACCAAGGCCATTTAAAATTGGAGCATCAAATGTAAATTCCACTCGGCCACAACAAAAGATCTTGTTTCAAGCTTCAAATCCATGTGTAGGACATCTCCATTGGATAAAAATTGAGTGAGATATGATTGACCAAAGTTTGGGCAAAGTAGGTTCAAAACTAGGCCATGACCAAGGATTCTCAGGTCACGCGCATGTCCTTTTTACAAACAGTTGGTGGGCCAAATGTACACCTATTTTTCTCATGGTTAGAGGCTTCATTTGCAAAACTTGTCAACATCAAAAATGCTCCTTGTAATGTCCTCTTCAAGTTTCATGTTGGGCAAAATTTGATTTGATCAAGCTATGAAGTAGATATAATGGTCTCAAGTTATGGTGATTTTGCTGAAAATTTCGTGCCAAGATGCATTGCCAGTCAACCTCATTTCCTTGTCCCTAACCAGTTTTCAAACTTGTGTAGTATGAGTCATTTTGCAACCTCTTCCAAACATCATTTCAACTCATTTTTCACACCAAACCTATTCTCCAATATCTCCTCTTTCAATTGAATCCAAAAACACACTAAATCATCCATTGGGTAGAGAGAAAAACATTATCAAACTACCCTACATTACACTGATGCATTGTTGGCTTTGGTGTGCAATATGGTTCAGACATACATCAAACATCTCTTTCCTCTTTAAGCCAAACACAGCCTCTTACACATGCTACGCCATGCTGCTTCCATACACTAAAGAGGCAGAATAAGACTTGCGAAGCAAGTTTCTCTTACTGCTCCACCATAACACAACATAAGTCATCACCATAACATCACATCCATAGCATAACTCGTCCCCTAACTAACTTGGCTCAGTTAGTTAGGATGGACTCAGTTTAACCACCTTGACTCACTTTAACTCACTCACTAAATCATGGTTAACTCATACTATAAATAACAACCTCACTCTCTAACCTCAGTTTCTAGCTTCATTTTTTTCACATTCACTCTCAAACACTTCAATCTCTCTCTCTCCCATCATCTCTACTTTTTCTCTCCAAGTTGCACGAGTTCCTTATCATTCTCCTCTGATTCATTCTTCAAGCTTCATCTTCAATCATCACTAAGCTTGAAGCAGCTCTGGATTGTTGAAGCAAACACACCGTAACTCCATTGAATCATCCTCTATTTTTGCATCTAAGCCTTTATTTGGCCAAGTGAAGCTCAAGGAAGAAGCACTTTCCTCTGGTATTCTTTTGTATTCAAAGCTTCATCACTTTCAGGTTTGAACTCTTGAACTTGGATTGCACGATTTCTGGTCATTTTCACTTTTTTTTTGGTGCTTTGAGCTCATTAGGAGCATTTCTCACTCCGGCTAGTTGATAGGCCTTGTAAAGGCTTAGATCCAAAAGTTAGGGCACATATTCATCCCCTCTGTTCTTGCTATGTGTGTATGTTTTGTTGTTTTTATGAGTGTATTGATAATCTACGTGAGCTGCTCTTCATTTTGGTATAATTTTTGTGGAATTCTGGAAAATTATGGAGTTGCAGACGGTGGCGCATGACCGGAGAAGGTGACCGGAGGTCATCTCCGGCCGGTGATCTTAAGTGCTAGGGTTTTGTGTGTTTTAATCATAGCCGTTGATGTGTTCCAATCGTGTGGTTAAAAAGCTGCCAGCGCATTAAAATAAGCATGCCTTGCACGTGCTCAATTCTGATTTTATTTTAAACATTATGTGGTGCAGTGCATGGTAGTATGCATGGTCTTTCGCGTGTGTGTTTTGGATTTGTGTACTTTGATTGCTTGTTTGACTTGACTTAATCTGACGGCTTGGATTGCTTTGACATTTTGTTGACTGAGTGTACATGGTTGATAGTGTGGATTGCGCAGACTTGGACCTAGACCAATTTGATATTCGCACCTCCCTGTTCCAAAGCCCAATTAATTTGAACTCATTTTTTGCTATGCTTGCACCCCCATTCTTCTTTCTATTTTATTTTATTTTCTTCATTTTCTACACGTTTGCTTTTTAATTTTTAAAAATACCAGATGGCATTATAAAATTCTACAAAAATTCATGAACATCATTAAAACATTTATAAATTTTTTGATGATTTTAGTTTCTGATTTTATGACCTTTTTGCCCCTGTTCCACAATTTTCTTTGATTTTCTTTTGTGTACATTCTTAATGTGGTACATGATTTTGTGCATTTTTGTTCTTGATCATTAAAAATAGTTTTGATTTGCTTATTTTTGCATTGAGTCATTAACATCTTGAAGTATGTCCTATGATTTTTATTTTAATTTTTAAATCATTTTATGACATGTTTGGATGTCCATCTTTGTATTACTTTGCATGTGTATCCAACTTGACTTAAGTGCATTGTATAAAGCCTTTTTGCCTTGATTTCTTGCATGCTATTTTGGTATATGATTCACTTCTGATTTGTGTATCTTTAAAACATGCTTGCTTAATTTCCATGAGTCCATTTAATTTTTGTTTAAGGCATTACATTTGAAGCATAATAACATGTCATATCCTTGTAATATTTGTGCATGTTTACATGTTTTCTTTTGTGCATACTTGCATGATCATTTGCCTATTTCAATGAGCTATTCATGTGACATTATAGGTCATTGATACACATTATATGTCATCATTGCATATTCATTGTCATGTGGACTTGGTGCATCCTTAACATGTTGTGTTTGCATTTCCTTTCTTTTGAACTTCCATTTCAATTCTACTTCTCCTATTACTTCTTGCATGTCTTAGTTGCTTCATGAATACTTGTGAGATGTTTGTAAGCAACTTTTCATTTCATTTCAATTTTGATCCTTGGATTACATGTTTCATTTATGCATGTTTCTTCTCTTTCTTTTCATCTTTCATCTCCCTTTTCTTATGATAGCATGTTCTAATACCATGGATGATGATTGTTGGTTGTTCACTTGAACTTGCTTGGTGATAATCATTTGTTTTCCATATGATACACATTCTGGTTTTGATTAATAGGATTTGATCTTTCATCTTATTCTTTTGATCTTTATGGTGCATTAAGTGTTCTTTTACTTCTTATACATGTTTACTAACCATGTAGGGGCTTTGGTAAGTTGCAATTGAGTGTGGATAAGGAATCCACATTCAAACTTCTATCCTTTCTCTTTTACAATTCAATCTTGTATTTTGTTAAGCACTTATGTGCTTTCTTTGAATAACTCATCACTTTCCCTTTTGAATTGCAATTCATCTTCTACTTTAGAAGTGAATTGTTTAATTCCTTCTTTAGATTTAGGTTTTGAAACCTCATAAACCATTAGGATCACTCCCTTAACTAATCAATTAGGATCGAGTCTTAGTTCACATAGATTTTACCTTTTCTCCTCTCTTGAGTCTCTCTTTTCTCATCTCAAAGAAAATACAAAATATGTAATAAAGGTAGGCATTTATTGCATTTAGGCCTTTCATATAAAGAAAAGATTATAAGGGGTCTTCTCTTGTAATCTTAGAATGTGTAGCATATAGCCCATCTTGGGTCAATGTGTTAAACATTTGATCTTGTATGAGGGACTTAAATGCAATACTTGTTGAAGGTACAAATAATAAAAAACACTTCTTCATTTCTTAATCAACAAAAGCACTTAATAAACACAAGTATGCTAGTGTGTTTGAACCTTGACAATTGGAACTAAGTGTGAGGGTCTTCTTCACCCTTAGTGTGCTTTCTTACTCATTCCATCTTGGAATGTGAGAATGTACACATTCCAATGGCTAAGATTTGGATACACTATCATATGCAAACAAATGAAAAAACTCTTAAAAGACAAAAACAAACAATAACGTCTTTCCTTTGGGAATTCTTTCCTCATCTCCTTCACTCCTGTCCGTAAGGATGCGTCATTTCCATTCTACCGCAAACAGGTAACGCCTAAGCCTCCCTACAGCGAGTTGCAACACCTAAACTGCTAGGACACGAACGTTGACGTATTCCACTAAAAAACACAAACAATTTTCCCTTAGCTGAGGGGAACTACGTCGCTCTGATTCTCATGTTCCCGATGAGATACGTAGGCAGTGGGGTAGGGCCCATTCGAGCACTTCCTTTATTTTCCCTACATTTGTTTTTCTTTCTTTCAGTTCTTTTTTCAGTTTTTTTTCCAGTATCCTTTTCTATAACCCTTTGATCGAGACTAGCAAGCGTGGATCCCATCGGGTACGATGGACGCGTGGGGGTGCTAATACCTTCCTCTCGCGTAACCGACTCCCTTACCCATTTCTCTTGGTCGTAAGACCATGCTTTTCCTTCCCTCAGGTTTACGCAGTGTTTCCTTTCCCTCTCTTGGGATAAATACACATTGCTGGCGACTCTGTTTCGGTGCCACTTTTGCGTTTGTACTAGGATGAAAATCCCGGGAGCGACACTCATCATCGTCTTGTTTGAAGTGGTGCTTGATAAAGAGGGTGTAGGTCAGTTTTGAGCCTGCAATGTTGATGGTATCATCAGCATCAACCTCAGGATTGTAGACGAGGCCATCTGGTCGAAGCCCCGTGATGGCAGCTACGTCAAAAAGGGTTGGAGTGACCATTCCACATGGCAGGTGGAATGTATAATGGGTGCTGTCCCAAAAGTACAAAGATGCTGCCAACATGTTCAAGCAATAGGGTATGTTGGTCTTCGACAGCATCAGAAGGTCATAGATCCCTATCTCCTTCCAATGGTCGGCTTTAACTTTCTCCATCTTTGCCATCCATTGGTCGAATTCCTTTAAAGGGTTTACGGCTCTCATCAGTCTAGTGCCATCAGTGAGATAGCCAACATTGAGTTTGGGTAAAGGGACCTCTTCAGGGGAAGCTCCAGCAGCAGAATTAATTTTAGGGAAACTCTTTTGCCCTAATGGTTTGGATTTTCGATACGATGGGAAAAACTCACTCAGCTTCTCGTTGGAAATATCCACCTCGGCCAAAGGACCAGATAATGCATAAGTTTTATCAGACATAACAAGGGGAATCATTACCTGAGATTGGTAGATGGCTCTTGCTTCCGTAGAGGTAGGTTCCGACATACAACGACGGTTATCTACCAGTTGAGGGCCTGGGATGTTAGCAAACGGTGGGATGGTTTGCTTGAATGGAGTGACTTTGCCCTTTTGGGTCTTCTTTGCTTGAGGATTAATGTGGGAGGATGCCATTGTGGAAGAAGATGGAAAGATGGTGTCTTTACTGGGTTTGCGCAAAAAACTGAAGAGAAGAAGAGTTGCTTGTGAGTACTAAAGGAGTGGAAAGATCACAAAGTGGCGGAAATGGGTATATATAGATATTTGAAAACCTTCAGGGACTTGGATCCACCGTTGAAGCTGAGGGGTTAGTGGGACACGTGGCTTCCTCCTGAAGGCGTGATGGAAAGGAGCAGTTATGTGCAGACTGTTAACGTCTGTTTTCAAGAAAGGCGTTATGATGAATACGGCTGAAAAGACGTTTTAAGGATTTGTCATGATGGCGTGACGTCAGAGGCGTAGGTTAAAGAAACTAAATAGTTTAGCCATTAGGGAATTAGTGGGATGTTCAGTTAAGGCCATGCAAATAGGCGTCGAAATAAGCATTATGTCAAGAAATGGCCTTCCTACCAAGTCTGGCGAAAGGACATTCCTTGGGGGCAATTTGTTAACCCTCAATTTCGACGCCAGACAAAATCAAAGTTATGTTAATGTTAAAAATTATTTGTAATGTAAAGAAGGCTTCGACCTAACTTTTGAGAGGCCTGAGTCGAATAAATGTGGAGAAACCTTAAAAAATGGCTAAGTATGGAAAGGGTTCTTCGACCATGAGAATGTAGCGCTGCAGTGGTTATATTAAGGTTGGAGGGAATTTCCAATATTTGAAATTTAAATAGGAGCAGTTGTGGACGTGGGAACGGTTGAGATCAAGGGGAAGGCGCCAAAATCCACACGTTCGAAGCAGTAACCACCACTAAGTAGTTATTTCCTAGCACTATAAATAGGAGTTGGTTCTTTGTAAATAGGGTGTTCATATTTTTGTACAAGTTACTCTAAGAGACTCAAAGTACCCGCGTGTAGAGAAACGAGTTCGTGAGAATGTACGTAATGTAACACCATTGTCTTCATTAATCTAATTTATCTTCAGCATGTTTACTTTCCATGCCTTTACAGTTTCTTGAAATTTATCTTCCATGCCAAATTTATGGTCAAAGCCATTTAAACTTTCTGCGTTTTACTTTCGACTGCATTTTACATTCAAGCATTTAATCTTCAAACCTTTACTTTTCAAAGTCTTTCATTTTCAAGAACGTGAAGTTCTCCTTTAAATCAATTGCATTTATTTTCAAAGTCTTTTACTTTCCAGCACCTTACCTTCGACAACACTTTTACTATCCCAGCCTTTACTTTCCAAGAACGTGGAGTTCGTTGCATTTTACTTTCAAAGCTTTTACCCATTCGACGCCTTTAATTTTCTGCACCCTTTACTTGCATCACTTTAAATTTCCAGTTTTCACTTTACTTTATTGCCTGTAGTCGAACGTGGAGTCCAGTTAGATTTTATTTTCAGCATTGTCGAACGTGGAGTTCAGTTTACATTTTCTTTAAGTTACACTTGTCTCTCGAACTTAGCACATGTCCTAGGATTTGTGTGATCGATCCTGCAAGTTAAATCAATTTGCGTTTAGATTGATAGATCAGAGATTGTTTACCAAAATTCACAGTAAACAGGATGCTAGAGATAGATTTAGGGCTAACAATCCGTATGGGTGTCGGAACTTAAATGCCTTCCGTATTTCGAGGCTTCGTGCGCGAGAGTGACGAAGAGAGTGATAAGGTTGTTTCTCAGCTCGGTGTGTCAGAGATGAACACTATTGTGAGGGATACCGGGTGATATTGAGGAGTATTGTAAGTTGAGTGTAACTGGTCGATTGGTTTAAGTTTGTGACGAGTGGAATATATACACGCTTGATACGTCTTTTCTCTTCGAAGAATGAATTGTTTTTATGTTTTTATTTACTTTTCCGCATTTACACTTTAAACCATTTTAAAACCAAACTCATTAACATTGATATTGTCGAACGGCAGTTCAGTAGCACCGATCTCTGTGGACACGATAATTCCCGAAAAAATACTTCCAATTCTTTTTGCTTGCTTGCCCTATACCGCAACCAACACCAACACCATTATCCGCCATCTTCCTCACGATTCTATCAAAAATACCAAAGGATGCTGCACAATTTGACACCCTAGGCATATCCAGTCCTAGCCAAGACTCCACACCCTTAGCGCAAACGAACAATCCATAAAAAAAAGGATTCTAAAGAGGAATCACACAAAGCACAAAACAACCTGTAACCTCCAAAAGAGATGCCCCTTCTAATCAGCTGCTCTTTCGTCACTAATCCGTCCAGAATCAGCTTCCACATAAACACTTGAATTTTGGAAGGAAACTTAGAACTTCACATAATCTTCAGCCCCGCAGTGACATCTTCCTCCAAAGCATAAGAAGGCCCGACCTGTAACAACATATCATAACACGAGTTGACAAAAAATATAGATGAGTCGTCAATCACCCAAGCAAAACTATCCTCCTTAAGATGGTCTAACTCTGCTTCTGACAACAATTGAACTAGCTCTTCCAGCTCACAAAACAGATATGTTCCAAGTAACAGAGATTGAACATGGGTTTTCCACTGCTAAACTGAATCGCGACAGACTCCCACTTCTGACGCGCTACTATTCTAATAAGAGGAGGCATGGAACAACATTGAAAAAACATCCTTAAGAGGTTGGTCAATCAACCAACAAAAATATCAGAAATGCAACGACTTCCCGTTGCCTAAAAACCCACGAATAGAATTCTAAAAGCGCTTCGAAGAATTCTCCTTATTGAACCCTAAGGCCATTAAGTCTTTCCACCAAATGGAATCCGAACTATGACCACAGGCACCGTCATTACTCAGAATTGTCGTCTCTCAAAAATAAGGTGGATTCGCATACATGTGTTCTAGTAAACCCTTCCACAGTGCTCCGTCTTCCGAAATAAATCTCCACTTCCACTTTAACAAAAAAGACTTATTAAAAGAAGCAATTTCCTTGATCCCGAGACCACCAAGAACATTCGGTAAACACACCCTCTTCCAACTAATCCAATGAATGTGCTTTTTGTTCGAAAAACCACCCCACAGAAAATTGTCTTCGACTTTGTGACCAACCTAAGAGATGGAATATCGATACTTAACCCTATAAATATTCTAGTATACAGGTGGATAGGAGAGAAACATGCATCCGTGGACTTGACTAAGGTTTCTCCACTTATGAGACTATGGACCGAAGGTTTTACTATAGCTAGGATATATAATACTCAAAGTCATTTCAAGTAAAATAGTCAAACATAAGAAAGTGTGTTCGGACAGTCAATTTCTTTTTGTATCACTTACATTTGACATCTTTGGCATACTAGCACCATAGATAATAGATCTTTTACGGATATTCCAAAGATTCCTGCATAAAAATGGTGTGTTTCAACGCAGTGTTTAAGATGATGGATTTTGTAAAAATAAAAAATAAAATGCACCGTATTGCCTAATTCCCTTCTTTTTCGATGTAATTCCTTAAAACTCATTAGTTGTTATTCATAATACAGGGTCACAATTTTTTTCCAAAAGATAGAGAAAACTGTTAATAAAATTTCTGGTGTAGCAACAACAGGGACAAAATTTACCGAGTTTTTATTTAGAGTTGTAGATGTCATATACTACTATCATGTGCTAGACAAAGAGACAATTAAGTAAAATACAACTACAACGGTTTCAAGAGTTAAGTCCAACGCATAATACAATCCAACTAAACAAAACTCATCCTGAGTGAGAACTATACATCGTGACACTGTTAATATTTTGAGATATATGTCACTGAATAAACATACACAAAAGTTGAACACTAAATACTTTAGAGATCAAATTTTTAATTGGTAAATGACTAGTTACTAATGGGTAAAATAGACTAAGTAGAACTAAATTTTGCAAAGTTTGGCCTAATAAAAAAAAATCTAAAGTCAAAATGTTATACCAGACATAGACTTATTTTTGTATTTGAATGGTATGGTTTGTAAACCTACTTCAGATTAATATATTCAAACAAATAATTTGATACATATTTAAATAAACTTATGAGATGATAGGCCAACAAAATTATGTCATGTTTTAAAGTTTAATTTAATATTTAAAGAACGTGACTTTATATGATAACTTATTTAAGTTATATAGTATTGTATTATATAATAATAAATTTAAATATGTCTAAAAATAATGTAAGCTAGTATGTTTAAAATAATGATAATATTTTCCATAAATAAAATATAAAAATGTTTAGACAAAGTACAAATGTAATATATTAAATAGGGTTAATTATACGATCCCCCTGCCATTAGGGCGAGATTTGTTTTTGCCCCCCTCAAGTATTTTTTTTTTTTAACGTCCCCCTGATAAAACAAATAATAGAGTTTTACCATACCCTTTTACCACACCCTTTGTCTATGTGTCATTGACCAATCCATGTGACAATATACATTTTTGTTTACCCCCCGTGAAATTAGGGTTCAGTGTTGAAAAGCTGATTAGGGGAAGACGAAGTCAAGGGAGAAGACGAAGCCATGGCTGGGAAATGCGAAGCTACCGGCGATTCGTCTCAGGTAAGTTATAATGTATTGCTTAGTCACTTGAATCTAACAGTAATGGTAATCTTTTTCCTTACATTAAGTATGTAATTTCAGCAGAACATTGAAGTGTTTAACAGTGTTTTTCGCCATGAAGGAGAGTTCGTAATGCTAAGTGATGGAGAGACGATTTACAGGGGTGGTGTTTCTACTTTGATTTCTGGGGAACACATAGAAAAGTGGACTATGGCTCACATTGAAAACATAGTAAATGGGTGGGGTTACTTAGTAGGGTCGTACAGGTTGTGGACAAAAATCACAGAAATAGATCCTAATCATTTCCAGATTAAGAATGATGAGGATGCTTATGATTTCGCTTTTTATGCTTGTGCGAATCAAGTTGATGGGGAAATGTTTGTGGAACACGATGCAACTGGAAGTAGAAGCAATCCTAATTATGTGAATGAAATGGCTGAGTCAGATGTTAGGGATGAAGAGTTTGTTGAAGGGTTAAACGATAATGAGGATGAAAGGACGACTGCTCATGTAGATGGATTTGAGGGCATTGATGTGACTATACCACTCAGTCATGGTCCAATTATAGCAGGGTTGTTAACTTGTCCAAGGGAGAAAAATATGGATGATGAGGAGTATGCTAGTGAAGAGCTATTGAGCTCTGATCATGATAACTCAGAAGATGAAAAAGGGCCTAAGTTTGAGAAGTTTAAGAAAGAGCAACTTAATAAGAATTTTAAGTTTAAGTGGGGTATGGAGTTCAATTCCCTATATGACTTTAGGGAGGCCATTCGTGAGTGGACAGTTTTAAATGGGAGGGAAATAACATTTATGAAAAATGAGGGGTATAGGGTGAGGGTTGAATGTAAGGCTAAGTGTGGTTTTTAATGCTTTGTTCTAAGGTGGGCCATAAGCACACATATGCCATTAAGACTATAAAGGACACCCACACATGTGCTAGGGTGTTGGATAATAGATCTGCAAATTCAAGGTGGGTGGCTAAGACTGTGGTAAAGAAAATGCAAACTTCTGATAAAGTAAGGATCTGTGATATTATTCAAGATATGAGGCAAAACTATTCAGTGGGTATAACTATTGCAAGGGCATGGAAAGCTAAGCTGATTGCAAGAAAAATCATAGAAGGAGATGCAGACAAGCAATATGCAAATTTGTGGAGATATGCGGCTGAGTTGCATAGGGTAAATACTGGAAATACAGTGAAGATCAACATTGACAGACCATTACCTTCCATTCAACCAAGATTTGGTTCTTTTTACTTCTGTTTTGATGGATGTAAAAAAGGGTTCATCAATGGTTGTAGACCCTTCATTGGGGTTGATGGGTGTCATTTGAAGACTAAATATGGAGGCCAGCTGTTAATAGCCGTGGGTAGGGACCCCAATGACCAGTATTTCCCACTGGCCTTTGGTGTTGTGGAAACTGAAACCAAGGAGTCATGGAGGTGGTTTATACAGCTTTTAATGGAAGATGTTGGAAAAGAGAATAGATATGTATTTATTTCATATCAGCAGAAGGTAATCCATTTGAAAGTTCACTAAATTTCTATTGTTTTTTATGTCCTACTATTTAACTAATTCTTATCATTGTTTTAGGGTTTGGTTGCAGTACTTGAAGAAATGGATACTAGAATTGAGCATAGGCTATGCTTGAGACATTTGTATGATGGGAGCATAGCCTATGCTCAATTCTAGTATCCATTTCTTATAACAGACAGGAATTCATAGTTGATATAGCTAAAAGGTCCTACAGTTGTAATTTTTGGGAATTAGCTGGTATTCCATGCAGGCATGCTATTGCTGGATTAGGATTTTGGCAGCAGAACCCATAAATGTTTGTTCATGAATGTTACACAAGGGATAAGTATGCCATTTGCTATGGATTTGCTATTAGCCCTATAAATGGACAAGACATGTGGCCTGAGGTTGAAAGTGAAGAGCTCCTACCTCCTAACTACAAAAAGGGCCCTGGTAGACCAAGAAAATTAAGAATAAGGGGGACTGGTGAGGGAGGTGCTAGAATGAGGCTGCCTGATGTATCTTATATATGCACTAAGTGTGACAAGATTGGACATAATGTAAAGTCATGCAAGAGCAAAAGGAAACATCCAAATGCCTTGAAAAGAAAGGTATGTGACTAATATACTATGTGTATATTGATGTATTGATAATTGTTCATTGGTTGTTAATGTAACTAGTATGTTATGTGCAGAAAAGGATGATATCTGGTACAAATGCCACAACTGGTGCAAATGCCACAACTGGTGCAAATGCCACAACTGATGCAAGTGATGCAACTCAAGCTACTGTGAATGTAAGTGATCCATCTGCTGCAACACAAAGTGAGGCTTCATTGTTTGGGGACATCACTGATGATATGATTTCAAGCCTACCCGACATAAATTCAAGTGTGCAAACAACAACAAGTATCAGATCAATATGTACCAAAAACAAAGGCAAGGCTAAGGTCAAACAAGAATTCAAACCATTGAGAAAGAGATCAAGCGAGAGAATTAAGGAAAATTGGTTTAAAAAACCAAAACCTTACACAGGTCTTGGTTCTGACCTAAACCAACCTCTGGGCTTGACTGAAGAAGAAGAAGGTAATGCCTCACAAGCTACAAGGAAGGCTCCAAATAATACTCCAAAAAAGGCTCCAAACACTACTCCAAAAAAGGGTTCAAAGAGTACTCCTAAGAAGGCTCCAAAGAAAAAATCAATTTATGATCTATAATGTTTTCTGATATGCAGAACTTTTGTAATGTCTATGAAAGCATAGTCTCTTGTAATGTTTGAATTATGCACACTTTTGTTGCTAGTTTCTTTTGTAATGTTTGAATTATGCACACTTTTGGTGCTACTTTATATTGTAATTTTTGGCAGCATAATCTTAATGTTTGACAGCAACTTTTGTAATGTTTGACAACAACTTTTGTAATGCAAATGTTACCAACTTAAACATAATTCTTGTTTTACAGCAACATACAGAAACTTTTGTAATGTTTGACAACAACTTTGCAGAATATATACAAGTTTTACACAACTTGTTAAACATAATTCTTATTACATAGCTTACACAACTTACACCAGAATATATAGAAGCTTTTAAACATAATTCTTATTAAACAACTTACACAACTTGTTTTACAGAAACATAATTCTTTCCATTGCCATATAGAAGTTTACAACTATTGAACCAACTTAAAATTACATAAAGTTATACATAAAGGAATAATCAAACAAAACATAGCAATTGCTATCTTGAGCTTCATATTAATCCTTCTTTGAGCTTCAAGCTTCATCTTTGACTTCTCCAATTTCTTTGTTACTGTTTCAAAATTCACTTCTAGTATCTCACACTTCTTACAAAATGGTTGAATAACACTATTCCCTTTGGTAGAGTCTCCAATTTCATCATCCCATAAGAATAATTCACAGTCATTCCCAGTCTACAAAATATGATTTACACAACTGTTAACATTAATAAAAATCAAAACTTGACCTCAAATTTTGCCAATTAATCCACAAACATACTTACCCCAGCATTGCGACATTTCTAGAACTTTCTATTGCGTTTTTTACTTGTGTTGGAGACCCACATCTTCATTGCTCTATCACAACCACATTTGGGTAAATCTCGAAATAAGACTAAAACATCGATGCTTCCAAAAGGCATGCTCATGCCTCCAATTGATAGGACAAACGAAGAATGGCACAAAAACGGAAGAGCGAAGGCAAGGAAGGAATGATTTATGAAGACCAGCACAAAAATGGAAGAAGGGAAGGGGATGAACGACGGATTGAAGAAGGGAAGGGGGAGAAAAACCCTAGCTTTGAGGGATTGATTACACAGTCACACTGCCACAATGACACATAGACAAAGGGTGCGGTAAAAGGGTGTGGTAAAACTCTATTTTTGGTTTTATAAGGGGGCGTTCAAAAAAAATTGAGGGGGGCAAAACCAAATCTCGCCCTAATGGCAGGGGGATCGTATAATTAACCCTATTAAATATAATTATAAAATAAGTTATACATACTTGCTTAATTAGGCAGTCTGACCTAACAGATTTAAATAACTTTCATGTGGCATGAAGTTTGTCTTATTTATTTTAATAGATTTTTGAAAAAAGTTTTAGCTTGTCTACTAAAAAAACATGGTTAAGTCTTGGCTTAATCTGACACAATCTAACATTTATCTATATGTAAAAAACCAATAACTTTATTTTTTGATGATGAAGATCTCAGGAAAAAAAATAGAAGGCATAGTTTTTATAACGGTGAAAAATGAATTGTATTGATAACTGAATTACAACATAAACTATTATATATAAATATGAGTTTTGAGTTAGTTACATAGTTACTAACTCGAGTAATAAAACTATTTTAATAATAATAATAATAATGCAGAATTATCAAGATCCAAAGACTCATTGGATAAATTAGGATTCTCTTAGCCTACCGCTTGACAAAGGGGGACTTAATTTGAAAAGGATTGAAGATTTCAATATTTCCCTTCTTCTTAAATTGAGGTGGAAAATTTTGGAGGGGTCGGAGGATTTGTGGTTCAAGATTTTGAAAGCCCGCTATGGCGACATTAAGATGCAAATGTCGTACCATGGTGTTGTTGATACAAGGAGGAATTCCAATTCGGCTTGGTGGCTTGATTTGATCCTGATTGTGAAATATTATCCCGAAGATATTTTTGTTAACGATTGTAGTTTCGAACTCGGGAATGGTTTTGGCATAACTTTTTGGCATGTTAATTGACAGGTTCAGATAGTTTAAAGAATTTGTTTCCGAATTTGTTTTCTCTGTCTCAATTAAAAGATGTCGCGGTAGCGGGATTGGGAGGATGGGTGAAAGATGAGTGGGTGTAGGGGGATTTAGGAATTCCTTGCGGTCTTTTTTGTGCAGAACCTGCTCACGATATTTTGGATGCTGGAACATCAGTTATAGCATATTTTGATGATGATATAACAGTCCCTGCTACTGTTTTTGCGGCTGGCAGCGATGAATTAGAAGTTCCTGCTACTATTTTTTATGCTGGCAACGCTGCTCAGAATGTAGTAACTGTTTTCGCGGCTGGTAACATCGAAATTGCAGCCCCTGCTACCATTCTTGAAGCTGGCAGTGCTGTTCAGGTTGCAGAAAATGGTGCTGGCAGCGCTGCTTTCGCTGCTGTACCGAGTGTTTCGGATGTAGATTCAGCTATGGAGGAGTTAAGGTCTTTATTATCATAGTTCAGGCCGAAGCATCGTGTGGAGGATATTGTTCGGTGGTCGTTGGAGATTAACCAAACTTTTTCTGTCAACTCTTTTTATCGGAAGGTTGTTGCTTTTTATCATTCGTTCGGGTCGGTTAATAGAAATGAGAAAGCTTTGGATCTTGTTTGGAAAGTTGTGGCCTATTTGAAGATTAAAGCCTTCGGTTGGAGATGTTTTTTGAACAGACTTTCTTCGAAGGATCTTTTAAAGTTTAGAGGAATTATTCCCCCTTCGAGTGATATTAATTGTGTGCTTTGCAACTCTTTTCAAAAATCTTTGGACCACTTGTTATTATATTGCCCAGTGGCAAGGTTGGTTTGGAAAGATGTCGCAGAGTGGTTTGGTTTTTTGGACTTCACTTGCAGTGATATCAAGGGGAGTTTTTTGGATTGGTACTCCATTTGCAAATCCAAGCGTGTGAAGACGGGTAGAGAGGGTGGCGTGTGGTTGGAAGTCTGTTGGAACCTTTGGATTCTTTGGAAAGATATCATTTTTAAGAATGTTAGTTGGAATATCGTTGACACCTGTATGGAGGTGGACTTTCATTGGGGATATTACCAAGCAACTCGGTCGAACAAACTTCATCCCAAGCAACTCTTCCAATTGTTTCTTCAATTCTCCTAACTCAAATGCAGACATCCGGTAAGGAGCCATTGACACCGGACTCATACCTGGTATCAAATCCGCCGCAACCTCTACCTCACGCTCTGGAGGCAAATCACTTACGTCATCAGGAAACATTTCCAAAATTTCACAAACAAAAGGAAAAACACCAACTTCTCCACCTTCACTAATACTCAAAGTTGCCCTCAAAATAAACATCGCATCACCATCCTGCATCAACTCATCAAAACAATCTGTAAGCACTTGGCTTAACTCCAAACAATTCACTGCGCACACCACTTAAGCCTGCAAGACACGTCTATCCCATCCAACATGATCCCGTCTATTATCAACAAGAGATTAAGGGTGATCAGTTCCTCAATTTGTCAATAACAACCGACTATCATGAGGCAGTACAAACTATCTTACCAAACCATTATAGCATCCAACATCACACTTAGCCATTGCTCCACACCTGAAGCATCTTGGAGAAGCAACATCATCTCCCCCACTTGTTTCATTCCCAACCTGCAAATGGAAAACAAAACAAGCATCGATAGTGTTTTCACACATATGTCACACACTAGGGAATAGACAACATTAGACAACCTGGCCAGACGAACCGACCTGTCTGATACCACTAATGTAACACCCTTTTCTACCCCATAAATATCGCAGCGGATTAAACATAAAATCATAGTAAAATCAGAATCACCTCAAAGGGTGCACATTTCTCAATAAATTCAAATCAACAAAATTGCTCCGTAAACAACGGGTTTTCCTCAAAATTAACTCAAAATGCCTTCAAAGGGCAGCAGAACCACCATAACCACAAAAATCCCACAAAAAGGTTTATTACAATAAACCATAGTCATCAAATAATCAATAAAAGAATAACCAAATAAAACTCAACATGGTTCGACTCAACGACCCAACCTGATGTTACACTATCAGAGCAAGACCCTCTACATCGACCAAAATGCAAATAACTTCAAAAGTCCTCAAAAGCATCCACGGCTAATCCTGGTCACCTGCACGTTACCCACGTGGAGGCAATATTCAAACAGGCAGGGTGAGTAATACAATTCATTATAATCAATATAAAATAAGATATACATAAAAATGGCGTCATCATCATATACAACATCATCAGAGTCATCACAAGGCAAACATCAAAACACGTCATCATAAATCACAACAAATGCCACATAAATGCAATGCACAACAAGACTCATGCATGTGGTACCAATCGTCACAATCGATGGACACTTAGGCCATCACCCTCCAAAGATCCCCGTCAAATAGGATCGGTTCCATACAAGAACCAGAGCACGTCATAAACCACTTCACATCCACACAATGGGATGGAAGCCACAAATAGACCGAAGTCTAACATCATCATCACTGGACCTAAGTGCTAACATCATCACCAGAATATGCTATGAATGCATGATACACAACAATAAGAATCATCATCATAAAAAAATATCATCATGTGCATCATCATTCACCAAAACATCATGTTAATCATGTCATCATATATTCATCAAAACATCACAAATCATCATCTCATAATCATCAGTAACAACACACTAAACCATCAGAAAGATCACATCATCAAACATCAGAACATCACAGAAATCATAAACAAAATTTCACAAACAGCTGACGCTCGCTACTGAGTTCGCTGTGCGAACCTGCTCGCTGGGACCTTCGCTTTGCGAGCTCCAGCGAGCCCCCCAATTCCCACACGGAACACCAAAAACTCCATCTGTCATCCTCGCTACTGCATTCGCTGTGCGAACCCATTCGTTGGGTGATTCGCTTTGCGAACTAAGAGTCATTTCCAATCCCAGTCCAATATCCCCAAAACAAAATCATCGTGCATTCGCTACGCTGCTCGCTTTGCGAGCCTTGGCGAATGTTCGCCGTGCGAAAAAACCGTTTACTTTGAAAACCCGCGATTACAATAAATCGCTGCTACGTATCAGTAGCGCCACATCCCGAAAAGTACATGCGATTTCATCCCCAATTAACCCAAAAACATCCCTACAACATTCCTAATGCATCACGAAAATCAAAGGCACAAAACCTACGTCTATTAGGTCGATTCAGAACAGTACGGGAAACCTTAAATCCCCTAAACCTTCAAAACTCTCAAGCTTCCCATAAACCCCATAAATCCCTTTCTCATACAAGATCCCACATATCATCAAAGAGGTTTTGCCTCGAAGGCTTATTTTTACCCGAATCAATTCAACCCTTAATAATCCATCATCGATCCTCAGAAATACCCCTAAATCATCAACAACTCACAAACCCTTCAAAAACCCCAAAAACCTCAAGACCCATTTTAAACACATCACTCCTATATTGAAAACAATGAAAGGAAATACTCCCCCTACCTTAGATTGTCGATTCGGAGCTTTCTTTACCGATTCTTCGAAAACCTTCTCGAATCCTTGCCTTTTCCTTCTTTTCCTTAGAGCTCTGCATTTTCTCCTTATTTTCACGATCTAACAAAATGAATCCTATTCCTTCCAATTCCTTTTTGTTAAACCCTTGGGCTTCCAAAATGGGCTTTTCCCAATTTACCCTCACTAATCCTCCTCAAAAGTCCATCTTGCCCTTAATTCCTCTAATATTATTTTAAATTAATAATAATACTAATATATTCATATTATTTACTACTATTTAATTAATATAACCAAAACTCCACCAAAATACTGACATCGACACAAACCACCAAAATTCACAAATATTATCTTTAAATAAATTAAATAAATATTCTAATAAATTTGGGGTGTTACAGTGTCCACTGTAAAATAAAACAAAAGTTTAGATGTAAATTTTCTTCACAACGTCAAAAAATAAAAGATTATAATGAATGAAGTTAGAATGAAAATCTAACCTATGGCCAGTATTATATGGTAAGAGATACAACTTTTCCGTATCTTTGTAGGTCATAAATGCATTGACTAAGTGATCTTTGACTGCATTTGCACTTTGATCGATTAAACGTGTGTTGATATAGCTGGGAGATAAGAAAGAGAATCTTTCCGTCAATTGACACGGGCGCATCAATTTGTCATACAAGAACCTTAAATAAAAACATAATTAACCTTAGAATATTCATTGAAATAAGTAAATAAATTGTTCAATTAATTTAATAAAATTGATGGAGTACCTGATGTATGAATTCATAACACTGATGCCTAATTTAGAATGCTGAAAAATTTGATCCAAATCCTCTTTTGAAATTGTTTCTGAATAAGAAAAACCGAAAATACCTTCCTCCATAGGTATTTCACGAATACCACCTTCCAACAAATCTGATGTTCCTACAAATGTTTCAAGACACAACCTAAAGCGAGAAATAGATGCTTTTTTTGGCTCGGTCTTTACAAGATCCTTTTTTTTCTGGTTTCTTATTCTTGCTGACTTGTTGCAACTCTTGAGCATGAATCTAAAAATCATATAAGTTAGGTAAAGTATAAAATCATGAAACTTTTGAATTCGGATCATAGAATTAACATTTTCAATGCATATATATATATATATATATATATATATATATATATATATATATATATATATATCAATGTACCTCTTTTTTTGATGCAACTGACTCGGTGTGCCGCACAATCCCTTTACCTTTTGATTTGGATTTTGTAGGAGTCTAACATTACCATGTAAATAAAATGTACGTAAATGTAAGCATAACTTACATGGCTCGTAAAATATTTGAATACTAAAAGGTTCATAATGGTTTTCAACATACTTCATCATCTATGAAAATGAGGTTTGACGGCCATGCAACATACGATCCTATTGCATCTCCCACCAATGTTGCATCTGAAACATCGTCAGATATAGGTAGTAACGCATCCCGCTCTAAATTAATATCAATCGATACTTTCAAAAATCCAGCAGGGAGCGGTTTATGGTGAAGTACATCTCCCGAAGTGTTATGCATTTTTCCCTTGCCAACCATGCGATAAGTCGATGACGATAAATATAGCTGACAAGGTGAAATGCCCTAAACCAATAATAAATATGAAATTATTAATGTGTATATATGTCAAGTAAAAAAATTGTGCTAATTTAATTTCATAATAATATATATAATTACCTCGGGAATTTTCTGTTGACAATTGATACTATCTTTGTCACTAGTATCCTTAAACTCTGAACCGCGCCTTTTTGACATATATCTTTCTTTATCCTTTTACAATTCATGAACTTGAGCTTTTAATTCTTCCAACGTTTCCATCACTTGTTTATTGCTAGGATTTTGGGTATTTGGATGCTTATACAAGGTTGACGGTGTGACCCCAAATCCCTTACCCCTCACACGACCGAAATAATCAGAAACATTTAATACTCGACTTAGTATGCTCCTGCAATCCTGGTCTTCACCTAGAGTTAAGGACTGAGATAGATTCTCCTGAAAGTCATATTCATATCGAAAAATATTAGTGGGGATTAAAAAGCATAAATATTATATATATATATATATATATATATATATATATATATATATATATGTGTGTGTGTGTGTGTGTGTGTGTGTGTGTGTGTTAAGAAACTTTTGATTTAATTAAAGAAATAATTTTATACTTACACATTGCTCAAAAACTTGTTGAACATCTTCCCTAACAACTCCATCCTTTCCCACACGAGCAGCCTTCCACAAAACATGTTCCGGAAGAGATGATTCTCCATTTTTCTCTTCTTCTAACTACACATTAAGACAAATAATAAGATCAATTATAACACATGGGGAACAAATAAATCATAGCATTATATATACTTACTATTTTTTGCTATAAGCGTGCATATCCCAAACGCCCTTTTTTGTATGAATACGGGGGTTTTTATGCTTTTTAGCGATTTATGTCACTCACATCCTGGGTAAACAAGTTTAAGTCATATCAGAACATACAAATGCAACAAGTATATAATACAATATTCATGACAAATTAACATTACATGGAATTCTTGGGTTCTTCGTTTGGCTACAAAAGTTTTTCATTCTTCAGGTGAAATCAAGTCCGCATACTTCTTTGGACGCTCTGTTTCAATAAAGTTTCCTTGGGAATCCTTAAGAAACTTGTTTGTTAGAAATGCTCGAAACCCTCTGAGTCTTTTTCCGGCTAATTGAAGACAATATTTTTTTCGGTCGTCACCAATGTTAAAAGACCACCACGAAAAAAATACATACAATGTGTTAGTATAAGTAATTTAAAGACATAATCGTCAACAAAAACAAATAACATCACATATGGTACCTGTATCTCACTCCATATTTTTTCTTTAGCGGGTTTCAAAGATGGAGTTCTCCTATTATCACACGTAATTGGAATTTGCGAACGAACAAGTGCACCAACGTAACTTGTCAACATTGCTCCGTTAGGCTCTACTAGTTGGTATGTTTCATTCCAATGAACGTCATATTTTATTCCTTTATCTCTAGCACGAATGATTCCCTTCATAATAGTTATTCCTCTTGTAATATCTCTTTCCGCATCATGAACTGATTCATTTGCATCATTCTTGGAAGTATCGTGTGGGTTTTCCTCGTTACTAGTCATTTGACCTGTAATAAAAAAAAAACATAAATATGAAATGACAAATATAAAAATCCATAATCCATAATTCATTGAACATATAAAATGACAAATATATAATTTTATCGAATGACAGGATATATAATTTTACTATTACCTTTTTCACTAACATCTCTTTCTTTTCTTGGTAGGAATATGATTTACTTGTCTCTTAACAACACGGACGGATGGATTGATCCAAATTCCCTCATTATGGTCATTTCTAATATATGATTCATTCGCTCTAATATTCTCATCTTGATCATTTATAATATACGATTCATTCTCAACATCAATATCACCTTGATCTCTAATGTCATCATCAATTACTTTGTTAGATAAAAACACTATTGACCATTTCGTACTTGTCGGATCAGTGACATAGAACACTTGTCTAGCTTGAGAGGCTAAAATAAAAGGCTCATCTTTGTACCCCACCCTATTAAGATCCACTTGCAAAAATCCTGACTTATCCATTCGTATGCTACTATTATTTTTAACCCACTTGCAACCAAAGATAGGAATCTGAAACTTCTAATAATCAAACACCCAAATGCGCTCGATAACCCTAAAATATGACATATTTGCATATTTGGGGTTAAAGTCCTTCACACTTGAAATGTGCATTGCTTCAGCTACCAAGGTGACACCACTATTTTGCATAGTACTTTTATCATCTTGTTCTTTGGTATAAAATGTGTATCCATTAATTATGTATGCGCTGTAAGAAAACACATGCAAACAACAACCATCGCCACTTCCTTCAATTAAGCAACATGGCATTGACGCGCAAATTCAACAACAACCACATCAACACTAGTTCATCAAAATCATATTCAAACAACAACCACATCAAACAACAACCTTTACTAATAATGCAGTTAACATGATACCACTTCAAATTCACTTAACAGTTTAGGCGACACGAATCATCACATCAAATACAACAGCATGCATTCATCCTTTTCACAATTCCAAATTCAATATCACTATCATAGCATTCAAGTAAAAAAATAATCACTAACAACCAGTCAAAATAGTTTAACATGTGGTTTTAGCAGGTTTTCCAAAGCTAATAATGATTATAGAGCCACCAATTTAAATTATAAACACACCATGCACAAGCCAATTAACCAACTAATCATTCAAATTCATACCAATTCACAAGTTCATGGAAATGCATTTTAATTAACTCCACCACTAACACATAGCAATTAATCCTAACTTCTAACTTCAAATTTAGTTTCAAGCATCTTAACATATCTATCTCTGTAGCTAATTCTATCATGACATATCATAACTAACTCCAAAATATTTTCACATCTTCAACACTAATTCACCAACAATGTCATTCAATCTTCAATTGAATTCAAATAACAACAACATCACAATTTATGCTATGTTTTGTGAATCCAAAAAAGCAACAGAAAAAATACCTCAAAACAAAGTTATGGCGGAGGGAGTTACGGCGGAGGGCTTCGCCGCAAAAGGACACAGTCACAAAACAGGGGGAGTCAGGCGGAGGGAGAAGTCGCGAGAGAGTGAGATACGGCGAAGGGAGCAGTTGTGCAGAGAGAGAGGGAGATACGGTGGAGAGAGAGAGAGAGAGAGTTTGAAAGTTAGGGTTTAAGAGAAAACAATAGTTTCTATTTTATTATTTATAATTTAAAAGACTTATAGTAGCGCTTTCTAAAAGCGATTTCTTATGTGACACATTTAGCAGCGCTTTTGAACTAAAAGCGCTTTCTTTTCCTAGGCATATAGCAGCGCTTTACAAAAGCGTTTTCTAATGTGTGGAATAGGAATAGCCTTTAGCAGCACTTTCCAAAAGCGCTGGCTTAAAGTGTGGTCTACGAATGGCCTTTAGCAACGCTTTTCAAAAGTGATGTCTAATGTTAGCCTTTAACAGCGCTTTCCAAAAAGCGCTTTCTAAAGTGTAACCTTGTTCTGGCCTATAGCAGCACTTTTCAAAAGCGCTTTCTAAAGTCCCCCTTTAGTAGCGCTTTATTTCATTGTTTTTTTTTTTGTTTTTTTTTAACTTATAGCAACTCTTTTGGGAAAAAGCGCTGTCTATGTAGTGCTGCCAAAAATCAATTTTGGCGTAGTGATGTTTCCAAATTTATACCACGCCCTGACCTATAAATAAATAAATTCTCTATCACTTTTTTACATCCAAAAAATGAGCTTTGATCTCGCTTTCTTTCTCTCTCTAAATTTATATAAATCTCTTGGTTTCTTACATATATATTTTCCCATTAGTTCTTGAAGAGTATTCGTGGGTCTAAGTGAGGATCATTGTTTTAGGTAACGGCTTAATTGTAATTTACCAAGTTTTTAATATACCTTGAGTAAATATTCCTCTATTAGAGGTTGTTTGGTTACGAGCTAAACCAGTAAAAGATCTTTTTTATTAGAGGATTATCTTAGGAAGTCTCTGTTAGGTTCACGAGTTCCTCCTCGAAGAAAAAGCTCTCTTTTGGTTCATGAGTTTCACCTTGAATAAAAATATCTCTTTTGTTTCATGAATATCATCCATTAAAATCTCTAAAGTGGTTCTTAAGCTCAGCATAGATAAAACCTTTATGGGTTCGAGATTAGACTGTATATAATCTCATATCGGTTGTTAAACTCAGCCCCGTTTAAAGCTTTATCAATTCAAGATTAGCCTATGTAAAATCTCACCCATTTCCTGAGTTCAGCTTGGTGTAAAAGGACAGTTTGTCTGAGATTAGCCCATGTAAAATCTCATTTGGTTCGTGGTCAATCTATATAAAACCCTGGTTCAATTCGGAGGATAGCCAACTCAAAACTCCATCTTGGTTCGAGATCATCCTACGGAAAATATTTGTTTGGTTTTGAGGATGAACACTATAAACCTTGTTCGTTTTTTGGTTGGAAGTTAGCTTTGAAACTTCATTTCCTTATATAAGGAGGTTCGTGGGCATATCCTTCTAAAAGCTCTCAAGTTTATTGGATACTTTCAAGACTGATTCTTGGGGAAAGGAGTTGGTCAATTTAGGCTGAACATGTATAAATCTATGGTGTATGTCTCTGTCCCTTATCTCTTTACTCTATTGTCTTTCCTTTGGTTTTTTGCTGCTTAATCAATCATTTATTTTAAAATATTTTTAAGCTCTAATTTCCCAAATAATTTTATTTTAAATCAAATTTTCAAACCTCCACAAATCACCCCCTTAATTGTATGGAGTCACATATCCAATCGATAGCCTATTGACGATATGTATAACATTATAGACACATAAATTCTACATGTTTAAAGGAATGCTAGAATGAAAAAAATAAGGATATAACAAGATTCAGAATATGCTTATGTTTCCTCTCCACCACCCTTTTTTTTATATCTTAATACCGGATTTTTTTTAATGTAAAATCCCTTTAAACAAAAGAAATTTAGACAAGGCAACAAACTCCGTGTCATTAGTAGATCTTAGGCACTTAAGGGATGTTTGAAATTGATTCTCAATGTATGCCACAAATTGAACAAAACTCTTTGTAGTTTGATATTTTGTTTTGAGAAAAATTACCCAAGTTTGTCTATTGTAGTAATCTACATAGGTTAAAAAGTATTTGTGTCCTAACATAGAAAAATTAGAGAAATTTTCCCACAAACCAGCATGCAAGATATCAAAGGGAGCACAAGAATGAGTAATGCTATTAGAAAACTGCAGTTTTCATTACTTAGAAAAGTAATTAGATCCATAAGGTGCTACATTATTTTTTACAAGTAATAAAAGGAAATAATTTTGAAAGTGTTGGTAAATGTTGAAAAGTATTTCAGTGGGGGGTTTTTGTTATCGTATCCGTAGGGATTGTGCGATATTACCGTCGTTCTACAGTTGAAATCGTTTTAAACTTAAGGTAACAAAGAGTTTGGTTAATTGGTAACGGAACGTTTGCATGAATAGTTAATAACAACGGTAAAAGAAATTGGTTTTAAAGCGTTTGGTAATAGCATGTCAAGATTAGGGTTCGATAATCTGTTTCATACGTATTTACTCGATAAAGTATGTGAACTTGTTAACAATGAATATAATCACATATCCTCTCAACATGTTTATCTCTAACACATGTTGTGAGATTTACCATATTGATCCTTAGATGATCTCTCACTCTAACGATCAACATGATAACATTAAAAGGTCAATATTTATGAACACCAACTCTCAAAACTATCTCTAGCCTCATGATTGTTGATGGATTAAAACCTAGGCTAAGTTTTAGAACATATTTCTCACTCATGAACCAAAACAAAGTATAAGTCATACAAACAAAGTTTTTCACCATATATTAATCATCAACAAAGTTCACAAACTATCTACCAAGAACAATACATACAAAAGAAAGGATTACCTACCACTAATCTTGACACTAAAGGGGTTTAGCTACCCATTGACATGGTAGCTTGCTTCACAAGTATCGGGAGGAGATGAAAAAGCATCCACGTCAAATAATCGAGATCGGATGCAAATCCAGCTTCTCTATGTGAAATCTCACTCTTGGATGATGAAAACTCAGAAAACTAGATTATGGTGTGTGAAAATAGGTTATGATCCCCAAAAAATGACCAAAAGTGCTTAAATACATCACTTAAAATCTGTCATGTTCGCACTACGAACGTTCATTCACCTAGAGAACTGCGAAATAGGCACCTAATGTGCCTCTCCACAGTTAAACCGCCTCTGAGATATTTCAGAAGTTCGCAGTGTGAAGGATTATTCGCCCAATGAACTATTCGCCTACAAGTTCGCACTGCGAACTTAGGTCCCTTTAGCTACTGCCTCTTCCCTGATGTCCTTCGCCAGGTCTTCGCTGGAGCATTGCCACAGCGAACATTCGTTGGATGTTCGCACTGTGAACTTAGGTCCCTTTTCTTACTGCCTCAAGTCTGGAAGCATTCGCTGGCACTTCGCCAGATGTTCGCCCAACGAACATTCGCTAGCAAGTTCGCCTAACGAACTTACTGAAGTTTCTTCACTTCCTTTGGCAACTTGAATCAATTGTCTTGTGTCTTACTCCTTGATGACTTAATGCCTTTTTCTGCAGAATAACACACAAATTACAAGTACCAAAGGTATTTTCACAATATTTGAATAATGATAACTTTCAATTATAAAATCCAACAATTCAACATAAGAGAGTTGAAAAATGCAAATGAGAAATATAAGGCGTGTTTGACATCTAACAGTAAACATATATTAGAAATTTGGCCTAGTCTTAAATACCAAATGTTACAAGATTATTTGCAACAAAATTACAAGTTGGAGAATGGTATGCATAGTTAAGAACATACAATCCTCTTAGCATATTACTCCCTCTGTTCCAAGTTATAAGTCACATTGCCAAAAAAAATTGTCCCAAATTAAAAGTCGCCTTACATTCCCAATGCAATATTAATGACATTTTCCCCAATATACCCTCAAGTATTTATTATTATTTATTCTTTCAACTCTTTTAATTTCTCTTTTCTGTGTAATTATGAGGGGCATTACTGTAAAGTCATACATAATTTGTCTTTCCCATAAAGTTATAATTAAGTTTCTTAATTCGTGTGAAATATCCAAAACGTCTTATAATTTTGGACGGAGGGAGTAGCTAATAGGAATAAGAATTATGTTTTTGTACTTAATAAAAGATGAATTGTTAAAGGAAATATGGCCAGTAACACCAGTGTCTAAGATGTTGAACAAGTGACTCCAAGCACAATAGAAGGGGGGATATTCAAAAATTGTGATTAATTTTAAATTTATTACTAAGAATAGTGGTTTATGTTAGTATATTTAAAATAGAGATATCAGTAGAAAATGGAAAGACAAAAATGTAAGGAAGATAAATGACTGAAAGTAAATAGAGAGAGTTAAGAGAGATTGCACAAATACTTATAGAGGTTCAACTGGTCTCTTAGCCTACTCCTCTCCTTAAGAAACGAACTTATTGAGAGTTCCACTAATAAAATCTTTTGAGTTTTTACTAGGTTATGCGTACAAACCTTATTACAATCGACGTAGAGATTTTGTCAGATTGATTCCTCAAACCAAGTGGAGCTTTTCATAGACTAAGCTCACAAAGCAAGAACGAGATTTTGACTGGCTAATCTTGGCAATCACACATAGGTTTCGTAAGGACAACCTCAACAACTAACCAAAAGAGACTTCAAGAGAATCACACCCATTATCAAACAGCTAAACATCAGTACAACTAAAATCTCACAATTGTATTTCACTCACAAAGACAGTAAGACAACTTTTAGTGAAAGGAGGAATGAAAGAAAAAGAGGTTAGAACGAGAGAAGAATGATTTAAAATCGAATTATGGTGTATGAATTATTAAGGAGACATCCTCCTTATGTAGGAGAAAATGTAGCTCAACAAAGAAAATGATTCATGGGTTTTTAATGTTCATAATCGATTATGCCATAAGGACAATCAATTATGTAGTGTAAATATAGAAATTTTTTAAATTGTGTCGTTACTAATCAACTATCAACCCTAATAATTGATTATGAGGCGTTGCAATTGAGATAATCGACCATGCCAAATGGATAATCGATTATTCAGTGTAATTTTCACTCATAATTAATTATTTGGTCTTTAATCAATTAGCTATATGTGAAAAATATTTTTCTAGTGATTTTATCAAAAATAAAGGGTCTTCAAATATATTTTGTGTGTGTGTGAGTCCTCTTAGTAACTTTTGAGTTACTCTAACATTTTAATAATACTCTGGTCACTCATACATTGCGCTAAGCGCATGACCGATCAGGCGAGTTTTCACTCTTCATTTCTTTCACAACGTTGAAGCTTTAAGATTCTTGCTACATTATCTTTGACTTTAACACTTTACTGGAATCTTGATTCTTCTTCTGATGAGGCTTGAGATAACTTCAGGGGAACAATGTCATTAGAGACAACTGGAAAGATATCACTAGAGATCCAGATGGCCAAGCAAAGGATCAACAATCGTAATTCCACCAAACATCATAGTCATCATTAAAATCATTATGATTACTCAAAAGATCAAAGAATCATCAACTATAATACATGCAAGTACATAGATCAAATAATCATTTGTTTTAATACTGTTGAAACATTGGATCATTTGCTACTGTCCTGTCCAAAATCAAAATTGGTTTGGCATGAGGTGGAAAATTGGATAGGATGCGAGGCTTCTGAGGTTTCGAACTGTGTCGACCATTTGTTGGAATCCTTTGTCGATGGGCTTTCCTATGAGGCTGCTCTGCTAATTTGGATGTCTACGTGCTGGAATTTATGGTGGTATAGGAACCAAATCATATTCAACGAATGTTTTGCGGTTCCTAAAGAGATATTTTTTAGAATCATTTACATGGCTTGGTGGTGGAGGAGAATAGATTATAGAAACATCAGTCAATGTAATTATTATGATTGGTATAAAAGTCCTTGTGATTTTTTATAGGAGTTCTTTTTGTTCATTGTTGGTATTGCAATTGAGTGGCTAGCCTTTCTTGGAAATTTTTTGTATAGGAAGGCTCTCTGTGTTGAATTTTGGATCTTCTTGATGTAGTTGGAATATATTATTTTGATTATAAAAAAAAAAAGTACATAGATCCACATAAGGCTTAATGATGAGAATTCTTGCTACTGTCATTGGATGAATTTGAATTCAGAACAAATGGTGAAGTAATGACAAAGTTATTTATGGCTTGGGAATAAAATTATATTGTTGCAGCAATTCTAAGACATTGTTGTACCTCTCTTGAATAAAACCAAAGAAAATGTACTTGATCCTTGTTAAGAAGAGTAGGATGCATTGTTGACTTTACCAGGAGCTTCTGAACCAATTCCAGATGCATTTTGAGTCCTGTCTTTTCCTTTGTATCCTGTTGAAGCAACTAACATAACTAACTAAAAACTACTCTAAAAGTAGTAACTACACAACTATAGTTGAGCTTTCTAACACAAATGAGCTTGTAAAATAAATAGGCTTAAGCTAATATTTTGGTCAAGAAAAAATCAATTACTAATCACTTGAATATGTCACTATGGAGTTTCTCATTTTTACTTGTCAACTACATTGATTTCTCCTAATCTTTTGTGGGACTACATCTCGACAGGATTTGATTGTTCGATGTGATTATTAATTAGAATTGGTTTGTGTCAAAAGCATTTTGATTAGTATTAGTATTTAGTATTATAATTAATTCATTCCAAAGAATCTTGCTAATATGCCAAGTGGATAGATTGCATCTATTGAATCCTCATACAAATTATCAACATGTAGTGATTAATTCAAGTTCCAAAAGATTTAGAAATTTCATATCATTTCATGATAAGTAAGTGATAATGGCCCTTAGTATCCATACAAATTGTAAGTTACCCTGCCGACAAGTTTGATTGTGCCTTTGCACCCAATAGAGAATTATCCCTTAGCTTCAAATTTCAATATTAAAGTATTTTAATTTGTCCTGTTTTAGTTAGGTACTCAAAAGTGATGTTTTTTCTTTTAGTTTTAATATTAATTAAATAGTGGTTAAAGTCGTGAACATAATTAATGCTTTGTTTTTTGTATTCTAATGATGAAACGAGAATCTATTTGTTTGATTTGAGGCGAAAGACATTGATGTACATATATTGAAGTTAATCAATAATCAAACATTATTAATACTTATTAATTATTCTAAGACTTTCATGTCCTCATAACTATTATTTGTTTACCTCATGTCTCTCGTGATGGGATCACATTATTGAATTAGAACTTCTCATGTATCCCACATATTTACTTAGTCACCACATTGTTGGATATTGGACTTTATTTTTATGTAAAAAGAAAAGTTAAATATGATTCTTCTTCAAGTATATTAGGTGTCTCAATTATATAATTGAAGAGGAGTCATGATAAGATTTTCTTTTTCAAACTAAAGATAATTTTAGCAGCACATGGGTGTTTGCTTATAACGGCTAAATCATTAAAAATGAAGTATTAGGGATTACTATTTTAGGCCAAAAGAAAGATAAAAAAAAAGATTTAAATGGCTTAGGGAGTATGGTGTATTAACAAATGTCTCTATTTTATTTTATTCTTTTGCTTTGTGTTTAGAAAACTAAAAGAGTGAATGTCTCATTAACTTTAGGAATCCTAGTTATATAAAGTGTAATTTTTGCTAAAGGTTTTTTTTAATGAAAGTTCGAATTGTTTTATGATTTCTTCCTTTTCGCAATCTTGATCAATTTTAGTTTTAGTGTTATCTCTAACATCCTAAAACTCCAACGTGTAATAATACGAATTTATACAACTATGTATATATGGTGTCACGCAAACGCAACATAAATCTACTCTGTAACACGAGTTACATATAAAAAATAATAACATAAACACCTGTCATCACATGTTCGTCTCCACATAGGTTCATCGCAGCGGAATTAATCACGTAAACAACTCAATAATTAATTAAGTCTCATAATAACTCTTCTTTTTAAACATAAAACTTGGTTATGGCAAAATGCCTTCAACATCAAGCAATGCATAACATGACGAGTTATTGTTAAAAGTCCCACATCAGAAGATATATGACCTGAACTTGTGTTTATAATTGGGAGTAATTCTTACCCTGCAAGCCGGTTTTGTAAGGTTGAGTTAGATCCAACCACATTTCTTAACATGATATCATGAGTCTGTTTTAAAATTCAGTGGACCACCTACTATGGTTTCCTCTATTGGGCCACCCACCATTTATTTTCACGCTTCAACTGTCTAGTCCTGGGCGTGAGGGGGTGGTAAGAGTCTCACATCGGATAATATATGGCTCGAACATGTATTTATAAGTGGGGACAATTCTTACCCTACAAGCCGGTTTTGTAGGGTTAAGTTGGACCAAACCACATTTCTTAACAGTTATAATATCCAACTCTCGCAATAACAACATTAAAAACTAATAATAAACAATAAAACATAATGTCTGCACGCCCAATGTTACAAATCAGAGCAACAAAGTCTAAATCTTACATAAAGGGGTGATAATACGCCCAATGTTATAAAACATAATGTCTGCACGCCCAATGTTACAAATCACCTACTCATTTACATACTCTTCTGTACCGCAAGAAGGAGCACAGAAACACAAATAATAAAGGGGTGATAATACGCTCAAAATATATAATGGTGAAAAAGTATGCAAGGGTAGCCTAAAACAACTTCAACACCTACATATCTTATTCATATCATTTCAACAGAATTTATTCACATTAATCACAACAACTCAACAACTCATTCACAAACACCTTCATGTAAATGCAAATGCAGGAAATGACTCAATTCAATGTATGCGGTATCATTCAACGAAGGTTATTCATACGAATCGGGTCCACCCTTGTAGACCTCGAATACACCCTTCTAGGTTCGGGACAAGTCACTAGCCCATTCTTCCAGACTTGCAACTTGCCTTCAAAAAACAACATAATGATGCATGTCATACAACTCAATGTAACAACAACAATAATGTTTAAGGCCCCCTTCTGACCGTAAATAATCATGCATTGACAACACAATAATAGTCCCATCATCTAAACTATTATCTAACAATCACAATATTAACAACAATCAATAATTCAATTATTATCCAACATTGATAATAATCCAACACAACATAACAACCATAGTTATGCATACAAAACATAATATGTCATAAATCACATAACATGTCCAAATAGCATAATCAATTTAATTATAACTAAATAATTTTTAAATCAATTATTAACACTTAACAATATAATTTAACCACTCATTTAATGAACTAAATTCACCTAAATGTGCCCAACAACAATTAACATGAACCGCACGACAAAAGAACACAAAAAACACAACTCATCAGCTAAAAACACAACCTCTAACATTGCATCTTAAATAAAACAGTATGTTCACATCCTTAAGTGTAAATTCAACCTCTTAAGACATCACCATGAGATAGAACTACATGTTAGTTTTCCAATGTTAGACGGTGTGGCTAGTGATCGAGAGGGGGGGTGAATAGATCACCTCCTTGAATCTCAAGGATTTAAAAATACTTATCAGAGTTTTTGAAAGTTAGCGGAAAATTACAATCCCGAATCGACTTCCGTCTATTCTGGACCAGCTACTAGAAAACCGGACACACGAATTAATGTTGGATTTATATTAGGATGACAAAGATTTATTAACACCAGATTAGGATCGAATCAAATGCACTTATCATACAAATACTATTTCCAATGAACAAAAACTCAGCTGACAGTTTTGTCAAACACTTGGCGTGTGAGTGTTCAATGATTAACAATAATGGTGATTTGATAAAAGTTTTCTTATCACTATTGTATCATAAAACGTTAAGACACAATACACCAAATGAATCACAAAATTGTTGAAAACGTAAAGAGAGATAAGGACAGAATACAATACGCAAAGATTTAGTAAGGAAGTTCCCCACTTTCGTCTTCGCATGTGGGTACGTCTCCCTCTCAATTTCAAACTGAAATTGAGACCTGTTATATCAATAATGCTGAATTCGTTGTTTACAAGGTTACAATACAAAGCCAGAAATCTAAACCCCAAGATCTTTCTCTTGTATGAACCTTCACTTGATCTGAGCTTAATCAGGAATTTCCCCTGCAAGAATTACAAACAATTCACCGGTTCCACGACCTGTTTGCGAAATTACCAAATTTCCAAACCCTACCCTGCGGCTGAATATGTTCTGCAAACGTGACTAATAAACCCTCAAGAACACACCAGTTCTTGAAGGACAAACCAAATGGTTTTTCCTCGAAACCCCCTTTGAATCTTCAACTCAGCTAGATCCTTGATCGTACCACTGAACGTTATCTCGATGATCCTTTAATCCGATGAACAAGAATGATTATGTGTTGATGTTCTTGAATTAAAGTGATTGAGAAGATGATGAAGATAAAGTATCTTTCAGGTCTCTAAAACTGCTCACTAAAATTAATGCTCACCAAACTTGCTTTTGCTGTGATTACACAATTTTCACACTAACGAATTCCTCCCTCAACTGAACTGTCAAAACCTTCTTATATGTGAAACAGAAACGGTTAGAAAAAGAAACAGCTTTATGTATCGATACGAAACTCGTATGAGTCGATACATGGTAGATATATAACATACATGAGTTGACACACAGATATATGCATCGATGCATACTGTAACTTTGTTTAATTTCAGAAAGTAAATTCAATCATGCATCGATACATAATACGAATGGATCGATACATAGCATAATTTTCAGAAACATCAAAGAAGCATGTATCGATGCAAACTTCATATGAATCGATACATGGCTTAACAACAAGGAAGCATGTATCGATGCAAAACTCGTATGGATCGATCCATACTGAAGCAAACACGTTTTTGTGATTTTAACAGAGGAATGTGTTGATGCAAGACAGACATGGATCGATACATACATAAGGAAAATTGTTTTTATGATTTCAATAAAGATATGTATTAATTGTATTGTCTTTAAAGCATAGTATAGGTATAAAATCACATATATGTACCAACTAAACATGCATACTAATCTTATAACATGCACATCAAACACATAGGCATTTATATATGCATTTATCACACAATTTGCTATCATACAAAACTTAAGAGATTGCTCACAAACTCCCCCTTTTTGATGATGGCAAATTTGCAAGATGTGTGATAGAACACTCCCCCTGAGTTTGTGCATGGCTGTCAACATCTTGTTTTCTTTCTTCCCCCCCTTTGTCAACATCAAAAAGAAGAAAAAGACAATCTGTGTAAAGAGTCACAAGGCTAGAATGATGTAGCACTAAACAGCAAAATTGATATTGAAGCTAACAATCACAAAGAAAGAAGCTTAACATAAAACAATCACTCACAAAGGATGGCAAGGAAAGGGCAAAAAATAACACAAGTAAACAGAAATAAAAGAAATAAGCATTGAACTGTATAACAAAGTGCTTAGAATTACATAAGAACTACCAAAACATACAAAGTTTGAACAATATAACAAGGAAACTTAAGCAACATGATTATGAAATGAAATGCAATGAAATGACATGATGATGGCTTAAAAAGGGTTATGGCCTCCACAGGACTCCTCATCAGCTCTATCAGGATCTCTGAAACTTGGTGGAGGCGGCGGAGGAGGCATCTCATCAGGATTATGGCCCATGAAACTATATTGCCTGAACCGGTTCTGAACTTCAACGCTTCTGAACCTGTCCATGATACCAGGATTGGCACGGCAATCGTCCATAAAACCAGATATTTCATTGTAAAAAACTTGATGCCATTTAACCAAGTCCATGTGCCAAGAATGCTGATTGTGATACATCCATGTGTGCTCATCATGCCACTCACGATGCTCTTTATGCCACTCATTTTGTTGATTATGCCAAGCAAGCGCCTGTTCATGACGGGCTTGATTGGCAAGCTTAATTTGCTGAAACATTTGAGTCAAATACGCAGGAGCTGTTGAAGAAGAAGCAGCACCAGAGAACGGAGGAACAGTTGGACTTGGTTCATAATTTGTTGGAGACCACCTTTGTGACACCCAATCACCCCAACCAGCATTAGCATTTGCTTCAGGCTGATTCTCGTCGTTGACATCATTCATTTCTTCATCCATTTGGTCTTCAGTCACAAAAACTTGTTCAGAAGGCACATCAAAATTATACACCCTTGTTTTGGATCCTCTTTCCAAAAAATAAAAACATTTACGCTCCTTATCCCACCGGTATCCCATATGAGATAAAGTGGCAGTGTTGAACTCTTGAGCAGAAGTGGGAGATATAAGAGGTACTAAAGGTATGGCTATATTCCAGTATTTTATGATTCTCATAATCTGAGCAGCATATCCAAGTGTAATATTTTTCGAACTGTTACGCATAAGAAATATGCGTTTCACAAAGTAGTTTGGCCAATTCAATGAAACCTTATTTTGAAGAAGGTACACAAGGTGAATATCTGGTCTATCCAACCTAGAATGACCACCGGATCTTGGACGCAAAATGTGCGAGACAATCCAGTGAAGGATTCTAGGTATGCTTGTAATCATACCAGATGTGAGTGGTTCATCCTCACCCAGAGGTCTGTACAATTTTAAAATGGATGCAACATATTCCTTTATTTTAAAGTCAGTATCAAAGCTCTGGTCATGCCAGTTCTTCATTCCAGGCACCCCAAAAGGGATTTGAAACACTTTGTCCCAATCAGCAGCTTCAAAAGTATAAGTTCTGGTTCCAATAGAACATTTGAACATATAACCTCTACCAGATTGTAGACCAGCATAAAAGATGCGAATAAAGTCCTCATGATAATCATCATTTATGCTCAAAAATGTACCAAGCTTTTGCACATTCAACAGATCAACAATATCGTTGAGATGCAGAGCGGAAGCATCAGTTTTATTAAAGACATGTGGTTTCATAACTAACCTTGTCTTGAAAAAGGTCTCAAACTCATCAGCAATGGCAGGATGAAGGAGAGTCAGCGCACTAGGAGGGATTTCTGGGGGTGGTGGAGACTGATGAGAAGTACCAATAGGTTCCTTTCCTTTTCCTCTTCCTCTTTGTCTAGCAGGAATGGTTCTTGGAGGCATGGTGATGAATTGAAGAAGAGTTAAGATGAATAAGGGATAGGAGGTGAATTAGGGTTTAGGAGATGAAGATGTTTGAAGAGATTAGGGTTAGCCGCTTGGGTATGAGAGGAAGAAAGAGTCTGGAGTGAATGAATGAGACCTATAAATTTGGCTGATGTGTCGATTCAGAACTGAATTAGCATGCATTTATTGTAAAACAATCAGTATGCATCGATACAAGGGGTTATGAATCGATTCATTTTATGAATTAATTGTTTTTAAAATGTCCTATGTGTCGACACAAAACACGGATGCATCGACACATACTGAAACAAGTTTGAAAAATGTAAAAAAATATGAATCGACCCATAGCACGAATGCATCGACCGGAAACTAGAATGTATTGACACATGCACTTGTTGCATCGATACATACTGATGCTAAACTAAGTTTTAACTAATTTTTTAATACCAGTTGAGTATAGAAACCTGTTAGCAGCTCTAAGTCAATGCAATATGAATTATGTCATGATAATTATGCTCAAGTATAATCCACAAATCAAACATTAATGTTCAAACAACATATGCAAAGGAATACATATAAACGATTTTAAAGAATTTGTTCAAACATACACAAATCACATAGTTCCAAAGAGATATAGAAAGGAATGATATTACCTCTGTTGATGTAACCTTATGAAGTACGAATGAGGTCTAAAAACAAATCTCAACAAACAAAGTGAGACATATATAAATAAGAACCAACATGCTTAAGACATCAATGAAGAGAGATCTAAAATCCCTAATTCACGACGAATGTTGAAGAACGGTTTCGTTGCTAATGGTTTAGTAAAAATGTCAGCAAGTTGGTTTTTAGTATCAACATGCTCAAATACAACGTCCTCTTTTTCAACATGATCGCGAAGAAAGTGATGCCTAATCTCTATGTGTTTAGTGCGTGAGTGTAAAACAGGATTCTTAGTAAGATTTATAGCACTTGTGTTATCACATTTTATTGGAATACGTTTGAGTTGAATATCGAAATCTTGTAGTTGTTGCTTCAGCCACAAAATCTGAGCGCAACAACTACCGGCTGCAACGTACTCAGCCTCAGCAGTTGTCAATGCGACAGACACCTGCTTTTTGCTATGCCAGCTTACCAAAGAGTTTGAAAATAAGTGACATGTACCACTAGTGCTTTTCCTATCTGATTTGCAGCCAGCAAAATCAGAATCGGAGTAACCTACTAGGCTACAATCGCTTCCTTTGGAATACCAGAGCCCATATTTAGATGTTCCATGAAGATATCTAAATATACGCTTAACAGCTTTCAAGTGTGATTCCTTAGGATTTGATTGATATCGTGCACATATACAAACACTAAACATGATGTCAGGTCTAGATGCAGTAAGATACAAGAGAGACCCAATCATACCTCTATACCTTTTGACATCTACACTCTTACCATGTTCATCTTTATCTAGATTCTCGTTGGTAGGCATAGGGGTGTCGATTGATTTTGAATCGTTCATTCCAAAGCGCTTGAGCAGCTCTCTGCAGTATTTTGTTTGACACACAGTTGTACCCTCATCAAGCTGCTTTATTTGGAGACCGAGGAAGTAATTTAGCTCCCCCATAAGACTCATTTCAAATTCACCCTGCATAACCTTTGAAAACTCTTCGACCAAGTGTATGTTAGTTGAACCAAAAATTATATCGTCTACATAAACTTGAACTAAAAGAATGTGTTTTCCCTTGTGTTTAATGAAGAGAGTGGTATCCACTTTACCTCTTGAATATCCATGATCAAGTAGAAATTTGCTAAGTCTTTCATACCAAACCCGAGGGGCTTGCTTAAGACCGTACAAAGCTCGTTTTAATTTGTAAACATAATCTGGATATTCAGCATTCTCAAAACCAGGAGGTTGTGAGACGTATACCTCTTCATTTAGGACACCGTTCAGAAACGCACTCTTTACGTCCATTTGGTAAAGCTTAAAATTCTTAGAACAAGCATAAGCAAGCAAGAGACGTATAGCTTCAAGGCGAGCAACTGGAGCATAAGTTTCCTCATAATATATGCCCTCCTCTTGGTTATACCCTTGTGCCACTAAACGTGCTTTGTTCCTAGTTATCACTCCGTTTTCATCAAGCTTATTTCTAAAAACCCATTTAGTACCTATGATATGATGATCTCGCGGACGAGGAACAAGTTCCCAAACGTCATTTCTTTGAAATTGATTAAGCTCTTCTTGCATGGCCATTAGCCAAAATTCATCAATCAAGGCCTCTTTGGCATTTTTAGGTTCTACTTGAGAAACAAAAGCGAAGTGAGAACAGAAATTACTTATCCTAGAACGAGTCATTACTCCCTTTGAGATATCTCCCAAAATGTTGTCAATAGGATGGTCTTTCGAAGATCTCCAAGCTGGTGGAAGGTCATTCACTTCAGCTTGCCCTTCTTCCTTATCTTTTACATGACTGGTATCCTCCTCCTCCTCATTGTCTTCTGTTTTGGACTGATCAATTTTCGAAACAGCTTCTTTGAGTATGTCTTCTGTAGATACACCTGCGTCATCAAAAGAAATACCTTTTCCGACATTTTTCGGATAAGACTCATCAAAAGAAACATGAACAGATTCTTCAACAGAAAGTAAACGCTTATTATACACTCTATATGCTTTACTTGATTGTGAGTATCCAAGAAAGATACCTTCATCCGCTTTTGCATCAAACTTCCCAAGTTTTTCTTTACCATTATTCAAAACAAAACACTTACAACCGAATACGTGAAGATGTGACAAGTTTGGCTTTCTTCCTTTTAGAAGCTCATAAGGGGTTTTATTTAAAATAGGACGAATTAAAATCCTGTTTAAAACATAACAGGCTGTACTAATTGCATCAGCCCAAAAATATTTTGGTAATCCACCCTCATTTAGCATTGCTCTTGCCAACTCCTCTAAAACGCGATTTTTGCGCTCCATAACGCCATTCTGTTGTGGAGTTCGAGGAGCTGAAAAGTTATGCTCAATACCATACTTATCACAGTACTTATCAAAGAGGTGGTTTTGAAATTCACCTCCATGATCGCTTCGAATTGTAACTATTTTGGAGTTCATTTTATTTTGGGACAGTTTTGCAAAACTCTTAAAAGCGGAAAAAGTTTCATCTTTGCTATGAAGGAATATAGTCCAAGTAAATCTAGAATAGTCATCAACGATTACGAAACCATAATAATTTCCACCTAGAATCTTTGTCCTAGAAGGTCCAAAGAGATCCATATGGAGAAGCTCAAGGGGTCGTGAAGTTGAAATTACATTTTTGGACTTAAAAGAGATCCTTGTTTGTTTTCCCATTTGGCACGCGTCACATAGGTGGTCTTTTGAAAATTTTATTTTTGGAAGACCGACTACTAGATCCTTGGTTACAACCTTATTAAGCAAATCGAAATTAACATGCGCTAAACGTCTGTGCCAAAGCCAAGAATCATCATTCAAGGCAACTAGACACTTAGTGCTTGTTAAAGATACATCAAAAAGATCAAGCATATAGATATTGTTTACTCTTACACCCTTAAACACAATATTATGTTCAGTATGTTCAATTATGCAGCAAGTTTTTGTAAAGACACCTTGTAACCCTTGTCGCACAGTTGACTAATACTTAACAAATTGTGTTTAAGTCCCTCTACTAGATGGACATCAGAAATAGTAGTGGTAGAGGGATTACCTACACTACCTTTGCCAAGTATAGCTCCTTTGTTATTGTCTCCATAAGTAACATATCCCTTCTTCTTTGCTTTGAAGTCTATAAAAAGCGATATATCACCCGTCATGTGCCTTGAGCACCCGCTGTCTAGAAACCATCTTCTATCTACGGATGCAAGACACTCATCCTACAATATCAAAAGAGAGAAATAGGTACCCAATTTTCATTGGGTCCATGTGGGTAAGTGGTAACATGGTTGCCTTTAGGCTTCCATTGATAAATGCCTTTAGGAACAAGAAATCTCCTAAACTTGCATTTTTCAATGGTATGACCAGCACGACAACAATAATGACATAAGCCATGATGATGTATTTGTTTATGTTTGTTCATTAAATCCTTTGGAATAAAAGAGTATTTTGCATATGGTGGATTTAATGACTTCTAAAACAACCTAGAATCAACGGCATAAGTAACCTTGGGTTGTAAAGCTTTTTCCAATTTGACTTTAAGAGTGTTAACCTCTTGTTGCCAAATATGACAAGCTTCACGATACCTAATTTTACTACATCCGTTAATATTGATATCTTTTGAATTTTCTGCAATACTAGCTTTCAAACTTTCTAAATCTTTTTCAGCTTTGTATACTTTACCTTCCAAGAATGAAAAAATTTGTTTATCGGAAGATAATCTTTTAAAAGCATCTAAAGCTTCGTTATGCAGTTTTTCAAAAGCTATTTTCAGTTCAGAAAAAGACATAGAAGAAAAATTACTATAGTAGGCTTGTCTTACTTTCTTATCGTTGATCTTCTTCTTGTGGTGGGACTGATTTTTGGTGTGAGCCATAAGACACAGATTTGCTGTCTCATCACTATCATTTGAACTTTGTGAGCTTGATGAATCACTATCACTTTCCCACGCAATATAAGCTCTTCTTTGTTTATTGAACCTTTTTGGTGAAGCTTTTCCTTTATCCTTTTTCCTCATAGGACATTCTGTCTTATAATGTCCAGATTTACCACAATTAAAGCAAGATCCTTTTACTCTATGCTTCTTATTCTCTTCCTATTTTGACTCTATAGATTGTCTTCGGAACTTAATGAGATTTTTGTCGGAATGCTTGATTCCATTCTTTCGAATGAATCTATTATATCTCTTAACAAAAAGTCCCATTTCCTCATCACCCGAATCTTCGTCACTACTTGAATCATTGTCACTTTGCTCTTTTTGTGAGGACTTTGAGCTAGAGGTCACAAGAGCTATTGGCTTCTTCTCACTCTCTTTGTTTTTATTCTTTTCCTTTTTACTCTTGTTCTCAAATATTTCAAGACTTTCCAGTTCTTGCTGATGTTCTTCCAGCTTGCCAAATAAAGTTGTAATCGTAAGCGTTGTGAGGTCGTTGGCTTCCTTAATAGCTATTACTTTAGGTTGCCATTCCCTGCTAAGACATCTCAGAATTTTATTAGTGGCTATTTCATTGGAGACAGATTTTCCAAGTGCATTCAAACGATTGATGAGATGAACGAATCTCTTTTGCATGTCAGAGATAGATTCTCCTTGTTTCATGCGAAAGAGCTCGAACTCTTGATTAAGTGTGTTAATACGGGACTGTTTAACTTCAGTAGTACCCTCATGGGCAATTTCTAAAGCATCCCACATTTCTTTAGCTGTCGTGCAATGGGATACCCGATAATACTCATCAGCACCAAGTGCTGAAATTAGCATATTTCGAGCTCTCCAATCACACGACCACTTTTTCTCATCTTTCTCATCGTAATCCTCTTCTGGTTTAGGAACTATAGCGCCAGCCTCATTTCTCATAGTAATTTGAAAAGGAACATTTTGAATGGCAGCCCACACATTCCTATCCACAGAATTTATATGAACTCGCATGCAGTCTTTCCAGTAGCCATAATTTTCACCGTTGAAAACAGGCACTCTATTGTACGCCCCCTTTGGTTCAGAATCCATATCGTTACAAGCAGCCACAAAGCACCAGCGAACCGGTGCTCTGATACCACTTGTTAGACGGTGTGGCTAGTGATCGAGGGGGGGGGGGGTGAATAGATCACCTCCTTGAATCTCAAGGATTTAAAAATACTTATCAGAGTTTTTGAAAGTTAGCGAAAAATTACAATCCCGAATCGACTTCCGTCTATTCTGGACCAGCTACTAGAAAACCGGACACACGAATTAATGTTAGATTTATATTAGGATGACAAAGATTTATTAACACCAGATTAGGATCGAATCAAATGCACTTATCATACAAATACTATTTCCAATGAACAAAAACTCAGCTGACAGTTTTGTCAAACACTTGGCGTGTGAGTGTTCAATGATTAACAATAATGGTGATTTGATAAAAGTTTTCTTATCACTATTGTATCATAAAACGTTAAGACACAATACACCAAATGAATCACAAAATTGTTGAAAACGTAAAGAGAGATGAGGACAGAATACAATACGCAGAGATTTAGTAAGGAAGTTCCCCACTTTCGTCTTCGCATGTGGGTACGTCTCCCTCTCAATTTCAAACAGAAATTGAGACCTGTTATATCAATAATGCTGAATTCGTTGTTTACAAGGTTACAATACAAAGCCAGAAATCTAAACCCCAAGATCTTTCTCTTGTATGAACCTTCACTTGATCTGAGCTTAATCAGGAATTTCCCCTGCAAGAATTACAAACAATTCACCGGTTCCACGACCTGTTTGCGAAATTACCAAATTTCCAAACCCTACCCTGCGGCTGAATATGTTCTGCAAACGTGACTAATAAACCCTCAAGAACACACCAGTTCTTGAAGGACAAACCAGATGGTTTTTCCTCGAAACCCCCTTTGAATCTTCAACTCAGCTAGATCCTTGATCGTACCACTGAACGTTATCTCGATGATCCTTTAATCCGATGAACAAGAATGATTATGTGTTGATGTTCTTGAATTAAAGTGATTGAGAAGATGATGAAGATAAAGTATCTTTCGGGTCTCTAAAACTGCTCACCAAAATTGATGCTCACCCAACTTGCTTTTGCTGTGATTACACAATTTTCACACTAACGAATTCCTCCCTCAACTGAACTGTCAAAACCTTCTTATATGTGAAACAGAAACGGTTAGAAAAAGAAACAGCTTTATGTATCGATACAAAACTCGTATGAGTCAATACATGGTTGATATATAACATACATGAGTCGACACACAGATATATGCATCGATGCATACTGTAACTTTGTTTAATTTCAGAAAGTAAATTCAATCATGCATCGATACATAATACGAATGGATCGATACATAGCATAATTTTCAGAAACATCAAAGAAGCATGTATCGATGCAAACTTCGTATGAATCGATACATGGCTTAACAACAAGGAAGCATGTATCGATGCAAAACTCGTATGGATCGATCCATACTGAAGCAAACACGTTTTTGTGATTTTAACAGAGGAATGTGTTGATGCAAGACAGACATGGATCGATACATACATAAGGAAAATTGTTTTTATGATTTCAATAAAGATATGTATCAATTGTATTGTCTTTAAAGCATAGTATAGGTATAAAATCACATATATGTACCAACTAAACATGCATACTAATCTTATAACATGCACATCAAACACATAGGCATCTATATATGCATTTATCACACAATTTGCTATCATACAAAACTTAAGAGATTGCTCACATCTAACACTTACGGAGCTCCATATACGCCATTTTTAATTCTTCAATTTTCCACTGCAAACAGTGGTAACCTGTTACACTCAGTGCATAACTAGTTACAGGCACAAAAATACAGCCTAGTGACCTATTTTTCACCATTGAAGGTCTTCTGGATCTTCGATTTTAATTCCATAAAAAAATATCGATCACAGAATTCAACACACAACAATTATCCAATTATTAAAACAACAAATTCACAAATCGGCATCAACAAAATCATGTATTTTCATCAAAATCATATCACTCATATGAACACATACATAATCGATATTCAAAAACAAAGGCACGCGAAATTAGTGCACGAAAATCATAACATTTACATTAATTACATCATATTATCATACCAATTTCATTAATCTCATCAAACATCCAACAATGAAGAAAAGAGAGAAAAAATCTAATAGGAATTAAGGACTTCCCCCTACCCAACCATGTAATTAACACCATATTTAGAGCAACCCCCCCTCCCCCCCCCCCCCCCCCCTCTCTCAAATTTTCAGCAAGTAACAATGGTTTCTTCAAGCTCTAGCTTCTTCTTCCCAAAACCTTTGCCTTTTATCTCAACTTTCTCTTTTCCACGTACTTACAAGTTTAGGCTCCTTAATCCCTTCTTATTCTACAAACCTAATTTAATCTGTTATTAATTCTACCTTAGCCCGACTCCTTTTATCTTTCTCCTCCTTAGTCCTTTATTTCTATTATTTCTAATTCCCTCCCCAACTCTTACTATTTTCTCTATTTCATATTTAATTTAGTAATAGGCTCATTATTTTAATTATATACTCAATTAACTAAATAATTAACTTTATTTCTACTAACTCCCAACTACCACATAAACATGCCAAATCGCCAATTGCATATAAAATTCATTTAAATAATTAAATAAATTACAAAATCAATGAAATAAATAATTTAAATAAAACAGGGTGTTACATTATATGTTAGTGATGCTTTCATTCTTGAACAGTGCCTCATAAACCTACCAATCCCTCTTCCAAGGACTTAGATGGTGTTATTCAAGTCGTTCATAACCATATTCAAGATGCAATCAGACATACCCATCATCGAATGGACGAGAGGTTTCTAAAGCAAGTTAGAATTTAGAACATCAATTGAGAAACATCCATACTAGAATGGATAATCAACAACGAGTTATAGATTCAAGACATGAGCTGGTCATGATTATTCTCATAGATTTAATGGCTCAAAGTGGACTGCAACAAACCACCACTATTCGTACATCAATATCTTTTTCAAGTATATCTACCAACATTCATATTCCCCTGGTTATGGACCTATTATTACACATAATGTTTCACCTTGTATCCCTATTTTCCACATGCTAGTCTCATCCATATCCACACTACTGAAAATATTATACGCAACCTAATAGGGGTAAATTAGGATTGCTGCATTTTTCTTGCTTACATTGGGAGTAAAAATAATAGGGTGTGTTGGATTGACTTTATGTACGAGAAACTCCCTATGTTTTTCTTCTACTATGGTTGCATGGGACATAACGAGGAGAATTTGTCCAAGACTACCCCTCATAGTCATGACATCACAGTATTAACCCCTTGGGTCCTTAGATGAAAGCTACTCAGCCAAAAGAAAACATAGTCCACAACAGGAAATAAGATTCAACAGTAACCCTATTATTAAACCTAATATCATGCTACATAGTTCGATATCTACGACTATGCTAGATAAAATGGTGAACTAAGTATGGAAGAAAAACTAGAAGACAAAAATACCAAGGAAAAAACAAGCGAACATGCAACCACAATTCATAATAAAAAAAAGAATTCTGGAGATAGAAGGGTCTACAAAAAATTTAGAAAATATACTAACATCATACACAACCAACCTCGTGATCAAAGCTGCCCGGGGGAGGGATGTAAATCCTAGCTTGGAATCCCCAAATATTCAGAGCCCACAAAAAATGTTGGAACAACATTGGTTTATACCATATCCCTTAGGTTTTGATGATAACAAAGTATTTAAAGAACAATTGGGTATTCTAACATCTGTTCGAGAATGCAGGATTATAAGACCAAAAACAGATGAAGAGAAGCTTGAAAATCTGAAGTTCAAACTTTGGCTCTGACGATTACTTCTGAAGAATATGGCTCTGATGGAAGATCCATCCTATAAAGAAATCAACATCTGAAGAATATGGCTCTGATGGAAGATCCAGACTCTAAAGAAATCAACATCTGAAGAAAGTAAGCCTCTGGTGATCTAGACTCTGAAGCTTCAAAAGCCAAGAAGATAACTCTAAAGAGATCAGCCACTAAAGAGTGAAGTCATAAGAAAGTCAACCTCTGAAGGATTAGAACTTGGATTCTCTTCAATCGAGGCAACTCTTACAGACTTAAAGACCTTTTGTTCACATGAAGACTTAAGGGAGAATCTCTTCATTGTTGTTTAAGCTTCAATGGATAATTCCTCTTGCAGAAAGGTGATTTCTTGAAGTGTCCAATCAAGTACAAAGTGTAATACCCCAAAATTTGCTCTCCCCTTTGTCATCATAGCATGGCATTATCATTTATCATATCGTATCCACCTCATTAACATTACATTGCATTTAACATAGAAAAATGAAGCATAGCATCCCTCTTACCATCAAGGCATGTGATCAGGGGAAAAGATGAACAATCAAGAGACCATTCAAAGCACAAAAGGTTAATCAAGTTGGCTCTAGGCAAGCCAAGAGGTCCCTCATGTCTCATACCATCTCAATGGATCTTCCACAACCTCAAGAAGGTGAGATTCAATAGGAGAGTGAAGCATTACATCCTACACTATGCAAGAAGTCCAAAAATTGAAGGAAAATCCTCAAAAGAGATAGCTCATTGATTCAAAATCATTCTCAAGTGGCATTTCTCATCATCCTTTAAGAGGATACACAACATACTCTGAGGAATTTGGATTTGGAAGATGTGCAATTTCCTCCTAACCAGAGGAGGTCAAGATTAGGGTTTCCAATTAAATCAGGGTATTTCTGTTTTTTTGAACAAAACTTGATGTCATGGTATTCCATATGTCCCTAAGTGTATGTATGTGGAAAATTGCATCTCAATTGGTTTTAGAAGTGGTTCAATTGGAAGAAAGATCAAGAATCAGAGAAATTGGGGCAAAGTCAAATAATCAGAGGAAAAGTCAACTCTTGACTTTTTGAGCCCAAAATCATGAAATTCATGTTACATATGTCCAATGTACAAAATTTGATCAAGAAACTCCAAAGGAATCATGAAAAAAATCAAGATGTGGAAAGTTGCCATTTTTGGATGAAGAAGGGTTACTAAAAATAGCAAGTTTTGGCCATTTTGCATCAGAATTTGAACCAAGGCCATTCAAATTTGGAGCACCAAATGAAAAATCCACTCTGCCTCAATGAAAGATCTTGTTTTAAGCTTCACATCCATATGTGGAACATCTCTATTGGATAAAAATTGAGTGAGATATGGTTGATCAAAGTTTGAGCAAAGTAGGTTCAAAACTAGGTCATGACCAAGATTTTCAGGGCACGCGCGCAGTCATTTTCCCAAACAGTTGGTGGACCAAATGTACCCCCATTTTTCATCAAGATAAAAGCCTCAAATGGAAAAGTTTTCAACATCAAAGTTGTTCTTTGTAGTGTCATCTTTAATATTGGTGTTGGGAAAATTTTGATTTGATCAAGTTATGAGGTAGAGATATTGGTCCAAAGTTGGTGTGATCATGCTGAAAATCACTAGGCCAGCTTGCCATGCCATGCCACAAATTGCTCGCCCACGCACCGGTCGTTTTTCCATCTGTTTATGATGATTTTTAGACATGTTTGAGGTACCTTTTCAACTCAAGTCCAACACCAAAATTGTCCTATGATGCATCCTCAATCCATTGACACCAAGATGATTCATTTTCGTGCCTTGGTCATAAAGGAATCCATGTTCAAACATCATCATCTGCATTGATGCATTTACTGTCATGTGTAGCAGTTCACACATTGTTTTTGATTCAGTCACACCACAAACACTTCACCATCACCAGCTGATTTCTTTTCCTCATTTGCCCAAACATTCTTGCACGTGCTTCCACTTTGTTACTTCTTACATGAGAAGGGAAATTTGCAAAACTTCCACCACAAGCTACTGCTGCATAATACAACCTCACTCTCATCCTCACTACAAGTGTCATGAGCTTGACCTCACCATAACCCAACCTTGATCACTCGCCCCCTAACTAACTTGACTCAGTTAGTTAGGGTGGACTCATTTAACCATTCCAACTCACCCTAACTCACTCAGTTAACCATCACAGTTCCCCTTTAACCACACTTATATAACCAAATCTCCTTCATAATTTGACAACAACACTTCATTCTCATTTTTCCTCTAAAATTCGCAAGCTCTCTCTCTGAAATTTCTCTTCCTCTCACACGATTTCATCATCATCTACATCTGAATCCATCTTCAAGCTTCAATATCAAGCAGCATTAGAACACACTGAAGCTTGGTAACATTGAAGAGATTGAAGTGTCTTCCACTGCATATTGAATTTCATCAACATTTGCAAGGATTTGTGAGCCTTTATTTGGCCAGTTGAAGATCAAAGAGGAAGCACATTTCTCTGGTTTTCTTTCAACTCCGGTTTCCTGCATTTTCAGGTTTCAATATCTCAAACTTTTTTGGCATGATTTACATTCTGTTTAGCTTGTGTTGTGATGATTTGAGCTCACTAAGAGCATTCCTCCATCTGGCTAGTTGATAGAGCTTCTTAGAAGCTTAGATCCAAAACCTAGGGCTAATTTCATTGCTTCGATTCTCTCTGTTTGTGTGTTGTTTGTAAGCCTAGATTCATGATCTATGTGACTTCCTGAACATTTTGATGTGTATTGCATAAATTTCTGGAATGTTTGATTGATTGCAGTGCCGGAGAGTGGCCGGAGAAGGTGACCGGAGGTCCCTCTCCGGCCGGTGAGGTTTCATTAGGGTTTACATGCCAGATTAAGTCGTGTCCGTTGATTTGTTTTGATCCAAGGGTGGTGGTGGTGCCAGCGAATAAATGGAGAGGGTGTGTGTCACGTGCTTCATTTTTTCCATCTGATGATTAGCATGCGCGTGTGTACATGGTTATTAGTGTGTACTAGCAATGTGATATGCTTGATTTGATTACTTTGACTTTTATTTGACCTTGACTTGATCTAATGGTTGTGAGTGAGTCAAGATTGTTGACTGAGGGTTCATACTTGTTATTGTGTTTGGCGCGTAAATGGACCTATGCAGATTGATAATCACACCCCCCTGTTTGGAAGCCCAATGAATATGCACTGTCCAATTGCTATGTTCATACCCCCTTCCCTTTGCATTTCATTTTCATTTTTCCTTTATTGTACATGTTTCATTTCTAATTTTTAAAAATACCAAAACATATTGGAAAATTCTACAAAAATTCATGTGTATTCTTAAAACATTTAGGAAATTTTTCATGATTTTATTTTCTGATTTTATGACCTTTTTACCCCTGGTCCATAATTTTCTTTGAATTTCCATTTAGATGCATTCTAAGCATGATACTTGAATTTGTTTAATTTTGTTCTTGCTCATTACCAACTGTTTTGACATGATTCTTTTTGCATTGATTCACTAATACATTGAAGCATGTTATATGATTTTTGTTTGATTTTTTAGGTCACTTTATTACATGTCTTGATGCCTATATTTGTACCACTTTGCATGATGTTTCAATTTGACCTAATTGCTTTGTTTGAAGTCATTTTGCTTTGAATTTTGATATGCTATTTTGATATGTGATTCATCTCTGATTAGTGAACTCCAATACCATGTTTTCATAATTTTCATGAGGACATTTGATTTTTGCTTGATGCATTTCATTTAAAGCATTATGACATGTTATATCATTGTAATCTTTAGTGCATGTTTACATGAATTCTTTTGTGCACATTTGTATGAGCATTTGCATATGTTATGAGCCATTCATATGATATTATAGGTCTTTGATACACATTATAGGTCATCTTTACATGTTCATTTCAATTTGAACTTTGTGCATCATTAACATGTATTGTTTGCACTTTCTTTTTGAACTTTCATTTCAATTCTTCTTATATTACTTCTTGAATGTCTTGAAGTTGATTCATAAATACTTTTGAGATGTTTATAAACCATTTTCCATTTAGTTTCAATTCTGGTTGTTGATTTACATGTTCCATTTATGCATGTCCTCTTCATTTCTTTCCATCTTTCATCTACCCCTTCTTCTTGTAACATGTTTATATGCTAATGGGTGATGATTGTTGCTTATTCACTTGCACTTGTATGATGATATTCACTTGTTGTCCATAGGATGCCCATTCTGGTTGTGGTTCTAGGATTTGTTTTCTCATTTAATTCTTTTGAGTTTTATGATGCATTACATGTTCTTTTACTTCTTATACTTCTTATACATGTTTACTAACCATGTAGGGGCTTTGGTAAGTTTCAATTGAGTGTGGATAAGGAATCCACATTCAACTTCTATCCTTTCTCTTTTACAATTCCATTTTGTGTTTTGTTAAGCACTTATGTGCTTTCTTTTAATAACTCATCACTTTCCCCTTGTGAATTACAATTCATCTTCTACTTTAGAAGTGAATTGTTTAATTCATTCTTTCTTTAGACTTTAGGTTGAAACCTCACAAACTTTAGGATCACTCCCTTAACTAATCAATTAGGATTGAGTCTTAGTCCATATAGATTTTTACCTTTACCCTCTCTTGAGTCTTTCATCTTCTCATCTCAAAGAAAATTCAAAACATATAATAAAGGTAGGCATTTATTGCATTTAGGCCTTTCATATAAAGAAAAGATTATAAGGGGTCTTCTCTTATAATCTTAAAATGTGTAGCATATGGCCCATCTTAGGTCAACGTGTTACATATTTGATCTTGTATGAGGGACTTAAATGCAATACTTGTTGAAGGTGCAAATAATAAAAAACACTTCTTCATTTCTTAATTAACAAAAACACTTAATAAACACAAGTATGCTAGTGTGTTTGAACCTTGACAATTGGAACTAAGTGTTAGGGTCTTCTTCACTCTTAGTGTGCTTTCTTACCCATTCCATCTTGGAATGTGAGAATGTACACATTCCAATGACTAAGATTCAGATACGCTGTCATATGCAAATAAATGGAAAAAACTTCTAAAAGGCAAAAACAAACAATAACGTCTTTCCTTCGGGAATTCTTTTCTCATCTCATTCATTCTCAACGCACGAACGCGCTTCTACTCGTTCTCTTGCAAGACGGTAACGCACTCGGACCAGCGAGCCTGCAACACCTGAGCTAGAACGTAAGCCGTTCTCTAAAAAACAATCCACCCCTAGTGAGGGGAACTACGTCGCTCTGATTCTCATGCTCCCGATGAGATACGTAGGCAGTGGGGTAGGGCCCATGCGAGCACTTCTTTATTTTCCCTACATTTGTTTCTCTTTCTCTTTCTATTCCTTTTCCAGTTCTCTTTTCCAGTATCCTTTCTTTACACCCCTTGATTGAAACAAGCAAGCGTGGATCCCATCGGGTACGATGGACGCGAGAGGGTGCTAATACCTTCCTCTCGCGTAACCGACTCCCGAACCCTTTTCTCTTGGTCGCAAGACCATGCTCTATCCTTTCTCTCAGGTTTACGCGGTGTTTCCTTTCCCTCTCTTGGGATAAATACACATTGCTGGCGACTCTGTTTCGGTGCCACTTTCGCGTTTGTACTTGGATGAAAATCCCGGGAGCGACAGCTGGCGACTCTGCTGGGGAACGAACCCAGAATCTCTGGTTTCCTTAGCGAGTCAATCCTAGCGCTTGTTTGCTTTTCTTTCATTGGGTGTATTTTGTTTGCGATATTTACTGTTGTATTGTATTATTACTTACCGTATTGCTGCTTTACTGTACTTTACTGTATTTATCACATTTACTGCATTACATATCATTATTGTGCTGGACTGTGCTGTTGTTTTCTGTTTGGCGGGCGGGGTGTTTTGAGAGATAAGCTCACTACACAGGCTTGAGTACACACATAGGTATTAGAGTGGATAGTCATGACGCTTGCGTGGTGGTGACCACGTATTGTTGTTCATGAGACCCACAACCAGACGAGGTTCTATCAGGAGCTTTCTGCTACTGCATGTTATGCAGGCCAGTGGTTATTCTCTTGAGGAACTGTCGACTCTGGTGACCATTCCCGAGGACTCAGTTGCGGCACTCCTCCCGAGATGTGACAGTGGCAGACCACATTCCGTGGCAAACCTATTGCACATCCTCGATCCGAGGACCCAATGCTGGGAACTTGCTATAGGACATTCCTTTTTGAAAGAGAGTCAGCGGAGGCACTCCTTGATTGGCGATAGTACTGTACCCTGAGGGATGAATGTACTATTGCTTCTCGACCTCAGTGCCAGAAGCTGAGGACCTTTCGCTCTGGAGAATCAGTTGAGGCCTCCTCGATTGATGATGATGCCAAACCAGAAATGGTGAACGTATCATCATTTCTCGACCTGAGAGCCCGGGATACTGAACATCCTAGTACCCACATGTGAGAAGGGCGGTTTGTTTACAGGTTTGCAGGTAACCATGACCTCCTACATACCCGGTTTTCTATCATCATTGCACAAAAAGGAAGTTTCATCCTATTGTATTCAGATGGTTCTTATCTATGGTTCTATATTAGTCTCAGAGCTACACTGACACCGTTCACAGTTCGGCACGGACACCTGATTACCTGATCACATTGCCCTTTGCATTGCATTATCATATCCTAACATACATGTTTATTCATTTCCAGGTGCATATATTACCCTTGATTCCAGTCATCAGGTCCCTGCAAAGATGAACACTAAAGAGAGGAAGAATATCATCAGCTATAAGTTCCTTACGCCTACTTTAGGCCCTATTGTTATGCTGAAGGGAATGGCGAGTCCTGCAGTACGAGAAGCTTTTGAAGAGAAATATGGGTGGATTTTATCTATGGTCCGTAATGTCAGTGATTATGAAGCCAGAGGTCTCCATACGTTGATGCAGTTCTATGATCCGCCTCTGAGATGTTTTGTATTTCCAGACTATGTGTTGGTTCCTACCTTGGAGGAGTATTCCAACATGTTGGGGATTGCTATCAAGGAGGAGCCCCCTTTCTTTGGATCGGTGGGGGATCTTGACTTTGGGAAGTTGGCTGGTGCTCTTTATTTGAGCAAATCAGAGTTAAGTGACAATGTCTCCAACAAAGGAAAGATTCGTGGTTACAAGCTGGAATATCTGATTAAGAAGGCCCAGGAAGCAGCTAAAGGCGAGAATTGGTTTGTTTTTAATGCTTTGTTAGCCCTTTGTATATACGGCATAGTGTTGTTTCCCAACGAGCCGGATTTCATTGATACGGACGCTATACGAATATTCATGATGAAGAACCCGGTGCCAACGCTACTGGGAGATCTTCACTACTCGTTGTACAACTGAAACGAAAAGAAAAGAGGAGGGATAATTCGTTGTTGTGCACCCTTGTTCTATAAGTGGTTTGCAGGCCGTTTACCACAATCAGGGGCTTTTGTGGATTCCAAAGATTCTCTAGAGTGGAAACAGCGTTTAATGGGATTGGTGGCCAAGGACATCGTATGGGTAGATCACGGGCTGATTGGCAAGAATATTATCCACAGTTGTGGTAAGCTCCCTAACGTTCCACTGATAGGAAGGCTGGGTGGGATTAACTACAATCCTTCTTTGGCCATTCGACAATTTGGGTATGCCCTGACGGGTCCGCCTATTAAGAGAGATGTGGAGGAGTCCCTCTATTTTCATACATCAGATGGTTGGGAAGCAGCACAGAAAGCTTCTGAAAGCTGGGGTAGCATACTGAAAAAGGGGAAAGTTGCTCTAGGAAAGCCTAACAACCGGGTTTATCCAGCATATGAAGAGTGGGTGAAGAAAAGAGTTGAAGATTTTCTCTTGCCTTTTGGTAAGGCACCCCTTTTGTATCCGGAGAATGAGAAAGCAAGAAGCACTGCTACTGTGGAAGAAGTTGACAAGTTGCAAGCCTTGGTGAAAAAGCTCCAAGGAGAGAATTCCGAGTTGAGTAGCCGTCTTCAGAATGCTCTACATGCCAACAAAGAGCTGGAGCGGAAAGCCCAAGATGCTGAACAAATCCTAACTGCAAAAGAAAAAGACTTTGCTGGAAGAGCACAACATTTTCGGAAGATTAGTAAAGGTGCTGATGATGCTACTCAAGCCCACAAGCAAACCAAACAGGCGTTAGCACAGACCAAAGAAAAGTTAACAAAGTTTCAGCACGCTTGGGACGAAGTTAGGATAGAGAATGCTGAATTACAAGAACAGTTGCAGATTAAGGACGAAGAGCTTGAAAAGGCGCATGAGCAGAGGAGAAAGTATCGGGAAAGCCTCGGTAAGAGTCAAGAACAGCTAGAAGAAGCTAGAGGTGAGCTGAGGAATACCAAGAAAGAGCTTGAAGAAATCATGATAGAAAGGGAGATACTCAAGACGCAAGCTGGCATAAAGAGACACAAAGGAGTGTGTGATGACGAGGCTCTGATGCTGCATATGGGTTCTTTAACTAAAGCTCTTGAGAAAAGGGATGTCTTGATCAAAGAAATGATTGAAAAGCCGAATCATCAGCGTACCCGTATACTTTTTGAGGAGATCAAATACTCAAGTGATAAGCTGAAGGGTGTGGAATTGTCAGACTGATGTTCTTTTCCTTATATTTTGTTGTTAATGGTTACCATCAGGCTTGTTGATGGATCCATTTTTCCTTGTATTGCATTTGCGGATGAGCCTTTCTTAAATGTACTTGAATACTTTGTTGAATGAGTATGAGCAGTTTTATTCAGAATTATTCCTTATCAGATAGCTGCGCACAAGCACATGACCACGACACGTCTCTTTATATCACAATTTCTGGTCTTCAGATTTCTGTGGTTGGATTGGAATCAGGGTATAAAGCACCTCGGAAATGACCAACATGGCATTGCATGGCATTGCATATCATTTTGCATTTTTTGTTACTTGCTTTTCAGGTACTCGTTGCAGGAACCCTAACCTTTATTTGGTTTCAGGCAGTATAGCGGAGAGTCATATTCACCGATATTCGACGCGAAGGAATCAAGTAAGAATCATGGACCAAGTGCAAAGTGATTTGGCTGAAATGAGGGCGCGTATGGACCAGTTCATGACCCTCATGACTGGCATGGCGCAAAATCAGGAGAGATTGAGGCTTCTGGTAGAGCGTCCAGATAATGGGCCCGAAGGTGATCAGCGTGACAATTCACAGGGACATGGCATTCCTCCTCCCGGTGGCAACCCTCCTCCTGGTGGTAACAATCGGGGTAATGGAAATGGTAGGCATGCTGGTGTTACTCTTGAAGATACTCTGGAAGACCAATTTACTCTGCTGGATGCTGATGTGGGTAATCAAGGTGATCGAAGGTATGATGAGTTAGCAGAGAAGATCAGGGCCATCGAATGCAAGAACTCTATGGGTATTGATGTTACCAGCTTGGGGCTGGTCCCAGGAGTCAGAATTCCCCCTAAATTCAAACCTCCTACTTTTGATAAGTATCACGGCAATGCGTGTCCCCAAACGCATCTTCAAGCTTACTTTGGGAAGATTTCAGCCCATACGGATGACGAGAAGCTATGGATGCACTATTTTCAGGACAGTCTGGCTGGGGCGTCCTTGACCTGGTATATGAAGTTGAATAGAGCTGCTGTGAAGAGTTGGAAAGATCTGGCAGAAGCGTTCCTGAAGCAATACCAGTATAATATTGACATGGCGCCCAACCGCACTCAATTGCAGGGATTGTCCCAGAATGCCAAGGAGAGTTTCAAAGAATATGCACAGAGGTGGAGGGAAATGGCTGCCCAGGTCCAACCTCCCTTGTCAGACAGAGAAATGGCAGATATGTTCATGGGCACCTTGCAAGGGGCCTATCTTGACAGATTAGCTGCTTGTCCGTCGACTGGATTTGCTGATATTGTGATTGCGGGAGAAAGAATAGAAAGTCTGTTAAAGCTTGGAAAGATCCAGGATGTGAGTGGGGCTGGCTCTTCGGGGACGAAGAAACCGTTTGCTAGTAACCAGAAAAGAAGAGAAGGTGATACGAATGCTGTGTTTAGAGGACGAGGCAGAGGGCGTTCTCGAGCTTATTATCAGGTAGATGCTGTAACAATCCCCACACCGTCTGTTCAGAAACAACAATCCCAACAACAAGTTCAACAGCAACAACCTTTTTTCCAGCAAAGGTCTAGACAGAGGGATCGTAAGATGGATCCTCTCCCTATGACTTATGCCGCGCTGTTGCCCCGGCTACTCGAGTTAAAGTTGGTAGAACTCCGTACTATGAAATCTCCGGTTGCTGGAAACCTGCCACCTAACTTCGATGCTAATGCTCGTTGTGAGTTCCACTCAGGTGCTCAGGGGCACTCCATTGAAAAATGTTGGGCTTTCCATCATAAAGTACAAGATTTGATTGATGCTAAAGCCATCAATTTCTCTCCCGCTCCTAATATTACTCAGCATCCCATGCCTGATCATAGTGCAGCAAATGTGTACGCTATTGAAGATGGGAGGAGATTGAATTTGGTGTTAGACGTTCATCAAGTGAAAACCTCTTTGTTGGTTGTAAAAGATCGTTTATTGAAGGGACAGGTGTTCCCGGGCTGTAATCAAGATTGCTCTGTGTATGAATCAGGAGAACGGCTGTGATAAGTTGAAGATGGGTTTACAGAATTTGATCGATGAAGGATGTCTACAGTTCGACAGAGTTGTGAAAGACACTGATGAGATATCAACCGTGACCATCTATTACACTCCCGCTGAGATTCTAATGCCGGTCAATGCAGTTCCCGTGGCGAGTGTTGCGCCAGAAAGGCCCAGTCCTGTCACTATCACGGTGCCAGGACCAATTCCGTTCACGTCTACGAAAGCTATCCCATGGCACTATGGGGCAGATGTATATTACGAAGGTAAAAAGCAGGAAGTTGAGTCGTCAGTCAGCCCAAATATTGATAATGTAGGGGGTGTAGGGGGCTTTACAAGGAGTGGAAGGTTGTTCGCTCCCCAAACCTTGAGAAGTGATAAGGAGGTAGAAGCTGCAGCAAAGGCTAAGGGTAAACAGGTGGTTGAAAGTGCGCCTACACCTGAAGCGGAGACAAAGATTACTTTTGATAAGGAAATGGAAGAATTTATGAAAATAATCAAGAAAAGCGATTATAAGATTGTGGACCAACTGAATCAGACCCCTTCAAAGATTTCAATCTTGTCACTATTGATGTGCTCTGATGCGCACCGGCAGGCGTTGTTGAAAGTATTGAAGAGTGCATACGTGCCACAAGAAATTACTGTTAATCAGCTCGAGGGCGTAATCTCCAATGTTAATGTTAGCCATGGCTTGGGCTTTACAAGTAGAGATTTGACGGTTGAAGGAAGAAACCATAATAAGGCTTTGCATATCACGATGGAGTGTAAGGGCGCAGTGTTATCTCATGTACTGGTAGACACTGGTTCATCACTCAATGTCTTGCCCAAGAAGGCATTAATGAAGCTGGAAGTTGATGGTTTGATCTTAAGGCCTAGTGAGTTGGTGGTCAGAGCATTCGATGGAACTAGACGATCTGTGTTTGGTGAGGTGGAATTGCCCGTACAAATTGGACCACAGGTATTCAAATCCACGTTCCATGTAATGGACATACAACCTGCATATAGCTGCCTATTGGGACGCCCTTGGATTCACGGAGCCGGGGCTGTTACTTCTACTCTACATCAAAAGCTGAAGTATGAGTTTGAAGGGCAGGTTGTGACAGTGTGTGGGGAAGAAGACATCTTTGTGAGTCACCTGTCCACGTTCAAGTACATTGAAATGGATGGGGAAATTCATGAGATGCTGTGCCAATCATTTGAAGCAGTCAACATTGACGATGCACCTGAGTCTTCTTCTGTACCAGTTGGGGCTGGTACCTCCATTTCATCTTACAAACAAGCTGTCGAAGTCGTCAGGGCAGGCAACGCCCAAGGTTGGGGCAGGTTGATAGAGACCCCAATGAAGGAAGACAAATTTGGTATTGGTTATCATCCCTCTACAACTTCAGATGCGGGGAGCAGGGGACCCATTACTTTCAATAGTGGGGGAATTATCTACACGGACCAGTCTTGTGCAGCCACAGAGGATAGTGTTGACAGTGATTGTGATCTGGACAACTGGGTACGCCCTCATGTTCCGGGACAACAAGTGCAGAACTGGTTCGTTGAAGAAGTCATCCGGGTTACTCTTCAGACAGAGTAATTTTTCTTTGTTTTTTCTAACCATAATGCATGTCAAAATCTTGCGCTCTGCCCAAGGCGTATAGATTCATTTGTAGGGCCACCATGGTTGCATTTGCAATGTTTAATCATTAATAAAGGACGTTTTGCAATCAAATTTTGTTCTCTGTCTTTCAGTTTTTATTTTTGCACAAAAAAATAAAATGGCAATGTTTCATTTTCTTTTGTTTTGCTTAAAAATAAATTCTAAAATAAGGCATGAACCCATTCATGCAGACTTGATCCTCCGGATACCACTGATAACGATTTTGATATGGCCATGTATGACTTTGACAATCCGATTTATCAAGCCGAAGAAGGGGATGAGAAAGATTGTGAACTTTCTGAAGAACTGGCCAGATTGTTGAAACAAGAGGAAAGGGTCATCCAGCCTCATCAGGAGACTGTAGAAATCATCAATATTGGTACCAAGGACGCCAAGAAAGAGATCAGGATTGGTGCCAGCTTGCAAGCAGATGTGAAGCAAACTTTGACGGAAATGTTGCGCGAGTATGTTGACGTCTTCGCCTGGTCGTATCAAGACATGCCGGGGTTGGATACGGATATTGTCGTGCACAGGCTACCATTGAGAGAAGAATGTCCGCCAGTCAAGCAGAAACTTCGTCGGACTCACCCCGACATGGCTTTAAAGATTAAGGAGGAAGTCCAGAAGTAGTGGGACGCTGGTTTTCTTGCTGTGACAAAGTATCCTCCATGGGTAGCCAACATCGTGCCAGTACCGAAGAAAGATGGAAAAGTGAGAATGTGTGTGGATTATCGAGATCTTAATAAAGCTAGCCCGAAAGATGATTTTCCACTACCTCATATTGATGTGCTGGTCGATAATACAGCTCAGTTTTCAGTGTTCTCATTTATGGACGGTTTCTCCGGGTACAACCAGATCAAGATGGCACCTGAAGACATGGAGAAGACCACGTTCATTACTCCGTGGGGTACATATTGTTATAAAGTAATGCCTTTTGGGTTGAAAAACGCAGGGGCAACGTACCAACGGGCGATGGTGACATTGTTTCATGACTTGATTCATAAGGAGATCGAATGTTATGTAGATGATATGATTGCCAAGTCGAGAACAGAAGAGGAACATCTGGTTAACCTGAAAAAGCTGTTTGAAAGGTTGAGAAAGTTCCGTCTGAGATTAAATCCAAACAAGTGCACGTTTGGGGTGCGTTCTGGAAAGTTACTGGGTTTCATCGTGAGCGAAAGAGGAATTGAGGTTGATCCTGCCAAGGTGAAAGCAATACAGGAAATGCCTGAACCGAGAACAGAAAAAGAGGTTCGTGGTTTCTTGGGTAGATTGAATTACATTGCAAGGTTCATATCTCACCTAACAGCCACGTGTGAGCCAATATTTAAATTGTTAAGGAAAGATCAAACGGTCAGGTGGAATGACGATTGCCAATTGGCATTCGATAAGATAAAAGAATACTTGCAGGAACCTCCGATTCTAATGCCTCCAGTTGAAGGGAGACCGCTGATAATGTATCTGACAGTGCTTGAAGGTTCCATGGGTTGTGTTCTCGGTCAACATGACGAGACAGGTAGGAAGGAGCATGCTATTTACTACCTGAGCAAAAAGTTCAATGATTGTGAGTCCCGATACTCAATGCTTGAAAAGACATGCTGTGCGCTTGCATGGGCCGCTAAGCGATTGAGGCAATATATGGTTAGGCACACGACCTTGTTGATTTCAAAAATGGATCCTATCAAGTACATTTTCGAGAAACCAGCATTGACAGGCAGAGTTGCACGGTGGCAAATGGTCTTGACAGAGTATGATATTCAGTACACCTCACAAAAGGCCATCAAAGGAAGTATCCTGTCCGACTATCTTGCGCAACAGCCGATTGATGATTACCAACCCATGAAATTTGACTTCCCTGATGAGGACATCATGTTTCTCAAAGCTAAAGACTGCGAGGAACCACTCCCGGAGGAGGGGCCAGACCCTGAATCCAAATGGAGTCTGATGTTTGATGGGGCTGTTAATATGAATGGGTGCGGAGTTGGAGCAGTTCTTATCACGCCGGAAGGTGTTCATATGCCTTTCACTGCACGAATAACTTTCGGATGCACCAACAATGAAGCAGAGTACGAAGCTTGTATAATGGGGATCGAGGAGGCGATTAATCTACGGATTAAGACCCTTGATATATTTGGTGATTCAGCCTTGGTAATCAATCAAGTGAAAGGGAGTTGGTACACGCACCAAGCAAATCTAGTGCCATATAGAGATTATACGAGGAGATTGCTGACATTTTTCACAACAGTGAAACTGTACCACATTCCTCGAGATGAGAATAGGTTCGCTGATGCCTTGGCCACTTTGTCTTCCATGATCAAAGTGCAAGGATGGAACCATGTACCTAAGATTGAGGTATCCCGCCTTGACAGACCAGCATTTGTGTTTGCGGTCGATGCAACGTCTGATGACAAGCCATGGTTTTATAACATTAAGTGTTTCTTGAAAAGTCAAGAGTACCCGTCCGGGGCATCGTCCAAAGACAGGAAGACGTTGAGAAGGTTAGCCGGTAGTTTCTTCTTGAACAAAGATGGCGTGCTGTATAAAAGAAATTTTGACACGGTCCTGCTTAGATGTGTGGATAGACATGAAGCAGACTTGTTGATGATTGAAGTGCACGAAGGCTCTTTCGGTACTCATGCCGGAGGGCAGGCAATGGCTAAAAAGTTGTTAAGGTCGGGATATTATTGGTTGACTATGGAGTCAGATTGTTGCAAATATGCCCGCAAATGCCATAAATGCCAGATCTATGCAGACAAGGTGCATGTGCCTCCAAATCCGTTGAGTATCATGTCGTCGCCTTGGCCGTTTGCCATGTGGGGCATTGATATGATCGGAAAGATTGAGCCTACAGCTTCCAATGGTCATCGTTTCATCTTGGTGGCAATTGATTATTTCACCAAATGGGTTGAAGCCGCATCCTATGCCAATGTTACAAAACAAGTGGTCGCTCGTTTCTTAAAACGGGATATCATTTGCCGATATGGAGTTCCCGAAAGAATCATTACTGATAATGGTTCTAATTTGAATAATAAGATGATGGCTGAGTTATGCCGGGACTTCAAAATCGAACATCACAATTCTTCTCCGTACCGCCCAAAGATGAATGGCGCGGTCGAAGCGGCCAACAAAAATATCAAGAAGATTGTGCAGAAGATGGTTGTCACATACAAAGATTGGCATGAGATGTTACCATTTGCTTTGCATGGGTATCGAACGTCGGTACGCACGTCCACTGGGGCAACCCCATTCTCACTTGTATATGGTATGGAGGCAGTGCTACCGGTTGAAGTAGAGATTCCGTCCCTCAGAGTTATGATGGATGTTAAGCTAGATGAAGCTGAATGGGTACGAACCAGATTTGATCAGCTGAGCCTTATTGAGGAAAAGCGATTAGCGGCTGTATGTCATGGGCGACTATATCAGCGCAGAATGAAACAGGCATTTGACCAGAAGGTGCGTCCTCGGGTTTATAAAGTCGGAGATGTGGTACTCAAAAGGATCCTTCCTCCCAATACAGATCACAGGGGCAAATGGACTCCTAATTATGAAGGTCCATTCGTGGTTAAAAAGGTCTTTTCGGGCGGAGCTTTATTGCTTACAACCATGGATGGCGAAGACTTTTCATCCCCTGTCAACTCGGACGTAGTCAAAAAATACTTCGCATGAATAGACCCGCTGGATAATAAAAATAAAAAAAATCCAGGCAAAAAAGGGCATCCCGGCGAACCAAAAACAGAATAAGGTTCGGGCAAAAATTAGGGATATAATTGAAAAAAGATTTGTACACCCGGTAAGTTGAAAACCCGAAAGGGCAACTTAGGCAAAAAAGGGTATCCTGGTGGATCGAAAACCTGAAAGGGCGGTCCACACAAAAGAGGGATTTAAGCGAATGACTACGGTTTGAGTTATCTGTACCCCATTACCGTTTGAACAACTGACGTTCTGAAAGATAGGAATCGGTCTGATCATTCCTCAGAAGGCAAGGTCGGGGAGTTTTGAAGACATACTGGTCATAACAGAATGGAAACTCAGTGGAATTCCGTTTTCACATTGCCATTAGGATAGTTTCTTTTCTCAATTTTCAGCGATCACCTCTTTCCAGGGATTGCTTCCAGATGTAATTGCCTATTCTGGGCTCTCAGTCAATAAATTGAATTTCAATAAAAAGCTTTCTATTTTTGTTTTATTGCTTTGTTTGCAAAAACGTCCTAATTTCTGATAAAACATTGCATATTGAAAACATGGCAGCCTTGCAATAACATGCGCAGAAAAAACATTTGAAATTACTTCGAATGTTGAATACTCCCGGATGGTGGATTCTAGCCACACAATATTCGGAGCATGTGGGCATATTCTTTTGTTGCAGGTAGCAGGTGCAGAGGATTTTAAGCACAAGACTAGCAATAAATCACCCCACGCAAAAGACTGGGGCAATTATGGGTAAGGAGATCGGCGTTCATCGGGGCGATCTCAGTGAATTAAGTTCAACTGGGTACCGTTGCATCTTATTAAGTCGATTCTCTCATTCAGTACTTCCAACAACTACAAGCTTTTCTGTGTCGATAACGGTCACAGGTTCCCCAAAAGAGTGGTCTCGTCGACACCGAAACGGATGGTCATTATCCCCGTTGAAATCACTAGGAGTTTGAAGAGGCTAAATCTTCTGTAAAATTCTCTTATGACATCCTCTTCGGGGACAAATTGTTGGTTTTCTTAAGCATGGGGCATGTTGTTTCCCCAGCATGAAGTGTTGATCACCCCCCAGTAGAGTTTGATGGTCATTATCCCCAGCGAAGTCGCAGGAGTTTGAAGAAGCTAGATCTTCTGTAAAATCCTCTTATGACATCCTCTTCGGGGACAAATTGTTTGGTTCCCCAGCATGAAGTGTTGATCACCCCCAGTAGAGTTTGATGGTCATTATCCCCAGCGAAGTCGCAGGAGTTTGAAGAAGCTAGATCTTCTGTAAAATCCTCTTATGACATCCTCTTCGGGGACAAATTGTTTGGTTCCCCAGCATGAAGTGTTGATCACCCCCCAGTAGAGTTTGATGGTCATTATCCCCAGCGAAGTCGCAGGAGTTTGAAGAAGCTAGATCTTCTGTAAAATCCTCTTATGACATCCTCGTCGGGGACAAATTGTTTGGTTCCCCAGCATGAAGTGTTGATCATCCCCAGTAGAGTTTGAGGACAGTTGGTCTTCTGTAAAATCCTCTCAAAAGGCATTCCCCAACACGAGACGCTTTAAAGCAGTTTTCTCCAGCAGAGTTTGTTATAAACTCGTCATCCCCAACGGAATTGTCTAAAGGAAAGTTCGCCTAACATGGGGCATTGTAGTACTTATCCTAAGCTCGACAGTCATATTCTTCAGCAGACTACTGTGGATTTGCTTTGGGTTTCCTCAACAGATCTCTAAGGACTCTTTCTAGCAAGTTGCAGTGGAATGTTCTAACCAGGATTTGCATATCCCTGGCAGAGTAGCCATGATCCCCAACAGGATTGTGTCTCTGGTAATGATCCCCCACAGAGGTCAGCATCGAATCTTGTCAGCAATACCCCCCAGCTGAGTTGTTGTTCTCCCCGCAGAGGTTTATAAGATCGGCAGAATCTATTCCTCAACAAGGGGGGCACAGTCTTTCCCCAGCCGGGTCAAAAGGTGTATAACCCCTACAAAGGGTCTTGGATTGGATAGATCCTCAAGCAGAGTTTTTTTATGACTCTTCCTCCCTAGCAAGACGCCATGCAAAGAAATTCTCATCCCCAGCAGAATCGCTGTGACCAGAATTCATTCCCCTAACAGATGAAGTGATTCCTGGCAGATTTATTATTCTTCAAGTCCAATTTATTTTTGGCAAGCTTGACAATTCGAAGCAGACGGATTGTTCATTCATTCTCCAGTGGAGAGGTTATCCTTTCAGGAGTCTCCAAAGTCAAATCATTGGTCTATGCTCCTCAGCAGAGGCAGCAGAGATGTCTGACACAGATGCAGAGAGTAATACAATTTTGCAAATTCTAAAAGTCCAACAGTGGATTGGCAAAAGTCCGTCTTCGGGTGGCGAAAGTCCAACAGTGGATTGGCAAAAGTCCGTCTTCGGGTGGCAAAAGTCCAACAGTGGATTGGCAAAAGTCCGTCTTCGGGTGGCAAAAGTCCAACAGTGGATTGGCAAAAGTCCATCTTCGGGTGGCAAAGCAGCTAAAAGTCCAACAGTGGATTGGCAAAAGTCCATCTTCGGGTGGCAAAGCAGCTAAAAGTCCAACAGTGGATTGGCAAAAGTCCGTCTTCGGGTGGCAAAAGTCCAACAGTGGATTGGCAAAAGTCCATCTTCGGGTGGCAAAGCAGCTAAAAGTCCAACAGTGGATTGGCAAAAGTCCGTCTTCGGGTGGCAAAAGTCCAACAGTGGATTGGCGAAAGGTCCATCTAAGGGTGGCATATTCCAAAAGTCCAACAGTGGATTGGCAAAAGTCCATCTTCGGGTGGCAAAGCAGCTAAAAGTCCAACAGTGGATTGGCAAAAGTCCGTCTTCGGGCGGCAAAAGTCCAACAGTGGATTGGCAAAAGTCCGTCTTCGGGTGGCAAAAGTCCAACAGTGGATTGGCAAAAGTCCGTCTTCGGGTGGCAAAAGTCCAACAGTGGATTGGCAAAAGTCCGTCTTCGGGTGGCAAAAGTCCAACAGTGGATTGGCAGAAGTCCATCTTCGGGTGGCACGAAGCTGCAAAGTCCACCAGTAGTGTGGCAGGCCAGTAGTCGTCTGGAGTTGCATAAAAGACATTATTAAAGTCCACCAGTAGTGTGGCAAGCCAGTAGTCGTCTGGCGTCGTTCAAAAAGACATTTCTAAAGTCCACCAGCAGTGTGGCAGGCCAGTAGTCGTCTGGAATTGCATAAAAGACATTGTTAAAGTTTACCAGTAATGCGGCGAGCCAGTAGACGTCTGGCATCGTTCAAAAGACGGATCTCTCCGACGTTTCGTCGAAGATTCAATCCAGCAGTCTCGTTGGGTTTATATCCCTTTTCTTCTTCACCATCCAGAGCAAATTTTTGGTTATATTTGGTATTCAATCACTATATACCTTGAAAGTCCGAAAGCAATTGCTTTCAGGCATTCAGGTCTACAGCGCTTGAATAGGGGCAGCTGTAATACCCCAAAATTTGCTCTCCCCTTTGTCATCATAGCATGGCATTATCATTTATCATATCGTATCCACCTCATTAACATTACATTGCATTTAACATAGAAAAATGAAGCATAGCATCCCTCTTACCATCAAGGCATGTGATCAGGGGAAAAGATGAACAATCAAGAGACCATTCAAAGCACAAAAGGTTAATCAAGTTGGCTCTAGGCAAGCCAAGAGGTCCCTCATGTCTCATACCATCTCAATGGATCTTCCACAACCTCAAGAAGGTGAGATTCAATAGGAGAGTGAAGCATTACATCCTACACTATGCAAGAAGTCCAAAAATTGAAGGAAAATCCTCAAAAGAGATAGCTCATTGATTCAAAATCATTCTCAAGTGGCATTTCTCATCATCCTTTAAGAGGATACACAACATACTCTGAGGAATTTGGATTTGGAAGATGTGCAATTTCCTCCTAACCAGAGGAGGTCAAGATTAGGGTTTCCAATTAAATCAGGGTATTTCTGTTTTTTTGAACAAAACTTGATGTCATGGTATTCCATATGTCCCTAAGTGTATGTATGTGGAAAATTGCATCTCAATTGGTTTTAGAAGTGGTTCAATTGGAAGAAAGATCAAGAATCAGAGAAATTGTGGCAAAGTCAAATAATCAGAGGAAAAGTCAACTCTTGACTTTTTGAGCCCAAAATCATGAAATTCATGTTACATATGTCCAATGTACAAAATTTGATCAAGAAACTCCAAAGGAATCATGAAAAAAATCAAGATGTGGAAAGTTGCCATTTTTGGATGAAGAAGGGTTACTAAAAATAGCAAGTTTTGGCCATTTTGCATCAGAATTTGAACCAAGGCCATTCAAATTTGGAGCACCAAATGAAAAATCCACTCTGCCTCAATGAAAGATCTTGTTTTAAGCTTCACATCCATATGTGGAACATCTCTATTGGATAAAAATTGAGTGAGATATGGTTGATCAAAGTTTGAGCAAAGTAGGTTCAAAACTAGGTCATGACCAAGATTTTCAGGGCACGCGCGCAGTCATTTTCCCAAACAGTTGGTGGACCAAATGTACCCCCATTTTTCATCAAGATAAAAGCCTCAAATGGAAAAGTTTTCAACATCAAAGTTGTTCTTTGTAGTGTCATCTTTAATATTGGTGTTGGGAAAATTTTGATTTGATCAAGTTATGAGGTAGAGATATTGGTCCAAAGTTGGTGTGATCATGCTGAAAATCACTAGGCCAGCTTGCCATGCCATGCCACAAATTGCTCGCCCACGCACCGGTCGTTTTTCCATCTGTTTATGATGATTTTTAGACATGTTTGAGGTACCTTTTCAACTCAAGTCCAACACCAAAATTGTCCTATGATGCATCCTCAATCCATTGACACCAAGATGATTCATTTTCGTGCCTTGGTCATAAAGGAATCCATGTTCAAACATCACCATCTGCATTGATGCATTGACTGTCATGTGTAGCAGTTCACACATTGTTTTTGATTCAGTCACACCACAAACACTTCACCATCACCAGCTGATTTCTTTTCCTCATTTGCCCAAACATTCTTGCACGTGCTTCCACTTTGTTACTTCTTACATGAGAAGGGAAATTTGCAAAACTTCCACCACAAGCTACTGCTGCATAATACAACCTCACTCTCATCCTCACTACAAGTGTCATGAGCTTGACCTCACCATAACCCAACCTTGATCACTCGCCCCCTAACTAACTTGACTCAGTTAGTTAGGGTGGACTCATTTAACCATTCCAACTCACCCTAACTCACTCAGTTAACCATCACAGTTCCCCTTTAACCACACTTATATAACCAAATCTCCTTCATAATTTGACAACAACACTTCATTCTCATTTTTCCTCTGAAATTCGCAAGCTCTCTCTCTGAAATTTCTCTTCCTCTCACACGATTTCATCATCATCTACATCTGAATCCATCTTCAAGCTTCAATATCAAGCAGCATTAGAACACACTGAAGCTTGGTAACATTGAAGAGATTGAAGTGTCTTCCACTGCATATTGAATTTCATCAACATTTGCAAGGATTTGTGAGCCTTTATTTGGCCAGTTGAAGATCAAAGAGGAAGCACATTTCTCTGGTTTTCTTTCAACTCCGGTTTCCTGCATTTTCAGGTTTCAATATCTCAAACTTTTTTGGCACGATTTACATTCTGTTTAGCTTGTGTTGTGATGATTTGAGCTCACTAAGAGCATTCCTCCATCTGGCTAGTTGATAGAGCTTCTTAGAAGCTTAGATCCAAAACCTAGGGCTAATTTCATTGCTTCGATTCTCTCTGTTTGTGTGTTGTTTGTAAGCCTAGATTCATGATCTATGTGACTTCTTGAACATTTTGATGTGTATTGCATAAATTTCTGGAATGTTTGATTGATTGCAGTGCCGGAGAGTGGCCGGAGAAGGTGACCGGAGGTCCCTCTCCGGCCGGTGAGGTTTCATTAGGGTTTACATGCCAGATTAAGTCGTGTCCGTTGATTTGTTTTGATCCAAGGGTGGTGGTGGTGCCAGCGAATAAATGGAGAGGGTGTGTGTCACGTGCTTCATTTTTTCCATCTGATGATTAGCATGCGCGTGTGTACATGGTTATTAGTGTGTACTAGCAATGTGATATGCTTGATTTGATTACTTTGACTTTTATTTGACCTTGACTTGATCTAATGGTTGTGAGTGAGTCAAGATTGTTGACTGAGGGTTCATACTTGTTATTGTGTTTGGCGCGTAAATGGACCTATGCAGATTGATAATCACACCCCCCTGTTTGGAAGCCCAATGAATATGCACTGTCCAATTGCTATGTTCATACCCCCTTCCCTTTGCATTTCATTTTCATTTTTCCTTTATTGTACATGTTTCATTTCTAATTTTTAAAAATACCAAAACATATTGGAAAATTCTACAAAAATTCATGTGTATTCTTAAAACATTTAGGAAATTTTTCATGATTTTATTTTCTGATTTTATGACCTTTTTACCCCTGGTCCATAATTTTCTTTGAATTTCCATTTAGATGCATTCTAAGCATGATACTTGAATTTGTTTAATTTTGTTCTTGCTCATTACCAACTGTTTTGACATGATTCTTTTTGCATTGATTCACTAATACATTGAAGCATGTTATATGATTTTTGTTTGATTTTTTAGGTCACTTTATTACATGTCTTGATGCCTATATTTGTACCACTTTGCATGATGTTTCAATTTGACCTAATTGCTTTGTTTGAAGTCATTTTGCTTTGAATTTTGATATGCTATTTTGATATGTGATTCATCTCTGATTAGTGAACTCCAATACCATGTTTTCATAATTTTCATGAGTACATTTGATTTTTGCTTGATGCATTTCATTTAAAGCATTATGACATGTTATATCATTGTAATCTTTAGTGCATGTTTACATGAATTCTTTTGTGCACATTTGTATGAGCATTTGCATATGTTATGAGCCATTCATATGATATTATAGGTCTTTGATACACATTATAGGTCATCTTTACATGTTCATTTCAATTTGAACTTTGTGCATCATTAACATGTATTGTTTGCACTTTCTTTTTGAACTTTCATTTCAATTCTTCTTATATTACTTCTTGAATGTCTTGAAGTTGATTCATAAATACTTTTGAGATGTTTATAAACCATTTTCCATTTAGTTTCAATTCTGGTTGTTGATTTACATGTTCCATTTATGCATGTCCTCTTCATTTCTTTCCATCTTTCATCTACCCCTTCTTCTTGTAACATGTTTATATGCTAATGGGTGATGATTGTTGCTTATTCACTTGCACTTGTATGATGATATTCACTTGTTGTCCATAGGATGCCCATTCTGGTTGTGGTTCTAGGATTTGTTTTCTCATTTAATTCTTTTGAGTTTTATGATGCATTACATGTTCTTTTACTTCTTATACTTCTTATACATGTTTACTAACCATGTAGGGGCTTTGGTAAGTTTCAATTGAGTGTGGATAAGGAATCCACATTCAACTTCTATCCTTTCTCTTTTACAATTCCATTTTGTGTTTTGTTAAGCACTTATGTGCTTTCTTTTAATAACTCATCACTTTCCCCTTGTGAATTACAATTCATCTTCTACTTTAGAAGTGAATTGTTTAATTCATTCTTTCTTTAGACTTTAGGTTGAAACCTCACAAACTTTAGGATCACTCCCTTAACTAATCAATTAGGATTGAGTCTTAGTCCATATAGATTTTTACCTTTACCCTCTCTTGAGTCTTTCATCTTCTCATCTCAAAGAAAATTCAAAACATATAATAAAGGTAGGCATTTATTGCATTTAGGCCTTTCATATAAAGAAAAGATTATAAGGGGTCTTCTCTTATAATCTTAAAATGTGTAGCATATGGCCCATCTTAGGTCAACGTGTTACATATTTGATCTTGTATGAGGGACTTAAATGCAATACTTGTTGAAGGTGCAAATAATAAAAAACACTTCTTCATTTCTTAATTAACAAAAACACTTAATAAACACAAGTATGCTAGTGTGTTTGAACCTTGACAATTGGAACTAAGTGTGAGGGTCTTCTTCACTCTTAGTGTGCTTTCTTACCCATTCCATCTTGGAATGTGAGAATGTACACATTCCAATGACTAAGATTCAGATACGCTGTCATATGCAAATAAATGGAAAAAACTTCTAAAAGGCAAAAACAAACAATAACGTCTTTCCTTCGGGAATTCTTTTCTCATCTCATTCATTCTCAACGCACGAACGCGCTTCTACTCGTTCTCTTGCAAGACGGTAACGCACTCGGACCAGCGAGCCTGCAACACCTGAGCTAGAACGTAAGCCGTTCTCTAAAAAACAATCCACCCCTAGTGAGGGGAACTACGTCGCTCTGATTCTCATGCTCCCGATGAGATACGTAGGCAGTGGGGTAGGGCCCATGCGAGCACTTCTTTATTTTCCCTACATTTGTTTCTCTTTCTCTTTCCATTCCTTTTCCAGTTCTCTTTTCCAGTATCCTTTCTTTACACCCCTTGATTGAAACAAGCAAGCGTGGATCCCATCGGGTACGATGGACGCGAGAGGGTGCTAATACCTTCCTCTCGCGTAACCGACTCCCGAACCCTTTTCTCTTGGTCGCAAGACCATGCTCTATCCTTTCTCTCAGGTTTACGCGGTGTTTCCTTTCCCTCTCTTGGGATAAATACACATTGCTGGCGACTCTGTTTCGGTGCCACTTTCGCGTTTGTACTTGGATGAAAATCCCGGGAGCGACACAAAGCTAATACAACTTTTTGGTGAAAGTATTCCAACATCTCTTTTCCTTTTCTCTATATAAGGAGCTGAAAGATTTGAAGAAGAAGATTAATACACTGGAATACAAGACTCTGATCCTTGATATTTAAAAGAGAAGTCAGTCTCTCAAATTATCTAGACTTAGAACCTATTAACACTTTATATTTTTTAGAAGTTCTTAAGTTTTAAAGTCTTTTTAAGTTGTATTCTGTCTAAACTTCTGATTGTATATCAAGTTTAGTTGTTACCCAAATCTCTTATCAATTTGTTATAGAGTTAGAAGTCTCTCGCTTTAGTGCTTGAGCATTAAAGTCTCTTACTTTTGTGTTTGAGTATAAAAGTATCTTACTTGAGGGTTTGAGCATTGGAAGTCTCTTGCTTATGTGCTTGAGCATGGAAGTCTCTTACTTGAGGGTTTGAGCATTTGTAATCAATTTGGTTATAGTGAAAATCCCTTGGAAGTGCAAGGGAACTAGTCTGCTCTCAAGTTGTGAGAGGAAACAAGATAATACTATGTGTCTTTGCTTTTACTTTACTGCTTTCTAATCTTATCATTCCACGGCTATTATTTTTGCAACTCCGAGTCAGATTTTGGTTCAGAATCTAATAAGGACTTTCATAAGCAAACCTAAATCCTGAGTTAGACTTTGAACTAAGTGTTTAGAATCTAATTGAGATCTATCAGAAGCAGAAGAGGAATAAAAAGCTTGTAAGATAAAAGCAAACATAATTCAACACCCCCTTCTTATGTTTTTCTCACCTTCAGTTAACATCAGAGCAAGGTTTGTGCTAAACACTTAACATTGGTGCAGAAAAGATCTTGAGAAAAAAGCATTTTATAAAATGGCTGATTTTGAAGTATCACACCAAGGTGATGGTATTCCTACACCTCTTGGTGCTGTTAATCATGATTATATTACATATGAAAAGAACAATTATGCTTCTAGACCTCCAGCATTCAGTGGAGACTCTACTGAATTTGAATGGTGGAAAAGTAAGATGTACACATATATCATAGGTCTTGATGATGAGCTATGGGACATTATTGAAGATGGAATTGATATTCCTATAAATGGAGTAAGAATGGTAGCTGATAGAAAAACTCTCACACCAGCACAGAAGAAGACTTACAGAAAACACCACAGAGTGAGAGGCATTCTGGTAGACGTTTTGCCTCACTATGAGTACATAAAGATCATTGACAAGTCTACTGCCAAAACTATTTTTGAATCTTTATGTGCCACTTATGAAGGAAACCAACAAGTTAAAGAAACCAAATATAATATTCTGGTTCAACAATATGAGCTGCTCAAAATGAAAGAGGATAAAAATATTGAAACCATGTTCTCAAGGTTTGAAGTTCTTGTGTCTGGACTTCAAGTATTTATACCACCTTTGATCATGTCAATAATATTCTTAGGAGTCTTCCTGTCAGATACAGACATAAAGTAATAACTATTCAGGAAGCTAAAGACCTGAACAAAATCAATCTTGAAAATATGATCACTAATCTCCAAAGCCATCCGTTAGATCTCTATGGAGAAGAAGAACCAATACATAAATCAAAGTCTCTGGATTTGAAATTTGTTTGGATGTCTGTTAAATATTTACAGACTTGGGAGGATAAAGAATCCTCTCATGCTGAAGCTTCTGAAGAAGATTCAGATTATGATGATGAAATAGCTTTCATTATTAAGAGATTTCAGTATCTTGCTAGCAAGAACATAATGTTCTCTGGCAAAAGATCAGGCTTTAAAGAAACAAGCTCCAAAGTCAACAAAGAGGATCAGAAAGGATGTTTCAACTGCCATAAGCCTGATCACTTTATAGCTGATTGTCCATAGCTTCAGAAGCAAGTTTAAGAAAAGTCTCATGCCAACATGGGATTAACTTAATGATGAAGAAGCAGCTGACAAGAATGAAGCAGAATCTAATTTACCTTTGATGGCTTCAACATTCTTAGAAATAGAATCAAAAGCTGAATCTGACTCAGATTCAAAGGATGAAGATGAGGTATTCTCTAAACACTCTAGATCTGATTTAATTACTTTTTGTTAAGACCTTATAGGTCATGTCAGGAAAAAGCCGGACATATAAAAATTATACAAAAGCAATATTGTATTATGAAAGATGAATTAAATCTCTCTAAAAATAAGATTGAAAAATTAGAAAGAGATCAGATTATTTTAGTCAAGGATATGTTTGACAAACCCCTTGATGATTATGAAATGGCTCTTCAAGAGTTTTTCATAACTGGCTTCAACAGAACCAAACTTGCATCCATGATCTATGGTGTAAGTAGAAGCATAAGAAAAGATTTTGGTTACTCTGAAAGCTTAAATAAATCAATAAAACCTTCTTCTTCAAGCTCTACTTAAAAAGGGATGTACTCTTATTTTGTATCTGCTGTTAAACAGGCTTTAAACCAATCAGAACCTATAACTGCAGAGTCCAATGTTCTGAAGAAATTAGAACATGGAACCTTAAAGGCAAAAGTTATGAAGAAATTAGAACTAATGACTCTTAAGTCAAAGGTTCTAAAAGAATCACATCCTGAGACTTCAAAGTCAAAGGCTCTGAAGAAGCTAGAACCTAAGACATCAGGTTACAAGGTTCTAAAAGGTCCATAACCTATGGCTCCATTCAAGACAAAAAACTTTCAAATAAAAATTCTTGAATGATCCAAAGCCTTATTACAAATCTATCAAAATAAGAGGAAACATATTAAAACTAACCTCAGAGGACCAATAAGATTGTGGGTACCAAAAAGTGAGATTATCTTTGCTACATGTATGTTAAAAGGGAAGAACAAAGCAACAATTTCAGTAATGGTTGTTTACAACATATAACATAAGAAAAGCCTATGTTCCAAATATTAACTCTGAAGGAGGAATAAAATGTGGAATATGGAAGAAACTAGTAAGGAGAGATGACATGTATTGGGAAGACTAAAGTTGATTGATCAAAAGTTGGTGCTTCATATTCTTAACTAATCCCTGAAGCTCATCCAGTTGACATGTCCTCTGAAAAGGCTCATAATGGTTAAGAAAAAGATCATTGTTGGAACAAAGCAGTTCCTTAAGAACAATCTCAGTAGCAAAATAAATCATATCAGAAGCTTGACAAAGGTATGGCAACTTCTCTATTTATCCTTAACAGTTTCTAAACCTGATATCTCAATATCAGTTTAGAAGAATATCATAACTATGAAAGTAGAATTACACTTTATTATGATAATAGTACTTCTATTTGAGTTTTAAAAAAACATCATTCTATCTGATAATCAAGCGCTTTAAAAACCTTTTAAAATTTTATGCTTACATATGAATGGAGAATCAGAGCCTGATGATGATCAAAAGCTACTATGATCAGAAGCTCTGAACTAGCTTATGGTGAATAGAAACCTCTAAATCATCTCAGCCTCTAAAGCTCATAATAAGACTAATTTCCTCTGATGAGCATGCAAGTAGAAAACCTTTTCAACTGCCTCTAGCACCTGTCCACTTATGTGTCATAAATCTGAAACGTCTTCTGACATGTGGTTTGTAAGTGTTGGGTATAAACCTTCAAATAATGATGATTTGCCTTAAAAGGTTTGCATGCCACCTCCTGAGTCCTTAAGTTTTGTTTTGATAAAAAAAATTCACTCAAAACACGTTATCAAATCAGACTCACACACTTCTCTCTCACTTCCCTCACTTTTGTTCTCAAGCCTTCTCTGAAATACTACCTATTTTAAAGAAACCCTAAAACCAATTCTACAATGTCTTCATCATCTTCTTCTCAACAAGTACCCATGGTTGTCGAATCTGGTAAAAGTATTCATATCAAACCAAGAACCATGGATATTAGCAAGGAGGATCTGAAACTCATTGTGGTGCAGATTGTTGATTTTGAATACTTTAGTCTGAATGGATACCCATTTGGAATTTATTTAAAGTGTAAGAATGGGGTTCAATATTTGATATGTTTAATGGACTAACCTATCCTCATCTGGTTAAAGACTTTTGGGTTAGAGCTGAAGTGTATGATGAGTTTGTTATTTCTCTTGAAGTAAATTAGAAGGTTGCTAGAGACTGTTCTTTGAAAGGGAATAATAGAAAGGAAATGGGATTGAAAGAGTTCTAGGAAGTTGAAATAAGATGTGATGGAAATTAATGTCACCATTACTCAGAAAATGATTACCAAACTTCTTGGTGTGTCAAATGCAGGAAGGTGCACTCTGAACACCAAGGAAAGTTGTCCATAAGCTGAAGTCATCAAAACCAGGTTATTTAAGTATTCTAAAGATTTTGGAAAGGTGAAGAACATGAAGGCTCCTTACAAAATTCTGTTCAAGATCCTTATTGGGTGTCTAATTCCTAAAGAAGGTAGTACTGATCAAATCTCTTTATATCATATACATTTCATCTGGTATTTCGTCAATGAGGAGAATATCAATATTACTGGATATATATTTCATCATCTATGTGAAGCTATAATGGAGAGTAAGAAGGATAAAAAGAGGAATGCACCTTATTCTAGACTCTTGTCTGAGTTGTTTCATCAGGGACATCTGATTTACTCTTTGAGAGTTGCTTCTGCTCACGATGATATGGAAGAAATTAATGGAAACATTCTCTCTACCTTAGTTCTGGCTAACATGAAGCTTCTGAAGAAGGATGAAATGGTGAGATCAGAAGCACCACTCAAAGTTAGAATTACAAAGACTTCCTATCTTGAGGACTATCCAATAATTACCAAGCATGACAATCCAAAGGTAATTAAGGAATTCATCAAGACGACAAGAAAAAAATCTGGTATTGTTATGACTTATGAGGACATACCAGATGAACCACCTGACATATAGAGACCTTCTAGAAAAAGAAAACAGGTCGCTTTTGATGCTCATAAGATAGTTCAAAAGCCATCTAAAAAGAAGGTTGTACAATATAAGGAGATTCAGAAGGAGATTGAAGAGGTAGTCTCCTCCACTGTCTTGATGCCCATTAAGACAATGAGTGGAATAACTGGAAAAACTCCTCATAAGACATCTTCTTCTTCTTTCTCAACTGCTGCACCTATGAAGAAAAAGAATTTGAGAAAGATGATTCAACCTTGTAGAGGAAGAGGAAGAAGAGGAAATTGAGGTACCTTTTGTCAGGAAGACAAAGGTTGTGGAAGCAGGCACACAAAAGGTTGTAGAGGGAGCCATTCAGAGAGGAGCATAATTGATTGTCTTTGCTTTGTTGAAATACTCACAGGAACAGCCTACAACTTTTGAAGCTCAGATGGAAGAAATTGCTACTACAGAAGATGTTCCAAAGACAATCAAAGTTCAAGATGTTGAAGCAATAGTTGCTTTGAAGACTACTGATGGTACTTCTGAAGTTGGAGCTTCTCTTGTGCCATAAGAAGTAGTACCAGAAGTTGCTGCTAATCTTGCTTCTAAAGCTGTTGTTGAAAAGGAACTAGCTGCTCCAGATGCTGAAGAGACTGTTATTATAGGTAACAATCTGAATTCTATCTCTGAGGACTTTTAAATTCTTCCACTCTAAACCATATATCACCAACACCTTCCCCCAAACAATCTCCAGACACACACTTCATCACCTGCTCATAACATGGTTCAAAATTCAGAACCTGTGATGGATTCCCCTAACCCTACACCCCTCTTAGATTCTGGAGAATGCCTTAAATTCATTTGATTTTGAACATCCTACTGGTGAAACCACTAATGATCAGAAACAACTGGCATGCATTTTTTTTATTTTGAACAGCGTTCACCTTTAAACACCATGTATGGACCCCTTATTGAGGTCTCTAGTGATAAAGTTGCATCAAGTTCAAACTCAGAGTTTAACTCTAACTTTGATGATACTGCTTTCAAACATCCTCTATTTGCTACACCCATCTAAGTTGTCTCTTTTAAAATCTACACCACAGAAAACCCACAAAATGACCAAACATGTTCTGCTGAAACAAATCCTAATTAGAATAACTTATTTGTTCAAATTGAAGTTGAACATGTTACCTTAAACAGACATTCACCTGAACCTGAACATGTACCCCAACCTGAACCCCAACCTCAACCTGAACCTAAACCCTAAACTCAACCTGAACCTAAACCTCAACCTTAACGTGAACCCCAACCTAAACCTGAACCAATTTTTATTCAGAATCAATCTCAAGTTCAAATTGAATCTAAACCTCATATTAAAACTAAACAAGTCTCTTTGGACCAACCTCTGCCTAAAACTTCCTTAAACCAAATTGTCCAAGAAAACCAAACATATGACCATCACTCTTCTCATAAAAGAATAGATGTTGTGTCAGAATCTGGCACAATAATCCTATCCATTCCCTTGCCTCTCCCACAAACAAACATTCCACCTCTTCCACCCTTTATCCTAGCCCAAATGGAAGAATACAATTATGTTCTTTTTTATATAATGCAAAATCTTGTTGTTTAGAGAATTACAATGTCTTACACAGTATCTTATGTTGTAAAATGGGATTCTCTCGAAAACTCCTGAAGCAAAAGCCTTAGGCTCTAGGATTTAGTCACCTTTTGTTTTATCTCTTCTGAACATGTGCTTTGCATCTAATTTTATTGGTTAATGATATCTTTTCTTCAATATCTTTTCTTTCCTTTTTCATATATCTTTTTGTTGATGATAAAAGGAAGAGAGATAATGGGTATTTAAGCACACCTAAGCACCTAAATCTGATGACTATTCTTACTGCTGCTTAATTAATTCGCGAAGGTTAATGATATTATGCTTTTAAAGGAATTTAATTAACCTATATAGGACTTAGAGGGAGCTTACAAACCTCACCCTCTGGACTATTAGACTCGGGGGAAGCTTACAAACATCAGACCCTAAAGTCAACATGTTAATTAAATTAAAAACCATTGCTCTTAAATACTTATGTTTGTCATCATAAAAAATGAGGTAATTGTTAGGAGAAAATTGGTTGATACCATATTCGTTGGGTTTTGATGATAATAAAGTATTTAAAGAACAATTTGGTATTCTAACATATGTTCGAGACTGCAGAATTATAAGACTAAAAATAAATTAATAGAAGCCTAAAGATTACAAATTTGAAGTTCAGACTCTGGCTCTAAATATCAGTTCTGAAGAATATGGCTCTGATGGAAGATCTATACTTTGAAGAAGTTAACATCTGAAGAAAGTCAGACTCTGGTGATCCAAAATCTGAAGCTTCAAAAGCTAAGAAGTAGACTCTAAAGAGATCATCCTCTGAAGAGTGAATTATGAAGAAAGTCAACCTCTGAAGGATTAGAACTCGATTTCTCTTCAATTAAGGCAACTTTGACAGACTCATAAACCTTTTGTCCACGTGAAACTTAAGGAAAAGTATCGTCATGGTTGTCTGAGCTTCAACGAATAATTCCTCTTGCAAAAAAGTGCTTTTTTGATGTGTCCAATCAAGTACAAAGCTTATCCAACTTTTTGGTGAAAGTCTTCCAACATCTTATTTCCTTTTCTCTATATAAGGAGCTAAAAGATTTGAAGAAGAAGAAGACTAATACACTGCAATATAAGACTCTGATCCTTGACATTTAAAAAAGAAGTTACTCTGACAAATTATCTAGACTTAGAACCTCTTAAAACTTTGTATATTTTAGAAGTTCTTAAGTCTTAGAGTCTTTCTAAGTTGTATTCTGTCTACACCTCTGGTATTATATCAAGTGTAGTTGTTACCTAAATCTCTTAACAGTTTGTAATAGAGTCAGAAGTCTCTTGGTTTAATGATTAAGCATTGCATTCTCTTGCTTGTGTGATTGAGTATAAAAGTCTCTTACTTGAGGGCTTGAGCATTGGAATTCTCTTGCTTGTGTGCTTGAGAATATAAGTCTCTTACTTAAGGCTTTGAGTATTGGAAGTCTTTTGCTTGGTGCTTAAGCATTTATAATCAGTTTTGTTATAGTGAATATCCCTTGGAAGTGCAAGGGGACTGGACTACTCTTAAGTTGTGAGAGGGACCATGATAGTTATTGTGTGTCTTTGCTTTTACTTTCCTGCTTTCTGATATTATCATTCTGATGCTATCATCTTTGCAACTCTGAGTCTGATTCTGGTTCCGAATTTGATAAGGACTTTCAAAGGAAAACCTAGTAATTCTGAGTCAAACTCCGAATTAAGTGTTCAGAATCTGATTGAGATCTATCAGAAGCAGAAGAATAAAAAGCTGGGAGGAGAAAAACATACATAATTCAATCCCCCTTATTGTGTTTTTCTCACCTACAAAAACATGATAAAATCTCTTTCCCATACTATTTTGTTCTTAATTGAAACTAATAAAAGATAATTACTATGTTTACAAAAGACTTATGAATATTGGTACCTTAACTAATAGCCATAGTATTAGTTGCACTATTAATGGGATGGGAAACACTGGGGTATTGCTTTGCTATGGAGCAAAGATGCAAACGTTTAGATCATTGACTCTAATATAAACATGATTGACGTCTACATTGAGTATACTAATGACAATAATTCTAATTCTAAAACTACTTGGAGAGGAACAAGAATTTATTATTATCATAAAAGCAACTAGAAAATTTTAACTTGTACTTTGATAAATAACTTAGCTCAAAGGCATAATTATAATAATTGGCTTATTTTTAGAGAATTAAATATGATTACTTGTGATAGTTAAAAAATTGGGGGAAACTCTACATATAATAATCTCATTGATAAAATTAATGACATTTTTTCTGCTTGTCAACTTATTGATTTAGGTTTTGTTGGAAATATAGAGACTTGGTGCTAAAATGAACAAGGGGAAAATTCATTTATGCTAGATTTAATAGGTTCATGGCTAATCAGAATTGGATCAACAATTTTCCTTATTATACCAATACCCACCTCCCTAGACTTAAGTCCGACCACAACCCTATCCTCCTTTAATTCTACTCATACCTCTATAAAAAAAGGTTCTAGAAGACAAAAACCTAATCCCAAGAGGTTTGAGAAGCTGTAGATGGAACACCTGAATATTAATAAGGTTATTGAGAAAAACTGGAATGACCACTCTACTACAGACACTGTAGGAAAGCTCCATCTTACTATGGAAAACCTATGGTACTAGGAAAAAAGGAGTTTGGAAAACCTACCACTGAAATTAAAAGAATTAAAGAGGAAAACCAAGCTTTACAAAATCACAACTTGTATAACAAGAATCACAAGTCTAACAAGGATAACCAAGAGAAACTAGACAATCTTCTCTACCAAGAGGGAATCTGGTGGGCTACAAGGGCTAAGATGCACTGGATGAGAGAAGGGGACAAGAGCACTAGTTTTTTACACCAAAAGGCTTCCAAAAGACAAGCACACAACATAATTAAACTCATCAATAATAAAAATAGGGATATCGCCTATATGGAGGATGAGATCCAAGACACTCTAGTGGAGTTTTATAAATATCTTTTTAAGGCTGACAACAATATAACCACACACAACAATCAAATTGATAAGCCCAAGAGTATCAATGAGGACACATTTTACCAACTTAAGAATGCTTTCAATGGTGAGGGGGTGGTTTTGGCTATGAAGAGCTTAAATAGCACTGCTGCTCTGGGGCCTGATGGCATTCCTGCCTTATTTTACCAATCTTACTGGTCTATAGTGGGAACTGACATCACCAATACTATTCTCAAAATCCTTAATAATGAAGACGATTATAAAAGTTACAACAATACCTACATTATACTCATCCCTAAAGTGAAAACCCTAACTAAACCCATTTTGTACAAACCTATTGCTTTCTGTAATGTTTTTATGAAAATTATCACTAAGGTCCTTACTAATAGGCTTAAACCTATCCTGCCTAGTATCATTAGTCAAAACCAAAATGCCTTTGTCCACAAGAGGCCTATCAGTGAAAACAATATGGTTGCTCATGAAGCTTTCAACAAACTGAACAGAAATACTAAAAGTAACCAGGGGTATGTGGGCATCAAGATTGATATTGAGAAATCTTATGAATGGCTGGAGTAGAGCTTTATCAGGAAAACTATCACTAATATTGGCCTCATTTCTAAAATGATTAATCACATCATGAATTGTGTGACCACAATGAAGTTTGACATCCTAATAATTGGCTCTCCTATAGGCGCCATCATTCCTACTAGAGGTATCCGTCAGGGGGATCCCCTATCTCTCTATCTCTTTATATTGTGTGCTGATATTTTTTCAAAACCTATTATACAGTCATAAGCAATCAAACAACTAACAGGAAAAAATTAAAAAAAAACCTTAATATCACTCATTTTCTGTTTGAAGATGACAACCTATTATTCAGCCAAACAAGAGAAAAGGAGGCCATAACTCTGCTAAAAATTATCAACACTTATTAGAATTGCTAAGGACAAAAAATAAACTACCATAAGTCTGAGATGCTTTTCAGCAAGAACACCAGCCAGATTAACAAAGAGAAATTTTACAACATAAGAATTCCTATTGTTTCAAAAATCTACTCCTACCTTGGGCTTCCTACTAAAGTTGGCGAATCCAAAAACATTTTTTTGGATTCGTAGTGGACAAAGTAAGAGCTAAACTTAAAATATGAAAGGAGAAAATCCTCTCTTATGCTGAAAGAGTAATCCTTATCAAGGTTGTCGCCCAAGCTATACCAACCTATGTTATTAACTCATAACTAAAGGCCAATGTAAGAAGATAGATAACATGACTGCTAAATTCTGATGGGGAGATGATAAAATTCACTAGAAAAGTGGAAGGACCTTTGCATTCCCAAGAAAGAAGGGGGCCTTGGCTTCAGAACCTTTGAACATTTCAACAAGACCATGCTTGCAAAATAGACTTGGAGATTACACACAGACCCTCATTATTTGGTAACTAATGTCCTTATGGCCAAATACTACCCTAACTTTGATATTTTGGATGCTAAAATTGGGAGAAACCCTAGCTACGTATGGAGAAGTCTTCACAACTATACTTGGATCATAAAGAAAGGTAGCTACCGGATATTGAAAAGTAATTCAATGGGGTTTTTTGTTATCGTATCCACATGGATTGTATAGATATTACCGCCGTTCTATAGTTGGAATCGTTTTAAACTTAAGGTAACAAAGAGTTTGGTTGATTTGTAACGGAACATTTGCATAAAAAGTTAATAACAACGGTAAAAGAAATTGGTTTTAAAACGTTTGGTAAAAGCATGCCAAGATTAAGGTTCGATAATCCGTTTCATACGTATTTACTCGATAGAGTATGTGAACTTGTTAACAATGAATATAATCACATATCCTCTCAACATGTTTATCTCTAACACATGTTGTGAGATTTATCATATTGATCCTTAGATGATATCTCACTCTAACTATCAATATGATAACATTAAAAGGTCAATATTTATGAACATCAACTCTCAAAACTATCTCTAGCCTCATGATTGTTAATGGATTAAAACTTAGGTCAAGTCTTAGAACATATTTCTCAATCATGAACAAAAAAAAAGTATAAATCATACAAACAAATTTTTCACCATATATTAACCATCAACAAGGTTCACAAACTATTTATCAAGATCAATACATACAAAAGAAAGGATTACCTACCACTAATCTTGACACAAAAGGTGTTTAGCTACCCATTGTCATGGTAGCTTGATCAACAAGTAAGAGACAAAGCTTTTGTTGCATCAATCTTCAATGGATCAAGGATTGAAGCATAAAAGCTTTGGATTCTAAGAAAAATAAGTAAAGATGAAGTTTCTAAGCTCCAAGAGTGTTTCTAGGTTACAATGATCTTTGCAGAAAGTGTTATGTTACAAAATATCTTCAAAACAACCTAAATACCACTTTCTGCCCAGAAAAATTCGCCAGGAGAGCTCCAAAATTTGCCAGGCGAAACCAGTAAGTGCAGCTACGTGACCAAACAATGCAGAGAAGGCTGGGGAAAAAATATCTAAACTCGCCAGGTGAAATTCAGCTTCGCCAGGCGAATCTCTTTCGCCTCATCTTCGCCCGACGAATCTTTCAGCGAAGCACTTCTAATAGCTACTGGAATTGGAAAACAAAATTGCTTGGTCCCTCGCCAGGCTTTCGCTTGGAGAAATCCTCCTCTCGCCACCCCTTCGCCTAGCGAAGGTCCTGAAGTTTTCTGACACGCAACTTTCTTCGTTTCATTGTGTTTTCTTCCGATTTTTGCCGCACCCTTTTTACAAAATATGTTGCAAAACTAACAATAACATCAAAAAGACTAAATATAGACATTGATTCAAAAGTCACTTAAAATTAAGTTGTTTCGCATTCAGACATCTGGAAAAGAGCTTTAAAAATGTTGTAAATTGATCTAAAAATTATTCTAAACCAGACACATATCACTGGAATGTGGGAAATGGCAACAATATCAACATTTGGGACAATAAATGGATTCCAAATCAATGTAGATTTAAAATCCTAACACAAAAACCCTTGGAAACAAGGGTCTTTGGAGTTAGGGAGCTCATTGATAAGGAAAAAGGCTGTTACGATCTAAACACCCTTAATAATAACTTCATTCATATAGACAAGGAGGATATCCTAAGGACCCCCCTTTATAATCTTGAAGAGGAAGATAACCTATGTTGGCAAGCTACTAAGAATGCCAACTATAATGTAAAAACTGGACACTATAGCTTAAAACAGTGGAAGACAGAAAACAACATGGTGAGCTCTAATAGGAACCCGAAAAAGGAGATTTGGGGAAACGTTTGGGACAACAAAGTCACACCTAGGCAATAAATCCTTATGTGGATGATTTTTAATAACTATCTTCCTAGTAAGGACAACTTAAATACCAGAGGAATCAGTTGTGACCCCTTCTTCCCTAGATGCAAGATTAGGTACATAACCACTGACCACTATCTTAAAAGCTCCATTTGGGCAAACCACATTTGGTATGGATCCCAGTTGCACCTAAATTTCTCTAACAACCAGATGGGAGGAATTAAATAGTGGATTAAAAACAACATCACCTAAATAAACCATCGCTTTCTATCTATACTCATAAACATAGTAGATAAAATTTGAATGGCTAGAAATAAAGCAAACTTTGAAGACTTATATATGCCCGTTGTAACACCCCAAAATTCATATTTAATTATTTAATTAATTATTTATGATTATGGTGAATGATTGTGAATTATATGACGCATTGGGTGGTTTTATTGATGTGTGTTGTGGGTATTAGTGAGAAGTTGATATAATTAGAGTTATTTAGATTTAAATAATTTAATCATATTATATGTGGAGTTATAATAATAGTCATAATATAGATTGCATTATTTAGATTATTATTATTTTAAATAAGATGAGTAATAATAAGGGCAAGGTGGTCTTTTGTAAAGGATAAGCGAGGATATAATTGGGAAACCATTATTAGGGGTATTTGGACTTAATAAGAAAATAGAAGTGAGAAGATTCTGATTTATCGTAACTTTTGTGAGAAGTGCTCTGAGGAAAAAGAGGGAGAAAGTTAGGGCTCTAAAGGGATTGCTGCAGAACTCAAGAGAAAGAATTCAGAAAAACATTAATTACAAGGTAAAGGGAGTATAACTTTCATTATGATTGATGTAAAAATCTGAATATAGATAGGTTATGGTTTTATGGGGTTTTGGGTTTATGATGAATTCTTGATGAAATAGATAGAAAGTGATGAATTTAGGATGTATGTTTTGATTTAGAATGATGTATGTATGAGGATAGATAAATTGTTGGGTTTTTACCCGTGTGTTCGTTGATTGTTTGGTGTTTCCGATGAGAAGTTGAAGTTATGTGTCGGTGATAATAAAAATGCTCGAATTGTATAAATTGCTTGGTTGAATTGTGATTTTTAGTGTTATGAGAGTTTCTAATGAATGTGTATTGTTGTATACTGATGTAGAAATCTGAGTTCTCTGATAAATGATGTCTGGGGATGTTGGGATGGGTTAAATAAGTGATTTTTTGCACAAAAATACAGCAGAAAAGTGATTCTGTAACAGAGTAACCGGCTACCCTAATGCAGTAACCGATTACCCTGGGACAGATTTGTTTAAGAACTTCAAAAATTTGTATCTTAAGCTTCGGGCGTCCGTTTGACGCGCCGTTCGAACCTGTGGAAAGCTAATACAATGTAATTTCTTATAAAAATGGTTTCATGTCCTGGAATTAAAATTAACTAGGTTCTAATGAGGCTTTATGGTGTTAGTGTAAGATGTCAGCATCTGTGTTTGTTGAAAAACTTTAAAAATTCATAACTTGAGCTGTGAGCATCCGATTGATGCGTGGTTTGGATCGTTGGAAAGCCGAGTTAACGTAATTTATCTTTAAAATATTTTTAGTACCAGAATTCCATCTATTCAACGCGTGGACATGTCTTTTGAATGTGTCGAGTTATGTCATTTTTGTGAAATGTAAGCAAATGTCTTGTATGGATGATATGCTATGATGTTCTACTTGAATGACTATCTTAGTAATGCTATGGAGTTGTTGTGAAGTTGTTGTTATGTGTTGATGTGATCTATGATGTTTGTTTAATGATGTGCGTGTTAAATGTATACATGGGTAAGAGAATTGTGTTGGAATTATTATGGTGATAGATGCATTATGATGTTTTGATGTTGAAAATAAAGTTGTGATGTTATATTATAATGGTTATGATGTTGTGATGATGAAGGAGTCGATGATGTGCATATTTGATGTATATATGCTTTATGATGATTATGATTAATGATTACATGAATGCGGATGCAATTTGAGGAATTTGTTGATTATGTAGATGTTTTCGCATCATGGCATTCATGGCATACTATGTTGGGACTTCGGTCCATTGTTGTTGGCTTCAATCCCATTGTGCAGATTGGAGTGATTATGTTGTGCTCCCTTGTGGAGGGTTGATGGCCAGTGTTCATCACATGATGATTATGTTGCGCTCCCTTGTGGAGGGTTGATGGCCTAGTGTCCATCACATGATTGAATTGGTACCACATGCATGTTTCCGATGAAATTGCATTTCATTCTAAGTGGCATTGCATGTGTATGGGTTGATTGTTGATTAATATATGTGTTTTATTGAGACTATGATTTCGCTGCGAAGTTTGAATTTTATTTATTAATGTTATCGAAGAAATTATTATTATAAATGTTTGAAAACCCGTGTTACGGAGCAGGAGTTTTATTATGATGTTTTTATGAAGCATGTGGCACCCTTTTTGGTGATTTTACTCTGATTTACTTATGTATCATTGTCGTGAATATTCTTTGGGTAGAAGGGTGTTACATTAGTTGTATCAGAGCAGGTCGGTCCATCCGGCCAAGTTGTCCAATGTTGTTTGTTCCTTTAGTATGCGACATGTGTGTGAAACACTGTTGGTGCTAGCTTGTTTTTCTAAATTACTTATTTGAGGAGGGAGATTGAAATAAGTGGGGGAGAAGCCGTTGCTTCTCAGAGGAGTTTGGTTGCAAGGTGTGAACAATTAGTACAATATGCAATGGATTGCAAGAGTACAATTGTTGGTGGGACTGTGTTGTTCCCGATTTCAAAGGGAGTACGGATTCAAGATTTATGTCTAGCAGCCAGGTCGCAGTGTCCTTGAGAGGGAATGGTCAGGTACTTGGGTTGTTAGCATCTCTAGAAATGGAGGGCGATGTTATGGCTAATGATGTGCCAGTTGTGTGTGAGTCCTGATGTCTTTCCGGGGATGATTGCGACTTGTCGTTAGAGCGAAATGTTGGATTAACTTGAGGTTACTCTGGAGGATGAAGGGTTTGGAGTTAAATAAAGTGCTTTGGAATTATGCCGCTGAGTTGATGCAGATTCTTCCGACTGAAGAACGTTGTGAATTCAAGGTTTTGGTCTGTTGGGCGAATTTGGGCATCTCTGAGGGAGAACGATCAAGTAATATTGATGGTTGTTCTTAGAGGGTAGAGAGCAATGTGGCGGTTAATGATATGTCGGTAGGGTGTGCCTTCCAGATGTTCTTGGAGATATCTACTAAGCAAGTAGGATAACTCTTAGGCATTGAAGCTCAGATGGATGCATGTATGTGATAACGGTTATATGAGATTGCGCGTAGATTACTGACAGTGGATTACGGAGATGATCGAGATTAAGGATCCACTCCAAAGAATTGACGATTTGATGGACCAACTGGTTGGCTAGTATGTCTTCAGTATAATTGAATTGAGGTCGGATTATTTTTAGATTTGGGTGAAGAGTGAGGATAGTTGGAGGATCTTAGAAGCAAGAGAGAAAAGTAGAACTCATGTTCATCATTTCCAATCTTCATTTTCGCACTTATGGAACAGCCTTCACTAAACAGGTAATAACTTTTCGCTCGTAACTCCGATGGAAGCGATTCTGGACTTTTTGGAAAGCTTACGAAATTCCCTACATTTTACATATAAACTTTGTCTTCTGCATGTTTTTGACGAGAGAGAAAGAAATGCATTTGAAGATTTGGGTCTGATGCTGATTTTGGTGAAGGCATGTATACGGGATTTCTTGACTAGCCTCCATTACACAGGTGATAACTTTTTACTCGTAACTCGGATTTAAGAGATTATTGAATTTTTGGAATCTAAATGAAATTCCCTTCATTTTAGCATATAATTTTGTATCAGAAAGGTCTGTATTGAAGGAGATAATCGTGTTTGAAGTTGAGCGATTCTTGCTGGAAATGGGTAAGATGAGGTCAGGTTTAAGATGTTTGAGAAGCACATGGAGGTGCGGCGTATGCCAATTGAGAATGATTAGAGTGGAGAGATATTTGAGGAAGGGAGAAGGTTAAGTAGTAAAGTGGATTGTGTGTCATTGATGACATGGTGTCGACATGTGTCTGGAAGATTTTGGAAAGTTTCTATCACCAACCAGATGATGAGATGGTACTGTTGAGATTGTGATTAGAATGATATCCAAATGTGAAACTATACGGATCATCAAGATTATGAAATTAAAGGAAAGACGAAGGATTTATTAGTGTTGTTAAAGTTCTCTACTTGGATAAATGCTTCATTTGGAGCGAACCGATTTGGATTGTACTTGGTGTAGTAGCATTTCCGGTATTGGGAGAATATTTAACAATTGTGTTGTGCTACGAGCGTGTATAGGAAGATATGTAATGGAATTTTGGGCGTTTATGTATCATTGACAAGGTTGAAAGAAAGAAATTAGGAAAACTTTTGTGAGCCTTAGAGAGGTTGTTGAACACTATGCTTAGGTAACTTTGAGTACAAGGTAAATGACGTTATTGTAGTTGGGTAACAATGATTTATGTCACCGTTATGGTTTTCGACTACCTATTGGTAAATTGAGGAACTGATCACCCTTAATCTCTTGTTGATAGTAGACGGGATCGTATTGGATGGGATAAACTTCTCTTGCTAGCTTGATAGTGAGTAAAGTGAATTGACGTTTTATCGAGAGGATAGTTGTTCACTATTTGGTGTGGACCTAATGCAAAAGTGGATATAAAAGAGTTGGGACTTATTAGACAGTTCAGATATGGTGAGTTGTACGCGAGCTAACGCTATAGAGTGGAAAGTTGAGAATGTCAAAAGTGAACCATTATTTTCTTGTGAATATTAGAGAGAGCCAGGAGATAGATGTGAGATTTGTAGATCTAATAGTTAATATAAGTCAAAATGAAGACAATGACTTTAAGGTAGATGACCAGAGTGGCGTAGCTGAAGTGTGATGTGACGCAGTTCATTATGTGTGTATGACTTATTGGAGTTAGGGGTTAAGCATCAGAAGCCTACGGGAATGATGCAAACCATTGGACATATCCCATAATGAAAGTGATATGGGAAAGGTTTATATACTATTCGTGTTAATGATATGTCGATAGATGTATTGAATTATATGTTGATTGAGGAGTCACATCATTACGGTACTAATGTTGTGTGACAGAGTTGTCGGTATTATGGTTATATCGATGTTCTTATGACAATGTTGATGGTGATGGTAATGACCTTATTGTGTTTCGGTTCAAGAGCGAATGAGAGCTTAAGGTGATGAGACGAAGAGTGAAATGGATCAGTGCGTTCATAACTCGGTAGCATTGCATCTTGTTGGATTGTTGTAGGTAACAATGTGGAATTTGGATTAGTGGTATTCGAATTATTGTCAAACTCGTCGTGGGAGTCAGAGGGAAGGATGCGAGGGTCGTATCCAGAGTTGGTTACATCAGGTAATTTTCGAGGACGAAAATTATTTAAGTGGGGGAGAGTTGTAACACCCCAAAATTCATATTTAATTATTTAATTAATTATTTATGATTATGGTGAATGATTGTGAATTATATGAGGCATTGGGTGGTTTTATTGATGTGTGTTGTGGGTATTAGTGAGAAGTTGATATAATTAGAGTTATTTAGATTTAAATAATTTAATCATATTAATGTGGAGTTATAATATTAATAATCATAATATAGATTGCATTATTTAGATTATTATTATTTTAAATAAGATGAGTAATAATAAGGGAAAGGTGGTCTTTTGTAAAGGATAAGTGAGGATATAATTGGGAAACCATTATTATGGGTATTCGGACTTAATAAGAAAATAGAAGTGAGAAGTTATTCTGATTGATCGTAACTTTTGTGAGAAGTGCTCTGAGGAAAAAGAGGGAGAAAGCTAGGGCTCTGGAGGGATTGCTGCAGAACTCAAGAGGAAGAATTCAGAAAAACATTAATTACATGGTATGAGGAGTATAACTTTCATTATGATTGATGTAAAAATATGAATATCGATAGGTTATGGTTTTATGGGGTTTTGGGTTTATGATGAATTATTGATGAAATAGATAGAAAATGATGAATTTAGGATGTATGTTTTGATTTAGAATGATGTATGTATGAGGATAGATAAATTGTTGGGTTTGTATCCGTGTGTTTGTTGATTGTTTGGTATTTTTGGTGAGAAGTAGGAGTTACGTGTGGGTGATAATAAAAATGCTCGAATTGTGTAAATTGCTTGGTTGAATTGTGATTTTTAGTGTTATGAGAGTTTGTAATGAATGTGAATTGTTGTATACTGATGTAGAAATCTGAGTTCTATGATAAATGATGTCTGGGGATGTTGGGATAGGTTAAATAAGTGATTTTTCTCACAAACATACAGCAGAAAAGTGATTCTGTAACAGAGTAACCGGTTACCCTAATGAAGTAACCGATTACCCTGTGACAGATTTGTTTAAGAACTTCAAAAATTCGTATCTTGAGCTTCGAGCGTCCGTTTGACGCGCCGTTCGAACCTATGGAAAGCTAATACAATGTAATTTCTTGTAAAAATGGTTTCATGTCCTGGAAATAAAATTAACTAGGTTCTAATGAGGCTTTATGGTGCCAGTGTAAGATGTCAGCGTCTGTGTTTGTTGAAAAACTTTAAAAATTCATAACTTGAGTTGTGAGCATCCGATTGATGCGTGGTTTGGATCGTTGGAAAGCCGAGTTAACGTAATTTATCTTAAAAATATTTTTAGTACCAGAATTCCATCTATTCAACGCGTGGACACGTCTTTTGAATGTGTCGAGTTATGTCATTTTTGTGAAATGTAAGCAAATGTCTTGTATGGATGATATGCTATGATGTTCTACTTGAATGACTATCTTAGTGATGCTATGGAGTTGTTGTGAAGTTGTTGTTATGTGTTGATGTGATCTATGATGATTGTTTAATGATGTGCGTGTTAAATGTATACATGGGTAAGAGAATTGTGTTGGAATTATTATGGTGATAGATGCATTATGATGTTTTGATGTTGAAAATAAAGTTGTGATGTTATATTATAATGGTTATGATGTTGTGATGATGAAGGAGTCGATGATGTGCATATTTGATGTATATATACTTTATGATGATTATGATTAATGATTACATGAATGCGGATGCAATTTGAGGAATTTGTTGATTATGTAGACGTTTTTGCATCATGGCATTCATGGCATACTATGTTGGGACTTCGGTCCGTTGTTGTTGGCTTCAATCCCATTGTGCAGATTGGAGTGATTATGTTGTGCCCCCTTGTGGAGGGTTGATGGCCAGTGTTCATCACATGATGATTATGTTGCGCTCCCTTGTGGAGGGTTGATGGCCTAGTGTCCATCACACGATTGAATTGGTACCACATGCATGTTTCCGATGAAGTTGCATTTCATTCTAAGTGGCATTGCATGTGTATGGGTTGATTGTTGATTAATATGTGTGTTTTATTGAGGATATCGTAATTTTGTTGTTGTTGCCCTATTAGTATTCTTTTCTTTATATCTTTTATAATGAATTGTAATTACTCACCCTGCCTGCTTGGAAATGTTGCCTCTATGGTGGGTAACTTGCAGGTGATCAAGACTAGCTTGTAGACGCATGAAGATTTAGCTTTGGAGTTATTTTACTCTATTTTCGTTAATAATAGAGGTGTCTTGCTCTGATATGTAACATCGGGTGGGGAACGCTTGAGTTGAAGTTGTGTTGTTTTATAAAACATATTTTATGAGTGTTCTACATGTTGAATTTATTTGACGATAACTTTTGACAATGACTAAAAGGTCTTTATGTTTGATGAAATAAATGAAGTTATTTTGAGACTATGATTCCGCTGCGATGTTTGAATTTTATTTATTGATGTTATCGAAGAAATTATTATTATAAATGTTTGAAAACCCGTGTTACGGAGCAGGAATTTTATTATGATGTTTTTATGAAGCATGTGGCAACCTTTTTGGTGATTTTACTCTGATTTACTTATGTATCATTGTCGTGAATATTCTTTGGGTAGAAGGGTGTTACATTAGTGGTATCAGAGCAGGTCGGTCCATCCGGCCAGGTTGTCCAATGTTGTTTGTTCCTTTAGTATGCGACATGTGTGTGAAACACTGTTGGTGCTAGCTTGTTTTTCTAAATCACTTGTTTGAGGAGGGAGATTGAAACAAGTGGGGGAGAAGCCGTTGCTTCTCAGAGGAGTTTGGTTGCAAGGTGTGAACAATTAGTACAGTATGCCATGGATTGCAAGAGTACAATTATTGGTGGGACTGTGTTGTTCCTGATTTCGAATGGAGTACGGATTCAAGATTTATGTCTAGCGGTCAGGTCGCAGTGTCCTTGAGAGGGAATGGTCAGGTACTTGGGTTGTTAGCATCTCTAGAAGTGGAGGGCGATGTTATGGCTAATGATGTGCCAGTTGTGTGTGAGTCCTGATGTCTTTCTGGGGATGATTTTGACTTGTCGTTAGAGCGAAATGTTGGATTAACTTGAGGTTACTCTGGAGGATGAACGGTTTAGAGTTAAATAAAGTGCTTTGGAATTATGCCGCTGAGTTGATGCAGATTTTTTCGACTGAAGAACGTTGTGAATTCAAGGTGTGTTGGGCAAATTTGGGCATCTCTGAGGGAGAACGATCAAGTAATATTGATGGTTTTTCTCAAAGGGTAGAGAGCAATGTGGCGGTTAATGATATGTCGGTAGGGTGTGCCTTCCAGATGTTCTCGAAGATATCTACTAAGCAAGTATGATAACTCTTAGGGAATTAAACTCAGATGGATGCATGTATGTGATAACGGTTATATGAGATTGTGCGTAGATTACTGATAGTGGAGTACGGAGATGATCGAGATTAAGGATTCACTCCAAAGAATTGACGATTTGATGGACCAACTGGTAGGCTAATATGTCTTCAGTATAATTGAATTGAGGTCGGATTATTTTCAGATTTGGGTGAAGAGTGAGGATAGTTGGAGGATCTTAGAAGCAAGAGAGAAAAGTAGGACTCATGTTCATCATTTCCAATCTTCATTTTCGCACTTATGGAACAGCCTTCACTAAACAGGTAATAACTTTTTGCTCGTAACTCCGGTGGAAGCGATTATGGACTTTTTGGAAAGCTTACGAAATTCCCTACATTTTACATATAAACTTTGTCTTCTGCATGTTTTTGACGAGAGAGAGAAATGCATTTAAAGATTTGGGTCTGATGCTGATTTTGGTGAAGGCATGTATACGGGATTTCTTGACTAGCCTCCATTACACAGGTGATAACTTTTTACTCGTAACTCGGATTTAAGAGATTCTTGCATTTTTGGAATCTAAATGAAATTCCCTTCATTTTAGCATATAATTTTGTATCAGGAAGGTCTGTATTGAAGGAGATAATCGTGTTTGAAGTTGAGCGATTCTTGCTGGAAATGGGTAAGATGCGGTCAGGTATAAGATGTTTGAGACGCACATGGAGGTGCGGCGTATGCCAATTGAGAATGATTAGAGTGGAGAGATCTTTGAGGAAGGGAGAAGGTTAAATAGTAAATTGGATTGTGTGTCATTGATGACATGGTGTCGACATGTGTCTGGAAGATTTTGGAAAGTTTCTATCACCAACCAGATGATGAGATGGTACTGTTGAGATTGTGATTAGAATGAGATCCAAATGTGAAACTATACGGATCATCGAGATTATGAAATTAAAGGAAAGACGAAGAATTTATTAGTGTTGTTAAAGTTCTCTACTTGGATAAATGCTTCATTTGGAGCGAACCGATTTGGATTGTACTTGGTGTAGTAGCATTTTCGGTATTGGGAGAATATTTAACAATTGTGTTGTGCTACGAGCGTGCATAGGAAGATATGTAATGGAATTTTGGGCATTTATGTATCATTGAAGAGGTTGAAAAGAAAGAAATTAGGAAAACTTTTTTGAGCCTTAGAGAGGTTGTTGAACACTATGCTTAGGTAACTTTGAGTACAAGGTAAAGGACATTATTGTAGTTGGGTAACAATGATTTATGTCACCGTTATGGTTTCCGGCTACCTATTGATAAATTGAGGAACTGATCACCCTTAATCTGTTGTTGATAGTAGACGGGATCGTATTGGATGGGATAAACTTCTCTTGCTAGCTTGATAGTGAGTAAAGTGAATTGACGTTTTATCGAGAGGATAGTTGTTCACTATTTGGTGTGGACCTAATGCAAAAGTGGCTATAAAAGAGTTGGGACTTATTAGACAGTTCAGATACGGTGAGTTGTACGCGAGCTAACGCTGTAGAGTGGAAAGTTGAGAATGTCAAAAGTGAACCATTTTCTCTTGTGAATATTAGAGAGAGCCAAGAGATAGATGTGAGATTTGTAGATCTAATAGTTAATGTAAGTCAAAATGAAGACAATGACTTTAAGGTAGATGACGAGAGTGGCGCAGCTGAAGTGTGATGTGACGTAGTTCATTATGTGCGTATGACTTATTGGAGACAGGGGTTAAGCATCAGAAGCCTGCGGGAATGATGCAAACCATTGGACATATCCCATAATGAAAGTGATATGGGAAAGGTTTATATACTATTTGTGTTAATGATATGTAGATAGATGTATTAAATTATATGTTGATTGAGGAGTCACGTCATTACGGTACTAATGTTGTGTGACAGAGTTGTCGGTATTATGGTTATATCGATGTTCTTATGACAATGTTGATGGCGATGGTAATGACCTTATTGTGTTCCAGTTAAAGAGCGAATGAGAGCCTAAGGTGATGAGACGAAGAGTGAAATGAATGAGTGCGTTCATAACTCGGTAGCATTACATCTTGTTGGATTGTTGTAGGTAACAATGTGGAATTTGGAATAGTGGTATTCGAATTGTTGTCAAACTCGTTGTGGGAGTCAGAGGGAAGGATGCGAGGGTCGTATCCAGAGTTGGTTATATCAGGTAATTTTCAAGGACGAAAATTCTTTAAGTGGGGGAGAGTTGTAACACCCCAAAATTCATATTTAATTATTTAATTAATTATTTATGATTATGGTGAATGATTGTGAATTATATGACGCATTGGGTGGTTTTATTGATGTGTGTTGTGGGTATTAGTGAGAAGTTACTATAATTAGAGTTATTTAGATTTAAATAATTTAATCATATTATATGTGGAGTTATAATAATAATAATCATAATATAGATTGCATTATTTAGATTATTATTATTTTAAATAAGATGAGTAATAATAAGGGCAAAGTGGTCTTTTGTAAAGGATAAGTGAGGATATAATTGGGAAACCATTATTAGGGGTTGTCATACCCCAAATTTTGACCACTAAGATTTCCCATTATTGTGAGAATCATCATCCCAATATGGAGGAACCATCATACTTCGTCAGTCTCCCCAAAGATGGGTGAGCATCCACTACAATCAAGAATTAGGGTTTCAAGCCCTCTCTGAGTTCTTAGACAAAGGATCAATCAAGGAATGACATGATCTTCAACTTGTCTAACCTCTCAAACATTCACAATGGATCAAAAGGACTCCCACTTCAAGGATTAAGCACAAAGCTGCTCCCTTCTAGGTGGATTAAGTCTCAAGATCGACAGTGTCACCAAATTAGGGTTTTGGTCGACCAGGGCCTCCAGATGAAAATTTTCATCTGGGCATGAGCCAATGATCCAAAAAATAACCTAATATACTCCATGGAACCTCATGGACCCAAGCATCAAGTCAATTTGACCTCAGGGGATGCATACATCAAAAATCAGGAATTAGGGTTTCTTGACCTAATTCACCCCTAAGTTGACTTTTAGGGCAAATCATGAGCCAAGACCTCAAGAGAGGTTTTGAGGGTCTCTAATGAACTATATTGATCCATTTGGAACAATGGATTAATCCAAGAAGCTTGAGCAACAAGTCTCAATTTCATCTGCACCAGAATTAGGGTTTTAAGGGAAAAGACAACTGTAACTTTGACTTTTGACTAGGACATGCTCCCAAACCCTAGGACATACCTCAATATACCCTATGACACCCATGGAACATGTCCATCAAGCTTGATTTAGGTCAAGGACATGATTTCCTAAGGAATTGCACAGTTTGGAATTCATCTGATAAAAAGTCAACTGTGCACAAAAGTCAACTTTGACTTTTTGAGATTTTTCACCAAAATGGATTTTTAACTCTAAAATGATGTTAATGTATGATTTGAATCATCATTCATCAAGAAGAATCAAGAAAAGTTGGATAACTTGTAAAAGGGGTAACCATAAAAACTTAGAAAATTTTCTAAGTTAAAAATAAAGTGACAAGGGTACCAACTTTGGAGGATCATAACTCCTAAACCACAAAGCCATTTTTCCTAATCCAAATATGGATTTGTAGCCCTCATTACCCTCTACAAAAACTTTAACTAGACCTAAGTCCAATTCATTAAGGATTTTGAGTTATGGAGTGATCAAAATGGCTGAAAAATGAAAATGTCACTTTTTCCAACACTTAGTGAAATTTTCACTAAGTCAGAATCTGCCTTCACTTTTTGCCAAATGTAGGGGGATTTTTCACTTGAATTCAAAAGAGATCAAAACCAAACATGTTCAAACAGTTGTTGTATCATGTAAGGGCTTTCCAAAATGGCCAAGAACATTGCCAAATTCCAATTGGGCTATGAGATATGACATTGGCAAGTTGCCTTGCTGAAATCTGTCAAAGGCAAGGCAGAATTTGCAACTTTGCTCGATTTGCCAAAATCAGCCAAATTCAAATGCTCCTATCCACTTGGACACATCTGAGGATTGAATCTAAAGGGGACAATCACTGAGCCAAGCCTCCAAAGTCCATGGAACAAGAAATAGCATGTTGAACCTAGAATGGCCAAAATAGGGACAAGACTCCAAATTTGGATTGAAGCATTCAATGGAAGCATCAAGGTGGCATGGACTGAGCCCTTCTCATCTAAAATCAGTCAAGACTTATCCAAGACCAAGGGGACCAAAGCTCTGTGCCCTAACCTCTAGTCAATGGCTAGAGGAGACTTGGATTTTCATTTGCCAACATTGGCCAAACCTACTTACCAGTTGCCATTCACTATTCCTTGCAAAACAAACTTGCTCTACTATAAATAGAGCTCATTTATGATCAGTTTGAGTACACCAAAGCCATCTAACAGATGCTTTCCTCAAAATCTCTTTCTCTTGGCAAAAATGCCTTTCTTAGCAAGGTAGCTATCGAGTTTTGAGGTTGAGAGCTTTTCCAATCAAACCAATCACTCACACACCTCACATACATCATATAGAAGTGATCCAAACACTCACATAACATCTGGAACACAGATTTCACAAAATCACCAGCCAATTGCTCAAGTTCTTGACAGTTTTGCAGTTGAGGTGCCATCTTCAACTCCAAACCATTTCATTCTATTCCAAGCACTCAGACACATCACTTGGCACCTAGGGAAGCTATCCACATCATTGGAACCTAGCTGTAACACCTCCAACACCAAACACGATCACCAGGTGCAAGTGGTAAGCATGAGCTCTTCTAACTCTATGATCCATGCAATTTTTGCTGCACAATAATTTGGCCATATGTTCATAATCATGCATGGAATGTTTCCCCTCAATTAATTTCATTGTTTGAATCGTGTATCAAAAATCATAGCCTTCATGCAGAAATTAGGGTTCTTGAGGATTTTTCATGATTTCTTGTTATATGTTTAATTTAAATGAAATTAATGGACATAGACATGATCGTGAGGTTGAGACGAGCATAATGATATGTGGATTGCATGTTATAATCAAGTATTCAGTGAGATTGGAGAGAAAATGCAAATCTGGCCAAGCCCAGAACACGCGCGTGTTCTTGGTGTGTTTTTGGCGCCATTTTTAGAAATTTGAATATTTGAATTTTGTGATTTTATTTAATTGATTCAAAAATTAATTTCTCTCTGAGTTTTAATGATTTTGAGTTGATTCTTTTTTTAATAATTCACAAAAATGTTAAAATATTTTATTTTATCAAAAAATCCCAAAAATATTATTTATTTCATATAATTGATATTTTTGCAAAGAATTAATATTTTAATTGTTTTTTACATTTTAAATATTTTTTCCACATTGATTTTGCAACTTTTAATGCTTTCTAATTATTTTGTAGGTCAATACTTAATTTTTGAAGCATTAATCCAAGATCACAATTTGTTTTTCATATATTAAACAATTTTGATCATTTTAATTGAATTTTTATTCAATTAAAACATATTTTTGAAAACAAATTAGGGTTTTTGGATTAATTCAATCCTCATAAATCATTTTCAAAACACTTTGGGCCTCTATTAGAGTGTAAGACCCAACCCACTTGTACAGAAATATTTTGGGCCTCATTCGTTGTATAAGTCCCTCTGTACATTTTCAAATAAACGGCACGATCATCGCCTTTTGAAAAATAACCTTCTGGGCCTCTCCTTGAGCTGTAAGACCTATTCAAAACTCTTGGGCCTCTAATAGAGTGTAAGACCCAATCATTTTTTTGACCAAATCATTTTTGGGGCTCAATGTATTGTATAAGTCCCGATACCGTAAAAAATAAACGGCGCGATCGTCGCCTTTTCAAAACCCTTGGGCCTCTCCTTGAGCTATAAGACCCATTCAAAACTTTTGGGCCTCTAATAGAGTGTAAGACCCAACCCCCTTTTAACCAAAATCATTTGGGCCTCACTCATTGTATAAGTCCCTCTGCGTTAAAAGAAAACCTCGGCGCGATCGCCATTTTAAACAAAAAATCATCTGGGCCTACCCTGGTGTTGTAAGCCCCACTCTTTTTCTTTAAAACATTTGGGCCTCTTGAGAGAGTGTAAGACCCATCCCTTTGTACAGAAAACCTTTTTCGAGCCTCAGTCACTCGTATAATTCCCGCTGTACAAATTCAAACAGTGCGCTCACTGATAAAACCCTGGGCCTCTCCTTGAGCTGTAAGCCCCAAATCTTTCTTTTTCAAAGCACTTTATCCTTTGATTTTGAATATACTGTTGTTTTCAATCTTTCTTTGTTGAACAGCTAACCAAACAGCATGGAAGCTCTACAACCGAGTAAGTGGTTATCGCTTTCATATACATATAACTGTATTGTGGGGTTGTTTTCACTGTAAGTCTTCTTTCATAAACTCATATCAACTGTGTAATAATAGTATAGATATTTAGAGTTTCCCCGGCAACTACGTCTAGCACTAGGCAAAGCCGTTTCAATTACTCTTAGAAATAGTCTAAACTAGATCCCCATAGGATTACCAGACACAGTCTTCCCTACTCTTGGGGTTAAACAATATGGAGATATGAAAGGCAGCATTCCCTGTGAACCCTTTCATAGACTGTCACTCATAGAAGTTGTCAAAGAAACTCTATTCCCCAGAGATGATCTTTTCTCCGTGAATGGCATCTCTTGAGTTTCTTCCAAATTCTCGGACTTTCCTGACTTTGATCTATTCTCGGGGAATAGCATTGCCTTGAACTTCTCGGGGTTTGGGGACCCACAGGCTTCTTAAAAGCAATTGTAGAGAAACTCTATTCCCCAGAGATGATCTTTTCTCCGTGAATGGCATCTCTTGAGTTTCTTCCAAATTCTCGAACTTTCCTGACTTTGATCTATTCTCGGTGAATAGCATTGCCTTGAATTTCTCAGGGTTTGGGGACCCATCGGCTTCTTAAAAGTAATCGGCCTCCTCTTGGGCATCGTACAATGACCCACAGGCTTCCTAAAAGCAACCCCGCCTCCTCTTGGGCTTAGTACAAGGACCCTACGGCTTCTTAGAAGTATTTACAGCCTCCTCTTAGGCTTCGTATAATGATCTCTTCCTCCGAGAATGATAGCCTCCTCTTGGGCTTAGTACAAGGACCCGTCGGCTTCTTAAAAGTTTCCAGCCTCCTCTTGGGCTTCGTACAAATTGTCCCGACGACCTCTTAGAGGTATAGGAACAGAACTTAGTCATCTCAATAAATCAGTCCTTTCAAAGAGTCTACTACTGTTTCTCAAAACATAGTACAAAGATGAAACTCTAGACTTGGATAGTCTAATTTCCTTGAGTCTCAAAGACATTCTTAAGTGACCCCTTCGTTAAATAGGAAGGAAACTCGTAAACTCGGACAGTCTCAATACCCTTTGGATTTCCCGTTTTCTCAAAGAAAAGGAAATATCCCGGATCCTTGAATCAAATCCATGAGTACAGTGTTGCTCATATAAGAACTGATTTTCTCTTTAAAATCAGTATACTGGACCTGTCACTTAACTGAAACAGTAACCATAGCCTCCTCTTAGGCTTTGTATAATGATCCTTCTTCAGTGAAGTTAGCCTCCTCTTAGGCTTTGTATAATGATCCTTTCCTCAGGAAAGTTAGCCTCCTCTTGGGCTTTGTACAATGATTCTCCCCAGCGGAGTCAAACAACGTTCAGCCTCTCTCTCGGGCTTTGTACGAGACACATAAGAGACTCCCTCGTTGAGTCAATTACCCCTTTCGCCTCCATCCCGGGCTTTATACGAGATACAAAAAGGTTCTTACTGAGCCAAATAAACAATAGCCTTCATCTCGGGCTTTATACGAGATACCAAAAGATTCCCTCGTTGAGTCAAAACCTTTTAGCCTCTCTCTCGGGCTTCGTATGAGACACATATTAGCCTCCTCTTAGGCTTTTTATAAGAAAACCACTGGTTAATCCAATTAACCTTTTAGCATCAAAGTTGCGCCTCGTTCACAGTAAACAAACATCAACAACTCCTTCCCCTTCATCTAATTACTGTAAGTGGCAAGCCTCTGGATCATCTACATCCACGCCACTGTCCCTCTTTTAGCATGAGAAATTCCTAAGGAAAGATAGCATTGCTCTGCACTGAGTTAAAGTCTTCTCCTTCAGGTCAAAAACCCCTATAAAGGAAATTATGGCATTGCCGGATTCACATATCCCGGTTAAAGTAATTCTCCTTTATAAACAGTTGTGACATACAACCCCCTCTTTAGAGATGACAAATTCTCTCTAAAGACAACACCTTTTAGCTTCACATCTTGGGCCTTGAACAAGATACAAACCACTTTTCGCTTCACGTCTTGGGCTTTGAACAAGACACCAAAACAACCAATTTCCTCCCATAGAATAGGAGGAACTACGAGCGCTCTGATTTCCCTGTTTCGGTAAACGGGAATACGTAGGCATAAGATCGAAAGAAAATATCTTAGCGAGCACACTAAACAAAAAACCCAAATCCCATATCTCCATCAATCAAAAGCAGTAATTCAAAAGCATCAGTCTTAACATCCTAATCCTTGTTCCCCGCCAGAAACCTTCTGTCAAGATAAAAAGAAAGAAACCCGTATTGGCGAAAATACAAATAACCAGTACAAGGGCCCCCCACATTGATAGCATCCGTAACCTAACAGACCGCTGTTTAAACTCAGTATGCAAAGCAGGGTTAATTGGAGACATCTATTTCCCTTCCTAATTCAGCTCACAATAGGATAAAAAATGAATCGACCTGTAGTTAAAGTTCAACCGCAGAGAGCGACCAGCGCTTAAGAACCGCGTCCAAAATCGCTCGCTACAGAAAAATGGCGCCCACCGTGGGGCCCATCTCTTCAGTTTCTTTCCTTTTTCCTCCTTTTCACCTCTTTGGTTGATACCACAGATTGGGGCTTCCGTCGGGGAACCCATTTTCTGTCAGGAACTTAGGATTCATAGCTTTAAAGGTCTAGGATGATTAGGACAAATATATATACCGCTTTTCCTAATTGTTATACGTGTTTATTTTTCTGCTAATGGGAATGCGGGTGATGCCGTATGTGGAGAGATCGATATACACTTAAGATAAGTGATGGCGACGGGGTCGACCATCAACCTCGGTGGAGGCTGACCAATGCAACCCATTCTCTCACCTAGATAATGGGCCGATTGTTAAGTCTGAGAAGCTGAGGAGCCAAACCCTTTTGTAGTGCGGAAACTATCGGAAGTAGTTGTTACGCGATACTACCCTCATTTGAGGCTGGTGATATATTCTCGGTGAATGGCACTTACTCTAAGATTGCACTACAACTCGCTGGCGATCCGCTTGTTATTTTGCTTTCCTGGGAGGAGCTGATGATAATGAGTACAGGTACAAAAATCACCTTAGTATAAACCTTTGGGGATGGGTAGAGCCTTGACTTCAATGACAACGACCCTTTAACCCCATGTTTTTTCTATGTTTTTGTGTGCTGCATTCATGCATTCATCTAAAAAACATTAAAACATTCAAAATACTATCTCTTCTAGTCTCTCTGTTTTTCAAATTAAACTAAGACTGTGATTGCAAATATCAGAGAAGAGGATTACACTAATGGATTTCGGTAGAAGGAGAACTCACCAGTATACCTTCAAGGTTCCAAAGTTAGAGGATTTGAGAAGGTTAGCGAGGATGGTCACTAACCGAGAGGCTTTCAGAGCCAAGCACGGAGGTTTACTACCACTATTAAGAGTCTATGTGATTGAGGGAATCATGGATGCGCTCATTCAGTTTTATGATCCAGTTTATCACTGTTTCACATTCCTGGATTACCAGCTATCACCAACGCTGGAGGAGTATTCTCATCTGATCGATTTACATATCACAGATCGAGCTCCATTTTCTGGACTGGAAGAAATTCCAAAGAATCAGACCATTGCAAGAGCAATTCATTTGGACGAGTCTGAGGTTAGGACTCACCTAACTACCAAGGGTGGCATACAAGGTTTGCCAGCCCAGTTCTTGACAAAGAAGGCCCTGTATTTTGCCAGTATAGGAAACGTGACTGCTTTTGAAAGCGTCTTTGTCTTGCTCACCTACGGGTTATTTTTGTTTCCCAACATCAATAACTTTGTAGATATCAACTCCATTAAGGTTTTTCTCATTGGAAATCCTGTGCCGACTTTGCTCGCAAATGCGTATCATTCTGTACACTTGGCAAATTTGTACAGCGGAGGGGAGATCACTTGTTGTGTACCTCTGCTTTACAAATGGTTTATGTCTCACTTGCCCAAGTCTGCTGCTTTTTGGGATTGTAAGAGTGCCTTACGTTGGTCGCAGAAGATCATGTCCCTTACCAACTCTGATATAGATTGGTGTAATAGGATTTATGATGGAATCAGGATCATTGATCGTTGTGGAAACTTCCCCAACGTACCCCTTATAGGAACTAAAGGAGGAATCAACTACCATCTGGTATTGGTTCGTCGTCAATTTGGATACCCGATGAGACACATCCCACTGGGTGTTCATCTGGAAGGTCTTTTCTTCAAGGAAGGAGAAAACGACAGAGCACTGAAGACAGAAATAGTGCAAGCTTGGAAACAGGTTCATAAGAAAGGACGAGAGTCTCTAGGAAAACCGGACTGTGTCTCGGCGGAGCCTTACCTCCATTGGGTACAAACTAGAGCTCTCAAGCTAAAGATGCCTTATCCTCGTTACAGAATTCTTCCGCCGAGGGAATCTGTCATGTACTTCAACACAGAAACTGAAAAGCTTCAGATTACTCTCAACAAAGTTCAACGGGAGAGAAGGTCTTGGAAGAACAAGTACCGCACCCTCGACGTAGAGTGCATCAAAATACAACAATTACTGAAAGAGAAAGATGCTCTGATTGAAATTTTGGAGCAGCATGCTGTAGAGAATCAAGATGACCAAAGGAATTTGCTCGCTCCTTTCACCTGGCAAAGGAATGACAACCCGACAACGGCCCAAGAGCCCCGGTCAAAGAAAAGAAAGATACCAGAATCAGCACCCGACTTCTCTTCAGAGAGGACTCGGGACCCATTAGCTTAGGTTTCTGTTTCTGCACCTTCTAATCTACTGTATTTCCATTTCTGTAATCCTTTGAATTCAATAAAAAGGGGTTTCCCCACTGTTTAATATTTGCAAGCTAATTGTCGAAGTTTATTTTGATTAAACCAAAAAACAAATTAATATAATCATTGCATTCATCATTCTCACATCGCGTATTCTTCTTCCCTGCGAATCTCACGTTTGTGTCTCGGTTCTAGAGTCAAACTGTCTCATTCGTATAATACTTGAGCCAATCCTCAGAAAAAGATGGATGATCTTGAGGAAGAAAACAGAGAGTTGAAAGAAGAGATCGACGCTCTAAGAGAGGATATGAGAAAGCTTCGTAACGACATGCAAACCATGACAGAAGCTCAGCTACAAAGAACTGTGATCTCAGAGACCACCTCAACGCCCATAGTGGAGAAGTATGATCCTAGGTATCAGATACCGAAAGATCGCCCCTAGGGCATGCCTGTTAACTATATCCCAGAAGGATATGTTCCGCCGATCACTGAAGATCAGGGAATCACAACAGAAGTCGTTGGGCCTGAAGGTTATGAACTTTGGGAAAGCGAAGATGCCAGGGGCATACTGAAGACTCCTGAAGGTTACAAACTTTGGGAAACGCCAAGACTCACTGTCGTAGTCACGGTACCACCCCCTGTGGTGCACACTGTCCCAGAAGGACAGATTCCACAGACACCTTCTGGTAAGAAGGAAACTATGTTTGACAGAATGGAGGAATTCCAGGAGCAGTTCTTGGAAATGCAGAAGGAACTGCAAGCCATTCGCGGTCAGGATCTATTTGGAAAGGACGCCACAGATCTCTGCTTGGTCCCAAATGTGAAAGTTCCGCACAAATTCTAAGTGCCCGACTTTGAAAAATACAAGGGTAACTCTTGCCCTCAAAGCCATCTGGTGATGTACGCTCGGTGGATGTCAGCTCAGACGGAGAATCAGGACCTACTGATTCACTACTTTCAGGATAGTTTAACCGGTGCCGCACTCAAATGGTACATGGGTTTAAACCGTGCCACGATCAACACATTCAGAGATCTTGGCACTGCCTTCGTCCAACAATACAAATACAATTTGGACATGGCACCCGACAGAGATCAACTCAGATCAATGTCGCAAAAGGACAAGGAAACCTTTAAGGAGTACGCTCAAAGGTGGCGTGAAATTGACGCTCAAATTTGTGCGCCTCTTGAGGAAAAAGGGATGACAAAGATATTCTTAAAAACCTTAAGCTCATTTTACTATGACCGAATGGTTGCCAGTGCACCCAGTGATTTCACCGAGATGGTGGGCATGGGCGTACGTCTTGAGGAAGCCGTCCGAGAAGGACGTTTGGTAAAAGACACTGGATCGACGAGCGGTACTAAAAAATATGGTAGTGCTCTCCCTAAGAAAAAAGAGCAAGATATTGGGAATATCTCTCTCAAAAAGCAAAGGCGACGTTATCAGCCGGTAGCAGCTGTAACTCCTGCTATCAGTCCTGCGCCTATTCCTACGTATCAACCTCAGGTTGCGCAGAGCCAGCCTGATCAGCAAAGGACACAACAGCCTTTTCAGCAGGCTCGTCCTCCATATAACAACAACCGTACAACACGACCATCAAGATTTGATCCTATACCCGTAACGTACGCAGAGCTATTTCTGTTACTACTGGCTAAGGGGCACATTCAGACTAAGTCTCCTCTTACAGTACTGGAAAATCTGCCTTTTTGGTTTAAGGTGGATCAAACATGCCCTTATCATCAAGGAGGTTCAGGGCATAACATAGAGACTTGTCTCAATTTCAAGTCTGGCGTGCAAAAACTTGTTAGGAGCGGGGTCTTATCCTTCAAGGATACGAATCCTAATGTTTTTACAAACCCGCTGCCTCAACACGAGAAGGCTGCAGTCAATTTGATAGAAGGAGAGACTAACGAGGTCTATCAAATTCACGATGTACTCTTGTTGAAAACCAATTTGGTCAAGATGCATTGTAGACAGAGTGGATATGGCCATATGCCACCTCATAATTATCACCAGTGTGATATCTGCTCTAAAGACAATCAAGGATGTTCTGTAGTGCAAGCAGCTTTACAGGAACAAATGGATCTCGGATGGATCCAAGAGCACCGAGTTCGTGGAGTTAACATGGTTTACACGAATTCTAATGTCATTCAGAACCACGACATCCGTGCAATGAATGCCAACTTGGTGGCGATGCACTCAAAGCAAAGCCAGTATCATAATCTGCCGCGGCACGATTACAGTTCTTGTCTGACTTACTCGGTAAACAAACAGGGATGCTCTTTCATATAGGAGGCCCTCCAGCATCAGATGGATCTTGGATGGATCCAAGACTACCATGATAGGAACCCTTATCAGATCAACATGGTTCAGATCTTCGATATTCGCGGGATGAATACCAACCTGGTAGAGTTACATGCTGAGCAGGTCTGACTCGGATTCTTAATATCACACGACTATCAAAGCTATAAAGCAGGTTGCGAAAATGATCGAGGTTGTACCCTTGTCCAGGAGGCACTTCAGCACTTGTTAAATCACTGGTGGATGCCAATTTATATGGATGAAGATACTCAGCAAATTAGTATCAATAACAGGAATCCCACTCGGCGTCAAAGTCAGGATGTCCGATCAGTGGAAGTTAACCTAGTGAGGTTACATTGTATTCAAAGTGGGCGTGGCCAGGTGCCACCACACAACTATGAACGTTGCGGTGTCTGTTCGGAAAGTAACCAAGGGTGTTACTTTGTGAGAGCAGGTCTTCAGGGTCAGGTCGATCGTGGAGAAATTCGTCCATATCCGGGTTCTGGACCCATCAACTGGACGCCGAACTACCTTGCCGAGCAAGTTGAGGATGTTGTCACGATCTCTGGTCATCACCAGACCAGGGATGTTTTTGCCATCATCCCTCTACTTGATGAATCTAGAGTTCCCAACCGGGAACGGATCGAGATTACTTATGATGGTCGGAAAAATCAAAAGGTTCCCATAGTCATCTATCTACCGGGACCATTACCGTATGAATCAACTAAGGTTATCCCTTACAAATATGGTGCAACGACAATTGAAAATGGAAAGTAAATTCCATTACCCTCCGTCATGAATATTGCAGACATCAGTCGAGTAACACGGAGCGGTCAAATCTTCAACCGAGGGGTTGGGGAACCTAACAAGGAAAAGGAACTTCAGACAGAAGCTCCCGATCCACCAGTCGGTCAATCCAGTAATCCCGACCTTTCGAAAAATAATGATGAGATGCTGAAGCTCATCCAAAGGAGTGAATATAACATTGTGGATCAGCTGTTACAGACTCCTTCAAAGATCTCTGTGTTATCACTGTTACTCAGTTCAGAAGCGCATAGAGAGGCTCTACAGAAAGTCTTGGAGCAAGCCTTTGTGGAACAGGATGTAACAATCAAACAGTTCGATAGTATTATCTCTAACATCACTTCCTGCAATAATTTGGGATTTAGTGATGAGGAATTACCTGAAGAGGGTCGTCGTCATAACATGGCGCTCAATATCACAGTTAACTGCCAAGACGATGCTTTAGCCAGCATACTGGTAGACACAGGGTCAGCCCTGAATGTTATGCCGAAGTCCACTTTGATGCAATTATCATTCAAAGACCCTCCGATGAGAATCAGCGAGGTCGTCGTCAAAGCATTCGACGGATCCAAAAAAACAGTTATCGGCGAAGTTGATCTTCCCATAACTATTGGTCCTCACACTTTCTAAGTCACTTTCCAGGCCATGGACATCCGGGCAACATACAGTTATTTATTAGGAAGACCTTGGATACACCAGGCTGGAGCGGTCACTTCGACCCTTCACCAAAAGCTAAAGTTCGTTCAGAACGATCAACTTGTCACAGTCTGTGGAGAACAGGGCTTGCTCGTGAGTAACTTATCGTCATCTACTTGTGTAGAACCCGAGGAGGTTGTTGGAACGCAGTTCCAGGCACTGTCAGTAAGCAAAGACAATCAGTTCAAAGAAGGAACTTCGATTTCTTCATATAAAGATGCTATTAAAGCGGTCGAGAGTACCGATACGACCGGATGGGGATAACTTGTCATTCCTATTGATAATAAAACAAAGAAGGGCCTTGGTTTTTCTGCAACCTGCACCCAGACAGCTGCCAACGATGAAAGTCTTCATCCCTTTCAAAACTTCTTCCACGGTGGAGGTTTTCTTCACCCAGTCCCTCAAGCAGTCTATACTATCAATGAGGAAGATCCCTCTGACACAGAGGAAGAGTGGAAGTCATACCTTAACGAGGGCGGTTATATGTCTCAGGAAGAGGTGCCTACGCCATTTTGCTATCTCGCACAAAGTTCGAGATTTATACCACGGTCAGACATCGAAATGATATACGGAGATTGTGATCTGGAAGGATGTCGTGCTCCACCAAATTCATTAGAGGAAGACACTCCGATGAAAGACAACTTTGACCACAATTACTATGGCCCAATGGATGGTCTGCCAATGTGGCAACCTTACCCAGGAAACTTGAGGCGAGAAAGTCAGCCGAGTAATGAAACTCAGTTGAGCATCATTGAACATAATACCTGTGTCCCCACCATGTCATGGGATCAACACTCAGGTCATTTAGAAACTACTCAACATGACGATGAATTTGCAACGTTTGCAGGACTTAAATTCATCAACTATGCTTTTCCCGAGGTCAACGTCATCGAGAGAGATGACTCCTCCAGTTCCAAAGAAGTTTGGGACACCTTGGGACAACCAAGTGGAAAATTCGACTATATGGTCAAGTACACCGCTCCCGAAAGCTCTCGTATCAGGCTCGAAGACATCCAGCCAACTGGATGGGGAGATGTACCTGAGAGTACAAATACTATGCAAGATGCAACAGATGAATTCTCCTACGACAATTCTGCCTGGGAGACAGATTCCAATGATCCTGCTCCACCAGAAATCAGCGTTATTTTTGAAGACAAATCAAGGAAGGTGCCAGACTTTGTGATTCACCGAGGAGTTCGCCGCCAATGGGTTGCCGTCGAGGTTCCGAAGGTCGTTCATCAGTCAAAGTAATTGCCGTCTTTTAACCTTTCACCCTGCCCAGGTGAAACGGATGTTTTGATAGGGCTCGCTTTCTGTAAAATTTCCCTCTTCGCTTTGCCCGAAGCGACAGAGTTTTGTTTTATAGGGCTGTAGTTTCAAGATTCGACTTGTTCATTAATAAAATAACGTCGTTTTGTAATTTCTGCATTAATTGCTGTTTTCTCTTTTTGCTTTTTCAGAAAATGGTAATCCTAAAAAACAATTCAATAATAAAAACAAGCAGTAAAATAAATACACTGCACACACACTTGCATTTTCTCTATCTCTTCTAAACACGAATCATCACGTCATGCAGATTGCTTGTTTTAAACCCCGTTGAAACATACGATCCGATGCCTTCTCCCAACTTTGAGTTCCCGGTATTCGAGGCTGAAGAAGAAGTTGACAACGAAATTCCAAAAGAGATCTCCCGACTACTCAGACAAGAGGAAAGGTCCATTGAACCTCACAAAGAGCCATTGGAAACGGTAAACTTGGGTTCAGAATAAGAGAGAAAAGAAATCAGGATTGGGGCACTGCTCTGTCCAACTGCCAAAAAGGGTTTGATAAAGCTTCTCAGAGAATTTCCCGATGTATTCGCTTGGTCCTATCAGGATATGCCAGGGTTGGATACCAGCATCGTGGAACATCACTTACCGTTAAGATCGGAATGTCCGCCAGTAAAGCAAAGGTTGAGACGTACTCATCCGGACATGGCCATCAAAATCAAAGAGGAGGTATAGAAACAGATTGACGCGGGTTTCCTCGCTACATTGAATATCCTCAATGGTTAGCCAACATCGTACTCGTTCCCAAAAAGGACGGAAAGGTCAGAATTTGTGTCGACTACAGGGATCTAAACAAGGCTAGTCCAAAGGACGACTTTCCTTTACCACACATTGACATGCTGGTTGACAGTACAGCAAAGTTCAAAGTTTTCTCCTTCATGGATGGATTCTCGAGCTATAATAAGATCAAAATGGCGCCGAAAGACATGGAGAAAACTTCGTTCATCACCCCATGGGGTACCTTTTGTTACAAGGTAATGTCGTTCGGTTTGAAGAATGTCGGGGCAACCTATCGAAGGGCCATGACTACTCTGTTTCATGACATGATACACAAAGAGATAGAAGTGTATGTCGATGATATGATTGCAAAATCTAAAACAGAGAGTGAGCACGTTGAACATCTGTCAAAATTGTTCGAACGTTTAAGAAAATTCAAGCTCCGCTTGAATCCCAACAAGTGCACCTTCGGTGTCCGTTCAGGGAAACTACTAGGGTTCATCGTCAGCCAGAAAGGAATTGAGGTTGATCCTGGCAAGGTCAAGGCCATTCAAGAAATGCCTTCTCCGAAAACTGAAAAACAAGTCAGAGGATTCCTGGGACGTTTGAACTACATCTCCAAATTCATATTCCTTATGACTGCCACTTGTGCGCCGATTTTCAAGTTACTTAAAAAGAACTAGGATTGCGTTTGGTCAGAAGACTGCCAAACCGCTTTCGACAGTATTAAGGAATACCTGTTGAATCCTCCGATTCTATCACCTCCAGTGGAAGGCAGATCACTGATCATTTACCTCATAGTCCTAGAGGACTCAATGGGATGTGTACTTGGCCAATAAGACGAAACTAAACGGAAAGAGTCTGCCATTTACTATCTGAGCAAGAAATTCACCGACTGTGAAACTCGGTACACGATGCTTGAGAAAACTTGTTGTGCTTTGGCTTGGGCAGCCAAACGTCTTCGCCAATACATGATTCGTCACACTACTTGGTTGGTTTCCGAGATGGATCCAATCAAGTATGTCTTCGAAAAGCCTGCTCTCACGGGAAGAATTGCCCGTTGGCAGATGCTGTTATCAGAATATGACATAGAGTACCATGCTCAGAAAGCCGTTAAGGGAAGTATTTTAGCCGATTATTTGGCTCATCAACCGATTGACAATCAAGAATCAATCGGGTTTGACTTCCCAGACGAAGATGTCATGTATCTAAAAATGAAAGATTGCGATGAACCGTTACCCAGTGAAGGGCCAGAACCAGGTTCCTAATGGGGACTAATCTTTAACGGAGCAGTTAATCATTACGGAAACGGAATTGGGGCAATCATTGTTACCCCTCAGGGTACCCACATTCCTTTCACTGCCAGACTGACATTCAAGTGTATAAACAACGAGGCCGAATACGAAGCTTGTATCATGGGTCTCGAAGAAGGGATTGATTTAAGGATCAAAAACTTGGACGTATACGGCGACTCAGCCTTGGTTATCAATCAGATAAAAGGAGACTGGAACACATACCAATCAGGATTGATCCCTTACAAAGATTATGCAAGGAGGTTGTTACCTTTCTTCAACAGAGTTGAGTTTCATCACATCCCTCGTGATGAGAATCACATGGCTGATGCATTAGCCACTATCTCTTCCATGATTAGTGTAGGTCAATGGAACGACTTACCTAAGATCGACATAATGCGCCTTGAACAGCCCGCTTACGTCTTCACGATTGAAGCAGTCATAGACGACAGACCTTGGTATCACGATATCAAATGCTTCCTTCAGAAACAAGAGTACCCACCTGGGGCATCCAGAAAAGACAGGAAAACCCTCAGAAGATTGGCTGGAAGCTTCTTCCTGAGCGGTGACACTCTCTATAAGAGAAATTTTGACATGGTTTTGTTCCGATGCGTGGACATACCAGAAGCAGACATGCTTATGAAAGAAATTCATGAAGGATCCTTTGGCACTCATGCCAACGGACACACAATGGCGAGAAAAATTCTGAGAGCAGGGTATTACTGGTTGACCATGGAATCCGACTGCTACAAGTACATGAGGAGGTGTCACAAGTGTCAGATATACTCTGACAAAATTCATGTACCGCCATCACATCTCAAAGTTCTCTCTTCCCCATGGCCATTTTCCATATGGGGAATCGACATGATTGGCGTGATTGAGCCCAAGGCTTCAAACGGACATCGGTTCATTCTAGTAGCCATTGACTATTTCACCAAGTGGGTCGAAGCAGCGTCATACGCCAATGTGACCCGACAAGTGGTGGTCCGATTTATCAAAAATAATATCATCTGCCATTATGGTGTTCCAAGCCAGATCATTACTGATAATGGATCTAACTTGAACAATAAGATGATGAAAGAGTTGTGTGCAGAGTTCAAGATCGAACACCATAACTCATCTCCCTATCGACTCAAGATGAACGGAGCGGTAGAAGCGGCTAACAAGAACATCAAGAAGATCGTTCAAAAGATGGTTGTAACCTACAAAGACTGGCACGACATGCTACCCTTTGCTCTTCACGGTTATCGCACATCTGTCCGCACTTCAACAGGGGCAACCCCTTTCTCTCTAGTGTATGGCATGGAAGCAATCATCCCCATAGAAGTAGAGATCTCATCAATCTGAGTACTGATGGAAGCTAAGCTCACCGAAGCTGAATGGTGTCAAAACCGACACGACGAACTAAATCTGATCGAGGAGAAGCGAATCACGGCACTATGCCATGGTCAGTTGTATCAACAGAAAATGAAGAGGGCGTTTGACAAAAAGGTTCGACCTCGTGTCTTCAAAAAAGGAGACCTCGTGCTCAAAAAGATACAGTCATTTCTCACTGATTCTCGGGGCAAGTGGACCCCAAATTATGATGGCCCCTACGTGGTCACGAAAGCTTTCTCAGGCGGCGCCTTGAGACTTGCAACCATATACGGAGAGGAATTTTCCTACCCCACAAATGTTGATGTAGTCAAGAAATACTTCGCCTAAACTAAAAAAAAAAGAGAAAAAAAAACATCTCGGTGGATTGAAAACCCGAAAGGGCGGTCCAAGCAAAAGTTAGAGACATGAAAAAAAAATCATCCCGATGGATTGGAAACATCATAGTACAATCCAGGCAAAAATTAGGGATAATGGCAAGTAACTATGTTCAACAGAGGCAAGTCCCTCAGCAGCAGCAGTTACATCATCCATCAGAGGAAAACTCCAGTCAAGGTCATCTTCGACAGAAGCTCAGGATGCCCCGAATTCAAAGTTGGTAGAAGGATACTGGTCGTTATGTTTCAACGTAGCCCTTTTGTCATACCCCAAATTTTGACCACTAAGATTTCCCATCATTGTGCAAATCATCAGCACAATATGGATGTACCTTTGTACCTCATTAGTCTCCCCAAAGGTGGGTGAGCATTCACTACAAACAGGATTTAGGGTTTCAAGCCCTCGCAGAGCTCTTAGACAAATGATTAATCAAGGAATGACATGATCTTCAACTTGTCTAGCCTCTCAAATATCCACAATGGATCAAGAGGACTCCCACTTCAAGGATTAAGCACAAGTTTGCTCCCTTCTAGGTGGATCAAGCCTCAGGATCGCCAGTGTCACCAAATTAGGGTTTGGTCGACTAGGGACTCCAGATGGAAATTTTCCTCTGGGCATGAGCCAATGCTTCAAAGCATAACCTAATATGCTCCATGGAACATCATAAACCCCATCATCAAGTCAATTTAGCCTCGGGGGATTCATACATCAAAAATCAGGAATTAGGGTTTCTTGACCTAATTCACCCCTAAGTTGACTTTTGGGACAAATCATGAGCCAAGACCTCAAGACATGATTTGAGGGTCTCCAACATACCACGTTGATCCATTTGCAACAATGGATTGACCCAAGAAGCTTGAGCAACAAGTTTCAATTTCATCTGAACCACAGTTAGGGTTTCGCGGGAAAAGTCAACTGTAGCTTTGACTTTTGACCAGGACATGCTCCCAAGCCGTGGGACACGATTAAATACACCCTATAACACCCATGGAACATGTCCATCAATTTTGATTTAGGTCAAGGACATGATTTCCTGAAGAATCGCACAGTTTGGAATTCATTTGATAAAAAGTCAACTGTGCACAAAAGTCAAACTTTGACTTTTTGAGATTTTTCATAAAAATGGTTTTTTAACCCTAAAATGATGTTAATGTGTGATTGGAATCATCATTCATCAAGAAAAATCAAAGAAAGTGGGATAACTTGTAAAAGGGGTAACCATAAAAACTTAGAAATTTTTCTAAGTTATGAAAAAAAATGGCAAGGGTACCAACTTTGGAGGATCATAACTCCTAAACCACAAAGCCATTTTTCCCCATCCAAAGCTTGATTTGTAGCCCTCATTACCCTCTACAAAAACTTCAACTAGACCTAAGTCCAATTCATTAACGATTTTGAGTTATGCTTGGATCAAAATGGCTAAAAACTTAAAATTGACATTTTTCAGCACTTAGCCAAAATCTGCCTTGTAATTTCAGCACAATGTCCCAACTTCAAGGCTGTTTTTCTCCATGATCCAAGTTGAACCAGGTCCAGGGCCAAACATCAAAGTTGAAGTACGTCATCTAAGCTTTCCGAAAAGTCCTAGAACGTCCATGTAGCATACTCGAGCAGGGAGTTATGGATCTTACAAAAGGGCTTGCTGAAGCTGAATTTTTCAAGGCAGATTTGCACATTTTTTGTGCCACACGAATTTTCAAGCCTTGTCATCAGTTTGGATACATCTAAGGATCAAATCCAAGTGGGATGATCTGATCCATGAACCTCCCAAGTCCAAGGAACAAAGAAAAGCATGCCAAAACCTAGAAATCCCTAAAAGAGGGACAAAACTCCAATTTTGGTTTGGAGCATTTAATGGATGCTTAGAGGTGGCATGTATTGAGCCATTCTCATCTGAAATCAGTCAAGACTTATCCAAGACCAAGGGAACCAGCAGCCTGTGCCCTAACCTCTAGTCAATGGCTAGAGGAGACTTGGATTTCCATTGGCCAACATTGGTCAAACCTCTGCTGCAGCCACCATTCACTGTGGATCCCAAAACAAACTTGCTCTACTATAAATAGAGCTCATTTGTGTTCAGTTTAAGTACACCAAAGCCATCAAACAGATGTTTTCCTCAAATTCTCTCTTTCACTCCAAAATGCCTTCTTTAGTAAGGAAATTCTGAGTTTTTGAGCTAGAGAGCAATTCCACTCAAACTAATCACACACACACCTCATATATATCATATGTAAGCTGTGCAAACCATCAAAAGTGACCTGTAATCACAACATCACAAAGTCACCTCTCAAAACCTCAAAATGGCACTTTTTTGCATTTTTCAAGCCATGTCTTGATTCAGTCACTTTCCAAACCAAATAAAACCTCAAACACACTCTAAATATCATCCTTGAACTATCCCAAATGGTGCCACACATCTGGAACACCATTTGAGAGAGTTGGCATTTTGGCCGTTTTTGACCATTTCGCGAGAAAGTGCACAAACTTGCTCCAGAGGTTTTCAGCCGATTCCAACCATCCTAAAAGCTTCTAAGAGGTCATTTGAGGTTGTCCAAAGCATCAAATCATTTCTGGAACAAAGCACTTGGAAGGTTGCCCAAAATCTCCAAAAAAGAGGTAAAATCCACAACTTGAATTCTTTGAATCATGCTTTCCTTTGTTGTCCACATACATGCATCATATTGAACAATTCTTGAGGTAAAAATGTAGTCCTTAATGTGTATGTTGTGATCCTCCCACTGTTTGCATTTTGACATGTTTTTATGTGGAATTTTGGTTGTTTTGAAACATGTACAGTTCTGTCTTGTTTTCATTGGTGTGTTCTATACATTAAGTTTTAGTTTGCTTGAGTAACACCATTGGATTCCTTGTGAAAAATCGGTCAAGATAGGTTTTTACGGATTTCAATTCCGATGAAAATTGAGAGAGTTACGCGCGTTGGAAATTTTACGCGAAACGACATCGAATTAACGATAGCGGTTCTGTTTTTTTTGCTTAGTACAGTGAGTTTTCGAGTGCGTGAATAATACCATTGGATTCCTTGCGAAAAATCGGTCAAGATAGGTTTTTACGGATTTCAATTCTGATGAAAATTGAGAGAGTTACGCGCGTTGGAAATTTTACGCGAAACGGCGTCGAAAACAACTATAGCAGTTTTTGTTTTTTAATTTCTGCGTTTTGTGTGTCGATTTTCCGTGTGCGTGAGTGATACCATTGGATTCCTTGCGAAAAATCGGTCAAGATAGGCTCTTGCGGATCTTGATTCGGTTAAAAATCGAGAGAGTTACGCGCGTTGGAAATTTTACGCGAAACGACGTTTTCACAACGCAGCAGCTCTGGTTTTTTTATCGCTGCATTTTGTACGTTGAGTTTCGGCGTACGTGTGCGATACCATTGGATTCTTTGCGAAAAATCGGTCAGGATAGGCTCTTGCGGATCTTGATTCGGTTAAAAATCGAGAGAGTTACGCGTGTTTGAAATTCAACGTGGAACGATGTTTTTAATCGATAGCAGTTTTTGTTTTTTAATTTCTGCGTTTTGTGTGTCGATTTTCCGTGTGTGTGAGTGATACCATTGGATTCCTTGCGAAAAATCGGTCAGGATAGGCTTTTGCGGATCTTGATTCGGTTAAAAATCGAGAGAGTTACGCGTGTTGGAAATTCGACGCGGAACGATATTTTCAAAACGATAGCAGTTTTTTCTGCGTTTTGTGCATCGATTTTCCGTGCGCGTGAGTAATAGTATCGGATTCCTTGCGAAAAATCGGTCAGGTAGGTACTTCCGGATTTTGATTCCGATAAAAATTGAGAGAGTTATGAGTGTTTGAAATTTGATAAAAAACGTGTTGAAAATTAAAGTTTCGGTATTCGTTTTTACCCCAAAAAATGTCGGAGATGATATTTTGATATCTTTCCTCTTTTTCTTACTTTTTATTTTCAAAACTCAACCAATTTTTTTCACATAGCAAAAAATCATCATTTTTCAATTCATACCCCATAATATTTTAATCCACAAAAAATCACAAAAAAAATTATTATTTTTAATATATTTAAAAATAGTGTTTTATATTGTTTTAAATGCTTTTAAAATGATTTCTTTTTTTTCTTGATTTTTAAAATCAAAATGATTTTAAATATTTATGTTGATAAAATATTTTTTTTCATAAACTTTAATCATTATTTAATGATTTTATTTGATATTTTTATCATTTTTTACTTAATTTTTCTTGAAAAAATGCCTAAAAAATGAAATTGGGGTTTTCTTTGATTTTCACCCTAACAAATCTTTTTTAAACTCTTTGGGTCTCTATTAGAGTGTAAGACCCAATCCCCTTTTAACCAAAACAATTTTGGGCCTCACTTATTGTATAAGTCCCTCTGCGTTAAAAGAAAACTTCGGCGCGATCGCCATTTTCAAACGAAAATCAACTGGGCTTCTCTTTGAGCTGTAAGTCCCATTTCTTTTCATTTTTTAACACTTGGACCTCTATTAGAGTGTAAGACCCAACTCTTTTTTACCAAAACAATTTTGGGTCTCAGCTATTGTATAAGTCCCGATACGTTAAAAATCTCGGCGCGATCGCCATTTTCAAACTGAAAATATTTTGGGCCTCTCCTTGAGTTGTAAGCCCCATATTTTGTACAAAAATACACTTTGGGCCTCTAATAGAGTGTAAGACCCAACCCCTCTTTTTTTTATATTTTCTCATTTTTCATATTATTTTTTTAATGATTTGGAAAATTAATAACTCCCTCAATTTTGATTATTTTTTATTGGTTCTTTTTCTGAAAAATCACAAAAATAGTAAAATATTTTATTCTACAAAAAAATCAAATTTATATTATTTATTTAATATAGTTGGTATTTTTGTGAATAAATTCATTTTTAATTGTTTTTAAGCATTTTAAAAGTGAATATTCATCTTGAAAATAAAGACTATGGGCCTCCCCTCGTGTTGTAAGCCCCATTTCTTTTCTTTAAACTCCTTGGGCCTCTAATAGAGTGTAAGACCCAATCCCTTTGTCAATACCAAAATTTTGGGCCTCGGTCACTTGTATAAGTCCCACGGTGTTTACAAAACCTCGGCGCGACCGTCGCCTTTTTTCAAAATTAACCATTGGGCCTACCCTCGAGTAGTAAGACCCATTTCTTTTCTTAAAACTCACTTGGGCCTCTAATGGAGTGTAAGACCCATCCCTTTGTACAGAAAACCTTTCTTGGGCCTCAGTCACTTGTATAAGTCCCTCTGTACAAATTCAACAGTGCGTTCACTGATAAAACCCTGGGCCTCTCCTTGAGCTGTAAGCCCCAAATATTTCTTTTTCAAAGCACTTTCTCCTTTGATTTTGAATATACTGTTGTTTTCAATTTTTCTTTGTTGAACAACTAACCAAACAACATGGAAGCTCTACAACCGAGTAAGTGTTTACCCGCTTTCATTTACCGCTTTCATATGTATATAACTGTATTGTGGGGCTGTTTCACTGTAAGTCTCCTTTCACAAACTCATATATATATATAACTGTATTGTGGGGCTGTTTCGCTGTAAGTCTTCTTTCATAAACTCACATCAATTGTGTAATAATAGTATAGATATTTAGAGTTTCCCCGGCAACTACGTCTAGAACTAGGTGACGCCATTTCGTTTATTCGTAGAAATAGACAACTAGATCCCCAATAGGATCACCAGATACAGTCTTCTCTTCGGCTGTCCTCATTAGGAATTGTTAAGAAACTCTACTCCCCAAGATGAATGTCTTCTCCGTGAATGGCATCTTTGAGTTTCTTCCAAATTCTCGAACTTTCCTGACTTGACCTATTCCTTGTGAATAGCTTGCCTTGAATTTCTCGGGGTTTGGGGACCCACGGGCTTCCTAAAAGCATCAGTCTCCTCTTGGGCATCGTACAAGGACCCACAGGCTTCCTAAAAGCAACCCGCCTCCTCTTGGGCTTCGTACAAGGACCCTACGGCTTCTTAGAAGTATTCACAGCTCCTCTTAGGCTTCGTATAATGATCTCTTCCTCCGGGAATGATAGCCTCCTCTTGGGCTTAGTACAAGGACCCGTCGGCTTCTTAAAAGTTTCCAGCCTCCTCTTGGGCTTCGTACAAATTGTCCCGACGACCTCCTAGAGGTATAGGAACAGAACCTAGTCATCCTCATAGAACATTCCTTTCAAAGAGTCTACTACTATTTCTCAAAGCATAGTACAAAAGATAAAACTCTAGACATGGACAGTCTAACTTCCTTGAGTCTCAAAGACATTCTCAAGTGACCCCTTCGATTAAATAGGAAGGAAACCCGTAGACTCGGACAGTCTCAATACCCTTTGGATTTCCCGTTTCCTCAAAGAGAAAGAAATATCCCTGATCATCAAATCAAATCTCTGAGTACAGTGTTACTCATATAAGAACTGATTTTCTCTTTTAAAATCAGTATATTGGATCTGTCACTCAACTGAAACAGTTACCATAGCCTCCTCTTGGGCTTTGTTCAATGATTCTTCCCAGCGAAGCAAACGTTTAGCCTCTATCTCGGGCTTCGTCGAGATACCAAAATTCTCCCCAGCGGAGTCAAACAACATTTAGCCTCTCTCTCGGGCTTTGTACGAGACACATAAGAGACTCCCTCGTTGAGTCAATTACCCCTTTAGCCTCCATCTCGGGCTTTGTACGAGATACAAAAAGGTTCTTATTTGAGCTAAACAAACAATAGCCTCCATCTCGGGCTTCGTACGAGATACAGAGACTCTCTTGTTGAGTCAAACTTTTAGCCTCCATCTCGGGCTTTGTACGAGATACAAAGACTCTCTTGTTGAGTCAACCTTTTAGCCTCCATCTCGGGCTTCGTACGAGATACAAAAACACTCTCTTGTTGAGTATAAAAGATTCTCCTGTTGAGTCAACCCTTTTAGCCTCTCTCTCGGGCTTCGTACGAGACACATAAAAACTCCCTCTTGTTGGGTCAATAGCCTCCTCTTAGGCTTTGTATAAGAAAACCACTGGTTGATCCAATCAACCTTTTAGCATCAAAGTTGTGCCTCGTTCACAGTACACAAACATCAACAACTCATTTCCCTTCATCTAATCGCTGTAAGCGGCAAGCCTCTGGATCATCTACATCCATGCCGCTGTCCCTCTTTTAACATGAGAAATTCCTAAGGAAAGATAACATTGCTCTACACTGAGTTAAAGTCTTCTCCTTCAGGTCAAAATCCTCTTTAAAGGAAATTATGGCATTGCTAGGATCCGCGTATCCCGGTTAAAGTAATTCTCCTTTATAACCAGTCACCCAATAGTTGTGACAGACAAACCCTTCTTTAGAGATGACAAATTCTCTCTAAAGTCGAGGCCCTTCAGCTTCATATCTTGGGCTTTGAACAAGATACAAATAGACTTTTCAGCTTCACATCTTGGGCTTTGAACAAGATACAAACCATCTTTCGCTTCACGTCTTGGGCTTTGAACAAGACACCAAAACACCCATTTCCTCCCATAGAATAGGAGGAACTACGAACGCTCTGATTTCCCTGTTTCGGTAAACGGGAATACGTAGGCATAAGATCGAAAGAAAAGATCTTAGTGAGCACAATCAACAAAAAACCAAAATCCCATACTCTCACATACCTATCAAAAAGCATCAGTCCTAACATCCTAACCCTTGTTCCCCGCTAGAAAGTCCTAGAAAGAAAGAAAACCGTATTGGCGAAAATACAAATAACCAGTACAAAGGCCCCCCCACATTAATAGCATCTGTAACCTAACAGACCGCTGTTTAAACTCAGTATGCAAAGCAGGGTTAATTGGAGACATCTATTTCCCTTCCTTATTCAGCTCACAATAGGATAAAAAATGAATCGACCTGTAGTTTAAGCTCAACCGCAGAGAGCGACCAGCGCTTAAGAACCGCGTCCAAAATCGCTCGCTACACCTTTTCCCTGTAAATTACCATTTTCAAACTTTGTAAATACTCAATGGAATCACGCTTTTGGCTGATCTCCATCTTATCAATAAAATTTGAGCCCTTGTGCTTTTGTTTGTAATTCTTATTTATTTTAGCTTTACAGAATGACGTTGTTAACATGATTAACGATTCTTGAAATAAAACGAAAATGAATTTACTTATTAAAACTTTTTCTGCTTTAAAATAAAGACGGCAATTTCTTTTGACTATTGAATATCAGAAGAACATCGGTCGCTTCTCCAGAAGTAAGCGAACTTCAAAGTGCAGAATCAAAGTACTCATTCTAACCCAATACGCCTGAATGAAGGGATCAACTGTGTCAGAGACCTTGTTTCGTCTGACACGCCTCGACCGAGTTCTCATCTCCTAAGCCCGACCAACGTAGTTCCCCGCGAGGACTACTTCTCCTAAGCAAGGTGGAGTTGCTATCTTGAATCAGCGATACTTCGTCGCCCCGCGATGGCCGAGTATCCAGTCGTGTTCACCTGTCAGTTTATATGTCGCGTCAGTTTTGTCAGCATGAGCATACACACATCATGCATTATTTGATTTGCAATCACATTTTATATTACATCATTATCACTCTAGTCGGTCTTGTCCCCTAGTGATATAAGTTCTCTCAATCGAGTTGTCAGTTCTCGCCTCGTCAAGAAACGCTGCGTTTGAACAATCTCTCTCCTCCAGCTATTTCTGGATTAAAGTTAGGTCCTGGACCACTTTGATAACTTGGACCTCTGAAAAACCAGAGAACCTTCAGTCAGCATCACTCTTCGCCATTGAAGATGATATTTTTGCTTTCCCGGATTAAGGAAAATCCCTAGAGAGAGCCCCTTAATCGGAGCTTCGGCAATACGGCAGTTTTTCTCCGAAAGAACCACTGATGAAAAGGTCATCGGCACTTCAAAATTGGAGCCCATCATATGGCATTTCAAAAGAGATCAAAACCAAACATGTTTAAACAGTTGTTGTATCATGTAAGGGCTTTCCAAAATGGCCAAGAACATTGCCAAATTCCATTTGGGCTATGAGATATGACATTGGCAAGTTGCCTTGCTGAAATCTGTCAAAGGCAAGGCAGAATTTGCAACTTTGCTCGATTTGCCAAAATCAGCCAAATTCAAATGCTCCTATCCACTTGGACACATATGAGGATTGAATCTAAAGGGGACAATCACTGAGTCAAACCTCCAAAGTCCATGGAACAAGAAATAACATGTTGAACCTAGAATGGCCAAAATAGGGACAAGACTCCAAATTTGGATTGAAGCATTCAATGGAAGCATCAAGGTGGCATGGACTGAGCCCTTCTCATCTGAAATCAGTCAAGACTTATCCAAGACCAAGGGGACCAAAGCTCTGTGCCCTAAGCTCTAGTCAATGGCTAGATGAGACTTGGATTTTCATTTGCCAACATTGGCCAAACCTACTTACCAGTTGCCATTCACTATTCCTTGCAAAACAAACTTGCTCTACTATAAATAGAGCTCATTTGTGATCAGTTTAAGTACACCAAAGCCATCTAACAGATGTTTTCCTCAAAATCTCTTTCTCTTGGCAAAAATGCCTTTCTTAGCAAGGTAGCTATCGGGTTTTGAGTTTGAGAGCTTTTCTAATCAAACCAATCACTCACACACCTCACATACATCATATAGAAGTGATCCAAACACTTACATAACATCTGGAACACAGATTTCACAAAATCACCAGCCAATTGCTCAAGTTCTTGACAGTTTTGCAGTTGAGGTGCCATCTTCAACTCCAAACCATTTCAATCCATTCCAAGCACTCAGACACATCACTTGGCACCTAGGGAAGCTATCCACATCATTGGAACCTAGCTGTAACACCTCCAACACCAAACACGATCACCAGCTGCAAGTGGTAAGCATGAGCTCTTCTAACTCTATGATCCATGCAATTTTTGCTGCACAATAATTTGGCCATATGTTCATAATCATGCATGGAATGTTTTCCCTCAATTAATTGCATTGTTTGAATCGTGTATCAAAAATCATAGCCTTCATGCAGAAATTAGGGTTCTTGAGGATTTTTCATTATTTCTTGTTATATGTTTAATTTAAATGAAATTAATGGACATAGACATGATCTTGAGGTTGAGACGAGCATAATGATATGTGAATTGCATGTTATAATCAAGTATTCAGTGAGATTGGAGAGAAAATGCAAATCTGGCCAAGCCCAGAACACGCGCGTGTTCTTGGTGTGTTCTTGGCGCCATTTTTAGAAATTTGAATATTTGAATTTTGTGATTTTATTTAATTGATTCAAAAATTAATTTCTCTCCGAGTTTTAATGATTTTGAGTTGATTCTTTTTTTAATAATTCACAAAAATGTTAAAATATTTTATTTTATCAAAAAATCCCAAAAATATTATTTATTTCATATAATTGATATTTTTGCAAAGAATTAATATTTTAATTGTTTTTGACATTTTAAATATTTTTTCCACATTGATTTTGCAACTTTTAATGCTTTCTAATTATTTTGTAGGTCAATACTTAATTTTTGAAGCATTAATCCAAGATCACAATTTGCTTTTCATATGTTAAACAATTTTGATCATTTTAATTGAATTTTTATTCAATTAAAACATATTTTTGAAAACAAATTAGGGTTTTTGGATTAATTCAACCGTCATAAATCATTTTCAAAACACTTTGGGCCTCTATTAGAGTGTAAGACCCAACCCACTTGTTCAGAAATATTTTGGGCCTCATTCGTTGTATGAGTCCCTCTGTACATTTTCAAATAAACGGCACGATCATCGCCTTTTGAAAAATAACCTTCTGGGCCTCTCCTTGAGCTATAAGACCCATTCAAAACTCTTGGGCCTCTAATAGAGTGTAAGACCCAATCTTTTTTTTGACCAAATCATTTTTGGGCCTCAATGTATTGTATAAGTCCCGATACCGTAAAAAATAAACGGTGCGATCGTCGCTTTTTCAAAACCCTTGGGCCTCTCCTTGAGCTATAAGACCCATTCAAAACTTTTGGGCCTCTAATAGAGTGTAAGACCCAACCCCCTTTTAACCAAAATCATTTGGGCCTCACTCATTGTATAAGTCCCTCTGCGTTAAAAGAAAACCTCGGCGCGATCGCCATTTTAAACGAAAAATAATCTGGGCCTACCCTCGTGTTGTAAGCCCCACTCTTTTTCTTTAAAAAATTTGGGCCTCTTCAGAGAGTGTAAGGCCCATCCCTTTGTATAGAAAACCTTTTTCGGGCCTCAGTCACTCGTATAAGTCCCGCTGTACAAATTCAAACAGTGCGCTCACTGATAAAACCCTGGGCCTCTCCTTGAGCTGTAAGCCCCAAATCTTTCTTTTTCAAAGCACTTTCTCCTTTGATTTTGAATATACTGTTGTTTTCAATCTTTCTTTGTTGAACAACTAACCAAACAGCATGGAAGCTCTACAACCGAGTAAGTGGTTATCGCTTTCATTTACTGCTTTCATATACATATAACTGTATTGTGGGGCTGTTTTCACTGTAAGTCTTCTTTCATAAACTTATACCAACTGTGTAATAATAGTATAGATATTTAGAGTTTTCCCGGCAACTACGTCTAGCACTAGGCAAAGCCGTTTCAATTACTCTTAGAAATAGTCTAAACTAGATCCCCATAGGATTACCAGACACAATCTTCCCTCCTCTTGGGGTTAAACAATATGGAGATATGAAAGGCAGCATTCCCTGTGAACCATTTCATAGACTGTCACTCATAGAAGTTGTCAAAGAAACTCTATTCCCCAGAGATTTTCTTTTCTCCGTGAATGGCATCTCTTGAGTTTCTTCCAAATTCTCGGACTTTCCTGACTTTGATCTATTCTCAGTGAATAGCATTGCTTTGAACTTCTCGGGGTTTGGGGAGCCACAGGCTTCTTAAAAGCAATTGTCAAGAAACTCTATTCCCCAGAGATGATCTTTTCTCCGTGAATGACATCTCTTGAGTTTCTTCCAAATTCTCGAACTTTCCTGACTTTGATATATTCTCGGTGAATAGCATTGCCTTGAATTTCTCAGGGTTTGGGGACCCATCGGCTTCTTAAAAGCAATCGGCCTCCTCTTGGGCATCGTACAAGGACCCACAGGCTTCCTAAAAGCAACCCCGCCTCCTCTTGGGCTTAGTACAAGGACCCTACGGCTTCTTAGAAGTATTTACAGCCTCCTCTTAGGCTTCGTATAATGATCTCTTCCTCCGGTAATGATAGCCTCCTCTTGGGCTTAGTACAAGGACCCGTCGGCTTCTTAAAAGTTTCCAGCCTCCTCTTGGGCTTCGTACAAATTGTCCCGACGACCTCTTAGAGGTATAGGAACAGAACTTAGTCATCTCAATAGAACAGTCCTTTCAAAGAGTCTACTACTGTTTCTCAAAACATAGTACAAAGATGAAACTCTAGACTTGGACAGTTTAATTTCCTTGAGTCTCAAAGACATTCTCAAGTGACCCCTTCGTTAAATAGGAAGGAAACCCGTAAACTCGGACAATCTCAATACCCTTTGGATTTCCCGTTTCCTCAAAGAAAAGGAAATATCCCGGATCCTTGAATCAAATCCATGAGTACAGTGTTGCTCATATAAGAACTGATTTTCTCTTTAAAATCAGTATATTGGACCTGTCACTTAACTGAAACAGTAACCATAGCCTCCTCTTAGGCTTTGTATAATGATCCTTCTTCAGTGAAGTTAGCCTCCTCTTAGGCTTTGTATAATGATCCTTTCCTCGGTAAAGTTAGCCTCCTCTTGGGCTTTGTACAATGATTCTCCCTAGCGGAGTCAAACAACGTTCAGCCTCTCTCTTGGGCTTTGTACGAGACACATAAGAGACTCCCTCGTTGAGTCAATTACCCCTTTCGCCTCCATCTCGGGCTTTATACGAGATACAAAAAGGATCTTACTGAGCCAAACAAACAATAGCCTCCATCTCGGGCTTTATACGAGATACCAAAGATTCCCTCGTTGAGTCAAAACCTTTTAGCCTCTCTCTCGGGCTTTGTACGAGACACATATTTGCCTCCTCTTAGGCTTTGTATAAGAAAACCACTAGTTAATCCAATTATCCTTTTAGCATCAAAGCTGTGCCTCGTTCACAGTAAACAAACATCAACAACTCCTTCCCCTTCATCTAATTGCTGTAAGCGGCAAGCCTCTGGATCATCTACATCCACGCCACTGTCCCTCTTTTAGCATGAGAAATTCCTAAGGAAAGATAGCATTGCTCTGCACTGAGTTAAAGTCTTCTCCTTCAGGTCAAAAACCCCTATAAAGGAAATTATGGCATTGTCGGATTCACATATCCCGGTTAAAGTAATTCTCCTTTATAAACAGTTGTGACATACAACCCCCTCTTTAGAGATGACAAATTCTCTCTAAAGACAACACCTTTTAGCTTCACATCTTGGGCCTTGAACAAGATACAAACCACTTTTCGCTTCACGTCTTGGGCTTTGAATAAGACACCAAAACAACCATTTTCCTCCCATAGAATAAGAGGAACTACGAACGCTCTGATTTCCCTGTTTCGGTAAACGGGAATACGTAGGCATAAGATCGAAAGAAAAGATCTTAGCGAGCACACTAAACAAAAAACCCAAATCCCATATCTCCATCAATCAAAAGCAGTAATTCAAAAGCATCAGTCCTAACATCCTAATCCTTGTTCCCCGCCAAAAACCTTCTGTCAAAATAAAAAGAAAGAAACCCGTATTGGCGAAAATACAAATAACCAGTACAAGGGCCCCCCACATTGATAGCATCTGTAACCTAACAGACCGCTGTTTAAACTCAGTATGCAAAGCAGGGTTAATTGGAGACATGTATTTCCCTTCCTTATTCAGCTCATAATAGGATAAAAAATGAATCGACCTGTAGTTAAAGCTCAACCGCAGAGAGCGACCAGCGCTTAAGAACCGCGTCCAAAATCGCTCACTACAGGGGTATTTGGACTTAATAAGAAAATAGAAGTGAGAAGTTATTCTGATTGATCGTAACTTTTGTGAGAAGTGCTCTGAGGAAAAAGAGGGAGAAAGCTAGGGCTCTGGAGGGATTGCTGCAGAACTCAAGAGAAAGAATTCAGAAAAAAATTAATTACAAGGTATGGGGAGTATAACTTTCATTATGATTGATGTAAAAATCTGAATATAGATAGGTTATGGTTTTATGGGGTTTTGGGTTTATGATGAATTCTTGATGAAATAGATAAAAAGTGATGAATTTAGGATGTATGTTTTGATTTAGAATGATGTATGTATGAGGATAGATAAATTGTTGGATTTTTATCCGTGTGTTTGTTGATTGTTTGGTATTTTCGGTGAGAAGTTGGAGTTACGTGTCGGTGATAATAAAAATGCTCGAATTGTGTAAATTGCTTGGTTGAATTGTGATTTTTAGTGTTATGAGAGTTTCTAATGAATGTGAATTGTTGTATACTGATGTAGAAATCTGAGTTCTATGATAAATAATGTATGGGGATGTTGGGATGGGTAAAATAAGTGATTTTTCGCACAAACATACAGCAGAAAAGTGATTCTGTAACAGAGTAACCGGTTACCCTAATGAAGTAACCGGTTACCTTGGGACAGATTTGTTTAAGAACTTCCAAAATTCGTATCTTGAGCTTCGGGCGTCCGTTTGACGCGCCGTTCGAACCTGTGGAAAGCTAATAAAATGTAATTTCTTGTAAAAATGGTTTCATGTCCTGGAATTAAAATTAAATAGGTTCTAATGAGGCTTTATGGTGTCAGTGTAAGATGTCAGCGTCCGTGTTTGTTGAAAAACTTTAAAAATTCATAACTTGAGCTGTGAGCATCCGATTGATGCGTGGTTTGGATCGTTGGAAAACCGAGTTAACATAATTTATCTTTAAAATATTTTTAGTACCAGAATTCCAAATATTCAAAGCATGGACATGTCTTTTGAATGTGTTGAGTTATGTCATTTTTGTGAAATGTAAGCTAATGTCTTGTATGGATGATATGCTATGATGTTCTACTTGAATGACTATCTTAGTGATGCTATGCAGTTGTTGTGAAGTTGTTGTTATGTGTTGATGTGATCTATGATGATTGTTTAATGATGTACGTGTTAAATGTATACATGGGTAAGAGAATTGTGTTGGAATTATTATGGTGATAGATGCATTATGATGTTTTGATGTTGAAAATAAAGTTGTGATGTTATATTATAATGGTTATGATGTTGTGATGATGAAGGAGTCGATGATGTGCATATTTTATGTATATATGCTTTATGATGATTATGATTAATGATTACATGAATGTGGATGCAATTTGAGGAATTTGTTGATTATGTAGACGTTTTTGCATCATGGCATTCATGGCATACTATGTTGGGACTTCGGTCCGTTGTTGTTGGCTTCAATCCCATTGTGCGGATTGGAGTGATTATGTTGTGCTCCCTTGTGGAGGGTTGATGGCCAGTGTTCATCACATGATGATTATGTTGCGCTCCCTTGTGGAGGGTTGATGGCCTAGTGTCCATCACATGATTGAATTGGTACCACATGCATGTTTTTGATGAAGTTCCATTTCATTCTAAGTGGCATTGCATGTGTATGGGTTGATTGTTGATTAATATGTGTGTTTTATTGAGGATATCATAATTTTGTTGTTGCTGCCCTATTAGTATTCTTTTCTTTATATCTTTTATAATGAATTGTAATTACTCACCCTGCCTGCTTGGAAATGTTGCCTCTATAGTGGGTAACTTGCAGGTGATCAAGATTAGCTTGTAGACGCATGAAGATTTAGCTTTGGAGTTATTTTACTCTATTTTCGTTAATAATAGAGGTGTCTTGCTCTGATATGTAACATCGGGTGGGGAACGCTTGAGTTGAAGTTGTGTTGTTTTATAAAACATATTTTATGAGTTTTCTACATGTTGAATTTATTTGACGACAACTTTTGACAATGACTAAAAGGTCTTTATGTTTGATAAAATAAATGAAGTTATTTTGAGACTATGACTCCGCTGCGAAGTTTGAATTTTATTTATTGATGTTATCGAAGAAATTATTATTATAAATGTTTAAAAACCCGTGTTACGGAGCAGGAATTTTATTATGATGTTTTTATGAAGCATGTGGCACCCTTTTTGGTGATTTTACTCTGATTTACTTATGTATCATTGTCGTGAATATTCTTTGGGTAGAAGGGTGTTACACCCGCCACTTCTGCTATTCAGCAGGCAATGCAAAACAAAAAAAAATACTTTTACGACAACAATATCAACAACCTACACAGGAAGAAGCAACATAGAGATAAGTAGAAAATCCAAAAGGAAGATAATAGTAACTATGAAGGTCAAAATAAGAAGAAGGATAACAGGGAGTACCATAAAATTCAAATCGAGAAAGTCACTAACGAGAAAATCCCTAATAAGAACAAAAGTCACTACAATTAGGGGTGTACATGGGTTGGGTTGGACCGGGTTTGGCCTAATCCGTTAACCGGACCATTCAAATTTCAATGGATTGGGTTCTTTGTCCAACCTGCAATTTTACATTCAAAACCAACCCAAACTGACCCGTTCATTTATGGGTTGGGTTCGCGGGTTATATTTCAAATAAAAAATATTTTTTTGATAATTTTTTTTTAGTTATAAAAAATTTTGTAACATAATTCAATACAATTACATTCATTTCTAACACCCAAATTGGATGAAACACATCATATATTATTTAATAAAATTCATCCACATGACATAAAACTTGATAATAGTAGAAAATTCCACAAGATACATTAATTCCATAAAATACGTAAGTTGGAAATGATACAAAAGAAAATAAGAAATAACACTTAATCTTAGAATTACGTAAACTTATTAGTCTAGTAGTAGTAATGACGTTGAATAAAACTCTTTTGGAGAAATTGTGGTTAGTAATGAGATATTAATTTTATATTTTCATTTAAAATAATAACACAAAATAATAAATCATTAATGCCACATCAACGGGTCTGCGGGTTGAGAAACTCGAACCTGATACCCGAACCAAAATTATACGGGTTGTTGTAGGTTGGGTTGGATATATCCGTAGATGAACATGTTCGAGTAATTTATGGGTTTATTTGATTTGGGTCAGTAGGTTCGTGGGTCGACCCGTACCCACAAACACCTATAACTACAATGTCAAGCACATAAAGGATTTTATCAGAACCAAGATAGTATGACCATGATGAGTACTAAAATACCTGCTGAGAATGGAGATATTGACCATGCCGACTTGGAGAATAGATGATCTCAACAGGAAAAAAAATAGGGAAAAGTTAGTAGAAATAACAGAGGTCAGGAATCTATAATTGATAAAAAAAATAATGAGATGAGGCTTCATAAAAGATTGCTTGAGATGAAGAACAACCAAGAGATGAGCACAAGCAGTTAGAAAAGGCAAGTGACTGGAAAGTAGCATAAGAAGATATCCCATCGAAAGAAGGACATAAATGACACCATTAGCTATATGAATACCACAAACAACAATGATGACGCTTACACCAAATCCACCGACAATAATAACAGCAAGAGAAGAGACCGTCAGAATGCCGCGACGGGAAAAAATTCCCGAGCGCATCGCACGCTCAAAAATATAATAGAGTCGCTACTAAATTTTATTTATTCTAAGAGAAAGGGAAAATATCAATAAAACCCTTAAGGAAGAGAAACAATTAAGGAAGTCGACTATGCAAGGGGAAGGTATTAGCATCCCTCACATCCTTTGTACTCAACGAGAACCGTTTTGATTATTCTTCGCGCAGATGGGTGTTATTATCTAAAGGTTACTTGCGATAGGTTTTAATTAAGGGGGAAAATAAGTTTTTAATTAATGTGCTCGCCAAGATTTTGAAATCCTGTGCCGACGTATTCTCATAGTGCAATGAGAAAATCAGAGCTCCGTAGTTCTTAGAGTGGAAAATAAGTATTTGTTGGTTGATTTTAGGGAACATTGTTAAAATTGTATCCTAGAAGTGTGTTGACGTTAGTTGGTTTGATCCTAGTTTGGATGCTCTAAGCTTTTAGTCTAATTGCTAAGGAACAAATTATAACGGTTCTTTTATGAAAAAAAATTGTTGTTTGGTTAACAAATTGAATAGGTTTGTGAATGTGGTGAAGGTGTTGTTTGGACCAAGTGTGTATTGTTTGAACTCATACAGTGGTATATGAACCAAGAATGAGGTATTTTAATTGAGAAACGATGATTAACCATGCATGAGGCGGTATTTTAACCATGAGATGGTGATTAACCATGAATGAGGTGTCTAAAACAAGAGTGTGGTATATTAACCAATAAATGGTGATTAACCAATGCAGTGTTGTAAGGGTTTTCCTAGACTCGGGGGTCAAGACCTACAAAGGGGGTTTTCCTAAACCAGGGGATTTATAAGGCAAACATGCAAGAGATGGGTATTTTAACCAAGATAAGGTGATTAACCCAAAGGAGGGTGTTTTAACCATGAGATGATGATTAACCTCAAGAGTGTATGGTTCAGATATGAGTATTTTAGCCAAGAGATGGTGATTGACCTAAAGGGAGCCATGAGACAATGATTAACCTCAAGAGTGTATGGTCCAGAGATGGGTATTTTAACCAAGGGATGCTGATTAACCCAAAGGGAAATTTTTTTTACCATGAGACAGTGATTAACCTTAAAAGTGTATGGTTTAGAGATGTGTATTTTAACCAAGGTATGGTGATTAACCCAAAGAGAGTATGGATGTCAAAAGGGTATTATGTTAGATCCAAAGAGAATGATGTTCTTGTTGTTGATGGTTGAATTGTTGGTCTGAGGACGAATAACTCAAAGTCTATGAATGAAGGTGAATACTTTGAATAACTGGAGCCTACGTCCCGTATTCAAAGGTATTCAGAACAAGGGTAGGAATGTCCCTCTCATTTATCTACATTTCTTAAGGCTCGTGGTGCACAATTCACATCATAATTATCAAGTGTTTTGATGTTTAAAAAGAAAGGAGAAAATTTGTTTTATGTAGATGAGAAGAGGTGTGTTTGAAAGGATCAGATATGGTGTTAGAGAATAGGAATATAGTTTAGTGTTGTCATCTTTTGATGGTCACCTATTTCTAGGGTTTTAAAGATGAATGAGATTATCAAGTAATCGAAGTCATGGATTAACAAAAGAATTAATTAAAGATTTAACTAATTAATTATATGAACCAAAAGAAGATAAAAAAATATTAATTAATTGAAAAACAATTAATTAATATATTAATTCTACTTCTAGAATTTTAAATAATCATTAAAACTTAATTAAAAGAAAAATTAATTCTAGCATTGATTAGTTAAAAGGAAAAGAAATAGCATTAAGGATGTATGCTGGATGAAAGTGTGCACAAGTAAATTGCAGTCAATTGAGCCATAAGCTTTTAAGCTCAAAAGGAAATAAGAGAAGTGGGATGTTCAATTGCCCATATGTGAGGAAAATTGTACCTCATACCTTTACCTTTATCCCTCTACCCCTATATTTTTTAAAATATTCCAATTCTACCCTTTTCACTAATCAAAATAATTTTATTATTTAATTTTTATTATTGTTCGGTATGTATTTTTTCTTCACCAAATAACTTGTAATCAAATTTTCCGGTATGTATTTTTCTTCACCAAATAACTTGCAATCAAGTTTTCCGATATGTAATTTTTCTTCACCGGTTAAATTACATACTGGAAAACTTGATTGCAAGTTATTTGGTGAAGAAAAAATACATACCGAAAAACTTGATTACAAGTTATTTGGTGAAGAAAAATACATACCAGAAAACTTGATTGCAAGTTATTTGGTGAAGGAAAAATACATACTGGAAAACTTGATTGCAAGTTATTTGGTGAAGAATAAATACATACCGAAAAAATTGATTACAAGTTATTTGGTGAACAAAAAATACCTACCGGAAAACTTGATTGCTAGTTATTTGATGAAGAAAAAATACATACCGGAAAACTTGATTGCAAGTTATTTGGTGAAGAAAAAATACATATCGGAAAATAATAAATATTAAATAATAAAATTATTTGATAAATGAAAAGGGTAGAATTGGAATAATTTAAAAAATGTAGGGGTAGAGGGATAATGGTAGAGGTATGAAGTAAAATTTTCATATGTGAGAATCTTTGACACAGGTTAAAATATCAAGGTTTGGAGCTTGAGGGTGGCACCAAGAAGCCACGCTATAGCAAGCCAATTTTGGAAACGACTTTATACGCCGTAGCTCTTTAAAGGAGATCGTGTCCCATATTGTTTACGTCTCGCCTGCACCCATTTGCGAATAGCTGAGGAGCACCTCCCATCACTGGATAGCTCAACTGCCACAACCGTGCCATCGCGTGCTTTTAAACTCAGCTTGTGTACAAGTTCACATGAATCTTGTCCATGATTAGCACTCCAAATTATGAGCAATCCATCACTAGCACTCAAAACCAGGAGAGTATTCTTTTAGTTCTCGTGCCCCATCAACAACTGGGAGGAATTTTCTTATCATGTGTTGTTTAAACAAAGCTATATTTTTGAACTTTGTGACGATGTGTGGTTGTGGTGTACCAAAGTAAGAGCTTGACAATAAGTCCATACACTCTATGGAGTTCCATTATAAGTCTGGCGTTGGTGATGATCCTCTTGAGCCTTTTCGTGCATCTGATGATGTCATTAGATTTTTCTCAATGATTACATGAAAGCTTGCAGGAAGATAAACTGGAGGTCATAAAGAAACAATCTCTTGCTTGAAGTCCTTCATGGACAACTGTTGGTGCTTCTGCTGCTGCTGAGTGATTATGCCAAAGTTGCCAAAAGTGTACATCATCATCATAAAAGTTCACCTACTTAACTCTTACTCTACGAATGGTTTATGTCGGTTTTCCTTTGGATTTTATTCCTACTTCAGTTCTGATTTTTGGTTTCAAATTGTTTACCGCATTTGACATTTTGTAACTTGCACACCAATTGTTCGATGAAATGTCCAAGATGGTTTCTTGTTTCAATTTCTTGGTGCTTGATATTCTGAATTTTTTGTTGTTGATCAAAGTTGAATTATGGTTGTTGGAAGTTGAATGTTGTTGATTGAATTGGATTATGGTTGAATTATCAATGAAGGTTGTGTGAGGGAGTATGTGGATCTTGAAGGCTTTATGATTCTAATGCTAATTCTATACTAATTCATGCATGGGGTTTTGATTTGGGTTTTGAAAATTCAAGAAGAGAGATTTTTGTGTTTTATGTTAAAGTTGGGTTTTTGGCTCAAATAAGTGATTATTCTAATAAGTTACTTCATGGTTTATGTCTAAAATTTACTCTAATATAATACCTAATTCAATGCTATGCTAAACTATGTTAGAAATTATGTTGATTTTTTATGATACTTGAATTTGGTTTTCTTAGTTTAAGGAAAAAATGCTTATTAAATAATCTATTTCATAACAGTGGCTTAACTTAATCAACACGAAGCATCCATTAATTCATGGCAAAAGTATCGTAGAAAAGAGATGAAAGATTGTCGACGGAGCGGAGGTTTTCCCCAATTAGTGTTGAGAATCGGAGTGCCGAAGAGATATCCGGAAAACTTCAAAGGTAAGTCTTTTTCCCCATGCTTCCAATAATTTCCAAGCCTGATGATTATTTTTGATGATAAATGAATATAGAAGATAACTATTGAATGTAGAATATTGATGAATATGCCTGAATCTTGACGAACTTTGAATGATGATATTGCTTGAATTGTTACAACTTGATTGATGATTTATTGAAATTGGATTGTAGCTAAGTTCCACAAAATTTAGAACTTAAATGTGAAGTTCTAGATGGTGATGAATATGAACTTTGGTGATGGTGAGGAAGTGAAGAAAAGAGAGGATTATGAGAGAACTTGAGAGAAAGGTAGGGGAAAATGGTTAAATGAGTTAATATGAGTTAAGCTCAAAATTGTGACAAATGACATGTTTATATAGGTTTTGTAAATGAATGAACACCCTTGGATTATGATCCAAGTAAGAGGTTTATCAATGGTTGGAAATTGATTTAAGCTTTAGTTGCGGATCATTAATTTCAACCTTTAGATTGGTTGTTATGAATTGTTAAGATTGAATGGAAATTTGATTGAAAATAGAAGTTGGAATTTGTGTTATTTTGGTAGTTATGTAGTTAAAGGTTAATTGTGTAATTGAACGATTGTGGATGCATAGGTAGTTAGAGACCAATGGTGCTTCGTTTTTGCAAAAGTATCAAGTAGGAATGTAAGGCAAAATGTCATTAGTAATTATGCATGAAACTTGGAATTTTTGAATGCTTTTGTCTTGAATTTTTGTGTGAATTATCCCATGACTTTAAGTGCTTTTGAGAAGTGATTTTGTGTTGAAAATAAATAATTTTTAATGGTGAAAACTCATGGATCAAATTGTGAATTTTTGGGCATAAATCAATGTTGGAAAATGTTGAAAAAACAAGTATTGAATTTAAGGAATAATGCATAGTTTTCCTTTTGTTTCTTGAATTTTTCATGACTTTTCCATGATTTCTTGATGATTTAACTTCATGATATGAATATCTAACTTGGTGTACCTTCTTCTTTGTAGCAAAGTGAGCACTGTGGTAGAAGAATGAACTTGAAGCAACATTGGAAAGTGAAGAACAAGCCATGGAAGTGAAGCTTGTGGAAGATAGAATTTGTTGAAACTTAACATTTATAACAAAATCATGACATAAATCATTTTTGATTAATAATGATGAATCATTTGATCAAATGCTTGTAGAACAGGTCTAGGAAAATTCAGGAGTCAAAATCGAGTGAATGGTCAACAATTGACCAAAAAGTCAATTGTACCCAAAAAGATATAGTTTTTTTTACCCTCTTTCATTTTAATCCATTCTTTTGATTTGTATCTCAAGTAATATGCACTGTACCACAAATTTCCAATAAATGAATAAAATCTTCTTTTTATTCCATTCTTTTGATTTGTATCTCAAGTAATATGCCCTCATACACAAAATGCTTGCAATCTCTTTAATCTCTCTTAAAGAGATCTCACACAAGGCCACATGCAAAATTGTTTGACATTGAAAGAGACTGTTATTGGGATCACAATTTTAACTCAAAACCTCATTTCTTCGTAAAAATGTTTTATTTGCCACCAATTTCTTTATATTCTTCAACATCTCTCCATTCATCATCTTAGCTTCACCGCTTTGATTTTTCCTACAAAAAATGTTATTTATTTTTAAAAGGCATCTTAAGAAAATACCATATAAAGATCTGTTTCCATATAAATATATAAATAAAAAATACATAAAATACATAACATTATATAAAAAAAATCCTTAAATTCCTCAGTGGCAAGTACATTGTTCTTCAAAATCTCGGTGATCGTTACAATTGTAGCTATAGTTGTGCCAATTCATGTCAATATTTTTATAAAATGTATTATATATCAATTAACATTAAAATATAAAAATGTTTAAGGAATATTGTGAAAATTGTTCGAATCAAAAGAAAAAAAAGGAAAATTTAGGTTTGAGAAAAATAAATACCCATTCCAATAGCAGAAACATCAACTTCATTGTGCTGCTGAATGTATCTCTGCATCAAAAGAGAAATTATTTCAACATTATATAATATTTTCAAATCAAAACAAAAGATTTCCAAATTTAAACCAGCTAATCTCAATCCAATGATCGCGGATGCATTAACATAAATATAAAATATCTGGCTGCAACGAATTTTGATCCGACATTACATAGCTATATATCAAAAAGTTATACATAATTTGTTTAGTGTTACACATAACTAAAATAAACCTTTAGATGCATAAAAAAGGATAGAATCTTCATTCTTTTTAATCCTGATTTACTTTACTTTCAGATTCAAAGAGTGGGCTTTTTGGGTACCGAATACATGTTACATTACAACACATCTAAGCATTGTGCAAGCAAAGAAATTTGTAGATGCATCAGAAAAATTGATTACCAAAAATTGATTAAATCAACCCCTTTTTACATGAGTCCAGATCTACTCCATTTCCTTATCCTCCATTTATTCATGTTTCTTTAATAGATTTTTGTCACGTAGAATTTAATAATTTGAATGGTCAAGATTAAAAACTAAAAAAATATTTTAATTAAATATGGACTATTGAAATCCTTTAATGTTTTTAACCATAGAATTAAATGTTTTTAACCATGTATCCTGTTTTAAATCTGGACCATTGAAATACTTTAATGCCACATGGCAAAGATATGTTAAATAAAATGGATTAAATGGAGGATAAGGAAATGGAGTGGATCTGAATTCTTTTTACACCTCTTGAAATTGGTATGAAATCCAACAATTAAAAATTCCAATTACATCAGCATCAAATCCAACCATTAAAAATTCTTATCTACTGAAATAAGCAGAATTTAAAGCTATAACTGATCTGAAATACTCTTCCAATTGCCGGGTCGAAATACTAGAATCCTTAATGATGTTCGGTTCCTGAAATCTCATTAAAATAACAACACCGATAAAAAAATCGAAATGGATTTAGGTCAAATGGAGAAAGAGAAAAAGGAAAGAAGAAACTTAGAAACTTGAAGCAAAATTATTGTAAACAAAAGGAAGAAGGAAGAAGAAGAGGAAAAAGAAAGAAAAAGAGATAAAGAATGAAGAAGAGAGAGATATTTTTGTAGATTTGTTTCAAATTGCAAGCATTTGTTATCTGAGCAAAAGGATCGTTGGAAAAAACAAAATATTGAAAAAAAATATTTTGGGTACAGTATGTTGAGATTTTGTTTTCCAAGACATTATTTTGTTTTCCAATACAAAAGCTATCCCATAAAGTTCATTTTCAACCAAGTGCCTTTATTTTTGTCCTTCCAAATCCAAAACGTGTTTTTCCCATGACTTTTCAATCAATTGGGTGTTTTTTTACCCTTCCAAGTCCATAACTGTGTAATTCAATTAATAATTAGTGGTTAGGTTTTAATTGTCAGCCAAATGGATTGGAATTTTGTAATTATGAACATAATTTACCCTCACTTTTGTCATTTGGAGCAAAATTAAGAAAAAGTTAAAATTGTATTAACCAGAACAGTTTCTTTTTTTATATTATAGATATTCATTAAATCATTAGACTCATATCTGTTACGGTTTTTATCATCAAGTATAAAGTTACGGTACGGATTTTTTAATCCCTAATCACAGTGGAATACGCGTGGAACTAAAAGTGAAAACGAAGAAACTTATTGAAACGCGGGTGTGTTCTTCGCAAGGTTTTACTACGCATATCACCAAAATCGAATAACCCTTCATAATATATTGCTTCACTAGGATCTAACCTTTAATAATTTATTCTCAAGCAATAGTTTTTGTGGGTAACTCAATTTTTCCGATCCCCAATTTTTGTTTGTATATATTTTTGGGTTCATGGAGAAGGTGATGAACATTCTGAAACCGAAGCCAAATCCTCAACAAATATTGAGAGATTGGCAACGCAGGCTTCGCCAAGAGTGTCGAAACATTGAGCGTCAAATTCGCGGTAATCCCCTTTTTCTCTATCTTTAAACCCTAATTGATTGTTTATGTTTGATTTCTGTGTTTGCGTGGTTTGTTTTAGATATTGAGAGAGAGGAAAAAACTGTGCAGAAGGCTATTAAAGAAGCTGCCAAGAGGAATGACATTGGCTCCGCAAAGGTTGATTTTTATTTTTGAGATCTGTGATTATGATGTCAACTTTCAATAGCATGAAGTAAAAGTTGGTATGTTTGAAGAAAAGTAAGTTTTTATTTATGATATTTGCTCAATTTTTATTATAGGCACTTGCTACGGAAATTGTGAGATCGAGGAAAACAGTGAACCGGCTTCATGAAAATAAAGCGCAATTGAATTCGATATCAATGCACCTTGGTGAAAGTGTTGGTAGGTTTTGCCATGTTTTATTTGTCTTAATTTGTTTTAGTTTTAATTTGAATAAATAGATTTGTCAACATTATTGAATTTGTTGATGATCAAATATTTTGCAATGGGAAAACTCAGCTGAGACTATCAATTCTATCTAGTATTGTTTTTGAGGTAGGGGAAAGAGCTGACTGTGATGTCTATATGGCATGCAAGTGCTTAAGGGAGAGCTGATTTTATTTCTTCATGGGAGGCATTTTGGGTGTGTTTGGATTGGGGCATCAGAATCTTTTATGTGCTTATATATTACTCTATGAGTGCTTATGTAAGTGTTTGGAGTTGATATGAAAGTAGCTTATATTGACTCGTAAGCTGTTTATAGCTAGTTTACATTTATAAGCTACAGAGAGTATCTTATCAAGTAGTTGTACGGAGCTCAATGTTATCAAATAGATATACATGGCGGTTTTTGGGATCACCGCAATGGTAAGTATCGGCTGATATTGCGGATTCTCCCCCCATAATCCAATATAATGGTGCCGCAAAGTGAACGGTATGGTGGGATTTTGGCTCTCCACCATGTCGTCATCCACCATCGACCACATTGACGGAGCTTATGGACTAGTATTACAAAATAACATCAGATCAGATCCTGTGCTCAATTCTCGTTTGCCTCGTTTTGTCTATCATATTAATTTTTGAAGTTAAGTTGTTTGTAAATCTTGAAGGTGCATGTTTGTCCTTGCGTACCGTAATGTGTACTCCATCTCACCCTTAATGTGTACTTCATCTCACCCATCTCTCATCTTTTGTTATTCTTCATAATTTTTATTTGAATATAAACATGAGACAGTGAATGATGAAAACACATAACCCCAAATGTTAGTTACTTAGTTTATGTTTCAAACTCCCCTTCTTCAAAACTCTGTCTTCATGGTTTTCCTAACGTTCCCCTGGTACTTTCCTGAATAGATGGAATTCTTTTTTTCTTTTTTTACTTTCTATTGGTGCATCATATTTTTGGGATTACTCTATTAATTAAATATTTTCAACATAAGTAGTTGATGTACAGCATATTGTTAGGCCTGTGAGCGAGTAAAACCCAAATGAACAATTGGTCCATCAAGGTAATAGAGGGCCTAGGATTTGGAAGGTATATCCTAGAAAGGGTTAGGTGGGAACTTCTAGTATTAAGTGAGTATTACAGTGACATGGTAGTAAGAGGTTGAGACTGTTAACCATTTCCTGAATATATGGAGTTGAACGTGGATCGAGGGATTGATTATGAAAATTGAGAAATTAGTTATGAGTACCTTCCTATAAGAGCCTAGCTCTGTGTTGGACTTGGGTTATTGTTCCTCTATATAATTCCTTCATTATTCATCAGTTCTATAGTCTCTTGATTATTTCTGTTTTTTACATTGTCTCTGATTCACTTTCTGGCTTGTAATACGAACTTTGGCTTCTGAGCAGTGCTTTGATTTCTAAGTACACGCAAGCACAGCCTTTAGGAATTGTTTAGTACGCAGGCATAATTGTTTTGTTTTAGATGGTTTTTAGTTTTTTTTTTCATTAGAGAAGATAAAGAGGTTCTGCTAATGTGATCTTATTTGAGATTTTTGGATTGTTTAAATAGAAGTAAGAATGCAAATTCAATAACTTTTTTTTAAGGATTAGAAGTCAGCAGGGGCAGGGAAGTTGTAGCCAAATGACAAACCTATGTTGTCAGAAGCACCGTGATCAGGCATATAGTGTTTTCACTGAGCAGTTGGGGTCTGCTGGGATGCAATTACAGTACTACCCGCGGCCAACAGTAGCGACGGAAGTGGCTGCTAATTGTGGAAAAGTTGTGGCAGAGAAGGCATTTCACAACCGCTTCTGTGTAAGGGTTTGCCACGCCCTGTGTTTTTTAAACAGTTCGCAATACCGTGCTTACCCCCTTATATGTTTCGTTTTAAGTTTATCAAGGGGTTGTTTGGTAATTTCACAATATCATGTTAATCACTACCATTCTTCCTACTCTCATTCAAGCCAAAATACACGACCTTTGTTCTTCCTCTTTGTTTCAAGTGAGAAGATGAACCATTGGGATGATGCTGCACAGCCAGGCACCTTTCCTCTTTGTTTCTGGAGACGGTGTCAGCTTTTCTGCCAACGGCAACTTCATCTGCGACGTTCTATGGGTTTGTTTTGCCCCCGTTCTTTGGTTTCCTTTCATCTGTTCTTTCCCCTTCTCTCCGTGAAATACTCAATATTGACACCATCATGTAGTTTAATTTTTGATTTATGTACAAGAAGTTAAGTTTTTATTTTCTGCTGTTGATTTTTAATTAGTAGTTTTATTTTTTTAAAGTTATTTAGAAGGTTAGTTATATTTGGTTTTGATTTGTTTCCTTTGTTGACCAAGGGTTTTGTGATTGTTAATGTTAGTGAGAAATTAATAAAGTTAATTATAATTATTGTATGATTACCACTTTAATTTTGTGTATTTTTCTATTTTGAGTATTCATGTTTAAGTTTGTATACTAATTTTTAGTCTTTGCAATAGTGGTTATCTTGCTATTCACTGTAGCGGTTATGGGGACCAGTGTTGCACACAATTATTTGAGATCAACATAGCAATAAATTTAACATGAGGGTAGAAGTGATAGAATGTATATTGGAGTGAATAGAGAGGAAATGGGAGTGTTTGAAAAAGTGCAGTTAGGGAGAGATTAGGGATCTTGAAATCTCTGGCTTGTATTCTTGTTTCCTGGACCTCACATTGAGCCATCGGAAGATTCCTCGAGTCCAATAGAGGAATATTTCTTTCTTTTTGTCTAGATTTTGGGTGATTGCACCAATCTTCAAGGACTTTCTTAATCCATAGTGTCAGACTTGGAAGCATAAAATCTGCAACTTATATTTTATTTGCCTAAAATAACTAATTAAAATGCCTAAAAATAAATTTTGTATGAAAGTCACAGTTAAATGATGAAAGAAAAAACTTCATTTTAATTGATATACGCCCTTTGTGATGCGTGATAAAAGTACTGACCGGTTTGCAAGTCATGTGAGAGCTTCACACCAAAACAAGAGAGGGGAAAGGGTTTATGGGGGTTACTGTCTGAGTCGTGCATTTTCTGGTTCAGCTGTTTTATCGCGAATTATTTTTTTATTTGGTCTTATACAACGACTCTGCAATGACAAATGGTCACTAGAGTTTAGAACTATGTTAAACTGGAAGTTCATGATTTGGGTTGCTTTTGCAGCGATTTCTCGTACTGTGGGACATCTATCGAAGAGTGCTGAGGTTATGAAGCTTGTCAATAACCTCATGAAGGCCCCTGAAATGGCTGTGGCTATGCAAGAGTTCAGCAAAGAAATGACTAAGGTATGCATTCAATACACTCTCTCCTCTCGATAATTATAAAACATAATTGCATGTTAGTTATTAGTAATGTCTTATGTTTCAGGCAGGAGTCATTGAAGAGATAGTAAACGATGCTGTTGACTCGGCATTAGATTCTGAGGACATAGAGGATGAGATAGAAGAAGAAGTTGACAAAGTGTTAACTGCAATAGCTGGTGAGACAGCTGCACAACTTCCTGAAGCTGCGAGGAAACAAAAGGTGAAGCAACCTGGTCAAAGTGTTGGGGCTGCAGAGGAGGTATGTGCAATTCGATTTTGCTGAAAATCAAACTCTTTTAGTGTCTGAGTTAAACTAATTATGGATTGCATTATTATTTACAGGAAGAGGCTATAGCTGAGGGTGTTGATGATGAAGAGGAAATGGAAGAAATTAGGGCCAGATTGGCTAAAGTCAGGTCATAAACGAGTTTATACTCTAGTTTTGCAATGCAGCCTCTGCATTGTACCTTGATATATATATTTTAAGCGAGATGTTGACATCTTTGACATCTTTGTATCCCATTTGTATTGGAAAATATGAAAAATATATATCACCAATGGCAACAGAGTTCATATGTAAATTACAAACAATCGAAGTTTTAAGTTTATATTATTGAGGACAATACTAACTTTATCCATGGTTGAGGATTTATTTTACTTAAAATCGGGATTTGTGGTAGAGATTACAGTCCACCTCTCGGAGTCTTGAGGGTTTGAAATGGTTTATTTTATGAAGTAGCGTTTGACATGTCCTCCCTCCGGTCATTATTATAAGCAAAAAAAACACCGTAAATCTTGATCACTATTATAAGTAAAAGTCATTAAATTTTAGACTAGTTAATACTTGTATTACTATTATACCTTTAATTTAATTCAAAAGCATTTAATGTTAAAAGTTGATTTATCAAATAAACTAAGGATATTATCGTTAATTTTGTTAAATGTACTTTTAAGAGTTGGGTGTTTGAGGGGAAGAGAAGAATTTATGAAAGATATTGTAAATTTTAAAATCCATTAAAATATTTCAAAGTAGCTATTATTTCAGTTTTACAAAAGTAAAAATATGGCTTCAACATTCATCCAAAGTCACACGAGGACGGGTTCAATATCTTAGTTTCCCCGTCATTTGAGTCTGGGTCAAAAGCAAAACCGCACATACATGCTTAAGAAATCCTAACTTAGCATATCATTCTGGTTACTTACTAATTATAGTCGACATCTTTAATGTTAATTACTTTGTTACACATGCCTTATGTTCATTTGCACTCCCTACCATTATATATTAGAGGAGTTCTTTCTATTCTTTATGGGTGCTTTTCCACCACGGTGAAAAACACAACTCTTCTTAGAATGTGGAGATGCATTTCTGAATGCATTCTTTTGACACACTTATCAGCAAAAAATGGTGAACCATTCTTATTGTCAAAATTTAGTTCGAAGATGCATCTTCGTATCAACGTTACGGTGAGTTCGCAGATACATCTCTGTAAAAATTCTTAATTAAAAATTTAGCGAGTTTTACGAAGATACATCACTGGACGCGTTTAATTAATATACCTGTGCCAGACTGTACCCCTTTTCTTTTTCATTTGCTGCAAATTCACTAAAATCCTTTTTGAGCTCGTGAGCAAGTTTCCTCAAGTTCATTTTTAAAGGTTCAACACTACTACTGCGACACTACTTTCAATCACTGGTCATTCCACTCACTCCATTGAAGTTTTTCATCCACAAGTCTCATTTGGTAAGTTTCTCATTTTATTTATTTTTTGAGATATGATGAATGTATTAGCTAAAATAAGTTGTTTAAGATGCATTAGGTAGTAGTTACATTCAAAATAGGTAGCGGGCATAGACATGCATTTCCATTTGGTTGAAATTTAGGACATCGATGGCTTTCTGCCATTTCTACAACTTGTGAGTTTATCTAGAGATGCATCTCCGGATATTGTTTGAACTGGTTAATGGAAATGCATCTCAGGATTTTGCCTTGATTGTATTTTGATGTGATATTCTGGTTTTAAGCTCTGTTTGGTAACTGATCGTACCTGATCAGAAAGTAGACTAGTGGCCAGCAACGTCGTGAGCTCCGCTACTTCGGTGGTGGTGAGACGGTGGGGGGGGGGGGGGGGTATACCTGCAAGGTGCTCCAATGCCAAAGTCAGGAAAGGAACAAGCTAGTACAGAAAGTGAGAGTGAGAAAGTTAAAATACCTGACCCTCTAATGAAAAAGGGTATTTATAGGCTGCCCCCAGCGGCGGGCCAACGGTCATCTGCACTGGGTTGGGTCGCAAGATCCAATGCAGACAACTGTCAGGGCTTACGTGGCGTAGTGAAGACCAACACGTGGTCTTCGCCCTGGAGTAACGGTCCCGTGATCTCCGAAAAATGGGTTAACCGACTCTTTCGGAAGTGGGTGTTACCTGATGACGTGTCCTCGCGGGGAGGAGAACGTGGAGAACGAGGGGGAAGGGCGTGACCCGTCCTCGGGGTATGTAACCTCTGCTCGACAGTAACTAATCATTACATGTTCGAAGATGAAGAGGTCCAGGTGTGCTCGACGTCAGACAAACTTGGGCCTTATTGGGCCGCATCGCAATATTGGGTTGGGCTTGCCCGACAGATGGGCAGGCACCAGCCCAGTCCAGAACAGGAGCCCCCTAAGTCGTTGCTCCAAAGTGTTGGAGTAATGACTTAAGGGTCAGCCCCTCCGGAGAGGATATCTGCTAAATAGGGCAGCGTGCTCGTAACGCCGAGTTAGCGGAAAAGTAGGTGATCAGGAGCAGGGGATGCTCGACGGGCAGGAGTCTCGAAGATTGAAGTCTGCCCGAGTTTCCAATGTCATTCTTGGGCGACGACGCGGGGAGATGAGAGGGGATGAACGCGTTCATCATCCGGGCATCAGGGTAAGTGAAAGGGCGTACGCGGGAATCCGCGTGCCATGCGTCACTTGTTATTAATGCCTAGGGCGGCTAGGGCTAGGGCACTCAAGTGCCTAGGGACACCTCGAGTCACGTGACGACCCTATAAATAGGAGTGGAGTTCGTGCCATTTGCACGTTTCCACTTTTTTCGCTCCGTGTTTTCTCTCCTCCTCTCCTACTTTTGTCGCCGTCCTTCCACCATACGCCGCCGCACCGGAAACTCTTAACCACCGTCTCAAGTAAGTTTCTGGCTCCCTTTTTCTCTTTTATGTTTCCTACGGTGGTTTCTCCGGTGAACTGATGAAGTCTCCGGGGAGGCCACGGAGTTTCCGGCGAAAACGACGGAGCTTCTTTAGGTTTTCGATGAATATTAAGGGGAGTTGGGATGAGTATCCCGGGGATCTGTTGAAGGTCCCGAGGACACAGGATAAATTCCTCGGGGACACAGGATGAAGGCGCCAGGGACCTAATGAAGGTCCCGGGGACGTTCGATGAATACCCCGAGGACGCTGGGTGAATGTCTCGAGGACATGGGACAAAGATACTGAACACACCTGCGTGTGACCCCGATCACAGTGGTCGGAGGGTTGTTCCACTGAGCAGTTCCCCGTACCCTTTCTTCTCCCTTTCACTTGATCAGCGGTGGAAGGGTGATTTTGATCTAGGCTATCGAATTCACCAGTTTCCTCTGCTTTTCAGGTAAAAATGGCTGATAAGAGAATTGAAGGGATTATTGAAACTGAAGATGAGCCCGACTCCCCAGCTGCGCCGAAAAACGGTACTCGACCGCCCGAGGAATGGGATGGGGAGGAGCCTCTGGGTTTCCCTTCGCAATTTGTTCCAGGTGGCCCTGACGCCTTCGCTACTATCGAGGACCTCTACGAAGGTTCCGCGCGGAGTTGGCGGGCGTACAAGCCACTGGAGCATCACCGAATATGTTCGACGTTCAGAAGGACACGATTTTTTATGTATGAGTTTGTCTTTCTGGAGGCGGTTCTACTTCTGCCCTTCAGTGGTTTTCAGCTGAGAGTGTTTTCTTGGTTACGCCTCGCGCCTTCCCAACTTCACCCAAACACAATTGCTTTCGTGCGGGCATACGAGCTCGTTTGTAAATATCTCGACGTCGAGGCCACAATCCCCCTCTTCTTCCGTATCTTCCACCTACAACGACAGACGGTGGAGGGCCGTCATAGCTGGGTGTCCTTTAAGCAGCCACAGAGGTTGTTTCAGGCATATCTGGATTCTGTCCGGAACTTCAAAATCCTATGGTTCGTCATCAAGCCCCTCACCCGCGCGGCCACCAACACCTTGTACAACTGTAGTGTAGCGCGGTTTTTGTGGTTTCGAATCACTATCGCTTTGTTATTACATTTCGATTCATTTTTTATCCTGTGAAGCTGATTAAGGAAGGGAAATAGATGTCTCCAATTAACCCTGCTTGCATACTCAGTTTAAACAGTCAAAACTGTTGGTTTACAGATGCTATAAAAAAGGAGGGTCTGTCTTTGGTTATTTGCTTAAAAAATAGTGTCTGGGCTATTTGCGAGGCTTTTGGTAAGGTGTTAGGTCTGATGCTTCTTGATTGATGTATGGAGGTACTGGACTTTGAGTTTTTGATTAGTATGCTCGCTAAGATTTCACAATCTTATGCCTACGTATTCCCGTTCAATGAAATAGGGAAATCAGAGCGATCGTAGTTCCTCCTATTCTATGGGAGGAAAGAGATGTTTTGGTGTCTTGTTCAAAGCCCAAGATTGAAGCTAAAGGTGATTTGTATCTTGTTCAAAGCCCAAGATGTGAAGCTAAAGGTTTGACTGAGAGAGAACTTGTCATCTCTAAAGAGGAATTGTTGATGTTTGTATGCTGTGAGCAAAGCACAAATTTGATGCTAAAAGGTTGATTGACTCAACCGGGGATTTCTTTATTCAAAGCCTAAGAGGAGGCTAGAAGTTTGACTTTTCCGGGGAAAATGTTCTTTCTGTCTTGTACAAAGCCCAAGATTGAGGCTAAAAGGGATTTTGACTTCGTTGGGGAGAATGTATCTTGTATAAAGCCCAAGATGGAGGCTGAAATGGTTTGACTCAACAAGAGAGTACTTTTATATGTCCTGTAAAAACCCTAAGACAGAGGCTAAAAAAGGTTGACTCAACAAGAGAGTCTTGAACAGGTGATTGACTCAACAAGAGAGTCTGAAGGTTGATTGACTCAACAAGAGAGTCTTTTATACTCAACAAGAGAGTGATTTGTTGTCTCGTACAAAGCCTGGGATTGAGGCTAAAAGGAGATTGACTCAACAAGAGAGTCTTTTATACTCAACAAGAGAGTGTTTTTATATGTCTTGTACAAAGCCCAAGACGAAGGCTAAAAGTGGTTGACTCAACAAGAGAGTCTTTTATACTCAACAAGAGAGTGTTTTTATATGTCTTGTACAAATCCCAAGACGGAAGGTAAAAGTGGTTGACTCAACAAGAGAGTCTGAAAAGGTTAGCTCCGCTGGGGAGAATCATTTGTACAAAGCCCAATAGGAGGCTGACTTACTGCTGAGAATTATTGAGATCCTGAAGCGGGTCCAAGTGTGGGGAACTCTTATGAAAGAGACCGAGTTTCTGCTGGAGATTCATCCAGAGTGATCGGTGTTTTTTCCTATGTTTGAAAGGAACTAGAGAATGTATTTGAGACTCAAGAGTTTTAGACTGTCCAAGTCTAGAGTTTTATCTTTTGTACAATGCCCAAGAGGAGGCCCGGGTGTTAAGGGATGTGTATCAACCTTAAAATGGCTGGAGTTTTGACGCGGGAAAGACTGCTCTAGGAAAGGATGACTAAGTTCTGTCTTATACCTTTAAGAGGTCGCCAGGGTCCTTTTATTAAGCCCAAGAGAAGGCATGAGAACTTCTAAGAAGCCGAAGGGTCCTTGTACAATGCCCAAGAGGAGGCGGGGATGCTTTTAGGAAGCCTGTGGGTCCCCAAACCAAGAGAAGTTCAAGAAATGCAATTCACAGAGAAGAGATCATTCAAGGAAAGTTCAAGAATTTGGAAGAAACTCAAGAGATGCCATTCATGGAGAAAAAATCATCTCTGGGGAGTTAGAGTTTCTTTGACAATTTCTTAGGGTGACAGTCTGAGAAAAGGTTCACCGAGAATACTGCCTTTCTCTTTGTTCCATATTGTTTAACCGCAAGAGAAGGGAAGACTGTATATGGAAATCCTATGGGGATCTAGTTTTGTTCGTATTTAAAGAGTGACTAACAGGGCTTTACCTAGTTCTAGACGTAGTTGCCGGGGAAAACTCTAAATAACTATACTGGTATTACACAGTGGATATGTGACAAGTATATAAAAGGGTGTGAAAGGAGACTTACAGTGAAACAACCCCACAATACAGTTATATACATATGAAAGCGGTAAATGAAAGCGGATAAACATTTACCCGTTGTAAAGCTTCCTGAAGGTGCGAGAAAGACACAAGAAAGGGGGGTTTGAATTGTGTATTTGCTCTTTTGACTACTTTTTGTTTCTTGTTGTTGAATCACTTAGGATTACATCAGAGTTCGTTGAAAGACTCTGACTGGAAACGTTACATTCAGACTTGCTAAGCACGAGGCTTCAGAACTAACAAGAGTCTGAACTTACGATCCATTTCTCAGAACTTGCAGTGCAGAAGCTTATCAGAGTTAAGCTGTAAGGTTCTGACTTGCATATGTAAGGTTCTGATACTCAATATAGAAACATAAATAAGAACAACAAGCATAAGAGTAAAGGACACATGATATATCCTGGTTCACCACAAAGGCTAATCCAGTCCACCCTTCTCAGGTGATTTCGCCTTGAACACAAGGTCTTAATCCACTATAATCAATCTCGATTACAGATGCACGGGCAACAGCCGGTGACTAACCACTTGCACAACCGTGCTGTGACTAACATACAATGAACCATTCAGGGATTCAACTTAATGAATATAATGAACATTGACCTGAAGGTTCCAATCTCGCAAGATCTACTGCTAGGCTTTCACAGCTAGACGTTCAGGGATTCATCGCAATGAATGTAATGCTACTGACCCTATTTCAGGCTTTTCCCACAATGACATCTCGCCATTGTCTTCTCGAGTCTCCGGTCACACTGACCACTCAAGGAATCCTAATTCACCCAGAATTAGTTATACAGGAGATTATAAAGATGCTTCTTAACAAGCAGATTACTCCTAAGTTTAAGTACAAAGAACACACAAGTGTTCAAGCAAGATGTGAGCAACAGCTCCTTGCTATTCTAAGAAACTACAGAGATGTATAATGATTTGATAGTTGTTGACATCTTGTAGATCTTCTTCTTCTTCGTCTTCGGGGCGAGCAAGCTTTGAGCAACAACTACTTGCTTCAGATCTTCAATGTAGCGCTGACGAGAAGGTGGTTGATGACTTGACTGATTTGCAATGTTGTCTTCTTCATCAACAACTTCTATACCAATTCATTGTTGTTGTGTTGAATGATGATCTTTGAGTAACAACAAGGGCCATGTGCAAATGGTGATAGCTTTGGATATTCTAAGTGTTACAACGAGAACTCATCGTTGTTGCTATTTTCACACAATGACTGTGATCAATTCCCCATTTATGAACTTGATCGATTTGTGGACTTCGTCATCTTTAGAAGCGAATATTCTTTCCTTTAAATAGCCCAGTAGAAATATAGCCATTTGAAATATTGTTGGCTATTGGAAAAGAGACGTTGCGTAATAACTAGCTGTACTGACACATCTCCTTTTTGTTGTGGGAGAAGTGACGGGGTATATCTTTCTTGGGCGCCGTGTACAATTACTCACAACGGTAACATGTGACTTCTGAAATTCAGAGGCTTCTGATGGTTAATGGATGAAGCATGAGTAGAGTCTTCTTAATCAGGATATCTGATATATCAAGTCTCAGTTATTTGAAGAAGTCCATTAGGAATCAGTCTTCAAAACTTCAGCACTTGTCTTTGAGTACGTTATCCTTTACTTCTTCAAGTCTTCCGAAACTTTAGAACTTGTCCATTAGGAATCTGTCTTCAGAGTCTTCAATACTTGATCTTCAGGACCCTAATCTTTAGAACACATAAGTCTTCAGAGTCTTTCTGCATTTGGTCTTCAGAGCCTTCCGCCTTCAAAACTTCAAGTCATGAGAGTCTTCAACACTTCGGTTCTCTTCTTCAGGAGCTTCGTAATCTTCAGAATCTCGATCACTTTCAGAGAGCATCCACAAGAGCATTGCATTAGCAATATCGGCATCCTTGGATCTGACTGATCACGGTCAGATACAGAAGCGTTCTTGCTCCTTGGGACTTGTGTCACACATAGTAACTTCGCATATTATCAATTTCGCTCATCAGGCTGGTGCTTGTTGGATCTGATAATTTCTATGAATATGATCTAAACACAACACACTTTAGAACATAAAATGGTTCTTTAACAAATACGTATTGTTATCATCAAAACATAGATTGACTTGTAGAGACAATTCTTGCTCTCACACTTCCATGCTGTTTTGTTAGTTGTTCAACAAAGAAATTATAGAAAGTTTTGATAACAACATATGTTTGAATTCAAAATCAAAGGAGAAAGTACTTTGAAAAGATTGTTGGGGCTTACAGCTCAAGGAGAGGCCCAAGTTTTAACGATGATCGCACCGTTGTTTTGAAAACTGTACAGAGGGAATTATATAATATGTGAGGCCCAAAAAGTTTTTATGTACAAAGGAATGGGTCTTACACTCTATTAAAGGCCCAAAGATTTATTTTTGCTCAAGAGATGAGACTTACAACTCAAGGAGAAGCCTAGGGTTACTTGTTTGAAAACGGCGATCGCGCCGAGGTTTTTGAAAACACAATGGGTCTTATACAACATCTGAGGCCCAAATCATTTTGGTTTCAAAAAAGGGTTGGGTCTTACACTCTATTAGAGGCCCAAAGAGATTTAAAGAAAAGAAATGGGGCTTATAACATGAGGGTAGGCCCAGATGATTTTATTTTTGAACTGGCGATTGCGCCGAGATTTTTCTTTTAACGCAGAGGGACTTATACAATATCTGAGGCCCAAAATTGTTTTGGTTAAAAGGGGATTGGGTCTTACACTCTATTAGAGGCCCATGAGTGTTTGAAAATGATTGATGAGGGTTGAATTAATCAAAACCCTAATTTTGTTTAAAAAAGGAATTAATTTTGTTAAAAAATTAATAAAAAGTGTTGAAAACATGTGAAAAATGAGTGGTGATCTTGGATCAATATTTCAAAAATCATGTTTATATCCACAAAATGATTGGAAACCAATTAAATTTGGAAAATCAAGGAGGAAAAAATATTTAAAATGTAAAAAAAAAACAAATAAAAGATTAATTCTTTGAAAAAATACCAAGTATATGAAATAAATAATATTTTTGGAAATTTTTGGTAAAATAAAATATTTTAACATTTTTGTGAGTTATTAAAAAAAGAATCAACTCAAAATCATTAAAACTCAGAGAGAAATTAATTTTTGAATCAATTAAATAAAATCACAAAATTCAAATATTCAAATTTGTGAAAAGGCGCCAAGAACATGGGCCAAGAACACGCACGAAGGGAGTTTTGCTCAGATTTGCATTTTCTATCCAATCTCACTGAATACCTGATAAAATCATCAATCCACATATCAATCTGCTCGTTTTCACCTCACGATCATGTCAATGGTCTTTAATTTCATTTATTTTAAGCATGGAATAAGAAATAAAGACAAAACCTCAAGAACCCTAAAATTTGCATGAAGGCTGAGAATTTTGATACACGATTCAAACAAAGCAATTAATTGAGGGGAAACATTCTATGCATGATTATGAACATTTGGAAAAAGTATTGTGCGAGGAAATATGCATAGATTAAGAGATGACCAAGTTTAGGCTTACTTGAAGGTCGTGACAGCAAGAGCAATGTGATTTTTGAGTTGGAGGTGTTACAAATGAGTTGTGATGATCTGAACAGCTTCCCTACACCATATGGAGTGTGTTTGAATGCTTGGACTTGATTGGAAATGGCTGGATCACTTCATGGCATCTCAACTGCAACTTGGTTGAAAACATGAGCAACTGGCCGGTGATTCTGAGAAATCAGTGTTACAGTTGTGTGTTTAGTGTTTGATCTGCTCACATATGATGTTTATGAGGTGTTAGAGCAATTGGTTTGAGTTGAATTGCTCTCTGCTGAAAAATTCGATAGTGACTTGCTAAGAAAGGCATTTTTGAGAGTGAGAAGATGATTTTGAGAAAGGCAAGTGTTGTAGGCCTTTGGTGTATTTAAACTGAGCACAAATGAACTCTATTTATAGTAGAGAAAGTTTGTTTTGCAAGCAATAGTGAATGGCAACAGCAGCAAATCATTGTCCAATTGCATCACTTTGGAATCTTAAGTCTCCTCTAGCCATTGACTAGAGGTTAGAGCACAGGCATTTGGTTCCCTAGTTCAGAGATCATCCTTGACTCATTCAGTTGGAAAAGGCTCAGTTCGTGTCACCTTGGTGCATCCATTGAATGATCCAAAACAAAATTGGAGTCTTGTCCCCTTTTTAGGCATTTCTAGGTTTGACATGCTACTTTTGGTTCCAAAGACTTGGGAGGCTTATGGATCAGTGTTTGTTCCTCCTTGGTCTCCCCCTGAGGTGTTCATATGGATAAACTTGTTTGTTATTTGCACAAATTGCTCAAATCGAGCAAAATGCACAAATCTGCCTTGTTATGACAGTTGCAGCAAGGCATATTGCCATTGTCATAACTCTTAGCCAAATGGGATTTGATAGAGTTCTTGGCCATTTTGGAAAGCTCTCATATGATATAACACGTGGGTGATCATAGTTTGTCTTGACACTTTTTGGATCTAAGTGAAAAATGCCCTTTCATTTTGAAAAAAGTGAAACAGATTCTGACTTGGTGAAAATTTCACTAAGTGTTGGAAAAAGTGGCATTTTCATGTTTTTTCATTTTGGTCACTCCATAACTAAAAATCCATGAAGAATTGGAGTGAGGTGTAGTTGACACTTTTAAAGTATACCATGAGAGCTACAAATCCATCTTTGGATCAACCAAAATGGTTGCTTGGATCTCAAGTTATGATCCTTGGAAGTTGGTACCCTAGCCACTTTGTTCCATAACTTCGAAAATTTCTAAGTTTTTTATGGTTACCCCTTTTACAAGTTATCCCACTTTTCTTGATTTTTCTTGATTAATGATGATTCCAATCACACATTAACATCATTTTAGGGTTAGGGAACCATAATTGATCAAAAAGTCAAAAAGTCAAACTTTGACTTTTGGGCACAATTGACTTTTTATCAGATGAATTCCAAACTGTGCGATCCTCTATGAAATCAAGTCCTTGACCTAAATCAAACTTGATGGATTGATTTCATAGGTGTTATAGGGTGTATTGAATCATGTCCCAAGGTTTGGGAGCATGTCATGGACAAAAGTCAAAGGCACAGTTGACTTTTTCCGCGAAACCCTAACTGTGGTTCTGATGAACTTGAAACTTGTGAATCAAGCGTCTTGGATCAATCCATTGTTGAAAATGGATCAATGTAGTGTATTAGGGACCCTCAAATCATGTCTTGAGGTCTTGGGTCATGTTTTGTCCCAAAAGTCAACTTAGGGGTGAATTAGGTCAAGAAACCCTAATTCCTGATTTTTTATGAATGCATCCCCTGAGGCTAAATTGACTTGATGATTGGGTTTATGAGGTCCCTTAGAGTATTTTGGGTTATGCTTTGAAGCATTGGCTCATGTCCAGAGAAAAAATTCCATCTGGAGGCCCTGGTCGACCAAAACCCTAATTTGGTGACACTGGCGATCTTGAGGCTTAATCCACTTGGAATGTTGCAGCCTTGTGCTTGATCCTTGATGTGGGAGTCCTCTTGATCCATTATGGATGTTTGAGAGGTTTTGACAAGTTGATGATCATGTCATTCCTTGATTGATCCTTTGTCTAAGAGCTCTGAGAGGGCTTGAAACCCTAAGTCTTGTTTGTAGTGAATGCTCACCCATCTTTGGGGAGACTAATGAGGTATGATGGTTCATCCATATTGTGATGATGGTTTGCACAATGATGGTCAAAATTTGGGGTATGACAGATGCCCCTATTTAATCTTCTTGGACCCGAAGGTGTGAATGGCGAAGGTATTCAGGCATTCGGCGTGCAAGATGATTAAATATCAGAATACCCGGAATTTTGACAGTGGTTTTGAATGGTAGTTTGGTCATCCATCTTATTTTTCTAAGCGTTGATGCTTAGAAAAGGTAAAACTTCCCCTCGATCCTGGTTTCCTTCCAAGGAACTGGTCTAAGTTTCTTTTGTAAACTTCCCCTCGATCATGGTTTCCTACCAAGGAACTGGTCTCAGTTTCTAAAATAAACTTCCCCTCGATCCTGATTTCTTTACCAAGGAACTGGTATTTGTTTCTGATATAAACTTCCCCTCGATCCTGGTTTCCTACCAAGGAACTGGTCTCAGTTTCTGATATAAACTTCCCCTCGATCCTGGTTTCCTACCAAGGAACTGGTCTCAGTTTCTGATATAAACTTCCCCTCGATCCTGGTTTCCTACCAAGGAACTGGTCTCAGTTTCTTTCTTCAATAAACTTTCTTGACAAGGGACGCTATTCGTAGCGGTTTTCCTTAAACTTCTCGACGAATTTTCCTGGGAGATGCCATTTGATGGGAAAACTTTTGATGTCAGACTTGCTGGGGAAACCCATTCGTCTGAGCTGTAGAGGTGCACAAACTTCTCTGTGGGAGATGCCACTTATTGACTCTACTGGGGAAAAATGAGTCTCTTGAGAGAATACTTTCGCTTGGGGATATTACATCACACTTTTCCTCGAGATCTTATCGGAGGAAATGCCATGTGCCGTAATCTAATTTGGGAGGTGCTGATGACCTTTTCGTCAGCAAACTTTCTGAAGAAGAACTGATGTATTGCCGAATCTTTGATTAAGAGGCTTTCCTTGGGAATTTTCCTTAATCCGGGAAAGCGAAGATATCATCTTCAAGGGTGAAGAGTGACGTTTGTCGAAGGTCTTTTCGTCTTTTTAGAGGTTCAAGTTATCAAAGTGGTCGAAGACCGTGTCCATCCCAGAAATAATTGGAAGAGAGATTATTCAGACACAACAATTCTCGATGAGGAAAGAACTGGCGACTCGATTGAGAAGACTTTTATCACTAGGGGATAAGACCGACTAGAGTGATAGTGATGCAATATGAATATGAATGTAAATTAATAATGCATGATGTATGTATGTTTATGCTGACGAAACTGACATGACATACAGACTAATAGATGAACACGACTGGATACTCGACCACTACAGGGGATGAAAAGTATCACTGGTTTAAAAGTAGCAATTCTTCCTTGCTTAGGAGAGATAGTTCCTGTGGGGAACAACGTTGGTCGGGCTTAGGAGATAAGAACTCTGCCAGGGATGTCTGATGAAACAGGGTCTCTGACATAGCTGATCCTTCATACAGGCGCAGTGGTTTAAAAGGAGTACTTTGATTCATCACTTTGAGGTTCGATTACTTCTGGAGAAGCGATCGAGGTTATTTCGATGTTCAACAGTTAAAAGAAATTGCCATTTTTATTTTGAAAAGCAGACAAATTTTGACAAGTAAATTTATTTTTTGTTTTATTTCAAGAATCGTTAATCACATTAAAACGTCATTCTGTAAAGCTAAAACAAATGAGAATTGCAAATAAAAGCACTAGGGCTCAAATTTTATTGATAGGATGGAAATCAGCCAAGCGCATGATTCCATGGAGTATTTACAAAGTTAGAAAATGGTAATTTAAGGGAAAAGGGCTACATTGTAACATAACGATCGCTATCCTTCTACCAACTTTGAATTCTGGGCATCCTGAGCTTCTGTCGAAGATGTCCTTAACTGGTGTTTTCCTGACCGATGTCATTACTACTGCTGAGGGATTTGCCCCTTTGTTGAACATATTTACTTGCCATTATCCCTAATTTTTGCCTGGATTGTACTATGATGTTTCCAATCCACCGGGATGGTTTTTGCTCATGTCTCTAATTTTTTCCTGGACCGCCCTTTCGGGTTTTCAATCCACCGAGACGTTTTTATTTTATTTTATTTTATTTAGGCGAAGTATTTCTTGACTACTTCAACATTTGTGGGGTAGGCAAATTCCTCTCCATCCATGGTTGCGAGTCTCAAGGCGTCGCCTAAGAAGGTTTTCTTGACCACGTAGGGGCCGTCATAATTCGGGGTCCACTTGCCCCGAGAATTAGTGAGAAAGGATTGTATCTTCTTGAGCACAAGGTCTCCTTTTCTGAAGACGCGAGGTCGGACCTTTTTATCAAACGCCTGCTTCATTCTCTGTTGATACAACTGACCATGGCATAAAGCTGTTATTCGCTTTTCTTCGATCAGATTCAGTTCATCGTGTCAACTTTGACACCATTCAGCTTCTGTTAGCTTAGCTTCCATCAATACCCGGATTGATGGGATCTCTACTTCTATGGGGAGCACTGCCTCCATGCCATATACTAGAGAGAAAGTGGTTGCCCCTGTTGAAGTGCGGACAGATGTTCGATAACCGTGAAGCGCAAAGGGTAGCATCTCGTGCCAGTCTTTGTAGGTTACAACCATCTTCTGAACAATCTTCTTGATGTTCTTGTTAGCCGCTTCTACCGTTCCGTTCATCTTAGGGCGGTAGGGAGATGAGTTATGGTGTTCGATCTTGAATTCAGCGCACAACTCTTTCATCATCTTGTTGTTCAAGTTAGACCCATTATCCATAATGATCTGGCTTGGAACACCATAACGGCAGATGATATTGTTTTTGATGAATCGGACCACCACTTGTCGGGTTACCTTAGTGTATGACGTTGCTTCAACCCATTTGGTGAAGTAGTCGATGGCTAACAGGATGGTTACCTTAGTGTATGACGTTGCTTCAACCCATTTAGGTTCAATCATGCCAATCATGTCGATTCCCCATATGGAAAAAGGCCATGGGGAAGAGAGATCTTTGAGATATGTTGGCGGTACATGGATCTTGTCTGAGTATATCTGAAACTTGTGACACTTTCTCATGTACTTGTAGCAATCGGATTCCATGGTCAACTAGTAGTACCCTGCTCTTAGAATTTTTCTAGCCATTGTGTGTCCTTTGGCATCCCAAAGGATCCCTCGTGAATTTCTTTTATCAGCATGTCTGCTTCTGGTTTGTCTACGCAGCGGAGCAAGACCATGTCGAAGTTTCTCTTATAGAGTGTATCACCGCTCAGGAAGAAGCTGCCTGCCAATCTTCTGAGGGTCTTTTGGTCCTTTTTGAATACCCTAGAAGGGTACTCTTATTTCTGAAGGAAGTATTTGATATCGTGATACCAAGGTTTTTCGTCTATGACTGCTTCAATCGTGAAGATGTAAGCAGGCCGTTCAAGGCGCATTATGTCAATCTTAGGTAAGTCGTTCCATTGACCTACGCTAATCATGGAAGAGAGAGTGGCCAATGCATCAGCCATCTGATTCTCTTCATGAGGGATATGATGAAACTCGATTCTGTTGAAGAAGGGTAACAACCTTATTGCGTAATCTTTGTAAGGGATCAGCCCGGACTGGTATGTGTTCCAATCTCCTTTGATCTAATTAATAACAAGGGCTGAATTGCCATATACATCCAAGTTTTTGATCCTTAAGTCGATCGCTTCTTCGAGACCCATGATACAAGCTTTGTATTCGGTCTCGTTGTTTGTGCACTTGAATGTCAGTCGGGAGGTGAAAGGAATGTGGGTACCCTGAGGCGTTATGATGATTGTCTCAATTCCGTTTCCATAATGATTGACAGCTCCGTCAAAAATAAGTCCCCACTGGGAACCTGGTTCCGGCCCTTCATTGGGTAGCAGTTCATTGCAATCTTTCATTTTTAGATACATAACATCTTCGTCTGGGAAGTCAAATCCAACTGATTCTTGATCGTCAATCGGTTGATGAGCCAAATGATTGGCTAAAATGCTTCCTTTGACGTCTTTCTGAGCATGGTACTCGATGTCGTATTCCGATAACAACATCTGCCAACGGGCAATCCTTCCCGTGAGAGCAGGTTTTTCAAAGACATACTTGATCGGATCCATTTCGGAGATTAACCAAGTAGTGTGGAAAATCATGTACTGGCGAAGACGTTTGGCTGCCCAAGCCAGAGCACAACAAGTTTTCTCAAGCATAGTGTACCGAGTCTCGCAGTCGATGAATTTCTTGCTCAAATAGTAAATGGCAGACTCTTTCCTTTTGGTTTCGTCTTGTTGGCCAAGTACACAACCCATTGAGTTTTCCAAGACTGTTAGGTAGATGATCAGTGGTCTTCCTTCCACTGGAGGTGATAGAATCGGCGGGTTCAACAGGTATTCCTTGATACTGTCGAAGGCGGTTTGGCAGTATTTTGTCCAAACGCAGTCCTGATTCTTTTTGAGTAATTTGAAGATTGGCGCACACACCGTAGTCATGAGGAATATATATCTGGAAATGTAATTCAGACGTCCCAGGAACCCCCTGACTTGTTTTTCAGTCCGCGGAGAAGGCATTTCTTGAATGGCCTTAACCTTGTCAGGATCAACCTCAATTCCTTTCTGGCTGACAATGAACCCTAGCAGTTTCCCTGAGCGAACACCAAATGTGCACTTATTGGGATTCAAGCGGAGTTTGTACTTTCTCAGAAGCTCGAATAGCTTTGACAGATGAGTCACATGCTCTTCTTCCGTCTTAGATTTGGCAATCATATCATCGACATATACCTCAATTTCTTTGTGTATCATGTCATGAAATAGAGTAGTCATGGCCCTTTGATAGGTTGCCCCGACGTTCTTCAAGCCGAACGACATTAACTTGTAACAAAAAGTGCCCCATGGGGTAATGAACGAAGTTTTCTCCATGTCTTTCGGCGCCATTCTGATTTGATTATAGCCCGAGAATCCATCCATGAAGGAGAAGACTTTGAACTTGGTTGTACTTTCTACCAGCATGTCAATGCGCGGTAAGAGAAAGTCATCCTTAAGACTGGCTTTGTTCAGATCCCTGTAGTCTACACACATTCTGACCTTTCCATCCTTTTTCGGAATGGGTACTATGTTGGCTAACCATTGAGGATATTCTGATGTGGCGAGGAAACCCGCGTCAATCTGTTTCTGTACTTCCTCTTTGATTTTGATGGCCATGTCTAGATGAGTCCGTCTCAACCTCTATTTTACTGGCGGACATTCTGATCTTAACGGTAAATGATGTTCCACGATGCTGGTATCCAACCCTGGCATATCCTGATAGGACCAAGCGAATACATCGGGAAACTCTTTGAGAAGCTTTATCAAACTTTCTTTGACAGTTGGACTGAGCAGTGCCCCAATATTGACTTCTTTTCTCTCCTCTTCTGAACCCAAGTTGACCGTTTCCAACGGCTCTTTGTGAGGTTTGATGAACCTTTCCTCTTGTATGAGTAATCGGGAGATCTCCTATGGAATTTCTTCGTCATCTTCTTCTTCAGCCTCAAATACCGGGGATTCAAAATTGGGAGAAGGCATCGGATCGTACGTTTCAATGGGGTTTAAAACAAGCAATCTGCATAATGTATGATTTGTTTTTTAGAAGAGATAGAGAGAATGCAAGAGTGTGTGCAGTGTATTTTCTGAAAAATGCTTGTTTTTATTATTCGAATTGTTTTTTAGGATTTCCATTTTCTGAAAAAGCGAAAAGAGAAAACAACAATTAATGCAGAAATTACAAAATGACGTTATTTTATTTATGAACTTGTCGATTCTTGAGACTACAGCCCTGTAAAACAAAACTATATCGATTTGGGCGAAGCGAAGAGGGATATTTACAGAAAGTAAACCCTATCAAAACATCCGTTTCACCTGGGCAGGGTGAAAGGTTAAAACAAAGATGGCCATTACTTTGACTTATGAACAATCTTCGGAACATCGACTGTAACCCAATGGCGGCGAACTCCTCGGTGAATCACAAAGTATGGTACCTTCCTTGATTTGTCTTCAGAAATAACGCTGATTTCTGGCAGAGCAGGATCATTGGAATCTGTTTCCCAGGCAGAGTGGTTGTAGACGAACTCTTCTATTGTATCTTGCATAGTGTTTGTGCTCTCAGGTAGATCTCATCATCTAGTTGGTTGAATGTCCTCGAGCCTATTACGAGAGCTTTCGGGAGCAATGTACTTGACCAAGAAGTCGTAATTTCCACTTGGTTATCCTAAGGTGTCCCACACTTCTTTGGAACTGGAGGAGTCATCTCTCTCGATGACGTTGACCTCGGGAAAAGCATAGTTAATGAATTCTAGTCCTGCAAACTTTGCGAATTCATCGTCGCACTGGATATTTTCTGAATGATCTGAGTGTTGATCCCATGACATGGTGGGGACGCAGGTATTTTTTCCAATGATGCTCAGCTGATTTTCATTGTTCGGCTGATTTTCTTGCCCCAAGTCTTCTGGGTACGGCTGCCAGATAGGCAGACCATCCATCGGGCCATAATAGTCGTGGCCAAAGTTGTCTTTCATAAGAGTGTCTTCCTCTAATGAGTTTGGTGGAGCACGACATCCTTCCGGATCACAATCTCCGTATATCATTTTGATGTCTGACCTTGGTATAGATCTCGGACTCTGTACGGGATAGCAAAATGGTGTAGGCACTTCTTCCTGAGACATATAACCATCCTCGTTAAGATAGGACTTCCATTCCTCATGTGTGTCGGAGGAGTCACCCTCGTTGATGGTATGGACTTCTTGAGACACAGGGTGAAGGAAACCTCCACTATGGAAGAAGTTCTGAATGGGATAAAGACTTTCATCGTTAGTAGCTGTCTGGGTACAGGTTGAAGAAAAACCAAGACCCTTCTTTATTTTATTATCAGTAGGAATGACAAGCTGTCCCCATCCCTTTGCATTGTTATTTTTGATCACCTCGAGAGCATCCTTGTACGAGGATATTGATGTTCCCTTCTCTAATTGATTCTTACTGCTTATCGAAAGTGCCTGGAACTGAGTTCCAACAACCTCCTCGGGTTTTACACAAGTGGACAATGATAGGTTACTCACGATCAAGGCTTGTTCTCCACAGACCGTGACGAGTTGGTCATTCTTGACAAACTTCAGCTTCTGGTGAAGTGTCGAAGTGACTGCCCCAGCCTGATGTATCCAAGGTTTTCCCAACAAACAGCTATATGTTACCCGGATGTCCATGACCTAGAAAGTGACTTGGAAAGTGTGAGGACCGATAGATATGGGAAGGTCGACTTCGCCGATAACTATTTTTCAGGATCTGTCAAATGCTTTGACGACGACCTCACTGCCTCTCATCGGAGATCCTTTGAATGATAGTCGCATTAGAGTGGACTTCGGCATAACGTTGAGAGTCGATTCGGTATCTACCAGTATGCTGGCTAAGGCATCCTCCTGGCAGTTGACTGTGATATTGAGCGCCATGTTGTGACTTTTGCCTTCTTCGGGCAATTCCTCATCGCTAAACCCCAAGTTGTTGCAAGAAGTGATGTTAGAGACGATACTGTCGAATTGCCTTATCGACACATCCTGTTCCACAAAGGCCTGCTCTAAGACTTTCTGTAGAGCCTCTCTGTGGGCTTCGGAACTGAGTAAAAGAGATAACACAGAGATCTTTGAAGGAGTTTGTAACAGCTGATCAACAATGCTGTATTCACTTCTTTGGATGAGCTTCAACATCTCATCATCGTTCTTTGAAAGGTCGGGATTACTAGATTGACCGACTGGTGGATTGGGAACTTCCGTTTGAGGTTCGTTTTCTCTGTTAGGTTCTCTAACTCCTCGGTTAAAGATTCGACCGCTCCGTGTTACTCGACTGATGTCCGCAATATTCACGATGGAGGGTAATGGAATTTCCTTTCCATTCTCAACTGTTGTTGCACCGTATTAGTAAGGAATCGCCTTATCGGATTTGTACGGCACTGGTCCCGGTAGATAGATAACTACAAGAGCCTTCTGATTTCTCTGATTGTCGTAAGTAACTTCAATCAATTCCTGGTTAAGAACCTTCGATTTGTCAAGTAGAGGGATGATGGTACAAACATCTTTGGTCCTTTCGCGATAAGAGATCACGACAACATCCTTAATCTGATCAGCAAAATAGTCTGGCGTCCAGTTGATTGATCTGCAACTTGGACACGGTCAAATCTCTTTGGGAGCCAACTGACCTTAAAGGGCTGCTCACACGAGGTAACATCCTTGATTATTTTCCGAGCAGACTCTACATCGCTCGTAGTTGTGTGGTGGCACCTAGCCACGTCCGCTTTGAATGCAGTGTAACCTTACTAGGTCTATTTCTATAGATCGGACCTCCTGACTTTGATGTCTAATAGGGTTCTCGTTTGTCACACTGATTTGTTACGTGTCTTCGTCTAGATAGATCGGAATCCACCAATGGTTTAACAAGTGTCGTAAGGTTCTTTGAACGAGAGCGCACCCTTGGTTACTCTCACAACATACTTTATAGCTCTGATAATCATGTGAAGTGAGAAAACCGAGTTGGACTTACTTGGCGTGTAACTCCAGCAAGCTGGTATTCATCAAACGAATATCGAAGATTTGAATCATGTTAACTTGATAAGGATTTTTATCATGGTAGTCCTGGATCCACCCAAGATCCATCTGACGCTGGAGGGCCTATTGTACAAAAGAGCATCCCTATTTGTTTACCGAGCAAGTCAGACAGGAATTGTAATCGTGCCGCGGCAGATTATGATACTGGCTTTGCCTTGAGTGCATTGCCACTAAGTTGACATTCATTGCACGGATGTCGTGGTTCTGAATGATGTTGGAATTTGCATAAGTCATGTTAACTCCACGAACTCGATGCTCTTGGATCCACCCGAGATCCAATTGTTCCTGTAGAGCTGATTGCACCACAGAACATCCTAGATTATTTTTAGAGCAGATATCACACTAGTGATAATTGTGAGATGGTACATGCCCGTATCCGCTTTGTCTATGATGCATCTTGACCAGATTGGTCCTCAATAAGAGTACATCATGAATTTGATAGCTGTTGTTAGACTCCCCCTCTATCAAATTTACCGCAGCTTTCTCGTGTTGAGGCAGCGGGTTCGTGAGAACATTCAGATTCGTATCTTTGTAAGATAAGACCCCGCTCCTAACAAGCTTTTGCACATCAGATTTGAAACTGAGACAGTTTTCTATGTTATGCCCTGGTCCTCCTTGGTGGTAAGGGCAAGTCTGATCCGCTTTGAACCAAAAAGGCGAATTTTCCGGTACTGTAAGAGGATACCTGGTTTGGACGTGTCCCTTGACCAGTAAGAGTGGAAACAATTCTGCGTACAACATGGGTATAGGGTCGAACCTTGGTGGTTGCGTTGTACGGTTGTTGTTATATGGAGGACGAGCCTGCTGAAGAGGCTGTTGTGTCTTTTGCTGATATTTTTGTTGATTCGGTTGACTTTGAGCAATCCGAGGTTGATACGTTGGAACAGGCGCGAGATGGATAGCACGAGTTACAGCTGCTACTGATTGGTATCGTCGCCTTTGCTTTCTGAGAGAGATATTCCCAATATCCTGCTCTTTTTTCTTAGGGAGAGCACTACCATATCGTTTTGTACTACTTGATGATCCAACATCTTTAACTAAATGTCCTTCTTGGATTGCTTCCTCAAGACGAACTCCCATGCCAACCATTTCAGTAAAGTCACTAGGCGCACTGGCGACCATTCAGTCGTAGTAGAATGAGCTCAAGGTTTTTAAGAAGATCTTTGTCATCTTTTTTTCCTCAAGAGGTGGACAAATCTGAGCGGAAATTTCACGCCATCTCTGAGCGTATTCCTTAAAAGTTTCCTTGTCCTTCTGTGACATGGCTCCGAGTTGATCTCTGTCTGGTGCCAAGTCTAGGTTATACTTATATTGCTGAACGAAGGCAGTGCCAAGATATCTGAAAGTGCCGATCTTAGTGCGGTTTAAACCCATGTACCATTTGAGTGCGACACCGGTTAAACTATCTTGAAAATAGTGAATCGGTAGCTCTTGGTTCTTTGTCTGAGTTGACATTCACCGAGCGTACATCACCAAATGGCTTTGAGGCCAAGAGTTACCCTTGTACTTTTCAAATTCGGGCACTTTGAACTTGTGCGGAACTTTCACATTAGGGACCAGACAAAGGTCTGCGGCGTCTTTTCCAAATAAATCCTGACCTCGAAGGGCTTGCAGCTCTTTCTGCATCTCTAGGAACTGTTCCTGGAACTCATTCATTCTGTCGAACATACTTTCGTTTCCACCAGAAGGTATCGGTGGAATCTGTCCTTCAGGGACAGTGTGTATCACGGGTGGTGGTATAGTCATCATGGCAGTGACTCTAGGTCCTTCCCTCTCCCGAAGTTTGTAACCTTCAGGAGTTGCTATTATGCCCCAGGCATCTTCGCTTTCCCGAAGTTTGTAACCTTCAGGCCCAGCGGGTCCTGTTGCGGTTCCCTGATATTTAGTGATCGGCGGAACATATCCTTCCGGGATATAGTTAATAGGCATGCCCCAGGGACGATCTTTAGGCATGGTATACCGAGGGTCATACTTTTCCACTATGGGCGTTGATGTGATCTCTGAGATCACAGTCCTTTGTTGTTGTATCTGAGCTTCTGCTAGGGCTTGCATGTCATTATGAAGCTTTCTCAGATCCTCTTTCAGAGTGTCAATCTCTTCCCTCAACTCTCTATTCTCTTCCTCGAGATCATCCATCTTTTTCTGTCGATTGACCCGAGTATTGTACGAATGAGACAGTTTGACTCTAGAATCGAGACACAAACGTGAAATTCGTAGGTAAGAAGAATGTGTTACGTGATAATGATGAATGATATGCAATGATTATATTAATTAATATTTTTTTAATCAAAATAAACTTTGACAATTGGATTGCAAATATCAAACAGTGGGGATAACCCTGTTTTATTGAATTCAAAGATTGCAGAATGGAAATACATTAATTTACAAAGTGCTGTAAAAGGAAACGTCTAATGAAATTCTGGTATCAGATGTGTGATGTTACGTGTGATGTCACAACAACACAATCTGCTATGAACAAGGCAATAAACAACAGTAAATAAACACAATGAATTGTTCACCCAGTTCGGTCTAACTACCTATGTCTGGGGGCTACCAAGCCAGGGAGGAAAATCACTATCAGTAGTATCAAATTACAGACTCAACAATCCCAGTTGACATCTACCTAACTTAATCACTACCCAATGATACTTCTACCTAAGAAACCACTTAGGTATGAGAAACCACTCACTATCTAAATCACCTCAGTGATACAATCCACTAATTACACTTTAAAACCCACCTTGATTCTGCTTAACAGCTTTGATCAAGAACACCACACTCTTGCTTAAAAGCTCTAGAGTGAATACACTTACAACTCAAAATAGTAACAACAATTCAAACATGAATTGTTTACAAAACTCACACGAAGACACAATTGACACCCAGTCTTTTTTTTCTTCTTTTTCTTCGTTCTTCTTCAACAAGGGTTGAGGCTGCTTTTATAGAATTCTGACTTGGGCTTGGACCTCCTCCAAAATATTCTGATTTGATTTGTTATTAAACATCATTTAAAACAGATTTGATCTTCTAATCTTTTTAAATCTCTTCAAATCAGCCCTAATGTTAGTTACATGATCTGCTCCATGATCTGCAAATTAGCTGATTGGAAATATCTTCTCCAAGAAATTCGCATCCAATCTCTGTAACAGATCTCCTCAAAACTCACTAACACGCGCAGCCCTAAAACATCACAATTTGATGTTCTGATATACTGATGTCAAGACATTAATTATAACATCAGCATATAAAACTTCAACCCTGCAACAGCTAATGTTAGGAACCAATGTTATGACATCAGACATATGACATCAACATTGTTCAACTTTGTTTTACCAAAATTCCCGCCAATACTAGAACTAACAATCTCCCCCTTTGGCTAATTTTGGCTAAAACAATCTCTGCCATCATCAGATGTACCTGCAACGGAAAAACTTCATACCAGCAGCAATCATAATCAACCTGCACAAAGCTAAACTCTCCCTCAAAACAAGAACCAGCATACCAGCTATTCAAACTGCGCACTCCCCCTCAAGCCTAGAAACACAATAGACAACTAGGCTACACATAGGCTAACTCTCCCCCTTTTTAGCCACAATTGGACAACTGCCAACATCAAACACAAGGAACTGACAGCCATTAAGACATGGTCAAAGAACAAGCTTCCCAAGGAACACACATTCCAAAAACTTTGACTGGACAGGCGATACAAACAATGGATTCTTATAGAACTATAAAATCCAAGCCTTCTTCCTTCTAACAACACCAGACAACAAACAAGTATGAGTCAGTCTAACAAAGTTACAGAAAAGCAACACAAGCAGGAGGTCAATAAACCAGATCCACTGAAGAACAAGAACACAACAAGGACAACTGCTGGGACTTCTTCAGGAGCAACAAGAACAAGAAAACCATCAGAGACAAAAACCATAAAAAAACCTCCTGTGCAACTCCATGCTTCTGATGTTGAATGGGATGAAGATTGGAAAAATTTTCTTGATGCAGGGGGTTGGGATAATCTATAGACCCTTTATAAGATGCTTTTTATGTACTAGGAACCAATCTTGTATGCTTTCAACATATGAATAAAAAGTTGTTTACTTTAAACATATGCAAAATCACAGCTGCACAAACACTCCTTCCTAATCCTCATAAATGCAAATTCCCAGTTTGCTTCTTAAACTTTCAAATTGATTTGCATCTAAGGCTTTAGTAAAAATATCAGCTAATTGTTTATCTGTAGCAACATGTTCTAAAGCAACTACTTTGTCTTCAACCAAATCTCTTATAAAATGATGCCTGATATCAATATGCTTAGTTCTGCTATGTTGAATAGGATTCTTAGAGATATTGATAGCACTCAGATTATCACAGTACAATGTCATGACATCTTGCTTGACATTGTATTCTGTTAACATCTGCTTCATCCAAACAAGTTGAGAGCAACTACTCCCTACTGCTATGTACTTAGCTTCAGCAGTAGAAAGAGACACACAGTTCTGCTTTTTACTAAACCAATATATCAAATTATTCCCTAAGAAGAAGCACCCTCCTGAAGTACTTTTTCTATCATCAGCACTCCCTGCCCAATCAACATCACAAAAACCACATAACTCAGTACCTGATCCATGACTGTAAAGCATTCCATAGTCACTCGTCCCATTCACGTATTTCAAAATCCTCTTCACTTGATTCAAGTGACTAACTTTAGGCTCAGATTAATATCTGGCACAAACTCCAATAGCAAAAGAAATATCAGGTCTGCTAGCTGTGAGATACAATAGACTACCAATTACTTCATTATCAGATAAGTCAACAACATCCACCACATCAGCCTTCTTCTTCCCTCTGGGACTAGGAGTAACATCCCTAGCATGTGATGTTCCAACATCATGATCAACATCAACCTCATCTTCAACATGAGTATCCCTTTCTCTTTCAGCTTCAGCTTCAACTTCCTCTTCAATCTCAGCATCCTCAATGACTGAAACATCTAATCTATGAAGATTTGTTTCAAAAGTTTCAATGTCACCCTCTTCTCTAACAGATTGATCAGCAGGCCTTTGACTCAGAGGTCTAGATATTCCCTTCACAGGAATCCCTTTCTCAAATATTTTTGTGACAATCTGATCAATGCTCTTGTCCACATCTACCCTTTCTTCAACAGCTTGAGGAAGAGGGGTGGTAGTCCTAGGAGTAGGTTTGTCTCCAAACAACACACTAGTGACAAAGACTCTACTTTCGCTATCATCAAATTTACTACTCGCAGATTGATTAGAAGTATTACCTTTTGAAGGTCTCTTGGGTTGATACTTCTCAGGTCTTTTCTTTTCTGAGGCTGGAATCATAGAGATAGGAGCAATGTCCATAGCTTCATTCACAGACACCTCTTCTGTCGAAACCCTAGAATTTGCATGAGTGGAACTTTTGGACGCAGCCTTCTTGGATGGAGATGACACTTGTTTAGACATCGTTCCTGTGTTACAACTGATGGCCAAAAGTGTTTTGTAATTTCTGTTCTTAGGGGGGAAGATGAACGTACTTGGAGTGTTGAGATTGAAGAAGCGTGTGAGAGTGATAATAGGGAATGATAGCCTAAGGTAAGGGGACTGCTTTTGTTGGTCACTTAAAGGCCAATAAATGTATTTTCCCCACCAAAACAAATTCCCTTTTAAATTTTTGAAATTTAATAAATGTACACCATAATTCGCTAACCTTTGAATCCTTTTCCACATGCCCAAATCCCTACTTAACACTTCACAAATTTCAGTACACATATCTTTAGGGAAATCGTCATTACCCTTCATACCTGAATGATCAACCTCTACTACCTTGGTTTCTTCAATATTTCCTCTGAATAGTTGCATAACACTAGGTTGTTTGGTGATCCTTCTAATGTCACATTCAGATGTCATAACATCATCCTTGACATTGCATGATAAGCTGGACTCTTGAGGAACCCATAAATAACAGTTATCTATGGATCTAACTCCCCTCATAACAACTTCACTCTTCTCATTAGTCACTAGACATTCATCTTTAGTGTAGCTAACCTTGAATCCTTCATCACATAACTGACTGATGCTAATCAAATTAGCAGTCAATCCTTTGACCAGAAGTACACTTTCAAGATTAGGTCCAGCCTCACAATTCAATTTTCCAATTCCCTTAACTTCCCCTTTTTCTCCATTGCCAAAAGTTACACCGTTTGTGGAGTAAGTCCTGATATCCACCAACTGATTCTTGAAACCAGTCATATGCATTGAGCAACCACTGTCAAAATACCAACCCTCCATAGCTGGGGTTCTAACTGATGAGTGAGCCAATAGACACGTGACAGCAGCTTTAGGAATCCATTGTTTAACAGTCTGAGGCCTATCCTGCTTCTGTCTAGGTTGAGGAACAGGCTTGGGATAACCATGCAATTTAAAGCAAGAAGATTGTATATGGCCAAATCTCCCACAATAGTAACATCTTACTCTTTGAATCTCTTCTCTGAAGTGATTGAAATGTCTCCCACCTTGATGATGATTTCTGTCATAATGCTGAGGCTGCCATCTGTCAAAATATTGATGATGTCTTCTCCCATAATTAGGTTGTCTTCTGTAGTGCTTAGGCTGTCTTTTACCATGATGATGTGGCCTTCTTCTGCCATAACCATGAGGCACAACATTATTAGGTCCAAACCCATACATTTTCCCTTGATGTTGAGACATCGAATGGAACATGTTATGTTTGAAATTATAAGCCTGCATACTACTATGGTATTGGGGAGGTATATACTGTCTAGCTCCAGAAACCTGAGGCTTTCCTTGAGGTTGAGACGCAAACTTCTTAGGTGCAGGAACATAGCCCTTTCCATTATTTTGTGGCCCATGGTGAGGGACACCCTTCTTAATTCCAAAACCATGTCCTTTTTTATGCTGATGAGGAATGTTTTGTTTAACCCCAGAAGAACTAGCTTCTGCAGATGTCTTCTTTTCTCCCTCATATCCTAGACCAGTCTTATCACTTGCCCCTTTTCCAGCTTCAAGTATTCACTATTTAACATTCTGATGGATTTTGACATTTGATCAAGCTAGGATTTTAACAACAAAACTTCATTCTTAAGTTCATCTTTCTTAGTCTCAAGCTGTACAATAATCTTCTTCTGCTTCTCCCCTTCTTGGAGTACCTCTTCACTTTTCAGACATAGCTCTTGATAAGAGGATGCCAGCTCTTCAAAGGTCAATTCACCATCACTAGACTCTCCATCAGAGGCACATAGTCCAGTCAATGCCTTAACATGCTTGGCATTCTCTTCTTCACTTTCACTATCTGTATCAGACCAGGAAACATATAACCCCTTTTTTCTGCTTTTTGAGGTATGTAGGGCATTCTTTCTTGACATGACCATAACCTTCACACTCATAACATTGAACTCCTTTGTCATGATTGGACTTTTCTTCATCTCTTGTTTTCTTCACTTGATCACTAGACCTGTTGTTGTCAGATGTGATGTTCTTAACATTAGGTCTATAGTTTCTATCCATTCTCTTTAACACCTTATTAAACTGTCTCCCAAGCATCACAAAAGCATTTGACAGTTCCTCATGAGTTTCAAAATTACACTCCTTCTTACCATCTTCAGTACTGGACACCAAAGCTATGGTTTTGGTCTTCTTGTCAGGCTCCTCATTCAATCCCAACTCAAAGGTTTGAAGAGAACCAATCAACTCATCAACCCTCATCTTGCTGATGTCTTGAGCTTCTTCAATGGCAGTCACCTTCATTTTATAATTCTTGGGAAGGGATCTGAGAATCTTTCTTACCAGCTTCTCTTCAGTCATTCTTTCTCCTAAAGCACTAGAAGCATTGGACAACTCAAGAATATTCATGTGAAAATCATGAATGGTTTCATCCTCCTCCATCTTCAGATTTTCAAACTTTGTGGTCAGCAGTTGAAGTCTTGACATCTTGACCTTGGAGGTTCCTTCATGAGTAGTTTTCAAGACATCCCAAGCTTCCTTAGCTACTTCACAAGTGTTTACCAGCCTAAAGATGTTCTTGTCAATACCATTAAAAATGGCATTCAAGGCTTTTGAATTTCCAAGTGCAAGCTCATCTTCTTCCTTTGTCCAATCTTCCTCAAGTTTTAGCTTTGTTGTCCTATCCTTTTCAACAATAACAGGTGCTTTCCATTCTTTTAAGACAGCCTTCCAAGCCCTACTGTCTAATGACTTCAAGAAGGTAACCATCCATGGTTTCCAATAGTCATAATTAGAGCCATCTAGAATAGGGGGTCTATTCACAAATCCACCAGTCTCCTTGTCCATTGCACTAGAAAGTATCAGCCCTAGATCTCACCCAGATGCAGAGCAGGATGCCTGTTCTGATACCAATTGAAATTCTGGTATCAGATGTGTGATGTTACGTGTGATGTCACAACAACATAATCTGCTATGAACAAGGCAATAAACAACAGTAAATAAACACAATGAATTGTTCACCCAGTTCGGTCTAACTACCTACGTCTGGGGGCTACCAAGCCAGGGAGGAAAATCACTATCAGTAGTATCAAATTACAGACTCAACAATCCCAGTTGACATCTACCTAACTTAATCACTACCCAATGATACTTCGACCTAAGAAACCACTTAGGTATGAGAAACCACTCACTCCCTAAATCACCTCAGTGATACAATCCACTAATTACACTTTAAAACTCACCTTGATTCTGCTTAACAGCTTTGATCAAGAACACCACACTCTTGCTTAAAAGCTCTAGAGTGAATACACTTACAACTCAAAATAGTAACACCAATTCAAACATGAATTGTTTACAAAACTCACACGAAGACACAATTGACACTTAGTCTTTTTTTTTTCTTCGTTCTTCTTCAACAAGGGTTGAGGCTGCTTTTATAGAATTCTGACTTGGGCTTGGACCTCCTCCAAAATATTCTGATTTGATTTGTTATTAAACATCATTTAAAACAGATTTGATCTTCTAATCTTTTTAAATCTCTTCAAATCAGCCCTAATGTTAGTTACATGATCTGCTCCACGATCTGCAAATTAGCTGATTGGAAATATCTTCTCCAAGAAATTCGCATCCAATCTCTCTAACAGATCTCCTCAAAACTCACTAACACGCACAACCCTAAAACATCACAATCTGATGTTCTGATGTTCTGATATACTGATGTCAAGACATCAATTATAACATCAGCATATAAAACTTCAACCCTGCAACAGCTAAAGTTAGGAACCAATGTTATGACATCAGACATATGACATCAACATTGTTCAACTTTGTTTTACCAAAATTCCAGCCAATACTAGAACTAACATCTAAGCAAATAGACCCTGAGTCCTCTCTGAGGAGAGCTCAGGTGCTGGTTCTGGTACTTTCCTTTTCTTTGACCGGGGCTCTTGAGCCGTTGTTGGGTTATCCTTCCTTTGCCAAGTGAAAGGAGTGAGCAAATTCCTTTGGTCATCTTGATTTTCTACAGCATGTTGCTCTAAAATCTCGATCAGAGCGTCTTTTTCTTTTAACAGTTGTTGTATTTTCTTGCACTCCACATTGAGAATACGGTACTTGTTCTTCTAAGACCTCTTCTCCTGTTGAACTTTGTTGAGAGTCACCTGAAGTTTTTCCGTATCGGACATAAAGTAAAGGACAGGGTCCCTTAATGGAAGAACTTCCTGTTGAGGGTAAGGCATCCTCAACTTGTGAGCTCTAGTTTGTACCTAGTGGAGATAAGGTTCCACCGAGACACAGTCTGGTTTTCCTAGAGACTTTCTTCCTTTCTTATGAATGTTTTTCAGGCATGCACTATTTCTATCTTTAGTGCTCTGCCATTTTATCCTTCCTTGAAGGAAAGACCTTCCAGATGAGCATTACGTGGGACATGACTCATCGGGTATCCAAATTGACGACGAACCAAAACTGGATGATAATTGATTCCTCCTTTAATTCCTATGAGGGGTACATTAGGGAAGTTTCCACAATGGTCAATGATTCTGATCCCATCATAGATCTGATTGTACCAATCGATGTCAGAGTTGGTAAGAGACATGATTCTCTGTGACCAACGTAAAGTACTTTTTTGATCCCAAAATGCAGCAGACTTTGGCAAATGAGAAATGAACCATTTGTACAGCAGGGGTACACAGAAGGTGATCATTCCTCCGCTATGCAAATTCCTTAAGTGTACAGAATGATAAGCATCTGCGAGCAAGGTCGGTACATGGTTTCCAATTAGAAAAATCTTAATGGCATTGATATCTACAAAGTTATCAATGTTGGGAAACAAAAATAACCCATAGGTGAGCAAAACAAAGATGCTTTCGAAAGCGGCCACATTCCTTATACTAGCAAAGTACAGAGCTTTCTTTATCAAGAACTAGGCTGGCAAACCCTGGATACCACCCTTAATGATCATGTGAGTCCTGACTTCTGACTCGTCAAAATAGATTGCTCTTGCAATGGTTTGATCCTTTGGAATTTCTTCCAGTCCAGAAAAGGGAGCTTGGTCAGTAATGGGTAAATCATTCAGGTGAGAGTACTCCTCCAGTGTTGGTGCCAGCTGATAATCCGGGAATGTGAAACAATGATAGACCGGATCGTAGAACTGGATTAGTGTGGACAAGATTCCTTCAATTACATGGACCCTTAACAGAGACAGCAGTCCTCCATACTTAGCTCTGAAAGCCTCAGGGTTGGTTATCATCCTCGCCAGACCTCTTAAATCCTCTAGTTTTGGAACCTTGAAGGTGTACTTGTGAGTCTTCCTTCTATCGAAATCCATTAGCAATCTCTTTATCTGACATTTGTAATCATTGTCTTAGTTTAATTTGAAAAAGAGAGACTAGAAGAGAAGGTTTTTCTTTGTTTAAAGTTTCTTTATGAAATGAATGCATGAATGCAGCATACAAAAACATAGAAAAAACATGGGGTCAAAGGGTCGGTGTCATGAAGTCAAGGCTCTACCCATCCCCAAAGGTTTATACTGGTGATTTTTGTACCTGTCCTCAAAATCACTGACCCCTCTTGGGATAACGACAACAAGCGGATCGCCAGCGAGCTGTAGTATCTTAGAGTAGTCTTAAATGAGGGTAGTATCGCTTGACAACTATTTCCGATAGCTTCCGCACTACAAAATGGTTTCAGTCTACTAAAATCCTCAGCTTCTCAGATAACCCAATCGAACAATCTGCTTTCAACAACCGAAGTCGTATAGGCATTGAATCCACAAAGGGCATCTCCACTGATTCGATGGTCGACCGAGACCACTTATCTGGGATTCACTCCCTGTAAGATTACCCGTCTAGTGCCATCACTTATCTTAGGTGCATACTCAATCTTTCCACATGCGGCATCACACGCATTCCCATTAGCAGAAAAGTAAACACAGATACCAATTAGGAAAAGCAGTATATATATTTGTCCTAACATCCTAGACCTCTAGTCTTATGATCTTATGCAGACAATGACTCCCCAGCAGAGTCTCCATTTCTGTGGTATTTTGTGAGCTTAAAGTTTTCCACCTAAGACTGTAAGAAAGAACAGACTCCCACTGTGGTCGCCATTCTTCTGTAGCACGGTTTTTGTGATTTTGAATCACTATCGCTTTGGTACTACAGTTTGATTCATTTTTTATCCTGTGAAGCTGATTAAGGAAGGCAAATAGATGTCTCCAATTAACCCTGCTTGCATACTGAGTTTAAACAGTCAAAACTGTTGGTTTACATATGCTATCAAAAAGGGGGGCCTGTCTTAGGTTATTTGCTTAAAAAATAATGTCTGGACTATTTGCGAGGCTTTTAGTAAGGTGTTAGGTCTGATGCTTCTTGATTGATGTATGGAGGTACTGGACTTTGAGTTTTTGATTAGTATGCTCGCTAAGATTTCGCAATCTTATGCCTACGTATTTTTGTTCAATGAAACAGGGAAATCAGAGCGATCGTAGTTCCTCCTATTCTATGGGAGGAAAGAGATGTTATGGTGTCATGTTCAAAGCCCAAGATTGAAGCTAAAGGTGATTTGTATCTTGTTCAAAGCCCAAGATGTGAAGCTAAAGGTTTGACTGAGAGAGAACTTGTCATCTCTAAAGAGGAATTGTTGATGTTTGTATGCTGTAAGCAAAGTACAAATTTGATGCTAAAAGGTTGATTGACTCAATCGGGGATTTCTTTATTCAAAGCCTAAGAGGAGGCTAGAAGTTTGACATTTTTGGGGAAAATGTTCTTTCTGTCTTGTACAAAGCCCAAGATTGAGACTAAAAGGGATTTTGACTCCGTTGGGGAGAATGTATATTGTATAAAGCCCAAGATGGAGGCTGAAATGGTTTGACTCAACAAGAGAGTACGTTTATCTGTCTTGTAAAAAGCCCAAGACAGAGGCTAAAAAAGGTTGACTCAATAAGAGAGTCTTGAACAGGTGATTGACTCAACAAGAGAGTCTTTTATACTCAACAAGAGAGTGATTTGCTGTCTCGTACGAAGCCCGAGATTGAGGCTAAAAGGAGATTGACTCAACAAGAGAGTCTTTTATACTCAACAAGAGAGTGTTTTTATATGTCTTGTACAAAGCCCAAGACGGAGGCTAAAAGTGGTTGACTCAACAAGAGAGTCTTTTATACTCAACAAGAGAGTGTTTTTATATGTCTTGTACAAAGCCCAAGGCGGATGCTAAAAGTTGTTGACTCAACAAGAGATTCTAAAAAGGTTAGCTCCGCTGGGGAGAATCATTTGTACAAAGCCCAAGAGAAGGCTGACTTACTGCTGAGGATTATTGAGATCTTGAAGCGGGTCCAAGTGTGGGGAACTCTCATGAGAGAGACCGGGTTTCTGCTGGAGATTGATCCAGAGTGATAGGTGTTTTTCCTATGTTTGAAAGGAACTTGAGAATGTCTTTGAGACTCAAGAGTTTTAGACTGTCCAAGTCTAGAGTTTTATCTTTTGTACAATGCCCAAGAGGAGGCGCAGGTGTTAAGGGATGAGTATCAACCCAAAAATGGTTGGAGTTTTGACGCGGGAAAGACTGCTCTAGCAAAGGATGACTAAGTTCTGTCTTATACCTTTAAGAAGTCGTCAGGGTCCTTGTATTAAGCCCAAGAGAAGGCATGAAAACTTCTAAGAAGCCGAAGGGTCCTTGTACAATGCCCAAGAGGAGGTGGGGATGCTCTTAGGAAGCCTGTGGGTCCCCAAACCAAGAGAAGTTCAAGAAATGCAATTCACAGAGAAGAGATCATTCTAGGAAAGTTTGAGAATTTGGAAGAAACTCAAGAGACGCCATTCACGGAGAAAAGATCATCTCTGGGGAGTTAGAGTTTCTTTGACAATTTCTAAGGGTGAAAGTCTGAGAAAAGGTTCACCGAGAATACTTCCTTTCTCTTTGTTCTATATTGTTTAACTCCAAGAGAAGGGAAGACTGTATCTGGAAATCCTATGGGGATCTCGTTTTGTTCGTATTTAAAGAGTGACCAACAGGGCTTTACCTAGTTCTTGACGTAGTTGCCGGGGAAAACTCTAAATAACAATACTAGTATTACACAGTGGATATGTGACAAGTATATAAAAGGATGTGAAAGGAGACTTACAGTGAAACATCCCCACAATACAGTTATATACATAAGAAAGCGGTAAATGAAAGCGGATAAACACTTACCCGTTGTAGAGCTTTCATGCTGTTTTGTTAGTTGTTCAACAAAGAAATTAAAGAAATTTTTGATAACAACATATGCTTGAATTCAAAATCAAAGGAGAAAGTGCTTTGAAAAGATTGTTGGGGCTTACAGCTCAAGGAGAGGCCCAAGTTTTAACGATGATCGCACCGTTGTTTTAAAAACTGTACAGAGGGACTTATACAATATGTGAGGTCTAAAAAGTTTTTATGTACAAGGGGATGGGTCTTACACTCTATTAGAGGCCCAAAGATTTATTTTTGTACAAGAGATGGGACTTACAACTCAAGGAGAAGCCCAAGGTTATTTGTTTGAAAACGGCGATCGGGTCGAGGTTTTTGAAAACACAGTGGGTCTTATACAACATCTGAGGCCTAAATCATTAGAGGCCCAAAGAGATTTAAAGAAAAGAAATGGGGCTTATAACACAAGGGTAGGCCCAGATGATTTGATTTTTGAACTGGAGATTGCGCCGAGATTTTTCTTTTAACGCAGAGGGACTTATACAACATCTGAGGCCCAAAATTGTTTTGGTTAAAAGGGGATTGGGTCTTACACTCTATTAGAGGCCCATGAGTGTTTGAAAATGATTGATAAGGGTTGAATTAATCAAAACCCTAATTTTGTTTAAAAAAGGAATTAATTTTGTTAAAAAATTAATAAAAAGTGTTGAAAACATGTGAAAAATGAGCGGTGATCTTGGAACAATGTTTCAAAAATCATGTTTATATCCACAAAATGATTGGAAACAAATTAAATTTGGAAAATCAAGGAGGAAAAATATTTTAAATGTAAAAAAAACAAATAAAAGATTAATTCTTTGCAAAAATATCAAGTATATGAAATAAATAATATTTTTGGGAATTTTTGGCAAAATAAAATATTTTAACATTTTTGTGAATATTACAAAAAGAATCAACTCAAAATCATTAAAACTCAGAGAGAAATTAATTTTTGAATCAATTAAATAAAATCACAAAATTCAAATATTCAAATTTGTGAAAAAGGCGCCAAGAACATGGGCCAAGAACACGCGCGAAGGGAGTTTTGCTAAGATTTGCATTTTCTATCCAATCTCTCTGAATAATTGATGAAATCACACAATCCACATATCAATCTGCTCGTTTTCACCTCACGATCATGTCCATGGTCTTTAATTTCATTTATTTTAAGCATGGAATAAGAAATCAAGACAAAACCTCAAGAACCCTAAAATTTGCATGAAGGCTGAGAGTTTTGATACACGATTCAAACAAAGCAATTAATTGAGGGGAAACATTCTATGCATGATTATGAACATTTGGCAAAAGTATTGTGCGAGGAAATATGCATAGATTAAGAGATGACCAAGTTTAGGCTTACTTGAAGGTCGTGACAGCAAGAGCAATGTGATTTTTGAGTTGGAGGTGTTACAGATGAGTTGTGATGATCTGAACAGCTTCCCTACACCATATGGAGTGTGTTTGAATGCTTGGACTTGATTGGAAATGGCTGGATCACTTCATGGCATCTCAACTGCAACTTGGTTGAAAACATGAGCAACTGGCCGGTGATTCTGAGAAATCAGTGTTACAGTTGTGTGTTTAGTGTTTGATCAGCTCACATATGATGTTTATGAGGTGTTAGAGCAATTGGCTTGAGTGGAATTGCTCTCTGCTGAAAAATTCGATAGTGACTTGCTAAGAAAGGTCTTTTTGAGAGTGAGAAGATGATTTTGAGAAAGGCAAGTGTTGTAGGCCTTTGGTGTACTTAAACTGAGCACAAATGAGCTCTATTTATAGTAGAGCAAGTTTGTTTTGCAAGCAATAGTGAATGACAACTGCAGCAGATCATTGTCCAATTGTATCACTTTGGAATCTTAAGTCTCCTCTAGCCATTGACTAGAGGTTAGAGCACAGGCTTTTGGTTCCCTAGTTCAGAGATCATCCTTGACTCATTCAGTTGGAAAAGGCTCAGTTCATGCCACCTTGGTGCATCCATTGAATGCTCCAAAACAAAATTGGAGTCTTGTCCCCTTTTTAGGCATTTCTAGGTTCGACATGCTACTTTTGGTTCCAAAGACTTGGGAGGCTTATGGATCAGTGTTTGTTCCTCCTTGGTCTCCCCCTGAGGTGTTCAGATGGATAAAATTGTTTGTCATTTGCACAAATTGCTCAAATCGAGCAAAATGCACAAATCTGCCTTGTTATGACAGTTGCAGCAAGGCATATTGCCACTGTCATAACTCTTAGCTCAAATGGGATTTGATGGAGTTCTTGGCCATTTTGGAAAACTCTCATATGATACAACATGTGGGTGATCATAGTTTGTCTTGACACTTTTTGGATCTAAGTGAAAAATGCCCTTACATTTTGAAAAAAGTGAAACAGATTCTGACTTAGTGAAAATTTCACTAAGTGTTGGAAAAAGTGGCATTTTCATGTTTTTGTCATTTTGGTCACTCCATAACTGAAAATCCATGAAGAATTGGAGTAAGGTGTAGTTGACACTTTTAAAGTATGCCATGAGAGCTACAAATCCATCTTTGGATCAGCCAAAATGGTTGCTTGGATCTCAAGTTATGATCCTTGGAAGTTGGTACCCTAGCCACTTTGTTCCATAACTTAGAAAATTTCTAAGTTTTTTATAGTTACCCGTTTTACAAGTTATCCCACTTTTCTTGATTTTTCTTGATGAATGATGATTCCAATCACACATTAACATCATTTTAGGGTTAGGGAACCATAATTGATCAAAAAATCAAAAAGTCAAACTTTGACTTTTGGGCACAGTTGACTTTTTATCAGATGAATTCCAAATTGTGCGATCCTCTATGAAATCAAGTCCTTGACCTAAATCAAACTTGATGGATTGATTTCATAGGTGTTATAGGGTGTATTGAATCATGTCCCAAGGTTTGGGAGCATGTCCTGGTCAAAAGTCAAAGGCACAATTGACATTTTCCGCGAAACCCTAACTGTGGTTCTGATGAACTTGAAACTTATGAATCAAGCTTCTTGGATCCATCCATTGTTGAAAATGGATCAATGTAGTGTATTAGGGACCCTCAAATCATGTCTTGAGGTCTTGGCTCATGTTTTGACCTAAAAGTGAACTTAGGGGTGAATTAGGTGAAGAAACCCTAATTCCTGATTTTTTATGAATGCATCCCCTGAGGCTAAATTGACTTGATGATTGGGTTTATGAGGTCCCTTAGAGTATTTTGGGTTATGCTTTGAAGCATTGGCTCATGCCCAGAGAAAAAATTCCATCTGGAGGCCATGGTCGACCAAGACCCTAATTTGGTGACACTGGCGATCTTGAGGCTTAATCCACTTGGAATGTTGCAGCCTTGTGCTTGATCCTTGATGTGGGAGTCCTCTTGATACATTGTGGATGTTTGAGAGGTTTAGACAAGTTGAAGATTATGTCATTCCTTGATTAATCCTTTGTCTAAGAGCTCTGAGAGGGCTTGAAACCCTAAGTCTTGTTTGTAGTGAATGCTCACCCATCTTTGGGGAGACTAATGAGGTATGATGGTTCATCCATATTGTGATGATGGTTTGCATAATGATGGGGATTCTTAGTGGTCAAAATTTGGGGTATGACACGTAGGACAATAGAGACGGAAGATGGTCGGCAGAAGGAGGTCCTCGAATCGAAGTGCCCCCTGGAGTGGACAGAGGAGCACTTCGAACTGAGCACAGAGAGCTATGTCATTAGTTCTAGTGTGTTAGGCAAGGAAGACCAGCAGGCCTACGAGAAGTTAGTGAAATTTGTCGTCGGTTTCAATCGCGCAAAGTTGGTGACCCCGGATGGAAACTTCATAAGCAACGACCACAGGGAGACCCTTACAAAGGCCCGACTTATAAACACAAAGGCCCTCCTCGAGTGTGAGACCGAGGAGGATGCTCTCAGGTTCTTAGGTAGTGGGCATACCCTCGGCTCGGGGTCCGTTATTGTTTCTACTGTTGGTTTACTGATGTTTACTCTCTTTTCGCAAGTGCCATGTCGAACTTGGAGGAACGTGTGAAGAAGCTGACATCTGCTCGAGGCTCGAAGAGAGGCGGAAATAGATGACTCGACCAGATCCGACAGCAGCACCCGAGTCCTATCCCGGTGTCTAGGGATTCCTCTGGCTCCCCTCAGTGCAGCCAATATCCTAACTCGCAGGGGTCCCCGAAAAGACAGCTAACCAGCGAGAAGATGCATGTCGATATTATTGTGAGCCCTCCTAGTGAAAAGTTCGTGCTCCCGCCTTGTCACTTGAGGCCTAACTTCTTCTCCGGGGCCAACTCCTCGGCCGTCAGTGCATCTGAAGCCCATGCCATCTTGGGCGTTGACCGGATTTTGAGGAGAAAGGCCTTGGTGGAGGACATGGCCACGATGATGTGGGTTTGTGCTACAGTACTAGTCCTGAATAACGAAACCTGTCCCACGTCGGAGCTGACCAAGCTGCAGGATAGTTTCAAGTCAGTTGAGGCTGAGATGAAGAAGTTAGGCAAGGACCTCGCGGAGTGCAAAAAACATAACGAGGCCCAGGTCGAGCTTCAGGGGCAGTTGGAAGGGAAGTTGAAGAACGCTGTTGAGGAGAGGAAAAATCTCCTGGCGAGAATCGCTGAGCTAGAGCAGGCTGTCCGACCAGCTGAAGAGGAAACTAAGGACGACAAGCTGCTGACCTCTCGGGATGAATTGATCGCAAAGCTCAGGCAGACTGAGCAGGATGTCCTTCAGTCTCTTGAGCTGGGCTTTACCAAAGCCTTGAAGCAGCTCCGGATACTGAATCCCGACCTCATCACTGAGGGGAGTGGCCCTTACCACGAGATAGTTGAAGGTTAAATTATCCCACCGGCATCCGAGGATGATGATTACGACGAGAACACGGAGGAATGGCAACCCGGGGGGACGTAGATGCTTAGCTTTTCTTTTGTCTAGTTTGTTTGACATGCGCGCCAATTTTTGTGATTACCTTTACCCGACTTTAATGTATTGTCTTTCTCTATCTTGTGTGTGTGATGTTTGTATGATGGTCATATATCTGTTTCACTTTTGTTTGAGTACTTTGGGGGTTTTGCTCGACTTTGTTGATCCTCGACAATGTAGGAGACTGGTCGAGTGGCTGGAGCTGTATTCCAACCTTGAACGAGGCTAAGAGCTCAATCGATGTCTTAGCTTCGTGGCGTGAATTTCCCATTGCGAGCTGGGTGTTCTGCTTAATTGGTACAACGACGATGGAGGTCGGTCGAGGTATCCCCGTCGGATCAAGGGTTCTTATGCACATACAACGCGGGCCCTTGTCTTCTTGTTTCATGGAGGGGAGTCACACTTGTACCTTAGTGCGCCCCCGTGGTCGCAACGTAGCTGTGTTGTAGGCAGTGTTTAACTATAGTACTGTTTAAGCTTCTCAGCATTCCATGGTCGAGCAAGTTCCTCCCCGTGTAGATTTTCGAAGTAGTAGGCTCCTGTCCCCATTTTCACGCGGATGCGGTAGGTGCCTTCCCAGTTCCGGCGAGCTTGCCTTCTCGCGAATCTTTCTGGTTCCTTCTGTTTAAGTGAGGCCTCACGGACGGACACGCCTGAACTTATCTCTTCGACGAAGTCGAGCTCCTCTCGGAGAGCCTCATCGTTTGTCTCCTCATTGAGGGGAGACTCCGTTATTCTCGAGGGTTCCCTTATTTCCACAGGGATCACCACCTCAGTCCCGTTGGTCAATCGAAAGAGGGTCTCCCTGGTAGTGGAGTGCGGGGTTGTTCTGTAGGCCCAGAGGATGTTGTGTAGTTCCTCCACCCACCTTTTCTTGGTGTAGCCCAGTTGTCGTTTCAGTCCTTACAGGATCACTCTGTTCGTGGCCTCGGCTTGCCCATTCGTTTAGGGGTGCTCAACCGACATGGAGTGTTGCTTCGTGCCCAGTTTGGCGACGAAGTCTTCAAAGTTCTTGTCAGTGAATTGTGTCCCGTTGTCGGTGACAATTGCCTGGGGCACGCCGAACCGGGCAAGTATGTTCCTCTTGTAGAAACGTAGTATGTTGTGAGCCGTGATTTTGGCTAGGGCTTCTTCCTCGATCCACTTCGTGAAATAATCCACGCCGACCATCAGGTACTTGTTTTGGTACGATCCCACGACGAAGGGCCCGAGGATATCCACCCCCACCATGCAAACGGCCCCAGGGACGAGAGTGTTTTAAGCTTGTTGGGCGAGGCTAGGTGCATGTCCCTGTGTCGTTGGCATCTGTCACACTTCTTGACGTGCTCCTTGGCGTTCTGCTGCATGGTGGGCCAGTAGTACCCTACTCGTAATTCTTTACGGGCTAGTGATCATCCACCGAGGTGCTACGCGTTGATCCCCTAATGGATCTTCTGGAGTATGCTGGGGACCCTGGTCTCCTCGATGCACCTGAGAAGAGGGATCGAGAAGTCGCGCCGATATAATTTTCCTTCGACGATTGTATATGATCAGGCACGTCATCTAACAACTCTGACATCTTTGGGATCGTTGGGTAGTTTTCCCGTGCTGAGGTACTCATACACCGGGTCATCTAGCTATGTCCGTCTCCAATGGCGTTCACGTCAGTCGCATGGATGTTTTTCTTGATGCTCGGATGCTAGAGCACCTCCTGAATGACGAACTTATTCCTTCCTTTCTTTTTTGTGCTTGCGAGCTTCGATAGAACGTCCGCTCGAGTATTATGTTCGCGCGCGACTTGATTCACTTCTGCTGAGGAGAACTTTTTCATCGTTTCCTTCACCAGAGCCAAGTATTCGATGACGCTGTCGTTCTTTACTTGGTATTCCCCCATACTTGGGAAGCCACGAGCTGGGAGTCGGTGAATATTTTGACCTCTTTGGCACCAAGGTCCTCAGCTAAGTGTAACCCAGCAAGGAAAGCCTCGTACTCGGCCTGATTGTTCGACGTTTGGAAAGACAACATGAGGGAGACTTCGATTAGGATACCTTCCCCATTTTCGAGGATGATACCTGCTCTGCTGCCTGTCGAGCTGGATGCCCCGTCGACGTAGATCGTCCATTTTTGGGATCCGTTGGTCGAAGGCTCTGGGAGGGTCATTTCTGCTACAAAGTCGGCCAACACTTGAGCTTTCAAGGCTTTCCTCCCCTCATATTGAATGTCGAACTCCACGAGTTCGAGCGACCATCTGAGCATCCTCCCCGCCATGTCTGGCCAGCCAAGGAGCTGTCGCACGAGTTGCTTGGTCCTCACCACGATCGTGTGGGCCAAGAAGTAGTGTCGTAGTCTCTTGGTCGCGGTGACGAGAGCAAGAGCGACCTTTTCGATCTGCTGGTACCTAAGTTCTGGGCCTTGGAGGGCTTTGCTGGTGAAGTAAATTGACTTCTGCCCGTCGGGGGTTTCCCGGATTAGGACTGCGCTGACTTCTTCGCTCGTGATGGCGAGGTATAGGAATAACGTCTCCCCGCCCTCTGGTCGCGAGAGAAACAGGGGTTGTGAAAGGACTTGTTTAAGGTGGAAGAGCGCTTTCTTGCATTCCTCGGTCCATTCGAATGTGGCTTTCTGGCGTAGAAGTTTGAAAAATGGGAGGGCGTACTGTGCGAACTTGGCCACGAAGCGGAAAAGCGAGGTCAGGATCCCGTTCAGCGATTGTATCGACTTCTTCATGTTCGGGGTCGGGATCTCGAAGAATTCCCTGCACTTGTCAGGGTTTGCCTTGATTCCTCGCTTCGTGAGGTAGAAGCCGAGAAACTTTCCCGCCCGAACGCCGAAGGTGCATTTGTCGGGGTTGAACCTCATCCTGCACTTCCTTGCTGTGTCAAAGACCTTTGTGAGATGGGCAGCGTGGTCGACTTCTTCTGCGGATTTGACGATCATGTCCTCCATGTAGACCTCGAGCATGTCGCCGATCTCTCCCCAGAAGACTTTGTTCATCATCCGCTGATAGGTCGCGCCAACGTTCTTCAGGCCGAAGGGTATTACGTTGTAGTAGTAATTTCCCGACTCGGTCATGAAGGAGATGTGCTGCTTGTCGGCCTTGGCCATGGGGATTTGATTGTACCCCGAGTATGCGTCCATGAAGGACAAAAGTTTGAAACCTGCAGAATTGTCGACCAGCTGGTCTATGTTAGGTAATGCATAAGAATCTTTCGGGCAATGCCTGGTTAAGATCGGTATAGTCAATGTACATCCTCCACTTTCCATTATTTTTCTTGACAAGTACAACGTTGGATAGCCAGGTTGTGTACATGGCCTCCGAAATAAAATTTGCCTCTAAGAGGTCTTTTACAGCTTTTTCAGCAGCCTCTGCTTTTTCTGGAGACTTGCTATGCCTACGTTGCACTATAGCCCTAGCAGATGGATCTACAGTGAGCTGGTGGCAGGCCACCTCTGGGTCAAGGCCAGGCATCTCTGAGGTTCTCCATGAGAACAAATCAGCGTTCTCACGGAGGCATGCCTTCAGCTGCTCCTTTGCCAGGTCGGGGAGGCCGGTGCCAATCTTCAATCTCCTATTTGGATCGTTTCCAATGGCTACGAGCTGAAGTCTCTATCTGGGATGGGGCGCATTGGGTGGAGAGGCTGCCCATTGCCTTCAGCTGGGAGGTCGTTGTCTGCTGCTCCTTCTTCTTCCTGCTCGCCAAGGAAACGACTGTCGAGGTCCACTGCGTTGATGCAACGGAGTGGCTTCTACACTGCATCCGAGGTTGACTTCTCTCCGGCCTTGGGCTTGACATTGATCGAGCTCATCCCCTTGGTTGCAGCTTCGAAGCACCTCCTCGCGGCTTCAATATCCCCGTGGATGGTGACGACCCGACCTCGGGTGATGTAGTACTTCATCTTTAGATGCACTGTAGATGGTACTGCTGTGAGCTCGGCCAGAGTTGTCCTCCCCAGGATGCGTAGGTATAGGGAAGGACAATCCACTACTAGGAAACGGGTCTTGACTTGTTGGGTAGTGTCCTCGCTCCCAAAAGTGACCATCAGTTCAACATAGCCCCACGGTCTGGTGGTGGTGCTGTTGAAGCCCTGTAGATTCGAGCCCACGTAAAGGGTCAGACGTTTTTCGTCGAGCTGGAGGGTCTTGAAGAGGTGGGCGTACATGATGTCCACCGAACTCCCTTGGTCGACCAGGATCCGGCGGACATCGGAGTTTACCATCTGCGCCCTGATTAGGAGAGGGATGGTGGAGTTGGGCGCACTGCCTGGCAGTTCCTCGAGGTAGAAGGTGATGGGGTTCGACTTCCCTTGCAACTTCTCAAAAGTGGCAGTCTGTGTTGAGCTCGTGGATTCCAGCTCGTCGAACTTCCGCTTGATTGACCAGTCGGAGACCTTGTTGAAGCCCCCGCCTGATATAACCATTGTCATGGGAAAACTTTCCCATGCGCTATGGGCTGTGACAGGGTCCTCGGCGGGAAAGTTCTCCTACATGCTGCGAACTACCGCGACATGCTCGATCCCTTTGGGAATGTAGAAGTCCTCTGGTCGAGTGACACTCAGGGTGACTTGCAGTCTGTTCTCCCCGGAGGGAGGGGTCGTCTCCTCGACGCTTTGCGTGTCCCGCATGTTTGGACGAGAAGGGTCATTCCTTTTGGTATACTGCTTCAGATGCCCCTCCTTGACCAGGATCTCTATTGCATCCTTAAGGTGGACGCAGTCTTCCGTGACATGTCCATGGCTCCGATGGAACCTGCAGTACTTGGAATTGTCCGTGTTTGATTTGGGGGGCGTCGGCTTCGGAAAGCGGACACCCCCTTTTTGAAATTCCGAGTTGGCGCACTCTGCGAGAATTCATTCACGGGGAGCAGTGAGTGGAGTATACTCCATGAACCAGCCAACTGGTCCTCTCGGCTCGCGAGAGTCCCTAGGACAGCCTTCACGTCTTCTCTCTCCCCCGTGCCGAGAGGCAGTAGAGTCTTCATCCCTGGAGCTTCGGAGGACCTCTTGGTGCCGCGATTCACATGCAACGCGAGCGGCCTCCGACTCTTCGAACTGGATGTATGATTGGGCTCGGTGGAGGAGGTCTTCCAAGTTACGGGGTCTATGGATGCCCACAGCCTTGGCGAACTCGGTCTCATGACGCAGTCCTCGCTCGATCAGGAACTTCTTCATGTCGTCGGTAGCGGGTACCTCGACGACTTCACAGTTAAATCTCTTGATGTAACTTGTGAGAGATTCGTCTCTCCCTTGAAGGATGACTTCTAGGGAGGCCACCGTCTTCGGGTAGCAACAGGACACAGTGAAATGCCTGGAGAACTGTCTATTCAGTTTTTTCCAAGCAGTAATGGACTCCGGCTTGAGGCTTTTGTACCACGCCATCGCCCCTTTCCGGAGGGTGGTTAGGAAGAGCCTGCATTTGATGGCTCCCTGGACATTCTGGTAGTCGAGCATTGCCTCAAAACTCTCTACGTGATCGTCGGGGTCGGCGGTACCGTCATACTTCCCCAAAGGTGAAGGCTTTTCCATCCCCACAGGTATAGGAGTCTCCATAATCTCCTTGGACAGCAGGGTCCGCTGGTCATCCTCGTCACTCCTAAATGGTGATCGTGACGGGGAGTGGTTGCCCCAACCAGGCCGGTGTATTGGGGGGAACTCCTTGGGCGGCTCTTTGGTTTTTCGTCGTCATCTTTGCTCCTCTTCTGGACATGGGAGCGTCGTTGTTCCTTCTGAGGAGGGGAGCGATGGCGCTTCTGGACGGCCACAGGCTTTGGTCATTCCAGGCGCAGGCAGTGTCCCGCAGGTTGGGGGAAAGGCTCCGAGAGTCGACCGGTGGTGTCCTTCGTGGGGAAAGAGAACGACTGGGAGATGGAGGGCGATGATGTCTCTGTGGGGGAGAGCGCCGTTGTCACCCCCTTTCGAGTGCTTTGATCCTCACGTTCTGCTGGGTAATCAATTGGTTGGTCTGATTGATCAGTGTGAATATGGCCACCGTGTTCGAATCTGCATTCGGTGGTGCGGGGATCGGCTGGTAGATAGCTGGGGTGCTGTCCTGTTGGACGTCGCAGTATGCCGCGTCGTCAGAGGAAGGGGAGGCAGTACGACCGTCCCTTTTGTCACCTTCTTCGACGTTAACGACCACATTGTCCTCGTGGTCGTCTCCGTTGTTGAACTGTGAGAAGGCGGTGTCCGGAGTCTTGGCCTCAGGTTAGGTGCTGGCCATGGTTATCAGAAAATGGAAGTTGTTTTGGTTTTACGAAGAGAAAAATGGGGAAGAAAAGGTTCCCACAGACGGTGCCACTGATCGCACATGATCAGAAAGTAGACTAGTGGCCAGCAACGTCGTGAGCTCCGCTACTCCGGTGGTGGTGAGACGGTGGAGGGTGTACCTACAAGGTACTCCGATGCCAAAGTCCGGAAAGGAGCAAGCTAGTACAGAAAGTGAGAGTGAGAAAGTTAGAATACCTGACCCTCTAATGAAAGAGGGTATTTATAGACTGTTCCCAGCACAGGGCCAATAGTCATCTGCACTGGGCTGGGTCGCAAGGTCCAATGCAGACAACTGTCAGGGCTTACGTGGCGTAGTGAAGACCAACACGTGGCCTTCTCCCTGAAGTAACGGTCCCGTGATCTCTGGAAAGTGGATTGACCAGCTCTTTCAGAAGTGGGCGTTACCTGATGACTTGTCCTCGCGGGGAGGAGCACGTGGAGAACGAGGGGGAAGGGTGTGACCCCTCCCCGGGGTATGTAACCTCTGCTCGAAAGTAACTGATTATTATGTGCTTGAAGATGAAGAGGTCCAGGTGTGCTCGACGTCAGACAGACTTGGGCCTTATTGGGCCGCATCGCAGTATTGGGTTGGGCCTGTCCGACAGATGGGCAGGCACCAGCCTTGTCCAGAATAATAACTTTCTTTTAACTTTAAGTTTGTATCTTTTTTACTAACTTTTACCTTTTTTTCTTTTTCAGAAGCTATTTGAAATAACTTTTGAGTTTGTAGCTTTTAACTTTTGACTTTTTCTTTTATTTATATCCTTACATTCAATGTTCTACCTCATATATATATATATATATATATATATATATATATATATATATATATATCAATTTACAAGATGAAAGATGATGTAATGTTTAATGTCTTTAAGTAACATCTAAATTATATAATAAACTGCGAAATAGTGTTAATAATTATCAAGTTAGTGAAACACCGTATGAGATTCAATGAGATCAACCAAAATGAAAAAATTCAGAATATCATTGCAGTTTTATTGTAGAATACTAAACAATAAACTTATTTTTATTATTAATTTGAATTAATTTAAGTGAATTCAAAATTAAAAAGTTATTAAGTTGTGTATTTTGTTAAATTTCATTATAAAATTTGTATAAAAATTTTATATATTTTGATGCTATCTTTAATTTTTAATATTTATTAAAATTATTTTGCATGTTTTTATTAATATTTTTATTTTTATAGTAGAGAAATTAATATAATAATATAATATAATAAGAGAATGAACAACAAAATTTTAATTAAGAATATCCTTTTATGTCATTTTGTATCTATCAGTTAGTGTAACACATAATTTACCAAACACTTAAATTAACTTATCACATATTACTCATCAAATATAAGCTATCAGCTATTAGCTACCGCTAACAGTTATCAATCATCAGCTACCAGCTACCAGCTATCAATTAGTTTTATTAAATAAAGCCTTATGACTAGTACAATGGCTGAAAACTACTAGGGCAGATTGAGTCTCGACTGTGTGTCCCAACACGCGTGTGTACGACGTGAGAGGGCCAGGGGCATGCTCACAACATCACAAGTCAATGCTACCTCGTTTGATGGTTCACAAGGCCGAGGTTCACAACCATCTGCTTCTACTTTTTGAAGTCGTCTATCTCAGGAATCTACTTCATGGGGCTACATGTCCCATGCTTTGAAGTCCTTGAAGCCCCTGAATCTTATGAAGCAATTCAAGAGGAACCTGCTGCTGACGCGGATGCCCCTATAGATAGTTATCCATGAAGCCCATTTGACATTTCCTTATTCAAGAGGAATTCTAATAGGAAGACTTGAGTCATAACCACTATTCTTCTTTAGCTTATTCTTCTGACCCACTATAGGTCGTTCAAAATTGGGAGAGCCTCCAGCCTAAAACTCAACCTTCCCTTTAATGACACAATCCTTATGATATGATTCAGAATCCTGAGTACGATGTTGAGACATCTTGTCTGATGTCTTGGTTGGTATTTCTTTATCAATCTTGAGACCTTGTAAGCCCCCTGATTTCTTCCTCAGATACGACTTTCTTCTTAAGAACTTCTTTACCTTTGTTGGTGACATATTTATAGAAGTTCATATTTCACCTTTGATCACTCATATGGTTTATGCTGATCACATTGGTAGATGATCCTTTTCTCAGTGGAACCTCCTTTTGACTAGGCTTGGCCAATTTCCCTAAGTCCTTGATTCTTCCCTTTGCTCAATTGGCAGAAGTGTCATTAACTGTCTTTTTTAGACATGTCCCTGGTACCCCCAATATAACAACACCATCTTCACTTAAGGGACCTCTACGCGTTGTATGAGCCATATGGCTAGTTGAAGTAGCATTGGATTTCCACTTCTTCTTATCTTGGATTTTCTTGCCTCTTTTGTTCATTAGCTTTGATGGACTATCAAGCCGAGGATATCCAAATTTACCAAAATAGTGACATTTCAGAGTCAATTTTCCTGTTACTACTATGAAAAGATGACACATATTTCACACGAAGATGTGACATGTGGTCTGACCTTAGAACCCTAATCTTCATTTTAGGTAAAACAACCTTCATTGAGGGAATCTTCATGTATTTTTCCTTCATACTCATCCCAAAATTTATTCTATTCATATCTTCACACATTTCTCAAAACTCCACCAATCCATCAAGCATATTCACATTACTTTCAAATTGAATCATGTGTTATAGTTTGGAGTTTAGAGATGAAACCTCCTTTTTTACACCTGCGATGGTTGGGGAAAGCTTCTTTGTTTCCTTTTGAAGCACATCTATGGTTTTCTTATGATTGTCTATAGTTAAACACGCTTCTTCCCACTTGGTGTGCATGAGCCTATATGATGTATCAAGTTCTTCTTCAATCAGATCTTAAATATTAGACTCACCTTCAGACTCATATGTACTTTGAATTAAAATATGAAAATATAGGTTATGTATCTTGAAGAACTTATGAAAAAAGTTGAACAATGTCATAAGTTGTTTAATTAAGTTCTCTCAAGCAAATAGTATCACACAATTTATGCTAATAGGTAAACTCGAATGAGTCAATGACAACAAACATTTAGTCTCATTGATCTTTTAATCCGTTAGTCTATTTAACATTAGTTGAATTTCTCATTTACAAAATTTCAAATAAAGTAGGCTAGTAGGGTAGTCAGACACTCGAAAAGGTCAGATTCAAGCAAAAAAAAAAGCTTATGATAGGTTACAATCTAAACTTAGGCTTTGAATTTTAGCAGGGAAGACTCAGGCTTGACAAATTCTAACTTGACTCAACTATTCCCACCCTACTGGATTAGTGACATAACCGCTTCAGGGGTCCGAACAATGATTATAATTTTCTTCAACACCTTCACATCTCTGCAACACCCCCACAATTTCTACCTCTTCTCGACCATTGATTTTAGCAATTTAAAAAGCTTCTCTAGTCCCATCAGCCTCGTCATTAGCTTTGATGCCTCCCGAACATTCTCCATTGAAGTCTAGCGAATATCCACCATCAAACTCAAATTTCTTAGAACTTTGCAGTATAATTTTAAAGTGGAAACTTTATTGGAGTACATGTAAGACTCTTATCCCATTGAATCAACATATTAAGGTTCCAATAGTGCTTTTGCAGAACTTCATTTTGATAATTTGAAGTTTCAGACAACTAATAAAGAAAAGGATTTGAATCATATTTGAAACAAGAAAATTTACTTTATCATTGTCATTACGGTCATCACCAGAAGTAACTTCTTCGTCTTTGCCAACAACGACCGACAATATCTTCATCGTCTTCGCCAACAACTTCAACGTTACTTGGATTTAACTTGAGACTTAGGCAACAACTCCAACATTACTTGGATTCAACTTTAGACTTAAGTCAGTTTTAAGAGGCTCTACGGTAAGTCAAATATGTATTCATAATGGCTAGGGGAGGGAATAAGATGGGTTGAGTTAGCCTTTGTGAAACCTAAGTCTGTCATGCTAAAAAATTAGTAAAGTAGTTAATAGAGAAATTGGTCTTCCCATAGACATATTCTAAAAATTACATTCATCCTAATTTTTTAGATACAACTCGGATTATAGGTTACCTAGTTTGAATATTAGACTTACTGTAGTTATATAATATTATAGGCCGAATTAATAATAAAATTATGATACTCCAAAAATAATTTAAAAAGTATAAATTGATGTAAGATACTATGAGAGTGTTATTTTTATATGAGAACTATTAGATTTAAAATAAATAGATAAAATCATGTGTTATTTTTATTCTCAATCAATTTCTCTCTTCCATTATTAAAATAAATGACATAAGTTAAAACATTATATTTTAAACTATCAAAATTCTCTCACCTTTAATCTATTTATTTAAATCTAATGATTCGGATTCATTCTATTCTCATATTTATAAATTTTATACAATAATTGACTCTTTGTGAATATTCTTTCGCTTTTTTAGAAAAATCACCATGATGCACATGTAACATATGCATTTAATACATTCTTTTGATTAAATCAAAGAGCTCAAACAATTTAGCACTAAAATCTAAAATTAAACTAAACACAATACATCTTATATCAGGTTATGAGTCGCATAATAAATCTCGAATACTAGTCATTGCTAATACATATTTAATTAAAATTAGACGACTCATAAAAACATATTTCTTGAATAATCAAACAAGAAAAGAGAAAAATTAAATCATCAATATAACAATACATGTCCCACATATTTTCAAATAACTAAGAAGGAAATTAAAATGATAAGAAAAACAATAATTAAAATACAATTTCATGACAATACATACTTAAAATAACCATGTTTCTCATAAGTTTTCAAACTACCCATGCATCGAAAAAAATTGAAACGTAGAACGCAAGTAAAAAATTAAGGGTAAGTTAATTGAATTAGTGTCTTTTTTTTAAATAAATTATTACGAATTAATAATCTTGAGTGTGTTCTAAAATTACAAAAAAATAAAAAAGTGAAGATTAATTTTGAATTTAGAAATAGACAATACTTGCGAAGTGTTATAGTAGGTTTGAATTCAGAAATAGACAACACTTCGTGAAGTGTTGCAGAATGAAAGTATGCCAATTCTTAAAGAATTTTGTTGTAGGCGAAACAATGTAACTTTTGGTAAAATTACGTAACTTTTGGCAAAAACTTGTAACTCTTGGTAAAAGAAAGTTGTTTCACCAAGGGTCGTACATTGTGAAACAACACTGTTCTGGACTGGGCCCAAAACTGGCCCACCGGCGGGCACGACTCAACCCAACTCTACATCGGGGAGAACCCAATTAAGGTCCAGCCCCTCTTCACGACCGGGGAAATCTCACACGTCTCCCCTATGGACTCCACGTGCTTCCCACGCGGGGACACGTCATTAGGCAACTACCCACTTCCTGAAGAACTGGTCAGTCTACCTTCCGAAGATCACGGGGCAGTTGATCCAAGGAAAAAACCACGTGCTGGTCTTCCCTACGCCACGTAAGCCCTGACAGTTATCTGCATTGGGCCTAGTGATCCAACGCAGTGCAGATGACCATTGCCCAGTGCTGGGGGCACACTATAAATACTTTTTATCACTAGAGGGTCAGGTATTCTGAATTCCATCTCTACACCTTTTCTGTACTTGCGCTTTCTACTTCGTCTCTTACTTTGGCATCAGAATACCTTGTAGGTACACCCCCACCTCTCACCACCACCGGAGAATAACGAAGCTCAAGTCAATTCTGATCAGGTACGATCAGTGGCGCCGTCTGTGGGAAACCCTTGCTTCCCCGTTCTTCCTCCCGTAGAAACTCAAGAATTAAAGCAACTTTTAATCTCCGACGATCATGGCCAGCCCACGAAATGACGTCAACGCTCCAGACTCCGTCTTCACCCCATTCACCAACGAGGACGATCACGACCCCAACGTGACCGTTCACGTCGAGGAAGGTGACCCCAGGGACAGGCACACCGCCTCTCCCTCCTCTGATGACACGACCTTCAACGCCGTCTGACACTTTGATAGACCGGCTGTCTACCAGCCAATTCTAGTGCCACCTAATGCTGATCTTGTTAGTTCTGCAGCTATGCAGTATTTGTGTTGGCTAAATTTTGTTAAATCCTATATGATAGCTTTATGTCACTAAAGTTGTCTTAACATGCTGTTTTGTGTATCTGTCATATTAGATTAGTTGGAGGTTGTGGAGATGTCAAGTGTGATGTCTTGACATGTTGTGCTGCACTAAGCTGATATGAGTGCATGGTTGTTTTAAGGTGTTGCTGTTTTGCTGTCATGTGATGGTTAATCAAGATGTTCTAATTTACTGCATTCAACATGTCGGATAAAGATGTCCCATCCTGGCTCATAGGACATCGCGTCTGATTTTGGTTTAAAAGGAAGATTCTGTTTGTTGTTATTTGTTACTGAATATTCTGTGAATATTTAGTTATCCTATGTGGCGTCCAAAGTAATTGAGTTGAGATTTTGTGTTGGTTTTCGGATTTTCACTACCTTCTAAATATGGAGACATATTAGGAAATATTTGATTGAAAACCTATTATATAGCAGAAGTTTCTGCTGATTTGTAGCAGCTGATATGCTGTGATTTGAAGCCCAAATCCAGTTGGGATGTAGGTTATAAATAGGAGTATTTGTAACCTGATTTTGCAACGATTCCAAGATGTAAAATTATTAGGGTGTCGTTCTTGTGAACCATTCTCTAGGAGAGTTGGTATGTGTAAACCACTCAGATTGTGAGATGGTCACTGTACTCCTCGAAGCTTTTAAGCAAGAGTGAGTGTTGTTCTTGGAGGAAGCTGTTAAGCAACTCTGAGTATTGTTCTTAGTCATGTGTGCATGTCTAGGTATTGTTATTGAAGTGTGTCTTCTATTTTTCTGTAATTGAAGAGCTGCTGGAAATCAAGTTGTTGATGCAGTGGCTGAGGTGTTGACTGCTAGACATCATTGCGATGGTTGGAAGTGAGATGGAGTCTCTTACCTAGGGAGGACTTAGGTAGAAGGGTCATTGGGTAGTTATTAAGTTAGGAGATTGTCAACTTGGTTGTTGAGTCTGTAATTTGATACTGCTAAGAATGGACTTCCTTCCTGGCTTGGTATGCCCCCAGATGTAGATTGTTAGATCGAACTGGGTGAACAAATTCTATGTGTGGTTTATGCTTTTTAATACTGTTATTGGTTATACCTTGCCATATTTTCTGTAACAGACCAGATGTCTCGACATCCTGTAGGACATCTGGGATCTGTCATACCAGAATTTTAATTGGTATCAGAGCAGGCATCCTGTTCTGTTTCTGGGTGAGATCCGAAGGGGATACTTTCTAGTTCATGGTAAAGGAAGAAGGATGTTATTCTAAAAATATGATTGAACGTGATAGGTTCATATTGGTGTTTGAATGGTCCCTAGAAGTGGAGGATGAACTATTCGCAGAAAATGATGTGTGGTGGTTTTGTGTAATATGTTATACCTGAAGACTGTTGAGGAGGTTGTGATTGTTGTGTATTCCGCTGCATGGTATCTGATGGAACCCTGGGGGTCCTTGTGTCACTAGTAAAGGAATGGCAGTAGGGTTGGTCTCCTCAGAAGAGTTGTTGTGTGATGTAGTGTATGCAAGACTGTTTCAACCAACTGTGTAAAGTTGCCAACGATACTTGAGTTTTATTTCTCAAGTCCACTCTTAAAGGCACTATAGTGTGTGGTTGATTTACTCTTCAAGAAATCTGTTGAAGAAAGGATAGAGCCATTTATTTTGGTCTCTAGAAGAGTCTTTCTAATACTTGACATAATTAGGAAAATGGCTCTGAGTCTTGCTATTGTTTAGTTTTGCTGGAGCTTGGATTAGTTTTGAAGACCTTTAAGAATTCTTCATCTAGCTTAGGTTCAGCTATGTGATGTCCCCCACATGATGAACACTTGGAAGAGTAAAAGATGCAGACGTGTTGATGGTGTGTATCATGCAAGTATTTATGGTCTGATCAGAAAGGATGATCAGCTACTGGTGAACTCTTGTATCCCCTGCAAAGATTTGTACATGGATTACTATGGATGTTGTCTCCAAAGCCATAGTAGTTATTAATGTGATTTAAACTGATGTCGGAACTGATGTTGAAACATCATTTCAGTTCATTGCTTCCTCTGCCAAAGAAAGTTAGTTATGCTCATGGTGGAGTATCAGGTCAAGCCATTTACCTAATCTGAAGTGATCAGTGGTGTGGATTAATAAATGAGGGATCAGCTAGTGCCACAAGGGTGCAGGAAAAGAATGTTATACCAGATCAAATGTCGTACCTTGTGTGAGAAGGTTACCTTATCACATATGATAAATAGCTTGACAGCAATTGAGTATTTGTCTGCTTTTGATAAGGATGTGCATCTAACCGATAGTGAATACTCTGACAGGAGCTGAGTGTTTATCTAAGATGTTGTGCATTCAACTAATGACAATATACATTGACTGGAGACTATGTATAAGTCTGATGTAAAAGTGCAGGACTGCTGAAGTGTTGTGAATTTACTTTTCTCTATGTGGCTGTTTATTTCTCTTCGTGGTGTGTTGGTGTGTGACGACCTGAATTAGCTGCTGAAGGTGTGATCCTTGGAGATCATCCTGGGTTCAAGGAACTCTGTGTTGATGTCCTACATGATATTGAAACTATCATGGTGGTTAAAAGAAGTTTGGGATTATAAAGATGAGATTGTGTGGCTATGGGGTAGTCTTGGACTACTTAATTTCTGAAGATTCAGATATGGCATATTTGAAGTCTTTGGAGTTTCTGAGCAGGATGGAGGTTGTCTACTCAAAATTGATTGTTGAATCAAGTCTATGAGAGCATGGAAATCTGTTTCTGCAAGGGGAGGAGGTTCTTCTGAGTGGCAGAAGGAAGAGCTTAATTCAACAGTTGGATGTCATAATGTTCTGACATCTAGCTTAACATCAGAAGTCTCAGTTGGTGATGTGGCACATCAGCTTATGATAGGGTGATCTACAGGAATGAACAATAGGATGTTTAAAAAAAAAAAAAATCTTTCTCATGGCAGTTTGCGGGAGCTGCAGGAAGGAGAAGATGTTACATGACCATGGCTTAGGGAGTCTAAGTGTGTTTGTTATTGAGCAATTGGAAAATGTGACTTGAAGATCAAGTTTCCTTGGTGGATTAGGATATCTTTGTGAGAGTTCTGACAAACGTGAAAAAGATCAAAATGTGGCACTTGGTTGTTTTCATATGAGGATTCATGAATAAGGTAATCAAACTGTGGCATTTGGTTGATCTCAGAAGTGGATTCGAAGAATCAAGATAATCAGAGTGTGGCAGCTGGTTATTATTGAGGATTGTCTTGGAACAAGTTACTCTTGGGCAGAAGGGTGATGAGTTGAAGACTCAAGGAGATTATTCTTCTTGAAGGTGGATGAGAGTTTATTTCTCTAGTTCTTTGGATTACTATGCTATAGTAAGTCCAGTTGGTGGAGCATATCAAGAAGCATGGTGATGACGTCTTGGTGTGTGGCAGATGTTCTAACTTGTGTTGGGACATTATCTGGTTGGATATCCTTGGTGAAGGATGATTATGCTCTGGTTCTGGAGCTTGGTGCCTACATTGTACCTAAGGAGCGTCTACATAGTCATACGGGAGAATGATAAAGTAGAAGGTCTACCTTGGATGGAGAATGTAGAGAAGATTGAAGCAGATCAGGTATTAATTGCTTGAAAGTCTGAAGGTGAAGATACTCATCAACTGATCAGGAGTATTCCAAATTATCATACGGGAGAATGATAGGGAATGATTGCCTTTGGAGAGTTGGGTGAGAGAATACTGTTCCTGTGTTCTTGTGATGTTCTGTGATGTGATGTGTTTTTGTTTTGGTTGTTTCTGGTCCCTTGGCTTAAGAAGGAGCTTGGAGATTCTGTTTTTATTTGGAATGTGGTGTTTTTCTTAGTGCAGATGGATTCTGTTCATGATGTCAAGACTGATGTCTTAACATCTGCTGACAGAACATTATGTTCAAAGTGTTATGGTTTTTGTCTCCAGAGAACACAAGCTTCTATCTGATTTATGTACTGTTGTGGTACATGGTTTGCTTGAGGGTTAGGCAGTAGGTGAATGTGTTTAGCAGGTGTGTTGAACAGAGGGTGCGCTCTTGAAGACATGAAGATGCGTCTTGTGTTTTCCATTCATTTTGGGTGTTCTTCTTGCAATGGAGCATTGGTTATCCATGTTAGGGAGAGTACTGTATGCTATCAGATTGTACAAGCTTCTGAGTTGGATGTGTTCTACTACTGACTTACTTGCTATTTGTTGATTGTCCTTAGATGCAAAATTGCTTGGTTTGGTATATTATGGCTAAAAAGGGGGAGAAGTAAGAAGTAGTAGTGTTCCTTGGTTGTTTCCTTGAGGGGGAGCTGGTTGTGTTAATAAAAGGTTGTATGGACATTGCTCTGGTGTGCTATTGCTTTGTCAAATATGGCTAAAAAGGGGGAGAGTGTGTGTTTGCATGATGTGCTGATATATGATGTCCCATATGATGTTCTAACATTTATTTGTGATTGCTAGTGTGAGTGGTGAGCTAGTTGGTAAATGTTGTTGTGGAGTTGCTGCTGTGTGAGGTTGTGTATGTGTGCAGATGAAGATTGAGTGCTGATTTGCTTGTGTAGGTGTTGCAGTGCTGATAATTGTTTTATTTGCTACTGATGTGTGTGACTATCTTCTGCTGTTGATATATTTGATATGATATGATGGTTTTAGCCAAAATTTGCCAAAGGGGGAGTTTGTTAGTTCTGCAGCTATGCAGTATTTGTGTTGGCTAAATTTTGTTAAAACCTATATGATAGCTTTATGTCACTAAAGTTGTTTTAACATGCTGTTTTGTGTATCTGTCATATTAGATTAGTTGCAGATTGTGGAGATGTCAAGTGTGATGTCTTGACATGTTGTGTTGCGCTAAGCTGATATGAGTGCATGGTCGTTTTAAGGTGTTTCTATTTTGCTGTCATGTGATGGTTAATCAAGATGTTCTAATTTACTGCATTCAACATGTCGGATAAAGATGTCCCATCCTAGCTCATAGGACATCGCGTCTGATTTTGGTTTAAAAGAAAGATTCTGTTTGTTGTTATTTGTTACTGAATATTCTGTGAATATTTAGTTATCCTATGTGGCGTCCAAAGTAATTGAGTTGAGATTTTGTGTTGGTTTTCGGATTTTCACTACCTTCTAAATATGGAGACATATTATGAAATATTTGATTGAAGACCTATTATATAGCAGAAGTTTCTGCTGATTTGTAGCAGCTGATATGCTGTGATTTGAAGTCCAAATCCAGTTGGGATGTAGGTTATAAATAGGAGTGTTTGTAACCTGATTTTGCAACGATTCCAAGATGTAAAATTATTAGGGTTTCGTTCTTGTGAACCACTCTGTAGGAGAGTTGGTATGTGTAAACCACTCGGATTGTGAGATGGTCACTATACTCCTCGAAGCTTTTAAGCAAGAGTGAGTGTTGTTCTTGGAGGAAGCTGTTAAGCAACTCTGAGTATTGTTCTTAGTCATGTGTGTCATGTCTAGGTATTGTTATTGAAGTGTGTCTTCTATTTTTCTGTGATTGAAGAGCTATTGAAGAGCACCCGAATCCATCACCTCCTGGAAGGAACTGAAGAGACAGTTCTCCAGGCACTTCACCGTTTCCCGATGCCGCCCAAAGACGGAAGCATCCCTGGAAGTCATCATCAAGGGAAAAGACGAATCTTTCCTAGATTATATAGAGAGATTCAATCGAGAAGCTGTCCAGGTGTCCACCTCGGACGATATAAAGAGGTTTTTGATCGAGCGAGGAGTATGACCTCACACCAAGTTCGCCAAGGCACTCGGCATCGAGAGGCCCGACACCATAGACGCGCTCCTCCACAAGGTCAAGCATACATCTAATATGAGGAGATCGTGGCAGCCCACTGTGTCGGCGACTCGCGGAATCAGGAGGGGGCCAAGAGCTCCAAGCAATATGATCCTACCGCTCCCCGTGAGCGCAAAAGAAGAGAAGACCGGCCCCGGGACTCCCGCAAATAGAGGCGCCCGCAGGCCGTTTCACTGAGTATACGCTACTCACAGCTCCCCGCGAGCGCATCCTTGCCGAGTGCATCAAATCGGAATTCCAGAGTAGAGGTGTCCGCTTCCCGAAGCCGATGCCCCCTAAACCAAACGTTGACAAGTCCAAGTACTGTAGGTTCCACCGGAGCCTCGGGCATGTCACGGAGGATTGCATCCACCTCAAGGATGCCATCGAGATCTTGATCAAAGAGAGGCACCTCAAGCAGTACACAAAGAGGAGTGAAGCCCCCGACAAGAGACCTGGGAGACGAAAAGGGTCGAGGAGGAGACCCCGACCTCTGGCAACAACGGACTACAAGTCGCCCTGTGTGTCACCCGACCAGAGGATTTCTACTTCCTTTGCGATCCCGACACGCCTGTGACTGCTTGCAGTCCATGGGAAAGTTTCCCCACCGCCACAGCAATATTCGAGGAAGGTCGACCCCATCATCTTCTACCTCGAAGAATTGTCGGGCAGCGCCCCTAACTCCAACATCCTCTTCCTGATCAGGGCGCAGATGGCAAACTCTGACGTCCGTCGCATCCTGGTCTACCAAGGGAGCTCATTGGACATTATGTATTCCCACCTGTTCACTACCCTCCAGCTCGACAAAACACATCTGACCCTGTACATCGGTTCAGACCTGTAGGGCTTTAAGGGCACCACCACCAGACCCTGCGGCTACGTCGAGCTAATGGTCACAAAACTGCCCGACAAGTTAAGGTCCGCTTCCTAGTAGTGGAATTCCCTTCTCTGTACCAGTCCATCCTGGGGAGGATAACTTTAGCCAAACTCACTGCGGTACCATCTACAGTCCATTTAAAGATGAAGTACTACACGACCAGGGGCCGGATCGTCACTCTCCACGAGAACATTGAGGCCGCCAGGAGATCCTTCGAGGCAGCAACCAAGGGTCTGAACTCGATTAACATCAAGTTCAAGATCGCAGGGAAGCCAAACCTGGATGAGGAGCAGAAGCCACTTCCGCGGGTCAACACGGTCGACCTCGATAGCCGCTTCCCCGACAAGCAGGAGCAAAGCGAGGCAGTGGATCACACCTCTCCAGCTGAAGGCAACAGGCATCCTCCTCACCCCATGCGCCCCATTCTAGATGGAGACTTCGAGTTCATCGCTCTTGGGGACGATCCGGACAGGAACGTGAAGATTGGCACAGGCCTCCCTGACCTAGCGAAGAAGCAGCTGAAGGCCTGCCTCTGGGAGAATGCCGACCTGTTCACGTGGAGCGCGACAGAGATGCCCGACCTCGACCCAGATGTGGCCTGCCATCAACTCACAATAGATCCAACCGCTAGGGCTATAGTATAATGTAGGCGTAGGCAGTCTCCCGAGAAAGCGGAGGCTGCTGAAAAGGCTGTAAAAGACCTCTTAGAGGTGAACTTTATTTCGAAGCCCAGTACACAACCTGGCTTTCTAATGTTGTACTTGTTAAAAAGAATAATGGAAAGTGGAGAATGTGCGTTGATTACACTAATTTTAACCGGGCATGCCCGAAAGATGCATACCCATTGCCTAACATCGACAAACTGGACAATTCAACTGGTTTTAAATTATTGTCATTAATGGACGCATACTCAGGATACAATCAAATCCCTATGGCGAAGGCCAACAAGCAGTACACGGCCTTCATGACTGAGTTGGACAATTACTACTACAACGTAATTCCCTTCGGCCTAAAGAACGCAGACGTGACCTACCAGCGGATGATGAACAAAGTCTTCCGCGGCGAGATCGGTGACATGATCGAGGTCTACATGGATGACATGATCGTAAAATCACGAGAAAAAGTCAACCACACTGCTCATCTCAAAAGGGTCTTCGATACGGCAAGGAGATGCAAGATGAGATTTAACCAGGAGAAATGCACCTTCGGTGTCCGAGCAGGTAAGTTCCTTGGTTTCTACCTCACAGAATGAGGAATCAAGGCGAAGCACGACAAATGCAGGGCGTTCTCCGATTTCCTAACACCTAGCTCAAAGAAATCGACACAGTCGCTAAATGGGATGCTCACCTCACAGTCCCGCTCTGTGGCCAAATCGGCACAACACGCACTTCCATTTTTCAAACTCCTATGCAAGGAGGTCACATCCAAGTGGACCGAGGAGTGCGAACAGGCATTCCTCCACCTCAAACTAGTCCTTTCGCAACCCCCAGTCCTCCCACGACCAGAAGACAGGGAGATATTGTTTCTGTACCTCGCCGTCATGAGCGAGGTGGTCAGCGCGACTCTAATCAGGGAAACCCCCGATGGGAAAGAGCCGATTTACTTCACCAGTAAAGCTCTCCAAGGCCCCGAAGTTAGATACCAGCAGATCGAAAACGTTGTTGTATCCCTCGTCATTGCGGCCAAAAGAGTGCGACACTACTTATTGGTCCACACGATCGTGGTGAGGACGGACTAACCCGTGAGACAGCTCCTCGGACGGGCCGACATGGCGGACATGATGCTCAAATGGTCGCTCGAACTCTCTGAGTTTAACGTCCAATACGAGGGTAGAAATGCTCTGAAGGATCATGAAAGCTCCTGTGGTTTGACGAAATTTTGGTAAAACATGATTATGATAAAGATGAAGAAATCTGCTCAAGATTAAAGATGTCGACAAAGATGTTCTAACATCTTACTAATATAGCAGGTTTAATTTCTTAACAAATCTGTCAAAAGATTTGGTGCAAATTTGCAGAGTAGATAAAGGATCAAAGATTGAAAGCCCAAAACAACAGAAGACTATATAAGGAGAGTTAGACTTAGGGTTAGTACGGACTGTACTTTTGTATCACTTGTAACTTTGTAACCTAGTTCTCTTGTGTTGAATAAAGGTTTAGGGTTTGAGAGTCGTTGGCTCTCTTAGGAGTTGTAAGTCTCCACTCTATATTATGGGATGCAGGGTGGAAGGCATAGGTACAGGGACACAACCAGAAACCTGTAGGTAATGGTTTTTATATTGTTCTTGGACGAAGCTTTGAAGCAAGTCCAAGATAACTTTAAGGTCAAGAAACCGCGACAGTTCTGAATTGACAGAAGACAGAGACATCACAGGTTGTTATTAGGGTGTGAGTGGGGTATCTCAGATCAAGGTTCTAAACAGTTGAGTTTAACCTTGATAAATATGTTCATGGGATAGATGTTAGGTATAAAGTTGTAAACGGGAGAGTTTAGCTTTGTAACAGTCTACACGATAGTGAAGTCTTCATCCTGGATTGGTATCCCCCAGATGTAGGTGAATTGCACCGAACTGGGCTAACAATTACTGTCTTATTTTACATTCTACAATTTACCGTTTTGTTAATGTTCTTGACTAACATGTTGGATCAGATGTCGTGACATCTGTGTGGGTGCTGTTCTGATATTCAAGGTATCAGTCTATTGTTACGCCTTCTAGTTTAAAAGATTATGTAGCACAATGTCTTGACATGTGTTAGGACATCTACTGTCTGCATAGGCCAAAATTTCAATTGGTATCTGAGCAGGCATCTCGTCTGGTTCTGGATGTGATCTTTGGGAGATACTTTCTGGCATTTAAACAAGGAGTAGTTTTGGAGATCAGATCAATCAACTCAAATATACCCAAGGGTATTAATGGATGAGATGGATGTTCTGGATCAAAGGGAGCAACCCGGAGGTTGTTCATGTTGCTGAGGAGATTCTACAACATCTACAGGAGAAGTGGCTAGTTCTCTTGTTGGTGTGTGTTATAAGATGTTGTGACATCCTATTAGGGCAAGCAGGATCTGTTCCTTGGTGGTTCCGCTGCATGTGTTTCTGATGGAAGAGCTCTAGAATTATGGGATTCTAGAGTTGTTACTGAAGACAGTTGGTGGAAGGTCTCAATCGTCGGCCTCTATGTTTAAAGATATCTACATTCTTTTATTCCAAAGTCGGGAGCGATGAAGTGAAGGAAGTTGTGTTCAGATATATGGTATGATGACTTGGTACTTGGAAGCTTGGTTTCCTGGTGCAGTTTGGAGTCAGTTGAAGAGGAGAGAAGTTGACTTAAAGTTTATCAAGTTCTTACTCTAGGAGTTTGATAAATGTTTGGTCGGCTAGGTTGTCAAAGATACTTGAGAATTCTCTCAAGTCCACTCATAAAGACATCTATGTCGTGTATCTGGAGTCTTCTAGTTACTCTTCTGACTAGAAGGTGTTTCTTTGAGACACAATCTGAAGAACGTGGAGGTGATTTATTTTCACCATCCAAAAACAACAAGGAATGATTCATCTCTCTTGACCCTAAGAGTGGATCCAATTTGATTGAAGAGTCGTTGAGGTAAATAAGATTTGTCTAGAGAAAGTCTTAGTTATTTGATTCAAGGGTGGCAGCCTTGGTATCTCAACATTGTCATTGAAGAAGATACTTGCAAAAAGATTGAATACTTTACAAGTGTTCATGACATGATCTGGTGGAGCTCAGCTGCAGCAGTGAAGAAGGGTTATTGTACAAGGATTTAAGATCAATTGCTATTTGCGGAACCCACAAGTATTTAATTGATTATCCTTGAAAGTCAAGATTGAGGATGTTCTAACATCTTTTCATCAGAGGCTTGTAGAATCATGGGAGGGGTTCTGCATTCGCTCAAAAGTCTCCTAGGTGTTGACCTGGGATTATTGGCTTAGCGTCTGTTTCTTGGAAAGTATTGTGAATGACTTGTCCAGATGGTGATGCTGTTGAAGATGGAGATGGAAGACTATGAAGACATCATAATCTTAATGGTTACAGCTTGGGTCAGTTTATTTCTGATCCAGGTGCTTTGGAGCATAGTGTTTGCTCTGGTTGTGAAGGTCGAGGATAAGTGGCCGTTATATCTGGCTTTCTACTGACGGCTCTACTAAGGGAAGTGGCATTCTTTGGTATTTCTATGGGGTAGTCTTGGACTACTTATTTTCTAAAGATTAAGATGTGGCAGTTTTGAAGTCTTTGGAGTTTTTAAAGTAGAATGGAGGTTGTCTACTTAAACTTGGTTGTTCAATCAAGTGTGTGAGAGCATGGAAGTCTGTTTCTGCAAAGGGAGGAGGTTCTTCTAAGTGGCAGAAGGAAGAGCTGAATTCAATAGTTGGATGTCATAATGTTTGGACATATAACTTGACATCAGAAGTCTCAGCTGGTGATGTGGCACATCATCTTAAGATAAGGTGATCTACAGGAGAATGAGAGTGTTGTATTCTTCAAAAAGGTCTATCTCATGCAGTTTGCGGGAGCTGTGGATGAGAAGATGTTACATGACTAAGAGGCTTGGTGGATCCAAGATGTCTTGCTATAGGGCAATTAGTTCATATGACTTGAAGATCTGATTTCATTAGTAGATCAGGGTATCTTGTGGGAGTTCTGAAGATGAGTGAGGTCAATCAAAAGGTGGTATTTGATTGGTTTCTCAATGTGCATTCAAGCAGGATGCTTGAAACTGATTGCTCTTTTGTAGAAGAGTAGTTAGTTGAAATTGTAAGGAGGTTCTGGTTCTCTGGGAGCTTGTGGCAGAAATTATGGGTTGAGAATGGAAGCATACCTTCTTTGGTGGTTGAGATTTTATTTCTCTCTGGGTTTCTGAAGTCTTCTTTGTTCAAGCTGGTGATGAAGTGTTGGGTGAAGATCTTCAGTGTGGATTACTATGCTGATAGTAAGTCCAGTGGTGGAGCATATCAAGAACCATGGTGTGTGGTGTCTGTGATGTGCTGAAGATGTCCTAACTGATGTTAGAATATCCTTGGGTTAGTTATCCTTGGTGAAGGATTTCAGGTTCTGTGATGAGCTGGTTACTTGCATCGTGTCCAAGAAGTATCTACATGATCATCCAGGAGAATGATGGAGTATAAGGGTTCCTTGGAAGGAGGATGTAAGTGTTTGCGAAGACTGAAGTGGATCATGTGTTGATTGCATGGAAGTCTGGTTCCTGAATGCGTTTAGAAGTGGAGATTCACCATAAATCAGAAGTATTCTAGATTATCATACGGGAGAATGATATGAATGTCTGTCTTGGATTGCGGGGTGTTTATCTCTATTGCTGGCTGGGTGAGGTCAGTGGAAAATCTTGCATACGACATTGGAGCCCTTGGAGCAAGTCATGCTAGTAGTGGATCAGTTTAGCAGCTGTGAAGTTCTGGAGCATACATACGATAGCTGACATCGTGGTAACAAACTAAGGGGCCCTGTGCATCTCTTTGAGCAATGGGAAGCATTCTAATTCAATTGGTTTATGCCTTAAGCAACGGGATATCTATACATGAGAATTCAAGAGGAGTTCGTGTGGTGTATAAGATGGTTGTGGAATGAGGGGGATCAATGGGAGTTTGATCTCAAGCCAAGAGTTTGTTATGATTTGGATACACGTCCTCACGGGATGCATGACATTGATAATGTGTGAGTGATTATTGTTTCTTGTCATAGGGAACAATAAGAGAGTTAATGGTTGCGTTCAGTAGGTGTGTTAAACAGAGGGTGCACTATTAAAGACATGAAGACACGTCTTATGTTTTCCAGTCATTAGCTTGGGTGTTCAGTGGAGGAGCACCAGTTACCTTAGTCAGGGGGAGAGGCCTCTTGATCTAAGATGAAGTTCCAGTTTGCATTTGTGCGTCAAGCAAACTGAGATGTCAAGATGGCATGGCATTATTGTTGAAGTTCCAGTTTGCATTTGTGCATCAAGCAAACTGAGATGTCAAGATGGCTTGGCATTATTGTTGAAGTTCCAGTTTGCATTTGTACGTCAAGCAAACCGAGATGTCAAGATGGCTTGGCATTATTTGTGGAAGATCCAGTTTGCATTTGTGCGTCAAGCAAACTGAGATGTCAAGGAGGATGTCTTGACATTAGAGTATTGTTGCAAGTTGTGGGAAACTTGGCAACGCATATTTAAATGGTTCTTATTGGATGCTTGAGAATCATTGACTGAGTCTGGGAGAATTTATTTTTCTCTTGCAGACTGGGATCATATATTTGTGAAGAAGTCTCTGTATGGTCAAATCAGAAGAAGAATCCTGGAAGAATAGACAATGTCTGACATGATGTCAGGACATTGTTGTAAGACATGTCTGGATGTAATGGGTTCCTTAGTCAGTGTTCTTAAAAGGAGAAACAGTCAACAGTCTTGGCCGGTGGGCATTTAGTTTAGTGAATTTCCTTGGTTAATGGATCTTTTGAATTGACCAGAGTTATTTTCTACGGTTCGTTACTTCCTAAGGAACTTGCTTGGCTATAAATAAGACCGTATTGATTTATCCTAGTCTCATTCTTCCTGTTTAGTGATCGATGGAATTCTTCAAACTCTGGGTATGTTGTATCTGGATTTGGGGTTGTGTTGGTCACTTTTGCCAAGTTTTGGCTAAAAAGGGGGAGAAGAAGAAAGTCCCTTTTCTGTTGCTTTCTGAGTACATTACTGCAGGTGCAGGTGCTCTGCAAGAATACTGGATAAGATGCTCTGACATCTTAACTTGTCTCTTTTACGGTTATTTTGTGTCTTGTGATCTGAGTTAAAAAATAGGTTATGACTTATGATCTGAGTTACATATTCTATGTACTCCATGTCACGACTGTTTAAGCTCTTTCTGGAATTCAGGAAGAAGATGTCAGAATGGTAACTCTCAAGATGAAGGGACTCAAGCACAGAAGGGAATGTTTTAGCCAAAAATTTGTCAAAAGGGAGAGATTGAAAGCTCCAGTGGTTTGACGAAATTTTGGTAAAAAATGATTATGATAAAGATGAAGAAATCTGCTCAAGATTAAAGATGTCGACAAAGATGTTCTAACATCTTAATAATACAACAGGTTTAATTTCTTAACAAATCTGTCAAAAGATTTGGTGCAAATTTGCAAAGTGGATAAAGGATCAAAGATTGAAAACCCAAAACAACAGAAGACTATATAAGGAGACTTAGACCTAGGGTTAGTACGGACTGTACTTTTGTATCAATTGTAACTTTGTAATCTAGTTCTCTTGTGTTGAATAAGGGTTTAGGGTTTGAGAGTCGTTGGCTCTCTTAGAAGTTGTAAGTCTCCACTCTATATTATGGGATGCAGGGTGGAAGGCATAGGTACAGGAACACAACCAGAAACCTGTAGGTAATGGTTGTTATATGGTTCTTGGACGAAGCTTTGAAGCAAGTCCAAGATAACTTGAAGGTTAAGAAACCGCGACAGTTATGAATTAGCAGAAGACAGAGACATCACAGGTTGTGATTAGGATGTGAGTGGGGTATCTCAGATTAAGGTTCTAAACGGTTGAGTTTAACCTTGATAAAGATGTTCATGGGGTAGATGTTAGGTATAAAGTTGTAAACGGGGGAGTTTAGCTTTGTAACAGTCTACACGATAGTGAAGTCTTCATCCCGGATTGGTATCCCCCAGATGTAGGTGAATTGCACCGAACTGGGCTAACAATTACTGTCTTATTTTAACATTCTGCAATTTACAGTTTTGTTAATGTTCTTGACTGACATGTTGGATCAGATGTCGTGACATCTGTGTGTGTGTTCTGTTCTGATATTCAAGGTATCATTCTGCTGTTGCGCCTTCTAGTTTAAAAGATTATGTAGCATAATGTCTTGACATGTGTTAGGACATCTGCTGTCTGTATAGGCCAGAATTTCAGATCAAGTACTAGCCGACTTCATCACGGAGATGACCATCCCGAAACCTTCCACCAAAGGATCCCAAAAATGGACAATCTACGTCGATGGGGCGTCCAATTTGACAGGAAGTAGAGCAGTCATCATCCTAGAGAACAAGGAAGGAATCTTAATCGAGGTCTCCCTCACATTGTCCTTCCCAGCATCAAATAACCAGGCCGAATACGAGGCTTTCCTTGTCGGGCTATGCCTGGCCGAGGACCTTGGCACCAAAGAAGTAAAAATATACACTGACTCCCAGCTCGTGGCCTCCTAGGTGCGAGGAGAGTACCAAACCAAGAATGACAGCCTCATCGAATACCTGGCCCTGGTAAAAGAGAGGATGAAAAAATTCATCTCGGCGGAAGTAAGTCACGTCCCGCGCGAACACAATACTCGGGCAGACATCCTGTCTAAGCTAGTGAGCACGAAGAAAAAAGGCGGGAATAAATCCGTCATCCAAGAGGTGCTCGCGCGGCCAAGTATCGAGAAATCCAACTCAACCGCCTATGTGAATGCCATTGGTGACAACCACAACTGAATGACCCCAGTGTACTAATACCTCAGCGCAGGGAAACTATCGGTGACCCCAAGGATGCCAGCATAGTCAGGCGGCATGCCTGCTCGTACACTATCGACAAGGACAAGTTATACCGGTGGGGTTTCTCTATCCCCTCCTTAGATGCGTCGAGGAATCTAAGATCCCCGGCATAATCTAGGAGATCCACGAAGGGATCAATGCGCAACACCTCAGCGGACGGTCCCTAGCCCGTAAAGCATTGCGGGCGGGGTATTACAGGCCCACCATGCAGTAAGATGCCAAGGAGCACCTCAAGAAGTGTGACAAATACCAGCGACACGGGGACATACACCTGGCCCCGCCTAGTGAGCTCAAAACAGTCTCGTCCCAATGGCCATTTTCCTGGTGGGGGATGGACATCCTCGGGCCTTTCACCATAGGGTCGTACAAAAATAAGTATCTGATTGTCGGTGTCGACTACTTCACTAAGTGGATAGAAGCTGAAGCCTTGGCCGAAATCACAGCCCACAACATACTCTGTTTCTACAAGAGGAATATACTTGCATGGTTCGGGGTACCCCAAGCTATCGTCAGCGACAACGGGACACAGTTCACCGACAAGAACTTCCAGGACTTCGTTACCAAGCTAGGCACGAAGCAACACTTCACGTCAGTCGAGCACCCACAAATGAACGGGCAGGCCGAAGCCGCGAACATGGTGATCCTGCGAGGCCTGAAACAAAGACTGGGAGACGCCAAGAAAAAGTGGGTAGAAGAGTTACACAGCGTGCTCTGGGCCTACAGAACAACCCCACATTCGACTACAGGGGAAACCTCGTTCCGACTAACCTACGGAACAAAGTCTAGTAATTTTGGTAGAAATAAGGGAACCCTCAAGAAGGACCGAAGCTCCCCTTGACGAGGAGATGAACGATGAGACCCTAAGGGAGGAACTCGACCTGGTCGAAGAGGTACGATCGGGGGCATCCCTCTGCGATGCCTCACTCAAGCAGAAGATAACTTTGCGGCATGACAACAAAGTCATCAAACGCGAATTCCAGGGGGGCACCCTAGTCATGCGAAGGAACCAGAAGGATTCGCGCAAAGGCAAGCTCGCGCGAATTAGGAGGGCCCCTATCGCGTCTGTGCGAAAACAGGGACATGAGCCTACTACCTCGAAAACCTGCACGGGGAAGAACTTGCTCGACCATGGAACCCTGAAAAGCTTAAACAGTACTACAATTAAACACTGCCTGCGACCTATTCACGTCGCGACCACAAGAGTGCACTAGGGAACAAGTGCGAGTCCTAAACTCGAGACAAGAAGACAAGGGCCCACTCTTGTGTGTGCGAGCGAACTCTTGATTTGATGGGGACACCTCAACTGAGATCCACCGTCGCCGTATCGACCAGGTGGAACTCCCAGCTCGCAATGGTAAGTTCAAGCCTCGGAGAGAAGACCTCGATCGAGCTCTTAGCTTCGTCGAAGATCGGATTTCGATTCCGACCACTCGACCAATTCCCTACACCGTCGAGGACCAAAAACGTCGAGCAAAAACCCTAAATAATTAATAAAAACATGCAAATATCAAACACATATTCGACATACAAGCAGCACACACATCATATGAAAGACAAGAAATAGTACATTAAAGCGGGCAAAGCCCTTTGTAAAAATATTACAAACCCATGGCGCGCAGGCCGGGCGAAGTCAGTTTACAAAATTATGGCGCGCAGGCCGAACAAAACAACTAAACTAAAATCAAACTTTGGTCTCCTCCTCGAGCCTAGGTGTCCCATCACCAACAACCTCGACGGATTCCTCAGGGTCAACCACCTTCCCATCAACCACTTGGTGAAAGGGACCATTCCCCTCGAGGACGAGCTAAGCCCCTGGATTTACGATCTGGACCTGCATCAAAGTGTTGTTGAAACCCACTTCAAAGCCTTCCAGACAATCTTGCTCAAGCTCCCTGACCCGGGTGACCAGAGCACCATGGTCCGCGAGGGCTCTCTCCTCTTCTGTCTCGTCCTCGGCAGGCCTGGCGGCAGCTTCCAGCTCAGCGACCTTTTGTTTGAAGGCGGTCCCGCTACTCAATGGTTTTTTTCAGCACTGCATTCGTATCATTCAAATCGTGGAGGACGCGCACATGATTTGCACACCTCGTCTGAGCCTCTTGCAGGTCACTCTCAGTTTTGTTTTTCTCTGCCTCGAGGATGGTGTTTTCGTCCCGCAGGTTCTTCAACTCCCAGGTCGGACTAGTTTCGTCATTAAGGACCAAGGCCATCTCGAAGATCCTCATGATGAAGGCCATATCCTTTGTCAACACCTTCCTCCGGGCTGCCCACTCGACCCCCATGATCTCCTTGGCCTCATCCTCGGCCACAGTCGGGGAGTTGGCCCCAGAAAATAAATCCCGTTGGAGGTGGTAGGGGGCAGCATAAACTTCCCTACGTGCACATTCTCCTCGATATCCACAAGGATAGACCCCTCAGCACACGGCCTTTTGGAAGGAGTCCCCTGCAGAGGAGGAGACTGACTACATTGAGGGGAGGTAGAGCCACTTCCCCTGTCGTCGGGCTTCACCATCTGTTGGACTTCAGCAACTCTACCTTTGGTCTTATTCGCGCCCTTGGTGGCCGCCAGCTCCATGATACGCTCGTGCGCGTTTGTCATTTGGCCTGCAACAGTGAACAGAAAATGAGTCACTACAAAAAAGGGAAAATGGGAAAACACCCGAGCAAAGTAAATGATTACTACCTAAGAACCTCAAGGCTTCCTCGCGGGACTCATACTCGAGGAGGGCCTTAGTGTTAATAAATCGTTTCTCTTGAGTAACTTCTCTATGAACGTCGAGGACGAAACTCTTGTCCCTGCTCACACACTTAGCGGGATTAAAGCCGGAGACAAAGTTGACCATCTTTTTGTACAACTCCTGGTCTTCAGCGTTCAGGTCTCCAGGCTTAACGATGTAGCTTTCCGTGCTACTCTTGAAGTGTGCCTCCTCCCACTCGAGGGGACACTTCGACACTAACTTCTCCTCGCCTGCCTCGTCGGTCACACGGTTTTATATGGAGTCAACGGCCGCGTGCGTAACGGGCTTAACGATGTATAACCTATCTTTGAAGGTGCAGACAGAATCTAGATACGCCCGAAACAGCTTCCTCGGTTGCTTCAGAGACACTTAGCTGTGCCGACCATCAGCAGATGACCGTTGCATATGGAATGCACAGAAGAACAAGGGAAAGGTAGCCCTAATACCGAGATAGTCGCACACCAGCTCGAACACCCAAACGAATTCTAGTGAGTTGGGGTGAAGCTGCGAGGGCGCCAGACGTAACCAATGAAACACCCCCTTTTGAAAGTTGCTGAAGGGGAGACGGATTCTCCCGTCCCAAAACGCGAACTCATACATGGGGAACCTCATCCCCCTAAATCTCGAGCAGATACGGTGTTGTTCTTTGGGGTTGTACACTAACCAGTTCGGAGGGGAGCCCACGACAAGATCCTCGACTGTCACAAAGGCATCCAGATTGTCGATGACGAAGCGCGATCTGACACTAAGTGGCTCTTCCCCGGCGCAGTCTTTGGGCGTACGGGGTCGTTCATCTCCATCTAGCTGAACGGGAGGTTCGAGTTTGGGCTTGTCGTCGATGTAAACGACGCCCTCGAGTCTCACAACCATTTTACCTAAAACGTAGAGGAAAATGGTGAATTCGACTTCCGAGATCAAATCCACCCTTCCATCGCAAATCAAGTGAAAGGGCGAAGAGATTGACGAGGAGCCCCAGACATATTCTCCCCGACACATATCAACAAGCCTCTCCTCGACTGAGTCTCATCCACGAAGAGACTCCCGTCGACACGAGGCGGTAAGTCTCATCGCGAGGGACTTACTCCAGTAAACGTGAGATAATCCCTTGGTAGAGACCTCCTCGCGGTGGCCGCATGCCTGCGGGGAGCGAGGATCCCCGAGAGCTTCATCGCTGGTTGTTAGATGTCAAATATGCCTTATATTTGACACTTATTCTTGGCATTTTTAAAACTCTTTTGTGTCAAATTGTTGGATTTTATTCTTGAATTGTTGTCATTCTTCAAACATTGTGAAAAAACCTTTGGTGCTTATAATTTGTGTGTTATTGTGCAGAAAAAGGCATTAAGTTATCAAAGAAGTAAGACACAAGAAAAGTGATCCAAGTTGCCAAAGAAATGAAGAAACTTTAGTAAGTTCGCTTTGCGAACTTACCAGCGAATGTTCGCTAGGCGAACATCTGGCGAAGCTCCAGCGAACACTCCCAGACTTTGGGAAGTAAGAAAAGGCACCAAAGTTCGCTTTGTGAACTTTTCAGCGAATGTTCACTGATTCAACGCTCCAGTGAAGGCCTGGCGAAGGACATCAAGGATGAGGCAGTAGCTAAAGGCACCTAAGTTCGATGTACGAAATTATAGGTAAATAGTTTGCTTTGCGAATAATTATTCGCATTGCGAACTTATGCAGAAAATCAGAGGCGGTTTAACAGATCAGAGGCACCTCAGGTGCCTATTTGGTAGTTCGCTAGGCGAATAAAAGTCCGCAGTACGAACTGGGCAGATTTCAAGTGAACTATAAAAGTACTTTTTGTTATTTCTTGGGATTATAACCTATTTTTCTCACAACATAACCTAAGTTTCTGACTTTTCTTCATCCAAGAGTGATATTTCACCAAGAGAAGCTGGATTTGCATTCGATCTCGATTATTCGACGCATATGCTTTTTCATCTCCTCCCGAAACTTGTGAAACAAGCTACCATGATAATGTGTAGCTAAACACCTCTTGTGTCAAGATTAGTGGTGGGTTATCCTTCATTTTGTATGTATTGATCTTAATATTTAGTTTGTGAACTTTGTTGATGATTAATATATGGTGAAAAACTTTGTTTGTATAGTTTATAATTTGTTTTGGTTCATGATCGAGAAATATGCTCTAAGACTTGACCTAAGTTTTAATCCATCAACAATCATAAGGCTAGAGATAGTTTTGAGAGTTGATGCACATAAGTATTGATCTTTGAATGTTATCATATTGATAGTTAGAGTGAGAGATCATCTAAGGATCAATATGATAAATCCCACAACAAGTGTTAGAGATATACTTGTTGAGAGGATATGTGATTATATTCATTGTTAACAAGTTCATATACTTTATCGAGTAAATATGTATGAAACGGATTATCGAACCCTAATCTTGACATGCTTTTACCAAATATTTAAAAACCAATTTCTTTACCGTTGTTATTAAATTCTTATGCAAACGATCCATTACGAATCAACCAAACTCGTTGTTACTATAAGTTTAAAACGATTTCGACTATAGAACGGCGGTAATATCTATAAAATCCTTGTGGATACGATAAAACACCCCCGAAATACTTTTCAACATCACCATGCGGGTTGCGGCACTAGCCCACCACCTAGCTGTCGAGCCCTTCAACATATGTGAGGCAAAAAGAAATTCGTTTTCTTTAGTGCATTGTACCACTTGAAATACTCTTTCCATCTCAGAAATTCAATCATGAGCTAAAACGGGATCAAGGCCACATTGGAATTAAGAAGGGTTCATCACTACTACAAAACGCGCAAACAACAATGCCAGGTTTACAATGGATTCATATACACCGTTGTAATATATTAAAATTTTCGCGCCAAGTGAGTAGCTTGATTTATAAACAGTAATTTAATGATGGTTGTCTATAAAAACCGTAGTAATAAATGATGTGTAGCAAGCTTCGATTCTCAGCAACTACATTTTTTCCATTTTTTAGAGTACATTAAGCGTGTGTAACTTAAGTCCTTTATTTAAAAAATAAAATGTAAATGATTTTACAACGGTGAATTTAAAGAACCGTTGTTATAAGCTTGTGTCACTTAAGTCCATTATTTAAAAAATAAATTGTAAATGATTTTACAACGGTGAAGTAAATAAACTGTTGTTAGAGGACTTACATTTCCACTACAGTTGCATTACCCAACTGAGATTAAAGGGTTTACTGATAAATTAAAACAAAAATTATTCAATATTTCTTTCATAAGACGCCTTAGGCGAACAAGCGAGCCAGAGACAACAGCGATGGCATAATCTTTACTTTCTTCGTATCCATTCATTTGGAGCTCAAATCTCCACCTTTCTTAGTACGGTACTATTTAACATCTTCATTCCTTTTATCTGGGTTTATGTTGTATATGCTCAAATATTCACCCTCTTCCTTCATTTGATTCCTCAGCTTTGAAGTACGGTACTCTTCAACATCTTCATTCCTTACGTGCATAACATTCTCAGCTTTGAAGTACGACATTCTTCAACATCTTCACTCTTGTTTTCTTTGTTTATGTTGTATATGCTCAAGTCAGTATGAGAGTACATGTTTCATATGCTTTAGGTTTAGATTTGCATATGCATATGCTTAAGTTTTTGGATTAGATTTTGTTGTATTTGCAAAGTTGTGCAAGAAATCTGGTAGCCATGATGCTCATGTTGTATTTGCTATATGGCGATGTTGTATCTGTGAAAATTCCAATTGGTAAAGGATGTTGCTTTGTTCAAGCTGGTGTTAGGTAACACTTGTTGTATTGCCAATATCATCAGTAGTGTGTTATTTATGCCTCGCTTATGTTTTAATGCCTTCAGTTGTTTCTGTAACAGAAATAATGCTAAGGAAGCTATTCAGGGATTGAACGGAACAATGACATAAAAGAAGACCGTGCGTCTTTTTTGGGTAGCAGTCCGGGAAATAAGCATGTCAGTTCTATTTTCTTCTACTTCAAACTTAATTTATTCGTAATCTGGTTTAGTTTGATGTTTGTGTACTAAAACTTCTAATCTAAATTTTGTCATCGTAACCATGTACATGCATCATCAATGAATATTTTTATATCATCATTATTTAATGTTTTATGACAAGTTATTTTAGTAATCTTTTATATATAAAGAAAATTTATAGGAAAGGCCTATAATAGTTTACAACAACATCATGGTGTGTTATCTTAGGGCCCATTATTCCTTAAACACACATTACCATTTCTTATGTAAATAGAATTTGGGCCTATTATTAGTTTATTTAATGTTTTGATTTCCAATGCCCCATCTTAAATAAAAATATAATAAAAAAATGAATGAGTAACTTGACCATCACTATTCAATAACTAGCAATGGTTTTTGAATTAAAGAAACAATAATGACTTTCAACTAAAACAATTAGATTTTCAATGTAGAGAAAAGATGAAGAATCATAGAAATCATTATAAAAACATTATTCCTCTTCTTACCATCACACAAGAAGCATCAGTGAAGAGGAATAATAAAAATGAGTTCCAACAATGCAGTCCAGGTCCAACAAACTATAGATGTTCAACAACTTGTCCAGGTTAAAGATGCTATAGAAGTCCAAGAAGTTGTCCAGGTCGTAGAGGCTATAGAGGTCCAAAAAGTTGTCCAGCCCGAACAAGCTGTACAGACCCAACAGGCGGTCGCCTTGTAAGGAATACAAACCAAGAGGAGAATAAGGAGATCAAGAAGAAAGAGAATGTGGACAGCTACGGTCGATTTAGATGATGATAACGTAGCACCGTATAGTTGGAGTAACTTTATGTCAGCTAGGGCATTTAGATTTAATAATTAAAACTTAAAAGTGTCTTTGTTGTCCTCAATATTCAGGAGTTTTAGATGTATTAAATATGAAACTTGGACTTGTGAAACATTTCGTTGTCTTCAATATTCAGGAGTTTTAGATGTATTAAATATGAAACTCGCACTTGTGAAACATTTTGTTGTCTTTGATATGGCACACACTTCTTATTAAAATTACTTGAATGAAAACTTTATCACAAATGTGAGTTGTATTTTCTGCTGTGATATGGTGAACAATAATACAGGTTAAAAAATGGGATTATATATAAAAGCAGGATGATATTTTTTAATCCTGTAGAATATATAACAACGGTTATACATCATAACCATTAAAATATCTCGCGTGCTGTCCAGAAAAAAATAAATATCAAAATGGCGCAACTGGGAATCGAACCTAGGACCATTAATTTTATTACAACAGTCCTTTAGAAAACCCGTTGTGACAGGGCGTGCACTTTCTAGTTTATTACAACGGTTTCTGGGCCGTCATAGTAAGTATCATATATACAACGACACTCTACATAACAACGTCTGCGCCTGCGTGATTATATATCTTTCCCAACCGTTGTTAAATGGGTTTTCCGTATTAGTGCATCCAATAGAAGTCTCGAAAACTCCCTCTTACAACATTATGTGGAGTGGGCTGAGGTTGCGCGTGCCTTTGCATGTGTTGCAACATTTGCACCATGAATTCTTGTTGTTGCTGGTGCATTTGCAAATGAAACTAATGTTGTTAGTTCATAAACTGAGTCCACCGATCCTCTTGACTTCCAAAATGTTGACCAAAATCCGTACCTTGGGCAGGAGAGTCTCTAGGCCTTCTACTTCCTCGTGGTCGCTCAACCATGGTTCTAACTGTCATGCATATAGGATTACGTTAATCAGGCCCAATACTATGAACAATAAAATTGAGAATCATGTTGGCAAGGCACACATATGCGGTAGGAATAGAGTTACTTATGATGTTTCAAGGCTAGGTCGAGAATCGACATGCTTAATACCAACAATAACAACTCGTATAATATATATATATCTAGAATAATATCATACAAGTGTTAATTCTTGGTAGTGTCACAACATAAGTTCCTAACGGCATCTTTATATACATGTCCATAAAATAAAATACAACATATGGCACATGTCATACAGTAGCGCCTAAATAAAAATCTAAGAACTATGTACAATATCTAAAATTGGAAAAAATCCACAGTGGAAGATCGCAATGAAAGCTTTTCTTGAAACATCAATGCCCAACTCCTCTTGTATAATATAACTTGCAAACAATACCTGAAAAGCAATAACAATATTGGGGTGAGATAATAATCTCAGTGAGTTCCCCTATCGTATGGGTTCACTCGACTCTACAGCGTTTCTAATCGATTCTTAACTCAAGTCTTCATCTTGTTACTTATGTATCACTCATACCATGTAACTAAGGCTTAAGTATCTAAGGGATATCCGCAATGTATGGCAACATGTCACTCGAGTTCTCATAACTCAGTCAGACACTATTCGAGAATGCAAACTATAATGCAAGGGTGATTAGCCCAAACCTATCACAAGGATCTAAACAATCTTTCGTCAAATATGGTCAATGGAAGAACCATACCTCCACTACACGGACTATACTATCTACCAGATATAGTCAATAGATACCAGACATCCACTGCATGGACTCCACCATCAGATATTGTCAATAGACACCAAACCTCCACTGAAAGGAATACGCCAAACCCTTTCCACCAGATATGGTCAATGGATACCGAACTTCCACTATATAAATTTCATCTTCCAATAGATATTGTCAACGAATCCAGACCTCCACTGTGTGGAATACGCTTAATAGAGTTACAGTTATTCACCAAATACCAGGTAATCATAACTACCCATTCACATGTTATTCCACATGTTCCATACTATGCATATTGATCCATGAACAGACGAATACTTACACATAATACACACCGGGGTACCTTTGCATCCAAGCATCACCACGTAATTCATTTTCCATAACTTAGGTTATCTTTCTAATTCATTTACCTAGTTATAACCCTAGGTTTCCTCACTTATCATCATAGACTTTTAATCATTTTAATACACAAACCACACAACAACAATCCATAATATAAAGCATGCATCATGATATAATTCATAACCTACCTAAGGCACAAACAAGTCAAACATAATCAAACATAAGTAGTTCACTTGAGGCATACAATCATCATTATCCTTTACCAAGCATTCTTGGTTGGTTCATGGTCTCTCATCACCATGCAATATCTCATTGGATTAGCCTTCCAATGGCTCTAGTCTTGTATCCATCAACTTCTCGATTCTTGAATTATGGTTGAAATAAAAACCATAATATTTATATTCACTTCAATTTCATCACCCAATGGCATAACACTATGTTCTATATCACTATCAAATAGTGCCTTGAAAGATCTTTCCAGCGCTTCCAACCATGCATTAATCGGAGTTACGGTTCTCAAGCTATGGTGGAAACAAGAGGCAAGGTATTTTTTTTCAGTGCACAGAAGTTCGCTAAGTGAACTTTACTTTGCTAAGCAACACAAGTCAGTAGCAGACTTCCCCTGTTTTTTCTTAGCGAATAGTAGTGATCTGTAGCAAACCAGAATAGTATTTGGACGCATTTGGATGAGAAAAAACCAAAAAAATATCATCTTGATGCATCCAATGACCCAAAATATCATGTAATCAAAGATAGTAAGAATAACAACAATAGGAACAAAAAAACAATAATTTCATCAACAATTGAACACAACAACCATGGACATAATATTCATCATAATCAAGTTTCACATAATATAACATACCATTATTCATCATTCCAACAACAACAACACTAAATCATATATAACAACAACAATCATAGCAATCTTTCATGATTAGAGAAGAATGCATAGAAACATATCATGAGTCATCAATATCTATTCTATGTTCATGATCAAATAATCACACCACAAAACCCCACATCCCAATTCATGTGTTATCCCCCATAAAGGCTAAACCATATATAAGAACTCACCTTAATGAAGAAGAAGATGGTGTAAATGATGAGGTGAAGATAATGATGGTGATGATGAATATGATGAGATGATTTAGTGGTGAGGATGATGATTCTTCCAAGGCTTCCTTTTCTTCTCTCTTCTCTTCTTCTTTCTTTTCCTTTCTTTCTTTTTTTATCATCTTTCTCTCTTTCTGATAACTATCTTTTTTCCTTCTTAGTCTTTATCCGATTTCTTCTTCTTAACCACACTTTTTCATTTTTATTCCACCACACAATATATATATATATAACATTAAGGAGTGATACAGGATGTCTAAATTGATATTTTGTCTTCCAATTCCAATTTACCAATTATTAATGTTACCAAAATATTCTCTCTTGTATTTATTAATAAAGGCCAGTCTCTTTTAAAAAGGATTGATATCTTTAGAGTCCACTTACTCTACTGGTCCCAACAGACAACATTTAGAGCACATATGAACTCTAATTATTCCAAGTGACAAGAGATAGATTACATAGGAACTCAGTTGGTCTCAACTGACAACTAATTGATCATTTATGGGATATTACAGTCTGATCATTGACACCACTATAAAATGCTTTACACTTTTTAGGGTTAACAACCAATCATGTGGCCTTCGATAAATCATGGAGTTTCTCCATCATCAGCTCCACATATTTAGCATCACCTATAGAGAACAAGAGTAAGTCATCAGCGAAGCTATGGTTAATGATTTTAATCTTCTCACATTTAGAGTGGAAGTCAAAATTAGGAATTCCATGAAGCTTATTGAACTGTCTCTGTAAGTATTCCGTAATGATCACAAACAATAACGGGGAGATGGGGTCCCCTAGTCTCAAGCCTCTTTTATCAACCAGCTTCTTGGAATGAACTCCATTGATGTTGAACGGTATGTGATTTTGGTAACATCCAACATGATCCAACAAATGAATCTCTTAGGAAAACCTATCTCATTCAATATAGTTTCAAGCGCCTTCCAATCAACAATGTCATAGGCTTTTTGGATATCCATTTGGATGATGCAGCAGGGGGTACACCTTTCCTAGAGTACCCTTTTATAAGCTCATAGGCTAGCAAGATGTGGTCATGGATTTTCTGACCCGGGACAAAAACAACTTGGCTTTTGCTGACAATGTGAGGAATGGTTGTTCCTAATATAACAACCATGATCTTAGTTAAGACCTTATAAATGATGGAGCAGCAAGCAATGGGGCTGTAATCTTTGATAGTTTTAGCAGCAAGGTTCTTGGGGATTAGAGTGACAATAGTTCCATTTACAGCATATGCATAATGCCTTTATAAAAAAAAATCATGGACGATTGCTATGGAATCCTTTTTGACAATAATCCAAGAGGTTTTAAAAATTTTAGAATCATAACCATCCACACCCGGTGCTTTTAAGTCACCAATGTCCTTCAGGGCTTTCACAATCTTAGTTTCAGTGATTGGCACAATGAGATCTATCCTTTGCTCCATAGTGACCTGAGCCCCTTTCCTCATAACATTAATATCCACACTATTAAGGTTTGTATCAGCTTTGCCCATCAATTTGCCAAAGAAATCCAATACTTCCTCTTCAATCTCTTCATATTTTTTTATAATAGTACCATCATCTTTGCATAAATGTTTAATGGTGGTTTGGTTAGATTTGCTCTTGAGTGCAACATAGAAGAATTTGTTGTTTCCATCCCCTACTCTTAAGCAGTCTATCTTAGACTGCTGCTTAAGGGATTATTCTTCAATCTCATTGAGTCCAATAAGCTTTTCAGTTAGGTTCTTGACAGTATTGATGATTTGGGGGTTTAATTTGTCCCTGCTGAGGTTATTATGAGCATCTTTTAACTCTTTTTTGGTCTGATCAATATGTCCCTGAATACCAGTCACCTATTTATTCATCTTTCTCATCACATGCTGCAATCTTCTGAGTTTGTTCCAAAGAACCTTTATAGGTTTCCCATCCATATGTCTGTTCTAATTTACCCTAACTTTCTCATGGAAGCCATCCAAGGTTATACTAATGTTCATGAATTTGAATTTATGTTTAGGGGGCTTCATAGGTATCTCATATTTGAGGTAAAGCATAACATGGTTAGATATGCCATAGTCTATAGTATATAATACAATACTCAGATTCTGCTGATGCCAAATCACATTAGCCATAGCTATATCAATTCTAGTGTATATAGGATTATCCTGCTGCTTATTCGACCAAATGAATTCATCCCCTTTACTATCCATATCATAAAGACAATTTCTTTCCATCATGTTTGCTAGATCCACAAATTTAGAAACATTAACAGGGGTTCCACCAAGCCTATCTTGAGTCTTCAACACATTGTTGAAGTCCCCCATCAGGCACCAAGGCCCATGCAAGTTCTTATGGATGTCCTCAATGTTGTTCCACAAAATTCTCCTTTGATCAAGTTTAATTAACGCATATATAGCTATGAGTCGAGTCATGAAACTACCATCACTATTGCAGACTTAAAAGTGGATTAGTTGGTCTGTACACTTGTTAACATGTACCTGGACCTTATTGTTGTCCCACAAAACCCATATTCTACTGTTGTCATAGTGTGTATAGTTATCAGCATAGGACCAATGTTTTCCCAGTTTTATTCTAGTTCTATCAGCATTTACTGTCTTTACTCTAGTTTCAACAATAATAGCCAGATTAGGTTTGAGTTGAGAGAGACGGAAGCTAATCTCTCAGAGTTTACATAATTTATTTAACCCCCTAACATTCTAGGACAAAATCATTTCATGTTCATAGGTTCCCCTCCATGATCTTCCTAAATCCTCAGAGTTTCAAAACCATTAGTGCTCCATACCTTGTTCTTGCTAGTCTCCTAATAGGTCCCCTTTCCTCTGGCCCTTAAGGTACTTGCCCTGCCAACTTCATGCCAACTATTGTCTTCAATCTACTTAACTTGAGTTCCTCTACTTTCTCAGATTGTTTTTCTTTGTTATCCTCAATAGGTTTCCATGTTTTAACTGGTGGATGTTTCTTTTGCCCCTCTTTGTTGCATCTATGTCCTATCCTTTGACATTTTTCACAATAGGTTGGCCTTCATTCATATTCCACCTTTTATCTCATTTTGCTGCCTTCAATATTCTTGATGGTTATCTCCTCACATAGCTTTTGTGTGACATCCACTTCAACAAGGATTCGAGCATATGTGACTCTGAGCTTGTTTGCAGTACATTCATCAGTGTACATGGGTCTCCTTATGGCACCACTTATTTTCCCTAGGCTCTTAGCTCCCCATTGGTGAAAAGGAAGTTTTGGTAGCTTGACCCAGATTAGTACCATGTGCAGCATATCCTTGGTCATGAAGAAGCCTGGTTTCCATTCAGTGATGAACACTAGATTAAAAAATAAAGAGAATTTCTTAACACACCACCCAACCTTCTTAGGCACCTAGCACGCTGACGAAAATACCCATGCGTTCCGGATGTGCAAATTCGGACACACTGTTTTTTTTAAAACTTTTCAGTTTTTACTAGATGTGCACATCCGGTAAACATTCGTATTTGCAAATCCGGAATAAAACCTGATGCAGAACACCAAAAATCCAACAATGTTTCTCATATTCATAAAATAAAATCGGGATTACATTGAGAAAATCGCCATGACATTGACAGAAATTTAAATATTACAAGATCAATAGCCCGGTGGACGCTTGCACATCTCTAAGATGTCATCGACCGTTCTTCGGATTTTGACGGTCGCCTCGAACTCGAGCGGGAATCGTTCTTCGTAGCCGAAAAAAGTTTGCCACATCGCTCTAACATCCTCTTGATTCTTGAGCTCAACAAGGCTATAAGCGACGTTCCCTTCGTTATCAATGGAAGGTGAACGATACTGAAGCTTCGCAACCTTCCGTTTGTCTCCGTAAGGTAGGAGATGTTCGATGTCGTCAATGATCTCGCCGATTGAGATGTCCCTCGTTAGCTTATACTTGCGACTGCATATTATGCCGTCGGTATAGGAGACAGTTGCGACATACTAATGGATCTTGATATCATACAATTGAGACATTTAGTGTTTGTGTGAATGATATCAAATGAAACCCCTAATTTATAGAAAGTTAGGGTAAAGTTATTTCTGCCTAAGTTCGTTTCGGATGTGCAGATCCGGACAAACCCTACAAATATTGGTTCCGGATTTGCAAATCCAGAAATTGTCCGGATCTGCAAATCAGAATGTTTTACTGATACAATTTTAAAACAGAATTGAACAGCTTATGCAGTCACTTTGAATACTTTCAGTGCAATAAAATTCGTAATTGTATTAAAAAGACATATAGATAAAAATACAATATATTTCACTTCAAAAATGTACATTGTGTCATATGATTATACAAAAGAGTTAAAACAAAATTCTCCGTCTAAATCTATTGGAGCTAGAACTTTTGATTTTTCCGCATTTGATGCCTTTTCAATTGCGTGCAATCTTTCGAATTCAAGCATCCTTTCGACAAAACTATCCGGCCAAGACTCAGCAATTGCGGTTGCATGCGTCACCCATTGCGGTGATTTAGGTGGTATCGGGCATCCGAGTTTCAAGATAACTTGTACGAAATGTCTTGATTTCACAAGCCATCCGATACACATGATGCGGTCATTTGGATTCGACGGAGGTGCGGTGTGGAGTGGAAAAAAGGTTTACGAAAATCCGTATCTCATCAAGTCGATACACACCATATCGTAGGCGCATGCTATAAGATGACCCATATCGGGGAAGCTCATCCATTTCGATACCGGTGCCAGACCACTCAACCACGGAACAAGTGACTCGTGAACCTTGTTGTAATTTTCTTGATTTTTGTAGAGATTTAGAAGTCGGATAGTCCGGAAAGATTTGGTCAACTTGCTCATAATATGAAGGAGACCGAGTTGTTGAGTTGTCATTTTGTGTAGGCTTCAACTTCTTCGGAGCACCCTTTGTCTTAACCGGTTGAGACGACGGTATCATTGTGGTTGTTTCGGGGAAGGCAATCTTCCTCAACTCTTCTTTGATGTGTAGCTTTATATTGTCGTCGGCCTTCGAAAATCTCTTTTGAATCACTTCCAATTCGGCCAAAATAGAGATATCTGGTTTATCTCATTCCTTACAACCATCATCATCAAAACTAAGTCTCATCCAATGAGGGCAAACTTCGTCAATTTGTATTGGCTCACCTAGTTTCAACTTTTTAGCAATGGCACAAGCACAAGGAAGACCGTAGGTTTTCACAATAGTGCAACCACACTTTGCACTATCGGAACCTACTGTTTCGGTTCGGTTGGCCTTGTGAAAAATATAGCCCAACCCTGCCCGAGACATGTTGCCGATCAATTGAGAGTAGAGGAAGTTACCTTTAAACCGATGTTCCAAAATGGTCATGCTCTGACCAAAAGTGGTTTGTATCTCATTGTGTTGGGTTTTGATCATTAGATGCACGGAGTCCCAATCCCGACATAAATCCCCCTTGCTATTCCCCAACCAATTCTTCAAAGTGGCATGTGCCGACTCAACTCTATTGGTGGTAGTGTTTCCAAGATGTCGTACGTTATCGGTCCACGCACAAACAATCTTTTCTTTCACTTGATCAAGAATGGTGGATTCAACATATTTCAACAAAGCGGGGTACCGTTCACACACTTTCCGGAATTTAATGACCGAATCGGTATATAATTCCGTTGTGGAAGAATTTAGAATATGAGTCCATGCATCCATAATTTTCTCTACAATGACACCCGACCTTACCACTTTTCTGTCTTCCGACTCCACTTGTTTCGCACCCACCGCGGTCTTAACCCGACTTCGCACATTCTTTGTTATGTGAAATCGACAAAGTAGTGCATTGGAAGAAGGTAAGACCTTTGCAACTGTATTAATCAAGGCGTTGTCGCGGTCCGTAACAATTGCTTTTGGCATTTGAACATGTTTCTTCAAAAGTGACCGACACGTCTCCAACACCCATGTGAAATTGTCCTCTTTCTCACACTCCAAAAAGGCAAAGCCGACGACATATGTCTTATCCGTAGACGTAACGCCAACCATCTCAAACAATGGAAGACGATACTTGTTTGTCTTGTAGGTGCTATCGAGAATGACCATTGTCAAGAACGTGTTGAACAACTTGATGGAATCCGGATGAGTCCAAAAAATATCTCGGACCTTAATTCCATCATCGTGATATCTATACCGAGACACGTAATCGTTGTCCTCCAACACTTTCAACAGTTGTTGCATCTCACTCCTATCTCCCTTAATTGCCTTGTTCGTTTGATACCGAATGTTATACACTTGCTTTATGTTTGCAACATTTTCGGGTTCTTTCTGTTTCAACGTCGCAAGTATATTCTTCGGTTGGACAAGGTTCAAGGTCATGTCAGCTATACATGTCTCCTCTTCCGCCTTGAGCCGACATACACTTGGATGGCCTTGAAGCTTTGAGCATATTTCGTGGTTATGTATACCGCAACGAACGGTAAATCTCCATTTCTTGGAAACTAACATGTAACCACCAATCTTATAAGGGCACTCACATCTTCTAGTACCGGTCTCCTCTTTCTTTAACTTCCGTAGAGGTGCTTGATATTTGCCGCTTCTTTCGCAACCCAAAATTACAAAAGCTTTTCTTCTATCCGACCCATTATCCGATCTCTCGATATTTACATCGAAGCCAAGCTCAATAGCCGTCATACGAATGTATGCGACCATGCTTTCAAGATCATCAAAGTCTTGCTTGTTGTTAAAGTCACCGCCGACATCAACCGACTTTACGAGCATGCCTTCATCTTTCGGGGAAATCGACGCAACTAATTCTTTTGCTATGTTATCGGGGTGCGCAATATCTATTTATAAACAAGAATAGAACAATTAATATGTATAAATAAAATATATTAAAAAATGCTGAAAATTTAAATTAATTAGCTTCAGGCATTTTTCCGGATGTGCACATCCGGAAATGTTCATGCTCAATTCGTTCCGGATGTGCAGATCCGAAAGCAGCATAACTTGTTTTTTCAAAAATGTAGATTGATAATGTGAGCAATGTAGTTGATGAAGTGTTTACCTGAAATTCAGTCTTTCCTTGCTCCCTTTGATTTGTTGCACCAAAAACTTGAACTTTTAGAGTGAGAAATGGGATTGATGAAGTAGGGTATTTTGAGTTGGTGAGAGTGAGTGTAGTAGGAGAAATGTTGAGAATAGGAATAGGGGAGTGATCATGCAGCTTCAAATATATCACCTTTTTTCGTCCGGATATACAGATCCGGAGGTCTTCCGGATATACACATACGGAACAACTTTTTATTTTTTAAGGATACGGTGCGTCCGGATGTGCACATCCAGAATCAGGGGGCAAAAAAATAATTTCACGTAGTGCCAAAGAAACTTGGGTGGTGCATTAAGAAATGCTCAAAATAAACTTATATGAATAATACTTTAAAATTAATTTAAATATTTAAATATTTTAATGTTAAATTTATTAAAAATATTCATTAATCAATTTAAACATTTTAATAATAATTTACATAAGTAAACCATCAATTATTTGATTTCCACTTAATAAGGTTATTTTTGTGTATGAGTTACACTAATTAGGGAATTGATGGAAAGAAGAAAATGAAAGAAATTAGAGTGGAAGAAATTAGAGTATGGAACAAATTAGCATCAAATTTATCTTCAATGCATATCCAGTTAAATCTTTTCTAGAGTAAAGAAATTAATTAAAACTTCAACACAATCTTTTATAAAACTGAACTAAATTTATCTTCAATGCATATCCAATTAAATATTTTCTTCAATGCAAATCCAAACAAATCTTCCAACTCCAAATATTTTTAATTAATCCATGTCTAATTAAATATTCTTCAAACATATGGATTAATAAAATATTTTTCACAAATCTTACTGAATAATATTTACTAAAAGATACAACAATTGATCTTTCATGAATCAAACACCAACACACACATATTCACTCAGAAATCTTGTAATGTAGACTGAGGCCAAATATTGCGCACACATGCTGGAACATCTTGTTCCACATGTCGCCTCTGTGCAAAATACATACACTGTTACATCTTGTTCCACATGTTGCCTCTGCACAAAATACATCTTGTACGTATGTTAATTTACCTAATGCAACTAATCAAAATAAACAAAAATAATTTTTTTTTATTAAACTGTTAAGATCTACATTCTTTACTTTGTGTGTATGTTAATTTTTTATTTTGTTTTGTAGAGATAACATCTCCGACATCGGTTAATCTTGATGATGATGAAAACCTTGCAAATTAAAAGGGTTTCAAAACATCCTAGTTGAATTTTAGTTACTTTTGATTTAAGAAATGGTTCAATTGAATTTTGTTTTGCAAACTGAGTGTTATTTGATGGTGCACTTTTTGTGTGAAAGTTGTCATTAGATACTATGTATATTATAGATATATAGTAGTTGACTAATTTGTTATTTTTTTTTGAAAGAGTTCGCAATTTTGATTTGAATTGATTTGTAATTTTGATTATGAAAGTAGATAGGAAATGATTTTAATTAACTAAAAAAATTATATTAAAAAATATTTTGAAAAATGCTAAAAATAATTTTAAAATGATATTTTATTTATAAAAAATAAAAAACAAGAATAAGGTTCAGTTCTTTAACAAATGGTTTGGTTTGGAAAAATTATATTCTAATGGTTTGGTATAGTTTGGTGTTCCAAACCGTTATTCCAAACCAAAAAGTTTGGTTCAGTTCGGTTCTAGAAAAATTGAAATGCTTCGATTCGAATTGAATTACCTTATATAATGGTTTGATTTGGTTTGGTTCAGTTTTCTGACAAAATTATACTATGAACAACCTTATTGTCAGGGGGTTGATCCTAGCAAAATATGTCACATCACTCTGCCACGCCATCCTGCTACTCTGCGTGCTAGTACATAGCACAAAAATTGCGATGTTGTGTTTTGCAAGTTGATATATCCCCTTGCATAAATGGGAATTATGAGGTGATTTTGGTATTGTGAGGGGTTCAACCCTAACAAAATTCAATATTTCTTATAGTGTGTTGACCACCCTTCGAATTTGAATATAAATATGGCCCTCATATAAAGGGTTGGTTTGGTTGGTAAACTTCAATTTTGTACAAACTAAGGTGGGTAGATATTGTAGAGAAATGTTTAGGGTTTAGGACAAATATGTGTATTATAAATCCTTTAAAATTTAAACTTAAAAATCTTAGCATAAATTTAAAAAAAAATGAAAAAATGAAAAAAAAAAATTACAAAATCTTTTAAAAATTTCAAGTTTTGTTTTGTTTTTTTTTTTCCATATAAATAATCTCTTATAATTTCAATCCAATACACCCCTAAATCACATGTTCAAATTCAGACAAATATTTTATTTTAAAAGTTTAATATTAAATTTTGTTAAATTAAAATATTTGATTTTTCCAAAACAATACTTTTGTAGCTAGAATCATTAACGTATGCCCTTTAGAAGAGAAGTTGAATGACCCATATTTTCAATCATTTTCTAACACTGAATACATAAATCACAATGCTCAAGTCACCACATTCCTTTCCAATGTGTGACTATTATCCACACTACTCCACATTCCTATCCAACATGGGACAATTATCCACACTACTCAAACTTGTTAATACTTAACACTCCCCTCAAGTGTGAGTCAATCTACAATGCTTCCACAATACTCCCCCTTAAGTGGAGGCTATTTTCATCCACATACACTTGTACTGCTGTTGACACTTTTCAACGGGACACCTCCTAACCACCACATATTTATAAAAAAACCTTAAGGTGATAGGTGTATGGGTTCTCCCACTTATAAATGCTCAAGTCACCACATTCCTATCCAATGTGAGACTACTATCCACACTACTCACACTTGTTAATACTTAACAACATGTAACTCATTTATGGAAATCTAAAATTTCGAACAAGGTTCATATTTTTGGGTGGTGTTTACTTCTTAACAAGTTGTTCACGAGGTTGAGATTGGCAAAGCGTGGTATTATTGAATATAGGCTCACAATGTGGTTTGCCCTTTATGCTTTATGAAAGAAGGGGACGTTGAGCATTTGTTTGGCTCATGTCCTTTTTCTAATTATATTTGGTACAAGTTTTGCGTGAGATTGGAGTGGGCGATGCTTTCTCTATGAGTTTTTTTGTTGGATAGACTCCATGGTTTTAATTCGACTATTTCTTTTTGGTTTTGTTTTTTTGTTAATGCAGTCTTTTTTAAAGGGAGTATTCTTAGAAACTTGGATGTTATGAGCATAATTAAGATTCTATTTTGAGAGTGGTTCAAAGTTTTCTCTAAAAAAGGAAGGAACATCTTTTTTGACCGAATTGATGTAATAATTCCGTGAAGTCTTGGGGATTTAATATAACTTGTTTTTTTCAAAAAAAATTACAAAAAAAACCAATTTTTCAAAATTTTTTCCAAAGTGGCATAGTTTTGGAGAACCCCATAAGGGTGGCACCATATGGGATGGCGCCTCAATTAGAGGCCATGAGCCATCTCACATGGCGCCTTAGTACAAATGCCCTACCATAATTTTTTTCCCCAAATTCAACTGAGTGTCGCCATCCCAGATGGCGCCTCAGTTGAAACCCTTTTTTTAAAAATATTTTAAATGTTTCAAAAAAAAATTATTTTTTTAAATTTGATGTGATGCCCTAGACTGATGAATCTGCATACCTATACCCTGCGTCTACTATTCATTCGTATGCCTCTGCAACATTGTTTTTGTTTCAGGCCATTGTTGACATGACAATACAAGCATGCCTTGGAATCTCATGCCTTACTGCACAAGTCAGGCTACAAAGACCAAGATGCATGCAAGGAATCTCATGCATGACTACACATGGCAGACTGCAAAGACTAAGAAGCATGCAAGAGAACACATGGTAGATTACAAAGACCAAGAAATGCATGCATACTCATGTGACTCCCCCTCTACACCATTATAAAAACCATCTCAACATATCACAATTTCCATCTCATCCCAAACTCTTCTTCTTCTTCTCTTATTTTCTGTTCAAACCACAAAAACTTTGCATCCATTCCCTCATCTCAGAACCAGTTACGAAAATGTCTTTACTCAGGATGGGAGACAACCACCGAGGAACGCCAGAAAACGTTGAAGCATACGTAAGTTTTCCTGTATTATTTTGTTTTACAATATTAAACCTTGATGTATTTTATTGTGTTAGTAATGTTGCTGGTTTTTTTTGTTCAGGATGTTTCAAGGTTCCGTTGTCGTGGACACGCATACTTCCCTCACGACCCTTTCACTGAACCATATCTAACAAGATGTGGATTTGGAGAAGTGATTAAAATCCCATCATACCCTGTAGAACCAAAGTTCATTCTGGCCTTGCTAGAAAGATGGAGGTCGGAGACCCACACATTTCACCTTCCTTTTAGTGAATGCACGGTCACCCTCCAAGACGTGTATATGTTATTGGGCCTCCGCATAGATGGCAGGGCCGTCAACGGCCCCGTAAATATAAATAGCCAAGTATGCTACGATTTGTTAGACACATACCTAGAGATTAAAGAAATTGAGCCTTCACCCGACGGTAAACCAAGGGGGCAAGGTATTAACTTAAAATGCCTTAGGCAACACCATGACTCCATCGTATTAGACGAGGATTCTCTCCCCTTACACATATTACAAAAAACTAGATGTTATTTGTTGTTATTGTTTGGTCGTTTTTTGTTTCCAGAAAGCACTGGAAACACTGTAAATATAATGTATCTCCCATTGCTCTTTAACATTAACAGTGTCCACGAATATAGTTGGGGTTCAGCTTTCCTGGCCCATCTGTATAGTGCACTTTGTAAAAATGCCAAAAAAACGCATGTACATTTTATGGTTGCGCCTATCTCCTTCAGGCGTGGGGTTGGTCGAGAATGCCAACACTTTCTCTAATGAACCGGAACCCATTCACATTTCCCTACGCATTAAGGTAAGCTTTTACACCTCTCTGCGCCGATGTCCTATATTGAAATGTTTAGTTGTAACTAATTCATATTCTAACTACATTTTCAGGTGGGCAGTTCCGGGAATGAGCTACGAACGCAACCCTAGGAACGCCATCACGGTCTACCGCAACCTGCTAGACCACATTGGCCCTGACGATGTATAGTTTCCTACAACTTCCAAACATATTTCTAACATTTTGTATAGTTACTCATTAAACAATTTTTTCTTGTAGTTTGTCTGGAGGCCTTACGACGATCTCGACCACCAACCCAACGCAAATGATGCTGCTGTGTGGACGTCTAAAACACCACTAATAAAGTTCAACCGTTGAGATGCACCACAGCGACCGAGTGAAACTCAATTCGGTATGCATCAGGACATTCTGGTGGATCCTACCAATTTGGGAAAGTGGCACCTGCTCAGAGTCGACACACAGTGGAAGGATGGTGTGTGGACCAACTTTGCAGCAGAGTTGTGTCTCCAGTGGGGGATGCGACACCAGCTGGTCTTAACAGACCCCGTTGTCCAACCTGCTCGGCCAACGGAACTATATATGACCTGGTTTAGGTCTGTTACCACACCACAACCTTTCCTCTCTCAGCCGACTTATTTGGTTGACCCCCGCCAACGTGCGTCTTCATCCCAGCAATATGCCCAACATCATTCACCAACCTCTCGACCACAACAACAAAACCCTTACTACAGCCCTGACGAGTCTTTCGAACCTACCGACACACACCGAAATGATGACCCCTACAAATGATGACCCCATCTTCCTACCACTCACAACCACAATCAGCATACACCCAACAACCCCCTCTTTTCAACTATCAAACCCCATATCAACCACTGCATCAATACCAACACCCATCAATGCATCATTTTGGTCAACCTTACCGTATGGAACCAACCCAACCCCCACATACAAATTACATAAACCTGGGCATGCAGCTGGATTATGGAAGTGATGTCGGCGGGAACCCCCTGGCTATTGGGGTCAGATGCTGCAGAATTTGTCTAATGCACCGGGGCAATCATCTGATGCACCAGGGCCATCTCAACAAACACAGAGACCAACCCCGCCTCAACAACCACGTGGTGCTAGACAAAGACGTCAAACAAGAGCCCCTAACTGTGGGACTGGTGGTCGTTTAAATAGGCACAATCATTGATTGTTTTTTGTATCAAACTATTGTATTATTGTACTAAATATTTAAAAAAAAATTAATGTTGTTTTTATTTTATTTTCCAATCTTAAATTTTAAAAAAAGGATACACTAAGTCGCCATCTGGGATGGCGCAACCCTTAAAAAATTTGAAAAAAAAATTAGGGCATTGATTTGTACTGAGGCGCCATATGAAATGGCTCATGGCCTCTAACTGAGGCGTCATCCCATATGGCGCCACCCTTATGGAGTTCTCCCAAACTATGCCACTTTAGAAAATTTTTGGAAAATTTGGTTTTTTTAATATTTTTTTGAAAAAACAAGTTATATTAAAAAAAAAATTCAGTCTTGGGAGTAGGTCCTGGTTCTCGTTTCTTAGTTGGGGTTTGTAGTTGCAAGGGTTTGTCTTTTCTTTTTCTGCTTTGATTTTCTTAGTTGTAATTATATGAGCACCCTGTTCTTCTTTTTATTTTCATGTTGTTCTTGCCTATAAAAAAAACTCTGAATTCAATACACTTAAATTCTTAGTACAAAATTCAACATGGATGGATTGCTTTACTTTACAACTCCCTATAGTATTCTTTATTGCCATTCTTAGTATTCTAATTTTCATTCTAGCCTAGCTACTATACCAAATATCTTTCCAATTATAATGTTACACGTCACTGCATAATTCATTATCAATACCAGATTTTTAAGATAACAAACAACAACTAAAATATAAAAATAAGATGTAACAAAAAAATATTCCTTCTAATCTATTATTTATGAGAAGAAAAAAACTTGCATGGAAACGGACCTAAATTCTTATGGTTAGGAACAACCAATGAAAAGAGAGAAAAATTTTAATTTATTATAAATTTAATTTCGTTTTTAATTAAAATTATGGGGTGGTGGTTATTATACAAGAGAGAGAAAATATTATTTTTTATTTTTAATTAATTAAAAAAATATTAATAATTGTTTGTAAATACACGTATTATGTTTGTTCTTATGCAAGTATTTTTCATTTATAAGAATCTTAATTTCTGAATTTACTGAACTTGATTATCCGATTCATGAATTAAAAATACAAAACATAAAAGATGTGATCACTGTAAAAAAATTCACGTTCAATTCATTACAACTATCCATAATAATTACTTAAACATAGTCAAACAAATAGTTAAATAATTACGATCAATTGTATAAAATATTTTTCATACTTTTAGTGTAGACCAATTAAGTCTTAGTGTTTTTTTATATATAATCAAATTTGTGTTGTAAGGGATATTAGGGGAACCCAACCCATCAAACAATTCTCATTAATATCAGCCCATCCAATAGAACAGTCTTACAACTATACAATAATTCAAAAGCTTATAAGAAATCCGACGGACATTTGGTCAATTTGTAGAAATTACACCTAATAGCAGTGTTTTAAAAACCGGGCCAAACCGATCAGTCGAATCGGGAATCGGAGAGGTCAACGGTCTAATTTGATTGCTGGATCAGATATGCTATTGAGTAAGTGGGAACGGGTCAGAACCGGCCAAAACTGCTAAAAACCGGTGAATTGACAGTTTTGGAAAACCGGCGATTTAAATGCATGTCTTTTTTTCTTCATAATAACGACGCCGTTTTGATAATTTATTTTCTTTTAAATAAAATTAAAATATAAGTAGACTTTATTCAAAACTTATTTAGAACAATTTTTCTTCATTTGTAATCAGATATTTTTCAAATTTTATTTGGATTTGTATTTTGTACTATTTTATCGTGTGTGATGACTACGTCGAGAGTTTGAATTTAAAGAATGAACTTGTGAAATTATGATATTATAAAATTTTGTAGGTGTCGTGATATTTTTTAGAGACCGAGTCATCCGGTTCGACCAATTTATTAAATATATAGTTTCTTTTTATAGAGACCGGTTTATTCAGTCGAGTTATCCGGTTTAATCATACGGTTCGACCACTGACCCAGTAGTTTGACCAATGAACCAGCGACCTAGTACCTTCACCGGTTTGATGACCGTCCGGGTTTTAAAACATTGCCTAATAGCATGGTGAGAGGTAAGAGTTAACCACCATCATGTAGAATGTTAGAATCTTTGAAAAATTTCAATAGCGTTAGCAACACCATCATTAAAAATTACTTGATTTGTATCCACCATATACTCCAACATGTAGCCAACCAAATCAAGCAAGCCATCGACTTTGAACTTGAGCCTTTTGTTTCCAAAAACCAAGCAAACATATGATCTCCGCAATTTTCATGCTCTATAGGCGGAATCCTAACCCACTTCTCTACCTCCTTCCAAACCATTCTCATACGTGGACATGAAACGAGAATGTGATTGTGATCTTCATCCGCATGAAAGCAACATACACATACCTTGTCATGACTGTTAATGATTATGTCTTTCTTCGCAAGATTGTTCCGCGTTGGTAATATATTTATTAACAATCTGCATCCGAAATTTTTTAATTTCAAAGGCACCTTCGAATGCCATAAAATATCCAACGCAAGCTTGATATTATCCTCTAAATCATCTTGACTTTCCTCCTGGAAAAAAAATTCATAGCAAGAGTTAACTGAAAACCTGTTGAAGGCTCCCCTCAGTCATCTAACAAAATCAGCCATTCCGTGATGTGGTTTTACGTCTGCCAGCAAGACCAAAAGCTCTCTGTGTTGATCTCCTTCACAGCCCCTAGGGTCCCACATGTTCACCCCAATATTCCACTGCCACTCCTCACCTTCCCACCTCCCCATATCAGCCATCACCCCATATTTGAGATCTACAACCTTGTATAGCGCCAGAAATAAAATCTGAAATTTTGTCGAACCTAAGCCAATTTGAATTCCAAAATGGAATGGACCCTCCATCCCTCAATTTCCATGCTAGGTAATTAGGGAAACCAACCTCCTCCATTGCATCTCCAAGAAACATTATATCTTTCCACCATAACAATTCAAATTTTGATCCATCTTGCTTTACTTTGAATAAAAGTCATCTTGCCAAATTTCCATATTTAAATTCTAGGATTCCTTTCCAAATTGCATTTGGTTCATGGATGAATCTCCAAAGTCATTTTCATAACAAAGCTTTATTGATCATTCTGGCATCCTTTATTCCCAAACCTCCACACTTCTTTGGTTTGCATTCGGATTCCCAGCTATCCCACGTTATACTTCTCTTATCAGTAGTTCCGGACCACAAAAAGTTCATTTGAATTCCCACAATTTCTTTGACAACTTTCAGATGAACTTTGTAAAAGGATAAATGATGGACCAACAAATTTGTCAACACAAAATTGATAAGAATCACCCTCCCTCCAATTGAAAGCATTTTCCCTTTCTATGTTGACAATCGAGATCTGAAGCATGAAATCACTGGTTTCTAAACTGCAATCCTCCTATGATTACCTCCAATTGTAAGTCCTAAAAATTTAAAGGTGAGCATACCAGATCTACATGCCAGAAATTGAGCAGCTGCCGCCATGAATGTATCCTCGACTCCTGTGCCATACAAACAACTTTTCCAAAAATTGATTTTCAAGCCTGAAATCATTTCGAAACCCCTTAGCACAGCTTTAGTGCCCCCACAAATTAGACCAAGAACCCTCGCACGCAATAATCGTATCTTCGACAAACTGAAGTACACTAATAGAATTTTCACCATTTAAGTTGACTCCCTTCAAGACATTCATATTGATCTTCGTTCTCAAAATATGTGTCAACCCTTCCACCACTAAGGTAAACAAAAATGGAGACAAGGGGTCTCCTTGTTTGAGACCCCTGGTAACCTTAAAATCTCTTATTGAGCTTCCATTCACCAAAACCGAAAGAAAACTATTGAAAACACCACCTTTCATCAAATGCAACCATTTTCCCCCAAAGTTCATTGATATCATCACCTTTTAAAAAAATTCCCATTCGACAAAATTGTAAGCTTGAGCGAAGTCCACTTTGAATAACAGGAAGTTGCTCTTGTTTCTTTTAGCATAATCAGTTAACTCATTCTCCACGACAATGCTATCCAAAATTTGTCTCCAAGGTATGCATGTGGTTTGGGTGTTAGAAATAAATCTTCCAATAACTTTACTTAATCTAGCCGCCCAAATCTTTAATAAGATCTTATAAATACACCCAATAAGGCTAATTGGTCGGAATTCATCCAGTCCTTAAGGGTTGTCAGATTTGGGTATCAATGTCAAAAAAGAAGAATTCTTGGCTTTAGGCATCGTACGGGTCAAGTGAAACTCTTGAATACAACTAATCATGTCTCCGCTAACCACATTCCAGCAGCGTTTCAGGAAGTCCAGACCAAACTCATTAGGCCCCAGACTTTTATTAGCGTCGCAACTATCTAATGCTTCTAAAATTTCAGCGCTGGAGAAAGGCTCTTGCATGCTTTCCTTTTCTTCTATAAATAACTTAGGCAATCCATTTAAATCCAACGTAGGCCTGGGCAAAACTTTGCTCTTGAATCTTTCCACGAAAAACTCTGTAATTGTCTTCTTTACCGTGTTAACATCGTCCACCCATCTTGAACCAATTTTCACAGAGGAAATTTTGTTGGATCTAGATCTCCATTTGAACAAAGAATGATAATATTTCGAATTCATGTTGCCATCTTTCACCCACTTAATTCTCGATTTTTGTCTCAATATGCTTTCTTTGAAATGAAGTTTATTTTAAATCTCTAACTGAGCTTTACTCATCCCCACTAAATCTTCCTCTGAGATCAATTCTCCCATCTCTGACATCTTTTGTTCAATGCCATTAAGGTTATCAACCTCCTCTTCGATCCTTAAATCCACCCATCCAAATACATTTATGTTCCACTATCGAAGCTTCTCTTTCATGTGCTTAAATTTTGCACCAAGAATCTAGCATGCACTGCCCGATGCCTAAAACGATTCCCACACTTCTTTAACAAAAGTAAAGAACTCAGGATGTTCAAACCAACATTGGAACATCTTTAAGAGTTTAGGCCCCCAATCATCATTGTTTGATCTGAACCAAACTGGTCTATGGTCTGAAACATCTCTGTCCTCAACCAATTGTGCCACAACATGCCATTTCTGAATCATTCCTTCAGACATTAAAATTCTATCAAGCCTGCTCTTACTTCTGCCATTAGAATTAAACCACGTGTATTTGGTTCCCACAACTGGTAAATCAACAAGATCCATAAGATCTATTAAGGATGAAAAATCCTGAATTTCTGCAGTAGACGATCTAGACAGCCATTTCCGTTCTTCTTCCCTTTTTATCGCATTGAAGTCTCCACCAACCAACCAATCCCCAGCTGGAAACTTATATTTCAAATCAATTAAAGTAGACCATAAGACCCTTTTCTCTACCAGGTTACATGATGAATACATATTAATAATGTAACATTTGTTATTTTTCCACATTCCATTGATCCCTAAATAACCCTTCCCTCTGAAATTGAAGTTAGGATTGAACTATTTCTTCTTCCAGCAACTAAGAATACCACCAGATTGTCCCTCTTTCCCTGTCACAGACCACTCAACGTCCTCCTTACCCCACATGGATCGCACCAAATTGTCATCCATTAACTGAATCTTGGTTTCCTGAAGTATAAATAAAATCAGGCCTCCCACTTGATAACATTTTTCCAATTCTTCGTCTCTTAGTTAAAAAACCGCACCCACGAGTATTGAATGACATTAAATGCATGGAGCCCTAATTTTTGTCTCCCACTTCACCTCATATGCTTTCCTATCTTTATTTTCCATGCCTCTAATAATGCTTTCAAACAATTCGTCCTCTTCCTCTCCTTTAGTGCCCAACTATTTAATAATTTGCCACACCTTCAACGGTATATCCTCGATTGTCTATCTGATTCGAAAGTTGCCTTGATTATCATCCGCGTCACTAATTGATTCGCAACAGAGAATGGAACCCCCTGAGTATATAGAATTAGAGTCTTCCACATTTGTAGAGTTTTGGGTAATGTTTGTATCTATCTCTGGTACCTTCCTGAATGTGTTGAGATTGTTATCAGAATGTAGCAAAGTGGAAAAGTAAGAAGGTGAGAACGAAATCCTGATGTTTTCAAATATGTCGTTTAGTAATTTTTTTATTTCTTGGTTTTACTCCGCAACTAGGCCCTATGGGCCTACTTGGAGTCCCAGAAATAGGATTCGAACACATTAAATCTTGGCCCACGCATTTGTTTATGTCCAGCTCCAAAGGTACTAACTTATCAGTCACCACCAAGCTAGTAATCATATCCTCAGCCACATGTACCGTCTCAGCATCTCCCTTTTCGATAGCATTTAATGTTTCATGAACCACTGAAACGTTATTAGGAATATACCCATAACTCATATTTCCAAAATCCTTCTTTTCGCCAACTGTGTCAGATGTCAACATTTTCGCCTTTTACTTGTTGCACATAACCCCACGTAACCTGGTTCATTAACCTTTCCCGCCAAACCGTCATTTCCACATGCCTTGGAATCACACTTCCCATCATTTCCTTTCTGGCTTCCTTGGAACCTAGAATCCCTGATTTCTCCATCCTCTGCCTCCTCAGCCGACTCTGATTCGCCGCCCTCATCTTTAGAATTTGATAACTCCGATTCACTCTCCAACCTTGCTATCTTATGAATAATAATTCTTTTTGGTCCACGATGATCTTCGACAAGTTTGATTTGATAAAATCTGTTGTTGATTTCCACATTGAATACTTCATTCAGATTAATAGAAAACTTTGTCTTGATTAAAAATCTTGCTACATCCATGTGTTTATGTGCATCAGTCTCCTCATCACAACATATAAATTCTGTTGAGTTGTAATTCCTTGTGTCGAAGCAGTTTAGCTCGACAGAAACAATGAGCAGATGAATTGTGATAATGTGTGTGTCAAGTTGTAATAGTGTGTCGAAGTGTCGAAGGAGGTTCCTTCACACAGGATTTCGACTTAGGCCTATTTTAGTAATGTTAACTATTTTGGGCTTTTATAGTTTTGGGCCTTGGCCTGGGGTGCAAGCTAACCTAAATCTATAAATAGGGAGAAACCCTTATTTTTTGTAATAAGCTTAGAATTGAGAACTTATATTCACAGTTTGCAGTTGCAAGTGAAATAATAGATTTTCCACAGATCGTGGACATAGAGTTCTCTGCAGAAAAAATTGTTCATCTTCTCCTCCAATGTTTCTCCTTATTTCCTTTCTCAAACATTTTCTGTTCATTGCCATTGTGTGTTTGTTAACAATCTTGAGATCAAGATTGAATAGGAATTCCCAAAAGGTTTTGGGTTAATTCCAACATCTGGTATCTAGAGCTCCGGTTGCAATTCAAGGAAGGAAAATCGTGATTGCGATGAATCATCTGAACGACCACTTTCTGGCGAGCCTTCAGATTATCAAGAAAGACAATTATGAGAATTGGTGTAAGAAGATTAAGGTGGTTTTCTGTTATCAAGATCTTTGGGATCTTATGAAGAAAGGAGTAACACCACTTGCAGAGAACACGATGGATCAAGCAAAGGCTGCACACAAAGAGTTGAAGAAGAAAGATTATAAAGCTCTATTTATAATCCATCAGTGTTTCGATCCAGATAACTTTGAAAAGGTTAGTGATATAGGGTCAGCGAAGGAAGTGTGGGAGATTCTTGAAAAGTCGTTTGGAGGCGCAGAGAAGGTGAAAGAGGTGAGGTTACAAACTCACAAGAGAACCTATGAGTTGCTTCAGATGGAAGACAATAAAAGTATAACAGATTTCTTCACCAGAGTTACGAAGCTGGTGAATCAAATCAGCGTATGTGGAGAGGTGTTGACATCAATATTAGTTGTTGCAAATATCTTGAGGTCATTGGCTCCAAAGTTCGACCACGTGTTAGTAGCCATAGAAGAGTCGAAAGACTTGTCAGTATTGATGAAGGAAGAGCTTCAAGGGACGCTTGAGTCTCGTGAACAAAGGATGGCTGAAAGAGCTGCAGAAAATTCGAAGAGTGATATGGCTTTGCATGCACACTCAGAAACGAAAGGAAAGGCAAAGGAAACTGGAATGGCAACAAAGGTAGAGGAGGAAACTGGTCGAATCAGAGAAAACCCTGGAATCAAGGCAACCAAAGAGGTGGTGTTGCAGGTAGAGGAAGAGGTAGTGGTCGAAAATCTGACAAAAGTCACATTCAGTGTTTCAATTGTCAAAAGTATGGCCATTATTTTAGTGATTGTCCAGAAAAGAAGAAAAATCAAGAAACGGATACAAAGCTAGCGAAACATGAAGAAGAAGAGACATTGCTGATGGTCATAACAAGAGATGAAGAAAGATTTTAAGATCAGTGGTACTTGGACTCAGGATGCTCATCACACATGACTGGAAGGAAAGATTGGTTTGTCAACATGAAGCCCTCATCGAAGAACACGATGAAGTTTGCAAATGACAACACTCTAGCAGCTGAAGGTCTTGGTGATGTTCTGATTATGAGGAAAGTTGGCAAGAGGTCAACAATTTCCAATGTGTTGTACATACCAGGCATGAAGATTAATTTGCTCAATATAGGGCAGCTGGTCGAAAAGAACTACAAGGTAGTTGTCGAAGACAAGATGATGAGATTCCTCGACGCATGTGGTAGGTTAATCTTGAAGGCTCCAATGTCTCATAATAGGACCTTCAAGATTGAACTCAAAGTGATGGAGTATAAGTGCCTAGCAACTGCAGCCAGCAGAGATGAGTGGTTATGGCATTTTCGACTAGGCCATCTCAACTTCAATGACATCATAGAGCTAAAGAGAAGAAATATGGTTTCAGGATTACTAGAAATCGACAATCCAAGTGAAGTCTGTGAAGAGTGTGTTCAATCGAAACAACACAAGAATAGCTTCAGCAAGGATGCAGGAAGAAAGTCGAAGGCAATTCTAGAAGTCATATACTCTGATGTATGTGGTCTAATCCAGGTGGATTCGATTGGTGGCAACAGATACTTTGTCACGTTCATAGATGATTACAGTTGAAAGTTGTGGACTTACCTCATCAAGAAGAAAAGTGATGTGATCGAGGTATTTACCATATTCAAATCTACGGTCGAAAGACAGAGTGGTCGAAAGTTGAAAATTCTGAGGACTGATGGTGGTGGAGAGTATGTTTCGAAAGAGTTCGATGCATTATGTGAAAAGGAAGGGATTGTGCATGAGGTGGTGCCACCCTACACTCCACAGCAAAATGGAATTGCAGAACAAAAGAACAGAACCATCATGAACATGGTGAGAAGTATGTTGAATGGAAAGCATTTACCCAAAGAATTATGGGGAGAAGCGGTTTCGACAACAACATATATTTTGAACAGATGTGCGACGAAGAAGCTTGAAGGAATCACACCAGAAGAATGTTGGTCTGGTGTCAAGCCTAGCCTCAGTCACTTGAAGGTGTTTGGATCTATAGCACATAGACATGTGCTAGATCAGTTAAGAAGGAAGCTTGATGACAAGTCGAATCAGATGATCTTGATAGGATATCATTCGACTGGAGGTTACAAGTTGTTCGACCCAGTGAATAAGCAGGTAGTGATCAGCAGGGACGTGATCATATATGAGCTTAAAGAATGGAATTGGACTGAGAATGTCAAGAAGGATTCAGTGAGAATCTCTTGTGAAGAACCAACCACTAAAGTCGAAAGAGAAGTTCGACAGGAACAAGTCAGAGATGAAGCAGGCCCAAGCCGACCTTGACGAACAAGACACTTGCCTGCAAGGTTGTAAGAATGTGTAATTACATCAGATGATGCGGTTGATGAAGAGGGTGAGCTGGTACATTATTCTTTCTATGCAGATGTCGAACCATTCAATGCAGCTGAGGCATTGAAAGATTCGAAGTGGGTGAAAGCAATGAATGAGGAGTTAGAGTCCATCGAAGTCAACAACACCTGGTCACTTGTTGAATTGCCTCAAGGAAAGAAGGAAATTGATGTTAAGTGGGTTTACAAGGTGAAGGTGAATCCTAGAGGAGAAGTAACTCGACACAAGGCGAGACTTGTGGCGAAAGGATTTCTACAGAAGGAAGGAATCGACTTCGATGAAGTGTTCGCACTTGTTGCTAGGATCAAAACAATCAGGTTGGTTGTTGGTCTAGCAAATATGAACAATTGGCACACATGCCAGATGGACGTGAAGTGTGCATTCCTTAATGGCCCCTTAGATGAAGAAGTTTATGTCGCACAACCAGTTGGGTATGTGAAACGAGGTGAAGAAGGAAAGATGTACAGTTTGCATAAATCCATGTATGGACTTAAGCAAGCTCCAAGAGCTTGGAATAAGAAAATCGACAGATTCTTAAGGGAGGAGGAATTTGTGAAGTGTACGACTGAGCATGGAGTGTATGTAAGGAGAAGCAATAATGAATTGCTTATACTATGCCTCTATGTCGATGACCTATTGATAACATTGAGTTGCAAGAAGGAGATCGAAGATTTCAAACATGACCTAAGTGAGGAGTTTGAAATGTCAGACTTGGGAGATCTCTCATATTTCCTTGGCATTGAATTCTACAAGACTAGTAGAGGTTTGATGATGCACCAAAGAAGATATGCAGGCAAAATACTCAAGAGATTTGAGATGCAAGATTGCAATCCAACTTCGACTCCAGCTGAGACCAGACTGCAACTGTCGAAGGATTCAGATGAAAATGATGTCGACCCAACCCAATACAGAAGACTTATTGGGTCACTTAGATACCTTTGTCATACAAGGCCTGACTTAGCATACAGTGTGGGTATGGTAAGTAGATTCATGCAGAAGCAAAAGGTATCACACCTAGCAGCAATGAAGAGGATACTGAGATATCTGAAAGGGACTCTCGACTACGGCATATTATTTTCTGCAGTTGATGAAGGGAAAGAATGCAAGTTAGTGGGATACACTGACTCTAGCTGGTGTAGTGATGTTGAGGATAGAAAATCCACAACTGGATATGTGTTTATGTTAGGTGGTGCACCAGTTGCTTGGAGTTCGAGAAAGGAGCCAGTAGTGGCATTGTCATCATGCGAAGCAGAATATATAGCTACTTCTCTTTGTACATGTCAAGCAACCTGGATGGTGAAATTGCTCAAAGAGATTACAGGGTAGAGTCATGGAGCAATTACCATGAAGATCAACAACATGTCAGCTATCAACTTGGCGAAGAATCCAATAGCACACGGTCGAAGCAAGCACATCAAAATAAGGTTCCATTATCTTCGAGAGCAGGTAGAAGAAGGGAAGATGAACTTAGAACACTGCAGAACTGAGAATCAGATTGCAGATATCATGATGAAGGGAGTGTAGGTCGAAGTTTTCAGAAGACTAAGAGCCATGATGAATGTAGACAGCTTAGACACAATGAATTAGGTGGTGTGTTGAGTTGTAATTCCTTGTGTTGAAGCAGTTTAGCTCGACAGAAACAAGGAGCAGACGAATTGTGATAATGTGTGTGTCAAGTTGTAATAGTGTGTCGAAGTGTCAAAGGAGTTTCCTTCACACAGGATTTCGACTTAGGCCTATTTTAGTAATGTTAACTATTTTGGGCTTTTATAGTTTTAGGCCTTGGCTTAGGATGCAAGCTAACCTAAATCTATAAATAGGGAGAAACCCTTATTTTTTGTAATAAGCTTAGAATTGAGAACTTGTATTCATAGTTTGAAGTTGCAAGTGAAATAATAGATTTTCCACAGATCGTGGGCAGAGAGTTCTCTGCAGAAAAAATTGTTCATCTTCTCCTCTAACATTTCTCTTTCTTTTCTTTCTTAACCCTTTTCTGTTCATTGCCATTGTGTGTTTGTTAACAATCTTGAGGTCAAGATTGAATAGGAATTCCCAAAAGGTTTTGCGTTAATTCCAACAAATTCAACCACACATCCATATATAAACTTAAAGAACTCAGGGCGCCGTGCATGGCATGGAGCCTAAAACATTTTATCTAAGTAATTCTTTCATTATCAATGTCGTCCGGCGACCAAGGGTTGATGTTTATGAATCATTGAGCTACCTAAGAATCCTCTTCTTCAATGAATGTGTGAATATCACCTTCTACAGATTCTTTATTAAAAAAAGGTTTGCCCCTAGTGGTGTAGCTTTAATACTAAATTGGCCTTCTGCATTTAGCGCTTCTGGGATATTGTATGTTGTCCCAGTCTTCTTCACTACTCCAACAAAAGCCTTCTCAAATCTAATTATCTCATTCATGTTAATATTGAAATTCAAGTATGCGAACTTCGGTTTTTCCTCCATTTTTTCTTTCCAACATGGTCTATCCCAGCCTCCAGCGTTCGTGTTTCCTTCTGAACGATTCCTCCCAACCACCTGTGCATAAGATCTACCATTGTTGTTGCCATATCCTTTGTTGTTGATATGTTGCATTCCATGCCCACCCTTGCCATCGCTAATCCTAAATTGCTTATCACTTGCTGCCACAACCGCCATCCTATAACCCTTATGTGAATGATCCGTTTCACCACCACGTTGGAATCTTGGTATGATCACAAAGATATTCTTTTCTTGGATTTGAATGTTATCAAATTTAATCGCCATAATTCTTTCGTCCATAACTTTTCTGAATCTAACGAATCCATAACTCTTGCCCATCTTGTCTCTCCTTGGTGGTATGAACACCTCAAAGACAATGCCATATTCTTTGAACACTTCCATCATCTCCTTAGCTACAAATGAATCTAGAATCTTGGTGAAAAAGAATGAAGAGAGAACTTCATCGTCCCCCACACCCTTGCCTCTCGCCGCAGTCCACACTGAACTTATCCTTGGCAATTCTGGATATTTTCTCCACCGTACCTCCACCCAGCCTCCGTTACCTCCTCTCATTTAAAAAATCTCACTTTTTTAAAGTCTTAATGCTAAGTTATATTACTGCGTACGTTTAAGATTACAAGAAATTTGGTAATCATACATTTAAATATGGTTTTCAATTTCCAAAATACTCTCTTATACGTATTATAAATATTTTTTGAAATATTTTTATTAAATATATAGGAGCTTTTTGGATAATTGTTATCGATATAAATTTTTTACAGTTAATTTAGTTATTCTTCCTCTTAGAAATGTAGAAACCATGCATTCTTATTAAAGAACTCAAGTGAGTTCATGCATGGCGAGAAAAAGGAAGAAGAAAGAAAGTTATGGAAGAATAAGAGATTTCTCATTATTCATGAATGCAACAACATTACAAACTTTATATTGAGATGATGATGCATCACAAGTAACATGAAGCTTCTACACGTGATGATATCTTGCTACACAAGTTAGTTACAAACTAAATATCTCTTATCAATTAACTAACTTCATCTTCCTTAGTAAAAATCTCCCCACAAGAAGATATATGCTAACGCCCAAGAGTTTAGTGTGACTTCACGAATTCTCAGAGTAATGAGAAGATGAGAAGGATCATGGAGAATAGGGGGAGGGGTATAACTTACCAACAGAATGGGAACGATGTTAGGAATTTTAGGGGCAAAAATATTTCTTATTCCCAGGTTGTCGGAGGTAGAAGCATGGATGATGTCCATAATGGACTGGAGCCATGACAAACTTTGAACACTATTAGGGGTAATCGTCGTTGGGAGCAAGTGGAGTCAAAACCTAGTTTTACGCACTTTCATTTCAACATAGATAAAAAAGATATGGTAAGATTCACAAAGGCTTTCATGGGGGTGGTGGAAAAATTGGATGACACCTACAATGTCTAAGAGGCGTTACATTCAGAAGGAGTTTTCGTATTAAGGCCACACCGATGGGAGCTAACCTATGCTTGCTTGAAGAAATGGAAGAGGGTGAGATCAAAACAATGGTTAAGGAGGAAAACACTTAGGTAACCTGGTGGTTCTCTGACATTCATTCATGGTCACCGGAGAACGTGGATAATGAGAGGCTCACTTGGTTACATTGCTATGGCATCCCTTGTCACGCTTGGTGTCCATAATTTTTCAAATTCATTGCTGGTACGGTGGGTCAATATGTTAAATCTGATCAGGAAACTGAATGCCAAATGAAGTTCGACGTGGCCAGGATTTTGGTCAAAACAAAATATACAATGAACATTCAACGTGGAGGTGAACAACAAGATCTACAGAGTCAAGATGGTGGAGGATATGCATGGGCCTAAGAGAATTTTTATCCCTAAGAGTCCTGAGATGTATAGAGGATATATCTTCCTGCAGAGATGACTCATGATCTCATCTGAGGGGATGTTGATTTTTGTGTGCCTTGATCAAAGCCCAAGGTTGAAGCTAAAGGAAAATGACTCCACTGGGGACGGTTTCATCTGTCTTTTACAAAGCCCAAGATTAAGGCTAACTGGAGAAAGTTCTTATATGAAGCCTAAGAGGAGGCTAACTTTTGCTGAGGATTATTGAAATCTAATAGCAGGTCCAAAATGTATTAGGGGGTCTAAGGGGATTTCACTCTTGCTGGGAATCAGGGAAAAGTTGAAATACCAGATGCCATGAGGCCCTGATTTTATTGGAGATTTGTTGATGGTAAATTGACACTGGCTGGGATGTTCAAAATGAAAGTTTAATTCTTGTTGGGGGTCATAGGAGTTTAAAGGTGAGTTTGAAAACCTTAGAGATTTTAACTCTGTTGGAGACTGGTGTATTGGTAAAATGATCAGGGTTTTTCCTATTCTTTGAGGAAACTTGAGGGTCTTTGTGGGAGATCCAAGGAGGAGATGAGAATTTCCAAGTCTTATTTGTATGAAGCCCCAGAGGAGGCTGAGACTATCCAAGTCTCTTAAGAAATGGTAAACTCTAGTGTAGAGAGGTCTTTGTATGATGCCCAAGAGGAGGTTGTTGGTTTAAGGGATGAAGATCAACCCTTAGAATGGTATGATGTTCTAGAAATTTGATTCTCCTGGGGATTGATCTAGTAGAGATAACTAATTTCTATCCTATGCTTTTAGGAAGCCTTTGGGTCCTTGTATTAAGCCCAAGAGGAGGCTGGAGAACTTTTAAGAAGCCTGTTGGTCCTTGTACTGAGCCGAAGAGGAGGCTGGGGAACTTTTAAGAAGCCTGTTGGTCCTTGTACTAAGCTCAAGAGGAGGTTGGGGATACTTCTAGGAAGCCTGTGGGTCCAAGCCTAAGAAATTCACTAGGTATTAATCCTTTCTTTGCTGAACAGTTCTAAGGTTTGAAGAAATTCAAAAGAGGTTTCACCAGGAATTAATCCTCTCTGGGGAAATGAATGTCTTGTATACATATATTTCTAAGTTTTGACAGTCTTAAGAAAAGTTTCACCAGGAATAATGCCTTTCTCTGTTCCATATTGAATAAGCCCAAGAGGAGGTAAACTGTATTGAGGGATTTTCCTATGAGGGAACTAGTTTTGACTAAGTTAGGAGTAACCTCTAGTTTGACCTAAGTGTAAACCTAACTGCTGGGGGGAAACTCTAGACAAATATGCACAAGTACATATACAAATAAATGAATTGACAAGTATATAAACAAAGATGCATTGAATTGAAAAGATGTTGGGTCTTACACACTGAGAAGAGGCCCAAGTGTATTGTGATCTGTTGTGTTGATAACCATTGTATGATTAGGGTTTTAAGAAATTTAAGAAAGTTTTGAGAAAACTTAAAGTTTGAATTTGAACTAGAAGAAAGTTGTTTGAAAGAAAAGAGTGTTTGGGGCTTATAACTCAAAGAGAGGCCCAAGTGGTCTAAGAGCAGTTTCACCGGGAATAATGCTCCTCTTAATATCAGTTTTAAAAACAGGCAGATGCTTTTGAAAACAGAGGTACGGGGCTTACAACTCAAGGAGAGGCCCATGGAGGTTGTTTATTGTTTAAAAAAAGTTTATGTACAAAATATTGGGGCTTATTCTCAAGGAGAGGCCCAGATAACTTATTTGAAAAGGCGACACTCGCGTCGTGGTTTTGAAAACCACAGTGGGACTTATACAATGATTGAGGCCCAAAATTATTTATGTACAAGAAGGAATGGGTCTTACACTCTACATAGAGGTCCAAAAGGTTATTTTTATACAAGAGTTATGTCATACCCCAAATTTTGACCACTAAGATTTCCCATCATTGTGCAAATCATCATCACAATATGGATGTACCTTTATGCCTCACCAAGTGCCTCAAGGATTGTTGAGCATTCACTGTAATCAAAATTAGGGTTTCAAGCCCTCTCTGAGCTCTTAGACAAATGATCAATCAAGGAAGGACATGATCTTACAATTTGTCTAAACCTCTTAAACATCCACAATGGATCAAGAGGACTCCCACTTCAAGGATTAAGCACAAGGTTGCTCCCTTCTAGATGGATCAAGCTTCAAGACCGACATTGTCACCAAATTAGGGTTTTGGTCGACTAGGGCCTCCAGATGAAAATTTTCCTCTGGGCATGAGCCAATTATCCAAAACATAACCTAATATACTCCATGGAACCTCATGGACCCAATCATCAAGTCAATTTTGCCTCAAGGGATGCATACATAAAAAATCAGGAATTAGGGTTTCTTGACCTAATTCACCCTAAGTTGGCTTTTGGGACAAATCATGAACCAATACCTCAAGACATGATTTGAGGGTCTCTAATATACCATATTGATCCATTTGGAATAATGGATTAATCCAAGAAGCTTGAGCAATAAGTTTCAATTTCATCTGAACCACAATTAGGGTTTTGCGAGAAAAGTCAACTGTAGCTTTGACTATTGACCAGGACATGCTCCCAAAACCTAGGACATGATTCAATATACCCTATAACACCCATGGAACATGTCCATCAAGTTTGATTTAGGTCAAGGACATGATTTCCTGAAGAATTGCACAGTTTGGAATTCATCTGACAAAATGTCAACTGTGCACAAAAGTCAACTTTGACTTTTTGAGATTTTTCACAAAAATGGATTTTTAACCCTAAAATGATGTTAATGTATGATTTTAATCCTCATTCATCAAGAAAACTCAAAGAAAGTGGGATAACTTGTAAAAGGGGAAACCATAAAAACTTAGAAAATTTTCTAAGTTATGAAATAAAGTGACAAAGGTACCAACTTTGGAGGATCATAACTCCTAAACCACAAAGCCATTTTTTCCCATCCAAAGCTTGATTTGTATATCTCATTGCCCTCTACAAAAGCTTCATACTGGTCTATGTCCAAATTACTCATGGATTTTGAGTTATGGAGTGATCAAAATCAAGAAAAGTCACTTTGTTCCAACACTTATTGAAAATTTCACTAAAGTCTGAATTTGGCTTACTTTTTTCCAAATGTAGGGACATTTTTCACTTGGATCCAAAAAGTATCAAAACCAAATATGATAAAACAGTTGTTGTATCATATAAGGGCTTTACAAAATGGCCAAGAACATCACCAAATTCAACTTGAGCCATGAGATATGACATTGGCAAGATGCCTTGCTGAAATCTGCCAAGGCAAGGCAAATTTTTGTACTTTTGGTCGATTTGCCAAAATCATCCAATTCCAAGCCTTGTCATCACTTTGGACACATCTGAGGATTGAATCTAAAGGGGACAATCACTGAGCCAAGCCTCCAAAGTCCTTGGAACAAGAAATAGCATGCCAAACCTAGAATTGCCTAAAATAGGGACAAGAATCCAATTTTGGATTAGAGCATTCAATGGAAGCACCAAGTTGGCATGGACTGAGCTATTGGCAACTGAATTCAGTCAAGACTTATCCAAGACCAAGGGAACCAAAGCTTTGTGCTCTAACCTCTAGTCAATGGCTAGAGGAGACTTGGGTTTTCATTTGCCAACATTGGCCAACCCTACTCAGCAGTTGCCATTCACTATTCCTTGCAAAACAAACTTGCTCTACTATAAATAGAGCTCAATTGTGATCGGTTTGAGTACACCAAAGCCATCAAACAGATGCTTTCCTCAAAATCTCTTCTTTCACTCCAAATTTGCCTTCTAAGGCAAGTCACTGTCGGGTTTTGAGTTTGAGAGATTTTCCAACCAAACCAATCACACACACACCTCACATACATCATATGTGAGTTGATCAAACACTTAAACAACACCTGGAACACTGATTTCTCAGAATCACCAGTGAATTGCTCAATGTTTTAACCAAGTTGCAGTTGAGATGCCATGAAGTGATCCAGCCAATTTCCATCAAGTCCAAGCATTCAAACACACTTCATAGGGTGTAGGGAAGCTGTTCAGATCATTACAACTCATCTGTAACACCTCCTACTCAAAAATCATTTTGAACTTGCTGTCACGACCTAGAGGTAAGCCTAAACTTGGTCATATCTCAATCTATGCATATTTCCTCGCACAATACTTTTGCCAAATGTTCATAATCATGCATGGAATGTTTCCCCTCAATTAATTGCTTTGTTTGAATCGTGTATCAGAAATCCCAGCCTTCATGCAGTAATTAAGGTTCTTGAGGATTTGTCGTGATTTCTTGTTTTATGCTTAATTTAAATGAAATTAATTGTCATAAACATGATCGTGAGGTTGAGACGAGCATATTGATATGTGGATTGCATGATATAATCAAGTATTCAGTGAGATTGGATAGAAAATGCAAATCTGGGCAAAGCTGAAAAACGTGTGTGTTCTTCAGTTGTTCTTGGCGCCATTTCTCTCAAATTCAAATATTTGAATTTTGTGATTTTATTTAATTGATTCAAAAATTAATTTCGCTCTGAGTTTTAATGATTTTGAGTTGATTCTCTTTTTAATAATTCACAAAAATGTTAAAATATTTTATTTTACCAAAAAATCCCAAAAATATTATTTATTTCATATAATTGATATTTTTACAAAGAATTAATATTTTAATTGTTTTTGACATTTAAAATATTTTTTCCCTCTTGATTTTGTAAATTTTAATGACTTCTAATCATTTTGTAGGGCAAAACATGATTTTTGAAGCATTAATCCAAGATCATAATTTGTTTCCCACATGTTAAACAATTTTTGATCATTTTAATTGAATTTTTATTCAAATTAAAATACATTTTGGAAATAAATTAGGGTTTTTGATTAATTCAACCCTCACAACTTTTTTTAAACCTTTTGGGCCTCTTGAGAGAGTGTAAGACCCAAAACCCCCTTGTACAAACAATTTTTGGGCCTCACTTATTGTATAAGTCCCTCTGTACAAGTAAACGGCGCGATCGTCGCCTTTTAAGAAAAAATCAATTGGGCCTCTCCTTGAGCTGTAAGCCCCATCTCTTATTCAAAACTCTTTGGGCCTCTAATAGAGTGTAAGACCCAATCCCCTTTTAACCAAAACAACTTTGGGCCTCAGATATTGTATAAGCCCCTTTGCGTTAGAAGAAAATCTCGGCGCAATCGCCATTTTTAAACGGAAAATCATCTGGGGCCTACCCTCCTGTTATAAGCCCTACTCTTTTCCTTTAAACCTTTTGGGCCTCTTGAGAGAGTGTAAGACCCAAATCCCTTTGTACAATAAACAATTTTTGGGCCTCAGTCACTTGTATAAGTCCCTCTGTACAAATTTAACAGTGCAATCACTGGTAAAACCCTGGGCCTCTCCTCGAGCTGTATGCCCCAACATCTTTTTTTCAAAGCACTTTCTCCTTTGATTTTGTATATAATACTATTATCAAAGTTTTCTTTGTTGAACAAACTAACCAAACAGCATGGAAGCTCTACAACTGAGTAAGTGTTTATATGTTTTCATTTACCGCTTTCATATACATATAACTGTATTGTGGGGCAGTTTCGCTGTAAGTCTTCTTTCATAAACTCATATCGACTGTGTAATAATAGTATAGATATTTAGAGTTTCCCCGGCAACTACGTCTAGCACTAGGTGAAGCCGTTTCGATTATTCGTAGAAATAGACAAAACTAGATCCCCATAGGAGCACCAGATACAGTCTTCCCTTTGGCTGTCCTCCTTAGGAATTGTCAAGAAAATCTACTCCCCAGAGATGATCTCTTCTCCGTGAATTACATCTCTTGAGTTTCTTCCAAATTCTCGAACTTTCCTGGCTCGATCTATTCTCTGTGAATAGCCTGTCTTGAATTTCTCGGGGTTTAGGGACCCACGGGCTTCTTAAAAGCATCGACCTCCGCTTGGGCATTGTACAAGGACCCACAGGCTTCCTAAAAAGCATCCCCGCCTCCTCTTGGGTGTAGTACAAGGACTCGTCGGCTTCTTAGAAGTATTCACAACCTCCTCTTAGGCTTCATATAATGATTCTTCCCCCCGGGAATGATAGCCTCCTCTTGGGATTCGTACAAGGACCTCCCGACTTCTTAAAAGTTTCCAGCCTCCTCTTGGGCTTCGTACAAATTGTCCCGACGACCTCCTAAGGGTATAGGAACAGAAATCAGTCATCTTAATAAAAAAGTCTTTCCAAGAGTCTACTACTGTTTCTTTAAGCATAGTACAAAAGATAAAACTCTAGACTTGGACAGTCTAATTTCATTGAGTCTCAAAGACATTCTCAAGTCCCTTTCAAAAATAGGAAGAAACCCGCAGACTTAGACAGTCACAATACCCTTTGGATTCCCCGTTTCCTTAAAGAACAGGAAACAATCCCAATTCTCAGATCAAATCCATGAGTACTGTGTTACTCATATAAGAACTGATTTTCTCTTAACCAATATACTGGACCTGTCACTCAACTAAAACATAACCCTTTTAGCCTCCATCTCGGGCTTCGTACGAGATACAAAAACACTCTCTTGTTGAGTATAAAAGATTCTCCTGTTGAGTCAACCCTTTTAGCCTCTTGTTGGGCCAATAGCCTCCTCTTAGGCTTTGTATAAGAAAACCACTAGTTGATCCAATCAACCTTTTAGCATCAAAGCTGTGCCTCGTTCACAGTACACAAACATCAACAACTCCTTCCCTTTCATCTAATCGCTGTAAGCGGCAAGCCTCTGGATTATTTACATCCACGCCACAGTCCTTCTTTTAGCACGAAAAATTCCTAAGGAAAGATAACATTGCTCTACACTGAGTTAAAGTCTTCTCCTTCAGGTTGGAACCCCCTATAAAGGAAATTATGGCATTGCTGGATTCACATATCCCAGTTAAAGTAATTCTCCTTTATAAACAGTTGTGACAAATAAACCCCTCTTTAGAGATGACAAATTCTCTCTAAAGTCAAACCCTTTCAGCTTCACATCTCGGGCTTTGAACAAGATACAAAAAGACCTTTCAACTTCACATCTTGGGCTTTGAACAAGATACAGATCACCTTTTTCGCTTCACGTCTTGGGCTTTGAACAAGACACCAAAACACCATTTCCTCCCATAGAATAGGAGGAACTACGAACGCTCTGATTTCCCTGTTTCAGAAAAACGGGAATACGTAGGCATAAGATTGAAAGAAAAATCTTAGCGAGCACACTAAACAAAAACCAAAAATCCCGTATATCAGTCAAAATATCCTAGTCCGTATTCCCGCTAAAAGTTTAAAATCCCTGAAAATAACCTAAGAGAGCCCCCCCACATTGATAGCATCCGTAACCTAACAGACCACTGTTTAAACTCAGTATACAAGCAGGGTTAATTGGAGACATCTATTTCCCTTCCTTAGTCAGGTCACAATAGGATAAAAAATGAATCGAGCTGTAGTAACCCCCAAGGAGCGACAATTCTTAAGAAACACGTCCAGTTTTGCTCGCTACAGAAAAATGGCGCCCACCATGGGGCGTCATTGTTTTCATATCTTAGGTAGAAGAAAAGGGATTTCGCTGGGATATGACTTTTTGTTGACTTCACTAGGATCTTAGGTCAAAACCCTTTAAGTGGGGAAGGAACCACAAAATGGCGTTTTCGCCGGGGAGCCATTTTCTGTCAGGAACGTAGGATTCATAGCTTTAAAAGTCTAGGACATTAGGACAAATATATATACTGGTTTTCCTAAATGATATATGTGTTTATTTTTCCGCTAATGGGAATGCGTGTGATGCCGCATGTGGAAAGATTGAGTATACACCTAGGAAAAACCCCTTTAGTGGCGCAGAGGCTATCGGAAATAGTTGTCATGCGATGCCACCCTCTTCTGAGGACTCTTCAAAAAACACCAACTAGCACGGTTCCCGGCCCGCTGGTGTTTTCTTGACAAGAGTTAATAATGAAGAGAGACAGGTACAAAAATCACTAGTAAACCTTTGGGATGGGTAGAGCCTTAACTCCATGACAACGACCCTTTGACCCCATGTTTTTTCTATGTTTTTGTGTGCTGCATTCATGCATTCATTTAAAAAATATTAAAACAAAGAAAAATTTTCTCTTCTAGTCTCTCTGTTTTTTCAAATTAAACTAAGACTGTGATTGCAAATATCAGAGAAAAAGATTACGCTAATGGATTTCGGTAGAAGGAGAACTCATAAGTACACCTTTAGGATTCCAAAACTAGAGGATTTAAGAGGTTTGGCGAGGATGATCACAAACCAAGAGGCCTTCAGAGCCAAGTACGGAGGTCTGCTACCTCTGCTAAGAATCCATGTGATTGAAGGAATCATGGATGCACTCGTTCAGTTCTACGATCCAGTTTATCACTTTTTTACATTCCCGGATTACCAGCTAGCACCAACGCTGGAGGAGTACTCTCATCTGACTGATCTACACATTACTGATGAGCTTCATTTTCTTGACTGGAGGAAATTCTAAAGAATCAGACCATTGCAAGAGCAATTCATTTGGACGAGTCTAAGGTCAGGACTCACATGACTACCAAGGATGGCATCCAAGGTTTGCCAGCCCAGTTCTTAACAAATAAAACTCTGTACTTTGCTAGTATAGGGAACGGGACTGCTTTCGAAAGCATCTTTGTTTTACTCACCTACGGATTATTTCTGTTGCCCAACATTAATAACTTCGTCGATATCGACGCCATTAAGGTTTTTCTCATTGGAAACCCTGTACCAACTTTGCTCACGGATGCGTATCATTCTGTACACTTAGGGAATTTGTATAGCGAAGGGGAGATCACATGTTATGTACCTTTGCTTTACAAATGGTTTATCTCTCATTTGCCTAAATCTGCTGCTTTTTGGGATCATAAGAGTGCCTTACGCTGGTCACAGAAAATCATGTCTCTCACCAACTCTGACATTGATTGGTGCAATAGGATTTATGATGGAATAAGGATCATTGCTCGTTGTGGAAAATTCCCTAACGCACCCCTTATAGGAACTAAGGGAGGAATCAATTACCATCCAGTTCTCGTTCATCGTCAATTTGGATACCCGATGAGACACGTCCCACGGAGTGTTCATCTGGAAGGTCTTTTCTTCAAGGAAGGAGAAAATGACAGAGCACTAAAGACAGAAATAGTGCACGCTTGGAAACATGTTCATAAGAAAGGACGGGAGTCTCTAGGAAAACTGGACTGTGTCTCGATAGAGCCTTATCTCACTGGGTACAAACTAGAGCTCTCAAGCTAAAAATGCCTTATCCTCATTACGAGATTCTTCCTCCGAGGGAATCTGTCATGTACTTCATGACCGAAACGGAAAAGCTCTAGGTTACTCTTAACAAAGTCCAACGGGAGAAGAGGTCTTGGAAGAACAAGTACCACACCCTCAACGTGGAGTGCATCAAAATACAACAACTACTGAAAGATAAGGATGCTCTGATTGAAATTTTGGAGCAACAAGTTGTAGAGAATCAAGATTACCAAAGGAATTTACTCACTCCTTTCACCTGGCAAAGGAATGACAACTCGACAACGGCTCAAGAGCCCTGGTCAAAGAAAAGGAAAGTACCAGAATCAACACCCGATTTCTCCTCAGAGAGGGCTCGGGACCCATTAGCTTAGGTTTCTGTTTCCGCACCTTGTAATCTATTGTATTTTCATTTCCGCAATCCTTTAAATTCAATAAAAAGGGGTTTCCCCACTGTTCGATATTTGCAATCTAATTGTCGAAGTTTATTTTAATTAAACCAAAAAACAATTAATATAATCATTGCATTCATCATTCTCACATCGCGTAATCTTCTTACCTACGAATCTCACGTTTGTGTCTCGGTTCTAGAGTCAAACTGTCTCATTCGTACAATACTCGGGCCAATCGTCAGAAAAGGATGGATGATCTTGAGGAAGAGAATAGAGAGTTGAAAGAAGAGATCGACGCTCTGAGAGAGGATATGAGAAAGCTTCGTAACGACATGCAAGCCATGGCAGAAGCTCAGCTACAAAGGACTGTGATCTCAGAGATCACCTCAACACCCATAGTGGAGAAGTATGATCCTAAGTATCAAATACCGAAAGATTGTCCTTGGGGCATGCCTGTTAACTATATCCTGGAAGGATATGTTCCACCGATCACTGAAGATCAGGGAATCATAACAGAAGCCGCTGGGCCTGAAGGTTACAAACTTCGGGAAAACGAAGATGCCAGGGGCATACTGAAGATTCCTGAAGGTTACAAACTTTGGGAAACGCCAAGATTCACTGCCGTAGTCACGGTACCACCCCCTGTGGTGCACACTGTCCTGGAAGGACAGATTCCACCGATACCTTCTGGTAAGAAGGAAACTATGTTCGACAGAATGGATGAGTTCCAGGAATAGTTCCTGGAAATGCAGAAGGAACTGCAAGCCATTCGCGGTGAGGATTCATTTGGAAAGGATGCCGCAGACCTCTGCTTGGTCCCCAATGTGAAAGTTCCGCACAAGTTCCAAGTGCCCGACTTTGAAAAATACAAGGGTAACTCTTGCCCTCAAAGTCATCTAGTAATGTACGCTCGGCGAATGTCGGCTCAGACAGAAAATCAGGCCCTACTGATTCACTACTTTCAAGATAGTTTAACCGGTGCCGCATTAAAATGGTACATGGGTTTAAACCGCACTACGATTAGCACGTTCAGAGATCTTGGTACTGCCTTCGTCCAATAGTACAAATACAATTTGGACATGGCACCCGACAGAGATCAACTCAGATCAATGTCACAAAAGGACAAGGAAACTTTTAAGGAATACGCTCAGAGATTGCGTGAAATTGCCACTCAGATTTGTCCACCTCTTGAGGAAAAAGAGATGACAAAGATCTTCTTAAAGACCTTAAGCTCATTTTAATATGACAGAATGGTTGCCCGTGCACCCAGTGACTTCACCGAGATGGTGGGCATGGGAGTTTGTCTTGAGGAAGCCGTCCGAGAAGGACGTTTGGTAAAAGACACTGGATCATCAAGTAGTACAAAGCGATACGGTAGTGCTCTCCCTAAGAAAAAAGAGCAAGATATTGGGAATATCTCTCTCGGAAAGCAAAGGCGACGGTACCAACCGGTAGCAGCTGTAACTCCTGCTATTAGCCCTGCGCCTATTCCTACGTATCAACCCTAGGTTGCGCAGAGCTAACCTAATCAGCAAAGGACACAACAACCTCTTCAGTAGGCTCGTCCTCCATACAACAACAACCGTACAATGCGGCCACCAGGGTTTGATCCTATACCCATGTTGTACGCAGAACTATTTCCGTTACTACTGGATAAGGGGCACATCCAGACTAAGTCTCCTCTTACAGTGCCGGAAAATCCGCCTTTTTGGTTTAAGGTGGATCAGACATGCCCTTATCATCAAGGAGGTCCAGGGCATAACATAGAGAACTGTCTCAATTTCAAATCCGACGTGAAAAATCTTGTTAGGAGCGGGCTCTTATCTTTCAAAGATACGAATCCCAATGTTCTCACAAACCCGTTGCCTCAACACGAGAAAGCTGCAGTCAACTTGATTGAGAAAGAATTTAACAACGTCTATCAAATTCATGATGTACTCTTGTTGAGGACCAATCTGGTCAAGATGCATTGTAGACAAAGTGGATATGGTCATGTGCCACCTCATAATTATCACCAGTGTGATATCTGCTCTAAAAACAATCAGGGGTGTTCTGTGGTGTAATTAGCTCTACATGAACAAATGGATCTCAGATGGATCCAAGAGCACCGAGTTTGTTGAGTTAACATGGTCTATACGAATTCCAACATCATTCAGAACCACGACATTCGTGTGATGAATGTCAACCTGGTGGCAATGCACTCAAGGCAAAGCCAGTATCATGATCTGCCGCGACACAATTACAGTTCTTGTCTGACTTGCTCGGTAAACAAACAGGGATGCTCTTTCATACTAGAGGCCCTCCAGCATCAGATGGATCTTGGATGGATCCAAGACTACCATGCTAGGAATCCCTATCTGATCAACATGGTTCAGATTTTTGATATTCGCGTGATGAATACCAACCTAGTAGAGTTACATGCTGAGCAGGTCCGACTCGGATTCTTGATATCACATAATTACCAAAGCTGTAAAGCGGGTTGCGAAAATGATCGAGGTTGTACCCTTGTCCAGGAGGCACTTTAGCACTTGTTAAATCACTGGTGGATGCCAATCTATATGGATGAAGATACTCAGCAAATTAGTATCAATAACAGGAATCCTACTCGGCGTCAAAGTCAGGATGTCCGACTCGTGGAAGCTAACCTAGTGAGGTTACATTGTATTCAAAGTGGGCGTGGTCAGGTGCCACCACACAATCATGAACGTTGTGGAGTCTGTTCGGAAAGTAACCAAGGGTGCTACCTTGTGCGAGCAGCTCTCCAGGGGCAGGTGGATCGTGGAGAGATTCGCCCATATCCAGGTTCCGGACCCATCAATTGGTCGCCGAACTACCTTGCCAATCAAATTGAGGACGTTGTCGTCATCTATGATCATCAGAGGACCAGGAATGTTTTTACCATTACCCCTCTGCTTGACGAATCAAGAATTCCCAACCGGGAACGGATCGAGATTACTTATGATGGTCAGAAAAACCAGAAGGTTCCCATAGTCATCTATCTGACGGGACCACTACCGTATGAATCAGCTAAGGAAATCCCTTACAAATACGGTGCAACAACAATTGAAAATGGAAAGGAAATTCCATTATCCTCTGTCGTGAATATAGCAGACATGAGTCGAGTAACACTGAGTGGTAGAATCTTCAACAGAGGAGTTGGAGAGTCCAACAAAGAAAAGGAACTTCAGACAGAAGCTCCCGATCCATCAGTCGGTCAATCCAGTAATCCCGACCTTTCGAAAAACAATTATGAGATGCTGAAGCTCATCCAAAGGAGTGAATACAACATTGTTGATTAGCTATTACAAACTCCTTCAAAGATCTCGGTATTATCACTGTTACTCAGTTCAGAAGCGCACAGGGAGGCTCTACAGAAAGTCTTGGAGCAAGCCTTTGTGGAACAGGATGTAACAATCAGACAGTTCGATAGTATTGTCTCTAACATCACTTCTTGCAATAATTTGGGATTTAGTGATGAGGAATTATCGGAAGAGGGTCACCGTCATAACATGGCACTCAATATCACAGTCAACTGCCAGGACGATGCCTTAGCCAGCGTACTGGTAGACACAGGGTCAGCCCTGAATGTTATACCGAAGTCCACTTTGATGCAATTATCCTTCAAAGGACCTCCGATGAGAACCAGCGAGGTCGTCGTCAAAGCGTTCGACGGATCCAGAAAAACGGTTATCGGCGAAGTTGACATTTCCATAACTATTGGTCCTCACACTTTCCAAGTCACCTTCCAGGTCATGGACATCTGGGCAATGTACAGTTGTTTAATAGGAAGACCTTGGATACATCAGGCTGGAGCGGTCACTTCAACCCTCCACCAAAAGCTAAAGTTCGTTCAAAACAGCCATCTCATCACAATCTGTGGGGAACAGGCCTTGCTCGTCAGTAATTTATCGTCATCCACTTATGTGGAACTAGAAGGCATAATCAGAACCCAGTTCCAAGCGCTTTTGCTGCACAATGATGATCAACCCGGAGGAGGAACTTCGATTTCCTCATACAAAGATGCTATTAAAGCAGTCGAGAGTACCGATACAACAGGATGGGGACAACTTGTTATTCCTATTAGCAATACAACAAAGAAGGGTCTTGGTTTTTCTACAACCTGTACCTGGACTGCTGCTAACGATGAATGTCTTCATCCCATTCGAAACTTCTTCCACAGTGGAGGGTTCCTTCACCTAGTGCCTCAGGCAATCCATGCTATCAATGAGGAGGATCCCTCCGACACAGATGAAGAATGGAAGTCCTATCTTAAGGAGGATGGTTATATGTCTCAGGAAGAGGTGCCTACGCCATTTTGCTATCCCGCACAGAGTCTGAGATTTATACCACGGTCAGATTTCAAAATCATATACGGAGGTTATGATCCGGAAGGATGCCGTGCTCCACCAAATTCATTAGAGGAGGACACTCTGATGAAAGACAACTTTGACCACAATTACTATGGCCTGATGGATAACCTGCCAATGTGGCAGCCTTACCCAGGAGACTTAGGGCCAGAAAGTCAGCCGAGTAATGAAACTTAGTTGAGCATCATTGAACAGAATACATGTGTCCCCACCATGTCATGGGATCAACACTCAGGTCATTCAGAAACTACTTAACATGACGATGAATTTGCAACGTTTGCAGGACTAGAATTCATTAACTATGCTTTCCCCGAGGTCAACGTCATCGAGAGGGACGACTCCTCCAGTTCCAAAGAAGTATGGGACACCTTGGGACAACCAAGTGGAAAATACGACTATATGGTCAAGTACACTGGTCCTGAAAGCTTTCGTATCAGGCTCGAAGATATCCAGCCAACTGGATGGGGAGATCTGCCTGAGAGTACAAATACTATGCAAAATGCAACTGAGGAATCCTCCTACGACAATTCTGCCTGGGAGACAGATTCCAATGATCCTGCTCCACCAGAAATGAGCGTTATTTCTGAAGACAAATCAAGGAAGGTGCCAGACTTTGTGATTCACCGAGGAGTTCACCGCCAATGGGTTGCTGTCGATGTTCCAAGGATTGTTCATAAGTAAAAGTAATTGCCATCTTTAACCTTTCATCCTGCCCAGGTGAAACGGATAGGGCTCGCTTTCTGTAAATTTCCCTCTTCGCTTTGCCCAAAGTGACAGAGTTTTGTTTTATAGGGTCGTAGTTTCAAAAATTGACTTGTTCGTTAATAAAATAACGTCGTTCTGTAATTTTCGCATTAATTGCTGTTTTCTCTTTTTGCTTTTTCTCAGAAAATGGTAATCCTAAAAAACAATTCAATAATAAAAACAAGCAGTAATAAAAAAAATACACTGCACACACTTTTGCATTCTCTCTATCTCTTCTAAACACGAATCATCACGTCATGCAGATTGCTTGTTTTAAACCCCGTTGAAACATACGATCCGATGCCTTCTCCTAACTTTGAGTTCCCGGTATTTGGGGCTGAAGAAGAAGTTGACAACTAAATTCCAGAAGAGATCTCCCGATTACTCAGACAAGAGGAAAGGTCCATTAAACCTCACAAAGATCCGTTGGAAATGGTAAACTTGGGTTCAGAAAAAGAGAGAAAAGAAATCAGGATTGGGGCACTGCTCAGTCCAACTGCCAAAGAGCGTTTAATAAAGCTTCTCAAAGAATTCCCCGATGTATTCGCTTGGTCCTATCAGGACATGCCAGGGTTGAATACCAGCATCGTGGAACATCACTTACCGTTAAGATCGGAATGCCCGCTAGTAAAACAGAGGTTGAGACGGACTCACCTGGACATGGCCATCAAAATCAAAGAGGAGGTACAGAAACAGATTGACGCAGGTTTCCTTGCCACATCAGAATATCCTCAATGGTTAGCCAATATCGTACCTGTTTTGAAAAAGGACAGAAAAGTCAGAATGTGTGTTGATTACAGGGATCTGAACAAGGCAAGTCCAAAGGACGACTTTCCTTTACCGCACATTGACATGCTGGTTGACAGTACAGTAAAGTTCAAAGTTTTCTCCTTCATGGATGGATTCTCGGGCTATAACCAGATCAAAATGGCGCCGAAGGACATGGAGAAAACTTCGTTCATTACCCCATGGGGTACCTTTTGTTACAAGGTAATGCCGTTCGGTTTGAAGAACGCCGGGGAAACCTATCAAAGGGCCATGACTACCCTGTTTCATGACATGATACACAAGGAAATCGAGGTATATGTCGATGATATGATTGCAAAATCCAAGACAGAAGAGAAGCATGTGACCCACCTGTCAAAATTATTCGAGCGTTTGAGAAAGTATAAACTCCGCTTGAATCCCAACAAGTGCACCTTAGGTGTCCGCTCGGGGAAACTCTTAGGGTTCATCGTCAGCCAGAAAAGAATTGAGGTTGATCCTGACAAGGTCAAGGCCATTCAAGAAATGCCTTCTCCAAAAACTGAAAAACAAGTCAGAGGATTCCTGGGACGTTTGAACTACATCTCCAGATTCATATTCCTCATGACTGCCACATGTGCGTCGATCTTCAAACTACTGAAAAAGAACCAGGACTGCATTTGGACAGAAGACTGCCAAACTGCCTTCGACAGTATTAAGGAATATCTGTTGAATCCTCCGATTCTATCACCTCCAGTGGAAGGAAGGCCACTGATCATCTACTTAACTATCTTGGAAGACTCCATGGGTTGTGTTCTTGGCCAACAAGACGAAACCAAAAGAAAAGAGTCTGCCATCTACTATTTGAGCAAGAAATTCACCGACTGCAAAACTCGGTACACGATGCTCGAGAAAACTTGCTGTGCTTTGGCTTGGGCAGTCAAACGTCTACGCCAGTACATGATTCGTCACACTACTTGGTTGGTCTCCGAGATGGATCCAATCAAGTATGTATTTGAAAAGCCTGCTCTCACGGGGAGGATTGCCCATTGGCAGATGTTGCTATCAGAATATGACATAGAGTACCACGCTCAAAAAGCCGTTAAGGGGAGTATTTTAGCTGATCATTTGGCTCATTAACCGATTGACGATCAAGAATCAGTCGGGTTTGACTTCCCAGACGAAGATGTCATGTATTTAAAAATGAAAGATTGTGATGAACCGCTACCCAGTGAAGGGCCAGAACCAGGTTCCCAATGGGGACTAATCTTTAACGGAGCTGTCAACCATTATGGAAACGGAATTGGGGAAATCATTGTTACCCCTCAGGGTACCCACATTCCTTTCACCGCTCGACTTGCGTTCAAATGTACAAACAACGAGGCCGAATACGAAGCTTGTATTATGGGTCTCGAGGAAGCGATTGATTTAAGGATAAAAAACTTGGACGTATACGGCGATTCAGCCCTGGTCATCAATCAGATCACGGGAGATTGGAACACATACCAATCAGGACTGATTCCTTATAAAGATTATGCAAGAAGGTTGTTACCTTTCTTCAACAGAATCGAGTTTCATCACATCCCTCGTGATGAGAATCACATGGCTGAAGCCTTAGCCATTCTCTCTTCCATGATTAGTGTATGTAAATGGAATGACTTACCTAAGATCGACATAATGCGCCTTGAACGGCCCGCTTACATCTTCACGATTGAAGCAGTCATAGGCAGCAAACCGTGGTATCACGATATCAAATGCTTCCTTCAAAAACAAGAGTATCCTCCTGGGGCATTCAGAAAGGATAGAAAGACCCTCAGAAGACTAGCAAGCAGCTTCTTCCTGAGCGGTGATACACTCTATAAGAGAAACTTTGACATGGTCTTGCTTCGATGTATAGACAGACCAGAAGCAAACATGCTGATGAAAGAAATTCATGAAGGATCCTTTGGCACTCATGCCAATAGACATACAATGGCGAGAAAAATTCTAAGAGCAGGGTACTATTGGCTGACCATGGAATCCGACTGCTACAAGTACATGAGGAGATGTCACAAGTGTCAGATATACTCAGACAAAATCCATGTACCGCCTACACATCTCAAAGTTCTTTCTTCCCCATGGCCTTTTTCCATTTGGGGAATCGACATGATTAGCATGATTGAAACCAAAGCTTTGAACGGACATCGGTTCATTCTGGTAGCCATTAATTACTTCACTAAGAGGGTCGAAGCAGCGTCGTACGCTAATGTAACCCGACAGGTGGTGGTTCGATTTATAAAAAACAATATCATCTGCCGTTATGGTGTTCCGAGCCAAATCATTACTAATAATGGATCTAACTTGAACATCAAGATAATGAAAGAGTTGTGCGTAGAGTTCAAGATCGAACACCATAACTCATCTCCCTATCGACCCAAGATGAACGGAGCGGTAGAAGCGGCTAACAAGAACATCAAGAAGATTGTTCAAAAGATGGTTGTAACCTACAAAGACTGGCATGAGATGTTACCCTTTGCTCTTCACGGTTACCGCACATCTATCCGCACTTCAATAGGGGCAACCCCTTTCGCTCTAGTATATAGCATAGAAGCACTGCTCCCCATAGAAGTAGAGATCCCGTCAATCCGAGTATTGATGGAAGCTAAGCTTACAGAAGCTGAATGGTGTCAAAGTCGACACGACGAACTCAACCTGATCGAAGAGAAACAAATAACAGCACTATGCCACAGTCAGTTGTATCAGTAAAGAATGAAGAGGGCGTTTGACAAAAAGGTCCGACCTCGCGTCTTCAAGAAAGGAGACCTTGTGCTCAAGAAGATACAATCATTTCTCACTGATTCTCAGGGCAAGTGGACTCCGAATTATGGTGGCCCCAATGTGGTCACGAAAGCTTTCTCAGGCGGTGCCTTGAGACTTGCAACCATGGACGGAGAGGAATTTTCCTACCCCACAAACATTGATGTAGTCAAGAAATACTTCACCTAAAAAAAAACGTCTCGGTGGATTGAAAACCCGAAAGGGCGGTCCAGGCAAAAGTTAGAGACATGGGGAAAAATCATCCCGGTGGATTGGAAACCTCAAAGTACAATCCAGGTAAAAATTAGGGATAATGGCAAGTAACTATGTTCAACAGAGGCAAGTCCTTTAGTAACAGTTACATCATCCACCAGAGGAAAACTCCAGTCAAGATCATCTTCGACAGAAGCTCAGGATGTCCCGAATTCAAAGTTGGTAGAAGGATAGTGGTCGTTATGTTTCAACGTAGCCCTTTTCCCTATAAATTACCATTTTCTAACTTTGTAAATACTCTTTCGAATCACGCGTTTGGCTGATCTCCCTCTTATCAATAAAATTTGAGCCCTTGTGCTTTTGTTTGTAATTCTAATTTGTTTTAGCTTTACAGAACGACATTTTAAATATGATTAACGATTCTTGAAATAAAACAAAAATGAATTTACTTGTAAAACATTTTCTGCTTTAAAATAAAGATGGTAATTTCTTTTGACTATTGAACATCGAAAGAACATCGACTGCTTCCCCGAAAGCAATTGAACTTCAAAGTGCATAATCAAAGTACTCCTTCTAACCCAGTACGCCTGAATGAAGGGATCAACTGTATCAGAGATCTTGTTTCATCTGACAAGCCTCGGCCGAGTTCTTATCTCCTAAGCCCGACCAACATAGCTCCCCGCGAGGACTACTTCCCCTAAGCAAAATAGAATTGCTACCTTTTGGACCAACGATACTTCTTCGCCCCGCGATGGCCGAGTATCCAGTCATGTTCATCTTTTAGTTTGTATGTCGCGTCGGTCGGCATAAACATACATACATCATGCATTATTGATTTGCATTCACATTTTATATTGCATCACTATTACTCTAGTCGATCATATCCCCTGGTGATAAAAAAGTCCTCTCAATCGAGTTGTCAGTTTGTCCTCGTCAGGAAATGCTGCGTCTGAATAATCTCTCTCCTCCAGTCTATTTCTGTAATGAAGTTGGCTCCTCGACCACTTTGATAACTTGAACCTCTGAAAGACCAGAGAACCTTCAATAAATGTCACTCTTCGCCATTGAAGATGATATCCTTTTGCTTTCCCGGATTAAGGAAAATCCCGAGAGAAAGCCTTTTAATAAAAGATTCGACAATACAGCAGTTTTTCTCCGAAAAAACCGTTGATGAAAAGGTCATCGGCACCTCAAAATTGGATCACATCATATGGAATTTCTCCGAGAAGATCTCCGAGAAAAGTATGATGTAATACCCCAAACGAAAGCAGTCTCTCAAGAGACTCATTTTCCCCAATAGAAACAAATGGCGTCTCCAACAGAGAAGTTTGTGCACCTCTATAACTCAGACGATTGGGCTCCCCAGCAAATCTGACGTCAACTTTTTCCGTCAAATGACATCTCCCCAAGAAAATTCGGCGAAAAGTTTGAGGAAAACCGCTACGAGTAGCGTCCCTTGTCAATAAAGTTTATTGACAAAAGAAACTAAGACAAGTTCCTTGGTAGGAAACCAGGATCGAGTGGAAGTTTAAATCAGAAATTGAGACCAGTTCCTTGGTAGGAAACCAGGATCAAGGGGAAGTTTATTTCAGAAACTAAGACCAGTTCCTTGGCTGAAGACCAGGATCGAGGGGAAGTTTACCTTTTCTAAGCATCATTGCTTAGCGAAAGAAGATGAATGTGTGAATTACCATTCATAGACGCCGTCAAAATTTTGGATATTCTGATATTTAACCCTCTTGCACCTCGAATGCCCGAATACCTTCGTCATTCACACCTTCGGGTCCAAGAAGATTAAATAGGGGCATCTGTCATACCCCAAATTTTGACCACTAAGATTTCCCATCATTGTGCAAATCATCATCACAATATGGATGTACCTTTATGCCTCACCAAGTGCCTCAAGGATTGTTGAGCATTCATTGTAATCAAAATTAGGGTTTCAAGCCCTCTTTGAGCTCTTAGACAAAGGATCAATTAAGGAATGACATGATCTTACAATTTGTCTAAACCTCTCAAACATCCACAATGGATCAATAGGACTCCCACTTCAAGGATTAAGCACAAGGTTGCTCCCTTATAGATGGATCAAGCTTCAAGACCGACGGTGTCACCAAATTAGGGTTTTGGTCGACTAGGGCCTCCAGATGGAAATTTTCCTCTGGGCATGAGCCAATGATCCAAAACATAACCTAATATACTCCATGGAACCTCATGGACCCAATCATCAAGTCAATTTTGCCTCAAGGGATGCATACATAAAAAATCAGGAATTAGGGTTTCTTGACCTAATTCACCCCTAAGTTGGCTTTTGGGACAAATCATGAACCAAGACTCAAGACATGATTTGAGGGTCTCTAATATACCATATTGATCCATTTGGAACAATGGATTAATCAAAGAAGCTTGAGCAACAAGTTTCAATTTCATCTGAACCACAGTTAGGGTTTTGCGAGAAAAGTCAACTGTAGCTTTGACTATTGACCAGGACATGCTCCCAAAACCTAGGACATGATTCAATATACCCTATAACACCCATGGAACATGTCCATCAAGTTTGATTTAGGTCAAGGACATGGTTTCCTGAAGAATTGCACAGTTTGGAATTCATCTGACAAAAAGTCAACTGTGCACAAAAGTCAACTTTGACTTTTTGAGATTTTTCACAAAAATGGATTTTTAACCCTAAAATGATGTTAATGTATGATTTGAATCCTCATTCATCAAGAAAAATCAAAGAAAGTGGGATAACTTGTAAAAGGGGTAACCATAAAAACTTAGAAAATTTTCTAAGTTATGAAATAAAGTGACAAAGGTACCAAATTTGGAGGATCATAACTCCTAAACCACAAAGCCATTTTTTCCCATCCAAAGCTTGATTTGTAGATCTCATTTCCCTCTACAAAAGCTTCATACTAGTCTATGTCCAAATTCCTCATGGATTTTGAGTTATGGAGTGATCAAAATCAAGAAAAGTCACTTTGTTTCAACACTTAGTGAAAATTTCACTAAAGTCAGAATTTGCCTTACTTTTTTCCAAATGTAGGGACATTTTTCATTTGGATCCAAAAAGTATCAAAACCAAATATGATTAAACAGTTGTTGTATCATATAAGGGCTTTCCAAAATGGCCAAGAACATCACCAAATTCAACTTGAGCCATGAGATATGACATTGGCAAGATGCCTTGCTGAAATCTGCCAAGGCAAGGCAGATTTTTACACTTTTGGTCGATTTGCCAAAATCAGCAAATTCCAAGCCTTGTCATCACTTTGGACACATTTTAGGATTGAATCTAAAGGGGACAATCACTGAGCCAAGCCTTCAAAGTCCTTGGAACAAGAAATAACATGCCAAACCTAGAATTGCCTAAAATAGGGACAAGACTCCAATTTTGGATTGGAGCATTCAATGGAAGCACCAAGTTGGCATGGACTGAGCTATTGGCAACTGAATTCAGTCAAGACTTATCCAAGACCAAGGGAACCAAAGCTTTGTGCTCTAACCTCTAGTCAATGGCTAGAGGAGACTTGGATTTTCATTTGCCAACATTGGCCAACCCTACTCAGCAGTTGCCATTCACTATTCCTTGCAAAACAAACTTGCTCTACTATAAATAGAGCTCAATTTTGATCAGTTTGAGTACACCAAAGCCATCAAACATATGCTTTCTTCAAAATCTCTTCTTTCACTCCAATTTTGCCTTCTAAGGCAAGTCACTATCGGGTTTTGAGTTTGAGAGCTTTTCCAACCAAACCAATCACACACACACCTCACATACATCATATGTGAGTTGATCAAACACTTAAACAACACTTGGAACACTGATTTCTCATAATCACCAGTCAATTGCTCAAGGTTTTAACCAAGTTGCAGTTGAGATGCCATGAAGTGATCCAGCCAATTTCCATCAAGTCCAAGCATTCAAACACACTTCATGGGGTGTAGGGAAGCTGTTCAGATCATCACAACTCATCTGTAACACCTCCTACTCAGAAATCATTTTAAACTTGCTGTCACGACCTAGAGGTAAGCCTAAACTTGGTCATCTCTCAATCTATGCATATTTCCTCGCACAATACTTTTGCCAAATGTTCATAATCATGCATGGAATGTTTCCCCTCCATTAATTGCTTTGTTTGAATCGTGTATCAAAAATCCCAGCCTTCATGAGGAAATTAGGGTTCTTGAGGATTTGTCGTGATTTCTTGTTTTATGCTTAATTTAAATGAAATTAATTGTCATAAACATGATCGTGAGGTTGAGACGAGCATATTGATATGTGGATTGCATGATATAATCAAGTATTCAGTGAGATTGGATAGAAAATGCAAATCTGGGCAAAGCTGAAAAACGCGCGTGTTCTTCAGCTGTTCTTGGCGCCATTTCTCTCAAATTCAAATATTTGAATTTTGTGATTTTATTTAATTGATTCAAAAATTAATTTCTCTCTGAGTTTTAATGATTTTGAGTTGATTCTTTTTTTAATAATTCACAAAATTGTTAAAATATTTTATTTTACCAAAAAATCCCAAAAATATTATTTATTTCATATAATTGATATTTTTGCAAAGAATTAATATTTTAATTGTTTTTGACATTTAATATATTTTTTCCCTCTTGATTTTGTAAATTTTAATGACTTCTAATATTTTGTAGGGAAAAATATGATTTTTGAAGCATTAATCCAAGATCATAATTTGTTTCCCACTTGTTAAACAATTTTTGATCATTTTAATTGAATTTTTATTCAATTAAAATACATTTTGGAAATAAATTAGGGTTTTTGATTAATTCAACCCTCACAACTTTTTTTAAACCTTTTGGGCCTCTTGAGAGAGTGTAAGACCCAAAACCCCCTTGTACAAACAATTTTTGGGCCTCACTTATTGTATAAGTCCCTCTGTACAAGTAAACGGCGCAATTGTCGCCTTTTAAGAAAAAATCAATTGGGCCTCTCCTTGAGCTGTAAGCCCCATCACTTATTCAAAACTCTTTGGGCCTCTAATAGAGTGTAAGACCCAATCCCCTTTTAACCAAAACAACTTTGGACCTCAGATATTGTATAAGCCCCTTTGCGTTAAAAGAAAATCTCGGCGCGATCGCCATTTTTAAACGAAAAATCATTTGGGCCTACCCTCGTGTTATAAGCCCCACTCTTTTCCTTTAAACCTTTTGGGCCTCTTGAGAGAGGTAAGACCCAAATCCCTTTGTACAGTAAATAATTTTTGGGCCTTAGTCACTTGTATAAGTCCCTCTGTACAAATTTAACAGTGCAATCACTAGTATAACCCTTGGCCTCTCCTCGAGCTGTAAGCCCCAACATCTTTTTTTCAAAGCACTTTCTCCTTTGATTTTGTATATAATACTATTATCAAAGTTTTCTTTGTTGAACAAACTAACCAAACAACATGGAAGCTCTGCAACCGAGTAAATGTTTATATGTTTTCATTTACCGCTTTCATATACATATAACTGTATTGTGGGGATGTTTCGCTGTAAGTCTTCTTTCATAAACTCATATCGACTGTGTAATAATATTATAGATATTTAGAGTTTCCCCGGCAACTACGTCTAGTACTAGGTGAAGCCGTTTCGATTATTCGTAGAAATAGACAAAACTAGATCCCCATAGGAGCACCAGATACAGTCTTCTCTTCGGCTGTCCTCCTTAGGAATTGTCAAGAAACTCTACTCCTCAGAGATGATCTCTTCTCCGTGAATTGTATCTCTTGAGTTTCTTCCAAATTCTCGAACTTTCCTGGCTCGATCTATTCTCTGTGAATATCCTGTCTTGAATTTCTCGGGGTGTAGGGACCCACGGGCTTCTTAAAAGCATCGGCCTCCGCTTGGGCATTATACAAGGGCACACAGGCTTCCTAAAAAGCATCCCCGCCTCCTCTTGGGCGTAGTACAAGGACCCGTCGGCTTCTTAAAAGTATTCACAGCCTCCTCTTAGGCTTCATATAATGATTCTTCCCCCCGGGAATGATAGCCTCCTCTTGGGCTTCGTACAAGGACCTCCCGTCTTCTTAAAAGTTTCCAGCCTCCTATTGGGCTTCGTACAAATTATCCCGACGACCTCCTAAAGGTATAGGAACAGAAATCAGTCATCTTCATAGAACAGTCTTTCCAAGAGTCTACTACTGTTTCTTTAAGCATAGTACAAAAGATAAAACTCTAGACTTGGACAGTCTAATTTGCTTGAGTCTCAAAGACATTCTCAAGTCCCTTTCAAAAATAGGAAGAAACCCGTAGTTGGACAATTTCAATACCCTTTGGATTCCCCGTTTCCTTAAAGAACAGGAAACAATCCTGATTCTTAGATCAAATCCATGAGTACAGTGTTACTCATATAAGAACTGATTTTCTCTTAACCAACATACTGGACCTGTCACTCAACTGAAACAGAACCCTTTTAGCCTCCATCTCAGGCTTCGTACGAGATACAAAAACACTCTCTTGTTGAGTATAAAAGATTCTCCTGTCGAGTCAACCCTTTTAGCCTCTTTCTCGGGCTTTGTACGAGACACATAAAAACACCCTCTTGTTGGGCCAATAGCCTCCTCTTAGGCTTTGTATAAGAAAACCACTGGTTGATCCAATCAACCTTTTAGCATCAAAGCTGTGCCTCGTTCACAGTACACAAACATCAACAACTCCTTCCCTTTCATCTAATCGCTGTAAGCGGCAAACCTCTGGATTATTTACATCCACGCCACTGTCCTTCTTTTAGCATGAAAAATTCCTAAGAAAAGATAGCATTGCTCTACACTGAGTTAAAGTCTTCTCCTCCAGGTTAGAACCCCCCTATAAAGGAAATTATGGCATTGCTGGATTCACATATCCCAGTTAAAGTAATTCTCCTTTATAAACAGTTGTGACAAACAAACCCCTCTTTAGAGATGACAAATTCTCTCTAAAGTCAAACCCTTTCAGCTTCACATCTTGGGCTTTGAACAAGATACAAAAAGACCTTTCAGCTTCACATCTTGGGCTTTGAACAAGATACAGATCGCCTTTTTCGCTTCACGTCTTGGGCTTTGAACAAGACACCAAAACACCATTTCCTCCCATAGAATAGGAGGAACTACGAACGCTCTGATTTCCCTGTTTCAGAAAAACGGGAATACGAAGGCATAAGATTGAAAGAAAAATCTTAGCAAGCACACTAAACAAAAACCCAAAATCCCATATATCAATCAAAACATCCTAGTCCGTATTCCCCACTAAAAGTTTAAAATCCCTGAAAATAACCTAAGAGAGGCCCCCCCACATTGATAGCATCCGTAACCTAACAGGCCGATGTTTAAACTCAGTATGCAAGCAGGGTTAATTGGAGACATATATTTCCCTTCCTTAGTCAGCTCACAATAGGATAAAAAATGAATCGACCTGTAGTAACCCCCAAGGAGCGACAGTGCTTAAGAAACACGTCCAGTTTCACTCGCTACAAGTTGGGGCTTATAGCTCAAGGAGATGCCCGGATGAAAAACAGCGATCGCACCGTTTATTTCGAAAATCGCGTCGGGACTTATACAATGACTGATGCCCAAAATTATTTATTTTACAAAGGGATGAGTATTACACTCTACAAAGAGGCCCAAAAGTGTTTCAAATGAAGTTTGAAAAATTAAAATCTAGGAAAACCCTAATTTTAATTTAAAAAACAATTTTTCAAAGAAAATTAAATATAAAACATAAAATATAAAATATATTTAAAAAAAAGTTGTGAACTTTGAAATTTTTATTGAAAAATCATGTTATGTTTATATGAGAGTGTAAAATTCATTTGAATTTGAAAAATCAAGAGGAAAATTTCATAAAAAAATGTTTACAATTAAAATGAAATTCTTTACAAAAATTTAAACAATATTAAATAAAAAATATAAATTCTATTTTTTGTAGAATAAAATATTTTAATATTTTTGTGAATTTTTAAATAAAGAATCAATAAAAAATGATTAAAATTGAGGAAGAAATTAATTTTCGAAATCAATTAAGAAAATAACTTAAAAATTCAAAAATTCAAATAATTTGAAAAAAGGCGCCAACGGTCACCTTCTTCTTCCTCGTGCCCGCACCATGGACGATTTGCAAAACCTCACTTTTATCTCTGATTACTCAATGATTTTGCACAATTCAAATATCAATCTCACTCGTTTTTGAACACGGATTCCAATGGTACCAATTAATTGCATTTATATTAAGTGTGGAGTGAGAAATCAAGTGATGAACACATGAACCCTAATTTCTGCAAGAATGCTATGAAATCCTATACACGATAGCTACAAAACAATTGATTGAGGGGAAACACTCTACATAAGTGCAGAAACATGTTGGTAACTTGAAAACACATTTATGATGCATGGATAACTTCAATGGACCTTATGTAAGGTGTTTGGAAGCTTGGAATGGATTGAAACAACCTGGAACTCTTTGTGGTACCTCAACTGCAAATTGGCTTGAGTGTGATTTGGAGGTTTGTGATTCTGAGGTTACAGATGTGTGAGAAGTGTTTGCATAGCTCACATATGATGTATATGACGTGTCTACAACATTGGTTTGGATAGAATTGCTCTCTATTTGAAAATTCGAATGTTACTTGAAAAAGAAGCAAGTTTTGGTTTTTGAGCGTGAAAGGAAGAAGAGCATGTGTTTTTATGCTTTGGTGTACTCAAACTGACCAGAAAAGGTCCCTATTTATAGTAGAGAAAGTTTGTTTTGGGAGCAATAGTGATTGGGGGCTGGATCACCCTATTATCCATTGAGTTTTGTCATGTAGCCAAAGTCTCCTATAGCCTTTGACTTGAGTCAATCTTGCAGGCCTATGGTCTTCTGATTCTTGGACTAATCTTGACTCATTTTCAATATTGTGGACCGATACATGCCAGCTCTATGCATCCATTCAATGCTTCATGACAAAGTTGGAGTTTTTGGAAATGAACCTTGAATGCCACATGCCTAAGGGGTTGGATTTTTGACTTAGTGGCCTTGTGATCAGATTCTTCATCATTCATGTTGATTTTGGACAGAAATACAATGATGTAAGTGTCCAAAATTGGCTCAAGAAATCGTGGGATACAAGTTCTGTACCAATGTTGTTGTGTAGGCAAGGTGAAAAATGCCATTTTTGGAGGCTTATAACGTTTTGCTCAAGTTGAACCATGAGAGGCTCTTGTACTTTTTGGAAAGCCCCTATATCATACTTCAACTTTTATGTTTAACTTTGATCTTGAATCATCTTGGATCATAATGAAAAATGGCCTTAAAGTTAGTGAAAATAGAAAATAGATTCTGCCCAAAAATTTCACTAAGTGTTTGAAAAATGTCCATTTTCCATTTTTGTGATTTTGATCAATCCATAACTCAAAATCCATGAGGATTTGGAATATGTTGTAGTTGACAATCTTGAAGTATGTAATGAGACATTTCATTTGAGCTTTGGATGGAAGAAAAGGGTTAATTGGATCACAAGTTATGGTCTTGCAAAGTTAGGTAAAAATCACTTATTTCCATGACTTAGTGAAAATTCAAGTTTCTTAAGATTGCCCCTTTTGCAAGTAACCCTACTTTTCTTGATTTTTCTTGATGGATGATGATCCAAACCATAAGTTAACATTGTTTTTGACTTAGAGAAGTCATGTTTGTCAAGAAATTCCAAAAGTAAAACTTGTTTTTTTGGCACAGTTGACTTTTTGTCAGATGAATTTCAAATTTTGTGATTTTCTATGAAATCAAGTTCCTGACCTAATTCAAACCTAAAGTATGGATTCCATAGGTGTTATAGAGTGTCTTGAATCATGTCCCAAATTTTGAGATCATGTCTTGGTCAAAAGTCAAAGGTATGGTTGACTTTTTCTCAAAAACCCTAGTTTGTGGTCTAGATGAATTTGAATCTTTGTATTGCTCATGAACCAAGTTCTTTGGGTCCATTTGAACTTGTAAGAGGATCAATATAAGATATTTGAGGTCTTCAAAACATTTCTTTAGGGTTGGCTCATGTATTGCTCTAAAAGTCAACTTAGGGGTGAATTAGGTCAAGAAACCCTAATTCCCGATTTTTGATGAATTCATCCCCTGAGGCTATTTTGAACTTATGATTGGATCTATAAGGTCCCTTTGAGCTTCTTGGATCATGTTTTGAAGTATTGGCTCATTCCCAGATGAAACTTTCTCTCTGGAGGCCTTAGTCGACCAAAACCCTAATTTGGTGACACTGATGATCTTGAGGCTTGATTAGCTTGAAGTGTTGCATTCTCAAGCTTGATTCTTGATATGGGAACCTATTAATCCTTCATGGATGTTTGAAAGGCTTGAAAAGTTGAAGATCATGTCCATTCTTGATTGATCCTTTGTCTGAGTGATTTGAGAGGGCTCAATAACCCTAATTCTTGGTTGGAGTGAATGCTCAATAATCTTTGAGAGGATTGATGAGGCATGAGGGTACATCCATATTATGGTGATGATTTGCACAATGATGGGAAATCTTGTGGTCAAAATTTATGGTATAACAAGGTCAGAAGAAGAAGAAGAAAACAAAATTAGGGATTAAAATTCAGATGGTAGCCGGAATGGGAAATACGATGATCCGGGTCCCCAGGAAGTGTGCTCTAAGGGTCGTACGGTTAAAGAGGTTCTCAATGATGTTGAGGCTAGGAATATAGAACTAGTGGGTTCGGCTGTGGCAGAAAAAGCAGGGTCAGGTGAAAAGGTAGTCTTTGGATGTGAAGACTTAGGAAAAATAGACAATAAAGAGGGAGGGGAAAAGTCAAATCCAATTAATTTGGCAGTAGGGGAGTAGAGGTGAGATGTGTGACACGTGGTAAAATAGGGTGGCGAGAAGGTGATAGGGCTGGAGCGATTTCGACTAGAATTTCTGGAAATACCATTCCTGTCGAAGTCTTCCAAAACTTCAAAAATTCCATTTCTTTGAATAATACTCTTAATCCAATACCAGGCATCAAAATTAGGAGCTAACAAATTGCCCCCCAAAAATGTCATTTTCGACACCATTGAAGAAAAAAGGCATTTTTTGATAATGTCATTCGACACATCATTTAGTCCTTGCGATGTTTCGACGCTTACTTATAGTTCCAACATTATAAAAAATGTTCACTTTCCTATTAGTAGACCTATGACGTCATAGTCATCATTACCATATCTTACACGTCCCCTCAAAGCATGCGAGAATCTCCATCATCGTGTTCCCTAGAGTCTAGGAGATCATGGGGGGTAGGCATTAATTTCAACCGCTTTATCAAAGATCGTGGGGAAGACACACGTCCCACTCCCAAATTTAACATTAAAATAATTCCTACAACCGTTTCCACTCCCAACTCTATAAATACCCTTTTCAACAACTTCTTTCATTTTTACACTCTCTCACTCTCAAATCTCCCAGAAAAACTTCTCATATTTCAAAAGAACTCACCTTCTTCATTTCTCTCCAACAATGGCTTCCTCCACACGATCAACCAAGGATGCTAACAAGATTACCAAAGAACCTGGAAAACCTGCAAGGGCTCCCAAGAAGGTCACTCAACTTCCCCCGTTCGATTCCATCGCTGGACCTGCCATGATGGGAAACCAACAATACCTACCTGAACCTCTTGCTGAAGAGAAAAGAAGAATTTATGCTTCCCGGGTACTTATCCCTTTAACTATTTTTGGTAAGCCTCAGGCTTTGTGTGGTCATTTAACTGACCCTAGTGTTGATTATAGTAAGTTTAGGGATTTCTTTCCTACATATCATAAGTATAAACCCATTGGGCAAGCTAAAAAACCTAGGGCTAGCAATAAAGACCCCAAACCTGCTAACCAAGACAATCCTCTTACTGAAGAGGCTATTGATCTTAGGTATATGAACAATTTTAGGGTAGTTAGGGCTAGTCCATCTTAGAAGAACCCCTCTGACTACTTAGGATGGTTGAGTAAGTAAGAGAAAACAAAATCTGAGGTTTGGAAAGAAATGGGTATTTATGACTTAATCATGCTGTCGAAAATAGGTCCTGAATATTGCTCGAACATGCTTGTTTCGTCTTTATATTTCTGGGATAGCATACATTACACACTCCATCTTCCATGTGGAATGATGACACCGACCCTGTTTGACGTAGTCACTATCACAGGGCTTAAACCAACTGGGAACACCTACGACCCTGAGTTTATGGATGATGACACTATTAGCTTTTCGACCTCTAGGGCAGCGTATTCGACTTATATTTAGCATTATCATGATACGGACACAGAGGAGGTTCAAGATTTTGAACACATAGCCTTTTTAGCTCTATGGCTGTCTCGCTATGTCTTCTGTTCGAAGTCACTTCAAGTGGATAAGAAATTCCTGACTATGGCGAACCAACTGCATGTTGGCCATGACCTTTGTTTGAGCAAATTGATTCTTGCCAACCTCTACGAATCCATGAGCGAAGGCATTACCCAACTTAAATGTATGGGTGACAAAAGAAACCTCCTTCTCTTTGGACCCTTCTGGCTTCTACAACTGTGGTTGAACGCTTCATTTGAAGCCTGTCTTCCCCATAAAAATCAAATTAATGAAGATGCTGACGAAGTGAGGAATAGAAGGGTAGAAGATCCTAGCTTGGCGAAGCTAACTCTTATTGATGATGGTCGACCCATTCAACAAACTTTTACCAACTTTATCATGATGTTCGCAAAACGCTATGACTTCACACCCCACATGGCTCCCTTCGCTGCAAGAAAATATGGTCCTGAGTGGTTCACTAGGCCATTCCCAGCACCGTCGAAGGCTCAAGAAGCAGAATCTACTGCGATTTGGGAAGCCTTTCTGACTCCTAGGGTTTTAACCCTCAGATTCAACCCCTCAAAAAGCCAAGTTACTTTGATTTCTTACCAACCAAATCTGGTCGCTCGACAATTTGGACAGACCCTTGTATGAGAAGAAACACCTCCTTCTCCTTTATAACGCAGTTCACTCTGAAGCCGTATCTATTAAGTAAATCGCACAGTATGCTGGTCGAACATAACTTCTTCCAGTAGCTTTTGAACCAAGCTTTCTCTGCACTCAACAATTTGACGACTGGTGGAAGACTTACTATGCAGAGGAATTTTTCGATGTGGCTGCATTTACACACCACATTAACAGGGCTTTCCTCTCTGTGTAGGAAAGAGTGAAGAAAGGTACTTAGATGCACATTAAAGAAATCCAAGCCTTCCAAAAATACTTTGAAACTATTTATCGACCAGATGACCTTGGTTGAACCGTCCGCGACGCAACTGTTACTCTGAAGGAATTTTTTAAAAAGAAAATGGAGAGCTTAAAGATCCCTTCATACGTTCCTCCTGAGAAACGATATGAAACTACTTTCAATATGTTTCCTCCCAAATTCCCTTGATTGCCAAGCGCTGATTTTAGAGTGGCCCTTGCCCCTACATTTCCAGACTGGTTTGTCTGTGGGGATTCTATCAAAATCCTTCGCCAATAATCAAAACCAAAAGCACAGCGGGTGGTACCGACCAAACATACACTAGACAGTTTCAAAGGGTAATCTTCATATTGGGATCGAAGATGTTCGCATCGAATATGAAATATATGAAGGTGTGGAACGGGAGGATTTCGACCTAACATTTCCTTATTTATTTCCTTTCACATATAATAACTACTTTCTGTTTTATTTTAGCTGTGAAAATTCCTCCAAAGAAACCACCAGTTAGGAAGCCTGCAGAAGTAAAAGAAGAAGGAGGAAGCAAAACAGCAACAACAACAACAACAACAAAGGTATTTCGTACCCTTTATTAATTTTGTCACTTTTCATATATTCCAATATTTTCTAACATTTTCCTTTTCATGGCGCTCAAAAGTTACCCCCAACTCCCCAGAAAAGGAAGGCAAAGGAGGATGCGGTTGTGGTAGTCGAATCAGATGATGAAGACCTATCTCCGACTGTTGAACAACCCCTTAAGAATAAGAAAAGGAAACTCAAGATGAGCAAAGCCCTTGCTCAATCTCAAGCAAAATGTGTAAAGGCCCCGACAAAGAAACCCACCAATTTAATCATTTTCGAACCAACTCTTGCAGAGATGTCGAAGAAGGCTGTAGACCAGCCTGAAAGTGACAACTCAAGCCCTGGGGATGAAGCTCCTAAGGTACCAATTTTTATACCTCATTGTATTCTTAGTAATCTTGTTCGACTACTGACTTCTATTATATTTTACAGGACGATGCAGGAGTTTCGACTCAGCCAGCTGCCAAATCGACCAACACCAAAATCCTCAACAGTGAAGGTGAACCAAGGTATCATCCTACTTCTGCAAAGGATTATGAGAAGAGCTCGATGAGTGAAATAAATCAAACAGTTGAGGAACAATACGAACCTTCGCCACCCAAGACCACTACTCAGAATTCTCACACCAGTGGCTTTGAACACGATGGTGATTAGGAGAAGGACATGGAAATTAAGCAGTTGCGGAAGTAGATAACCCTCATATCCCTGTCGAAGAGGAAGCTGGAGATGGCTCTCTGAGAGTCGAACATATGGACGTCAATCAGCAAGATCCAGATGATGAACTGGAAGAAAGGGAAACTCGTTATGTACTTCAGAACTATTCGATGCCTATTGAGGAGTTCGTGGATGATCCTGAAAATGTTGAAGATGATGATGACCAGGAGGAATAAGAGGAGGAAGGCATTCATTAGGACATAATCGTCAAACCGAACCCTAATCTTGGTCTGTCAATTGTGAAAGATTCAGGCAGCGCCTTTGTGACCCTTTCTGCAGAAGAGCTGGCGGCCTTGAAAAAGAGCAATCCTTGAGAATACCTAAAGGCTTTGATTGGCTCTAGGGGAAGTTCGTTAGAAAAAAGCCTCAGCTCTTCTTCAGCGTCTGGTGGTCGATAAACCAACAACCCTGCTAGCGAAATACTTTCAAAGATCAAAGAAAAGGTTTTCAAAAGTGACCTGTTTCGACTCATAGAGTATGATCCCACGTCTCCTCTTGCCTTAAAGGGTCTTCTTAAAAAGGTTGACATCCTGACTGCTTCTCCTGAAGTTGCAAACGTTATCCTAGAACTAACTTCAATGATCGACCAAGTTGCTGCTGATGTTAACAAAATCAAGCAAAGCTCAAAAGACATCGAAAGTTATACTGGCTCGGTAGCGGCTGCATGGGTTGCTGCCTCGGAGTCGACCAATCACTTGGCTAATTTAGAGAAAGCCTAAGAAGAAAACAAGGCTGAAATCGAAACCAACAATCGAAATATTGATTCCTGGCCAGAATAGATCAGAGAACTACAAGCCAAAATCTCGAAAGCCAAGAAATAGAATGCTGAGCTTCAGAAATTTGATAACTCCCAAATGGAAAAAGAACTTGAAGTTGGGCTGAGCTTTGCTGATAAGGTTCAAAAGTTAGAAGCAGAACTGGAGGTCATAAGGTCGACCAAGCCCGTATGTGAGAAGCGGCTAGATCTTCTGAAGTCGAAGTACCTCAGCATGAAAGCCTCCCTTCCGTTTTAGTTCTAGTTCCTTTTATTTAATTATTAGTTCTTGAATTATGTAATGACTTTTTTGAACCCTTCGTGGTTCTTTTGATTGTAACGAATTTAGACATTTTGGCAACAATTTTCATTTTACCATGTTAGCTTCGATTATTTTGCATGTGTGATTATTCTTTGGCTATTTTTACTTCTTGAAGTGCAGGCTTGTATTTTTTCAAATACTTCCCGTTTACCCTTAAGATTCTCTTATCTTGATCTAACTCTTCGATCTCATAAGTGTAACACCCTAAACCCCCGCATTAAATAGTTATAAAATATCAAAGTAATAATATAATACATGGATTTAGGATGCTACTTCTACTACTCAAATTAACATGCACTCAATATTATTCTTGGTGATATTAATATTAAACATATCATTTCACATTCATGCACAGCGGAAAAATCAATAAAAGAAACATGTTGATCATACATAAAATCCTTAATAAAAATAGCAATAACATATAATAGGACTTAAAAGACTCTAGCGTTCCGACACCCCCGGTGTTACAAACTCAGAGCAGACGTGACTCGATCACTCACACCAGAAGACTTCGTCTTCAACACTCCACCTGCGAACTACTCCTGCTTATATGCACGTTACCCATATAGAGGTAACATTCAAACAGAAGGGGTGAGATTCTTAAATCAATAAAGGAGAGAGATGATATAAATAGAAAAGCATACATCATAAAGTTGTTCACCATAGCATATATCCAAATAAGAATCACACACATCAACTTATGCACAGACAAACATATACAACCACACCAACTATCATGCAACACAACCAACAAGAGAATGCAAGAGAGACTCAATGCATGTGGTACAAAATCGATCCCTGTTTCATGATCACAGTTCCCTTCGAAACTCTCGACCCCCGTTTCATGGTCAAGTATGATCCCTATTTCATGATCACACCACGACCCCTATTTCATGGTCACGTACGACCCCTATTTCATGATCGCACCAACAACTGTGATTGCTCACACCCCACCAGGGCATGTAATCACGCCAACAACAACGATTCCATAAAGGAATACAGATAGACGATAACACCCCACCCGGGCATGCCATCCCACGACTATGTACATGCCATGCACCAACAATGACAACATGCAACAACGACTCATACATATATATAGCATACTCATCTTCATACTAACATCATTTAACAGTCAACATGCATTCATATAATCATATATCATTCCATCAATACACCACTACACACCTTTGCATTAATCAATCATGCATTTCACATCAACGTCACCCAACAAGCACATAACACATCAATACATGCTCACCACACAACAGTAACAACACAGCATTCATTGAATATAACACAGATAATTTCTATGAATTTTAAGTGAATAAAAATAATAGTTTTAGTTCCAGGTCGCGCTAAGCGCACCCCTCCCGCGCTAAGCGTGCTACTCACTACCCCGGAGGGGCGAAAATCCTTCCGACCGCGCTAAGCGCGCACTGCGATTTCTACAGTTCGAACCCTGCGATGACAGCAGCAAATCACCTGTGTTTTTCTGCCCTAAACTCAATTTTTAGCAGAAAATATTCATAGATTTGGTACACATAACCTACATCTAACATATGCAATTCAATCAAACAAATCAACCAGGAATAATTCATCCATTCCAATCAGTTTATCACAAAAATTCCTAAAACCTACATTCAACCCCATGGATTCTAACTTAAGGATTTCTACTTCAATACTTACATCATCTAACCCTTGAGAGATGAAAGAAATCCCACCCTTACCTTAGGTTTCTTGATTTCTTCTTCACACTCTTCTCCTTCTCTGACCTAGCTTCCTCTGTTCTTCCTTTCTCTTTTCCCAAAAACATGTACTGAAAGTTTCTCCTCCCTAATTCCTTTTCTCTTATATTTTCCTTATTATCCCAATAATATTATTATTATCTAATATTATTATTATTATTATTATTATTATTATTCCACCAAACCACCTAATAAAATAATATCCTCAATAATTCCAATAATAATATTAACCAACTAACTCTCCCCCCGACACCTTAACCTTCTCAATTTTAAGGGCACTACTCCACCCTAAGGGTAACCCCAACTTGACCAAAGTATACCCACACACACTACATACAATAAAATTCAATTTAATCACGAAAATAATTAAATTAAATCGGGGTGTTACAACTCTCCCCCACTTGAAATATTTTCGTCCTCGAAAATTTACCTCATCCGAACAACTCTGGATACGACTCTCACATCCTGCTCTCCAACTCCCACGTCATGTTTCCACCAGCAGCTCCTCCCCATACTACCTTCACAAGAGCGATCTCCTTGCCCCTTAGTTTTTTTGCCTCGCGGTCTTCAATCCGTACTGGTAAGGCTTCAACTATAAGGTTATCCCTTACTTCCACATTATCCATCGGAACCACATGCGACGGATCCAGAACATACTTTCGAAGCTGCGACACATGAAACACATCATGTAAATTCGACAGATTGGGTGGCAACGCCACTCTATAGGCAACAGGTCCAACTCTTGCAGATATCTGATACGGTCCAATAAACCGAGGAGTAAGCTTCTTCAAATTCAACGCACGACCAACCCCAGTCACTGGAGTGACTCTCAAAAACACATGATCTCCTTCTTGGAATTCAAGATCCTTCCTCCTCTTATCATGGTAGCTCTTATGCCTACTCTGCGAAGCTTTCATCTTTTCTCGAATCAACTTCACCGTTTCAGTAGTTTGCTGAACAATCTCAGGTCCAAGCACTACGCTCTCACCAGACTCGTGCCAACACAAAGGTGTCCGGCACCTACGACCATACAACGCTTCAAAAGGTGCCATTCCGATGCTGGAATGATAGCTGTTGTTATAAGTGAATTCAATCAGCGGCAAATGACTATCCCAAGCACCTCCTTGTTCAAGTACACAAGCCCTCAACAGATCTTCCAAAGACTGGATAGTTCTTTCCGTCTGACCATCCGTCTGCGGATGATAAGCCGAACTCAACCTCAACTTCGATCCCAAAGCTTCCTGCAAACTCTCCCAAAATCTGGAAGTGAAATTTGGATCTCGATCCAACACGATACTCAACAGAATACCATGTAGCTTCACAATCACTCGGATATAAATCTCTGCCAACTTCTGCAAAGGAAAACTAATATTAATCGGAATGAAATGTGCCGACTTCATCAGTCTATCCATCACTACCCAAATAGAATCATGCCTTCTCGGTGTATTAGGCAACCCTGTCATAAAATCCATAGAAATACTGTCCCATTTCCACTCTGGAATATCTAACAGCTGCATGATACCAGCAGGTTTCTGATGTTCCACTTTCGACTTCTGGCAAGTCAAACAAGTATACACAAACTGCGCCACATCACGTTTCAATCCAGGCCACCAAAATATCTTCTTCAAGTCTTGATACATCTTCGTAGCTCCTGGATGGATACTCAAACTACTCCGATGACCTTCCTCTAAAATCATTCTCTTCAACTCGGGATTATCAGGAACACAAATCCTGTCAAGAAATCTCAACACACCCTGCTCGTCCACCCTGTACTCGTTACCTTCTACTTGGTTATCTCCAATTATCAAATCCACCAGCTTCACATCCAACTTCTGTTTGTCTCTGATATTATCAAGAAATTCATTGTTGATTGTCAGCATACCCAACATAACACCATGCGGTGTCTGATCGCAAACCAAACTCATATCTCTGAACTGTTCAATCAATTCTAACTCTTTAACCAACATAGCAAACATATGTGTTGCGATGAGAATCAGATAACAAGCTATTAATTATCTTGCATCACATTTCTTTAAATTCACCACCGACTTTGATTTATCCAAGGAAAGGTTCAAGATCGAGGAAACCTAAAAAGGGGGAGATCTAAGGTTCGGGGGTTGGTTATACTAAGGGAAGGTATTAGCACCCTTAATATCTGTAGTACTCTACAGGAACCTCTTGTTCAGTTTGTATTATGTTATGTTTGATTGCTAAGATATCTATACTAAGGTAAGGACCTAGGGGTATGTACACTAAGTTTGCTTGCCAAGAAGTCCCATCTTGTGCCTACGTATCTGACTAAAGAATCAGAGCAACGGTAGTTCACCTAACTAAGGGGTGAAAGAGGAACCATTGACTATGGCCAAAGTTCCTAGGGGGAAATGAGTGTGAGCTCATTTAGAGTTTAAGGAAACTCTCTAAGTCTACGTTATGATGGGAAAAGTGAGTTCTCATGATGATGAGAATCACATAGAGTTTATAATCTCTATCCTACTTCTAGTTATGATTCAATGGCTCTTATGAGGCCAAGAAAAGGGAAAGGCTCTTATGAGGCCAAGGTGAAGTGATTTGTTTATTGACTTATGAGTCAACTGAGGAGAACTTTCCTTTGGAATAGTATTGAGGAAGTATCAAATGAAACAGGCAACCACAATTATAACAAGAACAAAGAGGACCATCCACAAGACTTTATCAGAGATATTTACAAGTCTCACCAAAGGGAGAAATGAAAAGTTAGTACTCAAAGAAATTAAAAATGAAATGAAATAGTCTCGTCTTAATAATGATTTAATCGAGAAATCGATAATCAAAGATTCTTGACTTTCATCGATTAAAAAGTGAATAAAACTGAAATAAAGAGAAAGTGGTCTCATATTGGTCAAAGTTTAGTCGATTCAATGAAGTCAACCAAACCATGAAGTTTGTTATGTCATCGACCAAAATAAAGAAAGTGGAATTGAAATGAAAAATAAAGTCGGTCTCGTCTAAATCAATATTTAATCGAGAAATCGATAATCTTACATTTTTGACTTTCATTGACCAACAAAAATAAGTAAAAAGGTGGCCTTATATTTGTCAAGACTTTATTGATTTGAAATAATCAAAGTCAAGATTTGTGTAATGTCATTGGCCCAAATAAAGATATTGAATTAAAATGAAAATAAAGGTGGTCTCGTCTAAATAAAATTTTAACTAGATAAAATCGATAATATTTTTGTTAGACTTTCATTGACCAACTAAAAGGAAAAATTAAAATGGCCTCATGTGAATCAAGATATTTAATGATTTGAAATAAACCATCAAGTCATGATTTTTTGTGATATCATTGGCCCAAATAAAGATAATGAAATCAAAATGAAAATAAAGGTGGTCTCGTCTAAATCAAGATTTAACTCGATAAAATCGATAATCTTTTTGTTAGACTTTCATTGACCAACAAAAAGGAAAAATTAAAATGGCCTCATGTGAATCAAGATATTTAGTGATTTGAAATAAACCACCAAGTCATGATTTTTTGTGATATCATTGGCCCAAAAAAATGAATAAAATCGAAAATGAAAACAAAATGTAATGAAATAAAATTGTTAAATCATAAATAAAGAACATATGCCATATTATTAAAGAAATTCACTAAAATACTTTCAAAAAAGTTGAGGAATTAAAAAAAATGGTAAAACAAATTAAGAAATAGAAAAAATAAAATAAGAAATAAAAAGAAGGGGTGCATTTGAGAAACAGTGGGTGGAAAAAATAGGTTCATGTGGGCTTCAGCCCATCATCTATTATGAGAAAAAGAGACACGACAATAAAATGGCGGTGTTAGTATCAAATGGGCTGAAGAAGCCCATTATCCTTCTTGGACTAAAGGCAATGGTTATCAGATAAGATGAAAACATGGTTTGTAAAGAAATGTTAGTTCTTGGATTGGCTGGAATTTTGGTAAAACAAGGTATGTTCAATGTTGATGTCAAGGTGCTGATGTTGCAACATTGAAGTCTTAACACTGGGCTGTGTTAAGTAATTAATTGCTGAAGTTGGATGTCTGATGTCACATGGCGATGTTGTAACATCAGATCTGCAGAATTAACAACAGCAGGTTGTGATGTTGTTAGGGTTGCGTATTAGCTGGAATTGTGGAGAGCAAGCTGTCTTATTGGATGTGAATATCTTGGGATAGATATTTGCTGCTGCATAGGAGATCTGGTGCAGATTTGTAGGAGATTTAAAAGGTTGAAGATTTAAAAAGATTTTAGGAGAAAATCTGTTTTAAATATTCAGTTTTAAATAACAAATCTGGGAGATATTGTAGCAAGTCCAAGACCAATTGAAGGAGCTATATAAAGCGCACAAGACCAAAGGAAAAAGGGACAGAAAACATTCAGAAGATTAGGAGCTGGAGGCTTAGTGTCTAGAGTTTGTTTAGAGTGCTTGTATTTACACTATTCTAGGGTTTGAATAAGTGTTGAGTTTCTGTCCTCTCTAGAAGCTGTGAAGCAATAGAGAGTGGTTGCTTGATCGAAGCTGTGAAGTAAGATCAAGGGTACTCAAAGTGGTTTCTTTGAGTGTTTGTAAGGGATTGAGTGGTGTTCTCATACCTAAGTGGTTTCTTAGGTAGGAAGTCATTAGTAGAGTATAAGTTTAGGAGATTGTCAACGGGTTGTTGAGTTTGTAAATTATATCTACAAGTAGTGAATTCCATCCCTGGCTTGGTAGCCCCCAGAGTAGGTTGGTTGTAACCGAACTGGGTCAACAATTCTTGGTGTTATTTTTACTGTTATTGTTGTCCATTGTGCAGAGTGTGTTGTTGTGACATCACACCTTAACATCACACGTCTGATACCAGAATTTCAATTGGTATCAGAGCAGGAATCTTGTCTGTCTCTGGGTGAGATCTAGGGAAGTTACTTTCTGGTGTAAAGATGGACAAAGAAGTTGGAGGATTCGTCAACAGACCCCCTATTTTGGATGGATCCAATTATGACTATTGGAAGCCAAGGATGACCACTTTCATAAAATCCTTGGATAGTAGGGCTTGGAAGGCTGTTATTTAAGAATGGAATGCTCCTGTCATGTGTGAGAAGGATGATGCTGGCAAAGATAAAGAAGGCACCTCTAAGCCAAAGCCTGAAGAAGAGTGGACCAAGGAGGAAGATGAGCTTGCCCTTGGAAATTGCAAAGCTCTGAATGCAATCTTCAATGGAGTGGATAAGAATATCTTCAGGTTAATCAATACTTGTGAAGTTGCTAAGGAAGCGTGGGATATCTTGCAGGCTGCACATGAAGGAACATCTAGAGTTAAGATGTCGAGACTTCAGATTTTAACATCAAAATTTGAAAGCCTGAAGATGAAGGATGATGAGACTATTCATGACTTCCACATGAATGTTCTGGAGTTGGCTAATGCATCCAGTGCTCTTGGTGAGAATATGTTAGATGAAAAGCTTGTGAGGAAGATTCTTAGGTCCCTACCTAAGAAGTATAAGATGAAGGTTACTGCCATTGAAGAATCACAAGACATCAGCAAGATGAGAGTAGATGAGCTCATTGGATCTCTTCAAACTTTTTAGATGGGGTTTAATGAGGAAGAACCAGAAAAGAAGCCAAAGAGTTTAGCCTTGGTATCAAATGATGCAGAAGAAAAAGGAAAGAGTTCTGAATCGCCAGAGGATCTATCTCAGGCCATAGTGATGTTGGGAAGACAGTTCACCAAAGTATTCAAGAGAATTAATAATAACTCCAGGCCTAATGTCAAGAACATATCTTCTGACATCAGTAAGTCAAAAGAGAAGGAGGAAGAGAAAACTGCCCAAGATAAAGGAGTTCAGTGCTTTGAGTGTGAAGGGTATGGACATGTCAAGAAAGAATGTCCTACCTTCTTGAAAAAGCAGAAGAAGGGCATGACGGTTTCCTGGTCTGACTCAGATAGTGAAAGTGAAGGTGAGTCAGCAAAGCATGTTAGAGCCCTAACAGGAGCTGTTGTTTCTGATGATGATTCTAGTGATGGAGAAGTAACTTATGAGGAGTTAGAATCCACCTATCAAGAGCTGTGTCTAAAAAGTACTGAGATTTGTCAAGAAAACAAGTGCCACAAGCAACAGATTGCTCAGCTAGAGAATGAAAAGACTGATTTGGAAAATGAAGTAGTGCCAGTTAGAGCTCACCTTGATCAAATGACCAAGTCTGTTAGGATGCTGAGCTGTGGTACAGACACACTTGACAAGATCCTTCAGACAGAAAAGGTTGCAGGTGATAAGTCTGGTATAGGATATGTGGAAAGCACCTTAGGAGCAAATGAGGAGGTGTCCCAACCGGTTTCTCAAGCAAAGAGACAAGATACCACCCCTAAGAAGGATGTTCAGCCTCAGAATGTTGAGAAAAAGGATGGTCCCCAACAGAGGAAAATACAGCCTCAAGGAGCTAGTCAGTACATACCTCCCCAATATCACAAGAGCATGCAAGCTGCAAGGCTCAAACAGGACATGTCACATCAGGTGTCTCAACATCAGGACAACTGGCATAATTATGGGTATGGATATAACAATGTTGTGCCTCATCACTATGGAAGAAGAAAGCCACACCATCATCGGAGACAATACAGGAAACATCATTCTCAGCCTTCTTATGGGAGAAGATATCAACATAATAGAAGGCAGGCCAGTTATGGTAGGAGGAGACCACATTATGGATGACAGCCTAAGCAATCTCATCATGGCAGAAGATTCAGAGATGAAAGGGTGAAATGCTATTATTGTGGAAGGTTTGGACATATACAGTACTCTTGCTACAAGCTGCATGGATACCCTCAACCTCAAAACAGATGGAGAGAGTACAGGCCCAAAGTTGTTAAACAATAGGTACCTAAGGAGAAGGTGAAGTGCTTATTGGCTCACATGACTGACAGAGAGTTTAAAGAAGGAACATGGTATTTTGACAGTGGGTGTTCCAAACACATGTCTGGATGTAGATCCATGTTTGCTGAAGTCATTCATTGTCCCTCTCATGAGGTTATATTTGGCAATGGAGAAATAGGTGTTGTTGCAGGAGTTGGGAAGGTGCAAGGTGATGATAGACCTGAACTTGACAATGTTCTGTTGGTCAGTTGTTTAAATGCAAATTTGATCAGCATAAGCCAGTTGTGTGATGAAGGTTACAAGGTAAACTACACTAAGCATGAGTGTGTGGTTTCTGATGAGCATAATCAGGTTGTTATGAAGGGTGCCAGAACCAAACACAACTGCTATCAGTGGATTTCTCTTGAAGGAAATTCAACTAATGATGTTCAAGTTGATGTTATAACATCAGACTATGACATCAGGATGCTGAAAGGTCACTCAGAGTTAATGAGTCCTGATGTGAACTGTTTAAAAGGAAAGTCTTTATGGAGGGAGAATTGGTCTTTAAAGAGTACACAAAATCTGGCGCCTTACCTCAGACCCTCATTTCCTATTATAGCAAAATCTCAGTTCATCAAAACTCATATCTCTCTTCTGTTTGTCTCCTTCAACAAGAAGAATCGTCTCAATATATACTCCCTCAAAGGAACCATGTCAAAGAAGACATCTTCTCCTTCAAAAAGTTCATCGCGGAATAAAGCTAGGGTTTCTACAGATGATTACTCTGAAGACGAAGCTCTGAATATACAACCCATCTCCGTAATGTTACCAGCGTCAGGTAAACCTAGACCATCTAAACTTGCTTCTAAAAGGGCCGCAACTACTTTTAAAAATACTGAAACAAAGAAGCTGGTTACCAGTATCCTATTTAGTGATAAATCAACACCTAGGTCATCCACGTCTCAAACTTTGGTAGAAAAGGTTGATGTTGACAAGAGTATGGGTAATCTGGCAACCAAAATACTGGACAAAGGAATACCTGTGAAAGGAATTTCTGTACCGTTGAATCAGATGCCAGCAGAAAAGGTAGACATGCAAGAAGAAGAATCTGATCTTCATAGACTTGCCGTGTCTGTCATTGAGGATTCTGAAAGAGGAGGAGAAGAAGAAGATGTGCATGAGGGAATTAATGATAGAACTACTCCTGAAGAAGAAAAGAGTGAGAACATGATCAATGTGGATGACTTATCTGACAATGAAGTCATTGGAAATGCTGTTCCAAGTATTACCAAGAGACTACAGACAAGGAAAGGAAAGACCAATGAATCCTCTCCTAAGAAGCCTACTGAAGGAAAGAAGAAAACTGTTGTTGGTCCCACAAAACCTTGGAGCAAGGTTGTTACACCTTCCAAAAAGAGAAAGGTTAGAGAAGAATATGAGTCTGAGGATGAAGTTGAGGAAGATGTCCATGACATCACACCAGTCAGAAAGACCATTCTAAAGAGAATTTCTGATAAGGTCCCTGAAGTGCCAGTGGACAACATATCCTTCCATTATGCGAGCAGTGCATCCTTGTGGAAGTTTGTGTGCCAAAGGAGGTTAGCTCTGGAAAGGGAGCTTGGAAAAGATGTCTTGGAGATGAAAGAAATTATGGACCTCATTCATGGAGCTGGACTTCTAAAGACTGTGACCAGATTCTCCAAGTGCTATAGTGGACTTGTTAAGGAATTTGTTGTCAACATTCCCATAGACATTTCTGACAATAAAAGTGTGAACTACATAAAGGTGTTTGTTAGGGGACAGTGTATTGATTTCTCCCCTAGTACTGTCAATAAATATCTGGGAAGAGATGAGCAAGAGGAGTGTGAGCTGGAGGTGACTGATAATGAAGTGTGTAGAGAGATCACTGCTACTCAAGTTAAGGTGTGGCCACTGAAAAATAAATTAACAGCTAGCAAACTCAGTATCAAGTATGCTATATTGCATAGAATTGGTGTGGCCAACTGGGTACCTACTAATCACAAAACCACTATAACTGTGGGATTAGGAAGGTTCATCTATGCTGTAGGGAAAAAGGTCAAGTTCAACTATGGAAGCTATATATTTGATCAAGTAGTGAAGCATGGTGCCACCAATGCCATCAAAATGCCTATATCATTCCCTTCCCTTATCTGTGGAATGATCTTAGATCAACATCCTGGAATCTTAACCAGTTCAGAGGTAGCATGTAAGAGGGAGTCAGCTTTATCTTTGCATCCCAAACTGTTTGCTGGGAGTCATGTTCCAGACATTGTTACAACATCAAGTTCTGGGATTAAGAAGGTCAGTACAAAATTTGAGTGAATTGAAGAATTAAAGGCAACCTGCAAGGATCTTGATATGGGTATCAAGACCAGCACTGACAGGAAAATGAAGATTGAGCAGATGATTAAAGACTTGGAACAAGGGGAAGATAATGGGAATGGCGACACTGAGGATTCCAGGTCAGATGAGGGTGATGAAGATGTTGATGGTACCAGCTTGGATGAAGACTAACCTCTATCTGCTATTTTTAGATAGTAGTTTCAGTTTTTAGTTTTTTTTGTTGCGCTGGTTATGTAATTTGAATATTGTGCTGTTATATGCACTCGTTTTGCTTTTAGTTTTCTTCTATGATTTGTTTTGCCCGGCTGCTAACTGTGAGGCTAACAATGAGAGCTAGGGTGTACTAACTATAGTTAATAGGGCGTCTAACTGAAGTTTGCCTAATTGTGGCTAAAACGGGGGAGAAAATAGCCAAGAAAGTCAAGAGAGTATCAAAGAGGGTTATTGCCAAATGCTGCTAATGTGATATTAAGGGGGAGATAAATTGATGCTTCTAAAAGTAAAAGGTGATGTAGTTATTGAGGAGGAGTTACTGAGCTAGTGAAGATATCATAGAATTTGAAGAGTGCAGCCAAGCAGACATCAAGGGGGGAGAAAAGTGCGGCACATTGTGAGCTACTGAACAGCTGTGATGCTGGTTCATATTTTTGAGGGGGAGCACCAATTGGCTGTTGTCAATTATGAAGATGGTGCTGCAGCAGATCAAGTGATGAAGACTATGAGTATTGTCAAACTGCTGCTGATGGAGTTTCAAATTTTTGAATTTTTTCCGCTGCTAAAGTCTCTGAAGATGCAGAGTCCAAGATTGTTTTAGCCAAAATTAGTCAAAGGGGGAGATTGTTAGTTCTTGGATTGGCTGGAATTTTGGTAAAACAAGGTATGTTCAATGTTGATGTCAAGGTGCTGATGTTGCAACATTGAAGTCTTAACACTGGGTTGTGTTAAGTAATTAATTGCTGAAGTTGGATGTCTGATGTCACATGGCGATGTTGTAACATCAGATCTGCAGAATTAACAACAGCAGGCTGTGATGTTGTTAGGGTTACGTATTAGCTGGAATTGTGGAGAGCAAGCTGTCTCATTGGATGCGAATATCTTGGGATAGATATTTGCTGCTGCATAGGAGATCTGGTGCAGATTTGTAGGAGATTTAAAAGGTTGAAGATTTAAAAAGATTTTAGGAGAAAATCTGTTTTAAATATTCAGTTTTAAATAACAAATCTGGGAGATATTGTAGCAAGTCCAAGACCAATTCAAGGAGCTATATAAAGCGCACAAGACCAAAGGAAAAAGGGACAGAAAACATTCAGAAGATCAGGAGCTGGAGGCTTAGTGTCTAGAGTTTGTTTAGAGTGCTTGTATTTACACTATTCTAGGGTTTGAATAGGTGTTGAGTTTCTGTCCTCTCTAGAAGCTGTGAAGCAATAGAGAGTGGTTGCTTGATCGAAGCTGTGAAGTAAGATCAAGGGTACTCAAAGTGGTTTCTTTGAGTGTTTGTAAGGGATTGAGTGGTGTTCTCATACCTAAGTGGTTTCTTAGGTAGGAAGTCATTAGTAGAGTATAAGTTTAGGAGATTGTCAACGGGTTGTTGAGTCTGTAAATTATATCTACAAGTAGTGAATTCCATCCCTGGCTTGGTAGCCCCCAGAGTAGGTTGGTTGTAAGTGAACTGGGTCAACAATTCTTGGTGTTATTTTTACTGTTATTGCTGTCCATTATGCAGAGTGTGTTGTTGTGACATCACACCTTAACATCACACGTCTGATACCAGAATTTCAAGAAACATTAACACGTTAACTTTCTTCTTTAAAAAAAAAACAAAATAGGTCAAAGGCATGGTCATTGAAGGAGCAATTGAGAAACAGGGGATGGTCAAAAACACCAGCTCACGAAAATTGAAATAAAAGCTCAGACGCTCATCATCATCATCATTGTGCGAGCATCCATAATGGGTTAAGAAAAACACAGTTCCAACCGACAATCTTTTTTGTCTCACCGTAACAGGTTTGGCTTTGTTTCATGATTCGCTTTCGACTCGTCTCCTTCTTCTCTGTTTCATGGTTCTGTTGTGGTTTAAAAGGGTGGGTTTTTTGAAGGGTTGAAGGTTTGTGATTTGAGATGAAGCAAAAACGTGGTGGTTGCGGCGGTTGTGTTCATGTGTGGTGGTTATGGGTGGACGAACGATGGTTTGAGAATGATGAACGATGAGGGTTTGGAAGTAGAGTTTTGAAAAGAGCCAGGTAGAGGGGAATAGTGGGTGTTATGAAAAGTTTTGTTTGTTTGAACTGTTATAGAAGCAGTGAAACATATTGGTGGTGGTAATGAGTTTGGAAGAGGATATGGTGGTGAAGAAGAAGAAGTGAGTTGATGTTGTTTTGATATGTGTTTAGAGAATGAGAGGTTATATGGTTGATGATTTGTTGATTGTTGAAGCAGAAGTTTTGATTGCGAAAGGGTTTGTGTGTTGTTAGGAAGGTTGAAGTTATGATGGAAAAGGTTGAAGGGTCAAGGGTGGTCCAAAGTAATAGCAGCTTTGAGGAAAAATATTGTGAGCATCATTCAGAATTTTTTTCAATGTTTTCGTTCTTTTTTTCCTCCCCTTTTCTTTTTCTTCTCCTTTTAAAACAGAACCAACTTCTTTGCCAAGTTTCCAAGCACCTAGCCTTTTGGTTTGTTTGATGATCAGTCTCTTTCACTGCAGGCTATGTTGTGATAGCAGGGAGTTATGGCGTGTTGGAGGGGTTTTGGAGTTAAGAGAACAGGCTTCATTTTGGTGTGTGTTTATGCAAGCTGTTGGTCAAAGTAGCAGGATTAAGTGATGTAGTGTGTTGTTTGCTGTTGTACGGGTTGAGCAGGATGGCGCAGGGTCCTTTGGCATTTTTCGGATGGTTTTGGAGTAGTGTAAAAGCTGTTGCAGCTTCTCATGAAGCTATGCGCATGATTTATTTCTTGGTCGAGTTGTCTCTCTTTTTTGACGTTTTCTTGTAATTATGTAGAACAAAAACAAATAATGGGCTTTGAAAACAAATGGGTTTACTAAAAGAATTTGGATTGGACTTTTGATTTTTGACAATTTATGAAAATTGGATAAGTGAAAAAAAGGAAGAGATCAAATGGATGGATTAATATTAAGGGAATTGGAGTTTGAAATGAAATGAAATCTAAATGGATAATTCAAAAATTATGGAATGAATTTAAATGGATAAGGAAATGAATGGGTAGAAAATTGTTTGAAAATGATAAAATGATTTGGTGAATTTAAATTGAATAAAAAGGATTAAGAAAATGGTTTGCGAACAAAGTGGATATAAAAGTGAAAAAGGATAAAACGGTTACGAGACTGGATAAGGGTAAGGGTAACACGCCACCACAACACTTAAACATTGACAGCTGCACTTGACTACCACAAATCCTGAATTACATGACCAAACACTTGCACACGACTTGAAATGTACCAACTGCTCTGACCTCTTTGATGGCTTTGCAACCTCAATTGAACTGAAACAGTACTGCACACACCATGAACCAGCTAGCCTTAGGAGACTCAACTGAACGATATCTGTCAATCATAAACTCCAAGGGTGAGAAACCCTATTCTTCGACTTGAGTGCACGTTGAAACAATGACCTTAACGTGGTAACCTTGCCTGATTCCTTATTCAATCTTACAAAACCTGAGCCTCAGAGAACTCGTGATGAAAACAGATTGCACTGGATTATTGAGGAGAGGAGGTCTCTTAGGAGTATGAGAACTTGATTGGTTAGTGATCTATTCAAAATCTTGATTGATCAACCCTTGAGGCCTCTTGAAATAAAACCTGATTCACGAATGAAACAAAACGAACAAAAACTGATAAAATGGTTAGTTATGCAATGATTGACATATGATGCTCATGCAAAAGATTTTATGACATCTAAGGGGTAAAATTTGGGGTACAACAATATGCAACGATTTTCGACTCAGAGCATCAGCCGCGACATTAGCTTTGCCGGGATGGTAGTTCAAGCCAAAATCACAATCCTTCAAGAATTCTAACCATCTTCTCTGCCTCATATTCAATTCCTTCTGATCAAACAGATACCTCAAGCTCTTATGATCACTATACACCTCAAATCTGGAACCATATAGATAGTGCCTCCAAATTTTCAATACAAAGATCACTGTGGCTAACTCCAAATCATGAGTCAAATAATTCCTCTCATGTACTCTCAACTGTCGTGAAGCATAAGCCACAACCTTACCATCCTGCATTAGCACACCTCCTAAACCCAACAAGGAAGCATCGCAATACACTACAAACGGTTCATTTGGTTAAGGTAGGACCAACACAGGGGCTATAGTCAACCTCTTCTTTAGTTCAACGAAACTCTTCTCACACTGTACATCCCACACAAATGCTTTACCTTTACACGTCAACTGAGTCAACGGAAGTGCCAACTTCGAAAACCCTTCAATAAATCTTCGGTAATAGCCAGCTAAACCCAAGAAACTTCTAATCTCAATTACCGACTTCAGAGTCTCCCATTGTAGAACCGCGTCTACCTTGGATGGATCTACAGCAATACCATCACCAGAAATAACATGGCCAAGGAAACTTACCTCTCTCAACCAGAATTCACACTTAGACAACTTGGCATAGAGTTTCTTTTCTTTCAACACTTGCAACATAATCTGCAAATGTTCAGCGTGTTCTTCTTTTGACTTGGAATAGATCAAAATATCGTCGATAAAGACAACCACAAACTGATCCAAGTACTCATGAAAGATATGATTCATATATTCCATGAATACACCGGGTGCATTAGTAACTCCGAATGGCATCACCACATATTCATAATGTCCATATCGAGTTCTGAAAGCCGTCTTCTGAATGTCTTCGTCTTTTACCCGTATTTGATGATAACCTGACCTCAAATCAATCTTACTAAACACACGGGCACCCACTAACTGGTCCATCAAGTCATCTATTCTCGGAAGTGTATACTTATTTTTAATCTTCACCTTATACAACTGTCTGTAATCGATACACAACCTCATACTACCATCCTTTTTCTTCACCAACATCACTGGAGCTCCCCAAGGTGATACACTTGGTCTCACAAATCTCTTCTCTAACAAGTCCTTCAGTTGCTTCTTCAGTTCTGATAACTCTGATGCTGACATCCTGTATGGTGCCATAGAAATAGGTCTGGTACCAGGGACAATATCAATAGAAAATTCTACTTCCCTCTCTGGTGGTACATCGACAATGTCATCTGGAAACACTTCAGGAAATTCATGCACCACTTGTAGTTCATTAATCACTGAATTACTCTCTACTGACAGAGATGCAAACAATGCAAGAACCTGAGCTTCTTCTTCCAAGAGCTCCTTCAACTCTCTAGCAGACAGAAAACCATCTTCTCCCACTTCCTCAGGAGCAAGAAATCGAACCGACTTGTTGAAATAGTTAATATGAACATGGTTGAACTCCAACCACTTCATACCCAAGATTACGTCGAGACCTCCCAACGGTAAACAAATCAGGTCCACACCAAAGTCCTTACCATAGATGGATAACGGACAATTTAAACAGACTGAAGAAGTAGTCACCGATCCCTTAGAAGGAGTTTCGATAACCATCTCTCCCTTCATAGGAGAAACAACAAGCCCTAGTCTTCTTACACAATCAGCAACAATAAAGGAGTGTGTAGCACCAGTATCAATAATAGCAATCAAAGGTGTATTATTAATATAACATGTACCTCTGATCAATCTGTCCTCGCTGGAAGTCTGAATCCCTGCCAAAGATAACATTTTTCCTCCAGTCGAAGCTTGATTTGGTTTTTGACAACGAGTACTAATATGGCCCTGTTCTCCACAATTGTAACAAGTAACCACATTAGCTTTGCAGTCAGCAATCAGATGTCCTGCCTGACCACACTTGAAGCACTTCTTCACATCGCTCGTGCACTCACTGACACGATGTCCCAACTCGCCACATCTGAAACACTTCAGAGGAGAAGAAGCACCTCCCCCACTTGGCTTCTTGCCATTAGCATGTTTCTGTTTACCTTTCTCAGCTGGAGCTGCATAAGGCTTCCCACGATTCACCGGTTATTTTCCTCTTCTCTCGGCCAGCCCCTTATAGTGAGCCGATCGAGCTTGGCTATCCTCCTCAAAGATCCTGCAGCAATCAACCAAGTCTGGAAACCGTCTGATCCTCTGATAACCAATTGCCTGCTTGATCTCAGACCTCAAACCATTCTCGAACTTGACATATTTCGAGAACTCAGCTGTCGCCTCACTGTAATGAGGATAAAACTTTGCCAAATCCGAAAACTTAGCAGCATATTCAGTCACTGACATGCTACCCTGCTTCATCTCCAAGAACTCTATCTCCTTCTTCCCTCGGAAATTTTCAGGAAAATACTTCCTTAAGAATTCCCTACTGAACACAGCCCAAGTAATAACCTCTCCTGCGGCACCCAACACTTGACGAGTACTGACCCACCAGTCATCAACCTCCTCAGCCAACATATGAGCGCCTAACCGCACCTTCTGTGCTTCAGGACACTCTATAACACAGAAGATTCTCTCAATCTCCTTGAGCCAAGTCTACACTCCATCCAGATCATACCTTCCCTTGAAAGTAGGCGGGTTGTTCTTCCGAAACTCATCATTCTCGCTAGCACGCGGCGGATTCTGTACCGCTTCAGCCATAGCTTGCAAGGCAGCAGCAAGAGCAGCATTGTTCCTTCCAGCCATTCTAAATCTATCACACACCAATAACAGAACACAATGGTTAAGGAACCAACACCGTCAACTAGACAACTAACACACGACAACGACTCGACAACTTGTTCGGACGGACCGACCTGCTCTGATACCACTTTGTAACACCCTAAACCCCCGCATAAAATAGTTATAAAATATCAGAGTAATAATAGAATACATGGATTTAGGATGCTACTTCTACTACTCAAATTAACATGCACTCAATATTATTCTTGGTGATATTAATATTAAACATATCATTTCACATTCATGCACAGCGGAAAAATCAATAAAAGAAACATGTTGATCATACATAAAATCCTTAATAAAAATAGCAAGAACATATAATAGGACTTAAAAGACTCTAGCGTTCCGACACCCCCGGTGTTACAAACTTAGAGCAGACGCGACTCGATCACTCACACCAGAAGACTTCGTCTTCAACACTCCACCTACGAACTACTCCTGCTTATCTGCACGTTACCCACATAGAGCAGACGCGACTCGATCACTCACAGACAAACATATACAACCACACAAACTATCATGCAACACAACCAACAAAAGAATGCAAGAGAGACTCAACTAGACTCAATGCATGTGGTACCAAATCGATCCCTGTTTCATGATCACAGTTCCCGTCGAAACTCTCGACCCCTGTTTCATGGTCAAGTATGATCTCTATTTCATGATCACACCACGACGCCTATTTCATGGTCACGTACGACCCCTATTTCATGATTGCACTAACAACAGTAATTGCTCACACCCCACCTGGGCACGCAATCACGCCAACAACAACGATTCCATAAAGGAATCCGGATAGAAGATAACTGTAACACCCCAATTCCCATCGCGAATAAATAATACATAATTAAATCAGAATAAATAAAAATTTATTTTTCCGACAGAAACAAGGATGCCACAATTTTAGAAAGAAAATACAATTCCTGCTCAAATCTTTTGATACATAACACATACTGGAATAACCTCAAAGGGAAACTTTTTCCATATAAAAGGAAGGTTCAATTATGGAATAAAGCGGAAAGATCCATAACTGCCTTTTTTTTACAAAATAAATCGTTTTATAACATCAAAATATACATACAAAAGTACTATAAAATATATTCCACAATTTTATACATAAGTAATAAAAGCGTTACCCGACTCCCGTGCTACGTATCAGAGCAAACAGACTGACAAACTGATAGAGAACTAATCTTCACAAAAGCCTCCAAGACTAATAATCTGCAATTGCCTCATAGAGCAACAAACCACAGCAGAAGGTGAGAAATAACAACTAAATCAAGATTGCATAATAATATGCAAACACATATAATCTCACATACATAGTTATTCTCACCACAAACATCACATATTAATACACATAACATATATCAATTATACTAACATAATCACATATTTACACATAAGTACACCATAGTCATAACATATGAAAACGCACCACCACATCACATACCCACACACACTACATACAACAAAATTTAATTTAATCATGAAAATAATTAAATTAAATTAGGGTGTTACAATAAGCACCATTCGAAAAAACTTGTATGATTTGAAAAGGGCCTTCCCATTTATGGGACCATTTCCCCAAAGCTCTATCTTTTTTATCCATAGGCAAAACTATTTTCCAAACCAACTCTTCAAGCGAAAAAGTCTTAACTTTGACTTTCTTATTATAAGACTTTTCTGCTCTCTTCTTCTATCTTTTCAATAACTCTAAAGCATTAAGCTTTTCCTCATCTAAGTCCATTAATTCGTCTAACATCATTTTCCAATATGACTCAGATGGGATCTCATGATGCCTCTGAATTCTCGTCAACTGAAGATAGATCTCAATTTGTAATACCGCATCATGTCCAAAAGTCAATTGAAATTGTGTGGAGTTAGTCGCCTCTTTGGGGGAGGTTCGACATGCCCAAAGAACCTGGTCCAAAGTCTTGTGCCAATTTCTAGGCTTCTTTCCCACATGTTTCTTAATTAAACTAATCACTACTTTGTTTGCTGCTGTAACCTGACCATTAGCCTGAGCGTAATAAGGTGTAGAGGTCAACAGTTTGAAACCCATTTCTTTAGCAAATTCTTACATTTTTTGACCAGTGAACACTGATCCTTGATCCATTGTAATGGTTTCTGGGATTCCAAACCTATAGATAATGTGTTTTTTAATGAATTCGATTACGTCTTCTTGGTAGACATTTGGCAATGGTACAACTTCGATCCATTTCGTAAAATAGTTCAATGCCTACCAAAATGTACCTTTGATTTTTAGATGACGCTGGTTGAATTTCTCCAACCAAATCCAAAGCCAAACCTCTAAAGGGCCATGGCTTGACTATAGAGTGTAATTCGCTTGTAGGGACATGCTGTATACCTGCATGCACTTAGCACTCTTGGCATCCCTTAGCGAATTCGATGCAATCTTTCAACATAGTAGGCTAATACATACCTTGTCAACATAAATGCCATTTCATCTTGTGGCCTACCTGATGAGCCCCACATGCCCCACTATCAACAGTCGAAAGGGCTAAATACGCTTCTGACTCACTAAGGCACTTAAGCAAATCTCCCTCAGGAGTCTTTTTAAATAATTCATTACCCAAAAGAACATAACTTAAAGCTCGATACCTGATTTTTCGATGTGTGGACGCCCTTGGGTTTTGAAAGTATTCCACTATCGGTTTTCTCCAATCTTCGTCCGTCAAACTATCTATTGCTAAGATTTTGAAATTCTCTTTATCAGCGTATCTTAGCTTCGTTGTTTCCAAATCTGATGGGGACAATCTGGCAGATACAACTCTTCCTCTGACTTTGATTGTATCTTCTAATTTTTTCTTCGAAATTTTATACCCAGAAGTAATCTGAGCCAATTCATTAGCCACTTGATTCTCCAATCGAAGTACGTGTCGAATTCTCACTACTTTGAACTTTTTCAGTAATCGATTGGCTATTACAAAGTACATAATGAGATTTTTTTAACACACTTGTACTCCCTTGTGATTTGTTTTATGACTAACTCTGAGTCTCCCATTATTTCGACTCGAGTTTCCCCCAATTCTAACGATATCTCAAGTCCGACTATTAAAGCCTCATATTCAGCCTCATTATTCGAACAAATACCTTCGACTTTATACTTGAATTTTGTTGGAATTTTATTAGGAGAAATGATCAAGACTCCTATGCCTGTACCATCTTTATAACTAGAACCGTCGAAATACAATTTCCAAGGTTCGAGCTCAAGATAGTTTAACATGTTTTTGCTTATAGAGTGGTCGACGATGAAGTTAGCTACCACTTGTCCCTTAACAGCCTTTAAAGGCATGTAAGTTAGGGAATACTCAGTTAAAGCTAATGCCCATTTACCAATTCGATTGTGCAAAATTGGTTTAGACAACATATGTTTAATGATATCAAAATGAGATAAAACATAAAATGGTTTTATATAATGCTTCAACTTTGTATAATAAAAATACAAGCACAAACACAATTTTTCAACTATGTTATACCTAGTTTTTGCATCGTTCATAACCATACTAAGGTAGTAAATGGCTCTTTCGACGCCATTTTCATCCTCTTGAGCCAACATGCTCCCTAAAGTTTTGTCCCACGCAGATATGTACAGTCTCATGCTCCTATTTCTACAAGGTGGTGCTAGAATTGGAGGATGGCTCAAGTATTCCTTGATTTTTTCAAAAGCTTCCTGCTGAGCTTGCCCTCATTCGAATCCTTCCTTGTTTAGTCGAAGCAGAGGTGATAAGGCTTGATTTTTTCTGCTAAGGTTCGTGATGAATCTCCTTAAGAAATTGATCTTTCCCAGTAGTGACTGTAATTCCTTCTTTGTTAATGGAGCTTTCGCCTCCATAAAGGCCTTGGTCTTATTCTGGTTTATTTCGACTCCCTTCTTATGGACCACAAAGCCTAAGAAATCTCCACCCTGCACACAAAAAGCGCATTTGAGAGGATTCATTTTTCAGACCATGGCTTCTCATCCTTTTAAAAGATTGTCGAAGATGGTCAATGTGGTTCTTCCCTGAAACAGACTTTACGACAATATCGTCAATATAAATTTGCATAAAAGTCTCTATGTAATCATGGAAGATCGAATTCATCGCTCTCTGGTAAGTCACCCCAGCATTCTTTAGAACAAAAGGCATGACTACCCACTCGTAGGTGCCTAAGGCCTTAGGGCATCGAAACGCCATTTTAGGGAAATCCTCCTCAACAATGAATATTTGGTTATATCCAGAATACACATCGAGCATACTAAGGTATTCATGGCCAGCGGCAGAATCGAATAGCATTTCCGCCACAGCCATTGAGTATTCAGCCTTCGGGGTCGTAGCATTTAAATCTCTAAAGTCAATGCAAACCCTCAAAGTACCATTCTTTTTAATAACAGATACAATATTTGCTAACCATTCGACATACCTGGCTATTCGAATAAACTTGAAATGAAGAAGCCTTTCGACCTCCTCCTTGATCTTCGAGAGAATTACCGGTGCAAACCGCCTTGGATTCTGCTTGATTGGCTTTTTTCCAAACATAATTGGCAGCTTCAATTCGACCAAGTCTCTGCTTAAGCCAGGCATCTCGTCATAATCCCATGCAAAGCATTCTTTGAACTCCTTTAACAACTAGATCACTTCGACCTTGAGTGGTGGGCTGATATTGGCACTAATATATGTTGGCCTTTTTGTTGTCCCCCCAAGTCAATCTCTTCCAAAGGATCTTGCGCTAGCATTTTAATGTTGGTTGCCAACGGATCCTTCTCGAAACCCAAAGGCTCGTCATCGTAGATGGCGTCGAGCCTCTGGCTTTGTATTCCATCTTTAACCTTATCAGGTGGTTCTGGATCGAATTCCTTACCAGGACCTTCTTGGTTTAATCTTTTGTTGGTTTCGACAGCCATATGTTTCACTTTAGCCTCTAAGGCCGTTTATAGTTTGTTTTCGGATATGTAAGCTGAAATCCTTTTAAGTGCTTCGAACTCAGGCATCATCCCCGAATTCGCTGCCCCATCCTGTAGGGTCGACTCCAGATGTCCCTTCATATGCAAGGTCATCTTCTCCTACGACCTCACGATCCCATTGAAATCCATTTGTAGGATGCAAGTATAACGAACAATATGCATTGTCATCCGGAGTAAACGCAAAGTTGGATGGGTTGCATGGAGCTATGTTAGCCAAGTGCTTCTCGAAATGGCGTCTGTCGACATGATTAATTGCAGTCTTAAAATAACCTTGACCTGCTTCAATGTTTTCCACAATGCCATCTGGGCGCCATATAGTAATTCTCTGGTGCATGGATGAAGGCACAACCCCGACCTCATGTATCCATTCACGACCAAGTAACAGATTGTAATTGGCTTTAGTTTCGACAACCATAAACATGGTCGACCTTGTAACAGTACCTATGGTTAAATCGACCTGAATCACCCCCAACATAGTACCCACCTTTCCTTCATAATTGGAGAGTACCATATTATGGGGCTTGGTATCGATGTCGAACTTTCCGATTTTCCTCAGCATGAAATGTGGCATTAAGTTCACCGTTGCACCAAAATCCACTAAGATTTTATTAACTGGCACGTCTTCGACCTTACCGTTAATGAATAGAGGCTTCAGATGACTTTTCATTGCCTCGTCTGGGCGTTCAAAGAACGCATTCTGTTCCTCGACACAGTCGTTGTTCATCATATAATAGCACACAGCTTTATGTGCGGCCATTTCGATTTCAGTATTTTTATCCACCTCTTCAACCTCAATTATTTGGTTTAATTCCTTGGGGAGCACTAATACCACATTCACTAGGATATCCAAAGACTACTCTGAGTCTGATTCGAAATTGTCAGTAAGCATTTCATCTTCAGCCACTGCTCGATCATGCTTTTCTTTGGCCTCTTGCTCCTGGGTAGAAAATAACTTTCTCCCCACTAGCATCTTTTTGTCAGGATTTTTTTCTTCCCTGTCCATCTTGTCAGTCGGTAGGTTGGTACTTGATTCCGCCTTTGCCCCAGCCTCTCTCTGGGCCTTCCTTTGTCTCTGTTCCCTTCTCCATTGTGATCTGGACATGGGATTCTTTCCCTTATAGTTTTCTTAGATGTAGGTTGACTGCTTCGAAGTCTGGAATTCTCTACGGTACGACATTGATGAGTCTTTATCTAAGTCAAAGCTTTGTCATTTCTGTTGGCTTTTTCCTTTGTTTTCACTAGGTCTTGTCCACTTTCTGTTATAAATCTCTGCAAACTGCTTGAAAGTGGCGGGTCTCGCACCTGGGGCCCTTGGCTTAGCCTGCTCCTGCTTGGAAGAAGATCTCCTTGGGTCGAAACCTCGTTGACCATGAGGGGTTCTTTCTTCGCGTGTCTGTTTGGCTTTCCTTTCCTATTCAAGGTTTTGGGCTGCCTTTTTATCGAACACAGCGGTGCATCTAGGACACATCATTACTTCTAATTTTTTCCTCTGGCACCTATGGAGAAAATCCATCAGAGTCTCCACTTGTTTAAGGTAAGCCACTTTGTTATGTTCTTCTTGTCGACACTCCTCGTCGACATCCATGGGGGTTTCTTGTGAGATTTCCACCATGTTGATATCCATGTTGACATCATCAGTGATGCCCAACTTGTGTAACTTCATTTAAAGGCCTTCAGCAGCCTTGTGCATTCAAATGAAACCATCAGTAGTTTCTTTCGTGATCATCATTAAATTGGAATCCTCAGTGATTTCTCCATTAGAGTCTTCAGTGACTCCTAAATCGAAACCATCAGTAGTTTCTTTGGTGAAGCTTTGAGCAGCCTCACTGGAAAAAAAATTCAAAAACTCCTGGTCGAGATCTTCAGTAATCCTGACCATAATAGCCTCATTATTGAAGTCCTCAGTGACTTCGACCATGTTGACAGTGTTGTCGAGATCTTCAGTAATCTCGACCATGTTGACTTCATTTGGTTCTGTGTAATGAGTGTCAACAACTTTCAAGGGATCATAGTCGATCTTCATCTGGCTCTTCGACTTGTCTCCAAACTTCATCCTTCCTTCCTGGATAGCATTTTGAACAAGATCCTTGAAAAGAAAACATTGAGAAGTTTTATGACCCAAGAAATTGTGATACTTACAAAAATCTCTCTTTTTTATTTGTTCTAAAGGAGGTACTTTAGCACCAGGAGGCACTATCATTTTACCGTCCTTAACTAACAAATCAAAAATTTCGTCACACATGGTAACGTCGAAAGTGTAAGTTTTCTTAGGAAATTTATCACTTTTTTCTGGTTCGACAGGATTTTTTCCGTTTGAAGGGGCCATAACCTTACAGGAGTAAGGTGGGCCTTGTTTCAATCAGCAAGATCAATCTCGCTTTCGTCGAAAACCAATGACTCATTACAAGGTCTTTCGCCTTCTTCATTGAATTCGACGTAGGCTATTCTTTTATTCTTATTTACCCTAGCCTTTTCTTATTTAAGGTGTTATAATTGTCGAACCCTGTCAGCCAATTGGGCCATATCCCTCAAGTATTGGGTATCTAGTTTCTTCCTAATGGAATAATCCAGGCCTCCAGCGGCCATTTCGACCAACTTATGTTCTGGTACTTGTGTAAAACATCTAGCCTTGAGCAGCCAAAATATGTTCAAATAATCATTTATTGGCTCAGTAAATTTCCAATTTATACTAGCCAACTCCTTTAGACTGATCTTAGTTTGTCCCATATAGAACTGCCCATGAAATAAACGTTCCAACTGGGTCTAATTATGGATTGAATTTGGTGGCAAAGTTGTGAACCATGTGAAGGAATTCTTCGTAAGAGAACTTGGGAAGTATTTTACCCTAAGGTTCTCATTGTTCGAAATTTCCCCGGTTTCTATCAAGTACCTAGCCACATGTTCGACAATGGATTCAATGGTATCACTAGAAAACCTGGTAAATTTAGGGACTTTCGTCCTAGGGCGTAAGTCCGACCGAAGTATGTATTCTGACAACGGTGATGTGTAATTTGGCCTTCGAAGGCCAAAGTTTACTCCATTCTGCGCCATAATTCTTTCGACTATGGCTGCCAAATTATTATCTGCAGCCACATCATTACGTCGAACCTGTTGTATAACACTGTCAGCGTTTTGGTTTCTATTTACCAAAACTACTCTTGGTTCTTCTCCTACGGGAATTTGTGGCTGATTCCTAGGGGGTTCGACTACTCCCTGGTTTGCTAAATTTGCCTGGGGTATGTTTCTTTGGCTTTGCTGAATTTGGTTAATAGTAGGGTCCTCTTCGAAAATTACCTCTTAGTTTTCTACCATATATTCCCTTGGTGGATGTCGAGGAGGGTTTGGTGCACCAAAGAAATCTGCATGTCGCGTTATCTGCGTTGTCATTTGCTGCTAAGTTTGGGTGGTATTTTGGAAAAGAGGCTGAAAGATTTCTCCCATAGTTTGGGACATCATTTGTACCATTTGATGGTTACTTTTGTCCATTTATTTTCTTAAGTATGCTGCAGTAGTATTTGTCAAGTTTGGAATTTTGGTTGAATATCTCATTCCTACGGATTAGTTATTTCGACCCATGCTAACCCCATATCATGACCCTTGTAGTGGCGAAGTCACTATGGGTTCTGTAAATACTGGAGGAGCATTATGTAAGTTTGCCATCATCGAAGTTGGCATTCCATAAGGCGGGTCTCGACTAGGTAAAGGCATAGAGAATCCTGGGGGAATAAATGGTTGGAAATTAGAATTTCCCACTGGTGGGGGAGTCCTTGGTGGTCCCCTTGATCCAACATAACTCAAAATGGGCTGAGTATGGGCAATCGAATATGTAGGGATCGCACTTGTCATGGATGGTATGGCTTCAGAAACAGGCGCTGGAACTGTTGGTCCCCTAGTCGAAGATCCTGGGGGTGGTTCTACGTTAATACTGGGCGCAGTTTGAGGATTCGAGCTATTTGGTTGAGGGTTCGAATTATTTGGCTGGTTTGTACTTTCCATTTTCCTCGTGTATCTTATCCTTGGTCTATCTTCGTTAATGGTGGCTACTTTCCCACTTCTTAATAACATACAACGAAGTTTTCGACAGAGAAAGAATAATTAAATGCAGAATTATAAATTTATTGAAAACATAGAAATTTGTTTTCACAAATTACTTAGCATTGTCCCACTGGGCGTGCCAATTTGTTTACTGTGAAAATTGGAAAACAACCTCTGGTCTACCAAATCTATAAGAAATTGGATAACTTACAGGATCGATCATACAAAATCCTAGGATATGTGCTAAATAATTCAAAAGGGTAATTGAAAAAAGATTAACACTTCGACAGTATTCATAATTTAGAAAAGGTTTGCTTCGACAATACTAAAGGAAAAGTAATGCAGGAAAATGATTAAAAGTGCATTGGAGAATAACTTAACAAAGTAAAAGATAAACGATAGATTTTTGGGTAAAGATTAAGTAAATTACATTGAATGAGAAAGATGGTGTTACATAAAACGTACATTTCTCACAAACTCGTTTCCCTACACGCGTATACTTTGAGTAATTTAAGAAATTTGTACAAACTTGAACACACACAAATCTTAATACTAAGACTTTCTATTTATAATAGTAAAAAATAACTACCCCTAACGGCCTACTAACTAGAGCTAGACAAATGGCATTGTGCATGTCTTTGTCCTTCAAATATACTCTACATGTCTCCTTCTATCAAATGGATAAGAACAAAGTTCCTCCCTTTATTTGAATTCAAATCTTGGATTAAACGTCATCAGCAAGGCTTCCGTCGAAGCATATTTCCAAATTGTCAAAAATATTTCTAAGTCCATAAAATATGTCTCTCTTGCACAAGGATGACTTCGACTAGAATTTCTGGAAATACCATTCCTGTCGAAGTCTTCCAAAACTTCAAAAATTCCATTTCTTTGAATAATACTCTTAATACAATGTCAGGCGTCGAAATTAGGAGCTAACAATAGGCTTCCCAAATCTATTCTGTCTTCTTTTCTATGGCTAGGCTTCCCAAAGCTATAATGTCTTCTTTTCTTGCCTTAACACCTAAAAAGGAAACTTTTCATTATAGGTCACTTTCCAAATTTAGAAACTTTGCACCAACTCCTGATTCCTGACAAATATGTATGAAACTTGACCCTTTAAGACCATATGAGGATGTGAGACTTTGAAAACCTTGGAGAGAACCTCAAAATTCCACAGTTGACTTCTCCTCTCACTGTTGACTTTTACCCAATTCAACTGATTTTCAATCCATTGGCCAATTGAACTTCTCCTGAACCAAACTGATGGACAACCTCCCATCCCTAGGTACTTAGGGACCCAAGGAATACCATAGAATCAAGTCTTGCCTAAAAAATCAGAAATAAACTGACTTTATAGCAAACCCTAGTTTTGGTACCCTCAGTCTAGGAGGAAATAACACAGTCTCCAAATCCAAATTCCTCTGAATATGATGTGTATCCTCTCCAACAAAGATAAGATATGCCATTTGATGATGATAAAAACCCAAGGAGCTTGCCTATTGAAGCAATAGACCCAAGAATCTCAAAACCCTAATCTATGCACTGGTTAGGAGAGGATGATCCACCTGAGCTCTCTTGGACAATACCAGGACTCTTGCTTGACCCTCTGAAGCACTGCCTCAGGCACCTTGACCCCATGCTAAGAACCAATGATATGCACACATGATAATGCAAAATTCAATGCAACATAAGCCAGTTAGTAATAAAGTAAGGAGGGCAAATTTTGGGGTGCAACAGCTGCCCCTATTCAATCAACTTGGTCCGAAAGGTGTGATAGCAACGACTCTCAGACATTCCAGGGTACACGGGGATTGAATATCGAAAGAGCCCCGGAAATTTGCTTATGGTAAGAATAACGAGAGAGTGTGTGCTGAAAAATAAGGAATATGACCTCAACCATATCCACAAGGAAAAAACAAATACGGCCTCAATCGTACCCAAAAGACGAATACAACCTCAAAGGAAGACTGACCTCAATCACTCTGCCCACAAAGAAAATACGAATACGACCTCGATCGAACCCACAAAACAAATACACCCTCAATTACATCCACAAAGGAAGTAAGAATACGACCTCAATCGCACCCACAAAACGAATACAACCTCAATTATACCTGCAAAGGAAGACTGACCTCAATCACTCTACCCACAAAGAAAATAAGAATACGACCTCAATCGCACCCACAAAACGAATACAACCTCAATTGCATCCGCAAAGGAAGACTGACCTCAATCACTCTACCCACAAAGAAAATAAGAATACGACCTCAATCGCACCCACAAAACGAATACAACCTCAATTGCATCCGCAAAGGAAGACTGACCTCAATCACTCTACCCACAAAGGAAATAAGAATACGACCTCAATCGCACCCACAAAACGAATACAACCTCAATTATACCCGCAAAGGAAGACTGACCTCAATCACTCTACCCACAAAGAAAATACGAATACGAATACAACCTCAATTGCATCCACAAAATGAATACAACTTCAATTGTACCCTCAAAGGAAGACTGACCTCAATCACTATAAATCATGTGGTATGATCAATATATGTATAGAATCACCCATTTATAGTTGTTATGATGTTTGATGTTGATTGGAATGAGTTTGAAATGAAATGGGTTTTGAAAATGTTAGAATTTTTGTGAGAAATCATGTTTTATGAAGTTTGTGGAATAACCCATGATAGAATCATGATCATACACCCGTATTAGTTGATTGGGTATGGGTTTAGGGGTGAAATGGTGGTTGGAAGACTGCTGTGAAAAGGAATTTTTTTGCATAACGCAGAGCGCGCTTAGTGCGGTATTTCCCGCTTAGCGCGGTCTGGAGAATTTTTGCCTCCATCAGGCCGAGAGCAACGTGCTTAGCGCGGGGTGGGGTCCGCTTAGCACGACCTGGAACAAAAGAAAAACTATTTTCATTTCTAAAATTCATAACTTTTGACTCGTTTATCCATTTTAAATGTTCTTGGTACCGATAGAAACTGTGGAAATAATCTTTAAGATGAAAGTGAAAATTGTCGACTTAATAGCCCGATTAAATAATATGAGGGAACCCGAAAGTGGTATAGCTTATGTTTGAATTATTACATGTATTTCTAATGTGAAATTGTGATATGCTTTGCCTAATATTGATGTTGAACATGATTGAGAGTAATGCATGCTAAAATATGAAATAGGTAGAGTGAGGAACATTACCATAAACTGTGTTGGAACCTAGTAACGGCTAGGAAAGTGGTGAATAACATAACGACGACGCTCGTGCAGGAGAGGCCGAGGCGTGCGTCTATTACCGAATGGTATGGAAATAATTACACTAGTATGGATCATGTTTTATTGTGGTTATTATGAGAAAATAGAAAAGAGGTCTTAAGGCGAATGTGGCCTTGTGATTGTCGAATACAATTGCGTTGGGTATATGATCACGTAATCGTAACCATTTATCTTGAGGTGTAGTTTCATGAGACTCGAGCTCCTCCTCTGAAACGTATGCACAATTACTTGGCAGGTTTGATTCCCGCGTGTAGTATGAATGGAGCCTATATGGTAAAGAGACTTGTGATGGTTAACAGGCCATGTGAAGTGACGGTTCACGATTAACAGGCCGATGATCCTGAATCCATTTCGTATGCCAAGTAACTGCAAGGATCCATGACCCGGGTCGACTTCTAGATGTAGAAGCGGACGGAAAAAGGGGATGCCTTTGTAAGGTTATCGATTAGCGAGATTCTTGAGTTAACAGGCTCAGGACTTATCCCATTGTGATATAGTGTGAGTTAACAGACTCACGACTATGGATCCATATAGTGTGTGTGAGTACTCAAAGTCATTTCCCTTCCCCTTTTGACTTGAGTTAAGTGTGATAGAACCTTGTAAAGCCGAGAGGACCTATAAGATAGGGAAATCACTGAGATTTGATGTATCTCACCCCATGTTTTTGATTATTTTACAGGTACTACAGGTTCGGCGAAGGGTAAGGATAAACTTGTTTGACCTTCCTTACTATATTAGCTTTTTGGGTTGGCAAGACTTCCGTTGTGAAGATTATTTTGATATCATTATTTGATCTAGTTCTTAGTGTTGGGACATCTTGTATATATGATGCCATAGTTTTTTTGTATTAGGTATTTTGGGCATGTATATGTATAATGTGTTAACTAGGGACTTATGGTATTTCAGTACCACAACGTGAATTCATGTATGATATGGATGCTTTGATGTATTATATTATATATGGGTGTTACAGTTGATATCAGAGCAGGTCGTATCCTCGACCTAGCCATGAAATAGTATAAGTATTTCTTTCTGTTTCATATGCGTTGTGTTGCCATTGCTCTTACGTGTTATATTTATGGTATTGAGCCTGATCAACTTAATCCTATATGTATGACATTTAGGAACATGGCTGACGGGCGCAGAAACAACTGTGGTAGACTGAGAATCACTCCAGCTGGGACAAATCACCCCGGTGACGATGGGAATGCCCATTTGTATCAATTTATGCAACAGATGCAGCAACAACAGAATCAGTTTGTGCAATAAATGGTACAGCAAATGGCGGGAGGTCTGCATCCTACAGTGGTTGTTCCAGAAGTGGCAGGTGGAAGTTATAGGGACTTTATCCGTATGAATCCTCCGAAATTTCAGGGAGGGTTAGATCCGGTAAAGGCTCACGAGTGGATAGCTGACATGGAAAGGATTTTCTTAATAGTCAAGTGTAGTGAGGAAAATAAGGTGGTTTTTGCTTCTCACTTGTTGAAGGGTCCTGCCATGAGGTGGTGGGAGAGTGCCTTAGCCTTGATGACCATTCAAGAGGTACTCAAGGTCTGGGATCAGTTCAAGGTAAATTTTATGGAGAATTATTTCCCAAGTTCCTTAAGGACTCAGAAGGAATTCGAGTTTCAACAGTTGAGACAGGGTAACTTGACTGTGGTCGCTTATGCAGAGAGGTTTGAGGTGATGGCTGCTTATTCTAGGCAGACCATGTATGCTCCGGACGAGAGGTGGAAGATCGATCAGTTTCTTTTTGCGTTGAGGGCTGAAATTTCACACAGCGTGTCTCAGAGGGAGTTCACTAGCTATGCCGAATTGTTAAAGCAGTGCTACGTGGCAGAACATAGTTTGAAGAAGGTGCAAGCGGAAGGAGAATTGAGTAGGTTGAATCCAAGTGATCGAGGGAGATCGAATCCACAATTTAGACCGAGATCACCAGCTTTTAAAGGGAAACAAGTTCAGGGTTCCAGGACTAGTGTGCCTCCGGTATGCCGTACTTGTGGTAAGAATCATCATGGTAGGTGCAGTTTGGAAGGAATAAATTGTTATCAGTGTAATAAGGTGGGCCATGTGGCGAGGTATTGTCCTCAGGGTAGGAATCAGGCACAAGGGAGGAATACCGGCCAAGTATATACCTTGGATGCGAGGAAAGCAAAGGGTGATAACTATTTGATTGCTGGTACATGTATCATTAACGGAAAACCTTGCTTTGTATTATTTGATTGTGGAGCCACCCACTCTTTTGTATCGATGCAATGTGTGAAGCGACTTGGGTTGCAAGCTGTTCCATTGTCTACACCCATGGTGGTTACTACTGCCATGGATGAGATAGTGGAAACACCTCTAATGTGTGAAAATTGTGTTTTGTCCGTGAATGATAGAGTTTTTCAGATTGACCTTATTTGTTTACCGCTTAAGAAAGTTGATGTCATTTTGGGGATGGATTGGCTTTCTGCTAATTCGGTGTTTATTGGGTGTGAAGAAAAGCTAATCATCATTACATCTGTCAAGGATACCCCGAAGAATGTGTTAACAACTATTTTAGAAGGCACAGTGGGAATGATAAATTTCTTGTTTGAGAGGGAGAAATCTATTTTACTAGTTCTTACTAAGGAGGGAAGTAGTGACCAGCAAATGCTGAGTATTCATGTAGTCTGTGAGTTTCCTGAAGTTTTTCCCGAGGACGTTACTTCTCTTCCTCTAGAGAGAGATGTTGAATTCTCTATTGACCTGGTACCGGGAACGACTCCTATATCCGTTTCTCCGTATTGGATGGCACCGCTTGAATTAAGAGAATTAAAGGACCAGTTGGAGGACTTAATGGCTAACCATTTTGTTAGACCTAGTGTTTCACCATGGGGAGCTCCAATTATGTTGGTAAGGAAGAAAGATGGTGGGATGCGTCTGTGCATCGACTACCGTAAGTTGAACAAAGTCACCATTAAGAACAAGTACCTCTTGCCCAGGATAGACGACCTGTTGGACCAATTGAAAGGAGCCTGTGTGTTCTCGAAGATTGATTTACGGTCGGGTTATCATCAGATCCGTGTGAAGAGTTCCGATGTACCTAAGACTGTATTTAGAACCCGTTACGGCCATTACGAATTCTTAGTGATGCCTTTCAGTGTGACTAATGCTCCAGCTATTTTTATGGATTATATGAACCGTATATTTCAAGCTTACTTGGACAAATTCGTCGTAGTCTTTATTGACGACATTCTTATTTATTCTTGTAGTCCACAAGAGCACGGAGAACATCTGAGAATTGTCTTATCGGTGTTGCAAGAGAATCAACTTTTTGCAAAGTTAAGCAAGTGTGAATTTTGGATGTCGGAAGTTAATTTCCTTGGACATGTTATATCTCAAGGTGGTGTGTCAGTGGATCCGTCGAAGGTAGAAGCAGTGATTAATTGGGAGAGACCGAGGAATGCTTCAGAAGTTAGAAGTTTCTTGGGATTGGCAGATTACTACAGAAGGTTCATCAAAGGTTTTTCTCAATTGGCCTTACCAATGACCAAGCTTACTCGGAAGGATTGTGCGTATGAGTGGGATTCGGGTTGTGAGCAAAGCTTCATAAAATTGAAGGAAAGTTTGACAACTGCTCATGTGTTAGTCATTCCTGATCCTAGCAACTCTTATGAAGTATTTTGCGATGCTTCTAAGATGGGATTAGGAGGTGTTCTAATTCAAGGCGGTCAAGTTCTAGCTTATGCTTCTCGACAATTGAAATTTCATGAGAAGAATTATCCAACTCATGATTTGGAACTAGCAGCAGTTGTATTTGCACTGAAGGTGTGGCGTCATTATTTGCATGGTGTACGGTTTGAAATGTTCAGCGATCATAAAAGTTTGAAGTATTTATTTGATCAAAAGGAGTTAAATATGCGACAAAGAAGGTGGATGGAGTACTTAAAGGATTATGACTTAGAATTAAAGTATCATCTAGGAAAAGCGAATAAAGTAGCAGATGCATTAAGTCGGAAAAGGGTACATGGTGCCAAATTGATGATATTGGAGTATGCGTTGTTGGAAAAGTTTAGAGATCTTAATCTTCAATTTGTGTGGACTCCGAATGGTGTAATCATGGGAAATTTGAATGTCAATTCTACTATAAGAATTGAGATTCAACGAGGACGAGTGTTGGATGAGAAGTTACAAGAAGTGTTAGTTCAACCGGGTTTCGTGCGGGCTACCGATGAAATTATTTTGTTTAACCAAAGGATTCGTGTACCAGATGACACAGTGTTGAAAAGAAGGATTTTAGAGGAAGCTCATAAGGGTGCTTTTACGATACATCCTGGTTCTTCGAAGATGTATCAGGACTTAAAGAAGGAGTATTAGTGGTCCGAAATGAAAAATGATATTGCGGTATATGTGTCAGAATGTGCAGTGTGCCAACAAGTGAAGATTGAACACCAAAGACCGAGCGGTCTGTTGCAACCTTTAGAGATTCCAATTTGGAAATGGGATAGTATTTCTATGGACTTTGCAGTAGGGTTGCCCCGTACACAGGGTGCTTACGATTCTATTTGGGTGATTGTGGACCGACTAATGAAATCTGCGCATTTCTTGGCCGTGAAGACTACTTACAAGGCAAGTCATCTTGCAAGGTTGTTTATTGCTGAAATTGTGAGATTGCATGGTGTTCCCTCTAGCATTATGTCCGATAGAGATCCAAAGTTTACTTCAAGGTTTTGGAAGGTTTTTCAATAAGCTATGGGTACGAGGTTGTGTTTGAGCACGTCGAGTCATCCTCATACGGACGGTCAGACTGAGCGAACAATACAAACGATGGAGGACATGTTGAAAGCTTGTGCACTAGAAAGTAGAGGAAATTGGAAGGAACTTTTACCGTTGATTGAGTTTTCGTATAACAATAGTTACCATGCGAGCATCGGTATGGCTCCTTACGAAGCATTGTATGGGAGAAAATGTAGAACACCTTTGTGCTGGGCGGAAGTTGGTGAAGATAGAATTTTGGGACCCAAAATTATTCAAGAAACTACGGAAAAGATTCGAATGATCCGTGAGAAAATTAAACAAGCACAAGATCGTCAGAAAAGTTACGCGAATAACTGTAGAAGACCTTTAGAGTTTGAGGAAGGTGACCATGTATTTTTGAAAGTTACTCCGAGATTGAGATTGAAAGGACCATTTAAGTCACACAAGTTAAGTCCGGGATACGTTGGACCATATCAGATTTTAGAAAGAATTGGTGAAGTAGCTTACAGATTAGCCTTACCGCCTTCTCTGTCAGAGATGCACGATGTTTTTCATGTATCTCAGCTTCGGAAGTTTATTCCTTACCCTCTTCAGCCAGTTTTACCGGAATCAGTGGAAATAGAAGCGGATTTAACATTTGAACCCCAACCGAGCCGTATTGTGGGAAGAGAAACCAAGGTATTAAGGAACAAAGACATTCCTCTTGTTAAGGTGCAATGGGATGTGAGGCATCCGGGTGATGCTACTTGGGAACTAGAATCGGAGATGAAAGATGCTTATCCGCATTTGTTCAGGTAATCTTTTAAATTCGAGGACGAATTTCTATTTAAGGGGGGGGGGGGAGGATGTAATACCCCATAAATTATTTTACTCTGGATAATATTATTATGATCATCTGGGTTCTAGTTTACTCTGAGAATGTACGGGATAAAATAATTAGAGTAAACTGACGAACTCAGAACTGATCAGATTAATATTATTTAACTCTGAGGTTTTATTAATTGGTGCATTTGAGATAATTCATACAATTAGTAGTATTACAAATTAATGAGTTTCTCTATATCTTTTCCTTTTCCCTCATTTGGCCAAAGATAGTAACATTGGAGAGAGAAAGTAGAAAGAAGAAAGAAGAATGGAAAGAAAAGGGAGAAAAAGGAAAGGAGAGAAAATCCAAGAGTTCAAGAGCTCAAGATCAACAACCATCATCAACTCTTCATCAATTCATCTCATCTTCTTCATCCTCATCTTCTAATCCAGGTGGGTTCTAGATAGAAACCTTATTGTAGAATTCCTTGATGGTTTTAGAGTTAGGTTAGATTTTAAGGAAAATGAGTTTTTTTTTAAAATCAAAGAATCTAATGGTTGAATTGTGTTATAAATCGTGTGGTATGATCAATATATGTATAGAATCACCCATTTATAGTTGTTATGATGTTTGGTGTTGATTGGAATGAGTTTGAAATCAAATGGGTTTTGAAAATGTTAGAGTTTTTGTGAGAAATCCTGTTTTATGAAGTTTGTGGAATAACCCATGATAGAATCATGATCATACACCCCTATTGGTTGATTGGGTATGGGTTTAAGGGTGAAATGGTGGTTGGAAGGCTGCTGTGAAAAGGAATTTTTCTGCATAACGCAGAGCGCGCTTAGTGCGGTATTTCCCGCTTAGCGCGGTCTGGAGAATTTTCGCCTCCATCAGGCCGAGAGCAGCGCGCTTAGCGCGGGGTAGGGTCCGCTTAGCGCGACTTGGAACAAAAAAAAAAATTTTCTTTTCTAAAATTCATAACTTTTGACTCGTTTATCCGTTTTAAATGTTATTGGTACCGATAGAAAGCTGTGGAAATAATCTATAAGATGAAAGTGAAAATTGTCGACTTAATAGCCCGATTAAATAATCTGAGGGAACCCGAAAGTGGTATAGCTTATGTTTGAATTATTACATGTATTCCTAATGTGAAATTGTGATATGCTTTGCCTAATATTGATGTTGAACATGATTGAGAGTAATGCATGTTAAAATATGAAATAGGTAGAGTGAGGAATATTACCATAAACTATGTTAGAACCTAGTAACGGCTAGGAAAGTGGTGAATAACATAACGACGACGCTCGTGCAGGAGAGGCTGAGGCATGCGTCTATTACCGAATGGTATGGAAATAATTACACTAGTATGGATCATGTTTTATTGTGGTTATTATGAGAAAAGACAAAAGAGGTCTTAAGGCGAATGTGGCCTTGTGATTGTCGAATACAATCGCGTTGGGTATATGATCACGTAATCGTAACCATTTATCTTGAGGTGTAGTTTCATGAGACTCGAGCTCCTCCTCTGAAATGTATGCACAATTACTTGGCAGGTTTGATTCCCGCGTGTAGTACGAATGGAGCCTATATGGTAAAGAGACTTGTGATGGTTAACAGGCCATGAGAAGTGACGGTTCATGATTAACAGGCCGATGATCCCGAATCCATTTCGTATGCCAAGTAACTACAAGGATCCATGACTCGGGTCGACTTTTAGACGTAGAAGCGGATGGGAAAAGGGGATGCCTTGGTAAGGTTATCGATTAGCGAGATTCTTGAGTTAACAGGCTCAAGGCTTATCCCATTGTGATATAGTGTGAGTTAACAGACTCACGACTATGGACCCATATAGTGTGTGTGAGTACTCAAAGTCACTTCCCTTTCCCTTTTGACTTGAGTTAGGTGTGATAGAACCTTGAAAAGCCGAGAGGACCTATAAGATAGGGAACTCACTGAGATTTAATGTATCTCACCCCACGTTGTTGATTATTTTACAGGTACTACAGGTTCGGCGAAGGGTAATGATAAAGTTGTTTGACCTTCCTTACTATCTTAGCCTTTTGGGTTGGCAAGATTTCCGTTGTGAAGATTATTTTCAGATCATTATTTGATCTAGTTCTTAGTGTTGGGACATCTTGTATATATGATGCCATAGTTTTTTTGTATTAGGTATTTTGGGCATATATATGTATAATGTGTTAACTAGGGACTTATGGTATTTCAGTACCATAACGTGAATTCATGTATGATATGGATGCTTTGATGTATTATATTATATATGGGTGTTACAAAGAGTCAATAATGAAAAAGTATGTAGTGTTATCAATGACCATAAAAGTGTATGATTAATGCACCTAATTTGTTTGATTGAGTATTAATTTGCCAAAGTGATGGTGATACACCTCTTGGAAAAAACTAAAAGAAAAGCATTATTTTGACTATGCAAGGAGAGGATTAGTTTCATTTTTATTTAATTTTTTTATTTTCTGAAGCAAAATGATTTTTTTAGACTTTTGTGATGTAAAATGAAGAACAAATTAAAAAAAAAAATTATTTTTTAAAGGAACAAAATGAAATAAAATTAAACATAATATTTACATTTTTTTTAAATTCAAGATTACACGGAGAAAATTTAGGTACTACACCGATGATATTGTACATATTATTCAGTAAGTCGTTCGCGCCTTATATCTCGGGGTTGACTCACAACAGTTGGAAACCAGGAAATGCTTCTAATTTGTGAAGCTACATGTGGTATCAGAGGTGTGATCGGATGCACTAGAATAGATCCAACAACCTAAGGAGCTTGGAGTAGATCTAGATGCAGTGGACTCTATTCTACTTGATTAGCAACACCTTATGAAGAAGGTGGTTGATTGATCGCAACATGAGAAGCAACGTCGGCAACAACGCCTTCGCATGCTACAATAGAACGAGTAGCCTTGAATCAAACCATTGCTCTGAATTTTGGAGGTCAAGAATCTAGAGATTTGGAAAATTGAAGTTGATACACCAGTCAATTAAGTTGAATGCAAAGAATCCTCTTGTTCGATCTTAAGAACTCTCAATCGATAAACTGAGAAGGTTACGACTCGATGAATCTAATATCAAATTGAAGTTATTGGAAACACAGGAATCAAAAGTAGTTTCCTACATACGCCGCCACTGTTCCGTTGCGAAACTTGAAATGGAGTAAGGACCAGTGATAATTGAGGATTACAGTGGATCTGGGCTTTTGATGTGGTGGTGAGGCAGATGCCAGCAAATTTAGAACTCCAACACTCAAATTAGTATATGAAAGAGATGAGTGAGTTGAAATTGAATTTAAAATTGTGTACCTGAAACTAGTGCCTTTCCTATTTATCATGGAGCGGTTATAAGAAATTGTTATAGGCATGTGATGCGGGGAGCCGTTGGATGTATCTGGAACTTGGATCACCCTTATTCATCCACAAGATAACTCTCGTGTGCTAAGACGGTTCTAGATAGATTGTCTCTCCTTCTGCGTGATAGGCCGAGAACCTTTACGGTAGGCTTGGTACAAAACTTTTACTAAGATCTAAGCTTTCAAAAGAATAAATTTAATCTTGTAGAGTGCATTTTATAATTTTTGATGATTTTAATTTTTGAAATATGAATTAAAATCTTGAGTGATGAAGAGAAACAATATATATTTCGAGAATGCAGAAACCAAAAAGTTGTAAAGTAGCCTGAATGTTCACAATAGGCGCCAAAATCACAGTTTAGGCAAATCAACGGAGGTAGTCACCGGAAGTGGGAAAATACCGCCGAAAATTAAAATCGGCGACGATGGGCGGCCAAGTGCTTCAGGTTTTTAGTCATCTTGTCTGGTTTTCTCGGTTCATGTGTTTTGGAATTCTTCGTTATGATTTGTGGATTAGTTCTTTGATTGGTTGTGTTTTTGGCTTGTTATGAATCTGTTGAGTTTGAGTTGTTATAAATATGTATCCATTGCATTATTGTTATTAAAGGTGCAGGAAATACAAGAAAATGGGGTTTAGATTTTGTTTCAAGTATGATAGATACTCACACCCCAAAACAAAAGCTCAAACAAAGTAAAGAAAGATAAAGTACACAAGTATTTTTATCCTGATTCGATGTTAACAAAGCTACATCTAGTCCACCCATCTGAGTGATTTCGCCTTAGAAAATGACTTAATCAATGAAAGCTTATCAGTTATTTCCTAAGAATTCTGACTAACAAAATCCCCTAAGAAATATGACGATCATTGACTCCTTAAGATCCTAACCAACCAGATCTCTTAAGGAGGTTTATCGTCTTTGACAATCTGTCAAAGCCCTCTCAAGAACCTGACCTATATGATTTCTTAAGGAATACAACCTCAATGACAATCTGTCATTGGCCTCTCAAGAACCTGAACATCCTAGTCGCTTGATGAATATAACCAAGCTTGGTTATAACAAATTTGTGTTTACAGAGGTTGCTTCTTGATAAGATGATAACACACAAGATAAACATCAAATGAATACAATTAAAAAGATATAAAATGAAATCTCTACGTGTTTCCCTCTTTGTTGTGTTGTGGTGATGTAGCTTCAGCTTCTACGAAGACCCCCCCCCCCCCCCCACACACACACACGTATCCACATGTACGCTCACTCCCACTATTTTTTTTTCGTATTCTTCTTCCTCAAAATATATATGAGATTAATAGATCCATTGGAGGAAAGATCCGTTGGAGGGTAAAATAGGAATTTTCTTCAACGTATATTTTATATGGAGGTCACTTCATTTGCAACAATAGAGTTGCGCTTGCCGTAGAGAGTAGGTGATGATGGGACGTGAGAAGCTTATTTATATTGAAAGTAGATTTGTTTTTGTACTTCTGTTTCATCAAACTGTATTGACCTTTAATTCAAACCTTCTAGTTAGAGGCTTCTTATGCAAGTTGATTGAAGCTTGGGTAGAGATCCGAGTTTGTCTTCATAAGGAAATCTCTTTTTAGTTGTACTTTCATTGAGTATACTTTTCGTCATAATCAGAGGCATCATATAAGAGATTGAAGTGAAGCTCGATCAGAGTCCAGAGCCTAGATGATCTAGACTATAAAGTCTATCCATAGTAAGGCTTGAAAGTATCACGGTCCATAGTAAATCTGACCAAGAGATGCAGAAGCATATACTAGTTTGTTCTGATGCTTTAACTGTTCAAAAAACATTTCCTTTTTCTTAATAACTTCTAGTAAGAGGCTTCTAATATAACTTAATGAAGCTTGAGTAGAGTTCACAGGTTATCTTTAGAACTTTGAGAGACTTCAGAGTCCTTGTAGTACTGGGTTCTGAGACTTTCACAAACTTGTAGTAAGAGATTTTATCAGAGTTTGTTAGGATGATTTCTGTTTAAAAACGTTGACTTCATGATCTTAAAAGCTTGACTTAATTTTCCACATGCTTTTTGATTGCTTCAGTTTAATCACAGTGTGCCTTCTCTTTAGAATCTGCTTTCAACTTTCTTCTGACTTTGTCCGCGTTCATATTAGACTTCTTCAATGGTATCAGAGTCTGTCTTTTATAATTGATGTCGTTCTGACCTTTTTTCAGACTCTGCTTTGATTTAAAGTTTGTTTTCTATTAGATTTTGCTTTCTTGTGAGTTGACTTTCAGACTTCGCATTAGAAGTTTCTTAATCACAATCTACTTCACTCAGTGTTTACTTTCTTCATTTAGATTATGTTTTAAACTTTGAGTTTCTGCACACTTAACAAATCAATTAGTGCATAACATTATTCTTCTATACTTTCATATCATCAAAACTTAAAGGTATGTAGATGTAGAACCAAACTTATTCTTACAATTATCACAACCTTCCGAACTTTAGAGCTGAAGATAGAGAGAATGGTTTGAGAATCCTCGTAATCCTAGAAAAGAAAGGATAAATTTCTAATAGTGTGTTTTTGAAATTTGTGAAAGTGATTTTTAAAGGGTGGTTGAGAAACACTTGGACTTTTGTAATTCATATATATATATAATTTGAGAGATGGTGATACATTTGGGTAGAATATAAAATTTGTTCTTGGGAACTTTAATGTCTATTTTCATGTAACTCAGTATTATTTTTAACAATGCTCGAAAATATAGGGAATTGGAAAATTATTTTCTCCCTCTAACATTTGTCCCTACGCATAAAAAATTTTAGTGAATCAGAAAATTACTTTGTTCCTACGCATAAAAATTTTTAGTATGATTCATTGAACCTTTAAATTTCAGAATTTATATCATTTCTTAAGAATAGGCATGTTTTCAAGCCAAACATGTCATAGCAAAACCATCATGGCAGTTATAAAGGTAGAGTATAATTAGTTATAAAAGAAACGATTTTCTCAGCCCACTTCCAAAATATAAAATTTCACCCTCCAAATATATAAAGTCATGTAGACAACAAAGTTGTGATCACTATCTATGTCAAAGGATGTTTTCATTTTAATCTTGACATGTTTGCATCAATTAAGTTAAACACTTGTTTCGTTAAGTTTCCCATCTATCCAGTTCACCAACATCTGAAGTGCTGCTTTTGGTTGATCCATAGGAACCATATGTCCAGCTCCATTCACCTATTACACAACATATAAATATAACTAACCAAAAGTGGAATGAACAATGTCAAGACCAAGTAAAATACAAACTATAAACTAACCTTTAGAAAAGAGAGAGGTCCATAGCTATTCAATGATCCTGCATTTTTACCATCAACCAAAAAAGGAACTGTTTTGGATGCCACAAACTGTTTTTGACCTGACCACTTCATGCTATGAACCCAATTTGAATTCCCTGTCAGATGATAGCAAATTAGCATAACACGATAAGAGTTGGAAATGTTCTATAATGCTAAGATATATCATATCACTCACCAAGCCAATTGCAAATGAAATCAAATTCTCCAGCATATATAAGAACCTTGATTCCATCTTCAAGAAGTGAAGGAATATCCACTTCAAGGTTTCTCATCCAATCTTGCAGCATAGCATTATATACTACTTTGCTGCATGAAACAAACTCTATATTTCCAACACCTAAAGCATCCCTAACTGTTTTCTTATTTAAAAGAGTCTCAAGATTTGAAAAGTCGTAACACAAGCGTCCCTTACATGTCTTTCTGATGTCATAGTACTGCGATTTACAAGATTTTAGTTAAATTAAGGCAGATTTTTCTTTTTTAAAACAAAATTAGTTTTGTTTAATTATGATTACTTACATTAATGTTGCCAGCAATGCCCAAGATATTACTCGTTATCTGATCACATTGATTTAAGGCTGTTAAGCAACTTTCTCCACCTTCACTCTCTACAAATTAAACACAGAGAAAGTTGTAATAACTTTCTTGTGTAACTAAATTTAAACAAAAATGAGTCAAAGAAAGATCATATAAATGTAAGAAGAGTTTTGTACCACAAGTTTTGGTGGCATTCAAACACGGTGGAATCAACTTGTTGATATCAGTTTGGTCTTCTTTTGTAATCAATTTGTTATCAAATGCAAACTGAGTATATGCTGGGTACTGAATTCTTGGGTTTGTTAACCCATTACCAATAGCAAATCCCTATTATTGTACATGAATCAAAACATGCCAGAAAAATCGAGATTACGAAACTCATAATATAAATAATATTGTAAGACCTTGAGGTTTATAGTAATCCCTTTGTTGTCTTTGTTTCCTTGATGAACTCGGGATGCAAGTGCCGGAACATAGTGTCCGGCGTATGATTCGCCGGTAATGTAAAAGTCATTCTTAACATACTTTTGGTGCTGCTTGAAAAACTCCTGCAGTAATTATATGAAAAATACTTATAGATTTGCATCATATTATAGATTTTCTAAATTTCTATTATTGAGAAAATGATATTGTATATACCTGCAAGAAGTCATACAAATCGTTACTAACACCAGTTTCATCATGAGGAATATCATTATCATTAGAACTGTAGCTGAAACCTGTCCCAATGGGTTGGTCAACAAAAATAATATTTGATTCCTACAATATGAAAATAAAATACTTTAGTCAATCAGATGACACATTTGGTGTAACAACTCGATTCTACTAGTTAACCATTGTCTTTGGTATGACTCTATGTATAAATGTTACTATATTATTACCTTGTCCCAACCATAGTCATTCCATGAAAGAGACAAATCATGCTTAATTTTAAAAGGTCCATTCTCATAAAACAATGCTAGTTCACTGCTACAACCTGGACCTCCTGTCAACCATATCACAACTGGTGCATCCTTGGTACCATTTCTTGATTCAAAGAAAAAATAGAACATCCTGAAATTCAACAAGTAAACTAAAATGAACACGTGCTTTGATGATATATGCATGACGTGTTAAGAGGATGTCAATGGTTGGTTCCTTAAGATCTGTAACTGTAGTCATGCACATTGAAAATATCACTAAGGAAATAAATAAATAAATAAAACAGCTAAGTACATATTGAGAACAAAGCGGTACAACAACCTTTTGACCTGGATCTCATCAATATAAACAATGATTTTTGTTGCAAACTATACTTTAACTCACCATCACATGACATTTCATTTTATCAATCATTTAAAATAATATTCAACTAATAATGGTTAGATGATCCAGTGGTGATTGATGCTAGACTTGGTAGGGAGGATCAGAGTTCGATCTCCGCAACTACGCTCGGGTGGGGACTGAAACCATATACTAAAACTGACCTTTAAACCGGATAGAACAGGATACAAACTTAATAAAAAGAGATATATTATGCAACCGCATCGGTCTGCAATTATACTATATTTGTAAATAACATTAAAAAATATATGGTATCTACACAAATATAAGAAGGTTATCAATTTAGTTACCTTGCAGATTTGGAAAGGGAATAATACCCGGCATGGTGACCGAGATCATCAACAGAAGGATCATCAGAATCACCAAAAAATGAGAACTTCTTCTCCACGATCTTTCCGGGGACAAAATGATCATCAACAGAGGAGTCACCATGTATTATATTAACCGGTTTATTTGGGAATAAGTTAAAGCTTTTTATAAGTTTTTCAGCTCGTTGATTTGGTGAAAACTTTGTTGTTGGAAATTGTTGTTGAAGTTTGATGCGAGAAGTTGCATAAGATGAAGAAAATAAAATGAAGAACACAAAAAGAGACAAAGAAGTTTTAGAGAATCCCATGTTTGTTTCAAAATTGTTTGTGAGAAATGGGAAGCAATGGCAATGTTTTTATAGTATTCAGAGTTTTGAACCGGTTAAACATTCGGTCTTCACCAAACTCTTCATATACAACTCCAATGGATTAATTTATTTTGGTTTTATTGAAATTATAAAGAGTTGTAAACTTGGATCAATAATATTTAATTTAAATCTAATACTAGAATAGTATTCATCAATAGTTGACTCCTAATTTCAGATTATTATCATAGAGTAGTAGTTGATAATAACCACCACATACATCAATTTCTTGACTATATACTCTTCTAGAATAAAATATAAATAAATAAATAAATTAGTAGTTGATAAGTTGATATATAAACCACATACATCAATTTCTTGACTACAAAGTATTATCTCTCTTGCATAATAATCACTACCCCATAATTCCAATTAAAAACGAAATTAAATTTATAATAAATTAAAAATTTTCACTCTTTTCATTGGTTGTTCCTAACAATAAGGATTTAGGTGCGTTTCTGTTGAAACAGTATTAGGGGGGTGTTTTTATCGTCTCCACAGGGATTGTCGATATTAGATGCTTGCCGTTCAATAGTTACAATGTTTTAAGTTCAATAGTTTCGAATGGTTCTCGATTTCGTTTAACATTAATTGGTAGCAAAGAGTAAATTTGTGGCAAAGAGTTTGTAAGGGTTTTTAGAAAAGCATGTTAAGGTTAGGTTTCGCTAATCCTTTTCATATATATCAGATTAATCACGCATATGAACTTAGTTTCCGACCAATACAACCGCGTATCCTCCCGACTAAGTTTATGTCTAAAGCAAAGTCGTGAGTATCGTTTTTTAGACCGTTAGATGATGTCTCACGCTAACAATCTAAACAACAATCGTTAAGGTCAACACAAAGAGAATAACAAATCCCAAATCTATGTCCAGAGTTTGGTTTTTAAGAGATGAAATTATTAGGTCATGATTTGTAGAATCTATGTCTAGAGCAATACAAACCACACATAAAGCATTAAGAGCAAATAACTTCATCTATATTGATCAAACACTTTGTTCATATACAAAAGATCAAAAGAAATACATATTATCAGGATCAACTACATCTAACCTCAACACAAGAGTGTTTAGCTACTCATTCTCATGGTAGCTTGGATGACAAGTTTCAAGAGGAGATGAATGAACATCCACGTCGAATAATCGATAATGGATGTGACTTCAGCTTCTCAAAGTGAAAATTCACTCTTGGATGATCAAAAGACAGAAAACTATGTTTTTGGGTGAAAAAGAGCCAAAAGATCCCATTCAAGAAAAGTGAAAATCTATTTATACAACACTAGAATTCTGCAGCATTCGCACTGCGAATGAATCATTCGCCTAGCGAATGAGAGAAAATGGCACCTTAAGTGCCTCAGATAGTTAAACTGCCCCAGGCTGATGTCGTGGGTTCGCACTGCCAACGATCCATTCACACAACGAATCATTCGCCAGCTCATTCGCAAAGCGAATTCAGGGTCCATTCTCCATTGCCACCATTCGCCAGTTCCTTCGCACAGCGAGCCAACCAGCGAGCCTTCGCTAGGAGTTCGTAAAGCGAACTTTAGGTTCTTTTCCAACTGAAACTTTCTGCCACTCCTCGCTGGAAGCCTCGCCGACGTTCGCAATGCGAACCTTCGCTGGCACCTTCGCCAGAGTTCGCAAAGCGAACACCCTGTTGCAGCTTCATGATTCAATGGCAGCTTGCATCCACTCTTTGTGTCTTACATTCTTGATCATTTCATGCCTATTCCTGCACACTAGCACACAAATTACAAGCACCACACGTATATTCTAATGTTTGATGAACAACACGAATCACCACTAAAATCAACAAGTTACACATGGAAAGTAATGAAAAATTCCAAGTATTGAATACAAATAAATAACATGTTTGACATCTAACAAACTCTCCCCAACTAACTCTTTGTTTGTCCTCAAGCAAAGTATGCCTCTCAAGAGGATTTGCTCGAGCATTTAATTCACCCCAAGACAAGAGAAACAGCTCAAATAAACAACAATCACAACAAAGCAACAATTACACAATCCAAGAACTTACAATGTAAAAGAACTTGACTCTTAAACAACTTTCAAACAATGCTTCAAGAGACAACTAACTCATCATGCACATGTCATTCTAACACTCCTCTTTGAAAAAGGATTGAAGGAAAATGCGTATACAAGCACGTGACAATTACACTCAAATGACAAATGATGCAAATACTAAGCAATTCATACAATATCTCAATGATCACAAAAGAAATCATGGAAGCAAAAGATCACTTAGGACTTCAAGGTTGTAGCTTGGTCGGGTAAATAATAAAAGGATATTTCTAACGGCCATTGAAACGAAATTGCCGATGCAAAAGAACATTCACTAAACAAAGTAGTCACAACATCTCAACTTCATTCACCAATTTTTTCTTTATCACACCTTCTCAAACTACCATGCACAATTATTGAAACTATTTTTTTCATTCAAGCAAGCATTTTCTCATTTGTACACACATATTCACAACTCTTCTCTTTTCATGCTTGCTTGAATTTTTTCAAAATTTTGAGTAATTCACCACTCTTCTTTTCATTCTCCCCGACTTATTTTCGACTTAACCTAAGGTGAATGTTCCTTGCTTTTTAAGGCAAGGGAGTCAATTACAACAACAGTTCAAAGGTTCAAGAAGAAAACATTTTAGAAGCTCTAAAAAATTCAATGATGAACTCGACTTTTCAAATATGTACAACCCAAAGTTCATCACTAAAAGAGATCTAAAAAATTTGGGCACAAAGTGGCTAACAAATTCTCGCTACTCACGGGTAAATTACTGTATGGAAATGGTTGTGCTCAATATCAACAAGTTCCTTGATCATTTCTAATACTTCCACAAAATCACACAATCACAAGATGAAACATGAATTAAAAGTATAAAACAAAATCTATCATCAATCCAAAGCATATAGTATAACATGGAGGTTTCTCACTTTTGTGATTTTTGGACCTAAATGACACAAGCATTCAAAGAGAGTTGTAACACGAAACAACATTTTCATTTGTACCAAGACAACAAAGTTCCAATACATTCTAAATTCTAGAACTAGGTAACTATGTACCTTGCCACAACAACATGCTTAAAGTACTATCATAGCCATCCCATCTTGGAGGAATCTTCTTTGAAGATAAAAAATCATCAACCTAACATTCCCCAAGTTTCATCAACATAAGAAGGAAACATTAAATATTTACATGCATACCAACATAAAACATATAAACAATTTTAAGAGCTGAACATTCTTAAACTGAAGAATTCAACTCTTAATACAATAATTAAAACCGAAATATTAATAAAAGTGAAACATAAATTTTTTTACTGAAAACAACTAACATCACTAATAATAATAATAATAATGTGCTTGGTGTAGAAACACCTACAGAGTCAAAAGTACCTCAAGGGTACAAATACATCAATATCCAAAATATTCCACAAAGTGGATAAAATACACTAATAAAAACTGAAACAAACTGAATACAAGAAACTTCACTTTGGTGACCAAAGGAAGTACAAAAGTCTGGAATCCACAAAATTAGTCCTCATCGGACTCTGTAGCATACACCTCGGTCACCTGGTCATCATCCCCTTCCTCAGAGCCAGATACCTCCACATCATCACCATCCCCCTCCTCATCAGCATCATCACCAGCAGGACCAGCCGCATCTTCTCCCCCTCCGAATATTGGCCTGACATTAGGCCAACCAGTGTGTGTGAGGAACTGCTCCCTCGACATCATAGAATGCTCAGCGGCGGGATCTCGAATCTGAAGCTGGAGTACCTGCATAGAATCATGTAAGTCTAACATGGCGCGCTGAGAAGCCGTCATCCAGTCCCAGTTATACTGACAAATTTCTTGCTGATAAGGATAAAAATTATGCGACCCAGAAGCATCTCCACCACTTGTGCCGGCCTCAGCACCAGCACCAGACGACTCACCCCTAGCCCCCTTAGGCTTGCAGAATTTGCCGACATATCGATCATCGATAGCCGACGGTATCGTAACCTGGCGTTGCGTAGGCAAATCTACTCCAGCCTCTGCAACAATGACATGGTAAGACAAGGAAATGCGAGAGGGGCATTCTTCCTAGAAGCGTTATCTCCTAAACCGCTCTCCACAATGGCCCTCATCTCATCGGTAATTATACGTGCCACATCAATCTACACATTTGTCAAGATACTATGGACTAGGTGAGCTAAAGGAATAGGGACGGTTGAAGAATATGACTTTTGTTTGATATTGGTAACCACCAAAAGCAATATGAGTTGAGCTAAGGGTAGCATGTCCTCCCTCCTAAACCTAATCGGAACCCCAGAATGGTTGAGTTCAACAGTCTTTCTCGGGCGCAAAAGATCTCTGGTCATTTTAGGGATATCTCGGTGAAGGTGAAGATCCCTATGGTAATCATCAATCTGATTGGCTCGTAATGGCAGATGACTCTCAAGAACAGTACTAATGGTCCTACGGTCAAACCTCATCGTCTTTCCCCCAACTTGAGTTGTCCAACTGAACAGGTTGCCATCATCTGGAAGGGCGTTAGCATAGAACTCCCGGACAATTTCCACATTATAACTATCGAGTGGCGTTATCAGCCGATTCCAACTTTTTGCTTCCTAGAGAGTGGCAACCAAACGATAACTCCCCTATTCACTTAAGACAAACCTCTTTTCTGCAAGAATCGTTCTTTTCTCCAATGTCAGATATCTCGCAGCTTGTGTAGCACCTCTAAATCGAGCTTCATCGAAGCGGATCGGCACTTGTCGCGATGTGGAGGACTTTCGCTTTTTAGCAAGGTTAGTTTTTGGACCCATCTGCACACATCAACAAACAAAACAACACAAAACACCAAGACAGTTCATTAGAAATCAGAAATCAAACAAAATCAGAACTGAACTTCATAAAAAAAATTCAAAATCTGCTATGTTCGCTGCAACACTCGCACTGCAAAGTCTGGCGAGCATTCGCCCCAGATTCGCAATGCGAAGGAGCCAGCGAAGCCACGAAAATTTTGAAAAATTACAGTAGCCACACTGTCCATAACAGAGCATCATTCTCAAAGCCTTTTCTATTCTATGGGTTGCAGAAAATTCAACATGCAAACCTTCCAAGAGGATTTAAACCTTACATTCCTAAATGCATCAAATGCAAGTCACAACCCTAAGAACAACTATCAGAAAACAACAAGAAAGGAGATACAAACCTGAATTGGAAAATGGAAATTGGTGGAGAAAACACGTGCAATGTGGTCAGCTAAAGGCACGTGAGAAAGAAAGAGTTCTTGAGAGTTTTTTTTTCTTTGAATGAGAGGGGCAAGTGGGACTAGGGTTTTTCCCTTCAAGTCTTCAGTAACACAAATGGGTCTTGGGCCTATGTGCATGCCCACCCAATTACTTAAAACCCCAAATTTGATGAGGTGGCAGCAAAAACATAAGCCCTGTCTCGCTGGGTTCGCAATGCGAACTGGCTGACGAATGCTCACCCCAGACTCACAGTGCGAAGCAACCAGTGAATGAGACAGTTTTGAAAATTTTCTCTTTTTCTGTCCTGCTGCCACTTTGCCAATCATTCAAATAGCTAAAATCATTTAAAATAGCAATAAAAGCGATAAATACTTACAATGTTGGGGTGCCTCCCAACAAGCGCTTGTTTAACGTCGGCTAAGCTCGACGGTCCGGAGACTAGACGCCTCGCAAACAAAAGCCAAAGAATTGGCTACCGAACCGAACACAATACGTGAACACAAACTCATCCGTTATCGTGCCCAGTTTTTGGTCTCCTTTTCTTTAAAAATGACCAATCCCAACATGAATTCATCAAGGCTACCTTTGCATCTTCATTCTTTTTCTTTTCAAATGCTACACATTCCAACTTCTCTTTTTCCAAGTCTTTTCTTTTTTGCACGACTTCATTCACTTGATTCACAAACATCACTCCTTTGAACAATGTAAAACAAGTTTCTTCCTCCATACCACTTTCCTTGATCCGCACTTTCATTAAGCCTTCATCAACGTCCACCAACATTTTGGCGGTTTTCATAAATGGTCGGCCCAATATAATCGGTGTATCTTCATCCTCATCCATTTCAACAATCACAAAATCAACAGGAAAGAAGAATTTATCCACTTTTACTAGCACATCCTCCACAACACCATACAGACGAGTTCTCGACTTATCTGCAAGTTGCAATGTCATGGTTATTGATTTTATGGTCATATTATCAAGTCTTTTCACCACCGACAAGGGAATTAGATTGATGCTCGCACCCATGTCAACCAAAGCTTTGCATTGAAAATCAGTACCTATTGTAATAGGTAATGCTACTCTTCCCGGATATTGTTTTCATTCCGCGGAAGCACACATTGGATGACGGCACTACACTTGGCATTAAGATCAATGTTGTTTTTGTCAGTGCACCTCTTCTTTTTCATGAGTATGTCTTTCATGAACTTGACATACCTAGGCATTTGTTCAAGAGCTTCAGAGAAAGGTACGGTTACTTGCAACCGACTAAATAACTCCAAAAACCTTGGGTAATGCCTATCATTCTCTTTTTTCTTCGGAGTAGGGGGACACGGTAATCGATTTTGTAAGACTTCCTTCTCAAACTCCTTTCTTTCCTTTTCTTTTTTCTTCCTCACTTCTTCATCATTCTTTTCAACTACCCCATTTTCATCATTTTTTTCGACTTCCTCCAACACAATATCGTTTTCCTTTTCAACTACCACCTCATGTTTAACATCTCTTCCAATTGTTCTACCACTTCTTGTGAAAATGGCTTTACACTCCCCTTTGGGATTTAGTTGAGTGGTAGCGGAGAAGGATGGCCCTGGTTGGTTTTCGGCTAATTGCTTGGCAAGTTGTCCTACTTGCGATTCAAGATTTTTAATAGAAGCTTTCGTACTCTTTTGAGTTGCCATTGATAATTGCATGAATTTGGTGAAAGTCTCCTCCATCCTTGCACTTCCACTTTGTTCCTGGGGTGGTTGGTAAGGAATTTGTCTCCATCCTTGTTGATTTTGGTAGTTGCCTCGAGGTTGATAACCTTGTGAATTTTGGTACGGTGGTTGAGCACTTTGGTACGGAGGTCGTCCTTGATAACCTAGAGTCGGATTTCCAGCATAATTTACCTCCTCCACAACCGGAGGACAATATCCGGTAGGATGGTCTCCCCTACAAAGTTCACAAACCAACACTTATACATTTTTACTCGAGGAGTCATGAATTTCTTTAAATTGTTGAGGAAGTTTAGACATTTGTTTCGTCAACAACTCAACTTGCTGGGATAATAACTTGTTTTGACCAAGTATGGCATCATTGGTTCCCAATTCCAAAACTCCAGGAGTCCGTTGAGAAGGTCCACGGTTATGACTTCCTTGATGGTCATTCAAAGCCATCTTATCAATAATAGCAGCGGCTTTTGCAGCGGTTTTGCTCAGCAAGGATCCACCAGCGGTGGTATCCAACAAGGTTTTATGCACAAGTTGAAGTCCATTCCGAAAAATATGAATTTGAGACAATTCATCAAAGTCATGCCCTTTGCATTTCCTCAACATAGATTTGAATCTCTCCCACGCTTCATTGAGAGATTCGTTGGCACCTTGTGTGAACACTGCGATTGCGGTCTTTGCCTTCATAAAATGAGTATGTGGGAAAAATCGCTCCAAAATTTTTTCTTCAAGTGTATTCCAATCCGTCATTATGGCCGTTGACTGATCAAGATACCATTCCTTGGCCTTCCCAATGAGGGAATGTGGGAATAGTCTCTTCATCTTCGGGCGCACCAGTTGCTCCGCAATCTCATAGAACTTCGTCAGATGTGTAAAAGGATCCTCATGATCCATACCAGTAAAAGGACTTTGATATAGCAGTTGGAGAATACCATTCTTCATTTCTGAATGACGACCGTTCTGCGCATTGCGAGCAAACTATGCATTGTGTCTCGGACTGTTGGTACATGTTCTAGAAGCAGGTGGTGGTGGTGGTGGTGGATGTTCCATAGCTAGAAGTAACTGTGGAAATGGTGGTGGTATAGAAGTCGAACTTCCCCCTTGTTCTTGCTTTAGTCTCGCTAGTTGCCTCCTTCGTCTCATTCAGCTATTGATTCTACGAGCGGTTCTTTCAATCTCAGGATCGAACAGAAGTTGGTCCGCCGGTAGTTTCCCTCGCATAAAACAAAGTCTGCACACTAAACAAAACAAATTAACAAGTTTGAGAAAAAGTTAACAAGCTTAAAACAACATAACTATTGCAATGCTTGCAATATCAATGAACAATCCCCGGCAATGGCGCCATTTTGTTGAAACAGTATTTGGGGGGTGTTTTTATCGTCTCCACAGGGATTGTCGATATTAGATGCTTACCGTTCAATAGTTACAATGTTTTAAGTTCAATAGTTTCAAATGGTTCTCGATTTCGTTTAACATTAATTGGTAGCAAAGAGTAAATTTGTGGCAAAGAGTTTGTAAGGGTTTTTAGAAAAGCATGTCAAGGTTAGGTTTCGCTAATCCTTTTCATATATATCAGATTAATCACGCATATGAACTTAGTTTCCGACCAATACAACCGCGTATCCTCCCGACTAAGTTTATGTCTAAAGCAAAGTCGTGAGTATCGTTTTTTAGACCGTTAGATGATGTCTCACGCTAACAATCTAAACAACAATCGTTAAGGTCAACACAAAGAGAATAACAAATCCCAAATCTATGTCCAGAGTTTGGTTTTTAAGAGATGAAATTATTAGGTCATGATTTGTAGAATCTATGTCTAGAGCAATACAAACCACACATAAAGCATTAAGAGCAAATAACTTCATCTATATTGATCAAACACTTTGTTCATATACAAAAGATCAAAAGAAATACATATTATCAGGATCAACTACATCTAACCTCAACACAAGAGTGTTTAGCTACTCATTCTCATGGTAGCTTGGATGACAAGTTTCAAGAGGAGATGAATGAACATCCACGTCGAATAATCGATAATGGATGTGACTTCAGCTTCTCAAAGTGAAAATTCACTCTTGGATGATCAAAAGACAGAAAACTATGTTTTTGGGTGAAAAAGAGCCAAAAGATCCCATTCAAGAAAAGTGAAAATCTATTTATACAACACTAGAATTCTGCAGCATTCGCACTGCGAATGAATCATTCGCCTAGCGAATGAGAGAAAATGGCACCTTAAGTGCCTCAGATAGTTAAACTGCCCCAGGCTGATGTCGTGGGTTCGCACTGCCAACGATCCATTCGCACAGCGAGTCATTCGCCAGCTCATTCGCAAAGCGAATTCAGGGTCCATTCTCCACTGCCACCATTCGCCAGGTCCTTCTCACAGCGAGCCAACCAGCGAGCCTTCGCTAGGAGTTCGCAAAGCAAACTTTAGGTTCTTTTCCAACTGAAACTTTCTGCCACTCCTCGCTGGAAGCCTCGCTGACGTTCGCAATGCGAACCTTCGCTGGCAACTTCGCCAGAGTTCGCAAAGCGAACACCCTGTTGCAGCTTCATGATTCAATGGCAGCTTGCATCCACTCTTTGTGTCTTACATTCTTGATCATTTCATGCCTATTCCTGCACATTAGCACACAAATTACAAGCACCATACGTATATTCCAATGTTTGACGAACAACACGAATCACCACTAAAATCAACAAGTTACACATGGAAAGTAATGAAAAATGCCAAGTATTGAATACAAATAAATAACATGTTTGACATCTAACCGTTTCTATGCAAGTTTTTCTCCTTATAAATTCTTTCTATAAAAATATAATAATAATTGCTTTATTGGCATTATTGGCATTTTAATATCCATTATGATCAAACTATACAAAATATCTTTCCAATTACAATAAAATTGAATGCTCCACCATGTTAAGGCCAAATTCATTATCATTACCAGATTTTCTAGATAACAACAAATAAATTTCAAAATAGAATGTCACATAATGGTTAAAAAAATTATTTAAAAGAAAATTATTTCTTAAAATAAATCACTCAATTAACAACATAGATATTTGAAAATAGAATGTCACAATAATGGTAAAAAAAAAGAAGAAAAAAAATTGTTTAAAGGACAATTATTTCTTAAAGTAAATCATTCAAGTAGGAATGAAGAAAGATATGATATATTTGAAGAAGGATATGATATGATAATGACGTGATAAATAATATTTTATCATTTAAGCGTATTTGATACACTTTTAATGGTAATTAGTTAAAATAAAAATTGAAATCAAATTATAATATAAATCTTTTAAAAGTTTATATATATATATATATATATATATATATATATATATATATATATATATATATATATATATATATATATATATATATATATATATATTTGAAATAAATTTCAAATAAATTTAAATTTAATAAATAAAAAATAATGTTGAAAAGGTAAAAGTTATACAACATGTTTAGAAAAATTTTACAAAAAGTTTCAATTTATTGTAAAAAATCATGAATAAATAAGTAATACTATTATATATGTTGAATTTTTTATATAAAGAACTGATATATATTATATGTAAATGGACAAAATTCATTTTAAGAAAATTATTTTCAATTTAATTTTTTTATTAAGAGAAAAGGGGTTATGCACTGACAGTGTAAATTAATTTTACACTGTCAACCAATGACGACGATGCATCCCGCCAAGTCATACTGTAAAATTTAAAATACTTGTATGATATGGCAAAATAATATATTCTCATTGGATGACAGTGTAAAATATTTTTACACTGTCAGTGCATTACCATTAAACCCTTTTATTAAATATTATTATTTTTTACATTTTAATTTTTAATTTTATTTTTAAAATATTTTAAATTTAATAAATTAGTTATAATAACTTTTATTTATTGTTTGATTTTTTTATTTATATATTACTTTTTTGTTATATTTTAAATTATGCTTTATAGAAATAAATAAATAATATAATTTTTTATTCTATTCTACTAATTATAAATCCGCTCAAATTTTGAATAAAAATTTACACTAAAATACATGATAGGATATATATTAGGATTAGGATTAACTTATCACGTGTCATCAAATATTAGATTGATACAAAATATGAAATAATTAGTAATCATTATATCTAAATTATAATCCATGCATTTGAATTATATAATTAACTAGATTAGTTATTTAATTAATCCGAAAATTGAATAGTTATATGAATTATATTAAAAAATATAATTTTTTTCAATTTTTTTTGAATTAAATAGTTAAAAAACTGATTTATATATTCCCTTATCATATTTTTATTTATTTATAGTTCATTCTAAGAGTATATACTTGGTTAATAAGGGAGTAATAATCTTGAATTAGGAGTCAATAGTCAACTAATGATGAATACTATACTACTACTAAATTTAAATTAAATATTATTGATCAAAATTTACAAATTTATAATTGTAATAAAACCAAATTAACCGTAAAACTTAACCATTTCAAAACTCTCTGAATATACTATAAAAACACTGTCATTGCCTCACTTTTTCCACAAACAATTTTCAAACAAACATGGGATTCTCCAAAACCTCTCTGTCTCTTTTCTTGTTCTTCATTTTATTTTCTTTATCTCATGCAACTTCTCGCATCACACTTCAACAACGATTTCCATCAACAAAATTTTCATCAAATCGACGAGCTGAACGGCTTATCAGAAGCTTTAACTTATTTCCAAAGAGTTCAGCTAATATACATGGTGAATACTCTATTGATGATTTCGTACCAGGAAAGATCGTAGAGAAGACGTTTTCGTTTCTCGCTAGTTCTAATGGAACTTCTGTTGAAGATCTTGGTCACCATGCTGGATACTATTCACTTCCTCGTTCCAAATCTGCAAGGTGTATATCATTAAACTTATCTCATTTTTTTGTTTAGTTTTACATATTTTCTTTTGTGACTTACAAACATAGTGTAATTTTGGCTTCTTCATTGAATTTCAGGATGTTCTACTTTTTCTTTGAATCAAGAAGTAGTGCTAAGGATGCACCAGTTGTGATATGGTTGACTGGAGGTCCAGGTTGTGCAAGTGAATTAGCATTGTTTTATGAGAATGGACCTTTTAAAATTAACAATGATTTGTCTCTTTCATGGAATGAATATGGGTGGGACAAGGTAATAATAACATTTATTATGTTGTTCCAAGGACATTTATATATTTAGTCATACAAAAACCATAGTATTGACTATAGTGTTTTCTGATTTTGTAGGGATCAAATATTATTTTTGTTGACCAACCTATTGGAACAGGTTTCAGTTATAGTTCTGATGAAAATGATATTCCTACGGATGAAACTGGTGTTAGTAATGATTTATACGCTTTCTTGCAGGTATATATAATATCATTTGTCCTATAAGTCATTTAGAAAGTGATAAAAATATGAATCATATACTGTGTGTAATAAATTATGAGATTAACCTGAGTTTTTTTTTTTTTTTTTTTTAAATTATTACAGGCATTTTTCAAGGAACACCCTGAATTAGTTAAGAATGAATTTTATATTACCGGAGAATCATATGCGGGACACTATATTCCAGCTCTTGCATCTCGGGTTAGCAAAGGAAACAAAGACAAAGAAGGAATTAACATAAACTTCAAGGTCTCTTATAAATTCTTAATAATATATTATGAATTTATCAACATAATTTTTAAACTTCGAATGTCTTAAATCAACAGGTTGATGTCTCTGTTGTTGTTTTAACAATTTTTTTCTTCATGTTTTGGTTCATATACAATAACAGGGTTTCGCTATTGGTAACGGATTGACCAATCCATTAATTCAATATCAAGCATACACTCAATTTGCGGTGGATAACAAATTGATTACAAAGGAAGATAAAGCTGATATCGACAAGTTGGTCCCATCTTGTGTGGATGCCACAAAAGCTTGCGGTACATAATCCGTTACACATCTATTTATTTTATGGTTTTTCTATGATATTATTTTTTTTTATAGTTTATGTTTGATTTCTAGAGAGTGAAGGTGGAGATAGTTGCAATACAGCCACAGATCAATGTGAACAGATATTTTCCAGCATTCTTTCCGTTGCAGGCAACATTAATGTAAGTAATCATAACCGAACAAAACTAAATGTATTAAGTAAATTTCAAGTTAAATTTTAATGAAATTGATACAACGTAAACTACAGTACTATGACATCAGAAAGCAATGCGAGGGAGAATTGTGTTATGATTTCTCAAATGTGGAGACACTTTTAAATGAGAAGACAGTTAGGGACGCTTTAGGCGTTGGGGACATCGAGTTTGTTTCATGCAGCAATGAAGTGCATAATGCTTTGAATCAAGATTTGATGAAAAACTATGAAAAAGATATTCCAGCACTTCTTGAGGATGGAATCAAGGTTCTTATATATGTTGGAGAATTCGATCTTATATGCAATTGGCTTGGTGAGTGATATATCATAGAATTATAGTACATTTTACGCCACACATTATTATGCTAATTTGCGATCATATGGCAGGGAATTCGAACTGGGTTCATGCCATGGAGTGGTCAGGTAAAAAACAGTTTGCTGCATCCAAAACAACTCAATTTTTGGTTGATGGCACACAAGCGGGATTGTTGAATAGTTATGGACCTCTAGCTTTTCTAAAGGTTAGTTTATAGTTTGTATTTTACTTGGTCTTGACGTTGTTGACTCTACTTTTGGTGACTTATACTTATGTGTTGTGTAACAGGTAAATGGTGCTGGACATTTGGTTCCTATGGATCAACCAAAAGCTTCACTTCAGATGTTGGTTAACTGGATAGAAGGAAAGCTTAACTAGACAAGCATTTAATCTCTTTTTTATGTAATATTTGGTGGATGAAATTATACTCCTGCCCATAAATTATGGTTCTACATTTACTTGTTTGCAAGAAAATATTGTTTCTACTTTCTTTATTGTAAGTGTTATAATATAATGTATTAAATAAAAATATAAACGTTTGAGTTTAAGTATATTGATTTGCAATGACATTCATATTTTTAAAATTTTGTGAAATTAACAGGTTTATTTACCCTTAGATAATTAAAATATATGGTGTAAAACAACAAAATCATCAGCCAAACAATGTAAACAAATATAAAACAAGAGGAATATAAATAACGAGTATATAAAGAATTTATTTAGACCATTTCTTAATACACCACCCATGTTTCTTATACACCACGTGAAATTTCGGTTTTGCCTCCAGATTCCAGATGTGCACATCCGGACGCACCGTTTTTTTAAAAAACGCTGATGTGTTCCGGATGTGCACATCCAGAAACATAGTATAGCTTTATTTTTTTAAAATTTCGGATCTGCAGATCCGGAAAATAGCATAACTTTATTTTTTTTTAAATCGGTTTGTCGGTTGGTCGCATACGTTAATATATCATCGCAAGTTAATATACATTCGAATGAGGAGAGCGAGAAGGTCTTGACAGCATGATGAAGATCTTGAGTCAAGGGGTTAGAAAACTTTGTTCTTCGTATCTCTCCAATAGAAAACTTTGTTCTCCGTATCTCTGCAATAAAAAACTTTGTTCTTCGTATCTCTGCAACAGAAAACTTTGTTCTTCGTATCTCTTCAACAGAAAACTTTGTTCTTCGTATCTCTTCAACAGAAAACTTTGTTCTTCATATCTCTCCAATAGAAAACTTTGTTCTTCGTATCTCTGCAATAGAAAACTTTGTTCTTCGTATCGCAAATTAATATACATTCTAATGTGAATGAGATTAAAAACATATCAAATCTGAGAATATACATTTCTCTCCAGTGTAACCACTGCTCCTGTTATCTTTCTTTGTTGATCCTCCAACACTACAGATGGACTCAATATTTTTTGGGGATAAACCCTTTTCGTTATTGAAAATAAGTAATGTGGCTGGTGCACCAGTAGCAGTAATGTCATCAGAAGTTATAACAAACTCTAGGGTTGTAGTCTCTCCGTCAATATAATGGTTGTCTTCAGCATTCTGATAAAATTAACAACAGATTTACGGTCATGAATATAAACAACTATCATTTAACATCACGAATGCATCATGAAAGGTTAAATGTACTTGAATAAGCTCTATACGAAAATGAACATCTTTAGCATAAAGTTCAGCGGAGAGATTCTTGATAGCGTGATGAAGATCTTCAGTCAATGTAAATGAAGTAAACATGCATTACAGAGTGAAAGGTGAAAGGTTAAGAATGAGAGTACTTACTAACTTACACGATACAAGAAAAGTATTTGAATGCATAAATAACTCATTATTATTTACCATTTTGGTTTTCAGGGAGTGGCGTGTGGCTTTCTATAAATCAACTAGGTTTAAGCCTAAAAGGATTATATAAAGATTGTAGGACAAATCAAGATCAACAGTAAAACATTACTTCTTTGACATTATCCAAGATAAATGGAAGCAGAGTCGACACAAAGTTGGTGGTACTCCTATTACCACTTGCAGAACCAGAATCAGAATTTTCGACTTCACTTATGTAGTATCGAGGGCGGAAAGCTAGCATGTGTGCATAATAAGCAGGAGGAACTGTATCATTAATATACAAGTTATAATATATACATCTACATCAATAGACATCAGTATGTATCATTTAGAAAAAACCAACGCGAACCTGTAAAATATAATCCTTTTAGGTTTAAACCCAGTTGATTTATAGAAAGTCACACGTCACTCCCTGAATTATCCTATCATGAGGAATACACAAATCTAACAAAATTATCTTATCATTCCAGCGGGTCGATTTCCCTTCTAAGGATCCACTGTTATTTTAAAGAGATCTTGAATTATCTCCTCGCAATGTACCTGAGAAGAAACAATTCCTCTGTATCTTGTGACCCAAAGTCAGTCCATTGGTTCTGCAAGTGGTAATAGGAGTACCACCAACTTTGTGTCAACTCTGGTGTCATTTATCTTGGATAACTTCAAAGAAGTAATGTTTTACTGTTGATCTTGATTTGTCCTACAATCTTCGAGGATAGATTTGGGAGTTCGGATATTCACAGTGCCTTTTTTGGATATATAACTGATGGTTACAGAGGTCATGTTTGTCATGATTGCTGGATGATCGTTACTCTGTTAAAATACGTGTAAATTGTCATTCCGGATTTACACATCCAGAAAAAGGCAACGTCTTTAAAAAAATGGTGCGTCCGGATGTGCACATCCGGAACTGGGGGCCAAAAACGAAATTTTACGTGGTGTATAAGAAACATGGGTGGTGTATTAAGAAATGGTCTTTATTTACTCTTAGATATCATCAATGTCCTTTGCGGAAGAAAACAAGTCTTCAATTCACAATATTATTAAAAATTGTTACAAAAAATACAAATGAGTTAAACAAATAATTATCCAAGTTCTTCACAACAAGCCATATTTTTTGTCCAAGTATTTTTCAATATCGTCAACTATCTATTGATAATCATACAAACATAAAGTATATATAAAGTATATATAAGTGTTTTCTAATTTCCTTAGATCACTTTAAAGAAAGATTTTTCAAAATTCAAGAACTCCAATAAATTTTTACATTTGTCTCTCTAAATATGATTACTGTTGAGTTGTAATTCCTTGTGTCAAAGCAGTCTAGCTTGACAGAAACAAGGAGTAGTTGAATTGTCATTATGTGTGTGTGTCGAGTTATGATAGTTTGTCGAAGTGTCGAAGTAGGTTTTTTCACATAGAATTTCGACTTAGACATATTTTAATAATGCTAGCTATTTTGGGCTTTTATAGTTTTGGGTTTTGCCTTAGAGTGCAAGCTAACCTAAATCTATAAATGGGGAGTAACCCTTATTTTTGAAAGTAACAATTCAAAACATTGTATTCACAGTTTGCACTTACAAGTGAAATAAGAGAATTCCACAGTTTGTGGGCAGAGAGAACTCTGCAGAATTTTCATCTTCTTCTCGAACGCTATTGTTTTTTTCTTTCTTTCAAACCTTTTTCTTTTTATTGACATTGTGTGATTGTTAATAATCTTGAGATCAAGATTGAATAGGAATTCTCCATAGGTTGTGGTTGAATTTCCAACATCTGGTATCTAGAGCTCCGGTTGCGATTAAAGAAAGAAAATTGTGATGGCGATGAATCACCCAAACAGACACTTTCCAAAGAACCTTCTGATTCTCAAGAAAGATAATTATTAGAATTGGTGCAAGCAGATTAATGTTGTTTTTTGTTATCAAGATCTTTGGGATCTTATGAAGGAAGAAGTAGCACCGCTTGCAGAGAACACGATGGATCAAGAAAAGGTTTCTCACAAAAAATTGAACAAGAAAGATTATAAAGCTCTCTTTATAATCCATCAATGTGTTGATCTAGATAATTTTGAAAAGGTTAGTGATGTAGAGTCAGCAAAATAAGCTTGAGAAATTCTTGAAAAATCGTTTGGAGGTGGAGAAAAGGTGAAAGAGGTGAAGTTACAAACTCACAAAAAGACTTATAAATTGCTTCAGATGGAAGACAATGAAAGTATAACAGATTTCTTCACTAGAGTTACAAAGCTGGTGAATCAAATCAAGGTATGTCGAGAAGTGTTGACATCAAGATCAACTGTTGAAGAGATCTTGAGGTCATTGGCTCTGAAATTCGACCACGTGGTAGTAGCCATAGAAGAGTCGAAAGACTTGTCAGTATTGACGAAGAAAGAGCTTCAAGGGACGCTTGAGTCTCATGAACAAAGGATGGCTGAAAGACACTACTAAAAAATGCGCAAACAACAACGCCCAAGTCACGACGGTTCTTCCAAAAACTGCAGTGACATCTCTAAACTCATACGCTAACATTTTATTTTATATTTTAATTATAATTATTTATGGTATAATAACGGTTGACGTTATAACTCATATGATACAATCTATCTTTCTTAGGTTCGAACCTCAGCGCTCTAAAAAATTTTATTCATTTAATGTTAAGACGTTTTTTTCTATTTTATTTATTTTTAAATAAAATAATAAAAGGGATATCACTACGGTTACTATGAGTAACCGTTATGATATTAAATTTTATTTATTTTTAAATAAATAATAAAAGGTATATCACTACGATTCTTATGAGTAACTGTTGTGATATAATTTGCTATTATTTAAAATATAATTACGTTTATTCTTGTAAACCGTGACGAAAAGTGATATTTTTTTAATATATAAACGAAAGTATATGTTGCACAATTCATAAAAGCCGTTTCTCTCTAAAGAAAACCCTAACACAACCCTCTCCTCTCATGAAGCTTAAATGAAATCTGACGGGAGCAACCTCCGACGCAAACTCCTACGGCGGTGAAGATGATATGTTCTCCTGCTCTCTTCTTTCTACTCTTCTTCTGGATTATGTTGTTGATGTTTTAGGGTTAAGTTTGAAGTTTGTTGTGTTTCCTTGTAGGTACATGGTTATGATGGTGATAGCAAGCGTATAGTGGTAGCAAGCGTATAGTATGGTGATGTTTCATATGGTTTTTGTTGCCATTGAAAAAAAAAATATAAGAAGTATAAAGTTATTGTATAAACTTCATCCACCTTATATTTTTTCTTCACGGCATCACAAACTAGATGAACTTGATATATCTTGATTTGTTACAGTTCCATGATTATTTTCAATAAGAGGTGTATTATTGACTCAATGTATATTGATTTGTTAAAGTCCCACTTAGGGTTTTATTTCAACTATAGCTGAATTTGTTTTGAATACTAACAATTTTATTTTATTTGAAATAGCTGAAGATGTATAGTAAAGATGATACATGGTGATGATGATGGTGGTAGCAAGCGTATAGTATGAGTTTATAAGGTACATATGGTTTGTGCTAAAATAATGTATGTTTTTTTTATTGTGTTGCATGGATTTGTTGTGTTGTTGTTTGTTCTTGTTGTTGAAAAATGTTCTCAAAAGAAGAACAAAACATTGCTAAGTCACAAAAAAGAGGCTTCTTGTGACCTAGCAATGTTTTGTTCTTTATATTCTTATACAAGTTTATAAGAGATGAAGTTTAGTTTATTATATACAGTATAATTTTTTTTATTAATTTTTTTTATGAAAATGCAATCATTTAAATTGACATAGAACTTATAATCTGAAAATTAAGATGTATTTGAAAACCAGCCTATATCAATCAATGTTTTCAGAATTACTTGCATCTCATTCTTCACATTTTATGTTCCTTAACACATAATATATCGTTCAATGGTTTGATTCCTTCAACACATCGATATCTACAATTCAACTTTACCTCGAAGTTGTCGCTTATCACCGTGATTGTTAATATCATGCTTGTTATAATGATAAGTCATCATAACAATTGCGACGATAAGCGACGATGATGAGGTAAACTATAATAAAAAATATCGATGCATTGCAGGAATCAAACCATTGAACCATATATGCGTTAAAGAACATAAAATGTGCACGATGAGACGCATGCAATTTGGAAAACAGTGGTGTGTTTAAGTTGGTTTTCAAGAATAGTTTAATTTTCAGATTATATAGTTATTTTCCAATTTTAATGTTAGTATTTCTTTAATGAGGTGTATGGTAAAACAAGCAATATAAGTTGGTATATAATAAAGAGATAAATATACTTCACCCCCTACCAATGTAGCGAGTTTTGATTTTACCCCCCTGAAGTATTTTTTTTAATCCCCCCTCACCAAACCAAGATTCTAATTTAACTCCCCCCTGTTGCTGACTGGATGAGGAAATCTGCTGACTGGACGAGGGAATCTGCACATGTGGCATATATTAATTTTTGACTGGATTAATTTTGAATTAATTTTTTTTTAATTTTCGTTTTGGTATTAATTTTTTTTTTCGTTTTGTTTTTTAAATATTATATATTAATTTTTTATTATGAATTATAAATTTATGTTTAATTAATTTTTTAAAAAAAATTTTCGTTCTGTTTTTAAATTAAGAAATATATTATACAAAATATATATTAAATACATTGGGCTCATGGTCTATATACCTAGAGCCCATTTTCAATTCTATTAGGTTGGTGTGTGTTTGATATATAAACACTAATATTGTTATTAAAAAGATCAATGTGAGACTTCACATAGGAGAATCATAAAAAATTCTCACCTTGATCCATGGGGACCCCTTTTCTCAGACTCATTTTTTTCCTCTGCAAACCAACTCATAGCCAACACACTTAGTAAAAACCGCAGCAAAAATAACCACAACAACACAACAAACCTTCATCTTCCAAACTTTAATCCACAACCTTCAAATCCAACCAAATCAAAAACAACTCAACCTTCCCCTCAATCCTTTTCTTTCCCTCGAATCAACAACCACCTTCGAAGCCACAAACAGAGGACAATCGAATCCAAAACCCAGATTAAATCCAAACAATACAAACCCATTATTTCCTTAAACTTCATCCAAATCCACCAACCACAAAACTCATTGTTTCCATATCAAACCCAAAAAAGAGCAGAAGAGAAATCGAGACGAAAGTGAGAAGAGGAATAGAATAGGAAAGATTAAGTTTCTATACAAAAGAAAAGGTTGTCACACAAGCCTGTGCTGCTGATTTCGTCCGCCGTGAGGAAAGGGCTGAGAATTAAAAGATTGAAATGGTAGAGAATATTAGAGAAAGGTGAACCGCGGTTGAAATCAAGGAGCCGGTGTGACGAAACTGAACGAGATTAAAGGGAGCATAACCCACTTGATGATTTCTACCACACCCCATTTTTGCAGGAACCTTTCAAAAGTTTTATTTGTACCACATCGAAAGTTTTGAAAACACTAGTAGTGTTTATATATCAAACACACACAGACCAATCTGAAATGAAAATGGACCAAAAAGGGTAGGAATGTCAAATGCTTTGTGTGTATATATCTTTTCCCATTTAAAATAATTTTTAAAATAATAATTTAAAAAAATATAATCAAATTAAAAAATATATAATACGAAAAAAATTAATAAAAAATATCACTCATAAAAAGAAAACGAATACAAATAATTAATTTCATAAAAAAGATTTAAGAAAAAGTAATAAAAAATAATACAAAAAGTAAAAAATATATAATTCATAAAAAAAATGAAAAAAATGAAAAAATGAAAAAATGAAAATGTTATAACACAGTCAGCATAAATTAATCCAGTCAGCAAGGAAACATAGGTCACATGTGCATATTCCCTAATCTAGTCAGCAACAAGGGGGAGTGAAATTAGAAACTTGGTTTGGTGAGGGGGGGATTAAAAAAAAATACTTCAGGGGGTAAAACCAAAACTCGCTACATTGGGAGGGGGTGAAGGATATTTATCCCTATAATAAACTATGGGTACATTTCACAACGCTTTTCTACATTAACCGTGATCTAATGTAATTTATTTGCTGTTGCTGGGTTTCGAAACGAGTACTGTATATATCACGACGGTTGTTAAGCATAACCGTTGTGATATACCGCGCGCTTTTCAGATTCAAACAACGTGATTATAAGTAGCACATTTACGACAACACTCTACCTAACAACATCTTGATCTGCGTGATTATATGTATTTTTCAACCGTTGTTAAATGGATTTTCCGTAGTAGTGAGAGCTGCAGGAAAGTTGAAGAGTGATATGGCTTTGCAGGCGCAGTCAGGAAAAGAAATTTGCAAATGACAATACTCTAGCAGCTGAAGATATTGGTCATGTTCTGATTATGAGGAAAGATGGCAAAAGGTCAATAATTTCCAATGTGTTGTATATACCAGGCATGAAGAGTAATTTGCTCAGTATAGGGCAACTAGTCAAAAAGAACTGCAAGGTGTCGATCCAAGACAAGTTGATGAGAGTTCTCGACTCAGGTGGTAGGTTGATCTTGACGGTTCCAATGTCTCAGAATAGGACCTTCAAGATTGAACTTAATGTGATGAAGCATAAGTTCCTTACAACTGCAGCCAGCAGAGATGAATAGATGTGGCATTATCAACTTGGTCACCTCAATTTCAAAGACATTAGAGAGTTGAAGAGAAGAAATATGGTTTAAGGATTACCAGAAATCGACATTCCAAATGAAGTGTGTGAAGAATGTGTTCAGGCAAAACAACACATGAATGGCTTCAGCAAGGATGCATGAAGCAGGTTGAAGGCAATTCTTGAAGTTATATACTCTAAAGTATGTGGTTCTATCCAGGTGGATTCGATTGGAGGAAACAAATACTTTGTCACGTTCATAGATGATTTCAGTCGAAAACTGTGGACTTACCTGATCAAGAAGAAAAGTGAAGTGATCGAGTTATTTGCCAAATTCAAATCTATGGTCGAAAGACAAAGTGGTCGAAAGCTAAAGATTCTGAGGACTGATGGTGTTGGAGAGTATGTGTCGAAATATTTTAATGCATTATGCGAGAAAGAAGGGATTATGCATGAGGTGGTGCCACCCTACACTCTACAGTAAAATGGAACTGCAAAAAGGAAGAATAGAACCATCATGAATATGGTGAGAAGTATGTTGAAAGGGAAGCATCTACCCAAAGAGTTGTGGGGAGAAGTTGTGTTGACAACACAATACATCTTGAATAGATATCCGACGAAGAAGCTATAAGGAATCACGCTAGAAGAATGTTGGTATGGTGTCAAGCCTAGCCTTAGTCATTTGAAGGTTTTTGGATCTATAGCACATAGACATGTGCCAGATCAATTGAGAAGGAAACTTGATGATAAGTCAAATCAAATGATCCTAATTGGATATCATTCGACTGAAGGATACAAGTTATTCGATCCAGTGAACAAGCAAGTAGTGATCAGTAAGGACGTGATCATAGATGAGATTAAAGAATGGGATTGGACTCTGAATGTGAAGAAAGATTCAGTGAGAATCTTATGTGAAGAACCACCTAGTGAATCGAAAGGGAAGTTCGACAAGAAGAAATCAAAGATGAAGCAGGCCTAAGCAGACCTCAAAGAAAAAGGCATATGCCTGCAAGGTTGCAAGAATGTGTGATTACATCAGATGATGTGGTCGATGAAGAAGGTGAGCTGGTACATTATGCTTTCTATGCAGATGTCGAACCAGTCAATGTAGCTGAGGCATTAAAAGATTTGAAGTGGGTGAAAGCAATGAATGAGGAGTTAGAGTCCATCGAAATCAAAAACACTTGGTCACTTGTTGAATTGCCTCAAGGCAAGAAGGAAATTGATGTGTAATGGGTTTACAAGGTGAAGGTGAATCCTAAAGGAGAGGTAACTCGACATAAGGTGAGACTTGTGGCAAAAAGATTTCTACAGAATGAAGAAATCGATTTCGACGAAGCTTTTGCACCTGTTGCTAGGATTGAAACAATCAGACTGGTTGTTGGTCTAAAAAACATGAATAATACATGTCATATGGATGTGAAATATGCATTCCTGAATGTCCCCTTAGACGAAGAAGTTTATGTTGTGCAACCAGCTGGGTTTGTGAAACAAGGAAAAGAAAGAAAGGTGTACAGGCTGCATAAAGCCCTGTATGGACTTAAGCAAGCTCCAAGAGAATTGACTATATGTAAGGAGAAGCAATAGTGAATTGCTTATACTATGTCTCTATGTCAATGACTTGCTGATAATAGGAAGTTGCAAGAAGGAGATCAAAGATTTCAAACATGACCTAAGTGAGGAGTTTGAAATATCAAACTTGGGGAATCTTTCATATTTCCTTGGCATCAAATTCTACAAGAGCAGTAGAGGTTTGATGATGCACCAAAAAAGATATGCAGGTGAGATACTCAAGAGATTTGAGATGCAAGATTGCAACCCAACTTCGACTCCAGCTGAGACCAGATTGCAATTGTAGAAAGATTTAGATGAAGATGATGTCGACCTAACCCAATATAGAATACTTATTGGGTCACTTCTATACCTTTGTCACACAAGGCCTGACTTAGCATACAGTGTAGGTATGGTAAGTAGATTCATGCATAAGCCAAAGGTATCATACCTAGCAGCGACGAAGAGGATACTGAGGTATCTGAAAGGAACTCTCGACTATGGAATTTTGTTTCCTGCAGCCGATGAAGGAAAAGAATGCAAGTTAGTGGGATACACCGACTCAAGTTGTTATAGTGATGCTGAGGATAGAAAATTCACAACTGGATATGTGTTTATGCTAGGTGGTGCACAGTTGCTTGGAGTTCGAGAAAGGAGCCAGTAGTGACATTGTCATCATGCGAAGCAGAGTACATAAATGCTTCCCTTTGTGCATGTCAAGCAACATGGATGGTGAACTTGGTCGAAGAGATTACAGGGAAGAGTCATGGAGCAATTACCATGAAGATCGACATCATGTCAACTATCAACCTGGCGAAGAATCCAATAGCACATGGACGAAGCAAGCACATCGAAATGAGGTTCCATTATCTTCGTGAGCAGGTAGCAGAAGGGAAGATGACCTTAGAACACCGCATAACTGAGAATAAGATTGCATACATCACGATGAAGGGGGTGCAGGTCAAAGTCTTCAGATGACTAAGAGCCATGATGAATGTAGACAGCTTAGACACAATGAGTTAGGTGGTGTATTGAGTTGTAATTCCTTGTGTCGAAGCAGTCTAGCTCGACAGAAACAAGGAGTAGTCGAATTTTCATTATGTGTGTGTGTGTGTGTCGAGTTGTAATAGTTTGTCAAAGTGTCGAAGCAGGTTGCTTCACAAAAGATTTCGACTTAGGCATATTTTAGTAATGTTAGCTATTTTGGGCTTTTATAGTTTTGGGCTTTGGCTTGGAGTGCAAGCTAACCTAAATCTATAAATGGGGAGTAACCCATATTTTTTAAATTAATAATTCATAACATTGTATTCACAGTTTACAGTTGCAAGTGAAATAAGAGAATTCGACAGTTTGTGGATAGAGAGAACTCTGCAGAATTTTCATCTTCTTCTCTAACGCTATTGTTTTCTTTCTTTCTTTCAAACCTTTTACTTTTCATTTCCATTGTGTGATTGTTAACAATCTTGAGATTAAGATTGAATAGGAATTCTCTATAGATTGTGGTTGAATTTCCAATAATTACCACCACTTCACTCTGTCTTTGTCTCTTTACTATTATATTGCTGATTTATCTCTATTTATTTCTCTGTTTTAATTCTAAAATTAGAAACGACTTAGTTATCTAACTATTATGCCTCTAACTAAATCAGAAAATGGAAGATCCATCCGATCAAAATAAAGTTTCCAAACTCTTCACATGTACTCCCATCCACTATATGCACCCAAGACTATCATTTATTCCTCTAGAAACCACAACCAAATTAAAATATCAACAATACACCACACTTCCCCTCAAAACAAGCTTTCTGCTTCGTGAAATCACTCTAGAAAACCATGTATCCACCAAAGCACACATAGAGCTGACATTGACCATAAAACAAACGAAAACAATGTATCCACCAAAGCACACTTAGAGTGGACATTGACCATAAAGACACATTCTTAAGAAACCAAGACCAACAAATGAGAACAAAGTGATAGTTTTAGAACTACACCAAATCGAAAGGATATTGTCACTATTTACCATCGCAAGAACAAACCTCAACTCGCAAAAAGAATACTCCCAAAGAGAATGGATCAATGGAAAAGACATCTCACTAAGCTCAGATTCCTAAATCGTCACAAAAACAACAGAAATAGATGAAATAAAATTCTTCACTTTATTATTCTTAATCCTATCACCAAGACCAAACTCATTAAAAGTGCCAATCAACATTGATTACAACTTCTAGACTCATTTGTGGCCTTTTGACGTCGGCCTCTCTCCTCCAAAGCTTCTAACTTATCAAAGGATCGTTTTAGATTTATCTCTATTAAGTGGACCTAATATTGGGAAACAAGTGAGTTGTGTGGAAAAATAAGTGTGAGTTATAAGTCCCACATTGCTTAGAAAAGTGAAGGTTGAGCACTTTATAAGTAATAGTACCTATACACCTATCACCTTAAGGTTTTTGGTGAATATGTGGTGTCTCTATCACTTGTTTGGGTGAGTATTTGACCTTTAGGTGAGTGTTTGACTCAATGTGTATGATTCCCCCTAATGATGACCCATCAGTGGTATCAGAGCCGTGGTTGGAGCAAGAGACCGACTACTTGTGTCGAAATTCTTCCTGGCATGTTGGTCAGGCAGCGTGTTTCGTTGAAGTGCCCATGACAGGATAAAGGTGTCTCTCAACGCCGGTACAAGCATGTGAATGAAAGAGCTTCTGGTTAAGGGGGAGCGTAGTGGATGAACTCACACTTGAGGGGGAGATTGTTGGAAAACAAGTGTGAGTTGTGTGAAAAAATAAGTGTGAATTCTAAATCGCACATTGCTTAAAAAAGTGGAGGTTGAGCACTTTATAAGTAAGAGGATCTATACACCTATCACCTTAAGGTTTTAGGTGAATATGTGGTGTCTCTCTCACTTGCTTGGGTGAGTCTTTAACCTTTAGGTGAGTGTTTGACTCAATGTGTATGCTTCCTCCTCAGGATGACTCATCACCTAAGGGAATCTCAAATGAAATACCTCCAACATGCATAACACGGAGCGAAACCAGACGAGGACAACCTTTTTTTATAAGCAAAATTTATTAAAATGACAAAAGAGATGCATAACACACACAAACCAACACACCGGATAAAAACAACTACTCGGCAAATCCTGGATCAAACTATCCCAAAATCGAAGCCGGAGTGACACATCACTCGGACCAAAAATACATACTATCCAACATTTTCCCTACCACAACCTAATCCCACGACAACTGTTTAATCATCCCCAACCCATCGAACTTAACTAAAGAACCATCCTAAAAAAGAATGGAATTTCGACAAAACCAAATGGTCTAACAAATAGCTAAACCAAAAATCCAACCAAAATTCACCTTAAAAAATACATCTACCGCCACCTCAAGCGCAAGTAAACGATCAATAATAGACATTGATTGGAAAGACAAAGAAACTTAAATCCAATCAATGGTTTGATTCCACCAACCCTTCGAAACTGGAAAACCTCCAAATAGGTGATTCAAATCTTCATTCTCCCCACCATAAAGAGGGCACAACAAATTGACAAAACCACTCAAAACGCCACGACGCTATTAATTTAATCTGATTCGGAGACGATTCAATACCAATCTCCACCTAAAAATCAAATAATTGATAGGAGCTTTTATCCACTATAAACACCTTAGTGCTTTCAAAATTAAGACCCTATAAATCGATTTTCTCTAACAAAGTAAGCATATATATACCCTATCCTAAACAAACAAGCCAACATAATCACACTAGAGAGACCTACATTGATCAAGAGCAACAGGAATGGATGTTAGTGATGTATGGTTTAGAGACCTAACACTTACCAAGTATGGGTGTAGTCTATCATCCATTAATGTTGAGACAATAATATGGTTTGCCACTAAAAAAGGAGTGAGCATTGGAGGATTAGAGATGATAGGAAATTTCTCCAATTTCTAAGGAGAAGGAAACAAGCCTTGACGGGCTCTAGAAATAAAATTCAATAACATACCACTCTTACACTTTGATTTTATATTTACTATGAGCTAAGTTATTTGCTATATATGAACCCTACAAAACTCCATAGAGGGCATGGAAACAATGGTCTATTCAAGCTTCATGCATGCTAGTTTGAGGAAGAGGACTATTTAGTTTGGATGATTAAAGAATTTTAGGTGGCTGAAAGAAGTGCAAAAACATCTATTGTGGATTATGTCATGGATGAGTGAGATCTGGTATTCATGCATAAAGGTTTCCAGTTGGACAAAAATATGGAGATTTAATGGTCAATAAGAGAAGGTTGAATAAACCTTCTTAAAAATTGATCGATTTAAAAGAAAACTTTATTTCAAAAATCAGAGTTTGAAAGGGTATTTGAGCGGCAGAAGATTTGCATACAAAATTCAATATTTTTTTTGGACGGAATCGATCGAACACTTGACTAGAGTTACAAAATATAATGCAAATGAAAATAATACATAAAAAAAAAAATCAATATGTTGATTGAATCACAATCAAGATACTTGAGTTTTTTTAAAACAAATATATATTCTTGAATGTCTATGCCATGATTCACAACTTAACTCACTAATACGTCCACGCATTTGTTAGCTTCACGATATATGTGTCAAATTTGAATTTCTCAATCTCTATCAATAAGGGAATTTATTATATTTTCAATATAATAAAAAAATCTAATATTTAGTTTTGAGATTTAATCAACAATAAGAACCTTTCAAAGTCTCTATCTGACAAAATCTAAACTTATCAAAGTCAAAATTTATTAATGAAATTGCTATTAATATGATAAACCCTAGCAACATGTGATTCTAAGAAAGTATTAAGCCTAAACATGCCAGGAAAATTAAAAAGATATGGATATAGAAGATTGCAATAGGGTTTACAATGGTTTAGCGTGTTCGTCTTTCGTCTTTGCTTTGCGCATAATCCAATTTCTAATGCTTTTCCATTGAAAAATTGTTGTTCTTCCATTATGATTTTGACAATTTTACACAGATTTGTTATGTACAATCACAATTCGACTAATGCTGGAAATAAAAGATATTCGATCTAAATTCATTTTGACTTGTACACTGCATCAGACAACGAGCTCTTGCAAAATCTTTACTCGACTTTGACTTAAATCTTCCAGCTCCAAGTCTCCATTATGCAATAATCTTTACTCGATCCTACTGATATCTTAAGCCTTGGACTATGTGAAGATGAGAAAAACTTCAACTTTAGTTTGTAGGCTTCCACACAGATCTACCAAAGTAATCATGGGGGAGAAGAACCTCCTTCTTTTCTGTTGGATTTGTCGATCCTATGCACAACCATACACAAAGGTGCAAACCCTTGAAATCCTAAAAAATATTCATAAAATCGTTAATAACAAGAACGAACCTCCTCACATATCTCACACCCTAAGATGAGAACTTAATTCAAACAACAACGTATGATGCAAGAGGTTGAAGATAAAGAGAATTTGTTTGCAAAACTCAAAACAAGATTCAAAACCGTTTTTGAATGTTGAAAAAATGTGTGTGGTGAGTTCTAAATCATAAAGTGGATGCATATGTTATGAACATTGTGAAAGGGATTTGAGAAAATATTCAGATATGTGTTGGAAATCTAGCACAAAAATAAGATAAATATTATATTTGATTCGAGTCACAAGCAAGAAGTAGGAGTCGAGTCAAGAGAGTAAATGATTTGATTTAAGATCCAAGAACGAAGAAACACTGCTACTATGATTTAAATCAATCCCTTTATGATTCGATTCATGGGATTTGAGTCAACAAAACCTCTTATTCAAATAACATCCACAGAGCCAAAAGTCAAAACCTGTTATCTATGTTACATTCGAGTCAAGGATATTTGTGATTCAAATCATACCTCTCTGATTCGAGTCATGGTTTGCTGTGATTTGAATCTCACATGCATAAGAAAATTCTCCTTTTTTATTAATATGTTTCATTTGAGTTGAGAAATTTATTATTCAAATCAAACTCACATAAATAAATTCCCAACTTCTCTACACACTTTGAACTGGATTGTGTTATCCTATGATTCGAATCACGCTTCTAGAATTTCAATTTTTACCAAAATGAAGTGTTATTATAAATCTAAACCTAACATGACATAAACCATTATCAAATATAATTCTTGATTTAAAACTTCGGATATTTGAATTGAAGCATATTGCTAGGACTATAACCAAACAGTTTGATTTATGTGTGCATAAAAAGGGATTAAAAACTCAACCCTAAGATACACAATTATGTGAGGAGACTCAATGATGACAAGATCAAACCAAAAACTAAATTGACAAGAAATAAAACATAAATGAATATGGTAACCATGTTTTACTCCTCCTTAGGTGATCCAACATATGTTGAGTTACCCCATTGTACTAGTTGGTCTCAATGTTGTGGGCTAGTATTAAGGTGATCACAACATCAATTCTCAATAATTCTTTATGACTTAATTTTCTTGGAAATAACACATGGGACACCACATAGAGAATAAGACAATAAGACATAATCATTTAACCCCATATAGAGAGGGAGTCTATGACATGTATATGTGCCAGTAAATTAGAATTGAGTAGAAAAGGTTTACCAACAAGTAGATGGAGAAACAAGACATTAGAGACTTCTAGAAAAAGATAAATAACAAAGTTTTTCAAAAACCTCAACAGTGAGAGAAATTTTGGTTTTACATACCTTAGATGTGATTATTCCTTCATTCAAGTTGATGTTAGCATAAAACAACTTTACCATCTTGGGGAATACTTTTTATGACTTGTTGTAGATGAGATCTTTGAACTATGTTTTACATAGATTGATGAAGAAAACCAACTTTCTATAAAAACTTTTGTCAAGGTACATATGTTTGATAAGATTTAGGTCAAGGAAGTTCTTGGTGTAGAAATCCTATTGGATTTGAGAAGTGAAGTCTCTTAATTCATAAACACTATTTGGTGTCATTTGATGATGAATACAGTAAACAAGCAAGTAGAAAACACAAAAGAAAAGAAGGCAAAAAAGAAGATGGGATATTATGATATAAAGAAAATAAAGGAATGATAATAGATATTTATATTCATTCGGTAATAGAATAAAGGTTGATTTAATCAATTATGAATTAAATGTAATTGATTTCCATATAATTGCTTAAATGTATTTATATTTGTTTTTAATTTTAATTTTCTAAGCGATTAGATTTTTTTTTTTTGATAAGCAAGATGTACTTAAGGGAGAAAAAGAGGTTCTCCGACCTAATACAAACACCAATCTAAGGGAAAAGGGAAAGAAGCAATTCCCAAGGGAAAGTTACAAAAAATTAAGTGGATATTTCATCCAATCATATAAACTACAACTTCTACGGTTTATCACCAACCATCTCCAAGATATTGTTATGATACGGTTGAAAATCTCGTCAACGTTACAAATTTCACTGTTAAAGTTAATGTTGTTTCTCGTACTCCAAACAATTCAAACCGAGATAAACCACAAATAGCAAGTCGTGTCCTCCTTGGTCCATCAACCAATGCCAAAAACCAAAGAAGATCAAAGTTGTTCAGCGACTCCCCAAGAAATGGGATTATACCTATCCAATCAAAAATCTTTTGCCAAAGTTGCCGAATTTTTGTACATGACATAAAGAGGTGGTGAATATCTTCCCCCTCTTGAAAACACAGAACACAAACTTTGTCATGAGAGGATTCAACAATACCCCTAATTGCAAGGTTCGACCGAGTCAGAAATCTATCTAAAACCATCCTCCAAGCGAATATCTTAGTCTTCAAAGGAATGGAAGTATTCCACAAAACCAACAGGAGCCGCCTGTTCGCTTCCTGGATCTGAATTTCATAAGCAGCAGAGTTAGCATTCGAGTATAAAGACTTGACAGAAAAAACTTTGTTTGGTTCCAATTTCCATTCCTAAAGGTCTTCGACATTATGTTGCGGCTGAAAACCAACAAGTAAGTTTTGGAAAACAGTAAAAGTGCTACTGTAATCATCCGCCAGACCTGAAAATTTTAAGTTCCAACTCCACACATCATGGAACCAGTTTCCGAAGTCTGCAACACTAGCATTCTTATGAGTAGCAGCCTCAAATAGATCTTGAAATGCATTTTTCAACAGAAAATCCCCACACCAAGGAGAGTTCCAAAAAGAAATGTTATCTCCTCTACCAAGAACAGGTTGAACAAGAGATTGGAAGTTGGTACCGTCATCAAAAGTTTTAATTTTTAAAAGATCCCTCATCCACAAAGAAGCAGCGGGTTGATTAGGCGTAGTCTCAAAATCCAACACCCACTTGCTCAATCTTCCGTACCTGAAAACCAGAAAGTTTCTCCAAATTTTGGAACCGCCCTTTAGGAATTTCCATAACCATTTAGAGAAAAGAGCTTTATTAAACAGATCAACATGTTTGATTCCTGAACCTCCCTTGTTCTTTGGCTTGCAAAAAGTTCTCCATTTAACCCAAGCAACACCTTTTTTTTCTTCCGATCCCGACCAAAGAAACCGACGTTGAATCGCGATAATTTCTTTCACTATCTTCGAAGGAGCCTTAAAGAATGGTAAATAGTGGATAGGCATATTGACTAAGACAGAATTAATCAATGTGACCCTGCCTCCTATCGAAAGGTTACGACCAATCCACGAGTTTAATCTAGCTTTTAAGCAAGACAAAATAGGATTCCAAAACGATAACCTTCGGTGATTGCCTCCAACAATTATTCCGAGAAACTTGAAAGGTTACTCGGCTGACCTGCAAAAAAGGAAGCACTCAGCTGCCTTAAGAAAAACAGAATCAAGGCCTATCCCATAAATGCAACTTTTAGAGAAGTTGATTTTAAGACCCGAAATCAATTCGAATCTGCGGAGAATATCCTTAAAGGCCCATAGGCTAGCGTAACCTTCATCACTAAACAAGAGAGTATTATCTGTAAATTGAAGCAACTCAATAGTAGATCCATCGTTAAAACCAAAACAAAAAAAAAAAGGTTACTACGAGATGCATTTCTAACAAGGACAGCTAGCATTTCTGCAACCAGGGCAAAGAGGAACGGGGCTAACGGATCCCCCTGTCTTGGAAAAATGAAGAACGCATTCAGTAAAGTCAGCTCCAATTATCTCCCAACACTCCTTGAAGAAACTAAAAGAGAAACCATCCGGTCCCGGAGACTTGTTGTCGTCACAATAAAAAACTACCAGCTTGATTTCTTTAGCAGAAAAGTCTGCTTCTAAAAGGTCTCTATCCAAAGCATTAAGTTTCTGAACATTAGACATGTCCTGATTAGGCCTAATGTTACCAACTTTTTGGAACTTCTGTTTGAATAAATCATACGCAACCTCTTTGATTAGACCAGGATCTTCAATAAAGTTACCTTCAAGCTTCAAAGCGGAAATCGTGTTAATACGAGTTCTGGTTTTAAGAGAAGTGTGGAGAAACCTGGAATTGACATCACCATCCCTCAGCCAATTCGCCCTAGACTTTTGAAAGATCATACTTTCTTTAAGACGGAGACTGCTCCACACGTTCTCTTGAGCATCCACCCTGATTTTAAGAGTTTCATCTGATAAATCTGTAAAACTTTCCACGAAAGCCAAATCGAACTCATTAAGCCTTTCAACATTTGATTCAATTTTAAGGTCCAACCAACCAAATACGTTAACATTCCACCACTTTAGCCGAGTTTTAAGGGCCAAAAGTTTTTCCTTAAAAACAAAGGTCGGGCTACCTCTCACCAATAAAGAATCCCAAGTTTCCTTCACAAAAGACTTGAAGTCCTTGTGTTCAACCCAACTATTGAAAAACTTGAAAGGTTTGGGGCCTGAATTGAAGGAATTAGATTTAATCCAAACCGAGCAGTGATCAGAAATATCGCGTTTTCCTACAAGCTGGGCTTTGAAGTCCCACCTATCAATTAGGAAGTCGTCAACAAGAAATCTATCGAGTTTACTACAACTCAAGCCGTTTGAATTGAACCAAGAGAAACGGTTTCCCACAAATGGGAGATCCACTAACTCCACATCTCTAATAAACGAGTTGAACTTCATACACTCGCGAGAAGAAGAGGACCGTCTGCCCTTCCTTTCATCACACGATTTCACCGAATTGAAGTCTCCACCTATTATCCAACTACCACCAGGTTGAGAAATTTTTAGATCAATTAGATCAGACCAAAGCTTCCTTTTATCCCTTAACGCACATGGAGAGTACACGTTGACTATATACAGGTTGATATCTATCCAAAAGAGATTAGAACATAAAAATCCTTTACCTCTGAAAGTCGAAACAGGTTGGAAAACATCATTTCTCCAGATAGTAAGAATACCTCCTGAGAGACCCTCTGAACCACAAGCTGACCAACCAAAGCACTCGTTTCCCCACAAGCTTTTAACCAATGAATCCTTCATAGAATGAATCTTAGTCTCCTGAATTAAACAAAAGTTAACTCTACCTTCAGACAAAGTCTTATGAATTCTCCTTCTTTTTAAAGGTAAGTTGCACCCACGGACATTATAGGTTGCAATGATCATCAGGCAAGATTGTCAACAACCTTCCTGCTTGAGAAAATACCATTATCTCTCTCTTCAAGTTCCCTAATTGAGTTCTCGAGGGATTCCTTGTTTTCATCTGTATAAATGCCCAAAAGCTTGACAGTTTTCCTAATCTTATTAGGGATTCCATCGATTTTTGCACCTTAAATTACTCCTTTGAATATCTGATTCATCAATAGAGAAACCACTAAATTCTTCCAGGCCACCTGAAAATCCAACAATCTCAGGTAAAGGGGAAAGGAGCATTTTCTTCTTATGTTTAGTTTTGGATTTGGACCGGGTAAAGGGGAGAAAGGAGGAGGCGTTAACTAGGGTGGAATAGTAGGATGGGGAAAAGGGATGCTGACAATTGGTATAAAAGTCTGCTAAACATTTTTTCTTTTTCCCTTTATCCCTCCCTAACGAAGGCCCAGCTGGGATAAAAGAGGAGATGGATATTGGATCAGATCCTGAAGGATCCAAAGCTCTTTCAATTGCTGGCCCAACAACAAGGCCCAAAGGAAGAGCAAAACCACCGCCTGGGTCAGAAGAGATATGTCCCACCGAACCTAGTTTGTCCTCAACAAAAGGAACATCCTTAGGTTCTGAAGAGCCACAGATGTAGCCCCCAGGAAGCAGTCATCACAAGACCCAAAGTTGGCTCCTAAAGGCATCTTTCCAAAAGGACCTTTCGATCCTTCATCCAAGGAATCACGAACAGAGGAAGAAGATCTGTCAACGTGACTCCCAATGTCTTCAAAATAATCCTCGCACCCCTTTTGACTTTTGACTTCATCATCCTCCCTAGGACCATTTGGGTTAGACTCACCAACCTCCTCGTCTTCTTTTGGTGATAAATCACTATCTGGTTCTTCATCGGTTACTGAGAGATCAGTATTATCATCACCAAAACCAACCTCCAAAAAGTCACTTTTAGTAGGTCTTGGGGAATCCTCACAAATTCTAACTGGGTATTCTACCTCGTTGATCACAAGCATCAGTTCATCGAAAACCACAGTTTTACAATTAGATTTAATAAGCAACCTAGACTCATCGAATCTTGCGTTCGTCTGCATATCATGATCACCTTTGATAAAAAAAACCCTATCTTCTTAAGCAAACTAGAAAACACCACATCATTCCATACGAAACATGGGATACCAAAACATTTCACCCAAATGAATCTGAATTCATCTACTACATCTAAGGTCCAAGGTTTTAATTCTATAAACCATTTGTCGCACCACTTTTTAGCTTGCTTGACAAAGATATGGACATCCCCATGTTCTTTTGATTCAAGAAGACACAAGCTGGCCCCCAAAGGAGTAGCCAAAATATCGAAAAAGCCTCTTTCGTAGAGAACTTTTTGGATCAAGAAAGGGTTGACCTCATCATGAACCTTACCAACTATGGCCTTGGAAAACCTAGAAACATCCTGAATGTCGAGCTTGACCTTATTCAGAGAAGACTCTTTATTCAGGAAAACTCCACGAGCCGCTTCATTATCTTTTTTTCACAACCTGGACGAAAGAGATCGTTTTGTTGAATGAGATACCTCCTTTACATAAGTTCAGAGGAATTGGTTTTTTCCCTCTAGTCAAATCATCAACATTCCTGATTTGAGTCTCTTTCTGGAATCTGGACACGTTAGCATGGATCTTCTTTCCATTCAAGAAGATGATATCGAGTTTAGCCGCTAATATACGAGGTTCATGGACTTTTCTGAACCGAGCAAATCCAAATATCTTCCCTCTTATGTCTCTCCTAGTAGGGATGAAAACCTCGGAAATAATGCCATAAACCGCGAACTCGTCAAATAATTCTTTCGCATGAAAATTATCTGGAAACTCCGATAAGAAAAAGGAAGTTAAAGTTTCACCAGTGCCCGCTCCAATTCCTTTGTTTTCTTTCCAGACCGAAAATCTGGGTTGAGGAACATGCCTTAACTTACGATAAGAAACTTTCTCCCAAGCCATGATAGAAACAAACAACCCAGACGAAAAAAAAAAACTTAGACGAAAAAAACTAACACAAATAAAAATCAAGCAGCAAAAGCAATACCAGTACCAAGGCCCCTAGCCCTAAGGCTAGGAGTTTAAGCCAAAAATACCAGTAAGGTTCTTCTAATGATATTACTCAAAACACCAAGGAAAGGAAAGAGAAACTAGAGGGAAAGAAAAGAATTCTAGAGAGAAGGAGGAGCTTCTCTCTCCTCATTCACGTGGAGTAATCAATTTAATACTGTTGGATTTGAATTTTAAATAAGACATAACCTTTTAACCCTAAGGTCTAATCATTTAGGGAGAAAATTTTTTAGATCCTTAGATTCTTTGGAGCCTGGAAATGAGTTTCGAACGTTATTACTTTTGAGACCTCTCCCTTTTTAATTTTGACCTCGTTTCGAACGTTATTACACTGTTAGGGAAACTAAAAGAAATGTGATAATTTAACACTTGTTAAAGGAATGACCAAATTTTTCTGAGTTTATTTCCTCACAAGTGACTCATCTTTTTACCATATGTAAATAAGTTCTTAGATGATTTATTTGGAATCAAAATATAATTTATTCTTTTCAAGATCTCTATGTAACGCCCACATATAATACTTGCATGAAATCTCATATTATACATGAATTTCACTTTCGGTACTGAAATATACAATAAGTTCCTAGCTAACACATTATACACGTAAATGCCTCTAATACAAAACACTAAAAGTCTAAGGCATTACATATACAAGATGTTCCAAAATGATAAAACCAAGAACTAGATCAATATAATGATCTCAAAACATAACGCCATAGTGGAAGCCATGCCATCACAAAACCACGATCCATAAGGAAAGTCAAATAACCTTGTCCTTACCCTTCTCCGAAGCTGCAGAACCTGTGATGTAAACAACAACAATGGGGTGAGATACATCAAATCTCAGTGAGTTCCTATCTTAAAGTCCTCTCGGCTTTACAAGGTTCTAATAATCCTAACTCATGTCAAAGGGAAAGGGGAAAAGACCATGAGCACACACACAAGTAACCATCACGGTGAGCCTGTAAACTCACACTAGTACCGAAATACCTCTTGAGCCTGTAAACTCAAGGATTCACAAAGTACCGAAGTACCTCTTGAGCCTGTAAACTCAAGGATTCACAATCAATAACCATACCAAGGCATCCCCTTTTCCCATCCGCTTCTACGTCTAGAAGACGATCCGAGTCATCGATCTTCGAATTACTTGACATACGAAATGGATTCGGGAACAATGACCTGTTAGCCATGAACCGTCACTTCTCATGGCCTGTTAACCATCACAAGTCTCTACCCGTAGGTCCCATTCATACTAAACGCGGGAATCAAACCTGCCAAGTAATGGTGCATATGTTTCAGAGGAGCTCGAGACCCATGAAACGCACTATCCAAAATAACCGGTTATGATTATACAATACACACGCCTCGGACTTACTAGCACGAGCGTTGTTACTATTTCATCACACACCACATTGTTTAGGGTAAGTCATCACTCTTCCTATTTCATTTTATATTAACATGCATATTCACTCACAACATGTTAAACAATAATAGGATAGGCAAAACGCATCATAAGTGCACAATAGCACAACATACCACAATTTAAACATAATCATATCACTTTTGAACTTTCCTGATTATTTAATCGGTCAGTAAAATCAACATGTTTTACTTCCATTGCGTAGAATATTTCCTCGGCTTTACATCGATATAAAGAACAATCGAAACCGATAAACGTAACTAAAGTTATGAATTTTTCCGTAAAAAGTTATAATTTTTCAACTCCCAGGTCGCGCTCAGCGCGCCCTGGTCCGCGCTCAGCGCGCAACTCCCTGCCACGAGAGGTTCCAAGAATTTAACACCACGCTCAGCGGGCACCTGCGCGATAAGCACGCAGCGCGATTCTCAGAAAAATACCCTGCGATAACAGAACTTCATCCACCCTCCAAAACCACATTAGGGCACATTTAGACGTCAACAGAGGTTCAACATCACATTTATAACAAGGTTTGATCACCACTAACATCAAAACATATTATCTCATAAAAAACCCAATTATTCTAAAAACCTAACATTTCAAAATCATCAAACATCATATAGCAACATGAAAACAATCATCCCCACATGATTCTATGAGCATACTAAACATTCATTTCAATTTCTAACCGGTTCTATCCGTTAAAACATCGATTTTTACGATTTCGACCTAAAACTCATAATACCAAAACTCAAGAAAAAAAGAAAAGGTTTCTAGCTAAACCCACCTCTAGAGATGATCAAGATGATGAAATTCAAGAAGTTTGGTGAAGCTTGGATGAAGGTTGGTGATGATCTTGAAGCTTCTCTTCCAAAACCTTGTTTTTCTCTTCTTTTCCCTTCTTCCTCTTTTCTCTCCTCTTTTCTTCTTTCTCTTACCAACTTTCTCTTTCTTTCTATCTTTTTCTTTTTGATCCAAATGAGAGAAAATACATATATATATATATAGTAAGTGTTATTAAAACAATTCTACTAAAAGTCCAAAAATGTCTCTAGAGTCCAATTAAGTAAATGTCTCCGAAACAAATAATATTAATTGGATTAATTCTAAGTACCGAAGTTACTCTAATTATTTAAATCAATTAATTTCTCAGAGCAACCGGACTCAGTTGATCACAAGGTAATATTATTCGGTGCAATAATTTACGGGGTATTACATCCTCCCCTCCTTAAATAGAAATTCGTCCTCGAATTTAAAAGATTAACTGAACAGATGTGGATAAGAATCTCTCATTTCCGACTCTAGTTCCCAAGTAGCATCACCCGGATGCGTCTTATCCCATTGCACCTTTACAAGTGGAATATCCTTGTTCCTTAACACTTTTGTTTCCCTTCCCACAATACCACTCGGTTGTGGTTCAAAAGTCAAATCCGCTTCTATTTCCACTGATTCTGGTAGAATTGGTTGAAGAGGATCAGGAACAAACTTACGGAGCTGAGATACGTGAAAAATATCATGCATTTCAGATAGAGAGGGTGGTAAGGCTAATCTGTAAGCAACTTCACCAATCCTTTCTAAAATCTGATACGGTCCCACGTATCTCGGACTTAATTTGCGTGACTTAAACGGTCCTTTCAATCTCAATCTCGGAGTAACCTTCAGAAATACATGGTCACCTTCCTCAAATTCCAAAGGTCTCCGACGATTGTCTGCATAACTCTTCTGACGATCTTGTGCTTGTTTAGCTTTCTCACGGATCATTCGAATCTTTTCCGTAGTCTCTTGAATAATCTCGGGTCCCAAAATTCTATCTTCGCCAACTTCTGCCCAACACAAAGGTGTTCTACACTTCCTCCCATACAATGCTTCATAAGGAGCCATACCGATGCTCGCATGGTAACTGTTATTATAGGAAAACTCAATTAGCGGTAAAAGTTCTTTCCAATTCCCTCTACTCTCTAGCACACAAGCTCTTAACATATCCTCCATCGTTTGTATTGTTCGCTCAGTCTGACCATCCGTTTGAGGATGATTCGACGTGCTTAAACGTAAATTCGTACCCATCGCTTGTTGGAACACTTTCCAAAATCTCGAAGTAAACTTCGGATCTCTATCTGACACAATACTAGAAGGAATACCATGCAATCTCACAATCTCAGCAATAAACAACCTTGCAAGATGACTTGCCTTATAAGTAGTCTTTACGGCTAAGAAGTGTGCAGATTTCGTTAGTCAATCTACAATTACCCAAATAGAATCATAACCTCCTTGTGTACGAGGTAAACCCACCGCAAAATCCATAGAAATACTTTCCCACTTCCAAACTGGAATATCCAAAGGTTGTAACAAACCACCCGGTCTTTGGTGTTCAATTTTCACCTGTTGGCATACTGCACATTCTGACACATATTCCGCTATATCCTTTTTCATCCCAGACCACCAATAATCCTTCTTTAAATCTTGATACATCTTCGAAGAACCAGGATGTATCGTAAAAGTACCTTTATGAGCTTCATCTAAAATCTTCCTTTTCAATGCCTCATCCTTCGGAACACAAATCCGTTGATTAAATAGAACCATCCCATCTGTTGCTCGTGTAAAGCCCGGTTGAAGTAACAACTCTTGTAACTCCTCCTCTAACAGTTGTTCTTGTTGAATCCCAACTCTTAAAGTAGAATTGACATTCAAATTTCCCGTAATTACACCATTCGGAGTCCACACAAACTGGAGATTAAGATCTTTAAACTTCTCCAATAATGAATACTCCAAAATCAACAATTCTGCATTATGAACCATTTTCCGACTTAAAGCATCCGCTACTTTATTCGCCTTTCCTGGATGATACTTCAACTCTAAGTCATAATCCTTTAAGTACTCCATCCACCTTCTTTGTCGCATATTCAACTCCTTCTGGTCAAATAGATATTTCAAACTTTTGTGGTCACTGAACATTTCAAAACGTACACCATACAGATAATGACGCCACACCTTCAGTGCAAACACCACTGCATCTATTTCCAAATCATGAGTTGGATAATTCTTCTCATGAACTTTCAACTGTCGAGAAGCATAAGCTACTACTTGACCGCCTTGCATCAGAACACCCCCTAATCCTCTCTTAGAAGCATCACAGAATACTTCATAAGAGTTGTTAGGATCAGGAATAATTAATACTGGAGCACTCGTCAAACTTTCCTTCAATTTTATAAAACTTTGCTCACAACCCGAATCCCATTCAAATGCAAAATCCTTCCGAGTAAGTTTCGTCATTGGTAAGGCCAATTGAGAAAAACCTTTAATGAACCTTCTATAGTAACCTGTCAATCCCAAGAAACTTCTAACTTCTGAAGCATTTCTCAGTCTCTCCCAATTAATTACTGCTTCTACCTTCGATGGATCCACTGCCACACCACCTTGAGATATAACATGTCCAAGAAAAGTAACCTCCGACATCCAAAACTCACACTTGCTCAACTTAGCAAAAAGTTGTTTCTCTTGCAATACCGATAAGACAATCCTCAAATGTTCTCCGTGCTCTTGTGGAGTACGAGAATAAATAAGAATGTCGTCAATAAAGATCACAACAAATTGGTCCAAGTAAGCTTGAAATATACGGTTCATGTAATCCATAAAAACAGCTGGAGCATTTGTCACACCGAAAGGCATCACTAAGAATTCGTAATGACCATAACGGGTTCTAAATGCAGTTTTTGGCACATCGGAACTTTTCACTCGGATCTGATGATAACCCGACCGTAAATCAATCTTCGAGAACACACAGGCTCCCTTCAATTGATCTAACAAGTCTTCTATCCTGGGTAAGGGGTACTTATTCTTAATAGTGACTTTATTCAACTTACGATAATCAATGCACAACCGCATTCCCCCATCTTTCTTCTTTACCAATAACACTGGAGCTCCCCAAGGTGAAACACTAGGTCTAACAAAGTGCTTAGACATCAGATCTTCCAATTGGTCCTTTAATTATCTTAATTCAAGTAGTGCCATCCGATAAGGAGAAACGGATATAGGAGCCGTTCCCGGTACCAGGTCAATAGAGAACTCAACTTCTCTCTCTGGAGGAAGAGAAGAAACATCCTCAGGAAACACTTCAGGAAACTCACACACTATTGGAATACTCAGAACTTGTTGTTCACTACTTCCTTCCTTAGTAAGAACCATTAAAACAGATTTCTCCTTTTCAAACAAGAAATTTATCATACCCTCCGTACCTTCTAAAATCGTTGATAACACATCTTTCAGAGTAGCCTCAGCAGATGGAATAATAATTAACTTCTCCTCACAACCGATAAAAACCGAATTAGCTGAAAGCCAATCCATTCCCCGAACAACATCCACTTTCTCAAGCGGCAAACAAATCAGATCAATTTGAAAAGCTCTATCGTTCACCGACAACACACAATTTTCACACATCAATGGTGTTTCAACCATTTCATCCATGGCAGTAGTAACCACCATAGGAGGAAACAAAGGAATAGTTTGCAATCCAAGTCGCTTTACACATCTCAAGGACACAAAAGAATGTGTTGCCCCACAGTCAAATAAAACAAAACAAGGTTGTCCATTTAAGAAACACGTACCCGCAATCAAGGAGTTGTCACCCTTTGCTTTCCTCGCATCCAAGGTATACACTCGGTCAGTTGTCTTCCCTTTTGTCTGATTTCTACCCTGAGGACAATCCTTAGCCATGTGGCCCACCTTATTACACTGATAACATCTCATTCCTTCCAAACTGCACCTACCATAATGATTCCGTCCACACATACGACATACCGGAGGCACACTAGTTCTAGAACTCTGAGCTTGCTTCCCTTTTGAAAACTGTTGCCTTTACCTGAACTGTTGATTCGACCTCCCACGGTCACCTTGAGTTGCCCTGGTTGAATCCACCTCCATTTGTACATTTTTCAAACTACTCTCCGCCACATAACATTGTCTTAACATTTCAGCATAAGTAGAAAATTCCCGTTGAGACACGTTGTGTGAAATCTCAGCCCTTAAACCAAACAGAAACTGATCAATCTTCCACCTCTCATCAGGAGCATACATGGCCTGTCTAGAGTAGTCAGCCATGTTCTCAAATTTTTCCGCATAGGAAGCCACTGACGAATTGCCCTGTCTCAACTGTTGGAACTCAAACTCCTTCTGAGACCTTAAAGAACTCGGAAAATATTTCTCCATAAAAGTTACCTTGAACTGCTCCCACACTTTTGGTACCTCTTGGATTGTCATTAAGGCTGAAGCACTCTCCCACCACCTCATGGCAGGACCCTTCAACAAGTGAGAAGCAAAAACCACCTTATTCTCCTCACTGCAATGAACTATCAAGAAGATCCGTTCCATACCTGATATCCATTCATGTGCTTTCACCGGATCTAACCCTCCCTGAAACTTCGGAGGATTCATACGAATGAATTCCCTATAGGTTCCCCCTGCAACTTCAGGAACAACCACTGGAGGATGCAGACCATCAGCCATTTGTTGTACCATTCCTTGCATGAACTGATTTTGCTGCTGCTGCATCTGTTGCATGAATTGATACAAAGAGGCGTTCCCTTCAGCACCCTGTGGATCCGTCCCAGCCGGAGTAGTCCTCAGAGTCCTTGGTCTTCCACGGTTGTTTCTACGTCTGTCGGCCATGTTCCTGAATGTCATACCAATAGGATTAAGTTGATCAGGCTCAATACCATAAATATAACACGTAAGACCACAGGAGACACCACGTATCTGAAACGGAAAGAGTTACTTATTCTATTTCATGGCTAGGTCGAGGATACGACCTGCTCTGATACCAACTGTAATGCCCACATATAATACTTGCATGAAATCTCATATTATACATGAATTTCACTTTCGGTACTGAAATATACAATAAGTTCCTAGCTAACACATTATACACGTAAATGCCTCTAATACAAAACACTAAAAGTCTAAGGCATTACATATACAAGATGTTCCAAAATGATAAAACTAAGAACTAGATCAATATAATGATCTCAAAACATAACGCCATAGCAGAAGCCATGCCATCACAAAACCACGATCCATAAGGAAAGTCAAATAACCTTGTATTTACCCTTCTCCGAACCTGCAGAACCTGTGATGTAAACAACAACAATGGGGTGAGATACATCAAATCTCAGTGAGTTCCTATCTTAAAGTCCTCTCGGCTTTACAAGGTTCTAATAATCCTAACTCATGTCAAAGGGAAAGGGGAAAAGACCATGAGCACACACACAAGTAACCATCACGGTGAGCCTGTAAACTCACACTAGTACCGAAATACCTCTTGAGCCTGTAAACTCAAGGATTCACAAAGTCCCGAAGTACCTCTTGAGCCTATAAACTCAAGGATTCACAATCAATAACCATACCAAGGCATCCCCTTTTCCCGTCCGCTTCTACGTCTAGAAGACGATCCGAGTCATGGATCCTCGAATTACTTGACATACGAAATGGATTCGGGAACAACGGCCTGTTAGCCGTGAACCGTCACTTCTCATGGCCTGTTAACCATCACAAGTCTCTACCCGTAGGTCCCATTCATACTAAACGCGGGAATCAAACCTGCCAAGTAATGGTGCATATGTTTCAGAGGAGCTCGAGACCCATGAAACGCACTATCCAAAATAACCGGTTATGATTATACAATACACACGCCTCGGCCTTACTAGCACGAGCGTTGTTACTATTTCATCACACACCACATTGTTTAGGGTAAGTCCTCACTCTTCCTATTTCATTTTATATTAACATGCATATTCACTCACAACATGTTAAACAATAATAGGATAGGCAAAACGCATCATAAGCACACAATAGCACAACATACCACAATTTAAACATAATCATATCACTTTTGAACTTTCCCGATTATTTAATCGGTCGGTAAAATCAACATGTTTTACTTCTATTGCGTAGAATATTTCCTCGGCTTTACATCGATATAAAGAACAATTGAAACCGATAAACGTAACTAAAGTTATGAATTTTTCCGTAAAAAGTTATAATTTTTCAACTCCCAGGTCGCGCTCAGCGCGCCATGGTCCGCGCTCAGCGCGCAACTCCCTGCCACGAGAGGTTCCAAGAATTTAACATCGCGCTCAGCGGGCACCTGCGCACTCAGCGCGCAGCGCAATTCTCAGAAAAATACCCTGCGATAACAGAACTTCATCCACCCTCCAAAACCACTTTAGGGCACATTTAGACGTCAACAGAGGTTCAACATCACATTTATAACAAGGTTTGATCACCACTAACATCAAAACATATTATCTCATAAAAAACCCAATTATTCTAAAAACCTAACATTTCAAAATCATCAAACATCATATAGCAACATGAAAACAATCATCCCCACATGATTCTATGAGCATACTAAACATTCATTTCAATTTCTAACCGGTTATATCCATTAAAACATCGATTTTTACGATTTCGACCTAAAACTCATAATACCAAAAATCAAGAAAAAAAGAAAAGGTTTCTAGCTAAACCCACCTCTAGAGATGATCAAGATGATGAAATTCAAGAAGTTTGGTGAAGCTTGGATGAAGGTTGGTGATGATCTTGAAGCTTCTCTTCCAAAACCTTATTTTTCTCTTCTTTTCCCTTCTTCCTCTTTTCTCTCCTCTTTTCTTCTTTCTCTTACCAACTTTCTCTTTCTTTCTATCTTTTTCTTTTTGATCCAAATGAGAGAAAATACATATATATATAGTAAGTATTATTAAAACAATACTACTAAAAGTCCAAAAATGTCTCTAAAGTCCAATTAAGTAAATGTCTCCGAAACAAATAATATTAATTGGATTAATTCTAAGTACCGAAGTTACTCTAATTATTTAAATCAATTAATTTCTCAGAGCAACCGGACTCAGTTGATCACAAGGTAATATTATTCGGTGCAATAATTTACGGGGTATTACACTCTAAATCTTTTGATACGGGAGGAACTTATGGAATCCATCTCTTTCTCAGTGTTCCGTCATGGAATCTGAAATGAGAAGTTTAACTGGATGTGACGGTGGATCAGAGCCTCTGATTCGGTGGAGTGGGGGTACCTGCGAGGTTATAACTCAACTACTCAAGTCAATATATGAAGGAGAAGAGAGAAATGAAAATTGTATTTGAAATATGTTACCATGATTTGACGCTTTCTATATACACTACTATAAATACCACTTCAACATGGTTCGAAATGGGATACCATGACAATTAACCAACCGTGGTTAGATAGGGTGTGGTTTTCAAATATAAATTAACTTTTAGATTATTATTTTCTAAATAAATTTAAATGAATGCATAACTTCAGCGAGGGGTTAGTGAAACAAAAGATCTACATACGAAATAATAAATTAACTGGAATTAGAGCAGAACTAAATCACATCTAGCTGCACAAAACAAGTTTGTTCTAGGACATACAAAAACTTGACGATATAAAATATTTCACAAACGTATCTTTTATTGAAAAGAATCATGGAGAATGAAGACAAAGAAATGATCTACTTGTCCAAAAATGGCGTCCACGGTGAAAGGAGGATGAAGGTGAAGCGAGAGCTACAAACTTATGTTAAATTTGAATGGATGTCATTTCGGGTCTTTCACATAAGTTTGTAGTGCTCACTTAAGTTTCATCCTTGTTATATTTTTTTATTCATAACAACATAAACAATTTACAAACCACACCCATAGTATGTGCTTTCTTGAGTTAATTTTTTTTTCCAATAGGTCCTCAAAAAACCCGGTCTGGCGAGATAATGGTATCTTGGGCGGCATAACTTTAAGTGTATGGCATCCAATATGTTCCAAGAGGAAGCATCAAATCCCAAGTTCTGGAAATTTTTTTAGCGGAATTCAGCTCGCAAGTAGATGAAGAGGCGCCCTCATAATGGTGTTTTCAGTTAATGGTACCTCACTTTTAAAGGGAGCGGCGCCATAATAGTGTTAGAGGGGACATATGAGATATTGATTGAACAAGCATTGAAAATTGAATTTATAGTTGGCAATAACCAGTATAATTACTGTCGCGATGAGAATCGGATACCAAGCTATTGGATTAACTTGAATCACAATTTTTGAAATTCACCACCGGTCTTTATTTTATCCAAAGGAAAGGGTTAAAGATCGAAAAACCTAATAAGAGATCTAAGGTTCGGGGGTTGGTTACGTCTAGGGAAGGTATTAGCATCCTAAACGTCTGTGGTACTCTACAGGAACCTCTTGTTAGTATTTATGTTATATATTGCTTGTTTGCTAAAGGTATATGCTAAGGTAAAGACCTAGGGGTTAGTATCTAAGTATACTCGCCAAGACATCGCATCTTGTGCCTACGTATCCTGACGGGAGTGGAATCAGAGTATCCGTAGTTCCCCTCAAAGAGGGTGAGGAACTCTTGACGGTGGTCAAGGTTCCAGGGGGAGGTAACGTCTATGGCAAGACACTACATAGAGTGCGGTGACTCTAAAGTTAAAGTTAAATTGAAAGGGTAGATTAAGTGTCCATGGTAGAACACACGAATGGAGTGCGGTGGCTCCGATCCTAAGGTTAGGATAGAGACCTAAGGTTAGGCTAATATGTGACATGGCAGTCAACAACGGGACCTTTCCTTTGGAATTGCATTGAGAAGGTGCTAACCTAATATTATCGTGCAAAGGTTTATATCCTAAGAACCAGTCTTAATTCGAATTGAACAGAGGTTAAAGTAAAATTGAGAAATCTAAGAGAATGGATGAATCAAGCAAACAAGATTTTAACAAGAGCAATATCGAGGATCAAAATCACAACCTAATGCGTCAAGAATCGATATGAACTTCAAGGATTAACAAAATAAAATATCAATATTGAATTAAAAAACTAATTAAACCAAAATTTAAATTAAAAAAATTAATAGATCAAACAAACAAAAAATCTAATCGAAAATAAATTAAAGTCTAATTAAGACCCAAATATTGAAATAAGTTATAATTAAAACCAAAATACACTCTAATTAAATTAAATTCTTAAAAAACTAAATTAAATCTTAACCAAGATAATTTACTTAAATTCTAAAACAATAAAAATAAAAATAACAATGGGCATGATACGGCATCATAAGCCCAAGATCATAGCAAACGTGAAATAAAAAGTAAAAAAAAGTAAAAAGAAGAAAGAGGTTGGGCCGGGTCCTTCAAAATCCGTCTGACCCACATTAACCATCAGTACCACATTGCCTTGCAAAAGAACAAAAACACAACAACAGGGCAAAACGTTCGTACACCTTCCAGCAAAAAGCTCTCCCACTCACGCATCATCTCTCAGTTTCTCATCTCTATCTCAAACTACTATCATCGACGCCTCCACTCCTCTTTCGCGAACGTTAATGGCTCACAAGTCCGCTGCGGCTTCCTTCCTTCAACTCTTTCTCTCGCGTTCGCACATCAACCAACCCAGCTTATCACTCAAGTCAGGCTCTCATCTTGCAGCTTCGCTCTCCGCAGTCTCACCCTCTCGTCATCGCGCGACCCCTCTCCCTCACGCTTTTCTTTGGCGAATCGAACAAATTAACAGCGGGAATCAACAATTAACGTTTACATACATGGTAAAAGAGAGAAATTGATCGAGATTACCTGTCGGAGTTCGTCCGACGCGTCTTCGGCGGCGGCGATGCGAATACAGTGAAGTCTGAGCTCTATACAGGTACGACCCAAATGCCCTTCTTTATCCGGCAAATCCTTTCCGCTCCATCTCTTTTCGTTTTCAATTACTTATTCTTCTGCTCACAGTGGTTCGTGTGAATTCTACCCCTTTGTGTATGAAATATTGTTGTTGCTGCGAACCCCTGATGCTGTGTGAAATGTTGTTGTGAATGTGTGTTGCTTTGAATCTTTCTGGTGTGAGGTTTTTTTGATATGCTTTTATTTCTCCCTCTTTGAATTGTGTGTTATATGTTGATGTTCTACCGAGCCCCCTGTGTCTATGAAATTCTGCTCCTTTTATAACCTTACGAAGTAAAAATGAATTGAATGCTGGTCATGATTTGATTTACTTGTCGGTTTCGATTTCGGAAAGAAAATATCATAGCTGTGATTTGTTGATTGATGAGGATGATTCCTTGCTGTTTCTGTTCGACAAGCTTGTGTGTGTTTTGGGAAAAAAAATAAAACCATGTTTTTATGTTTTGAATCTGTCTGATCATACTTGAAGAATTTCCATTTTCAATTTAGACATGTTGGCGTATCGTCTTGGAAAGTTTGGAACTTGATGGCCGTTTTGATTGCCCTTAATTTTGAGCTCATAGGCTTCCATCCTCATCTTTTGAAATGTTTAACGGTAATAATTCTGAAGCTAAAAAAATTGCAGTTTATTCATTTCAGGTTCAGGTGCAGTGCTGAGTTATTTATTAAAAGTGGTTTCCAAACGAGATCTTTCTTCAAGAGTTCGGATTTAACAGCCACTATGGACAGGTTGTCGCTTTCAACAGCTTGATTGAAACACAGAATAAATGGAAATGTTCTAGTGTCTGATAGTGTGATAGAAGTTGTACGATTTGGCATGGCTAATTGGTATTTGTTGGTCAAAATGTCCCTTTCTTAAACAGTGTAGATTTTGTATTGATCTTTGATGTACGAATACTATTTGTTTAATAGGCATATGCTCTTAACGGATGATCACCAGTAGCAAATTTTGTAAACACGAACTATTGGTGGCTTTAGGAACCGTGTGAGAAACTTGGTAAAATGTATACAATAAACACTTGCATTAATTTCTTGATTTTGTCCAATATTTCCAACATTCAGCAAGACAAGTATTGGCGATTCGAGACTGTAATGACACAAAATTCCTAAGCTCTTGAATTTGGCAGAGGTTTTGAAATTGGGACTAGTCGTTCTCCCTTGAATGATTGAAAATTTTACTCTTTGCATTTTGGAATTAATTTGAAACTTGAAACTTTTAATTTTGCATCTTGTAACTTTAATATGAATTTATTTGCCATGGTCACATGAAATAAACTCGAATATTTTGAATAATGAGCTTGAACTTGAATACCAACCTTTCACTTGGAATTTGTGGAGAACATGAACTAAGGTGCCTTGGACCTTTTAAGTGAAATTTTGAATTACTTATCACCTTAGAATCTTAAACTTCTTGAATCTTAGCAATAAAAATTACCACCAATCAATATGGAAATCTCCTCGAACTTGCAACTTGAAACATATCATTTGAGTTTAGTTCTTGACAAGTCAATGGAAAAGTTTGAACCGATCTTTTGAACTCCAAACATCAAATAAACACTTCATCGACTTGCATAACCTGATCTTTAATTGACATATCTCAAACATCATAAAATCAAACAACCCTTATCTTCTTGAGATGTACACTGAAGCTGTTGAGAAATTTTGAGGCAAACAACCAGTAGAAAACCTTAGGACCTTTTGAATCCAAGTCCATTGGTCACGTCTTGAAGCATTTGACTGAGGGGATGAATACTAACTTCATTTGAAACCAAATTCCTGCACAAACCTATTAGTAATAAAGCATACAGATATGCAAGATGATGCACAAAAGAGATGAAATCTTATGGTCAAAAATTAGGGTATGACAATTACGAAGCTCTCATCGTCGGTATGGTTCTCACCCTAGAAATGGGTGCCTTTTGGTTAATGGGAAAAAGTGATTCCCAACTGGTTGCAAACCAAGACACCGGGGGTACAAAATATCTCCATAAAATATCTGATGAGAACCACATCTTATAATATATCTCCATATGGTACGAAGTGTATCATCATGATTTAAATATTTTGAAGTAAAGTAGGTGCCTAAAGAGCAAAACTTCAGAGCAGACATTCTGTATAAACTTGTCAGTACGAAGATGGTGGGGTACTATTGCACTGTAATACAAAAGACTCTTGTGACTCCCGTATTGAGGCTGGCGAGATATGCACCCTAGAAGTCACCCTCGACTCAAGTTGAATGTCACCTATATTGCGCTATCTGCAGAAGGAAGAACTCTCTCAAGACGAAGGAGAGGCAAAAAAGGTCTGAAAGCAGGCCTCTAAGTATACCGTTATGGTGGGAAAACTGTATAAGATGGGAAAAGCCTCCCCAATGCTACGGTGTCTAAGGGAGTATAAAACCTCCTTGGTCCTCGCTGAAGTTCATTAAGAAGCGTGTGACCGACACTTTGGCGGTAGGGCTCTCCCACAAACTACTTAGGGTAAGCTACAATTGGTACACCTTGTTAAAAGACAACATGGTGTTTATCAAGAAGTGTAGCCACTGTTAGAGACTTGTCGACCTGCACCATGCCCTAGTTAAGTCCCTTCACTCTATGACATCACCCTGGCCCTTTTACTAGTGGGGTAGAAATTCTAGGCCCATTCCCTCTTGCCCCTGGGAAATTGTAATTTCTTATTGTAGGAATCTACTACTTAAAAAAGTGGATAGAGGAGAAGGTTTTAGCCAAGATTACAGCTGAAAGAGTTTTATGCTTCTAATTGTAGAAAATTATATGCAAGTTAGGGCTTCAAGACGTCATCGTCTCTGAAAATTGAACACAGTTTGTCAGCACCAAAGTCACTAACTTTGGCCTCAAGTTGGGTATATATACAAAGTTCGTCTCATTTTTCCATCCCTTAGCCAATGGACTAGAAGAGCCGAAAAATAAGGTGATATAAAAAGGGATAAAAAAGAAGTTGGACAATGCCAAATGATTGTGGGTTAAATTACTCCATGAAACATTATGGTCGTACCATACCTATCTCCGCTCAAATACTAAGGAGATTCCCTTCACCATGGTATACAAGGCAGATATTATGCTACCCGTATATATTGACACACCCTCATGGAAGCTTTCTCAGTTCAACCAGGAAGTGAATGATACCGGGAAAAAGTGTGTTACTTATTTGATCGCTGAGGTAAAATGTCACCCACATTCAAGAGTTCTCCACCAAAAAAAATAGCACCTAAAAGATACAGCTCTAAAGTAACTCCAAGGGGAATACATGAGGACGACTTGGTGCTGAGTCGAGTGATTCTTCCTAAGCAACAGGGAAAGTTGCAGGGCAATTAGGAAGAACCATATAGCATATTCCAGAAGCTGCCACATGGAGCATAGAAAATGGAAGAATTGGATGGGTGAATCTTCCCCGAGAGGAATTAGATTCTCATCAGACAGGCCCAACTTATAACCTCGCCTGGAGGACTTAAAATCCCTTCAAATAACTCATTTAAATGCCTTGCCTGAAAGACTTGGAGTCTCTTTAGACAAGATCCAGCCTAAAGTCTCACCTAAAGGTCTCAGCCAAAGGTTGGCCCAAGATAATTAACTTCTAAATCTTTCTTGAGGGTTTCGACTGAAGTCTTTTCTTGTGAGACTTAACGCCTCACCGGAGGGACTTAGAGTCTCATCAGACATGATCAACGTATAACTTCACCTAAATGACTTAGAGTCCCTTCAAACAGGCTTATCTAAACGCTTCAACTGAAAGACTTAGATTTTTCCCAAACAAGATCTCTCCTAAGATGTTTCCTAAGGGACTCGACAAAAGTATAGCTCGAGAGACTCAACTTAAAAGTATTTTCTGAGGGTTTCAACCGATGTCTTTCCTGAGAAACTCAACACCTCGCCTGTGGGACTTAGAGTCTCATATAACAAGCACAATGTATAATCTTTCTTGGAGGACTTAGGGTTTCATCAAATAGGCTCATCTAAACGCCTCACCCGAGGGACTTTGAGTCTTATCAGACAGGTTCAACATATTATCTCGCCTGAAAGACTTAAATTTTCATCACACATGTTCAACATATAATCTCTCCTGGAGGACTTGGAGTCTCATCAGACAAACACCCCAACACATATTCACCTAAAGAACTTCTCCCTTTACCAAGCCCTAGTGCTTGAGGGGTAATATAGTGATATATCTTTGAAATACCCACCAAGGGAGGGGAGATTGTACCACTAATAAGGGGTGACATCCTTCTACCGCTCGCAATGAAGGAACTTCACCTTAAACACTCTCCACTTTCCTAGTTTTAAAAAATGTAGGAAATGACATATCTTGGTCAGAGAGAATTAAGAGTGAAGATGATGAACATCATCTTTCTAGAAACAAGGGATTCAATGGTCCACTACCATGACTAGGTTGGTGATTATCATTCCCGAGAAACCCTAACTACAGACCCATTAACCTTATAAATACCTCATCTCTAGCATGAGGAAAGATAATTCGATACACACGAAAAACCCAAAAATATAAGCTTCTCGAAATCATGTGAAGTTGCTCTCTCCTCATCGTAAACTAGTGTTTTAAAACCCAGACCGACCCACCTGGTCAGGCTGGTTAGACAGTAAGCCAGAGGATATGATGGAATGTAAAGGTCAAAGAATCAAATATGCAATTGATTCGGTGGAAACAAGTGTGACCCACTCGATTCAACAGTCAAATAAGTGAATCGGTGGTTATTTTGAAATTGACAAGTTGCACTTTTTTTACTAACACATTGTGCCATGAGTGGAAAAATTCCTAAATCAAAAGAACATCTCCTCCATTATGTCTTAACTCAAAATATGAAAATTCCATAATCCAAATTGTAACACCCATATATAATACATATCTAGAATACATATTATACACAGTTGTAATGTTGGTACTGAAATACATAAGTGCATAGTCGCAACATTGTACATATTACATTCCCAAAAAGAACTACAATCATGGCACAATGTATGCAAAGGTGCCAAAAAATAAAACTAGGAACTAGATCATTATAGAACGGTCTTAAAAGAGATATCTACACAGCAGAAAAGCCATCTAAATATTGAACAAGCAAGGACATCAATCTATCTTATCCTTACCCTTCACTTGCTTAGAGCTACCTGAAAATAATCAAAAAATATGGGGTGAGATAATAACCCTAGTGGGTTCCCTATCTTATGGGTCCACTCGGCTCTACAAGGTTCTAATATAATTCCTGACTCAAGTCATAAAGGGGGGAAAAAGACTTGAGTACGTAAAACTTGCTATGTATGGAAACATGCCTCTTGATTTCATCAACTCAAACAATCACTAATCGGAAACCAATTCAAGGTATCTTTCTCCGGCAAGCCCTACGTCTAGGGTTATCGATGTAACGCCCCGGTTTATTTTAATTTATTTTTCATAACTAATTGTGTGTACTTATGTGTTGATTAGTGTTTTGGTGTGTTAGAGGTACCCTTTGGTGTAGGGTAATGGTCTTAAGGAATATAATTTAAGGTGTTGAGGGTGTGTGAGCAGAAGTGTAGAGACATGGGGGTGGTGGGAGAGTGTCATTTACTATTTTATTTAAAATTGAATTTATTTGAATAAAATAATATTAGTGATAATAATTAAATAATTTTTTAATTATTATAGTAATGTGACATTATGTAATAAATTATTATTTTATTTTATTGGAATAAGGAATTAATAGGAATAATAATAACTAATATTGGAATAAAAATAAGAGTAGAGGGGTTAGAAGGGAAGTGGATTGTACACGTGAAATTGGAGAAAAGAGAAGAACGTGAAGATAGAAGAAAAAAGGAAGAAAGTTAGGGCATAGGAAGGAAACCTCCATTAGAGAAGTCTCAAGATCATCATCTAAGGTAAGGGTGGGGTTCCGATTCTATAAGGGTTTGCATTATAATTATGGGCGAGGATTTGGACTGCTTTGTTAGAATTTTTTTTATGCTAAGCACTTGAAATTGTGGGATCATGAACTTGTAATTATGTGATATTGAGGTGTTATTGTTTGGTGAGTTGATTGGTGTGAATTGTACAATTATGCGATGTTTTGATGATTTTGTAGTAGTTGGAATGTTCATGATGATGTATGTGGATAGGAATCAGAGTATATAACATGAGTACATGAATTATATGTGAGTCGGGGGGGGGGGGGGGGAGGGTTGGGATGTATATGAAATTCTGGCATAGCAGACAACATATGTCCTAGCACATGTCAAGACATTCCTCTGCATAATTATTAAACAAGGAACAGAACACATATGTTTTGACATCTATTCCAACATGTTAAGAAAGACTGAACTATAAATTGCAGAATGATAAACAACACAGAATATGATGACCCAATTTGGTGCAAATCACCTACATCTGGGGGATACCAATCCAGGAAGAAGAATCCACAGTCAGTAGTATAGTTTTATGTAAATAACCTCAGATTTATAGTAAACACCCATGTTTACCTAACACTACCCAATGAAAACTTTATCTAAGAACTTCATCCTAGATAAGAGAAATCCATCTCACTCCCTAAATCACAACATGTGATTATCTAACAGTTACTACACCATAATTGTATCATCCTATTAAAATATACCCCTTTCAATACAAAGTTCAGTCAAGCATCCTTGACTAATAAGTTAACTTGTATTTTCTTAGCTCCATCCAAGAACAATACACGATTCATTACCTACGGGTTTCTGAATCTGTACAAGTACCTATGTCTACCACAATGTATCAAATCGATACAAAGGGAGACTTACAAGAGAAACCTACGATTCTCAAAACCTAAACCCTACTTTACAAAATATGATTCCTAAGTCTATGTTGTTCTCTCTCTCTCTCTCTCTCTCTCTCTCTCTCTCTCTCTCTCTCTCTCTCTCTCTCTCTCTCTCTCTATCTATACATTAGGTCTTGGTCTTCTTTTATAGCCTTTTGCTGCGTTGGGCTTCATATCTTGGGTCCTTGATCCACTGCCAATCCCTCCTTGAATATTGGAACAGATTTACAACAAACCTACTGTAATGGTCATGATCTCGGGTCTTCATGCTGGGACATTTCACTCGACATATTTGGTCTGGGACATAACCCTTCTTGTTAGAACATCTTTCACAAAATTATGTTTTACCAAAATTTAGTCAAACTCTTGGAGCTTTCAATCTCCCCCTTTTGATAAATTTTGGCTAAAACATTCTTTAGTTTGATGGAGCATGCAATGAGAAAACCTGAAGCAGGTGTCAAGGAAGAGAGAGGAGATAATTTTAAGTTCTCCTCCTCATTCACCTTGTGATACTGAGTACATAAAGAATGTAACTCGGATCACAAAACACAACTTGCTTTCTAACTCCGATCACAAAACACAATTTACCCAAGATGTTAGAACCCATAACGTCAGAACATTCTTTTGAGACATTTTTCTAGATTAGTATCTCAAATGGATACACACAGGCATACTGTTTACTGGTGAAAATAGCAAACAACCACTGGTCTATCAATTTCATGTAAAAACTGAGTGACTTACAGGATCGACCACACAAATCCTAGGACATGTGCTAAATAAATCGCTTTTACAAACTGGTGTATTTCGACAGAGTAAAGGAGTAACAAAATATTTCTTCAAGAAACTTAAAGTAACTGAAAAGTAAAAAGGGATTTAAAAAGATTAAGTCGAAAAGACTGGTAAGTGCGTAAATCTAACTTGCATGGAACGAAAAGAGACTATTAACGGAAAGAACTTGTTAAATTGCATTGAATCATAAAAAATGGTGTTACTCCAACATACATTTTCACACGCTCGTTTCTCAATGCTGGTACTTTGAGTACACTAAATTTTGTATACAATGGAACACACCTAAACTATTCCTAAAACTGGCTATTTATAATGGTAGAAAATAACTACCCACTAACGGGTCATCACTTAGGACGAGACAATTGGCGTCGTGCATGCCTTGGGCTCTTGGATGAATGCCACATGTCCCACTTCAGAATTAGATAAGAATAATCGTTCCCTCCTATTTTTGAATTCAAAACCTTCGCGGAGAACGACCATTTCTTGAACCTTGGTCGAAAATTCTTCTAAACTTTTAGAAATATTTCTAAGTCCTTAAAACCTTCTCTCTTCTGCAGAAAGCTAACTTTCGACCAGATTTTTTCACAGCTTTTCACAGCCACACTTCTGTCGAAGCTTCATAAAAACTCCACATATTCTCTTTCTTGGGGGAGATTTTTACCCTAATGTTAGGCGTCGAAAGTAGGAGCTAACAAATTGCCCCCCAAAAATGTATTTTTCGACATTACTGAAGAAAAGGTCATTTTTTGATAGTAGCATTCGATGCCTTATTTCCAACTTACATGGACTTTGATACAATTAGAACTCCCACGTTCTAACTGTTCAGTTTCTTCTGAACCACCCCATGACGTCATGGTCATCATGACAATTTCGGAAAAATATCCCTTCAAAGCGCATCAAATCACTAGCCATCATCATACCTCCTAAAACCTAGGAGATAGTGGGGTATAGGTAATAACTGCCACCGTCCCATCCATCATCCCTAACATGACACGTGTCCCAATACATCATTAGTCACTTAATGCTGATTTGAGGTCTGTTAACATTCTACAGCCTTTAAATAGTTTTTCCAAATCATTTCTTTCATTTTTACGCTTCAAAAACTCTTTGCTTACTCTTCAGAAAAACAAACCCAGATTTCTTGTTCTTTAGCCATGGCATCATCAACCTCCAACGCTCAAGACTCCAGGAGAACCCAGAAATCCAAAGGGCCCAAAACTCAATCTCTACTTCCGCCTTTCGCTAATCTTGCTGGACCCAAGGTAGTAAGAAACTTCCAATGCATCCCAGAATCACTTGAGAAGGAGAAGAGGGCCATCTACGAATCTCAGGTATTAATTCCTATCCTTGTTTCTGGAAAACCACATGCACTATCTGGTCCTTTATCCGCTCCAGATACTGACCCTGAGAGAATTAGCGATTATTTCCCCTCATACCATAAGACAAAGCCAATAGGGCAAGCCAACAAATCTAAGGTAGAAACTGATGCCCCTGATGCTGTAGCTCTTAACAACATTGACTTGCGGAACATGAACGACGGATCTATGATTTTTAGGGCAACTTAGTCGTTAAAAGATGTTGATCTTTATTTGAACTGGTTAACAAAGATAGAAAAGTTTAAGGCCCAGTCTTGGAAAGACTTAGGAATCTATGACCTGATCATGCTGTCAAAAACAGGACCCATATACTGTTCGACCATGCTAGTCTCATCCCTTTACTTCTGGGATAACACCCATTATACCTTCCATCTCCCTTGTGGGATGATGACCCCAACTTTGTTCGATGTAGCTTCTATCACTGGGTTGGAACCAACGAAAAAACCCTATGACCCAGAGTTGGATTCTGAGGACTATATAGGTTTTGCCTCTGCCAAGCCCACTTACACAAATTTTATCAAGCATTACTATGACCTCAAAACAACTGCTGTTACCGATCAGGAACACATAGCCTTTTTGACCGTCTGGCTGTCGCATTGCGTCTTTTGCTCGAAATCCTTGCAAGTAGCCAGAAAATTTCCCACCCTTGCCACCCACCTCCATCATGGTCAAGACGTTTGTCTGAGTGAGATGATTCTAGGGCACCTCTATGAGTCCTTGAGCGAAGGTGTCGCTCAACTCAAAAGACTAGCTGCAGAAGGGAAGTTATTACTATCAGGAACTTTTTGGCTTCTTCAACTTTGGTTGAATGCTTATTTTGAAGCCAATCTCCCACACAAGGGATCTGTCGATGAGGGCTAAAGAAATTAAAGAAAGGCCCGTCGAATGAACGCGCTTAGTTCATTTGACCCCTACTGAAGAAGGTCAGTTGCTTAGGCAAACATTCCTCAGCTTCATCAAAATGTTCGCCAGGTGCCATGAGTTTACTTCGCACATGGCCCCTTTTGCTCATAGGAAATACGGTCTTAAGTTATTCACCAGACCTTTCCCCCCATCTGACAAAGCCCAGGAAGAAGAATCAAAATCAATCTGGGAGGCTTTTTTGATGCCTCGACTTCTGCCTCTCCGACTTAACCTGGGAAGAGGTCTAGTCTCTTTGATTGCCTACCAACCTAATATGGTTTCTCACCAGTTTGGTTTGATTTAAACCTTCCCCAAATGTTTGTACGAGAAGAAAGGGCATATCCTTCTCCATCACACCTGCTACACTGAAGAGTTGGTCACAATACAAATGGCTCGCTATGCATACAAAGAATTCCTCACTCCAATCAATTTTGAACCTATTTACCTCTGAACTTCAGAATTTTATCAGTGGTGGTCGAAGTACTACACTGAGAAATTCTTCGACGTTTCTTCCTTCACACAGCAGATTGACAAAGCTTTTCTCTCTGTGCAGGAGAAAACCAAGAAAGGTAATTCTACCCATATCAAGGAAATCCAATCATTCCAAAGGTACTTTGAAACTATTTATCGTCCAACCGATCTTAGTCGAACCGTTCGCGAAGCTGCTTTTACTTTGAAGGAAATTTTTTTAAAGAAAATGGAAAACTTAAAGATCCCTTCGTACGTTCCTTCTGAGAAACGCTACTAAACGGTTTTCAATATGTTTCCTCCCAAATTTCCTCGATTTCCATCTGATGATTTTGGAGTGGCCCTTGCCCCTCAATTTCCATACTGGTTCATCTGTGGGGATTCTATAAAGATCCTTCGTCAGCAGTCGAAACTAAAGGCTCAGCGGGTGGTTCCGACTAAGTACACTCTAGATAGTTTCAAAGGACCACTTCATATTGGTATCGAAGATGTTCGCCTCGAATCCGAAATCTATGAAGGTGTGGAATATAGATTGTCGAACTTTATATTTCCCTTACTTGACTGTTCTTTATTGACTTGTTACTGTTTTGCCTATCTGCAGCTGTAAAAATAAAGAAACCTGCAGCAAAAAGACCTGTCGAAGAAGAAACTGACCAATCCACAAGAATAACCTTCATTCCTTAACGTTTATTGTGTTGAATATGATTATGTCTTCTAATACTTTAATTTCTCTCAGAGTTCCCGAAGACCACCTCCAATCCCTCAAAAGAAAAAATCCAGAAGGGCTACTCCCCAACTAATGATCAACTAATCAAGAAGAGAAAAAAGCAACTCCAGGTTACTGAGACTTCGAGCCAGCCTAAAGTGAAGGTAGCGAAGGTTTCTGAAGCGTCTACTGCTCGAAAGAGCTTAGAGTCTTCTCCTCAAGGCACGTCAAAGGGAACTTCAACTCAACTTGAAAGTGATAACTCCAGTCCTGCAGTCGAAGAACTCAAGGTAGTTTTTATTCCCGTGTAAACTGTTTTATCACCCTAATATTCCTTTATTTCAATTCTAACCTCAATTATTTATCATTTCACGGTACAGGTACTTCGACCTGTCCAACAACTAACTCTCCTCCTCCAAGTACTACTCTTCCTACCCCAACCAACAAGCCTACTTCAAAAGAAGTCCCAGCTTCCTCTGCGCAACAATCTCACACCAGTGACTCTGAACAAGAGAATCAGGAACAAGGATGTGTTGAGTAAGTGAGTAAAGAGACAGCGGCCATGGATGAAGACAACACTCTAAGTGAGAAGTCTTCTGACAGTGGCTCCCCAATGGTCGAACTCGTGGGCAACCAAGACCCAACTAATGCTGACCCAGAGGCTACTGTCCAAGAGGAGGAAATAGAAGAAGAAGAAGAATAACACTCAATGTTCTACGTTGAGGCTGACGAAAATGATAATGATGATGAAGGTAATGAAAATGATGATAATGATGATGGTGACCAAGAAGATGGTGGTGGAAATGGTAAGGGCGCTGAAGATAAAGCCAACAGTGAACCTGCCAAGGGGCAAGTCCAAAAAGAACATACTGTTGCCCCCATAGCTGCTATGACTGCAGAGAATGCCAAAATTTTGACAGAAACAATTTTTGCTTACTCTGAGGAAGATCTTAAAGGCCTTAAGGCCACCAACACTCGTGAGTACCTAAAAATTGTTCTCAGCAAATGGGGCAGTTCCTCTGATAGTAGTGTGAGTGCTTCGACGGCTTCTGGAGGTCCACCTTCGAGCAAGCCTCAAAATGAGGTCCTTTTAAAGATTAAAGAATAAGTCTTCAGAGGTGACCTCTTCAAACTTCTACAATCTGATGCCACAACCTCTCTTCAATTGAAGGCTCTTCTCAAGCAAGTTAATCTTCAAACTGTTTCCCCTAAAGTTGCCACCATCATTTTGGAACTTGGTACTATGATTGATCTAGTTGCCACCGACCTAAAACAACTTCCTCATATTGATAATGCACTCAAAACCAAATATGGGAGTGAGGCTGCTGCGTGGACAGCGGCTGCTGAATCAGAAGCCAGAGTCGGAGAGTTGAAGCAGATGAAGGAGCATCATGCTAAGGAGATTGAGGATAACAAAGCAGATATTGCTAACTAGAAAAAACAAATCGAGGAACTGCAAACCAAAACCTCCAAGGCTGAACAACACAACGCTGAACTGCGAGACTCTGGAAAGAGAGTTTGCAGCGCTAAAACTCGACAAGAACTCATGCGAGAGACGCCTTGAGCTCCAAAGGTCGAAGTACCTCGAGATGAAGTGCAAACTCCCTTTTTAATTTGCAGTTTCAATCTAATTATTTCTAGCATAATGTTTCTCCACCCTTTGAGGCGTTTATGTAATGAATTGATCCATTTTGGCAATGTTATACCATGTTGGCTTTGACTTATTTTTTCTACGACTACTCATTGATAATTTTTAGTTCTTGAAGTATAGGTTTATATTTTTTTCAAATACTTACCATTAACTTTCAAGACTCTTTTATCTTCGCCAAACTCTTCAACCTCATAAGCACCATTTGAAAATACTTGCATGATTTGAAAAGGCCCTTCCCACTTAGGGGACCATTTCCCTAAGGACCTAACCTTTCGATCCATAGGCAAAATCACTTTCCAAACCAATTCTCCTGGAGAGAAAGTCTTAACTTTAAGCTTATTATTATAATACTTTTCTACCCTTTTCTTCTGCCTTTTTAACAATTCCAAGGCATTAAGTCTTTCTTCGTCCAAATCTACTAACTCATCTAACATCATATTCCATTAAGATTCAGAAGGGAACTCATGGTGCCTTTGAATCCTTGTTGATTGTAAGTAGATTTCTACAGGTAAAATCGCATCGTGGCAAAAAGTCAAACGAAAAGGAGTAGTGTTAGTTGCATCTTTGGGTGAGGTTCGACATGCCCAGAGAACCTGGTCTAATGTCTTATGCCAATTTCTCGGCTTCTTTCCCACATGTTTCTTAATCAAACCAATCACTACCTTATTCGCTGCTTCTACTTGACCGTTAGCCTGAGCATAATAGGGTGTAGTGGTTAACAATTTGAAACTCATTTCTTTAGCAAATTCCTGCATCTTTCGACCAGTGAAAATAGATCCATGACCCGTTGTAATAGTTTCTGGGATCCCAAATCTATAGATGATGTGCTTCTTAATGAATTCGATTACATCCTCTTGGTCGACATTTGGTAAAGGTATGGCCTCAATCCATTTTGTAAAATAATCAATACCTACCAAAATGTATCTTTGACTCTTAGATGATGCTGGTCAAATCTCGCCAACCAAATCCAAAGCCCAACCTCTAAAGGGCCATGGTTTGACTATAGAGTGTAATTCACTTGCAGGGACATGTTGTATGCCTGCATGCACTTGACACTCTTGACAGACTTTAGTAAATTCAATACAGTCTTTTAACATGGTAGGACAGTACATGTCTAGTCAAAACAAAAGCCATTTCATCTTGTGGCCTACTTGATGTGCCCCACATGCCCCACCATGGACAGTCGAAAGGGCTAAATATGCTTCTGATTCACTAAGGCACTTAAGCAAGACTCCTTCAGGAGTCTTTTTAAACAATTCATTACCCAAAAGAACATAGCTCAAAGCACGATACCTTGTTTTTCACTCAGTGGATGACGTTGGATTTTGCAGGTATTCCACTATTGGCTTCCTCCAATCTTCGTCCGTCAAATTATCCACAGCTAAGATTTTGAAACTTTCCTTATTAGTGTATCCTAACTTTGTAGCTTCCAAGTCTGATGGGGATAACATGGTCGATACAACTCTACCCCTAACTTCGATTACATCTTGCAATTTTTTCCTTCTAAATTTTGTACCCAGATGCTATTTGAGCCAAGTCATTGGCTACATGATTCTCCAGTCGAGGTATATGTCGTATGCTCACCATCTCGAATTGTTTAAGTAGTCTATTGACTATAACAAAGTACATGATGAGATTCTCCTTCACACACTTGTATTCCCTTGTAATCTGCTTGATGACTAACTCTAAATCTCCCATTATTTCTACTCGAGTTGCCCCCAATTCCAACAAAATTTCAAGCCCGACTATTAAGGTTTCATACTCAGCCTCGTTGTTTGAGCACACACCTTCGACTTTATATTTGAATTTTTTTGGGATTTTATTAGGAGAAATAATCAAAACTCCTATACCAGTGCCATCTTTATGACTTGAACCATCAAAATATGTTTTCCAAGGTTCAAGCTCAAGATAATTCGACACATTCTCATTTACAGCGTGGTCGACAATAAAGTCTGCTACCACTTGTCCGTTAACGACCTTTAAAGGTCTATATGTTAGGGAGTATTCAGCTAATGCCAATGCCCATTTACTAATTCGACTATGCAAAATAGGTTTGGATAACATATTCTTAATAATATCGAAATGAGACGAAACATAAACATCAACTGGCTTTATGTATTGCTTCAACTTTGTACAAGAGAAATACAAGCATAAACATAATTTCTCAACCATGCTATACCTAGTTTCTGTATCGTTCAAAACCCGACTAAGGTAATAAATGGCTCTTTCAACGCCATTTTCATCCTCTTGAGCCAACATGCTCCCTAAGGTTTTGTCTGACGCAGCTATGTACAATCTTATACTCCTATTTCTACAAGGAGGTGCCAATATTGGAGGATGACTCAAATATTCTTTGATTTTTTCGAAGGCCTCTTGTTGGGCACTGCCCCCAGTCAAATCTTTCCCTGTTCAATCGGAGTAAAGGTGAAAAGGCTTGAGTTTTTCCGCTGAGATTTGATATAAACCTTCTCAAGAAGTTAATCTTTCCCAACAGCGATTGTAGTTCCTTTTTTGTTGACGGCGCTTTTGCTTCCATGATGGCTTTGGTCTTATTTTGATTGATTTCGATCCCCTTCTTGTGGACCACAAAGCCTAAAAAGTCTCCCGCCTGCACACAAAAAGCGCATTTAAGAGGATTTATTTTAAGACTATGTCTTCGCATCCTTTCGAATGACTGTCGAAGATAATCAATATGGGTCTTCCCTGAAATAGACTTCACAACAATATCATCAATGTAAATTTGCATAAAAGTTTCTATGAAGTCATGGAAGATTGTATTCATTACTCTCTGATATGTTGCCCTAGCATTTTTTTAGGCCAAAAGGCATAACCACCCATTCGTAGGTGCCTAGGGCCCCGGGGCATCGAAACGCCGTTTTAGGGACATCATCTTCAACAATAAATATTTGGTTATACTCAGAATACCCGTCTAGCATACTTAGGTATTCGTGGCCAGCGGCAGAATCGACTAACATTTCTGCCACAAGCATTGAGTATTCATCCTTTGGGGTCGCAACATTCAGATCTCTGAAGTTTATGCAAACCCTTAAAGTCCCATTCTTTTTTATAACAGGTACTATGTTTGCAAGCCATTCGACATACCTGAACATTTGAATAAATCTGCAATGAAGAAGCCTTTCGACCTCCTCTTTTATCTTTGAAAGGATTACTGGTGTAAACCGTCTGGGATTTTACTTGACCGGGTTTTTCCCAGACTTGATTGGTAGCTTTCGTTCGACCAACTCCCTGATTAGACTAGGCATCTCGTTGTAATTCCACGCGAAATAGTCTCTGAACTCTTTCAATAGTTGGATTACTTCGACTCTGAGTATTGGAGTAATGTTGGCACTGATGTAAGTAGGCCTTTTTATTGCCCCCTCTCCCAGGTCGATTTCTTCAAGAGGATCTTGCGCTAGCATTCGAATATTGTTTGCCAATAGATCCTTCTCGAAACCCAAAGGCTCATCAACATAAATAGCATCGAGCCTCTGTTCTTCATCCCGAACCTGATCAGGTGGTTCTAGGTCGAAGTCCTTTCCAGGACCTCCTTCACATGAATCAATGATGGCCTTCTCAGCCATGTTTTTAACTTCAGCCTCTAAGGCCGGTTGTAACTTGTTCTCAGCTACTTAAGCCGAAATCTTTCTCATCACTTCGAGCTCAGACATCATCACTAAACTCACTTCCCCAACCCGTTGGGGTTATTCCAGGTACAGGCGCAAGATATGCAAAATCTTCCTCACCTACTACTTCCCTATCCCATCGAAATCCATTGACAGGATGCAGATGTAATGATCAATATGCCTCATCATCTGGGGTAAAAGAAAAATCGGCAGGGCTGCATGGAGCAATGCTAGCCAAATGCTTATCAAACAGGCGCTTGTCGAGATGATTGATTGGGGCTTTAAAATACCCTTGATCGGCTTCAATGTTTACAACGATGCCGTCTAGCCTCCATATGGTGATCCTTTGGTGCATGGAAGAAGGCACATCCCCAATTCCATGTATCCACTCCCTCCCCCAAAGCAAATTATAATTTGCCTTGGTCTCGACCACCATGAAAACGGTAGGCCTTGTGACCGTTCCAACAGTTAGGTCGACCTGTATAACACCATGGGTGGTGCCAACTTTCCCTTCATAATTTGACACAACCATGTTGTGTGGCTTGGTGTCTGTGTCATATTTGCCGATCTTCCTTAGCATAAAATGCTGCATTAAATTTACTGTGGCGCCGCAATCGACCAAAATCTCGTTCACTGGATCATTCTCAATTTTCCCAGTGATGAATAGAGGCTTTAGATGGTTTTTCATAGCCTCGTCAGGCCGCTCAACAAAGGCATTCTGCTCTTCGACGCAACCATTGTTCATTATATAGTAGCACACTGGTTTGTGTGCCACCATTTCTGCTTTTGTGTATACATCAATCTCTTCGGCCTCTGTAATCTGGTCAAACTCCCTAGGCAGGATTGAGACCACATTCACGATAATGTCTAATGAAGCATCAGAATTTGTATCAAAATTGTCAGTCATCATCTCATCTTCTACTATGGCCTGGTCATGTTTTTCTCTGGCCATTTCGACTTCAGTTTTGAGTAGTTTTCGCCCAATGGGAAAACTTTCGACAGCACCTGTTTGTCCCCTTCCGTTATTCTCGGCAGGTAAATTCGTACTTGATTCAGCTTTGTCTTTCGACTCAGCCTCCCTATGGGCTTTCCTTCTCCGATGTTCTCTCCTCCACTGCGACCTCGACATGGGATTTTTTCCCTTGTAATTTTCAGAAATATGGGCCGATTTGTTAGAATATTGACACTCCTTACGATAGGTAAGAGAAGAGCCTCTATTCACATCGAAATCCTTCCATTTCTGTTGACATTTGCCCTTATTCTCATTTGGCTTTATCCATTTTTCGTTAGAGAGTTCAGCAAATGGTTTGAAGGTAGCAAGTCTTGCTCCTGGTGCTCTAGCCTTTGACTGCGCTTGGTTCGACGCAGACCTTCTTGGGTCAAAACTCCTGGGACCATGATTGGCCTTCTCCCACTTTTGCTTAGCCTTTCGTACCCCCTCAAGATTCAGGGAAGCTTTTTTGTCGAACACAGCGCTACACCTGGGGCATAGCTGTAGCGAGTGATTTTTGTTAGTGACGCGACCACCTTATCGCTGGGTTTTCCTCACCGCAATGGTAGGAGGGGGTACTACTTTCTAATTTCTTATTTATCCCGTGAAGCTGGAAGGGAAAGGGAAGGTATCTAAAACTAACCTTGCACGCGAATGTTTAACTGAACATACGCTTAAAGAGATTTAGGGAGTCGGGGTCAGGTTATACAATGGGTAGTTGTCAATTACCCATCCTATATGTGGTTATCCATAGGATATTAGCTTTAGGTTTCGCTTTGTAATCGATAGTGTTTATCTTTTAATCGGTTGGGAAAGTTTCTTGGGAAGTATGAGTGAGAGTGAGTTTTGGTTTGATGTTTTTTGTAAGGTACTGGACTTAAGGATTGATTGGTACGAAGGTACTGGACCTAGGGGTTTTTTGATTAATATGCTCGCTAAGATTTCACAATCTTATGCCTATGTATTCCCGTTTAAACGAAACAGGGAAATCAGAGCAATCGTAGTTCCGCCTATTCTAAGGGAGGAAAAGGATGTTTTGGTGTCTTGTTCAAAGCCCAAGACAGAGGCTAAAAGGTTTATTTGTGTCTTGTTCAAAGCCCAAGATTAAAGCTAAAAGGTTTGACTGAGAGAGAACTTGTCATCTCTAAAGAGGTATTATTGATTTTTGTGTGCCTTGATCAAAGCCCAAGGTTGAAGCTAAGAGGTTGATGGACTCCACTGGGGAAATCCTTACCCAAAGCCTAAGAGGAGGCTGGGTAAGACCAGCTCAACAAGAGTGGGTCTATATTGGTGTCTTGTACAAAGCCCAAGATTGAGGGAAAAAAGAGACTGACTCTTTTGGGGATATCATTATACAAAGCCTAAGAGGAGGCTAAAGGAGACTTTTCCTGGGAAAATGTGCTATCTGTCTTGAACAAAGCCCAAGGTTGAGGCTAAAAGGATTTTGACTCCGCTGGGGAGGTTTGTATGTATCTTGTACAAAGCCCAAGATAGAAGCTGAAAAGAAGATTGACTCCGCTGGAGAGAAATCTTTATCTATCTTGTACAAAGCCCAAGATTAAGGCTAAAAGAGACTTTACTGACTCGGCTGAGGATATTTTAAGTATCTCATACAAAGCCCAAGATAGAGTCTGAAATGATTTTCACTCTGCTTGGGAAATTATTTGTCCCGAGCTTAAGAGAAGGTTATGAAATTTTATATCTCGTACAAAGCCCAAGATAGAGGCTAAAAGGGTTGACTCAACAAGAGAGTCTGGAACGTGATTGACTCAACAAGAGAGTCGGACAAGTGGTTGACCTAACAAGAGAGTCTGAAAAGGTGATTGACTCAACAAGAGAGTCTGAAAAGTGGATGACACAACAAGAGAGACTGAAAAGGTGATTGACTCAACAAGAGAGTCTGAAAAGTAGATGACTCAACAAGAGAGTCTGAAAAGGTGATTGACTCAACAAGAGAGTCTAAAAAGTGGATGACTCAACAAGAGAGTCTGAAAAGGTTAGCTCCGTTGGGGAGAATCATTGTACGAAGCCCAAGAGGAGGCTGACTACGCTGAGGAAGGATCATTATACAAAGCCTAAGAGGAGACTAACTTCTGCTGGGAATTATTGAGATCCCGAGGCAGGTCCAAGTGGGGAATTAACTCTTGCCGAGGGTTGCAGAAGAGTTGAGATATCAAATACCTTGACGTTCTAATTTGAGACAGTGTTAGACTGACCCTGGCTGGGGGATTTTAGGAGAGAGACTGGGTTTTAGAACCCACAAGTTTTAGCTCTGCTGGAGATTAATCCAGAATCCGGGGTTTCTTCCTATGTTTGGAGGGAACTTGAGAATGTCTTTGAGACTCAAGAGGATTAGACTGTCCAAGTCTACCGGTGTGGAAGAGTTTTATATTTTGTATGATGCCCAAGAGGAGGCCGACTCTTTTAAGGGATGAGTATCAACCCTAAAATTAATCTGAGGTTTTGACTCCTTTTTAGAAAGACAGCTCTAATGAAGGATGACTAAGTTCTATCCTATACCTTTAGGAGGTCTTCAGGGTCCTTGTATTAAGCCCAAGAGAAGGCATGAGAACTTCTAAGAAGCCGAAGGGTCCTTGTACAAAGCCCAAGAGGAGGCGGGGATGCTTTTAGGAAGCCTGTGGGTCCTAAACCAAGAAAAGTTCAAGAAATTCTATTCACCGAGAATAGATCATTTAGTGAAAGTTCAGAGGTTTGAAGAAACTCAAGAGATACTATTCACCGAGAATAGATCAACTCTGGGGAGTATAATTTCTTTGACAATTTCTAGGGGTGACAGTCTGAAAAAAGGTTCACGAGGAATACTGCATTTCTCTTTGTTTCATATTGTTTAAGCCCAAGAGAAGGCAAGACTGTATCTGGAAATCCTACGGGGATCTAGTTTTGACTGTATTTAAAGAGTGACCAACATGGCTTTACCTAGTTCTAGACCTAGTTGCCGGGGAAAACTCTAAATAACTATACTGGTATATATACAGTTGATATATGACAAGTATTTAAAATGGTTATGAAAGAAGACTAACCATGCGCAGCTTCCCACAATACAGTTTTATATATATATTTGAAGTCGAGTAAACGAAAGCTGATAAAAACTTACACGTGAGCAAGCTTCCATGCTGTATTGTTAGTTGTTCCAAGAAATTAAAGAAAGTTTTGATAACAACTGTATATTTGAACCTAAATCAAAAGGGAAGTTATTTTAAAAAGATCGCTGGGGCTTATACTCAAGGAGAGGTCCAGAGAGTTTGAAAATGAATAAAGATGGGTCTTATAGCTCAAGAAGAAGCCCAGATGATTTTGTTAAAAAGGTGACGATCGCGCCGTTGTTTTGAAAATGTACAGAGGGACTTATACAATAAGTGAGGCCCACAATGGTTTATTTACAAAAGGATTGGGTCTTACACTCCATTAAGAGGCCCAAGGATATTTTAAAAGAAAACAAATGGGACTTACAACACGAGGGTAGGCCCATGTTATTTCGTAAAAAAGGCGACGATCGCGCCGGGGTTTCGAAAAGTACAAAGGGACTTATACAATGACTGAGAACCAACACTATTTATGTACAAAGGATTGGGTCTTACACTCTATTAGAGGTCCGTGAGTGTTTGAAAAAGATTGATGAGGGTGGAATTAATCAAAACCCTAGTTTGGTTTAAAATGGAATTAATTTTGTTTAAAAATTAATAAAAAAGATATTGAAAACATGTGAGAAATGAGTGGTAATATTGGATCAATGTTTCAAAAATCATGTTTTTATCCACAAAATGATTGAAAACCACTTAAGTTTGGAAAACCAAGAAGGAAAAAATAGTTTAAATGTTAAAAAAACAAATAAAAATTAATTCTTTGCAAAAATATCAAGTATATGAAATAAATAATATTTTGTTGGGAAATTTTTGTAAAATAAAATATTTTAACATTTTTGTGAATTATTAAAAAAAGAATAAACTCAAAATCATTAAAATTCAGAGAGAAATTAATTTTTGAATCAATTAAATAAAATCAGAAAATTTAAATATTTGAAAGTTTGAAAAAGGGCGCCAAGAACACCTTGGTTTTGCCCGCGTGCTCTGTTTTGCCCAGATTTGCATTTTCTCATCAATCTCACTGAATACTTGATGAAATCACACAATCCACATATCGATCTACTCGTTTTCACCTCACGATCATGTCTATGGTCTTTAATTTCATTTATTTTAAGCATGGAATAAGAAATCAAAGAGAAACCTCAAGAACCCTAATTTCTGCATGAAGGCTAAGAAATTCCATACACGATTCGTACAAAGCAATTAATTGAGGGGAAACACTCTATACATAATCATATGGCAAAAATATTATGCGAGGAAATATGCATGAATCATGAGATGACCAAGTTGAGGCTTACCTCTTGCAGCTGGTGATCGAGTTCTAGGTTGGAGGTGTTACAGCTTGGTTCCAATGATGTGGACAACTTCCCTAGGTGCTATGGAGTGTGTCTGAATGCTTGAAGTGGATTGAATTGAGCTGGAACTTGATTTGGCACCTCAACTGCAAATCTGTCAAAAGTTTATGCAGATGGTTGGTGATTTTGTGAAATTGGTGTTCCAGATGTTTTGTGAGAGTTTGGATCACTTCTATATGTTATATGTGAGGTGTGTGTGATTGGTTTGGTTGGAATTTATCTCAAAATCAAAACCCGATAGTGACTTGAGTTAGAAGGCAAATTTGGAGTGAAAGAGGTGATTTTGAGGAAAGCATCAGTTTGGGTGCTTTGTGTAGCGGTAAAAATCGTGAGTGTAAGCTATTGATTAACTTAAATCATAAAGCAAGAGTCGCCACCGCACTTAAATTTTATCTAAAAAAGGAAAGGAAAAAGAGCGAACAAAACCTAAAGAGTTCTAAAAAACAAGAACAAATTAACAGAGACTGGGTAAGGGGGGTTGGTTACGCAACAGGAAGGTGTTAGCACCCAAAACGTCTATAATACCCTATAGGAATCCTTTGAAATATCTACCGCTTTTGGTTTGAAAAGGTTTGCTTGAAAAGAGATTGGGGATATGAGAGGAGAATTATTTTTTAATATTTTTTGTGTTTGGAGAGACTTATCGCCTCATGCCTACGTACCCACGATGTGCAATGTAGGATCAAAACCTTGTAGTTCGTGGTACAAAGAACAAAAATTTGTTTGTTTTGGTTGATTTTAAGTATAAAGACAAGTCGTCATTTCCAAGCGAACATGGCTGATTGGCAATCTCACTCAAGAACAAACCTTCAGAGGAGGGCAAGAGAACCAAAGCTTGTGATCTTGTTTGTGGTATGAGATGCAAAAAGACATATGGGATCTTAGGGGTAAAAATTAGGGTACTACACTTTGGTGTACTCAAACTGAGCACAAATGAGCTCTATTTATGGTAGAGCAAGTTTGTTTTGCAAGCAATAGTGAATGGAAACTACAGCAGGCCTTTGGCCAATGTGGATCAAATGGAATCTCAAGTCTCCTCTAGCCATTGACTTGAGATTAGAGTACAGGCATATGGTTCTTTGATTCAAGGATAAGGCTTGACTGAAGTGTTCATCTTGGCTCTGATACATGCCACCTCTAAGCATCCATTGAATTCCTCAAAACATAATTAGGGTGCCAAACCTATATGTAGTTTCAAAGACTTGAGAGGCTTATGGATAAGTGTTTGTCCCTTGGTTGTTCCTCCTTGAGGTGTGCAGATAGATAAGCATGCTTGAAATTGCACAATTTGGGCAATTCGAGCACTAATGCACAAATCTGCCTTGCCAAGACAGTTTGCAGCAAGGCATGTTACAGCTGTCATAACTCCTAGTTCAGAAGGAGTTTGATGGAGTTCTTGGGCATTTTAGAAAGCCCTCATATGACACAACACATGTGTGATCATAGTTTGTCTTGAAACTTTTTGGATCCAAGTGAAAAATGCCCCTACATTTTGAAAAAAAGCAAGACAGATTCTGACTTAGTGAAAATTTCACTTAGTGTTGGAAAAAGTGACATTTCATGTTTTCAGCCATTTTGATCACTCCATAACTAAAAATCCATGAGGAATTGGAATGAGGCATAGTTGACACTTTTAAATTATGCCATGAGAGCTACAAATCCATCTTTGGATCATCCAAAATGTTTGCTTGGATCTCAAGTTATGATCCTTGGAAGTTGGTACTCTAACCACTTTGTTTCATAACTTAGAAAAATTCTAAGTTTTTTATGGTTACCCCTTTTACAAGTTAACTCACTTTTCTTGATTTTTCTTGATGAATGATGATTTTAATCACATATTAACATTAATTTAGGGTTAAGGAACCTTGGTTGACCAAAAAATCAAAAAGTCAAACTTTGACTTTATGTACAGTTGACTTTTTATCAGATGAAATCCAAACTGTGCGATCCTTTGTGAAATCAAGTCCTTGACCTAAATCAAACCTAATGGATGGACTTCTTAGGTGATATAGGGTGTATTGAATCATGTCCCAAGGTTTGAGAGCATGTCTTGGTCAAAAGTCAAAGGTACAGTTGACTTTTTCCCCAGAACCCTAATTGTGGTCCAGATGAAAATGAAACTTGTGAATCAAGTTTCCTGGGTTAATCCATTGTTGCAAATGGATCAATATAGTGTATTAGAGACCCCCAAATCATGTCTTGAGCTCTTCGCTCATGTTTTGTCCCAAAAGTCAACTTAGGCGTGAATTAGGTCAAGAAACCCTAATTCCTGATTTTTGGGTAAATGCATCCCCTGAGGTTAAATTGACTTGATGATTGGGTCCATGAGTTCCCTTAGAGTATCTTGGGTTGTGCTTTGAAACATTGGCTCATGCCCAGAGGAAAATTTCCACTTGGAGGCCTTGGTCGACCAAAACCCTAATTTGGTGACACTGGCGATCTTGAGGCTAAATCCACTTTGAATGTAGTAACTTTGTGCTTGGTTCTTGATGTGGGAGTCCTCTTGATCCTTTATGGGTGTTGGAGAGTTTTGACAAGTTGAAGATCATGTCAATTCTTGATTGATCCTTTGTCTAAGTGCTCAGAGAGGGCTCAAAACCCTAATTCTTATTTGTGGTGAATGCTCACCCATCTTTGGAGAGACTGATGAGGCATGATGATTCATCCATATTATGATGATCATTTACACAATGATGGGAATCTTAGTGGTCAAAATTTGGGGTATGACAGATGCCCCTATTTAATCTTCTTGGACCCGAAGGTGTGAATGGCGAAGGTATTCAGGCATTCGGGGTGCAAGAGGATTAAATATCGGAATACCCCAAATTTTGATGGTGGTTATGAATGGCAGCTTGCTCATCCATCTTCTTTCGCTAAGCAATGATGCTTAGAAAAGGTAAACTTTCCCTCTATCCTGGTCTTCAGTCAAGGAACTGGTCTCAGTTTTCTTTTGAAATAAACTTCCCCTCGATGCTGGTTTCCTTACCAAGGAACTTGTCTCAGTGTGATGCCCTGTATAATATATGCCTAGAATAATACAATACAAGAATTTTATTTGGTACTGACACCATCATAAGTGACTAATGGCATAATTCACATACGCGACCATTTCTAATACTTAATACAATCTATGGTACAAGACATGGAAATTAGCCAAAACAAAAATCTAAGATCAATATACAATATCCTCAATTGTATACTACAAATACACAGCGGAATAAGCTAAACTAAGCTTCTCTTGAAACATCCAAGCATAGCTCCACTTGTAAATCAAACCTGCAAATACCTCTAGAAAATAATCAACAATAGTGGGGTGAGATACATCAAATCTCAGTGAGTTCCCTATCTTATGGATTCTCTCGGGTTTACAGGGTTCTAACAATCCTAACTCAAGTCAAGCGGAAGGGAAATGACCTTGAGTTCACAATCTCACACTATATGTAAACATGTTCATGAGTTCACCAACTCAAGATATCACTAATCGTTAACCTGTACCAAGGCATCCCTTTATTCCCGTCCGCTTCTACGTCTAGAAGTTGACCCGAGTCATGGATCCTTGTAGTTACTTGGCATACGAAATGGATTCGGAATTAAGGGACGCATTATCTCCTTAATTCGTCACTTCACATGGCCTCTCTTCCATCACAAGTCTCTACCTGTAGGTTCCATTTGTACTATAACATTGGGAATCACACCTGCCAAGTAAATGTGCCTGCATTTCAGAGGAGCTCTAGACTCATGAATGCCTCTCAAGGACAATGGTTACGATTGCATGATCATACACACAACTGTGATTGTATTCGACAATCACAAGGCCACATTAGCCTTAAGGCTTTTTTTGCCTTTTCTCATAAAAGACAAAGGTTACACATGTTCCATACTAGTGTTTCACTCTCTCCTAGACCAATACTCATCACGGATGCACCTTTCTACATCGAGTGCCCGAGCATCGCCATCTAGGTTATCTACTCTAGGTCAGGACTCGTCAAGGATGCACATCTATACATCGAATGCACGAGCGTCGCCATCCAGAGTTTCTATCACAATTCTATTCACAACCTAGAATTATAACAATCTTAACTATGCCATTTGCTTTGGGGGTAAAGTTTCCTCACTCTTCCTAATTCATTTTAAGCATGCATATTCTCTCGATCATGTTTAACAATAATTAATTACACATAGCATAACATAATTTGCATAATAGAAACACATATAATAATTCAATCATAAGTCACATAACTCTTGGTTTCCCTCCGATCATTTAATCGGGTAACAAAACAATATTTCACACTTTTATCCAATAGGATACTTTCACAGCTTTCCAACGGCTATCATTATGCCTCGATCGGATTTACGATCTAAAAGATATGGATTTTCAACGTGTCCCATAAACATTATTTTCATTCATTTTTCACTAAATAATTAATCCCCTATCATACCCATAATTTTCACTTTTTATTGGGTAGAATATTCTCATGGCTTTCCATCGGTACCAAGAACGCCTAAATCGGAACCACGGTTCGGAAGTTATGAATTTTTAAAGAAAAGAATTTATTTGGAAAATTCCCAGGAGCGCCCGGCGGTCCATGCTTCGCCTGGCGGTGCCCCTGTGCATGTGCTTTGCCCGGCGAAGCAGCGACATAAGTCCTAATTCCACAAAATCAGAAATTCCAGTAGCGTTCCATGCTACGCCTCTCCACTTTTGCCTGGCGCAAGCCCGTGTCTCCCGGTGCTCAATGCGCCGCCCGGGGGTGCGTATCAGAAGAAGAATTTCTCTGCTGCGTTTTTAGGGTTCCAACCACCCAAAATCCATCCTTTCCATACCAGATCATTTCAAAACAACAAAGCAAGTATCATCAATTGATCACATGCACATTACGACTACACTACGCAATTTATATCGAATTTCGTCCATTAGATTCCATTTTCTCTCAAATCTAACCTAAGTTCTAAACTTATATTTCTAGAACTTAAAGTGTCTAACTAGAATCCACCTGATAATCGAAGAGGAGTTTGAAGAAGATGATGAATTGATGATCCATGAACTTCTTCTTCCCACGTTCTTCTTCTTTCTCTTCTTTCCTTTTCTTCCTTTCCTTTCCTCTTCTTCTTCTTTTCTATCTTTTCTTTTATTTTATATATATATATATATATATATATATATAACCTTATTATATAATATAATCCAACAGGGTAAAATATCTCCAATTGATATTTTGTCGTCTCAACCCAATTGATTAATTATTAGAGTTACCTTAAAATCCTTTCTCAAGTGAAAATAATTGATCTGTCTCTTTATTAAATAATTGGATCTCTTCGGAGTTCCCCGATTGCTCTATTGATCCCACTTAATAATACTTAGAGCACTTAGATACTCATTTGATCTCATCTGATATCCAATTGAGCATTTAAATAATATGGGGTATTACACTCTCCCCCCTTAAATTGAAATTCGCCCCTGAATTTCCTCTACTCGACAACAACCGCAACTTGTATCACTATCTTAGATCCACACTTAACTTTACTTCCGTTAGAATTTCTAACATAATCCAAAAATCCAACTTAACTTCACAGACCAAAATCCGTATTTTCACAATTAACAAACTTATCGTCCTTAATCATACTCTTATTCCCATATTGGGTCAACTTTCAACTTGTTTTTTCCCAAAATTCATCTGTTGTTTCTTACTAAAAGACTTGGTCATATCTTACCTTCGGAAGAAATATACTATTCTATGCTCTTCTACTAAGTCATAACACAAAACCATAATACCTTGTCTTGGTTTAGGATAACAAACACTCATCAAATCTTTGTGAGGTAAAACAGTGATTTCTTTACTTCATACAATTACCAACAACTATCCTTTCATACATCCTTTAACATTTGAACCACTTCACAATTATTCAAACGACTTCTTTACCAGTTTCATCTGGTATGATGTTGTACATCGTACCCATCACGTCCGATATTTCATCTCTTTCGTACCACGCCAAAAGATAACACACTTAGAACGAGATCTTCTTATTCCTATTCTTATAAGTAACCATCCATCTGATTCTTATTAATCCGACTGAACTCTTTCATCTGTCACCTTCCACTGTACAACTCCAATTCTAACAATGGAATACAACCAATTCTTAAGCATTACCAAGTAGCTAACAGTCCACAGAGAAACACACTTATTCACTGGGATCCTTACTAACCAACGACACCAGAAATTTACTGACGTCCTATGGTAGGGAAATTTCCTTGCCAACACGCAATACCTTAACATCTGTCCAACATTCTCCAGACAATAATGTCATAACCCAAATTTTGACCTAAGATTTCCCATCATTGTGTAAATCATCATCACAATATAGATGAACCATAATGCCTCACTAATCTCCTCAAAGAGGGGTGAGCATTCACCACAACCAAGAATTAGGGTTTTGAGCCCTATCAGAGCACTTAGACAAAGGATCAATCAAGAATTGACATGATCTTCAACTTGCCTAAACTCTCCAACACTCATAAAGGATCAATAGGACTCCCACATCAAGAACCAAGCACAAAGTTGCTACATTCCAAGTGGATTAAGCCTCAAGATCGCCAGTGTCACCAAATTAGGGTTTTGGTCGACCAAGGCCGCCAGGTGGAAATTTTCATCTGGGCATGATCCAATTCTTTAAAACATAACCTATGATACTCCAAGGGACCTCATGGACCCAATCATCAAGTCAATTTAACCTCAGGGGATGCATTTACCAAAAATCAGGAATTAGGGTTTCTTGACCTAATTCACCCCTAAGTTAACTTTTGGGAAAAAACATGAGCCAAGACCTCAAGACATGATTTAAGGGTCTCTAATACACTACATTGATCCACTTGCAACAAGGGATTGATCCAAGAAGCTTGATTCACAGGTTTCATTTTCATCTGGACCACATTTAGGGTTTTGGGGAAAAAGTTAACTGTACCTTTGACTTTTGACCAAGACATGCTCCCAAACCTTGGGACATGATTCCATACACCCTATATCACCTATGGAATCCATATTTTAAGTTTTATTTAAGTCAAGGACTTGATTTCATAGAGGATCGCACAGTTTGGATTTCATCTGCTGAAAAAGTCAACTGTACAAAAAGTCAAAGTTTGACTATTTGATTTTTTTGGTCAACCAAGGTTCCTTAACCCTAAATGATGTTAATGTGTGATTGGAATCATCATTCATCAAGAAAAACCAAAGAAAGTGAGTTAACTTGTAAAAGGGGTAACCATAAAAAACTTAGAAATTTTCTATGTTATGAAACAAAGTGGCTAGGGTACCAACTTCCAAGGATCATAACTTGAGATCCAAGTAACCATTTTGGATGATCCAAATATGGATTTGTAGCTCTCATGGCATACTTTAAAAGTCTCAACTACATCTCATTCCAATTCCTCATAGATTTCAAGTTATGATTGGATCAAAATCACTAAAAACATGAAAATGTATCTTTTTCCAACACTTAGAAAAATTCTGCCCAAGGCAGATTTCAAGTGAAACACCAAAACTTGGAGGGTTGTTTCACATAGTTTTAGGCTGAATCAATTCAAGGTGTAAACATCAAAGTTGTTGTGCATATTGCTAGCAATTCAAAGGGTCCACCAGCATGAAAAAACTCCATGAAAATCAAGAGATATAGCAGCTCAAAGTCATGCTGCTGCAACTGTTTTGGAAAAATCAGTTTGCATGTTTTTTTGCCTTACACGATTTCTGAGTCAAGACCAATGATCCCTATGCCACATTCATCCAATCTGATCCTCATCCGTCTAATCCAACCTACAAAGCTGATTAAAAAAGCGAAGGGATCTTCCAACTTGAGGTTAATGCATTTTGGCACATATGCCTTGAATTCAAAGGCATTTATGTGAAATAGTGCACTGTCAACAAAGCCACTCTACTCAGTCAAGATGCTCACTTAAAAAACAATTAAATGATCTGAAGAATGTGGATTCGGTCAAGACATAGCCCTGCTCTTGGGAGAGGCTAGTTTGCCTTGCATGAGAAGAAATGCCACCAAGCCAAAGCCATTGAATGTGATCTGATCCAGCAACCATTCACTATTCCTCCAAGACAATAGTTGATCCACTATAAATAGAGGTCCTAAATGGTCATTCAAATCACCCCAAAGCAGCTTACAACATTGCTTTCTCTCATTTCCTTCTTAAACTCCAAATTTCATTGTTCTTGAGAAAGCACTAATGGGTTTTGAGTTGGAGGCCAATGCAACTCAAACCAATGATTCACACACATCATATATAACATATAGGAGGTGTCTGAACACTCACCTCCCATCTGTAACATTAAAATCACCAAATGGCCATTCAATTGCACAAAACTCATGACTTCCTGTAGAAGGAATCAGGTTGATCAATCCAGAGGTTTTCTAATCAACCTAAGCATTCAAACACGTCCATTGAGGTACAAGGAAGCTATCCAAATCGTTGGAACTCATCTGTAACACCTCCAAACCAGAATTCGATTCTCACTTGCAGAGGTAAAACTTGAACTCTCAAACTCAATGAATCATGCATCATAAACATGTTTTCTTGTTATCATTGTGTTTCTGGATGTTTATAGATCATTTACCCTCAATCAATTATTGCTTACAATTCATGTATAAGATTTCATTGAGTTCATGCCAATTTTAGGGTTCTTCAGGTTTTATCATGCTATGTTCTGATTCAATTAATTTCAATAAAATTGGGTATTGCCATTGTGTTCGTCATCTGAAAACGCATGATTTTCATATTTGGATCGTGTGAAATGGTTGAGAGACGAATGAGATATGGACCTTCACGTATCTGAGCTTGAGGTTGAAGATGGCCATGGCGCCATGCTTCAGAAATTGAACTTGTTTTACTATATAATTTTCCTTTGCCATATGTTTAATGAATTGACATTGCGCCCCAGTGGTTGATCAGCTGGTTTGTGAGTATTGGCAAGCGAGAGGTCTGGGGTTCGAATCCCCCTTGCCCCAGATCCTCTTTTTACTATTTTTTCCATTTTTTTAATATTTGTTATATTGTTTTAAATAATTTGGAAAATTAATAACTTTCTCAAATTTTAATGATTTTTTATTGGTTCTTTTTGCAAAAAATCACAAAAATGTTGAAATATTTTATTCCACAAAAAAATCATATTTATATTAATTATTTAATATAGTTGGTATTTTTGTAAATAAATTCATTTTTTAATTGTTTTAAATACTTTTAAAAGTGGATTTTTATCTTGAAAATCAAGACCAAATGAGTTTTAATTCATCTTTTGTGATTAAAACATCATTTTTCAAACCTTAACCAAAAATCACAAGTTGTCTATTCAAGCTTATTTGGTATTTTATCATTATTTATTGATTTTCTTTAACAATTTACTTTTAAAAATGATGAAATTAGGGTTTCTTTGATTTTCACCCTCACAAATCTTTTTCAAACACTCATCGGCCTCTAATAGAGTGTAAGACTCAATCCCCTTTGACCAAAACCATCTCGGGCCTCAGATATTGTATAAGTCCCGACACGATAAAAAATCTCGGCGCGATCGCCAATTTAAAATAACTTTTGGGCCTCTCCTTGAGTTGTAAGCCCCATCACTTGTACAAAAACACTTTTGGGCCTCTAATAGAGTGTAAGACCCATTCCTTGTAAATAAGAAACCTTGTTGGGCCTCAGACATTGTATAAGACCCACTGTGTTTTCAAAAACCTCGGCGTGATCGTCGTTTTCAAACAAACCATCTGGGCATACCCTCGTGTTGTAAGTCCCATCTTTATTTTTCAAAATAATCTTTGGGCCTCTCCTTGAGCTGTAAGACCCATAACTTTGTACAGAAAACCTCTTTGGGCCTTAGTCATTGTATAAGTTCCGATACGATATTCAAAACAATGGTGTGATCACTGTTAAACCTTGGGCCTCTCTTTGAGTATAAGCCCCAACAATCTTTTCAAAGCAATTTCCCTTTTGATTTAGATTCAAATATACATTGTTATCAAAACTTTCTTTAATTTCTTTGAACAACTAACAAAACAGCATGGAAGCTTGCTCACCTGTAAGTTTTTATCCGCTTTCATTTACTCGCTTTAATATATATAACTGTATTGTGGGAAGCTGTGCATGGTTAGTCTTCTTTCATTCTTTTAAATACATGTCAGATATATATAACTGTATTATGGAAAGTTGTGCATGGTTAGTCTTCTTTCATACTCCTTTAAATACTTGTCATATGTCAACTGTATATATACCAGTATAGTTATTTAGAGTTTTCCCCAGCAACTAGGTCTAGAACTAGGTAAAGCCATGTTGGTCACTCTTAAATACAGTCAAAACTAGATCCCCATAGGATTTCCAGATATAGTCTTCCCTTCTCTTGAGGTTAATCAATATGGAACAAAGAGAATGGCAATATTCTCAGTGAACCTTTTCTCAGACTGTCACCCTTAGAAATTGTCAAAGAAATTCTACTCCCCGGAGTTGATCTATTCTCCGTGAATAGAATCTCTTGAGTTTCTTCCAAATATTCGAACTTTCCTGGAATGATCTCTTCTCTGTGAATTGCATTTCTTGAACTTCTCTTGGTTTGGGGACCCACAGGCTTCCTAAAAGCATCCCCGCCTCCTCTTGGGCTTTGTACAAAGACCCGTCGGCTTCTAAAAAGTTCTCATGCCTTCTCTTGGGCTTCGTACAAGGACCCTGACGACCTCTTAGAGGTATAGGACAGAACTTAGTCATCCTTTGCTAGAGCTGTCTTTCTTAAAAGAGTCACAAAAGCCCTCAGACCAATTTTAGGGTTTATACTCATCCCTTAAACGAGTCGGCCTTCTCTTGGGCATTGTACAAAGATAGACCACACTAATAGACTTGGACAGTCTAAATCTCTTTGAGTCTCAAAGACATTCTCAAGTACCCTACAAACATAGGAAGAAACCCCGGATTCTGGATTAATCTCCAGCAGAGTTAAAGCTTGTGGGTTCCAAAACCCAGTATCTCTCCTAAAATCCCCAAGCCAGGGTCAGTTTATCATCAGTATAACACTATCCCAAATCAGAACCTCAAGGCATCTGATCTATCAACTCTTCTGGATTCCCCTTCAAGAGTTAATTCCCCACTTGGACTTGCCTCGGGATCTCAACAATTCCCAACAGAAGATAGCCTCCTCTTAGGCTTTGTATAATGATCATTTCCTCAGGAAAGTCAGCCTCCTCTTGGGCTTTGTACAATGATTCTCCCCAGCGGAGCTAACCTTTTCAGACTCTCTTGTTGAGTCAATCACCTTTTTAGACTCTCTTGTTGAGTCAACTACTTTTCAGACTCTCTTGTTGAGTCGTTTACTTTTCAGACTCTCTTGTTAAGTCAACCACTCTCATAAGACTTTCTTGTTGAGTCAACCACTCTCATAGACTCTCTTGTTGAGTCCATCACTTTTTTGTACTCTATTGTTGAGTCCACCATTTTTAGCCACAATCTCGGGCTTCGTACGAGACAGATAAAAAGCACTCTCTTGTTGAGTCAACCCTTTTTAGCCTCAATCTCGGGCTTCGTACGAGACAGATACGAGCACTCTCTTGTTGAGTCAAACCCTTTTTCGCCTCAATCTTGGGCTTTATACAAGACAGATAAGTACCTCCCCAGTGGAGTTAGCCTCCTCATAGGCTTCATATAATGATATCCCCAAAGAGTCAGTCTCTTTTAGCCTCCGTCTTGGGATTTGTACAAGACACCAATATATCCACTCTCTCGTTGAGTCTGTCTCATACAACTTCCTTTTAGGCTTTGTATAAGGACTTCCCCAGTGGAGTCAATCAACCTCTTAGCTTCAACCTTGGGCTTTGATCAAGGTACACAAAAATCAACAATCCCTCTTTAGAGATGACAAATTCTCTTTCAGTCAACCTTTTAGCTTTAATCTTGGGCTTTTAACAAGACATAAATACTCCTTTTAGCCTCTGTCTTAGGCTTTGAACGAGACACCAAAACATCTTTTTCCTCCCTTAGAATTGGAGGAACTACGATTGCTCTAATTTCCCTATTTCGTTTAAACGGGAATACGTAGGCATAATATTGCGAAATTTTAGCGAGCATACTAATAAAAAAACTCTAGGTCCAGTACCTTCATACACAAATCAAAGCTTAGGTCCAGCACCTTACCAAAAATATCAACAAAAACTCACTCACTCATATTTCCCAAGAAACTTTCCCAAACCATTAACAGATAAACACCATCAAGTACAAAGAAAAACCTAAAGCTAATATCCTGTGGATAACCACATATAGGATGGTTAATTGATAACTCCCCATTGTATAACCTAACCCCGGACCCCCCAATCTTTTTAAGCGTTTGTTCATTTAAACATTCGCGTGCAAGGTTAGTTTTAGATACCTTCCCTTTCCCTTCCAGCTTCATGGGATAAATAAGAAACCAGAAAGTAACACCCTCTTCTACCATTGCGGTGAGGAAAACCCAACGATAAGGTGGTCGCGTCACTGACAAAAATCGCTCGCAACAGATAGGTGTAGGAATTACATTGCTATAACCATAACATATATAACTCCAAATTAATTCTAAACTCAAACCAATACATCCCAAAATAACTTAACAACCTCTGGTTCTAGTTACCACCTTCCAAACCGACCATTCTTACGGGTTTCTGACTTACTTAAGATTCCTTGTTGATTCGAGATCTCAACCAATAACAACGTAACACCAACATAGAACTATAATCATAAGTGAGTTACCACTACTAAAACTTAAACCATTCAAGGCACAATTGTGAGTTTCCATTCCACTCACCAATTCACATACAACACTCCACATACACCCACCATCGAAGTCCATGCCACGTTTCTCAATTGAATCCACTTTCTCATTCGTTCCGTTTCATAACTGATTCCAAGTTACATGCTTAATTCCGGAACGTCCAATTCTTACTCGTACTTGGAAAGATAAATTTCAAATTTCCTTCTTCTGGGTAAAGTACAACTGTACACGTCTGGTACCACTCTCGCAGAGTTTAAATCCAAAACCATGAACTCACAGAAGATAACAAATACGAAACTTTGACCAACCGCTCATAACTTAATTACACTAATTACGCGCCGAATTATTCCTTGCGAGCTCAATACTTTGTGAGTATTTTCCAACCTCGTCCTTAAGACTCTCTACAGTAATGATAACAATACACTTAAGACTTTCCCATACTTAACACAATTTCACAAGATTATTTCTCCAAAAGTCAACTCCCTTATCGTCTGAATAAATGGTCAACTACGCAACACCTTTCCAGAAGTTTCAATTTCAAAAACACACTTCCCTCTTTCATTAACTTGTAGTCCCGTTTTCCATCCACTTAATACTCTCCACTTGGAGTAACATAAAGTAACAAAATGCAGATGATGGTTCCTAAGGGATTTCACAATTTACACACCTGTTAATCGATTAACCATCTGAGTTAATCGGTTAACTCCTCAAAATTCAGTGCAAAGCACCATCCTTGCACGTGTTAATCGGTTAACCCCATCACATTAAACGGTTAACACTGCTGCAAAAACTGAAAAACCAATTTCTTATAATTCAAAAGTCATCACAACTCATACTTGATTCGTCCATAAGCAAAATCCAACACACAACCATTATACGGCACCACAAAGCGATGGACATCTCATATCAAACCTACAACCTTGTTTTCTCACTTGAATTCCTTGGTGAGAAATAAAACAACTACTCCTTGGTTCAACAAAAGGTAGATTCCAAATATTCTGATTATTCACAAATACAGAAGTTTCTCTATACTTGAAAATAAATCGGGGTAATGCACCCTCTTGAAGAACCTTTCCATCACTTCGCACACATTAACCGGGAGTTCTTACCCTTCCCTATCCATTGCACACCATACTTACACCCAATTACTTAATGGAAAAAATCTCAACCGACAATTCTCATTAACTATTTACAAAACACTTCTGGTATAATCCATTCCATGATTTACACTTAGTCCGTAATAAGTCCTGATTTGCTCCTTGTGGTTTTACCATAATCTTACTTCTTAAAATACAATACTCACTGTTCCACAAAGTACATCTCTTCACACTTGTCTCAATGATAATAATCCATCACGTACACTTGTGACCACGATGCTACTACTACGCTTGTTCTCACTACCAACGTGTAACTTTCTCATTTCACATCATACTACTAGGGTTCTCTTGGGTGAGCCATCCGTGATTACACTTCCTTAACTATAGGTTCATCAAAATCTTAAAAACTCCACTGCACACTCGCCCAAAATACATTTCGTTGTCACTTCCTTATAACATACTGTTAATACCGTTTTCCACACTGCGTTTACTTCGCTCTCCATGGTAATCCTCTTAGGTCCAAATATAAAATCATCATACTACAATTTCCTTAAATCTAAGATACTTACTCTATTCCTTAACACACACTTCTTCCGGTCTGTATCACTACACTTTCTGTCACTAATTAAAGTTCAAACTTTCTCCGACATAATACCTTATACTGTTCCTTGGGTAATTTAACAAATTCCAAATTCCAAATTGGTCTCTTACTGAAAATATAAAACCTGAAGTATTATCCTGAACCTAATTTCTCTTCATAACTGAATACACAATTCATTTCCTACTCTTCGTCCGGCACACACTTGTTTCACTTGAAGTATGTAAACACATCCTTATGTTCCTTCACACACTTCTCTACTACTTTAGGTTCCCATGAAAGCCGAACTTCCTTAATTCTCAACCTTTAACCAGTTGGAAGACACTGCTCCAAATACATTTCCTAAGGTACTCTCGTCCATTCGAGATACCATAGCGACCTTAGGAATGGAACACCAATAACTATCTCACTTCCGGACCTTACATCACACGTTGCACAAAACAACTTTTCTTTTTCACGGAATGAGATTTCTTGACATTCTAATCCACACTAGTGGTCAATCCAGCTCTACTAGCGATTTTACATACTCCTCAATACCTTAACCAATCATCCGCTAGAGATTTTTAACTTTCAGACTCCCTCATTTCCAAAGGATTGCTTAACCCACACATTACTCTTTAATTCCATGCTACCCAAAACACAACTTCTACTAAGACCTCAATGAGCTGACCAAAACTCCTTATTACTAACCCTTGGCTTGAGCCTACCTGTCATACCCCAAATTTTGACCACTAATATTTCTCATCATTGTGCAAATCATCACCACAATATGGATGTATCATTATGCCTCATCAGTCTCCCCAAAGAGGGATGAGCATTCACCGCAATCAGAATTAGGGTTTTGAGCCCTATCAGGACACTTAGACAAAGGATCAATCAAGAAATGACATTATCTTCAACTTGTATAACCTCTCAAACCTATAAAGGATCAAGAGGACTCTCACATCAAGAACCAAGCACAAGGTTGCAGCATTCTAAGTGGATCAAGCCTCAAGATCGCCAGTGTCACCAAATTAGGGTTTTGGTCGACCAAGGCCTCCAAATGAAAAATTTCATCTAGGCTTGAGCCAATGCCTCAAAGTATAACCTAAGATACTCCAAGGGACCTCATGGATCCAATCATCAAGTCAATTTAGTGTCAGGGGATGCATTCACCAAAAATCAGGAATTAGGGTTTCTTAACCTAATTCACCCCTAAGTTAACTTTTGGGACAAAGCATGAGCCAAGACCTCAAGACATGATTTGAGGGTCTCCAATATACCATATTGATCCATTTGCAATAATGGATTGATCGAATAAGCTTGATCTACAAGTTTCAATTTCATCTGGACCACAATTAGGGTTTTGAAGAAAAAGTCAACTGTACCTTTGACTTTTGACCAGGACATGCTCCTAAACCTTGGGACATGATTCAAACACCCTATAACACCTATGGAACATATCTATTAAGTTTGATTTAGGTCAAGGACTTGATTTCATAGAGGATCGCACAGTTTGGAATTCATCTGATAAAAAGTCAACTGTGCACAAAAGTCAAAGTTTGACTTTTTGAGATTTTTCACAATCATGGACCCTTAACCCTAAAATGATGTTAATGTGTGAGTAGAATCATCATTCATCAAGAAAAATCAAAGAAAGTGGGATAACTTGTAAAAGGGGTAACCATAAAGAACTTAGAATTTTTCTAAGTTATGAAACAAAGTGGCTAGGGTACCAACTTCCAAGGACCATAACTTGAGATCTAAGCAACCATTTTGGATGATCCAAAGATAGATTTGTAGCTCTTATGGCATAATTTAAAAGTGTAAACTACACCTCATTCCAAGTCCTCAAGGATTTTAAGTTATGGAGTGACCAAAATCACTAAAGACATGAAAATGCATCTTTTCCAACACTTAGACAAAATTCTGTCCAAGACAGATTTTGTTGAAAACATCCAAACTTGGGACATTTTTTCACACAATTACAAGCTGAATCAATTCAAGTTGTAAACATAAAAGTTGTTGTCCATATTGCCTACAATCCAAGGAACTTATTGGCATGAAACAACTCAGCTTGAGCCAAGAATTATGGCTGCTATAACACACCATATCAAGGCTGTCATGAAAAGCCAGTTTTCAAGTTTACTTGTTTCACATGATTTTGAACCAAAGACCAATGATCCCTATGCCACAGTCATCTAATCTGATCCTAATCCAACTGATCCAACTTGTAAAGCTGAGTCAAAAAGCCAAGGGATCTTCCAACTTGAGATTAATGCATTTTGGCAAATATGCCTTGAATTCAAAGGCATTTATGTGAAATAGGGCACTTTCAACAAAGCCACTCTACTCAGTCAAGATGCTCACTTAAAAAACAATTAAAACATCTAAAGAATATGGATTTTGTCAAGACATAGCCCTGCTCTTAGGAGAGGCTAGTTTGCCTTGCATCATGAGAAGAAATGCCACCAAGCCAAAGCCATTGAATGTGATCTGATCCAGCAGCCATTCACTATTCCTCCAAGACAAGAATTGATCCACTATAAATAGGGGTCCTCACTAATCATTCAAATCACACCAAAGCAGCTTGTAACATTGCTTTCTCTCATTTCCTTCTTGAACTCCAAATTTCCTTGTTCTTGAGAAAGCACGATCGGGTTTTGAGTTGGGAGCCAATGCAACTCAAACCAATGATTGACACACCTCATAAACATCATATATGAGCTGATCAAACACTAAACACACAACTGTAACACTAATTTCTCAGAATCACTAACCGGTTGCCCAAATTTTCAACCAAGTTGTAGCTGAGGTGCCATAACCTGTTCCAGTCCATTTCAAACCACTCCAAGCATTCAAACATATTCCATATGGTGTAGGGATTCTGTTCAGATCATCACAACTCATATGTAACACCTCCAACCCAAAAATCAAATTGCTCTTACTACCACAACCTTCAAGTAAGCTTAAACTTGGTCATCTCTTAATCTATGCATATTTCCTCGCACAATACTTTTGCCAAATGTTCATAATCAAGCATAGAATGTTTCCCCTCAATTAATTGCTTTGAATGAATCGTGTATAGAATTTCTCAGCCTTCATGCAGAATTTAGGGTTCTTGAGGTTTTGTCTTGATATCTTATTACATGCTTAAAATAAATGAAATTAAAGACCATAGACATGATCGTGAGGTGAAAACGAGCAGATTGATATGTGGATTGTGTGATTTCATCAAGTATTCAGTGAGATTGGAGAGAAAATGAAAATCAGGCCAAACCCAGAACCCGCGCGTGTTCTTGGTGTGTTCTTGGCGCCTTTTTTCAAATATTTGAATATTTGAATTTTGTGATTTTTTTAATTGATTCAAAAATTAATTTCTCTCTGAATTTTAATGATTTTGAGTTGATTCTTTTTTTAATAATTCACAAAAATGTTAAAATATTTTATTTTACCAAAAATTCCCAAAAATATTATTTATTTCATATATTTGATATTTTTCAAAGAATTAATGTTTATTTGTTTTTTAACATTTAAAATATTTTTTCCTTCTTGGTTTTCCAAGATTAATTGGTTTCCAATCATTTTCTGGATAAAAACATGATTTTTCAAACATTAATCCAAGATCACAACTTATTTTTCGCACATGTTTGATAAATTTGATCATTTTAATTAAATTTTTATTTAATTAAAATACATTTTGAAATTAATTTAGGGTTTTGATCTTAATCACCCTAAACAAATATTTTTCTCACTCATGAACCTCTAATAGAGTGTAAGACCCAACCCCTTTTGAAAACCAAAATAATTTGGGCCTCGGACATTGTATAAGACCCACTGTGTTTTCAAACCTCGGCGCGATCGCCATTTTTCAAACAAATAATCATCTGGGCCTCTCCTCGAGCTATAAGTCCCATTCCTTTTCTTAAAAATCTTTTGGGCCTCTAATAGAGTGTAATACCCAACCCCTTTGTAAATAATACTTTTTGGGCCTCACACATTGTATAAGTCCCTCTGTATATTTTCAAACGTTCGGCGAGATCGTCGCCTTTTTAACAAAATCAACTGCGCTTCTCCTTGAGCTATAAGACCCATCTTTATTCATTTTCAAACTCTTTGGGCATCTCCTTGAGGTGTAAGACCCAATCCCCTATTGATCAAAACTTTTTGGGCCTCAGTCGTTGTATAAGTCCCGATACAAAACAACAGTGCCATCACTGTTAAAATTTGGGCCTCTCCCTGAGCTGTAAGCCCCGATCTCTGTTCAAAATACTTTCTCCTTTGATTTTGAATCCAAATGTATAGTTGCTATCAAAACTTTCTTTAATTTCTTTGTTGAACAACTAACAAAACAGCATGGAAGCTCTGCAACGGGTAAGTGTTTATCCACTTTCTTTTATATGCTTTCATATACATAACTGTATTGTGGGAAGCTGCGCAGGATTAGTCTTCTTTCATTCTTTTAAATACATGTCAAATATACATAACTGTATTGTGGGAAGCTGTGCATGGTTAGTCTTCTTTCATACTCCTTTAAATACTCATCATATATCAACTCTATATATACTAGTATAGTTATTTAGAGTTTTCCCCGATAACTACGTCTAGAACTAGGTAAAGCCACATTGGTCACTCTTAAATACAAACAAAACTAGATCCCTATAGGATTTCCAGATACAGTCTTCCCTTCTCTTGGGGTTAATCAATATGGAACAAAGAGAAAGGCAGTATTCTTGGTGAACCTTTTCTTAGACTATCACCCCTAGAAATTGTCAAAGAAATTCTACTCCCCAGAGTTTATCTATTCTCCGTGAATAGCAGCTCTTGAGTTTCTTCCAAATACTCAAACTTTCCTGGAATGATCTCTTCTCTGTGAATTGCATATCTTGAACTTCTCTTGGTTTGGGGACCCACAGGCTTCCGAAAAGTATCCCTGTCTCCTCTTGGGCTTTGTACAAGGACCCTTCGGCTTCTTAGAAGTTCTCATGCCTTCTCTTGGGCTTAATACAAGGACCCTAACAACCTCTTAAAGGTATAAGACAGAAGTTAGTCATCCTTTGCTAGAGTAGTCTTTCCAGTGTCAAACCTCAAGCCACTTTAGGGTTGATTCTCATCCCTTAAGGCCATTGCCCTCTTTTGGGCATCCTACAAAAGATAAAACTCCTCAAAACCAGTAGACTTGGACAGTCTAAACCCCCTTTGAGTCTCAAAGACATTCTCAAGTTTCTTTCAAACATAGGAAAAAACACCGATCACTTTGGAGAAATCTCTAGCAGAAACCCGGTCTCTCTCAAGAGAGTTCCCCACCCTTGGGACTGCCTATGGATCTAATCCTCATCAGTAAGATAGCCTCCTCTTAGGCTTTGTATAATGATCTTTCCTCAACACAGTCAGCCTCCTCTTGGGCTTTGTACAATGATCCTCCCCTAGCGGAGCTAACCTTTTCAGACTCTCTTGTCGAGTCAATCACTTTTCGGACTCTCTTGTTTAGTCCATCACTTTTCAAGACTCTCTTGTTGGGTCAATCTCCTTTTAGTCTCAATCTAGGGCTTCGTACGAGACAGTAAACCACTCTCTTGTTGAGTATAAAAGACTCTTGTTGGGTCAATAACCTTTGCAAGACTCTCTTATTGAGTCAACTCCTTTAGCCTCCATCTTGGGCTTTGTACAAGACATATAAAAGCACTCTCTTGTTGAGTCAACTCCTTTAGCCTCCGTCTAGAGCTTTGTACAAGACATATAAAAGCACTCTCTTATTGAGTCAACTCATTTAGCCTCCATCTTGGGCTTTGTACAAGACATATAAAAACACTCTCTTGTTGAGACAAACTCATTTCAGCCTTCATCTTGGGCTTTGTACAAGACACATATAAACCTCCCCAACAGAGTCAAAAATCTCTTTTAGCCTCAATCTTGGGCTTTGTACAAGACAGAAAGAATATTTTCCCCGGAAAAGTCAAACTGTTAGCCTCCTCTTAGGCTTCATATAAGGATATCCCCAAAGAGTCAGTCTTTTTTTGCCTTAATCTTGGGCATGGTACAAGACATATACACTCTCTTGTTGAGTGATCTTATCTAGCCTCCTCTTAGGCTTCGTATAAAGAAATCCCTAGCTGAGTCAATCAACCTTTTAGCTTCAACCTTGGGCTTTGATCAAGGCACATAAAATCAACCACCCCTCTTTAGAGATGACGAATTCTCTCTCAACCAAAACCCTTTAGCTTCATATCTTGGGTTTTGAACAATATACAAATCCCTTTTAGCTTCAATCTTGGGCTTTGAACATGACACAAATACTCCTTTTAGCCTCTGTCTTGGGCTTTGAACAAGACATCAAAACATCTTTTTCCTCCCTTAGAATAGGAGGAACTACGATTGCTCTGATTTCCCTGTTTTGTTAAACGGGAATACGTAGGCATAAGACTGCGAAATCTTAGCGAGCATACCAATCAAAAACTCTAGGTCCAATACCTACATACACCAATCAAAACTTAGGTCCAGTACCTTACCTAAAACATCAACAAAAACTCAATCTTACTCTATCATATTTCCCAAGAAACTTTCCCAAACCCATTAACGGATAAACACCATCAAGTACCAAGAAAAACCTAAAGCTAATATCCTGTGGATAACCACATATAGGATGGGTAATTGACAACTCCCCATTGTATAACCTGACCCTGGGCCCCCCCAATCTCTTTAAGCATTTTTTCAGTTAAACATTCGCGTGCAAGGTTAGTTTTAGATACCTTCCCTTTCCCTTCCAGCTTCATGGGATAAATAAGAAATCAGAAAGTAGCACCCCTTTCTCCTCGAGGAGGAAAACCCAACTCCAGCGATAAGGTGGTCGCGTCACCGACAAAAATTGCTCACTACAGAAAAATGGCGACTCTGCTGGGAAATAATCGTTGACTGTTAGGATCATAGGACTAGAGGCCTAGGATGTTAGGATAAATATATATATTGCTTTTCCTACTTGATATCCGTGTTTATTTTTCTACTAATGGGAATGCGTGTGATGCCGCATCTGGAAAGATTGAGTATACACCTAAGATAGGTGATGGAACGAGACGGGTAATCTTACGGAATGAATCCCATATAAGAGGTCCCGGTAGACCATCGAATCACTGGAGATACCCTTTGCGGATTCAATGCCAATATGACTCCGGTTGTTAAAAGCAGATTGTTCGATTGGGTTATCTTAGAAGCTGAGGATTTTAGTAGACTGAAACCATGTTACTATTTTGTAGTGTGGAAGCTATCGGAAATAGTTGTCACGCGATACTACCCTCATTTGAGATTACTCTAAGATACATCAGCTCGCTTGGATGATTCCAGCCTGCTGTTGTTATCCCAATAGGGGTCAATGATTTTGCGGACAGGTACAAAAAATCACCAGTAAAACCTTTGGGGATGGGTACAGCCTTGACTTCATGACACCGAACCTTTGACGCCATGTTTTTTCTATGTTTTTGTATGCTGCATTCATGTATTCATTTCATCTAAAAAACTCTTAAACAAAGAAAAATTTATCATTTAGTCTCTCTTTTTCAAATTAAACTAAGACAATGATTGCAAATGTCAGAGAAAAAGATTATGTTATGGATTTCGGCAGAAGGAGGACTCACAAGTACACCTTCAAGGTTCCAAAATTAGAGGATTTAAGAGGTTTGGCGAGGATGATCACCAACCCTGATGCTTTTAAAGCTAAGTATGGATGACTGTTGTCTCTGTTAAGGGTCCATGTAATTGAAGGAATCATGTCCACACTCATCCAGTTCTATGATCCAGTCTATCACTGTTTCACATTCCCGGATTATCAGCTAGCACCAACACTGGAGAAGTACTCTCACTTGACTGATTTACCTATTACTGACCAATCTCCCTTTTCTGGACTGGAAGAAATTCCAAAAGATTATACCATTGCAAGAGCAATTTATTTGGACGAGTCTGAAGTCAGGACTCATATGACCACTAAGGGTGGAATCCAGGGTCTGCCAGCCCGGTTTTTGATAAAGATAACCCTGTACTTTGCTAGTATAGGGAATGTGCCTGCTTTCGAAAGCATATTTGCTTTGCTCTCCTACGGGTTATTTCTGTTTCCCAACATTGATAGTTTCGTTGATATCAATACCATTAAGATTTTTCTGATTGGAAACCCCGTACCAACCTTGCTTGCAGATGCTTATTATTATGTACACTTAAGGAATTTGTACAGCGGAGGAATGATCACATGCTGTGTACCCTTGCTATACAAGTGGTTCATTTCCCATTTACCCAAGTCTGTTGCATTTTGGGGATCAAAATAATACTTTACGTTGGTCGCAGAGAATCATGTCTCTTACCAACTCTGACATCGGTTGGTACGGTCGAGTCTATGACGGGATAAGAATCATTGACCGTTGTGGAAACTTCCCTAATGTACCGCTCATAGGAATTAAAGTAGGAATCAATTATCATCCAATTTTAGTTCGTCGTCAATTCGGATACCCGATGAGGCATGTCCCGCGTAATGCTCATCTGGAAGGTCTTTTCTTCAAGGAAGGAGAAAATGACAGGGCACTAAAGATAGAAATAGTGTGCCTGTAAACATGTTCACTGGAAAGGAAGAGAGTCTCTAGGGAAACCAGACTGTATCTCTGTGGAGCCTTATCTCCACTGGGTACAAACTAGAGCTCTCAAGCTGAGGATGCCTTACCCTCGTCAAGAAGTTCTTTCATTAAGGGACTCTGTCCTTTATTTTATGTTTGATACGGAAAAACTTCAGGTTACTCTCAACAAAGTTCAACAAGAGAAGAGGTCTTGGAAGAACAAGTACCGCATTCTCAATGTGGAGTGTAACAAAATACAACAACTGTTAAAAGAAAGGATGTTCTGATCGAGATTTTAGAGCAACATGTTGTAGAGAATCAAGAAGACCAAAGGAATTTGCTCGCTATTTTCACATGGAAAAGGAATGACAACCCGACAACGGCTCAAGAGCCCCGGTCAAAGAAATGGAAAATACCAGAACCAGCACCTGAGCTCTCCTCAGAGAGGACTCAGGATCCATTAGTTTAGACATTTCCTTTTACAGTACTTTGTAAATTACTGTATTTCCATTTTCGCAATCTTTGAATTCAATAAACGGGGTTTCCCCACTGTTTGATATTTGCAATCCAATTGTTAAAGTTTCTTTTGATTTTCAATTAACAAAAATTTTAATTAATTAATCATTGCATATCATTCATCGTTCTCATATAACGCATTCTTCTTCCCTACGAATCTCACGTTTCTGTCTCGATTCTAGAGTCAAACTATCTCATTCGTACAATACTCGGGCCAATCGAAAAAAGAAAATGGATGATCTCGAGGAAGAGAACCGAGGGTTGAGAGAAGAAATCGACACTCTGAAAGAGGATATGAGGAAACTTCATAATGACATGCAATCTCTGGCAGCAACCCATATACAACAACAAAGGACTATGATCTCAGAGATCACATCGACGCCCATAGTGGAAAAGTATGATCCTCGATATAACATGCCAAAGGATCATCCTTGGGGCATGCCACTCAACTATATCTCGGAAGGATATATTCCGCCGATCATGGAAGATCTGAAAACTGCGGCAGGAGCCGCTGGGCCTGAAGGTTACAAACTTCGGGAAAGCGAAGATGCAAGGGGCATGAAAACAACTCCTGAAGGTTACAAACTTCGGGAGGCACCGAGAGTCACTGCCGTAATGACTGTACCACCACCCACAGTACACGCTGTCCCAGAAGGACATATTCCACAGATACCTTCTGGTGGAAATAAAAGTATAAACGATAAGATGAAGGAATTCCAGGAACAATTCTTGGAGATGCAGAAAGAACTGCAAGCCATTCGCGGTCAGGATCTATTTGGAAAGGACGCCGCAGACCTTTGTTTGGTCCCCAATGTGAAAGTTCCGCTTAAATTCAAGTTCCGCTCAACACAGACAGAGAACCAACAGCTACTGATCCATTACTTCCAGGATAGTTTAACCGGTGCCGCACTCAAATGGTACATGGGTTTAAACCGCACTAAGATTGTTACTTTCAGAGATCTTGGCGCTGCCTTCGTTCAACAATACAAGTATAACCTGGACATGGAGCCGGACAGAGATCAACTTAGAGCCATGTCACAGAAGGATAAGGAAACCTTTAAGGAATATGCTTAGAGATGGCGTGAAATTGCCGCCCAGATTTGTCCACCTCTTGGGGAGAAAGAAATGACAAAGATCTTCTTGAAAACCTTAAGTTCATTTTACTACGACAGAATGGTCGCCAGTGCGCCCAATGACTTCACCGAGAAGGTGGGCATGGGAGTTCGTCTTGAGGAAGCTGTCCGAGAAGGGCGTTTAGCTAAAGACGCTGGACCATTAAGCAGTACCAAACAATACGGTAGTGTTTTCCCTAAGAAAAAAGAGCAAGATATTGGCAATATCTCACTCGGAAAGCAAAGGCGACGTTACCAACCAGTAGCAGCTGTAACTCCTGCTATCAACCCTACGCTTGTTCCAACGTATCAACCTCAGGTTGCTCAGAGCCAACCAAATCAACAACAATATCAGCAAAGGACACAACAGCCTCTTCAGCAGGCTCGTCCTCAGTACAACAACCGTACAACGCGACCACCAGGGTTCGACCCTATACCAATGTTGTACGCATAACTGTTTCCATTACTACTAGTCAAGGGGCACGTCCAAACCAGGACGCCTCTCGTAGTACCGGAAAATCCGCCTTTTTGGTTCAAAGCGGATCAGACCTATCCTTACCATCAAGGAGGACTAGGGCATGATATAGAAAACTTTCTTAGTTTCAAATTCGATGTGCAAAAGCTCGTTAGGAGCGGGTGTTGCGGTGAAAATTGGATAACAAGCTATTAATTACCTTGCATCATATTTCTTTTACAACCGACTTTGATTTATCCAAAGGAAAGGTTCAAGATCATTAGAAAAACCTAAAGGGGGAGATCTAAGGCTCGAGAGTTAGTTATACAAAGGGAAGGTATTAGCACCCTAAGTATTCGTAGTACTCTACGGGAACCTCTTATTTAAGTTTGTGTTAAGGTATGTTTGCTTGCTAAGATATCCGCTAAAGGTAAAGGTAAAGACCTAAGAGTATGTACACTAAGTTCGCTCGCCAAGACGTCGCATCTTGTGCCTACGTATCTGACTAAAGAATCAGAGCAACCGTAGTTCACCTAACTAAGGGTGAAAGAAAAGGAAACATTGACTATGGCCAACGTTCCAAAGGGAATGAGCATAAGCTCATGATAATTCTGTAAGTCTGAGTAAAAGGTAAAGTGAGTTCTCATGATATTGAGAATCACATGGAGTTCATGATAACTCCATCCTATTACTAAACTATGAGTGAAACGGCTCTTATGAGGCCAAGGATGAAATGGGAAAGGTTTGTGACTTAGGAGTCAAAGTAAAGATCTTTCCCTTGGAAGGTGTGAAGAATGGTCAAACAAAATAAACATTGAAACGAAACCTAATCACAGCCAAATGCAATCAAGAACTAAATTCTAAATTGAACAAGGAGGAATAATTAAAAGGAAGTCAAGGATAGTCACGATTAATTTAAGAACTATTTGAAAAAGTTACAATCTACTTAGAAAACCAACTAACTAAATTCTAAAATAAGTTAACTAATTCGAACAAAAAAGGAACAAAACTAATTAAACTAATTCTAAGAATTAAGAACTAAACGCTAAAAGGACTAATTGACTAATCTTAAAATTTAATCAACTAAATTAGAATTTAGTAATAGAAAAAACCACTTAAAACTAAACAATTATGACATAACTAAATTTAAATAACTAATTAATGCAAGGCGCCCAGTTGAAGGAGTTATGGGCCAGGGATCTCACAGAAAGGCCCAAATACTCTCAATAAATCTCACACCCATGTTATCAGTTTCCTACCCTTACAGTAGATAAGAGAAAAAATCACCGAAGGCCCTCATCGCAAAAGACAAAAATGCATGACGAGTAGTTTTCTCCTTCTAACTAAAACAAAAACTCTTATGATACAAGCATCGCCTAATCAAAACAAGGAACTCCAAATTCCAAACAGATTTCAAACTGCCATGGCAAGTTGCTGCAAAGTTCTCCACCCTTCCATCTTGCTTCATCTGTTCGACACACGACCGAAAAGAAAACTTGCACTCTTTAAACTTAACTTTCCAAACTCACAAAAATGCCTGAAACGCACGAACCAAAACATGCAGGCTTGCAAGCTACATGCGACCGTCACAAAGTCGCATTAATGAGCACGCATACCATATGATCGTAACAAGTAGGAATGTGGCCACAAGATACACTATACTTCATTGATTATAAGGATATATGAGCTACACACATCTCACCTCCTCATTTTCTGGAACAGCAGCAAGATCTATGATAAGATACACGCTCATGTACACCTGATATTACACTTATCAGCAACACCACAGAATGCACAATCATCATCGAATATCCCCATTCAAGATCCTTAAAACATTAATCCTCAAGACATGTAATCCACAAGTAAACAAACACACAAAAAAATCATGATCTTTGACCCATATCCACATGATGGGAACACAACTGTATATTCATAATGGTATCCAAACAAAACACCACACATGCTCACTTTCAAACAACAGTGGCAGATCAAAATCAATAATGAGAATCATGAACAAACCGAACAACTATAACAACACCAAGATACTCATGCCGAGGCCCACAACCAAAATAGACAGCAAAGGTTACACACTGACATGGAATACTACACGCATACGACGATGGTGACCGTGACGACCTCATGACACATGCTGAGGGTAAGTAACAAGAATATGATATACGATACACATAAAAGACCAAGTGAAATTCGAGTAAACAATGTGAATCATAAACTATCAACAATCAAGACGATCGTATGCAAAACGAGCATTTTCATAAAGTTACGGCAAATGACAAAACATGGAAGATTCGGAAGGTGGGAAGTGATGAGGGTACCTTTGCTTGTGATGCGTGAACGTCGCGGTTTACATAAGAACGCCGTGATCGTCAAGAAAACTAAGTGCTGGCTGCCGTTGGCAATTCTCTAAAGAAAGGTAATGATATGGAGCTATAGGTTCGTGGGTATTGCTCAGTTTCTTACTGAAGAAACATGGTGGAGGTGATGGTGAAAACGGATACGTGTTGTGTTCGTGAGGAGAAGAATGAAGTGTCTTGAAGGTTGTTCTGATGTTTAGGTCTTGGTATTTTGGTGTGTAGTATTATGGATGATATGTTGCAAGGGTGTTAAGGTTTTATTGTTCTGATGCTTGGTTTTTTCTTGTGATTCGCAGTAAGCAATGGAGGGAGTTCTGTTTTTTTTCTGACTTTCTTCTTGTTTTACAAAGGGAGAGAAGCTCCTTTTATAGCCAAGGTGAGTTGTACTTTTCCCTCCAATGAACAAAGGTTTTTACGTAAGGAAAATATCCAAGTTTTCTCTTTCACGCATGGCCTGGTCTGGGATCCGTCTTGAGCCAAGTGAGAGTGTCCTTGTTGCTTGTTCGAATCTTGAATCAGAAAAGGAATGATCTTAACCCAACATGTTATGGTATGACACAATGGTTTCCTGGTTATGGCTTGTGGTTGCTAGCTTGTAAGTACAAAAAGGCGTTGTACTTGGATAATCTTTACACGGCTTGTGGAAAAGGATGCTGAGAAAAGATTTGCCAGGGTGTACTTGTTAGTGAAGTCCAAAATGTGGTTCACCAAAAATGAAACAAAGTTGTATTATGACTATACCACAAATCCACTTTCACACGTTGGTTTTTGTACATGGGTTTAGTGGCAAAAGAAACATTGGGAAGTGGTATTGAAAAAGGTCAACTAAGTGTATTTGGTGATATAGTTCAACACTTGGTTCAAGTGGGAGTATGGTTGGTAGTTCAAAAGGAAACATAACTCAGTGTAATGGAACCAAACCGTGCACTCTACTTTGGTGCATAATATCCACTTGTCCAACAAACCAAATGGGATGCTCTTTTTCCTCTTAGAAGATTAAAATTAAAATAAAACTAAATTAAGACTAAACTAAAATAAAAAACTAAATTAAAAATATATACTAAATATAAAGCATAAACTAAAAGGTTATAAATCGAAATAAGAGTCTAAATGATGTGGAATGATAAAATAGGTTAGAAAATACATGATTAATGATCAATGAAATATTTGACTAAAAATGCAAAAATTTGTTGACCTGGAAGGATATGAAACGGATAAAAAAAAAAATCTAAGGGTAAAATTTGGGGTACAACAGCGGGGTCTTATCCTTCAAGGATACAAATCCAAATGTTCAGATGAACTCGTTGCCTCAACAAAAGAAAGTTGCGGTAAATTTGATAGAGGGAGAATCTAACCACAACTATCAAATTCATGATGTACTCTTATTAAGGGCTAATCTGGTCAAGATGCATCACAGACAGAGCGGATATGGGCATGTACCACCTCATAATTATCACTAGTGTGATATCGGCTCTAAAGACAATCAAGGATGTTCTGTGGTGCAATCAGCTCTACAGGAACAATTGGATCTCGGTTGGATCCAGGATCACCGAATTCGTGGGGTCAACATGACTTATACGAATTCCAAAATCATTCAAAACCACGACATCCGTGCGATGAATGTCAACTTGGTGGTAATGCACTCAAGGCAAAGCCAATATCATGATCTGCCACAACACGACTATGATTCCTGTCTAATTTGCTCGGTAAATAATCAGGGATGCTCTTTGGTACAAGAGGCCCTCCAGCGTCAGATGGATCTTGGATGGATCCAGGATTACCGTGATAAGAATCCCTATCAGGTCAACATGATTCAAATTTTTGATATTCGCTTGATGAATACCAGCTTGGTGGAATTACATGCTAAGCAAGTCCAGCTCGATTTTCTGACTTCGTATGAGTATTAGAACTGTAGTGTATGCCGTGAGAGTGACCAAGGATGTACACTCGTTCAGAGAACACTTCAACACTTGTTAAACCACTGGTGGCTTCTGATCTATCTAGATAAAGACACACAACAAGTCAATATGATTAATGGGAACCCTACTAGGCATCAAAGTCAGGATGTTCGGTCAATGGAAATCGATCTGGTGAAGTTGCACTACATTCAAAGCAGAAGTGGCAGAGTGCCACCACACAACTATGAGCGATGTAGAGTCTGCTCGGAGAATAATCAAGGGTGCTACCTCGTGCGAGCAGCCCTTCAAAGTCAGTTAGACCATAAGGAAATTCAACCATGGTCAAGCTTTGGTTCAATGTCAAACTATCATCTTGATCAAAGCAGGGATGTTGTCTTGATCCCTAAGCAAGAAGTGGCCAAAGACGTATGTGCCATAATCCCTCTACTTCGTGAATCAAGAGTCCCTCTTGATGGTGGGAAGGTTCTCAACCTCGAACCAATTGAGGCCAGCTATGATGGGCAAAAAAATCAAAAGGCTCCCGTAGTTATCTATCTGTCGGGACCAGTACCGTACAAGTCCGATAAGGCTATCCCTTACAAGTACGGTGCAACAATAATTGAGAATGGAAAAGAAATTCCATTACCCTACGTCGTGAATATTACAAACATCAGCCGAGTAACATGGAGCGGTCGAATATTCAACCGAGGAGTTGAAGAACCTAACAAAGAAAAGGAACCTCAAACAGAAGTTCCTAATCAACCAGTCGGTCAGCCCAGTGATCCCGACCTTTCAACAAACAACGATGAGATGCTGAAGCTCATCCAAAAGAGTGAATACAACATTGTTGATCAACTGTTGGAAACTCCTTCAAAAATCTCCGTGTTATCTCTATTACTTGGTTCCGAAGCTCACAAGGAAGCTCTATAGAAAGTCTTAGAGCAAGCCTTTGTGGAACAAGATGTGACAATAATACAATTTGACAGCATCGTTTCCAACATCACTTCTTGCAACAATTTAGAGTTTAGTGACGAGGATCTGTCAAAAGAAGGAAAAAGTCACAACATGGCACTCAATATTACAGCCAACTACCTGGACGATGCTTTAGCCAGCGTACTAGTAGATACTGGATCAGCTCTGAATGTTAGCCGAAGTCCACTTTAATGCAACTATCATTCAAAGGATCCCCAATGAGGGGCAATGAGGCTATCGTCAAAGAATTTTACGGATCCCAGAAAGCAGTTATTGGCGAAGTCGACCTTCCCATAATTATTGGTCCTTAGACTTTCCTAGTCACTTTCCAGGTCATGGACGTCCGGGCAGTGTACAACTGTTTATTAGGAAGACCTTGGATACACCAGGCTGGGGCAGTCACTTCGACACTGAGCCAGAAACTGAAGTTTGTTAAGAACGACCAACTAGTCATACTCTGCGGAGAGCAAGCCTTGATCGTGAGTAACTTATCATCGTCTACTTGTGTAGAACCAGAGGAGGTTGTTGAAACTCAGTTCCAAGCACTGTCGGTGAGCAATGAGAATCAATTAGAAAGAGGAACGTCGATGAAAATATCCAGCACGACGATGAATTTTCCAAGCTTCCAGAACTAGACTTCATCAACTATGCTTTTCCCGAGGTCAACGTCATCGAAAGAGATGACTCCTCCAGTTCCAAAGAAGTGTGGGACACCTTAGGACAACCGAGTGGAAAATTCAACTACTTGGTCAAGTACACCGCTCCTGAGAGCTCTCTTATCAGGTTCAAAGACATCCAGCTGACTGAGAGTACAAATACTATGCAAGATACAATAGAAGAGTTCGTCTATGACAACTCTGCCTAGGAAACAGATTCCAACGATCCTGCTCCACCAGAAATCAGCGTTATTTCTGAAGATAAGTCAAGAAAGAAGGTGCCAGACTTTGTGATTCACTAAGGAGTTCCCCGCCAATGGGTTGCTGTCGATGTTCCGAAAGTCGTTCATAAGTCTAAGTAATTGTCGTCTTTATCTTAACCTTTCACCTTGCCTAGGTGAAACAGATGTTTTGATAGGGCTCACTTTCTGTAAATGTCTCTCTTCGTTTTACCCAAAGAGACTGAGTTTTGTTTTATAGGGATGTAGTTTCAAGAATCGACCTGATCATAAATAAAATAACGTCGTTCTGTAATTTCCGCATTTATTGATGTTTTCTCTTTTCGCTTTTTCAGAAAATGGTAATCCTAAAAAAAACAAGTCAATAATAAAAACAAGCAGTTATCAAAGAAAATACACAGCACACACTCTTGCATTCTCTCTATCTCTTCTAAAAACAATCATCACGTCATACAGATTGCTTGTTTTAATCCCCATTGAAACATACGATCCAATGCCTTCTCCCAACTTTGAATTCTCGGTATTTGAGGCTGAAGAAGAAGTTGACGACGAAATTCTAGAAGAGATCTCCCGACTACTCAGACAAGAGGAAAGGTCCATTGAACCTCACAAAGAGCCGTTGGAAACGGTCAACTTTGGTTCGGAAGAAGAGAGAAAAGAAATTAAGATTGGGGCACTTCTCAGTCCGACTTTTAAAGAAGATTTGACTAAGCTTCTCAAAGAGTTTCCCGATGTATTTGCTTGGTCCTATCAGGACATGCCAGGGTTGGATACCAGCATCGTGGAACATCATTTACTGTTAAGATCGGAATGTCCACCAGTAAAACAGAGGTTGAGACGGTACAACAAAGTTCAAAGTATTCTCCTTTACGGATGGATTCTCGGGCTATAATCAAATAAAAATGGCGCCGAAAGACATGGAGAAAACTTCGTTTATTACCCCATGGGGTACCTTTTGTTACAAAGTAATGCCATTCGGTTTGAAGAACGCCGGGGAAACCTATCAAAGGGCCATGACTACTCTCTTTCATGGCACGATACACAAGGAAATCGAAATATATGCCGATGATATGATTGCCAAATCTAAGACAGAAGAGGAGCTTGTGACCCACCTGTCAAAGCTATTCGAACGATTGAGAAAGTACAAACTCCACTTGAATCCCAATAAGTACACATTCGGTGTCCGTTTAGGGAAACTTTTAGGGTTCATCGTCAGCCAGAAAGGAATTGAGGTTGATCCTGACAAAGTCAAGGCCATTCAAGAAATGCCTTCTCCAAAGACTGAAAAATAAGTCAGGGGATTCCAAGGACGTGTGAACTACATTTCCAGATTTATATTCCTTATGACCGCGACATGTGCGCCGATTTTCAAATTACTCAAAAAGAATCAGGACTGCGTTTGGATAGAAGACTGCCAAACCGCCTTCTACAGTATCAAGGAATACCTGCTGAATCCACCGATTCTATCACCTCCAGTGGAAGAAAGACCACTGATCATCTACCTTACAGTCTTGGAAGACTCCATGGGTTGTGTGCTTGGTCAACAGGATGAAACAAAAAGAAAAGTGCCTGCCATCTACTATTTGAGCAAGAAATTCACCGACTGCGAGACTCGGTACACTATGCTTGAGAAAACTTGTTGTGTTTTGGCTTGGGCAGCCAAACATCTTCGCCAGTATATGATTCGTCATACTACTTGGTTAATCTCAGAAATGGATCCAATCAAGTATGTCTTTGAAAAGCATTTTCTCACGGGAAGAATTGCCCGTTGGCAGATGTTGTTATCAGAATATGACATAGAATACCATGCTCAGAAAGCCGTTAAAGGAATTATTTTAGCCGATCATTTGGCTCATCAACCGATTGACGATCAGGAATTAATCAATTTTGACTTCCCGGACGAAGATGTCATGTACTTGAAAATAAAAGATTGCGATGAACCACTACCCAATAAAGGGCCAGAACCAGGTTCCCAGTGGGGACAAATCTTTGACGGAGTTGTCAATCATTATGGAAATGGAATTGGGGCAATCATCATAACACCTCAGGGTACCCACATTCCTTTCACGGCCTGACTGACATTCAAGTGTACAAATAATGAGGCCAAATACGAAACTTATATCATGGGTCTCGAAGAAGCGATCGACTTAAGGATTAAGAACTTGGATGTATATGGCGACTCAGCCCTGGTTATCAATCAGATCAAAGGAGATTGGAACACATACCAATCAGGACTGATTCCTTACAAAGATTATGCGAGAAGGTTATTTCCCTTCTTCAACAGAATCGAGTTTCATCATATCCCTCGTGAAGAGAATCACATGGCTGATGCATTAGCCACTCTCTCTTCCATGATTAGTGTAGGTCAATGGAATGACATACCTAAGATCGACATAATGCGCCTTGAAAGGCCCGCTTACATCTTCACGATTGAAGCAGTCATAGACGACAAACCTTTGTATCACGATATCAAATGCTTCCTTCAGAAGCAAGAATACCTACCTGGGGCATCCAGGAAAGACAGAAAGACCCTCAGAAGGCTAGCTGGCAGTTTCTTCCTGAGCGGTTACACACTCTATAAGAGTAACTTTGACATGGTCTTGCTCCGATGCGTAGATAGACTAGAAGCAACCATGCTGATAAAGGAAATTCATGAAGGATCCTTTGGCACTCATGCCAATGGACACACAATGGCGAGAAAAATTCTAAGAGCCGGGTACTATTGGTTGACCATGGAATCCGATTGCTATAAGTACAAGAGGAGATGTCACAAGTGTCAGATATACTCAGACAAAATCCATGTACCGCCAACACATCTCAAAGTTCTTTTTTCCCCGTGGCCTTTTTCCATATGGGGAATCGACATGATTGGCATGATTGAACCCAAGGCTTCAAACGGACATCAGTTCATCCTGGTAGCCATTGATTACTTCACCAAGTGGGTCGAAGCAGCATCGTACGCCAATGTAACCCGACAAGTGGTGGTCCGATTTATAAAAAATAGTATCATCTGTCGTTATGGTGTTCCTAGCCAGATCATTAGGGATAATCAATCTAACTTGAACAATAAGATGATGAAAGAGTTATGCGCTGAGTTCAAGATCGAACACCATAACTCATCTCCCTACCGACATAAGATGAACGGAGCGGTAGAAGCGGCTAACAAGAACATCAAAAAGATCGTTCAAATGATGGTTGTAACCTACAAAGACTGGCACGAGAGGCTACCCTTTACTCTTCACGGTTATCGCACATCTGTCTACACTTCAACAGGGGCAACCCCTTTCTCTCTAGTATATGGCATGGAAGCACTGCTCCCCATAGAAGTAGAAATCCCATAAATCTGGGTATTGATGTAAGCTAAGCTAACAAAAGCTCAGTGGTGTCAAAGTCGACACGATGAACTGAACCTTATCGAAGAGAAGAGAATGACAGCTCTATGCCATGGTCAGTTGTAAGGCTGGAAATGAGTCGAGTCGAGTCGAACTCGCCTTAGCTCAGTTCGACTTGTTAAGAATTAGCCGAGTTCGAGTTCGAGTTCGAGTTCATCACGAACTTTTTTCTCAGCTCAAACTCGACTCGTTAAGAATTGGCCGAGTTCGAGTTCGAGTTCAAGTTCATCACGAACTTTTTTTTCAGGTCAAACTCGACTTGTTAGAAGTTCACGAATATCTCGGTTCAACTCGTTAGGTTTATCTTGTTAGGTTCAACTCGCTTATTTCACAAACTTAAAAGTAATTTTTTAAAGTCTATTTTATATATATATATATATATATATATATATATATATATATTTGACATTTTAAATTTATATTTTTTAAATAAAAAATATAGAAATAAAATAAAAGTTATAAGATTGGAATTTATACGATGTTAATTTTATTTGTATAATTATTCGTTGAAATATTTTACTCACTTGAGAATATAAATTATCAATAAAAACCGTTAGATTAAAAGAAAATATGAGACTAAGATTTAGAACAAATCTTTAAACCTACTCTTAAAGACAATATAATCTATCTCATATATACTCGAATTGACTCATGAACCTAACGAGTCGAACTATGTATAGTTCAAGTTCAGATCATTTAGTTAACGAACTTAGTTTTTAGCTCATATTCAGCTCATTTGGTTCATGAACCTAGTTCAATGATTTAATTTTCGAATCGAATTTTGAACTATTTTCGAGTTGGTTTGGTTCATTGCCGGCCCTAGTCAGTTGTATCAGCAAAGGATGAAGAAGGCGTTTGACAAAAAGGTCCGACCTCGCGTCTTCAGAAAAGGAGACCTCGTGCTCAAGAAGATACAATCATTTCTCACTGACTCCCGGGGCAAATGGACTCCGAATTATGACGGCCCCTACGTGGTCAAGAAAGCTTTCTCAAGTGGCGCCTTGAGACTCACAACCATGGACGGAGAGGAATTTGCCAACCCCACAAATGTTGACGTAGTCAAGAAATACTTCGCCTAAATTAAATAAAAAGAAATAAAAAAAAACGTCTCGGTGGATTAAAAACCCGAAAGGGAGGTCTAGGCAAAAATTAGAGACATAATGAAAAATCATCCTAGTGGATTAGAAATCTCAAAGTACGATCCAGGTAAAAGTTAGGGATTCATGGCAAGTAACTACGTCCAACAAAGGGGCAAATCCTCCTGTAACAGTCACGCCATCCATCAGAGAACTCCAGTTAAGGTCATCTTCGACAGAAGCTCTGGATGCCCAGAATTCAAAATTGGTAGAAGGATAACGGTCGTTATGTTTCAATGTAACCCTGTTCCCTTAAATTACCATTTTCTAAACTTTGTAAATACTCTATGGAATCACGCGTTTGGCTGATTTCCATCCTATCAATAAAATTTGAGCCCTTGTGCTTTTGTTTGCAATTCTTATTTGTTTTAGCTTTACAGAACGGCATTTTAACATGATCAATGATTCTTGAAATAAAACAAAACTGAATTTACTTGTCAAAATTTTCTACTTTTAAAATAAAGATGGCAATTCTTTTGACTGTTGAACATCGAAAGAACATCAATTATTTCTCCAAAGGCGATTGAGCTTCAAAGTACAGAATCAAAGTATTCATTTTCAACCAGTACACATGAACGAAGGATCAACTGTGTCGGATGCGAATATTTTGTCCGACTCCCTCGGCAGAGTTCTTATCTCCTAAGTCTGACCAACGCTACAGTTCCCCATTGGGACTATCTCTCCTAAGCAAGGAAGAATTTCTCTCATGAATGAATGATACTTTTTCGTCCCCAGCAGTGGTCGAGTATCCAGTCGTGTTCATCTATTAGTCTGTATGTCACGTCAGTTTTGTCAGCATAAACATACATACATCATGCATTAGTGATTTACATTCATATTCATATTGCATCACTATCACTCTAGTCGGTCTTGTCCCCTAGTGATAAAAGTCCTCTCAATCGAGTTTTCAGTCCTTTCCTCGTTAGGAAGCAAATCATCTGAGCAATCTCTCCTCCAGTTTATTTCTGGATTGGAGAAGGCCCTTGACCACTTTGATAAATTGAATCTCTGAAATACTAGAAAACCTTCGACAAACGTCACTCTTCGCCATTGAAGATGATATCTTCGCTTTCTCGGATTAAGGAAAATCCTCAGATTCGGCAGTATAGCAGTTTTTTCTCTGAAAAATTCCCTGACAAAGAGGTCATTAGCGCCTCCAAATTGGACTACATTACATGGCATTTCTCCGAGAAGATCTCGAAGAAAAGTATGATGTAATATCCCCAAGAAGAAAGCAGTCTCTCAAGAGACTCGTTTTCCCCAGTCGAGTCGACAAATGGCATCTCCAAACAGGGAAGTTTGCGCACCTATACAACTCAGACGAATGGGTTCCCCAGCCAGTCTGACATCAAAAGTTTTTCCCATCAAATGGCATCTCCCCAGGAAAATTCGGCGAAAAGTTTGAGGAAAACCGCTACAAATAGCGTCCCTTGTCAAGAAAGTTTATTGACAAAAGAAACTGAGACCAGTTCCTGTGTAGGAAACCAGGATCGAGGGGAAGTTTATTTCAGAAACTGAGACCTGTTCCTTGGTAGGAAACCAAGATCGAGCGGAAGTTTATTTAAGAAACTGAGAAAAGTTCCTTGGCTGAAGACCAGGACCGATGGGAAGTTTATTTCAAAAGAAAACTTAGACAAGTTCCCTGGCTGAAGACCAGGATCGAGGGGAAATTTACCTTTTCTAAGCATCATTTCTTAGCAAAAGAAGATGGATGAGCAAACTGCCATTCATAGCTACCATCAAAATTTTGGGTATTCCGATATTTAATCATCTTGCACCCCGAATGCCCTAATACCTTCTCCATTCACACCTTCGGGTCCAAGAAGATTAAATAGGGGCATCTGTCATACCCCAAATTTTGACCACTAAGATTTCCCATCATTGTGCAAATCATCACCACAATATGGATGTATCATTATGCCTCATCAGTCTCCCCAAAGAGGGGTGAGCATTCACCGCAATCAGAATTAGGGTTTTGAGCCCTATCAGGACACTTAGACAAAGGATCAATCAGAAAATGATATGATCTTTAACTTTTCTAACCTCTCAAACCTATAAAGGATCAAGAGGACTCCCACATCAAGAACCAAGCACAAGTTTGCAGCATTCTAAGTGGATCAAGCCTCAAGATCGCCAATGTCATCAAATTAGGGTTTTGGTCGACCAAGGCCTCCAGATGAAAAATTTCATCTGGGCATGAGCCAATGCCTCAAAGCATAACCTAAGATACTCCAAAGGACCTCATGGATCCAATCATCAAGTCAATTTACCCTCAGGGGATGCATTCACCAAAAATCAGGAATTAGGGTTTCTTGACCTAATTCACACCTAAGTTGACTTTTGGGACAAGACATAATTTAAGGGTATCCAATACACCACATTGATCCATTTGAAACAATGAATTGATCCAAGAAGCTTGATCTATAAGTTTCAATTTCATCTGGACCACAATTAGGGTTTTGAAGAAAAAGTCAACTGTACCTTTGACTTTTGACCAGGACATGCTCCCAAACCTTGGGACATGATTCAATACACCCTATAACACCTATGGAACATATCTATTAAGTTTTATTTAGGTCAATGACTTGATTTCAAGAGGATCGCACAGTTTGGAATTCATTTGATAAAAAGTCAATTGTGCACAAAAGTCAAAGTTTGACTTTTTGAGATTTTTCACAATTATGGTCCCTTAACCCTAAAATGATGTTAATGCGTGAGTAGAATCATCATTCATCAAGAAAAATCAAAGAAAGTGGGATAACTTGTAAAAGGGTAACCATAAAGAACTTAGAATTTTTCTAAGTTATGAAACAAAGTGGCTAGGGTACCAACTTCCAAGGATCATAACTTGAGATCCAAGCAACCATTTTGGATGATCCAAATATGGATTTGTAGCTCTCATGGCATACTTTAAAAGTGTCAACTACACCTCATTCCAATTCCACAAGGATTTTAAGTTATGGAGTGACCAAAATCACTAAAAACATGAAATTGCATCTTTTCCAACACTTAGACAAAATTCTGTCCAAGACAGATTTTGTTGAAAACACCCAAACTTGGGACATTTTTTCACACAGTTGCAAGCTGAATCAATTCAAGATGTAAACATCAGAGTTGTTGTCCATATTGCCTACAATCCAAGGAACTTATTGGCATAAAACAACTAAGCTTGAGCCAAGAATTATGGCTGCTACAACACACCATGGCAAGGCTGTCATGAAAAACCAGTTTTCAAGCTTTCTTATTTCACATGATTTTGAACTAAAGACCAATGATCCCTATGCCATAGTCATCTAATCTGATCCTAAGCCAACTGATCCAACTTGTAAAGCTGAGTCAAAAAGCCAAGGGACCTTCCAACTTTAGATTAATGCATTTTGGCATATATGCCTTGAATTCAAAGGCATTTATGTGAAATAGGGCACTTTCAACAAAGCCACTCTACTCAATCAAGATGCTCACTTAAAAAACAATTAAAACATCTTAAGAATGTGGATTTGGTCAAGACATAGCCCTGCTCTTGGGAGAGGCTAGTTTGCCTTGCATGAGAAGAAATGCCACCAAGCCAAAGCCATTGAATGTGATTTGATCCAGCAGCCATTTGTCGCTCCCGGGATTTTCATCCAAGTACAAACGCGAAAGTGGCGTGGAAACAGAGTCACCAGCAATGTGTATTTGTCCCAAGAGAGGGAAAGGAAACACTGCGTAAACCTGAGGGAAAGGAAAAGTATGGTCTCGCGACCAAGAGAAACGGGTAAGGGAGCCGATTACGTGAGGGGAAGGTATTAGCACCCCCACGCGTCCATCGTACTCGACGGGATCCACGCTTGTTGTTTCGATCAAAGGGTGTCATCATCTGGAGCTCCACTGCTACTGGAAAGGAAAAGAAACGGGAACGGAAAAGAACGAAGAAACGAGGAAGAAAAGAAAAAGAAGTGACTCGATAGGACATCGTCGTCCTATGCCTACGTACTTCCTCGTGCAATGGGAAAGTCAGAGTCAACGTAGTTTGGACGAACACGAACAAAGGGGGGAGGTTGCTCGACAAGACATCGCCGTCTCGTGCCTACGTATCCTCAATCTAACCAGAAGGAGGAAATCAGAGCAGTCGTAGTTCGACCTACCGGTCGAAAAGAGACAAAGAGGTGATAAAGAAAGGTTGTGCTCAGAGAGATCTCGCACGATCTTCTGCCTACGTATCCCCATTAACCAATGAAGAATCAGAGCGATGTAGTTCCCCTTACTAGGGAAGGTTTTGCATTGTTTGTTTCTTTTATGAGCGACGTTAAGTTCGCGTCTAGCAGTTAGGGTCGATGTCTGTTTGCGACGAGATGGAAGTAACGTGCCCTTTTCTGAAAATGAGTTTGAAACTTAACAATCCCGAAGGATGAAAAAGGTTTGAGTTTGTTTTGTGTTTTTTAGACAGAAGTGGATTGAAGTTAGTTTGTAACTTGCATTGCACCCAAGTCTATAACAGAGGATCGAATGCATCGTACATCGACCCAAGATGGGACACGCGCTAAACACTCTAGGAAAGTGAAAGGAAGCCCCCCACTCTCCATTTCCCATGTGCAAGGCTCATGCGCAATACACGTTAACTTTATTAAGTGTTTTAGAAGTGGTTATGAGATGAGAAGAGAAGGCTCAAGGAAAAAGAAAAGACTAACGGGAAACTAAATTGTTCCTAATGTTATCATGCAAAAGATGGCCCTAAGGTCAAGGTTCGAGAACCTAAGTCTAAAGATAAGAGAGGGATAGCACTACCTAATGCTTATCCTACCTCACCTTAATCAAAAATTAAGGATGAGCTAGGATCCCGAAGGGTGTGGGAAAGTTGTACACAAAGCATTATATCATGCTATTCACAAAAGGAAAAGACAAGTATGATAAATGAGAGATGAAAGGGGAAGTGAACATGGATAACCATCCACATGTTCAAGCACCTTATCTCTGCCCCTACATAAAAGGTTAGTACCAGATGATTACAAGTAATGAATACAAGTATCAAAAGTAAGCCAAACAAAGACTAGTTGCTTAAAGAAGACAACATAAGAAGCAAACAAGGTTTAAACCAAAAGGGAAAGGTCCTAAGGGTTAAGGATGCTTCAAAGTAAGTAGGCACATGTCAAGGGATCCAACTAAGGTAAACATGCCAAATGAAAACAAACAAGGCCAAACTATGTATTAAAAGTTCATACAATTACAAGTTATGCACTAACTATGCAATATGGATGCAAATGGTTCATGAACATTAATGAATGCATATGTAAACATCAAAGTCAGAAGTGAATGACATTTATTAAAGCATGGAGATGTCATTGAATGAACATACAAGTCATGGATGCAAGCATTTAAAGAAATGAAGCAAGAAGAAGTGAACAAACACAATTGAAGTTCAACAATGAAGCATACTAGTAATGCAAGTCAAAGATGAAGATGCATGATGAACAATCATGGAATATGAATGCAAGTCATTAGCATATGGCATTAGATATGAAATGTATAAGTCAAGAATGTATGCACAAAGTACACACAAGTATCATGTTAAAACACATTGAATATTAGAAGCAAACATGGGTCAAACAAGTTCAAATAAGCATGCAAATGTTTATGAACTTAAAAGACATGTGAGGTGATGTTGGAAGCCATGGCATAGGAACAAGAATGATTAAAAACAAAAGTAGAATCATGTAAAAGTGAATGTACAATATCATACAAGAGTTGATACAAACATGTGCTCAAAGAAAGTCAAGTGAGAATGCACAATTACACAACACATTTCATGTTAAATCATGTGCATACAAGTCATGTAAGGATGAAATTTGAGTGACCTATAACATGATAAAAGTGACCTATAATATTCATGCAACATGGATTAAAAGGTCTCAACAATTGTCAATGAAGGTTGCACACGATGCATATTAAAACCTTAGCACAAGATCTTTAGCATTCACACAAACAAACATGCTCTAAGAATAAACCAAAAGTGCTATTAAAGGCTCAATAAAATTGAAAGATTCAAGTCATTTGAATTGCAACCAGTGTGCAAACATGACCCAAAAGGATGGCTCAAAAATCATTAATAATCATGCTCAAAGATGCTCTGCAATGTCATACAAATCATACAAGCAAATGGCTCAAAGATAGGATCCAAAAGTAAAAAAAAAATGACCTAAAAAATCTATGAAAAAAGTATGAGATGCATCAATACATCACAGAGGCATTTATCAATTATCATGCAAAAATTCAATCCACAACTATGTCAAACAATTCCAAAATGAAATATATATCATGAATAAATGCACAAACAAAAGAAATTAAAAGAATATTCATGGAGAAATGACAAAATATGATAAAATCAGAAAATAAAATATTTTAAAATTATTTAAATGTCTAAGAATGCTTCATGAGTTTTTCTGGAATTTTTGGATGCTTGGAAGTAATTTTAGACATTAAAAATGAATCAATTATGAAAAAGAAAATAAAAAAAGAAAGAAATGAACTAGGGGGTAAGACACTAGCAACTACTCAGTTATAATTGCGTTGGGCTTTAAAAACAAGGGGTGCGTATATCAAAAGCAATAAGCCCAATGGAGCGTGGACCAGAGAGGTGCATAGCATGCTCAGCAGTCAAACATTTGACTTAATCCTAGCCAATAGATGCAGTCTACGCGTGATGATCATGTAAGTACACATGATGAAGGGTGTAGATGCAGTGATCACACAATGATATAATAGGACACGCATATGGGAGCATCAGGAACCAAATATATTCAAAATGAGATCACGTGATCCACCACCTCCTTCATTTATGCGTTGTCTCTCCCTCAGCCTTCAGATCAAACTAATCTAACAGTCATGACATGTTCTAGCCTGAAAGCCATAGGTATGAAGCTCAACCTCAGACCACCGGCCGGAGAAGACTCCGGTCGTCTTCTCCGGCCAACCTCCACCGTGGCAAAAGTTGCAATCACCCAGAAAATAAAAAAACCTACATCAAACTGATCCTTTGATATGGAGATTCCAAATCCGAATTCAAAACTCACATACAAAGCGCATACACAGTGATACGAAGGGAAGAATTTTGCCCTAAAAAAAGATCTAAACTCCTAGTGAGCATATCAACTAGTCAGCACCACAAGAGCTTCTATTAAGCTTCAAAACACCAAAAACAAGCCTGAATCAAGTTAAAGCGCAAGGAATGAGTTGAAGTAAAACCTGAATGTGAAGCTTCTTCAAGATGAAAGAAAACCAGAGGCTCCTAGCCTTTGCTCGCACTTCCTCTGGCCAAATAAAGGCTCAAGAATTCGTTGTTGATGAGAAATCCAATGAAAAACAAATACAGTGAAGTTGATGATTGAAGATGCAAAGCCTTAAAATGAATGCTCTCTTGATGAGGATGATGAGTGCTGAAGAAGAATGAAGAAATTGGAGGGAGAATAAACTCGAGAGAGAGAAACTTTCAGAGAGAAGAAGAGTGTGAAGTTTGTGAAATGTGAAGAAATGAACCAGTCCCCTTGAAAAGTTAGTTAGAGTTTCTATTTATATCCTTGGGTTAACTGTTAACCACCTTGGTTAACAGTTAGAACCATGGTTTATGGAGTGAGGTTAGTTGAAAGGAGTTGAGTGAATTTGAAATGGAAAAGAGAGTGAGAAGTGGAAGAATGAGGTGTGCACGAGTTTTGGTTCATGTGTGGAGAAGAGTATGACATGTTATGGTATAGATTAATGATAAGAGGTGATGATGTATGATGGTATAAAGCTGCAGCTACAATAGCTTGCTTTGCAAGCTTCTCTTCTTTGCATTGTTTGAACACTTTGGGCAATGAGTACATGATCATGTGGTATGGGTGCAGAAGGTTGGTTTGGCTTATTTAGGCAATGAGAATGAGGTTTATTTCGTGACCAAAGATCTGAACACAAACTAAAACCTACATGTGCATAAAACTGCCTTACTAACATCCAAGTGACCAGCTAGCTTGTTGCTCAAGTATCTTACAAATGGCACGTGCATTTTTGGTATTTGAGAGGCCTTTCAAAAGATCTCATAATGAGCTTCCAATTGTGCTTTGAATCATTCCAATTGGAGCTCAGATGAGAGAGATATGTTGGTCCAAACTTGAGAGGAAAATGATTTGGCTAGGCAGACTGCATGCGTGCATGGGCTGCTCAAGTTGGGGCAAAACTCCATCTTTGATACCCGTGACTTGATCTTGCTATATCTTGAGATGTGTTTGTCAAAATGAAAAACACTCAACATCAAAGTTGTAGAGGGCCACGAGATGAGCAACTTTCATGTTGAGCACTTTTTCAAATAACAATTACATCATGGAGAAATCCACCCTGAGCATGTACCTCTGCATGCACACCAGGTGTTTGATTAATTTACTCCGAGCTGGCTGGTCATGACTTGGTTGACAAGCCCAAAATGCCTTGAAAATCCTTAACTTTAAATGATCATATCTCTCTCAATTTTGATCTAATGGAGATGTTCTTATTATGGTTTTGAAGCTTAGGATGTGAACTTTCAATAGGCCTCTATAAACTTTCAGTTTGGAGATTGGAGCATGGAGAAAAAATGCTCCAAAGATGACCCTTCAACTTGACAAAACTTGCCATAAATGGAAACCCTTCATTAATATTTTTGGTAACTTTGCACATTTCTTGATTTTTGATGAATCTCTAGATAATTCTTGATCAAATCTTCACCAACGATCGTACTTGAGATAAGGAACATGAATTTGACCTCCAAAAGTCAAGAGTTGACTTTTTCTTTTGTGCAGTTGACTTTTCCCCAATTCTCCAGATTTTCAGTCAATTGATCAATTGAAACTCTTCCAAACCAAATTGATGGACAATTCTCCAATCTTAGACACTTAAGGACATGAGGAATACCATAGAATCAAGTATTACCCAAAAAGTCAGAAATAAACTGATTTTATGGCAAACCCTAGTTTGGTGCCCTCAGTCTAGGAGAAATCAGTACATCCTCCAAATCCAAATTCCTCTGAGCATGATGTGTATCCTCTCAAAGAATGATGAAATATGCCATTTGGTGAGGATAAAAACTCAAAGATCTTGTCCATTGGGGTGTTATACTCAAGAATCCCAAAACCCTAATCTTGCACTAGTTATGAGAAGGTGCTTCCCTTGAGATTTCTTGTCAAGCTTGATCATATGACAAGAAGATGAATCAGTTAAGATCTCTTGAGGCTCAAGTTTCTTTAAGTTGACTTGGATACCTTGATCCCATGTTAAGGCCAATGGAATGCAATGATGATAATGCAAAGAATGAAATAAAACATAAGTCAGTTAAAGTTAGAAACATGAGGACAAATTTTGATGTGTTACAGCTGCCCCTATTCAAACTTCTTGGATCCGAGGGTATGATAGCAACGGCTTTCAGAAAATCAGGATACACGGGGTTTGAATACCAAAACAACCTGGAAATTTGTAACCTGTGGGGGTAATGCAAAATAAGGCAATTACGAGGGCGGCCGAAGGCAAACTCGAAAAGAAGGACCGGCCGAAGGCGAACTCAAAAAGAAACACCAGCCGAGGGAGGAATTTCAAACAAAGGTAGACCGGCCGAAGGCGGGCTATGCTGGGGAGGAAGACAAAGACCGGCTGAAGGCGAGCTAATCAATAAAAGGATACGAGAACGGCTGAAGGCAGACACGAAAAGAAAGGCCAAGCCGAAGGTGGACTTTCAAAGAAAGACTATGCCGAAGGTAGACTCTCACACAAAGGATTCTACGAGGATGGCCGAAGGAGGACTCAAAAAGAAAGACCAAACTGAAGGTGGACTTTCAAAGAAAGACTATGCCAAAGGTAGACTTTCAAACCCAACAATACGAGACCGAGCCAAAGGTGGACTCGAAAAAGAAAGACCGAGCCGAAGGTGGGCTTTCAAAGAAAGACTATGCCGAAGGTAGACTTTCAAACCCAACAATATGAGACCGAGCCAAAGGTGGACACAAAAAAGAAAGACCGAGCAGAAGGTGGGTGTCGCGGTGAGAATCGGATACCAAGCTATTGGATTAACTTGAATCACAATTTTTGAAATTCACCACCAGTCTTTATTTTATCCAAAGGAAAGGTTTAAAGAACGAAAAAAAACCTAAGAGATCTAAGGTTCGGGGGTTGGTTACGTCTAGGGAAGGTATTAACATTCTAAACGTCTGTAGTATTCTACAGGAATCTTTTATTATTATTTATGTTATTTATTGCTCGCTTGCTAAGGGTATGTGCTAAGGGAAAAGACCTAAAGGTTGATGGCGATGCTTAAAAAGCAATCGACTTACAGGGGAAAAAATGGCTCGATGTGAATCGAGAGTTTATTTTGAAAAATGGTTTGGATAAATGAAGAAGGTTGTAAAGGTAGAATAAACTGTGACATGGTAGCCAACAGAGAAAAAAAAACTTTCCTTTGGAATTACAAAATTTAGTGAAAATTAAAGTAATTGAAGATGGATTCTAAATAACATGAAAATTAATCTATAAATTAAATATAAAATATTTTGAGTTTTTTTTTAGTTAATAAAGTATATTTTCAAACAAACTTAACGATTACCAAAATATGATTATCCAAATAATTAACCAAAGAAAAGTAATTATCTAAAATTTAATAGACCAAGGCAGTTATCCAAAACCAAATATTTAAACAAAAAAATCTAAACTCTAATAATCCAAATTAATCATCTAAAAAATTTCACACAAAAAAAATAATATGAGAAAGAAGGGGGTTCGTAGAAAGGTATAGGGGGCAGGTTAAAACACATTGGGCTTATGTTACCAAGGCCCATCCAATTTAAAAAATAAAATAAAAAAAATAAAAAAATAAAAAGAGGAACAAGGGTTCAGTATCTTTCCCTTCTTCGATTCATCATCTCACAATTCCTCTTCTCTCTCTGGTTTTATTTCCACTCTCCCTCTCCTTGTTTGCCCGTTACCATCTCTCGCTCCTCTCCTTGCTCTCAACCTTTCTCAGCTCCTCACTCGCTCGCTTTCTTTCTGCGTGTAATCTTTCACTCACGAAAGTCTCTCAATCACCATCTCCCTCTCGCTCGCACTATTTCTCTCTCTCGCAGTTTTTCAACACGAAACAAAATCGGACAATTAGATTCAATCAAGCAACGATTACACAATGCGTAAGCGATATAAGAATAAGGTGGAAACAATTTACCTATCGGAGCCTGTCCGATGCGTCTTTGGCGGCAAAATTTGATTACCGGTATGCTTCAAATGCTCCTCCTCCCACTTCCTGTTGTGTGCGTACGCTGATTGTTGAACTTTGCTCTTCCCCAATCCGTGAATGCCTGGTAGTTGTGCTTTTGTGATTCAATTTGTATAGGCTGCTGTTCGTTGTGAATTTCTCAGTGTATGCGATTGCTTGTTTTAGATACCGCGTATGGATTGTGAATTTGGCAGGGATTTTTGCTTTTTGTGAGTGATCTCTGGGCGTGAAGGTTGTTCTGAATGTGTGTACGATGTTTCAATTTATGTACTTAGCTATTGTTGAAAGTTTATGGAGTTTATAAATGGATGTTGTGTTTGATTTGGAGGTAAAGTATGATGTGTTGTTAATTGTTTGGTTTTGCAGGTTAAAATGGTGAAGGAGGTGTTTGTGATGAGATGCTTATGAAAGGGATGGAGTGTCTGGAAACTCAGTGGTATATGCGTATAGTGTGAGAGGCTGTGATCGAGTTCTTGGAACTTTGTGAGGTGAGGTTTGTGTCTGCCTTTTCTTCTCCCCTTTGGTGCCCTTTTATAATCATTGTGCAGTGAATTCGAAAATGAATACAGAATAATTGTTGCCGATTCCTTTCCATTTTGTGCTGACATATTTTGTATTATTTTGGCAATGAAATAAGACCTCGATTCCCTGCTACCTGGTGTATTTACTGTCATGACTGTGCGGTTCAAACCTTTCCTTGTTTATCTTGAAATGTTTGATCTTGTGTTAAAAGATTTCGAAACTTGCTGCAAATAAGTGATTTTGTTCTTTAATGTTTGAAGCACATTTAATACTATTCCCTCGTATGATCTTGAATGCTTTTTTGTCTTGATTTCTTTCAGAAATGTTATAACCGCTTGAACCTGTTTTGAACCTGCCGTATATAATTTAGTAACTTTCCTTTTCAGTTCAGGCAGGTTTGATTGTGTGTGGGATGACAGCCGGATTTTGTCGAGCATATGGCTATATATATTTTTTAGAATGCTTAATGAAAAGCTCTTTACTTTTCATTTCTTAACAAAAGCGCAGGTAGTAAATGAGATAACGGCGGAAAGCTGGCCTGAGTCATCCATCATAATACGCTGGGTCCCAAAAGTTGGAGAACAACATTTTGAAGCATCACGCCTCTTGGAGCAACCTTTTTTTTACTGTTTAATGTTTGGAAATGTATATGCACAACTTGTGAATTTAAAGCTTAGGCCATGTATCCAACTTGTGAACTTTAATTGCCTTTTTGACTTTCAAAGCTTGAATTTGTAATTTTCTTAAGCTTGTAACCTTTCTTTTTGTTCTTTTATTTTGGCACCTTGAAGCTTAGAATCAATATATTCAATATGAATCACTATTTTTCAAATTTGAAAGTAGAAAGCATTTGACTTTGAAGCATAGCGAATTCATTTGAATTTTTGTAAAAAAACATGATCACGAATTTCACTTTAAGAACTCCTTGTTAAACCTTGATTCTAGAAGGCTCACCACTTCATATTGATCACAAACTAGAAAATACAATCTCTTAAAAAAAGGACCAGCTTATGAATAAGAATAACATCTTGCATGATCTTTGTATTTTGAAAATTTGAAAGATGAGTTTTGGACTTCTTTACAAGAAATCTCCTAATCATGTACCACTTCATATTGAGATTATGAATTTAAGAATCCAAACATGATACAAACCATATAAGTTCTCCTTGAGTCTTTTGAGAAATCTTGAGGGAAGTGACCTGGTATTATCTCAATGAGCACATACACATGGCCTCCATAACCTTCGAACCTTTGTAGCAACACCTAACTTCACAAAATGAAAACTAACAAACACAGTCTGATAAATTGGTTAGCTATGCATGATAAAATGCGTGATATGCTATGCAGGATGATGCACAAAGATGATGCAAAAAAATGTGGATCTTATGGTCAAAAATTAGGGTATGACAGATGCCCCTATTTAAGTTTCTTCTATCCGGAGATATGGAGATTTAAATCTTCGTCTCGACGAGATAGGAGAGACTTAAATATAAACATGCACAATTTTTGGCCCTAAGATGCCACAAATGCATATGTTATGATATAGAATGATATGATATGGGATGAATGCAAAGACAAGGAGAATCCTATGGGGGATGGTGCCACAGGAGAAAAAGTGTTACAGTTGTGTCAGAAACGAATTGAAGACATATCTGGAGGAAAAGCAATGTTATTCCGGAAAAACATCAGAATAAACAAAGCGAAGTATCTGGAAAAACCTCATCCAAGAATGGCATTGGATGAATAAGACGCACCAAACATCCAATAATGGCTTTGGATGTAAGGTAAACTCACAATATCTAAGAAGACATCAGATGAGAATGAGACAAAATAATGTAATCTGAGAAGGCATCGGACACAAAGAAACCAGTCATCCAATAATGGCTTTGAACGAAAGGTATAATCACAATATCTGAAAATGGCTTCAGATGAAAGTGAACAAGGTAAAGAAACCAGACATCCAATAATGGCTTTGAATGAAAGGTGTAATCACAATATCTAATAATGGCTTTAGATGAATGTGAACAAGGTAAAGAAATCAGACATCCAATAATGACTTTAGATGACTGTGAACAAGGACTATATTCAAGAATGGCATTGAATGCAAAGGAACCAATCATCCAATAATGGCTTTGAATGAAAGGTACAATCACAATATCTAATAATGGCTTTAGATAATTGTGAACAAAGACTCGATCTGGATGAACATCAGAAAGAGGGTCTCATCCGGAAAAGCATCAGATGGTTAAAGAAACCAGACATCCAATAATGGCTTTGAATGAAAGGTACAATCACAATATCTAATAATACCTTTAGATGAATGTGAACAAAGACTCGATCTGGAAGAACATCAGAAAGAGGGACCCATCTGGAAGAACATCAGATGGTAAAGAAACCAGTCATCCAATAATGGCTTTGAATGAAGGTATAATCACAGTATCTAATAATGGCTTTAGATGAATGTGAACAAGGACTACATTCAAGAATGGCATTGAATGCAAAGAAACCAGTCATCTAATAATAGCTTTGAATGAAAGGTATAATCACAATATCTAATAATGGCTTTAGATGAATGTGAACAAAATAGAGATCCAAGAAAGCATTGGATACAAAGAAACCACAAAGTCCAAGAAAGCATTGAACGAATATGAACAAGGAGATACCCAAGAAAGCATTGGATACACACGACAATATCTGTTTGGTAGGTGCCAAGTGAGTTGGACTTTGACCACAAGGTAAGACGTGGATAACGACGCGACCTATGCAGAATGCAAATGAGTGCAAATGAGGGTGACACTCTTGCTATGCATATGTATATGAGTTATGCCATGATATATGATCAAGTGCAAATGTAAATGCAATGTAGACGTCGAAGACACGACTCGACACTTTTGTGGAGAAGACAAAACTGTAATACTGATTCCTCAACACAGAGATCACTGCCATTCTGCTTTAGAACTAAAGATGCTACTGAGCACGAATTTGCCACATTGGTAAACTGTATTAAGTTGATGATCCTTGTAGGAAGAATGGAAAGCTGCATGGGGATTCTTCAAGTAAACTGCCCCAGATTAGTTGACTGTTGTATATGAACTGATAATTGCTTCAGCTGGATTGATGCTGAAAATGACTAAATTACTGTGCACTTGGAAAACTTGCCCCAGTATGAGTCTTGAAAAAGTCTTCTGTATAAACCAATTCTGAGAAGGACTTGCACTGAACAAATCTTGAACTGATTCTCAATAGGATCTGGAAGGAACTTGCCCCTGATTGGATCACTGACCAAGTTTCTCAAATGTTTAAAAATTCCTTAAGCAGAAACCAGATTGCAAACAAAAGTGTTCATACAAACATAGTAAATGCAAAGTTCATGCAACTTTTGAAATCAAAATCATTTTTGGAAAGAGGTAAAACAATAGGGTCACTGGTCAGAACACGGTGGTTCAAGACGTTTAAAAGTGAAAGATAAAGCAAAAAGGCGTGATGCAAAAAAAATGATCTGCAAAGATCTTTAGGAGTCAGTTTACGCAACCTCGTTGTAGTATGCTTTCAAAATAACCTTGCTTCAATTAGGTCTTTTGAGGGTTATAACGTGGCCTGGTTCACGGTTTAAAAAACAAAGAATAAAGGCTCAAAGTTTATTTGTACCCACCCAATCTTCGTGATGATCTCCAGTCCTACACTCAGTTAACTCAGACTTTGCACTCAGGTTCCCATAGGTTAGGGATTACATTGATGATAGTGATGATGGTTCAGAAGTTAAGGGACTTTTGAGGTGACAGTCACTACTTCCTTATAAGTCTTGGTTGTTTTTTTCATTGAGGATTTCATGGTAAGGATTTAAAGATTTCTCCTTTTTATTATCCCTAACTTTTGCCTGAACTGTTTATCGTGAATCTTACAGTCAGCGGGATGCCCCAGTTTTTTGTCTGCCTAAGTCTCCTTCACGGGTTTTGACGCAGCGGGCTTTTTCCTTTTTTGATTTTTTTTTTATCTTTTTTTTTTAAAGAAAGTGACTGCTTGGCTTAATGATTACGGTGAACCATCATCGACTTTTGACTTGAAAGACATCTTCGACACTTGCTTGTTGCGTACGAAGGAAAAATTGAGAATGCAACCTTTTTGTTGAAAGATGTCTTGCATGAAACTCTTGTATTTGAGCACAATCCAGTTAACTGAGAACTACCCTGCCCCAGGTTAAGATTGTGGGTTTTTATTTGTAAAGAAAAGAAACTCCTACTTCAAGTCTCAAAGGGGTTGACGAGGGGTTATCTTCCTTATTTCTCCAGTGTTTGGGAATTGAAACAATGCCTTACATCCTCAGCAAAGTTTTGATTTGAAAGCATACCAACAACAATTATGAGTATTTTGTATTCATCATCCTCCCTCCAATCTTAGCATAATCAGAAGGAAAGTGGAAAAGAGATAATTTTTGTTTTTGTTTTTTTTTTGTTTTTATTTTTTGAAAAGAAAAGCATAAAGATGTAAATAGCAAACACAAATGAATTGAATCCAAAAGTTACAATGCTCATTTTATTAATTATGAAAGTACAAACATAAATCGAAAGCAAATAGCTAATACAAATAAGAAAAATGCAAACAATAAGAAACAAAAGTCTAGTGACTAATCAGAAACAAAGATGAGCTGTCCTGTTTGAAACACTGGCTCTTAAGAGGATAGCTAGCTGAGGTCGACCGAAGCTTCACTTAGCGTGCTCTGGCATAGGATTGTTCTTCACATTTGGATTGGTGTCACAAAAGGAGAGAATACCAATTCTGATCAGCTCTTGTACTCTAGCCTTCAATGCAAAGCAATGTTCCAAGTCGTGACCTGCACCACCTTCATGGAATGCACAATGGAGATCGGCCCTATAACTGGCTGGAAGAGGATTTGGAGGAGGAGGCAAAGGCCTTGTGGTAATCAAACCTTTCTGAACTAGCCCAGGATAAAGTTCAGTGTATGTCATTGGAATAGGATCAAAATTATTCCTATTACGGTACTGATTCTGTCCAACAGCTGGACGTTGAGGAGCTTGAGCTGGTCGTGGAGCAGCAACAACAGGAGTAACACAGCAACAGCGGAGTGATCAACATACTGGGGTTGAGGACGAGACCTTCTGGTTTCAAACATAACAGCATTGGTTTGATTTTCTCTCTTCTTCTGGAAGTTCCCATAGAATTTCTTAGCACCATTAGAAGATTCAGCAGCCTTGGATACTTTACCATTCTTAAGTCCTTCCTCGAGTCTCTAGCCAATAGTAACCAAATCAATGAAGCTGGAGGAAACACTACCAATCATCTTCTCCCAGTATAATGGAGACAATGTGTCTATAAACAATCCAGTTAATTCTTTCTCTGCCAAAGGAGGTTCAACTTGAGAAGCCAACTCTCTCCAGCGCTGAGCATATTCCTTGAAAGACTCTTTATCCTTCTGAGACATGTTTTGCAGCTGACGGCGGTCAGGAGCCATGTCGAGGTTGTACTTGTATTGCTTCAGAAGGCATTAATAAGATCCTGGAAACAGTGAATGTTGTTCTGTTCAAGATTCATATACCATTTGAGAGAAGCTCCACTCAGACTATCTTGAAAACAGTGAATAAGCAACTTCTGATTCTTGGCATGAGCAGCCATCTTTCGGGTATACATGACCAAATGAGCTCTTGGACAAGAATCACCTTTGTACTTCACAAAATCAATAGCCTTGAACTTAGCAGGCATAACAAGGTCAGAAACTAAACCCATGTTTTCTGCATCAATGTTGAAGAAATCAGTACCCTCTACGGCTTTAAGTCTCTTGTCTATAGTTTAAAAATGTTCACAGACAATTGCGGGTTCAACAAAATCTTCATGGTCTTCACCCTGAGCACTGGCAGAATTGTACTCATAGAGAGGGTTTTCAAAAGGAGGTCGAGTAGTCTGGGCAACAGCATGAACCACAGGGCTAGGCTCGGAGAAAACTGGAACTTGAAAAACTGGTCCAACAGTCTGACCAATCATACTAGTAGATGCAAGAGGTGGAGAGTAGTTGTGAGGTAAACCAAACTCTGGCCAGGTGGAAGGTGGCACCTGAATAGGTTGAGGATCAGCAGTTAAAACTTCTTGGATGACAGTTCTTTGGGGTTGCTCTCCTCTAGCAATCAAGACTTGGAGCATTTCAGTGAGCTTTGCCATGCTTGACTTAAGGTCGTCAATCTCCATTCGCATCTCAGCATTGTGTGCTTCTTGCTCTGACATTATGCGTCTGTAGTTAGCTCTAGTCTGGTATCGATGTCGAGGAATCATCTTGACGAAGGATGGGTGGCACTGGAAGTTAGAGATAGCTGGAAATGAGCTTCTGGACAAACAGATGCAATGCAAAGATGCAAATGATATGCAGTGCAATGGTTTCAAGGAACTCAAAAGTAGGTTGCAAACATTTCGGAAAGGCTGAAAAAAGTTTCATTTTATAATCCAGGATTTTTTATTGATTTTGCAAATGAAAGAACAATTGAGTTTCTTGAAACCGAATGGTTATGCATGAATGCATAAACACAGGTATACACATATACAGGAAAACAAGCCAAGACTTAGGTTTGAAGATCACGAGCATGGAGCCATGGTCTACCCTTCCCAATAGGTGTGTACTATGGTTTCAAATGTACCTGCCGAACGGGTTCTACAAAGCTCCCAGAGTCTACAATCTATCTTTCGGATATTATCGATTTTCCAGATCACTTGGTAGTCAATAATATCCTCAAGAGAATCTCGTCTGAGTGTAGTATCGCGTAGCGACTATTGCAGAAATAGACTCCCGCATAGTCCCCGCACTACGTCCTAATAGGCCAAGTTGGGTTAAAGGTAACTACGGTCCCCAGTCCCGAGGGCCTTTAGATCGAAACCATATCGTCTTCACGAATGAACTCGTTGGACAAATATTTTATTCAAGAGGGCCTAGACTGAGTGGTGAAGTCTCAATTTACTTTTTCAGGAATCGACTCCCTCAAAGTATCATTGAAGTCTCACCGTTTTCCTATCTTAATTTCACTCTAGTCCGGGTGTAGGACTTTGTCTCACCACACAAATAGTACCCTGCACACAGAAAAACCAAGCAAAACAGGTATATATATAGATATAAAGATATATAGGCAAACAAGCAAATAAATAACATAGATATAAACAAGTTAGGGGAAACCCTCGAAAAATCCCCAGTGAAGTCGCCATTTCTGTCGCGGTGAGAATCGGATACCAAGCTATTGGATTAACTTGAATCATAATTTTTGAAATTCACCACCGGTCTTTATTTTATCCAAAGGAAAGGTTTAAAGAACGAAAAAAAACCTAAGAGATCTAAGGTTCGGGGGTTGGTTACGTCTAGGGAAGATATTAGCATCCTAAACGTCTATAGTATTCTACAGGAACCTCTTGTTATTATTTATGTTATTTATTGCTCGCTTGCTAAGGGTATGTGCTAAGGGAAATGACCTAAAGGTTGATGGCGATGCTTAAAAAGCAATCGACTTACAGGGGAAAAATGACTCGATGTGAATCGAGAGTTTATTTTGAAAAATGGTTTGGATAAATGAAGAAGGTTGTAAAGGTAGAATAAACTGTGACATGGTAGTCAACAGAGAAAAAAAAACTTTCCTTTGGAATTACAAAATTTAGTGAAAATTAAAGTAATTGAAGATGAATTCTAAATAACATGAAAATTAATCTATAAATTAAATATAAAATATTTTGAGTTTTTTTTTTAGTTAATAAAGTATATTTTCAAACAAACTTAACGATTACCAAAATATGATTATCCAAATAATTAACCAAAGAAAAGTAATTATCTAAAATTTAATAGACCAAGGCAGTTATCCAAAACCAAATATTTAAACAAAAAAATCTAAACTCTAATAATCCAAATTAATCATCTAAAAAATTTAACAAAAAAAAAAATAATATGAGAAAGAAGGGGGTTCGTAGAAAGGTATAGGGGGCAGGTTAAAACACATTGGGCTTATGTTACCAAGGCCCATCCAATTTAAAAAATAAAATAAAAAAAATAAAAAAATAAAAAGAGGAACAACGGTTCAGTATCTTTCCCTTCTTCGATTCATCATCTCACAATTCCTCTTCTCTCTCTCGTTCTATTTCCACTCTCCCTCTCCTTGTTTGCCCGTTACCATCTCTCGCTCATCTCCTTGCTCTCAACCTTTCTCAGCTCCTCACTCTCTCTCTTTCTTTCTGTGTGTAATCTTTCACTCACAAAAGTCTCTCAATCACCATCTCCCTCTCGCTCACACTATTTCTCTCTCTCGCAGTTTTTCAACACGAAACAAAATCGGACAATTGGATTCAATCAAGCAGCGATTACACAATGCGTAAGCGATATAAGAACAAGGTGGAAACAATTTACCTATCGGAGCCCGTCCGACGCGTCTTTGGCGGCGAAATTCGATTACCGGTATGCTTCAAACGCTCCTCCTCCCACTTCCTGTTGTGTGCGTACGCTGATTGTTGAACTTTGCTCTTCCCCAATCCGTGAATGCCTGGTAGTTGTGCTTTTGTGATTCAATTTGTATAGGCTGCTGTTCGTTGTGAATTTCTCAGTGTATGCGATTGCTTGTTTTAGATATCGCGTATGGATTGTGAATATGGTGGGGATTTTTGCTTTGTGTGAGTGATCTCTGGGCGTGAAGGCTGTTCTGAATGTGTGTACGATGTTTCAATTTGTGTACTTAGCTATTGTTGAAAGTTTATGGAGTTTATAGATGGATGTTGTGTTTGATTTGGAGGAAAAGTATGATTTGTTGTTAATTGTTTGGTTTTGCAGGTTAAAATGGTGAAGGAGGTGTTTTTGATGAGATGCTTATGAAAGGGATGGAGTGTTTGGAAACTCAGTGGTATATGCGTATAGTGTGAGAGGCTGTGATCGAGTTCTTGGAACTTTGTGAGGTGAGGTTTGTGTCTGCCTTTTCTTCTCCCCTTTGGTGCCCTTTTATAATCATTGTGCAGTGAATTCGAAAATGAATACGGAATAATTATTGCCGATTCCTTTCCATTTTGTGCTGACATATTTTGTATTATTTTGGCAATGAAATAAGACCTCGATTCCCTGCTACCTGGTGTATTTACTGTCATGACTGTGCGGTTCAGACCTTTCCTTGTTTATCTTGAAATGTTTGATCTTGTGTTAAAAGATTTCGAAACTTGCTGCAAATAAGTGATTTTGTTCTTTAATGTTTGAAGCACATTTAATACTATTCCCTCGTATGATCTTGAATGCTTTTTTGTCTTGATTTCTTTCAGAAATGTTATAACCGCTTGAACCTGTTTTGAACCTGCCGTATATAATTTAGTAACTTTCCTTTTCAGTTCAGGCAGGTTTGATTGTGTGTAGGATGACAGCTGGATTTTGTCGAGCATATGGCTATATATATTTTTTAGAATGCTTAATGAAAAGCTCTTTATTTTTCATTTCTTAACAAAAGCGCAGGTAGTAAATGAGATAACGGCGGAAAGCTGGCCTGAGTCATCCATCATAATACGCTGGGTCCCAAAAGTTGGAGAACAACATTTTGAAGCATCACGCCTCTTGGAGCAACCTTTTTTTTACTGTTTAATGTTTGGAAATGTATATGCACAACTTGTGAATTTAAAGCTTAGGCCATGTATCCAACTTGTGAACTTTAATTGCCTTTTGACTTTCAAAGCTTGAATTTGTAATTTTCTTAAGCTTGTAACCTTTCTTTTTGTTCTTTTATTTTAGCACCTTGAAGCTTAGAATCAATATATTCAATATGAATCACTATTTTTCAAATTTGAAAGTAGAAAGTATTTGACTTTGAAGCATAGCGAATTCATTTGAATTTTTGTAAAAAAACATGATCACGAATTTCACTTTAAGAACTCCTTGTTAAACCTTGATTCTAGAAGGCTCACCACTTCATATTGATCACAAACTAGAAAATACAATCTCTTAAAAAAAGGACCAGCTTATGAATAAGAATAACATCTTGCATGATCTTTGTATTTTGAAAATTTGAAAGATGAGTTTTGGACTTCTTTACAAGAAATCTCCTAATCATGTACCACTTCATATTGAGATTATGAATTTAAGAATCCAAACATGATACAAACCATATAAGTTCTCCTTGAGTCTTTTGAGAAATCTTGAGGGAAGTGACCTGGTATTATCTCAATGAGCACATACACATGGCCTCCATAACCTTCGAACCTTTGTAGCAACACCTAACTTCACAAAATGAAAACTAACAAACACAGTCTGATAAATTGGTTAGCTATGCATGATAAAATGCGTGATATGCTATGCAGGATGATGCACAAAGATGATGCAAAAAGATGTGGATCTTATGGTCAAAAATTAGGGTAAGACAGTGGGCTTTCAAAGAAATACTATGCCAAAGGTAGACTTTCAAACAAAGGATACGAGGACAGCCAAAGGCGAACTCGAAAAAGAAAGGCCAGGCCGAAGGTGGACTTTCAAACCCAACAATACGAGACCAAGCCAAAGGTGGACTCGAAAAGAAAGACCGAGCCGAAGGTGTACTTTCAAAGAAAGACTATGCCGAAGGTAGACTTTCCAACAAAGAAACACAAGACCAAGCCGAAGGAAGGCTCGAAAAAGAAAGACCAAACTGAAGGTGGACTTTCAAAGAAAAACTATGCCGAAGGTAGACTTTCCAACAAAGGAATACGAGACCAAGCTGAAGGTGGACTCGAAAAAGAAAGACCAAACCGAAGGTGGACTTTCAAAGAAAGATTGTACCGAAGGTAGACTTTCCAACAAAGGAACACGAGACCAAGCCGAAGGTAGACTCAAAAAAGAAAGACCAAACCGAAGGTGGACTTTCAAAGAAAGACTATGCCAAAGGTAGACTTTCCAACAAAGGAATACGAGACCAAGCCGAAGGTAAACTCGAAAAAGAAAGACCAAACCGAAGGTGGACTTTCAAAGAAAGACTATGCCGAAGGTAGACTTTCCAACAAAGGAACACGAGACCAAGCCGAAGGTAAACTCTAAAAAGAAAGACCAAACCGAATGTGGACTTTCAAAGAAAGACTATGCTGAAGGTAGACTTTCCAACAAAGGAACACGAGACCAAGCCGAAGGTAGACTCGAAAAAGAAAGACAAAACCGAAGGTGGACTTTCAAAGAAAGACTATGTCGAAGGTAGACTTTCCAACAAAGGAATACGAGACCAAGCCGAAGGTGGACTCTCCAAGAAAGTCTATGCCGAAGGTAGACTTTCCAACAAAGGAACACGAGACCAAGCCGAAGGTAGACTCAAAAAAAGAAAGACCAAACCGAAGGTGGACTTTCAAAGAAATACTATGCCGAAGGTAGACTTTCCAACAAAGGAACACGAGACCAAGCCGAAGGTAGACTCGAAAAAGAAAGACCAAACTGAAGGTGGACTTTTAAAGAAAGACTATGCCGAAGGTAGACTTTCCAACAAAGGAACACGAGACCAAGCCGAAGGTAGACTCGAAAAAGAAAGACCAAACCGAATGTGGACTTTCAAAGAAAGACTATGTCGAAGGTATACTTTCCAACAAAGGAATACGAGACCAAGCCGAAGGTGGACTCTCCAAGAAAGACTATGCCAAAGGTAGACTTTCCAACAAAGGAACATGAGACCAAGCTGAAGGTAGAATTGAAAAAGAAAGACCAAACCGAAGGTGGACTTTCAAAGAAAGACTATGCTGTAGGTAGACTTTCCAACAAAGGAATACGAGACCAAGCTAAAGGTAGACTCGGAAAAGAAAGACCAAACCGAAGGTGGGCTTTCAAAGAAAGACTATGTCGAAGGTAGACTTTTCAACAAAGGAATACGAGACCAAGCCGAAGGTGGTCTCTCCAAGAAAGACTATGCCGAAGGTAGACTTTCAAACAAAGGATACGAGGACGGCCGAAGGCGAACTCGAAAAGAAATACCAGCCAAAGGAGGAATTTCAAACCCAATAATACGAGACCAAACCGCAGGTGGACTCGAAAAGAAAGACCAAGTCGGAGGTGGACTTTCGAAGAAAGACTAAGCCGGAGGTAGACTCTCAAACAAAGGATACGAGGATGGCCGAAGGCAAACTCGAAAAGAAATACCAGCCAAAGGAGGAATTTCTAACCCAACAATACGAGACCAAACTGAAGGTGGACTCGAAAAGAAAGACCAAGCCAGAGGTGGACTTTCGAAAAAAGACTAAACGAAGGTAGACTCTCAAACAAAGGATACGAGGATGGCCGAAGGCGAACTCGAAAAGAAATACCATCCGAAGGAGAAATTTGAAACAAAGGTAGACCGGCCGAAGGCGGGCTAACCAAGAGAGGTAATAAGAGGACAGCCGAAGGAGAACTCGGAAGGAAAGACCAGCCGAAGATGGAATTGCAAACCCAAGATAAGTAGAATCAACAGATCTACAAAGATGACTCCGCTGGGGAAAAGAGAAATCTAAACAGACAACTTTGTAGGGGAGTATAGGAAGGAACAACAGTAAGGAGGACGAATCCATTGGTTGCGGTGTAATGTTAAACAACATCTCCTAAATTACATCCCTTTCTACTGGGGAAAGAAACTGGTAACGGATATCAAACATGGCTTATGCTTCGAATGCATATGTTTGAATTTTTCTATGGTGTAATGCTCCATACAAAATGGAAATGCTACGCGTTTGGGAGGATGCCATGCAAGAATGATTATGCAATGCAAAAGAGGCGCTCCAGCAAATAAATGCTGAAGACGAAGGCAGCTCCACCGGGGATGACAAAATACATCGTCCTCTGAATTAAAAGATCCTTCTGAGGAAGATTTCACTGAACGACTTCCTGATCACAAACTCTGTTGGAGATGGAAATTCTGAGAGAAATTTCACTCTGTTGGATATGGATAAAGATGAATATTAAAGATGGAACCCAAGAAATTTCTCTCTGCTGGAGATTACCCATGGCTTCTACCAAAGACAGAACTCAAAACACGGATCTAAAAGATGCCAATAACAATTGGACTTAAACTTGCTAGGCATATCAACCGCTGTTGAATAAACCACTGTGAAGATCACCACCAAACTCTGCTTAGGGAGACAAGTCAATAATACCGAACTTGCTTGGGGATATTACTGAACTTAACCTGCTGTTGGGAGATGTCCTTATCTTCACCCTGCTGGGGAATATCAGCCACTATTAGCAAACCTGCTTGGTGATTAACGACATCAACTCTGCTAGGGGATACCATCAAGCTTACTCATCTGTTGGGGATCAGACCATACCGTTGCTGGTGAGAAAACATTTCCTGACTAGCTGAGGAAAATGGATGCCAAGACCCTGTGGGGAAAATAACCTCTTTGTCCAAAGAATATATTCCATTAGTCTCTTGTTGTGGATGCAGAAGTGTCAACTTCTGGCAGCTTGCTAAGAGAGTAATCAATCACAACTCTAGCTGGGGAAATAATCCTCTGTACCCTGATTGGGGAGAGCAACTACCTGCTGAGGAGGATGAATTTCACTACCAAGGAGAGTAGTTCTACTGGGGAGAAACGAACTTGTTACCCAACCTGACCTGTCTCTATGGTCATAAACGGCCCTTTGAACTATCCATTTGCCCCAGACCATCCGGTCTAAAGGAAGAAATCATCTCAAGAGGATTTTATAGAAGACCAGGAATTGACACTGCCCCAGGGTCTTCAAACTCTTGGAGAGATTTATCAGATCTCGACGCAACTACCCCAGACTACATATCTATAAAGTAGCTTGCCTCGAAAGGGTTTGCAATGACTTGAAAATACTCTGCCCCAGTATTTTGAACTTTGAAGAGGTATTTTCAATTAACCGTCTTTTAGAGGAGGATAACTTCTCGAGCTCTTGAGGTGGACTGCCTCGATACGAGCCTTGAAGTGATTTTTCCCCTGACTGATTGATATTCGAGAGATTTGCCTAATTTCGACGTGATTGCCCCTGCTTACACGCTTGTGGAGAGATTTATCAGATCTCGACATAATTGCCCTAGTTTGGCTGAACTTTGAAGAAATTTTCTCAACATGACTGCCCATGATCGATTGAACTCTAAAAAGACTAACTCAACTTGAATGCCCCAGCTTAACTACACTTTGAAGAGATTTCTTGGCGTGGCTGCTCCAGATTAGCTGAATCTTGGAATAAATTGCCCATTTGGTGCGATCATTTGATGACTTGCCCTTGTTCAACGAATTCTTCTGGCGTTTGCATCTTATCTTGATCAATCTTTCCATTGTAGCGACTTTCCTGATGTCAAGTACTTACTCGCAAGTAAAACAATTCGTTCTGAAAATGACAATTTTAATGCAATGCATATGACAGTTTTGAAATCCAAGTCTGTTCACTGGAAAATGTTATACATATAGTGAACGAATCACTTATCAGGATGTCACATCGATACCAACTTGAATGGTAAGAAAGTCCTTTTAGGAGTCAGAACTGACGCGATTTTAACCGAAGTATGCTTTCGAAACAACCCTGCTTCAATTAGGTCTTTTGAAGGTTGTAACGTGGCCTGGTTCACGATTTGAGAAATAAAGGATATAAGGCTCAAAGTTTTATTTGTACCCACCCATTCTCCTTGATGTTCTCCAGTTCTAAGTTCAGCTAACTTGACACGGGCGCTCACCTTTCAAGAAGGTTAATGGATGGTATGGGGATAGTTGGAACCCACACGGTTTTCGGAGTGACAGTCACCCTTTTTATCTTTGGTGTCTGTATTCACACGACTTGTTCTTTGCTTGAGGATTTTTCTTTTGTCATCCTTTTCGTTTTCCGCATTTTGTTTTGTTTTATTTCCCCGATTTTTCTTGGACTGGTTCCTTTTTTTTTGAATCTTTTTCAATTTTGAAGTCCAGCGGGATGCCCTAATTTTTGCCTAAGTCATTTGTTTTCAAGTTTCGACTTAGCGGGCTTTCTTTCTTTTTTTCTTTTGATTCCTCTTTTTTTTTAAAACAAATCGTGTGACACCGTTTTGTCTGACTTGCTTGAAAGGGTTGTGATTGCCTCACTCCTTGATTATTGATGGATAACCATTGCGGTTTCACATCCCTTGACCTCCTGATATGTGAGGAAAGAAAGGTAATGGATCCTCAGATGCACACTCCTTTTGAAATTTGAACGCTCGATCAAACTAACTGACACCTACCCTACCCCAGGTTAAGATTGAGGGTTTTTTCGTTTTCAGAAAGAAACTCCTACTCCAAGGCTCAAAGGGGTTAATGAGGGTTTATCTCCCTTATATCTCCAGTGTTTAGGGATTCAAAACAATGCCTGTACATCCTCAGCAGGGTTTTATCCAAAAGTATACCATTAGAAGTTTGTGTTCTTCACGTCATCATCCTCCCTCAAAGAGTTTACGCAAGAAAGTTGGTATTGCAGTGCATATAAACATGATATTAGTGCATAAAAGCAAAATACTTCAAGAACAACACATTCATTGCATTAAGAGTATCATTCAACACACAAACAAATTTTTATATGCAGACAATGTTTAAACAAACAAATGAAAGCTACATATGAAAATGCAGTAAAGAAACTGATGATTGCCATTGTTGAGGAGACTTGACTTCGTCTGGACTTATTGCTTCTGATGATGTCCTTGCAATCCCAAGTGCTCACTTGGGAAGCTTCAGTTGAAATGCATACCATCTGTAGTGAAAGTAATGACCCCTGCATCAATCAGATCTTGCACCTTGTGCCGGAGCGCCTTAAAATCCTTAGTTGAATGCCCCCGTGCCCTAGCATGGTATCCACATTAAGCATTGGCATTAAATCCTGGTAGGTACAGAAAAGGCATTGAATTCAATTCCTTCGGCACTATTAATACACCGTTGATCAGATCTGGAAGTATCTGACTGTATGCCATTGGCAACAGAGCGAAATGCCTATCTGGCTTTCTTGGCCTTTGTCGGGTGTGCTGGCGCGCCTGACGGCGATGTAACCGTTGATTTTGAGGATCTCCCTGACTCGGAGCAAGATAATTTCCTTAATACGGAGACTCAGAAGGTTGCTGACTCTGAACAATTAATACACTTGAACACAGAGAATGAGGTATTGTAGATTCTGGGATGGCACAATTTTCTTCCTCACATTCTTCTTGAGAACTGACAACTCATTCATTTTCACTGGCTCAGAAGTTTGAGACACCTTGGAGCTTTCCACACTAAGGCAGGCTCTTGATACTCCCACTATTACCAGGTCAGAAAATTTTGTTGCCCCATTGACAATCATCTTTTCCAAGTACGGACCTTGTAAGGTATCCATGAACAGATCAACCAATTTTCTTTCTAGAAGCAGCAGTTAAACACGAGCAGCTAACTCTCTCCACCTTTGAGCATATCCTCTGAATGATTCATTATCGGCTTGAGACAAGTCTTGTAAATGCATTCGATTGAGAGCCATGTCAACAAGGTTATAACTATATCGCTTCACAAAGGCGTTGGCTAGATCTGACCATGATTGGATGCAACCACCTTCTAACTGCACATACCAATACAATGATGCTCCACTCAAACTGTCTTGGAAGCAATGAATCATGAGTTTGTCGTTGTGGACATATGAGGTCATTCTTTAAAACATCACCAAATGTTGCTTCGAACAGCTATCCCCTCTGTATTACTCAAACTTAGGTGTCTTAAACTTTGGAGTAAATACAAGGCCAGGCATTAAACACATGCTCGAAGAATTCAAATCCAGAGTATCATGCCTCTCCAGGGCTTTAAGTTTCTCGTCCAACACACGATATTTTTTGTCAAACTCAACAGATCGTGGGGCCTTAGGTTTCATCTTTGGAACTACCCCTTGGACATTTGGCACAGAGAATTCAAAACTCTGATAATCAGCAACATCAAGAGAAGGTGAATGTCCGCCTCGGACAATGGGATGCTCTTGCATAATAGGATTCTCAACAGGGACTCTCACAAGCTGAACTTGAACAACATTGTTCACCGAGGGTGGAATGACATTCTCAATTCTTTGAATATTGGCCTCTCCCCTCGTCATGGTAGCCACAACTTCCACAAGTTGACCCAACTGATATTTCATCAATTCAACATCAGCCCTAGTCACAATCTAATTCTGCTCTCCTGAGTTCATGATTCTCCCCAAAATAGTGATTCAAGTCCAATACGAAAATCGGGAAACCAACTGCGGGTCAAGGCAACGAATGGATGAGCTCACTGTTCTGGGCCAGGAGAAAGATATGCAAAATGATGCACAAATGCAAATGCAATGTTATGAATGCAATACGACATGGGATCAAAGCTTCCATATAATCTGAATAATCACGGTGCTGTGCTGATATCTGAATAAGGTCGTAGGTCTGCTCTGGAGAGAGTACCAGAATACCAGAATATCCGAATAATCAGAATACCATTATACCAGGCTGATAAGTCCATACTGATAAGGAAAACCAGAATACCGGGTAGGTTAACGGTTAAGGTTACCCGTAAACCTGTAAACACCCACCCATTCTCACATGTGGTTACTAAAACCAAGGTTCCTCAGTGTCGGATTCTCAATTTGAGAAGCAATAGTACATTCATCCCTCGGGGTACAATACTATCGCCAAACAAAGAGGTCGTCCACTGATTCCCCAAAAATAAGGTCATCCTATAGCAAGTTCCCAGTTTCGGGTCCTCGGATCAAGAAAAGTAATGGGTTTGCCATTTATGGTCTGCCATTATCACCCCTTGGGAGGAGTGCCTCAACTGAGTCCTCGGGAATGGTCACCAGAGTCAACAGCTTTCTAGGTTAACACCCCGAAATGCACAAGACGCGTAAATCAGAACATCTCCCAAGAAAACCTCGTGTGGGCGTAGAGTTCATGTAAACCATACGTACCAAGACACTACGTAGGCCACACTATTTTCCACTCTAGTCCTATAAGTGCACTCAAGCCTGTGTAATGGGCTTATCTCTCAGAACATCCCAACCCGCCAAACAGAAAACCAGTACAGCACAACACAATCCAACATAATAATGAAATGCAATGTAATAGATGCGGTAAAACAGTAATATAGTTAAGTAATAATACAGTAATACAGTAAAACAATAATACGGCAAAATAAAGCACCACAATAAACACCCAATAAAAATAAACAGATAAGCACTAGGATTGACTCGCTTAGGGAACCAGAGATTCTGGGTTCGATCCCCAGCAGAGTCGCCAGCTGTCGCTCCCGGGATTTTCATCCAAGTACAAACGCGAAAGTGGCGCGGAAACAGAGTCGCCAGCAATGTGTATTTGTCCCAAGAGAGGGAAAGGAAACACTGCGTAAACCTGAGGGAAAGGAAAAGCATGGTCTCGCGACCAAGAGAAACGGGTAAGGGAGTTGGTTACGTGAGGGGAAGGTATTAGCACCCCCACACGTCCATCATACTCGATGGGATCCACGCTTGTTGTCTCGATCAAAGGGTGTCGTCATTTGGAGCTCCACTGCTACTGGAAAGGAAAAGAAACGGGAGCTGAAAAGAACGAAGAAACGAGGAAGAAAAGAAAAAGAAGTGACTCGATAGGACATCGTCGTCCTATGCCTACGTACTCCCTCGTGCAATGGGAAAGTCAGAGTCAACGTAGTTCGGACGAACACAAACAAAGGGGGGAGGTTTCTTGCCAAGACATCGCCGTCTCGTGCCTGCGTATCCTCAATTTAACCAGAAGGAGGAAATCAGAGCAGTCGTAGTTCGACCTACGGGTCGAAATGATACAAAGAGGTGATAAAGAAAGGTTGTGCTCGGAGAGATCTCGCACGATCTCCTACCTACGTATCCCCATTAACCAATGAAGAATCAGAGCGATGTAGTTCCCCTCACTAGGGAAGGCTTTGAGTTGTTTGTTTCTTTTATGAGCGAAGTTAAGTTCGCGTCTGGCAGTTAGAGTCGATGCCTGTTTGCGACGATACGGAAGTAACGTGCCCTTTTCTGAAAATGAGTTTGAAACTTAACAATCCCGAAGGATGAAAAAGGTTTGAGTTTGTTTTGTGTTTTTTGGACAGAAGTGGATTGAAGTTAGTTTGTAACTTGCATTGCACCCAAGTCTATAACAGAGGATCGAATGCATCGCATATCGACCCAAGACAGGACGTGCTCTAAACACTCTATGAAAGTGAAAGGATGCCCCCCAATCTCCATTTCCCATGTGCAAGGCTCATGCGCAATACACGTTAACTTTATTAAGTGTTTTAGAAGTGGTTATGAGATGAGAAGAGAAGACTCAAGAAAAAAGAAAACACTAACGGGAAACTAAATTGTTCCTAATGTTATCATGCAAAAGATGGCCCTAAGGTCAAGGTTTGAGAACCTAAGTCTAAAGAGAAGAGAGGTATAGCACTACCTAATGCTTATCCTACCTCACCTTAATCAAAAATTAAGGATGAGCTAGGATCCCGAAGGGTGTGGGAAAGCTGTACACAAAGCATTATATCATGCTATTCACAAAAGGAAAAGACAAGTAAGATAAATGAGAGATGAAAGAGGAAGTGAACATGGATAACCATCCACTTGTTCAAGCACCTTACCTCTGCCCCTACATAAAAGGTTAGTACCAAATGATTACAAGTAATGAATACAAGTATCAAAAGTATGCCAAACAAAGACTAGTTGCTTAAAGAAGACAACATAAGAAGCAAACAAGGTTTAAACCAAAAGGGAAAGGTCCTAAGGGTTAAGGATGCTTCAAAGTAAGTAGGCACATGTCAAGGGATCCTACTAAGGTAAACATGCCAAATGAAAATAAACAAGGCCAAATTATGTATTAAAAGTTCATACAATTACAAGTTATGCACTAACTATGCCAGATGGATGCAAATGGTTCATGAACATTAATGAATGCATATGTAAACATCAAATTCAGAAGTGAATGTGATTTATTAAAGCATGGATATGTCATTGAATGAACATACAAGTCATAGATGCAAGCATTTAAAGAAATGAAGCAAGAAGAAGTGAACAAACACAATTGAAGTTCAACAATGAAGCATACTTGTAATGCAAGTCAAAGATGAAGATGCAAGATGAACAATCATGGAATATGAATGCAAGTCAGTAGCATATGGCATTGGAGATGACATGTCAAAGTCAAGAATGTATGCACAAAGTTCACACAAGTATCATGTTAAAGCACATTGAAGATTAGAAGCAAACATGGCTCAAACAAGTTCAAATAAGCATGCAAAGGTTTATGAACTTAAAAGACATGTGAGGTGATGTTGGAAGCCATGGCATAGGATCAAGAATTATTACAAACAGAAGTGGAATCATGTAAAAGTGAATGTGCAAGATCATACAAGAGTTGATACAAACATGTGCTCAAAGAAAGTCAAGTGAGAATGCACAATTACACAACACATTTCAAGTTAAAACATGTGCATACAAGTCATGTAAGGATGAAATTTGAGTGACCTATAACATGAGAAAAGTGATCTATAATATTCATGCAACATGGATTAAAAGGTCTCAACAATTGTCAAAGAAGGTTGCACACAATGCATATTAAAACCTTAGCACAAGATCTTTAGCATTCACACAAACAAACATGCTCTAAGAATAATCTAAAAGTGGTATTAGAGGCTCAATAAAATTGAAAGATTCAAGTCATTTGAAGTGAAACTAGTGTGAAAACATGTCCCAAAAGGATGGCTCAAAAATCATTAATAATCATGCTCAAAGATGCTCTGCAATGCCATACAAATCATACAAGCAAATGGCTCAAAGATAGGATCCAAAAGTCAAACAAAAATGACCTAAAAAATCTATGAAAAAAGTATGAGATGCATCAATACATCACAGAGGCATGTATCAATTATCATACAAAAATTCAATCCACAACTATGTCAAACAATTCCAAAATGAAATATGTATCATGAATAAATGCACAAACAAAAGAAATTAAAAGAATATTCATGGAGAAATGACAAAATATGATAAAATCATAAAATAAAATATGTCAAAATTATTTAAATGTCTAAGAATACTTCATGAATTTTTGTGGAATTTTTGGATGCTTGGAAGTAATTTTAGAAATTAAAAATGAATCAATTATGAAAAAGAAAATAAAAAAAGAAAGAAATGAACCAGGGGGGTAAGACACTAGCAACTACTCAGTTATAATTGCGTTGGGCTTTAAAAACAAGGGGTGCGTATATCAAAAGCAATAAGCCCAATGGCGCGTGGACCAGAGAGGTGCATAGCATGCTCAGTAGTCAAACATTTGACTTAATCCTAGCCAATAGATGCAGTCTACGCATTATGATCACGTAAGTACACGTGATGAATGGTGTAGATGCAGTGATCACACAATGATATGATAGGACACGCACATGGGAGCATCAGGAACCAAATATATTCAAAATGAGATCACGTGATCCACAACCTCCTTCATTTATGAGTTGTCACTCCCTCAGCCTTCAGATCAAACTAATCTAATGATCATGACACGTTCTAGCCTAAAAACCCTAGGTATGAAGCTCAACCTCAGACCACCGGCCGGAGAAGACTCCGGTCGTCTTCTCCGGCCAACCTCCACCGTGGCAAAAGTTGCAGTCACCCAGAAAATCACAAAACCTATATCAAACTGATCCTTATGCTATGGAGATTCCAAATTCGAAGTCAAAACTCACATACAAAGTGCATACACAGTGATATGAAGGGAAGAATTTTGCCCTAAAAAAAAGATCTAAACTCCTAGTGAGCATATCAACTAGCCAGCACCACTAGAGCTTCTATTAAGCTTCAAAACACCAAAAACAAGCTTGAATCAAGTTAAAACGCAAGGAATGAGTTGAAGTAAAACCTGAATGTGAAGCTTCTTCAAGATGAAAGAAAACCAGAGGGGACAATCCTAGCCTTTGCTCGCACTTCCTCTAGCCAAATAAAGGCTCAAGAATTCGTTGTTGATGAGAAATCCAATGAAAAACAAATACAGTGAAGTTGATGATTGAAGATGCAAAGCCTTAGAATGAATGGTCTCTTGATGAGGATGATGAGTGCTGAAGAAGAATGAAGAAATTGGAGGGAGAATAAACTCGAGAGAGAGAAACTTTCAGAGAGAAGAAGAGTGTGAAGTTTGTGAAATGTGAAGAAATGAACTAGTCCCCTTGAAAAGTTAGTTAGAGTTTCTATTTATATCCTTGGGTTAACTATTAACCACCTTGGTTAACAGTTAGAACCATGGTTTAGGGAGAGAGGTTAGTTGAAAGAAGTTGAGTGAATTTGAAATGGAAAAGAGAGTGAGAAGTGGAAGAATAAAGTGTGCACGGGTTTTTGTTCATGTGTGGAGAAAAGTATGACATGTTATGGTATGGATTAATGATAAGAGGTGATGATGTATGATGGTATAAAGCTACAGCTACAACAACTTGCTTTGCAAGCTTCTCTTCTTTGCATTGTTTAAACACTTTGGGCAATGAGTACATGATCATGTGGTATAGGTATAGAAGGTTGGTTTGGCTTATTTAGGCAATGATAATGAGGTGTATTTCGTGACCAAAGATCTGAACACAAACCAAAACCTACATGTGCATAAAAATGCCTTACTAACATCCAAGTGACCAGCTAGCTTGTTGCTCAAGTATCTCACAAATGGCACGTGCGTTTTTGGTATTTGAGAGGCCTTTCAAAAAATCTCATAATGAGGTTTCAATTGTGCTTTGAATCATTCCAATTGGAGCTCAGATGAGAGAGATATGTTGGTCCAAAGTTGAGAGGAAAATGATTTGGCTAGGCAGACTGCATAAGTGCATGGGATGCTCAAGTTGGGGCAAAACTCTATCTTTGATACTCGTGACTTGATCTTGCTATATCTTGAGATGTGTTTGTCAAAATGAAAAACACTCAACATCAAAGTTTAGAGGGCCACGAGATGAACAACTTTCATGTTGAGCACTTTTTCAAATAACAATTACATCATGGAGAAAATCCACCCTGAACATGTACCTCTGCATGCACACCAGGTGTTTGACTAATTTACTCCGAGCTGGCTATTCATAACTTGGTTGACAAGCCCAAAATGCCTTGAAAACCCTTAACTTTAAATGATCATATCTCCCTCAATTTTGATCCAATGGAGATGTTCTTGTTATGGTTTTGAAGCTTAGGATGTGAACTTTCAATAGGCCTCCATAAACTTTCAATTTGGAGCTTGGAGTATGGAGAAAGAATGCTCCAAAGATGACCCTTCATCTTGATAAAACTTGCCATAAATGGAAACCCTTCATTACTATTTTTGGCAACTTTGCACATTTCTTGATTTTTGATGAATCTCTAGATAATTCTTGATCAAATCTTCACCAATGATCATACTTGAGATAAGGAACAAGAATTTGACCTCAAAAAGTCAAGAGTTGACTTTTTCTTCTCCGCGGTTGACTTTTCCCCAATTCTCCTGATTTTAAGTCAATTGATCAATTGAAACTCTTCCAAACTAAATTGATGGACAATTCTCCAATATTAGACACTTAAGGACATGAGGAATACCATAGAATCAAGTCTTACCCAAAAAGTCAGAAATAAACTGATTTTATGGCAAACCCTAGTTTGGTGCCCCCAGTCTAGGAGAAATCAGTACATCCTCCAAATCCAAATTCCTCTGAGCATGATGTGTATCCTCTCAAACAATGATGAAATATGCCATTTGGTGAGGATAAAAACTCAAAGATCTTGTCCATTGGGGTGTTATACTCAAGAATCCCAAAACCCTAATCTTGCGTTGGTTAGGAGAAGGTGCTTCCCTTGAGATTTCTTGTCAAGCTTGATCATATGACAAGAAGATGAATCAGTTAAGATCTCTTGAGGCTCAAGTGTCTTTAAGTTGACTTGGATACCTTGATCCCATGCTAAGGCCAATGGTATGCAATGATGATAATGCAAAGAATGAAATGAAACATAAGCCAGTTAAAGTTAGAAACATGATGACAAATTTTGAGGTGTTACACCATTCACTATTCCTCCAAGACAAGAATTGATCCACTATAAATAGAGGTCCTCACTGATCATTCAAATCACACCAAAGCAGCTTGCAACATTTCTTTCTCTCATTTCCTTCTTGAACTCCAAATTTCCTTGTTCTTGAGAAAGCACTATCGGGTTTTGAGTTGGGAGCCAATGCAACTCAAACCAATGATTCACACACCTCATAAACATCATATGTGAGCTGATTAAACACTAAACACACAACTGTAACACTGATTTCTTAGAATCACCAGCTAGTTGCCCAAATTTTCAACCAAGTTGCAGCTGAGGTGCCATAATTTGTTCCAGTCCATTTCAAACCACTCCAAGCATTCAAACACATTCCATATGGTGTAGGGAAGCTGTTCAGATCATCACAACTCATCTGTAACACCTCTAACCCAAAAATCAAATTGCTCTTGCTGCCACGACCTTCAAGTAAGCCTAAACTTGGTCATCTCTTAATCTATGCATATTTCCTTGCACAATACTTTTGCCAAATGTTCATAATCATGCATAGAATGTTTCCCCTTAATTAATTGCTTTGAATGAATCGTGTATAGAATTTCTCAGCCTTCATGCATAATTTAGGGTTCTTGAGGTTTTGTCTTGATTTCTTATTCCATGCTTAAAATAAATGAAATTAAAGACCATAGACATGATCGTGAGGTGAAAACGAGCAGATTGATATGTGGATTGTGTGATTTCATCAAGTATCCAGTGAGATTGGAGAGAAAATGCAAATCAGGCCAAACCCAGAACCCGCGCGTGTTCTTGGCGCCTATTTTCAACTATTTGAATATATGAATTTTGTGATTTTATTTAATTGATTCAAAAATTAATTTCTCTCTGAATTTTAATGATTTTGAGTTGATTCTTTTTTTAATAATTCACAAAAATGTTAAAATATTTTATTTTACCAAAAATTCCCAAAAATATTATTTATTTCATATATTTGATATTTTTCCAAATAATTAATGTTTATTTGTTTTTTAAGATTTAAAATATTTTTTCCTTCTTAATTTTCCAAGATTAATTAGTTTCCAATCATTTTGTGGATAAAAACATGATTTTAAAACATTAATCCAAGATCACAACTTATTTTTCGCACATGTTTGATAAATTTGATCATTTTAATTAAATTTTTATTTAATTAAAATACATTTTGAAATTAATTTAGGGTTTTGATCTTAATCACCCTAAACAAATATTTTTCACACTCATGGGTCTCTAATAGAGTGTAAGACCCAACCCCTTTTGAAAACCAAAATAATTTGGGCCTCGGACATCGTATAAGACCTACTGTGTTTTCAAACCTCGGCGCGATCGCCATTTTTCAAACAAATAATCATCTGAGCCTCTCCTCGAGCTATAAGTCCCATTCCTTTTCTTAAAAATTTTTTGGGCCTCTAATAGATTGTAAGACCCAACCCCTTTGTAAATAATACCTTTTGGGCCTCACACATTGTATATGTCCCTCTGTATATTTTCAAACATTCGGCGAGATCGTCGCCTTTTTAACAAAATCAAATGGGCTTCTCCTTGAGCTATAAGACCCATCTTTATTCATTTTCAAACTCTTTGGGCATCTCCTTGAGGTGTAAGAACCAATCCCCTTTGATCAAAACTTTTTGGGCCTCAGTCGTTGTATTAGTTCCGATACAAAACAACAGTTCCATCATTGTTAAAATTTGGGCCTCTCCCTGAGTTGTAAGCCCCGATCTCTGTTCAAAATACTTTCTCCTTTGATTTTGAATCCAAATGTATAGTTGCTATCAAAACTTTCTTTAATTTATTTGTTGAACAGCTAACAAAACAACATGGAAGCTCCACAACGGGTAAGGGTTTATCCGCTTTTTTTTATATGCTTTCATATACATAACTGTATTGTGGGAAGCTGCGCAGGGTTAGTCTTCTTTCATTCTTTTAAATACATGTCAAATATACATAACTGTATTATGGGAAGCTGAGCATGGTTAGTCTTCTTTCATACTCTTTAAAATACTCATCATATATCAATTGTATATATACTAGTATAGTTATTTAGAGTTTTCCCCGGCAACTACGTCTAGAACTAGGTAAAGCCACATTGGTCACTCTTAAATACAAACAAAACTAGATCCCCATAGGATTTCTAGATACAGTCCTCCCTTCTCTTGGGGTTAATCAATATGGAACAAAGAGAAAGACAGTATCCTCGGTGAACCTTTTCTCAGACTGTCACCCCTAGAAATTGTCAAAGAAATTCTACTCCCCGGAGTTGATCTATTCTCCGTGAATAGCATCTCTTGAGTTTCTTCCAAATACTCGAACTTTCCTGGAATGATCTCTTCTCTGTGAATTGTATTTCTTGAACTTCTCTTGGTTTGGGGACCCACAGGCTTCCTAAAAGCATCCCCACCTCCTCTTTGGCTTTGTACAAGGACCCTTCGGCTTCTTAGAAGTTCTCATGCCTTCTCTTGGGCTTAATACAAGGACCCTAACGACCTCTTAAAGGTATAAGACAGAACTTAGTCATCCTTTGCTAGAGCAATCTTTCCAGTGTCAAATTCCTAAATCCACTTTAGGGTTGATTCTCATCCCTTAAGGCCATTGCCCTCTTTTGGGCATCCTAAAAAAGATAAAACTTTTCAACACCAGTAGACTTGGATAGTCTAAACCCCCTTTGAGTCTCAAAGACATTCTCAAGTTTCATTCAAACATAGGAAAAAACACCGATCACTCTGGAGAAATCTCCAGCGGAAACCCGGTCTCTCTCATGAGAGTTGTTACACCCTAATTCCCATCGCGAATAAATAATACATAAATAAAATCAGAGTAACTAAAAAATTATTTTTCCGACAGAAACAAGGATGTCACATTTAAATAAACAAAACATCATCCATGCTCATAATTTTGATACATAGCATAAAATAGAATACCCTCAAAGGGGAAACTTTTTCCATATAAATTAAAATTCAATTATGGAATAAAGCGGAAAGATCCATAACTGACTTGTTTTACAAATAAATGGTTTTATAACATCAAAATATAAATATAGAAGTGATACAAAATATATTCAACAATTATATAAAAATAACTAAAGCATTCCCCGACTCCCGTGCTACGTATCAGAGCAGACACCAAGACCGACAAAAGAATGGAGAACTAATCTTCACAAAAGCCTCCAAGACTCTAATCTGCAATGCCTCATAGAGCATTATAAAATAGCAGAAGGGTGAGAAATAACAACTAAAATCAAGATTGCATAATAATATGCAAATACATAACAATTCACACGCATAGCTATTCTCACCACAAACACCACATACTAATACATATAACATACCACGTATACGTAATATATATATCTATTAATCCAATAATATAGCCTATATCAAGTATCCAATATACTCACATATTTACACATAAGTCATACCAAGTCATAGCATTTAGAAACACATCACACATCACATAGCATATATCTACGCCTAATACATATTATCCACCACCAATGCATTTATTACATATGCACCTTAAATTACCAATGCTATCACAATCTCAACACATAACAAATCAATGCACAATTTCCACACATAATCGATCAAATCATGATTTTCCACACATAATGCATCCATTCACAATTCTCACACATAATCAATCAAATCATGATTTTCCACACATAATGCATCCATGATTTATGAAAATGCACAGAGACCGACACAACGACTCTATGCAAATGCCATGCGGTACCGATTTCCAATATTTCTCATCACTAGTTCACTCAGGAACTCTACTGGAATCATCGCTCGTTACTGAGGATCACTCAAGTAACACCCCGTCGGGCAAACGATGTTCCCCGTCGCTTTAGGTCCTCTTGGTATAAGGCTCACGACGTTTATGGATTGCTTTAGGTCCTCTTATTTTTAAGGCGCACGATCCAATCAGATCGCTTTAGGTCCTCTTATTTTTAAGGCGCACAATCTGATAGCTCACACCCCACATGGGCACACGATCGTCTATAACCATCGCTTTAGGTCCTCTTATTTTTAAGGCGCACGATATATCAAATCGCTTTAGGTCCTCTTATTTTTAAAGGCGCACGATGTTATAGCAGATTCCCTCTGGAATCAATCCGTCACTCTGGACGTCACAACAATGTATATCATGATGCTTGGCATACAATGACTCATGTCATTCAAATGCATCTTCACAAATCAACAATATGGATTTTCTCATCATCATTATTCATGCATTGAAAACAATTCAAACAATGCATTTCAAACCATAATGGCCACCACACAACATACATTGAATTTCACATAAACAATGCATTTCATCACAAACCACAAACCACAACAATCATACAATCACAATTACTTCCACAAGGGATTCACACCACAAGGGCTACCCACAGCACATCATAACAACATACATTGATATTCAGTCAACAATGTATTTTACCACACAACAACATCATTAACCAGGCATCGAAGTCTAATCCAAAACAATGCACATATTTGCCATAAAGTCACAAACCATCATCACAACATTACACCATGTATATTCACATCATATATTGGCACACAAGCTACACTTTACATAACAATAGCACAACACATAGTAAAACACCAACCACACGCATTTAACGCGATAAAAACCCGACAACCCGACTATTTTTCAAAAACACAAATTAATTAAATCATCTTTTATCCTCCAAACCATTTTTAACAGAAATAATATTTTATTAGCTTTCCAACGCTTCGAACGGGGGTCAAAACGGACTTACGGATCAAAAGTTACTATCGAAACAATTTTGAAAGAAAACCTACAGCAAGGCTGACACGGCTGCCCGTGTTGTGTGACACGGCCGTGTCACCCAAAATTCCAAATGGCCGCAGATTGACACGTCTGACACGGCCGCCCGTGTTGTGTGACACGGCCCGTGTCAGAACCCAGAAAAATGCATTTTTTTTACCTTCGGAAGCCTTCCGGACCTCCGATTTCGATTCCGTAAAAAGCCTCGTTCTCAGAATTCAATGTACTACACTATTCTTACCATTAAAAGACCATCCAACACATTTTCCATTTTTTAAATATTTTGAAACATAATTTTATCAATTTAACCCGATTCCAAACTCGATCAAAACCACTCGAAAACACACAAACAACCATTCACCGATTAAATATCAACCTATACCAACATTACCAGACATATCCAAACACTTTTACTCGATCACCACATCAATTTACACAAAAACATCGATATATTTCAAAAACTCAAAAGTTACAAATTCAACTCGATTCAATCAACGATCACGCTAAATCACGACCCACCATTACACGACTCTACTACGCGATTTATTCTAACTTTCGTCCGTGAAAACATCGATTTCTATTCATTTTTCTCATTTCAACCTAGAATGAAAACTAGAAGGAAATCACCAAAACAATCCAAGAAAACATACACATATACATATACAAGCAAGATATAATCGAAACTTCTCACCCTTACCCGATTATTCGCGCTTGAAACGGATGAATCTTCACTTTTTCCCTCTTTCTCCTCTTCTCTCTTTCTTTCTTCTCCTTTCTCTTCTCTTCTCTTTCTTTTCTTTTTCTTTCCTCTCTTTTTCTCTCCACTTTCTATTTATAAAATATCTACTACCCAAATGACCAAAATACCCCTCAGCTCAAATATCCCCCAAACGCTCTCAAAATGCGATAAAACATAAACATACCGATGAAATATATTTCGGGAAATAACAGTTGAAAATAAATTATAATTTAATACAATTATTTTATCTATCAGAGAAATTAACCAATTAACTCAATTAGCAGGTAAATTACAATAAATTCACACATTTCACAAAATTCACATAAATGAAATAAATAAATACAATTAAACAAATTGGGGCGTTACAACTCTCCCCCACTTAGACATTTTCGTCCTTGAAAATATAACCGATACTCACAACAACGGATACGACTCTCTCATCCGACCAACAAACCAACATGCCTAAAAAAAGCACACCACGAATAACACAACTGACAACCCACCTTGCTAACAACGATTACAACAATGACACGACAACGACGACAACTACAACGACAAGATGCAAAGCCCATACAATGCACCTGACGACTAACTCACAACTCAAAGAAAACCAGGTTACGAACACACACAGGAATTAGCTACTCGCACTCGAACCAACACGATGGAAACGAGGCAACAACACAAACAAGAACATAAAGTTCCACGACACAACAAGGTCTCAACAACATCAACAAAACCAGAATACCAACATCCTTGTCACACAACCTTATTACAACAATGCTACGATTCCCAATCGAACATATAACCAAAACATCCATCTACATAGTAGCCCATGAATAATATTTAAACCTTTCACCTAACACTTCCATTTTGAAATGTCCAATGGTCTCATCACCCCTACATGTTTACAATGTTCACCCCACGAACTCTTACAAGTCACACACGCTTCCGCTGCACACTCTGATGACTCGTAACCATCAAAACTGACATGCATAACAACTTTCGATTTAACTCTTTAGGCACAACATCAGATTTTTCCAAAGGATAATCCAAGCCGACTCCATAACTCATCACGAATTCTAACCATCCTCGTTGTTCATACTCTATTCCTTCAGACCAAATAAATACTCTAACTCTTGTGATTACCAAACACCGCGAACCTAGAGCCATAAAGATAATACCTCCAATTATTCCAACACAATACAACCGCAACCAATCCCAAATCCCGAATAGTATAGACCCTTCTATGAATCCTCAATTGTCGTAAAGCATAAGCCACGACTTTACCCTCTTGCAAGTCAACTGAGATACCAGAAGTACGAACTTAACAAAGTCTTCCATAACCTGTAATAACCACCAACTGAGTCCAAAAGTTTCTAATCTCCTTAACCAACTTCGAAACCTCCCATATAGAACTACATCTACCTCCGATGGAGCCATTAACCATGCTCTCATCTGAAATAACATTTCCAAGAAACTAACCCTTTTCAACCAAAATTCCCACTCGAATAACTTAGCATAAAACTCCGTCTCTTTTCAACACTTGTAATTCAAATCTCAAACACTTTACTCGTTCTTCCTCTGAGTTTATAACAAATCCGAATATCCTCAATCAAAACTACTACGAACTTATCCAATTAAATATGGAAGATACGATTCCTCTATTCCACAAACATTACAGACACGTTAATAACACCGAATAACATCACTGCACGTTGTAATGTCCAACCAAACTCCAAAAGATAAAAATTCTTAAAGCTTTTGCAAAACTTTTCACGGGGTAACTGGTTACTCACATACAAACTTAATCGAGTAAATAACAGCCTATCCCGACGATAACAAACATAACCAGTCACATTAAATCGATCAAAGCCTCAACTCACACCATTCACCACTCTTATCAAACATTCCAAACAATTGTAATTTCAATCAAACTCAACCAAACCATTCCAATCGTCTCTTCCCGAAAGTGGACACTTATTTTCAATCGTTACCTTAATCAACTGCTAGTAATTCATACACAATTTCTTCTCTTAACAGTCCAAATTCCACAAATCCCCACATGTAGCAACAACCATCCTAAAAGAACTCTCAAATAGTACATCCACACTTAAGGTCTTCTCAAAATTTCCACTAATGCTCTAAAATTCCAAAGACTCCAAACCTCTCCAGGACTCTAAGTTTCGCTTTCCATAGTCCCAATACCAATACCATCATAATGCTTGTTATTCCATTCAATCATCCCTCCTTTTTGTTACTAACCATACTGGAGCTCTCCAAGACGACACACTTGGCCTCACAATTCTCCTTTCCAGTAAACCTTCCAACTGCTCTATCAGTCCGGGTACTTCTAATACTAACATCCAATATTCCATCCGGGAATACATCTGAAAATTGTGCACAACCGGTAGCTCATCATTGTGTCCTTTCTGCCAATTTCTAGAAAACTATCGTCACAAACATAACAACATCTTAGTTTCACGTCCTAAAAGTTCTTTTACTTACTTAGCAGATACAAACCTCAAATCCTTACCTTCGTCCAATTAAGTTCAATCTCTACTCTCTGAAAAGCAGTCCTTAAATAAAACCCAATCATTCTCTCTCAATGACTTCCCAACTGGACCAACATACCAAACCTCTAATCCATTTCATCTTCCGATATTAGCATCTTCATCGACTCATCAAAACAATCCGTAATCATTTTCTCAATTCCAAACAACTCATTTCACACACTATCAAAGCCGGAAAGACACGTCTATTCCATCCAACATAATTCCCGTCTGCTATCAACAAGAGATTAAGGGTGATCAGTTCCTCAATTTGTCAATAGACAACCGACAATCATGATGGGGCATAAACCGTCTTTGCCTATCTATAATAGCATTCCTTGTATCCTGTGCACAAAACTACCTAAGGCATAAATCCTTAGTTGATCTAAACCTTACCTCCGCATTCCCGCCGGAACCGAGAAAACACTGTCCAAATAACACTTACACTCTTGCAACCAACGGCACACTGAGCCCACGCTCCACAACCGAAGCAACTTGGAGAAGTTCCAGCTTTTCCCCCACTTATCTCATTCTCAATTCTGAAGACAAAGGATTAGAAAAACCAGAAAGCACTGACAGTGTTTCACACATATATCACGTACTAAGGAACAAACAACATCGACAGTATTCAACTGTCACACCAACTGACTCAACAACTTGGCCGGATGGACGGACCTGCTCTGATACCACTAATGTAACACCCAAATTCCCATCGCGAATAAATAATACATAAATAAAATCAGAGTAACTAAAAATTTATTTTTCCGACAGAAACAAGGATGTCACATTTAAATAAACAAAACATCATCCCTGCTCATAATTTTGATACATAGCATAAAATAGAATACCCTCAAAGGGGAAACTTTTTCCATATAAATTAAAATTCAATTATGGAATAAAGCGGAAAGATCCATAACTGACTTGTTTTACAAATAAATGGTTTTATAACATCAAAATATAAATACAGAAGTGATACAAAATATATTCAACAATTATATACAAATAACTAAAGCGTTCCCCGACTCCCGTGCTACGTATCAGAGCAGACACCAAGACCGACAAAAGAATGGAGAACTAATCTTCACAAAAGCCTCCAAGACACTAATCTGCAATGCCTCATAGAGCATTATAAAACAGCAGAAGGGTGAGAAATAACAACTAAAATCAAGATTGCATAATAATATGCAAATACATAACAATTCACACGTATAGCTATTCTCACCACAAACACCACATACTAATACATATAACATACCACGTATACGTAACATATATCTATTAATCCAATAATATAGCCTATATCACGTATCCAATATACTCACATATTTACACATAAGGCATACCAAGTCATAGCATTTAGAAACACATCACACATCACATAGCATATGTCTACGCCTAATACATATTATCCACCACCAATGCATTTATCACATATGCACCTCAAATTACCAATGCTATCACAATCTCAACACATAACAAATCAATGCACAATTTCCACACATAATCGATCAAATCATGATTTTACACACGTAATGCATCCATTCACAATTCTCACACATAATCAATCAAATCATGATTTTCCACACATAATGCATCCATGATTTATGCAAATGCACAGAGACCGACACAACGACTCCATGCAAATGCCATGTGGTACCGACTTCCAATATTTCTCATCACTAGTTCACTCAGGAACTCTGCTGGAATCATCGCTCGTTACTGAGGATCACTCAAGTAACACCCCGTCGGGCAAACGATGTTCCCCGTCGCTTTAGGTCCTCTTGGTATAAGGCGCACAACGTTTATGGATTGCTTTAGGTCCTCTTATTTTTAAGGCGCACGATCCAATCAGATCGCTTTAGGTCCTCTTATTTTTAAGGCGCACAATCCGATCACTCACACCCCGCATGGGCACACGATCGTCTATAACCATCGCTTTAGGTCCTCTTATTTTTAAGGCGCACGATATATCAAATCGCTTTAGGTCCTCTTATTTTTAAGGCGCACGATGTTATAGCAGATTCCCTCTGGAATCAATCCGTCACTCAAGACGTCACAACAATGCATATCATGATGCTTGGCATACAATGACTCATGACATTCAAATGCATCTTCACAAATCAACAATATGGATTTTCTCATCATCATTATTCATGCATTGAAAACAATTCAAACAATGCATTTCAAACCATAATGGCTACCACACAACATACATTGAATTTCACATAAATAATGCATTTCATCACAAACCACAAACCACAACAATCATACAATCACAATTACTTCCACAAGGGATTCACACCACAAAGGCTACCCACAACACATCATAACAACATACATTAATATTCAGTCAACAATGTATTTTACCACACAACAACATCATTAATCACACATCGAGGTCTAATCCAAAATAATGCACATATTTTCCATAAAGCCACAAACCATCATCACAACATTACATCATGTATATTCACATCATATAGCGGCACACAAGCTACACGTTACATAACAATAGCACAACACATAGTAAAACACCAACCGCACGCATTTAACGCGATGAAAACCCGACAACCCAACTATTTTTCAAAAACACTAATTAATTAAATCATATTTTACCCTCCAACCCATTTTTAACAGAAATAATATTTTATTAGCTTTCCAACGCTTCGAACGGGGGTCAAAACGGACTTACGGAACAAAAGTTACGATCGAAACAATTTTGAAAGAAAACCTACAGCAGGGCTGACACGGCAGCCCGTGTTGTGTGACACGGCCCGTGTCAGAACCCAGAAAAATGCATTTTTTTACCGTCGGAAGCCTTCCGGACCTCCGATTTCGATTCCGTAAAAAGCCCTGTTCTCAGAATTCAACGTACTACAATATTCTTACCATTAAAATACCATCCAACACATTTTCCATTTTTGAAATATTTTGAAACATAATTTTATCAATTTAACCCGATTCCAAACTCGATCAAAACCACTCGAAAACATACCAACAACCATTCACCGATTAAATATCAACATATACCAATATTACCAGACATATCCAAACACTTTTACTCGATCACCACATCAATTTACACAAAAATATCGATATATTTCAAAAACTCAAAAGTTACAAATTCAACTCGATTCAATCAACGATCACGCTAAATCACGACCCAACATCACACGACTCTACTACGCGATTTATTCCGACTTTCGTCCGTGAAAACATCGATTTCTATTCATTTTTATCATTTCAACCTAGAATGAAAACTAGAAGGAAATCACCAAAACAATCCAAGAAAACATACACATATACATATACAAGCAAGATATAATCGAAACTTCTCACCCTTACCCGACTATTTACGCTTGAAACGGATGAATCTTCACTTTTCCCTCTTTCTCCTCTTCTCTCTTTCTTTCTTCTCCTTTCTCTTCTCTTCTCTTTCTTTTCTTTTTCTTTCCTCTCTTTTTCTCTCCACTTTCTATTTATAAAATATCTACTACCCAAATGACCAAAATACCCCTCATCTCAAATATCCCCCAAACGCTCTCAAAATGCGATAAAACATAAACATACCGATGAAATATATTTCGGGAAATAAAAGTTGAAAAGAAATTATAATTTAATACAATTATTTTATCTATCAGAGAAATTAACCAATTAACTCAATTAGCAGGTAAAATACAATAAATTCACACATTTCACAAAATTCACATAAATGAAATAAATAAATACAATTAAACAAATTGGGGCGTTACAAGAGTTCCTCACCCTTGGGACTGCCTATGGATCTAATCCTCAGCAGTAAGATAGCCTCCTCTTAGGCTTTGTATAATGATCTTTCCTTAACACAGTCAGCCTCCTCTTGGGCTTTGTACAATGATCCTCCCCCAGCGGAGCTAACCTTTTCATACTCTCTTGTTGAGTCAATCACTTTTCGGACTCTCTTGTTGAGTCCATCACTTTTCAAGACTCTTTTGTTGGGTCAATCTCCTTTTAGCCTCAATCTCGGGCTTCGTACGAGACAACAAATCACTCTCTTGTTGAGTATAAAAGACTCTCTTGTTGGGTCATTCACCTTTGCAAGACTCTCTTGTTGAGTCAACTCATTTAGCCTCCGTCTTGGGTTTTGTACAAGACATATAAAAGCACTCTCTTGTTGATTTAACTCCTTTAGCCTCCGTCTTGGACTTTGTACAAGACATATAAAAGCACTCTCTTGTTGAGTCAACTCCTTTAGCCTCCGTCTTGGGCTTTGTACAAGACATATAAAAACACTCTCTTGTTGAGACAAACTCATTTTAGCCTCCGTCTTGGGCTTTGTACAAGACAGAAATAACATTTTCCTCGGAAAAGTCAAACTGTTAGCCTCCTCTTAGGCTTTATATAAGGATATCCCCAAAGAGTCAGTCTTTTTTTTTGCCTCAATCTTGGGCCTGGTACAAGACATATACACTCTGTTGTTGAGTCGATCTTATCTAGCCTCCTCTTAGGCTTCGTATAAAGAAATCCCTAGCTGAGTCAATCAACCTTTTAGCTTCAACCTTGGGCTTTGATCAAGGCACATAAAATCAACCATCCCTCTTTAGAGATGACAAATTCTCTCTCAACCAAAACCCTTTAGCTTCATATCTTGGGCTTTGAACAAGATACAAATCCCTATTAGCTTCAATCTTGGGCTTTGAACAAGATACAAATACTCTTTTTAGCCTCTGTCTTGGGCTTTGAACAAGACACCAAAACATCTTTTTCCTCCCTTAGAATAGGAGGAACTACGATTGCTCTGAATTCCCTCTTTCATTAAACGGGAATACGTAGGCATAAGATTGCAAAATCTTAGCGAGCATACCAATCAAAAGCTCTAGGTCCAACACCTACATACATCAATCAAAACTTAGGTCCAGTAACTTACCAAAAACGTCAACAAAAACTCAATCTTACTCTATCATATTTCCCAAGAAACTTTCCCAAACCCATTAATGGATAAACACCATCAAGTACCAAGCAAAACCTAAAGCTAATATCCTGTGGATAACCACATATAGGATGGGTAATTGACAACTCCCCATTGTATAACCTGACCCCAAACCCCCAATCCCTTTAAGCGTTTGTTCAGTTAAACATTCGCGTGCAAGGTTAGTTTTAGATACCTTCCCTTTCCCTTCCAACTTCATGGGATAAATAAGAAATCAAAAAGTAGCACCACTTTCTCCTCGAGGAGGAAAACCCAACTCCAGCGGTAAGGTGGTCGCATCAACGACAAAAATCGCTCGCTACGCTACCCTCACAGCACAAGTTCCGACAACACTTCGGAGTCCTCATGGTCGCTCAACTATGATTCTACCTATCACATACGTAGTATTAGGTTGATCAGGCCCAACACTACATAGTATGATATTAAGTTTCATACTGGTAAGACACACTTAAGAGGCAGGAATAGATTTACTTATGATGTTTCAAGGCTAAGTCGAGGACACGACCTGCTCTGATACCAATTGTAATGCCCTGTATAACATATACCTAGAATAATACAATACAAGCATTTTATTTGGTACTGACACCATCGTAAATGCCTAATGGCATAATTCACATACGTGACCATTTCTAATACATAATACAATTTATGGTACAAGACATGGAAATTAGCCAAAACAAAAATCTAAGATCACTATACAATATCCTCAATTGTATACTACAAATACACAACAGAATAAGCTCAACTAAGCTTCTCTTGAAACATCCAAGCATAGCTCCACTTGTAAATCAAACCTGCAAATACCTCCTAAAAATAATCAACAATAGTGGGGTGAGATACATCAAATCTCAGTGAGTTCCCTATCTTATGGATTCTCTCGGCTTTACAGGGTTCTAACAATCCTAACTCAAGTCAAGGGAAAGGGAAATGACCTTGAGTTCACAATCTCACACTATATGGAAACATGTTCATGAGTTCATCAAATCAAAATATCACTAATCGGTAACCTGTACCAAGGCATCCCTCTATTCCCGTCCGCTTCTACGTCTAGAAGTCGACCCGAGTCATGGATCCTTGTAGTTACTTGGCATATGAAATGGATTCGGAATTAAGGGACATATTATCTCCTTAATTCGTCACTTCACATGGCCTCTCTTCCATCACAAGTCTCTACCCGTAGGTTTCATTCGTACTATAACATTGAGAATCAAACCTGCCAAGTAATTGTGTCTGCGTTTCAGAGGAGCTCGAGACTCATGAATGCCTTTCAAGGGCAATGGTTACGATTGTGTGATCATACACACAACTGTGATTGTATTCGAAAATCACAAGGCCACATTAGCCTTAAGGCCTCTTTTGCCTTTTCTCATAAAACACAAAGGTTACACATGTTCCATACTAGTGTTTCACTCTCTCCTAGACCAATACTCGTCACGGATGCACCTTTTTACATCGAGTGCCCGAGCATCCCCATCTAGGTTATCTACTCCAGGCTAGGACTCGTCAAGGATGCACATCTATACATCGAATGCACGAGCGTCGCCATACAGAGTTTCTATCACAATTCTATTCACAACCTAGTATTATAACAATCTTAACTATGCCATTTTCTTTAGGGGTAAAGTTTCCTCACTCTTCCTAATTCATTTTAAGCATGCGTATTCTTTCGATCATGTTTAACAACAATTAATTACACATAGCATAACACAATTTGCATAATAGAAACACATATAATAATTCAATCATAAGCCACATAACTCTTGGTTTCCCTCTGATCATTTAATCGGGTAACAAAACAATATTTCACACTTTTATCCCATAGGATACTTTCACAGCTTTCCAACGGCTATCATTATGCCTCGATCAGATTTATGATCTAAAAGATATGGATTTCCAACGTGTCACATAAACATTATTTTCATTCATTTTTCACTAAATAATTAATCCCACATCATACCCATAATTTTCACTTTTTATTGGGTAGAATATTCTCATGGATTTCCATCGGTACCAAGAAAGCCTAAATCAGAACCACGGTTCGGAAGTTATGATTTTTTAAAGAAAATAATTTATTTGGAAAACTCCCAGGAGCACCCGGTGGTCCATGCTCCGCCCGGTTGTGCCCCCTGCGCCTGTGATTCGCCCGGCGAAGCAGCGGCGTAAGTCCTAATTCCAAAAAATCAAAAGTTCCAATAGCGTTCCATGCTACGCCTCTCCATTTTCGCCCGGCGCAAGCCGCGTCGCCCGACGCTCAAAGCGCCGCCCGACGGTGCGTATCAGAAGAAGAATTTCTCTGCTGCATTTTTTGGGTTCCAACCACCCAAAATCCATCCTTTCCACACCAGATCATTTCAAAACAACAAAGTAAGTATCATCAATTGATCACATACAGATTACGACTACACTACGCAATTTATATCGAATCTCATCCATTAGATTCCATTTTCTCTCAAATCTAACCTAAGTTCAAAACTTATATTTCTAGAACTTAGAGTGTCTAACTAGAACCCACCTGATAATCGAAGAGGAGTTTGAAGAAGATGATGAATTGATGATCCATGAACTTCTTCTTCCCACGTTCTTCTTCTTTCTCTTCTTTCCTTTTCTTCCTTTCATATCCTCTTCTTCTTCTTTTCTATCTTTTATTTTCTTATATATATATATATATATATATATAACCTTATTATATAATATAATCCAACAGGGTAAAATATCTCCAATTGATATTTTGTCGTCTCAACCCAATTGATCAATTATTAGAGTTACCTTAAAATCCTTTCTCCAGTGAAAATAATTGATTTGTCTATTTATTAAATAATTGGATCTCTTCGGAGTTCCCCAGTTGCTCTATTTATCCCACTTAACAATACTTAGAGCACTTAGATACTCATTTGATCTCATATGATATCCAGTTGAGCATTTAAATAATATGGGGTATTACACTCAGTTTCCGAAATAAATTTCCCCTCAATCCTGGTTTCATACCAAGGAACTGGTCTCAGTTTCTGATATAAACTTCTCCTCGATCATGGTTTCCTACCAAGGAACTGGTCTTAGTTTCTGAAATAAACTTCCCCTCGATCCTGGTTTCCTACCAAGAAACTGGTCTCAGTTTCTTTTGTCAATAAACTTTCTTAACAAGGGACGCTATTCGTAGCGGTTTTCCCCAAACTTCTCACTGAATTTTCTTGGGGAGATTCCATTTGATGGGAAAAACTTTTGATGTCAGACTTGCTGGGGAACCCATTCGTCTGAGTTGTAGAGGTGCACAAACTTCCCTGTTTGGAGACGCCATTTGTCGACTCTAATGGGGAAAACGAGTCTCTTGAGAGAACGCTTTCTGCTTGGGGATATTACATCATACTTTTCTTCGAGATTTTTTTCGGAGAAATGCCATGTGATGTAATCCAATTTTGAGGTGCTGATGACCTCTTTGTCAGCAAATTTTTTGGAGAAAAACTGCTATACTGCCGAATTTTTGATTAAGAGGCTTTCTCTGAGGATTTTCCTTAATCCGGGAAAGCGAATATATCATCTTCAATGGCGAAGAGTGACGTTTATCAAAAGTTTTCTTGTCTTTCAGAGGTTCAAGTTATCAAAGTGGTCAAGGGCTATCTCTAATCCAGAAATAAATTGGAGGAGAGATCGCTCATATGATTTGCTTCCTGACGAGGAAAGGATTGATAACTCGATTGATAAGAGGACTTTTATCACTAGGGGACAAGACCAACTAGAGTGATAGTGATGCAATATGAATATGAATATAAATCAATAATGCATGATGTATGTATGTTTATGCTGACAAAACTGACGCGACATACAGACTAATAGATGAACACGACTGGATACTCGCCCACTGCAGGGGATGGAAAGTATCATTTGGTCCAAAAATAGCAATTCTGCCTTGCTTAGAAGAGATGGTCTAACTTTCTTTCCTTATCAACTCTCTCCATCATATCTATTTTACTTTTGTAATCCTTCCTCTTATCATCATCCGCTACCCCCAGTTTAGAAATTGCCTCCCATAATTTTCCACCTACATTTGAATCCAAATTATCCCAGAGACGAAAGTTACTCCTAAGAATGTCAGATTCGACTGAATTGTCTCCATGATAAACAGTTGGATTTGAGGAGTATGCCCCAAAAGACTTGAAAATGCCATTTAAAAGAGCATGGTCCTTACTACTAGCCGCGGGTTCCAGGGGAGAAGAAGAAGAAAAAAAACTGCATTTTTCCTCCTCCCTCTAGGTTTATTTTTCACTTTTACCTTTGCATTAAATCCCAAGATGCCACCGGTCCCACAAAGACTTTTGAACTTCAATATCTTAAAATTACTTTTCCTGAATTCGTGGCCCCCACACTTCTGTCCAACCGACTTGTCCAAAGAGCAAGTCACCATAGTTTCATCAGTTCCCAAAGGACTAACGGCAAAAAGGTTGTTTTCGTTTGAATAAATTATATTCTTGGAAACATGAAAAGTTCCTTTACTACTTCTTATGTCCTCGTCAAAAGAGCCTAATCCCCTCTGCTCTCCTATATTCTCACCAGTTAACTCCATCTGACCCAAATCATGTTTTAAAAAAAAAGAGCCTGTACGCACCGCCTGCTCCTTCTGCTGTATGTCTCTTTTCGTCGCCTTACCACCCCCGAAGAAAGCGTCCTCGAAAAAACCATCTTCGTTTTCCATGAACCCAGACTTTTCCACAAAACTCCCATCCTCTGAATCTGAAGCCGTTGAATAAAGAGAATTTCCAGAAGATGAATAAGGTGATAAACGCACCGGTCCAAAAGTATCCCCGTGGAGGAAAATAACGAACAGTTTGTCGTCGATTTCAACCTTCACCTTCTCTTGGAGGATGAAAGATGAAGAAACTCTCACCATGAATCTTCCAATATCCATGTTAGTTCCTTTCTGTGTGTTATCATCTGAACAAATGTAAGAATCAAACGAATTAGAGAGTTTCTCAAAGAAGTCCAAGTTCCAGGCATGACACAGAACTCCACACGCTCAAACCCAGGTAACTCTTTCATCATCGACAACCTCCTCCGACCACTCTTTGATCTCGCTAAACCACTGCTTCCACCACGTATTTCCCTCAGATATCAATTCATTTATCGCACGTGGCTCTGTTTCTTCTAACAGGCAAATTTTCGATCCCAAAGGAGTGACTTTTAAAAAGAAAACACCCTCGGTTTCAAAGCACGTCTGAATATTGTAGGGCATCCCTGAGTTAATTGTTATTCCTACATAAGCTTTCTTCATTCTAACCAGATTGTCCTTATTAGAATCATACCTCAAGAAAACATGACGAGAAGGATCGTATTTATTCCTGCTGAGAACCTCCGCATAAGACCTTCTACCATCGTGAACCCCAAAAACTTCATCATCTAATGCTCATCGCTTTTTCGTATAAACACCATTAGCCTCCTTATCCTTGTTCTTCTGAAATGACTCTACCTTATTTCTGACAGAACCCCTCTCAAACCTAGGTGGGTTGGCATTAATTTTCTTCCCATCTAGCATCACATTATCAAGCTTGACTCCCAAAAGTTTTACATCTTCCACCTCTTTAAAATGAGCAAAATCAAAGCATTTCCCCTGATTATTCCGCCTAGGTGAAATAACAACCTTCACCACATTACTGATGCACCCAAACAGAACAAAAATGTCTCTTGCATTGATATGATTTAGAAATTCTGAAGAGAAATAAGAACACAAACCTTCTATCTCCCTCCTATCCATTCCCTTACCAAAAGGAAAAATGTCCCATCTTGTTGAAGAAATTGTTGAATGCCTCATTTGAACCTTGATCCACGCCATAAACAAGAAAACAAAGTATATATATGAACATTCAAAAAATACAAAAGAATTCAACACAGAAAATACAATATATATACACTAAAGAATTAATTATTCAAACATTACCTTACTCTATTCTTTTTTACTTATTTTATTTTAAAATTAAATATAAATAAATGTTAAAATGTATTTGATTTTTATTTAAATTAAACACATTTTGATTTTTGTTTATATTTTTTTTTTAATAAGCAAGTTAGTTGTATAAATTAGGAAAAATCACAAAAATTGTGATTGGCCAACAATCAAGGCCTACAAAAAGCTAATGGGTTCCTAAACCAAGAATAATAGTTACAATGTTTATATTTGTTTCCTATCCACCACCAAGAGTAATGAACAAAACGATTCCAAATCGTGTCAAGGTCCCAAAATTCCCCCCTAAACATTATATTGTTCCTAACAACCCAAATAACCCAGCACATTATAATCCAAAAGCCCACCGCAACCCCGACATCAACACTATTTTTGATGCAGCCATTAATCCACAGCTTCAAATGATTAGATATGTCTCCGACGTGAAAGACCCTAACATCCAACCATTTAAAAAGGAATTCCCACAAACTTACAGATTTTGGACATTGGATAAGTAAGTGTTCTGCACTTTCCTCCGACTGGAAACAAAGAGGGCAAACTCTGTCATGATCATTATGAATTATACCTCTTTTGAAAAGATTATCCCTTGATGGGAGACGATTCATAATCATTCTCCATCCAAATACCTTTACTTTGAACGGTGCACTTGCTAACCAATTTAGGTTGAGCATTGACTTGATGTCTTCCGGAACCATATCATGGTCCACCGTTTCCTGCAAAATAGAGTACATAGACGAGACAGAAAACTCCATATTATCACAACGAAGCCAGGATATCGCATCATTAGAATTCTCCTCCAACTGATACTGCTGCAGAAATTCTAGCATTTCCTGCACCTGATACTGCAAATTCTGATTGAAGAAATTGAATTTCTAAGTCCATTTGTTATCCTCCCAACACCCATTATCGTTTATCATACAATACTTGTTTTGTGAGGCCTCCCACAATTCAGGGAATACAGCAGCCAAGGTACTACTGCCTGACCACCGAGCAATCCAAAATGGAGTTTTTTTCCCCATTTCCAATTGAATATCGAAACAAACCCACCCCCTGATTAATCCCGCAAGGTGCTGCAACTTTAACCGTGTCTCGCCACCAGGTAGAAGGAGGAACCCCATACTTAGAAATGCAACAATTGTAAATATCATGTATGATTAGGGGGTATCTACATTGCAGCAGGCCTTTCCATGGTTTATCCTCACCTTTTAGGATCTTCCAAACCCACTTGAATATCAGAGCAATGTTGAACATTTTCAAATCTTTAACACATAGGCCACCATCTTCTATTGGTCTGCAAACTCTATTCCACCTCACCCACGCTACACCTTTTTTCTTCACCGAACCGTTCCACAGAAACCTCTTTTGAATACTAGTCAGCTTTTTAATGACTGTGTCCGGAATCCTGTAGAAAGACATTAAGTGAATAGGAGTGTTAGTTAGCACAGAATTAATCATAGTGATTCTACCGGCCATAGAGAGGAACCTTCCTTTCCAAGAATTTAATCTAGCCCGAAATAGATCAATCAACGACTTCCAGTAGGACACTAATCGATGGTTACCACCTATAGGGATTCCTAAAAACTTGAGAGGGAAAGAAGCAATTCTGCAGGATAGGAAAGTTGAAGCAGCTAATATGACCGATTCGTCAACTCCAATACCATACAAGGAGCTCTTGCTAAAGTTAATCTCCAGGCCCGACACCAAATAGAAACCTTTAAGGACAGCTTTGATGGCTATGATATTAGACATTGACCCATCTCCAATGATTATCGAATCATCGGCATACTGAAGAAGATGAAAAGAAACATTGTTTTCCATCGTGAAAGGAGAGAACAATCCACAATCCATTGCCCTTCACATCAAGACGGAAAAACCCTCTGCAGCAATTGTGAATAACAGGGGAGCAAGAGGATCTCCTTGTTTAATTCCTCTAGAAACTTTAAAATCCTTGGTCGGGCTACCGTTCACCAAAACTGAAGTGAAGTTATTGAAGACTCCATTGTCCATCCATTGTAGCCATTTAGGTCCAAAGCCCATATGAGACATAACTTCTCTGAGATACTCCCACTCAACACAGTCATATGCTTTACTAAAATCTACTTTCAATAGCAGCAACTCCCTCTTGGAGCGTCTTGAAAAATCTAACAGCTCATTAAGGATCAGCACACCATCCATGATATTCCTTCCTTCTATGAATGCTGACTGAGTCTGAGAAATAAGGCTGCCAATCTTCTTTTTAAGTCTATGGGCTAAGATTTTCGAAATTACTTTATAGACAGAACTTATAAGGGAAATGGGTCTGTAATCATCTAGATTTGAGGGGCAAATGTTCTTGGGGATTAGAACAAGGAAGGAAGAAGCAAAAGTTTTGTGTAATGGAGCACCATCAAAAAATTCTAGAATACAGTTCGTGAAGTCTTTACCAACAATGGACTAGCAGTTTTTGAAGAATTCGAAATTATATCCGTCAGGGCCGGGACTACGATTGCCTGCACAGTCAAACACTGCTCTCCTAACTTCATCAGAAGTGACTGGTTGCTCTAACTCCAAGCTATCAAGTTCTGAAAGGCGTTTGAAACCACTACCACCAATTGGAGGAAACACTCTGTTCACCTTGCAAAACCTCTTCTCAAAGTGATTCTTAATAGCTGACTTAACTTCATTGACCTCTTCAAAGATTGTACCATCAACAGAAACAGAAGAAATTGTATTCTGTAATGTCCTATTTTTCAGCGCAGCGTGGAAAAACTTGGTGTTCGGGTCTCCTTCATCCCTCCATTTCAATCGAGATTTCTGTTTGATCAAGCTTTCTTTAATTCTTAAATACTTCCACATAGAATCTTCAGCTGCATTCCTATTAGAAACTTGCTCAGCATTAATAATCCTCCTTTCATAATCAAATGTATCTTCCACATCATTCAATTCCTTAGAATTATGGCAAATGTTTGTGTCAACCCATCCAAATATATTGGAGTTCCACCATCTGATTCTCAGTTTCAAAGCCTGGAGCTTCCTTGAAAGAATGAAGGTAGCATTTCCTGAGACCTCTAGAGCATTCCACTCATCTTTAATGAAATGAATAAACTTCTGATGTTCAAACCAGCAGGATAGAGTCTTAAAGGGTTTGGGACCCCAGTTAGTATTTTTAGCCGAAATCCATATTGGTCTGTGGTCAGATACATCTCTATCACCAATCCTCTGATCAATCATATTCCAACCTTGTAGTACGCCATTAGAAACCAGGAACCTATCAAGTCTGCAGCACGACTTGCCCTTAGCCCGAAACCACGTAAACCTTTTATCAAACAGAGGTAAATCTACACAACCAATTGAATTGGTGAATTCTCCAAATTCTTCCATATGTCTTTTGTTGTGGCTACTACAACCAATTTGTTCAGTTGAATTTTTTATTGAGTTGAAATCACCACCAAGTATCCATTCACCTGGGTCTAGTTTCCTTTTCAAAGAAATGAGCTTCGCCCACAGCTCTCTCTTCTCAGCAATACTACATGGTGAATATATGTTGAATAGATAGCAGACCTTTCCCCTCCAAATAACCTGCAAACCAAGGAAACCGTTGCCCCTAAAACTGCATAACGGAACTAAGGAATTGACTCTCCATATAGTCACAATGCCACCAGACTGCCCCTTTGAATCACTAGCAGACCATTGAAACTGATTATTACCCCATAAACTTTTGATAATTTCATCACTCATTTTTGTGCACTTTGTTTCTTGAATAAAACAAATGTCTACACCCCTCTTTTGAATTGTAGCCTTGATACTTTTCCTTTTCAAGCTACCACCACACCCCCTAATATTATATGACATAATATTCATGGCAACCCCTTGTCCTCCACCACACAACTTTTATTGGAATTCCTATCTTTGACTTCCAGTTTTCTTAATAAAGTTTCAAAAACCTCATCATCCTCCTCTGCTTCAATCCCAAGAGACTTAATCACACTCCAAACTCTAGACGGCAGGCTATTGAGTCTCTTTTTAATCCTAGAGTTACTATGTATGAAACACGAGTCTCCAATGAAATTATCAATGGAATCAGAACCAGCATGTTTGGCCTCCACTTGATCACCACAGTTCGATTGATGATGGAACTGAGCACCTTCTATTCTCAGCAGAGAAGCATAATAAGAAGGGTTACACGGGATTTTAATCTTCTGGTATAAATCTTCCATCAGTTTCTTTTTCTTTGAAGTATAAGCTACTCCCATCAAATTCTTACTCTTTTTTGCCAACTTCTGCATCTCAACCGAATGCTCTTCTGTAATCAAATTGTCTGTACCCCTCTGATGATTCCTAATATTATTCTGTATATCAGGATCAAGAGTACAAGGGACAACCTCAGGATGGGACGATAAGTTAACCTTATTTCCAGAAGAAAGCAGGGGACTCTCACAGCATGAAGGAGAACCGGAAATGGAATCAGAGCTGGCTTCAACGACAACCCTCGACACATCAGGGCTGCATAAAGGTTTAGGAAATACTTCCTTCTCCCCAGACCTCGATCTAGTCTCAGAGGATTTGGAAGAGCTGTAAAGATTTTTAGAAGGCATCTCCCAAACCTTTGAATTCACTTCAGATCCAGATTCAGAATATACTATGTCAGAGCTATCCTCCTCAGCCCCAAAACTCTTATCACTTCTCTTATCACTTGAATAGGGGCCAAACGAATCCTCCACGATCTTAATAGCAAAAACGTGATTGTTGTGATTTTTGTTTATATAGAAGTCCAAAAATATAACATTAACTGACATTTTCAAAAATATCTCAAAATATTTGTTTTTTTTTTTAATGTGTTAAATAAAATAGTAAATTAAAATAGCATTATCGGAAAAAGAAAAAAATCCATTAAAATTTATTTTAAATATAACAGTTTTTATACTTTTAATAATGGAAATGTACAAATTACTAAATAATATAATTAATATTTATATATATTATAGTTTTTTTAAACTTATATTCTATAAATACAAGTTAATATTTTTTATATTTTTAGATTTGACTTCTTAACATGCATTTTTAACAGCATTTAAAATTTTTAGTCCTTAGTAATCAATAAGATTTGTTTTTTATATAAGATGACTTTGAATTTAAGTGGCTTAAATTCATTTGAATATTCAACACGGATTACTTTATTATCATTTATTGGCATTATTAGTATTTTAATATCCATTCTAGATACTATTGCTAAGTACGTATCAAACAAATATTCAGAATCACCTTAATTTAGAAAAATATATGTTCTTAAAAATATAAACAAATATTCAGAATCACCTTAATTTAAAAAAAATATATGTTGTTAACTCTTACATTAATATTTTACATCCGTGATAAATAAAAATATATTACTAATTAGTAGAAATAATCAACTAAATGAATAAAACAAATAAAATAAAGTTCATATTCTATATGCTATAAAACCATTGCCATTGCCTCATTTTTCTTTCAAACAAACATGGGATTCTCCAAAACCTCTCTGACTCTTTTCTTGTGCTTCATTTTACTTTCTTCATCTTATGCAACTTCTCGCATCACACATCAACAACGATTTCCAGCAACAAAATTTTCATCAAATCGACTAGCTGAACGGCTTATAAGAAGCTTTAACTTATTTCCAAAGAGTTCAGCTAATATACATGGTGAATACTCTATTGATGATTTCGTCCCAGGAAAGATCGTAGAGAAGAAATTTTCTTTTCTCGCTATTGCTAATGGAACTTCAGTTGAAGATCTTCGTCACCATGCTGGATTCTATTCACTTCCACGGTCCGAAACTGCAAGGTATTATTTAACTTATCACTTTTTTTTGCGCTTTACATATTTTCATTGTGATTTAGAAACATAATGTTATTTTTGTTTGTTTATAAAATTGCAGGATGTTCTATTTTTTCTTTGAATCAAGAAATGGTGCTAAGGATGCACCAGTTGTGTTATGGTTGACCGGAGGTCCAGGTTGTGCCGGTGAATTAGCTTTGTTTTATGAGAATGGACCTTTTAAAATTAACAATGATTTGTCTCTTTCATGGAATGACTATGGTTGGGACAAGGTATTAACATTTAATTCCTATGAAATGTTTTGTTTTGATTATGAGTTTATTGCGGTTACCGTTACACCACAAACATTATATTGAATGATGTCTCCTTAAGTCAGCTTAGCTGATAGTTATACAGCGACATATTATATCTGATTGCGTGGGAGTGTCACAGTGATAATTGTATTGACAATTAGATACCTCTAAAGCTTTTGTATTTTATCAAAATTTTATCTATTAACATTATTACTAAGATGTTTTCTGATTTTGTAGGAATCAAATATTATTTTTGTTGATCAACCCATTGGGACAGGTTTTAGCTACAGTTCTGATCTAACTGATATTCCTATTGAATCATATGGGGTTACCGAGGATTTGTTCGCTTTCATACAGGTATATAAAACATCGATTTTTTCTGATTTAGAAGCATTACATAAAGTGATAAAGATATGAATCACATAATGTTTTTAAGTTATATGAGATCAATTTCAGCTTTTTTTTTTTAATTATTGCAGGCATTTTTCAAGGAACACCCTGAATTGGTTAAAAATGAATTTTATATTACCGGAGAATCATATGCTGGACACTATATTCCACCTCTTGCATCTCGGGTTTACAAAAGTTTTAACTTAAAGGTCATAAAATATCCTAATAATATTAGTATATTATGAATTTAACAACTGTCAGTGCATACTAATTAAACTCTGTCATTGCATATCAATTAAACTTTTTATTACAATGTCACGTTTGTCAATCACATTTTTCTTCAATTTTTTATTGATTATAACGCGCTACAGCCTACATCAACATTTCAATAACTTTGTTGTAGTCTTTTTTAATGCAACCTTCACTATAATTTGTTTTTTCTTGCATTCATTTGATTCCATTACAATTATAGGGTGTAGCTATTGGTAATGGGTTGACGAACCCAGGAATTCAGTACCAAGCATTCCCTCAATTTGCATTTGATAACAAATTGATCACAAAGGAAGATCAAGCGGATATCAACAAAAACTTGATTCCACCGTGTTTGAATGCAACCGAAATTTGTGGTAAAAGATCCCTTACACTCTAATCACAATCCATTTTACTAGTATTGTCAAGTGTTACATATAAAATTGTCTCTTGAAATTATAAATAGTACTACTACTGAATTGTAGGGGTTGAAGGTGAAAAAACATGCGAAACAGCCTTTCAAATATGTCAAAAAATATTTACTGGTATCTTGGACATTGCTGGCAACATTAATGTAAGTAATCGTAACTGAACAAAATTTATTTTAATTTAAATAAATTTTGAATTATATTTTAACGAAATTGATATATTGAAAACTGCAGTACTACGACATCAGAAAGAAATGTGAAGGGCAATTGTGTTATGATTTCTCAAATTTGGAGAAATTTCTAAATAAGAATACAGTTAAGGAAGCATTAGGTGTTGGGAACATAGAGTTTGTTTCATGCAGCAGTGATGTGTATGAAGCTTTGGTTCAAGATTGGATGTTTAACTATGATTCATATCTTCCAGAGCTTCTTGAGAATGGAATCAAAGTTCTTATATATGCTGGAGAATTCGATCTTATTTGTAATTGGCTTGGTGAGTGATATATCGTAGATACTTAATCATTTTGAAACCAAATCTGCGAATAGCCAATTTCGCTCTAAAAATTGTTGGATATTGTCATACATGCGCATTTTTCAAACGGTCTTGAGTCTTCCATAGAATTTGAACTACGTCCATTCAAACGATTATGTTTTCATTTGGCAGGGAATTCTCAATGGGTTCAAGCGATGAAGTGGTCAGGTCAAAAACAATTTGCGGCCTCCAAAACAGTTCCTTTTTTGGTTGATGGTAAAAACGCGGGATCCTTGAATAGTTATGGACTTCTCTCTCTTCTAAAGGTTGGTTATATAGATAGTATTTTACTTGATCTTGGCTTTGTTGATTTCATTTTTGGTTACTCATATTTAAGTATTGTATTGTGTAACAGGTGAATGGAGCTGGACATATGGTTCCTATGGATCAACCAAAAGCTGCACTTCAGATGTTGGTGAACTGGATAGAAGGGAAACTTAACGGGACGAAAATTTAATTTTTTTCTCAATTGATTATATAATTTTTCAAGAACATCCTTTGACATAAAAAGTGATCACAACTTTGTTGTAAGCATGATTTAATGTATAATATGTGAAGGGTGAAATGTTATATTTTTTTTATTGCAAACTATGTTCTCTATTTACTTGTATGCAAGCTATTTTATTTTACTTGTTGTAGAAGGCATAGTAATTCTTAAACATCTCTTTTGCTCGATCATTTGCAAAAGCAGCAACAAACAAGCATCTCTCACTAAGGCTCACATTCCTCGTTATATCCGTCTTGTATTATTCACTAAGATGGTTGCTAATTTATCATCTTCAACTCTCCTAATCAAACTACTATGAGATTGATCTCAATATTGACACAAACTTTTCCAAAAATTTGTTGGTGTACAAGGTGAAAATAATGATGAAAAGAAGAGAATATATTATATTGAGAATGACGGCTACAAATGATAAAGATACAATGATTGGAATGACATCTACACTACCCTATTTATAAGCTAAAACTAGGGCTACAAAGCAACAATAAAATACTAAAATACCCTTTAACAAACTTGGTCACCAAGTTTGTAAATATAAAATAAAATATAAATTATTATTCTAATACCATCCCTTAATTTATATTTCCTCAAAACTAACAACTCCAATTCCATCCCTTAAGCGAAGGAATTGATCAGTCTTGATAGCATTCGTCAGAACATCTGCCAACTGTTTCTGGGTGCTACAGTGCAGAACTTCTAACACTCCATTCTGAACTTGACTTCTCAGATAGTGATACTTGGTCTCAATATGCTTGCTTCTCCCATGCAACACTGGGTTTTTGGCAAGATTGATTGCAGACTTGTTATCAATCATCAGCTTCAGAGGTTTGTCAACTTTAATCTTCAGATCCTCCAGCAAGTTCAGAATCTACATAGCTTGGCAAGCAGTAACAGCACCTGCAATATATTCAGCTTCACAGGTTGACAACGCAACAACAAGTTGCTTCTTAGAACTCCAAGAAATAGGCATCCCAGAAACTTAAACAAGTATCCAGAAGTACTTCTTCTGTCAACTCTGTCTCCACACCAATCAGAATCTGAATAACTCAGAAGTTCTGATTCAATCTTTCTTCCAAAAGGGAACAACACTCCATACTTCAGAGTTCTCTTGATATACCTCAGAATTCTGACAGCAGCTTGGTAATGGGACCACTTAGGTTTACTCATGAATCTGCTAACCATTCCAACTGCATAGCAAATATCAGGTCTGGTATTACACAAATACCTCAGAGCACCAACCAACTGTTTGAAGGTTGTAGCATCCACATCCTCACCATCAGAATCAGAATCTAGCTTCTGATTTGTATCTGTAGGTGTGATAGCAGCCTTACAATTCTACAACTTAAATCTCTTCAGAAGTTCTCGTTCATACTTCAGCTGATGCAAAATGATACCTTTCTCAGAATATCTGAACTCAATCCCTAGAAAGTATGTCATTTTCCCGAGATCAGTCATTTCAAACTCATTCATCAGCACCTTCTTGAACTTAGCTAATTCTTGTTCAGAACTTCCGGTCAGCAGTATGTCATCAACATACAAGCACACCAGAATCATATTTCCTTCAGAAATATGCTGAACATAAACACCGTATTCCATCTCAAATTTCTGAAAACCCTGCTTCTTAAAAAATGAATCAATCTTCTGATTCCAAGCTCTGGGCGCTTGCTTCAATCCATACAAAGCTTTATGTAGTCTGTACACCATCCCTTCCTTATTCTCTTTCAAAAATCCAGGAGGTTGTGACACATAAACTTCTTCTTCTAATGGACCGTTCAGAAATGCAGATTTCACATCTAAATGCATCAGAGGCCAATTCCTGTTAGCAGCTATTGCAATCACCAATCTGATTGTTTCATGTCTCGCTACAGGTGCAAACACTTCAGAATAATCCAGCCCAGGTTTCTGCAGAAATCCTCTTGCTACCAACCTCGCTTTGTGTTTGCCAATTGATCCATCTGGCTTTAGCTTCTGCTTGAAAACCCATCTGACGCTGATGGCTTTCTTGTCCTTTGGAAGTTCTGTCAGCTTCCAGGTCTTGTTTCTCTCTATGGCATCAAGTTCTTCTTTCATGGCCTTCAGCCAGATCTTCTGCTTGAGAGCCTCTTCTGTACTCACAGGTTCAGAGTCTACTAACATGGCACACTGAATAATTTCTCCTTCAGAATCTACTTCAGTGTCTTGCAACATGTCAAACTCTTCAAATCTTCTTGGAATGTTTCTGATTCTCTGTGGCCTCTGACCTCGTTCAGAATCTTCTTCAGATGCTTGAACCCCAGAAGTTTTGTCCTCAGAAGTTTCTCCTTCAGAAGCTCTTGCTTCAGAAGGTTGACTTCCTCCAGAACCTTGACCACCTTCAGAGTCTGGCATATTCCCAGAGTCTGAATCACCACCAAAATCTTGATCATCATCAGAATCTGGATCATCAGAATCACCTTCATCTTTTGAGTCTTCTTCAGAGTTAGAATCACCATCAATTTCAGAAATTCTTATTTCTGACCTTTCTTCAGAAGTTTTCACATCAGAATCAGATTGAGACTTATCCCAATTCCAAACTTCTGATTCATTCATAATAACATCTCTGCTGAACTCAACTTTATTAGTTTCTGGACAATAAAGCTTATACGCACCCGTACTGTGGTACCCCACCAGTAACATTACTTTGCTTCTATCATCCAGCTTCTGTCTTCTAGCTTCTGGAACATGTTAGTAACAAACAGAACCAAACACCTTTAGATGACTAACACTTTGCTTTTCTCCCGTCCACTTCTGAATAGGAACTATTTCCTTCAGCTTCTTCGTTGGACATCTGTTGAGCACATATACTGCGGTGGAAACAGCTTCTCCCCCGAAGTTCTGAGGAAGCTTCTTCTCCTTCAGCATGCTTCTCACCATATCAAGCAAAGTACGATTTCTTCTTTCAGCAAGACCATTGTGTTGAGGAGTATAAGGAGCAGTAACCTCATGCTCAATTCCATTCTCCTCACAGAACTTCTGAAACTCTTTGGAGTTATACTCACCCCCACCATCGATTCTCAGAATCTTCAGATTCTGACCACTCTGATTCTGAACCTTCATTCGGAACTTCTTGAATTCAACAAACATCTCGTGTTTGAACTTAATAAGGGATACCCATGTCATCCTCGTGAATTCATCAACAAATGACACGAAGTATTTATTCCCTCCGATCGATTCTACTGGAAATGGACCACACACATCAGAATGTACTACTCCCAAGGCATGTTTTGCTCTTGGAGCAACTTCTGACGCAAATGGCAATCTTGGTTGCTTTCCTTCCATGCACACTTTGCATGACTTCTCAGGCTTCTTAATTGTAGGAATTCCATGTACCAGCTTCTTCGAATTCAGATGTTCTAAGCTTCTGAAATTCAGATGACCAAATTTTCTGTGCCACAGCTCACTTTCTTTCACAACACTTATTGCACTAAGACATTCAGAGTCAGAAGTTCTGACATTCACCTTGAATGTTCTATTCCTTCCCTGTTCTGACTCCATAATCAACTTTTGATTACAGTCATACAGCTTCAGAAGATTGTCCTTCATGGTAACTGAAAAACCTTTCTCAATTAATTGTCCCACGCTCATCAGATTGCTTTTGATGCCAGGTACATACCACACTTTCTGAATCAATGTTGTTTTCCCATTATTCAGAACAACTCTGACATTTCCCATACCTTCAGCATTAAGATATTTGTCATCAGCACATCTGATCTTTGTCCTCTTCTCAGAATCAAAATCAACCAACCATTTCTTATTTCCAGTAAGATGATTTGAGCAGCCAGTGTCCATATACCACCAGTCTGTCAAATTCGTATCATCAGATTCAGAAGCCATCAGTAGCACAGATTCATCATCAGAACTTCTGGCTATATTTGCTTCTTCTGACTTCCTTTCTTTGTTTGACCAACAATCTCTAGCAAAGTGACCAAACTTCTTGCAACAGTAACATTGGATCTTCTTCTTGTCATACTTCTCTTTTCCCTTCTGAGCATTCTTTTGCCTATCAGAAGTTGAAGTTTCTGACTTCTGACCACCATCAGATCTTCTCCTGGCTTCTGACCACGACTGTTTCTGATGCTTCTTATCAGAAACTGCTTTCAGATCCTGCTGCTCTACTTCCCTTTCAGAAGTTCTCTCAGTCAGACGCAACTCTTGCGCTTCTAGATTGCTTTGCAGCTCTTCAATTCTCATTGTACTCAGATCTTTAGAATGTTCTATTGCTACCACAATGTAATCAAACTGAGGAGTAAGGGATCTCAATACCTTCTCAATGATTACTTGTTCAGAAAGAGTTTCTCCACACGCCTTCATCTCATTAGTGATCAGAATCACTCTGGAGATGTACTCAGAAACTTTCTCATTGTTCTTCATGTTGAGATTCTCGTACTGCTTACGTAGAGACTGAAGCTTCACCTTCTTCACTGATGCGTCACCACCGTAACATCTGACCAGTGTGTCCCACGCCGCCTTTGCCGTCGTTGAATCTGCAATCTTCTCAAACACATTTGCATCCACACACTGATGGATGTAGAACAATGCTTTCTGATCTTTCTTCCTTGTATCCTTCTGCGCGTTCTTCTGCTCCTCCGTCGCATCTGCTGCTACCGGAACATAACCTTCAGTGACAAGATCTAGAATGTAACACCCCAATTCCCATCGCGAATAAATAATACATAAATAATATCAGAGTAACTAAAAATTTATTTTTCCGACAGGAACAGGAATGCCACATTTTAAAGAAAGAAAATAATCCCTGCTCAACATTTTTGATACATAACACAAAGGGAAACGTTCCTTACAAAAGGATGGTCAATTATGGAATAAAGCGGAAAGATCCATAACTGACTTGTTTTACAAATAAATGGTTTTATAACATCAAAATATAAATACAAAATATATTCAACAAAATATACATATAACAAAACGTTCCCCGACTCCCGTGCTACGTATCAGAGCAGACACCAAGACCTAAGCAAACGAAGATCTAACTCATCCACTTGCCTCCACGCCTCTAAAGCTGACAATCTGCACTATGCCATAAAAAGCATATTCCAGCAGAAGGGAGAGAAATAACAACTAAACCAAGATTGCATAATAATATGCAAAAACACATAAATATCACATACACCGTTATTCTCACCTCACCCATCACATACCATGCATATAGCAAGCCACAGCCGTATAACATGTTTCTAACCATCCAACCACATAACATATAACAATTACACCAACATAATCATGTAATTGCACATAAGGCATACCAAGTCATCACATATAGAAACACATCACACATCACATAGCATATGTCTACGCATAAAACATATTATTCACAACCAATGCATTTATCACATATGCATGTCAATTTACCAATCCAATCATAATTCTAAACACATATTCAATGATTTCACAATTTCCCACACATAATCACAGAATCAATCAAACATATACCATTCAATACAATTGCACATATTTCATCTCATCAATCACAATCACATTTCCATGCACAATTAATTCATGATTTATGCAAATGCACATAGATCGGCACCACGACTCTATGCACATGCCATGCGGTACCGACTTCCAATGTCACATGTCTCATCATCAGTTCACTCAGGAACTATTGGAACCATCGCTCGTTACTGAGAATCTCAAGTAACACCCCGTCGGGCCTACGATGTTCACCCGTCGCTTTAGGTCCTCAGGCATCGCCTCATATTTTCGAGGCACACGACGTTAAGGATTGCTTTAAGTCTCCAAAGGAGCACACAATCGTCTATAACCATCGCTTTCGGTCCTCAGGCATCGCCTCATATTTTCGAGGCACACGATGTTATAGTAGATTCATCGCTTTCAGTCCTCAGGCATCGCCTCATATTTTCGAGGCACACGATGATATAAGAGATTCCCTCTGGAATCAAACCGCCACTCAGGACGTTCAACAATGCATATTATGATGTTTGGCATACAATGACTCATGACATTCACATTGCACCCACATACACATCCATAATCATGCATAAATAATCAAATACCACACATTGCATATTCTTGCCCTTAGGCCACAAATCAACAACCACAACAATTACAACAACTTGTCACATGCTTCAACATCATCACATTCATGCATTGCAAACAATTCAAACAATGCATTTCAAACCATAAATGCCACCACACAACACACATTGAATTTCACATCAAACCATGTATTTACCACACAATAACAACATTCTCACAACATCGCATCACAACACCGTATCACAACATCTCATTACATGTATTCACATCACATAACAACACACAAGCTATACGTTACATATCAAAAGCATATAACATGATAACACAACAATTGCGCACATTTAAAAATGTAAAAACCCGACAACCCAACACCTTTTTAAAATCACGACTTAAATAAATCATCTACTGACCTCCAACCCATTTTTAAAAGCAAGAACATTTCATAAGCTTTCTAACGCTTCGAACGGGGACCAAAACGGACTTACGGTTCAAAAGTTATGGCCAAAACACTAAAATACTGTTTTTGCTGTCCCAGGCAAATTCGCCTGGCGAATGCCTGGCGAAACGAACTCGCCAGCAACTCGCCTGGCGAATCTGGACGAACCAGAATTTCTCAAAAACGCATTTGGAACCCCAAAATGATCCAATTCTTCATCCCATATGATAGTATTACCCCCGATGACCCAAAAATACATGTTAGAACACATTTAGGCATACATTTCATCAATTCATCCGTGAAAACATCGATTTCTACAAATCGTCCCTAATTTTAATCGATAAGAAAAAGTCGAGAAACAACTAAAACAATCACAACAAACACATATACATACACAAGCAAGATATATTTGAAACTTCTCAGCCTTACCCGATTATTCGCGATTGAAACGGAGTTCCCGCGATTTCTCCACTTTTCTCTTCTTTTCTCTCCTCTTCTTCTCCTTTTCTCTTTTCCTTCTTCTTTCTCTTTTCTTACTATTTTTCTCTCTTTTTCTTTCTTTTTATAACAAAATATCTAACTACCCAAACGACCAAAATACCCCTACACTCAAATATCTCGCAAACGCTCTCAAAATGCGATAAAACATAAACAAAGATGAAAAATAACATATTGTCAAATAAAAGTCAAAAATAAAATAATATAAAACCAAAACCAATTAAATCTACTCTATTAAATAAATCTAACAAAACCGGGGCGTTACATAGAACATCTTGAGCACCGAACAGTAAACGCATCTGAATCATCCAACGATTCCAGTTTTTGCCATCAAATACTGGAAGCTTGGTGTTCATGCCGCCGTTGCCGTTTATCATCTTCAACCTTGTACAGTTGTCGCGGTGAAAATTGGATACCATAGTTATTTGTTAACTAGGATCGCATTTTTTAATGTCACCACCGGTCTTTGATTTTATCCAAGGGAAGGGAGAAAAACCGAATTCCCACAATGAAATGCAAATGCACTAAGATTCTAAGTTCGGGGGTTGGTTATACCTAGGGAAGGTGTTAGCATCCTAGATATCTGCAGTACTCTACAGGAACCTCTTGATTAATTTTATATTATCTGTTATTTGTTTTGCTAAGGGTTTAAGGGTAGGTGATTTATTATTTTTATTCCTAAGTGTGCTCGACAAGATATCACATCTTGGCCTACATATCCTGTCAGGAGGGAATCAGAGCACTTGTAGTTCCTTATTATTAAGGGTATTAAATGTTTTAAAGGTTTAGGAGAGGAAGATGAGTCATCATCTTAAGAAAACCACCACAGTTCTTTGAAAATGTTTGTATTTGTGGGGTATGGGATTGTATGTCCCTTCTTTGAGATGATTAACATCTAATTCTCTTGTGTGGAGAATTCGGTGGGCTAAAGTTTGATTTGAAAAATCAAAATTAAGGGGGGACTAACCTAGGAAATCTATCCTAAGTTATCTAATAGTCCTAACTTAAGGGTATCGATTATGATGCAAATGATGTGCACCATGCACAATAACATGGTTATCATGCATGGGATTTTCCCTTGGATATTTTATGCGGTTAATTTATATTAATGGCGAGTGTGCTAGCAAAGTGGCGCTAGTCTTGTGTCTAGTGACCAAAAGGTTGAATGCGATGCCCTAAGGCGATCGACTTATATGGGTAGAAAATGGGCTCGACGTTGAATCGAGAGTTTTTTATTTTTTTGAAAAGGTTTAAACAGTATATCAAGTAAGCATACATCAAGCAAGAAAATAAGATCAGATAAGTAAACATACAAGCGATGCACACTCGAGCGTGAGGGGGATTCTAACGATAAGCGGTTTATTGAGAAAAGAGTTTTGATTTAAAAGTTTTATTATGTAATTTTAATGTTATATTGAAAAGTTAATAAAGTTTTCTTGTTAATGAAAGAATTTTAATTTAATACTTTAGTAAAAGGTTTCAGTACTTTTAAAAAGGTTTATCTTTAAAATAAGATCTAAAAAAGTTAATATTATAAAAAAAGGGTTGATTTTATTATAAAATATACTAAACTTATTATAAAAGGATTATTTACTTAAAAAAAGTTTTATTTATTTTTAGAGAAAAGGTTATATTTTAAGAAAAGATTTTATTAAAAAAGTTTATAATTAATAATTTTTAAAAAAGTTATATTTTATAAAAAAAGTTCTAATTTTATTACGTTTTATATTAACTTATACAAAAACTCTATTTTACATATAAAGTTAAGATTGATTTATTAAGAAAGGTATTAAAAAAGATAAATCGAATAAAAAGAAAACAAAAGTTGGTTGAAAAACGGAGGGATCGTACGCACACAGGTGAGGGTGTGTGATTGTGTTGTGTGTGAGCGTGTACATGTAATTTCAAACAGCAATGAACAACACAAAAGGAAGAACAAAAAAACGTCCCTCTCTCTCTCCGTCTTCTCCACCTTCATTCTCTCAATCCTCGCCTCTCCCTCTCTCTCTCGTAATCCTCTATCAATTTCTCCCATCTCTCTCGACTCCGTCTCTCAATCCCTCTGTTCTCTCAACTTCAAAAAGGGCGATGAAAACCCTAAATCGCCGCCGTCCTCGAATTCCCTCCGCTCACCTCTCTCGTTCGAAATCGAAATCCAAACAAAATACTACCCTAACCCCCACAAACCCTAACCCCAACATTCTCATTATTGGTTTTGATTACAGGATACAAATCAATTTTTGCGAAGGAAAAGAAAAAAACGATAAAGGTGCGAGGAGGGCAACGGAAGGCAACCAAGGTCTCAGATCTCTTCACTCAAAGACAAGTCAAAGGACTCTTCTTCTCTTTGCGTTGTAGGCTGTTTACGTGTTTGTCTCCTCCGAGTGCGTGTGTGTTTGCGATAGTTTTTTTGGAACGTTGATGTTGTGTGTTCTGGGGGTGTTTTGAGGCCTTCGATTTGGTGTGGTGTGCGGTGAATTTGTACGTCGTATCTTTGCTGTGGGTATGATGTTCTGATGAATTGGGATGAATTGATGTATGCGACGTCGTGATAGCTTCTCACTGTGTGTGCTTGGAATTTTGTATGAACTTTTAACGAGTCTTCCTGGTATACGAGATTGTATAGAATGTACTGATATGCAAATGGTTAGTGTTCTGATATGAACTTGGTGGATGGTTGTGTGGGATTTGATGGATGGCTTTAGAGTTTTGTGGATATGATGAGGGGGGTATTTGTCGATACGTGGTTTTTTTGATATTTTGTTCTGGTGATTCCATCTCTCTTTTATAGGCAGAAGATATTAAATCCTGATTTCGAAATTGAATTGAGAGATTGTGTGACAATTACGGTTTTGGAAATAATGGAAACTTTGATTTCATTTTGCTGTCTTTTCTCTGATTTGGATTGATGAGTAATGATGTTCAAAATCAAACTTTGCTGTTGCCAACATTTGCTATGAATTCTTGATTTCTTACCATAACCTCTCAAGCTCACATTAACGATACTGATTTATTGCGATGATTTTTTTCCCTTTTCAGATGGATGTCATAGCCGTATTCTTGGTTTCTATTTGTAGAAAGGAGTCTTCACGTATACGACACAATATCAGTTTGCCTTTGTTTTGGACCGGTCAAAAGGTAGCGTGAAGAGCAACATCAATTCCAATTGCAGGTAAGCTTTGCATTGTGAGTGATGGGTTTGAGTTTGTTCGATATTATTGATGAAGGTTCAATTTCTGCTATTTCTCACGAATACTGTCGTAACTTTAGCTCTAAACTCAAACTGTCATGTTATTCAAGTTATTTGCATTAGGGTACCTTGATAACACTTTTCTTGTTTGATTCGCCAGGTGGCATATGAGTTGCAGCCACGGTTCTTCAATGTTATCTAATCCAACGAGTATCAACCAGAGACATGGAACGTAAAACTATTTACACATCTTGATGAGGAAAAAAGGTCTTCAATCCTTGATTGTATTGCTGCAAGAATGGTTCTGGTAATGCTTCTTTCATTTCTTTGTTGTAAGCACTGTCCTTGTTCTCAATGTGAGCTTTCAATATTGTTTGATGGTGTCGGAGGTTAATGATTGTTTTTTACTTAGGCCATAAACTCTCTAATTCGATCTGCTCCCTTGATATCTCAGTATTTGGGATTTTATGGGTGTCGTGAATGCTTCCAAATGTAGCAATTCGCTGCTGTTACTATACTACTTTCAGGGTAGCATAAGTTTCTTGACCATCTATTTTTCTTTTCATGTGACGCTTTTGGAGGGACTTTGATTATGGCGGCAACTGGCACAAGTGGAGTTTGGAGCGCAAGGTGGAGTTTGGAATTTCGACAGTGTTCAACTCAGAATTAGTTTCGGTTTAGTTCTATTTTGGATTTCCTCAACGCCGGTTTCGAATTTCCAATCAACCGAACAACAAGTCTCGCTTTCAAGTTGGTGGAGGCACGTAATCAGGTACAGGGCTATCATTTTCAGAGAACTTGTAAAACTTGTAAACATCATCAAGGCGCTTAGCTGCAGCCAATTTATTTTCCTTGCTATTCGTGATTCAACTTTGCTGTTCTCGGTTTCTTTTTTTTTATGTTCTGCAGTGGCGAGTGATGACGATGAATTCGAGCAGCCATAGGTTGATGACTTGTCTTCAAAATATCGAAGTTTCCAATTCAAAGTTGATCGTTGCTTTTGACATGGTGCGACACTAATGTGAGCATAGGCGGTTCTCAAGATGACTGGTCCCTGCAGACTTAGGGTGCTTCCGAAACAGGTACATCCTTGTAGCAGCTGCTGAATTCCTTTTCCAAATTAGCTGTGTTGAGATCTTTGAAATTTTGAGTCCATCAGACATACCCTTGATATTTGGAATTTGGAGATTTAGTACCAGAATATGAAATTCTTGTAATTCCATTTTTCCATGTATTCGGTGACTTTGTGATCTGCTGCTAGGGCTCCAATATACTGCATAATGTACCTTTGTATGTGGATCATTAACGATTACACCCAAATCTTGCAGATGTCGCCTAATGTTGCAAAGTAGCGGAGCCAAGCTGTTTGTTCCTAAATGAAGTTTCTCATCAATTAATACCTTTTGTTATATCCAGACAGCACCAGGGTCCACTATTGCATCCAGTTCTACACGCAAGGCAATAATAGTGCAAGCCCCCTAGTAGCAAACCATGGGAACCAAATTATGGGTGCTTTTTTAGACTACTTTAATTTCATGCTTTCAAAAGCTAAAGTACTTGTCCCATGATTTACCATTTTTGAACAATTTATATTCACTTTGTAAAATCCTTGAGATTTGTAATGGCAGAATGATATGATAACTTAAGCCGCGACCTTGAATTTGAGCTTGGTATTTTGAAAAAAACGTTTTGGATTTCTTGTCTCTGGATTTGAAACGTCACTTGATGATTGTACTTTATGGACAGATGTTATTATTCCTCCTTCATGGACCTTACTTTTGAGATTTGGATTTGATGCTTAATTTTCCATGGATTCCAAACGCCACCGCTTGCATATATTAATCCTTCTCTTTTGGAAACAGCTTATAGTTTGCCATAACTTGACCATATTTTGAGATATCTTGAACTGAGCCAATGTTTTGAGAACATATTGTCTGAAACTCAAAGAAAACCTTTTTTAACATTTACTCGGTTTAAGAGTAGGACGATCACTATATTGAACTCTATTCTTGAAACAATCCTTGAGGCTATCTTGGGAATGACAAGATCTATTTGAGATGTGACCTAGGACCATTTGAATCAAATAAATCGAATCAAATGTCTCTTCTATCCAAACTTGAATATTGCAAATGGAACTCTTTAACCAAACAAGTCCAAATGATATTAGTCATAGCTTAAAAATGGAGATGGGACTTGGAATCTTGAACCCTGTACACAAATTTCCATGAGACCTGATATAGAATCCTTTTGACATATGAGTTGAAAACTAAAGGCGGGCCCCAGAACTTATGGATTTATTTTATAACGAACTTCAAATTATGCCCTGCTTACGATTCTTTGTCAGAGAAAGAACAACGTTTCAGGATGCGTATTTGCCAATTAACAACAATCCAAACTCTTCCACTTAAGCACTAAAGATTCAACTTTGCGGACAATACCAGACCAATGTCACGAGAAAATTCTTGAAAGTGGGGATACCACATATAGTGCAACTCAACACGAAGTTCAACCAATTTTCAGATAGCCATGCCCAACCAAAGAGAGAAGACTGTAATCCTCCTTGAGAAAATCTTCTAATAATCTTGAGAAAGAAGGACTTGGTAGTGGTTTTAGGGACAAGAGGATAGAGGCACACAAACCAACAGGAATCCACACAAACTTGTCAAGAACAGAGAAACTCCACAAACACACACACAACACAGCTTTCGAGACCTTGAACCTTCAGCGGCAGTACCTGTGCTCAAAAGAAACAACAAACAGACAAAGCTAGATGAAGCAGTTAGCCATGCACGAATGATGACCTAATATGCTATGCAAAAAGAAAAGGGATCTTAGGGTCAAAAATTAGGGTGCGACAGATGCCCCTATTCAAGTTTCTCCTATTCGGAGATATGGAGATCGAAATCTTCGTCTCGACGAGATGGGAGAGACTTAAATAAAAACATGCACAAATTTTTGGCCCTAAGATGCCGCCAAATGCACATGATATGGTATGAAGATGATATGAAATGCAAGACAAGGATTCTGTGAGGAATAGTGTCACAGGGGATAATCGATGTTAAAACACAAAGGAAAGAAAGACCCGACGAGGACGACTCGACAAAGCAAGACTCTACGGGGAAAGAACCAACTCCACTGGGGGAAAGAGACTGCCAACTGACAATCACAAAGATATCTTAGGCAATGATGATGGTTTAAACAATAACTGGTAGCCTAAGCAAATATGTCCATTTGAAATAAAAGGGCGTGTATTACCTACTACCAAACAAATGGTAGCCTGAGCAAGGTAAACACAGAAGGAAAGATGACCTACTACCACCACAGTAGCCTAAGCTAGGCATTTGACCAAATATATCGGTATATTACCTACTATCGAACATATGATAGCCTGAGCAAAGGTAATAACCAAAATAAGCTTCCAATGATCAAAATAATGATTCAGCTTCTCCTCTGAATACCTTGTTTAGAAGGAGAAAAAATTGAGGAATCTACTGCCGAGGTCTCCTGGAAATCTACTGCCGAGAATAACCAGAGAAAAAATAAAATGAGATACCTACTGCCGAGGTCTTCTGGAAATCTGCTGCCGAGAATAACCAGGAAAATAAACGACTGTTTGTCGAGATTTTGAAAATAAGCTAGGGAATCTACTGCCGAGATCCTGGAAATAAACGACTGTTCGCCGCAATTTTAAAATAAACCAAGGAATCTACGGTCGAGATTCTGGAAGCTTCACCGGGGGTCTTCAAAAGAGATACGGGCCAACTGACTTGTAAAATATGTCTTCTCAAATAAAGAGTAAGATCATTTGAATCTTCATCCAACTTCTCGAAGAGATGCTATTTGACAGAAGCAATTTGAATTATGGACTCACTGGGGAGAATACCACTGAGAAGTAATTACTGTTGTAGTTGAAGTTTGTGTTGAAGCTAGTAAAGTTCTTGTGATAGAGATTCTCAAATAAAGAGAATACTTGTAAAGTCCTCAATAGTTGATAACCTTGATAACTTCACCGGGGATAGACAAAATGTCTTGAGGAGACTGCCATTTGTCATCCAGATAGAAAATTGTGCTCAAATAAAGAGCTACCACGTGTTGTCTAGATTTAACTCCCATAATACTGCTGGAGAAATAACTTTTGTCTTCCATAGAGATCTTCAAGTAAACTCTTCTTGGGGAGACAAAGTGAAAAATAAATGCACGCTCAGTCAGGGTTCAAAAGCCTAGAGATGTCCAAAATTGTGATTGTCAGGGACCAAAGTCCAATCCAGGAAATAGCTGGAAAGAGACGGTCAAACAAGAACCATCCTTTGGGGAATGAACTCAAAGGGGTTTTATCTTTATCCAAAAGGTGGAAAAGAAAACTAAAGTAACCATCTTCCATGAGGGTCGAGCTCAGTGGGGAATTAGAAAGGATGTGTTTTTTCTGCCTAGAGCTGACAATTCTACTTGGAGGGAGCAGGCAAACCCAGTCACTTAGAGATAAGCGCAACCAAAGTGAAAGAAACAGACAAACAAACACAAAGATGCAAGATGCAAAATGCGCAAATGCCATGAATCTACATGAAAGGATGTCATGCTATGCTTATGCTTATGCTGACAAGACAACAAGAAGGAAACATGAGACAAAAATAAGCATCTCGATACGGATACTCGGCCAATCTTTGCAATACGAAAAGCATCACTGGGGATGAATGGAAAGCCATATACAGAAATATGTCCTGCTTCAAAGCTTCAGACTTCTCTGGGGAAAAGAGATCACTCCACTTGGGGATGAACATCATGACTTCACTTAGGATTGTCAAGATGAACCTTGTGATTCTGTTATGGATGGGAAAGATTCACTGGGAACGAATCAAACTCATGATCGAAGAGACTTCATGGGGGGATAAAATAAATACCCACTGCGGACTGAAATAGTCTGAATGAAAATTGTAACCGGATAAAATAAATATCCGCTTCGTCGGGGAAGCTTGGATCAATAGTAGTTGAAAACGTCGAAGATAAAATTTCGAGGGGATGAAATAAACATCTGCCTTCACTGGAGAAGATTGCAATAGTGAGAAAATCCATTGAGGAGTGAAATAAACACTCGCTCCGCTGGGGAGGGTTGAAGTTGTAAGAAAATCCACTGAGGATTCTTGGGCTGCTGACTGGAGAAACCCTGCATCAAACGTGCCATAACTTCTTGTAGTAGAGATTTACCGGGGAATAACCGTCACTACCTGAAGTAGAAATTTACTGGGGAGTCGTCACATCATTTGAGTCAAAAGCTCCTTAGGCCATGGGTGAAGGATGAAAAAACTCTGCATTGACAATGTATAATAGTCGCCATTTTGAACACGCCTTTGTTGTGAATGGACGAAAAGTGATATTCAAACTTGTTCCTTAGACTGTGGAGAGATTTACCAAATCTCGACGTAACTGCCCCTGATTGATGGTGTTCCGAGTCTTTACTTGGAGAGATTTATCAAATCTCGACATAACTGCCCCTGATTGATGGTATTCAGTATAACCGAGTCTTCAGACTCTTTGAGAGATTTTCAAATCTCGACGTAACTGCCCCAGACTGACGGCGTTCTGAGTCTTTAAACTTGCCCCTTGGGGTCAGACTGTGGAGTAATAGCGGGGAAACAACTTGCCCCTGCTCAACAAGGTCTTCTGGTGACGTGCCCCTGGATACTATCATCTCCTTGAAACAGTACTAAATTTTAGCTCATCAATGCCACGCGTATGTTAATTTCTACGATGTCAAGCAATGTTAGCAAGTAGAAAATGTTAATTCTGAAATTGCTAATGCAATACCATGTTTGTCTTGAAAGTTTATTCAAAAATATTTTTGCGATTGAATTACCGATTTTATAATGCCAAGACAGATTTGAGTATAACTCATAGGAGTCAGGAAACGATATCTCAATGAGTATGCTTTCGAAACAAACCTTGCTTCAATTAGGACTTTTAAGGGTTGTATTATGGATTGGTTCACGGTTTAAGAAACAAAGGATATAAGGCTCAAAGTTTGTTTATGTCCACCCAATCTTCGTGATATTTTACTCCATTTTTGAAAATTACCCTGCCCCAGGTTAAGAATTAGGGTTTTTTGATTTGTAGAAGAAAACTACTACTTCAAAGGCTCATAAGGGTTAACGAGGGTTTATCTCCTTATATCTTCGGTGTTTAGGATTTCGAAACAATGCCTTATATCACTAGCATAGTTTTATTCAAAAGCATACAACAAGAGATCTTGCGTTTGATTTCATCATCCTCCGTTCAATTCTTTGCAAAGGCAAGAGATTAGGCAGCATTGACATTATAAAATAGAAAAAGTGTTTTAAAATGAGTGAAACAAATAGATTTCTTCAAGACAACCATTATCATTGCATTAATTATTCAAAGTAACAAATTCTTACATGTAAAACATGCTTATAATCAAAGAAATGACAATAAGATGCAAGTAAATGAATAAGCAGCTTAATGGCCTTAGGAGTGAACTCTGCTCTTGATCCCACTGGCTCGAAAGGACTTTCTTGAGTATTCACCTCTCTCAGTATAAAGGTGTTCCATTTATAACTGGGATTCCTCTCCTGAAGGTCAACACTTCATTGTCGATCATTTCTTGGACCTTTTCTTGGAAAACTTTACAATCTTCAATCGAATGCCCCAACACTCCGTCATGAAATTCACAACTGGTATCTGGATTGAACCAAGGAGGGCGAGATTTCATGGCTCTGGTCTTTCTGGGTGCCATCACTGAGTTTCGGGCAAAGTAAGACCACAATTGATTGTAAGTCATTGGAATTAGGTCAAACCAACGAGTCTCTCCTTCCGTACTATTCAGAGGTCTCTGTTGATTCTGGCACGGATTCTGATGATCCATATTATGAACTCGTGGATTTTGACGTTGATTATGAGGAGTCAACCTTCGTCGTTTGTACGGACGTCCATGAGGTAGTGATTGTTGGTACTGAACAGGTGCTGCATACCGACGTTTGTGATGAGGTACCGAAACTGGAGCTTGCAAGGTCTGAGGAGAGTCCAAAATTGCATTAACTTCAACACTCCTTTCCTCTTGGGAATTACTAACATACTTCTCTTCATTAGCTTGTATATTCGAGACATCTTGGATCTTTCCACTTTTGAGTGCATTCTCGATGTTTACTCCGACTTCCACAATTCTAGGGAACTCCAATGGCACAACGCCTATCATTCTGACATAATAAGAGTTCGACAAAGTTTTTAGAAACATCTTGGCCAACTCCTTCTCTTGAAGTGGTGGCTGAACTTGGGCTGCCAATTCTTTCCACCGTTGTGCATATTCCCTGAAGGACTCGTTGTCTTTCTGACTCATATTCATCAATTGGTCACTGTCTGGAGCCATGTCCAAGTTGTAATTATATTGCTTCACAAAAGTGTCGGCTAAGTCTTCCCAAGACCGAATATGGTTCCTTTCTAGCTTCATATACCACATCAAGGATGCCCCAGATAAACTTTCTTGAAAGCAGTGGATCATCAGCTTGTCATTGTCGGCATAAGTAGTCATTTTTCGACAAAACATCGTCAAATGATACCTTGGACAACTAACACCCTTGTATACTTCGAAGGTAGGCATTTTGAACTTCGGGGGAAAAACCACGCCCGGAACTAGACACAAGTCAGGAGCTTTAAGACCGGATGCATTAGGTCCTTTCAACATCTTCAATTGTTCTTGGAGGTCACGAAATCCTTTTTCAATTTCTCCCAATCTAGGATCATTCACAGTTGTCACATGACGGACGTTCTGAGAATTTGGCATATACCTCAGAAAACGGGAATCTCCTTCATTAACTTGACCAACCAGGTTATCTTGCACAGGCTGAGATCGAGTAGGGACGTCCACTTGTGGAGCAACGTTGTCAAGAGAAGACCCAAACATCGGATTAGTCATCACTCTGAAGCCTGCCACAGGATCCACACTTTGTGTTCTATCCATTATCCCCAGTAACTACTTCAAGTTCGGAAGATCAGCTGAGCGACACAAAGATAAGAGACCGAATAAGCTGAGGTAGAGAAAAGACGTATGCAAAAAGATGCAAATGTAAATGCAGTAAGTTTCATGGAACTCAGCTATTTAAAATTACCAAGGAATATCAAAACACTCATTTTTTTTAATTATTAAAATGGTTACAACTATCAGTATTTGAATACTAAAAGATTGATTTATTACAAAATTGTTTACAACGCGTCGGCACACTTTCCAAGAGTCAGAACAGAAAAGCTAAATAAAAGCTAATAGTGATGGATCTAAGGAGACTTTTCCAACGGTCTTCGTTTGACTTCTTCTTCCAATTAAGGACTAGAGTAATTTCTTTCCAAAATTTCTCCTTTTGTAGTCATATTAGCTCGAACATTTGCCGAAGATAGTAAATGAATTCTTGTCTTGAATAAGTAACTCCATTAGATGAGAATATTCTTTAAGATTTGTCACCAATAATGATGGACTGGAGTAGAGCAGATAGTATTTCCTTATCAATAAGGGCTTCCCCATATAAAGTCTTGAACCCTTCTTTATCTGTCAATAAGGTCTCCAATCCCCTTAGATCGTCCAGGTTATGACTCTTGTAAGTGTACTTCAACGTTTTTTCTTTAAAAATTTTTTTTTAGAGTCCATGGTATCCTTATGATGTTTATAAACAAGACTAAGTTCCATGAATCTTTATGATATGATGCTAATGCAACACAAAGGCAAAGCACAAAACACATAGCACACACAAGCAATCAAACAGGCAAGGGTCCTAGGTTCAAAGGAGCGTGAACGGAGTCAAGGTCTACCCATCCCATAAGGTAGTATGGTTTCAAATGTACCTGCCGAACGGGTTCTAAAAATTCTCAGAGTCTACAACCCATCTTTCGGATATTATCGACTTCCCAAATCACTTGGTATTCAATAATATTCTCAAGAGGATCTCGTCCGAGTGTAGTATCGCGTGACAACTATTTGGAAATAGACTCCCGCATAGTCACCACACTACATTCTAAAAGGCCAAGTGGGTTTAAAGGTGCTACGGTCCTCAGTCTTAAGGGTTCTTGGTCGAAGTTAATACCGTTTTCAAGAATGAACTCGTTCAAACAATATTAAGTTCAAAAGAACCTAAACTGAGCGATGATTTTCTCAATTCGACTTTTCAGGAATCGACTCCGTCAAAGTACCCTTGACCATATCATCTCCTATAATTCACTCAAGTCCGGGTCTAGGACTCTCACCACTCAGGAATCCCTTCAAACAGTAAAACCAACAAATATAACAGATAACATTAAAGATCAAGTTAGGGGGAACCCTCTTATGAGAGTCCCCAGTGAAGTCGCCATTTCTGTCGCGGTGAAAATTGGATACCATAGTTATTTGTTAACTAGGATCGCATTTTTTAATGTCACCACCGGTCTTTGATTTTATCCAAGGGAAGGGAGAAAAACCGAATTCCCACAATGCAATGCAAATGCACTAAGATTCTAAGTTCGGGGGTTGGTTATACCTAGGGAAGGTGTTAGCATCCTAGATATCTGTAGTACTCTACAGGAACCTCTTGATTAATTTTATATTATCTGTTATTTGTTTTGCTAAGGGTTTAAGGGTAGGTGATTTATTATTTTTATTCCTAAGTGTGCTCGACAAGATATCGCATCTTGGGCCTACATATCCTGTCAGGAGGGAATCAGAGCACTTGTAGTTCCTTATTATTAAGGGTATTAAATGTTTTAAAGGTTTAGGAGAGGAAGATGAGTCATCATCTTAAGAAAACCACCACAGTTCTTTGAAAATGTTTGTATTTGTGGGGTATGGGATTGTATGTCCCTTCTTTGAGATGATTAACATCTAATTCTCTTGTGTGGAGAATTCGGTGGGCTAAAGTTTGATTTGAAAAATCAAAATTAAGGGGGGACTAACCTAGGAAATCTATCCTAAGTTATCTAATAGTCCTAACTTAAGGGTATCGATTATGATGCAAATGATGTGCACCATGCACAATAACATGGTTATCATGCATGGGATTTTCCCTTGGATATTTTATGCGGTTAATTTATATTAATGGCGAGTGTGCTAGCAAAGTGGCGCTAGTCTTGTGTCTAGTGACCAAAAGGTTGAATGCGATGCCCTAAGGCGATCGACTTATATGGGTAGAAAATGGGCTCGACGTTGAATCAAGAGTTTTTTATTTTTTTGAAAAGGTTTAAACAGTATATCAAGTAAGCATACATCAAGCAAGAAAATAAGATCAGATAAGTAAACATACAAGCGATGCACACTCGAGCGTGAGGGGGATTCTAACGATAAGCGGTTTATTGAGAAAAGAGTCTTGATTTAAAAGTTTTATTATATAATTTTAATGTTATATTGAAAAGTTAATAAAGTTTTCTTGTTAATGAAAGAATTTTAATTTAATACTTTAGTAAAAGGTTTCAGTATTTTTAAAAAGGTTTATCTTTAAAATAAGATCTAAAAAAGTTAATATTATAAAAAAAGGGTTGATTTTATTATAAAATATACTAAACTTATTATAAAAGGATTATTTACTTAAAAAAAGTTTTATTTATTTTTAGAGAAAAGGTTATATTTTAAGAAAAGATTTTATTAAAAAAGTTTATAATTAATAATTTTTAAAAAAGTTATATTTTATAAAAAAAGTTCTAATTTTATTACGTTTTATATTAACTTATAAAAAAACTCTATTTTACATATAAAGTTAAGATTGATTTATTAAGAAAGGTATTAAAATAGATAAATCGAATAAAAAGAAAACAAAAGTTGGTTGAAAAACAGAGGGATCGTACGCACACAGGTGAGGGTGTGTGATTGTGTTGTGTGTGAGCGTGTACATGTAATTTCAAACAGCAATGAACAACACAAAAGGAAGAACAAAAAAACGTCCCTCTCTCTCTCTCCGTCTTCTCCACCTTCATTCTCTCAATTCTCGCCTCTCCCTCTCTCTCTCGTAACCCTCTATCAATTTCTCCCATCTCTCTCGACTCCGTCTCTCAATCCCTCTGTTCTCTCAACTTCAAAAAGGGCGATGAAAACCCTAAATCGCCGCCGTCCTCGAATTCCCTCCGCTCACCTCTCTCGTTCGAAATCGAAATCCAAACAAAATACTACCCTAACCCCCACAAACCCTAACCCCAACATTCTCATTATTGGTTTTGATTACAGGATACAAATCAATTTTTGCGAAGGAAAAGAAAAAAACGATAAAGGTGCGAGGAGGGCAACGGAAGGCAACCAAGGTCTCAGATCTCTTCACTCAAAGACAAGTCAAAGGACTCTTCTTCTCTTTGCGTTGTAGGCTGTTTACGTGTTTGTCTCCTCCGAGTGCGTGTGTGTTTGCGATAGTTTTTTTGGAACGTTGATGTTGTGTGTTCTGGGGGTGTTTTGAGGCCTTCGATTTGGTGTGGTGTGCGGTGAATTTGTACGTCGTATCTTTGCTGTGGGTATGATGTTCTGATGAATTGGGATGAATTGATGTATGCGACGTCGTGATAGCTTCTCACTGTGTGTGCTTGGAATTTTGTATGAACTTTTAACGAGTCTTCCTGGTATACGAGATTGTATAGAATGTACTGATATGCAAATGGTTAGTGTTCTGATATGAACTTGGTGGATGGTTGTGTGGGATTTGATGGATGGCTTTAGAGTTTTGTGGATATGATGACGGGGGTATTTGTCGATACGTGGTTTTTTTGATATTTTGTTCTGGTGATTCCATCTCTCTTTTATAGGCAGAAGATATTAAATCCTGATTTCGAAATTGAATTGAGAGATTGTGTGACAATTACGGTTTTGGAAATAATGGAAACTTTGATTTCATTTTGCTGTCTTTTCTCTGATTTGGATTGATGAGTAATGATGTTCAAAATCAAACTTTGTTGTTGCCAACATTTGCTATGAATTCTTGATTTCTTACCATAACCTCTCAAGCTCACATTAACGATACTGATTTATTGCGATGATTTTTTTTCCCTTTTCAGATGGATGTCATAGCCGTATTCTTGGTTTCTATTTGCAGAAAGGAGTCTTCACGTATACGACACAATATCAGTTTGCCTTTGTTTTGGACCGGTCAAAAGGTAGCGTGAAGAGCAACATCAATTCCAATTGCAGGTAAGCTTTGCATTGTGAGTGATGGGTTTGAGTTTGTTCGATATTATTGATGAAGGTTCAATTTCTGCTATTTCTCACGAATACTGTCGTAACTGTAGCTCTAAACTCAAACTGTCATGTTATTCAAGTTATTTGCATTAGGGTACCTTGATAACACTTTTCTTGTTTGATTCGCCAGGTGGCATTGGAGTTGCAGCCACGGTTCTTCAATGTTATCTAATCCAACGAGTATCAACTAGAGACATGGAACGTAAAACTATTTACACATCTTGATGAGGAAAAAAGGTCTTCAATCCTTGATTGTATTGCTGCAAGAATGGTTCCGGTAATGCTTCTTTCATTTCTTTGTTGTAAGCACTGTCCTTGTTCTCAATGTGAGCTTTCAATATTGTTTGATGGTGTCGGAGGTTAATGATTGTTTTTTACTTAGGCCATAAACTCTCTAATTCGATCTGCTCCCTTGATATCTCAGTATTTGGGATTTTATGGGTGTCGTGAATGCTTCCAAATGTAGCAATTCGCTGCTGTTACTATACTACTTTCAGGGTAGCATAAGTTTCTTGACCATCTATTTTTCTTTTCATGTGACGCTTTTGGAGGGACTTTGATTATGGCGGCAACTGGCACAAGTGGAGTTTGGAGCGCAAGGTGGAGTTTGGAATTTCGACAGTGTTCAACTCAGAATTAGTTTCGGTTTAGTTCTATTTTGGATTTCCTCAACGCCGGTTTCGAATTTCCAATCAACCGAACAACAAGTCTCGCTTTCAAGTTGGTGGAGGCACGTAATCAGGTACAGGGCTATCATTTTCAGAGAACTTGTAAAACTTGTAAACATCATCAAGGCGCTTAGCTGCAGCCAATTTATTTTCCTTGCTATTCGTGATTCAACTTTGCTGTTCTCGGTTTCTTTTTTTTTTATGTTCTGCAGTGGCGAGTGATGACGATGAATTCGAGCAGCCATAGGTTGATGACTTGTCTTCAAAATATCGAAGTTTCCAATTCAAAGTTGATCGTTGCTTTTGACATGGTGCGACACTAATGTGAGCATAGGCGGTTCTCAAGATGACTGGTCCCTGCAGACTTGGGGTGCTTCCGAAACAGGTACATCCTTGTAGCAGCTGCTGAATTCCTTTTCCAAATTGGCTGTGTTGAGATCTTTGAAATTTTGAGTCCATCAGACATACCCTTGATATTTGGAATTTGGAGATTTAGTACCAGAATATGAAATTCTTGTAATTCCATTTTTCCATGTATTCGGTGACTTTGTGATCTGCTGCTAGGGCTCCAATATACTGCATAATGTACCTTTGTATGTGGATCATTAACGATTACACCCAAATCTTGCAGATGTCGCCTAATGTTGCAAAGTAGCGGAGCCAAGCTGTTTGTTCCTAAATGAAGTTTCTCATCAATTAATACCTTTTGTTATATCCAGACAGCACTAGGGTCCACTATTGCATCCAGTTCTACACGCAAGGCAATAATAGTGTAAGCCCCCTAGTAGCAAACCATGGGAACCAAATTATGGGTGCTTTTTTAGACTACTTTAATTTCATGCTTTCAAAAGCTAAAGTACTTGTCCCATGATTTACCATTTTTGAACAATTTATATTCACTTTGTAAAATCCTTGAGATTTGTAATGGCAGAATGATATGATAACTTGAGCCGCGACCTTGAATTTGAGCTTGGTATTTTGAAAAAAAACGTTTTGGATTTCTTGTCTCTGGATTTGAAACGTCACTTGATGATTGTACTTTATGGACAAATGTTATTATTCCTCCTTCATGGACCTTACTTTTGAGATTTGAATTTGATGCTTAATTTTCCATGGATTCCAAACGCCACCGCTTGCATATATTAATCCTTCTCTTTTGGAAACAGCTTATAGTTTGCCATAACTTGACCATATTTTGAGATATCTTGAACTGAGCCAATGTTTTGAGAACATATTGTCTGAAACTCAAAGAAAACCTTTTTTAACATTTACTCGGTTTAAGACTAGGACGATCACTATATTGAACTCTATTCTTGAAACAATCCTTGAGGCTATCTTGGGAATGACAAGATCTATTTGAGATGTGACCTAGGACCATTTGAATCAAATAAATCGAATCAAATGTCTCTTCTATCCAAACTTGAATATTGCAAATGGAACTCTTTAACCAAACAAGTCCAAATGATATTAGTCATAACTTAAAAATGGAGATGGGACTTGGAATCTTGAACCCTGTACACAAATTTCCATGAGACCTGATATAGAATCCTTTTGACATATGAGTTGAAAACTAAAGGCGGGCCCCAGAACTTATGGATTTATTTTATAACGAACTTCAAATTATGCCCTGCTTACGATTCTTTGTCAGAGAAAGAACAACGTTTCAGGATGCGTATTTGCCAATTAACAACAATCCAAACTCTTCCACTTAAGCACTAAAGATTCAACTTTGCGGACAATACCAGACCAATGTCACGAGAAAATTCTTGAAAGTGGGGATACCACATATAGTGCAACTCAACACGAAGTTCAACCAATTTTCAGATAGCCATGCCCAACCAAAGAGAGAAGACTGTAATCCTCCTTGAGAAAATCTTCTAATAATCTTGAGAAAGAAGGACTTGGTAGTGGTTTTAGGGACAAGAGGATAGAGGCACACAAACCAACAGGAATCCACACAAACTTGTCAAGAACAGAGAAACTCCACAAACACACACACAACACAGCTTTCGAGACCTTGAACCTTCAGCGGCAGTACCTGTGCTCAAAAGAAACAACAAACAGACAAAGCTAGATGAAGCAGTTAGCCATGCACGAATGATGACCTAATATGCTATGCAAAAAGAAAAGGGATCTTAGGGTCAAAAATTAGGGTGCGACAACAGTACACTCAGAACTTACCACGCACAGTGTTTCCCAACCCACAGAATCAAAGAATTATGATTCTGATCAGAATTTTGTTCTAGATTCAACACGAATCAAGAACCAAAAATTCAATCACACAAGAATCCTCACGTTTTCACTCGTGTTTCCCGTGTTTTCCTGTTGATCCGAACCGGAGCTCTAGATACCAATTGTTGGTGTACAAGGTGAAAATAATGATGAAAAGAAGAGAATATATTATATTGAGAATGACGGCTACAAATGATAAAGATACAATGATTGAAATGACATCTACACTACCCTATTTATAAGCTAAAACTAGGGCTACAAAGCAACAATAAAATGCTAAAATACCCTCTAACAAACTTGGTCACCAAGTTTGTAAATATAAAATAAAATATAAATTATTATTCTAATAAAATTACTGTAAAGCTTAGTTCCATTGAATTGCAAAAACACATCACCACTACACTGATATTCACTCCGAATAATTTTATTCCAAACTTGTTATTTTGTGCATGACATTTAACTAGCCATAGCCACGAAAGCAATATTCACATCACTAGAACATGGTAAACAAAGTTCAAGGGATATTCTTGGGTTTACAGACAATATCCAAAGACACAATATGCGATTTTCAACACGCATCGTGAATTCTTAAACCCTAATTTAAAATATAAATAAGTTACGTTAATCTTTGAAAAGATTCATAGAAATTTCAAACATTGTTCAAATATTTGTCGCAAAAAGATTCCTCATTATTGATCAAAACACTCTAGACTCCGAACCAAGCAAAGATATTCCTTTTAAAGAAATTTAACACAATTTAAGCTTCATTGGGGTTGTGGGCCCTCGGGAGAGCTTAGAGTCGCTTCCTTTGGGGCTGTTCCGGGCGGCTCTAATGCAAGGGCAGCCACATATTTATGGGGAAGATTTGGTGTCGTGGGGCGGGCCTTCGGAAGAGGGATTTTCAGTTAAAAGTTTTTATGAGATGCTTAACAAAATCCGTATTCCTTATGGTCCGTGCAATAACTTTGAAGAGGTGTTTTCTATTGTTTGGAAGGTGGAAGTCCCTCAAAAAATAAAAGCTTTCGGGTGGAGATGTTTTCTTGGTAGGCTCCCTACAAAGGATTGTCTTCAAATTAGAGGTTGTGTTTTTCCGGATGGTGAGATGAATTGTGTTTTTTGTAGTAATTCTATTGAATCTTTAGTTACATTTTTTTGAATTGTGTTGTTGCTAAATTGATTTGGAAGGAAGTTTCCGATTGGATTGGCTTTGAGGACTACGATTCTAGGAATATTAAGGAGAGCTTCTTAAAGTGGTATGTGTTTGGTAAGAGGAGGAGAATGAAGAAGGGGAAGGAGGGGAGTCTTTGGTTAGCTACTACTTGACACATATAGCTTTTGAGGAATGGTATCATTTTTAGGAATGATAGGTGGAATATTTTTGATTCGGTTTGGAACATTAAGACATTGTTTTGGAGGTGGAATTCTATCGGGAAAATTACTGGAACCAATTGTAGCTTTTATGAATTTAGCAAGTGTCCTTTGTTATATTTAACTTAAGGCTTAATTGGTTGTAATTTTCTTTTTGTCGAGCTTTGCCTCGCCCCTTTTTTTTGTAAGCGGGTTCGAGAACCATTTGTTCTCGCATTAATATATTCTGGCCTATAAAAAAAAAAAATAACTTTTACTCATTCAGTAACATAATTCATACATATTAGATTGTAAATATTGAAATCGAAGTATGATAAACGAAAGGGTCACATGAAATCAATTAATACTCAAAATTAAAAACACTACCTCAAGTAAAGAAAATTATGTTCGCAAGAAACTTATCATAAAGTGACATAAATTTGTAGGTATAACTTCAGAACCTATACCGACAGTCAGTTTCTCAATGAGAAATCGTTAATTAATACCTACGGAATTTAGCCATCGCTATACATTTACAGAATTTGCTTTTACCAAGGGATTAGCTACCGGTGAAAAAACCTTTCCTATTTGTTTTGACCGTAGGTATAGAACATAGATAAATCTTGTAAATAATTTAACTTCTGACACATTTCTATTGCTATATAATTTGGTGACATGTGTTGTTGACATACCAAGTAATAAATGTCATTGTGCATGGGTTTTACACTTTTATACCCATGATAGTTATCCATCTTGCTTGTCAATATACATTCGATTATTGATTTTTATGCATATAAACATGATTTATACTCGTGATGCTTAATTATAGCTATTTTTCTTTTATCAAATTACAAAATACGTGAAAATTAAGAAAAAAAACTGGATTCCTAAACTTAAAACCAACTATGAGTTTTATAGAAACTTCTAATCATAACTAAAATCTCACTGATCAATAACCATTATTACATCAGAAAATATCATATATAAACAATAAAAAATCACAAAATAGATGAAATTGAGTTGGAAAAAGAAACAAATCGAGGGAGGGCTTGCCACCCTGCTACGACCCGTAGCAGCTGCTATAGGTGCCAGTAACAGAGCCTTGGATTCTTTTATGGCGCATCAAAAGAAAGAGAAAATCTAAGGCTGACTGCTTCGGCCTGTAGCAGCTGCTTCGGCCGGCCGTTACAGTCCTCTAGATTTTGTACTGGAAATTCATGACTTTTGACTTTTTCTCTCGTTTGTGTTCCTCTTTCGCCCCATATACTTATTAAAACCTAAACAAACAAAAAAATAAGAAAAACCACACTACCAAAGCATGAAATATGATAAACAGAAGAAAAAAAATTAGATAAAAAACGAGAAAATTACGAAGAAAAACACCTAGTCAAAACGGTGCGAAAACCACTTATAAAACTCCCCCAAACTTAGAACGTTACTTGTCCTTAAGCAACAAAGCTTGCTTATGCAAATTTTTCGGATCAAGCGGTTCATTAAATTTAAAAGCATGCAAAAATGAAGCTACTCGTACTCATACGTGGGTTTTCGTTTTGATCGGCTAAAGTCTAGCTCTCTCGGTAATCACTGTACATCAAAGGTATTTGCAAGAACACTAATCGTAATGAGACCGTGAACCTAAGTTTTCCTTTCAGACACCTCTCTAACTATGTTTTGTACTTAAGTCTCTTTTTCTGATTTTTCCTTCCCTTTTCATTCGGACAATTAAATTAAGAAAATTGGATTCATTTTTATCATCGCATGCACAAGACTAATCGGGAATTTTAGTTTAGACACCATTTCTTTTTTTTTCTTTTACCGATGAAGTTACACACTTTTGTGTGCTTATTTGTGTGAGTGCATCTTTCCGTTTAGCTATGTTTTGAATGATGTCAAAACTAGGAAAAACCTTAGCGTCTTTTGTACATTGGACGATATCAACCAAATCTAGGTGTGCATAATTCATCTAAGCATTAGGGTGCATATAAACATGTTTGGAAATGATTGGAAATGATTTAGGAAGGGCCAATGCATCAAAAATTAAGTTTCTAGTGTAAAATCTACAGCATAGGTCGACACATACGTGTTTAGGTTGACCTATAGAAGCTTTTACTTCATCATAGGTCGACACATAACCCATTCAAGTCAACACTCATGCATCAATAATAAAGCCTGTAGCCATCGCCTATGTGTCACCTCCAATAGGTCGACCTAAGACCTTTATAGGTCGACACATACGCTTTCATAGGTCGACCTATAGAAGTCAAATATTAATGTTTTGCTTTCTTTTCATTTCCTCATGAATGCCCTTTGCCTCATTTCTTGCATACATATATATACTAATATGTGCATCATTTACAAGTAAGGGTTTCTAGTGAGTAAAACCTATACGAAATCGGGATTTCAAAGCATTCACATCATGTTCAACCTCTCTTCTATGCATACACATTATCAAACTATACATAATTATTTTTTGTTTGGGTACCCATCTAAATTAGGGTTGATAACGTCCAATTAGGTTGTTGCACCGAGAATATTAGGTTGAGAACTTTGAGGATTTCAAATAAGAAAACCAAGCTGGGTTTTTCCTTCAAGATTGTGAGGATTTGAAGGTTTTGGACAAGATTACGCAATTCGAATTCGATCGGGTGAAAGCCTTGGAACAAGGGGTGCCTTGCAAGGGAGTAGCGTGAAACGGTGGATCGTGTTGGTAAATCTTGGGTTCAACAAGCGCACGCTTGGGATTAATTCGACCGTGTGAAAGCCTTGGGGCAAAAAGGTGTCTTGTAAGGAAGTAGCAAGAATTTGTGAATTGAAGCGACATTGTTGGTGACTTGATCAATCTTTGATCAAAGGTTTTGGAGGTGGTAGAATCAACAACAGATCATAGGGTTTGTAGGGTTAGAGTTCTTCACCTCTTGTATATACAATGTTTGCAAAGTAAGGTTAATTGCAGGTATCTCAATCAAATTCAAATTGAAGGCAGACATACTCATAGCGAGGTCAATCGAGAACTGACTAAACAAATTCTCGTATCTCTCTTTTTCTCTTTATCTCTCTTTAATTTTTTATTTGTAAATTATTGAATTCATTGCTCGTTTGATCAATTTTCTTGGAAATTATTTTTGATAACATTTTTGAATTATGTTTTATTGATTGAATCATAATCTGTTTTATTGTGAGTGGTTTTAAGATCATAAAAAAAAGTAAAAACGATATCGATTTCCCACAAAGTGTTCGATAAATTGCTTTATTGTGTATTTTTATGTGTTTTGATCATTGGAAATAAGCTCTAAGCATAGTTTATCATTCAATTGTTTTTTATTGATTATTGTTGGATAATTTTTTGTCTTTTTCATACGCTTGTGTATCTATTACGCATATCCGAGCTTTTCGATAGAGGTTTGGTCAGACGATTTAATTCGGGTTGTTTCTGTTGTACCATAAAACTTTTACAAACCATCACTACAAGAAAATTGGCAAGTTGCGACGGTTAATATTGGCTGATTACGGCGGTTTGAACCGCCACAATTTACTAGTCGCGGCGGTTTTGCTTCTGTCGCGAAAACGTGTGTCGCCAGGCTATATCGCGACGGTTCCTAAAACCGCCACTCCAACCGTCGTTCTATGTTGCGACGGGTAAGGAACTGTCGTAAATTGAAAATTGCGGCAGTTAAAACCGCCATAAATAATTGTTTTTGTTATCCAAAATAAAAAGCCTATAGGTATTTCTAAAGGTAAATCCGCAGGAAATGTAAAATCCGCAGGTAATTCCGCAGCTAATATGTTTCTAAAATTAAAAAAAATAAACAAATGAACTTTAACCACACACAGAACATTGTTTTCATATACAAAAATAATCCATACGAATACCAATACATTTCAATTCTGACAATACAAAATACCATGAAATTTTGAAAAAACAAGTTACATCATCACTATTCCCCCTCAACCTAACACAATTCAACATCAACCACATTACTAAAAAGAGAAAAAGGACAGAGCTATAGAGATATAACAATGACTCAGTACAATCATCCCTTCATCTTTTGGAACTGTATCTTTGATTTCAGATACTCCCCCTGCAGTAGAAGAATACAAGTTAATTTAAACACAATAAAATTAACCTTAAGCATAAACCAGTAGAGAAAGTGTGGTGAAAAATATGATGAGTCACTTACTTGTGATGGGATAACATGATTATCAACACCTCCAATAGGAGCAACACCTTGGATTCCATCTTTATTGGGTCCCTGGTTTTTATCATAGAAGAACTTAAACCCAAAATCTGATCATATAGATTATCATGGTAATACAACAAGCATGCACCAACCTCAGAAGCACTTACACCCAAAATCTGTGGTGGAAAATAGTGCAAATTTAACCCTTGACTACTGCCATCCACAGGAAAATGTGTACCAGAATCTTCAAATGCATTCCATGACTGTTAAGTTGCAAAATACAAAACATGAGTTAAATGTAATGCTTTTTTGAAGTTTAATGCGGAACAAAAGCAAAGAACACCATCCATTTCTTATGCTTGTGAATAGTTTTATATCCAACCGAGTACAAGAATGCAAAACCAACAATGTACCAAACTTATGAACTTACTTGAGTATCTGCAGCCACAACAGGAACTTGTTTTTCTGCATTCCATACACCGTCGTGCCATACATCAGATGTAACAGAAGGTACACCAACACTAGAAATTTCAAAAGATGGCCATTGCATATTATCATTCACAGTCGAAAATGGATCAAATCTATCCTGCAAAGATTCAGAAATTTAATCACACCAACACCGGCACTTTTTTAAAACCAGGCTTGGGGAAATTTTGGTTTGGTTTAGAAATTTAATTTATATTATTGATTTAAATTTGAATGTGATTATGTTTTATGGATATCTAAAACATGCACACCCCTAAATGTGGTGTGCAACATAGAAAAGACAAAAAAGGGTAACCAGGGAAAGTCTTTTCTACTTGTTTGATAGCAGTATCTATCATTAGATAAACAAAGATTAAAGCTGGCTAAGTGTATCAACTTGCTAACCTGATATGTTGAATCTAGCACTCCAGATTGACCTATCTCCTCTAGTAAAGCATTAGCAATCCCCTCACCAATATCCTCTGGAGGCATCAGATCCTTTTTTACATCATCTGCAAGGCCCAAAGTATCTTCGTCCCTACCATGAGAAGCGGCAGTGTCGATAGAGATATAGCAACCAGAAGTAGTCTCTGCAACTAGTAAAATTTCATATCCGGGAGAGTTGTGCCAGCAAACAACTAGTTAAATACTTAAATTAAAAGGAATTATGGCTTTATGCAATATGATTTTCTTGGTTTCTATCAAATATACATTCAAAAAATCAAATGAAAAATCCAAAATATCTACCAAAAGAAAGAGATCATACTTTCCAGTGGGTGGACCAGTTCTATGATCTGTAAAAATGTGCACATCAGAAATTAGTGGATTGGTGATTCCACACGCAACTCTAATCATACTAGTTTCAAATTGAGAAGATACTTTGGTTGAAAACGTGACTCCTCGTATCTTCTTAACAAATCCCTCGTCGATCCAACTAACTACCTGCTTGGAATAATATATAAGCTACCAAAATAAAATGAAACAAAGCATATAAAAATTCCAAAAGTTACATTTAAGCTCTGAACAATAGGAAGTGACAAAATAACTTTACCACCACCATTAGGAGGCAGTCCACGACTCTCTATTTTAAGAAATGGCCCCACTTCTTGTGTTCATCCTTCTTAGTAATCAAAAGTCATCGGGGAGCTATATGTGAAAATAAGTAATACCTGAAAGATTAAAAGATCATTGGACTGTGGATGTGTTGGCATCAATCTGGTTTAGATAGGCCTTTCTTTATTTGCTAGGACCAAGGTATAGATGAAACCACCTAAATATACAGCCAAAGAAAAACCAGCTTTGAGGATTATCGACTTTAAAATCTCGGGCTATGATGTTGTGCTTTACAACCTGCGGAAGAAACAAGGAATGCCTATTTGGCGAGAATTAGACAATTTTCATTGACATTATCTAAAAGATGATATGAAATATTCATATGATAAAGTAGACGCGGAGGAAAATTAGTCAGAAGTAGCTATTGATGCAGAAATGAGTGTTATCAAGCACAAGCAGGAACATACTAAAAAAATCTTGAGACTAGAGTACAAACTCAAGCCATGCTTTGCTAAACTATTAGCTACCTGGTTAGCGCCTGTTATGCCTGTGAAAAACAAAAATAAATGATTAAAGATCTCGACACCAACCCCACTCAACAGGCCATTTTTGAAGCTTTAAACATCTTACCTGTAGCATAAATAAAACAGGAATAAGTATAGTACCAAAACTTGTATAACAACAAATGCAGGTTAAATTTATTAATCCAAACACATTATAATTATTCATAATTGCTTCATAATTATTAAGCCTTTTATCATATAATTGTCTGAAACTTTTTATATGGAACACATGCTCAAGTTACCACCTTGAATTTGTTCCAACTTACAGACCAAGATCAAAAGAAATAAGAAATGTACTTGACACACTCATATTAGTGACTTGTGCATGTGTGAGGAAATCAATTATTATGCGCTACCTAATAAGAAGAGGAAAGATAATGGAACTTACTTGAAAATGGTAATATGAGGAAAGTTGTGATGAACAAAATGGAAATCGATTACTTCAAGTTAAAACAAGTACCTTCATGTGTTCATCATCATAAGTAGCATTTGGTGCTGTAATTCTTGCAATCTCAGTAAGACAAACTGTAACTGAAATCTTAACATCCTCATCTATGTGTCTCAAAAGCTCATCAGAAATGAGTGTCTTCATTGGAAGTACAAGTGATCCTTGAATTGGCTTGGGTGGATCATGATCCAAGTTTGATAATACAAGCTCCAATTTTTAAAAGTTAGAATCACCAAACAGAAGGGGGAAAATTAGAATTGAATCACTTTTGTAACAACAGAAGCACAATTCAAGATATACAATTGAATTCATGACAAACAAATCCAGTAGAAAAAACATAAACATAGATCAATAGATATGAAAATCAGTAGAGAGGATAAAAGATCAATTTGTAAAGCACAAATCCAGAATATAGATATGTTAGAATAGAAACCCTAGTTCAAATAAAAAAACTGATACGAAAAACGCAAACAAATAACAAAATTTGACCACATAGTTCGGGCAATTGTACCTACATTTACCGATTAGAACATGTGTTTAAATTGTAGTTATCTGCAAACTATGAGTCAGTCATAACCAACAAGATAGTATTAAGAAAAGCAGGAAGATCAATTAAGCAAAATTGATGACAATAAAAATGAAGCAGATATAAAAAATCAATAGAAATTAGATAGATTACATCAAGTAATTGAAGAAGCTGATCAACAGAAGATGTCAAGTTTTTGGATAGTTTTCTTCCAACATGTCTAAGCATCTTCACTGTATCTCTATCATCATCACTCAGAACAATGCTATCAGTAGAACAAGTCATGTTTTGCACCACACACTCACACTAAAATTATGCACTTTAAAACCCTAAAAATTGTCAATTTACAACTCAACAAAATTCAATTTAAGAGCTTATAGCACATGCAATCAAAGACATAAATTAAGCGGTGAACTTAGAAACATATACGAGAGAAACTTATTAAACCCAGACCTTTTTCACATCTCCTTGTAGCACTAAAGATCTTGTAGAATCATGAACGCAAACAACCTCAGAGTTAGAATCAATAAGCTGTAAAGAAAGGTAACTATGAATCAATAACCTGTAAAGAAAAGTGATAACTAACATGAACAAAAAAATGCTTGCAGAAACTTCCCATAAAATCAAAAGTAGACTTCTATATGAGCATGTACTTGGACCTTCAACATCAATGTATTTTAGCGTTTTAGATAAGACATAGGTTTTCATCTTGTTCTCTTTCGCCGCCGGCCAAGCACGGTCAAATTATTTTGAAGTTTTAGGGTTTTTGAACCCTAAATTAAAAGAGGGATTCTATATGAGAGTAAAATGATAGTTGTTAGGCCATTCAGATTGGATTGTTTTTAAAGGAAATAGAGGATAACTAGTCGAATTGAAGAGAAAACAATGGAAGCCGCTAAAGGTTTAAGAGGAAGCATGGTTGAAGGTGAAGGGTTGGAGAACGAGCCAGAATCGTGCTGAAGGATTTCATGTTTTTTTTGTTACAATAGCATAGTTAAATTTGTTTTAATTAAAAAAATAATAATTTAAAGAAAAGAAGTAAAAATAAGATAATTTAACTATAAAAAATAAAAAACAAAAAGAGAGGCAAAGTAAAATAGTTAGCTAAATTGGTGGGAAAAGAAAAATAAAAAATGATTAATTGGTTTGCTAACAAAAGTGTCTCTACTTTAGATAGAATTTTTGCAAAAACCATCTTGAATGTTGAAAAGTCGCGACAGTTAGTCAAAACTGTCGTGTGAAGTGTCACAATTTACAAGTTGCGACAGTTGTATTACAATCGTCGCAATCCAAATGTCGCAAATCAACTAAATTCTTGTAGTGCATCTTTGCCAAAAGTTTGTTTTTTAAAATTTTTGATCTATTCACCCCCCCCCCCTCTCAATCAAAGTCTACCGTCTAATAATTTATTCATTTTGGGACGATGTTTGGGGTTTAGCCACTGTTACGCTAACTAACCGTGTGAAGGTTTCCCAACTTAGAAGGTGTAGTTGCCTTTTACCATATTTTCATTATTTTTGTGCTAAAATTATTTATTTCTCAACTAATTATACATGCATACGAGTTTAAATTATGTCAGATTGTCATTATTAACTTTTCAGGGAGTACTTCTCAGAATCTGAGTACTATGGTACAAATCTACATGTTGGACTCGCATCTTTCTTTGGGGAACCTAGTGGTATTCGAGTACTACCTATGCTGTCACACTTTCCCGATGTCCTTAGACTTAGCCTCTCATCCCTCTAACTCCATATACATTCCCGATTTCCTCATTACCAAATCTTTTCAAGAAAAAAAACTTGAACGATCCTAATTCGGGACATTTTTTTGAAAAAGTGGTCATTTTAAAGAATGAAAATAACTGAGGCAACTAAAATTCGGAAATAAATTAAAAGAACAAATAACATAAACACAGAAGATAGAAAAAAAGAAAAATAAATAAATAAATCCCCCACCCCCACCCCTTCCTCCCCCAATTTTGAACCAAACATTTTCCTTAATGTTTTAGCTCAAGCAAGAGGGAGTGAACTCACAAAGACCTCATTCAGGAGGTGTGAAGCGCAACATAAGTTGTTGCAACATTAACTCAAAATCATCCTAGACCACTCCTTTTCTTGTTTGCTCTATCTTCATGCCTTGAATCTCTTATTGTACCCACCCCATCTATCCTGATTATCATTTGAAGACCCAGCTTCATGTTGGGTAGAATGAGTAGGTGGTGGGACAATGTCCTTATCCATAGCGGTACCTGTAGTAAGGTTAGAAAAATCGGGGTCTCCGTCCTCCTTAATGAATTACACGGAGTTGGAGAGCCCGCCTTATAGAGCCAATCATTCACAATATCAGCCCTTGCCACTACAAAAAAACAAAAAATCGTGTAAATTACGACGGTTTAATTACGGCGTTTAATAAAAACCGCCATAATTATCTGTTGATTACGACAATTTTCTTAAACGACAAAATTCTAGTAAAATATGGCAGTTTCAAACGCCATTATTTACATAGTTGTTTTTAAAATTCGGCACAGGTATATCGCATGCTTTTTTCACGCTTCTCTCTTTTCTTTTCTTTTTTAAGAAACTACTCTCTCCTCTTTTTTTTGTTAGTTTATCATATTTTCTTATTTATATAAAAAAATAAATTATAATTATTAAATAATAATAATAATAATGAGAAAACAAAACCTAATTTTAACTCCTCTCAGCTCCTTTGTCTTCCAAAAACACGTTCCTCTTCAAAGAGAAAACTTAATCTTGAACCTTTCCTCTCCATCATTTGATTGTCCTTAATCGGTTTTCAATTTCTGTTATCCACTTTCTTTCTTTTTCAATCGATATACACCCCTAAATCATTCAATTTTAAACCCTAACAATCAATAATACCAATAATTTAAACCTTTATTTTCGCTTTGTTTTGTCGCAAATTTGTAATCCATAGTTCTGCAATCAGGTGTCATGCTGCTCCGTTTTGCTACTCCGCATTTTGCAATTACGTAATGGACTGTTATGCTGCTTTATTATGTTACTCGATGTTTCATAGTTCCAAAATCGGCCAACTTCATGGTAATGTTGTTCTTTCTTTCTGATATTGACAGATCTGTTATGCATTCTGAGATATAAATAGAATATTTGCGTTGGGGTTCTTTTGCATTTAATTAACGATTTCTTTATTTCGTCCTAAATAATTTCTAGAGTATTTGTTTATTTGTTTCTATGATGAACTTGATTATGCTGTAATGTATCTCTGATGTTAGTTACAATTGTTAATAGTTGTTAGGAATTTGTTAGTGGTGTTGCTTATGTAACTAACTTTGTTCCCTACATCATTCCGAAACTTTGCATACAGTTTTAATTATTTTGGATAATTAATTATTAGCTTATTTATAACTTGAATTATGCATATTTGTCCTGATATACACGGTGAATCTTAGTTTGGATGATTTTGGATTTGAACCTATTTACTTTGGAGTGAGTTAGTTAGGTAGTATTGTACGAGGTGGCCGTGTTTTTCAACATTGAATTTGTTGATGAGTTTATAGTGGTGTAGGAGGGGGAGAAGGGATAAGAGAGAGGTAGTAAACAAATTGTTGGAGGATTTAACTAAATAAGTGCATAATCCAGCTCATTTGGCAGTTGCAACATGCAACCGTGCTGTCCTGAGGTGGATTGTTGCTGCCCTACTTAGGCTTGCTAAGTCTGGTGACATAAATAATGAAGTTGAGTCTCTTTCTGCTGAGGTTCGAGCTGACGAGGTATCGACTTTTATTGATCTTCGTTATGTGTCTGATAGGGAGACACCTCACCTTGCAGTGCGTCTTAGGGATCATGTTTCCGCTAAGATTTTGATGGTTGTTGGTGCGGATTGGAGTCTACATAATGAGTATGGTTGGATTTTTTGCAAGAGGCAATGTGCACTAGAGAAGAAGCTTATGTCATGATTATTGCATGACATTATCAGCCTCTGGCTTGGGCTAAATGATATCGTAGGCTTCAACGCATTGTTACTTCGGCAACTCATATTCGTGATTCCGTTTATTGGATGCATAACCCCTTATGATACTTATCGAATATGGAAGTGTGGTTCTAATCTCTGTGCTTATATGACCCTTGTTGGTTTTGAGGGCTTACACATCTAACAATCAAGCCAAATATTTTTTGGTTGATAATTTAACACTGCCACATGATGGATGGTCATGCTTTAAAAAAAGGTCGTGGTTGATCCTTTCTTATAATTATGAGGATAACAATTGTCGGATGGAAACATGAGGTTCCAATTAATGTGGGCTTTTACTTTTTAAAAAGAGACAATTGTAGTATCTTTTGCCATCATAACTTGTGAAGTTAGTAGACAACTTTGGCTTGAATTCTTTGTGTGGTTGGGGGTTAGAGACGGGGAGCAGCATGCCACTTTGATACCAAAGGCCCCGTATTTGCGCAGTAATCTTGGAACTACTCTCAAGTTGGAGCTTCAATGGTTGTTTCCATTGCCATTATGCTGGACTGTTTGGTTATGTCATAATAAAATCATATTTTTTTAGGTCGGCGGGATTCTGAGCAATTTTGATCTATTTGGTATGCCGAAAATGTTCTCATGGGACTGGTTTTTATCTTGTAATTGCGTAAATAGGAATTACAGTTGGAAAGTGTGATGTGCAAATCTGGAGTTGTATCTGCTTTAGGCTGTTGTTGGCTGTTTCGATTTTCCAAAGCTTCTCATTTTCATTTGGTTTCTGTTTGTGATAGTATCTTGTTCTAGAGTCGTGTATCTCTGGTCTGCTGTAGTTCTAGTTGTGTTACTTTTCTGCTTAAGCAAAAGCTGCCTTTTCTTCTCGTCGAGGAGGCTGAATGCATTATTTTGGTTTGTTAGTTAGACATTTGTGGCCTTAGTGAGAATTCATTGTCTGCTGAGTGAATCTTTGCAAGTTTATGTTTCCATATGTTTGGGTGGTGGATAAGAAGTTATATCCGATGGAATGCATCTGATGTATGTAAATTATTATTTTACTAGATGGTAATAAAATATGATGTCTTGCAGGCGCTGGATGAATATCGAAACAGTTTTGGCGAAACATGGAGAACCCTTCAAGAAGACAGTACTCAAGCATGGCCCTATTTTAATGACGTTCTCATGAAATTCCAGGCATGTACTTTTGCATTTTCTTCATATATTGGCTTCATATAGACGAGTTGTTGATATTTTATTAAAAAAATGTACAATATTCAAAATTGCGTCAAAGCAGCTTCTTTTTTCATTTTTCTGCCAACCTTTCACATTATGGCTTTTGACTCAAACCCCCATTTTTTTATGCCTCTGCCAAATTTCAGGATTCTGCAGAGGTTGACAAGTTGATGAGAATCCAGAGGGAGTTGGATGAAACAAATATCATCCTTGTAAGCATTAAATATACATGACTTTGCATTGCAAAGTAGAATATGCTTTCCATGTATCTTTTGTCTTCTAAATTTACTTTGTCATGTAGTTATTCAATTTTTAACACAACAAATGATATGCTCAGTTGCAAATTTTTATCATTTTTTAGCATCTTGATGTGATGTCGACATGTCGTAGATTTTAATGATGTCTGTCATCTAGCTAGGAATAATTCAGTTGTTGTGATTATTACTTTTTGCAATATGTTCATTTCTTAGTAATGTACATTTACTTAGTAATTTTATTTCAGTGACTGGACTTTTCTCATTTCCTCTTTGCTTTATTGGCTTTTATACTGTGTCACCGGCTTAGCATACGCATTGTCCATAGCTTTTGAACCTGGTGCGGCTCAGCTGGTGAGTATTAAAACCTGAAAATAAAAAGACAAAAATTCTTGGTGTAGCACATACTGACCAAAGGACAATTATAAACACAAAGATAAAGCACATATATGTTTTTATTTTGTAGAATCTATATGAATATGAGAATCTATAAATATACTTTTGAAGCCATTTTGTAAAAGAAATTTATGGTTTTATTAATGATGTGTTTATGTTATTTTTGTTTGAAAACATTTGAAACCATCATTGCTTAACAATTGCTTTGTTTTATAACTCGATATTAAATATGGCTCATAAGTTAATAATATAAGAAAAAGATGGAATGTGGTGACACATCATATTCACTACAAGAAATACACGAATTACCTGCGGATTTTCTTGCGGAAAATTATCCGCAGGTTTACCTGCGACATTACCTGCAAATTTATATTGTGAAACTTTATTTCCTGCGAAAAATGTAGTTGCAGCAAATTTCGCAGGAATTCCTGAGACCTTAGCTACGATTTATGATTTTAAAATAATTTATCAATTTTCCTGCGGATTTAACTGTGACTTCTGTTGCAGGAATTGGTTATCAATGAAAACCTCATAAATTGCTGCGAAGTTTGCTGCGGATTTTGCTGAGAACTTTACTGCGATAATTGCTGCAGCTTTTTGTACTTTTTTCTTATTTTTATATTAGTTATATTTTTATTAATAAATAAAATTATAAAGCATAATTGACATATTAAAAATTTTACTATTTTTTATTTTTAAAGAAAATTTATTTATTTAATACTCTTTTTATTATTGTGAAAATTAGAAAAGCTAATTTTTTTTTAAAGGGTGGAGTATGATGTCCCCAAGATGTACATTTTCTAGACTACGGGGGTATGTCGCTTCGTAAAACCATGCCCGAATGGATAAAGCTTAGTAATTCGATTTCACTCTGTTCAATGTGACAATTATTCTATATTTTGTCATGTGACGACTTTTTATTTATCATATTACGTTTTGTACTATTAAGTTTTGTACTATTTTGCTAATTTTATACTATTAAAAAGAGAATCTCAAATTAATCTATCCTTATTTTATTAAATTATATTTCATGTGACAGCTATTTTATATTTTATCAAGTGACGACTTTTTATTTATCATATTAAGTTTTGTATCTTGGATGAATTATTTAAAATATATCTTGATGAATTCGGTTCAATCAACTAATATTATTAAATATTATATTATTTTATTTTAAAATAAATTATAATTTTAAATCAATTTATGAAAACTCATAAATACTAAATTACATTGTAACTAAAAATAAAGTAAAACTACGCCAAGTATTAAATATTCAAATAAAAAAGTTAAATAATAATTTACATAAAAATAATTAATAGTGGGTATAACAATTGCTTATATTATTTCAATTAATAGTGGATAAATTGCTTTAGAATTAAATAAATAAAACTTCCACTTTAAGTATTAATAGTCAATTTTCATAGGCAAAGAAGAGAAGCGGGTCGAGTTTAATCAATTTTCTTTGAAACGTTTCACTTCTACCCGTTAAGAAGCGGGCCGGGTTTAATCAATTCTCAGTCATCTTCACACAATGTTAATTAGGATTTTGAATTCTCTCATTTCTGCTTCATCTTTACACGGTGTTTCCGACATTTTTCCCTGACGACGACCAATTCTCACTCCTCCGCCGAGCTTCAAAATCCATCTGCAGAGTGGAACGCCACCGCACAATCGTAAGCATCTCTTTCTTTCTTCAGAATCAGATTAATTTGTTTTGGATTTCAGAGCTTATATTCTCTTTGTCTATCGTGTAATCTTAATCTAAGTTAGTGTTGTTTCAGTGTTGATTTAGTTTCACGAAGTTGTCCATTTGTAAATTTCAAGTCGTTGGGTTGCTGATTGTAAAGTTGTTCACCTATCTGGTTTTCGTTTAAGTCAACAAGTTGGTTCGTTTATGTTCTGGATTTCAAGTTTGTTCTCGCTTCCGAATCAGGTCGGTTTAGGGTCGACCTTAGCTCTTCAGTTCACAGCGGCTGCATTTGGCATCAGTAACAATTCTCTCTAAATATGAAATCATTTTGTTGTGTATGCTGAAATAGAATTAGATCAGTGGATTCGACCAATTTACAATGATGTAATATACTTTGTTGCTTCCGTTTTGACTGTTTGTGACACTTCCCTGCGGAATTGATATTCGATTATATGTTGTTAAGTTTTCGTTCGAGTTTGTGTTTTGTTGCGTGGTGGTTCATTGTGTTGGATATGTATTTAACTTTGATTCGATTACGGTTATTTATTATGTATATCGATTTGTTATTATGTTGTTAATTCCAATTGTTCATTGCGACTTACATATTGGATCTGTTTCGACTATACTAATTTTGTTTGATGTTGGTTTTTGTAAATGGCGAAAATTTTATGATGTTGCTTCTGTCCATTTCAAGTTTTGTTTGTTCTCATTCTCAATTTGGTTTTACGGCATTTTATGATGTACAGTTAGCCAACTTAACAATTAGGATAGCTTGGTGTTTACAATTTCAGTTAATTTAACTTCTCATGTTCTCTGAAGCATTCATCACTTCTCAGGTAATTAATTAATTATTTATTTATTCCTTTATGTCACTTTTATTGGCCTTGTTGTTCTCTAAGTTAATTAAAATTGAGTATTAATTTAATATAGTCAATGGATTCAATCATGTCAGTTTCTGTTAAGATATATTTTAATAGCCGTATATGGTATATTATATTACGGATGGAACCTATTTATTTAATTTCCGTGGTGCGCAGTTGTTGTATGAGTTTTGCTGCTGAGTGTAACTGAAGTTATTAGTTAGCAACTCGTGTTATGATGTTGGCTGTTAGTTTGTTGTTGATTCAGTTATTCAGCTCTGGACTTGATGGTTAGTAAAGTATTAGTTTTATAGTTTTTTTTATAAGCAAGATTCATTAATAAGAGATTAAGGACATCTCGAACCAAAAACGGAATACAACCCAGCAATCTGGGAAAAACCGAAACCACCCCTACAAGACGAACCCCACCCTACAGCCAATCAAAAAGAAACTTAGACCACTCGTAAAGACTACAATGCCGTCTAATACGACTACCTAGAATCAACCAATTCCAGGAAGTTGTAACAATACCGGCAAATATGGAATCTACATTACAAATCTCATCATTAAATAAGATGTTGTTCCTACACCTCCAAATATTCCAACAAACAATAAACCAAATGGAGTTAATCGACTTTGCCTTACTTCTACCTTTTAAGCGCAACCCCCATAACAGAACATGATCACAACAATTCGATTCCGAAATACGATCAATATCCACCCAATCGCACACTTTATTCCACACCAAGATAGATTTTGGGCAGTTAAAAAACAAATGCGATGAATCCTCCAACACACGGAAACAGAACAAGCATCCTTTCTCATAAGGGTTTGTAATCACACCTCTCACCACTAAATTCGATCTTGTTGGCAACCTATCAATAACCATTCTCCAAGCAAATATTTTCACTTTCATAGGAATATCCGATAACCAAATTAAGTCCAACACCTGAATTATGTTATCGCTCAACGAATCCGACATCTCGCTAAAGGCAATGCACTCATAATAAGATTTGACCGAAAATCCATTGTCTCTATCCAGATTCCACTTCCAACTGTCAGCACTAGAATGAGACAGTTGAATTCCATCCAACATCAAGAGCAAGCAGTGCAGATCACGGTCCAGCTGATGCGACCGAATAGGAATATCCTCTTGAATTTTCCAGACCCAATTCTCATCCTCCCATCTTCCCGTATCAGAAACAACACCGTTTTTAGAGTTGCAGGCCAAATAAAGAAATGGAAAATAGCCCTTTAAAGTTCTGTTAGTTAGCCAAACAGAGTGCCAAAACAAAATACCATTACCATTACCAATCACACCAGATAAAAGGCTAGTAAAAGGAACCTGGTTTGCAGAAGAAGATAAAGACATTATATCCTTTAACCATTTTGAATCCAAATAATGATTGCCCTCCACATTAAAAAGTTGAATTTTCCAACTCAAATTGTCGTATCTACTAGAAAGAATTGGGCGCCAAATCTCATTACCTTCAACGCTGAATTTCCAGAGCCATTTTGCAAGGAGAGCTTTGTTGAAACGAGCAATGTGTTTGATCCCAAGGCCCCCATGAGATTTAGGTTTACAAATTAACTTCCAACTTACCCATCAAATAAAGCCACTCGACGAATTTCCAGCCCAAAGAAACCGCCTTTGAAGGGCAATAATTTCCTTCACCACTTGCTTAGGAACCTTAAAGAAGGAGAGATGGTGAATTGGCATATTTGCTAACACATAATTTATTAGGGTAACACGGCCACCGATTGATAGATTACGACCGATCAAATTTGAGAGCCTATTCCTCAGACAATCCACCACCGGCCGCCAAAACGAGGTTCTCCTGTGGCTGCCCCCAACAACCAGACCAAGGAATTTCAAAGGTAAGAATCTTGATTTGCAATGCAGAAACTACTTCGCGGCTACCAAGAACTTCGGATCTAAACCAACTCCATAGAGGTAACTCTTAGCATAGTTAATTTTGAGCTCTGATATTACCTCAAATCCACGTAATATAGACTTAAAAGCCCATAGATTCGAAATCGACCCATCTCCAAAAAGAATGGTGTCATCCGCAAACTGAAGGATATTCACAGAAGTTGTATTGTTGAATTTAAAATCTGAAAGAACACCACAGGCCGAAGCCTTTCTCACCAAGCAAGCTAAGCCTTCGGCGACGATGGCGAACAAGAAGGGGGATAAGGGATCACCTTGCTTTAGCCCTCTTGTGGCTTTAAAATCCTTCGAAGGACTACCGTTGATCAGAACCAAAAGATAGTTATTGAACAGGGAACCACAGATCCACTTCAACCAATTAACTCCAAAGCCCATTTTTGTCATCATATCTTCCAGAAAACCCCAATCCACACAATCGTAGGCCTGAGCGAAATCCACTTTGAAGAGAATGCATTTATTCTTTTTGTTAATTGCAAAGTCAATCGTTTCATTGGCCACCAGGACTCCATCCAGCAATTGGCGACCCGGAATAAACGCTGTTTGGGCGGGCGAAATCAACTTGTCAATAACCGAACTTAACCTTTTAGCTAACAATTTAAGATAATTTTTAGGATGCACCCAACCAATGAAATTGGTCTAAAATCTTCAAACGATTAAGGGTTGTCAACTTTAGGAATAAGAGACAAGAAGGAGGAGGCAAAGACTTTATCCAATCTCCCAGTAACGAAAAATTCGATAACACAGTTACAAACATCGTAACCTACAATATCCCAACAAGACTTAAGGAAAGTGAAATTAAATCCATCCACTCCAGGACACTTATTCCCATCAAACCCAAACACTGCCTCTTTGATATCCAAATGAGTAAATTCACTCTCCAACACAACCCTGTCTTCATCACTAATCACAGCCAAAAGATCCAGGTTGTAATGCGGCCTCTCGCCAGATTGAGCCCTGAATTTCTTCTCAAAGTACATCATAGCTTCATGTTTGATCTCACCAGGATCCTCCTTCAAGATTCCTCCCACTTTAATCCTTGAAATAGAGTTGGATCTATTTCTATATTTGAGAGAATCATGGAATAAGTGCGAATTGTTATCGCCTTCACTCAACCACTTGCTTCTGGACTTCTGTTTCAGCATATTTTCTTTGAGCCTTAAAGAATTCCACATATCTTCATGAGATTTCAACCTTTCCTGAATATTAGAATGTTCCTGACCAATACCTAAGCCGTCCAAATTCGACTCAAGCTCATTAAGACAATGGATGTTTTCATCAATTTTCAGGTCTAACCAACCAAAAACATGCACATTCCACCATTTGAGATCCATTTTTAGAGTTTTGAGTTTCTTTTGCAACACATAGCCATACGACCCCAAAATATTCATCGACTCCCACGACTTCTTCACAAAATCTTTAAACTCTCTGTGTTCCAACCAACAATTGAAGAAACGGAACGGTTTCGGTCCCCAATTCACAAAGTTTGATTTTAGCCAAAGCGGACGGTGATCCGAAATATCTCTATTTTCCACCAATTGATCCTTCAACGCCATTTTATCAATAACAATATCATTTACAAGAAATCTATCCAATCTGCTACGGTTTATACTGTTCAAATTGAACCAGGTATACTTAATGCCAACAACTGGAAGATCAATCAAATTCAGGTTATCAATAAAAGCAGAAAATTCTACCATTTCACCAAGATTAACAACACTTCTGCCCTTTCTTTCCTCCTCTGACTTAACTGCGTTGAAATCCCCAACGATGATCCACCCCCTAGTAGGCAAACGATTCTTAATATTAATCAAGTCACTCCACATTCTACGTTTCTCTTGAATCCCGCGGGCAGAATAAACATTAACAACAAAAAGGTTCAAGGACTTCCATGATGTAGCGAGTGATTTTTGGATGTGGTTGCGAAGCACGATCGCTCTGGTACTACAGCTCAATTCATTTTTATCCTATTAAAGCTGATGAAGGAAGTGAAATAGATGTCTCTAACTAACCCTGCTTGCATACTGAGGTTAAACAGTCAAAACTGTTGGTTTACAGATGCTACGAAGACTCGGGGTCTATCCTTGGTTATTTTTTCGAAAAGGGGTGTTTTAGGCTATCGGTTGAGATGTTAGGATGGATGTATATGAAAGTATGGGATTCTGGGTTTTTGTTTAGTGTGCTCGCTGAGATTTTTCTTTCAATCTTATGCCTACGTATTCCCGTTTACCGAAATAGGGAAATAAGAGCTTTGGTAAACCAGAGCGTTCGTAGTTCCTCCTATTCTATGGGAGGAAATGGTGATTTGGTGTCTTGTTCAAAGCCCAAGACGTGAAGCAAAAGGTGGTTTGTATCTTGTTCAAAGCCCAAGATGTGAAGCTGAAGGTGATTTGTATCTTGTTCAAAGCCCAAGATATGAAGCTAAAAGTAGTTTGTATCTTGTTCAAAGCCCAAGATGTGAAGTTGAAGGGTCTATTTGTATCTTGTTCAAAGCCCAAGATGTGAAGCTAAAAGGTTGTTGACTTTAGAGAGAATTTGTCATCTCTAAAGAGGGGTTGTAAGTCACAACTGTTTATAAAGGAGAATTACTTTAACCGGGATGTGTGAATCCGACAATGCCATAATTTCCTTTATAGGGGATTTTAACCTGAAAGAGAAGACTTTAACTCAGTGTAGAGCAATATTATCTTTCCTTAGGAATTTCTCATGCTAAAAGAGGGACAGTGGCATGGATGTAGATGATCCAGAGGCTTGCTGCTTACAGCAATTAGGTGAAGGGGAAGGAGTTGTTGATGTTTGTATACTGTGAACGAGGCACAACTTTGATGTTAAAAGGTTGATTGGATCAACCAGCGGTTTTCTTATACAAAGCCTAGGAGGAGGCTAATATGTGTCTCGTACAAAGCCCGAGAGAGAGGGTAAAAGGTTTTGACTCAACGAGGGAGTCTTTTGGTATCTCGTATAAAGCCCGAGATGGAGGCTAAAATTGTTAGCTCCGCTGGGGAGAATCATTGTACAAAGCCCAAGAGGAGGCTAGTATGACTGTTTCAGTTGAGTGACAGGTCCAATATACTGATTTTAAAAGAGAAAATCAGTTCTTATATGAGCAATGCTGTACTCAAGGATTTGATTCGAGGATCAGGGATATTTCCTTTTCTTTTAGGAAACGAGAAATTCAAAGGGTATTGAGACTGTCCGAGTCTACGGGTTTCCTTCCTATTTAACGAAGGGGTCACTTGAGAATGTCTTTGAGACTCAAGGATATTAGACTGTCCGTGTCTAGAGTTTCATCTTTTGTACTATGCTTTGAGAAACAGTAGTAGACTCTTTGAAAGGACTGTTGTATAAAGATGACTAAGTTCTGTTCCTATACCTCTAGGAGGTCGTCGGGACAATTTGTACGAAGCCCAAGAGGAGGCTGGAAGCTTTTAAGAAGCTGATGGGTCCTTGTACTAAGCCCAAGAGGAGGCTATCATTCTCAGAGGAAGATATCATTATACGAAGCCTAAGAGGAGGCTGTGAATACTTCTAAGAAGCCGGCGGGTCCTTGTACTAAGCCCAAGAGAAGGCGGGTTGCTTTTAGGAAGCCTGTGGGTCCTTGTACGATGCCCAAGAGGAGGCCAATGCTTTTAAGAAGCCGATGGGTCCCCAAACCCCGAGAAGTTCAAGACAGGCTATTCACAAAGAATAGATCAAGCCAGGAAAGTTCGAGAATTTGGAAGAAACTCAAGAGATGCCATTCACGGAGAAAAGATCATCTTTGGGGAGTAGAGTTTCTTGACAAGTGCTTTTAAGAAGCCTGTGGGTCCCCAAACCCCGAGAAGTTCAAGACATGCCATTCACCGAGAATAGATCAAGCTAGGAAAGTTCGAGAATTTGGAAGAAACTCAAGAGATGCCATTCGCGGAGAAAAGATCATCTTTGGGGAATAGAGTTTCTTTGACAACTTCTACGAGTGACAATCTATGAAAGGGTTCATCGAGAATGTTGCCTTTCATATCTCCATATTGTTTAACCCCAAGAGGAGGGAAGACTGTGTCTGGTAATCCTATGGGGATCTAGTTTTGACTATTTAAGAGTGATCAACGGGATTAATGCTAGACGTAATTGCCGGGGAAACTCTAAATATCTATACTATTATTACACAGTTGATATGAGTTTATGAAAGAAGGCTTACAGCGTAAACAGGCCCACAATACAGTTATATGTATATGAAAGCAGTAAATGAAAGCATATAAACACTTACTCGGTTGTAGAGCTTCCATGTTGTTTGGTTAGTTGTTCAACAAAGAAAGATTGAAAACAACAGTATATTCAAAATCAAAGGAGAAAGAAAGATTTGGGGCTTACAGCTCAAGGAGAGGCCCAGGGTTTTATCAGTGATCGCATTGTTGAATTTGTACAGAGGGACTTATACAAGTGACTGAGGCCCACAAAAGTTTTCTGTACAAAGGGATGGGTCTTACACTCTAATAGAGGCCCAAAATGTTTAAAGAAAAAAGAGTGGGGCTTATAACACGAGGGTAGGCCCAAGGTGATTTTTCGTTTGAAATGGCGATCGCGCCGAGATTTTCTTTTAACGCAAAGGGGCTTATACAATAACTGAGGCCCAAAAATGGTTTTGGTTAAAAGAGGATTGGGTCTTACACTCTATTAGAGGCCCAAAAGTTTTGAATGGGTCTTATAGCTCAAGGAGAGGCCCAATTGTTATTTTTCAAAAGGGCGACGATCGCGCTGTTTGTTTTTGACGGTATCGGGACTTATACAATGCACTGAGGCCCAAAAATGATTTGGTCAAAAAAGGATTGGGTCTTACACTCTATTAGAGGCCCAAAGTGTTTTGAAAATGATTTATGAGGGTTGAATTAATCCAAAAACCCTAATTTGTTTTCAAAATGTGTTTTAATTGAATACAAATTCAATTAAAATGATCAAAATTGTTTAACATATGGAAAACAAATTGTGATCTTGGATTAATGCTTCAAAAATTAAGTATTAACCTACAAAATAATTAGAAGGCATTAAAAGTTACAAAATCAAGAGGGAAAAAACATTTTAAATGGCAAAAACAAATAAAACATTAATTCTTTGCAAAAATATCAATTATATGAAATAAATAATATTTTTGGGATTTTTTGATAAAATAAAATATTTTAACATTTTTTTGAATTATCAAAAAAAGAATCAACTCAAAATCATTAAAACTCAGAGAGAAATTAATTTTTGAATCAATTAAATAAAATCACAAAATTCAAATATTCAAATATTTGAAAATGGCGCCAAGAACAAAGGCAAGAACACGCACGTGTTCTGAGTTTCCCAGATATGCATTTTCTATCCAATCTCACTGAATACTTGATTATATCATGCAATCTACATATCAATCAACTCGTTTTAACCTCACGATCATGTCTATAGTCTTTAATTTCATTTATTTTTAACATGGAATAAGAAATCAAAGAGAAACCTCAAGAACCCTAATTTCTGCATGAAGGTTTAGAAATTTCACACACGATTCAAACAATGCAATTTATTGAGGGAAAACATTCCATGCATGATTATGAACATATGGCCAAATTATTGTGCAGCAAAAATTGCATAGATCATAGAGTTAGAAGAGCTCATGCTTACCTCTTGCAACTGGTGATCGTATTTTGTGTTGGAGGTGTTACAGCTAGGTTCCAATGATCTAGATAGCTTCCCTAGGTGCCATGGAGTGTGTATGAATGCTTGGAATGGATTGAAATGATCTGGAACTTGAGATGGTACCCCAACTGCAAATCTGTCAAGAACTTGAGCAACTGGCTGGTGATTTTGTGATTTTGGTGTTCCAGATGTTATGTGAGTGTTTGGATAACTTCTATATGATGTATGTGAGGTGTGTGTGTGATTGGTTTGAGTGGAATTGCTCTCTAATGAAAAAACCGATAATGACTTGCTAAGAAAGGCATATTTTGAGAGTGAGAAGTGGTTTTTGAGAAAGGCAAGTGTTGTAGGCCTTTGGTGTACTTAAACTGATCACAATTGAGCTCTATTTATAGTATAGCAAGTTTGTTTTGCAATGAATAGTGAATGGTAACTGCTGAGTAGGTTTGGCCAATGTTGGTAAATGAAAATCCAAGTTTCCTATAGCCATTGACTAGAGGTTAGGGCACAGGCTGCTGGTCCCCTTGGTCTTGGATAAGTCTTGACTGAATTCAGTTGCTAAGAGTTCAGTTCATGCCACCTTGATGCTTCCATTGAATGCTCTAATCCAAAATTGGAGTCTTGTCCCTATTTTGGCAATTTTAGGTTCAACATGTTATTTCTTGTTCCAAAGACTTTGGAGGCTTGGCTCAGTGATTGTCCCCTTTAGATTCAATCCTCAGAGGTGTCCAAGTGGATAGGAGTATTTGGATTTGGCTGATTTTGGCAAATCGACCAAAAGTGCAAAAATCTGCCTTGCCTTGGCAGATTTCAACAAGGCAACTTGCCAATGTCATATTTCATGGCCCAAATTGAATTTGGTAATGTTCTTGGTCATTTTGGAAAGCCCTTACATGATACAACAATTGTTTGAACTTGTTTGGTTTTGATCTCTTTTGAATCCAAGTGAAAAATCCGCCTACATTTGGAAAAAAGTAAAGGCAGATTCTGACTTAGTGAAATTTTCACTAAGTGTTGGAACAAAGTGACTTTTCTTGATTTTGATCACTCCATAACTCAAAATCCATGGGGAATTTGGACATAGGTCAGTATGAAGCTTTTGTAAAGGGCAATGTGATCTACAAATCAAGCTTTGAATGGGGAACAATGGCCTTGTGGTTTAGGAGTTATGGTCCTCCAAAGTTGGCACATTAGTGTCACTTTTTCCATAACTTAGAAATTTTTCTAAGTTTTTATGGCTACCCTTTTTACAAGTTATCCCACTTTCTTTGATTTTTCTTGATGAATGATGATTCAAATCATACATTAACATCATTTTAGGGTTAAAAATCCATTCTGGTGAAAAATCTCAAAAAGTCAAAGTTGACTTTTGTGCACAGTTGACTTTTTATCAGATGAATTCCAAACTGTGAAATTCTTCAGGAAATCATGTCCTTGACCTAAATCAAACTTGATGGACATGTTCCATGGGTGTCATAGGGTATATTGAATCATATATGTCTTAGGGTTTGGGAGCATGTCCTGGTCAAAAGTCAAAGTTACAGTTGACTTTCCTCGCGAAACCCTAATTGTGGTGCAGATGAAATTGAGACTTGTTGCTCAAGCTTCTTGGATTAATCCATTGTTCCAAATGGATCAATATGGTATATTATAGACCCTCAAATCATGTCTTGAGGTCTTGGTTCATGATTTGTCCCAAAAGTTAACTTAGGGGTGAATTAGGTCAAGAAACCCTAATTCCTGATTTTTTATGTATGCATCCCCTGAGGTCAAATTGACTTGATAATTGGGTCCATGAGGTCCCATGGAGTATATTAGGTTATGTTTTGGATCATTGGCTTGTGCCCAGATGAACAATTTCCATCTGGAGGCCCTGGTCGACCAAAACCCTAATTTGGTGACACTGTCGATCTTGAGACTTGATCCACCTAGAAGGGAGCAGCCTTGTGCTTTATCCTTGAAGTGGGAGTCCTTTTGATCCATTGTGGATATTTTAGAGGTTAGACAAGTTGAAGATCAAGTCATTCCTTGATTGATCATTTGTCTAAAGCTCTGAGAGAGCTTAAAACCCTAATTTTGATTGTAGTGAATGCTCAACAACCCTTGAGGCATTTGATGAGGCATGATGGTTCATCCATATTGTGATGATGATTTGCACAATGATGGGAAATCTCAGTGGTCAAAATTTGGGGTATGACAGATGCCCCTATTTAATCTTCTTGGACCCGAAGGTGTGAATGACGAAGGTATTCGGGCATTCGGGGTGCAAGAGGATTAAATATCGGAATACTCAAAATTTTGATGGCTATGAATGGCAGCTTGCGCATTCATCTTCTTTTGCTAAGCAATGATGCTTAGAAAAGGTATACTCCCCCTCGATCCTGGTTTCCTACCAAGGAACTGGTCTAAGTCTCCTTTTGAAATAAACCTCCCCTCGATCCTGGTTTCCTACCAAGGAACTGGTCTTAGTTTCTGATTTAAACTTCCCCTCGATCCTGGTTTCCTACCAAAGAACTAGTCTTAGTTTCTGATTTAAACTTCCCCTCGTTCCTGGTTTCCTACCAAGGAACTGGTCTAAGTTTCTTTTGTCAATAAACTTTATTGACAAGGGATGCTATTCGTAGCGGTTTTCCTCAAACTTCTCGCCGAATCTTCCTGGGGAGATGCCATTTGATGGGAAAAAGTTTGACGTTAGACTCGCTAGGGAGCCCAATCGTCTGAGTTGTAGAGGAGCATAAACTTCTCTGTTGAAGACGCCATTTGTCGACTCTATCTGGGAAAGTGATTCTCTTGAGAGACTGCTTCCGCTTGGGGTCTTACATCATACTTTTCTCGGGATCTTCCTGGAGAAATGCCATATGATGGGCTCTAATTTTGAGGTGCCGATTACCTTTTCATCAGCGGTCTTTCGGAGAAAGGCAGTTGTACTGCCAAATCTCTGCTTAGGAGGCTTTCTCTGGGGATTTTTCTTTAATCCAAGAAAGCAAGGATATCATCTTCAATGGCGAAGAGTGATGTTGACTGAAGGTTCCCTGGTTTTTCAGAGGTTCAAGTTATCAAAGTGGTCGAGGAGCCAACTTCCATCCAGAAATAAACTAGAGGACAGAGATCGTTCTGACGCGACATTTCCTGATGAGGAAAGAACTTGATAACTCGATTGAGAAGACTGTTATCACTAGGGGACAAGACCGACTAAAGTGATAGTGATGCAGTATGAATATGAATGCAAGTAAAATGCATGATGTATGTATGTATGTATATGCTGACAAAACTGACGCGACATACAGACTGACGAGTGAACACGACTGGATACTCGGCCCCTGCCAGAGATGAAAGGTATCACTTGGTCCAAGATAGCAATTCTTCCTTGCTTAGGAGAGATAATCCCTGCGGGGAATATCGTTGATCGGGCTTAGGAGATAAGAATTCGGCCGAGGGTATCAGATGGGAAAGCCGCATCTCATACAGTTGATCCTTCGTTCAGGCGTACTGGCCTAGAAGGAGTACTTTGATTCTGCACTTTGAAATTCAAATGCCTTTGGAGACGCAATCGACGCTCTTTCGATGTTCAACAGTCAAAAGCAATTGCCATCTTTAATTTAAAAGCAGAAAAAGTTTCAACAAGTAAATTCATTTTTGTTTCATTTCAAGAATCTCTAATCATATTAAAACGCCATTCTGTAAAGCTAAAACAAATAAGAATTACAAACAAAAGCACAAGGGCTCAAATTTTATTGATAAGATGGAGATTAGCCAAACGCGTGATTCCAAAGAGTATATACAAAGTTTGAAAATGGTAATTTACAGGGAAAAGGGCTACGCTGAAACATAACGACCATTATCCTTCTACCAACTTTGAATTCGAGACATCCTGAGCTTCTGTCGAAGATGACCTTGACTGGTGTTTTCCTCCGATGGATGATGTAACTGCTGCTGAGGGACTTGCCTCTGTTAAACATAGTTACTTGCCATTATCCCTAATTTTTGCCTGGATTATACTTACCGGGATGATTTTTTTTATGTCTCTAATTTTTTCCTGGACCGCCCTTTCGGGTTTTCAATCCACCGAGACGTTGTGTTTTTTTTTTTTTAGTTTAGGCGAAGTATTTCTTGAGTACATCAACATTCGTGGGGTAGGCAAATTCCTCTCCGTCCATGGTTGCAAGTCTCAAGGTACCACCTGAGAAAGCTTTCGTGACCACATAGGGGCCATCATAATTTGGGGTCCATTTGCCCCAAGAGTCAGTGAGAAATGATTATATCTTCTTGAGCACGAGGTCTCCTTTTCTGAAGACACGAGGTCAGACCTTTTTGTAGAACACCTTCTTCATTCTCCGCTGATACAACTAACCGTGGCATAGTGCCGTGATTCGCTTCTCTTTGATCAGGTTTAATTCTTCGTGTCGACTTTGACACCATTCAACTTCTGAAAGCTTAGCTTCCATCAACACCCGGATTGATGGGATCTCTACTTCTATGGGGAGAACTGCCTCCATGCCATATACTAGAGAGAAAGGGGTTGCCCCTGTGGAAGTACGGACAGATGTTCGATAACCGTGAAGCGCAAAGGGTGACATCTCGTGCTAATCTTTATAAGTTACAACCATCTTTCATCATCTTGTTGTTCAAGTTAGATCCATTATCAGTAATGATCTGGCTCTGAACACCATAACGACAAATGATATTGTTTTTGATAAATCGGACCACCACCTGTCGGGTTACATTAGCGTACGACGCTGCTTCGACCCACTTAGTGAAATAGTCAATGGCTACCAGGATGAATCGATGTCCGTTTGAAGCTTTGGGCTCAATCAAGCCAATCATGTCGATTCCCCAAATGGAAAAAGGCCATGGGGAAGAAAGAACTTTGAGATGTGATGGCGGTACATGAATTTTGTCGGAGTATACCTGACACTTGTGACACCTCCTCATGTACTTGTAGCAGTCGTATTCCATGGTCAACCAGTAATACCCTGCTCTCAAAAATTTTCTCGCCATTGTGTGTCCGTTGGCATGAGTGCCAAAGGATCCTTCATGAATTTCTTTCATAAGCATGTCTGCTTCTGGTCTGTCTATGCATCGGAGCAAGACCATGTCAAAATTTATCTTATAGAGAGTATCACCGCTCAGGAAGAAGCTTCCAGCCAACCTTCTGAGGGTTTTTCTGGCTTTTCTGACTGCCCCAGATGGGTACTCTTGTTTCTGAAGGAAGCATTTGATATCGTGATACCAAGGTTTGTCATCTATGACTGCTTCAATCGCGAAGATGTAAGCGGGCCGTTCAAGGCGCATTATGTCGATCTTAGGTAAGTCGTTCCATTGACCTACACTAATCATAGAAGAGAGAATGGCTAAGGCATCATCCATGTGATTCTCTCTACGTGGGACGTGATGAAACTCGACTCTGTTAAAGAAGGGTAACAACCTTCTTGCATAGTCTTTATAAGGAATCAGTTCTGATTGGTATGTGTTCCAATCTCCTTTTATCTAATTGATAACCAAGGCTGAATCGCCATATACGTCCAAGTTTTTTATTCTTAAAACAATCGCTTCTTCGAGACCCATAATACAAGCTTCGTATTCGGCCTCGTTGTTCGTACATTTGAACGTAAGTCTGGCAGTGAAAGGAATGTGGGTACCTTGAGGGGTAACAATGATTTCCCCAATTCCATTTCCATAATGATTAACTGCTCCGTCAAAAATAAGTCCCCATTGGGAACCCGGTTCTGGCCCTTCACTGGGTAGCGGTTCGTCGCAGTCTTTCATTTTTAGATACATGACATCTTCGTCTGGAAAGTCAAACCCGGTTGATTCTTGATCCTCAATCGGTTGATGAACCAAATGATCGGCTAAAATACTTCCTTTAACAGCTTTCTGAGCGTGGTACTCTATGTCATATTCTGATAATAACATTTGTCAACGGGCAATTCTTCCCGTGAGAGCAGGCTTTTCGAAGACATACTTGATTGGATCCATCTCGGAAACCAACCAAGTAGTGTGATGAATCATGTACTGGCGTAGACATTTGGCTACCCAAGCCAAAGCGTAACAGGTTTTCTCAAGCATCGTGTACCGAGTCTCGCAGTCGGTGAACTTCTTGCTCAGATAGTAGATGATAGACTATTTCTGTTTGGTTTCGTCTTGTTGGCCAAGTACACATCCCATTGAGTCCTCTAGGACTGTGAGGTAAATGATCAGTGGTCTTCCTTTCACTGGAGGTGATAGAATCGGCAGATTCAACAGGTATTCCTTAATACTGTCGAATGCGGTTTTGCAATCTTCTGACCAAACGCAATCCTGGTTCTTTTTGAGTAATTTGAAAATCAGCGCACACGTGGCGGTCATAAGGAATATGAATCTGGAGATGTAGTTCAAACGTCCCAAGAATCCTCTGACTTGTTTTTCAATTTTCGGAGAAGGCATTTCTTGAATGGCCTTGACCTTGTCAGGATCAACCTCAATTCTTTTCTGGCTGACGATGAACCCTAAGAGTTTCCCTGAACGGACACCGAAGGTGCACTTGTTGGGATTCAAGCGGAGTTTGTACTTCCTTAAACGCTCGAATAGTTTCGACAAGTGGGTCACATGCTCCTCTTCTGTCTTAGATTTTGCAATCATATCATCGACATATACCTCAATCTCTTTGTGTATCATGTCATGAAACAGAGTAGTCATGGCCCTTTGATAGGTTGCCCCGATATTCTTCAAACCGAACGGCATTACCTTGTAACAAAAGGTACCCCATGGGGTAATGAACGAAGTTTTATCCATGTCTTTCGGCGCCATTTTGATCTGGTTATAGCCCGAGAATCCATCCATGAAGGAGAAAATTTTGAACTTTGTTGTTCTGTCTACCAGCATGTCAATGTGTGGAAAAGGAAAGTCGTCCTTTGGACTTGCCTTGTTCAGATCCCTGTAATCAACACACATTCTGACCTTTCCGTCCTTTTTGGGAACGGGTACGATGTTGGCTAACCATTGAGGATATTCAGATGTAGCGAGGAAACCTGGGTCGATCTATTTCTGTACCTCCTCTTTGATTTTGATGGCCATGTCCGGGTGAGTCCGTCTCAACCTTTGCTTTACTCGTGGACATTCCGATCTTAACGGTAAGTGATGTTCCACGATGCTGGTATCCAACCCTGGCATATCCTGATAGGACCAAGCGAATACATCGGGAAATTCTCTGAGAAGCTTTATCAAACCCTCTCTGGCAGTTGGACTGAGCAGTGCCCCAATCCTGATTTCTTTTCTCTCTTTTTCCGAACCCATATTGATTGTTTCCAACGACTCTTTGTGAGGTTCAATGGACCTTTCCTCTTGTCTGAGTAATCGGGAGATCTCTTCTGGAATTTCGTTGTCAACTTCTTCTTCAGCCCCAAATACCGGGAACTCAAAGTTGGGAGAAGGCATCGGATCGTATGTTTCAACGGGGTTTAAAACAAGCAATCTTCATGACGTGATGATTCGTGTTTAGAAGAGATAGAGAGAATGCAAAAGTGTGTGCAATGTATTTTTTATTACTGCTTGTTTTTATTTTTAATTGTTTTTTAGGATTACCATTTTCTAAAAAACGAAAAGAGAAAACAATAATTAATGCAGAAATTACAGAACAACGTTATTTTATTAATGAACAAGTCGATCCTCAAAACTACAGCCCTATAAAACAAAACTCTGTCGCTTTGGGCGTAGTGAAGAGGGAAAATTTACAGAAAGTGAGCCCTATCAAAACATCCGTTTCACCTGGGCAGGATGAAAGGTTAAAGATGGCAATTACTTTGACTGATGAATGATCTTCTGAGCATCAACAGCGACCCACTGGCGGCGAACTCCTCGGTGAATCACAAACTCTGGCACTTTCCTTGATTTTTCTTCAGAAATAACGTTGATTTCTGGTAGAGCAGGATCATTGGAATCTGTCTCCCAGGCAGAATTGTCGTAGGAGAATTCCTCTATTGCATTTTGCAGAGTATTTGTGCTCTCAGCTGTATCTCCCCATCCAGTTGGCTGGATGTCTTCGAGCCTGATACGAGAGCTTTCGGGAGCCGTGTATTTGACCATATAATGGTACTTTCCACTCGGTTATCCCAAGGTGTCCCACACTTCTTTCGAACTGGAGGAGTCATCCCTCTCGATGACGTTGACCTCGGGAAAAGCATAGTTGATGAATTCAAGTCCTGCAAACTTTGCAAATTCATCGTCACGTTGAGTAGTTTCTGAATGACCTGAGTGTTGATCCCATGACATGGTGGGGACACAGGTATTCTGTTCAATGACGGTCAGCTGATTTTCATTGTTCGGCTGACTCTATTGCCCCAAGTCTCCTGGATAAGGTTGCCACATTGGCAGACCATCCATTGGGCCATAGTAGTCGTGGTCAAAGTTGTCTTTCATCGAAGTGTCTTCCTCTAATGAATTTGGCGGAGCACGGCATCCTTCCGGATCACAACCTCCGTATATCAATTCGACATCTGATCGTGGTATAAATCTCAGACTCCGTGCGGGATAGCAAAATGGTGTAGGCACCTCTTCTTGAGACATATAACCGTCCTCATTAAGATAGGATTTCCTTTCTTCATCTGTGTCAGAGGGATCTTCCTCATTGATAGCATGGACTGCTTGAGGGACTGGGTGAAGAAAACCTCCACTGTGGAAGAAATCCTGAATGGGATGAAGACTTTCATCGTTAGCAGCTGTCCGGGTACAGGTTGCAGAAAAACCAAGACCCTTCCTTGTTTTATTGTCAATAGGAATGACAAGCTGTCCCCATCCGGTTGTATCGGTACTCTCGACCGCTTTGATAGCATCTTTGTATGAGGAAATCGAGGTTCCTCCTTGGGATTGATCGTCCTTGCCCACCGACAGCGCTTGGAACTGCGTCCCAATAACCTCCTCGGGTTCTACACAAGTAGATGATGATAAGCTACTCATGAGCAAGGCCTATTCTCCACAGACTGTGACAAGTTGATCGTTCTGAACGAACTTTAGCTTTTGGTGGAGGGTCGAAGTGACCGCTCCAGCCTGATGTATCCAAGGTCTTCCTAATAAATAAATGTATGTTGCCCGGATGTCCATGACCTGGAAAGTGACTTGGAAAGTGTGAGGACCAATAGTTATGGGAAGATCAACTTCGCCGATAACTATTTTTCTGGATCCGTCGAACGCTTTGACGACGACCTCGCTGGTTCTCATCGGAGGGCCTTTGAATGATAATTGCATCAAAGTGGACTTTGGCATAACATTCAGGGCTGACCCTGTGTCTACCAGTACGCTGGCCAAAGCATCGTCCTGGCAGTTAACTGTAATGTTGAGCGCCATGTTATGACGGCAACCCTCTTCGGGTAGTTCCTCATCACTAAATCCCAAATTATTGCAGGAAGTGATGTTAGAGACAATGATATCGAACTGTCTGATTGTTACATCCTGTTCCACAAAGGCTTGCTCCAAGACTTTCTGTAGAGCCTCCCTGTGGGCTTCTGAACTGAGTAACAGTGATAATACCGAGATCTTTGAAGGAGTCTGTAACAGCTGATCAACAATGTTATATTCACTCCTTTGGATGAGCTTCAGCATCTCATCATTATTTTTCGAAAGGTTGGGATTACTGGATTGACCGACTGATGGATCGGGAGCTTCTGTCTGAAGTTCCTTTTCCTTGTTAGGTTCTCTAACTCCTCGGTTGAAGATTCGACCGCTCCGTGTTACACGACTGATGTCTGCAATATTCAAGACGGAGGGTAATGGAATTTCCTTTCCATTTTCAACTGTCGTTGCACCGTATTTGTAAGGGATAACATTAGTTGATTCATACGGTAGTGGTCCTGGTAGATAGATGACTATGGGAACCTTTTGGTTTTTCTGACCATCATAAGTAATCTAGATCCGTTCCCGGTTGGGAGCTCTAGATTCGTCAAGTAGAGGGATGATGGAAAAAACATCCCTGGTCTGGTGACGACCAGAGATTGTGACAACATCCTCGACTTGATTGGCAAGGTAGCTCGGCGTCCAGTTGATGGGTCCAGAACCCGGATATGGACGAATCTCTCCACGATCCACCTGACCCTGAAGAGCTGCTCTCACAAGGTAACACCCTTGGTTACTTTCCGAACAGACACTACAACGGTCATAGTTGTGTGGGGGCACCTAGCCACGCCCACTTTGAATACAATGTAACCTTACTAGGTTAGCTTCCACAGATCGGACATCCTGACTTTGACGCCGAGTAGGATTCCTGTTACTGATACTAATCTACTGAGTATCTTCATCCATGTAGATTGGCATCCACCAGTGATTTAACAAGTGCTGAAGTGCCTCCTGGACAAGGGTACAACCTCGATCGTTTTCGCAACCTGCTTTACAGCTTTGATAGTCGTGTGATATTAAGAATCCGAGTCGGACCTGCTCAGCATGTAACTCTACCAAGTTGGTATTCATCACGCGAATATCGAAGATCTGAACCATGTTGATCTGATAAGGGTTCCTATCATGGTAGTCTTGGATCCATCCAAGATCCATCTGACGCTGGAGGGCCTCTTGTATGAAAGAGCATCCCTGTTTGTTTACCGAGCAAGTCAAACAGGAACTGAAATCGTGCCGTGGCAGATTATGATACTGGCTTTGCCTTGAGTGCATCGCCACCAAGTTGACATTCATTGCACAGATGTCGTGGTTTTGAATGACGTTGGAGTTCGTATAGACCATGTTAACTCCACGAACTCGGTGCTCTTGTATCCATCCGAGATCCATCTGTTCCTGTAGAGCTGCTTACACCACAGAACATCCTCTATTATTTTTAGAGCAGACATCACACTGATGATAATTATGAGGTGGTACATGGGCATATCCACTCTGTCTACAATGCATCTTAACCAAGTTGGCCTTTAACAAGAGTACATCGTGAATTTGATAGACGTTGTTAAATTCTTTCTCAATCAGGTTGACTGCAGCTTTCTCATGTTGAGGCAATGGGTTTGTGAGAACATTGGGATTCGTATCTTTGAAAGATAAGAGCCCGCTCCTAACAAGATTTTGCACGTCGGATTTGAAATTGAGACAATTCTCTATGTTATGCCCTGGACCTCCTTGATGATAAGGGCATGTCTGATCCACCTTAAACCAAAAAGGCGGATTTTCTAGTACTGTAAGAGGAGACTTAGTCTGAATGTGCCCCTTAGCCAGTAGTAACGGAAATAGTTCTGCGTACAACATGGGTATAGGATCAAACCCTGATGGTCGTGTTGTACGGTTGTTATTGTATGGAGGACGAGCATGCTGAAGAGGCTGTTGTGTCCTTTGCTGATTAGGTTGGCTATGCGCAACCTGAGGTTGATACGTAGGAATAGGCACAGGACTGATAACAAGAGTTACAGCTGCTACTGGTTGATAACATCGCCTTTGCTTTCAGAGAGAGATATTCCCAATATCTTGCTCTTTTTTCTTAGGGAAAGCACTACCGTATCATTTTGTACTGCTTGATGGTCCAGCGTCTTTTATCAAATGTCCTTCTCGGACGGCTTCCTCAAGACGAACTCCTATGCCCACCATCTTGGTGAAGTCACTGGGCGCACTGGCAACCATTCTGTCATAGTAAAATGAGCTTAATGTCTTTAAGAAGATCTTTGTCATCTCTTTTTCCTCAAGAGGTGGACAAATTTGAGCGGCAATTTCTCGCCATCTCTGAGCGTACTCCTTAAAGGTTTCCTTGTCCTTTTGTGACATTGATCTGAGTTGATCTCTGTCCAGTGCCATGTCCAAATTGTATTTGTATTGTTGAAGGAAGGCAGTACCAAGCTCTATGAATGTACTGATCGTAGTACAGTTTAAACCCATGTACCATTTTAATGCGGCACCGGTTAAACTATCCTGAAAGTAGTGAATCAGCAGGTCCTGATTCTCAGTCTGAGCTGACATTCGTCGAGCGTACATCACCAAGTGACTTTGAGGGCAAGAGTTACCCTTGTATTTTTCAAAGTCGGGCACTTGGAACTTGTGCGGGACTTTCACATTGGGGACCAAGCAGAGGTCTGCGGCGTCCTTTCCAAATAGATCCTGACCGCGAATGGCTTGCAGTTCCTTCTGCATTTCCAAGAACTGTTCCTGGAATTCATCCATTCGGTCAAACATAGCTTCCTTTTTAGCAGAAGGTATATGTGGAATCTGTCCTTCCGGGTCAGTGTGCACCACAGGGGGTGGTACCGTGACTACGACAGTAAATCTTGGCGTTTCCTAAAGTTTGTAACCTTCAGGAGTCTTCAGTATGCCCCTGGCATCTTCGCTTTCCCAAAGTTTGTAACCTTCAGGCCCAGCGGCTTCTGTTATGATTCCCTGACCTTCAGTGATCGGCGAAACATATCCTTCCGGGATATAGTTAACAGGCATGCCCCAAGGACGATCTTTTGGCATTTGATACCTGGGATCATACTTTTCCACTATGGGCGCTGAGGTGATCTATGAGATCACAGTCCTTTGTAGCTGAGCTTCTGCCATGGCTTGCATGTCGTTACGAAGCTTTCTCATATCCTCTCTCAGAGCGTCGATCTCTTCTTTCAACTCTCTGTTTTCTTCCTCAAGATCATCCATCTTTTTCTGACGATTAGCCCGAGTATTGTACGAATGAGACAGCTTGACTCTAGAACCGAGACACAAACATGAGATTCGTAGGTAAGAAGAATACGCGATGTGAGAATGATGAATGCAATGATTATATTAATTGTTTTTTGGTTTAATCAAAATAAACTTTGAAAATTAGATTGCAAATATCAAACAGTGGGGAAACCCCTTTTTATTGAAATTCAAAGGATTATGGAAACGAAAATACAGTAGATTACAAAGTGCTGAAACAGAAACCTAAGCTAAGGGGTCCCGAGAGAACTCGGGTGCTGATTCTAGTATCTTCCTTTTCTTTGACCGGGGCTCTTGGGCCGTTGTCGGGTTGTCATTCCTTTGCCAGGTGAAAGGAGCGAGCAAATTCCTTTGTTCATCCTGATTCTCTACAGCATGTTGCTCCAAAATTTCGATCAGAGCATCTTTTTCTCTCAATAGTTGCTGTATTTTGATGCACTCTACGTTGAGGGTGCGGTACTTGTTCTTCCAAGACCTCCTCTCCCATTGAACTTTGTTGAGAGTAACCTGAAGGTTTTCAGTTTCCGTCATGAAGTACATGACAGATTCCCTCGGCGGAAGAATTTCGTAACGAGGATAAGGTATCTTTAGCTTGAGAGCTCTAGTTTGTACCCAGTGGAGATAAGGCTCCACCGAGAAACAATCCGGTTTTCTTAGAGACTCCCGTCCTTTCTTATGAACATGCTTCCAAGCGTGCACTATTTCTGTCTTTAGTGCTCTGTCATTTTCTCCTTCCTTGAAGAAAAGACCTTCCAGATGAGCATTACGTGGGATATGCCTCATCGGGTATCCAAATTGACGACGAACTAGAACTGGATAGTAATTGATTCCTCCCTTAGTTCCTATAAGGGGTACGTTGGGGAAGTTTCCACAACGGTCAATGATCCTGATTCCATCATAAATCCTATTACACCAATCAATGTCAGAGTTGGTAAGAGACATGATTTTCTGCGACCAGCGCAAGGCCTTCTTGTGATCCCAAAAAGCAGCAGACTTGGGCAAATGGGAGATAAACCATTTATAAAGCAAAGGTACACAGCATGTAATCTCCCCTCCGCTGTACAAATTCCCTAAGTGTACAGAATGATACGCATCCGCTAGCAAAGTCGGCACAGGGTTTCCAGTGAGAAAAACCTTAATGGAGTTGATATCGACGAAATTATTAATGTTGGGCAACAAAAATAAACCGTAGGTGATTAAAACAAAGATGCTTTCAAAAGCAGTCCCGTTCCCTATACTAGCGAAGTACAGAACATTCTTTGTCAGAAACTGGGCTGGCAAACCTTATATGCCACCCTTGGTAGTCATGTGAATCCTGACTTCTGACTCATCCAAATGAATTGCTCTTGCAATGGTCTGGTTCTTTGGAATTTCTTCCAGTCCAGAAAATAGAGCTCGATCAGTGATATGTCAATCGATCAGATGAGAATACTCCTCCAGCGTTGGTGCGAGCTGGTAATCCGGGAATGTGAAACAGTGATAAACTGGATCGTAGAATTGAACGAGCGCGTCCATGATTCCCTCAATCACATAGACCCTTAACAGAGGTAGCAGACCTCCGTATTTGGCTCTGAAGGCCTCTTGGTTTGTGATCATTCTTGCCAAACCTCTCAAATCCTCTAGTTTTGGAACCTTGAAGGTGTACTTATGATTTCTCCTTCTACCGAAATCCATTAGCACAATCCTTTTCTCTGATATTTGCAATCACAGTCTTAGTTTAATTTGAAAAACAGAGAGACTAGAAGAGAAGAATTTTTTTTTGAATGTTATAATGTTTTTTAGATGAATGCATGAATGCATCACACAAAAACATAGAAAAAACATGGGGTTAAAGGGTCGTTGTCATGAAGTCAAGGCTCTACCCATCCCAAAGGTTTATACTAGGGTGATTTTTTGTACCTGTACTCAAAATCATCAGCTCCTCCCAGGATAATAAACAGCAAGCGGATCGCCAACGAGTTGTATGAAATCTTAGAGTAAATGCTATTCACCGAGAATAGATCATCAGCCTCAAATGAGGGTAGTATCGCGTGACAACTATTTCTGATAGTTTCCGCACTACAAAAGGGTTGGCTCATCAGCTTCTCAGACATCACAATCGGCCCATTGCCTATGAGAGGGAATGGGTTGCATTGTTCAGCCTCCACTGAGGTTGATAGTCGACCTCGTCGCCATCACTTATCTTAAGTGTATACTCAATCTTTCCACATGCGGCATCACACGCATTCCCATTAGCAGAAAAATAAACAGGTATAGAAATTAGGAAAAACAGTATATATATTCGTCCTAAAGTCCTAGACTTTTAAAGCTATGAATCCTAAGTTCCTGACAGAAAATGGTTTCCCGGCGGAGTCACCATCCTGTGGTTTCATTCCAATTTAACGGCGTTTTGACCTAAGATCCTAGTGACGTCAAGGCTTCAAGAGATAAGAGGAACAAAATGCCTTGAAAGGCGCCTTTTTTGTGGTACCTCGGTCCAAGATTTCTACCTAGGAGACAATAAGAGAACAAGATCCCTAAAAAAACATGGTCCCCAACAGAGTCGTCGTTTTTCTGTAGCGAGTGATTTTTGGATGTGGTTGCGAAGCACGACCGCTCTGGTACTACAGCTCGATTCATTTTTTATCCTATTAAAGCTGATGAAGGAAGGGAAATAGATGTCTCCAACTAACCCTGCTTGCATACTGAGGTTAAACAGTCAAAACTGTTGGTTTACAGATGCTACAAAGATTCGGGGTCTCTCCTTGGTTATTTTTTCGAAAAGGGGTGTTTTAGGCTATCGGTTGAGATGTTAGGACGGATGTATATGAAAGTATGGGATTTTGGGTTTTTGTTTAGTATGCTCGCTAAGATTTTTCTTTCAATCTTATGCCTACGTATTCTCGTTTACCAAAACAGGGAAATCAGAGCGTTCGTAGTTCCTCCTATTCTATGGGAGGAAATGGTGATTTGGTGTCTTGTTCAAAGCCCAAGACGTGAAGCGAAAGGTGGTTTGTATCTTATTCAAAGCCCAAGATGTGAAGCTGAAGGTGATTTGTATCTTGTTCAAAGCCCAAGATATGAAGCTAAAAGTAGTTTGTATCTTGTTCAAAGCCCAAGATGTGAAGTTGAAGGGTCTATTTGTATCTTGTTCAAAGCCCAAGATGTGAAGCTAAAAGGTTGTTGACTTTAGAGAGAATTTGTCATCTCTAAAGAGGGGTTGTATGTCACAACTGTTTATAAAGGAGAATTAATTTAACCGGGATGTGTGAATCCGGCAATGCCATAATTTCCTTTATAGGGGATTTTAACCTGAAGGAGAAGACTTTAACTCAGTGTAGAGCAATGCTATCTTTCCTTAGGAATTTCTCATGCTAAAAGAGGGACAGTGGCATGGATGTAGATGATCCAGAGGCTTGTCGCTTACAGTGATTAGGTGAAGGGGAAGGAGTTGTTGATGTTTGTATACTGTGAACGAGGCACAGCTTTGATGCTAAAAGGTTGATTGGATCAACCAGCAGTTTTCTTATACAAAGCCTAGGAGGAGGCTAATATGTGTCTCATACAAAGCCCGAGAGAGAGGCTAAAAGGTTTTGACTCAACGAGGGAGTCTTTTGGTATCTCGTATAAAGCCCGAGATGGAGGCTAAAATTGTTAGCTCCGCTGGGGAGAATCATTGTACAAAGCCCAAGAGGAGGCTAGTATGACTGTTTCAGTTGAGTGACAGGTCCAATATACTGATTTTAAAAGAGAAAATCATTTCTTATATGAGCAATGTTGTACTCAAGGATTTGATTCAAGGATCAGGGATATTTCCTTTTCTTTGAGGAAACGGGAAATCCAGAGGGTATTAAGACTATCCGAGTCTACAGGTTTCCTTCCTATTTAACGAATGGGTCACTTGAGAATGTCTTTGAGACTTAAGGATATTAGACTGTCCGTGTCTAGAGTTTCATCTTTTGTACTATGCTTTGAGAAACAGTAGTAGACTCTTTGAAAGGATTGTTCTATGAAGACGAGTAAGTTCTGTTCCTATACCTCTAGGAGGTCGTCGGGATAATTTGTACGAAGCCCAAGAGGAGGCTGGAAGCTTTTAAAAAGCCGACGGGTCCTTGTACTAAGCCCAAGAGGAGGCTATCATTCCCGGAGGAAGAGATCATTATACGAAGCCTAAGAGGAGGTTGTGAATACTTTTAAGAAGCCGGCGGGTCCTTGTACTAAGCCCAAGAGAAGGCGGGGTTGCTTTTAGGAAGCCTGTGGGTCCTTGTACGATGCCGAAGAGGAGGCCGATGCTTTTAAGAAGCCGATGGGTCCCCAAACCCCGAGAAGTTCAAGACAGGCTATTCACAAAGAATAGATCAAGCCAGGAAAGTTCGAGAATTTGGAAGAAACTCAAGAGATGCCATTCACGGAGAAAAGATCATCTCCGGGGAGTAGAGTTTCTTGACAAGTGCTTTTAAGAAGCCTGTGGGTCCCCAAACCCCGAGAAGTTCAAGACATGCCATTCACCGAGAATAGATCAAGCCAGGAAAGTTCGAGAATTTGGAAGAAACTCAAGAGATGCCATTCACAGAGAAAAGATCATCTCTAGGGAATAGAGTTTCTTTGACAACTTCTACGAGTGACAGTCTATGAAAGGGTTCACCAAGAATGCTGCCTTTTATATCTCCATATTGTTTAACCCCAAGAGGAGGGAAGATTGTGTTTGGTAATCCTATGGGTATATAGTTTTGACTATTTAAGAGTGATCAACGGGCTTAATGCTAGACGTAATTGCCGGGGAAACTCTAAATATCTATACTATTATTACACAGTTGATATGAGTTTATGAAAGAAGACTTACAGCGAAAACAACCCCACAATACAGTTATATGTATATGAAAGCAGTAAATGAAAGCATATAAACACTTACTCGGTTGTAGAGCTTCCATGTTGTTTGGTTAGTTGTTCAACAAAGAAAGATTGAAAACAACAGTATATTCAAAATCGAAGGAGAAAGAAAGATTTGGGGCTTACAGCTCAAGGAGAGGCCCAGGGTTTTATCAGTGATCGCACTGTTGAATTTGTACAGAGGGACTTATACAAGTGACTGAGGCCCACAAAAGTTTTCTGTACAAAGGGATGGGTCTTACACTCTAATAGAGGCCCAAAAGGTTTAAAGAAAAAAGAGTGGGGCTTATAACATGAGGGTAGGCCCAAGGTGATTTTTCGTTTGAAATGGCGATCGCGCCGAGATTTTCTTTTAACGCAAAGGGGCTTATACAATATCTGAGGCCCAAAAATGGTTTTGGTTAAAAGGGGATTGGGTCTTACACTCTATTAGAGGCCCAAAGGTTTTGAATGGGTCTTATAGCTCAAGGAGAGGCCCAATTGTTATTTTTCAAAAGGGGGACGATCGCGCCATTTGTTTTTGATGGTATCGGGACTTATACAATGCGCTGAGGCTCAAAAATGATTTGGTCAAAAAAGGATTGGGTCTTACACTTTATTAGAGGCCCAAAGTGTTTTGAAAATGATTTATGAGGGTTGAATTAATCCAAAAACCCTAATTTGTTTTCAAAATGTGTTTTAATTAAATAAAAATTCAATTAAAATGATCAAAATTGTTTAACATATGGAAAACAAATTGTGATCTTGGATTAATGCTTCAAAAATTAAGTATTAACCTACAAAATAATTAGAAGGCATTAAAAGTTACAAAATCAAGAGGGAAAAAACATTTTAAATGGCAAAAACAAATAAAACATTATTCTTTGCAAAAATATATATTATATGAAATAAATAATATTTTGGGGATTTTTTGAAAAAATAAAATATTTTAACATTTTTGTGAATTATCAAAAAAAGAATCAACTCAAAATCATTAAAACTCAGAGAGAAATTAATTTTTGAATCAATTAAATAAAATCACAAAATTCAAATATTCAAATATTGGAAAATGGCGCCAAGAACAAAGGCAAGAACACGCGCGTGTTCTGAGTTTCCCAGATTTGCATTTTCTATCCAATCTCACTGAATACTTGATTATATCATGCAATCTACATATCAATCAACTCGTTTTAACCTCACGATCATGTCTATGGTCTTTAATTTCATTTATTTTTAACATGGAATAAGAAATTAAAGAGAAACCTCAAGAACCCTAATTTTTGCATGAAGGTTCAGAAATTTCACACACGATTCAAACAATGCAATTTATTGAGGGAAAACATTCCATGCATGATTATGAACATATGGCCAAATTATTGTGCAACAAAAATTGCATGGATCATAGAGTTAGAAGAGCTCATGCTTACCTCTTGCAGCTGGTGATCGTGTTTTGTGTTGGAGGTGTTACAGCTAGGTTCCAATGATCTGGATAGCTTCCCTAGGTGCCATGGAGTGTGTATGAATTCATGGAATGGATTGAAATGATCTGGAACTTGAGATGGTACCCCAACTGCAAATCTATCAAGAACTTGAGCAACTGGCTGGTGATTTTGTGATTTTGGTGTTCCAGATGTTATGTGAGTGTTTGGATCACTTCTATATGATGTATGTGAGGTGTGTGTGCAATTGGTTTGAGTGGAATTGCCCTCTAATGAAAAAATCGATATTGACTTGCTAAGAAAGGCATTTTTGAGAGTGAGAAGTGGTTTTTGAGAAATGCAAGTGTTGTAGGAATTTGGTGTACTTAAACTGATCACAATTGAGCTCTATTTATAGTAGAGCAAGTTTGTTTTGCAAGGAATAGTGAATGGTAACTGCTGAGTAGGTTTGGCCAATGTTGGCAAATGAAAATCCAAGTCTCCTCTAGCCATTGACTAGAGGTTAGGGCACAGGCTGCTGGTCTCCTTGGTCTTGGATAAGTCTTGACTGAATTCAATTGCTAAGAGCTCAGTTCATGCCACCTTGATGCTTCCATTGAATGCTCTAATCCAAAATTGAAGTCTTGTCCCTATTTTGGCAATTCTAGGTTCAACATGCTATTTCTTGTTCCAAAGACTTTGGAGGCTTGGCTCAGTGATTGTCCCCTTTAGATTCAATCCTCAGAGGTGTCCAAGTGGATAGGAGTATTTGGATTTGGCTGATTTTGGTAAATCGACCAAAAGTGAAAAAATCTACCTTGCCTTGGTAGATTTCAATAAGGCAACTTGCCAATGTCATATCTCATGGCACAAATTGAATTTGGTAATGTTCTTGGTCATTTTGGAAAGCCCTTACATGATACAATAACTGTTTGAACATGTTTGGTTTTGATCTCTTTTGAATCCAAGTGAAAAATCCCCCTACATTTGGAAAAAAGTAAAGGCAAATTCTGACTTAGTGAAATTTTCACTAAGTGTTGGAACAAAGTGACTTTTCTTGATTTTGATCACTCCATAACTCAAAATCCATGAGGAATTTGGACATAGGTCAGTATGAAGCTTTTGTAGAGGGAAATGTGATCTACAAATAAAGCTTTGAATGGGGAACAATGGCCTTGTGGTTTAGGATTTATGGTCCTCCAAAGTTGGCACATTAGTGTCACTTTTTCCATAACTTAGAAAATTTTCTAAGTTTTTATGGTTACACCTTTTACAAGTTATCCCACTTTCTTTGATTTTTCTTGATGAATGATGATTCAAATCATACATTAACATCATTTTAGGGTTAAAAATACATTTTGGTGAAAAATTTCAAAAAGTCAAAGTTGACTTTTGTGCACAGTTGACTTTTTATCAGATGAATTCCAAACTGTGCAATTCTTCAGGAAATCATGTCCTTGACCTAAATCAAACTTGATGGACATGTTCCATGGGTGTCATAGGGTATATTGAATCATGTCTTAGGGTTTGGGAGCATGTCCTGGTCAAAAGTCAAAGTTATAGTTGACTTTCCTCGCGAAACCCTAGTTGTGGTGCAGATGAAATTAAGACTTGTTGCTCAAGCTTCTTGGATTAATCCATTGTTCCAAATGGATCAATATGGTATATTAGAGACCCTCAAATCATGTCTTGAGGTCTTGGTTCATGATTTGTCCCAAAAGTCAACTTAGGCGTGAATTAGGTCAAGAAACCCTAATTCCTGATTTTTGATGTATGCATCCCCTGAGGTCAAATTGACTTGATGATTGGGTCCATGAGGTCTCATGGAGTATATTAGGTTATGTTTTGGATCATTGGCTTGTGCCCAGATGAACAATTTCCATCTGGAGGCCCTGGTCAACTAAAACCCTAATTTGGTGACACTGTCGATCTTGAGACTTGATCCACCTAGAAGGGAGCAGCCTTGTGCTTAATCCTTGATTTTAGAGGTTAGACAAGTTGAAGATCAAGTCATTCCTTGATTGATCCTTTGTCTAATGCTCTGAGAGGGATTAAAACCCTAATTTTGATTGTAGTGAATGCTCAACAACCCTTGAGGCATTTGATGAGGCATGATGGTTCATCCATATTGTGATGATGATTTGCACAATGATGGGAAATCTCAGTGGTCAAAATTTGGGGTATGACACATTAAAAATGCATACCTGTTGCGGTGAAAATCGGATAACAAGCAATTAATTAACTTGCATCATATTTCTTTTACAACCGACTTTGATTTATCCAAAGGAAAGGTTCAAGATCGTTAAAAAACCTAAAAGGGGAGATCTAAGGTTCGGGGGTTGGTTACGCATAGGGAAGGTATTAGCACCCTAAACGTCCGTAGTACTCTACGGGAACCTCTTGTTTTAATGTTATCTTATGTTTGCTAAAGGTTCTATGCTAAAGGTTGAAACCCCTAGGGGTTAGTATCTAAGTATACTCGACAAAGCATCGCACTTTGCGCCTAAGTATCCTCGGGAATAGAATCAGAGTATGTGTAGTTCTACTTCTACTGAACCGTTGACCATGGTCAATATTCAGAGGGGAAATGAGTACAAGCTCATTGTAGAGTTTAAGAACTCTCTAAATCTAGTTGTAATGGACCTATGTTATGTTTTAGTCAGTAGGGAAAGTGATAATTCATTAGGATGAATATCACTAAGAGTTTAAGAACTCTCTCCTAAAGCTAGTTGTGATTTCTATGGCTCTGATGAGGCCAAGAAATAAGGTTTAGCTCTTATGAGGCTACTAAGGTAAGATGGGGGCTATGACTTTGAGAGTCAATATTAAACACCTTCCTTTGGAATGGGGGAAAGATAACAAATGTAATAATTACAAAAGGATAACAAGTTAGAGATGCAAATAGGATGATGCAATAACACATGAATAAGGTAATGAGATGAGATAAAATAGAAATAGTCTCGTCTTAATCATGATTTAAGCGAGAAATCGATAATCAATAATTCTTGACTTTCATCGACTAAATAAAATCGGAATAAAAATAAAACTAGTCTCGTCTAAATCAAGATTTAATCGACAAATTGATAATCTTGGATTTTTGACTTTCATCGACTAAAATAGGATCAGAATGAAAATAAAACTAGTCTCGTCTAAATCAAGATTTAATCGAGAAATTGATAATCAATGATTCTTGACTTTTCATCGACTAAATAAAATCGGAATGAAAACAAGTTGGTCTCGTTTAAATCAAGATTTAATCGACAAATCGATGATCTTAGATTTTTAACTTTCATCGACCAACATAGAATCGGAATGAAAACAAGTTGGTCTCGTTTAAATAAAGATTTAATCAACAAATCGATAATCTTAGATTTTTAACTTTCATCGACCAACATAGAATTGGAATAAAAATCAAGTAGGTCTCGTTTAAATCAAGATTTAATCGACAAATCGAGAATCTTAGATTTTAACTTTCATCGACCAATAAATAAAAGGTGGCCTCACATCTATCAAGACTTTATTGATTTGAAATGATCAAAGTCAAGATTTGTGTAACGTCGTCGGCCTAAATAAAGATTATGAAATAAAAATAAGATTGATCTCGTCTTTAATCAAGATTTAAATCGGTAAATCGGTAATCTTGACGTTTGACTTTCATCGACCAAAATAGAATCGGAAAATAAAACAAGTCTCGTCTAAATCAAGATTTAATCGACAAATCGATAATCTTGGATTTCTGACTTTCATCGACCAAAATAGAATCGGAATGAAGAATCAAGTAGGTCTCATTTAAATCAAGATTTAATCGACAAATCGATAATCTTAGATTTTTAACTTTCATCGACCAAAATAGAAAATAGAAAGTGGCCTCCTACAAATCTAGATTTTTAGTGATTTTGAAATAATCAACAAAATCAAGATTTATATATATCATTGGCCCACAAAAATGGAAAAAACTCAAAATCAAAATAAACACTAACCATTTAAAGTTCAGAAACTAAAATATTCAAAAATATTTAAAGCAAATTAAATAACAACATAAAAAAAGAGGGGTTTGAAATTGAATAAAGGGTGCTAATTAACAAAGGACGCATCAATGAAGAATCATATGGGCTGAAAACAAAAGCCCATCATCCTCCACCCTCAATGAGATCTGGCGCTTAAAAAAAACAAAGAAGAGGGTAAGTGAATAAAAACCAACACGGGTTGGACCATCCATGGTTAAAATAGAAAAACTGGAGGGTGCATAGGAATCATAAAGGCGCAGGGAAAAAGAGACCAAACATGGGCCTCACGAACCATTAATCAACCAAACAAACATTGTTTTCAGTAAATAAAAAAAACATGTTGCCAAGCCAATGTAATTGCGTCCGATCATTCCACCTCATCAACCTCTTTCTTCCTTAAAAAACAAAGACCAAAACTTAAAGAAAAGGAACAAGGTCAAGAATCAGGACACAACAACAATTCATGTACTTCAGATTCACAATCGAAATGAAACGACAGGCTAAAAAAGGAAGCGTCTTTTCAATGACAGACCAAGGTTTTCTTTCCAACCTTTGCTTATGGCTTCACTCGATCGCTTCGTCGGTGATTTAGTTTGAATCAGGTTCTCGATTCGTTTTCTCTGTTACTCTCAAATCGGTTCGTCTCTCTTCACTTTTCTCTTCTGGTTTCGATCTGGATCGATTGAAGGTTTGGGAGGGTGGTTCGAAAAGGTGTTGTTGTTAGGTTTTGGAGGAAGGGTTTGCGGAGTTCGATAGTAATGGTTGAAGAAGTTGTTCTGTTGATTTGTCTTGGGATTTGGAATTTGGAGATGATTTGAATGAAGATTTGGGTTGAAGGAAATTGGTGAAGGTTTAAGGTTATGGCGATTCGGTTTCTGTTGTTTCTGGTTTGTGGTGATGAAGGAAAGAGATTGGAGTTATTGATGGTGGTTCGCCGGAAGTGTGAGCGAGGGAGAAGGTTTTTGAGGTGTTTTGTTCTTTTGTTCTGAGGTTTTTTTTTCTCCGAACCCCCCCCACCCACTTTCCTCTCCCCCTGCTATTTAACCTCTCATCTAAAATGAAATCTGTTCTTCAATTTCCTTTTTAATTTGACCGTTGTTGACCCATAGTTTTCACTGCAGAGAGAGCGTACGGTTTCGCAGATGGAAGCAGGTCGTATGCGCGTCAACGGATCGAAAATTTGAGATGAGTTTGAGACAAGCTGAAATTTTCCTTTTCTTCTGCAAACAAGATACCCGACAAAGGAAGAAGAAGATATTGGCTTCTTTTCCATTTTCAAATGCCACATGGCGCTCCATCATTGGCCAATATCAAGAGTTGAAAAGTCAAACAAAGCAAGTTGGTCCTCATTGGTTGATGGTTAATGGAAAAAAATATCCAATAATGAAATACACGGTGGACCAAAAAGTGGTGTTAGAAATGAAAAATTTTCCTCTCTTAATTTTGAATTAATAATATGAGTAATAAAAATAATAATAAACTAATTAATATTCTAAATTAAAATTAGTTAGAAAAATAAACTAAATGAATAATTAATCAAATTAATTAAACTAATTATTAAAATTAAATTAAATCAAGATTAATAAAAATAAAATAGCTTAAATATGAATGAAACAAAACTAGGCCATATTGAATATAAATTAAAAATAAAGACAGATAAAGATATTAAAATAAGTATTAAGTTAAATTAGAGAACAATAAATAAAACATCAACTAGCAGAAAAATGAGGGTAAAATTTGGGGAACAACAATTGCCCCTATTTAAATATCTTCACCTGATGACATGAGAGATGAAGATCCTCATGTAATCAACAGTGAAAGATATTTAAATATAGATAACCGAAAATTTTACCCTCTGATGCACACACATGCAATGCAGCAAACATGATGCCTAGAAGATGCAAGAAAATGCGGACACAACAAGACACCAAGGGGTAAACAGGAAGCAAAAGGACCAAAGAGCTTCACTGGGGAAAGACGAAGGTTAGTATCCATGAGAAAAACCTCCTTAGGGATACAAGCTAACCAACAAAAGAGACCCACCGGGGAGACTCCAAAGAAACACCGGGGAAAAGACCACAGACAATCTTCACTGGGAAAGATCCGGGGAGATAGACTACTGGGGACAAAACAAACCCACATTCTTCCTAGGCATGAAACCAGAAAGAAGAACCTAATCACTAGGGATCAGTCAAAAAGGACAGACAACCAAGCAAAGACTTCCTAGGGATCTTATATTGAAGAGTTCGAAATGGGATCTTCAAGAAAAGCCGGGAAGACAGAGATAAACCCTGCGCACCAACTAGGAGTCTTATAAGGTTGAAGAAATTTGTTCCAAGAAGCTTAGCTTAAAGCAAGTTTCAAAAATCCAAGGTAAGGGTTCAATGTCCGACACGATTCGAACAAGAAATGTTTTAAAACAAGAAGACATTACTTGACACGATTCAAATAAAGTCCAAGTTCAAGTTTGACACGATTCAAACAAGAACAAGTTTTAAAACACAAGACAATGCTTGACACGATTCAAACAAAGTCCAAGTTCAAGTTTGACACGATTCAAACAAGAACAAGTTTTAAAACACAAGACAATGCTTGACACGATTCAAACAAAGTTCAAGTTCAAGTTTGACACGATTCAAACGAGAACAATTTTAAAACAAGAGCCAATGTCCGACACGATTCGAACAAAGACTCTGTTCATGCCCGACATGATTCAAACAAGAACGGTTTTAAAACAAGAAGACAATGCTTGACACGATTCAAACAAAGTCCAAGTTCAAGTTTGACACGATTCAAACGAGAACAAGTTTTAAAACAAGAGGCAATGTCTGACACGATTCGAACAAAGACTCTGTTCAGGTTTGACACAATTCAAACAAGACAAAGTTTTAAAACAAGAAGACAATGCTTGACACGATTCAAACAAAGTCCAAGTTCAAGTTTGACACAATTCAAACGAGAACATTTTTACAAAATCTTTAATGTTAAACTTCTTGGGGAACAGCAAAACGTTTAAAGATTCAAATCTAGCGCACAAAGGTTAAGACCGAACAAGCACGACACAAAGCAAACCGAGAATGTCTTCACTTCACTGGGGAAATAACGACAAACACAAACAACAGACCTCAAGTAAAACAGAGCACAAAGATGCAAAGATGCAAAGGTATGATGCATATGCTTAGCTATATGCTAGAAATGACACGAACGACGCAACAGGAAAGAAGAAAGGATAACACAAGCCAACACCCTGAAACCCAAACATCAAGGATAACCGGGGCAATCTTTTTTTCACTGGAGATGGCAAATCCAAGCCAAAGATACAGTACTACTAACTCTTCTTGTACCAACTTGATTCCATAAAACATCTTGATACTAAAGTAAAACTTAGTTCATCTTTGTGCTTCCTTAAAACTTTTCCGCTTCCAAGAATCGGATGAAAATGAAGAAGTTATTGTATTCAAAGACCAATAACAACTCTAGTGACTAAGAATTTTGTCGTCTAACAGCTGACTTCTCTGGGGACTCCTGCATAAAGAGGTGGGATCTGGTACTCAAAGGTGAAAACCAAAGCATAAGCCTAGCTTAGACAAATGTTTTGGATATATTGGGAAAGTTCTTCTTCTTCATTGGGGAAATAAATCCACTGGGAATTTGTCAAAATCATATGATGTAGCAACTTGATGGGGAGCTAACAAAGTAATTATGCATTCCACTGGCATAACTACCATCTTCAAATCTTATCTTCCCCAGGCTAGACGGTCTATATGATAACAAGAGGATTTTATAGAAGAATTGGCATACAAGGTGTTTCAATATCTTCAAACTCTTGGAGAGATCTCGGCATAACTGCCCCAGGTTAGGGGATGAATAATCAAAAGAATTTTATAGAAGAAATGAAATACCAGATGATTCAATATCTTCCAACTTGAATAATCAAAAGAATTTTACGGAAGGATTGAAATACCAGATGCTTCAATATCTTCCAACTTGAATAATCAAAAGAATTTCACTGAAGACTTGAAATACCAGATGCTTCAGTATCTTCCAACTTGAATAATCAAAAGAATTTTACAGAAGAAATGAAATACCAGATGATTCAATATCTTCCAACTTTTGAATCTTGACGTAGCTGTTTCTGTTCAGTTATACTCGTGATACTCAAACTGTAGTAGAAATTACTGGGGAACGGATTTGCCCCTGCTGATGGGTTACTGAAGTCAAAACTAGTCATAAGATGATCTCAAGAATATTTGCCCCAATATTTTGAATTTGCAAAATTCTTCCCCTGATTTGTCAACTCTTGGGATAATAGATTGGCAAACCTCACACTTGGTTTCCCCTGACTGAGTCAAGTTTCCTTTATCAAGTCCAATTCCTTGACTGACCGCGTTTGTTTGATTCCTTGATATCGAATGGTATTGCAAACAAGTGTTGTTCATTAAAATTGGCAAAATTTAATGCAAAGTTTAGTCCAAAGTTTGAAAACAAAGCTTTGGTAAAAAAATACACAGTGAAATGATTAAATAGTCAAAAACAAAGGTGGGTCTAGTCATTAAGGAAGTGACCAACACACGCGAGCAACAAAGATTATTAGGAGTCAGGTTGCTCAACCTGGTTATAGTATGCTTTTCAAAACAACCTTACCTCAGTTAGGTCTTTTAGGGGTCGTAATGTGGTATGGTTCATGGTTTATGAAACAAGGGATGAATTCCAATCCTACGCTCAGTTAACTCAAAATATACGTTCAAATCTCCAAAAGTAGGAAGTCACTAGATTTGAAAACTGACTGGCGCCTTATATGAAGCGCTCGTGTGTGAATGCATAACTTGAGACTTAAGGTTTTTTGTGAAGAATAAGCTCATACTTCTAGGCTTGAAGGGTTAACGAGGGACTATCTTCCTTATTCTCCAATGTTTAGGAAATGTGAAATAATGCCTTACATCCTCGGCGAGGTTAATTTGAAAGTATACCATAGCAATTATGAACATGAGGTTTTCATCATCCTCCCTAATCTTTGCTTTAACAAAAGTTTGAAAAAAAGGGTGAAAAAGATATATATTTTTTGCTTTTGTGAAAATGAAAGTAAATGAGTGAAACGAATGGATTATACCAAAAGATGCATAAATATTTCATTAATGTTGCCAATTTAAAGGTACAACAAAGTTCATAAGCAAATATCAATACAATTAAAGGAAATACAACTGAAATACAAAACACAGCCAACTTTGGCGAATCATTTCAAAGATCTTAGTTTCCGGGTCCAAACAGGGAAACGTCTTCACCATCAATCACTTGCTCCTTGTGGTATAGAACTTTGAGAGGCCTTGCAAATCCTTTGTCTTTTGCTTCAAAAGTTGAGATATCATCATCTGATGTACCTTCCTGAGGTTTTAGCTTCTTTAGCAGGCTCATCAATTTCTCTTCGAACTCTTTGCATTCTTCAATGGGATGCCCGATGGTCCCAGTGCGAAATTTGCATTCAGTCTTTGGGCGGTCTTCTTTGAAGATTAAGTCCTTGTCATGGATCAGCTCTTGCACAAAACATTCTAAAGCTCGGAAATTGTCCAAATCATGCCCTTCAGCTCCCTTATGGAATTCACAGGTTAGGTTGGGATCATACCAAGGTCCCTGGAAAGGTGTGAGAAGTCGTGGAGTTACCAACTTGTTTTGCATCAACAGTGGGAAAAGTTTTCTTAACAGCACCGGGATAGGCTGGTGGTTAAATTTTCCTCTTTTGGCAGCACACTTCTTCTTATCTTGAGGGGAAACACACGTTGGAGACTGAAAACCCCTCTTCATAACACCTGACGAAGATTACGTTTGGATGCAGGAACAGGACCAATGTTCAGCTGGCATGAGGTTTCTCCAAAAACAAATTCTGGACACGAGAGATCCTTAGGAGATGGCAAAGGATAGTTGATTTAAATGCCTTGAGGCGTGAATGATAACTTCTCAGAATCAAGCAACGTCTAAACCTGGCTTCTGAGTACCTTGCAATCCTCAATTGAATGTCGCGGTGCCCCAGCGTGGTAGTCACATCGGACGTTGGCATCAAAACCTGGTGGGTATGGAGGGATCACTGGCTCTAAATCCTTTGGTATTATCAATCCACTTTTGATCAAAACTGGCAAAAGCTGTCTGTATGCCATCGGCAACGGAGTGAAATTCCTCTCTGGTTCCCTTGATCTTTGTCGTCCATGCTGATGTGGCAAACGAGCGCTCTTGGAAGCTGGTCTGACGGGATGAATGCGATTCTCCTTTTTCAACAGAGTTTCCAGAACCCAATTCATCTGGCACTTGAGGATTCTGATCTCCTCTCTCATTTCCTCCTGGTACTCCCAAATTTCCTTCATCGTTGCTAGCGTGACCTTCATAGTTTCCATAAACTGCCCCATTCTTCCTCGGAGTTCTCTTAATTCATGGTTGACTCTGTCCATTTCAGACATCCTTTGTCGAGTTTGGACTTGGGTATTGATGTTTAGAAAATCAGGGTGACGGGTTCTGAAGAGAACGAGATGACAATAAGACGCGGAAGAATGCACATGCAAAGATGCAAAGATGCAAATGAGATGCAAATGCAAGGTTTCATGGAATTCAGACATTTTTGCAACACATCATGAAATATCAAAGATCTCATTTTCATTAAAAACGGATTACAATAGTTAATACACTTCTGAGAGTCATAGAAAAGAAACTAAATAAAAGCCTAGAAAGTCCTAAGGAGATTCTCCTAAGAGTCGTAGCTTGAGCCTTTTGTTTTCTTCCTCCATCTGATCTCTTTCTGCGACAAGGTTGTCGACGATCGTCTTCCAAGCTGTGGGCTGAATAGTAAAAGAACTTGGGCTTTCCTAGACCTTCATCTTCTTGCAAGAGGTCAACTCTTCATCCTTAGCACGTAGTTGTTTTTGGAGTTCAAAGTTCTCCTCAACAACCACCTGATACTTAAGCCTCCATGCTTCTTCTGACCTTTGAGTCTGCCTCAGTGATATCTCCAGCTCTTCTTCTCTTGTCATGAAGTATAGAATAGGCTCTTCCTTCATAGGGATTGGTTCTTCCCTCTTGTATGGCATTTTCAGCTCAATAGCTCTCTTGCGAACGCACTGAAGATAAGGCTCCAATGATATGCAGTTGGGTTTCCCCAAAGAGCTACTTTCTCTTTTACATTTGTTTCCCCAGGGTTTCAATATCAGTTCCTTTGTTCTTCATTCTCCTTATAATCCTCAAAATAAATTCCTTCTACATGGATGTTTAGAGGCTTATCCCTCAGAGGGTATCCCAATTGTCGTCGTGCCAACTTCGGATTGTAACTGATTCCTCCACTAATACCAAGAAGCGACATGTTTTTGTACTGGCCACAACTGTCTGTTATCGAGATCTTGTCATATACCCGGTTATACCAATCAATATCTGCGTGAGTAAGGGCCATAATCTTCTGAGACCACTATCCCTTCTTAGGATCCCAAAATGCACCCTTCTTAGGTAAATGTGAAACAAACCATCTGTATAATATGGGGACACAACAAATAATTTGTCCATTACTGTGGGCATTCCTCGTATGGACTAAATGGTAGGATTCAGCAAGCAAAGTTGGTACAGGATATCGCTTTAGGAAGATTTTTATTGCATTTAGATCCACAAAATTGTCTATGTTTGGAAACAAGAAAAGTCCATAGATAAGCAATGCAAATACATTTCAAAGGCATCCCTATTGGAGTTCTTAGTAAAGTAACGAGCCTTTCCAATCAAGAACTTAACAGTTAACCCAAAGATTCCGCCCTTAGAAGTTAAATTGCTTTTGATGTCAACTAACTCCAGATGATTCTTCTCGACTATTTCTTCCTCTTTTGGATCCTCCTCGAAGATAGGAAACGGGGACTCATCCTTGATAGGAAAACCAGCTATCTGAGAGTATTCCTCAAGTGTAGGCAAGAGCTGATAGTCGGGAAAAGTGAAGCAATGATACTTCGGGTCATAAAACTGGAGTAAAGTTGAGAGGAGTCCTTCATCGACACTTTTCTTCAACAATATCCACAAATTCCCATATCTGTCTTTGAATCCTGAAATTCTGGCCTATATATATCAGATATCCTATCGATATGTCATGACACTGATATACAACAACAATGAACAAGTTCAAAATAAATGTGTGCATAAAATGTAAAGAACACCAGAAATTGTTAACCCAGTTCGGATCTAACTATCCTACATCTGGGGGCTACCAAGCCAGGGATGAAATCAATATTCGATAGTATCAATTCACTGATAACCACACCCGGTTCAATCAGCTCACTTAATCACTACCCTTCCTATGACTTCTACCTAAGACTCCCCTAGGTATGAGGCCCTCCTCAAATCCCTCTTCAATCACAACCCGTGACTGGTTCCTTACAAGACAAGTAACAATGGTCGAAACACAAATTCTCAATACTTCACAGCTTATGAGAATTAACACTCAGTTACTCAATGCTTAAAAGCTTATGAGCAACCTTACACAACTTACACTACAGTCCTTGTACTATTATCATAAGATACCAGTTAGGCTCACAAAACACAAGCACACAACCCTAAAAATACATGTAAGTTCGACACCTAAAACTAGGTTTACATCAGTCTATTTATAGCTTGTAATCTGGACTGAATTGGTCTTCAAAAACGCAGTAATTAGGCTGCTCACAAATCTGCAAAATTAACTCCAATAAAATAGGTCTTCAATCCAAAGTTTCCTATTATGTCTCCATAATTAGAAACAGCAGCAAATCCGAAAAACCAACAAGTAACCCTAATCCAAAAATGCTTTGGATGCCACATAGGATAACCAAATATTCACAGAATATTTAGTTACAAATCTTTGTAACAAAATATGCAATAAAACCTGACTTCACAGCGCGATGTCCTATGAGCAGTCATGGGACATCTTCATTCGACATGTTGAACAAAGAGTAGAGAAACATATCTTTAGACATCTTCATTCAACACCTGCTGCTACACGAGTTTTAGCAAAATAATGCCAACCATAAAACCAAGGAAATAACAATCTCCCCCTTTGGCTTATTTTTGGCTAAAACTCCACACACACTTAAACACCATCAGAATCAGCAGCAGAAAAAAAACTCAAACACCATTAATAGCATCAAAAAAAACTCCCCCTCAGCTGCACACACAAAAACACAAACAAATCCAGTAAAGCAGCACTCCCCTTCAGCTGCAAAAGAAAACACACAGTACCACAAGAACACTCATTATAGTAAGCTGGCAAAAACTCCCCCTCAACAGCAGCAACATCTCAACAGCAGCAACATTTCACATCATATTCTCCCCCTCAGCAACTGCAGCATCACAAACATAATCTACCTGCAGCACACACACTCCCTCAATAGCATAAGCACTTACTAATGCTGCTCCCCCTCACACTTACGACTCCCCCTTTTTAGCCACAAATATGACAAAGAGAGGTCATAGATAAATGTAAATAAATTACATAGCAGTATATTGTTCAACACCAAACCAGAATTAAGTTGTCCAAAAAGAAAAGAGAACAGACAAAAATAGAAAATTCATTTGATGATAGTCTAGCTAATCAGCACTGTCCTCTTTATCAGCAACCTCATCACTTTCACCTTCAGATTCAGAAGCACCATTCTCATAACCAGAATCTTCAGACTGCTGGACACTCCTTCTGTCAGGCTCAGTAGATTCACCTTGTCCATCATCTTCAGTCAGCTCTTGATCTTTAGCAGCATTTCTCTTCTCAACCAAGGCTTTAATCAGCTGCTCTAGCTTTGTCTTCCTAGCTGTATCTCTTTTGATAGATTCTTCCAGCTCCTTGCAGGTTTCTTGCAGCTGAGCAATGGGTTCATCATCAAGATTAGCAGGACCAGGTGTCTGTGTAGATGTTCCAACAATGTCTGGGACATGTACTCCACCCAGAAGCTTGTAGTGAAGGGACAGAGGAGGTTTCCTTTTGAGTGTAGTGTCACCCCTCAACACAAGATGAGGACACTGTTCTAGAATAATACCACAGATCAAGGAAGGGAAACCAATGGGCATCTTGACAGCAGGTGAGCTAGCCTGTTTCAAGATCTGCTCAAAGATGTATGATCCAAAGTCAAAGGAAATCTTCTCCCCTATAGCATATATGAATCTGCCAAGTGTAGACGAGATAGTAGATGTGTGATTTATAGGAACCCAATTTACCACGGAAATCCTGTGGAGGATGGCATATTTGACACTTAGTTTACCAGACGACAGCTTCTTTGCATTTGGCCATTGTCTCATACAGCCACCTGTTATCTCCTTGCAAATAGTATTATCAGTAACCTCTAACTCAGGTTGAGGTTCATTATTTCTTCCCAGATAGTTGTTGATAATTTCAGGTGAAAAGGTGACAGTTTCTCCTCTCACACATACTTGTCTGGGACTGTTGCCCCTGTTCTCGTCACCCTCTTCAGACATATTTACCACAAATTCTTTGACTAGATTTCCATAACAGGGTCTTAACTTGGACACTGTTCTCATCAATCCAGCCACAGCAATGAGCTCCACTATTTCTTTGTACTTTTTGAAGTCCTTCCCCAACTCTCTCTCCAGAGCAATCCTTCTTTGATCAACAATTTTCCATCTATCTGTATTTCTCACAGAGCTTTCAGTAGAAGCCTTCTTGCAGGTGGAGTTTTTTATACCAATGATGTCCTGGACATCTGTTTCAACTTCATAGTCAGACTCACTTTGATCAGTAATTTTTCTTTTCTTAGTGGGCACTACAACCTTGCTCCATTGCTTAGGCGGCCCTGCTTGAACTTTTCTTTCCCCACCTCCAGATTTACCATGCAATTTCGGAGACTTGGAGTCCTCACTTATTACATTTTTTTCTCTTCTTCTCTGAATTCTTCTCAGCTTTCTAGCAATAGGTTCCTCATCAGAAGTGAGGTCATCAACATTAATAACATCGTCAGTCCTTACATCAGCTTTCCTTTTACTTCTTCTCTCACGATCCATAAGCATGGAAACATCACCGCCCGTCCTATCAGTAGGGTTGCTATTGATATTTTCTGTCACTGGTGTTGGAGCATTAGACTCGACATTTTCCTTAATTCCACTCAGAATTGAGGCAAAAACCCTTCTAGCTTCCTTATCCCTTCTGACAACATCATCATCAGTGGAATCCTTGTTCACATCACAAGATTTAGTACCCTTCCGCTTCACAACTATGCCTGATTTAGATCCCTTTTCAGCCATGTCTTTCTTAGGGCTTACTTGGTTAGCATACAAACTGGTCATGGAGTGGACTTTCTTCTTAGGTGAGAAGGGTTTAGATTTCTTACCTGGAATGTTGACATTCGTTGTGTGAGAAGCTTGCTGGTTGCCTTTTGGGTCAGCCGACATAACTTTCAACGGAGCAATGTCGAGCACTAGGTCAGAGAGGTTTATCATCTGCAGTGATTCTTCATCTCCAGTATTAATTCGTGGAGAACCAGTGTTATCAGGGGAGCCGTGCATGGAATCGGAGTTAGGATGTTGAGACATGTTTAGTTGATCACAAAAAGCAGTATTGAGGAGAGTAAGAGCAAACCCTAGCGGAGAAGAGTTTTGAAAGAATAGGTCAGATGAAGTTTTTGCACTGTAGGATTGAAGTTGGAATGTGTTAGCTAGGCTATTTATAAGTTTTGGAAATGGGTCCTTATACACGTGCCATTCACAAGCTCTTTCAGCTTTCCACAAATAGCAATCCTCTGAGGTTCTTTCACCTCTCATAACAACAGAATTCTTTTCATCCATTATTAAACATTCGTAGTTTGTAAAGATGACCCTAAGACCTTGATCACACAACTGGCTTATGCTTATCAGGTTAGTATCTAACCATTCAACAAGCAATACTTCTTCCAGAATGGGCTGTCCTGTACAATCCACTCTTCCAACACCAAGCACTTTTCCTTTTGATCCATTACCAAAAATCACCTCATTAGGAGCATGATACTTGACATGTGACATATATCTACTAACACCAGTCATATGTCGAGAACACCCACTATCAAAGAACCATTTTCATCTGTAGAGACTCTGAAGGACTTGTAGTCCCTATGTTCCTTTACAAAATCCTTTGAAGTCCACATCCTTTTTGTTTCAACCCTGCTCTTCTTATACTGTTGCATGGGTTTGGGATAACCATGTAGCTTGTAGCAAAAAGCTTTTATATGACCAAACTTCCCACAATGGTAGCATGTCCATCTTTGATTCTTTTTCTTTATGAACTTCTTCTGATGCCTGGGAGGATGATGCAGCATGTTATTCAACATCTTCAAACTTCTTTTATCTTGAATGGGTACTTCCTCAGACTCATTGTACCTTTAAATCCAACACCACTGACATTTCCAGTATCTCTTCCTGACTTCATAATTTCATCAAGTACATCCGAACTCCTATTTAACATTCTGACCTTTTTAATCATGTTGTCCAGTTTTGAATCCAAAACATTTACTTCACTTTGTAGATCAGCTATAGTAAACATATGCGCAGTATTCTCAGCTTCTAAATGAACAATGGCACATGCTTGTTCTTCTTTCTGATGACATACTTCTTCATGTTCAATGCACAACTTCTTATAAGAGATAGCCAGCTCTTCAAAAGTAAGCTCTTCAGATTCTTCATCTGATTCACATATTCCTGTTAATGCTGTCACCAACTTTGCAGATTTCTCATCAGTTTCAGAATCATCTTCTGACCATGTCACAGATAATCCCTTCTTCTGTCTTTTGAGATAAGTGGGACACTCAATTTTTACGTGCCCAAATCCTTCACATTCATAGCATTGAACTCCCTTTCTTTGATTAGAGTCCTCTTCAGTTCTGGATCTTCTGCCTCCATCCTGGTCTTTGTTGATGTCAAGAGACTTGTTCTGAACATTTTCTATTGACTTCCAGTCCATCCTTTTCAACACTTTATTAAATTGTCTTCCAAGCAACACTAGCTCTTTGGACACATCTTCATCTTTGACCAGTTTTCCTTCATCATCTGAGTCATCAGCATTCGACACAAATGCTATACTCTTCTTCTTTTCAGCTTTTTCACTGAATCCTAACTCAAAAGTTTGGAGTGATCCCATAAGCTCATCCACCTTCATTTTGTCAATGTCCTGAGCTTCCTCTATAGCAGTGACCTTCATATCAAATCTCTTAGGTAGAGACCTGAGAATCTTCCTGACCAGCTTGCTGTCAGACATCTTTTCTCCTAAAGCACTAGAGGCATTAGCTATCTCAATAATGTTCATATGAAAATCATGAATGGTCTCATCTTCTTTCATCTTCAAACTCTCAAACTTGCTAGTGAGAAGCTGAAGCTTTGACATTTTCACCTTTGAGGTCCCTTCATGAGCAACTTTCAGGACCTGCCAAGCCTCTTTGGCAATAGTATAATGCTCAATCAGCCTGAATATATTTCTGTTGACACCATTGAACAATGCATTCATGGCTTTAGAATTTCCAACAGATCCTTTGTAGTCAGCATCATCCCAGTCCTCTTCTTCCTTCAGAACATTAGTAAGATTTCCTTCTCTATCTCTTACCTTTGGAGGCTCCCAACCTTTGATAACCGCTTTCCATGCTTGATCATCCATGGACTTGATGAAGGCTATCATCCTAGGTTTCCAATACTCATAGTTAGAGCCATCCAGCAAAGGTGGTTTACTCAGAGCTCCTCCATCCTTGTCCATTGTACCAGAAATTACCTTCCCTGAATCTCACCCAGAAAACAAAGGGTGCAAGCTCTTGATACCAATTGAAATTCTGGCCTATATATATCAGATGTCCTATCGAGATGTCGTGACACTGATATACAACAACAATGAACAAGTTCAAAATAAATGTGTGCATAAAATGTAAAGAACACCAGAAATTGTTAACCCAGTTCGGATCTAACTATCCTACATCTGGGGGCTACCAAGCCAGGGATGAAATCAATATTCGATAGTATCAATTCATTGATAACCACACCCGGTTCAATCAACTCACTTAATCACTACCCTTCCTATGACTTCTACCTAAGACTCCCCTAGGTATGAGGCCCTCCTCAAATCCCTCTTCAATCACAACTCGTGACTGGTTCCTTACAAGACAAGTAACAATGGTCGAAACACAAATTCTCAATACTTCACAGCTTATGAGAATTAACACTCAGTTATTCAATGCTTAAAAGCTTATGAGCAACCTTACACAACTTACACTACAGTCCTTGTACTGTTATCATAAGATACCAGTTAGGCTCACAAAACACAAGCACACAACCCTAAAAATACATGTAAGTTCGACACCTAAAACTAGGTTTACATCAGTCTATTTATAGCTTATAATCTGGACTGAATTGGGCTTCAAAAACGCAGCAATTAGGCTGCTCACAAATCTGCAAAATTAACTCCAATAAAATAGGTCTTTAATCCAAAGTTTCCTATTATGTCTCCATAATTAGAAACAGCAGCAAATCCGAAAAACCAACAAGTAACCCTAATCCAAAAATGCTTTGGATGCCACATAGGATAACCAAATATTCACAGAATATTTAGTTACAAATCTATGTAACAGAGTCTGTAATAAAACCTGACTTCACAGCGCGATGTCCTATGAGCAGTCATGGGACATCTTCATTCGACATGTTGAACAAAGAGTAGAGAAACATATCTTTAGACATCTTCATTCAACACCTGCTGCTACATGAGTTTTAGCAAAATAATGCCAACCATAAAACCAAGGAAATAACAAATCCTTCGGGGTCTGTAAGTAAACTTCCCAATCTCCTTAGGTCATCTAGCTTAGGACTCTTGAAAGTGTATTTTATTGTTTTCCTTCTTTTTTCATCCGTGCTATCTCTATGACATTTTACAAAAAGAGGTCTGAGATCCATGAAACATATATGCTAAGAATGCTTATGCTATATGGATGCAACAAACACAAACAGAGCACAAACAAACAAAGGCAAAGGGGGATAGGTTGAGCGTGGAGCCAAGGGTCCACCCTTCCCATTGGTATGTTCTATTGGTTTTCATCTGCTAAACAGGGTTCTAAGAAGTTCCCAGAGTCGACAACCCATCTTTCAGATTTTAAGGATTTCCCAGATGACTTGGCAATCAATAAAATTCTCAAGAGGATCTCGTCTGAGTGTAGTATCGCGTGACAACTAATTCAGAAATAGACTCCATCATGGTCTCCGCACTACATCCTAAAAGGCTTAGTGGTTTGGCAACTACGATTCTCAATATCATGGGCTCCTAGGTCGAGAGTAGCACGCTTTCACAAACGAATTCGTTCAACATAACTAGACTCTCAAGAGGGCCTCAACTGAGTGATGGTGTTATCAATTCAACTTTTCAGGATTCGACTCCCTCAAAGCCTCCTTGAATACCATCGTCCTATAATAAGTGCACTCAGATCCGGGTATAGGATTTATCTCACTCATAGATATCATGTCAACCCATATTAAATAGAAAAAATGTCAAACAAGAACAGATATACAGATATATAAGCAAATATGACATACATAAGCATATACAAGTAAATAAGCAAACATGAATAACATAAAAACAAGATTGGCTTAACCCTCTTAGGAAAGGACCAGCAATAGGTCTAACTCTCCCCAGTGAAGTCGCCATTTCTGTTGCGCTGGAAATCGGATAACAAGCTATTAATTAACTTGCATCATATTTCTTTTACAACCGACTTTGATTTATCCAAAGGAAAGGTTCAAGATCGTTAAAAAACCTAAAAGGGGAGATCTAAGGTTCGGGGGTTGGTTATGCCTAGGGAAGGTATTAGCACCCTAAACGTCCGTAGTACTCTACGGGAACCTCTTGTTTTAATGTTATCTTATGTTTGCTAAAGGTTCTATGCTAAAGGTTGAAAACCCTAGGGGTTAGTATCTAAGTATACTCGACAAAGCATCGCACTTTGCGCCTAAGTATCCTCGGGAATAGAATCAGAGTATGCGTAGTTCTACTTCTACTGAACTGTTGACTATGGTCAATATTCAGAGGGGAAATGAGTACAAGCTCATTGTAGAGTTTAAAAACTCTCTAAATCTAGTTGTAATGGACATATGTTATGTTTTAGTCAGTAGGGAAAGTGATAATTCATTAGGATGAATATCACTAAGAGTTTAAGAACTCTCTCCTAAAGCTAGTTGTGATTTCTATGGCTTTGATGAGGCCAAGAAATAAGGTTTAGCTCTTATGAGGCTACTAAGGTAAGATGGGGGCTATAACTTTGAGAGTCAATATTAAACACCTTCCTTTGGAATGGGGGGAAGATAACAGATGTAATAATTACTAAAGGATAACAAGTTAGAGATGCAAATAGGATGATGCAATAACACATGAATAAGGTAATGAGATGAGATAAAATAGAAATAGTCTCGTCTTAATCATGATTTAATCGAGAAATCGATAATCAATAATTCTTGACTTTCATCGACTAAATAAAATCGGAATAAAAATAAAACTAGTCTCGTCTAAATCAAGATTTAATCGACAAATCGATAATCTTGGATTTTTGACTTTCATCTACTAAAATAGGATCAGAATGAAAATAAAACTAGTCTCGTCTAAATCAAGATTTAATCGAGAAATCGATAATCAATGATTCTTGACTTTTCATCGACTAAATAAAATCGGAATAACAATAAAACTAGTCTCGTCTAAATCAAGATTTAATCGACAAATCGATAATCTTGGATTTTTGACTTTCATCGACTAAAATAGGATCGGAATGAAAATAAAACTAGTCTCGTCTAAATCAAGATTTAATCGAGAAATTGATAATCAATGATTCTTGACTTTTCATCGACTAAGTAAAATCGGAATGAAAACAAGTTGCTCTCGTTTAAATCAAAATTTAATCGACAAATCGATAATCTTAGATTTTTAACTTTCATCGACCAACATAGAATCGGAATGAAAACAAGTTGGTCTCGTTTAAATCAAGATTTAATTGACAAATCGATAATCTTAGATTTTTAACTTTCATCGACCAACATAGAATTGGAATAAAAATCAAGTAGGTCTCGTTTAAATCAAGATTTAATCGACAAATCGATAATCTTAGATTTTTAACTTTCATCGACCAATAAATAAAAGGTGGCCTCACATCTATCAAGACTTTATTGATTTGAAATGATCAAAGTCAAGATTTGTGTAACGTCATCGGCCTAAATAAAGATTATGAAATAAAAATAAGATTGATCTCGTCTTTAATCAAGATTTAAATCGGTAAATCGATAATCTTGACGTTTGATTTTCATCGACCAAAATAGAATCGGAAAATAAAACATGTCTCGTCTAAATCAAGATTTAATCGACAAATTGATAATCTTGGATTTCTGACTTTCATCGACCAAAATAGAATCGGAATGAAGAATCAAGTAGGTCTCGTTTAAATCAAGATTTAATCGACAAATTGATAATCTTAGATTTTTAACTTTCATCAACCAAAATAGAAAATAGAAAGTGGCCTCCTACAAATCTAGATTTTTAGTGATTTTGAAATAATCAACAAAATCAAGATTTATATATATCATTGGCCCACAAAAATGAAAAAAACTCAAAATCAAAATAAACACTAACCATTTAAAGTTCAGAAACAAAAATATTCAAAAAGATTTAAAGCAAATTAAATAACAACATAAAAAAAGAGGGGTTTGAAATTGAATAAAGGGTGCTAATTAACGAAGGATGCATCAATGAAGAATCATATGGGATGAAAACAAAAGCCCATCATCCTCCACCCTCAATGAGATCCGGCGCTTAAAAAAAACAAAGAAGAGGGTAAGTGAATAAAAACCAACACGGGTTGGACCATCCATGGTTAAAATAGAAAAAGTGGAGGGTGCATAGGAATCATAAAGGCGCAGGGAAAAAGAGACCAAACATGGGCCTCACGAACCATTAATCAACCAAACAAACATTGTTTTCAGTAAATAAAAAAAACATTTTGCCAAGCCAATGTAATTGCGTCCGATCATTCCACCTCATCAACCTCTTTCTTCCTTAAAAAACAAAGACCAAAATTTAAAGAAAAGGAACAAGGTCAAGAATCAGGACACAACAATAATTCATGTGCTTCAGATTCACAATCGAAATGAAACGACTGGCTAAAAAAGGAAGCGTCTTTTCAATGACGGACCAAGGTTTTCATTCCAACCTTTGCTTATGGCTTCACTCGATCGCTTCGTCGGTGATTTGGTTTGAATCAGGTTCTCGATTCGTTTTCTCTGTTTCTCTCAAATCGATTCGTCTCTCTTCACTTTTCTCTTCTGGTTTCGATCTGGATCGATTGAAGGTTTGGGAGGGTGGTTCGAAAAGGTGTTGTTGTTAGGTTTTGGAGAAAGGGTTTGCGGAGTTCGATGGTGATGGTTGAAGAAGTTGTTCTGTTGATTTGTCTTGGGATTTGGAATTTGGAGATGATTTGAATGGAGATTTGGGTTGAAGGAAATTGGTGAAGGTTTAAGGTTATGGCGATTCAGTTTCTGTTGTTTCTGGTTTGTGGTGATGAAGGAAAGAGATTGGAGTTGTTGATGGTGGTTCGCCGGAAGTGTGAGCGAGGGAGAAGGTTTTGAGTTGTTTTGTTCTTTTGTTTTGTGGTTTTTTTTTCTCCGAACCCCCCCCCCCCCCATCCACTCTCCTCTACCCTTGCTATTTAACCTCTCGTCTAAAATGGAATCTGTTTTCAATTTCCTTTTTAATTTGACCGTTGTTGACCCATCGTTTTCACTGCAGAGGGAGCGTACGGTTTCGTAGATGGAAGTAGGTCGTATGCGCGCCAACGGATCGAAAATTTGAGATGAGTTTTAGACAAGCTGAAATTTTCCTTTTCTTCTGCAAACAAGATACACGACAAAGGAAGAAGAAGATATTGGCTTCTTTCCCATTTTCAAATGCCACACGGCGCTCCATCATTGGCCAATGTCAAGAGTTGAAAAGTCAAACAAAGTAACTTGGTCCTCATTGGTTGATGGTTAATGGAAAAAAATATCCAATAATGAAATACACGGTGGACCAAAAAGTGGTGGTAGAAATGAAAAAGTTCCCTCTCTTAATTTTGAATTAATAATATGAGTAATAAAAATAATAATAAACTAATTAATATTCTAAATTAAAATTAGTTAGAAAAATAAACTAAATGAATAATTAATCTAATTAATTAAACTAATTATTAAAATTAAATTAAATCAAGATTAATAAAAATAAAACAGCTTAAATATGAATGAAACAAATATAGGCCATATTGAATATAAATTAAAAATAAAGACAGATAAAGATATTAAAATAAGTATTAAGTTAAAATAGAGAACAATAAATAAAACATCAACTAGCAGAAAAATGAGGGTAAAATTTGGGGTACAATAATACCCAAGAAACCTTTTCCCCGGAAACTGGAATACGCACACATCTTATCTTTCCTCCAGATTGTCAAAAGACCTCCAGATTGCCCCTCAGAATTAATAGCCGACCATTCGAAACCCGAATATCTCCACATGTTTTGAACATCGCTATCAACCACATGTCTCATCTTGGTCTCTTGCAAGAGACGAATATCAGCTTTTCCTATACCAATGATTTGAGCAATTCTCCTTTTTTTAAGCTCACTGCAACACCCTCGAACATTAAAAGATACTATATTCATGGATTACCTCTTTCTACACCCTTCTTACTACACCTACATTTCTTGTCCACTGATTCGAGTTTCCTTAGCACTCTTTCAAACTTCTCCTCACCATCTTTGCCCTCCACCCCTAATTGATTTAAGGTCTTTCGACCTTTGATAGGGACATCGTCTAAGGCCTTTTTGCATCTCACGTTCCCTTTAATAAAGTTTGTATCCGTGAATGATTCATCACAAAGAAGAGAAGATGAACCCCCTAATTTTGGATGCGTCCTAAATCCCGAGAAAGGAGATCCAGAACGAGAGCGTCTTCTGGAATAAGTACGAGTGGGGTTTCTAGGGACCTCAACATCCGCATGAATAATAGAATTAAAGAAAGAAGTAGAATAAGGAATTTTTAGGCAGTCATACACCTCATGCAACAACTTCTTTTTTCTTCCTTTAGCCGCTTTAAAAGGCCCAATTATACCACCCGGAGGCCCAGAAATCGGATCCGAACAATTGAGATCCACCACCAAACCCTCTTTAGAAAAATCACATAATTTATTATTTTCCACTACCGTCACGTCATCTAAAACTCCAATCGGTTGAGAAACCTTGTTGCTAGTCTCACCTACTACCTTTTCAACCTCGATACTATCATTAACAAAACAAAGGCCCATGGACCCACCACTTCCTTCAGCTGACAATTTCCTAGATTGTGAAACATCATTGTCACTAGCTTCTTCATCGAAGGATTCAACAACGTCTGAAGAAGAGTAGGCACCATCCAAAAACTGAGTATGAGATTCATGAGGAACACTAAAATCTTCTACTAACATCACCTTGAACGACTGGTCCTTGTAAGAAACAACCACCTCCACTTTCAGTATTATAGGTAGTATAGTTTTTACACGGATTCTAGCCACCTTCAGCTTCGTCTTCCCACTCGTCTTTTCATTAACAAGAGAAAGGGATCCGACTTGTTCTGCTATCACTTGGAAAGAATGTGTGTTCCATAGACCAACAGGTAACCCAAAACATTTGACCCATGCAAAACGTTCCTCATCAATATCTTCTAAAGACCACAGATCGATAGAGCTAAACCAATTAAACAAACTGACACCATCTTCAATAATACTAACTTTATTGTTACCTTCCTCAATTTCTTCAATCAAACATTTATTAGCTCCCAGAGGAGCTACTCTGAAGTTAAAAAGACCTTCTTCGTTAATTTTTCTTTGAATATCCAGAACATTTTCGCCTTCCTTCATAATTCCTTTTTAGCCTTTTCAAATCTGGTCTTATCTTCCAGCTCCACATTAACCTGAATGGTTGAAAACCTAGGCTCGTTAAAGATGTGATTTGAGGGGACTCCACCTCGAATAGCCTGCGCAAAGGATGTCCCATTTGTTTTCTTCCCTCTATCAAACCAACCCGAGATACCACCGGAATTCCTACCCACCATTCTCCCGGATTTATTTCCCAGATCTTTCACCTCAAGCTGAAACCTTGGAACGTTAGCAAACATTTTCTTCCCCTTCAAGATGAGATTTTCTAGCTTTACCGCCATTATCCTAGGATCTTGTATTTTTTGGAACTTTGCAAAGCCGAAACGTTTCCCACGTTTATCTCTTCTTCCGGGAATATACACTTCCGAAATTAACCCGAACACTTTGAACTCTTCAAAGAGATCTTTAACAGTCATTTCTTTTGGAAACTCAATTACGAAGAAAGATGCCGTCTCGTCACCCTTAGAAGCTCCCCTCCCATTATTCTCCTTCCATACCGACGATCTTTCAGTTTTCGGGGTTCTATTCTTATTCCCAACTTTGACCCACGCCATTACAAAACTGATGGATCTGAAAACTAAGACCCCAGAAAGTGATTCACCAGTTCAAGATCTCTAACAGGCCACGCAGGAGAGAGTTACTGAAAACGGCTCTGAGGGAGAAAGGTCCCTAATCTTAGGATTAGGACTTTAAACCAAACCCTAAAACCAGTCAGAAAACTACCTCCAAAGAAGCCACCGTGAGAGAGAGAGAGTAATGGTGTTAATGAACTTGATACATGATGTCGATGAATAGTTTGCTTAGTTGACTCTACGATGAAGAACGAAGATTAGAATCTAGAGAGAAGGTTTACTCTCTACTTTCTAAAAGTTGAGTTCTACCGGTATGAAAATAGTTCTTGTTATGAATCAGGTACTAAGACAGTTGGTTAATTGGTGTGAATGGCTTGTGAAAATTTTTGGTTTTTTGGATCTGCGATGCGCAAAATCCATTGGGTCTTGAGGTTAATGTGTTATTAGTTTGGAAAATCCAACTTTGGGAAAAACCAAACCTCAACAGATGGTTCCATTTATGCCTCTGCAGAAAAACCATAGAACCTGTATTCAGCAAGTAGTCAGAAAGCCTTTACTGTCACATTGAATTCGTATAACTCAACAAATTCCAAAAGAATAAAGACACAAAACAAGACAATAATAGGAATGCAAGAAAAACAGAAGAAACTTCTAATTAAATTAAAAGAGAGATTAAATGGTCATGGGAATTTTCATATTATTAAGGATCTATCAAATGTAACATCCAAAGCAAGCTCTGATGTTATATAAACACTTGTTAATCTTAAATTAGAACCTAAGATTGATAGATTATAAAATGATCTCGAAATATCACAATTCCATCTCCATTTTTTGATGTTCATGAAAGAAAATAATTTACATGAAATATACAATTCAGCATAGATCAACACCTCTGTCAATATTATTAAGGTAAGATACGATGATAAAAGACTTTTACCACTTGATGAGGAAACACATACTCGGGCTAGGGTGAGAAACTTAAACTCAAACTCAGGATAACTCAGCCTATGAGGCAATTTGTCAAGGCAAAAAACAAAGCAAGATAAAATTGTGACAGTATATACCTTTTTCCAAAGTACATTACTTTTAAAGCTACATATCTCTTTCTATGATGACTCAGAAACCCTGTGCTATAGCCTGTATCACAAAGTAGAAGCTAATTTAAATACGTTGATTGGTTCTGCAAAACAGATATATCTCTTACTATGAGGTGAATTATGGTTAGTAGTTATGAATTTGATTTGATTCAAATGCCTTGAAATTATGTATCTTTTGTCTTAAAATCTCTATACAAATTATTCACCGAAGGCATGTTTACTTTAATGTTTCCAAGTTATTGATCATAATGCCTTTAAATTTTTATTTCTAGAATACCAAAAAATCCTTGGAGCTGCATTGGAAATCGAAATTCCTCCTCATCAAACATGGATGTATAATAGGCTTCTCCCTGCCCGGAGTGCGCATACATATGAATTTTTAAAAGGTGTCGAAGAGTTTATAAACTTTGCTTGTCAACAGAAAGAGTATTTGAAGGATGGTGTAATAAGATGTCCATGTAAGTTGTGCAAAAATGAGGACCACCTCACCCCAGATGAGGCAAACACTCATATTCACCAACATGGGTTTACAGCAGAATATTGGAGTTTGACCTACAATGGAGGGATAATCACTCACATCAATGACAGTGACGATGATGATATAAATATTGTTGCGCCTTGTAGTAGTAGTCAACAGTGGAGTCATGAACATGTTCATGGATACCAAGACATGGTGTTTGATGTTGCCGGTTTTAATTGCGAGCAACATTTTATACAACAAGAAGAGGAACCTCCAAATATGGAAGCAAAGTTATTTTATGACATGTTGAATTCAACTCAACAACCATTGTGGTCGGGATGTAAAAACACAACTGAGTTATCTGCTTCTATTAAGATGTTGAATTTAAAATCTAAACACAATATGTCACATGCATGTTTCGATGACATGGTCAAGTTTATGAAGGAATCAAGCCACCCAGAGAATGTAATTCCCTCTAACTTTAGGGAAACAAAAAAACATGTGGCTGGACTCGGTTTATCAAGGATAAAGATAAATTGTTGCATTTGTGGGTGTATGTTGTATTACAAAGAGGACATAAATTTGAAGGAGTGCAAGTTTTGCAATGAGCCTCGATACAAAACATGTATTTTGCGTATGCGTAAGCGAAACTCTAAAGATGTTCCTTGCAAGAGATTGCATTACTTGCCTTTAATCCCTCGCCTTCAAAGATTATATGCTTCAGCGAGATCCGCAGAGCATATGAGGTGGCACTATGAAAATCGTAGGGAAGGTGGTGTGTTGTGTCATCCTTCAGATGGGGAAGTTTGGAAACACTTTGACCAAGTATATCCTGCATTTTATTTGGAACCTCGAAATGTTAGACTTGGTTTGTGTGCTGATAGCTTCACCCCTTTTAGCCAATATGCAAAACCATATTCTTGTTGGCCAGTAATTGTCACACCATATATCCTACCTCTTGAGCTATGTATGATGATGCCTTATATGTTCTTGACACTAATTTTCAATAATATCTTATGTAGTATGTATGTCCAAAGTTTGAAAAGTATGTACGGGGATCTCAATGACGATATCATTGATAAACAACTAGAAGTTGACTTTCCGCGCTGCTTTCAAGAATATGTAAGCATATTTATAAAGTGTTCAATTCTAGGATATTTGGGTTAGAACAAAGATGTAGAATTCTCTTTTAAACTAAGATGTATGGATTGATTTATTTGACTAGGTGACGATGAATTGCAAACATAAGAGACAAAATTCTGACTTGTATGATTTGGCAAGGGGGCCTTTGAGACTAGCGAAATCTTGGCTTATTTATTTTCCAAATGAATACAAATTCCACACAACTTCTTGGGGTGAAGGAAAAACTACCTATAACAGTGGGGTGTGTGTTAGTGGAATAGGACAAGATGAAACCTCAAATCACTATTATGGCATCATTATAGAGATTCTATAATTGAATGGCCAAGCCAAACAACAAAAAAGTTGGTTTTATTTTACTGGGAATGGTTTGACCCTTCAAGACATGGGATGCGAATACATCGTCAGCACAAGATTGTAGAAGTTCATAAGGGGAGAAAATATAGCAAATTTGATCCTTTTATTTTTCCAAAAGCTGCAACTCACACTAGTGTAGAAAGACTAATTTACACCCGTTTTTTTTACATTTTACACCCGTTTTTAGAGGGTGTGAATTCAACGGGTGAGAAATGTCTGACGAATTTACACCCGTTTTAAAATGGGTGTAAATAAATATTATATTACACCCTTTTTTTGTTGAAATCGGGTATAAATATTTATATATATACATTTATATATGGTATATTACACCCTATTTTATCGAAATCGGGTGTAAATGTTTACATGTATACATTTATAGATGGTACATTACACCATTTTTTGTTTAAAATAGGTGTATAAATATGTAATATTACACCCTGTTTTAGAAAACGGGTATAAATTTTAAATAATTGCATTTAAATTAAACATATTTATTCTCTATTTGATAAAAATCGGGTGTAAAATGAGCAATGTTTTCTCTGGATATTGACAAATTTACACCCTATTTTCTTTAAATAGAGTGTAAAAATATGATATATTACACCCGATTTTACCTTGGAGATTGACAAATTTACACCCGATTTTATCATGGATGTTGACAAATTTACACCTTATTTTCATGATATACTACACTAGATTTTACCATAGATGTTGACAAGTTTACACCCTATTTTCTTTAAATAGAATACGATTGTTTTATTTTCATAATTATATTATATTTAATTTGATTTAAACATATTGCATTTAATCAAATATTTTTGTATACATCTAAACATTCGGTAATAAAAAAGCACAACCAAATAAAAAATATAATTCATGTAGTTCTCACTAAATCAAATGAATTCTATTTTCTATTCAATTAGACCTATTTCCACAATGACAAAACCATCCTAATTTTCAACTATAAATAGTGTGTTATTGTTGTTGTTGATACATGAAAGATTGTTGCTGGTTGGACATAGCTGCCATTTGAACTGAAGGTGGAGCAGCCATTCTAATAGAGGCAAAAAACGGATCGTGCATTGCAGGTTGCGTCATGCCTCCTGCCAGTGCTTGCTCTCATGGATTATAGCTAACGTTTTGGTTGTTTCTTCTGAGTGCGTCGTCGTATAGGTTGTCTAGTGTAACCAGGTCCAAACCTCCAGCCTGAATACTGAATAGATAATCCCGCTTATTAACATAAATAGAATGCATATGTGCAAGCAAGGGACCGAGGGAAGATTGAAGAAAAAAGCATACCAATTTGCTAGCTGCTGTAGCACTCTCATTCGAACTGGGAGACATAACAAGTGCCAATTCCCAACCAGTGGTTCCATTTGAATGATTTAAAGTGCCAATTCATAACCAGTGGTTCCATTTGCATGATTTAAAACCAAATGTTCACACATAAATTTGCAAAAACATGTTATAGAGGAAGTTAAGTAAGAATATCAAGAAAAGATCATTACCCCCCTCCTCTAACAAGTTCAATAGTTTACCAAGTGCTTCAAGTAATGCTTTTTCTTGTTCCTGGGCCAAAGTACACATTCCATATAAATAAACTATGTTAGAATTGTCTAAAGACACAAATATGTATGGTAATTCAATGCATTTCAAAAGTCAGGAATAACATCAAGAGCCTATTTTGTATTCTCAATATCAAGTGGACTAGGCTTTTCTCTACCAAAAAGCATCTCTTCAACCTGTCAAATGTAAGAAATTAACACAATGGAATGAGAACTAAACAACACCTGAAATACAGTGTGTTTAACTAGCATAAATCCTATCCAAAATAGATACAAAATCAAAATTTTCGTACATTATGGATAACCCTATCTGTTGCATGGATCTCAATTAACTTATCTTTGTTGTTTAATGTGAGAACCTCGGATGGTTGACAATACTGCTTAAACTGATAATTTGCTTTGGCACACTCCCGCTTCCAATTCCAATTGGTGGCTGCTGAACATCATAATTGAACGTTTGCTCAGCATTCCCATAGACCTATTCCACAATCAATAAGCTGTCATTAAATTTTGTCTGGCAGAGATAAACAATTTTCACAGTTGTATCACGGTTGATTTTACTTACAGACATTGAAGCAGGAACATGAATAGAACTAAGAGAAGTATTCAATCTTATAATGGAATTTTCATTTGAGGTGGAAGTATTAGCTTTAACATAATCATGAGCATGCAAATGAGATGCCCTTTTTCCTTTGCTCCCTGCAACATAAAATGTCAAAAGGCTGCATTTTACAAGTACAACCCGCTGATCATGAAGCTGTTGAGTACCTTATAATACAACAGACTATTGAGTACAACCCGCTGATCATGAAGCTGTTGAGTACCTTATAATACAACAGACTATTGAGTTCCTTATAATGCATTACCTGATTAACAAGTACAACCCGCTCTCCATCAAACACAACATAAGACAAACTATTGAGTACCTTATAATACAACAGACTAATGCAGTGACCTTAAATGGCCTATTTGTATTGTATTTTAATATTAAAAATACAATTTGACCAAAATCTCTTAGAAGCTAGCCAGTCTAACAGCTTCAAATCGTTTCAGTAAAACTCCACACTTGCCAAACCATACAGGCATACACAGACACACCATTCAATTCATTAACAGAACTTCAAATGTGTTTAGCAATGAAGGCAATGATAAGATGATTCACCTGTTTAGGAAATTGTTCTTAAACAAAATGGGTTCCCTCTGGAATAAACTTAACCTCTAAATTGGGAACAAGCTCTTTGGCTTTCTCACTTTTTATTAAATCCCATCCATGGAAACTTGAAAACATAATCCTTTCCACCCATTATCAGCACTGCTGGAACTTTGACTACAGGATCTGGCAAGCTCAAGTCATCACCAATTGTCCTACAAAATGCAAACAAAAACAATTTAGAAGAAGTCACCTTCCCAGCAGAATAATTGTCTGTCTGATAACAACATTTCACTACTGAAAAAATGAAATAGAGAATGAGAGAAAACAAGTTAGCACCTATATGAGAGAAAGTGACATGACACCCCATCCACTCTTTACTTCAGCACTTGTGGAAATCAATCAATACCGCAAGGTGTATACAGTTCCATTCATCTCAGTTATGTTACTTTGATGACAATTCTCTAACAAATAATTGCAATATTCAGCTTGTATCCTTTTGTGGAAAAAGTAGTGGTGGCTACTGGCTAATGGCTACAACTAACGTTTTTCTTCAGCTTTTTTTAGCTTTCTATAAGCACGGGGTATTGCTCCCTGCAGTGGAAAAGGGTTGTAGGGACAATATCACTAATTTGGGAATCACTTTTTTGTATTGTAATTGTAAATGTAAGCTTTTCAAGGCTTGACTTTGAAGTATGAACTCATTCTTCTATTGTTTGTGGAGCATATGAAGAAGCTCAATAAACTAACAACATTCATGGCAAACCAAAATCTTTTCCAACAAGAAACACCTATCATATATGATACAAATGCATCAAAGATACACTAGCGCAAAAACGGTTTTAGACAGCGCTTTTTTAGCCTTTAGACAGCGCTTTAAAGCGCTGTATAAACCAGCGACGCTATAGGTTTAGACAGCGCTTTTGGTATTACCAAAAGCGCTGTCTAAAGGGGCGTGTATTTAATGAAAAGCGCTGTCTATGGTACCTTTAGACAGCGCTTTTTCACATTATATGGATTACTTTAGACAGCGCTTTCGTCAAAAGCGCTGTCTAAGCCCTACCTTTTTTTGACTTTTTTGGTACACCTTAGACAGCGCTTTCTCCAAAAGCGCTGTCTAAGACCTTCCTTTTTTGACTTTTTTAGTACACCTTAGACAGCGCTTTCACCATAAGCGCTGTCTAAGACCTTCCATTTTTGACTTTTTTAGTACACCTTAGACAGCGCTTTCACCATAAGCGCTGTCTAAAGTGGACCTTAGACAGCGCTTTCACCAAAAGCGCTGTCTAAGGTGTACGAAAAATTTTATATAATTTTTTTTTAACCACAATTTTACCAGGTTTTTTCAACCAGAATTTGACCTGTAATTTTCAACCAGCAATTTTTTTCAGAATTGGCAATTCAAACCATTGGCCTTTCTACACCAAAATTATATATCCAAAATTGGCATTTCATACCAATATATATATTTAAAATTACAAACCAAAATTGTATATACACCTATTTATAATTACAAATCATTACATTTTTCTACAAATGCACATTTTACTTATTCACCAAAATTGCATCCAACCAAAGCATTGCTTCCAACCAAAGTTATTGCTTCCAACCAAAGCATTTTTTCTACAATGCACATATTACTTATACACCAAAATTGTATATACACCAAAATTGCATCCAACCAAAACATTGCTTCAATCTACATTATAGGTCCTGAAAACACAAAGATTGTAATTCAAAGTATTAAAATTCAAAGTATATACACCAAAAATTGTAATTCAAAGTATATACACCAAAATTGTAATTCAAAGTTTGTAATTCAAAGTATATACACCAAAATTGCAATTCAAAGTATATACACCAAAATTGTAATTCAAAGTATATACACCAAAATTGCATCCAAAATTGTAATTCAAAGTTTGTAATTCAAAGTATATACACCAAAATTGCAATTCAAAGTATATACACCAAAATTGCATCCAACCAAAGCATTACTCCAACCAAAGTTACACATATTAAAATTCTCATCAATTAAAGTAAGAGTATAATATTATACCTTAAGTTTGGAAAATTCCGAGCTCCATAATGTATTGACACCACTCCTCTTTGATTTCATCCAATAGAGCCTTTGTGTAAGTAGCACTCCTGAATTCTTCAAAATACTACATAATAATATAACATATAGTTTGATTTAGTTTTAACTATTTCATTAGACAATATGAGAGATATGTGTTAAAATAACTCATAAGTTAGAAATACATACATCGGGTGGAATCTCCATTCGATCCAACGAAATAGTGTCTCTCATAAATCTCAACATGAAATAGCCGCAATCTATTTGATTGCGTTGCCGAGGACACTACAAATGAAAATAAAATATGGATAAATTCTAAGTTTTATCAAGTAAGCATCACTAATATAATAAAACATGTGATAATTAATATACCTTCACATAATTCCATGTAATGGTGTGGTCGATTCCCCGATGTTCTAGGAATGCTTGTATAGTGCTAATAAAATATAAATGAATATTTAGAACAATTCACATAAATAAATAAATATACACATTTCTATTTAGAACAATTTCACTTACGTGTCAATACAGTCCTTCATATAATTTCATAGATATATATATATATATATATATATATATATATATATATATATATATATATATATATATATATATATATATATATAATTACCTCTGGAATAATCGGATGAAAGCTGCAGTTGATACTATCCTTCTCTGATCCATCTCTAACACCAGAAGCGTTATCCCTTTCTTTTTCCTTTCTTAATTCCCGCACCTCGGCTTCTAGTGCTTCCAATTTAGCTTCAAGTACTGAATAACTAGCAGCCTTTCCCTTTTTAATATTCAGGGAGGTCGGGGTGATCCCAAATGCCTTACCCCTCACCCGACCAGGATACTCAGGGACATCTAATGCCCGACTAAGTATGCTCCTGGTATCATCTGCAGGTACAGACTGAGATAACGCCTCCTGAAAATCAGATGAATATCGAATATTTGTCAAATATTTGTTAATAAAGTTTTGACTTAATTAAAGAAATATTGTTATACTTACACATTTCTCATATACTTGTAGAACCTCTTCTGGAACAGATCCAGACTTGCCCACACGGGCTTCCTTCCACAAGACATGTGCAGGAAGAGATGTTTCAGAGCTACCCGCCTTTTGTAACTACATATAAAGCCAAATAATATGATCAAATATAACTCATGATGAACAATTATTATGTCATTGCAATTTATTGATACTTACCAATTGTTGCTCCAAACGTCCATATCCAGTACGTCCTTTCCTGTATTTATATTGGGGATCTGATGCTCTATCCCGATTAATTGCACTTAAACTCTTAAATTGCTCGGTTTGTCGTTTGGCTTTAAACTTCACCCATTCTTGTGGTGAAATGAAACTTGCATATTTAGATGGAAACTCTCCATCAACAAAATTACCTTCAGCATCCTTAAGATAGGTTTTGTTTAAATATGTCCTAAACCCTCTTAGGAGCTTCCCTGCCAATCTCATCAAATAAGCTTTTCTGTCGTCCTCGACATTAAAGCACCTCTAAAAAAACCATACACATTGGTTAGTACAAATAATTTAAACGACATAATTAGTTGGCATAATTAAAGACATAATTATGGTACCTTTATCTCATTCCAAATTTTTTCTTTGGTTTCCTTCAACTGTTTGTTTCTCCAGTCATCTAAAGTAATAGGAACCTCATTCCTTACAAGTGTACCAATGAAACTTGTCAACATATGACCGTTAGGCTCAACAAGTGTGCCTGTTTCGCTCCAATGCACATTATAAGTCATGCCTTGATTTCTAGCATGGATCACTCTCCTCATTATGGTTATTCCTCTCCTAATCTCTTCTTCCATAGTTCTGCTACTTCCAACCTGATCATCATGTGGATGATCATCATCATGTGCGTGATCATCAGCATGTGGGTCATCATTGTTAGTAGCCATCTAACCTGTAATAAATAAATCAAGGATATCAAATATAATATATAACAAATATAATAAAGAAATAAAGGATATCAAATATAAAAAATATGACATAATATATAACAAATATAATAAAGAAGTCAAGGATATCAAACATAATATATAACAAATGTAATAAAAAAATCAAGGATATCAAATATAACAAATATGACATAATATATAACAAATATAATAAAGAAATCAAGTATATAACAAATTTTACCTCTTTCACTAACATCTCTTTCTTTTCTTGGTTGGAATATGAATTACTTGTTTCTTATCAATGCGGACGGATGAATGGATCCAAATTCCCTCGTTATGGTCATTTCTGATATATGACCCATCCGCTATAAGATCCTCATCCATGAAATTATATTAGTAGCTTAAATTATTTAATTACATATAACTCTGTGAAACTTTTATCCGACCATCCATTGCCCGCCTTTAAGTTGTACAACTTCAATACCGCAGACAGTCTTGTGAATTTAGTGCAACCTTGATAGAGCGGTTTCTCTGCATCGCTTACCAACCTCTCAAACATTTCGGGACAATCATGAAGATCTTCTACAACTGCTTCTGCAATCTCTTCGACTCGATCACAATCGTATGTTTCCGTGTCTTTGTCATCTGAAGCATAGGTTGTATTACTTTTCCTCGTCGGTTCAACATTCTCGTTAATTTTCTCACCATGATGTATCCAACACTTATAACTTCGATCAATTCCATTCATCAGTAAATGCGATTTCAACCCATCTGCGTCAACCCTACCAACATAACAACAACCCAAGCAAGGACATTTTATTCGATTGAGCTCTTCAGCGTCAGCGTGTTGAACAACAAACTTAACGAAATCCAATACCCCATTCTCGTACTCTTTGGACAATCGATCGGCATCCATCCATTTTTTATCCATGGTTTTCCTACTTATTAATCCTAACAGTTAGAAAGAATTTAACATTAGCATAACAAGTCCAAACTAAGAAATTCAAAGCAATTAACTTCATTAACAAAATTGCTTTGAATTTCGGTTCTTTAGAACAACAACCTCAAGAATTTACATTATTAACATTAACACTAACACTAACACTAACACTAACACTAACCTAACACTAACACTAACACTAACCTAAACTAAACTAAACTAAACAAACACATTATATAGCAATAGTTAACAATGTAGAAAAATGTTAACAAGAACAAACTATAATAGATGTTCTAAACTAACACTAACACTAACACTAACACTAACCTAACACTAACACTAACACTAACCTAAACTCAACTAAACTAAACAAACACATTATATAGCAATAGTTAACAATGTAGAAAAATGTTAACAAGAACAAACTAAACTAACACATTATATTGATTCTATTCCTATATCACCAAAAATGAAGTTAGCACATATTTTATTCTTATATCCAACAACAGTCCAACATTAGCAACAACATTAACAACATTAGCAACATTATCAACATTAGCAACAGTCCAACATTAGCAACAACATAAACAACATTATTATCAACATCAACAACAACATTATTATCAACATCAACAACAACATTATCAACATTATCAGCAACATTATCAACTGAAACTCTGAAACTCTGAAACTTCCAAACTGAAACTCTGAAACGTGTAAAATGTGTAATACTCTGAAACGTGTAAAATGTGTAATACATCAACAGCAACATTATTATCAACATCAACAACAACATTATCAACAGCAACATTATCAGCATACCTTATAAAATGTGTAATAATCTGAAACTCTTAAACTTCCAAACTGAGTGACGAAAACGCGAAATGAGAGAGGAACAGACGGTCACGGTGGAGTAAAGGTCGTCGGAGTCGCGAAATGAGGGAGGAACGGTGGACGACGGCGCGGTGGACGACGGCAAGGGTTTAGCTCAGGTTCGCAAGTATCCGTTCGCAACAGGGGAGGGAGAAGAAAGAGCGCAAAACTGAAAATGAAAACTGAGTATATTCATATATTTTAATTTTATTAGACCTTAGACAGCGCTTTTAAACAAAGCGCTTTCTAAGGTGGCCCTTAGACAGCGCTTTAAAAGCGCTTTCTAAGATTGGCCTTAGACAGCGCTTTTGTTTTTATTTTTTTAAATATTTAAGACCTTAGACAGCGCTTTCCTTAAAAGCGCTGTCTAAGGTCTTATATATTTTTTAAATTTAAAAGGCCTTAGACAGCGCTTTTAAGGAAAGCGCTGTCTAATATTTTCCATTAAATTTTTTTAAAAATTTAAAAGGCCTTAGACAGCGCTTTTCACTAAAGCGCTGTCTAAGGTCTTATATTTTTTTGCGCTTTTCCTTTATTAAATTAATAGATTCCGTGTTTTTGACCTATAGCAGCGCTTTTGTAATAAAGCGCTGTCTAAGGTGAGATGTTATAAGTCCTTTTTGTTGTAGTGATACATGGTAGCACCAACGCCTCTGAAGAATGTGTGTATGTGTCGGTGTCTATGTCTGAAACCGATGTTTAATTTAGTTATTTTTTCAAATTAATGCCAGCTTCAAGTGTCCTATTTGTCCGTGGTTCATAGATTTGGCAACAAACTTAAGCATATGTACTATAAAGTATAGCAACACGATGGAAAAATTGCGAGAAAGTAGTGTGTACCTTTGAAAGAGAAAGAGCGTCGATAATTGCTAGGAGGTCGTCGAGAAGATGAGAGAGGGTGGTCTTTTCAGGTTCTGGTGGTGGATCGGAAAGACCGTAGCCTCTGTAATCGGGATCGACAGTTCTGAATCCGGCAGTGGCGAGGGCAATCATCTGGTGGCGCCAGGATGAATAGCTGTATAATATAGGAAAAAAATAATAAATACTGCAAATAGACAAAATCACACTGAAATTTAAAACAATTATTTTCATTTCATGACTTTCCCTTAATATTCTCAAACTACTTCAAAATTAGAAATAAGAAAAGCAGAACAGTACATTCTGCATCTGTATCTACCATGAAGAACATTGAACCCATCACCAAAACCTAATTGAAAGATTCCAAAATCTTGTGCCAACCCATAAAACCCAAATACCTAATTACATAAAATAAGCCTAATGACCCGCATATCATTTTTTTCTTTCAACCGACTGCTATTTTCTAAATTATCAATACTCTTCGAGGGTCCTCCAGGTTGGAATTTGGATTGTACATAAGCACCTTTTTCATGGTACTTTTGATGAGATACATCAAATGATTCACTTGTGTTCTTAGATTGAAAAGTTCCTATCTTCTTATCAGCATCTTTGGCTTCTGACGTGGCAGCAGGGACATCATCACTTGATGTTTTCAAAGAGACAGAAGAGAGTAATATGGGTTTAGTATCAGCAATTTTCTTTTTGGAACTAACTCCATAGATATCTGATTGATTATGAGTTTTCAAGTCTTCATAGTGTTCATTGGGTACAGCCAAATTCTGTGAGGAATTACACACATTCCTTGCCTGCATGGAAGTTGTTTTCCCAGATGCTGACTTGCCCACTTCTATGTTTATTTGATCCATGGTCTTTAACATTTTCACCTGGATTCTTCACTATATCTTTTCTGCGCCTTTTCTTTGGTTGTTGGTCGGGTATTACAAGAGGTTCATCACTTGTAATATAGAAAGAAACAACAGAAAATCAACAATAATAATTCATAATTGTAAGACTCAATTTTTTTACTAAAATTTTCAACTAAATAATTCATGAAATATGTATAAAATTTGTAGACAAGTGTCGAGGAAAGAGTATTTAGCTATGAACCAAGAAAATTCAAGAACACAAAGAAAGAACATGAATAGTCTCTTCAAACTCTTCTTTAAATTACACCGAAACAGTGGTTTGTCATATTTTAGATCCAAATGAATAGTCTCTTTTGGTTAGAAATTAGTTGACATTTATAGGAAAACTTGAGTGAAATATGTAATTGTTCGTGATAAAAGTGGAGATGATGATAACAGAAGACTAAATCTGATTGGGCAAAGTAAAAATGATTGAAGTATTTTGGTGTTATAAATGGTAGCTAATAGAGTATCAATATTCAATTTCAAATATAGTACAAAAGAAAGCTGATAAAATTATTCCAATAGAATCTTCCAATTTCATAATGAAAATATAATGAAACAAAAACAAAGGGGATTCAGATAAAGGCGAACGAACAAGAATGCATGTAGATCTTAAAGCATTAGAAGTTAGATAGTACTAACAGTTAGTTGTTTGCCTTTAATATCTTTTCAGCCACTCACTAATAAAAAAATCATTACAAATCCTCAATTTGACTACTGATAATTGTATATAGAAAGAATGCATTACCTGATTAACAAGTACAACCCGCTGATCATGAAGCTGTTGAGTACCTTATAATACAACAGACTATTGAGTACAACCCGCTGATCATACCTGATTAACAAGTACAACCCGCTTTCCACCAAACACAACATAAGACAAACTATTGAGTACCTTATAATACAACAGACAAAACAAAACAAATCGCCACCGCCACCGCTAAGTGAGTTCCAGAACAACGCAAACAAACAGAAACTAAATACTGTATTCTACAACTACATTGCCACACAAAAAAAAAACACAAACCTATGAGAAAAGGTTGTTTATACTCGTCAATCGCAGAGGTAGTTGGTTGCTCTGTACCATATGGAATCCAGAATAATGAACCTCAGAGGAACACTCCATCAAATCCTCAACCGACTTAGTATTCATATGCACACAAAAAAACCTAAAAACATTCAAATTCAATACACAAATCAATCGATAAATCAATCAAAAAAATCAACCAATAAACAAAACAGTATTAGCCTCAAAATCTTCACAATGTAACTAATTAGATCAAACAACAAACAAGCAAACACATAAACTTTTAGCTACTTCAAATTAAATTCCAACAATAAAGCAATGCTTAATCGAGATCAAGTAAAGTATGATAAATTGAATCCGAAACGGGTTCAAACGAACGAAACAGTGACGATAACGAGATCCAATTATGAAATGAAAGTAACGAATGGTGATTGAAAAACGAACCTGATGATGATGATGACGATGATGATGAACTCGGAGAATGTGAATGCGTCGCTTTGCACTAGTGGTTAAGGGTTGAAATGTTATTACCATGCGCTTAGATCTGAGGGAAAGTGATGGAAACTCTTCAGTGAGGAACAATGTCCATGTTGTTTGATGACCGATTTAGCAGTTGAGTGACGAACGATGGAGCAATTGTGTTATGTGTGATTCTGATTTGGTACGATGGAGCGATTGAGCGATAAAGCGATTCAGATTCTTGTGGAATTCAGGGTTTAGGGTTTAGGATGTTACATGCAATTGTTTGGAACGATTAACATATTCAGAAATTGCTTGGAACGATTGAGAGAGATGAATATTCTGCGATTTTGCGAGTGCTTATAACGATAGAGAGAGATGATCAATGAGAAATTTAGATTAATTTTTTTATTGAATTTGGGAGGTTTTGCGTTTATTCATTTACCCCCTTTTAGTTTATGAAAACAATAATAATATTGTTTAACAAATAAATAAAAATAATAAAAGTATTTGGATGATGAATAATATGTCAAACAAAGAATAAAAAATTAGAAGAAATATGAATAGAGAGGGAATACAGAGATTTTCAGATGAGTGGAGGGAAATGAATTTTTTTAGAGTTTATTAGAGAAAAAAAGAGAGAGAAATAAAAAAATAAGTAGAGGAAAAATTAAAATATAGAAAAACTAAAATAATAAAAATAAGAATTTCAAATGAATTCTCATGTAGAAAAAACAAACAAAGATAGGTTTATATCCATGGAATCTCATATTATATTTTATTAATGTGTTTAGATTAATAATTAGAGTTGTTAAAATAAATAATTTTTTTGGCCAATTAAAATTTACACCTGTTTTACCTTTAACGGGAGTAATAGAGATTTGACTATAATAATAATTTTAATTTATTATAATATTTTTAATTTACACCTTTTTTTCAAAAATATGATGGCTATTGTCACGTGTTAGTAATTAAAATGACATTTTATTTACAAATTTGCCACCAGATTACTTATTTACACCCATTTTCTATATAATGAGTGTAAATTTTAAAATTATATTCGTCACTTTGTACTAGTGTCAAGTTTATTATTCACCTTATCCTGGGCGCCCAAGAGATAAGGTTGATTGGTTGGTAGCTATAAAGACAAAGCCAAGAGGGGCTGGTGATGATAGGCACACATTAGAGGTTGCTTTTCAAGTGCAAGAGTCACAAGTTAATGCAACAATTGAAGATGACCCAATTGATCACCTACCAGATAATGAAGTTTATGGTGTAGAGGTTAGTTTGTCAATGATACAAGAAAATGAATATGAAGAGGATTACAATGATGACGGTGAAGATGAAGATGGTGAAGATGAAGACTAATAGAATTTGGAAAAGTGTAATGATGAGGAGGGTTTAGTGAAGGCTACATTGAGTTGTGAGGATAGGCCAGGATTGTTGTCATCTATAGCAAGAGCACTAGGGTCCATGAAAGCCAAAGCCTTGTTCCTGTTAAGTAATAAACTAGACTTGAATGGATATCATATCATCTTAGTACGTAATCTACTTTAAGTATATAGTGGGATTTGTGTAATCCGCAGTTAGTTCTAGTTCATACATTCTGCACGGTGTTTTTCTTATTTGTTTTTCTGAAGATGCAATTTTGGATATGATGAAGAATGTATCATTCTAAAGGATAATCAATCTTGAAATTTATTTTCCAGCCCTGTCACCTGATGGATATTTTAATGCCCAGTCAATTGAAGACCAATTAGTTTTACTAGATTTTTTTCTTGTATTCAACTTTGCATATTAAAGTAGATGGCCTTAATCAACAATAGTTGCCATCTAATTTATGGTAAAATAAGAAATTTCTCTGTTGGTGCAAAAAAATTGTGGTTTTGATTCCCAATGAGAAAGGATTAGAGTATTACTATCAATGAGTGAATGTACTTAGAGGCGAGGCTATGCTGCACAGTTATATATGGGTTCGGCTTAAGGATGATGACCAGCTTAATATGTAAGGTGATTTAAACGCCAAAATCAAAGTTATGCAAATAGATGGTAGTAGCTGGCTGATTAGTGATATTGGAAAGCAGATGGGGAAGCTTTTACTTTGTATATGAATATCATATGCAACTTTTCATATGAAGTGTAAAATCAGGTGACAGATTAACAATATGGTTTTATTTTTCTACTATTTTAGTCCAATGTCTCTTTGTTCGATTGTATACTTGACCTAATAAAAAAATGATTGTTGACAATAGTATTTATTCATTGTTTGATTGAAGTACCATTCTGAAAACTGAACCAAATGGTCGGACCAGCTCAATGTGAACTGTTCTAGTAGGCAGTAGCTTATCCAGCCAATTCTATGGTAACTTCTGACAAAACTGGTATCAAGGTTTGAGTTCAATATTTTTCAAAAACTTTATCAATACACACATAGAAATCAATAAAAGAAAAACACTTGGTCTGCAACTAACACCATATACCGATTGTGGATTGGTGATTGGTCTGATGCTCAAAACATTGAAATTTCAAGGTAGGTTCTATTATATGAACATGTGCTACACAATTGTGGGCATACATTTCATGTTTCCATTAGATTAGGAAGAACCTTTCATAAGAAAAATGTATCAAGACATCATTAGAATTAGTTTATTATTTGATGAGTACGAATTGATTTTGATACCATCTGTGAGCATAAAGCAAAGAAAATAGAGGAGAACCCTTAGTAGTATAGAACATAAATGTCACAAACACCAGCATTGTTTATTTTTTTTATATCTATGATATTATACCTTTTGATAGGACAAAACCACTCATAGAAAAAAGGATGGCAAGTGTAAATGATCCAAATGTTAGAGCCACTGTCATATGCCATTTCTACTAACTGCTATGGTCAATATTTATATATCAAGTTAGAACACTGCCTGTTCACGTAATGCTATAAATAAACTGTAGACATACTACTATTGTTGATTCACTATAATCGACGAGAAGCATTTCTTCATATTTTTTCAGCTTGATTATTAGATATGTAACCTGCCTAATATTGTTGAGTGTGTTGCACAATCACAGGCTAGCCTACTATGTCATGGTAATAGGGTTACCCTATCTATCTCATTGGTTGTCTATGGTGATAGCGATGCACAAAATTGTTTTGCATTTTTGTAGGAATTTTCTTTAATGTCTTACTGTCCTTACTCCTTATGAAATTAAAGTTAATGATGTTTTGTGGAAGGCCATATTTTGCCCTCCGGAAATTCTCCCATCCTTTCTTTCTAGAACTTCTGTCCTAGTTGTCTTCTCTATTTCTTCAATTGGATTCAGTCTTAATTTCTGTACGTCTGATTGTTCTTATGGTTGATTTTTGAGTTATTTTGCCAAGTTTGTGTGCATCTCTATTTGGGGACCATTTGGTTTTAGAGTCACAATGATGTAGATATTAATAATATTGAAAATGAGTTGTTGTTGCTATGTGGATTATTGCTTCAGTGTACAGTTCTGTTTTGATTTAGTTGACGATTCGATGGTTGCTGTTATGTATGTGCGATGTCGTTGTTATACTGAATCTTGATTATGCATTTTCTTTCGATTCGGTTTGGTTTCGATTGAAAGTTTTAGTTCAAATTACAGATGCTGTTTTAGTGTTGTGTGTGACTTTTGGCTCGATTTCATGGCGATGAAAATCAGTTTGTATAAGCTGCTGATATGCGTTTGTTTTTCGAACCGATTTCATGGCGGTATTTTGTTATGCATGGTGAACAGTGAATACTATGGAATTATTTTGTGATGAGAAAAGCTGATGTTGTTTGTTTGCTAGAGCTGTTTTAATTCAGAACATTGCCAATGATCAAATTGAGTTTAATTTCGAATACGATTTCGTTGGGATGTTTATTGCTTCCTGTGGCTTATTGTTGTGTTCATGTGTAAAACATCACATATATTGAATTGTTGCCATTAACATTGTTTATTCTAACATGATTTTTACCATCTCCTAATCAATATCTATCTAGTTTTCTCAATATTCTGCACTATTTATTGTCACACGTATAAACTTTGTTCCGCTAATTTCAGGGTCTGTCAAAAAAACATGCTTTATGAATTTCATAGCATTCATGTTGAATTAATGATTAGAGTTGGGGCTAGTAATTTGTTCTGCAGCATAACGTTCTATCAATGTGCCTCAGAATGTATTTTAGGCTGCAAGTTTGATCCAAGGATGTAACGATGATATTATACAATTAGAAAGAAACTGCAAGGAAAAGTTGGGAATCCCCAATAAGTTTATGCATTTCTAGACAGAATTTGACAAGTGGTCTAGTAGATTACTGATGTGGGAACTATGAACAACCTAGGTGAAGTTGGTAGTGACTTTGAGATCCTACAATAATATAACTGTATACTCCTACTTTATTTCATCTTGCTCATTGCTATAAACCTTCAATACTATTTCAATTGATATTTCATGTCTAATATTCGGTGCACAGAATATCAAATATTCAAGGCATAAAATTTCTTGTTATTTCTTGTTATGAGTTTTTGTGTGTTTAGAGTTGTTTTTTGATTTATGAGATAAAGCTTATTGTTATTGTAAAATATTAATTCCTTGTTATGTTTTTTAAATTTTCTTTTAGGATGAATTTGAACGGAAAAAATTGGAGATTTTCTCTCAAAATTCAACTGTTTCAGGAGAGGATGAAGCTGATAGTCAACCTACTCTTGAAATGCCGCCTAATTTGGATATATGGGTGGAGTCATTTGGAAGGAAGAAAGGGAGGGTATTTGGTCTTGGAACCATCACTAGTGCAAAGTGACGAATATAATTTTAAAATTTACATCCCTTATACAAAAAACGGGTGTAAATAAAAAACACGGTGGCAAATTTGTAAATAAAATATCATTTTAAGTATTAGCATATGACAATAAACACCCTATATTTTTTTAAAATTGTGTAAATTAAAAACATTATTATAATAAATTAAAAACGTTATTATAATTAAATCTCTATTATATCTATTAAAGGAAAAACGGGTGTGAATTTAGATTGGCTGAAAAAATTGTTTATTTTTATAACTCTAAATATCAATCTTAATAAACCACAAAATATTTTATTAAGTATTAATTAGGTAAGTAAGTGAATTTTTATTAAGGTAATATTATGCAAATAAAATAATGAAAAAATACATAATAAATGACCACAATTTATTTGTAGATCAAAACCTATTTCATTTCTCTGAAACCTATTTTTCTCCTTTCTCTCATCACATATTCAAAAAACTCAGATTTCCATACCACACCTTCTTTTCTCAACAATCATACCTCACTTCTTTTATAAATCCATTTAATTAAATCTTATACGAGTATAAATTTAGTATATGATCCTAATACTCTCTCAGTAAGGGTTTATGTTTTGTAATTTTCTGTGTTCGATTTTTCTTCTCATCACTCCAAATTTCGATTTTCTAATTTATGGTTCATTTTATGTGGTTTAAGGAATCACGGTTCGGGATCAAAGGTCATTTTTATGACCGAAGAACATGCTCCTCTCAACATTTGACTTTGTCATTCGACTCATTCCATCTATTCTTGTTTGTAATGTCAAACTTATTAGATAACATTTTTACAGGATTTTATGGTTGTCTCTATTTGACTTCAAATTTTCTTATTATTAATATTATTTAATGTTCTTCTCTTTCTATATAATTCCTATGATTTTTTCGTTATCATAATTACAATCTTAATATTGTGTATTTACTATTTACGATGACGGTGATTCAATTTTCAGTTGCTGATTCTTGTGTTAATAATTTTTACGACAGTTAGAGATAAAATGGCTACTGCAAATATTGAATACGTTCTTGATTCAGTGAGAAAGGCTTTGGTTAGACAAGAAGATACAATTGTTTTTGTCTCATTGAGAGAGACAACTTGGCTCGACCAAGTTCCCTTTCAATTCTCGTACATATGATCAGAATTACCTCCAAATCCCTAGTTTTGTGGCTCGTTGGTTGAGTTTGTTTTATAGAATACCTAAATTGTTCAAGCTAAGGTTAATCATTTATGTCTTTTTTGTTTGATCTATTTGATTTTTTACTGACTTACTGATATAAGTACTTATGCGACGGTGTAAGAGAGTTTATGAGAATAATTTGTGTAAATAATGTGATTATATGACAGGCTGGAAGGTACGAAAACCCGGAAGAGAATCCCTTATTTCCAGAAAATTTACAATCATCACTTGTGCCGTGTTACTCTTTCACAAAGGTAATTCATTAAAAGAGATATGATTTACAAATTTCCTTGGCTCTTACAAATGATTTACTCTCCTCATGTAGTAGCTCCATGATGGTTGTTCCACTTGGTATTGCATGAGTTTCTCTTGATTGAACATGGGGTGTGTTGTAATAGTGGAATTGAACAAATTACGCAAATTATGTGTTTTGGTCAGTTTTATGTGTTTGTGATGATGAAAATGAAGAAAGGGAAAGTGTGGTTTTATAAGGGAGGTAAAGGGGATGTGAGAAAATGTAAGTGTGAGGAAAAATGTTGTGGACCTTAGGGTACTTAGTTTCTATGTTAATGTCGGAGGAGCGTGTTCTGTTTCTTATAGATGTTGTTTGTCTATTGTCTCTATATGTTCTCTTTCTGGTTAATTTGCAGCTATAATGGTTACTACTTGTAAGAGATGGCTGTTTGTCTAAGATAGGGGGACAAAATTCTGACATGTGACGCTTCTATTATTTTTCTTTTGCTCATAATCTCCTCCAAAATGTGTACATTATTCAACATCTTGAGAGTCAAAGATCCATGCTTTCTTCATCTAACTTCGTTTAATCACTATCATCATCATTATTATCATTCATAAAATTACTACTAGTACAATAATAGTTACTATCATTATATTTGAAGTGATTAATTCTAAAGTCATTTTTTAGTAATAGTAATATATCACTTTACCTAATCTAAATGCTAAGAATAAAGAAAAGTTTGAATAGTAGTAAGATTGAATAATATGTATTCTTATGACAGATACTAGTTGCATTCCTATACGGCTATATAACTTATGAGAGTGTAAATGAAACAGTGTGCATGGCGTTTGCAGAGTTTGTTTCTATGTTATAGAAAGTGCGAGTCAACAAACATTTATTGGCACATAAAAAATCAGAAGAATGAAATGAATAGGAAAATAGCGTAGTGAAGTATGAATAGAAGAATCTTGAGATAAAGCATTGACAAAATGGCAACAGGTGTTTGAAAGGCAGGGCAATTCTTAAATCGTATGCCTCAAACGAGTCTGAGCAATCTTACAAGTAATGGCATGTCCTTCTTCTCCCCATCCTTGAATTTTTTACCAGAATATTTTATCCTAAACTTGAATTTTTGCACGTGTTTGGTATGAATCAATGAGTTTTACTGACAAAGGAATATGCCTGATTCCTGCAAAATGGCATGGGGTAACATATGCCAAATTAACAAACTCAATGGTTCTAACAAACTTATATGTAACAGGTTCTATTTCAACTTCTTTCTCTTATTAATTATTTTGTATGCTATACAATTATAGTACTAAATTTTTTTGTATATTACAAAATCAAAGGAAGCTAGTTGGAGCAAGATTCTTCAACAATGCATACGAATCAGTCAACAGAAAACTCCCTCATTCGCAGCAAACAGCGTGCGACTTTGTAGGCCACGGTACACACACATTATCAATAGCAAGTGAAAACTTCGTACCTGGTGCAAGAATATTTAAGTAAACTCCTAAAAGGATACTAGAATAGTAAACACCCTTTTTGCATCTTTTTTAGTCCATGCCAAAAACAAAAGTTTTGGCATTTATTCAGGTTTCATTTACCAATTTCTTCTAACTATGATTGTCATTTAATTTAAAGTGACTTTGTATTGAAATGGTTTATGAATAAATGCAGTTTGGAGCATAATCTTCCTGATAGCCCTTTTGCTTCACCTACAAAAGATGCAGGAGTAAACTTAGTGGATCCTTTCTCAAATGGACCTTATGAGGCTATTGATTCAGGTGCATCTGCTAACTCTAAATTTGGCACTAATAGTAAATTACTTTCAACATCTGCATCTGCTCTTGATATGACCTTTTTTAAATCCTATAATAACTTCCAATTACCAAGGTACATGAATTTCAGCATCCATAAATTTTTGTTGACCTCTTAATGATCTTGGTTTGGAATTTGGATTTAGGTTCTCATCTGGCCGTGGAACTATTGGAATGTTTGCCCGCACTGGCAGACCGATCGGCATTTAGTTTTCCTGATGTTTAGGTAAAATTAATTTACCTTGGATATTTTAAGTTAATAAAAAACCCTCAGCTTAGTGTGTCTCTCCCATTTTGTTCATATAAGTATATGAATTTTGTACAAATCTATAGAGAATCAGCACCACTAAAGATGCCAACACCATCATCATCAATCATCAATACTATACTTGTTACTACCATACAAAATTCATAGGTAAAAATTTCATCTTACATGTAATCGAATAAATTAGTTTAAAATTCTAATTTACTTTATCTCCAATCAGGCAATCAGCATCCAAACAATCTCTACTTTTTATATGAATTTTCACGTCCTTACCCGTTACCATAAGCAAATCAAATAAACTATTATTAACTAAAAAACAATAGTTGTGAAGTGTAAGAAATTACCAGGAAATCATGGTCGATGGGGGCAGGAGAAAGGTTTGCTACAATTCTTGTAGTTTCTATAGTTGTGATTGTCCTCCTCTTTTCCTATGTGTATTGGATATGGAATAAGAGAAGAAAGGAATGTAATCTATTTTTAAGGATGGTATATCTGTAGATGTATAATATAATAATTTTTTTTAAAAGCCAAGAAAAAATATACACTTCAAAGCTTGTAAGTTAGTTGGACATGTGGTGCCAAGAAAATCCATAAAGAGAAATATTCAGGTGCCATCACAAGATCTCTTTACTCATTTATATTTCAATCTATAAATATATGACTATATGTTTGAGTTTGGTGATGTATAACATTGTGGTTCTATTACTGTTTTGCAATTAACAGTGGGTTAAACAGGAGTGCTTAATGTGACATCAATGTCAGAGAAATGATAAGAGCAGGGTTGTTAGATGCACTAAATGCAAACGGAAAAGGTTTTGCATACCTTGTTTCACTGATTGGTACAACTTTATTTACTTCTGTTTTACTTTTTTAACTTGATTCCTCACTCGTTGGTTATCTTGTTATTGAATATGATCTTGCAAAGTATGTGACTGTCCCTGTCATCAATGGTTTGACAGACTACAACCATCCTGTCCAGATAATGGTTGATGCCCTTACTATGATTGAGCACATTGGTCGGTTTGAAGGAACCAAGGTCAGCTTGTGTTTGTGTTGTTTGTCTTGAATTGTTTGCTTCTTTCTCTTTCTCGGTGGCACTAGTTAGAGAATGGTTATCTGCCCATATTATGTGATATACATGTCAGATTGTCTATATCGGAGATAGGAATAATATTGTCCACTCATGGTTGTTGTTGGTAGTTGTAATTCCTTTTCACTTTGTTTGTGCATGTCCAAAAGGTTTCGAATCTGATGCGAAAACAGTTGAGAAGGCAAGGAAGGCTGGAATCAGCAAGATTGAGATACGTCATTATCCCAAAGAAGTTGTTAGAGGAGTTGATGTTGTGTATTCAGATGTCTGGGTCAGCATGGAGTAAAAGGAAGAAGCTGAATATCGCCGTCAAGTATTTAAAGCATTTTAGGTACTTCATATAATATTGTAGTCATAAAAGATGGTGTTTTTGGGTAAAAACAAGACATATTTCTGCATTTATTTCGATTTGGTGGCACTAAATGTTGTGTGATGTGCCTAATGCATGTGGATCAGAACCTTATGGATGCAGCTGGTTCAAAAGCATTTTTCATGCACTGCTTACTAGCGGAAAGAGGGGTGGAGGTGACTGACAAAGTTGTTGAAGCTCCATATTCAATAGTCTTCCCTCAAGCTTAGAATTAAATGCATGCACAAAATGTTATAATGCTCCATGTACTTGGCAAGTAGCTGGTTAGATGATAAATTGGTCTAAGCATTGTTAGTGTACACTTGCAATAAATTGTTTTAGATGTTAGACTAGAGATTCTCATGTAATAGTTGGTTTTAGCAATTTGGGAGCATATTAAGTTGGAACTTGAGTGGACTTTTTATGATCAAAGGGTTAAGCTAAATCTTTTGGAAATGCTAGTATAAAACTTTATTTTCCCATTTTAAAATATCACTGTATGTCATTTTGATTCGAGGCATATGAATAATCTCTCGATTATGAATTTCAAAAGTATCAATTTTCCAAAATAGAAATACTTTTGAGTCTTATATATTTTTTAAATGTTTTGCATGTTGATTTCTCGAATATTCTTGATATTTTAAATTCTTGGTTGATATAATAAATAGATGAGATTAACATTGTCTAGTATATAAAAATATAGTATTAGTAAATATGTAGGGAATGATTGGCTAGAACGTAAACATTGCTTATTTTACACCCAATTTTTATCAAATGGAGTGTAAATATATTTGATTTAAATGCAATTAGTTAAACATTTACACCCTTTTTCTATAAAACAGAGTGTAATATGTTATATATATACACTCGTTTAAACAAAAGAAAGGTGTAATATACCATCTATAAATGTAAATATGTAAACATTTACACCCATTTTCTATAAAACAGAGTGTAATATGAAATATATTTATACCCATTTTCAACCAAAAAAAGGGTGCAATATAACATCTATTTACACCTGTTTTAAAACGGGTGTAAATTCGTCAGACATTTCTCACCCGTTAAATTCACACCCTTTAATAACGGGTGTTAAATATAAAAAAACGGGTGTAAATTAGTCTTTATGCACTAGTGCATTGCCAAGACTCTAGTTCCATTATCAACTCAACCAAGTCTTTCGGGTAACTCTCAAGAGGTTGATGATTTGAGAAGTCAAGTCAATGCTCTCAATGCATCATTGCAAAGACAGGAACAAGAGAAGTTGGAGATGAAGCAACAATTGCAACGACAAGAAAAAGAGATGATTGAAACGAACAATAAACTTTCATTATTAATGAATCATTTAGGATATGCTGCATCTTCTTCTCATCCACCTCAAGCCAATAATGAAACTAATAATCCAAGTGAAGATGATGTTGATGAATCAGATGAAGACATTAGTGAACACATTAGTAGTGAATTTTGATTTGGATTGTTTTTTTTTTGTTAACAACTACTTTGAAATTTGCATTGTTTTTTATTATTAATATGGTTGGATAAGTGATTATTATTAACCTGATTGTGTCATTTTTAGTAATGATAACCTAGAAGTACTTGTTATTGACTTTATAGTAATGTTTGGTTGCTTTAAAAATTTGAATGTGATTAGTGTTGCATTGGCTTATTCAAATTAGATTTTTATTTTTATATTATTGTTACTATGATATTTAACATTAATTATAATATTTTAAATATGAATTAAACACAATTAATAATAAAAATTAAAAACCTGAGAGAGAAATTACCTGCGAATTTACGTGCGGATATTAAATTTTCTCCGACTTTTCCGGCGAAAATTTCATTTACCTGCGGTATTATCTGCGATTTTAGTTGTTTTACCGACGATTTTTTCCTGTAACCTTTTCCTGCGACTTTTTCCTGCGACTTTACCTGCTAAATTAATTACCCATGAAGGTTTTAGCTGGGAACAGAAAATAGCAGGAAGAATCGCAGGTAACCAGTTTCCTGCGGAAATTTTGTCAAAATCCGTAGGAAACCAGAGTATTTCTAGTAGTGATTTAGAAGAATATTTGATCATAACTTGTGACACATACTGTATTTTTTTTATTTATAGTCATGAATTACATAAATATTGGATTTTGTTGGTTAATCTATTCACATGCTGGATATTCATTTATTAGTAAGTATTAAGTATCATAGGACTGGTCGCAAGCAATAAGCATAATATATATATATATATATATATATATATATATATGGGTTAAATATACAAACCCCCCTGCAATGTTAGCGAGTTCTCATTTTAGCCCCTTGTAAAGTTTTTTTTTTTAAAAACCCCTCATCTTAGTTAGATTCCCTCACTTAGGCCCCTGATTGCCACATTACAGCAAAGATTCTTTCCTATTGTTTGCGTGGCAGTCCACGTGGCATTTTTAATATATATATATATTTTTTTATTTTACTTTATTTTATTTTATATTTTTTTCTTTTTTTTGTTTTTTTTAATAATTTTTAAAATTTTTTTTTTCGTTTTTCTTAATTTTTTTATTTTTTTTTTCGTTTTTATTTATATTTTTTTTTATTTTTTTTATTTTTCGGTTTTGGACCTAATTTTTTTTTCGTTTTTTCATTTTTAAAAGATTACAGAGGGTAAAACCAAATATCGCTAACAATCTTAAAATTGGAAGAAAAAAAAATTGAGAGAATTATGCTTGCATGAGGGTGGTTTTGAGAGCTGGGAGAACAAGGTCATGGTGAGCATCAGTACACCATAACTTTGAAGTAATGAATAATTCGTAGGGATTTTTAACGAGGCCTTCCTCTAAAGCTTTTGACACAGCTTGGCCTAGAAGTTATTCAGTATTATACAAAAAAGCAGTATCAAAATGTCTGTAGCCAATGTCAATAGCATCAATCAAAGCTATTGGAGGAGGAGAAGTCGTTGTTCCATATCCTATCGATGACATCTTTTTTCCTGAATTTAGTACCACATCTAGAACTTTCTTTGGTTCCATCTTCTTTTTTCTTTTTTGTGTTCGTTCAAAGCACAAGTTTCACACAATTCACAATTTTCTCTTATGATATGAATGGTAACTTTGAGATTTGAGATAATATAATCGGTTTTATAATTTTTTCATTCGAGTATAAGTATGGCACCATTTGAGGCTTTGTATGGTTGGAGATGTCGAACACCCTTGTGTTGGCATGAAACGGGTGAGAGGACGATAGTTGAACCGGAGATGGTACAACAAACGACGGAGAAAGTGAAGTTATTCGGGAGAAGATGAAAGCTTCTCAAAGTAGACAAAAGAGCTATCATGACAAGAGAAGGAAAGATCTTGAGTTTCAAGAAGGTGACCATGTGTTTTTTAGAGTTACACCGGTTACGGGTGTGGGTCGTGCTTTGAAGTCGAAGAAGTTGACTTCTCGTTTTATTGGTCCGTATCAGATTACTTCACGAGTTGGTGTTGTGGCTTACCGTGTGGCGTTGCCTCCGAACCTTTCGAATTTGCATGACCTATTCCATGTTTCGCAACTTCGGAAGTATGTTCCGGATCTGTCACATGTTATTCCTATAGACGAGGTTGAAGTGAGAGATAACCTTATGGTGGAAGCTTTACCGATTAGGATTTTGGACCGTGAAGTTAAGAAGCTAAGGGGCAAGGATATTGCGCTTGTGAAAGTAGCGTGGGGAGGCGTTGCGGAAGGCAATATGACTTGGGAACTAGAGAGTGGGATGCGAAAGTCGTATCCGGAGTTGTTTCTATCAGGTAATATTTTCGAGGACGAAAATTTCTAAAGTGGGGGAGAGTTGTAACGCCCCGATTTTGATTATTTCCATTTTGTCGAGTCTTTTATTTAAATTGAGTGGTAAATTATTTTATTTGTGAAATTGGTGTGTTAAATGTTATTTTACCATTTTTGAGAGTTTTCGGGGGAAATTAGAATGGAGGGTATTTTAGACTTTTCCCAATTAATCATAAGTTAGAAATTTATTGGAAATAGAATTATGAGAGAAAAGAAATAGAAAAGAAAGAAAAAGAGATAAGAAAGGAAAATAGAAGGAAATAGAAAGAAAAGAGAAATAGAGAGAAAAAGGAGAGAAAGAAAGAGGAGGAAGAGAAAAAAAGAGGAAAAGAGGAAAACTTAGGAAATCATCAAGAACAATCATCTAGCAAGTTTGGAATCCGGGTAAGGGTGTGAAATCTTGTTATCTTATCAATGTATATGATTATGTATGATTATGTTGTTGTTGTTGATTTTTATGAGTTTTGGGTATAAACCATTTTTTGAGAAATTGATTAGAAATTGATCCAAATGTGTTAAAACTCTTGTTGTTTGTGATCTTGGTTGTCTATACATGTTTGATATGTATTGTTACACTTCAAATTGTTGTTTTTCTGAGGTTTGGATGATGAATTGGAGGGTTTTGGGGTGGAAAACGCAGAACTCAGTTCTGCAGAATTTTTCTGGGTTTCCCCTGGCCATACGCGTACGGGGCATGTCCATACGCGTATGAGCCAGGCGTTACGCGTATCATTGGCCTGTTTTTGGGTCAATACGCGTATGGAATGTGGCTTTTCCCGGCCCTCTGGTGATACGCGTATGGGCATTGGGCGTACGCGTATGTTTTTGAAAACGTGAATTTGTGAAGGAAAATGGTTCTGCCCATACGCGTATGGGCATTGGCAATACGCGTATGGACAGGAGGAATGTAAAAATGGGATTTTTCAAAATGTCGTTTTCGTTTTCGTCCGTAACTTTTGTTCCGACTATCCGATTTTTACATTCTTGGTGTCGTTGGAAAGCTATTGAGCTGTACTTTCTTATTATGATGATTTGGAAATTGTTAGCCGATTTTATTATGTCGGAAAGTTGGGAATAGTGATATTTAACGACTTTTACCGTTTTGACTATGTGTTTGAATGTGAATCATACAATAGTGCATTGATGTGAATGTATATAGATTGTATGTGATTGTATGAGAAGAATGCATGAATATATTGTGAATATGTATGCATTTCAAGAATGTCTTGAGTCATTTTGCATGTGAAGCATCATGATGTGCATTCTTGTGTTGAGTGATTCTAATGAGAATCCGCTATAACGTCGTGTGCCCATGTGGGGTGTGAGCGATGATTATAGACGATCGTGTGCCCGTGTGGGGTGTGAACGATCGGGTCGTGTGCCCATGTGGGGTGTGAGCGATCCATAAACATTGTGTGCCCATGTGGGGTGTGAGCAATGGGTGAACATCCACTACGCCAAATAAGCTATTTAATAGCGCTTTTTTTTGTTTTTGATAGCACTTTAAAGCGCTATTAACCGCGGCGCTATTGTAAATGTTTTTTGTTTAATAGCACTTTTAAAGCGCTATTAAAGTACCAGTTTTTAATAGCATTTTGAGAAAAGCGCTACCGAAGTGGGTATTTTGCGCGTTTTTTGATAGCACTTTCAACGAAAGCGCTATTATAGAGCACATGTTTGATAGCACTTTCAAAATAAGCGCTATTATATGGCACATGTTTGATAGCACTTTCAAACAAAGTGCTAACATATGGCACATGTTTGATAGCACTCTCTCTTAAAAGTGCTATTATAGGATGTTTTATTAGTAGCACTCTCTACAAAATGCTATTATAGTACACATTTTTTTTTACACAATCATTCTTTTGGTTTGCAAATATCAAAAAGATACATTCAATTCAATACCAAATAACGCTTGAAGTTACTCATTGCATACATATTATGATCCATCAATACCAAATAACATTTTAAACCAAATCCACTTGTTTACAAATATCATAACATATATTGAGGAAAGATAAGGGCTATTGTAGTACATATATATATATATATATCATTTGCATTTTATGACATTAGAATTCATAAAAACTAATGATTAACCAACTAAAATATTTGACATCATCTAAAGCAACTAAAATCTATGCCATTTGCAACTAAAATATTTGAAACAGTATGCATTGCCTCTGTTGTGTGACGTGGTACAGACATCTCTTAACTCAAGGGAGCAGTGAAGGGCTCATGGTGGTTTGGATGTCTATTTGAACCTTCTTGAGGAAGGTTGAACAAGCACTGCTAAAGAATGATGCAGTTCAGAAGCTGGTGAAGTTCTTTTAGTGCTGTCCAGAGTAGAATTTTGTACCACTATTCAATCATCACAAAGGAACCTGCAACAGACCTGCTAAACCACCATAAGTTCCAAGTCAGTTTCATAAGATTAATAGTTGTTCAATTTCATATATTTCACAAACAGTCCATTTCACTGATTCTTTCCATAATAGTCCATAAGCTAGTTCATTTGAACATTTCATTAACTATTTTCATCATTAATATAACTGGTTCATCATCTCAGTTTCATTAAACAATAAAAAAAGTGCATTAACATTTCAAAGGGGTCTCATTCAAAACAACTCATGTTCACATTAAAGTTCTAACAATTAACTAACTCAGTTCCTTAACAAACATCCATAACATCTCCACTGCATAAGAATTATTTCGAGGCTTCCAACAGGTTTTCCTATAACTTAATGCTAACAGAATTTCATAACTGGTTTTACATACAATGAGCTGCTAACAGAAGTTAAATATAATCCTTCACTAATCAAAATTTTCTAACTCAACTCCAACAAACCTAACCAAATCGTAACCGTAGTAACAGAATTCACAACCAACTCCACCCTAACTGTCATAACCAATTCTCCAACTGCAACTAACTAACTAACCAAATTCACTAACTCAATCAAACACTTCTAACAGTGAAACTAACTCTATTAACTCATCTAACTATTTTTCTCTTGAATTCAACAAACCCTGCCCGGATCACTGCCCAATTCAATTGCGAAATTCCTCTATATAATCTCATAGAAGAAGAAGAAGTGTTCGCAGATAAAAAACTAGAAGAAGTGGGAGATTCTGAATTTTTACCGCAATTGTGCACTTTATCTTATCCCAAGCTCTGACATTGAAAGAAACCTGCTCAAGTATCATTCAACTACAAATTAAGAAAGGAACACCAGAAACTACTGACACCTTAAAGGGCCTACATCACTTCAAATGAAACAAAATTATGATTCCCAATCAAGAACTTTCCCAGTTCAGTGAATCATAATGTTTTGGTTAATGCTCCAATTGTTGAAAAAACCAAACAAAAAACTGGAAAGTAAGAAATATGGTCTAGGTCTGGAGCATTTTCATTATCATATTTTAATCATATATTGTTTTTTCCGTTTTGAACCAGTATCGTTGAATTAGGAAAATGTGAATATTCAAGTTCATCACAACCTTACAAAACTGCAAAGACAATAGTAAAACTATTAATCAATGCACTACAACAGAGAAAATTCCATGTGACGAGGAAGTAACAACTTTGAATAATGGAATCAAAACAACCTTGAACTGCCTATACAACCCTGTCATGCAGTGATTCATGATAGTAGGTTGCTCTTATACTCTAAAGAAAAATGGAATTAAAATATAAGCCAATACATCATATCACACTCTTTGCAAGGCCACGATATTCCCCGTGGACAAGATAATTTGAAAGAGCAAGAATAGACCTAGGAAATTTTGAGAGAACAAGGGGGCAAACCTTCTCAGGATCATGTAATGCTATCCATATACTTGTTGCAACCTCAGTATTCTGGGGTAGAGAACGATTAGAAACAGCAGGGATGCACTTGACATCATTTAAGCAGGCCATTCTCTCGCGAACATCTTTTGCATAAACCCCATAAAGTGCCCTTAAAATTGCAAATTGAGAGCTGATATAAGCATTGTTACAGAGATACATAACTCAAACAAAGAGATAGAGCAACGCAAATAGAGAAAAGAATACGTACAGAAGCAACTTCTTCAGGCTAGAAACCAAGACTCAACTCATTTAGAGCAGGTCCTATTGATGCTTGAAAAGCTGGAACAACGCCAAGGACATGGTAAAGAACCTACAAAAAATAGTTTTAATAAGATGGAAAGCAATTGGTGAAACAAAATAGATGAGTAAATAATATATGAAATGTAGAAAATATTACCGACAGCGTTTGAACTCTAGGAAGAGGTAAATGAGCATCCATGTGTAAGTAAATTAACCGAAGCACTGCTTCGTGAAACTTTGTTTTCTTTGAGCACAGAAGAATTCTTTCCATTATCTATTCAGAAACAGAATTAGAAACATAGAAGCCTTGCTAAATTGATTAATTTGTGTGTAAAATTATAATTGCTTACAGGGAATACAAAAGAAAAAGAATCAACTGGAAGTGCTCCTGATTTACACGAAGTGGATAAGCCATCTATAATTCGCTCAAAAAGGCCAAGGGGTGGCCTTTTGTTGACTTCCTTTTCAACAACTGATGGAGCAAGATCCAACAGATGATGAACTTCATCAATCACAACTAGACGATATATATAGAGTTGCATATCATTTTTTTATACTGCAACTATAATCTAAAAGATGTCACAAAATCATGACAGCAATTGACAGACTTCACCAGCTAAGGTTCTGGTTCAACTTCCAGCACCGGCGAATTCAAAAGCTATGATAAATTCGTAAATGACACTAACCTAGTTTTTACTACATACAACTCTGTTGATAGCAACAACAAACTCTCTCTTTCTTAAGCTATGACAATGAAACAAGATCGCAATCAATTTGAATAATTAACAACTTATTTCTATGAGGCATTTAATCGAACATCTAACATTCATATCAGTTACAAGAACATAAAAAATATCAATGCTAGTATGCTTGAAGACATACCTGTGTTTTCCTTCGAAACAGTAATTCTGGTGCAAATGGAGCTACAAGCTACTACTACATAAGTATTAGCGTCGTTGTTGTTTGAATAGAGATTAGGAGAAAGTCACACAACAAATCAATGTTGATGTAGGGGTTGAGCTAACTCAAATGGATGGACTTTTAGGGTTAGAGGTAACACAGTAAATTGATACAATTTTAAGGTTCCACGGAACAAAATAAGGCGTTGAAGATAGTGAACTTTGAATTAAAAGAAAAAATTTGAAATTTCTATAAGATTGGATTAACTTGTTGTAAGCAAGAACTAAAAGAATTCTTCATCAATTTCAAGATGCAAAGCCAGAAAAAGGTCCAACAAGATAGATAACCTGGAAGGTACCCCAATTCTCACAAGCTTCAACAATTTTGTTACAAATTTTTGTTCTTCGGCAAACTTTATGAAATAAGTTGTGTCTAGTGACTTACTTGTCAACCGAAATCTATACTCAAAACATATGTTGTGAAGTGTTTGCTGCTGAGTAATGGCTTGGTCCATTCGACTAAATTTTGTTCCCCATATGATAACTGCATATTATCACCCTATTTTCCATCAAATAAAAACAGAGAATCTCAAGCAGTTCACAGAGTTTTTGGAGTTAGCAAACATAACAAAAAAGGTCAAGAGTTGTGAAGAAACAAAAAGAAAAACAGTAGTGGAATCATTGATTTGGGAAGCATTGTGTTGACAAAAAGATCCTGTAAATGGTTCTCTTGGAGCATATAAAAAAGTTCCAATGAGTGTAGAAAAGTGTTTGAAGAACTTAGAATATTAAAAGAGCAAAATCGATTATTGCACATGCAAAATAATCAAGGGTTAATACCAAAATTGTCTTAAGAGCTTCCTCATAAGCAGGCCAGTTGTGCTGAGGTGCATATCTTACTATCTCATTAATTGTCCATCCCTACATAGCATCAAGAAACACAAGTCCCTAGCAGATAAGGAAAACCTCAACCAATAAAAATAATCAATTTTCAATTAACATAGCAACTAGCAAATGTTTAAAATAGCTTATTTGGCATAATAAGAACAGTAAAACCTGACCCAACAACTCAAAGAACAAACTACCTCTGCCAACACAAGAAACAAAATCATGCACACAACATACAGAAACCAAAATGCATTGTTTATCTTCTTCTATAAATACAATGCAAATTAAAAAAGAACAATAGTAACACAACCTAAATCCAATCAAAAGAATAACAGCAACTGAAAATATGTTAAAAACAGTTTTAAGAAATAGGTCATAAGTTATTTCTACAAGCTCTTCCACAAATACGTATGCTAATAGATAAAATCAATAACTCAATCCTATGTCCTAACAAGTCAAAAGTAATAGGAGAAAAATGTCTTACTTAACAGCTTGGTTGATGACTTCAAAAGGGTTGGTGCCAGCATGCATGCAAACCATGTGAAGGCCTTGATTAGTCTCAACAGCATGATCACCTGCAAAACCAAATCACATACCAAAAGGAGTTTGTTTGGGATACCACCTTATATATATTTTCTCCAAAGATATAAACTCCATTTGTTCATTCAATCCATTGAGAATTATCCAGCCCCAATTCTAATTGCTTTAATGACCGCTCCACCCCACAATTTTTGGCAGACCGGAAGAAATTGAATTAACAGTAAACATGCCTAAATTATAAATTTCATGCTTTTACACCAAACCAAACCAAACCATTTTCCACATGATAAAGAGTTAGTTACTCACCACTCTCAAAGCAAATATCAATCTCGCTTTTCTCATTCCCTTGTAGAACAGATCGAAACGGACCTTCCAATAGAGGAAGCAAAACAATATAAATAACTGGAGAATTCTCCTCCTCCCCTTCCCTGTCTTTGCTTTCTATAAGCATAAACTGAGTCTCCAGAGGAATATCCCTCCCACAAGTTCCCATTCTCTGTGTCATCCACCATAACTTGAATCGGAAGCAACACACAAACCGAAGCCCCCTACAAGTAAAGTACAAAGTTATCATTAAATTCGACTCCGCAACAATTAACCTGAAGTTGTGAAAACAAGAAGAACTTACTCTAAGATTCCGATGGGAAAAACATGGAGACTTTTGGAATCAGAAGCAGTTGCACCGATGAACGCACCGCCGGTAACGAGACCATGACCAGAACCTGGAGTAAGCACAACATTTTCCGGAACTCCTTTAAGTATAGTCTTGCCATGAACAACCAAGTTTTCATCATTAACAGAGATTTTAGGTGTCACCGTCATCTTTTAAAAACTTAATCACTCTGTCATCAATCATAGAAAACAACAATAAAAAATCATAACTTCAGGCCTAGGGTACTTGAATATCTAAAAATTATGTACTTGAAACATTTCAGCAACTAAAGGTAAAGAGAAAAAAACGAGTAAAATCTGAAACTTCAGCAGCTAAAGGTAAAGAGAAAAAAACGAGTAAAATCTGAAACCAACAGTTAGGTAATCTTCAGGCCTAGGGTACGTGGAGACAATAGTAGAGGCCTTCGGAAGAGTATCCTCTGCCGCTTTAACTTCGGCATCCACCACATGATCGACTCCATCGCTGGAATCCGAGCAGAAAAAAAAGCAGACCTCCCAAATAATGATGGTTCCGGCTCAAGCCGCTGAGGGATCTCAGTACTCTAAGAAACGGCGACGCGAAGTCTGCTGCGGGGCGGAGCACCGGTATTGCGGCGAGGTTTAGGCGGTGGATGCAAGAGGATGAAATGAGTTTCAACATTGGATTTGGGGAGAGGATGAAAGAATCAAAGAATTTCTGAGAAGAAATGCAGAAACGGTGTTTGAGAAGAGAGTGAGAAACGATGTTTGAGAAGAGAGTGAGAAGCAATCTTAGGGTTTCGATTTCATTTATACAGTGGCATAGAAACGTGTTTTGATTTTTTAATTTTATTAATTTCATATTATAAAAACAATAGCATTTTATGTATAAACGCTAACATAGGATAGTTCAATAATAGCGTTTTGTCAAAAGTGCTATCTTAGTGTATAATATTAATAGCATTTTGTAAAAAGTGTTATCTTAGTGTTCAATATTAATAGCGTTTTGAGAAAAGCGCTATCTTAATGAAGTTTAATAATAGCACTTTTCCACGAAGTGCTATCAAAATCACATTGTTTGTATTCTTTAATAGCGCCCGACCATAAAGTGCTATTATAGATGTGTTTTTTCCTTTTTAATAGCACTTTCTTTAAAAGTGCTATTAAATCAGGCGATACAAAAAATCAATTTTGGCATAGTGATCGTAGGCCCGACGGGGAGTTACATTGGTAACGAGCGATGGTTCTAGCAGAGTTCCTGAGTGAACTAGTGATGATTGAGTCGGTACCGCATTGCATTTGCATAGAGTCGTGAGTCGGTCTCTATGATTTGCATTTATCATCTTTATAATGATGCATTGGTGAATAAACATAAATGTGTATGTTTATGAGGAATGCTTGAGAATTGTGAAAGTATGCATGATGAATATGCTTAGTTGTGTATATATATATACACAACGTGATGTATATGAATGAATTGTGATAAATTGTGGTGAGAATGTGGAATCTGTGTATTTTTATGCTAAGGTATATAATTATATGCATTGTTATTATGATACTATTTCTCACCCTTCTGCTGTTTTATGATGCTCTATGAGGCATTGCAGAGTAGGTATGCTATAGGTCTTTTTGTGAAGCGTGTCTTCATTCTTTTGGTCGGTTGGCTCTGATATGTAGCACCGGGTAGCTAGGATGTATATGATTCTTTTGTGATACATTTGTACATGTATCTTGTTGCTGAATATTTATGTAAACATGAATTATGTTGTTGGATTATATTCGATGAGGTATATATATTTGATGTATTTCAATGTTTGGATTTTCCGCTTTTATTCTAAATATTGAGATGTGGGTGTAAGGACAAAGTTCCTCTGTTGCAAAGTTACCCCACTGTTGCATATCAATGTTTGAGCAGGTGTTGTATGTTTTAAAATCGTGTTTGATGTGACGCGCCTCTTTTATACCATGTTTATAATTATACTCTGGCGAAATGTTTAATATGTGCCTAAATGATTATGTGATTATTTGGGGGTATAGAAAGGGGGTGTTACATGGACTGCCACACAAGCAATAGGAAAGAATCTTTGTTGCAATGTGGCAATCAGGGGCCTAAGTGAGGGAATCTGGATATTAAGAGGGGGTGTTTAAAAAAAAATTACAAGGGCTAAATTGAAAACTCGCTAACATTGATATATATATATATATATATATATAAGTTTAAATTAGTTTTAGCATATTTTAAATTGACCTTTTTAAAATTAATTTGAAAATTGTATCGATTTATACAATGATATTTTTGTGTAAATTAGGACGGTTTAAATTGAAGTAATTTGTAGTTTATTACGTCGGTTGTAGTCGACGTAAAACTTGAAAATATTTGTTTATTATGTGAAATGTATGGCATTTGAAACCGCCACTATTTTCAAACATAAAGCCGCCACTTTTAACCGTGCATAATACGGCGGTTTGCACGGCGTTTAAATTTAAACCGCCATAATTTTCCTTGCGACAGCCAAATTTACAGTGTTTTTAAAAACGTCGTATTTGTTAATTGTGGCGGTTGAAACCGCCATAATCTTCTTTAATTAACCGCCACAATTTACTCTCTTTTTTTAGGGTTAGGCAATTCAAGAATAGCTTTGGTGTAGATCATCATCATGTAGGTGTTACCTTCAATAAAAATCATGCCTTTATGGACAAGGGAATCCACATAAACCTTATACCCTCAACAAGACGATCCTCTTCCAAATTAAATTCAAACCCAAGGTGCTCGACAATTTGGGTAATCATACCCCCCCCCCCCCCCCCCTCACACACACACACCAAAAAGGCTTTGGTGGCCGCGCGAGTAACATTTCCCAAGTAGTTGGCCGGAAATGTTTTCGTGTTATTCTTTATGTTGTTATGCAGATTCTCATATAGAGACTAGTAAGCAGTAGCTTTTTTGGAGAATGGTATAGTTGGCCTCTTCACTACGTTTATTTTATGTTTTTTGTTGTAACTTATCGGCTTCTTAGTTTTATGTGTGTCGCTCTGATAATGTAACACTGGGTTAGGTAATACTTTTTTTTACAGCGAGATATTGAATTAATAATTTAATGATTTATTAAAGCTGATTTTATAATTATGAGACAATTTGAATTGTTATGCTGAGAAATATGGCCCCCTTTAGATTATTTTATTTTGCATGTTTTATAAATTGTGTGTTGGGATTTAGGGTGTCACATAGTCGGTATCAGAGCAAGTCGGCCCATTCAGTCTATGTTTAGTGAACTTCTTTATACCTTGGTGTGTGACATGTGTGTGAACAATGTCGATGCTTGTTTTCATTAACCACTATTTACTTTACTGTTGCAACTAATTTTATGGTCGGTTGTGTAGGAAGAAATAGTTTGTGTTCTGAGATCAAGCAGTTCATAAGATATTAGGAAATTCGTCGTTTCTCAGTGCTAGTCAACAAATGCATAATTTATGATGAGGATCTAAGAGTCGGATCTGCTGAGTATGCATGAGAAGAAGAGTGGGAATCAGAGTCATAGTAATTCATATGTGACTCCAATTACTAAGGATAATTAGAAGCCTCGGTCGGAGGCCACAAGCAGGAAGAAACAAGTGGGAAAGACATTTCTGCTTCTCTAAGATACTTCAAGTGTATGGGTTAAGTCATCATGCCTCTGAGTGCAAGAACCCCAACCTAACATGTTTCAAGTGTGGAAAGATAGGACATTATGCTGCTGAGTGAAAGAGTGCAACTTGTTTCAACTGTGGAGAGTCGGGTCACTTCAACACCCAATGCCAAAAGTCGAAGAAGGCGCCAGATGTCGCGGGGACTAGTGGGAAAGTCTTTGCTCTTGGTGGTGTTGAGGCCTCGGGACCTGATAATTAATTCTAGGTATGTGGATCATAATTAATATATCTTTAGTTGCAATCATCGATAGAGGTAGCGTGACGTGGGAGTTAGCGAACCTGGTGAAAGAGATTTATCCATAGTTTTTTATCAAGAAATTTTCGAGGGCGGAAATTTTATAAGTGGGGGAGAGTTGTAACACATCGGTTTTTATTATAATATCTTATTAATTATTATAATAATTTTTATTTAATTTAAGAATATCTTTGATAGATTAATTAATATTATATGGGTTAATGAGTAGTTGGGTAAAATTTACTTATATTTTTAATAATCAACTTATGTAGAAGTAGAGAATATTTGTTTTAGTATTAAATTAGGTTTCAAATAAAAATTAAAGAGAATTGGTAGAATTTACTTAATTAATTTAATAAATTAATTGGTAGAAATTGAGAGAATTTGTGAGTGGGTAGTGAAATAGAATTTTAAATAAAAATAAGTAAGTGGGTAGAATTATGAGGAATTAAGGGAATTATTGTGATTAATGAAATAAAAATAAATAGGGTTTTCTGTTTAAGTAGAAGGGAGAACAGTAAAAAGAGAGTACGTAGAAGTTTTGGAAAATAAGGAGTAAAAAGATAGTGGAGGCAACCCTAAGAGAGTTAGTGAAGAAAAGAACATCCATAGCTAAAGTTCAAAGCTTTTTTGTAAATTCATGGTAAGGGGGGATAATTATTTAATATATGGGTGTTAAGCATGAGGGGTAATGGGGAGTCTTTATCCTCTTTCTATTTGTCTCTTTTATGTTTTCCATATTGATGAATGAATTGAACCTTGAAACGGTTTGTGCAAAACCTCTTTAGGTTGTTGTTATTAATCATAATCTTTGTGCTCTTTTAATTTCTAAAATTATATAATGTGTTTTAAAATGTTATGATTGATGCCATAGAGTTCTCTATTGATATGGATGTTATTAATTAACATGAAATGTGTTGGGATTTCGTCATTGATGAGTTCTGAGTTGTGATGAGAAAATATTGTTGTTGCTAGCAAATGTTGTTGTTGCTGAGTTTCAACCTCCATGAGAATGAAAATATAAAAATTTGAAGTTGTTGTAGAGATAAAAATCGCAAAATGTCAAAAAGTTAGAAAAATCGGGAAAAGTTGAAAATTCTGCCAAAACCAAAAATCGCATAATCACAATCAGAGCCGCCCCGGCAAATTGGACTCACGTCGGAGGTCGGCGGCGGGTCATCAAAGGCCCACGCCGGCTGCGGTGGTCGGTGCGGGTCTAGCGGTGGTTGGCGACAATGGGCTTTATTGTCCTGTTCGACAAGTTTCGAGTCATTTTTGTGTTGTGTTTTTTACACTTTTTATGTTTAGATTAAACTATTAAGTGATGCCTATAAATTTTTTTAAACGCTTAGTATCATATCAAAACATTATTTTAAATTTAAGTAAAAGGTAAACTTAAGGAATCAAAAGGGAAAGCTTGGAAAGGCGAAAGATTTTGGGCGTATAGAGTAATTTAAGGAATTTGAATATATTTATAAATAATTGATATTTAAGCTATAGATGTGTTTAGATTTGAGTTTGATAAGGAATTGGGTTAATTTTGGTTTTGTTCTCGAGATTTTAAAAGATATGCCTATAACCCTTAAACCTTGAGTAAAAGTCGTTAGAGTTAATGGTGAATTATTATGGTGAGTTAATTATTATGTTCAGTTTATGGTGAATGATTCATGAAGAAGAAAAATGTTAATTTTATGCTGATATGTTTTCGTTCAGTGGAACCATTAATGTGGCCTTGCATTTGTGATGATATATGATGAGTTTTAAGTTCGAAGGAACCAGTGGCGAGGATTGGATTTAGAGAATTGTGGATGACGATTTGTATTGTTTGTTCATTCATGCCCCATGTATATCAAAGATAAGTAGGAATTTGATCAATGATGAGTAGGACTTCGGTCCAGTGACGAGTTGGATGATTCAGTAACACACCTCTGAATATCCAAAATACTAGAACCACATGAATGGAACTAGAGGAGATGAATGTATTGCATACATAATTGCATTTGTTGATTAATTATTTTGTGGTTGGATTTGTATGATTGATTTAACTATGATAATATACGACCCTTGCCGTTTATACACCACTGATATATGGAATACATTTCTCACCCCTTTTTTGTTTGTTTATATGTTGTTCTTTATGCAGGTTATGCATATTCTCATGTAGAAACTAGTGAGCAGTAGATGTTTCACTACAAGAAAAATGCATTTTAGCATCAATATTTTAGCGTCGGCCACGACTCCGACGCTATTAGTGGCTATGTAGTGTCACCGAAAGCGGACGCTAACATGTTTTTTTATTTGATATTTAATTTTTAATATGTCTTGCATAATGACGTCGGCCAACACCGACGCTAATGAATTTCTAAACCAAAATTATTATTTATTTTTTATTTATTATGTTATAAAAAACCTAGCGTCGCATGAAGGCCGGCGCTAAATATTGATGTGAAATAAATTCATTCCCCACCACTTTTTTCGTTTCCCTCCCTATTTATTTATCTTTTTTATTTAATTTTATTATTTTATAAAAACATTAGCGTCGCATAATGGTCGACGCTATATTGGAGCGAAATATATTTCATTTCCCACCACTTTTTTCTTCCCCCTGTTTATTTATATTTTTTATTTATTTTTATTATTTTTTTAAACATTAGCGTCGCATAATGGCCGACGCTAAATTGGAACGAAATATATCTCATTTTCGTTCTAACTCATTTAGGGTTTTTTACAGCAGAAACGTTCTAACTCGTTCAGTCTCACGAAGCTTCTTAATCTTCGCTTGATTTGGTGTAAGTTTCTTCGCATTTACTTTAGTGTTTTGGTGTAATCTCCATTTTGATTCGTTAATCACCATATTGTATCTTCTCATTTCTTTCATTTCACAAAATTTCAAGGGATCGCTTTAAGGGTTCGATTTGATCAGGAAATAGCTTTAAGGGTTCGATTGGCATACTCTTCATCAAAGAATTTGATTTTAAGGTTAGAATCTGCGTTTCTTCTTGTATATTCGGTTCGATTCTTCATTTCTGTTTGAATTTCAGGAACTTATATGTGCTTAAATTAACTATTTTCATACAAGTTGTTTTTATAAATTGTTAATTTCAGGAACTTATATGTGCTTAAACTGTTTTCGTTTCGGTTTGAATATTTCTGATGTTGAACCATACACATGTTTCAGAATTCAGTTAGGGTGAATTAGAATAGAAAATAGTTGGTTTGGTTAGGATTTTGTTATGTCAGTTAGTTGAAGTTAAGAGATTAGCTTGGTTAGGAGCTAGTTGAACTATTCTGTTATGTCACTAGGAATGTCTCTTATGTTGAATGGCTTGTGTGAATCTCTGCAATGTGCATCTTCTTTTTGTGTGTATGTGTATCTTCTTTTTTCACTAATGTTTCCTATGTTGAATGGCTGGTGTGAATCTCTGCAATGTCGATGAGCTTGTATTGTCGTGTGCCTTCACTGCAACTCGTGTGTTCTGGCTTTTGTGTGTATGTGAATTTTTGGAACGTGATGCTTGTTATCTCGTTTGAATGAAACCGTAAAGGTTGTTTGGAACGTGGTGTTTTGTCACTTCTGATTTTGGAACATTTTTTAATTGTGTCTGACCATGCTTGATATGGTTTTGGAAACAAATGGATGATGATATTGAGTTTACTTTTTTTATACGAGCATGTTTGTGAATTGATTGATACTGTTTTAGAAAGTTTCTAAATTGCTGTGAATTTAAAACGTCATTTACCCTTTGGTTCAGACATGTTGGGACAACTTTTATAAAATTTTGAAGTGTGTAGAGTTGGTTGAATATCACTTGGGAGAAATTGCTTTTAGCTGGGCATACGGCTATAGTGAAATTGATTTTAGTTTCACAAAGTGAATAATGTTTTTGTAATGCCTGACAGGAGAATACCCAGGAAAACACAAGAAATTGGGAAATTGCTTGACAGAATCCCTCAACTTGGTTTGGTTAGGAGACCGCTTCGGAGTAATTTCTGGTGAGTTTTGATCTACTCTTCCCAATACTTTTCTCCTCTTCTTGAATCAGCGCTAGGGTGAATTTCTTGACGACTTTAGTGTATGCTCATGATCTCTGCTATATGTGGCTCTGCGAATCTCTGCCTACATGAATTTTCTGAATTCCTTTGTGATTTCTGCTGCGAGAATGTGTCTCCCCTCTTTCAATTTTCTGGTGTGTATGTTTTTTCTTTGACAATGCTTTCAGTCATCTCCCCCTGTTCTGAACCGTGTACGTGTTTGCGTATTTTGTATGAATATCTGAATTGTTCTGGTGTGAATATGTGAAATTTGTAAGGTTCTGCACATGAATGATGTGTTTGTGATGTTGTTGATGTTCTCAGTGTGTGGCCAGGCCATGAATTTTCTGTCGGTATGATGCTGAACTCTTCAATATATGCGTGTATTATTTCTGGAGTGAATATGATTTTTGCTTTGATTCTTCTATGTGAAATAATGTGTTTGTTGTGAGATTTTTTTGAGTGATTATGATGCGTGTGAACCTTGTCCCTGTAATGTGTGTGATAACTTCTTTTTATAGGCCCTGGTGTAACACCCCCAATCTATACCCCCAATTAAATAAAGCGGTAAAAGAAAATTCAAAATTTCATCAGAGTATATTTAGAAATTCACAGCATAGACCGAGGGGTCACATCAATTTGAAACAAACACAACAAACCTGCCTATAAAGATATGCAACACTCGCAGGTAGCAAATAAACAGAGGAACTTAGTTCCTACTACCCACAATTCAAATACAGAATAAAGTGGAAAATCTGTACTGAATCTCATATATATATATATATATATCATAACAAGTTTGTCATACATCAAGTCATACATGCACAAGCCAAAAGATATATATACATATACACATCAAACTACAAAACGATCCCCCCTGACTACCCGGTGCCACATATCAGAGCCGACCGACAAAAGAATGAAGTCCTAAGCTTCACAAAAAGACCTCCAGCAATCTAATCTGCAATGCCTCATAGAGCATTATAAAACAGCAGAAGGGTGAGAAAAACATTCATAATATAACTGCATACAATTATATATAACACCAAAAATACACATATATACTGTTCTCACCACAACTCATACCAGTATTCAAACACAAGGCAACACAATGTATAATTCATATTTCCATCACCAAGGTATACCAACCATACACAATACAAGTATCACCAACACATATTCGTATATCAATTTATCAATTTTATCCACAATTCCACACATAAACAAACCCTTAATGATTTATGCAAATGCAAGAGACCGACACAACGACTCTATGCATATGCACATGTGGTACCGACTTCCAATGTTTCTCATCACTAGTTCACTCAGGAGCTCTGCTGGAATCATCGCTCGTTACATCACTGTAACTCCCCGTCAGGCATACAATATTCCCCGTCGCTCACACCCCACACGGGCACACGACGTTTATGGATCACTCACACCCCACACGGGCACACGACCCGATCGCTCACACCCCACTTGGGCACACGATCGTCTATAACCATCACTTTCGGTCCTCTTATTTTTAAGGCGATTCATACCTCTTATTTTTAAGGCTCACGATGTTATAACATATTCCCTCTGGAATCAATCCGTCACTCAGGATGTCACAATAATGCATATTATGATGCTTAGCATACAAGGACTCATGACATTCAAATGCACACATAATGCAACCATCTCTCTTAACATAAATCATGCTTTGCAATTCAAGCCCAAAACAATGCATTTATACCACACAACAGCATGCAAGTCATACCATATCCATGTCAACAGCACATTGCATGATACACACCAATTACACACAATTATAACGACAAAAGTCGACAAAACGACACTATTTCAAATTTTCGACATAATTAAATCGGCTAACAATCTAAAAATTATTATAATAAGAAAGTACAGTTCAATAGCTACTCAACGATACCAAGAATGTTAAAAACGGATAAACGGAACACGAGTTACGGACTAAACAAGAAAAGACATCGCGAAAAAACCCCATTTTTGCAATTCTCCTGGCCATACGCGTATTGCCCTGAGCCATACGCGTATTGCCCTGATTCCTCGCCCATTCCATACCCGTATTGCCCAAGGTCGTACGCATATGGGCAGAGACCATTTTTCCCCAAAATTCCCATTAAAATTCCAATACGCGTAGTGCCCTACACCATACGCGTATTGCCCTAAAGTCTTACGCGTACCATACGCAAATGGACAGATGGCCGAGCAAATGAAGCTCCATACGCGTATTGCCCAGTTTTCTTCAATGCCATACGCGTATTGCCTTGACCAATACGCGTATTGCCTTGAGTGATACGCGTATAGGCTGTGGAAAATCCAGAAAATTCTGTAGAACTTTGTTCTGCGTTTTCCACCCCAAATCATCCAATTTTTCACCTATACACCAGAAAAATCACCAATACAATGCCTAACAACATGGATCTAACATGTATCAACAATAATGGACCTGAAAACATAATTTCTGACACAATTTAATCGATTTCTAATCAATTTCTACACAATATGGTTTTTACTATATATTTCCATTTCAATCCAATAACAATAAAAAACATACATACATAATCATACACAAGCATATAATAATCGAGTTTCGCACCCCTACCCGATTTAATCGTGTTTAGAAAGGTCGGGAGATTTGATTTCTTGATTTCCAAGTTTTTCTCTCTTTCTCTTCTCTTCTTCTCTTTTCTTTCCCTTTTCCTTCTTCTCTTTTTCTTACTCTCTATTTTCTCTCTTTCTATTTCTATTTTCTAACTTAAAGAAAAATAAGATGAAATGACCAAAATACCCCCACACTCAAATATCTCGCAATCGTTCCCAAAACCCGATAAAATATCACAACATTGAAAAATAACATATTTCCAAATAAAAGTCGAAAATAAAATAAAATAATCAAAACGACTCAATTAAATAAAAACTGACAAAACTGGGGCGTTACAACTCTCCCCCACTTAGAAATTTTCGTCCTCGAAAATCTTACCTGAGGCGAACAACTCTGGATACGACTCCCGCATCCGACTTTCTAACTCCCAAGTCAAATTGCCCTCAGCAGCGCCTCCCCACGCCACTTTCACAAGTGCAATATCCTTGCCTCTCAACCGCTTCACCTCGCGATCCAAAATCCTAACTGGTAATGCCTCAACCGTAAGGTTCTCCCTTACCTCAACCTCATCCATCGGAATCACATGCGACGGATTCGGAACATACTTCCGAAACTGTGAAACATGGAACACATCGTGCAAATTCTACAGATTTGGCGGCAACACCACCCTATAAGCCACAGCACCCGCTCTCGTGGATATCTGGTAAGGACCAATAAACCGAGAAGTAAGTTTCTTCGATTTCAATGCACGACCAACACCCGTTACCGGTGTAACCCTTAGAAATACATGATCGCCTTCTTGGAACTCAAGATCTTTTCTTCTCCAATCATGATAACTCTTTTGCCTACTCTGGGAAGCCTTCATTTTCTCACGAATAAGCTTCACTTTTTCCGTAGTCTGTTGCACCAACTCTGGTCCAACCACCGAACTCTCACCAGATTCGTGCCAACACAGCGGTGTTCGACATCTTCGTCCATACAACGCTTCAAACGGTGTCATTCCAATACTTGAATGGAAACTGTTATTATACGTAAATTTAATCAATGCAAGATAACTATCCCACGCACCACCTTGTTCAAGAACACAAGCTCTAAACAAATCTTCCAACGACTGAATCGTTCTCTCCATCTGACCATCCGTCTGCGGATGATAAGCCGAACTCAATCTCAATTTAGAACCCAACGCCTTCTGTAAACTTTCCCAAAATCTTGAGGTAAACCTCGGATCTCGATCCGAAACAATACTCAACGGAACCCCATGCAATTTCACAATCACACTGATGTAAATCTCCGCCAACCTCTCCAAAGAAAAACTGATGTCAATCGGAATGAAATGAGCCGATTTAGTCAGCCTATCAACAACCACCCAAATAGCATTATGCCCTCGCTGTGTATTCGGCAACCCTGTTACAAAATCCATGGAAATGCTATCCCACTTCCACTCAGGAATATCCAACGGTTGCAACAAACCACTAGGCCTCAGATGTTCTACCTTCGATTTCTGACAAGTCAAACATGCATAAACAAACTGAGCCACATCTCTTTTTAATCCAGACCACCAAAAAATCTTCTTCAAATCTTGGTACATCTTATTCGCTCCCGGATGTATACTCAAATTACTCCGGTTTCCTTCCTCCAAAATCATCTTTTTCAACTCCGCATCATCAGGAATACAAATTCGACCTCGGAATCTCAAAACACCATTAATATCCACTTTAAAATCACTATTCGCATCTTTTTCACCAACCAACATCAAATCCACAAATTTCACATCCAGCTTCTGTTTCTCACTAACAGTCATCAGAAAATCATTAGTAATCGTTAGCATTCCAAGCCTCATGCTATCCGACGTCACTTCACATACCAAACTCAAATCTCTAAACGATTCCAAAAGTTCCCACTCTTTAACCATCAAAGTGGACATATGCAACAATTTCCGACTCAACGCATTGGCTACCACATTAGCTTTACTAGGATGGTAATTCAAGCCAAAGTCGTAGTCCTTCAAAAATTCCAACCATCTACGTTGCCTCATATTCAATTCCTTCTGATCAAACAGATATTTCAAACTTTTATGATCACTAAAGACTTCAAATCTTGCACCGTAGATATAATGCCTCCAAATCTTCAACACAAAAACTACAGCCGCTAATTTAAGATCATGAGTAGGATAATTTTTCTCATGCACTCTCAATTTCCTTGAAGCATAAGCCACGACCTTACCGTCTTGCATCTGAACACCACCTAGACCAATCAAAGACGCATCACAATACACCACAAATGGTTCATTAGGATTCGGCAAAATCAAAATCGGAGCTGTCGTCAATCTTCTCTTCAGCTCATTAAAACTTTCCTCGCACCGAATATCCCAAATGAACGCTTGCCCTTTACAAGTCAATTGGGTCAAAGGAAGTGCTAGTTTAGAAAAACCTTCAATAAACCTTCGATAATATCCGGCCAAACCCAAAAAGCTTCGAATTTCAGTAACAGACCTAGGAGCCTCCCATTGTAGAACTGCTTCTACTTTAGATGGATCCACAGAAATACCATTACCTGAAATCACGTGCCCAAGAAAACTCACTTCCGACAACCAGAACTCACACTTGGACAATTTGGCAAAAAGCTTTCTTTCTTTCAACACCTGCAAAACAATACGTAAATGCTCCGCGTGCTCCTCCCGAGACTTAGAATAAATCAAAATGTCATCAATAAACACAACAACAAATCGATCCAAATGCTCGTGGAAAATACGATTCATGTACTCCATGAAAACACCTGGCGCATTAGAAACCCTGAACGGCATCACAGAATATTCATAATGACCGTAACGTGTCCTAAAAGCCGTCTTCTGAATATCTTCCTCTTTCACCCTAATCTAATGATACCCTGACCTCAAGTCAATCTTACTAAACACACACGCACCAACTAACTGATCCATCAGATCATCAATCCTTAGAAGAGGATACTTATTCTTAATCGTCACCTTATTCAACTGGCGATAATCAATACACAATCGCATACTTCCATCTTTCTTTTTCACCAATAAAACTGGAGCACCCCAAGGAGAAACGCTTGGTCTCACAAACCTCTTCTCCAACAACTCATTCAACTGTTTCTTTAACTCAACCAACTCAGATGCCGACATACGATAAGGTGTCATAGAAACAGGTCTAGTACCAGGAACTAGATCTATAGAAAACTCCACCTCTCCCTCTGGCGGAAAGTCTGAAATATCCTCGGGAAACACTTCCGGAAATTCACACACAACAGGAAACACATCAAGTGAAACTTGACTATCCACAGTCAAAGATGCAAACAACCCAAACAACTGAGCTTCATCCGCCAAAAGTCTCTTCAACTCTTTGGTAGATAAGAAACTCGAGTCTTCGTCTTCCTCAAGAGAAGGAAACCTTACTAGCTTATGATAACAATCAATATGAACTCGATTGAATTGCAACCAATTCATTCCCAGAACCACATCTAAACCCTCCAACGGTAAACACATCAAATCCATCTCAAATTCTTTACCATAAATGGTCAAAGGACAACTTAGACAAACCAAAGAAGTAGTTACTGACCCCATTGCTGGAGTATCAATAACCATTTCACCACCCATCGAAGACAATACAAGATTCAAACGCTTCGCGCACTCAGACGAAATAAACGAATGAGTCGCTCCAGTATCAATAATAACAACTAAAGGAGTACTATTAATAAAACAAGTACCTTTGATCAGACGATCTGCACTTGAAGTCTGAGTTCCCGCCAAGGCAAAAACTTTCCCACCAGCTGGAGCTTGCTTCGGTTTCGGACACTTCGTACTAACATGTCCAGGCTCACCATAATTGAAACACTTCACCATGTTCCTCTTACAATCAGTTGCAATGTGTCCTAAACCTCCACAGTTAGAACATTTCCTAAAATCTCTCTTACATTCGAACTGACGATGTCCCACATCACCACATCTATAACATCTCATAGGACCAGACATTCCTCCTCCACTTGACTTTCTCTCAAAATTTCCCCTTTGTTTACCCTTATCAGCTGGTGTTACATAAGGACCACCACGGAACTGTTGCTTCCCTTTCCTCTCGCTCACACTCTTATAGTGAGTAGAACGAGCCTTACTATCTTCTTCATAAATCCTACAACAATCCACCAAATCAGAAAACCTCTGAATCCTTTGATAACCAATTGCCTGCTTTATCTCAGGATGCAAACCATTCTCAAACTTTACACACTTAGAAAATTCCGCGGTCGCTTCAGCATAATGAGGATAAAACTGCACAAGCTCCACAAACTTAGCAGTATAATCAACAACAGCCATATTACCTTATTTTAACTCCAAGAACTCAATTTCCTTCTTTCCTCTTACATCTTCAGGAAAATACTTACTCAGAAACTCAATGCTAAACACAGCCCAAGTGATCTCCTCCTCTGCAGCTTCCAACACATGACGTGTACTAACCCACCAATCATCAGCTTCTTCCAGTAACATGTGAGTACCCAGTCTCACCTTCTGATCCTCAGCACAATCCATCACTCAGAAAATCCTTTCAATCTCTTTCAGCCAAATCTGTGCACCATCAGGATCATATCTTCCTTTGAAGACAGGCGATTTACTCTTCCTGAACTCATCATTACCTACAGCATTAGGTGCACCCTGCACAGCCCGAGCCATAGCTTGCATAGCAGCAGCCAAAGCAGCATCATTCCTACCAGCCATATTCTGTTCATTTCCAATAACAGCAACTATGGTTAAACAAACAGCTCATCCAAACCCCAAAACCGACAAGGACTGACACAACTGACACGGACTGGCTCTGATACCACTTAATGTAACACCCCTAATCTATACCCCCAATTAAATAAAGCGGTAAAAGAAAATTCAAAATTTCATCAGAGTATATTTATAAATTCACAGCATAGACCGAGGGGTCACATCAATTTGAAACAAACACAACAAACCTGCCCATAAAGATATGCAACACTCGCAGGTAGCAAATAAACAGAGGAACTTAGATCCTACTACCCACAATTCAAATACAGAATAAAGCGGAAAATCTGTACTGAATCTCATATATATATATATATATATATATATATATATATATCATAAAAAGTTTGTCATACATCAAGTCATACATGCACAAGCCAATATATATATATATATATATATATATATATATATATATATATATATATATATATATATATATATATATACACACATATACACATCAAACTACAAAACGATCCCCCCTGACTACCCGGTGCCACATATCAGAGCCGACCGACAAAAGAATGAAGTCCTAAGCGTCACAAAAAGACCTCCAGCAATCTAATCTGCAATTCCTCATAGAGCATTATAAAACAGCAGAAGGGTGAGAAAAACAATCATAATATAATTGCATACAATTATATATAACACCAAAAATACACATATATACTGTTTTCACCACAACTCATACCAGTATTCAAACACAAGGCAACACAATGTATAATTCATATTTCCATCACCAATGTATACCAACCATACACAATACAAGTATCACCAACACATATCCATATATCAATTTATCAATTTTATCCACAATTCCACACATAAACAAACCCTTAATGATTTATGCAAATGCAAGAGACCGACACAACAACTCTATGCATATGCACATGCGGTACCGACTTCCAATGTTTCTCATCACTAGTTCACTCAGGAACTCTGCTGTAATCATCGCTCGTTACATCACTGTAACTCCCCGTCGGGCATACGATATTCCCCGTCGCTCACACCCCACACGGGCACACGACGTTTATGGATCGCTCACACCCCACACGGGCACACGACCCGATCACTCACACCCCACATGGGCACACGATCGTCTATAACCATCGTTTTCGGTCCTCTTATTTTTAAGGCGATTCATACCTCTTATTTTTAAGGCTCACGATGTTATAGCAGATTCCCTCTGGAATCCATCCATCACTCAGGACGTCACAACAATGCATATCATGATGCTTGGCATACAAGGACTCATGACATTCAAATGCACACATATATGCAACCATCTCTCTTAACATAAATCATGCTTTGCAATTTAAGCCCAAAATAATGCATTTATACCACACAATAGCACGCAAGTCATACCATATCCATGTCAACAGCACATTGCATGATACACACCAATTACACACAATTATAACGACAAAAGTCGACAAAATGACACTATTCCAAATTTACGACATAATTAAATTGGCTAACAATCTCAAAATTATTATAATAAGAAAGTACAATTCAATAGCTACTCAACGATACCAATAATGTTAAAAATGGATAAACGGAACACGAGTTATGGACTAAACAAGAAAAGACATCGCGAAAAAACCCCATTTTTGCAATTCTCCTGGCCATACGCATATTGCCCTGAGCCATACGCGTATTGCCCTGATTCCTCGCCCATTCCATACGTGTATTGCCCAAGGTCGTACGCGTATGGGCAGAGACCATTTTTCCCCAAAATTCCCATTAAAATTCCAATACGCGTAGTGCCCTACACCATACGCGTATTGCCCTAAAGTCTTACGAGTACCATACGCAAATGGACAGATGGCCGAGCAAAATGAAGCTCCATACGCGTATTGCCCAGTTTTCTTCAATGCCATACGCGTATTGCCTTGACCAATACGCGTATTGCCTTGAGTGATACGCGTATGGGCTGTGGAAAATCCAGAAAATTCTGCAGAACTTTGTTATGCGTTTTCCACCCCAAATCATCCAATTTTCACGTATACACCAGAAAAATCACCAATACAATGCCTAACAACATGGATCTAACATGTATCAACAATAATGGACCTGAAAACATAATTTTCGACACAATTTAATCGATTTCTAATCAATTTCTACACAATATGGTTTTTACTATATATTTCCATTTCAATCGAATAACAATAAAAAACATACATACATAATCATACACAAGCATATAATAATCGAGTTTCGCACCCTTACCCGATTTAATCGTGTTTAGAAAAGTCGGGAGATTGATTTCTTGATTTCCAAGTTTTTCTCTCTTTCTCTTCTCTTCTTCTCTTTTCTTTCCCTTTTCCTTCTTCTCTTTTTCTTTCTCTCTATTTTTCTCTCTTTCTATTTCTATTTTCTAACTTAAAGAAAAATAAGATGAAATGACCAAAATACCCCCACACTCAAATATCTCGCAAACGTTCCCAAAACCCGGTAAAATATCACAACATTGAAAAATAACATATTTCCAAATAAAAGTCGAAAATAAAATAAAATAATAATAAAATAATCAAAACGACTCGATTAAATAAAAAGTGACTAAACTGGGGCGTTACACCTGGGACATTGAATTTGTGATTATGACTTAAATGCTTTTGATGCTGTGATTCAAATCAGAGATTTTGTGCTGTGAATGCTTGATTGTTGCTCATTTGTGAACCATACATTGTGGTTGACTTAAATGCTTCATTTTGTGTTGTGGTTATATAATTGAATCGTGTATTTTAGTGAGTCATGATACAAACAACATAAACAAAGCATAATCAAATTACTTGAATCTAACAAAAAAAAAAGGATACTTTTGTATTGATTGTTCGTTAGGTTACACATGCTACTAGTTTGATTCATTATGGTTTTATATAAACAGATACACAATTATTCAGTCCTATTTAACATGTGGTTTATAGTCTCTTCCTCGACAATAATTTTCCCAAAAAAGCTTAAAACCTAAACAATATCCCTAAATCACAGCAAACACCCTACTTTTATTGTGGTATATGGATTTCAAATGTACTTCTTCAAAGATAATGTGAGAAAACATTAGGCCAAAAAAAAAAAGAATAGACCAAACTTTGGATGTGCATTGTAGGATTGTACTAGTCGGTAACTAACTTGTATTTTTCAGTTTTACTATGTTTAAGATAAAAAATGAGGTTATAGAACAATCGCAGTTTATGTTTACAACACTACCTTAATTTAAAAGACTATTTTCTTACAACTACAAACTTGAATGACAAGTTGTCTAGAAAGTAACCTGGACCATAATGTGCCAAACACGATCATTTTCACGATTGAGTAAAGAAATCATAAGGTTACTTGAATATTTCTAATGTTATTTGAATATTTCTTGACACTTCTAACTTCTATAAATATTGGACGTTTTCATTCTCTGTTATGCCAGTAGCCAGTATAATCAATCAAGAAAATAATTTATCTTCATGCATAACTTATAGGATATTTAACAATTATCCAAACATTTGCCAATTAATAAATAGTATTGTTTCACCTTTCCTGCTTTGTCCTACAATGTACTTTCTCTATGCTATGAAGCGAATTTGGTTTCTTGAACATCTTTGTTTATTTCTTCATTTCTATGGCGTGATTGTGGATGTCTTAAGGCTTGTGTAGTGATAAATTTCTGATTTGTTTCATTTTTTGACTTCTCTTTGTAGCCAGAAGGACGAAGAGTTTCGAAGGTCAGTCTCTTGGTAAGATTTCCTATCTGCAAACGTTATTGTCTTGTAGCGGTTGAGAACTCGGGGTAGTTATAATTCTGATCATAGATTGAAGTGAATACTTGATAAGTGCAAATTGTACCTATTTTTGTATATAAGTTTTGTTGCACTTATCCTTACTTTGTGTTAAAATTGGTTGAATAAACCCCACTTTGTGTGTAAATACGTTTACTTTACGTTTTCGTGTGTATAGTGAGTTACCGTGTAAATATCATTGAGTTTAATCAATTTTCATTTATTTTTGTAGGTGTTCCAGCAATGGGATTTTTCCATATTCATAAAGAGCATTGAATAAGCTTTCCAACGCTTCAAACCGTGCGTCAATCGGAGTTACGGTTCAAGAGTTATGAAGAAAACAAATTCTGGTTTTCTGTCATGCTCGCTAGGCGAGCCCCCGTAGCGAACACTCGCTAGCTTGTTCGCTAGGCGAACCGGGGCGAACGAAAAATTCCAGAATCGTGAAAAAACTCAATTTTAAGGCGGTTTACGTTCGCCTAGCGAACGGGGACTCGCTAGGCGAACCTGGAAAGTGAGATTTGCCTATTTCAACCATTTTTCATCATTTTTTATGTTATGTTTTTGGGGGAACTTTTTCCCAACTTCATCAAACATGTTTTAGGAGTAGATTAGCTTAGAAACAACATTGGATTATGCATCTTGATGATCCGGAGTAGAATTTGCTTTAATCGGCTCCGACGAACCGTGAGAAATTTGTTCTTCTCCTTTCTTCTCTTTGTATCCGCTATTTGTTGATGTTTGGTATGTAAATCTCTTGATACCTATTGTATTTCATCTAATCTATGTTTATGAATATGTTTTGATTCTCTATTGATTGTTTGTCTTTGATTGATTATTTGTGGGTCGTGACAAAACCTATATCGAATCGTTAATCTTAGATTTTCATCTGTTAATGAGCAAGCTTTTGACAGGGGTTTGTGAATTGATATTCATTGTATCTTTTGCTGTATTGTGTTGATTAAGTAGCATGGGTAGCATGAGTAGGATCGATACGGTATTGCGAGGATGCGTGACAATAGCGATGAAGAACGTCGTTCGTATACAGTTGGTAAATTAGTTGAATGCAAGGTTAATCATATGTTTGTATTCTGATCAGGGCTTTGTATATGAATTACTCATGAGTTTGACATGGATGTTATAGTAATATCTGTTTTGTCTGAACTCTAGAGATAGATTTAGACTTAACACTTGCGTGAGTATCAGTTCTTACTACTCTGTGTTGTTGAGTTGCGTGAGACATCACCAATGAGACAATACCGTTGTTCTCTCGACGTTGCGTTAGACATAACCTCTGTTGTGAGTGATACGTGAGGATATTAGACGAATGAGTGATTTGTGTATGAAATGGTCGGAAGAATGCATGTGTTATTGAGTGATCTCTATTGAGTTTCTTTCCTCCGAAGAATGTGTTATTGTTATTTACTTGCTTTTTGTTCCTTTAATTTTCCGCATTTGCTTTTGGTTCGCTTTAAACCAGAACTTTTGATTAATGAGCTTAGAAATATAGAAACCGTTGAATGGCATTCTTTCCCTCGCACTGATCCCTGTGGAGAACGACAAAATTGGGTTACTTATATATTTTTGCTTGCTGCTATTCCACCACCAACAATACTAGGTTTGTCTGAATAAACTGTGTCATCCATGAAAAATTGATAGTACTGCCAACTTCCCTCTCACTCAATTTAGGACAATTGAAAATCACCAATCCCTTTATGATCATAAGTTTGTTCTTTCGAAGGCCGCAATTGATAGCAGTAGGAAAAGGAAGTTGAGGCAAAGATTCCAAGAGCTTGCAATGCTCCATGTTTAAAAATACAAGTCTAGAAAGCTCCTTCAAACTAGGCAACGTTACAAAATTCTTTATAATTGCATTGAACTTATTTATGGAGAAGGCCCACTACAACATATTTAATGAGAAGGCCCACTACAACATATTTAATGTTCAATTATTTTTAAGGAGAAATTCGATATAGGAATAATTAATCATTAAGATTTTAAGTAATTAATCAATAAGATTTTTAAAGTTTGTTTCTATGCATTTTTTCTTTACAATCTAGATCTACATTTTAGTTTTGTAATACCCTGATTCCTTAACCTTGTCTTAATCTTATATTAAGTAGTCAAATGAAGATTAGAAACTTATATTTGTTTTTTATGTAGAGAATGGATTGAAGTTGGATGTATGATAGAGTATACTCCAATAGGTATGGTTTGAAAGATGAATTTATTAGTGGAGTTAAAGAGTTTGTCAATAAAGCGGTGAATCGACCTCAGTTTTTAAACGAAGGAGGGATAAGGTGTCCTTGTGTAAATTGCGTCTGCATTCTCTTGAAAACGCCTAATGAGGTCAAACACCACTTGTACAAATAAGGTTTTTTGTCCAACTATTATACATGGACTGATCATGGAGAAGAGAATCAGAATGTAGATCTTGATGGTCATTCTAGTAGTGGCGGGAATGCTGGTGAGGATAATCTAGGTGATGAAGAACAATTTGATGCAATGAATGAAATGGTCTCTGATGTTTTCAGGCCATTTGTTAATTACTCAAATGTGAATGCTAATAAGGAAAACGAAACAATTAGTGAGGGTGAGGTACCAAATGAAAAAGCTCAATGATTTTATGATGAATTAATCTCTGCAAACCAACCCATTTATGAGGGAGCTTCTGAATCCAGGCTATCTATTTCAGTTAAGTTGTTGGCTGCCATGTCTAGTTGGCATGTTCCTCTAAAGGCCATGGATTTTTTCTCTCAAATGCTCGTTGATGTTTGTCCAACTAAAGAATGCTTACCTGTAAACTATTACCAAGTGAAGAAGTTGGTGTCTAAGTTGGGATTGGAAGTTGAGAAAATTGATTGTTGTGTGAATGGATGCTTATTATATTTTAAAGAAGATAGCTCCTTAACTCAGTGCAGAGTGTGTGGAGCTACTAGGTATGTTCCTCGAAAGTGTGGAATGGGAAAATACAAAGATGTGGCAGTGAAGAGAATGTTCTATTTTCCAATCATTCCTAGGTTACAACGACTTTATGCTTTAAAGGAATCTGCAGCTCTGATGAGATGGCATCGTGAGAACACCAACAATTCAAATGTTTTACGTCACCCATCTGATGGAAAAGCTTGGAAACACTTCGATGAAGTTTATCCCGATTATGCTAGTGATCCAAGAAATGTAAGATTGGGTTTATGTACTGATGGGTTTACCCCTTACATTCAAGCCTCTAGTTCTCCATATTCATGTTGGCCAATAATAGTCACACCATACAATCTCCCTCCTGAAATGTGCATGACCAAACCATACATGTTTTTGACTTGTCTTGTACCTGGACTGTACAACCCGAAAGTTAAAATAGATGTCTACTTGCAACCTTTGATTGATGATTTGCAGCGCTTGTGGAAAGATGGCATTGTGACATATGATATCTCTATGCAGCAGAATTTTGTTATGAGAGCGCATTTAATGTGGACAATCAATGATTTTCAGCATATGGTATGTTGTCTGGATGGGGGACACAAGGTAAATTAACATGCCCTTATTGCATGGACAATACAGATTCCTTCACCTTACGATTTGGTGGAAAAAGTTGTTGGTTTGATTGTCATCGTAGGTTTTTACCAATGGATTATCCTTTCAGAAAAAGTAAAAAGAGATTTACAAAAAGTAAGATTGTGAAAAAAAAACCACCACCAATGTTTACCGGCCATGATGTTTGGGAAGCTATTCGTGATTTTCCAAAAGTCACAAACAGTGTCTGGGCCACCAAATTTCCAGGCTATGGGAAACAACATAATTGGAACAAAAGAAGTATATTTTTGGATCTTCCATACTGGAAGGACAACTTGTTAAGGCACAACCTTGATGTGATGCACATAGAGAAGAATGTATTTGATAATGTGTTTTACACTGTCATGAATGATCCTGCAAAAACAAAGGACAATGAGAAGGCAAGATTGGATTTACCTCTTAACTGTTTACGTGGGGATTTAGAGATGCGCCCTCTACCTAATGGAAAGATGGCTAAGCCAAAGGCAAAATTTTCATTGACACCCGAAGAGGCAAAGTTAGTTTGTAGATGGATTAAGGAACTAAAAATGCCAGATGGTTATTCCTCAAATCTTTCTAGGTGTGCTGATGCTACCAAGGGTAGGATGAAAGGGATGAAAAGCCATAATTGTCATGTATTCATGGAGTGTTTGCTTCCAATTGCTTTTCGTTCCTTGCCTCTTGAGATATGGAAGCCGCTAACTGAGTTGAGTCATTTTTTTAAAGACTTGTGTTGTAATACATTGAAGTTGGAAAACCTTGTTAGGATGGAACAAAACATTCCCATCATCATATTTAAGCTAGAAAGAATTTTTCCACCAGGTTTTTTTGACTCGATGGACCATCTCCCGATTCACCTACCTGCTGAAGCAATCCTTGGTGGTCCTGTACATTATCATTGGATGTATCCATTTGAAAGGTAATTGATGTTCAATTTTTGTAGATTAATTAATAAATGAAAAAACATTTTTTAATCATTTCATGTGTAGATTGATGGGAGACTACAAGCGTTCGGTGAAAAATAAAGCCAGGGTTGAAGGTTCAATATGCACTGCCTACTTGTACAGTGAAACTACTCACTTTTTCTCTCACTATTTCAAGACCTTTAGTTTGTTGCCAAATACAAGTTTAAGGAACGATCCTCGATCAGATAATGAGAATTCCCAACCAACACTTTCAGTTTTTAGTAAATGTGGTCGTCCTAGTGGAAAGGTTCGACTCTATTGGTTGATTGATAAGGAATGGAAGTCTGCTCACGTGCACGTCCTAATCAATTGTGACGAGGTTAAACCGTATCTCTAGTAAGTACATTTTTGTAAGACAACTGCGTTGTTCTCAACCAATTTTTATAAATACACTCATCAATTTTATGATCGATGTCAGATTGTTCATGCAATATCATTCTATTAATGAGGAAGATGCTTCTGGTCTTATACACGAGCAGTTTCCTTCATGGCTAAAGAACTATGTTAGTATATTTCTCACAATTTATATTATGTGGTTGACAATAAACTATCTCTAAGGTTAGATATATATTTTTAGGTGAATGATGAGAGAAATGGAACGAATAGTCCATATCTGAAGGCCTTAGCTCTCGGCCCTAATCCGAAGGCAACATCATGGAACATATACTTTGTTAATGGGTACAAATTTCACACTCAAGAATGGAGTCGTGGTAAAAAAGACTACTAATTATGGGGTACATGTTAAAGGTGTTACAAATGGAGGAGAAAATGATTTTTATGGCATCATCCAACGTATCCTTCAATTGGAATACCATGGCTTTAACAACAAGATTTCCCTATTTTATTGTGATTGGTTTGTTCCTACAAATAATGCTGGCACAAAAGTTAATATTGAGTACAACATTGTTGACATTAAGATGAATAAGCGATATCGTCAGTATGACCCATTCATTCTTCCACAAGAAGCAAAACAAGTGTATTATGTCCCATATCCAGAAACGTGTAGGAATATGTGTGGATGGTGTGCAGCAATCACCACAAAACCAAGGGGGTATGTCGAGATAGACAACACCGGGGATGCAATTCCTTATCAATCCGATGAAATGTTCCAAGTTGTGCCTATTACAGAAGTTGAAGAAATACATGGTTTAGCTGATGGAGGGTTAATTGACGAGGTCGAGCCAATAACAATGACAACTGACCCAATGACTCAAGATTGAGAGAACATTTTATCTTGTTTTTATTATAGACCTTTATGCACTTGTTTTCTCTCAAAGAACTAGTTGGTTATCGAAAGAATGAGCCTATTTCATATGTATTAGAAATTCTCATAATTTTCTTTGGTATTATGTGTGTTATCCTCTATATTGTAATTCTGTCTGTATTAATGAATGAATATGAGGAGAACTAGTTTTTATCACTGTTCAATCATGAGAATGACACTAAAATAATAGTGCCTATATAGACAGATTATAGAAATGTTCAAATGAAGCTATTCATATATTGTATTTGTTTGGGTTACAATGTGTGACTAAAATTAGAGTCCAAATGTTCAAATATATCAATGAAGCTCTATTGTGAAGATAACATACTCTGCTGGTGCATAACTAAGAGTACTAAGCAGTGATACTTTAGGAAATGATGTAAGGAACAGAATATGTTATCATGATTCTATTTTCAATGTATAACTTTTTTCATGTTTCATTTGACTCTTAAGAAATTTATGATGTGTTGCAACTTCTTATCTTGTTGTTACTAAGTGTTGTGCATATTGTTACTCAGTGTTGGCAGCTTTGATATAGATTTTATTAAAATGACTGGACAAAATGGAAAGAGAAAAGCACCATCGAGCACATCTAAGTAAGATGACTAAACCTTTTCTCCTATTTGGTTTTTTTTTCCTAATCAACTAATAATGTTTGGATTTAGACTTATTTTTTTGATGGTTTCTTTGTAAAAAAGAGGTGTTGACAGGTTATACCGTCAACGACAGATTCCACCTGGGACTCTTGCTATAAACAACTATCGCAAGGTCCATAGCAAACCTGGTTCAACGAACCCACCACTGCCTACTCAGCCTCAACCAGCAAACCCGACTTCTGAGGAGTTCATATTCATTCCTACTCCAAGATATACTCAGCCTCAGCCGCAAAGTCCTCCTCATCACACCACAGACGAGGAAGTGCAGAGGGACCAAACACTTTCTAATGAGGAACAACAACAAGACGATGGGCAAAAACCGAAAATCTGGATTGTGGAAGCAACTAATGCGTAAGTAAGTAATTCAAGTTATATAGATATTCTTACAAGTGTTTTAGTGTTGTTTTAATTTGTAAATATGGTTGCTAGTGTCGTGTTAATCTATCTTGTAGAGGAGAATACATACATACTGTGATGATAATTCAGATTTATTAAAGTGCTTAATAAGAATCTGTTCTTGGTAAGTTTAATTAACATTTGAAATACCATCTTCTTGCTGTGTCCCTAACATGAACAAAATACTGGGTCAATAAAATTTAGTAATGCATAGGTTTTAATGACGAGAGGAAAAACAGATAAGAACTGAGAGAATCTAACTTACGAAATGAAAAGGCAAAGCTACGGGTAGTAGTACTATATTACCTGTGCTGATGCTAAGGAAAGATCCATATCAACACTTTGGTATAATGGTGGTGTTTGACTAAGGGTTTGGGATCTTTTTGTGCATTTGTGAAAACAGGAAGAGATTGTTTTGTTTCTTATAATTGCTTCTGGAAGAACTTTTGAAAACTATGCTAAGCAAGTTTTCATAATTGAGATCCTATTTAGGATCAAAAGGGAGCTGAAAGATCATGAATTGTGTGATTATAACGCGAGTTTAAGATCCTTCTATATAAAAAAATGTTTTTAAATTGGAATATGATAATGTAATCAATTATAACATGTAATAATGAGTAAAATTCAAATTTGAGTAATAGTGATGCTAATACTAGTCTGCATTGTTGAAAAATCCAAAACAACACGACTTTTATGTATTCGAGTGGATCGAGAAAAAATTCTTGTGATATGTTTTATAGTAATGAAAACAAGATAAAGATTGGCTTGTATGATGGAAAAGTCTTGCCAAATTGGAAACCACACTGTAATGTAGAGTGTACATATCTCTTCTTATTTTCTGAAACAAATAGTTAATAAAACAATTAAGAAAAGGATTTCACGGGGATTGTTGGATGGCATGTTGTTTGATAGTGCAGAGCAAGAGAAAGATGCTGACTTAAGTGGGCAGGAGCATGGTTGGCCTAAGTTGTGGAGGGTGTACTTTAGGAAATGTTAGCAAAAGAGAAAGAATACTGATTATGTTAGCAAAAAAGAAAGGAGAGGAGATTACGAGAGAATGGAGTGAGGAGAGAAGGGTTCAGATGAAATACATGCTAATAAATCTGTCCATAGTTATCTTGTAGATTTTTCAACTGTAACATTAAGTTCTTGCATTGATTTACAAAAGATTGAGTATATATATAAAATTATAAATGCATTTACTGCCTAAACATTAAATTCTGTAGCTTCTGTGTTTTCAGTTCTAAAGACATGTGAATTTCAATTATTTACAATTGAATCATTGAGTTCCTGTAATGATCCTTATATATCAGACCCATAAATATGACCCATTTTTGTGACCAAGCTGGCTAGTAATTTGTTCATGTACTCATTAGTATAACTTTGCATTATATGTAGGTTAAGTCCAGGAGATCTTGTTGCCGCAATGATTTGAAAAGTTATTAAAAAGAATTATCGAGGAACCTTCTTTAATTATGGTGAGCTTAAACGCGACGGAAGAGACGACGTGAGAAAGGAGTGGTTCAACGAGTTTAAAGTAAGACATGGCATTTCTTTTTTAGTAGTTTGATGATGATGTATATTGTTGAGTTTTATTTCTTATTTTGACAAAGTTCTACTCTCCAAAAGGTGATTGAAAGAAGAGTTGAATACATAAGAAATGAGTCCAACGATACATGACAACAAAACCTAATATTCTCCATAGCTTTTTCTTTATTAGCCTATTGGGTATTCCTATGACTATATATATGTTTTCCTATTGGGTATTTGATGTAGAAAGTAACTTCACAAAAATCTATTATAATCTGTGATCACAATTCACACACAAGTTGTTGACAAAGTCATAATATAGTGTAAACATGATGACACAGTAGCTCTTAAAAGTCAAAAACTCGTGTTAAAATAAATATTTTCACAACTTAGTTACTCTAAATTATTGTCTAGAGTCTAGATTTTTACTCAAGTTTTCTCTAAAAGCTTCTCATCCAAAGTAGAAATTGGTTTCATCATCTGTTTGTGTAAGCAATTTTCAATAACAGCAAAGGTAGAAAGAGAGGACATGACACCGTTGCTCATCCAAATTCAGAGGTGGATGATGGATACAAAGGTGTGGAGATTTATTGGCTTTGCATCAGCAATTGTTGGATTGCTTTGTTATGCTCTAAGTTCTTCCTTCAACCATCTATTTGGAAATTGGAATTTCATTAAAATATTTCTTTACACCTTTTTCAGTTTCATCAGCATTTCTTTTTTAGTAGTTTGATGATGATGTATATTGTTGCGTTTTATTTCTTATTTGTATATTTTGTCAGAGGCTTGTTTGTTGGGACCGTTGTGATGATGCAAAAATGGAAGAATTATTTCATCAGAAATGTGCAAAACGACTGTCTAATATACAACGAAAGGATAGAGAAAAGGGGCGCAAGCCTGGTTGGATAGACGTAGATACATGGACGTATCTTCTAGACAAGTGGAAGACAGATGAATTCAAAGTTGTATCCCAACAAAATAAGGTTAATCGAGCATCCAAGAAAGGTGGGGTAGTCCATACAACAGGTCGTAGAGCTCACCACGATGTTGCACTTGAATTGGTATATATATATACTTTGTAATTACAATGCGTTAATATAATTATATCTGATATACATTGTGACCATATATATTGCCTCTAATGATAGGCTAAAACACTCAATCGACCCGCACATCCAGATGAGATTTTCATTGCCACCCATAAAAAGAAGAATGGGGAGTGGGTTGACGCTCGTGCAGCGGCAACACATGTAAGTTAACGTTTCCGATCTTAATATAAATTTTTAAGTATTTAACATTGAAATTTGGGAGTTACTAGGAGTTAGTTAAAGAAATTAGTTTGAAATTAGTGTACATTGTATGGCACCACAATTGGATATCAGAGGCTGTGTTTATGAATCTTGTTGTATGATGTTTTCTGTCGAGTTTTCACCCTGTTAGTTAGTTAGAATGTTGTATGAATCTCTATCGAGTTTTCTATCGAGTTTTCTCATACTATGTTGGTTAGAATGTTGGTTAGAATGTTGTGTGATTCTCACCCTGTTAGAATGTGATTCTCTATTAGTTAGAATGTTGTGTGATTCTCACCCTGTTAAGAATGTGATTCTCTGTTGGTTAGAATGTTATGTGATTCTCTGTGTGATTCTCTGTTGGTTAGAATGTTGTGTGATTCTCACCCTGTTAAGAGAAGGTTTGGAAAGTTTGGAAAGTGTGATTCTCATACTATGAGATATCGCAAGCTGTTGTGATGCTTCAACCATGAATACACAATAAAAACTTGTAAATGGTGTGATATGTTGTCGGGTTTTGAATTAGGAAAGAAACAGAGTTGTGATTACAGGACTATTAAGGTCCTTGATACATTTCAGCTTTCGAATCAAACGTGTCTAAAACTGATTTTGGAATCATGATAAATATGCATGGTTCTTGTTTTTTGAATATTTGATACCGATTCAAAATGTTTCTGTTTTCAGTTTAACATGTCTGAAGCATGTTCTGTCTCTAATGTTCTTCTTTTTGTTGTTTAATAGTAGACTGAATACATAGCCACCAATGTTCTTGTTTGAAAGACCTTATCATGATATAGCTTTTCCAAAACAAGAACCAAAGTAATGTTCTTGACTGAATCATTAAAAAGACTGAATACATAGCCACTAATGTTCTTGTCTGAAAGACCTTATCATGATATAGCTTTTCCAAAACAAGAACCAAAGTAATGTTCAAGAACCAAAAGACCTTATCATTGTCTGAAAAATTTCTGAATAAATAGTAAACTGAATACATAGCCACTAATGTTCTGCTTTCTCCTGTGTTTATGAATCTTACTAAAAATGTATGAAGCATGTTCTGTCTCTAATGTTCTTCTTTTTCTTGTTTCGGTTACATGCTACTAATTAATTGGTTTGTGATATCAATGTGTACAGGAAAAATTTTGCAGTAGTTTGACACAAGCTGGTGATGAAGTGGAAGGATCAACAAGAATACAAATTTGGAAATAAGCTGCAGGGGTAAAACACGGGGGCGGTGTTATGGAACTGGTCAATTGGCGCGTAACATAAGATATGGAGTGAACTTCTTGACACATGTATCAATTACAAACCACAGAGAAGCAGATAACCAGGTCATTGAGGCTGCCAGAGCTGAAGCTGCTGCTGCACTTGAAGAGGTTGCACGGGCTAATGCGCGGACAGATGAATTGGCAAAGAAATTAGAAGTATTATCAAAGAAATTTGATATGTTGCATTCCCTTTAGGTGGGTCTTTCTAGTGCTCCTGCGAGTGGTCATCCTGATTATAACGATTCGGTACGTTCTATTTTCAAAAAGATACTAGAAGTGCATGCAAATTTCACTCAACAAATTTGACATTATCTTGGAATATGGTGGTGAATGTTACTTTAACAAATAAATTTTGTTTAAAAATGGATGTCATGATTATTTATTTTGAATTTGACATTATCTTGAATCTTTACGTCTCTGACTCGTGATTATTTATTTAGGATGTTGCAGGACGAGGAGGATTATGAGGATGATGACAAGGAAGTTGATGTTGGTAATCATGATTAGTACGTAGATCGTTTAGGAGATTATTAGTATTTTGGAACTCATTATATTTTGATGTTGGTGTATTTTGAAACTCTTTAGTATTTTGATGTTGGTGTATTTTGAAACTCATTAGTATTTTGATGTTGATGTATTAAGATTATGTATTTTGAAGTATTACCAATCAGGTTTTGATTAATAATCAGGTTTTGATTAACATAGATAATCGTATTGATTAATAATCAGGTTTTGATTAACATAGATAATTGTATTGATTAAATTGATAATAAACAGGCTTTGATAAAAATAGGTTACAATCAACCAAATCAATAAATTGCTGTAGTGTCCGCCTCGACACCGATGCTGACGCGAAATAACTAGCTGTCTAAATTTAGTAGTGTCGGCCACGACACTGACGCTAACGCGAAATAATTCACTTTCTAAATATAGTGGTGTCGGCCACGTCACTGACGCTAACCTGAAATGATTTGTTGTCTAAATCTCTTAGTGTCCGCCTTGACACCGACGCTAACGTGTAAAGATTTGCTGTCTAAATCTAGTAGTGTCAGCCTCGACACCGACGCTGACGTGTAAAGATTTGCTGTATAAATCTAGTAGTGTCAGCCTGGACACCGACGCTAGATCAAAAACAACTGCTGACTAAGCTTTTTAGTGGCGGTCAAAGGTCGACGCTATACAGTGACCTAGACCAACTCAATCAAACAATGCCACCTGACATTACATAGCGTCAGTTACAACCGACGCTAACTCTGTAATTTGTGTCGTGTTTAGGGTCACCAATTAGCGTTACCGTAGCGTAAGAATAAGCCAACGCTAAAGAAGTGTCTCATAGAGGCCGACGCTAAATGTAACTAACTTCCAGCTTAGGAAACTCCGTCTCGACCCCGATGCTAAGCCGACGCTAAACCCTTGTAGCGTCGGTTTTTTGAAGTTTAGTTAGGGTTTATGGCCGACGGTAAAACAGGGTTTTCTTGTAGTGTTTTGGAGAATGGGATGGTTGGCCTCTTCACTTCATTTATTTTCTATTTTGTTGCCGTATCTTATCGGCTATTTAGTTTTCTGCGTCTCACTTTGGTAATTTAACATCGGGTTGGGGAATACTTTTTTTGTTTTTCTGTGAGATGTTGAATTAACTATTTAATGATTGATTGAAGTTGATTTTCTAATTATGAGACAATTTGAAGTGTAATACTGAAAAATATGGCACCTTTTTTTAGTATTTTATTCCGCATGCTTAATAAATTATGGTTTTAGTATAACTTCATTGAGATAGTATTATCTCACCCCATGTTGTCGAATATCTTTTCAGATGGTCAGGTTAATGATAAAGGGAAAGACAAGATGACTTGAAGAGCACTTGAAGACTTTCCTTATTTTTTTGTTTTCTGTTGCATGTTCTTAGAATTTTTAATTTCAAACATGTTGTATATGTATGCATATGGATGTAATTTATGTGTTTTCCATGTGCCTATGCCAATTATGTATTATTTGATGTATTAGTAGCACCTGTTATAATATGTCAGTTATGATATTCTAGATTCTATTTGGTTAGGATTTACAGGCGATGGTCACTTTAAATTCTCTGGGATGGGTGGCTCCCATATTTCGTTTGACAATGGTTAGGGATCTAGTGCTTCCAGCTCATCTACCATATTTTTCCCTTACTGGCACTGCTAGATGAGATGAATGTTATCTTCCAAAAATTGATTCTAATAATGAAGGTCATCCATATCGGCACACATCTTCCCTATGACACTTTCATCATTGTCAAAATCTTCACTGGCCTGAGTAGTTATCTTCTTGTTCACCATAATATGGGATGAGTGCAAAGACAATACTCTGGTTTAATGCATTGATTGTGGTCCAGGTCAGTTTGACTAAGGCTCACAGTGGCCGTCAATTGTATTGGATAAAAGTATAATATGTGTGATAATCTTTAGTTTATAAGGGTTTTTTAGAGGCTTTAAGGTTATTATAGTATTAAGAGTTAGCTAACGTGTGGTGAGAAGTTGTTGTATGAGTGTATTTCATTGTGTTATTGGTTTTCCCCTTCAATATGATGATGTTGATGTATTTAGAGCCCAAGGGTGTGAATCGGGTCTCCTATAATTTAGAAACACTCTAAGCACAGGTGATTGATTCCCTAAAATCCAAAAAGTGTGGTTAATTCTTGCAACTTCCTATGTAACGTCTGTTGACCCAGTTATGCTCTACGCAATATCGCACGGACGGAAAAACTTGAGACTTATAAGACACTTATGTACAAGGGCACTCGAACTAGTGCAATGGTGATTCGGTAAGGACGAAGGGCCAAGAGTGTGTCACTCTTCCCACCCTAAGGTCTCTCTAAATTATATAACTATAAGCCTCAATAAAATAAAGATGATTTAATATAACAACAAAAATATTAATCTAATAATCAATAAAAAATAAAAGGTATAAATATGAAATTGAGGATGTTACGGTATTGTAAAAATAAAATAGGAACGAGGGTGAAAGAATGCATTAGAATAAATTACAATTGACATTGAAGAAGAATTTGCTAGTAGATAAGTGAAATAATTAGTTATGTGGGCAAAGGAAACTAGATCAATATATTTTTTTTATACAATGTTTATAAAGCACTTTTCTATGTTTCCTTTTTTAAAATAAAAATAAGGCAAAATACTTTTTTTAGTCCATTTTTTCTAACTCGGGGTCTGTTTTGTTCCTTTAATTTTTAAAAGGACCGATGCAGTTCCTTATGTCTTCAAACAGTATTATTTAAGTAATTTCCGTCTAATTGTCACAAACGGCATCAATGTTAGCATGCATGGCATCCGACGTGACATATGTTTGCCCACGTAGCATATGACGTGGTACATGTGTATCATCAAAGTCATCAAAAATAAAAAAATAAAATCCAAAATTTTGCATTTAAGCTGGATTTGAAACTAGGCCACCTAGATTGTAGAGCGAATTTCAATACCACAAAGCCACTTCACAATTTTTGTTTTATAATTACAAAGTGAAAAATATATACTTTGTTGTTTAGAATTGAAAACAATAGTAACATTAGGATCAAAGAAAGAAGAACAACACATCAAACACCCGTAGAATCAAAACAGCAGGATACCACACCCTCCATAAATGTGTCTTTACTCATACCATGTGGATATTTTAATATTATCAAAGCAACCAACCATTAGCATAGCTATTGAAAAACAACTAAGCAACGGCAAATCATTACGAAAACTAACAAGTGCAGCACAACCTTAAAAGACATAAAATGTACCAAATCAATAAAAAACGGTGTCAAATCTGCATATCAATACCATAAAATTAACCAAATGAGAATCACTGATACTTGCTTAATTGTTTGGACAATGTTGTGAATTAGGATGCCTTAAAATAAACTATAATATGTTTCTTTATGATCAAGAAATACACAAGGGTTAGGGTTAAGGAAAAACAAGGAGAACAACAAAGATTGGTTATAACGGCTATTCTTTACTTTCTTTTTAAACCAGATTACAAGTGTAGCACCCCAAAGTTTGCCTTTCTCTTTCTAACACTAATTGGCTTATGTTTCATTTCACAATGCATTATCATCGGTGCATATCATTGGTTCTTTACATGGGGTCAAGGTATCTTGGTTCTCAAAGAGAAGAGCATCCACTCCAAAGCCAAGCTTGAGTTTATTTTCAATCTTGGGGCTCCTTTAAGGCCTCAAGGCCCTCATTTCATCAAGGCATGGATCATAATCAATGGAAGCACTGATCACATCCTCCTAGCTTGAATTCTCAAGATTAGGGTTTTTGGAATTCTTGGGTGAAGCACTCTAATGGGCAAGGTTTTTGAAGCTTTATCATCATCATGATACACATGTAATCTTTGTTTAAGAGATCCTACATCATACTCTGAGGTATTTGAGTTTTGAGCTTGGGTCGATTTCTCCTAGACTGTGGGTACCAAAATTAGGGTTTTACATGAAATCAGTTTATTTCTGATTCTTTGTGCAAGACTTGATTTCATGGTATTACATATGTCCCTAACTGTCTAAGAATGGAAGATTGTCCATCAATTTCATTCATAGGGTTGTCAATTGGTCAAAAGATTGAAAATCAGGAGAATTTGAGATAAAGTCAACTGTGCAGTGAAAAAGTCAACTCCTGACTTTTTGAGGTCAACTTGGTGATTTTCGAGTCAAATATGATCAATGAATGAGATTTAGTCAAGGAATGTTCAAGGAATTGTCAAGAATCAAGAATGTGGAAAAGTTGCCGTTTTTGGAAGAAACAAGGTTTTAGAAAGTTACTATTTTAGGAAAGTTTCCATGTCTTTTTTAACCATCTTCAAAGCCAATTTTCATCATGATCAAAGCTTCCTTTGTGAATCTTTTCCACATGAAAGTTGTAGTTTGAAACATTTCCTTCAAAATAGGCACAAGAACCATACCATTTGGATCATTTTTGAAAGAGTTATGGCATCCTAAAGTCTGAAGTTTCAAGTTGTGACGTGACTAAAACTTAGAATTTTTTCTAAATTATTTTGGCAGATTTGGTGAACACATATTCATGGAAAATTTTCACATACTTCCAAATTGTATTTCAACTTGATTCAAACATCATTTTTGTTCCCCCAGCATGCTAGCTTTCTAAAGAACCCAAGATTGCCTCATTTGGATTGGAATTCTCCAAGTTATGAATGCTCAAAGGTAGTGTCATCAAGTTGTTCAAATTACACTTCATGCAGCCAGATTTGAGGACACATGTTAATGGCATTTTTTCTCATCAGTCCAAGCCTTGTTTCAAAGTCATGTCAACATGAAAGTTGTTGTCTATTCTTCTTACTTTAATTAGGGTTCAAGAATGCATCGAATAGTGCATGTTTTGCCAAGTTATGGTCAATGGAAATGGTGAGCACGATTTGAGTTTCCTTGCATCATTTGATAGTTCATAATGGATGTTTCTGGCCATGTGATCTTTGTACTATCTCATGCGCATAACAACATGCCTTCACCACCAAAACCATGCCTAAAATGATCAAACATCACCATGCATTATCATGCAACATGTGCCACTTATTTTGCCAAAAATAGGAAAAGAAAAGTTTGTACACATTCTGATTTCATGCATCTTCTCACGTGCCTTACATCATGCTTTCTTTATGCTTTCATTTCCATTCTAAATGTCACAATAAATCACCACCCCATGTGCCATACCCGTGTGCACTCTTTTTCCAATTGAAATTTCAAAAACTTGCATAACAAACTTTCCACTCCTCACTCATGTGCCTCTCACCCTATATAAGCCCCCAAAACCCTAAAATAAGCTAGAGACTCTCATTTTTGTTCATTCTCAGATCTGAAATCAACATATCCTCTCAAAGCTCCTCAACTTTGAATCTCTTCATCCTAGAGATTTCCTTCATTCTATCATGGGATTCACACTCACAGAGGAGTATTGAAGCATTTGGTGAAGTTTTCCTCAAGTTTCTGCAAGGTTTGAAGGTGCAGTGGACATTCTCCACTAGGTAACATTCGAGATCCATTTCCTCTCATTTTAAGAGCATGCTAAGTTCATGATTGCTGCATCAGAAGTCCTACTCGTGTAGGCATTGGATAATGTATGTTCATATGGATGAATCTTGAGATTTCCGTTTTGTGCATTTTGTTTAAATTCTCATTTCCATGATTTTATGTGGCTGTTTGCGTGAGTTATTGGTGTACTTGAGATCTATTGAAGGAGTTCTTGAAGTAGGTGTTGTGGTTGTGCTGATTTGTGAACATTTCAGTTTAGATCTATTTTCTTTTTGCCTTAGATTCATCGTGTTAGCTTGCTTATTTTTTTTAAATGGAAGGTAGATTCAGGATCTACGTGGAATTTGGAGTGGAATGGTGATGTCATTCGATTTTTCTGGGTGGTTGATGGTGGCTCCGGCAGCCGGTTAGCCGGAGAAGATGACCGGAGCTAGGTCTCTGGCGTCTGAAGGTTAGGGATAGTCTGAGTTGGCCTTGGCGCCATATTTCAAATTTGAATTTGTTGAGTGGCTTTAATCATGGCCGCTGGATGCGCTACATCAGATCCACGTCAATTAATGAGGATGAGGTGGATGCCACGCATGCTTTTTTTGTTTGTTTTCTTATTAGTGTTGGTCTAGGCTGATGTAGTTTTTTCTATTCACACACCGCCATTTTGGGCCCTTATGCGCGATAACCTGGGTTGCTATTGTATCTGAATTACTGAATGCACCCCCTGGCTTTGTCACTTGTTTTATTTTTATTCTCTTATTTCAATTTCTAATTTCATTTTATTTTTAATTGATAGACTCTTCTAAAAAACTGAAAAAGATATTTTACTGGTTGATTAATGTCTTGATTTAATTTTCATATTTTTTATTTTATTTTTATTTCTTTTTTAGTATTTTATTTTGATTTAATTTGGCAATGTATTTCCAAGGATACCCTTCATCTAGGGTTAGGAAGTTTCTTGATCATTGCTCATCATTTGAGGCTGATCTTTTGGCACCATTTAGACCCTCATATAAGTTTGGTTTGATGCTGGTTTGGTCTTGATTTGAGTTACTTTTAGTGACTTTCCATTCAAGTTTTGTTGGCCCTCGATACATGCTCGATTAATTGTCTACCATGCCTTGTTGATCACTTTTGGACTTGTTCTTGAACTTATTTTGCTCCCATCTTTTGTACACGCTTAATTGGATGTTTAAAATTGCCTTTGGATATTTTTTTTGGATTTTATTGAATCACTTTGCTATTTTTGTTTGATGTTCTCATTTGGTGATGTTTTGAGCATGTTAATGCACACACCTTGACCTAATTCTTGTGCCCTTGAATGACATGAACCTCTTTGATGTTTGGTGATCTTTCTTGGATTGATATGACATGTTTAAGGTTCTGATTTGCCTTGGATCTTGATGCATTGATCATCCTTTGGTGTTGTCTTGCTTGTATGAGAACATGTGAATCATTTTGGACTTAATCTTGTTGAATACATGCCTAGTTTTGACATATGCTTTGAGTATGATACTTGATGATTCTTCTTGATTGGTTTGAGTTTGATTATGATTCATGGATTATTCATTTGATACTGCCCACTTGGATTCACATCATGTCTTCACTTCACTTGGTCATTGTTGATTGATTTCCATGATGCATTTCATTAGCATTTGATTGTTTCCACTTTGGTTCATGGTGCATGTTAATGTGAAGCTTTATTACATGTTTGAATTGGATGATCATGATATGACTTGAATTCTGACCTTGGTTCATTCTCACCTCACTTTGTTCACATCACATTTGTATGATGACTAATGGTATTTAATTATGATCCTAATGCAAGTTGTTTGCACTCATTCTTGTTTGCTTCTATCTTCTTGTTAGAGCTTCAATGTGTGATCTTTTGGAACATGTTTGGTGGTGTGAATTGGATAAGATATACATGATGTGCTTTCTGCCCTACCTTGTTTCTCATATCATATTTCATTTGTCTTCTTCATCTCTTACTTCTTTCTTCTCCTTTGGATCTTAAGACCTGTTTAAGTCTTGGATTTTGCCTTTGCATGTTCCCTTAGGACTCCCTAGTCCAACTTAATCTTTGATTGAGCTTGGATTAGGATAGACATTAGGATTCAATCCATGTATGCTAACATTATGTAGAATTTCCCCTTCTTACCTCAACCTTAGGGCCACATTTGCATGACAACAATAGGATAATATTCCCAGTAGTGTTTTCTTTTCAACCTTTGAGTCTTCTCCTCTCATCTCAATAACAAGTCTAAAACACTTAATAAAGGTAACAAGCATTGTGCGCTATGAGCCTTAAGTACATGGGAAATGAGGAATTGGGGGGTTCCCTTCATTTTTCTAGAGTGTTTAGCGGGCGTCCCGTCTTGGGGCGATTCGCGACGCATTCGCTCCTATGTCATAGACTTTAGTGCAATGTGAATTTCAAAATAACTTCAATTCACTTCTGTCTAAAAAACACAACACATTCAAATCATTTTCATCCCTCGGGATTGTTGGGTTTCAAATCATTTTCAGAAAAGAGCTCGTCCCTCACATAAAAAACACTTATCGACTCGTACGTCAAACTACGACTGCTCTGATTTCCTCCTTCTGGTTAGATTGAGGATACGTAGGCACAAGAAGGCGATGTATTGGCGATCAACGTCCCCCTTTAGCCCGTAGTCCTCCGAACTACGTTGACTCTGACTTTCCCATTGCACAATGGAATACGTAGGCCTAGGACGGCGATGTCCTACCGAGTCACTTTTTCTTTTCTTTCCTCCGTTTCATTTCCGTTTAGCAGTAGGCTTTAGATAACTCACCCTTTGATTAGACAACAAGCGTGAATCCCACCGAGTACAATTGACGCGTGAGGGTGCTAATACCTTCCCTTCGCGTAACCGACTCCCGAACCCGGACTATGGTTGCGATGACCATGTCTTTTCCCTCTTTCAGGTTTTCTTCGATCGTTTCCTTTCCCTACATCGGGATAAATAACGTTCGGTGGCGACTCTTCTTTTCTGTTTTCGCCGGTTGTTTTTCACAGTTGCGACAACAAGTACTCAAGAATAACAAATAACCCTCTCACCCTAATTAGGATTTGTCACACCTAGAATGAGAGACTAGTATTCTATTTATAATAAACCTAACATACTAAACTAATGGGCCTTTTAACAATTACTCATTACAAGCTAACTTGGGGTACAAGCTAACTAACAATTGGATCCTTAACATAAGGCCCAATTCAACAACTACATACTAGAACACAATTCGACTACAGCATGTAGGTTTTCAACAACATCATGTGACCAGACATCGACGACATGATAAACTAGTGTTTGATCTAATATCTCACAAATCTCCACCTTGGATCTAACTCTATAACATCAAGAAACAAACTAGCTTTCTTCATGTAGCTTTATCAACTGCATACAGTGGAAAAACTTGCAACTGGGCAACGTCTTAGTGATCATATCAGCAGCATTATGATTTATCAAAACCTTCAGCACTTGGACTTCTCCACGCTCAATTACCCCTCTGACGAAATGCAGCCTAACATCAATGTGCTTGGTTCACTCATGATAGGCTGAATTCTTCGACAGGTGTATTGCACTTTGACTATCACATTTAACAGTGACAACTTGACCTTGAAGTTTCAGCTCCTTTTCAAAACCATCAAGCCACAATGATTCTTTCACAGTTTCAATTAGGTATATGTATTCTGCTTCAGTGGTTGATAAGACAACAACCTTCTGAAGTGTTGCTTTCCAACTGATTGTTGTGCCAAACATAGTGAACACATATCCAGAAATAGATTTTCTGGAATCCATACAACCTGCATAATCAGAGTCGACATATCCTTCGATTGCTGCTTTACTATCTTCACTCAAGGCTCCACCATAAATTAGGACACTGTTTAGAGACCCATTTATGTACCTTAAAATCCATTTCAATGCTTGCCAATGAGCCTTTCCAGGATTCGTCATGTACCTGCTTACAAGACTTACAACATATGCTATGTCGGGTCTAGTACAGACCATAACATACATCAAAGAACCCACTATATTAGCATATGGAATGCTATTCATATAAGCTCTTTCGACATCCGTACTGGGACACTGATCTATACTCAGCTTGAATTGAGGCTTTCTCGGAGTCACAACAGGCTTTGAATTCGACATACCAAACTTTTCAAGAATCTTCTGTAGGTATGCCTCTTGAGATAAGCATAGCTTTAACTGCTTTCTATCTCTTCGGATGTCAATCCCAAGAATCTTGGACGTAGCTCCCAGATCCTTCATGTCGAACTCCTTATTGAGTTCAGCCTTCACCCTCATTACATCTTCGACATTGTTTCTTTCTATTAGAATATCATCCACATAAAGCAACAAAATAACAAATGAATCACCAGGTCGAAATCTGAAGTAAACACAGTGGTCGAATTGACTTCTAATGAAACTTATGCGTGCCATGAACTTGTCAAATCTCCTATTCCACTGTCGAGGAGATTGTTTCAGTCCATATAAAGGTCTCTTCAGCTTGCACACATAATCTTCCTTCTCCTTTTTTACATACCCTTCAAGTTGCCTCATCGGGATTGTTTAATCTAGATCACCATACAAGAATGCAGTCTTCGCATCCATCTGTTCTAGTTCAAGGACGAACTATGCCACCATGGCAAGCAATATTCGAATCGACATGTCCTTTACAACAGGAGAGAACACATCATTGAAATCAACACCTTCTTTCTGAGTGAACCCCCTAGCGACCAATCTTGCCTTGTATCTCTTCGACGCCACTTCTTCGATTCCTTCCTTAACTTTGAAAATCCATTTACTGCTGATTAATCTGGCTCCAGCAGGTTTCTTGATCAGTTCTGAGGTGTTGTTATCATGAAGAGATTTCATCTCATAATCCATGGCCTTCAGCCATTCAGTCTTCTTTCGACTTTTCATAACTTCCTTATAGTCTCTAGGTTCTTCATCGAGAACCTCACTTGCATAGATTAAGGCATAAGCTATAAGATCTGCATACCTAAGTCTCTGAGGTGGCGTAATGACTCTCCTCGACTTGTCTCTTGCTAGCAGATAGTCATTATCAGTCTACTCATCTTCGACAATAGCTTCTGCTTCTTCTTCGACTTCATCTGGGATACGCAATTCAGTATCAACATGCTCCACCTCAACACGAATCTCTCCCTGTTCCAGCTCTTCGTCAACATCATCAGTTTTATTGAAATCCATCTCAGCTTCATTGAAAACTACATCTCGGCTGGTGATACACCTCATATGACTTGGCTCTAGGCATCATAGCCTATAACCTTTGACTCCTTCAGGGTATCCCATGAACAGAGCTCTAGGTTCGACTTTGTCTTGCCTAATATGAGCATAGGCCATGCAGCCAAATACTCTTAGTCTGTCGAGACTAGGTGGATGTCCCGGCCAGACTTCTTCAGGTGTGTTCATATCTAACGCAGTCGAAGGACATCTGTTTATCAGATAGGTTGTTGTCAAAACAGCCTCAGCCCTAAACACCTTCTTTAACCCCACACTAGTCAACATGCATCTAACTTTTTCCAAAATAGTTCGATTAAACCTTCCTGCCAAACTAATTTTTTATGGAGTATCTACAGTAGTTTTGTGCCTTGCAATACGTGAGGCGGCACAAAAATTGTCGAACGCCTCATTGTAAAATTAAAGGCCATTGTCGGTTCTCAACCTCATGACCTTTCTGCAAATCTGATTTTCAACTAGAGTCTTCCAATCTTTGAAATTCTCAAAAGTTTCATCCTTAGTCTTCTGGATGAATACCCATAACTTTCTGGAATAATCATCGACTATGGATAGAAAATACCTTTCTCCTGAATGTGATGGACACCTTGCAGTCCCTCAAAGATTAGCATAGATGTAATCAAAGGATCCATGAGTTCTTTGTTTGCCTTTGTTGAACTTCACTCTGCAAGATTTTCCAAGTATATAGTGTAAGAACAAGATTTGGTTCTGCAATATTATCTCTAAGTTTTGATGATATCAAATGAGTATTTTTGCATGAAAAATTTTGTACAACTAATGTTTGTTATTTGTGAGAAGTTAACAAACAGGTTATGCTTCCGTAAATTGGCGCGAACACAATGCTTAGAGGAAAATACTCCGCCCATACACTTGAAAAGTAAAGTTCACAAGACTCTGATACAAAAGGAAAAGAGAACGAGTTCTGAAGATCTGAAGACAAAGGTTCTGACTGAACGAAGTCCAGATGCTGAATACTTAAGCTCTCTGATCAAGGTTTTGAAGACCTAAATCAAGTCTCTACTCATGCTTCAACAAGATACTATCAGTAGCCTCTGAAGATATGAAGACAAGGCACCAAGCAATCAAGGTTCTGAAGACCAAGTGCTGAAGACTCTGAAGATGCTGCTCTGAAGATTCAAAGACTTGATAATCTTAAGAACCAAGCTATGTTTTCCCTTCTTACTCATGCTCGTAAAAAGCCTCTGAAGTTGAGAAGTCAAGAAGACAAAGCTACATAGTATAGATGTACCACAATACAATGAGAAAATATCTTGGTAACAGTGCAACGGTACAAATGAAGATATTCTGACAAAACAGGACGCGCAGCATGCAAATGTTTTTATCTGTCCTCACGCTTCTAGCCGCCAGCCTAGTTAGCTATCATGATTACATTTCAATGTCTCTTTTCAACACGGCTATAAAAGGAAGCAAAAGACTTGAAGAAAGATACACACGAACGTTACTGCAATATTCTTTCTAACTAAAATATTTCTTAAGTCATTCTGGTCGAAACTTGATTACATTTTCAGCTTGTATAAGAAGCACTTGTCTGTAAACGAAATTTATTCAAACTTAGGTTTGTGTTCCTTGAGAAAGACCGTGTGGTTGTATTTCTTGAGAAGTCTAGGACGTGCAGTCTTACAGGTTGTTCCTTGAGTAAGACCTGTGAGGTTGTATTACTTGAGAAGTCTAAAACTTGAGAGTTTTAGCAGTTGTGTTAGTCACCAGCATTTTGGTTAGTGCATTGTACTGATTTGATTGAATAGTGGATTAAGACCTTGTTGAGAGAGGCAAAATCACCTTGGCGGGTGGACTAGATTAACTTGAGTATTTCTCAAGTGAACTAGTATAAACATAACGTGTTCATCACTTGGTTCTCACAAAGGTCATTATTGTTATAAGAAAGAGTTTTATAAAAGGAACTTATTTTATTTTGAAAAACCAATTCAAACCCCCATTTCTTGTGTTTTTCACACCTTCAATTGGCATCAGAGCTCCGGTTCTGACGTGATAAAAAAGGCTGAATTTTTTTCAAGCACTTAACAGTGTTCAGTACCGATCCAAGTGTGAAAAACAATGGTTGCACCAACTCCTGAGTCAAGTGTCATTATAAATGAAAGAGATTCTTATACTGCAAAACCTCCTATCTTTGATGGGGAAAATTTTGAATATTGGAAAGATAGAATTGAAAGTTACTTTTTGTCGTTTGACTTAGATCTATGGGATCTGATAGTTGATTGCTACAGTCACCCTGTAGATTCGGCAGGCAAAAAGATTGAAAGAAATGCTTTTACAGATATACAAAGAAAAAATTACAAGAATCATCACAAAGCAAGAACTATTCTGTTAAATGCAATTTCATATACAGAATATGAAAAAATTACAAACAGGGAAACTGCAAAGTCTATTTTTGACTCTCTTTGTATGACTCACGAAGGCAACGCTCAAGTCAAGGAGACGAAGGCTCTTGCACTAATTCAAAAATATGAGGTCTTCAAAATGGAAGAAGATGAATCTGTGGAAACCATGTTCTCAAGGTTTAAAATGCTTGTTGCAGGACTTAGAATTTTAGATAAAGGATATTCCACTGCTGATCATGTCAGGAAAATCATCAGAAGTCTTCCTGTCAAATGGAGACCAATGGTGACTGCTTTGAAACTGGAAAAGGATCTTAACAGTATAAGTCTTGAGGAACTTATCAGTTCTTTAAGAAGTCATGAAATAGAACTTCAAGGAGATGAACCTCAGAAGAAAAATAAATCCATTGCCCTAAAAGCCATGTCTGAGAAGAAAAAGGCGTATCAGGCAGAGGAAGAAGTGGAAGAAGTGGAAAAATCTGAAGAAGATACAGATGAAGATGATATATCTCTCATATCAAGGAAAATAAGTCAATTATGGAAATACAGGAAGAATAAGTTCAGAGGACCAAGAAGAAGATCTGAATCTACATATTGTCAAAGGAGAAATTATGGAAGAGATGTTACATGCTTTGAATGCAAGGAACCTGGATATATAAAAAATGATTGTCCAAAATTTAAGAAAGAGTAGAGACCTAAGAAAGCCAAAAAGGGTCTTATGGCAACTTGGGATGATTCAGAATCTGGGGATGATGTCGATGAAGAACGTGTCAACATGGAATTCATGAAAGAAACCAAAGATGCTTTATCAGAAGAAGAACTATCAGACTCTGACGATGAATGAGAGGTACTTTCTTCCTTATCCCATTCTGAACTTGAAATATGATTATATGAACTTATGGAAAGATATCAAATCCTTCTAAGAAAACACAAAACTCTGAAAAAGACGTTTGTGGTTCCTTCAGAAGATCTTACTAAAAGCAAACAAACCATCTCAGAATTATATGAAAAATTATTTGTTTTGGAAAATTCAAATGTTGTTTTAAAAAATAAAGTCTCCAAGTTAGAAGAAGAAATCACTTCCAACACAAGTAACACTAATGAAGTAATCAGATATGATAAAGCCTTTCAGCACTTCCTTGCTAAAAGCATAGATAGAAGTAAAATGGATTCAATGATCTATGGAGTCAGTAGGAATGGCAATAAAGGTCTGGGATACTCAAGACCATCACAACCATATGATGAGACCAAGAGTATCAAGATAATACCTCTGTCTAAACATTTTGTGCCCTCTGGCACTATCTTGAAATGTTCTGAACTAAAAGGTTCAAAATCTATCACTACACAAACACAGACACTAAAGAAAACCCCTAAACTTAAACACTATGCACAAATTCCACACTATTATTCTAATGTAAGGAAGTCCAAAGGTGTCAGAACCTCTGGAAAAGCTAATGTGAAAGGATCCACAAAATGGGTACCTAAGAATAAGATAATTTATGTTGCAGACATCCTTAATGGCACCATTGAAACACCAGTCATGGTACCTGGACAGTGGATGCTCACGACACATGACGGGAGAAAGGCATATGTTCCAAGATGTGAAACTTAAGCTTGGAGGTGTCGTCGGTTTCGGAGGAAATCAGAAAGGAAGAATTATTAGCTCCAGAACTATTGGAAATGGTAAGCTTCCTTCTATTAATAATGTTATGTTAGTTGAAGGTCTAATGCATAATCTATTGTCAATTAGTCAACTTAGTGACAATGGTTATGACATTATTTTTAATCAAACAACCTGTAAAGCTGTAAGTCAAAAGGATGGATCTGTCATGTTCAACGGAAAGAAGAAGAACAATACTTACAAAATTAAATTATCAGATTTAAAACATCAAAATGTAAAATGTCTTCTTTCTGTAAATGAAGAGCAATGGGTCTGGCACAGACGTCTTAGTCATGTTAGCTTGAGAAGAATCTCTCAGCTGAACAAGCTAGGTCTTGTCAGAGGCTTGCTAAATCTTAAGTACTCTTCAGATGCTCTTTGCGAAGCATGTCAGAAAGGTAAGTTTTCAAAAACTTCTTTTAGAGCAAAGAACATTGTCTCCACCTCTAGACCGTTAGAACTTCTTCACATTGATCTCTTTGGACCAGTAAAAACTGCCTCAATCAATGGTAAGAAATACGGACTAGTCATCGTTGATGATTACAGTCGTTGGACATGGGCGAAATTCTTAAAACACAATGATGAGTCACATTATGTGTTTGCTTCCTTCTGCACTCAAGTACAAAATGAGAAAAATTGCAAAATCATCAAAGTCAGAAGTGATCATGGTGGAGAATTTGAAAACAAAGACTTTGAAAACCTTTTTGATTCACATGGGATATCCCATGATTTTTCTTGTCCTAGAACTCCACAACAAAATGGAGTTGTAGAAAGAAAGAACAGAACTTTACAAGAAATGGCTCGCACAATGATCCAAGAGACTGACATGGCTAAGCACTTTTGGGCAGAAGCAATTAACACAGCATGTTATATTCAAAATAGAGTCTCTATTAGACCTATCTTGAATAAAAATCCTTATGAATTGTGGAAGAATAAGATTCCCAATATTTCCTACTTTCATCCGTTTGGATGTACTTGTTTTATATTAAACACTAAAGAGAATCTTAGCAAGTTTGATTCCAAATCACATAAGTGTCTGCTGTTGGGATACTCTGAATGCTCAAAGGGCTACAGAGTTTATAACACAGAATCACATATTGTGGAAGAATCAATTCATGTTAGATTCGATGACAAGCCTAACTCTGCAAAGTCAGAGCTAGTTGAAAAACTTGCAGATTTGGAAATTAGCTTCTCAGAACCTAAAGAGAAGGCATATGAAGTTAAAGACCAGCAAGATCGTACGCCGGATACCACTGATGTAACTCAAAATACTCCACATCAAAAGAAAAGAAGAATGTCTACTTCTCATCCTGAGGAACTAATTTTGGGTAGCAAGGATGCTCCAATCAGAACCAGATCAGCCTTCAGACCATCAGAAGAAACACTCTTGGGATTAGTGTCACTAATTGAACCAGTCACAGTTAAAGAAGCTCTTATTGACAAGGACTGGGTTCTGGCCATGGAAGAAGAACTTAATCAGTTCTCAAAGAATGATGTTTGGGATTTAGTTCCAAAACCTAAGAATGTTCATGTAATTGGAACCAAGTGGGTATTCAGGAACAAGCTAAATGAGAAGGGAGAAGTTGTCAGAAACAAGGAACGACTTGTTGCTTAAGGATACAGTCAACAAGAAGGAATTAATTACAACGAAACCTTTGCTCCGGTCGCCAGACTTGAAGCAATACGATTATTAATTTCCTTTTCAGTAAATCATAACATCACCCTATATCAGATGAATGTTAAGAGTGCATTCTTAAATGGTTATATATCAGAAGAAGTCTATGTCAAACAACCTCCTGGTTTTGAAAATTCAGAAAAATTAGATTTTGTTTTTAAACTCAAAAAGTCACTCTATGGTTTAAAACAAGCTCCCAGAGCTTGGTACGATGGATTGAGCAAATTTATTTTAGAAAACAATTTCACCAGAGTAAAGGTTGACATAACTCTCTTTTGTAAAACATATAAGAATGATATTCTTATAGCTCAAATCTATGTTGATGATATTATATTTTGTTCTGCTAACCCCTCTTTATGCGAAGAATTTTCAAAGTTAATGCAAGCAGAATTTGAAATGAGTCTGATGGGTGAGTTAAGGTTCTTCCTGGGTATTCAAATTGATAAGAAACCAGAGGCCACTTACATTCATCAAAGTAAGTACACAAAAGAACTTCTGAAGAAGTTCAACATGATGGATTGTAATACAGCTAAAACCCCAATGCATCCAACATGTATCATGGGAAAAGAAGAAACAGGAGTTAAGGTTTATCAGAAGCTCTATCGTGGTATGATAGGCTCTCTCTTATATTTAACTGCCTCTAGACCTGATATATTATTTAGTGTACATTTATGTGCTAGATTCCAATCAGATCCAAGAGAATCTCATTTAACTGCTGTTAAACGAATTCTAAGGTATCTGAAGGGAACAATTAACCTTGGCTTGATGTATGAGAAAATATCAGAGTACACTCTTTCTGGTTATTGGGATGCAGACTATGCTAGAGACAGATTGGAAAGAAAGAGCACATCTGGAAACTGTCAGTTCCTAGGGAACAACTTAATCTCATGGTCAAGCAAGAGGCAATCTACAATTGCTCTCTCTACAGCAGAAGCTGAATACATCTCCGCTTCTCTATGCAGTACATAAATGCTTTGGATGAAAAATCAGCTGGAGGACTATCAGATATATAAGAGTAACATCCATATCTTCTGTGATAATACTGCTGCTATTTGTTTAAGTAAAAATCCAATTTTACATTCTAGGGCTAAACACATTGAAATAAAACACCATTTTATCAAAGACTATGTTCAGAAGGGAACCTTATGTTTAAAATTCATTAATACAGACCATCAATGGGCTGATATTTTTACAAAACCCTTAGCTGAAGATAGATTTCAAATTATTCTAAAGCATCTGAAAATTAACTACTGTCCAAAGTGAAAGTATTTCAGAACCAAATGTATTTAGTCAAAGTAAATAAGCATTTTTAAAATCATCAGAATCACTTTTGTGAGATGTGTCTCAGTTCTGATAAATTTTTCTTCTAAGGCAGTTCTGACGTGTCATTTAATTAGAAAATAATTTTTGCATGTGATTAGATTATATCTAAATCACTATATTTATTCAAATCAAACGAACAGTAATTTTCTTGGGATTGACTTAAAACTTCATTACATTCATTTATTTATCCCCTGTACGGTGTTTATCTCTTTAAATTTTCAAAAACCATTCCTATTCCCACTCTAACTCAAACGGAAACCCTAAAAACCCTAATCGCTTTTCTTTCTCTATCTCCTTCAAACCAACTCAATCCCTGTTCTCATCCTCTCCGATTTTAACTATCATCATGATGAATCACATTCAACAAGAAACTGTCAATTTCTTTAAAGAAACAGAAGCATCTATGAATCCCTTAAAAGGGTCATCATCCTCATCAGTAGCGCCGTCCATTACTTCAACAACGTCTACAGCAACCGCGACAGTTACTCCTTCTTTATCACAGTCTTCCAAGATAGATAAAGATCATGTAACTCAAAGAGAAGCCACAGTTACCTGTACTCTTGAGAATCTACTTGTACTCAAGGAACTACATGTAGATTTCGAAAATCTTGCTGAAAATAGATTTAATCTAATCAATGATGTGAAAGCTCAAGGTTGGAATAATTTCTTTGATAGACTTAATGGTCCAGTTTTTGAAGCACTCGTAAAAGATTTCTGGAGACAAACTGTCTGTGATAAACTTCATGTAGTCTCTTATGTCTTGGGAAGAAAAATTGTCATCACAGAAAAATCAATTGCTGAACTTTACAAACTGGAATTTCTGAAGAACAAGAGAGTCTATGGAAGGGTCAATAAATCTCCGTTTGTGAAAAAAGGTTATCAACCCAACTATATACACCAATGTTAAGTGCAAATTGTACCTATTTTTGTATATAAGTTTTGTTGCACTTATCTTTACTTTGTTTTAAAATTGGTTGAATAAACCCCACTTTATGTGTAAATACGTTTACTTTACGTTTTCGTGTGTATTTTGCGTTTTCTTATGTATATCGTTGAGTTTAATTGCTTTCCATTCAATTTTGTAGGTATTCAAGTAAAGGGATTTCTCCATTTTTTTATAGAACATTGAATAAGCTTTCCAGCACTTCCGACCGTGCGTTAATCAGAGCTACGGTGCAGAAGTTGTGGTCACAATAAGGGGTTGTTTAGCTGTCATGTCCGCTTAGCGAGTGTGACAGCGAATGTTCTCTTAGCGAATGGCTGGCGAAGGTCCCAGCAAAGGAGTCCAGAAAGAAACAGAGGAGAAAGTGACCAAAGTTCGCTTAGCGAACTTCCTAGCGAGCATTCGCTAGGTGAATAAATCGTTCGCTTAGCAAACTTCTGAAGAAAGCAAGAGGCAGTTTAACATTTCAGAGGCACTTAAGTGCCATTTTTTGAGGCTCGCCTAGCAAGTAAAAAGTTCACTTAGCGAACGTGTCAGATTTCAACTTGTATTTAGTTCATTTTTGTCACTTTTTAGAGTATGGTTTTGGGGATTCTTGCTCCAACTCCATCAAACTTCATTTTTTAGTAGATTAGCTTAGAAAACAACATGGAAGCTTGCATACGGTTGAACCGGGGTGGATTGATCATTGATCAGCTCTGACAAACCGCGAGATGTTTGGTTCATTTCTCTTCTTCTTTGTGTTTTTCTTCTTTGTTGGGTTTTGTATATGTATTGACTATGATCTCATGTATATTTGTCGCCCATGGCATTGTATAAAACTTGCTTTACAAATCTCTATTGGTGATTGTCTCTGATTTTTGCTTTATGTGCGGGGTTTGAGTTGCGTTAGAGATAATCCTCGCAAACTTTGATTAGGGATGATTATCTGTTAGTTTCTGGATTCTAGAGATAGATTTAAGAGCTAATAATCTTTAGTAGGCGTCGAAGCTTAATGCCTCCATGTCTTGAGTCGCGTGCGAAAGTATCGGCGAGGGTGACATGGTTGTTCTCTCAACTTTGCGTTAGATATAACCTTTGTTGTGAGCGATGCTGGGTGATATTGAGGAGTATTATAGGTGGAGTATAACTGGTTGGTAAGTTTAAGTTTGTGAGGATTCGGTTATGTGCATGCCGGATAAGGTTGTCTTGCTGAAGAATGAATTTGTTTTATGTTTTAATGTTTACTTTTCTGATTTATGTTTAAAAACATTTAAATCGAAACTCATAAACGCGAGAGACTGTCGAACGACATTCTTTCCCTTGAACCGATCTCTGTGGACACGACATAAATCCCGGAGGGAATTCTTTTCGAAAATAAATATTTTTGCTTGCTTGCCCTATTCTACATTCAACAACCAACCATCAACCAAATGAAACAGAATACAGAAGAGAAGACCTGCATGTAAATATGAAAATCTGGCACAAGATCATTCTTGGTTGCATCAATCCAAGACCCTCATCATATGCTGCAGATTACTTCAACGCTAACCAGAAGTATATGTTATATTATTTGTTCACCAAGGAAAGAATGTGCTTACCTTCTATCTTATTTTACTATCTGAGAGATATGGTGAAGAAGACAAGAACAACAGGTGAATCAAAAGGAGATATGCCTAAGTACATTCCTTTTGGAAGAATTCTTTCAGACATATTCTATGAAAGTGGTATAGTGGAGACTCTGGTTAGAGAAGTTCAACACACAGAAGATCTGACTGCAACACTTGGAGAATCAGTCAACGCCACAACACTTAAGCACATGAGAATAATTAATAAAGTAAGAGTGGAACCTTTTTCTATCTCTGAGGATTTAATCAAACGCGGGATCACAGTGCCAGATTATCCTGCCTACTATAGAAGCGACCTCATTGAAGAATTTGCTGCATTTGTAGATGCAATGAAGGCACGAGGATGTGATGTGTCTGAGGTCAAGAATAAAGAAGTTGAAATTGACAAAGAAGAGTGAGAGAAAACTAAAGAGGCTGATGAATTTGCTCCTGAACCAACTCTTGCAGAGTCCCTCAGAAGAAAAAGAAAGCAAGCAACTGTTAATTCTGAGCCTCAGAAAAGGAATAAAACAAAATCCTCCAAGACTGCTACTCTAACCTCTACATTAGAGAATAACAGTAAGTCTGACTCTGCTCTATCTCTTTCTAGAGTTAAATCAGTTTCTATTTCATCTTCACATTAAACTATCTCCATTCCCACTTCACATCCACTAGTCAGTTTCAAGCCACCATCTTGTTCAAATCCATCAAATTCACCACCACCAATATCTACTCCTGTAACTCCACAAATTTCCTCTCCATCAATCAGTGCACCTATCCAATCTATAGCAGTTCCTACATACACTTCATCAACTATCACCTCAATCATCCAACCAGATATGCATGTCTCACCGATGTCGTATGCTTTTCATCAAAAAACCATTACTGAATCCTCAATTCAACATTCTGATCCTCCATCTCCAACTTTTGAACCTCTTATGGTTTCGGTTACCCCAGAAGTATCATCTCCTGTTGATCAACAAATAAATGAACATGCTTCTACTAAGATTGTTTCATCTCAGCAAACACCATCTAAAACAAATTCTGCCAAGCCTGACCTTGCTTTGGTTATCTATAACATACCACCTCCAAAATCTTTTGAAGAATGCATAGGTCAATTTAGTGAAAAGGCATTAAACAAGTTTCCAATCTTAAGAAAAGATTTCAACATAAGTGTCAAGCCCTTGGAGCTTGAAAGCTCTTGTCAAATACTCCAGAAATGGCTGGATTCTGAACTTGCAAGAATTGTAAGCTTCTCAGACGCAACCATCACTGCTGGAATTAACCGAGCAAAGGAATGAGCAGAAGCTGAAGAGAGGATCAGGGTACTTAAGTTCTTGGCTGCTAAGCAGAAAAAAGTTGAAGAAAAGGCTGCTGAAGAAGCCAGAATAGCACAAGAAGCTAAAGCCATGGAAAAGGCCAAGCAAGATACTGCGGTTGTTCCCACATCGACCCTGCTGTAAAGCGTTCGGAAAACGCAAATGGAGAAATCAGAGAAGAACAACAGAAGTTCAGAGAAAACTTTGAAGAACAAAAGACTGTCAATGTTAATCTTCAGGGCATGCTTCAGAAAATATGGGACAAGATGTCCTCTGGAAGCACCTAATCCTTATGTCTCTTTTGTCTTTAAGACTTTAGATCTTTGTTTTTCACCTTTTCACCACTAATCTTTTTTATCAATGACAAAAAGGGGGAGAAGTAATATGAATGTGATATTTTGATTCCATAGTCAATCTCTGAAAAACAACGTTGTTTACATGCTAACATATAAACTGTTATTTCTATTAGAGTGTTTTTCTTTTTCAGGAATTCTGATCCAAATCAAGCTTCATTAAGAAAATCTGAACTCTGCTGAAAAGAGAATCAAGACTAAGAGCTCATGACCTAGTAAAATCAAGGGGATCCCAAGCATAGAGATTCATCAAGTCTAAGACTCAGGGGGAGTACTTCATACGAAGGATAAGCTATATTTAGAATCTGTTATTTTCCCTGCATTACATATATATCAAAATTGTGTCATCAAAATACATAGTTTTGTCATCATCAAAAAGGGGGAGATTGTGAGAACAAGATTTGGTTCAGCAATATTATCTCTAAATTTTGATGATATCAAATGAGTATTTTTGCATGAACAATTTTGTACAACTAATGTTTGTTATTTGTGAGAACTTAAAAAACAGGTTATGCTTCCGTAAATTGGCGAGAACACAATGCTTAGAGGAAAATACTCCGCCCATACACTTGAAAAGTAAAGTTCACAAGACTCTGATACAAAAGGAAAAGAGAACGAGTTCTGAGGATCTGAAGACAAAGGTTCTGATTGAACGAAGTCCAGATACTGAAGACTTAAGCTCTCTGATCAAGATTCTGAAGACCTAAATCAAGTCTCTACTCATGCTAAAACAAGATACTATCAGAAGCCTTTAAAGATATGAATACAATGCACCAAGCGAACAAGGTTCTTAAGACCAAGTGCTGAAGACTCTGAAGACGCTACTCTGAAGATTCGAAGACTTGATAATCTTAAGAACCAAGCTATGTTTTCGCTTCTTACTCATGCTCGTAAAAAGCCTCTGAAGTTGAGAAGCCAAGAAGACAAAGCTACATAGTACAACTGTACCACAATACAATGAGAAAATATTTTGGTAACAGTGCAATGGTACAAATGAAGATATTCTGACAAAACAGGACGTGCAACATGCAAACGTTTTTATCTGTCCTCACGCTTCTAGCCGCCAGCCTAGTTAGATATCATGATTACATTTCAACGGCTCTTTTCTACACGGCTATAAAAGGAAGTAGAAGACTTGAAGAAAGATACACACGAACGCTACTACAATATTCTTTCTAACTGAAATCTTTCTTAAGTCATTCTGGTCGAAACTTGTTTACATTTTCAGCTTGTATAAGAAGCACTTATCTGTAAACGAAATTTATTCAAACTTAGGTTTGTGTTCCTTGAGAAAGACCATGTGGTTGTATTTCTTGAGAAGTCTAGGACGTGCAGTCTTAGAGGTTGTTCCTTGAGTAAGACCTGTGAGGTCGTATTACTTGAGAAGTCTAAAACTTGAGAGTTTTAGAGGTTGTGTTAGTCACCAGCATTTTGGCTAGTGCATTGTACTGATTTGATTGAATAGTAGATTAAGACCTCGTTGAGAGAGGCAAAATCACCTTGGCGGGTGGACTAGATTAACTTGAGTATTTCTCAAGTGAACTACTATAAACATAACGTGTTCATCACTTGGTTCTCAACAAAGGTCATTATTGTTATAAGAAAGAGTTTTATAAAAGGAACTTATTTTAAAAGAAACAAATTTATTTTGAAAACCAATTCAAACCCCCCATTCTTGTGTTTTTCACACCTTCATATAGGTTCACAAAATTTCCGCTTTTCGACTTTGTCTCCTCCAAGCAGATTTTGTTTCCCCAATTCGACTAGGCCCCTTTCACTGACATGGCCCAATCTCATGTGCCAAATTTCTATTTTCGACAACGGTTTCGTGGATACAACATTTGTCGAACCACTTACAACTGCAGCCTCAAGGGTATACAAGCCTTGTTTCTTCACGCCTCTCAACACTTCCTTCAACCCCTTCATGACTATTAGGATACTTTTCTCTCCTTGAAAAACATATCCCTTCCTGCCTAATTCACCAAGAGAAATCAAATTTCTCTTCAAATCAGGAACATACCTGACTTCAGTCAATAAACTTATTGACTCATCATGGAGCTTGAATCTCACAAATCAAATACCTGCAATTTTGCAAGCTTTGTTGTTTCCCAGCAGCACTAATCCACCATCTTGATCACACAATTCCTCAAACACATCTTTGTTTGGTGTCATGTGCCAAGTGCAACCTGAATCCACAATCCACTCCTTTCTTGACTAGCTGCTTGAAACAACCGGGACATCAGATGATTCGAAGTCGTCTTGAGCAATGGCTGTGTTGCCATTATCCTTACCTCCATGATCTTCCAGGTGTTCAGGGCACACCTTTCTTTTCTGACCCTCCTTCTTACAGTGATATCATCAAATACCAGATGCCTCACTACTATAAGACTTCTGCTGACTTTTACCTTTCTTCTTGTCGAACTTACCTTCCTTTCGCAAGAATTTTCCCAACGGCCAAACCTTCACCAACCGTCGAAGTTTTATGCTCCTTACGTTTGTTCATTTCCTTAGAATATAAAACTGATTGAACTTCTTCAAAGCTCAGGGACTCCCTTCCATACAGGAGAGTTTCTTTGAAGTGAGCATGTGTTCTGGGCAAAGTGCACAACAACAGTAAAAGTGCTTGATCTTCATCATCGAACTTCACATCAATATTTTCAAGATCAAGAATCAACTTGTTAAACATATCTAATTGCTCAGCCAACACTTTGTCTTCACTCATCTTGAATGAATACAAAGCTTGCTTCAGGTAGAGTCAATTCACCAGGGATTTGGTCATGCACAAACTTTTAAGTTTCAACCATAACCCTGATGTCGTAGTCTCTTTGATACCTGTCGAAGAACTTTACACTACGCCAAAATCTGATAAAGACAGCGCCAAAAAGACAACGCTTTTTGGACAAAGCGCTGCTATAAGTCTTTAAAAAATTTCGCTTAAAAAAAGTGTTGTAAAAGAAAGCCTTTAGAAAGTGCGTTTTAAAAGCGCTGTTAAATTCCCAAAATAGAAGCCACCTTAGAAAGCGCTTTTTGTAAAGCGCTGCTATACGAATTACTTTAGACAGCGCTTTTATAAAAGCGCTGTCTAAAGGTTAACCTTAGAAAGCGCTGTTAAATGACCAAAATGGAAGTCACCTTAGAAAGCGCTTTTTGTAAAGCGCTGCTATAGGCATCACTTTAGACAGCGCTTTTGCAAAAGCGCTGCTATAGGTTTTAAAGTCTCCCCACCTTAGAAAGCACTTTCTGAGAAAAGCGCTATTATAGGTAGAACTTAAGAAAGCGCCATCTAAAGTCATTTATGAATTAAAACATAAAACACTTTCTAATCATTTTCAGACATTTCTTTTCATTTTCTTCTCTCGACCGTTCTTCTCTACTGAAACCCTCGATATCGTTATTCTCTACTGAAGCCATTGTCGTCGCTGTTCGTCATTGCCGTCGTTCCATTGTCGTCGTTGTTCGCCATTGTTGTCGTTCCATTGCCGTCGTTGTTTGTCATTGCCGTCGTTGTTCGCCATTGCCGTCGTTGTTCATTCGCCATTTCTTTCGTGAAGAAGAAGACGAAACGAAGAAGAGGTACGCTTTTCATTCTTGTTTTCATTCTTGTTGTCATTCTTGTTTTCATCGTACGATTTTTGTTCTGTTTTCATTCTGGGCACTAGCTACCATTTTGCCGTCGTAGTACAGGTGTTGTTGAGGTGATTCGGAGTTCCTGCGTCATACTTCCATTTTGTGTATTATTCAGTTGCATACTTCTGACTTATTTTGTGTGTAGTGTTGATATGGGTAATGACCATAGTTATAAAGTTTTGAGACTTTTATTTTTGAACATGTTTAGAAAGACTAATATTGAACATGTTGTTTCTATTTTCATTAGTTGTTGTTTCTATATTTTAGATTAAAGAAAGTATGATAGTTATTGTAATATTGATAGTTATTGTATTGATGGAGTTATGATATATAGAGCCATGAAAGTGGAGTTATGATAGTTATTGTATTGCATGGTCAAAGAAAGTATGATATTTGTCTTTGCATGAGATGTTTATCTTGCTCAATAATTGCTTTGATGATTATCTTTGTGATATGATGATTACTTGTTTAAGTATGCTTGTTGTTAAGTATGTTGCTTGTTTGTGATTACATGTTGCCACTTATCAAGTTATGACTCATAATTGGTCAATTAATGATATTTCATTTTATGATACGTGTACAGGGGGATCTTGGTAATTCTAACCTATCTGGACACTGTGTGGGTCTAAAAGTTGTTTACATCCCTGCAGGTAAATATTTTTTATTTTTGTTTTTGTTTAGTTTAGTTAGTCTAACTATGGATAAGAAATGGATGTCTTCAAGTCGATTGTCGAAAGAGTACGAGAATGGGGTATCAGAATTCGTTAAGTTTGCTATTGCGCACGCCAAAGACCCCAGTCGAATGAGATGTCCTTGCTTGGGTTGTTGTTTTAGGAGTCGGGTTGACGCGGTTCAGTTGGCATCGCATTTAATGAGGAGTGGAATTGATAGAAGTTATACATGTTGGAATTTGCATGGTGAGAACATTAACGAGAATGTTGAACCGGGGGATAATACGACCTATGCTTCAAACGACAATGGCACAGATACATACGATTCTGATCGAGTCGAAGAGATTGCAGAAGCACTTGAAGAAGATCTTAAGGATTGTCCCAAAATGTTTGAGAGGTTGGTAAGCGATGCAGAGAAACCGTTATATAATGGTTGCACCAAATTCACAAAATTGTCTGCGGTATTAAAGTTGTACAACTTAAAGGCGGGCAATGGATGGTCGGATAAATGTTTCACAGAGTTATTGGCCCTTATGAAAGATATGCTTGCAGAGGATAATGTTCTTCCCAATCGAACATATGAGGCCAAAAAGATGTTGTGCTCTATTGGCATCAGCTATGATAAGATACATGCCTGTCCAAACGATTGCGTTTTGTTTCGAAATGAGTATGCATCATTAAATGAGTGTCCTAAATGCGGTGTCTCTCGATATAAGGAAAAGTTGTCTACAGCAAAAGTCTTATGATATTTTCCTATAATTCCGAGATTTAGACGCATGTTTCGTAGTGAGACCGATTCAAGACACTTGACTTGGCATGCAGATGAAAGAATTATTGATGGAAAGTTGCGACATCCGGCAGATTCACCACAGTGGATGAAAATTGATGATGATTATCCTAAATTTGGAAAAGAAGCAAGAAACCTTCGCTTGGCATTATCTACTGATGGAATGAACCCACACGGTCTTCAGAGTATCTCACATAGCACTTGGCCTGTGATCATAATGATTTATAACCTACCTCCATGGCTATGTATGAAGCGTAAGTACATGATGTTATCTATGTTAATTTCTGGGCCTAGACAACCAGGGAATGACATAGACGTATACTTGGCACCCTTAATCGAAGATTTAAAGTTTTTGTGGGAGAACGGTGTGGAGGTTTATGATGGGTATGTGAAAGATTTAAACCCCAAATTTGCAAATCTGTCATATTTTGGGGTTATCGAGCGCATTTGGGTGTTTGATTATGAGAAGTTTCAGATTCCTATATTTCGTTGCAAGTGGGTTGAAAATAATAATGGCGTACGAATGGATAAGTCAGGATTTTTGCAAGTGGACCTTAATAGGGTGGGGTACAAAGATGAGCCTTTTATTCTAGCCTCTCAAGCTAAACAAGTGTTCTATGCAACTGATCCGACAAGTACAAAATGGTCTATAGTGCTTTTATCTAACAAAGTAATTGATGAAAACATTGGAGATCAAGGTGATATTGATGTTGATATTGAATCATTTACTAGAAATGATCAAGATGAAAATATTATAGCGAATGAATCATATACAAGAAATGATCATAATGAGGGTATTTGGATCAATCCAACCGTCCGTGTTGTTAAGAGACGGGTAGAACATATTCCAACAAAGAAAAGAAAGAGACGTTAGTGAAAAAGGTACTAGTTATAAAATTATAGCTTAATTATATCATTTAATAATATTAATTAGTAGTCATGTTATATATAGCTTATATCATTCAATGGATTATGGATTATGGATTTTTATATTTGTCATTTAATTTTTATTTTTTTCTTTCTTACAAGTGAAATGGCTAGTGACCATGACGACACACACGAGACACATGATGAAAATGAAGCTCAGAAGGTATATTAATTTTCACAAAGTTGCTTATTAGTGATGCTACTTGATAACATAAAACAACTATATATTAATTCTTATTTGTTTGTCTATGTGTAGTGCCCTTGTCAGCGTAATGGCATAGACTGCGGGTATTTCGTTTTGAGGTTTATGAGAGAAATCCTTCAAATGGATCGATTAGAGATTCCTATTACGGTATGCATGGATTTATAACTTAGGATTTATTTTAATATTTATCGGATATGTCATATAATTTATTATTTTTAACTAAATCATGCATATTTTGTTTTGTTATGTAGTACTTTGATGAATACGCGTGTTCTCATTACACGAAGGATAAATTGCAAGAAATTAAGGAGGAATTGTGCGAATACCTTATTGGAAAAAAAGTCATATAAGGTATAGGATAATGGGATTATGTGAATGTATAGTTTTGTGAATGGTTTATTTTATGGGATTGTATAGTTTTGTGAATGGTTTATGTTATTTATGTGATTTTGGAAAGTAATTGTATAGTTTTGTGAATGGTTAATGTAAATGACTTGAATTATAATGGAAATGGTTTATGTGGTTTATGTGATTTATGGGATTAGTGGAAATGGTTAATGAACCATACTATAAATTGTTAATGGAAATGTGAAATATACAGGTTTATTGAAATGGCTTGAATTATACAGGTTTCTGCATAAAAAAATGGTTAAAATGGGATTTTTAATTTAAAAAAAAATCATTAAAATTATACGTAGAGAAAAGACAGCGCTTTCTAGAAAAAGCGATGTCTATTGTTCACAACAGAAAGCGCTTTTCCTGAAAAGCGCCCTCTAAAGGCATAGAAAAATTCATAACTAAAATTATAGGCATACATTTGACAGCGCTTTTAGAAGCGCTGTCTAAAAGGGGACTTTAGACAGCGCTTTTTATTGAAAAAGCGCCCTCTAAAGGTATAGAAAAATTGATAATTAAAATTATAGGTATACTTTAGACAGCGCTTAAAAAAAGCGCTGTCTAAAGGGGGCCTTTAGACAACGCTTTTTGTTGAAAAAACGCCCTCTAATGTATACTTTAGAGAGCGCTTTTTCGTAAATAAAAAGCGTTGTCTTTACCTACGCCAGCGCTGGCTTAGGCAGCACTTTTAAGTGCTGTCTAAGGCCTAAAAAAGCGTTGTCTAAAGTCTTGTTTGGCGTAGTGTTATCACCAAGGCTCAACAATATTGCGCTGTGGTTTTTCCGTTAGCGCAACGTCCATGGCAGCATCTCCCTTCAACACTTCCAAACAACCCTGCTGAACCAATAGGGCTTTCATCTACAAGCGCCACAGACCGAAATCGTTCACTCCGGTGAACTTTTCAATCTCATACTTTGTTGAATGCATCTTTCTCCACACTCACCGCACCAATTTGTTGTAAATTAGGATGCCTTAAAACAAAGTATAATAGGTTTCTTTATGATCAAGTAACACACAAGGGTTGGGGTTAAGGAGAACAACAAGGATTGGTTATAACTGTTATTCTTTACTTTCTCTTTAAATCAGATTACAAGTACTCAAGAATAACAAATAACTCTCTCACCCTAATTAGGATTTGTCACACCTAGAATTAGAGACTAGTATGTTATTTATAATAAACCTAACATACTAAACTAATGGGCCTTTTAACAATTACCCATTACAAGCTAACTTAGGGTACAAGCTAACTTAAACAATTGGATCCTTAACACAAACTCAATTCGACAACTACATACTAGTACACAATTTGACTACAGCATATAGGTCTTCGACAACAACATGTGAGTAGACTTCGACGACATGCTAAACTAGAGTTTGATCTAATATCTCACAGACAACATAGAAGAAATGAGAGGAAAAGCAATTGTTATGCTATTACAAAAAACTGCATTCTAATACCACAACTGCTAACACAAAAAAGTGACCAAAAGACTATACATGCTTTAGAAAAATTATGTTGTATGAAAGAACAGCTATGTTGTAAGCACGCCATTATAAAATTCAGGAATTGAATAATGTGGAGGATTTTATCTCATTGTATGAAGTTTTGACTTGTATACAAACACATTACTTGGTGCTGTTGCAGAAGGAATTATTAATCTCAAAGATACTTTCTAGGTTGCACATGAAAGCAAGACTATCCCTTTTTTTTCAATAAGCAATGATTCCATTAATAGGCACAATGGGTGCACGAACTCAAGATTACACAAACAATCAACTTACAGCCTCTTAATACACTCAAGAGGTGCAGTGAACTAATCGTAAAACAGACAATTATGAATATGTTTACCTACAAACAACTATTTTCAAGTGAAAAATTTAATAGAGTTAATAGTATCATCAATATCCTTGTGAATTTCATTAAAGGATATTAAATTTCTATTGGCCCATAAAAACTAGACAGTCGCGGTCTAAACAATGCTGCCAGACGAATTCCCAATAGCAATTTTTTAGGCTCGAACAAAAGCTGTGAATAATTCTAGGCAGCTCCCCTCTCTTCTAACTTGAATTCCAATCCACTTACCAATCCATTTCCAAACCTTCTCTGCGAATGCACAATCCAACAATACATGCTTGCTGTTTTCTTCAGAAGTCGAACAAACTTTATAAAACATATTCCCCCTCCAACCATAATATTCCTTCTAGCCAGCTGGTCCTTCGTTGCGATCCGATCTCTGAAAACCCTCCACACAAAAAATATACTTTTGAGGGAATACTCGCCTCCCATATATTCTTGGAAGCTTCTATAATATCCTCCCCATTAACAATAACCGCCCTATCTTGTAACAAACTATTGCAACAGGAAGAGACATAGAACGAGTTAGAGGAGGAGAAAGACGACAAAACAGGATCCCACAAAAACAAGACTATCCCTTGAACCGCTTCTTTGGTCTGCAAGTCATTTTGACTATTTCTCCTTGGGAATTACCATGCATTACTGAATTTTCTGTTGTGTACATTAATATTTTGGTTTTTTATATGTTGATAGATTGGCTTGGAGTTCATTGAGTGATTGAACTCAGTTGTGAAGTCTGCTAAATTTTATCTTAGTCTCAATATTGCCATGCATCTAGATAATGTATTAAATATTTATTATTTTTACACTCTGTTCTAATCTGATTCCAACAAATAAAAGTGATATATGTTGAAATATTAAACTTGATTTGGGCCTAAACATATTGTTTGGAGTTTTGGGCTTAATTATTTTGGGTTTAGGTCATTTTAATTAATGTCTCTAGAAAACTCTTGTAATGTTTGGAGTGTCTAGACATTTCTTAGGTTTGTAGTATTTTCTAGAATGCTCTTGGAATTTCAAGAGTTGAGAACTCTCTAGAATTAGTGTGTCTAGAGTTCTCCTTAGAGTACTATAAATAGAGATGTAATTCTACACTTTTGTATCAAGCAAAAATACAAAATTCTCTCTTCCATAAAGATTTCTCCCACCTATAAAGTTTCTCATTAAGCCTCTAATATTCCCACACATTTTCTCTAAACACAAAGGCTTTATTTCCAACAAAGTGGCATCAGAGCTTGAAGATCCTCAAAAGATGGCGAATGGAGGTTTCCCTTTTCAAATGTCGATGCTCACAAAGAACAACTATGACAATTGGACTATCAAGATGAAGGCGCTACTAGGAGCTCAAGATGTGTGGGATATCGTTGAGAAAGGCTTCAAGGAGCAAGATGAAGCCTCACTAAGTCAAGGTGGAAAGGAGACATTGAAGGAGTCAAGAAAGAGAGACAAGAAAGCTCTCTTCCTCATTTATCAATCGGTGGATGAAGATACATTTGAGAAGATCTCCAATGCAACGACGGCCAAAGAAGCATGGGACAAGCTTCAAACTTGTAACAAAGGAGTGGAGCAGGTGAAAAAGATTCGTCTTCAAACTCTTAGAGGTGAGTTTGAACGTTTATTTATGGAAGAGTCTGAGTCAATTTCTGATTATTTTTCTCGAGTATTGTCCGTAGTCAATCAACTTAAAAGAAATGGTGAAGATGTTGATGAGGTGAAAGTCATGGAGAAAATACTTCGCACTTTAAATCCAAGTTTTGACTTCATTGTTACCAACATTGAAGAAAACAAGGATTTAAAGACCATGACTATTGAGCAACTCATGGGTTCCTTACAAGCATACGAAGAAAAACAAAAGAGAAAAATTAAACAAAAGGAGGCTATGGAGCAACTACTACAACTCAACGCAAAAGAAGGAAACTATGTGAATTACAAAAGCCAAAGAGGACGAGGTCGTGGCCAAGATCATGGACGTGGACGAGGACATGGAGGAGAAGGAAGAGGTAGTTACAACAACTACTCCAACAACTTCAACAATGGAGAAAGAAGTTGGAATCCACAAGCAACAAGAGGTCGTGGAAGAGGAAATTCATGGTCAAGGTGCGACAAGTCACAAATCAAGTGCTTCAACTGTAACATGATCGGTCACTATGCATCTGAGTGTAGATTCTCAAAGAAAGTTCTGGAGAAAGCTAACTTTGTATAAGAAAAAGGTGGAGAAGAAGAAACTCTGCTGCTCGCGTGCCAAACCCAAGTTGAAGAGAAAAGAAACAAGGGGTACCTCGACACTGGCGCAAGCAACCACATGTGCGGCGATCGAAGCATGTTCGTAGAGATCAATGAAGCGACAACTGGAGATGTCTCATTTGGAGATGACTCAAAGATACCGGTCAAAGGCAAAGGTAAAATTATCATTCGCTTAAAGAATGGAAGTCATCAATTCATATCCAATGTCTACTATGTTCCTAACATAAAGAATAATATTTTGAGCTTGGGACAATTATTAGAGAAAGGCTATGACATTCACTTGAAAGAACATAGTCTTTTCTTAAGAGATTGTGAACATAACTTGATTGCTAAGGTGCCTATGTCAAAGAATAGAATGTTCATCTTGAACATTCAAAATGATGAGGCAAAGTGTCTCAAGGCCTGCTATACCAACTCTTCGTGGCTATGGCATCTACGATTTGGACACCTTAACTTCGGTAGTCTAGAATGTTTGTCAAAGAAGGAGATGGTGAGAGGATTACCTAGTATAAACCACCCAGACCAACTATGTGAAGGATGTCTAATTAGGAAGCAATTCCGAAAAAGCTTTCCAAAGGAATCAACGTCAAGAGCGACAAAACCGCTAGAGCTCATACACACTGATGTATGTGGACCAATCAATCCAAACTCTTTTGGTAAGAATAAATACTTTCTCCTCTTTATTGATGATTATTCTAGAAAAACATGGGTTTATTTCATGAAGGAGAAGTCGGAAGTGTTTGAAAACTTTAAGAAGTTCAAAGCCCTTGTGGAGAAAGAAAGTGGTCTTTCCATTAAGGCCATGAGATCTGACCGAGGAGGAGAGTTTACTTCAAATGAGTTCAACAAATATTGTGAAGACCATGGAATCCGTCGCCCACTAACAGTGCCAAGATCGCCACAACAAAATGGAGTAGCGGAGAGAAAGAACCGAACCATACTTAATATGGTGCGAAACATGCTTAAGAGTAAGAAGATGCCAAAAGAGTTTTGGGCCGAAGCAGTGGCATGTGCGGTATATCTGACAAACCGTTCCCCAACAAGAAGTGTGCATGAGAAGACACCACAAGAAGCATGGAGTGGAAGGAAGCCAGGTATCTCTCACCTCAAAGTGTTTGGAAGCATTGCCTATACCCACGTTCCAGATGAAAGGAGAACAAAGCTCGATGATAAAAGTGAGAAGTACGTGTTCGTGGGTTACGACTCAAGCTCCAAAGGGTATAAGCTCTACAATCCAAATAGTGGAAAGATCGTCATAAGTCGTGACGTGGAGTTCGACGAAGAAGATTGTTGGGATTGGAGTATTCAAGAAGACAGGTACGATTTTCTTCCTTACTTTGAAGAAGAAGAGAATGAAATGCAACAACCAATGATAGAGGAACATATTACACCACCTGCCTCACCGACACCAAGGTTGGATAAAACAAGCTCAAGTGAGAGGACACCTCGACTAAGGAGCATTGAAGAGATTTATGAGGTAACCGAAAACCAAAATGACATTAACCTTTTTTGTCTTTATGGTGATTGCGAGCGTTTAAGCTATCAAAAAGCGGTTGAAAACATAAAGTGGAGAGACATCATGGATGAAGAAATCAAATCAATCACGAAGAATGATACGTGGGAACTTACTAGACTTCCGCGAGGACGCAAAGAAATTGGAATAAGATGGGTGTACAAGGTGAAATTGAAGTATGTGATGTGTCGAGATCAAGTTGCTGACATTTTCACCAAGCCACTCAAGTTGGAAACTTTCGTGAAGCTAAGGAGTATGCATGGAGTCACAAATCAAGTTTAAGGGGGGATGTTGAAATATTAAACTTGATTTGGGCCTAAACATATTGTTTGGAGTTTTGAGCTTAATTATTTTGGGTTTAGGTCATTTTAATTAATGTCTCTAGAAAACTCTTGTAATGTTTGGAGTGTCTAGACATTTCTTAGGTTTGTAGTATTTTCTAGAATGCTCTTGGAATTTCAAGAGTTGAGAACTCTCTAGAATTAGTGTGTCTAGAGTTCTCCTTAGAGTACTATAAATAGAGATGTAATTCTACACTTTTGTATCAAGCAAAAATACAAAATTCTCTCTTCCATAAAGATTTCTCCCACCTATAAAGTTTCTCATTAAGCCTCTAATATTCCCACACATTTTCTCTAAACACAAAGGTTTTATTTCCAACAATATAATGATGGTTATGTGTAAAACTGGAAGCGCTAAACAACAAAGAATATATTTTTTCAATTTGTAATTATAAAACGAAAAATGTGAAGTGGATTAGTGGTACTGATATTCGCTCTACAATCTTGGTGGCCTAGGTTTGAATTCAATCTAAATGTAAAATTTTAGAATTTTTTTTTTAATTTTTTGATGACTTTGATGATACACGTGTATCACGTCATATGTCACGCGTGCAAATATATGTCACGTCGAATGACATACATGCTAACACAGATGTTATTTGTGACAATTAGACGAAAGAACTTAAATAATACTGTTTGAAGATATAAGAGATTTTAATGGATTCAGAGATAAAGATAAACGACTAAAAAGATAATTTTACCTAAAAAAAAAAGCAAATTATACCATTTGTGTGAGGATAGATAATCCAAATTGTCTTTTTCTTTATATTCCTATTGATCCAATTACTTTATTGGCATTATTAGTATTTTAATATCCATTCTGGATACTATTATCAAATACTATCTCTCTAATTACAAACAAATTGAATTATCCACGTGGCAAAATTCATTAATTATTACATTTATCAATACCAGATTTTGATGATAACAATGAACATTAGCATTGCCCTAATTTAGAAAGAAAAAAAAAATATTTTTAACTCTTATATCAATATTCTATATTAGTGATAATTAAAAAATATTTTACTAATTAGTAGAAATAATTAACTAAATGAGAAAAAAAAAGGAGGGAATAAGATAAAATAAAATATTAAAAAAGTTGACACTCTATGCTATAAAAACGTTGCCACTGCTTCACTTTTCTCACAAACAAACATGAAACTCTCCAAAACCTTTCTGTCTTTTTTCTTGCTCTTCATTTTAGTTTCTTCATCGTATGCAACTTCTCGCATCACACATCAACAACGATTTCCAACGACAAAATTTTCATCAAATCGACAAGCTGAACAGCTTATAAGAAGCTTTAACTTATTCCCAAAAGATCTAGCTAATATACATGGTGAATACTCTATTGATGATTTTCTCCCAGGAAAGATCGTAGAGAAGACGTTTTCGTTTCTCGCTAGTTCTAACGGAACTTCTGTTGAAGATCTTGGTCACCATGCTGGATACTATTCGCTTCCTCGTTCCGTATCTGCAAGGTATATATCATTAAACTTACTCATTTTTTTGATTAGTTTTACGTATTTTTTTTTGTGATTTATAAACATAGTGTAATTTTGGCTTCTTCATTGAATTGCAGGATGTTCTATTTCTTCTTTGAATCAAGAAATGGTGCTAAGGATGCACCAGTTGTGATATGGTTGACTGGAGGTCCAGGTTGTGCCGGTGAATTAGCTTTGTTTTATGAGAATGGACCTTTTAAAATTAACAATGATTTGTCTCTTTCATGGAATGACTATGGCTGGGACAAGGTATTAACATTCTATTCATATGAAATGTCTTTATTTTGATTATGTCATGACTAGTTTATGATGGTTTTAAGTTGCAGTAAATTATATATATATATATATATATATATATATATATATATATTATATATATCACGTTATGTCAGCTCAGTTGTACAAAAAATTAATTTGATATATGATTGCATCTTGATACCCAAGGAACTCTGATATCATTAGCTATGTATTAAAATTTTGATACCTCTAAAGCCTCTGCATTAATTAATAATTATGTCTGAAATTTATTTATTAACATCATTACTAAGATGTTTTCTGGTTTTTTTAGGGATCAAATATTATATTTGTCGATCAACCCATTGGGACAGGTTTTAGCTACAGTTCTGATGAAAATGATATTCCTACAGATGGAACTGGTGTTAGCAATGACTTGTACGCTTTCTTGCAGGTATATAAAATATCATTTTTCCTATAAGTAATTTAGAATCATTACAGAAAGTGATCAATATATGAATCACATAATGTTTATAAGTTATATGAGATCAACTTCAGTTTTTTTTTTTTTTAAATTATTGCAGGCATTTTTCAAGGAACACCCTGAATTGGTTAAGAATGAATTTTATATTACCGGAGAATCATATGCCGGACACTATATTCCAGCTCTCGCATCCCGGGTTCACAAAGGAAACAAAAACAAAGAAGGAATTATTATAAACTTCAAGGTCTTACAATATCCTAATAATATTAGTATATTTTGAATGTAAGAACAAATTTTATGTTTTGATTCATTTGATTCCATTAAAATGATAGGGTTTTGCTATTGGTAATGGATTGACCAACCCGGAAATTCAGTACCCAGCATATACTCAGTTTGCAGTTGATAACAAACTGATCACAAAGGAAGATCAAGCAAATATCAACAAGTTGATCCCATTGTGTGTAGGTGCCACTAAAAATTGTGGTACAAGATCCCTTACACTCTAATCACTATCCATTTTACTAGCAGAGTAGAATTTGAAAAAAAAAATCTCTATTTTTATGAAATATACTATTTAGTACAATGTGTTACATATGAAATTGTCTTTTGAAATTATAAATAAAATTACTACTGAATAACTATATTTTCTCTATGATATTAATTTGTTACAGTTTATGTTTGATTTGTAGAGAGTAAACGTGGAGAAAGTTGTGAAACAGCCTTACAACAATGTCAACTGATATTTACTAATATCTTAGACATTGCTGGCAATATTAATGTAAGTAATTATAACTAAACAAAATTTATTTTATTTTTAATAAATTTCTACTAGTTATATTTTAACGAAATTGATATATTGAAAATTGCAGTACTATGACATCAGAAAGAAATGTGAAGGAGAATTGTGTTATGACTTCTCAAATTTGGAGACATTTTTAAACAAGAAGACAGTTAGGGATGCGTTGGGTGTTGGGGACATAGAGTTTGTTTCATGCAGCAGTGCAGTGCATAGTGCTTTGGTTCAAGATTGGATGTTAAACTATGAAAAAGATATTCCAGCACTTCTTGAGGATGGAATCAAGGTTCTTATATATGTTGGAGAATTCGATCTTATTTGCAATTGGCTTGGTGAGGGATCCTATCCTAGCTACTTAACCATTTTGAAACCAAATTTGCGAATAGCCACTACAAGAAAACAACTCTCCAGCCGCGTGATATAGTGATGTGAAAATCATGTGGCTACAGACAGTTTTTCTTGTACTTAGTCAAAATTACTAACTCGAATTCTAAAGGGACTTTTCTATTATGTTTTCATGTGGCAGGGAATTCACAATGGGTTCGTGGCATGAAGTGGTCGGGTCAAAAACAATTTGGGGCCTCCAAAACAGTTCCTTTTTTGGTTGATGGTAAAAATGCAGGATCACTAAATAGCTATGGACCTCTCTCTTTTCTAAAGGTTAGTTTATAGTTTGTATTTTACTTGACTTGACATTGTTGATTCCAATTTTGGACTTATATTTATGTGTTGTGTAACAGGTGAATGGAGCTGGACATATGGTGCCTATGGATCAACCAAAAGCTTCACTTCAGATGTTGGTTAACTGGATAGGAGGAAACCTGAATGGGACAAAAATTTAATTTTTTTCTTAATTGATTATATCATATCAAACTCAAAATTAAACATCCTTTGACATAGACAGTGATCAGAAATAACTTTGTTGTTTGCATGACTTTATATTTAATATTTGGAGGGTGAAATTATATATATTTTTGGTCACAAATTCTTGTTGTGTTTACTTGTGTGCAAGCAATTTTATTTTACTTATTTTAAAATGCATCATTATTCTTCAAAATCTCTTCCTTGATCATTTGCAAAAGCAGAAACACACATGCATCTCACACAAAGTCTTAATTATAATTCATCGATTATTTTTAATAGAAATGCAGTACACGGATATGGATATTAGTACTTAGGTACAAACATTAGTGTTCACGCATAGGGATGGCAAAAAAACACCCATACCCGCGGGTACCCGCGAGTAACTTATCCATTTTTTTTGGATAATCAGGTGAAATATTGACAATAATAGGGGTACCCCAACCCAATTTACAAATAAACCATTAGATTTAATTCAAACCTTATAAAAAATCGAAAGAATACAAATGCCATTGATAAAAATTACAAGGCATATTGCCCTTATGTAACAAAAGAATCCACCACTAAGATTGGAATTTGATCCTATTTACTATTCCCTCCCGGTCGCAAACACCATCGTTAAATATAATTTGATTCCTGGCCCACCATATTCCTTCACATACTATCAACCACTAAATGCTATTTTCAAGGATTTTTTGCCTTTCAAACCCAATAGCCAAGATTTAAGATGTCTAGAAAGACAAGTCTCAACAATGCTATTAATCTCCAGCCAAACACTAATTTTCTGCCAAATGAGAGTTGTTTTGGGACAGAAAAGGAACAGATGCAGAGTGTTCTCGAGGTGCTGAAAATAGAAGGGACATACCGTATCGTGAGGACTTGAAATGACATTGCGACGAAGAAGGTTACACCTTGTTGGTAATCTGTTTAATAGCAGTAGCCATCCAAAAATTTGCACCTTAACTGAGACGGGACAGCACCACAAAGTTTGCACTAAATCCTTGAGTTCGGTATCGATGGAATTTCCATCCATCCCTCCGACCAATTCTCCATAGTATGATTTAATAGTATAGTTATTGGATCTGTTTTTAAACCAAATAAAATTATCTGCCAAATCTTTTTTGACAAAAACATCATGAAGGAGCAGCAGCAGGCTGTTATATTCTTCCATCACTTCTGGCGACGTGTTGACAAGTTGAATATTCCATATCCAAGAATTATTCACCCACTTCCCTATTTCAGTCACAAAGCCATCTGGATTTTCTGCAGCAAGAATTGTATCCGATAATAATTAATAAAATTACTTAAATATCCTTCTAAAATTAGTATACTTGAATACTTGATAGATTACTTTGCACTAAAACGTAAAAACCCTAGTTGTGCAGTCCTGTACCACTAAATCATCTTCTTCTTTCTCGATTTCAAAAGCTGTGGCAATCGCAATTTCTTCACGTTTCCAAAAGCAACAATGACGGCGATTTCTTCCCTTCCTCTCTCGGCGGCGGCGACTTCTACATGTGGGTGATATTAGTTTTTCCCCTCTTTTTTCTGCTTAAACTTATTATGTTTTTCTTGTTTATTCTTCTTGCTAACTTCTGTATTTTTAATGGAAAAACTCTATTTTAGACTGCAACTACATGATTATTGTTTTATTAGGCTGAATAGCAAAATAGTGCTTGCAAGTCATTTTTATGCATTATGTGCGCATGAACTTGAAGTGTCTAGAGATTCTAATTATTATTAATTCTCGCTGTCATGTGACTTTTGATATATTAGGAGTCATATGAATAATAAGTTAACTATTTCCATTTATATTTAGGAATGAAATATTAGCCAATTATATTATAAAAGTATGATTTTGGACAAAGATTTTGTTTACTGTCTGCGCAATATAACTTGGCTACGCATTTCTTATGTTTTATAAAAAGAAAATAATGTATGACAATGTTCATCTCTTTTCTTCATATAACTCATTATGGAGATTTTTAGAGCAGATTGCCACATTCTACTTTCTGTTTTTTCTATTGTTTAGACAAAATGTTGTCTTATTTGAAACAGGTACCCACCCACCTAAAACACTATAACCAGAACTAAAGGAAAACTTCAACTAATAATGAAGTGATAACTTTTATGATTAATAATAACTTTTAATTTGTTGTCTTAATGGATTGATTCTGAAAGTGATTAATACTTTAATATAAAAATATTTGTCTTAAATTGGTAGTTTTTTTTTATAAACAAGAAATATATTGAAAAAGAGAACTAAGAGTTCTCAAACCTGCATACAAAAGATAGAGGCAAAGCTCGGCAAAGAAAATTACATACCAATTGAACCTTAAAATAAATAAAACAAAGAGAATTTGCTAAACTCATAAAAGTTACAATTGGGATATGTAATTTTCCCGATGAAAGACCATCTCCAAACCAACGTTTTGATACTCCAAACCGCATCCAAAACTGATCGGAGAGGACCAGAAGGAGATCGTCGTGGCCTTCGTGTAGGGCAGGAGTTGATGCTCGTAGGAGAGGAGAATGGGGGGGGGGGGGGGGGGTACCTGCAAGGTACTCCGATGCCAAAGTGAGAGTTTGGACAAGAGGAGAAAAGCAAGTACAAAGTAAGAATGTAAGAGATTAGATACCTGACCCTCTCAAGTGAGAGGGTATTTATAATATACCCCCAGCGCGGGGCCAAGATCTCTCCTTGCGAGTAGGATGCCTACTCGGCGAATGAGAGACTGCCAAGTGGAGGACACAGCGCGTGGTCCTCTGACTTGGTCCAACTATCTCCGCGATATCCGGGGAGGTAGTTGGTCGCGTGAACTGACAAGCGAGTGGGGGGACGTGCCCAACGGTTATATTGTGCCCAACGGCTATATTGGGCCTGTTCGCCAACTATAATGGATTGGGTCTGATCCTTAAGGGCAGGAAGCCCTGCCCGGTCCAGAACAGGAGCCCCCCAAGTCGTTGCTCTGCTGGAGAGTAATGACTTAAGACAGCTGTGACTACGACCGTACTGTCGGAGACATGTTTGCTCGCGTGGAGTGTCCCATTCGTGTCCCGACCAGATGTGGTCGTTAGATGATTACGCTGAGTGTCGGCCAAGATTCGTTACGTGCTCGCAGAAATTGGCGTTTTTCGCCGAGGAGATTTTTGACGAGGAGATTTGCTCGTGTGGGGGCCAAGGACTTGGTGTATTTTCTGTAATAAGGCAGGCGAAGAGTTTTTGTGACACGTGGTGAGCATTCATGGCTTTTGTCAGTCCTAGGGCCGCTTAGGCTATGATGACCTTCACGATTCCCCACAATCAAATGGTTATAAAAGGTGGAGGAAGGTTTTATTTTCGCATTCTCACCAAGTTCTCACTCCTTGCTCTTATTTGCTCTGCAACTAGTCCTCCCGCCGGAGTTCCTCTTCGCCACCGTTGATCTTCCTCTTCTCCGTCAACTTCTTCTTCTTCCTGTAAGTTTGTTCTTCCTTTTCCATATTTTTTTTTATGATCCTTCGAGTTTTCTGGGTGTTGTTCATGGATTCTCCGGTGGGTTCATGAATTTTTCGGTTAAACTTCATGTGTTCTTTGATGAACATATGAGTTTCTGGAAAATCCATGAAGAACATGAAGAACATGGAGATTTTTAGGATAACTGTAGAGAATGTTTTGATGTAGATCTTTGTAGATTCTGGTTAGGCTTATAGTTTAGGTTTGTAGTCGGGCACTAGGCCTGTTCGGTTCCTTGTCGTGATTTTGGGGCGCGACGAGCCTGTGTCCTCGTTTTGATCCTTGCTATATTAAGTCGCGGGGACTTGCCCTGCTGGTCGTTAGACAGATGAGTTAGAACGGGCTCGAGGTTGTCCTCGGCTTCATCCTCGCCCTTTCACTTGATTAGTGGTGGAAGGGTGGATTTGATCTTAGATGTCGAATTCACTTATCTTCCTTTGCTTTTCAGGTGAAAATGGCTGATCCTCGGGATGAAGTTGTGCCCGACCTTCAAGAGACACAAGAGGAGCCGGATATGCCCGCCGATTATTCCAACATCAAGGTCGTAGATGGGGACCTAAACTGGATAGCGCACGAACCTCTGTCGTTTCGATCGACTTTCACCAAAGAGGAGATTCGAGAGTTCTCTCTGTTGGAGAACCGGGTAGGGGAAGCTCCTCGGCAATGGAAAACCTTTCGTCCCGAGGAGAACGATAGAATTTGCTCTGGGTATCCGGGGTTGCGTTTCCCCATGTACGAGATTGCTTTCACGGAGGCCAAGATGCGTCTCTCGTTCACTGATTTTCAAGTGGTTCTCTTCACCCATTTGGCGTTATGCCCGTCGCAGCTTCACCCTAATGCTCCGGTCTTCATCCAGGCATTTGAATTAGTCTGTCGTCATCTCAATGTTGGGGCGACCGTCGATCTCTTCTTTTGTCTCTTCCAACTTCAAAGGAGTACCACGGGGACGAAACAAAGTTGGGTTTCATTCAAATAGCAGAGCAGGCTATTCTGGTCATACTCTGACTCGATTCGCAACTTCAAAGATAGGTTTCTGATCGTGAAGCCTATTTTCGAGGAGGCGAAAAGATCTATCTCAACCATCAAAAAGGTGACGGTTTACGGTCGGGAGGTGGATGGAGTTGTATCCATGTTTCCTCTGGAATGGGTTTACTCCCATTTTAAGCGTAGGACCGACCAATTCTTGGTGAAACATGAACAACTCTGTGAGGCCGACAAGGAGTCGTACAGGATCCTCCATGCTTATGTGGAGAGTTTTTCCCCGACCTTCGTAGTTGATCTGGACGGGAATAAGCTAATCGGGGATGATGGGGAGCCCGTCCAAGCAGCTAGATATATTAACATCAAAGCTCTCCTCGAATGCAATAATGATGATGATGCGGTCCAATTACTTGGTATGGTCCGCTGTTTGTTTTTATTTGTTCGAATTTCTGAATTCTGACTTGTTTTGCGTGTTCGCATGTATGATGGCAGACATGACGGAACGCCTGATGAGATCTCAAGCGGCGAAAGTTCACAAGAAGTCGACTGCAGGTGGCAAGGTCGGGGTGCCTAAGCAGACTGTTCTGGAAAATTTTGCAGCTGGTCCTACCCCTGTCCCGGAGACAGCCTCGACGCCGCTGACCCCGGATACCACCCATAAGAGGAAGAGAGATGTCGCAGGGGCTTCTGCGGCCGCTGGCCCGGGAGGTTCTGGCGCCGACCAGTATGTTCTGCCCCCGTGTTATTCGCGTGGAAATATGTTTAATGAAGGAAACTCAATTGTCGTTCAGGATATTGAAGTTGAAGCCATTGTGAGCACCAATCCTCAGGCGAGGAGGAAAAAACTCTTCCAGGAGGATGCGGGCATGTTCAGGGTGCTAGAAGCAGCTCTTTCCCTAGGGAACGATGAGGCGGTTTCCTGTGTTAACCTTCGCACGGCTAAGGCGAGAATTGCCGAGTTGGAAGTTGATAACAATAAGCTGTAGAATGATCTGAAGCAATTCAAAGGTCACGAGGAGGCCAAAGTATTGCTTCAGCAGGAAGTTACCCAGCTGAAGTTGCAGATGACCGCGGCCGACGAGGAGAAGGCACGCTTGCAGGCCAGAATAGCTGAACTGGAGGGTTTGTCAGCGGCCGTCGAGGGTGAGAATGATGATGAGAAATCCCTGAGGACTAGAGCTGAGCTGATCGGAAGGATTCGGATCCTTGGCGAGGATAACTTGAAGGCGGCTGAGTTCGGTTTCAATGCTGCTTCAGAGCAGATGAAAGCCCTTAACTCGAACGTGCAGCTTCTGACTGACGGAATGGGTCTGTTCAACAGGGTTATTAATGGTCAGGTTGTTCCTCCCGAGGATGGAAGCGAAGTCTAGGACTTGGTTGTTTTTTTACATGTTTTGTGGGCCTGCGTGCCCTTACCATTTTGTATGGGCGCTGCCCCTTTTGTACTTATAACATTAACCGGTTATGACCGGTGTTTAATATACTTGGATTTTGTGCAAAAATGTTTTATCTTAGACGTTTGCTCTGTTTATTCATATGTGTGTGCTCGGCGAGTTGTGAAACCTACCGAGGAGGGCAAAGTGGTTTTGCCCATGATGAGGCTAGAACTTCGTTTGAGGTACTAATCTCATAGGCTTGGACTATTCCCATCGCGAGCTGGGTGTCCTGCCTGAATGGTCCGGCAACGGCGCAGCTCGGTCGAGGTATCCCCGTTGTGCACAGGATCTGTTCGTACAATGAGCAGAAGCTGGCCGGTGTTGTAATGCGTGTCATGCTTCACCAGGACATGATACGATGGTCGCGCAAATCTCCCCATTTTGGGTGATTACGTCGGCCGTTTGTCTAGCCTTGTGATTAAGGCCTTAGCTGTAGTACTGCTTGAGTTTTTCAGCATTCTATGGTCGAGCAAGTGGTTTTTCGTCCAATGTTTCCAAGTAATATGCTCTTGTGCCCGTTTTGGACTTAACCCTATAAGGTCCTTCCCAGTTTGCTGCCAGTTTCCCTTCGCGCGAATCCTTCTGGTTTCTACGCAGGACCATACTGCCCACGGGGAAGTCACGTTTTATGACCCTGGCGTCATGTCGCAACGTTATCTGTTGTTTTAATGCGGCCTCGCGGAGCGCAACTCCTGATCTTATTTCTTCGACCACGTCGAGCTCCTCGCGTAGAGCCTCGTCGTTCATTTCTTCGTCGAGGGGAGCTTCTGTCCTTCTGGAGGGTTCCCTTATCTCCACCGGTATTACCGCCTCTGTTCCACACGCTAGTCGGAAGGGAGTTTCCCCGGTGGTGGAGTGTGGTGTTGTTCTATACGCCCAAAGGACGCTGTGGAGCTCCTCGACCCATCTTTTCTTGGTCTCGCCTAGCCTTCGTTTTAGCCCACGGAGGATCACCCTGTTCGCGGCCTCCGCTTGCCCGTTAGTCTGGGGGTGCTCGACGGAGGTGAAATGTTGTTTCGTCCCTAGTTTGGCGATGAAATCTTGGAAGTTTTTGTTCGTAAATTGGGTTCCGTTGTCGGTCACAAGGGCCTAAGGTACCCCAAATCTTGCGAGGACGTTCCTTTTGTAAAAACGCAGTACGTTAAAGGTTGTGATCTTGGCGAGCGCTTCGGCTTCAATCCATTTTGTAAAATAATCGACGGCCATGATTAGGAATTTGTTTTGATAAGATCCCATTGTAAAGGGGCCTAGAATGTCCATCCCCCACCAGGCGAAGGGCCATGGCGAGGAGAGAGTCTTCAACTCGTTGGGGGGTGCTAAGTGCATGTCCCCGTGGCGTTGGCAGCGGTCGCACTTTTGTACGTTCTCTTTGGCGTCATGCTGCATGGTTGGCCAGTAATATCCTGCTCGCAAAGCTTTCCGGGCCAAGGATCTTCCCCTTAAGTGTTGTGCGTTGATGCCTTCGTGAATCTCTTGTAACATTTCGGGGACCTGGGCCTCGTCGACACATTTCAACAGGGGGATTGAAAATCCTCGTCGATATAATTTGTCTTCGACTAGTACGTACGAACAGGCTCGTCGTTTAGTAACGTTGGCCTCTTTACTATCCTCGGGGAGTTCCCCCTTGGTGAGATAATTGTACACAGGGGTCATCCAACAAAGTGGATCTCCGATGACGTTAACATCAAGCAGGTCGGGTTTTACAATGCTCGGGCGGGCCATCATTTCTTGTATGATGGATTTGTTTTCGCCTTTTTTCCTGGTCCTGGCTAGTTTAGAGAGGATGTCTGCTCGAGTGTTTTGCTCGCGCGGGACGTGCTGAACTTCCCATTCTTCAAACTCCGCTATTTTTTCTTTCACCATTGCTAAATATTCGGCTAGTTGGTCGTTCTTTGCTTGGAATTCTCCCCGTACTTGGGACGCTACGAGCTGGGAATCAGTGCAAATTTTTATTTCTTTCGCACCAACGTCTTTGGCCAATCGTAATCCTGCGAGGAAGGCTTCATGCTCGGCTTGATTGTTGGATGTTTTGAAGGATAGGACCAGGGATACTTCGATCAGGGTCCCTTCCTCGTTCTCGAGGATAATTCCTGCTCCGCTGCCTGAGGGGCTTGATGCGCCATCCACATAAATTATCCACTTCCGCGTCCCTCCTGGAGGGGATAGTTGCGGAGTCATTTCTGCTACGAAGTCGGCCAGGACCTACGCCTTGAGGGCTTTCCTCCCCTCGTAGTGAATGTCGAACTCGTACAATTCAAGGGACCATTTTAGCATCCTGCCCGCCATATCTGGTCGGCTTAACAGCTGCCTAATAGGCTGGTCGGTTCTGACGATGATAGTGTGCGCCAGGAAGTAATATCTGAGTCTCCTCGTGGCAACTATGAGAGCAAGGGCCACTTGTTCTATTTGCGTGTACCTGACTTCGGGTCCCTGCAGGGCTTTGCTGGTGAAATAGATGGGTTTCTGCCCGTCAGTTGTCTCGCGAATAAGTGCTGCACTTACTGCTTCGTTGGCCACAGAGAGGTACAGGTATATGGTTTCCCCGCGGTCTGGTCTGGACAATACTGGTGGCTCGGACAAAGCTTGTTTGAAATGGGCAAGGGCCCGCTCACATTCGTCCGTCCACTCGAAATTGGCTTCCTTCCGGAGTAATTTGAAGAAGGGCAGAGCGTGCTGGGCAGATTTGCTCACGAAGCGAGCAAGGGACGCGAGCATCCCGTTGAGGGATTGTATCGCCTTCTTCGACCGCGGAGTGGGGAACTCCACGAGTGCTCGGCATTTATCTGGGTTTTCTTCTATTCCTCTCTCAGTGAGATAAAACCCGAGGAGTTTCCCTGCTCGTACACCAAAGGTGCATTTTTCTGGATTGAAACACATTTTACACTTTCGAGCTTGGTCGAACACCTTTTGTAAGTGGGTGGTATGGTCGGATTCCTCTTGGGATTTCACGATCATATCATCCATATATACTTCGAGCATGTCCCCGATTTCTGATTGGAAGACTTTATTCATCATGCGCTGGTACGTGGCCCCGACATTCTTTAGTCCAAAGGGCATTACGTTATAGTAATAGTTCCTCGAGGAGGTCATAAACGCCGTATACCTCTTGTCCTCGTCTGCCATTGGGATTTGGTTGTATCCCGAATAAGCATCCATGAAGGACAAGAGCTTGAAACCTGTGGAATTATCTACGAGTTTATCTATGCTCGGTAGCGGATAAGCGTCTTTCGGGCAAGCCCGATTGAGATCAGTGTAATTAATGCACATGTGCCATTTTCCATTACTTTTCTTTACAAGTACAATGTTTGAGAGCCAGGTCGTATACCTGGCCTCGGAAATAAATTTTGCCTCTAAGAGGTCTTGTACTAGTTTCTCGGTAGCTTGTGCCTTTTCCTCGGATTGCTTTCTTCTTCGTTGGGCAATGGCGCGAGCAACTAGATTGATTGTCAAGTGGTGACATGATGTTTCTGGATCAAGGCCGGGCATATCCGCCGCACTCCAGGCGAACAGATCGACATTGTCGTCAAGGCATTTCTTCAGCTCCTTCTTGATCTCTTCGGGGAGACCAGCACCTATCTTCACTCCCCTGTTGGGGTTATTGCTGAAGGTGATGATCTCGAATTCCCCATCTGGGACTGGTCACAAAAGTGCAGAAGTCGGGGAGCTTGCTGCTCCTGACTGTTTATCTTCGTCACGATCCTCTTTACCCTCTTCAGGAAGCCTGTTGTCGAGGTCGATGATATGCACGGGAAGCGAGGGCTTTTTGTCTGGGTGGTCACCTTCAGCTGGAACCTCATCATCTCTTGGGCGCTTTGCTGATGTTACCGTCGTCGCGATCTAGTTCTGGCCTCAAAACATCTGTGAGCAGCCTCGATGTCGCCATGCAGAGTTGCGACGTGCCCTTTCTCAGTATAGCACTTGAGTTTGAGGTGGACCGTAGAGGGGACAGCAATGAGTTCTCCAAGAGCTGGCCTGCCGAGGATGCACTGATAAAGTGACGGGAAATCAATGACTAAGAAGTGCGTTTTGATTGTCCGAGATGCCTCTTCCTCGCCAAAAGTGACTGGTATCTCCACGTAACCCTAAGGTCGGGTTGTTGCCCTGTTGAATCCTTGGAGGTCCGATCCCACGTACAGTGAGAGGTTGGACTTATTCAGTTTCAATGCGCGGAACAGGTTGGTATACATGATGTCCACGGAACTGCCCTGGTCGACCAGGATTCTCCGAACATCGGTAGAGGGCAATTTGGCCCTGATCAGCAGAGGGATATGGGAATTTGGGGATCCCCCGGGCAGTTCTTCTCAGTAAAATGCGATCGGCTGCGAACGCCCTTTACTTTTTCTGATCGCGAACAACTGATCGGAGCTACTGTCTATCAGCTGCTCAAACCTTCGTTTGATGGACCCTATTATAAGCTCATGGTACCCCCCCCACATGAGATGACCATGGCCGTAGGAAAGGCTTCCCAGGTGCTGTGTATGAATATCTGGGAAGTCGTGTCGAGGTGGTCAGGAACGAAGAAGTCCTCTGGTCGGCTGATGGCCATTGCGACCTGCGGGGGAGGACTGGATTGGGCTGATTCTGCCTCTTTCTTCGAATTGGATGTGTCTCGTCAGGAGGACTCTCCCTTCTTCACGTACTGCTTTAGGTGACCCTCTTTGATGAGGATCTCTATTACATCCTTAAGATGCACGCAATCTTCTATCACGTGGCTGTGACTACGGTGGAAACGACAGTATTTGCTTTTGTTGACGTTCCCTTTGGATGTGGTCGGTTTAGGGACCCTGACACCCCCTTGTTTAAATTCTGTGTTGATGCATTCGGAGAGAATGCGCTTGCGCGAGGTCATGAGCATGGTGTATTCCGTAAACCGGCCAGCTGGCCCTTTGCTTTCGTGAGGACGCTCGTCGCGCCTTTTCTCTTTCCCTTGCCGGGATGATTCCGCCTCGTCTTTTTTTGATGCCCGAGGTGCTTCGCGGTCTCTTAAGTCCCGGGCATGGAATGCAGCTTCTTTTTTCTCGTAACGGATGTAGTCCTCAGCTTTGCGAAGGAGTTTCGTCAGTGTTCGGGGAACTTCGATCCCCACTGCCTTACGGAAGTCGCTTTTGGGCCGGAGTCCCTTTTTGAGGAGGTACTTTTTCATGTGATCTGTTGTTCGGACTTCCACCGCTTCTTTGTTAAATCTTTCAATGTATGCCCGCAGGGATTCATCCCTGCCTTGTATAATGGCCTCTAGTGTAGCCTCCGACTTAGGATGTCGTTGGGAAGCTTGAAATGGAGGGTAACCTGGCTCTTTAACTCCCTCCATGAAGAGATGGATCCGCGAGGAAGTCGTTTAAACCATGTCATCGCTCCCTTTCTCAAGGTGATGGGGAACATTTTGCATCTGATAGCCCCGGAGACACCGTGATATTGGAGCATAGCTTCTATATTTTCGATATGCTTGCGGGAATTGGACGTCCCATCATAGGTTGTCAACGTGGGTGGTTTCTCCAATCCGCGGGGGATTCGAGTGTCCAGGATGTCTCATGTGAACGGGCTGTGGACGTCGTCGTCACTGCTGGAACTAGGAGAGGGCGAAAGGGAACGGCTGTGACCGTGGCTTCGACTTCGGCGAGGAGAACGTCTGTGGGTGTGTCGGTGCTCGTACTTATCCGAGTGTCGAGACCTCTTGGATACTGGGGAGTGCCTGGATCTCCGTGGGGGACACTGATGGCGTCGTCATGCTAGATCGGGTGTAGGGTTCCTCGATCTTGAACGTTTCCTCTCCGGGGAGAGGCTGTCGCGTCTTCGTTTCGAGGGAGTTCGTGGACACGGGGAAAGACTCATCAGTTTTTCTGAAGCAAGGCGTTCCTGAATGATATGCTCAAGAGCATTGATCTTCTCCCCCTGCTGGAGGATTAAGAGGTTCGAGTTGTTAAGAGATGCGATAAGCGCTGCGGTGCTCGGATCAGCATCTTGGGGAACCGGGATGGGCTCGAAGGTGAGCTCCACAGCTGGTGCCCGTGGCTTTGGTTCATCGGGTTTCGGGGAAGCAGGCCTTCCGTCTCTTCGGTCACTTTCCTGCGGGATATGCCCGACGAAAGCGTGGTCGTTGTTGTTGGCCGCAGAGGCTGCAAAGTCTTGGTGAACACCGTTCTTGATGAAAGCCATGTCGATCTGAGATTTGAAAGGATGAAGCTTTGGTATTTGTTGTACAAGAGAGGATCTTGGTTAAAGACGGGGAAGCTGGGATTTCCCACAAACGGCGCCACTGATCGGAGAGGACCAGAAGGAGATCGTTGTGGCCTTCGTGTAGGGTAGGAGTTGATGCTTGTAGGAGAGGAGAATGGGGGGGGTACCTGCAAGGTACTCCGATGCCAAAGTGAGAGTTTGGACAAGAGGAGAAAAGCAAGTACAAACTAAGAATGTAAGAGATTAGATACCGGACCCTCTCAAGTGAGAGAGTATTTATAATATACCCCCAGCGCGGGGCCAAGATCTCTCCTCGCGAGTAGGATGCCTGCTCGGTGAATGAGAGACTGTCAAGTGGAGGACACAGCGCGTGGTCCTATGACTTGGTCCAACTATCTCCGCGATATCCGGGGAGGTAGTTGGTCGCGTGAACTGACAAGCGAGTGGGGGGGACGTGCCCAACGGCTATATTGTGCCAACGGTTATATTGTGCCTTTTGGGCCTGTTCGCCAACTATAATGGATTGGGCCTGATCCTTAAGGGCATGAATCCCTGCCCGGTCCATAACAGTTCCAAGAATAGTTTCTTTTTTTGTATAAGAAAAAATATATTCCAAGGATGCAAAGGGGTATCCTAACCCAAATACAAAAAAGCCCTAACACAAAAATAAGGCTTACAAAAAATTGCAAGGAACATTCACCCAATCATAGTAGTTACAAGTATTTGCGTTTTTATGTTTCTTGCCCACCCACCACCAAGAGAAAATTATAATTCTATGAGTTGTCGTATCGATGTCCCAAAATTCTTCCTTAAACATAATATTGTTTCTTAAAAACCATAAAACCCAACAAACCACCAACCACAGACCAACTGCATTTTTGACCAAAATATTGTTTGATATGCAACCTTCAATCCAATACCTCAGATGACTAAAGATATCTCCAAGGTAAATATCTCTCATGCCCAGCCATTTACAAACAACATTCCACACCAAAACAGTTTTTGAACAATGAAAAAATAAATGTTCAGCTTCTTCTTCTACCTGAAAACAAAAAGGACAGACCTTGTCGTGAGAATTAATGACCACTCCCCGACGAAACAAATTATCCCGAGTTGGAAGCTTATTATGAATTAGCCTCTATCCGAAAACATTGACCTTTAATGGAACCGGCGCCAACCAAATCAACTTGAAAGCTGCTGAAATATTCTCTTATAAACCGGCGCCCGCAGCAAGCTTCATAAGAAACGTATAAGCATTTTTCACTGAAAATTCACCACTGTCATCAAGGGTCCAAAAAACAGAATCACGGGAATCCGCCGCACCAGAAAATGGCGCATCTGCCAGCGCATATAGCAGGATATGCCTCTGCTACAGCATCTCCGCAGACGGACCAGCCGTGGATATATCAACCTGCCAGCTCCAGAAACCATCAACAAAATTACCACTGTCAGTTACACTACAACCCTTATTGGTAGCTACACTCCATAAATCCAGATAAATGCGAGCCAAAGGTTCATTTCCAGCCCAATGAGACCACCAAAAATCAGAATTTCTTCCATTTCCAACTTTATACGACAGCAGACCCATAAACAAATTGCTACCAAAATAAGAAGAAATCGTAAAAAGATCTCTCCACCACAAAGAAGATTTTACCGAATATTTAGAACTTTCACCAAGATGAAAAGAGGATACAAAGTCATGATAACGAGTATTTAAAATACCTCTCTATATAAAATCCGTAGGGGATAGAAGCTTCCAAATCCATTTAGAAACCAACGCATAATTGAAAAGTTTTACGTCTTTAATCCCTAAACCCTCCTCTTTTGATTTGCAAATCGAACTCCATCGGATCCACGATATCCCTTTCTTGTTAATCGTACCATTCCACAAAAAATGGCTTTGAATTGATATAAGTTTGCGGACAACCTTACTTGGAAGCTTGTAAAAGAACATATAGTGTATAGGTAGATTGGAGAGAACCGAGTTGATTAACGTCACTCTACCCCCCATCGATAGAAACTTACCTTTCCAAGATGCTAAACGAGTCCGAACATTATCAATCAAAGGCTTCCAAAAGGAGATTAATCTATGATTACCGCCGATGTAAATACCGAGGAACTTGAATGGACAAACACCAACTTTACAAGCCAAAAAGTTTTCCTCGACTGAGAGAAAAGATGGTTCCACGCCAAGGCCAAAAAGAGAACTTTTGTTAAAATTTATATCAAGCCCAGAAACTAACTGAAAGCCTTTAAAAATATCCTTTATTGCCCAAAGATTACTCCAAGATCCATCCCCAACTATCACTGAGTCATCCACACATTGTAATAAGTGAAAAGAAGCACCATGGCTAAAACTAAAACCCGTATATCATCCACCCTCCACCGCTCTATCCATCAACACCGCAAGACCCTCCGCCACAATAGTAAACAGAAAAGGAGAAAGCAGGTCCCCCTGCAAAGGCCTCTTGAGACTATAAAGTCTTTGGTAGGGCTACCATTAACAAGGACTGACGTGAAACTATTAAACACCCCATTATCCATCCAACTTAACCACTTGTCCCCGAATCCCATGAATTTCATAACCTTACGAAGGTAATTCTAATCCACACAATCATATGCCTTTGCAAAGTCAACCTTAAGAACCACACCTTTTTTCTTGCTCCTATTAGCAAAATCGACCAATTCATTAAGCACTAAAACACCATCTAACAAATTCCTCCCTTCTATGAAAGCGGTTTAAGACTTAGAAATAATGCTATTAATTACTCTTTTAAGTCAATTAGCCATGATCTTGGACACCACCTTATAAACTGGCTCAATCAATGATATAGATCTATAATCATCAAGATCCTTCGGAGGATTTGGGAATAAGAACTAAGAAAGATGATGCAAAAACCTTAGGTAATTTTTCTCCATTGAAGAATTCCATAATACACTTCGTAAATTCGGTACCAACAACATTCCAACAATGTTTAAAGAAATCAAAACATAACCCGTCCAGTCCAGGACTACGATCCCCCCCCCCACATTCGAAAACAACATTCCTGATTTTAACCTCACTAACATGTGCTTCCAGGATGCTACATTCAGCATCAGACATCCGCTTGAATCCATGCGAACCAATATTAGGGAAAGGTCTACCGACTCTACGAAACCTACAAACAAAATGATTCATAATAGCCTCTTTAACCCCAAACACATCCTCCACATTATAACCATCAATCTACACCGATGAAATCGTATTCCTATTACTACAATGTTTAATAGCAGCATGAAAGAACTTAGTATTATAATCCCCTTCATCGATCCATTTCATCCTCGATTTCTGTTTTAAGAAGCTTTCTTTCAACCTAAGATGTTTCCAAAGGCCATCCTCTGCCATGTTCCTAGATTTGAGAACTTGAGAACATATAGCACCATTTTTATCATCCATGATATCTTCCACTGCATTTATAATACCAACATCAGTAACCAATTTGGTATCAATCCACCCGAAAATATTTGTATTCCACCACCGGAGCTTCCCACGAAGGTGTTGTAGCTTTTTGGACAAAATGAAAGAAGCTTTCCCTTCCACCACAAGTTCCTCCCACGACTCTTTAACAAAAGCCATGAAACCAGGATGGTCAAACCCAAACGACAAAACTTTTAACGGTTTAGGGCCCCAATTGGTATTCTTAACCGAAATCCAAACTAGTCTATGGTCTAAAACGTCACGTTCTCCAACCTTCTGACAAACCATATTCCAGTCATTTAGCAAACCAGGAGATACCAAGAATCTATCCAACCTACTGCATGACCTACCCTTCGATTTGAACCAAGTAAAACTATTGTCGAAAACCGGTAAATCGATGCAACCAGATAAATTAATGAATTCCGCAAATTCATCCATCAATCTTCTATTATGACTATCTCCACCTAATTTCTCTCCAGAGCATTTAATTGCATTAAAATCACTGCCAATGATCCACTCTCTCGCATCCAGATTATTCTTTACACGAAGCAATTTACTTCACAATTCTCTCTTCTCCACATTCGAGCAAGGAGAGTATAAATTGAAAAAGTAACAGGTTCGCCCTCTCCATATAGCTTGCATATCCTTTTCCAATGTAACTACATATAGGAACCAAACTATCTCCCTTCCAAATAATAAGTAAACCACCAGCCATACCAACTGAATTTGATGCAGTCCAGAGACAATTGTTGTCTCCCCAAAGACTATGGACTAAAGCGTCTGTCCTGTGAGAACATTTAGTTTCTTGTATAAAACAAACTTCCGCCCCACCCTTGTTAAGCGTATACCTAATTTATTTCCTCTTTAAACTACTACCGCACCCTCTAATATTATAAGTGACAAAATTCATGGGACACCATTTGCTACCACCTTCTTTCCTTTCTTTTCTTTTCTGTCACTAATCTCCAAATTACGAATAACGGACTTGAATACTTCATCATCTTCATCCGCCTCAATACCGAGCATTTTGATAGACTCCCACACCTTAGAAGGTAAACTTTCAAGTCTTTTTTTAATTCTGGAATTGCTTCTGAAAAAACTAGAATCGCCGATTGAATTTCCACCCAAAAACGTATTATCACCGGACAACGAAAATATGGAATGATCATCAGCATCATCGGTATTATGTTCAGCAGACAAATGTGATTTTAAAAGATTAGAATATGAACTTTCTGCATGAAGCAACGAGGAGTAATAGGACGGAGCAAACGGTATTTGTATCTTCTGGTATATATCCTGCAATACTTTCTTTTTCTTTCTATGTTTGGGAGAATCCAAAACAAGAGGGGTGCTTTGTCTAAGTCCACCCGATCCACACAAAGCAATGTTAGGTGTACCGCTGCTGTTACCAGGAATGTCAACCACCAAATCAAAATTGAAATTATTTGGAACATCTCCCACGAAACCTTTGTGTGCACAGTTTACATGACCCTCCAGGACCAACTCTAATTCCTTATCCTTAAGCCCACTCCTAACAACACCTTTATGAATTTTATTCACATGACCATCCGGTACTAGGAAAGTATTTTCCATCTGTCTATTCAAATCAGGATTATCTAAAAAGTTGTCCATAAAACTAGCTATCACATGTGTAGGTTTAGAAACAGCATGGGTAATAGGCGCATTCTCATTAATAAAAGTAGGCGAAATGTGTTCAGTCTCGTTAGAACCTTCAGTAAAGTCATTGACTAGTGAAACACTACTAGCGACTTTATCTAATGGCAAAATACAAGTAATAGCTCTATCCTCAATTAATTCCACCGCTTCCATACCATACTGAACCAAGTCTGGCCCACCACAAACAATGGATGTCCCATCAACATCATACTTATCCACATCACCAACGTTATGTGTAAATCCCATATCACCATCATCGGAAGCAAAATGTTGTTGAAGACTCTGATCGCCAAAAACTTTATCATCAACACCTAAGGACTCATCATCATCCTCAGAATCAGACTCAATTTCTTCTGAACACTCAAACTTACCATGTTCCCTTCTGCTATGGTTGCAATCTCTTTTATGAAGACCAAAAGAGTCCTCCATAATCTTAATACATAAAATCTTGTCATTCACCTCAACATTTGTAACTTTGTTCAAGTTCATCGCAAATTTAGTGCGAATTAGGACGCGAGCAACATCCAGTCTAGACTGAGTCTTGGTATCCTTATCCATCTTCACAAAAGTGCCAATCCTGGAAGATAAAAATTTAAAAAAATTTATCCCCAAATATGACAGGGTTTCCCAAAACATTTGACCCAGGTAAGTTGTTCTTTGTCCACATCGGGCGGAGACCAAGGATGAATATTAGAAAACCATTTTGACACCCACTCTTTATCTTCCTCGATCATCTGCTTGATAACCCCAACCGATTCTTCCTCCATTAAGCAAAGATTGGCACCCAAAGGCGTGATCTTGATATTGAAATATCCTTTAATTTGCATAACATCATTCATTTCTAAGGCAGCCCCATCTTTTTCTAACACTCCCACATAAGCCTGGTTAAATCTCTCCAATTCTTCACTCTTAACGTTGAATCTCAAATGCGCAAAATTCTAGGTCTCACCGAGAAAAACCTGGTTATGATGTTGTTTAGGAACCTGATTCCTGACCCTATTACTGCCAACACCACCCTTAATGATTTGAGCATAAGATAGACCACCGCCTGATGAATTTCCACCCAGATTTTTATGTGTCATATTCATATGACTCCCTCTAACCGGTCCACGAAAATTGTTGAGTTTTACTCCCCGATCAATATTCCTGATTTCTCTATGGAACTTTGGTAGATTCGCGAATATCTTTTTGCCATTAATGATAATGTTATCCATTTTAATGGCAAAAATATGTTCGTCCACAACTTTCTTGAACCTGACAAAACCAAACCTTTTACCCCTCTTGTCTCTTCTAGGAGGAATGTATACCTCCAGCACCAGACCGTATTGTTTAAAAACATCGAACATCTGCTTTGCTTCGAACGCTTCCGGGAACTTCGAAAAAAAGAACGAAGAAACCTCCTGCGAATCTGACACAGATCGTTTACCTCCATTAGATTTCCAAACGGATCGCCTAGCATTAGCATCCGAAAAATAGGTCCTCCATTTAATGTTCTTCCAACCTTCAGCGTCCATTATGTTAAAACCAGATCCAGATTCCAGAATAGATCTAGACGAAACGAAACGACCTAAAAATGACCAAAACTCCTCTATTTCTAATGAAACCAGACGCAGAGAAACCCAAACCCCCAAGAATGAAAAGCAATGAAACCAGCTTGGAAGGAGGAAAGTCCCTAGTCCTAAGATTGGGACTTTAAATCAAACCCTCCAAACTTTACAAAGCCACTCACCTAGGGCTGGCAATGAACCGAACCAACTCGAAAATAGTTTGGAACTCGGTTCGACAATTAATTCGTTGAACTTGGTTCATGAACCTAATGAGCTGAATATGAGCAAAAAACTAAGTTCGTTAACTAAATGAGTTGAACTTGAACTATACATAGTTCGACTCGTTAGGTTCATGAGCCAACTCGATTATATATGAAAAGAATTATATTCTCTTTAAGAGTAGATTTAAAGATTTAATATAAATTTTAACCTTATATTTTATTTTAATCTAACAATGTTAATTGATAATTTATATTCTCAAGTGAGCAAAATATTGCTAAAAATAATTATACAAATAAACTTAATAACATTTAAATTAATTAATTTTTGAATTAGTATATTTTTTAGACAAAGTTAAATTCCGATCTAATAAATTTTATTTTATTTCAATATTTTCTTTTTAAAATAATGTTAATTTAAAATTTCAAATATATAAAAAAGAATAGACTTTAAAAAGTGGGGTTTAAATCCGTGAAGCAAGCGAGTTGAACCTAATGAGATAAACCTGACGAGTCGAACCGAGTTGCTCGTTAACTTATAACGAGTCGAGTTTGAGCTTTAAAAAAAGTTCGTATGGAACTCAAACCAATATTTGAGCTAAATCAATTCTTAACGAGTCGAGCTGAGCTAGGGCGAGTTTGACTCGACTCGACTCATTTCCAGCCCTACACTCACCCCTTGAGGGGACTGCGTTTCAGACCCGGCGAAAAAGATGGGGAAAGAGGAAGCTAATGGACCTGGTACATGGTTGAATGGTTGATTGAAATCCAAAATGGAGGGGACGAAAACGATGGAGAAATAAAACAGTAAAGTAGAGAGAAGCAAGAAAGAATAGTTCCTAAAGATGATGTTGTTTCTCAATAACCACAAATACCAACAAGTTGCTAGCCAAACACAACCTTCCTTCCCTCTCTTCAATCCCTTTCGTTTACCAAAAAGACTCCAAAGCATAAAACTCTCTTTCAAGTTATTTGAATCGAAATCAACAAAACCAAACCACTCGGCTTCCTCCTTCCACACCAACTTAGAAACACAACAAGACAAGAATATATGATTACCGTTTCAATAGAATTGCAACAAAAGACACAATTAATTTATCATTAGGAAAGGAACACCCTCTAAAAGATAAAGAGACCTTTGTAGGAATTCTATTTATAAGGCATCTCCAACCAAAACACACAACCTTGAAAGGAACTTCCATCTTCCAAACTAAACTCAAGACCTCATCAAATTTATTACAAGTACCGAATGGAATTCTGAAACTACAAGAAATTTCACAGAAACTACCAACCGAGAAAGCAACTGCTGAAACCGAAGTCCAGCTGACGCTATCCCGACCAGCAGCTTCTGGCCTGACCGACAGAAGTAAAGCGCGAAGGTCCAACAGTTCCTGAGCAGCAACGCTACAGAGCTGGCCAGCGCTTCCATCGGAGCCGACAATACCGAAGCTCCCCCACTCCCATTCACCATTGTTTCAGCCCCCCATACACGCAACAGACACATCCTTAATACAAGAGATATCATACAACTTCTGATATTTATCTCTAAGACTAAAATCTCTAAGCCAATGAGCATGCCAAAAACAAGAGGTAAAGTCGTTACGTACAGAAAATTTACAATTCAAAACAAATAAATCTTCCGGATAATAGTTGCCTAACTTAATAATCTCCCTCCACCACGAAGAGGGACGACTACCCTTTAACATAGCACCTTCCGGACTCACCACCTTCAAATTAATGTCACTGTATCGCGCCTTCAACACTTCAATCCAAAGAGAATTTGACTCCGACAGAATCCTCCACCTCCACTTGTGAAGAAGAGCTACATTGAAGTCATCTATCCTACGTAAACCAAAACCTCCTTTATCAATCGGGAGACACACTGCATTCCAACTCACCCAATGAATACTCATCTTCTCCTCCGTACCTCCCCAAAGAAAATTACTATGAATCGAAGTGATCTCTTTAACAACCTTCACCGAAGCTTTATAGATGGGGAGCATAAAGATAGAGAGATTAGACAAAACCGATTTCAAAAGAGTCAACCTTCCTCCAAAACTAAGCAAACGATTACTCCAACACGATAATTTCTTCTTCAACTTCGATATCAAACCCGACCACAAAGAAGCTTTGTTAGAGTAGCAACCAACGGGGATCCCAAGAAAAGAGAACGTATTATCTTCCTTCCTACAAGAAAGAAAACAAGAAGCCACATCCAAGAAATTATAACTAATGTTTACCCCAATTACCTTATTTTTGTGAAAATTAATACCCAAGCCCGACACCAACTCGAAACTCCTCAACGCCGCCTTTATCGTCCAAATATGATTCCAACTACTGTCGCCAATCAATAATGTGTCATCCGCAAATTGAAGAATGTCCACGAAACAATTGTCGTTAAAGTTAAACCCCTTGAAATTACCAATCTCAACGGACTTACAAACCATCCCTTTCAAACCTTCCACAACTATTACAAAAAGGAACGGAGATAGAAGGTCTCCTTGTCTTAATCCTTTTTCAACCACAAACTCATTTGTCGGACTACCGTTAACCAAAACCGACATTTTACTAGAGAAAATCAAAGCTTCCATCCACTGCATCCAAACTTCACCGAAACCCATCTTCCTTAACATAAATTTAAGGAATCCCCAAGAAACTTTATCATAATCCTTTTCAAAATCCACCTTAAATAGCAAGCATTATTTCCTCTCCTTAGAAGCGTAGTTCACCATCTTGTTGGTCACTAAAACTCCATCAAGCAATTGTCTTCCCGGAACAAAAGCACTTTGCCTTTTCGAAATAATAGAATTTAACACCGCTTTCAATCTCGCCGCTAAAAGTTTAGAAAGAGCTTTATAAACACAACCGACTAAACAAATTGGCCTATAATCATCCAAATCCAAAGGATTGGAAGATTTAGGAACCAAAGTTAAGAAGGTAGAAATGAAGGCTTTAGACAAAATCGCCCCAGAGTGAAAAAACTTGAAACAATTAATAAAATCCTTCTTCAAGAAGAACCAATAATTCTTAATGAATAAGAATGTGTAACCATCCGGGCCCGGACTCTTCGAACCCTCACACCCCCACACCGCCTCCTTAATCTCACTTTCCAAGAAGGGAGCTTCAAGCGAAGACCTCTCGGAAAGACTAAAAACCTTGAAAGATAGGCCATCAAGAACTGGCCTATCAAAATCCAATTCCACAAATTTAGAAGCGAAATGCTCCCTAACCTCCTCCTTAACATCCTCCACCGAAACAACACTACCTCTATTCGAATTAAAGGATCCTATGTAATTACTTCTCCTCCTTACTTTCAAGACCCGGTGAAAAAACCCAGTATTGGATTCCACATCGTTAAGCCACTTAAGTCTGGATTTTTGAATTAACATATTCTCCTTGATCTTAAGATTCAACCAAAACTTACTACTAGTCCTCCTTTTATCCTTCAAAACCACGTTCCCCGAAAACTCAATATGCTCCTCCTCCAAATCATCACCTACATTCAATCTCGCTACATCATCTTCTAACTCCAAGTCAATATTCCCAAAAACATGGTAGTTCCACCATTTAAGCCTTTCTTTAAGGAGGCGCAACTTCTCTTTTAGAACGAAATCACTCATACCTTCTACAACCAACTTTTTCCATTTTTTCTCGACAAAAGGTATGAAATCTTTGTTAGAGAACCACTCATTGTTAACTTTGAAAGGCTTTGGACCCCAATTAGATTTGTCTACCACAAGCCAAATTGGGCAACGATCCAAAATGTCTCTTAAACCAATAAACTGACCCACCACCCCCCATTTATCAATGATCCCATTAGCCACAAGGAACCGATCAATCCTACTGCGCACCTTACCGTCTCCACCATACCAAGAAAACCTCTTTCCTTTGCAAGGGACATCAACCTAATCACTCTCGGAAATGAAATCCGCAAATTCGCCCCATTTCGTGTTCCTATTACTCACCGATCGCCCCTTACGCTCACTATGGCATTTCACTGCATTGAAATCACCACCGAATATCCACTCTCCATCCATTTTAATCGCCTTCAAATCCAACAGACTTCTCCATAAACTACGCTTCAAATCAATAGCACAAGAAGAATAAACATTCACAATGTAGTACAAATCATTATTTCATCTAACCTTGATTCCCAAGTACCCCGCTCCTTTGAAACTACATAAAACTTCAAAACATCCAGCCTTCCAAAAAATCAATAACCCTCCTAAATAACCAACCGAATCAGAGTACGAATAGTCAATAATCTCCTTCCTCCAAAAAATCATTGCTAAAGAATCGGACATAACTTAAATTTTAGTTTCATGGATTAGAAAAATATCAGTATTACCTTTAGAAATTAACTGAGAAATTATGCTCCTCTTTGCTCTACTACCACCTCTTCTAATATTAAAAGTACCCAATATCATTTCAAAATATTTGATTTCACCTTCCCTCCCAAAGTTCTAGTTTTGTCTTCCTTTTCCAAAATATCCAGTCTAAGTTTATAATCTCTTTTCGAAGCTCCATTCACTACACCTAACTCAGAGATTGCTTTCCACAATTTTTCTCCTAAATTTGAGTCCAAATTTTCCATCATCCTTTGATTGCACCCGACAATATCAGATTCTCCCGAGTGTTCACCGTATATCTGACCATCTGAAACCCGTTTACTGTATGTCGCAGTGAAACAATTTGGAATATGCAGGAAGTTAAAAGCCACACCCCTCCTGGTAGGACCCGGGTCGAAATTCTTCTTTTTACCAACTATCAAAGCACTTTTCCTAACCTTTTTGTTCCTTCTTTTAATTTTCGTGGGCCCACCTAACTCACAAAAGCTTTTAAACTTTATGCTTTTAGGAACTCTATTCCTAGCCACACGATTAGAAGTTATAGTAGGATAAGATGATATCTTTGAAGTTTCCTCAAGAGTAGGGCACGTGGGAGGCATCAAACCTACTGAGCATGCTACCTTTGTACCCACAGTATTAACAGACACAGAAGAGGAACTTTTATTCTCCACATTCTCCAAAGATACACAATAATTTCCTTTAGTAGCTGCAATTGCTTCGTCAAACATGCCAACTTCTGCCACCTTTTCTAATTCCATTATCTTGTCAACCTCAGAACAACTTTTGGCCTTTTTCTTCCTCCCTTTATCATTGACATTGGAATAAAACTCCATCGAGCTTCCCACTGCATCCTCCTCCTTAATTTCATCCGAGAACACCGAACATTCGTCCTCTTTACCACCTCCAGCTGGAATATCAAATGAACCTTCTTCATCACTGCAAGAAAGATCTTTATCCCAACCTGATTCAGAACCCATGGACTCAGAATCAGTTACACTATTAACTTGACAGAACGGATCAATACGAGGTTTTTTTACTGTACTACCCCTTTCTGAAATAAAATATACCAATATACCCCCTTTTGAAAAAAAATTACTAGGGTACCCTAGTTTTTTCAGACACTCTGTATCCCATTTCACGAGCATGTGAAGGGATTTTAATGCAGTTGGTGCTCGTGAACCGGGTTCACGAGCATGTGAAGGCCACCGTTTTTTTTTTATTTTTTTATTGTTTTATTAGTTAAATAGTAATTTAATTATTTTATTTAAATAATTTAAGTATTTAAATAGTTTAAATAAAATAGTTTAATGGATTTTAATAATATAATATTAATTAAATACTCACTTAACAATTAAAAAAGTATTATTTTATTAATAAAATTTAATTTTTTTAATTTTTTTTTTTAAATGATTGATGCTCGTTGAATGAGTTTGCGATGGGTAGGGGACGTAGACTTAAAAAAAGCACTAGGTGTGGAACGGACGGCCATTTCTGATGTAATGTACTTCAGTTGTGAATTTTGAATAAAAAAATTAGTGTTTAAATAAATATTTTTTTCCTTATTTATTTTTCTGCAAATATAATATTTATTTAGTTAAATTAATTAATATTTTATTAACTAATTAATATATTTAAGTTTAAATACTTAAATTATTTAAATAAATATTTTGTTCATTATTCAATTTTCTGAAAAAAAAAATATTTATTTGGTTAAATTAATTAATATTTTATTAATTAATTAATCTATTTTAGTTTAAATACTTAAATTATTTAAATAAATATTTTGTTCATTATTCAATTTTCTGAAAAAAAATATTTATTTAGTTAAATTAATTAATATTTTATTAATTAATTAATCTATTTTAGTTTAAATACTTAAATTATTTAAATAAAATAATTAAATTACTATTTAACTAATAAAACAATTAAAAAAAAAACGGTGGCTTTCACATGCTCGTGAACCCGGTTCACGAGCACCAACTGCATTAAAATCCCTTCACATGCTCGTGAAATGGGATACCGAGTGTCTGAAAAAACTAGGGTACCCTAGTAATTTTTTTTTTAAAAGGGGGTATATTGGTATATTTTATTTCAGAAAGGGGTAGTACAGTAAAAAAACCTCAATACGAAGAGGCCCATGAATATCCTCCCTAATTAAGATCTTGAACATTTTGTTATCGATCCAAACCATTACTGAATCCATCAACGAGAACGAGAAAGGAACCTTAATCATGACACGAGCTACATCCTTAACAACTTCTTTCATGGTGTTATCATCAGCACAGATAAACTCCCCAAGAGAGTTAGCGAGTTTTGTAAAGAATTCCATCTTCCAAGTATGAATAGAAACCCCGTATAACCGCAACCACACAACTCTATCATTATCAACATCGCTATCCCTACAAGGCCTGATTTCCTGAAACCATTGTTTCCACCACTTTTCACCATCTCGAATCAAATCAAGAATCTCCCCATCATCAACCTCCTCCAGCAGATCCAAGTTCTCTCATAACGGTGTTACCTTGATATAGAAATAGCCCTCAGTTTCAAAGCATGTTTGTACATTATAGGACATACCCGGAATACAGACCACTCCTACAAACGCTTTCTTCATTCTCTCTAAAAAAAACACCCCTCAAAAGAGAACTCTACGCTAGGAGTAACAACTTGGTTAGTCCTAGTCCCTTTGTTACTAACCACATCCGCAAACGATTTACAATCGCTAACGCCTGAAAACAGGTTGGCACTCCTCTGGAATGGTCTGCAGTGAGCTTGCTATTGATGATGACTCTGAATCCCTCTTCCATAATCGAACTGACTTCTATTACCTCATTTCCTATTGAATCTTGGTGGATTGGCATGGACCTTCTTTCCTTCTATCATTATGTTGTCCAGTTTAACAGCTAAAGACCATACATCTTCCACGTCTTTGAACCTAGCGAAGTCAGACCGTTTACCCAACTTATTCCTCCTAGGTGGAATCACCACCTCCACTATGTCACCAACGCATCCAAACAGTTCGAAAATGTCCACCGCTTTCACTCTATCAGGAAATTCCGAAAAGAAGATAGATGAAAGCTTGAAATCACCTCCACTGCCCGGAGCTCTACACACCGGAAATACATCCCAACGCGTAACAATGTTTCTAAATACTTTCTTCTTTGCATGTTTCCACTCCATGAGAAGCAGAAAAACCCAGAACTAGAACAAAGCTAACAGGAGAGACAAGAGAACACAAAATCACCTTTCTCTCTCATCTCTATCATGGAATTATGTATTGGAATTAATATTGAAACAGTTTGTGTATCTTCTCCTATGGTTGTATCATTCTGATCTCTTTCACATATTGTGTAGTATCAATGTCAAACAGTTTCTAGGAAAAAAATTGTTGTTTTCCAAAATGCATTCTTTCTCTCACTCAAATTGGTAGTTAATTTTAACGAAATACATTGATGTTATTTTTTTGTAGAATGGCTTTTGAACAAACATTTGCTCCTATGGAAAATGTAAAAGAGAATTTGGAACCCTCAAACGTGGATGAGTCTAATACCATCGCTTTGAATGTTCTTAATGTTGAAACTAATTCAACTCCTATACAAATTGATGTTGCAACTCCATGTGAATCTCAAGCTGAGACACAAGTCACACAACATACTCGGAAAAGAAAGCTAACTTCAAATGTTTGGCTTCATTTCCAAAGGCACACAATAGATGGAAAGATGAAGGCCATTTGCAACCGGCGTGGTACAAAACTCTTGGGTGATCCAGGACAAGGAACATTGCACTTGCATAGTCATTGGAAGACTTGCACACTTCGAAATACTCGAGATATAAGTAAACTATTATCAAAACTGAACAAGTTGACAATCAAGCGGTAATGGCTGGTTCTTATTCATTTAATCAAGACATAGCAAGACATGCAGCTGCTAAGATGACAACTCTTCATGAGTATCCTTTAGCGATGGCTGACCACATTGGTTTTAAAGAATTTTGTGTTGTTATGCAACCTTTATTTAATGTGGTTTCTCGCAACACTATTTAGGATGACATCATGAAAATGTATAAGGAGGAGAAAGAAAATACGATGAAGTTACTGTAAAAAAATCAAAGCCGCATTGCAATTACAAGTGATATTTGAACTTCAAATAACCAAAATAAAGGCTATATGACAGTTACAACCCATTTTATTGATGATTCATGGAAACTACAAAGTCGGCTCATAAGGTAATAATATGCTCTAATTCTTTAGCTATTGTGTTTAAGAAATCATGATTTGCTATTATGCTAATGTGATCCTGATTTTTTATAATTCTAATGGTATGCTCCTGCGTCATTGAAACTAATTGTATGCTACTATAACTTGAATGAGTTATGTTAGAATTGAGTTATGTTAGAATTGAGTTATGCTAATGTGACTCATATTTATTGTGTTAATGCTAATGGTATGCTAATGCTAATTGTTTGAATTGTTAGAATTGAATTGAATTAGAATTGTTATGCTAATGCTAGAATTGTTAGAATTGTTATTAAGTTATGCTAATGCTAATGCTAGAATTGTTATGCTAATGCCGGAAGTGTTAGAATTGAATTGAGTTATGCTAATGCTAATGCTATGCTACTGTAACTTGAATTGAGTTATGATAGTGTTAGAATTGAGTTATGTTAATTGAGTTATGCTAATGCTAATGGTATACTACTTTAGCTTGAATTCAGTTATGCTAATGTGACTCATATTAGAATTGAGTTATGATAATTGTAACAGGTCTGAATTTTACTCTTAGTAAATTGTAATAGGTCTCAATTTTACATTAGTGATTTTCTATTATACTATTGTGTTAGTGATTATCTTTAGTGATTTTCTATTAGGTTCATTTATGTGTCGGCAAAACTTTGGCTGATACCTTGCTTGAATGTTTGATGGATTGGAATTTAGATAGAAAGTTGTCTACATTGACTCTTGATAATTGCTCTAATAATGATGTTATGATTGAATGCATTTTGAACAAGATTTCACCTAGGTCACTCATATTGGGAGGTCAATTATTTCACATGTGTTGTTGTGTACACATTCTGGATTTAATTGTAAAAGAGGGCGTGTCCTTAATCTATGGTGCCATTGAGAATATTAGAGATAGTGTTGGATATTGGACAGCAACACTGAAAAGAGAGGAGAAGTTTATAGAGACATGTGGTCAAGTGAAGATTTCCTTTGATAAAAAACTTATTCAAGATTGTAAAACTAGGTGAAACTCTACATTCTTAATGCTTAATGTTGCCATACAATATAAGGATGTGTTTGATCAATTGGCAGGACGAGATACTCAGTATAAAACCTTGCCTAGTGAAATTAAATGGATGGAGGCAAAAGAAATTTGTGAAAGGTTGGAAGTTTTTTATGATGTTACAAACTTATTTTATGGTACCGAGTATCCAAATGCAAATGTTTATTTTCCAAAAGTATGTGAAATGAAATTGGCTATGGTTTATGGAGGAGAAAGTGATGCCAGATGATAAAAATTTTGACATCTTAGGTTGGTGGAAGGTTAGTGGATTAAAATATCCTATGATGCAAATGATTGCAAGAGATTTCTAAGCAATTCCTATCTCAATTGTTGCTTCAGAAACTTCATTTAGCAGCAGTGGCTGAATTCTTACTCCTCATCGTAGTAGATTACATTCAGATACTATAGAGGCTTTGATGTGTGTCCAAGATTGGCTATGGACGAATGTGAAAGGTAATCGCATTTGTATATTGTGAGATTTGGGTCGAACTCATCTGTGTCGTAGGAGAGCTTTCATGTATTTCGACAGGAGGCAAGCATGCCATCGAAGCGTGTTCACATGTTGGTGCCTATTAGTTACATATAGTAATTGAAGTCTGTTCTTATATGTATTATGTCGAAATGTTTATATTCTGTCGAATTGGGCCTTGTGTTAAGGATCCAATTGTTTATGTTTCTTAGGCTGCAAGTTACCTAGTTAGTCTATAAATAGGCTAGTACACTCAGTTTGTTGAGTGTGGCAAATTGTGATATTCACTTGTAAGCATTTGTAGACATTAATGTGAAAGTGAATAGTAAACAGAATTATATTTGCCCAATCCTTGTTGTTATTTCTTCTTCTTCGTGTGTTCTCTTTCTTGGTTTTCCATCAACCCTTGGTTTTGGTTCTTGATAATTCAAGAAACCTGTTTTATATTTTGATTAAAGTCATTATTTTCACAACAAATTGGTGCGGTGAGCATGGAGAAGATAGCTTCAACAAAGTATGAGATTGAAAATTTCACCGGAGTGAACGATTTCGGTCTGTGGCGCTTGAAGATGAAAGCCCTACTGGTGCAGCAGGGATGTTTGGAAGTGTTGAAGGGAATGGTAGCCAGGGATGGTGCGTTGACGGAAAGAGAAAAGACGGCAATGATCGAGAAAGCACACAGCGCAATATTGTTGAGCCTTGGTGATAAGGTTCTCCAGCAGGTGTCAAAGGAGACGACGTCGTCGGGATTATGGGTGAAGCTTGAAAGCTTGTACATGACCAAGTCGTTGGTGAATCGTCTTTACCTGAAGCAAGCCTTATATTCGTTCAAGATGAATGAAGACAAAGCTTTGGCTGAGCAGTTGGATTCTTTCAACAAGCTGATTCTTGATCTTGAAAACATTGATGTGAAGATTGATGATGAAGATCAAGCATTGTTGTTGTTGTATACTTTGCCAAGATCGCATGCTCACTTCAAAGAAACTCTCTTGTATGGAAGAGAATCCCTGACCTTTGAAGAAGTTCAAGCAGCCTTGTATTCAAAGGACTTGAACGAAAGAAAGGAGCAGAAACCTTCATCAGTTGGCGAAGGGTTGTCCGTGAAAGGAAGATCGTCGAAGAAAGATGGTAGGTTTGACAAGAAGAAAGGAAAGGGTCAGCAGAAGTCTTATGGTGGTGATATCACTACTGCAAAACGCGTAAACAACGACGCCATGCTCACAACGCTTCATCCCTACACCATTGTGACATATCTAAACTAAGGCGCGGTTGTATTTTATTTGTTTATTGAATAAAACTTATCTGTATATAACAACGGTTGATAAACCAACCGTGGTGATTATCTGTATATAACAACGGTTGATAAATCAACCGTGGTGATACCTTCAAGCTTTCATGTGTTCGAACCTCAGCGCATTCATATATATTATTCCTTTTATGTTAAAGCGCGCCTTTACTTTTTTATTTACTTTTAATTAAAAAAATTAAAAGTTATGACTACGGTCGTTTATATACACCGTTGTGATATATTTTGTATGTTTTTTTAATTTTTAATTCTAAAAATAACTCCGACGTTTTAATATGAAATTTCATTATGTAAGTAATATATCATAACGGTGTAAATTCTTGACCGTCGCAGTAGTGTTTCAATAGTCTCCAAACTAGCTAGTCTCATTGTCTCTTCAGTATCCTTTTTTCCATTGAAAATAGAAACCAGACGAAACGTTACACGATTTCAACCCTAAACCCTAACCTTCAATACTATGAAACAATACACGATTCCACCAAAGCTTGCATCATCAGTATCCATTTGTTGTCATTTTCGTCATCATCGTCACGATAGTGAAGAAAATAGAAGATTACGCACATACCAACACCGTCGTCATCATCGCCACCGTCGAGAAAGAAGATAACAACAACATCGTCGTTGTCGTAAGGAAAGAAGACAACAACAACACCAACACCAACATGGTTTACTTCGTCGTCACGTTTAGGGTACGTAAAATATTTTCCCCATGCATCTACAGTAAACTCTTTTGCCATTGTTGTTCATGTTGTTGTTGTTGTTTTTGAACTTAGATGTCGACCTTGTCGAGTTCTTCATTAGAAACCAACGAAGAAACTCAAACAAATGAAAGGTTAGCCAATGAAACTCAAACAAATGAAAGTCAAACGAAAATATCACAAAGAGGTGTCACAATGATGCCCCAATTCACATCAGTCCGCAACTCATCTGGTGCAAAAATTCTGATCGAGTTTGATTCGCACTACAGATTAGTGGATTGTCCACATTACGCTACTTTTAGGAGTTATGTTGCGTTCCTTGCACGTAGCAAAGTCAGTATACTGATTGATGATTGGAGAGAAGTGGATGGTAATGTCAAAGACAGCATATGGACAGACATTAAGGTATTTCATACTATATTTTTCATATATTTGATATCACTACCTATAGTTTCTAATTCATACTTATATATTGATTTAATGTAGTTGAATTTTGAGTTTACCGATGACTCAAATTTGAAAAGACAGTGGATAACTTATGCCGGTGTTCGTTGGAGGGGATTTAAGTCACGGCTCACGGCTGACTACATTACGAAGCCTAAGAGCGGTCTTCAACCTCCATGGATTCGGTATAGTTTTTTCTCGAAGAAGGTGTGGCACAAGTTTGCGAAGAAACGCCGTTCTGAGGAATTCAAGGTTAGTACTAGTCTTATGTAACCTATAATGTTATGCTAATGAGTTATAGATACTAATCATTCACATTTTTCACTATGTTAGTAACAGGCTAAAAGCGAAGTAGGAATTCAGAACAAGGCGAAAAACATGTACCCCCATAGATTGTCTCGTGGGGGTTACAGGAAACTTGAGAAGAGGATCCTGCAGGAAAAACTACAAGCACACCATCTCCACCTTCAAGACATGAGAAATGGAAGAGGGCTCGATTAAGACCTAATGGAGAGTACACCTCTGAGGCTTCAAGAGTAGTTGCTGAGAAAATTGTAAGTATATGTTTTGTTTAAATGTGTTTGCTTATGTAAATTGCTCATGAGTTGTTATTTAAATGTGTTTGCTTATGTAAGTTGCTCATGTTGTGTAGGATAACTTGGTTGTGGCGGCCCGTGAAGGCACATTTGTTTCGGAAGCACGACATGACATATTAGTCGAAGCTATCGGAACAGCTGAGCATGGAGGCCGTGTCCGTGGTGTTGGAGATGGCATCGGCTTGAGGTCATACTTTGGATCTCAAAGAAGAAGCACCGAAACCGCTGAATTTCTTGCTCAACGACAAAAGATTGATAATGTTGAGAAGCAATTGGCAGAGCAAAGGGAGAAAGAGGTGGAAAGGGGTGGAAAGGTTACAAGAGATGTATTCGGTATGTGTCATAAATCGCGCTTATTTTTGTATGATATATATTATATGTTCTAATTGAATATATTGTGCTTATTTTTGTTTTATGTTCTAATTGAATGTTATGATGTAGAGATTAAGTGAAAGCCTCGAACAGCGAACTAATGAAGATCGTCGTTGCGTTGGTGATGATCAAACTCCAAGTAGAAGTGTCGTAAATCACGCTTCTACAAAAGGGAGTAATTGTACAACCCCTCCCCCACCTGTAGATAACCACAATGGGATATTGGACCCTAGTCCAAATGAAACAACAAGTTTATACTACTACATTTCAACAACAGACCTTGCGCAAGCTCTCCCACTAGAACATTGCCCAAAATTGGATTTAGTGTATTACACTCCTAAAGATGTGAGGGGTTTTCTCGCAGGATATAAGTGGCTTGACATATCTATTTTGCAAGTTTGGTGCACGTAAGTATATAGTCGAATATACATGTCATTATAGAACATTATAATTTTTTGTATTTTCTCCCTTAATTTATTCATTTTCTTTGACCATTTAGGTACATTCACCGTGTTTGTATAGAATTGAATAAATCAAGTACCTATGGAATCTTGGACCCAAGTTTTATTGCTTGGGCGTATAATGAAAAAAATATCAGAGAAAACTACTTGAAAAGCCGGCTAAATGACGGAGGAAAAGAATGTTACCTTGCACCATTCCTATGTAGGTTAGTATTGTTGTAATTTATTTCTATATTCTATATTTAGTTTTGTTTTAGTAACAGCTAATAATATATATATATATATATATATATATATATATATATATATATATATATTTATATTCTCGTGTTCATTTAGTGGTCATTGGCAATTGATCGTAATATCGTTTAGGACAAATACAATGACATTACTGTATTCCTTGCACGATCCACTCCCCAAACCAATGAAAGATCTTGTATTAACGTAAGTGTCTTTGTTTAATATCATTTTCTTTGGCATTAATTGTAATTAGTTTATCATGTAATATGTTTAATTCAATTTTCAATGTGCAGTATTGTGGAGCAAGTTAATATATTGAGGAATGTTAGAAAAAATCCCACATACCTTGCTCCTAAATTAAGTGGCCCGATTACCTGTTTATTTCATTTACATTCATGCATATGTGGTTGTATTCATGTTTTTATATTCATGTAATTTGTAGACGAGGAAACAACGCGGGAGTTACGAGTGTGGGTATTTTATCATGAAACACATGTTAAACATCGTCCTTGCCGGCACTGTTGATTCATGGGATACGGTAATATATGCCATAAAATGTTTACATATATTAATATATAAGTTGACTATTGAATTATTATCATGCATGATATATCTTTAATTTTTTGCTCTTATGTAGATGTTTAACGACGAAACCCAATTCCCCCTTGAGGCCTTTGTGGATCTTCGTAAACGTTGGGCGTATATCCACAATGAGCTTAAGGGTTCTGCTCCTGCTGTATGATATATCAGCAACATTTGTTGATGCACATAATGTGAACAATAGTTTTGGCTTTTGATGCACATAATGAAATCAATAATATTGGCTTTTAATTTAAACAATGTTAGCAGTTTAATTCTCTGATTCATTTAGCTTTTGATGTAAATTTCTTTTGATGTAAATTCTCTGATTCATTTATAAGGATAAAATATAGGAAGAATTGTGTTTGATGCACATATTGTGTTTGCATGTAAACAAAAGCTGTTTTGACAGGATAAATTATGGGAATAATTTGATACGTAGATAAATTTTATATTTAAAACAGTTTGTTTTTGGCAGCGGTTATAAACCTATCCGTAGTTGTATGTCAAACGCTAATATAAATAAAAAATGTTGTTGCTGAGAATCGAACCAGATCACAGTTTAGTATATCAAAACGGTTGACTAAACTAACCGTCATGAAATGGTGCGCGCATACTGGAATACAACAACGTTTCCCAGGACCGTCATTGTACGTACCTCATATACAACAACACTCTACATAACAACGCCTTCGCCCCCGTCATTATATGTCATTTCCAACCGTTGTTAAATGGGTTTTTCGTAGTAGTGTATGTCTGGTATCAAATGTTATCACTGTAAGAAGGAGGGTCATACAAGAAAGGTGTACCCTGAGCGCCTGAATAATCATGGAGGTAAGGACAATGGGAATACAGCTATTGTGCAAGATGGTTATGAATCATCTGATGTCCTTGTGGTGTCGAGCAGCAACTCTTGCGAAGAGTGGATTATGGATTCTGGATGTACTTGGCATATGACTCCAAACAAGAATGTGTTTGAAGAATTTTGTGATCAAGATGGAGGATCAGTGTTGTTGGGGAATAATAAAGCTTGCAAGATTGCAGGTATTAGATCTATTAGATTCAAGCTCCATGATGAGTCAATAAAGCTATTGACTGGGGTTAGGTATGTACCTGATCTTAAGAGGAATTTAATTTCTCTTGGTGAATTCGACAGAAAGGGATATGTTTTCAAAGGAGAGCAAGGTATCCTGAAAGTCATGAAAGGGTCGAAGGAAGTCTTGAGAGGCGTGAAAAACCAAGGCTTGCATACCCTTGAAACTGAGGTTGTAAGTGGTTCGACAAATGTTGTATCCACGAAACCTATGTCGAAGACATAATTATGGCACATGAGATTAGTCCATGTCAGCGAGAGAGGCCTGGTCGAATTGGGGAAGCAGAACCTGCTAGGAGGTGACAAAGTCGAAAAGTTGGAGTTTTGTGAATCTTGTGTATTTGGTAAATCCTGTAGGGCGAAGTTTAACAAAGGCAAGCAAAGAACACATGGATCCCTTGATTACATTCATGCTGATCTTTGGGGGCCTGCAAGGAATCCTTCACACTCAGGTGCAAGGTATTTTCTATCCATCGTTGATGACTATTCCAGAAAGCTATGGGTATTCATTCAGAAGACGAAGGATGAAACTTTTGAGAATTTCAAAAGTTGAAAGGTTCTGGTCGAAACTCAAACTGGCAGAAAGGTTAAGAGGTTGAGAACCGACAATGGCCTTGAATTCTGCAACGAAGCGTTCGACACTTACTGTGTTGAGTCTGGGATTGTAAGGCATAAGACTGTAGCAGGTACTCCTCAACAAAATGGCTTTGCTGAAAGATTCAATTGAACAATCCTTGAAAGGGTTAGATGTATGTTGGTTAGTGCTGGATTGAAGAAGGTGTTTTGGGCGGAGGCTGTTTTGACAGCAGCTTATCTGATAAATAGATGTCCCTCGACTGCGCTGGGAATGAAGACACCTGAAGAAGTTTGGTCAAATCATCCACCAGATCTCGACAAACTGAGAGTATTTGGCTGTTTATCCTATGCTCACATTAGGCAAGACAAGGTCGAACCTAGAGCTCTGAGATGCATGTTCCTTGGATATCCTGAGGGAGTCAAGGGTTATAGGTTGTGGTGTCTAGAACCAGGTCACAGAAGATGTATCACAAGTCGTGATGTAGTTTTCAATGAGGTCGAAATGGCTTTCAAGAAAACTGGTGATGTTGGTCGAAGTGCAGAAATCTCTGAAGAGGAGCTGGAACAGGTAGAGATGCCTGTGGAGGTGGAGCATAGTGATGCTGAAGTGCATAGCCCTGATGAAGTCGAAGAGCAAGATGCTGAAGAGGCTGAGGAAACTTTTGATGACTACCTACTGGCAAGAGATAGGTCGAGAAGAGTCATCAAGCCACCTCAGAGACTTGGTTATGCAGATCTTATAGCTTTTGCCTTAATCTCTGCAAGTGAGGTACTTGACGAAGAACCTAGAAATTATAAGGAAGCTATAAGGAGTCGAAACATGACTGAATGACGAGATGAAATCTCTTCATGATAATAACACTTGGGAGCTGATTGAGAAACTTGCAGGAGCAAGGTTAGTCAGTTGTAAGTGGATTTTCAAGGTCAAAGAAGGAATCGAAGGAGTGATGTCGAAGCGCTTTAAGGCGAGGCTGGTTGCTAGGGGGTTCACTCAGAAAGAAAGAGTCGACTTCAATGATGTGTCCTCACCTGTTGTAAAGCATAGATCCATTCGAATGATGTTAGCCATGGTGGCAAAGTTCGATTTGGAACTTGAGCAAATGGATGTGAAGACAGCATTTCTGTATGGTGATCTAGATGAAATGATCCTGATGCGTCAACCTGAAGGGTATACAGAAAAGGGTAAAGGAGATTATGTGTGCAAGCTGAATAGGTCTTTGTATGGCCTGAAACAATCTCCTCGACAGTGGAACAGGAGATTCGACAAGTTCATGGCACACATTGGTTTCACTAGAAGTCAGTTCGATCACTGTGTTTACTTCATATTTCGACCTGGAAACTCACTTGTTATGTTGCTGCTGTATGTGGATGATTTCCTCATAGCTAGCAATAGGGTTGAGGATGTAACGAAGGTGAAGGCTGAACTCAGTAAGGAGTTCGAAATGAAGGATCTGGGAGCTGCAGCTAGGATTCTTGGGATTGACATCCGGAGAGATAGAAAGCAGTCGAAGTTGTGCTTATCTCAGGAGACATGCCTACGGAAGCTTCTCGACAAGTTTGGTATGTCGAATTCAAAGCCTGTTGTGACACCTACAAATCCTCAGTTTAAGCTTAGTACTACTCAAAGTCCGAGTACTGAATCTGAAAGAATCTATATGAATAGCTTACCATATGCTAGTGTAGTGGGTTCTTTGATGTATGATATGGTCTGTACAAGGCCAGACATAGCATATGGAGTGAGCCTTGTGAGCAGGTATATGGCCAATCCTGGAAAGGCGCACTGGCAAGCTGTAAAGTGGATTCTCAGGTACATAAATGGGTCTCTGAAAAGAGTCTTGATTTATGGTGGAGCCTGTGGTGGTGATAGCATAGTCGAAATCGAAGGATTTGTCGACTCTGATTATGCAGGTTGTATGGATTCCAGAAAGTCTATTTCTGGATATGTTTTCACAATGTTTGGCACAACAATCAGTTGGAAAGTGACGCTTCAGAAGGTTGTTGCCTTATTAACCACTGAAGCTGAATATATTGCCCTTACTGAAGCTGTGAAGGAAGCATTGTGGCTTGAAGGTTTTGCAAAAGAGCTGAAGCTTCAAGGTCGAAGTATCACTGTTAAATGTGATAGTCAAAGTGCTATACACCTGTCGAAGAATTCAGCCTATCATGACCGAACTAAGCACATCGACGTGAGGCTGCACTTCGTCAGAGAGATAATCGAGCGTGGTGAAGTCCAGGTGCTGAAGGTTTCGACTGAAGACAATGTTGCTGATATGATCACCAAGACATTGTCAAGTTGCAAGTTCTTCCACTGTATGCAGTTGATAAAGCTGCATGATGAAAGCTAGTTGTTTTTCCCTTTGTTGCTGAGTTAGATCCTAGGTGGAGATTTGTGAGATTTGGGTCGAACTCATCTGTTTCGAAGGAGAGCTTTCATGTATTTCGACAGGAGGCAAGCATGCCATTGAAGCGTGTTCACATGCTGGTGCCTGTTAGTTACATATAGTAGTCGAAGTCTGTTCTTATATGTATTATGTCGAAATGTTTATATTCTGTCGAATTGGGTCTTGTGTTAAGGATCCAATTGTTTAGGTTTCTTGGGCTGCAAGTTACCTAGTTAGTCTATAAATAGGCTAGTACACTCAGTTTGTTGAGTGTGGCAAATTGTGATATTCACTTGTAAGCATTTGTAAACATTAATGTGAAAGTGAATAGTAAACAGAATTATATTTGCCCAATCCTTGTTATTTCTTCTTCTTCGTGTATTCTCTTTCTTGGTTTTCCATCAACCCTTGGTTTTGGTTCTTGATAATTCAAGAAACCAGTTTTATATTTTGATTAAAGTCATTATTTTCACAACATATATTTTAATCATAAATTTATTGTAACAACAAAAAGTTAAGTACATCTAAATTTATTTTTTTTATTTATCAGGTTCTACAAAATCAAAAGCTGAGAACATTGAAATAAATTCAGTTTTGGATGACACAGATGTTGATATTTTTGAGAAAAAATTATGAGTTCCTTTGCAGATACTTTCATGTCAGATCAAATAGGTATACAATGATACTAAGATGCTCAAATTTGAACAATTGTGAATTTATTTAGAGTTTTTTGTCACAAAGATGAACAAAGATATTGATTTTGATGTCACATCAAATAGGATAATACAAATGTTTACTATTTTGTTTTGAAGTTTCTTAATTATGTTGATTTTCAATTTATTTGTAGTTCTTTTTTGTTTATTTCAAGAACTTTGGTGCCCTTAATGTTTCCATGGAATTCATTTGGAGCAACATTTGATAGTGACTAATGAAACCTTAATGATATCATTGTCATATATCATTTAATTCAGTTTGCTACATTAATGTCACATCTATTTTGAAAAATATTATAGAACATATTCTACTAAGTGGTAGCTTAATTATCAACTATGAAATTTATGAGATTTATACTAAATCACATGTGTATTGTGTTGTTATTTGTTTGATGTTTTGATAAATTAATATGCATTCTGTTAATATTTTCTCACATTTTACAACAATATTGATTATAAGATACGTTTGAATTTAATATGGTAAATGTATTCGAAGGTTTTACACATAATTTTCTATTTATAAAAAGGTAAATTTTCTATTCAATATATAAAAAAGGGTTAAATAAGTTTTATGTCCCTCTAAATATTACAGTTTTCGTTTTTAGTCACTCTAAAATTTTCCTTTAAGAAGTGGACCATTCAAAATTTTTCGTCTGAACAATTGGTCCCTAACGTCAAATACAACTAACGGTTGTTTACGTGGCATGCTACGTGGAATTTTTTTTATGATTGTGCATACACGTGGCAGTGTCAACGTGGCAAAATGATGACGTGGATGCCACGTGACAATTTCTTCCACTTTTTGTTTTTTTATATTAATTAAAATTATAGCGGCGGAAAGTTGGACATTAATCTGTTGCTAAGATGAACAGCATAAACAAACCCAGAATTTGCAGTTAATCCGTAGTTAATTCCTTGCAAATTTCTAGCTAAATACAAACCCAAAATTTCTCACACAAAATTTGAATTTGTTGTAATAACTGGATTGGATTCTTAGTTTTTGTTGAATGAAACCATTAGATTTTTTAATGAAGGAGTTGATATTGTTAATGCTATCTATAACGTGAATGAAGATTCTGTTTTCCATTCAATACTTTGTCAAGTAAATAATAATAATAAAAATAATGATGATGATGATGATGATGATAATAAGAATAATAATAATAATAATTATTATTATTATTATTATTATTATTATTTTTATAAAATAATAATAATTATTATTATTATTATTATTATTATTATTATAAAATAATAATAATAATAATAATAATAATAATAGTAATATATTTATAGATGTTTTTATTTGATACTTGAATCGTGTTACAAATAATTTTATTAAGAGTAGCTTTTAATATATTGATGCATATAAGAAATTCATATTTAAGTCATTTCAAGAAAAAAAATCAAGTTTTGTGTAAGAAATTTTTGGTTTGTATTTAGCTAGGAATTTGCTAGGAATTAGCTACGGATTAGCTGCAAATTCTGGGTTTGTTTATGCTGTTCATCTTTGGGACGGATTAGCATCCAACTTTTCGTCGCTATAATTTTAATTAATATAAAAAAAACAAAAAATGGAAGAAATTGCCATGTGGCATCCATGTCATCATTTTTGCCACGTTTACACTACCACGTTTATGCACAGGCATCAAAAAAACTTCCATGTGGCATGCCACGTAAGCAACTGTTAGTTGTATTTGACGTTATGGACCAATTTTTCAGACGGAAAATTTTGAAGGGACTACTTCTTAAAGGAGAATTTTGGAGGACTAAAAACAAAAACTATAATATTTAGAGGGACCAAAAACTTATTTAACCCTATAAAAAATAGTAAATTTCAATTAAAAAAAATATCCATGGGTATCCGTAAATACCCACTGTTGCACCCCAAAATTTGCCCTCCTTACTTTTTACTAACTGGCTTATGTTTCATTTCATTATCATGTGTGCATATCATTAGCATGGGGTCAAGGTGCCTGAGGCAATCCAGGAAGGTCATATCTGGTCCATCACATCATCAAGGGGCCACAGGTGGCAACGGATCTCAAGTGGATTACTCCCTCTTAACCAGTGCATGAATTAGGGTTTTGAAATTCTTGGGTTTATTGCTCCAATGGGAAAGCTCTTTGGGTTTTTTATCATCAACAAATGGCATATCTTATCTTTGTTGGAGAGGATACACATCATATTCAGAGGAATTTGAATTTGAAGACTGTGTTATTTCCTCCTAGACTGAGGGTACCAAAACTAGGGTTTGCTATAAAGTCAGTTTATTTCTGATTTTTTGGGCAAGACTTGATTCCATGGTTGTCCTTGGGTCCCTGAGTACCTAGGAGTGGAAGATTGGCCATCAGTTTGATCAGGAGAAGTTCAATTGGCCAATGGATTGAGAATCAGTTAACTTGGTCAAAAAGTCAGCTATGGTCAACACAAAGTCAAACCTCAAGATTTTTGGTCAACATCAAGATTATGGGGTGAAATTCATCATTTGATCAAAGGTTGATCACAATTCATCAGGGAAACCTCAGAATCATCAAGAATCAGGAGTTATTAAATTAGGGTTTTTGTAGAAAAAGTCAACTGTACTTTGACCAGGTCTAACTTCCACATACTTCATCAAAAATTACTCAACCAAAGCCCATCCTGAAGGAAATTTAATTCCCTACAACTTTGTGTATCACAAGGCAAGGCCAGAAATGCTTCATTTGGGAGATATGAGCTAAGACATTATAGGTCATTTTGAAAGTCAACAAAAGTCAACCTTCTTCAAAAGCTCATAACTTGAACATGGAAGATCAAGTTGACATGGGACCAAAAAGGTTGGTTAGAGGACATCTTGAGGTTTCTAAAAAGTATTAATTTGCATTGAGGAGCTAAAAATTGGAGGAGTTATGCTTAGTCAAAGTTGGGCAATTTTGAGGAGGTGCACAAAGCAAACTATGCCTAAAATCCAAATTTTGACAAATGGGCCATAAGTTTCTTAAACCAAACATAAACATAAGGCCATGCACGACCCAAAGAGCATATATTTGGTTTTTCCCCATTTTATTTTATTTTTATTGGATTTATTTAGTTAAAATTCAATAATAAATGATATAATTCAAAAATAATTAACCATGGATTATTCAGGCCCAACTCACCATCAGAAGAGAAAACCCTAGTCTTTATAAGCCAATTCATGTTAGGGTTGAAGGGCATACACGTGCAATTGGAAGAATTCTCACAAAACCCTAAAAGAGGATTCCTCACCGAAACTCACGATCCACAAGGAGTTTCTCCAGAATTCTTCCACAAAGCTTCTCTTGGTAGTCCATAGAGTGCAAATCAATTACCATTCGCAGCCAAAAGCAAAGTTTGAAGGTATGCCATCTCCGGTTTGAAGGATTTTGAAGGATCCTAAAACTCCAATTTTTTACGCGAATATTGTTGTGTTTTCATCACTGATCGTTCTGATATAATCAGTTTTAATTATGGATGTGTGGTTGGCTTGGAATATTGATTTAAAGTTTTATGCCCTAATGGTTTTTCATTCGTTTTTTATTATACACTAACAATTTGCGATTTTTAAGGCCATATTTGGATTCCTCAGGAAATTCTGGGTCGGATAGTGTACCCATACGCATTTTCTGGGCAGTTTGGTGGTTGCAGGTGGCGGCCGGCGGTAGAATTTCGGCGAGGGACGGTGGTCCGGCGAAGGCATATGGCTGGAGGTTGAAGAAGCAATCACAGCCGTCCATGGGCTCCATCGTGTGGCTCTCACGCTGCCACGTGTCTTTTTTCTTTTATTTTTTTTCTGTTTTTAATTACTGATCACATGCTTATTACCCCACACCCTTACCATGTGCCTTCTAATCATGTTATTCCATTTTAATTACTTTTTAATTTAGTTGACCAAATCGTGGGCATTGATTAAATCAGACGATTATAACGCTGCCAACACATTAAAATCACATGTGCCGTGCACATGGCCTGTATATGGTGTTCCTTTTTTATTTTTATTTTTTTTCTGATTTATTATTTAACATGGGCCCAGCGTGTTTGTTACTTGCACCCTCCCTTTTCAGCCCATTAGCGTACTGAACATGAATAAGTTGCTGGACACACCCCCCTTGCATATTTCCTTGTTTTTTATTTCTATTAATTATTATATTTCATTATTAATTATTAAAATTATGTAATTGCATTAAAAAATTACTAAAAAATTCATGCATCATATTTATTCACTTATAAAATTTTCACAAATATTATTTTTTATTTTTATTTTATTTTTTGTCATTTAAATTAATTGTTTAATTCAACTTCTCTTTAATTACACATCTCATGCATACTTGAACTTCTTGTTTTTATTTCTCTTCATTTATAAAATATTTTTGACCCGTTCTTGTTGCATTTGTTCAACAACATTCTAAATTTCATTAAAATATTTTTCTTTCATTTTTAAATATTTTTCGCATTACACTTTGGTCCTTCCTTTGGGCGTCCTAAACCCTATTTCCCACCTGATTTTTGCATGCTTAATTGAAGGACTAATATCTTGATTTTTTGCAGGGATTTTTTATATGTTGTTTTCCTCTGGTTGAGGAACCTTAATGTTTAATTTGGGAATTTTAGGAGTCATTTTTCTAATTATCGTATTTGTTTTCACTTAAGATTTTCTTGCAGGCGCATCTTTGACCTTATATGATTATCTTTTTGAAAGGCACTTGTACCATTTGCTTTGGGGGCTGTTTCTTTGTTTCTTTGATTCATGTTTGGATTATTATCATCATTGTTTGCCGTTGTTTGATTTTCATTCACCTCATTCCTTTTATTTATATCTGTTTCTCACTAACCTTTTATGCAGGATCAAGGTAAGTTCCTTAAGGGTATGGATAAGTATTCATGGTTACCCTTACCTTATTCTCTCCTATTTTTATTCTTTAGGGTTTAGGTCATCTTCAAGCCTCACTAACCGTAGGTCACCCATGCATGATAACATTAGGACCATTAGTTTCCCTTTAGAGTTGCCCTTGTGTCTTCTCTCTCCTCATCTCAAATTTCTTTAAAACACTTAATAAGAGTAAGGTGTATTGCGCACGAGCCTTAAGTATGGGGAATGAGAAATGAGGGGCTTCCTCTCATCTTTCTAAAGTGCTTAGCGAGCGTCCTGTCTTGGGACGATGCGTTAAGTATTCACCCCTGTGCCCTAGACTTTGGTGCAATGCAGCTTAGGAACTAACTTAAGCCACTTCTGTCCTAAAAAACACAAACCTACCTCAAACCTTTTTGTCCTTTGGGACCTTCAAACTTAAAGGCTATTTTCAAAAAGGGCACGTTACTTTCCGTCTGAGTCGCAAACAGGCATCGACCCTAACTGCCGGACGCGAACTTAATGTCGCTCATAAAAAACACAAAAAGAACTTGGTCCGAACTACGTTGACTCTGAATTCCCCATTGCATAAAGGGGGTACGTAGGCCTAGGACGTCGACGTCCTACCGAGTCTGTCTTTGTTTTCCCTCTCCGTTTTAGTACAGCCCTAGATGATAGTATAACTTACCCTTAGAATAGACAACAAGCGTGGATCCCATCGAGTACGATGGACGCGGGGGTGCTAGCACCTTCCCCTCGCGTAACCGACTCCCGAACCCAGGTTATGGTTGCGATGACCATTCCTTTCCCTCTTCCTAAGGTTTATGCGATGTTCCCTTTCCCTCTCTTGGGATAAATTTACACGGCTGGCGACTCTGTTTTTCCGCGCCACTCTCGCGTTTGTACCTGGATGAAAATCCCGGGAGCGACAGCTGGCGACTCTGCTGGGGACTCTGGTTGACCTATGCTGGTCCATCCCTAAGAGAGTCAGTCTTAACGCTTGCTTGTCTTTGTTATTTTTGGGTGTTTGGTTTTGATTTGCTTTAAGTGTTGTATTTTTATTTTTTTTACCGCATTTTCTGCATTTCATTTTTTATTACTGTCATACTGCTGTGCTGTGCTGGCTGTCTTTGTTTTGCAGGTTGGGTGGGTTTGAGAGCTAAGCCCAATACCAAGGCTTGAGAATACCCTAGGACTAGAGTGGAAAGTAGTGGGACCTACATGCCCGCTTGGTACGTTTGTGTGTTCACAAAATTCACAACCAGACGAGGCTATCTTGGGACGCATTCTAACGTGTGTGTCTTGCCCATGTTGGGGTGTTGATCTAGAGAGCTGTCGACTCTGGTGACCGATCATTGAGGACCTTAGTGGAAACATCCCTCTTTAGTGGTGACAGTGGCAGACCACATCCTGTGGCAAACCCATTCGCACCCGAGGGCCCGCTTGGAACTCGCATAGGACGGCCCCTACGTTTTGAAGAGAATCAGCGGAGGCACTCCTCGATTGACTTTAGTACGGTACCCCGAGGAATGAATGCCCCTCGAACGTAAGGATACTTTAGCAAAAGACGCTTACGAATAATATCGTCATAGTCCCTTCGATATAAAGATCATAGTCCCCCGATGACCCTTCAAGTTGCCTACAAAAAATGATCTTGTCCCTCGATGACCCTACGGAAAAGTGATGGTAGTCCCTACGAATTGCTAAGGTATCCTTACCTGAGTCATTTCTCCACCGTATTATTGTTTCTCGACCTCAGTGCCAAAGCTGAGGACCTTCCGCCTTGGAGAATCAGTTGAGGCCTCCTCGATTGATGATGATGCCAAACCAGAAATGGTGAACGTATCATCATTTCTCGACCTGAGAACCCGGGATACTAAACATCCTAGTACCTACACGTGAGAGGGGATGGGTGTTTGCAGGTTTGCAGGTAACCGAGACCTTTAACCTACCCTTATTCTGGATTTCTCATCAATGTCTGATTATGTGGGTTCCTCAGTGGTTCAGAGCTCTGGTTATCTGGTTTCTCATTCAGCTAACAGCACAGCACATCCAGCAGTGTGCCTTGACCCCATGTTTGCATGAGCATATCATTTTTTTGCATTCTGACATGTTTGACATTCTGCAGGGCTTGCATCTTACTCTTGATTCTGGTTTTTGAGGTTACTTCAGCATGGATGTTCGGAGAAAGAAGACTGTTGCCTATTCGTTCCCAGAGCCGACTTTGACACTAATTCATAAATTGATTAATATGACTGGTTCCGGAGTTCGTACAGAGTTCAGTGGAAGGTATGGAAGACTTCTGAAATTTGTCTATAATATCTCCCAGTATGAGAAGGATGCCATTCACACACTTCTTCAGTTTTACGACCCGCCTCTGCGTTGCTTCACTTTCCCGGACTACATCTTGGCTCCGACGTTGGAGGAGTTCTCATTTATTTTGGGAATTCCTATTAGTCATGATATAGTTTTCTTTTCTGAAGAACACCCCGGTATAAAAGATATAGTTGTTGCTCTTCATATCAGTGAGCCTGTTCTTAACAGTAATATTGCAGAAAAACAAGGAGTTAAGGGTTTCCTATTGAAGTTCCTATTTGATCAAGCTTGTATACATGTCAAAGAGAAGAACTGGACTGCTTTCCAAGCTATTCTAGCTGTGTGTATTTATGGGATTGTTCTGTTTCTGAATATTCCTGATCTGGTGGATATGCACGCCGTCAGGATCTTTATGTCGAAGAATCCTATACCTACCTTGCTAGGTGATGTGTACCATTCAGATCACTATAAGAATGAGAATAGGCGTGGGAAAACTGTGAGTTGCTGTGCGCCGCTCTTAGCTACTTGGTTTTTGACTCGTCTCCCTGAATCTGGCGCTTTCGTCGATACGAAAGATTCTCTAAAGTGGTCTAAGAGGGTTATGGGCTTGACTGCTGATAACATCGTTTGGATTAATCGTGACTTGCTAGGAATGGAGATCATTTGCAAATGCGGAGAATTCCCTAATGTTCCCTTGATAGGGAGGAAAGGTGGAATTAACTATAATCCCTCCCTAGCTATCAGACAGTTTGGCTATCCTTTGAAGAATCCACCCGAAGAGCGAGATGTCCGAGAATCCTTATTCTTCAATGGTATTGAGGATCAAGGGTTGATAAGGAAAGTTGTGAACGCTTGGAAACAGGTGACTAAGAAGGGTAAGATTCCATTCGGGAAAAGTAACAATCAGGCTTTCCATCCATATAAAGAGTGGATTAAGAAGAGGGCAGAAGAGAAGCTTCTCCCATTCCCGGTGGAACCACCTCTGTATCCTTTGGTGATCGAGCCTCCTACCACCGTTGAGTTGGAGAAGTATAACACATTATGGGCTGAAAAGGAAAGGTTGCGGGAAGAAAATAATGAGTTAAAGATAGAAATTTATCAGTGGAAGCATGAGCGGGGTGAAGCTGTTCATACCGCCAAGTTAAAGACAGAGCTCCTTGCTAAAGCAGAAAAAGAGCTTGCTGACATGGTTGCATCCAGGGAAAGAATGAAACAAGCTTTGGATGGTATCAGTAGCGTTCTCAGGTCCAAGGAGGAGGAGTTAGGCAAGGCTTTGTTAAAGATTCACAGGTTCAATGATCACCAAGAAACTGCCATGGCTGAGAATAAAAGAAAAGAAGACGTTTACCTGGCTAAGATTGATCAGTTGAAGTCTACGCTTAAGAAGAAAGACGTCGAGATTCTATCAGGGATATTCAAGAGACAAGTTGTCCAAGATCAACTCAACAAAGCTATAGCCTCCATAAAGGAATTGAAAGTCCAAGCTGAAGTGAAGAAACCTAGACATGAGGGTCCTAGCATAAATGGTGCTACTGGAGAAGACGCTTGGGAGCTACATTACCGATACTTGGATGAGATCATGCACAGGAGAGACCTTCTCATTCAAGGGCTAATTCAGAGGCCGAAGCATCCTGATACCAGAAAGTTGTTCAAGGAGATTCAAGGCTGGTGCAGAAAACATAATGGATGGGGGGGATTGACACTTGTGAACTTTGATGACATGCCATAGTTTTCCGTTTTCTTTCATTATATGTGGATCACCACCAGGCTTGTTGGTTGGGACCTATATTCAGACCCGTTATCTCGGATTTGTGATTGTTGGCATTTGGCTTTTCTCTGGTTTTCTTAATATATGAGCAGAAGTTCCATTATATCTTGTTATTAAATCGGAATCAAGGGGTGGATCGCCCTATGAATTTTCAAACACGTCCATTTGCATTTGCATATTCATAATCATTGTGCATAATCACTTTGCATGACATGTGTTTATCTCCGGTATTCTTATCTTGTTCTCATCTCAGAATTGCAGACTTAACTCCTCAGGCCGTTCAGGGTTGATCATGGAGCAAGTTCAAGCTGAGTTGAGGGAAATGCGAAGCCAGATGGGGCAATTTGGGGAAGACATGCTCCAGGAGCAGAGGATGCTAAGGGGAGAGATCAATCAGATGAAGACTCAGATGGGTTTGATCATGGAAATTTTGAATAGGGTGTTGAAAAAGGAAGACAGTCCTGTGCCCGCTTCCACAGCAGAGGATCTCACTCCTCCCATCTCTTTGGGGTCTCCTCTAGACCATGAACTGCCTCGTGGACCCTCCCCACCATCGGAGCTTTTTCATCAACAACCATTTCTTGAGGGTCTTAATCCAGAAAAGCTTGAAAAGAAGTTTGATCAGATCCCGATGCCATACGCTCAGTTGCTTCAGCACTTGCTCAAGTTTCAGCTGATTGAATTGATTGCTGCGGGACCTCCACACACCAAGTTTCGTATGGGTTCCAATGTCCATGATAGGTGTGAATTCCATTCAGGGGCGCCTGGTCACAATGTTGAAGATTGTAAGATGCTCAAGTATAAAGTCCAAGAGCTCATTAACTCAGGGGCAATCAAGTTTACATCAGTTGGCACTGGTAAACAAAGTGATGTTACTCCCAGTGTTGCAAAGGGACTGATGACTCCCTCTTTTGCCAAAGGATCCACCTCGCGTCAGGGATCTCTTCCACAACCCTTGTTTGTGCCTCAGCCGAGTGCAGAAAGGAAAGTGCAGGGCCAGACTGGGCGCCCAAATCAGCACCGACAGCAGAATTATCAGCAACAGGGGCAATCGAGACCAAGAAGGCCCAAAAGGATAATTGACCCTGTTCCTATCCCTTATAGTCAGCTGTTTACGCGCCTTCTCAAGAAGTTTCTGATTCAAACAAGGGGTACCGCGCCAGTACCGTACCCTATTCCTCCCAATTATGACATGACTGCTAGGTGTGAGTTCCACTCGGGAACGTTCGGGCACACAATTGATGAGTGTAATGTATTCAGGCATAAGGTGCAAGACCTGGTGGACTCAGAGATTATCGTATTCACTGAAGATGATATGTACATCAATGGAAGCCTCCTTTCTTAAATGAACACTCAGTCTGCAAGTACGTCCAGGCGGAATTAAGCTTCCTCAGCAATAGCAACCTTCAGCTTCTTTACTGCATTTTCATTTGTAGTTTTTTATTTCTTGTTAAAAGCATCGTGTGTATGCAAGACTTGTTTGTTTTTATGATGATATTAATGCAATGAGTATGTTTTCCTTGAAGTAATCCATTCTTATTCACTCTTAAATGTTTTTATGCACTGCAATACCAATTTTCTTTGTTTAGAACTCTTGAGGGAGGATGACGAAATAAGAACGCAGGTCTCTAATAGTACGCTTTTGGATAGAACCCTGTTGAGGATGTACAGGCATTGTTTCAAAACCATAAACACTGGAGAGATAAGGAGATAAACCCTCGTTAACCCCTTTGAGCCTCGGAGTAGGAGTTTCTTTCGTACAAAAAAACCCTCATATTTAACCCAGGGGCAGGGTAGGCGTCAGTTAGTTTGACCAAGCGCTCAAATTCCAAGGAGAGTATGCAAGAGATATAAAACCCCGATGGTTATCCATCAACAACTAAGGAGTGAGGCGGTCACGACCCTTTCAAGCAAGTAAGACAACCAGTGTCACACGCTTTGTTCAAAAGGGGAATAAAAAGAGAAAGCCCGCTAAGTCAAAAATTGAAAACAAGCGACTTAGGCAAAAGTCAGGGCATCCCGCTGGACTTCAAAATCAAAAAAACTCAAAAGAGTCAGTCCAGGCAAAAATTAGGGATCAAAAAAGAGCAAAAGAAAAAGCGAAAGGCGAAAAGAAAATCTCCGATAAGAACAAATTCGTGTGATTACAGACACAAAAGATAAAAGGGATGATTGTCTCTCCAAAACCTCCTTAAGGGTCAAACCATTAGTGGCATAGGTTCCTTGAAGATCATAAATCTTTCGAGAAATGAGGGTTTGGGTCAGATTAACTGAACATAGGACTGGAGAACAGCACGAAGAGTGGGTGGGCACCGATAAACTTTGAGCCATAAATCCTTTTTTCTGAAACCGTGAATCAGACCACGTTACAACCCTCTAAAGTCCTAATTGAAACAGGGTTTATTCCGAAGGCGTACTTCAACAGGACAGCGTTCCCGACTCCTATAAGTTGTGTTAATAAGATTTGTTGGTATTGAATGTGCGCATTGTTTTGCCATTCAAAAATCAAGGTCGCAGCTAGCGATTCGTTCACAAGGTTGGGCGACACATTTTCAATAAAAACTTCAAGGTTAACATGAGTGTTGCATTAGAATTCTCATAGATAACTTGTTCTGTTTGCATACATGTGCCTAAGCATCAATGTAGCTTACACAGTGAAAGTCAGTCAAGAAGCTTGATCCTGCCAAGTTGGGTTACTTGAAAATTCCGAAGGACAATCATATCAAGGGGCATGCTGCCAAGAGACTCAGTGTAGAGTGGGCTCTCCCAGTAAGTTGTGTTAAGATGTAGCCAATCTGGGGCAGTCACGTCGAGAAGTCCCTCTGAAATTCAGTTATTCTGGGGCATTCATTTTAAGATCAGGGGCAAAGTCACTTCAAAGCTCATATTGGGACGAGCCACCTCTAGAGTGAGGGAAATTTTCCATTCCTGAAAATGATTAATTGAAAGCACCTCTTCAAGGCAGAATATTTCAGGTCATTGCAAATCCCTTTCGAAGTAATGTACTTCATGGATTATGAAGACTGGGGCAGTTATGTCGAGATATGATAAATCTCTCCAAGAGTTTGAAGACCCTGGGGCAGTGCGAATGCCCGGTCTTCTGTAAAATCCTCTTGAGGTGATTTCTTCCATTAGACCTGGTGGTCTGGGGCAAGTGAAAAGTTCAAAGGGCCGTCTATGACCTTAGAAACAAGTCAGGATTGAAGGGCAACAGGATCGTACTTCCCCAACAGCTTACTCTCCCCATCATTGAGGTTGCAATTTCCTCAGCAGAGCAGACCTTCCCCAGCAGGAGACTTGAGAAGTATTTTCTCCGGATTAAGACATATTTCCCCACAGAGTCTGAACGCTTCAGGAAATGTTTTTCTCAACAGCAACGGTACAATCTAATCCTCAACAGATAAGTAAGCTTGATGTTATCCGCTAGCAGGGTGGATGTCAGCACTTACCGTTCCCCCAAGCAGAGTTTGGTAGTAATCCTCGCAACAGTTTGTCCAACAAGGGTTGACATCCCTAGCAGGTTTTAAATCCAAGTGATATCTGGCACTCTTCTGATCCAGGTCGTGGCCTCCCCTTTCAAGGAGTTACGTATAATCCCCAGTAGAGCAAATGTTCTTTTGGAATTTCATCCCCAGCAGAAGTTGTTGATCCAAAGATTCGATCGGAGTGATCCTTCTCAGCAGAGTTCGTGGATTCAGAGGATAATTTATTTTTGTCATCAGCTGAATTGGTATTTCCTCTCCGGTATTTATTTTGCTGGACGGACCCCTTTGCATATCATAAGCATTTGCATCGCATCCTCAAAAACATGGCATTTTCATTTGCATTCGAAGCATAAGCCAGGTTTGATACTTTCTTTGCCAGCAGGAGATGGCATCACTCAGGAGATTTTGGAGGGACGCGTTCCTCATACTTGTATTCCCCGGCAGAGTCTTTTATTTAGACTTCTTCTTCCCCAACGGAGTCGTCTTACCAGTAGGTTCCGAAACGAGGAGGTTTAAGACAGAAGTTTTGTTTTCAGGTTATCCCCAGTAAAGTCCACTTTATGTTGGTTATCCTTTGCGGGTGCAATTGAGGTTGTATTCGTTTTGTGGGTGCGATTGAGGTCGTATTCGTATTTTATTTGTGGGAGTGATTGAGGTCAGTCTTCCTTTGCGGGTATAATTGAGGTTGTATTCGTTTTGGTGGGTGCGATTGAGGTCGTATTCGTATTTTATTTGTGGGAATGATTGAGGTCAGTTTTCCTTTGCGGGTATAATTGAGGTTATATTCGTTTTGTGGGTGAGATTGAGGTCGTATTCGTATTTTATTTGTGGGAGTGATTGAGGTCAGTCTTCCTTTGCGGGTATAATTGAGGTTGTATTCGTTTTGTGGGTGCGATTGTGGTCGTATTCGTATTTTATTTGTGGGAATGATTGAGGTCAGTTTTCCTTTGCGGATATAATTGAGGTTGTATTCGTTTTGTGGGTGCGATTGAGGTCGTATTCGTATTTTATTTGTGGGAGTGATTGAGGTCAGTCTTCCTTTGCGGGTATAATTGAGGTTGTGTCCGTTTTGTGGGTGCGATTGAGGTCGTGTTCGTATTTGATTTGTGGGAGTGATTGAGGTCAGTCTTCCTTTGCGGATATAATTGAGGTTGTGTCCGTTTTGTGGGTGCGATTGAGGTCGTCTTCGTATTTTATTTGTGGGAGTGATTGAGGTCAGTCTTTCTTTGCGGGTATAATTGAGGTTGTGTCCGTTTTGTGGGTGCGATTGAGGTCGTGTTCGTATTTGATTTGTGGGAGTGATTGAGGTCAGTCTTCCTTTGAGGGTATAATTGAGGTTGTATTCGTTTTGTGGGTGCGATTGAGGTCGTATTCATATTTTATTTGTGGGAGTGATTGAGGTCAGTCTTCCTTTGCAGGTATAATTGAGGTTGTATTCGTTTTGTGGGTGCGATTGAGGTCGTATTCGTATTTTATTTGTGGGAGTAATTGAGGACAGTCTTCCTTGCGGGTATAATTGAGGTTGTATTTGTTTTGTGGGTACGATTGAGGTCGTATTCGTATTTTATCGGTGGGAGTGATTGAGGTCAGTCTTCCTTTGCGGGCGATTAAGGTCGTATTCGTTTTCTTGTGGACATGATTGAGGTCATATTCCCTTTTTCCAGCACGCTCCGTCTCGTTGTTCTCATCACTAGCAAATTTCTGGGGTTTTTTCAGTATTCAATCCCCGTGTATCCTGGAATGTCTGAGAGCCGTTGCTATCATAACACTCAGGACCAAGTTGATTGAATAGGGGCAGCTGTTGCACCCCAAAATTTGCCCTCCTTACTTTTTACTAACTGGCTTATGTTTCATTTCATTATCATGTGTGCATATCATTAGCATGGGGTCAAGGTGCCTGAGGCAATCCAGGAAGGTCATATCTGGTCCATCACATCATCAAGGGGTCACAGGTGGCAAGGGATCTCAAGTGGATTACTCCCTCTTAACCAGTGCATGAATTAGGGTTTTGAAATTCTTGGGTTTATTGCTCCAATGGGAAATCTCTTTGGGTTTTTTATCATCAACAAATGGCATATCTTATCTTTGTTGGAGAGGATACGCATCATATTCAGAGGAATTTGAATTTGGAGAGTGTGTTATTTCCTCCTAGACTGAGGGTACCAAAACTAGGGTTTGCTATAAAGTCAGTTTATTTCTGATTTTTTGGGCAAGACTTGATTCCATGGTTGTCCTTGGGTCCTTGAGTACCTAGGAGTGGAAGATTGGCCATCAGTTTGATCAGGAGAAGTTCAATTGGCCAATGGATTGAGAATCAGTTAACTTGGTCAAAAAGTCAGCTATGGTCAACACAAAGTCAAACCTCAAGATTTTTGGTCAACATCAAGATTATGGGGTGAAATTCATCATTTGATCAAAGGTTGATCACAATTCATCAGGGAAACCTCAGAATCATCAAGAATCAGGAGTTATTAAATTAGGGTTTTTGTAGAAAAAGTCAACTGTACTTTGACCAGGTCTAACTTCCACATACTTCATCAAAAATTCCTCAACCAAAGCCCATCCTGAAGTAAATTTAATTCCCTACAACTTTGTGTCTCACAAGGCAAGGCCAGAAATGCTTCATTTGGGAGATATGAGCTAAGACATTATAGGTCATTTTAAAAGTCAACAAAAGTCAACCTTCTTCAAAAGCTCAACTTGAACATGGAAGATCAAATTGACATGGGACCAAAAGGGTTGGTTAGAGGACATCTTGAGGTTTCTAAAAAGTATTAATTTGCATTGAGGAGCTAAAAATTGGAGGAGTTATGCTTAGTCAAAGTTGGGCAATTTTGAGGAGGTGCACAAAGCAAACTATGCCTAAAATCCAAATTTTGACAAATGGGCCATAAGTTTCTTAAACCAAACATAAACATAAGGCCATGCACGACCCAAAGAGCATATATTTGGTTTTTCCCCATTTTATTTTATTTTTATTGGATTTATTTAGTTAAAATTCAATAATAAATGAAATAATTCAAAAATAATTAACCATGGATTATTCAGGCCCAACTCACCATCAGAAGAGAAAACCCTAGTCTTTATAAGCCAATTCATGTTAGGGTTGAAGGGCATACACGTGCAATTGGAAGAATTCTCACAAAACCCTAAAAGAGGATTCCTCACCGAAACTCACGATCCACAAGGAGTTTCTCCAGAATTCTTCCACAAAGCTTCTCTTGGTAGTCCATAAAGTGCAAATCAATTACCATTCGCAGCCAAAAGCAAAGTTTGAAGGTATGCCATCTCCGGTTTGAAGGATTTTGAAGGATCCTAAAACTCCATTTTTTTACGCGAATATTGTTGTGTTTTCATCACTGATCGTTCTGATATAATCAGTTTTAATTATGGATGTGTGGTTGGCTTGGAATATTGATTTAAAGTTTTATGCCCTAATGGTTTTTCATTCGTTTTTTATTATACACTAACAATTTGCGATTTTTAAGGCCATATTTGGATTCCTCGCGAAATTCTGGGTCGGATAGTGTACCCATACCCATTTTCTGGGCAGTTTGGTGGTTGCAGGTGGCGGCCGGCGGTAGAATTCCGGCGAGGGACGGTGGTCCGGCGAAGGCATATGGCTGGAGGTTGAAGAAGCAATCACAGCCGTCCATGGGCTCCATCGTGTGGCTCTCATGCTGCCACATGTCTTTTTTCTTTTATTTTTTTTCTGTTTTTAATTACTTATCACATGCTTATTACCCCACACCCTTACCATGTGCCTTCTAATCATGTTATTCCATTTTAATTACTTTTTAATTTAGTTAACCAAATCGTGGGCGTTGATTAAATCAGACGATTATAACGCTGCCAACACATTAAAATCGCATGTGCCGTGCACATGGCCTGTATATGGTGTTCCTTTTTTATTTTTATTTTTTTCTGATTTATTATTTAACATGGGCCCAGCGTGTTTGTCACTTGTACCCTCCCTTTTCAGCCCATTAGCGTACTGAACATGAATAAGTTGCTGGACACACCCCCCTTTGCATATTTCCATGTTTTTTATTTCTATTAATTATTATATTTCATTATTAATTATTAAAATTATGTAATTGCATTAAAAAATTACTAAAAAATTCATGCATCATATTTATTCACTTATAAAATTTTCACAAATATTATTTTTTATTTTTATTTTATTTTTTGTCATTTAAATTAATTGTTTAATTCAACTTCTCTTTAATTACACATCTCATGCATACTTGAACTTCTTGTTTTTATTTCTCTTCATTTATAAAACATTTTTGACCCATTCTTTTTGCATTTGTTCAACAACATTCTAAATTGCATTAAAATATTTTTCTTTCATTTTTAAATATTTTTCGCATTACACTTTGGTCCTTCCTTTGGGCGTCCTAAACCCTATTTCCCACCTGATTTTTGCATGATTAATTGAAGGACTAATATCTTATTTTTTGCAGGGATTTTTTATATGTTGTTTTCCTCTGGTTGAGTAACCTTAATGTTTAATTTGGGAATTTTAGGAGTCATTTTTCTAATTATCGTATTTGTTTTCACTTAAGATTTTCTTGCAGGCCCATCTTTGACCTTATATGATTATCTTTTTGAAAGGCACTTGTGCCATTTGCTTTGGGGGCTGTTTCTTTGTTTCTTTGATTCATGTTTAGATTATTATCATCATTGTTTGTCGTTGTTTGATTTTCATTCACCTCATTCCTTTTATTTATATCTGTTTCTCACTAACCTTTTATGCAGGATCAAGGTAAGTTCCTTAAGGGTATGGATAAGTATTCATGGTTACCCTTACCTTCTTCTCTCCTATTTTTATTCTTTAGAGTTTAGGTCATCTTCAAGCCTCACTAATCGTAGGTCACCCATGCATGATAACATTAGGACCATTAGTTTCCCTTTAGAGTTGCCCTTGTGTCTTCTCTCTCCTCATCTCAAATTTCTTTAAAACACTTAATAAGAGTAAGGTGTATTGCGCACGAGCCTTAAGTATAGGGAATGAGAAATGAGGGGCTTCCTCTCATCTTTCTAAAGTGCTTAGCGAGCGTCCTGTCTTGGGACGATGCGTTAAGTATTCGCCCCTGTGCCCTAGACTTTGGTGCAATGCAGCTTAGGAACTAACTTAAGCCACTTCTGTCCTAAAAAACACAAACCTACCTCAAACCTTTTTGTCCTTCGGGACCTTCAAACTTAAAGGCTATTTTCAAAACGGGCACGTTACTTTCCGTCTGAGTCGCAAACAGGCATCGACCCTAACTGCCGGACGCGAACTTAATGTCGCTCATAAAAAACACAAAAAGAACTTGGTCCGAACTACGTTGACTCTGAATTCCCCATTGCACAAAGGGGGTACGTAGGACTAGGACGTCGACGTCCTACCGAGTCTGTCTTTGTTTTCCCTCTCCGTTTTAGTACAGCCCTAGATGATAGTATAACTTACCCTTAGAATAGACAACAAGCGTGGATCCCATCGAGTACGATGGACGCGCGGGGTGCTAGCACCTTCCCCTCGCGTAACCGACTCCTGAACCCAGGTTATGGTTGCGATGACCATTCCTTTCCCTCTTCCTAAGGTTTATGCGGTGTTCCCTTTCCCTCTCTTAGGATAAATTAACACGGCTGGCGACTCTGTTTTTCCGCGCCACTCTCGCGTTTGTACCTGGATGAAAATCCTGGGAGCGACACCCACAAGTATTTCAAAATCCACGGATACCTGTCTAATGGATACCTGCACGGGTATGGGGCGGGTACGAATATCATTTTTATTAAATGAGGCGGATAGCGGAAGACTAGTATTCGTCTCCATGAATATCCATTGTCATCTCTATTCACGCATGTATGAGTTCGGGCACAGAGATTTTTTCAAACTGCAGATATGAGAATGAGCACTAGTACTCAACCCAAATTCTACCAATTATCATCTGTATTCATACTCGTGATGCTTAGTTATATATACTTTTATTTTACAAAATTAATTAATATACATACACCATGAAAGGATATATTTATGAAGCAAAATAATACAAAAGCTTCACACCATATATGTAAATATATTGAAAATTAACATAATGCCTTACAAAATATATAAAATTAACTATAGATGAATCATGTTAATCCTTGAGTAATTTAGAGCCTTATATTTGTCAGCAACAAAATAATAAATTGTGTTCAATTAACGTTAAGCTTCCATCTTCAAGTCTCACTAGTAGTTTCTATTCTTCACCTATAAAAAAAACAGACGAATAATAACACAATTAAACATATATACCTTCACTTCTAAAAAAACAATAATTATTAACTTTAGCACAAAATAGTTAGTGACGTTTTCATTATCTTTATTATTGCCTGGACTAAGAGAATTCAAATGGCTAAGACCACTAGAAGTTTCATCCAGCTATCAGCTAATAGAGAAAAGGAGTTTAGCATCTAAAGAAGTGTGGAACTGTATCAGTAAGAAAGAAAGTTTGCTCAGACTGAAATCGAGAGCCCTGTGGTTAAAAGAGGATGACATAAATTCTAGGTTTTTCCACCAATCGTTGAGTGCAAGGCTTATAAGGAACCATTTATCTTTTGTAAGGACGGATGGGGGTAAGGTTGAAACGGTTCAAGAGGTAAAATCTGTTGTGCGTGAGTTCTTTAAAGATAACTTCAGCGAGGTTAGAGGGAAGAGGCCTGTTATGGAAGGCATCATGTTAGGGAGTATCTCTAATGATGATTGTTGTGGTTTAGAGGTGTCGTTTACCATTCAAGAGATCAAGGGTGCTACGTGGGATTGTGAGGGGTCTAAGAGCCCTGGCCCGGATGGATTCTCATTCGCTTTCTTTCAAAAGTATTGGGAAGTGATTAAGGATGATGTTTGTAGATTCGTGTTGGAATTTCACTCGAAACCTTCTTTGTACAAGGCAGCTACGACCTTTTTCTTGACCCTTATTCCTAAAGTGGTTGATCCCTAATTTTTGAGCAACTACAGGCCTATATGCTTGGTAAACTCTCTGCAGAAAATCCTGTCGAAACTGTTGGCTAACAGAATGAAGAAGGTCATTGGCAGGCTTGTGTCCAAGGAGCAAACAGCTTTCATCTCTAGTAGGAGTATGTTGGACGGTGTCTTAGTCGTCAACGAAGTTATGGACCTTGCGAAGCGAGGTAAGAAAGATTGCTTAGTCCTGAAGGTTGATTTTGAGCGTGCCTACGCCTGTGTGTGTTGGGATTACTTAAGGTTTATTTTGAATAAGATGACTTTTGGTAAGAGGTGGCTGGTCTGGATGGAGGCGCTCGTGTTCAACGGAACCATGTCGGTTCTTGTTAACGGCAGTGCTACTAAAGACTTCATTGTGGGAAAAAGGCTTAGACAGGGAGATCCACTGTCACCCTTTCTTTTCATCTTAGTTATGGAATGATTGAATGGGATGGTGAAGAAGGCTGAAGAGATGCAGATGTTCAAAGGATTCAGTGTGTCTAACTCAGTTAAGCATAGTTTTGTTCAATTTGCAGACGATACCGTGTTTGTGGGTGAAGGGTCGTGGGATAACGTGTGGTGTATTAAGACGTTGCTAAGAGCTTTTGAGCTTATGTCTGGTTTAAAATTCAATTTCTTTAAGAGCTCTTTGTTCGGTATTAAAGTGGATACAACGCATATGTATGCAGCGGCAACCTTTCTGAATTGCGAAGCGAAATCTCTTCCTTTCAAATTTATAGGTATTATGGTCGGGGACAGCCCAATGAGATCTTACATGTGGAACCATGTGGTTGATATGGTTAGGAAGAGGCTGTCAGTTTGGAGCAACAAGAATTTGTCCATTGGCGGACGTGTCACTTTAATAAATTCGGTGTTAAACGCGATTCCTTTATTCTCTCTCTCGTTCTATAAAGCGCCGGTAAAGGTAATTAAAGCTATTTCAAAAATCCAAGCTACGTTCCTGTGGGGCGGTAACTCGGATAAGAGATGTATCCATTGGATGAGTTGGAAATCTGTCTGCTTACCTAAGGAGCATGGAGGCCTTGGTGTGAAAGATTTGGAGGTGTTCAATAGATCCCTTTTAATGAAGTGGAAGTGGAGACTGTTGACGGAAGAGGGAGCCCTTTGGAAAGGTATTCTCGAGCATAGGTATGGATCTCGTGTCCATAATTTGGGTATGTCAGTGTTGAGTAGTGTTGGTACTAGAGGTAGAAAGTCAGACTCGATTTGGTGGCGCGACTTGGTGGGTGTTGGGTATGATAAAGTTCAATCTAGTGACTTGTTTTCGACTTCTGTTACGGGAAATGTGGGTAACGGGAAAACCTTGTCCTTCTGGTTTTCGTGTTGGCAGGGTAGCCTTCCTCTGAAGGTTTCTTTTCCGCTCAGTTTTTCCACTTGTTTGAAGAAAGAAGGTTCAGTCGCAGAATTTTGCACTGCAGACACATTCTCTGTTTGGTCTGAACTGTTTTTCTCTTCTTCTGCGACTGGTTCGGACTACCTCTTTGAGAGAGCTAAGCTCTTCGAGGTAGTGTCTCGTGTGGTTATTTCGCCTTCTAGTTGTGATCTCGTGTCGTGGAATTTAGAGGAGGACTCCTCTTTTTCTGTCAAGTCGAGTTACAGGTTGTTGGTTGAGGGTGGTTTGATGAATACAGTGGGAAGGGAATCGGCCAAGGCGCTGGAGATTCTGTGGTCGGCGAAGATTCTGTCAAAGCTTCAGGTGTTCATGTGGAGGTTGTTCCATGATCGTTTGGCAACTAAAGCCCAGCTCCTCAAGAGAGGCATGCTCCTTGGGAATTTGTTGCCGTCTTGCGTGTGCTGTGGTGTTGCTTCTAAAACTTCTTGCCACCTTTTCTTGGGTTGTTGCTTCTCTAACAGGGTATGGAGTAAGGTGGAGCAGTGGACTGGTTTGGTTTTGGAGGACAGAACCACCTGTGTCTCTTCTTTCGTTGATTACCACATCAAATCGAGGGCGGAGGCTGGTATAGAAGGTGGAGCCATTATATGGTCCTTTGTTGCTTGGTGCATTTGGAGTAGTAGGAATAATTCAATATTTAGAGATGAACCTTTATGCTTGTTAGATGTTGTAAACTCTATTAAAATCTTCTCTTGAAAATGGCTTGTTGCTAACGGTCTTTTAAACCACCCCTGCTCCTTTTACGAGTGGTTCACTGCGCCATTAAGCTGTTTTTTGCGGAAGTAATCACCGCTGTTTTTGTTGTAAGGGTTGAGTACCCCTTGTGCTCCCTTATTAATCCCATTGTTTATTGAAAAAAAAACAAAATTTATTGATAAAAAATTGTATTGTATCATGGAAGCAACTTGTATTTTATATGAATATTAATAAATTATAATATATTTATCTAGCAGTTTGAATTATATCATTCATGTCTTCTTTAGAAAATCGATGTTGAATCAATGTCATAACATTTGTTAACAAGTCCTTCATATGTTTTAACTATATCATGTAACTCTTCATTTTCAAAACCATGCACCTTTGATTTTTTGATTTAAAAAACTTCCCCATACATGACGCACATACGTCATTTTTTAACATGTCCTTGTACTTTGAAAAATATATCACCCTTCCATGACATGGAATCTTGTACGCTATGGTATGATTAAGATGTTCCAATCTCATTACTATACTTGTACAGTAATTCTATAACATAAATAATATTTACAAAATATAGAACATCCTTTATTTGTCCATATATCCATATATCAACTTTATGATTAAAAGTTGAAAGCATAAAAAATTAAATAAAAGAAAATAATATAAATAAACAATTATATACTCACACACTACCTAACAAATATTAAGGTGTTCATAATATACAATCTAGAACATGTTTCAAAGCATGAGATCTTATTGTTATACTTTAAAACATAAAAAATATTAAAGTGTTCATAACATACAATCTAGAACATGCTTCAAAGCATGAGTTCTTAATGGTATACTTTAAAATAGTATTATTATGGAAAACAATAGGAGTGAGAGCTTATGAATATTAATTCGTGTGAAACTTTTTTTCCACGGAATAATGAAAATTTTGAGCAAGTATGAAAATTATTTTTAATAAAAAATAAATAAACGAGAAATTTATAACACAACACACAATAAATTATAATCAAAACTTGCAATCAATTTTGCAGCCTTTTCATTAACTATTGACCGATTTTTACAAGTGCAAGTTTCAAGATAAATCTTTTGACGTTCCAACGTCACTCTTTTTTCCTTTTTCATAAAAAACAAAAAAATATATATCTTAATTGTTTCATTCTGGAATCAGAAATGGAGTAAGGAGCAGTGGTAACAGTAAAGCAAAGCTTCGGGTGAGGTGGAGAGGTGGTTGACTTGAAAGCTTAGCACTACAATTCTCAAGTCACTATGTGAAGGAGAAGAGTGAATTGAAATTGGGTTTGAAACTGAGTACTTGAATTTGGCGCCTTTTTTGTATATAATAGAGAAGGAATAACAAACTTTTTATTTGTTATGAGTAAATTACTGAGAGTCGTTGGATGTGAATGCAATTGAGATCCTTTGTGATCATTATGAGGAGAGTCCTTGTGTGCTAAGAAGATTCTGAAAGGACTGTAATTCCTTCATAATGGTTGGTTGGGGTCACTATGGTTGGCCCAGAATAGTTGCCCCCAAGCCCGTGTCTATGCTCAGCAAGGCAAGGGTTTGTTACTTTAGCCTTGACTTCCAACCACTATAGTATTTACGTTTGGAAGAGTAAATGGAACACATTCCAAATTCTTAGGGATTCGTGCATTTAATTTCCCATACTTCAAACGTCTTTTTGGATGTGTCATCATTACGAATCTTGGGAACTAGAACACTTGAGTCTTGTGTGTGAGTGATTTGACATATTTGATAGAGTCTACTTCCTTTTGCATGCTAGAGTATAGCTCTTGAAGAGTTAGAGTTGTTTTTCTTTGAGTCATTTTCTTACGTTATAGGTTTTCCTCTTTTTTAATATTATGCTTTCCCGCATCTATAAAAGTTAGTGCATTATGGGTAAATCTTACAGAAGAGTGTTGACAAGTCCTAAAAGAATGTTTAATCTTCGTAGGTTTAATATGTTTACTCATCCAGCATTTCTGCTTTTGCTGGAGAAGGAAACCTTGATGGGGCCTTTCTTGAAGTAGGTCCATCTTCACATTGGGGTGTCTTGATCCCAAACGAGAATCAAAGGATATGCAATGAGTATGGCGATTGCGTCATCCCCTTTTATGAATGCACTTTCTCAACTATGGGTTTTCGCCCGCCTTCACTACTTTTGAGATAGAAATTATTAATTATATAGTAATGGATCCTTCCTAAATTCATCCAACAAGTTGGGCATATATGAAGATGGATTCTCGGGCTATAATCAAATCAAGATGGCGCCGAAAGACATGGAGAAGACTTCCTTCATTACCCCATGGGGCACCTTTTGTTACAAGGTAATGTCGTTCGGTTTGAAGAACGCTGGGGAAACCAATCAAAGGGTCATAACTACTCTGTTTCATGACATGATGCACAAAGAAATCGAGCTATATGTCGATGATATGATTGTGAAATCTAAAACATAAGAGGAACATGTGACCCACCTGTCAAAACTATTCGAGCGTCTGAGAAAATACAAACTCTGCTTGAATCCCAGTAAATGCACATTCGGTGTTCGTTCAGGAAAACTGTTAGGGTTCATCATCAGCCAGAAAGGAATTGAGGTTGATCCTGACAAAGGCAAGGCTATTCAAGAAATGCCTTCTCCAAAGACTGAAAAACAAGTCAGAGGATTCCTGGGACGTTTGAATTACATTTCCAGATTCATATCTCTTATGACCGCGACATGCGCGCCAATCTTCAAACTACTCAAAAAGAATCAAAGCTGTGAATGGACAGAAGATTGCCAAAAAGCTTTCGACAATATCAAAGAGTATCTGTCGAATCCACCGATTTTATCTCCTATAGTAGAAGGAAGACCACTGACACTACCTAACAGTCTTGGAAGACTCTACAAAAAGATCTGACCCCGTGTCTTCAGAAAAGGAGACCTCGTGCTCAAAAAGATATAATCATTCCTCACTGATTCCCGGGGCAAATGGACTCCGAATTACGACGGCCCCTATGTGGTCAAGAAAGCTTTCTCAGGCGGCACCTTGAGACTCATAACCATGGACGGAGAGGAATTTGCCTACCCCACGAATGTTGACGTAGTCAAGAATTACATCACCTAAACAAAAAAAACGTCTCGGTGGATTGAAAACCTGAAAGGGCGGTCCAGGCAAAATTTAGAGACTAAGCAAAAATCATCCTGATGGATTGGAAATCTCAAAGTATAATCCAGGCAAAAGTTAGGGATTAATGGCAAGTAACTACGCTTGACGAGGTTAAATCCCCAGCAGCAATTCCATCACGAAAACTCTAGTCAAGGTCATCTTCGACAGAAGCTCAAGATGTCCAGAATTCAAAGTTGGTAGAAGGATAACGGTCGTTATTTTCAATGTAGCCCTTTTCCCTTTAATTACCATTTTCTAGCTTTGTAAATACTCCATGGGATCACGCGCTTGGCTGATTTCTATCCTATCAATAAAATTTGAGCCCTAGTGCTTTTGTTTGCAATTCTTATTTGTTTTAGCTTTACAGAATGACATTTTTAACATGATCAAGGATTCTTGAAATAAAACAAAAATGAATTTACTTGTCAAAAAATTTCTGCTTTTAAAATGAAAATGGCAATTCTTTTGACTGTTGAACATCAAAAGAACATCGACTGCTTCTCCGAACGTGGTTGATCCTCAAAGTACTCCTTCTAAAACCAGAGCATCTGAATAGAGGATCAACTATGTCAGAAACCATGTTTCATCTGTCATCCCCGGCAGAATACGTATCTCCTAATATCGATTGAACAATTCTTTCTCCCTACAGGGACCGTCTCTCCTAAGCAAGGCAGAATTACTATTTTTGACCAGTAATACTTTTTATTCCCCGCAGTGGCCGAGTATCCAGTTGTATTCATCTGTTAGTCTGTATGTCGCGTCAGTTTTGTGAGTATAAACATACATACATCATGCATTATTGACTCATATTCATATTCATATTGCATCACTATCACTCTGGTCAGTCTTATCCCCAAGTGATAAATTCCTCCCAATCGAATTGTCAGTTCTTTCCTCGCTAGGACACGTTTTGTCTGAACAATCTCTCCCCTAGTTTATTTCTGGATTGGAGACGGTCCTCGACCACTTTGATAACTTGAACCTATGAAAAGCAAGAAGACATTCGACAAACGACACTCTTCACCATTGAAGATGATGTTCTCGCTTTCCCAGATTAAGGAAAATCTCCAGAGAAAGCCTCGCGATTAAAGACTCTCAGCAACACATTAGTTTTTCTCTTCAGAAAGTCAATATTAATGAAGTCATCAGCGCCTCAAAATTGGATTACATCACATGGCATTTCTCCGAGAAGATCTCGAAGAAAAATATGATGTAATATCCCCAAGCAAGAAACAGCCTCTCAAGAGACTCGTTTTCCCCAGTAGAGTCAACAAATGGCGTCTCCAACGGAGAAGTTTGAACACCTCTACAATTCAGATGAATGGGTTCCCCAGCAAGTCTAACATCAAAAATTTTTCTATCAAATGGCATCTCCCCAGGAAAATTCGACGAGAAGTTTGAGGAAAACCGCTACACACAGCATCCCTTGTCAAGGAAGAAATTCGACAAGAAGAAATTGAGACCAGTTCCTTGGCTGAAGACCAGGATCGAGGGGAAGTTTATTAACAAAAGAAACTAAGACCAGTTCATTGACTGAAGACCAGGATCGAGGGGGAGTTTACTTTAGAAACTGAGACCAATTCTGTGGTTGAAAACCAGGATCGAGGGGAAGTTTATTTCAAAAACCAAGACCAGTTCTGTGGGTAAAAACCAGGATCGAGGGGAAGTTTTACCCTTTTCTAAGCATCTTTGCTTAGCAAAAGAAGATGGATGAGCAAACTGCCATTCATAACCACTATCAAAATTTCGGGTATTCCGATATTTAATTCTCTTGCACCCCAAATGCCCGAATACCTTCGTCATTCACACATTTGGGTCCAAGAAGATTAAATAGGAGCATCTGTCATACCCCAAATTTTGACCACCAAGTTTTCCCATCATTGTGCAAATCATTACCACAATATAGATGAACCTTCATGCCTCATCAATCTCCTCAAAGAGGGTTGAGCATTCACCACAATCAAGAATTACGGTTTCAAGCCCTCTCAGAGCACTTAGACAAAGGATCAATCAAGAAATGACATGATCTTCAACTTGTCTAACCTCTCAAACACATATAAAGGATCAAGAGGATTCCCACATCAAGAATCAAGCACAAAGTTACAACATTTCAAGTGGATCAAGCCTCAAGATCGCCAGTGTCACCAAATTAGGGTTTTGGTCGACCAGGGCCTCCATATGGAAATTTTCATCTGGGCATGAGACAATACTTTAAAACATGATCCAAAATGCTCCAAGGGACCTCATGGATCCAATCATCAAGTCAAATTAGCATCAGGGGAAGCATTCATCAAAAATCAGGAATTAGGGTTTCTTAACCTAATTCACCCCTAAGTTTACTTTTGGGACAAAACATGAGCCAAGACCTCAAGATATGATTTGAGGGCCTCCAATACACTACATTGATCCATTTACAACAATGGATTGACCCAAGAAACTTGATTCACAACTTTCAATTTCATCTGGACCACAATTAGGGTTTCGAGGAAAAAGTCAACTGTATCTTTGACTTTTGACCAAGACATTCTCCCAAACCTTGGGACATGATTCAATATACCCTATAACACCTATGGAATCCATCCATTAGGTTTGATTTAGGTCAAGGACTTGGTTTCACAAAGGATCGCACAGTTTGGATTTTATCCGATAAAAAGTCAACTGTGCACAAAATCAAGTTTGACTTTTTGGAATTTTTCATAAATATGATTCCTCTAAGTCCAAAACAATGTTAATATGTGACATTGATCATCATCCATCAAGAAAAATCAAGAAAAGTGAGATTTCTTGCAAAAGGGGCAACCTTGAGAAACCAAAATTTTTCTAAGTTATGGAATAAAAGTGGTTTTGGTACCAACTTCCAAGGACCATAACTTGAGATCCAAACAACCATTTTGGGTGATCCAAAGCTGGATTTATAGGTCTTGCTAAACTCTAAAAAAGCTTCAACTACCTCAGACTCCAATTCTTTATGGATTTTGAGTTATGGAGTGATCAAAATGACAAAAACATGAAAATAACACTTTTTCCAACACTTAGACAAAATTCGGCCTAAGTCAAAAAGCAGTTGAAACACCAAAACTTGGAGGGCTGTTTCGCATAGTTACAAGTTGAATCAATTCAAGATGTAAACATCAAAGTTGTTGTACATATTGCCAACAATTCAAGGAACTCATTGGCATGAAACAACTCCACTTGAGCCAAGAGTTATGGCTGCTGCAAGACACCATGGCACAACTGTCTTGAAAAACCAGTTTGTGTGATTTCTTGCCATACACGGTTTTGAGTCAAGAGGCAATGATCATCATGCCACAGTCATCCAATATGATCATGATCCATCTGATCCAACCTGTAAAGCTGAGTCAAGAAGCCAAAAGGAATTCCAACTTAAAGTAATGGCTTTTTGTCACATTATGCCTTGAATTCAAAGGCATTTATGTGCAATAGTGCACATTCAAGATTCTCACTCTCCTCGGTCAAGTTATCTGATTAAACAACAATTAAAAGGATTGAGGAATGTGATTTTAGTCAAGGCTGGTCTATTTGGGACAGCTATTTTACCTTGTGCAGGAAGCATTTATGCCAAGCCAAGACCATTGAACCATGACCTTATCTTCTGAACTTCAAGAGAACCACTTCAACACAACTCTTTGTCTATAAATAGAGGTCCTAACTGATCATTCAAACTACACCAAAGCTTATTACAACAAGGCTTTCTCTCTTTCACTCCTTAGGCCTAAAAATTTCATTTCTTGGGAGGTTACTATCGGGTTTTAAGTTGGAGACCAATACCACTCAAACCCTTGATTCAGACACATCACTTACAACATATAGAAGGTGTCTGAACACTCACTTCCCATCTGTAACATCAAAATCATCCAATGGCCATCCATTTGCACATAACTCATGACTTGCTGCAGAAGGAATCAGGTTGATCAATCAAAAAGACTCTCAATCACTCCAAGCACTCGAACACTTTCCTTAAGGTACAAGGAAGCTATCCAAAGCATTAGAACTCAACTATAACACCTCCATCATCAAATTCGATTCTCACCTGCAGAGGTAAGCCTCAAACTATCAAACTCATTGAATCATGCATCATAAACATATTTTCAAAATACCATTGTGTTTCTGAATGTTTGTAGATCATTTACCCTTAATCAATTGTTGTTTACAGTTCGTGTATAGGATTTCATTAAGTTCATGCAAGTTTTAGGGTTCATCAGGTTTAGTCATATTATGTTCTGATTCACTTAATTTTAATAAAATTGAATATTGTCATTGTATTCCTTGTCTGAAAGCGCATGATATTCATATTCAGATCATGTGAAATGGTTGAGAAACGAGTGAGATAGGAGGCTTCACGTATTTGGCTCAAGGAAGAAGATGGCCATGGCGACATTCTTCAGGTTTTCAAAACCAACCATTTTATATATTTATTACTTGCCATATAATAACTGAATTGGCATTGCGCCCTAGTGGAAACACTAGTATGATTGTGTGTGTGAGTGAGCGAGAGGTCTGGGGTTCGAATCCCCTTCGCCCCAGACCTTTTGATATTTTTTTTCAACCATTTTCAAAAGGAATTTTCACATATTATTATCCCTTGCTATTCTCTATCAACCACACGCAAGTGGCTCAGTTGGCAAAATTTTGAACCATCCTTCCCAAGGGCGTGAGTTCAAACCTTGGGGGGGGTCATTTCTAATTTTTTACCACTTAATTTTATCAATTTTTTCACCAATCTTTTTAATAACTTTGAAAATTAATTTCTCATTCATTTTTCGTCATTTTTTATTAGTTCTTTTTGCAAAAATTCACAAAATTGATAATGTATTTTATTCTACAAAAATCTCACACAAAAAAAAATATTATTTGTCTATATTTAATATTTTTCATAAAGAACTTATTTTATTTGTTTTTTTAAACATTTGAAAAATATTTCTTTTCTCTTGATCTTTTCAAAACCAAATGAGTTATAAATCATCTTGTGATTAAAAACCTCATTTTTTTCAAACCTTAACCAAAAATCATAAGTAGTTTATTTAAACATATTTGGTATTTTTATCATTCTTATTAATTTTCTTTGAAGAATTACTTTTAAAAGAAAATGAAATTAGGGTTTTTTTTTATTTTGATCCTTATCAAACATTAAAAACACTTTGGGCCTCTCCTTGAGTTGTAAGACCCATCCCTTGTAAATATAAACCTTTTTTGGGCCTCAGTCATTGTATAAGATCCACGGTGTTTTCAAAAATCTCGGCGCGATCGCCAGTTCAAAATAAATCAACTGGGCTTCTCCTTGAGCTATAAGTCTCATTCCTTTTCTTTAAAACACTTTTGGGCCTCTGTTAGAGTGTAAGACCCAATCCTTTTTTAATCAAAACCATTTTGGGCCTCAGTCATTGTATAAGTCCCACTGCGATTTTAAAATCTCGGCGCGGTCGTCGCCTTTTAAACGAAAACCATCTGGGCCTCTCCTTGAGTTTTAAGCCCCTTATCTTGTACAAAAATAAACTTTTGGGTCTCTCCTTGAGTTGTAAGACCCAACCCTCTTTGTAAATAAAACCTTTTTGGGCCTAAGTCATTGTATAAGCCCTAGTACATTTTACAAAACAACGGTACGATTATTGTTTTTCATCTGGGCCTCTCCTTGAGTATAAGCCCCAGCAATCTTTTCAAAACAATTTCCCTTTTGATTTAGGTTCAAACTCATAGTTGTTATCAAACTTTCTTTAATTTCTTGAACAACTAACCATACAGCTGTTCCGATTGAAGCTTGCTCGCCTATAAGTTTTTATCAGCTTTCTTTACATGCTTTCATATATATATATAACTGTATTGCTGGAAGTTTGCTCACCTATGAGTCCTTCTTTCATATCCTTTTAAATACTTGTCATATATCAATTGTACATATACTAGTATATTTACTTAGAGTTTTCCCCGGCAACTAGGTATAGAACTAGGTAAAGTAAGTTGGTCACTCTTTAATACAATCAAAACTAGATCACCCATAGGATTTCCAGATAGTGTCTTGCCTTCTCTTGGGCTTAAAAAATATGGAACAAAGAGAAAGGCATTATTCTAGGTGAAACTTTTCTCAGACTGTCACTATTAGAAACTGTCAAAGAAATTCATTCCCCAGAGAGGATTAATTCTCGGTGAAACCTCTCTTGAATTTCTTCAAACCCTAGAATTGTTCATTAAAGAAAAGATTATTCTCGGTGAAACTTTTCTTGAACTCTTCTTAAGTTTGGACCCACGGGCTTCCTAAAAGCATCCCAGCCTCCTCTTGGGCTTTGTACAAGGACCCTCTGGCTTCTTAGAAGTTCTCATGCCTTCTCTTGGGCTTAATACAAGGACCCTGAAGACCTCTTAAAGGTATAAGATAGAACTTAGTCATCCTTTGCTAGAGCAGTCTTTCTTGAGTCAAAACCTCAGACTAATTTAGGGTTGATTCTCATCCCTTAAAACACCAGCCTCCTCTTGGGCATCATACAAAGATAAACTCTTCCATACCAGTAGACTTGGACAGTCTAATCCCTTCTTGGATCTCAACGACATGCTCAATTTCCTTACAAACATAGGAGAAACCTTGGTCATTTAACTAATCCCCAGTAGAGTTAAAACTCTCACCGGATCTAAAACTCAGTCTTTTATCCTAAATTATCCCCAGCTAGGGTCAGCTTACTATCGGTATAACATTATCCCAAATCAGAACCTCAAGGTATCTGATACCTCAACTCTTCTGTAATCTTCAGCAAAAGTTGATTCCCCATTTGGAACTGCATCTGGATCTCAATAATCCTCAGCAGAAGTCAGCCTCCTCTTAGGCTTTGTATAAAGATTTCTTTCTTTGTTCTTCCTTAGCAAAATCAGCCTCCTCTTGGGCTTTGTACAATGATTTTCCCCATTTCAGCTAACCTTTTCAGACTCTCATGTTGAGTCAATCACCTTTCAATACTCTCTTGTTGAGTCAACCCTTTTAGCCTCATTCTTGGGCTTTGTACAAGACGAATAAAAACACTCTCTTGTTGAGTCAATCTTTTTGCTACCTCCTCTTAGGCTTGGTATAATGATTTCCCCTAGCAGAAGTTAGCCTACTCTCAGGCTGTGTATAAAGGTTTCTTCAGCTTGTTCAGTCTCAATCTTGGGCTTCGCACAAGACACCATATAAGTACTCTCTTATTGAGTCAGTCATCTTTTTAGCCTCAAACTTGGGCTTTGAACAAGACATATATAAACTTTCTACAACAAAGTCAAACACTTCGTAACCTTCTCTTAAGCTCTGGATAAATATCTTCCCAGTGGAGTCAATTCCTCCCAGCCTTCTTTTAGGCTTTGAGAAATAATTTCCCTAAGCAGAGCCAATTCTCTTTTCAGCCTCAATCTTGGGCTTTGTACAAAACAGATAATACTTTCCAGCAGAGTTAAAATCTTTTCAGCCTCAATCTTGGGCTTTGTATAAGACACCTAAAATATCCTCAGTCGAGTCAGTAAAGTCTCTTTTCAGCCTCAATCTTGGGCTTTGTACAAGACAGATAAAGATTTCTTTCCCACAAAGTCAGTATTCTTTTCAGCCTTGGGCTTTGTACAAGACACATACAAACCCTCCCCGACGGAGCCGAAATCCCATTTTAGCCTCAATCTTGGGCTTTGTACAAGACAGACATAATATTTTCCCCTGAAAAGTCAAGCTTTTAGCCTCCTCTTAGGCTTTGTATAATGATATACCCAAAAGAGTCAGTCTCTTTTAGCCTCAATCTTGGGCTTTGTACTAGACAAATAAACACTCTTGTTGAGTCAGTCTTTTCCAGCCTCCTCTTAGGCTTTGTATAAGGACTTCCCCAGTGGAGTCAATCAATCTCTTAGCTTCAACCTTGGGCTTTGATCAAGGCACACAAAAATCAACATCCCCTCAGAGGAAATCAAAATCTCTCTGTAGGAATACATTTCCTTGTGTTATCACACATCAAAACAGAACATTCAAAACAAACCTTAATCCCAGATAACTGTTGTAGGTGGCACACTTGTTGATTCAAATATCCAAGCTGTCGTCAATCTTTTATCCTGGAAAATCCTCTCTTTCATCTAATTGTTGTAAGCGGCAAGCCTCTGGATTATTTACATCCATGCCACTGTCCCTCTCTTAGCATGAAAGATTCCTAAGGAAAATGGCATTGCTCAACATTGAGTTAAAGTTTTCCCCTTCAGGACAAATCCCCTATAAAAGAAATTATGGTATTGCTGGATTCTCATATCCTAGTTAAAGTAATCCTCCTTTATAATCAGTCACCCAATAACTGTGATAAACAAACAAGATGTCTCCCCTTTGGAGATGACAAGTTTTTTCTCAGTCTACTCCTTTTAGCTTTAATCTTGAGCTTTGAACAAGACACAAATACTCAAACTTTTAGCTTCAATCTTGGGCTTTGAACAAGGCACTAAAACATCATAGTTTTCCTCCCTTAGAATAGGAGGAACTACGATTGCTCTGATTTCCCTGTTTCTTTAAACGGGAATACGTAGGCATAAGATTGCGAAATCTTAGCGAGCATACTAATCAAAAACTTTAGGTCCAGTACCTTCATTCATACCAATCAAAAACTGAGGTCCAGTACCTCACCAAAATCATCAAAAAATCTCTCTCTCATATTCCCCAAGAAACTTTCTCCATCCCATCAACAGATAAACACCATCAAGTACAAAGCAGGACCTAAAACTAAAAACCTGTGGATAACCACATATAGGATGGGTAATTGGCAACTCCCCATTGTATAACCTGACCCCAGACCCCCCAATCTCTTTCAGGGTTTGTTCAGTTAAACATTTGTGTGCAAGGTTAGTTTTAGATAGCTTTCCTTTCCCTTCCAGCTTCACGGGATAAATAAGAAATCAGAAAGTAACACCTCTTCCTCCTACCATTGCGGTGAGGAGGAACCCACAATTCTGCGATAAGGTGGTCGTGTCACCGATAAAAATCGCATGCTACAGTTGGAAGCAGTTCCAGGCAGCAAAGTGAGCTTGATCTAACTCGGTTCTTGAGTGATGCTCATGCTGCCAGGTATACCATGCTTGAAGGCCGGCAAATTCTGTCTGAGAAAATATTTTAGATTCATCCAGAGGGACCTATAGGAGGCTGGCTGCAATTTTCAAGAGTAAGAAATGGGGGCATTTAATAAATCCTATGGATCAAATCATCTACGAGTTGGTCCGTGAATTCTACGCAAATGCTCTCCAAAGTCCCCAAGCCGGAGGAGCGGTGGACGCGTTCAAGTACATCACTTATGTCCGAGGCAAGGAAATCAGATTCGGTCGTGAGGCCATAAATGAGCTGTTTAGAAAACCAAGTTCTTTAGGGATGTTTGAAAAGGATGATTACACTAAGGAACTTGGCACTCATTTGGATCACAATAAAATAGCCAAGACCATTCTGTTTAAAGGGAAAAGTGTGGAAAGGAACCATCAAGGAGAAACAATCTGGTACAAGAGGGAAGACATGCCTCCAGATGTGCAAGTCGTCCTTCTCCTCATTCTGTACAACATCAAGCCCAAGATGCACTGATCCTCTATACCGGTTGATGTTGCCCTACTCTTATACTACATCATGGAAGACAAGGACGTCGATGTAGCCCGGGTCATCTCGAATGAAATGAAGAATTTTATTGAGAACACGCGAAGACCTGAGGTACATTCTAATGCACCTATCATTTTTCCTTGCTTTGTCACTTCTCTTTACCTTAAGAAGTGGATACTGATGGCCGGTGTGATTAATGAGAAAGTGAGGGGAGTAGTCAATGATGACTATATTGAGAGGTATTGCAAAAATAAGTTGATTGAGAAGAGGAAGGGTACAAATGTGGGTCAATCACCTCGTTCGCAAACTAGTGAGCCATATGAGGCTCTTGATTTTTCAACTTGGGATCCTAGGATGCGAGCGGCATTCAATTATTCTTGGGATATGGCAGAGGCTCACCAAAGATCATCGGAATTTAATTGTAACTGTATGCAGCAGCTGTACCAATTTCAGACCACTCTGCATGAAGTTGCCCATTTTCCTACTCTGGTTGATTATGATAATTATGCAAACTGGCATATGAGCAGGCAACCATTCTTTTCAGGGGGAGGAGCAGTTGGAGCTGATGATGATGATGGAGGTGATGAGATGCAAGATGATTTGAACGATATGGTTAATTAGAGGCTGGAGACTACAAAGTGAAGAATTTATGTTTTGTCATTTATTTTATGTTTATTTTATTTTCAGTTTGATATTATTAGCAAGTACTTTTGGGTCGCTTCGGCGAATTTTTGTTGTAGCATTTTGTCGCTTCGACGAGTACATCTTCGGTGTGTTTACACCATAACTTATAAAATTCCAGTTTGGTTAAATTTTGGTTTAGTTTAAATTCTATTTTTTTTTATGTTTATGTTTGTGCAAAGAAAGTGATGTTTGTCCTTAATTTTTTGAAAATTTTGTATGCTAGCACAAGAAGAAAAAAGAGTGCTTTGTTAACCTTAAACATGTGATGGTGATGATAGAATTCTTAATAATGTGCACAATCAAAGTGTGAATGTTTGTTTTGTAGATTTTTAGCATGATTTTGAGTTAGTGCTTTATACAAAATTATGGTAATGCATTGTGTTGTAAATATTTGTTCATGTGTGAATCAATTAAGACAAAACCACAAAAATGAGATATTTTCCATTGTTCACCAAAAATAGAGTCAAGTAAGCGTTATTTTACTCATTTTGTTCATGTTATATCTTGTGAGTTTGTTTTAAATGTTGGAAACTTAGAAATGATCAAGGCAAATTTTTGAGTACTATGAGAAAAAACCACCATTCCAAAAACATTTCAAGTAACCTTGTGAGTGTGCGCGCATTTGAAACTCCTTTTGAGCCTAAAAAGAAAAATTTTATTGTGAATCATGAACCCGAATTTTAACCCGTTTTGAAGAGCATTTAAGCTAAGCTTATAGCAATGTTGAAGTTGGGGAGAATGGTTTACTTTGAAAGTAAAGAGAAAAAGGAATCGGTGATACAATGCATTCTAAGAAAAAGAAAACGAAAACAAAAAGAAAGAAAAAGAAAAAAAAAGAAGCACAAAGAGAAAAGAAAATCAAAAGAAGAGAATGCATTGTGAAAGAAAGAAATAAGAAGTGAAAAAGAATGAAAAAGTTGAAAAAGAAATGCTCTTCATAGTTATTACCCATTTTTTGTTCAATGGTCGTGTAGATATGACCTTTGTTTTTAACCCCAAGCCAAATTACAACCATAAAAGTCCTTAGTGATCTTTGTTTCTATTATTTTATGATAACTTTGTGAGATGAATGCATGAATGATTCCAAATGTGGCACGATAGCTTGTGAGACTGTTTTGTCCTGTGTGAAATTATGTGCATAGTGTGTTTGATAATAAGTGCATTTAGGTGATTCAATTTTAACTTGTAGGTACTTGATTTTGCATTGTATGATGTTGTGTTTAGAACTTAATTCATAATCATGTTTTGATTCTATGCAACTTTGTGAAAATACTTTGTGCGTGTGATTGTCAAGTTTGAACCATTGATGTTGTTCGGTTGATTTGGTGCTTTGAAAACTTGCTTGTGATTGTTGAAACTTACTTTTGTTTTATGGCAAACAACGAGGCAAATTGGGGAGAGTTTGATAGGTGTCTGGTTTTGAATGAATTTTAGATCAATTTACGACATTTTTAAGCTCTTTTCCAGATGTCTGAATGCGAAACAGCTTATTTTTAAGTGATTTTTTAATCAATGTCTATATTTGGTCTCTTTGATGTTTTTGTTAGTTTTGCAGCATATTTTGTAAAAAGGACGCGGAAAAAATCAGAAGAAAACACGAAGAAATGAACAAAGTCGCGTGTCTGCAAGCTACAGGACCTTCGCCAAGAGAATGGGTGACGAAAGGAGGAATTCTCCAGGCGAAAGCCTGGTGAGCCAACTGGCGAATTTTGATTTCAATTCCAGTAGCTACTGGAAGTGCTTCGCTGGATGATTCGCCAGGCGAGGATGAGGCGAAAGAGATTCGCATGGCGAAGCTGAATTTCGCCTGGCGAGTTCAGATATTTTTTCCAGCTTTCTCTGCACTGTTCTGTCATGTGGCTGAGCTTAATGGTTTCGCCAGGCGAATTTTGGAGCTTTCCTGGCGGATTTGTCTGGGCAGAAAGTGGTATTTAGGGTGTTTTGTAGATATTTTGTAACTTAACACTTTTAACAAGAATCTTTGTAACCTAGAAACACATTTTGGAGCTTAAAAACTTCATCTTTTATTATTTTTTTTAGAATCCAAAGCTTTTATGCTTCAATCCTTGATCCGTTGAAGATTGATGCAACAAAAGCTTTGTCCATTACTTGTTGATCAACCTACCATGACAATGGGTAGCTAAACACATCTTGTGTCAAGATTAGTAGTAGGTAATCCTTCATTTTGTATGTATTGATCTTAATATTTAGTTTGTGAACATTGTTGATGATTAATATAGGTGAAAAATTTTGTTTGTATGGTTTATATTTTGTTTTGATTCATGATTGAGAAATATGTTCTAAAACTTGACCTAAGTTTCAATCCATCAACAATCATGAGGCTAGAGATAGTTTTGAGAGTTGATGTTCATAAATATTGACCTTGAATGTTATCATATTGATAGTTATAGTGAGAGATCATCTAAGGATCAATATGATAAATCCCACAACAAGTGTTAGAGATAAACTTGTTGAGAGGATATGTGATTATATTCATTGTTAACAAATTCACATACATTATCGAGTAAATACGTATGAAACGGATTATCGGACCCTAATCTTGTCATGCTTTTACCAAATCTTTAAAACCAATTTCTTTACCGTTGTTACTAAATTCTTATGCAAACGATCCAATACAAAACAACCAAAATCTTTGTTACTCTAAGTTTAAAACGATTTCGACTATAGAACGGCGGCAATATACATACAATCCCTGTGGATATGATAAAATACCCCCCGAAATAATTTTCAACACATACATCAAAGAAGCTACTATACTCACATATGGAATGCTATTCATATAGGCTCTTTCGACTTTAGTACTAGGACTTTGAGTCGTACTCAGCTTGTACTGAGGATTAGTCGGTGTTAGAACAGACTTTGAATTCGACGTACCAGACTTGTCGAGAATCTTCTTCAAGTATGTCTCTTGAGATAAGCATAATCTTGACTGCTTTCTATCTCTCCAGATGTCAATCCCAAGGATTCTGAACGCAGCTTCCAAATCCTTCATGTCGAACTCCTTATCGAGTCCAGTCTTGACCTTCATAACTTCTTTGACACTGTTGCTTGCTATGAGGATTTCATCCACATAAAGAAACAAAATAACAAGTGAAGTTCCAGGTCGAAATCTGAAGTAAACACAATGGTCGAACTGCCTCCTAGTGAAACCAATGCGTTCCATGAACTTGTCGAATATCCTATTCCATTATGGAGGAGATTGACTCAGGCCATACAAGGACCTATTTAACTTGCACACATAATTTTCATTTCCCTTTTCTGCATACCCTTTAGGTTGGCTCATCAGGATTGTTTCATCTAGATCACCATACAGGAAGGCTGTCTTCACATCCATTTGTTCAAGTTCTAGGTCGAACTTTACCACCATGGCTAATAACATTCTAATGGATCTATTCTTTATAATAGGTGAGAACACATCATTGAAGTCGACACCTTCTTTTTGAGTGAATCCCCTAGCAACCAACCTTGCCTTAAAACGCTTCGACATCACTTATTCGATTCCTTCCTTAACCTTGAAGATACACTTACAGCTGACTAACCTGCCCCTTACAGATTTCTCGATTAGCTCCCAAGTGTTATTATCATGGAGAGATTTCATCTCATCATCCATGATTTCAGTCATTTAGTCTTATTTCAACTTATCATAACTTCCTTATAGTCTCTAGGTTCTTCGTCAAGAACCTCACTTGCAGAGATTAAGGAATAAGCTATGATATCTGCATAACCAAGTCTCTGAGGTGGCTTGATGACTCTTCTCAACCTGTCTCTTGCCAGCAGGTAATTATTATCAGTCTCCTCAGCTTCAACAACAACTTCTGCATCTTCTTTGACTTCATCTGAGTCATGCAATTTAGCGTCATTATGCTCCACCTCAACATGATTCTCTTCTTGTCCCAACTCTTCTTTAGAGATACACCTCATGAAATTTATCTCAGCTTTCTTGAAAATCATCTCAGCTTCATTGAAAACTACATCTCGACTTGTGATACACCTCATGTAACCTGGCTCTAGGCACCACAGCCTATAAGCTTTGACTCCTTCAGGGTATATAAGGAACATACATCTCAGAGCTCTAGGTTCGACCTTGTCTAGCCTAATATGAGCATAGGCTAAACAACCAAATACTCTAAGTCTGTCGAGACTAGGTGAATGTCCCGACCAGACTTTTTCAGGTGTCTTCATTTCAAGGTTGTCGAGGGACACTTATTTATCAAATATGCTGCAGTTACAACAGCTTCTGCCCAAAACACCTTCTTCATTCTAGCACTTACCAACATGCACCTCATCCTTTCTAGAATGGTTCGATTAAACCTTTCAGCCAAACCATTTTGTTGGGGAGTCCATGTAATATTTTTTTGTCTTGCAATACCAGACGCAGCATAATAGCTGTCGAAAACCTCATTGCAAAATTCAAGACCATTGTCGCTCCTCAACCTCTTAACCTTCCTGCCAGTTTAGTTTTCGACCAGTGTCTGCCAACTTTTGAAATTTTCAAAACTTTCATCCTTACTCTTCTGGATGAATACCCATAACTTTCTAGAGTAATCATCAACTATGGATAGAAAATGCTTTGCACCTGAGTGTGAAGGATTTCTTGAAGGTCCCTAAAGATCAGCATGAATGTAATCAAGGGATCTATGTGTTCTTTGCTTACCTTTGTTAAACTTCATTCTACAGGATTTACCAAATACACAAGGTTCACAAAACTACAGATTTTCGACCTTGTCACAACACAACAGATTTTGTTTCGACAATTCAATCAGGCCTCTTTCACTAACATGGCCAAGTCTCTTTATCGTGGTTCACGTCGAACGTTGAGGTCGATATTCTACTAAAGGTATGCTATATTGGAGTCAATGTCGTGCATTTTATGTGGAGAAACGGTGAAGAGATCCGCGTTTTCCCAAATCTGGTTAGATTATCCTCAAGCTTAACCACGTTGGAGTCACCGTCTGAGATTGATCTAACTTCTTCTTCACGATCGTCAAGGCCAGACATATTAAGCCTTGTTGCTTTCAAGTCAGCATTGGTCACAATTGGTTTCTCGTCATTACTACAATACAATACTTTAAGGTGAATTGAAGAAGTCACGACATATAACTTTTCTATAAAGGATCTGCCCAAAATGCCACTTATGGCATTGTTACACGAAACTACCAAGAAGCTTAGGGTTACCTTTTTTCTGATTTCCCCTTCTCTAAGTTATAGTATCAAATCTGTCTTTCCACATGGGCGAATTACTGAATCGTTGAAGGCCAAAAGATCTTTACCTCTACCTGGACTTAGATCTAGCTGATGGAGTCGTGGTTACTTGAGTGTGTCTGTAGACGACATTACACGAACTTCTGTCGTCTATGAAGGTTCCTACTATCGTGTGATCCACTACAATGATCGTTATACCAATAGCCACTCCAAGTAACATTGGTGTAAACTGCCTTCTTCTCGATCTTGATATCTTAGCATCGGTCTATCTTTACTCTGTGTTCTAGTGTAATTGGTTGCTTGGATGAGGATTTCCGGTGGAAAATCTCCACCAAACATTGCTTTCATGTGGATCTCATCGATGATCGATAATTGAGGTGGAATAGTATCGGAGAATTCAACAGAATTCTTTAGTGCAACGTCGGAGGTTAGTATCTCACCTCTCAATGGTTTTGGAAAAGATCTGACTTTGGATAAGGATGATGCATCGGTGAAATTTGGCGGGAATTAGAAGTTAATTCTCAGATACGGTGCAAATATTCCGTCCCGTTTAAAGCCGGAGCAAAGCTCCGTATGGACTGGCTCATACAAGGGTTGATTGCACCTAGTAGGATTCGAACCTTAGACCTTAAGAGGAGCACACTCTCAAGACCCAAACCTCCGCCACTAAGCCAACCCTTGGGGGTTAGAATCAATTGGTGTTAATTGATAACGTATGACTCTTTCTGTCATATGACTCTTTTTGTTGTCAACCGTTCTCCCTCCCCTCTTACTCCTAATTCCTACAAAGTTCCACCAAATTTGTCACCTAAAACTCATCCCCTTCTTCCACTACAAATGTCTGTGCCCAGTTTTTCTTGCACCCCTCTCTCTCTCTCTTGAGCATTAAAACCAAAACACATAGGAAATTAGTTACATATTTTGCAATGTTATGAATGATCATTATTTGATACGCTTCTTCTTGTTCCATAATTCTTCTTATTCCTAAGGTACATTATTTTCCTTTCTTTTTTATTGATTTGTCTCATATGAATTATGTCATTTCTTATTTCATCTTCATGCGCTAATTTATTGGAAGAAGAAATTCAAAAAAATCAAAAGCTGGATCAACCTTTGCCGGCAAAACTCATGCTGAAAATGTTAATGCATTGCAAATGTTTTACTCTCAAGGTTTTTCAATCCTCAAGGATTTCCATTATTATTTGATTCTTGGGCTTTAACTGAATTTGTTTTTTAGCCTTTGAGTTCAGGGATTATCTTAGTGATGAATATTAAATTAAGTTTAAATATTATTGATCAATTATAAAACCAAATTAAGTTATTCCTTAAACCTTTCAATACTCTCTAAAAGCTACTTTGCATAGCCAATGCTATACAAACTTTGCCATTGTCTCACTTCTTTAACAAACAAAACCAAATAACATCATGGAATTCTCCAAAACCTCCATGTCTCTTTTGTTGTTGCTCATTTTATTTTCTACCTCGTATTTAACTTCTCACATGTCGCATCTTCAACGCATTCCATCAACAACAACCTTTCCACCAAACCAACGAGCAGAAAAGCTCATAAGAAGCCTTAACTTATTTCCAAAGGATCCGGTTAATATAGTACATGGTCACTCTTTTGATTTTGTCCCGGGAAAGATCATCGAGAAGAAGTTCTCCTTTTTTGGTGAAAATCTCAGTCACCATGTTGGATACTATTCGCTTCCTCGTTCCAAAGCGGCAAGGTAACTAAATTAATATCCTTGTTGTATCCACGCTGAGACTTAGATTTTTCTGTGATTTATGTGTTTGCAGACACTATCGCATCCACAATATTGCAGTTGTATCAAGTGATATGTTCATCGAATTAGTATCCTTATTGTTTCCGCGCTGCGACTTAGATTTTTTGTTTCTTTATTGAATTGTAGGATGTTCTATTTTTTCTTTAAATCACGAAATAGTACTAATGATGACCCAGTTGTGATATGGTTGGCTGGAGGTCCAGGCTGCAGCAGTGAGCTAGCTATATTTTATGAGAATGGTCCTTTTCGAATTGCAAATAACTTGTCTATTGTATGGAGTGAATATGGATGGGATAAGGTAATAAAAGTAAATTCATATGAAATGTGTTCGATTGAGTTTATCTCGATTGTTCGAAATAGCGATTGCGGTCACAGTTGCTGTTATACCGCAAACCTTTATGGTTTCTCATTTTGTAGGCATCAAATATTCTTTTTGTTGACCAACCCATTGGGACAGGGTTCAGCTACACTTCTGATGATAGTGATATTCCGCATGATGAGAGCGGTGTTAGCAATGATTTGTACGACTTCTTGCAGGTATAAATTTAGAAGAATTGCAGCCAGAGGAAGCACATGTTGTGTATAAATAACGTTTTTCTGTAATCACAGCAATTTTTCAGTGACCATCCTGAGTTTGTTAAGAACGACTTTTATATTACTGGAGAATCGTATGCTGGACACTATGTTCCAGCTCTTGCATCCCGAATTCACCATGGAAATAAAGACAACAAAGGAATTATTATAAACCTCAAGGTCTTAGATTATTTTCTGTTAACTTTATATCATGAATATATGAACATGTATTGAATAAAAAGTCGACTACATATATATTTTGGTGTCTCTGCTGCAGCCTTGATTAAGGCCTGTGAAGCACGGACACAACACATAACACATTATACAACACTGACACTGACATGTAGGCACCGATAGTAAGTTAGAAAATCGAACATCATACATGACTTCAATATGAAGTTTTAGTATGTAACTATGATTCTTGACAAAATGAAGGATCATAATGTGACCCTCATTGTGGAGCCAATTTAATTTAAACCCTTGTTTATGATTTTTAAAGGGTTGCTAGTTGTGTTGTCTTACACGTTTTGTTTGACTTTATCCCAATACAATTAGTAGGGTTTTGCTATTGGGAATGGAATGACCAACCCGATAATTCAGTACTCAGCATACACGCAGTATGCATTTGATATGAAATTGATTACAAAGGAAGATCAAGACAATATCAACAAGTTGCTCCCGCCCTGTGAGGAAGCCACAAAAATTTGCGGTACAAGATCACTTTTACACTCTTATTAACACATTTTTACCATTATCATCAAATAGCAGCTATAGCATAGTAGAATTTGAAGAAATTGTTTGTTGTATGCTTTTAGTACAAAATGTTATCGAATAGTGGCTACAACGGTGCTACAAGTACAACACTATAGTTGAATTTGAACAAACTGTTATTTTCTACAATAAGTGATTGATGATGCTACTTTCTCCTAATTTATTTATTGCACTAGTTACTTACATCTCTATATTGTTTCTCGTTGTGATATTCGTTAATTTGTGTTTGATTTGTCAGAGAGTGGAGATAGAGAAAGTTGCTCGTTAGCCTTTGATCATTGCGAAAACATAATCAATAGTATCCTATTCATTGCTGGTAACATTAATGTTAGTAACCAAGACTAAACAAAACTTACTTTATATTTTACTTAGAGTTTAATTAATTGATAAATTGTAAACAACAGTTCTTTGACATCAGAAAGACATGCGAGGGATCATTGTGTTATGACTTCTCAAACATCGAGACACTTCTAAATGAGAAGATAGTTCGAGATGCTTTAGGTGTTGGGGAGTTAAAGTTTGATATATGCAGCAAAGTAGTATATCAGGCTATGCATCAAGATTGGATGCGAAACCTTGAAGTAGATATTCCTTCACTTCTTGAGAATGGAATCAAGGTTCTTATATATGCCGGAGAATTTGATCTTATTTGCAATTGGCTTGGTGAGTGAGTGAGTCAGTCAGTCTACTTGATTCTTTTGTAACCGAATTGTTTTACAATTAGAAAAAATCAGCAATTAATTACTCATTATCATTCGGGTAGGGAATTCAAATTGGGTTCATGCCATGGAGTGGTCAGGTCAAAACCAGTTTGCGACATCGAAAACAGTTCAATTTTCGGTTGATGGTGTAGAAGCAGGAATGTTGAAAAGCTATGGACCTCTTTCTTTTCTAAAGGTTAGTATTAAGAACTATAAGTGTAGTTTTCTTGAGTGTGACATTGTTGATTTTATTTTTGGTTAGTTATATTTGTGTTGTGCAATAGGTGAATGGAGCTGGACATATGGTTCCTATGGATCAACCAAAAGTTGCACTTGAGATGTTGGCTAAATGGATGCAAGGGAAACTTAACGAAACAAGCATTTAATCATACAATCATGTGAAGGCCAAAATCAAAACATCTTCCTTACTCCCTCTAGTCTAGTAATATAAGCAAAATAACTATTTTCATAGCATTAAAAGAAATAGTTAGTCTCATTTCAAAGTAATTTGAGTGGCTAACATTTTGGTACGAGATATATCAAATGTAGTTTTAATTGTTTTACCAAGGGTAGTATAGAAAAGTAAGTTAAGCCAACATTCATTTTATTTCACAGTTTCCTTAATTGTGCAGTTCAAGGGGTTGAGACATACATTGACATGCTTTATTCACAGAGAAAATAATTTCAGGTATGTGATGGTTGCAAATTGTAATGCTCCAACTATATTTTGGCCTATAAATAGATAATTTCTATATCATTTTAAATCACTCTGAAAACGATCTTTGATCATATTCTTTCGGTCTCTCATCTTTTAAATATTTCGTTTTCTCATTTGATTTTGTCTTAGTGCTTTGAGAGTGTTCTTGTGCTTAGTGAGGAACTTTATTCTAATTGAAGGGCATAATTATAATTTACCCAAAAATGTATTATCTATTGAGTAAAGTTTCTTCTTTGGTTTGCGAGCTAAACCATTAAAAGCTCTTGTTTAGTTTTGTCTGCAGCAAAAGCTCTCCTTTAGTTCGTGAAGGTCAACATCAAAATTCCCATAAAGGTTCCTAGCTTAACATTAGTAAAAGCTCTATCAGTTTGAGATTATTCCGTGTAAAATCTCATCTTGGTTCATGAGCTCAGTCTAGTGTAAAAGCTCTATCGATTCGAGATTAACATGTGCAGAGTTTCAGTTCGGTTCGGAAGTCAACCCATGTAAAACCCCGGTCTTATTCATAGGATAATCAATATAAAAATTCATCGCAGTTTGGAGGATAGTCAGTACAAAACTCCATCTTGGTTCGAGATCAACCCATGCAAAATCTTTATTTTGTTCAGAGGATAGCCAATGAAAACTTTGTTCGCTGTTTGGTTGGAAGTTAGCCATTAAACTTTTTATCTTTGTAAAAGGAGGTTCGTGAGCATATCCTATTAAAAGCTCTCAAGATTGTCAAAACTCTAAAAAGAATTCTTGAGGACATGAGTAGGCCATGTGGTTAGCCAAAACCTGTATAAATCTCTGATGTCTTTCTCTTTCCCTCATATCTTTTCTTTTATTTTCTTTCCTTTGCGTTTCCATCTATTCCACTGATTATTTCTTTGCTTGTTTTACCAATGGTTTAAAAATTTGATTCTTGCAAATATTTTGTTTTCAATCAATGTTTTTTAAACCTCCACAATTCACCCCCTCTTATGTTTGCAGTCACATGTCCAACAATTATGACCTAACAGAAATGAATTTTTTGCTGAATCATAAGCATAACTCTGATTACTAGGTATGCATAATCGATTACTAAATGAATTTCTCCTTATAATCGATTAGACAAATTTCATAATCGATTATAGGTTGGATTTTGCTACATAATTGATTATAAGCCTCCATAATCAATTATGATGCGATTTAAAAAGATTTGGCCCAATCCAAAGATATTTTTAGAAGAAATTTAGGAAAAATATGAAGTTTTGAAAAAGCAGTTTAGTAAATATGTGTATGACTTTAGTACTTTGAGAGCAATACACCGAAATTCAAATTTTAAGCATAGAAAAGATAAGACAACTAACTGATCACAAGATCAGATGGTAAGCTTTTAGCATATACATTAGTTTCTTGATGTGGTTCTTTATCATCATATTCTTTTGTGTCAATAATGAGAATCTCCTCCCTTTTTTATTTGATTTAACCTTTCTTCTTTACTTGATGATTTTTATGATATTTTGCTTTGTCTCATTTGTCATCATCAAAACCTGATAAATATGTTAAGCACATAGAATCACAAGATCCAATGTTTAAAAATCGAACATCATCGACCGATTCAACTATTTGGAACGGGAAACGGAATTGAATTCGGTACGATCAGCCTTGTAAAACTATTGGTGAGCAAAAATCGATGTTAAACCGAAAAAATCATATTGAACTTCTTAAAACCATTAGAACCAAAGAACATGTTTGTTCTGTGAAACCACACGGTACAAAGAAATCCATGCAACTTCCCATTATTTATTTATTTTTTTGAAAAATATATTTTGTCTGCATCAAAACTTAAATCATTTCTCATTCAAAAGAAAAAACCATTGTTTCTTCTACACCCATGCAAGCTTTTTTGTTTTATCCCGCTGTCATAATTTTTTTTCTTTCAACTATGTTCTATCATCAACACGTTGTCTATTTTAAACACAATCACTTTGTCCATTTTCCTTCTGACCTAAACTTAATATTGGTCATAGTCATTTAACTATGACTTGTTCTTCATCATTCAACTCGTATTTGCTCGTCATCGTTTCACCTTTTTTTCGACTTTCAAGTGTGTGTTATTATTTTATTTGAAGTATTATTTTTTGTTTGATTTGTGTATGAATTAAGTATACTATTTTGTTTATAATTGGTATTTTATCCTATTTACTTTATCAAGTATTATGAATTGGTTGAATTTTAGTTTAGGTATTTTATTTTATTTTAGGTATCATACTCTATTATGTTTATTTTATTTTGAATTGTTTTATCTTATTTTCTTGTGATTCTTTGGTTTTTTCAACTTGTTCTCGAAATTATTTGAAATTAAGCATATCATTCTCTTATGTCTACATTGTATTAAGTTTGTAATAATTTTTTTTGAAATATTTATTTTATTAAATTTTGAATTTAAAAGTGTGTATGACTTATTTATAAAGTGTAACCCAATATAATTAATTAATTTACTTGTTTATTTATTTAATAAACAATACAATAATAAGTTTAATTAGTTGGGCAAATTGATTCTTAAACCAAAAATCTTGTCGGTTTTTTATCTAGTCCGATTTTTAAAACATTGTTCGGATCCCGTGATCGACAAGCCAAGAAGAGCAAACACGTCAAGAAGACTGAAGATCATCATGTTGGAACAAGTTTGGTTCTACAACTATTCTTAAGTTTTTATGATAACAAAGTGTAGAGAACAATTTTGTACTCTAACTATTTTACTAAGTATGCAGAAATTTGGAAAAGACTCTAACTTTGAAGATGTCCAGACTCTGAACCAAAGGATAAAAGTGTGTGTACTATCAAGTCCACTCTATTGTATTAAAAGTCAATGTTTCTGAAAGTCTCAAAACCCAATTCTTCAAAGACTCTGAAGTCTCACCAAAGTTCTGAAAGCTGACTGTGATTTATACTTAAGCTTCAATCCACTTGCATAAGAAACCTCTGACTAGAAGATACATATCAAAATGTCAACGTTGTTTGATGTGATAAAAGTACAAAAGCAAATCAACTTTCTATATAAAGTATTGTACTTTGTACCACAGAAATTCTCACATTCCATCAACCTCACAATATTTTTTTTAAATCATCAAACAAACCTATTTTCTCCACCATGAATTTCCAAATTATATATATATATATATATATATATATATATATATATATATATATATATATATATATATAATGGGTTTTGCTAGGATCTTCATCTCCCTATTGATCGAACATCCTGACTTTGATGCCTAGTAGGGTTTTCGTCAATCATACTGACTTGTTGTGTGTCTTCATCTAGATAGATCGGAAGCCACCAGTGGTTTAGCAAGTGTTGAAGTGTTCTTTGAATAAGTGAACATCCTTGGTCATCTCCACGACACACTTCACAACTCTGATAATCATGTGAAGTTAGAAAACCGAGTCGGACTTGCTTAGCGTGTAATTCCACCAAGCTGGTATTCATCAAGCGAACATCAAAGATTTGAATCATATTAACTTGATAATGACTTCTATCACGGTAGTCCTGGATCCACTTGAGATCCATCTGACGCTGGAGGGCCTCTTGTACAAAAGAGCATCCATGATTGTTTACCGAGCAGATCAGACAGGAATCGTAATCGTGTCGTGGCAGATCATGATGTTGGCTTTGCCTTGAGTGCATTGCCACCAAGTTGACATTCATCGCACAGATGTGTGGTTTTGAATGATGTTGGAATTTGTATAAGTCATGTTTACCTCACGGATTCGGTGATCTTGGATCCACCCGAGATTCATTTGTTCTTGTAGAGCTGATTGCACCACAGAACATCCTTGATTGTCTTTAGAGCATATATCACATTGATGATATTTGTGAAATGGTACATGCCCGTATCTGCTATGTCTGATACATCATGTATTTGATAGCTGTGGTTAGACTCTTCCTCTATCAAATTTACTGAAGCTTTCTCGTGCTGAGGCAACGGGTTCGTCTGAACATTTGGATTTGTATCCTTGAAGGATAAGACCCTGTTCCTGACAAGCTTCTGCACATCAGATTTGAAGCTGAGACAGTTTTATATGTTATGCCACGGTCCTCCTTGATGGTAATGGCAAGTCTGATCCGCTTTGAACCAAAAAGGCGAATTTTCCGGTATTGTAAGAGGAGACCTAGTTTGGACGTGCCCCTTGACCAGTAGTAGTGGAAATAGTTCTGCATACAATATTGGTATAGGGTCGAACCCTGGTGGTCGTGTTGTACGATTGTTATTGTTGTACTGAGGGCGAGCCAGCTGAAGAGGCTGTTGGTTGATACGTTGGAATAGGCGCAGGGTTGATAGCAGGAGTTACAGATGCTACTGGTTGGTACCGTCGCCTTTGCTTTCCAAGAGAGATATTACAAATATATTGCTCTTTTTTCTTAGGGAAAGCACTACCGTATCTTTTGGTACTACTTGATGGTCATGTATCTTTGACCAGACGTCCTTCTCGGACTGCTTCTTCAAGACGTACTCCCATGCTCACTATCTCAGTGAAGTCGATGGGCGCACTGGCGACCATTCGGTCGTAGTAGAATGAGCTCAAGGTTTTCAAAAAGATTTTTGTCATCTCTTTTTCCTCAAGAGGTGGACAAATCTGGGCGGCAATGTCACGCCATCTCTGAGCATATTCCTTAAAGGTTTCTGTGTCCTTCTACGACATGGCTCTGAGTTGATCTCTTTCTGGTGTCATGTCCAGGTTATACTTATATTGTTGAACGATGGCAGTGCCAAGATCTCTGAAAGTGACGATCTTGGTGCGGTTTAAACCCATGTACCATTTGAGTGCGGCGCCGGTTAAACTATCTTGGAAGTAGTGGATCAGTAGCTGTTGATTCTTTGTCTGAGTTGACATCTTTCGAGCGTACATCACCAAATGACTTTGAGGGCAAGAGTTGCCCTTGTATTTCTCAAATTCGGGCACCTTAAATTTGTGCGGAATTTTCACATTAGGGACCAAACAAAGGTCAGCGGCGTCCTCACCGAATAAATCCTGACCGCGAATGGTATGCAGTTTCTTCTGCATTTCCAGGAATTGTTCCTGGAACTCATTCAATCTGTCGTACATACTTTTGTTTCTACCAGAGGGTATCTGTGGAATCTGTCCTTCCGGGACAGCGTGTACCACGGGTGGTGGTATGGTCATTATGGCAGTGATTCTTGGTGCTTCCCTATCCCGAAGTTTGTAACCTTCAGGAGTTGCTGACAGGCCCCTTGCATCTTCGTTTTCCCGAAGTTTGTAACCTCCAGGCCCAGCGGTTCCTGCTGCAGTTTTTGGATCTTCCGTGATCGGCGGAATATATCCTTCAGGGATATAGTTGAGTGGCATGCCCCAGGACGATCTTTAGGCATGTTATATCGAGGATCATACGTCTCCACTATGGTCGTAGATGTGATCTCTGAGATCACAGCCCTTTGTTGTTGTTTCTGAGCTGCTGTCAGAGATTGCATGTCACTGTGAAGTTTTCTCAGATCTTCTTTCAGAGCGTCTATTTCTTCTCTTAGCTCTCTGATCTCTTCCTCGAGATTATCCATTTTCTTTTGTCGATTGGCCTGAGTATTGTATGAATGAGACAATTTGACTCTAGAATCGAGACACAGACGTGAGATTCGAAGGTAAGAAGAATGCGTTATGTGAGAATGATGAATGATATGCAATAATTATATTTTAATTAATTTTAATCAAAAGAAACTTCAACAATTGGATTGCAAATATCATACAAACCCCGTTTTATTGAATTCAAAGATTGCAGAAATGGAAATACAGTAATTTACAAAGTGTTGTAAAAGGAAATGTCTAAGCTTATGGATCTTGAGTCCTCTCTGAGGAGGGCTCAGATGCTGGTTCTGGTATTTTCCTTTTCTTTGATTGGGGCTCTTGAGCCGTTGTCGGGTTTTCAGTCCTTTGCCAAGTGAAAGGAGCGAGCAAATTCCTTCGGTCTTCTTTACTTTCTACAGCGTGTTACTCTAAAATCTCGATCAGAGCATCCTTTTCTTTCAACAGTTGCTATATTTTGGTACACTCCACATTGAGAATGTGGTACTTGTTGATCGCGACTTTATGAGTCGAATGGGGTTACTAACTGCAAGCGCACAGTCTATCGCGTAGTTTTAAAAAGATATCGATCCCACAAGGACTGATAATCAAACTAGTGCTATCAGATTATTACTATGTTTAGCTAAGGCTAATTGTTCTAAGGGAAATAAGGGCGACAGAAATTAAATCTAAGAATACTAACTTTTAATAAAAATAATTAATAATGAGATATCAGTATGTAACGCATTAATCGTTGGGAATTTAGTAAGTCACTGGTGTAGGTTTAAATGCCAAATTACTTTTCAGTAGAAAATACTCATTTAAAAGACCTTATCTCGCACTCTCGTGTTTATTGATTCAGACTATACCGTTAAATCAGAATGAGCGCTCTCGCTGTATCATTTGCATTTAAAAATACTTTTTGAAAATGAATAAGTCCTAATCAATTCTAAAGTGCTTCCGTTGTATTTAAAATCAATGCCTAGTTTCAGCTATCTGGTTAAACTCTCAAACTCTCGTTTATCTTGACCTTAACCTTAAATGCCTTTTTACTTTCGTAAAAAAATCCAATCGATTAGAAATAAGAAACCAAAGCCTAAAAACTAATTTGTAAAAATTAGCACTGATTATTACTTAATTCCATCTGAATAACTTGTTTACATACTGATACCAAATAATCTAGCCAGACATGGTTGGAATGGAAAACATGCTAACACAATATATATTACTAGTATTAATCATGCTGCAACAAACGATAAATAAAAGCATATAATAAAAACCTGGAATTGAAATAATCTGGCAAATGAATTCTCGTTACAAACTTGAAGTGATCCGCAAAGCTTGATTACACGAGGAAAACAAGAAACTGGAAGTGCGGAAGTGCAGAAGTGCAGAAAAAAATAACAAAAACTAAGAACTGTTTAATTGAAAAAATGCAGAAAACTAATTCACTCAAAGCTCTCTTGAAAATTCACGGACCCTCTCAAAGGAGGGCTTTAGTTCAATTTATATCAGTCATCTTGGCAGTTGAGAATAACGTGTGAGTCGTGTGGAAATCATTTGAGAAAATCACGCATGGCAAGTTGAAACCCTAGAGAAAATAGGAAAGGTGGTGCAATTCTTTTTTCTCTTCCCAGAAAGTAGGTGGCTCGCGCCACCTCATCTCCTTGCTCCCATGTGGCTTGCGCCACTTTGATCTTTGGTGGTGGGCGCCACCCACAATGTGGCCTGCGCCATATTTGTGGTGGTGGGCCCACCCTTTATATTTTTTTTTTCTTTTTCTTTTTCTCTTTTCTTTCCTTTGCATTTCTTTCCATTTCCTTTCTCTTCTCTTCATTTTCTTTCCTCTTCATTTCTTTTCTCTTCAATTTCTTCAATAAATATTTATTTTCCGTTAAATCCCGGTTCGACTCGAGTGCCTGAAAAACATAAAGAAATATGTGTAAAATAAAGCATAAATCGGGCGAAAGAAAATAAAACATAGTATAAATTCATGCATATCAAGTCAAATACACGATATAATTTCGCGTTATCAAACTCCCCCACACTTGAATCTTTTCTTGTCCTCAAGCAAATGAAACATCTAAGCACGGGTTTGAAACAAAAACACGACACAGATCATACAGTGATGCTAAGCCTTGTCAGAAAGATAGGTACTAAATATCAATACGAAGGATACCGTAATGACACAGAATTACATCATGTAATCAAGGACTCCCACCTTATACAGACAGATCTGAATCATGGTATTATAACTCGACCTATTCTTTTTCACCTCTTTTTCATTCTCGCACAATCACATTAAGCCCGTTATCCACGCACGCCCATGGTAAGTAAACCTGTTAGTGTTCAGTGATCTCGTTTTCCCAATCTTTTGCATTTCTTTTTCTTTTAGTTTCGAATTTCAAGAGTCTGATTCGTTGGGCTAAATGGTCGGGTGAAGACCACCTAACTTAGAAGGAACATGTCTTTTATTCTCCTTTTCTATTAATTCATTAAATTCACTTTGAGATCGAACACATATTTGCATCAGTTTATTACTTAGTTTATGCCTTAGGATGGTGCTGACTGCTAGTATAAACTAATCAAGAGGTTACTTTTTACCATTTCAGGTCTCGGCATAATAAGTACTCAGATTCATCTGTATATTCGGGGGGTTTAGGGTGTCAAAACAGTACCGATTTTATTAACACTTTCCCAAGTCTTTCTAACTTAGCCTAATAAATTCTTAAAGTGTCGTATTATGTAACAACCCAATAAAAAAAATTTGTTATGGCTCAAGAAAGTTAGGAGAATCTAAGTAATAGCAGAAACTATGTGTAGAGACTCGACAATACATGAATTTCTTTTATTGGAAACAGGACGCTGAGCAAACTAATAAGCATAAAAAAATTTAAATCTACCTAGAAAAACAGTAATGAAAGCGATAAAACTTCCTCCCCCATACTTAAATTGAGCATTGCCCCCAATGCAACAACGTAAGGTGAAAAAGGAAGGAGAAACCTGGAAAAACGGGCAACTGGCGGCCTCTTCCTCGAGTCCTGGTTCGCCTGGTGTTTCTGGTTTGTTGTTCTGAAGTACCCAGATCCGGATTTTGATCATGTGCTTGCACAGACAGACCGGTCATCCCTTGGATCAGCTCTGCCATGTTGTTCTGGCCTTGCTGCATTCGTTGTAAAACCTGGATCATCTCCGCTTGTTGGTTGTACATCTGGGTCTGCTGAGCCATTATTTGAGCTTGCTGAGTTGCGATGCTTTGTATGGTTTGGTCGCGGAGGGCGTTTGCTTCGCTCTGTCTCATCACCTCAGCGTATATGCTTTCTAGAGTTCCGGATGATTCTTCCTCTCGTCTCCTGGGCCTACGTCTGGATGATGTACCTGCAACAAATTCAGAGGAGGATGGTGCGGTGTGTGCTTGTGTGTTAGTTTCATCCCCGCCAGCAGCAACATTCTCAGGAATGTGCGCGGGGCCTGGGTTATCAGTATAACAATAGTTTTCCTCTCGCCGCACATTTGTGCGACTTGGGTTAGGAAGTGTAAAATTTGGGAAAACTTTATTGTCAATCAGTAGATCATACCTACCGTCTTCTCTTTTCTTAACCAATTTCATACGTTCAGTCATTTTCAAATCAATGGTAAGAGAAGGAAGTGGTGTTAAGGCTGCGAAATGGGCTTCGAGCTCAAGGGCTCAAGCTATAGTTGTTATTAGACCGCCGAATGTGATGGCGCCTTTGTTCGAGGCGGCAATGGAGCACATATGATTAAGCATGAATGGGACATGGTTTATTTGGCGGTCTGCAAAGGAGTTAAGTAAATAGAAAAATTCCTTCTCATTCACTTTGTTTGAATTAGACCGGCCGAAAATTGTAGTAGTCAATAGTTGGCGAAAATAATGAAAAGCCGAGTTTTGAATGAGAGTGGCTTTGTTTCCTTCACAGCTTTGTGTATGAGTGCCTGTTAGACCTCTCCAAAGACACTTGTAACTGTCAACCCACTGAGGTCCACTCAGGATACTATACATTACATCATTTCCTACTGGGAAATTTAGTTTAGCAGCCAGTTCGTCAAAAGTGAATTTAAATTCAGTATTAAACATTCGAAACTGGACCGTCCCTTCTGGGTCAAAAATAATCGAGCTAAGAAACTCTAAGGTAAGTGGGACATAGACATGGTCTCTATTAGATAAAAAATGTTTCAAATTTACTCATTCTAATAAAAAGTCTACGCTTTCAATAAGTCCTAAAACTTCTAAGCAATTAGTATCCGCATACCTTGTTGGCTCGATCTCGCGTTGTGTAAGCGACCGGAGAAGAGTAGCTTGGTCTTGATCTCTGCAAAGTACTGTATACCCTTGTGCTTGTGGTGCTGGTTCCATGTTTAGTTGTAACTACACACTCACAACTTAGACGTGCAAAAATATTCTAAATGCAAAATATGTGTGTGAGTGAATGTTACTGAAAGTGTGTATTTACAGTAGAAGAATTTATCATTTAATTTGTGTAGTTGTGATAGGTGGCGGTCAAAGGAAAAATTTAAAATCTGGCAAGTGTGTGACATGCACATGCAAAAAGCATGCAAAGGCCAAAATAGGAGGTGGCGGAAGCCACAAAAATTAAAGTGGCGAGAGCCACATTCTTCAAAGTGGCGAGAGCCACATTTCTATTGGAGTGGCGGGAGCCACTTCCATTTTCAATCAAAACTTCTCTTTTTCAGACCTACATGTGATAAATTTCAGAGATTCCCTTCTACTTTTTTATTTCTGCATGTGACAAGATTGGTCAAAGGAAATGCAAGCAGGCTACTACATAATATTTTTACTAGGACCATGTGTGTCCTTACTTTTATCAGCATTAAATCATGTAACAAAGTGATGATAGATGATACAGTAAGCATATGAATAATACTGAATAATGAAATAGCAGAATAATAAATGAAATAGCAGTCAGTATCACACGCTTGTACTGTATTAGTCAGTGAAAATAACTTAATCGAAATTAAATGTAACCAAAACAAGACAACAGACTGAAAAATTAAAACTTGAAATTTAAGTCAATTAAAACCAAAATACATTAAATCCAAATTCAACGGAAATGAAAATTTTTTTTGTCTAAACTGTAAACAACAGTAAAAAGAATTAAATTACGGAAATGAGGAAAACTGAATGAAAAACTCTCTTCCGTCTCCCACACTTAGAATTAACGGTGTCCTCACTGTTAAAATGCAGAAGCCCGGATGTGAAATAAATACTCTCCTAGCCACTTTGATTTGGATTGTTAGCAAGTCCTCTAGAAAATAGTTGCTGATGAAAATGATCCAATTGTTCTACCACCATATCCATAAATCCATGAAACTCAGTGTGAATAGTGGTGAATTCTTCTTGAAGGCCAGTTACTCGGTTCTCCAAGGCTGTTATGGCAGCGGTGAAATCAATGGGTGGAGGAGGAGCTACAATAGGTGTGTGAGATTCAACATTAGAAATATAGTTATCATCAAATTCATAAATATGTGGTGTATCAGGTGGTGATGGTGGGGCGTGATGTGGTTCAGTCAAGTCATAAAACCAATTGTTTCTGTTATGGACACTCGTGTGCTCATGGTTTGGTAAAGTGAAAAGACGGACGACAGCATTATCAATTAGGTAGTCAAAGGTATCCGGTCCGAGGTTTCCTATGATTCGGCGGTTAAAGCAGAAGTTAAGGTTCATAGGTCGGAAGGTACCAAGAGGGTTAAACCTGATCAGAGGATGTCTCAGTCCTATGGAATTTACTATCATGGTGACTAATCCTCCTATTATGATTGGTGCGCGAGCATCTAGTACAAGACTCACAAAATTAGTTATCATAAAGGTAGCAGCATTTACGGGGCGGCCCTGGGAAGCACAATACAAAATATAAAGCTCAGTTCTGGATATAGAGGTATCATTTTCTTCCTTACCGAAAATGGTATGGGCGAGGATTTTGTGAAAATACCGGATGGCTGGGTTGTGGATACTCTCGAAAAACATGCCAAAGGGTTCAGGATTATAATTACCAGTTATGTTACCCCAAAAGTAGTTCAGGTCGAGGTCAAGGAGCAATTCATCTTGGTATACGGTAACCACATCAGGTCCACTAGGAAATCCTAGGAGTTCAGCAAGTTCTCTATGGTTATAAGTATAATCATTATCAAACAGTCTAAAAGTAACCAGCCATCTATGGAATCCGTAACCATGGTCAGGTATGTGAGTAAGGGGGCTAAGGAACTCAAGTGTCAGCCTACGATAAGAAGTAAACCCTCTTCTGACAGAAGCAGTCTCCCACCCCAGTTGGCTAAACAGAAACATGATGTTGTCCCTGATACCCAACTCAGCCATGGTAGGTCCATCATAGTAAATAGTCAAAGTCATATCTCTCTGAGCTAACATCTCAAACCTCATCCTCTAAGCTCTGCCTCTGAAAACAATGTTCATGTAATCTACTTGTTGCATCTTGAATGTTAGTTACTAACTAAGTTAAGTTAGCCTGTAAGTAAGCAGATAGTCATGCAAAGTTAGTAATGAACATGTAAATTATGGCATCAAGAAATGGGGAGAAGGAGAGGAAACAGAAAAACAAAAATGCAATAAAAGGTAAGAACTAAACAAGGAATGAAATAAAATCAAATAGAACAAAATAAAATAAAATAAAATGAAACGAAATAAAATAAAGCATTTGAAATTCAGGTATTAAGAATACGTGGGTTGCCTCCCACCAAGCGCTGTTTTTAATGTCGTAAGCCTGACATAGTTCTAGTGCAATGTCAATTTTCAGAATGAACGGGCAGCTCTAGGAGCTTTAGACTAGCTGAGTAATCTCTATTGTCTACGCAATGATAATGTTTTAAACACTATCCGTTTACTATAAATGGTTGACTATATCTAGTTTTTATTTCTACGGCACCACTTGGGAAGACCTTACTTATTATAAAGGGACCTGACCACCTAGATCTAAGTTTTCCTGGGAAGAGTTTAAGGCGTGAATTAAACAGGAGTACTACGTCGCCTTCATTAAATTCTTTACGGGAAATTCGTTTGTCATGCCATTTTTTAGTTCTTTCTTTATATATCCTAGCATTCTCGTATGCGTCTAGTCGAAGTTCTTCTAGTTCGTGAATGTTTAAGATTCTTTTCTCACCTGCGGCAGTATAGTCTAGGTTGAGGGTCTTAATGGCCCAGTAGGCTTTATGCTTTAATTCTGCAGGTAGATGGCATGATTTTCCGTAGACTAACTTAAAAGGTGTGGTTCCTATTGGGGTCTTATAAGATGTCCTATATGCCCACAGAGCTTCGTGTAATTTTGATGACCAGTTTTTCCTAGAGGTTGCAACAGTCTTTTCTAAGATTTGTTTGATTTCTTTGTTCGAGACTTCGACTTGTCCACTTGTTTGTGGATGGTATGGTGTTGCTACACGGTGTCGGACTCCATACTTCAGTAGAAGTTTTTCAAATATCTTTGATATAAAATGGGAGCCTCCGTCACTGATGACAAGTCTGGGCACACCGAATCTAGGGAAGATTATGTTCTTGAAAAGCTTAATTACTACTCGTGTGTCATTTGTGGGAGAAGCTACAGCCTCGATCCATTTTGAAATGTAATCGACAGCAACGAGTATATACTTATTACCAAAAGAAGATGGGAATGGCCCCATGAAGTCAATCCCCCATACATCAAAGGCTTCCACTTCTAAAATACCCTTTTGTGGCATTTCATCACGTCTAGAGATGTTACCGGTGCGTTGGCACCGGTCGCAGTTTAATATCACGATATGGACATCTTTCCATAGATTAGGCCAGATTGTAAGATCCTAGCGCAAGTCTTTGAAGTGCTTGCGTGTCCGCCATAAGGAGTAGAATGACAATGTGAGATTATGTTTTCTATTTCATCTTCGGGGACACATCGACGGAAAATTCCATCGGCACCTCTCTTAAAAAGTAAAGGCTCATCCCAATAATATTGTTTAAGGTCATGAAAGAATTTCTTCTTTTGTTGGTAAGTTAGATCTGGTGGAAGTACCCCGGCAGCTAGGTAGTTAACAAAGTCAGCATACCATGGTAGTGTTGTATTCGTTTGAATTTCTTCCACTAATTCCTTTGGTTTGGTATCGTTCAAGGTTAATTCAGACATATTGCTTTCCAATTGGGCTATCAGTCGCTCATATGGGAAATCATCATTAATAGGCACTTGCTCAGGCTTAATACCTTTTATTCTTGATAAATGGTCTGCGACTACATTTTCGGTGCCTTTTTTTATCTTTTATCTCTAAATCAAATTCTTGTAAGAGTAGGATCCATCTTAAAAGTCTAGGTTTGGCATCTTTCTTACTTAATAGGTATCTTATCGCGGCATGATCGGTATAGGTAATGATTTTCGCTCCTACCAAGTAGGAATGGAATTTATCCAGAGCGAACACGACAGCTAGGAGTTCCTTTTCAGTGGTGGCGTAGTTCATTTGGGCAGGATCTAGGGTTCTACTTGCGTAGTAAATTGCATGGAGCTTTCTGTCCTTTCTTTGTCCTAAGACTGGGCCTACGGCATAGTCACCCGCATCACACATGATTTCAAATGGTAATCTCCAGTCAGGTGGTTGCATGATAGGTGCGGTGACGAGAGCCATTTTTAATTGTTCAAACGCTTTTAGGCATTTCTCATCGAAGATAAATTCAGCGTCTTTCATTAATAAACCGGTCAGAGGTTTGGTAATTTTCGAGAAATCTTTGATGAATCGTCGATAGAAACCGGCGTGTCCTAAGAAACTTCTTATTTCTCGTACGATTTTTGGAGGTTGGAGATTTTCTATAATCTCTATCTTCGCTTTATCAACTTCAATCCCTCTATCAGATACTACGTGTCCAAGTACGATTCCTTGATTGACCATGAAATGGCATTTCTCCCAGTTTAGTACGAGATTGACTTTCACACATCTTTCAAGTACCATTTCTAGGTTCGATAGACATCCTTCAAAACTCTGCCCACAAACAGAAAAATCGTCCATAAACACTTCCATAATGTCATCTATAAAATCAGCGAAAATTGACATCATGCATCTTTGGAATGTTGCGGGAGCGTTACATAGTCCAAACGGCATTCGTCGGTAAGCAAATGTACCGTAGGGACATGTGAAAGTTGTCTTTTCTTGGTCATCAGGATGAATAGGGATTTGGAAGAATCCTGAATAACCGTCTAAATAGCAGAAGTAAGAATGTTTTTCCAATCGTTCCAACATTTGGTCAATGAATGGTAATGGGAAATGATCTTTACGAGTAGCTTTGTTCAATTTTCTATAATCGATACACATTCTACTGCCAGTTACAACTCTTTGCGTTATAGATTCACCTTTTGAGTTCTTAACAACTGTAACACCTCCCTTCTTAGGTACGACATGTACTGGGCTAACCCATTTACTGTCTGATATCGGGTATATAATTCCCGCATCTAAAAGCTTTTTCACTTCATCCTTGACTACAGTACTTAAGATTGGATTAATCCTTCTCTGGTGTTCTCTAGAGGTCTTACAGTCTTCCTCTAGAATAATGCGATGCATACAGATAGAAGGACTTATTCCTTTAAGGTCAGCGATGTTGTAGCCTAACGCAGTTGGATATTTTCTTAAGACATCTAAAAGTCTCTTATTTTCGGGTTGTCCTAAGTCTGCATTGACTATTACCGGTCGTTCGAGTTTTGTGTCTAGGAATTCATACCTTAAGCTATCGGGTAGTGTTTTCAATTCTAAAGCTGGTTTCTTTGGGCAAGGAAGATGATTGGGTGTAAGTGCTAAACATTCACTTAGGCTATCATCTTGGTATGGTTCACGCCAATTATCATCTTCAAAAATCGGAGGTATTGGAATTTTTATAATATCCGAGTATATGGTCGGTTCCATCTCCATTTCTCTTACGCACTCATCTATGACATCTAATAGATAACATGTGTCTTCTATGGCTGGTGCTTGTAAGAATTGTGTTAGGATAAATTCAACCTTCTCTTCACCCACTTCAAAGGTTAGCTTACCTCTCTTTACGTCTATAATGGCTCCGGCGGTAGCTAAGAATGGTCTTCCTAATATGATGGGCGTAGTGGAGTCTTCTTTAATGTCCATGATTATGAAATCGGTAGGAATATAGAATTGTCCTATACGAACTGGAACATTCTCTAGTATACCAACGGGATATTTAATAGAGCGGTCGGCTAATTGAACGGACATTTTAGTTGGTCCTAATTCTCCCATATCAAGCCTTTTGCATATGGATAAGGGCATTACACTAATACTGGCACCTAAGTCACATAGAGCTTTGTCTATGACGAACTTTCCAATTACACAGGGTATGGAGAAACTACCTGGGTCTTTCAGCTTAGGTGGCATGTTGTTTTGGATTATTGCGCTACACTCAGCAGTAAGTGTGACTGTTTCGTTATCCTCAATCTTTTTCTTATTAGATAAGATTTCTTTAAGGAACTTAGCATATGAGGGCATCTGAGTGATAGCTTCTGTAAAAGGTATTGTGATGTTCAATTGTTTCAAAAGTTCAACAAATTTCTTAAATTACCCTGCAGTTTTAGAATTTGCGAATCTTTGAGGATACGGAATAGGGGATTTATATGGTGGTGGAGGCACATAAGGCTTCTCCACGGCCTCTTGGTCATTATCTTCCTTTTCCTTGGATTCATTCTCCTTCTCAGTATTAGGCTTTTGGTACATGGGCGAATTCTGAAGTCTTAGATCAATGGGTCATTCTAGTTCTTTACCACTTCTCAATATAACGGCATTTGCATGTCCTTTCGAATTAGGTTGTGGTTGTCCAGGAAATGTTCCTGCAAGAGCAGCAGTAGGTGCTTGTTGTTGTGCCACTTGCGAAATTTTTGTTTCAAGCATTTTGTTGTGGGTGGCTAAAGTGTCTACTTTGTTTGCTAATTGCTTAATTTGCTCACTAGTGTGTATGTTTTGATTCAGGAAATCTTTGTTTGTTTGAGCCTGGGTAGCTATAAAGTTTTCCATCATTAGTTCAAGGTTGGACTTCCTAGGAACATTAGGGGCAGTTGCAACAGCCTTTTGGTAGCCTGGTGGTGCAGCAGGTGGTTGACCAGGTGCATATAATGCATTGTTGTTTTTGTAAGAGAAGTTTGGGTGGTTCTTCCAGCCCGGATTGTAGGTATTTGCATAAGGGTTTCCTTGAGCATAATTTACTTGGTCACTGGAGACTCCTGCCAAAATTTGACATTCAGTGGCAGCATGTCCAGGTGTTCCGCATAATTCACAGTTTTGAGCTACAGCAGCCACGGTGGCTGCAGGCGTTATGGTCAAGTTATCGATCTTTTGGGCAAGGGCATCTACCTTAGCATTGACTTGATCAAGGCTACTAACCTCGTACATTCCACCTTTTGTTTGGGATTTTTCCACTGCAGTTCTTTCTCCTCCCCATTGGTAGTGGTTTTGAGCCATGCTCTCGATCAGTTGGTGGGCTTCTTCATATGGTTTATCCATAAGCGTACCACCAGCGGCGACATCTATTGTCAATATTGTATTGTACAAGAGACCATTGTAAAATGTGTGGATGATTAACCAATCTTCAAGACTGTGATGCGGGCACATCCTAATCATGTCTTTATATCTTTCCCATGCATCATAAAGAGATTCGTTATCCTTCTGTCGAAAACTATTAATTTGGGCTCTCAGCATAGCTGTTTTGCTTGGGGGGAAATATCGTGCTAAGAATACCTTTTTCAACTCATCCCACGTAGTAACGGAGTTTGATGGCAAGGATTGCAACCAAGCCCAAGCTCTGTCTCTTAATGAGAAAGGAAAAAGACGTAGTCTTATCGCGTCTGCAGTTACACCATTTGCCTTTACTGTGTCTGCGTACTGCACAAACTTGGTCAAATGTTCGTTAGGATCTTCTGTAGGGTTTCCAGAAAACTGATGTTGTTGTACGGCTGACAGCAATGAAGGTTTCAACTCGAAATCGTTTCGGTTGATAGCAGGGGCAGCAATGCTACTATGTGGTTCTTGCTCAGACGGGGTAGCATAGAACTTAAGAGGACGGTTTTGTGGTCTTTCACCCATGTTTTGTTCTTTGACTGGTTCAGGGGTGTGAGCAAGGAGATCGGGAATATTATACTTGCATTGATACTCAAGTATTCTGCGTCTTAAATGTAATAAACGCTCTAACTCGGCGATTGGTGGTTGCAAGTCTTCGCTTTGTGAGCGAGTACTTGGCATACAATCGAGAGAAAAGGAAAATAAAATTTGTTGCCTTAGTCTATACTGCGCAATAAACGAATCGCACTAATGACTAAATCAAAGTCCCCGGCAACGGCGCCAAAAATTGATCGCGACTTTATGAGTCGAATGGGGTTACTAACTACAAGCGCACAGTCTATCGCGTAGTTTTAAAAAGATATCGATCCGACAAGGACTGATAATCAAACTAGTGCTATCAGATTGTTACTATGTTTAGCTAAGGCTAATTGTTCTAAGGGAAATAAGGGCGACAGAAATTAAATCTAAGAATACTAACTTTTAATAAAAATAATTAATAACGAGATATCAGTATGTAACGCATTAATCGTCGGGAATTTAGTAAGTCACCGGTGTAGGTTTAAATGCCAAATTACTTTTCAGTAGAAAATACTCATTTAAAAGACCTTATCTCACACTCTCGTGTTTATTGATTCAGACTATACAGTTAAATCAGAATGAGCGCTCTCGCTGTATCATTTGCATTTAAAAATACTTTTTGAAAATGAATAAGTCCTAATCAATTCTAAAGTGCTTCCGCTGTATTTAAAATCAATGCCTAGTTTTAGCTATCTGGTTAAACTCTCAAACTCTCGTTTATCTTGACCTTAACCTTAAATGCCTTTTTACTTTCGTAAGAAAATCCAATCGATTAGAAATAAGAAACCAAAGCCTAAAAACTAATTTGTAAAAATTAGCACCGATTATTACTTAATTCCATCTAAATAACTTGTTTACATACTGATACCAAATAATCTAGCCAGACATGGTTGGAATGGAAAACATGCTAACACAATATATATTACTAGTACTAATCATGCTGCAACAAACGATAAATAAAAGCATATAATAAAAACCTGGAATTAAAATAATCTGGCAAATGAATTCTCGTTACAAACTTGAAGTGATCCGCAAAGCTTGATTACACGAGGAAAACAAGAAACTGGAAGTCCAGAAGTGCAGAAAAAAATAACAAAAACTAAGAACTGTTTAATTTAAAAAATGCAGAAAACTAATTCACTCAAAGCTCTCTTGAAAATTCACGCACCCTCTCAAAGGAGGGCTTTAGTTCAATTTATATCAGTCATCTTGGCAGTTGAGAATAACGTGCGAGTCGTGTGGAAATCATTTGAGAAAATCACGCATGGCAAGTTGAAACCCTAGAGAAAATAGGAAAGGTGGTGCAATTCTTTTTTCTCTTCCCAGAAAGTAGGTGGCTCGCGCCACCTCATCTCCTTGCTCCCATGTGGCTTGCCCCACTTTGATCTTTGGTGGTGGGCGCCACCCACAATGTGGCTTGCGCCATATGTGTGGTGGTGGGCCCACCCTTTATATTTTTTTTTTCTTTTTATTTTTCTCTTTTCTTTCCTTTGCATTTCTTTCCATTTCCTTTCTCTTCTCTTCATTTTCTTTCCTCTTCATTTCTTTTCTCTTCAATTTCTTCAATAAATATTTATTTTCCGTTAAATCCCGGTTCGACTCGAGTGCCTGAAAAACATAAACAAATATGTGTAAAATAAAGCATAAATCGGGCGAAAGCAAATAAAACATAGTATAAATTCATGCATGTCAAGTCAAATACACGATATAATTTCGCGTTATCACTTGTTCTTCCAAAATTTCTTTTCCCGTTGAACTTTGTTGAGAGTGATCTGGAGTTTTTCCGTATCAGACATATAATAAAGGACGAATTCCTTTAACGGAAGAACCTCTTGACTGGGGTAAGGCATCCTCAGCTTGAGAGCTCTAGCTTGTACCCAGTGGAGATAAGGTTCCACAGAGACACGGTCTGGTTTTCCTAGAGACTCTCTTCCTTTCATGTGAACATACTTCTAGGCATGCACTATTTTTGTCTTTAGGGCCCTGTCACTTTCTCCTTCCTTGAAGGAAAGACCTTCCAGATGAACATTATGCGGGATATGTCTCATCGGGTATCCGAATTGACGACGAACTAAAACTGGATGATAGTTGATTCCTCCTTTAGTTCCTATGAGGGGTATATTAGGGAAGTTTCCACAACGGTCTATGATTCTTATCCTGTCATAGATTCGATTGTACCAATCTATGTCAGAGTTAGTAAGAGACATGATTCTCTGTGACCAACGTAGAGTACTCTTATGATCCCAAAAAGTGGCAGACTTAGGTAAATGGGAAGTGAACCATTTGTATAGCAGGGGTACACAGCATGTTATCATTCCTCCACTGTACAAATTCCTTAAGTGTACAGAGTGATAAGGTCGGCACCGGGTTTCCAATCAGAAATATCTAAATGGCATTTATATCAATGAAGTTATCAATATTGGGAAAAAGGAACAACCCGTATGTGAGTAGAACAAAGATATCTTCGAAAGTCGTAATGTTTCCTATATTGGCAAAGTACAGGGCTTTCTCTATCAAAAAATTGGCCGGTAAACCTTGAATTCCGTCCTTAGCTGTCATGTGAGTCCTTACTTCTGACTCATCCAAATAGATTGCTCTTACAATGGTTTGATCCTTTGGAATTTCTTCCAGTCCAGAAAAGGGAGCTTGGTCAGTGATGGGTAAATCAGTCAGGTGAGAGTACTCCTTCAGTGTTGGTGCTAGTTGATAATCCGGGAACGTGAAACAGTGATAAACTGGATCGTAAAACTGAATCAACGTAGACAGGATTCCTTCAATTACATGGACCCTTAACAGAGATAGCAGTCCTCCGTACTTAGCTCTGAAAGCATCAGGGTTAGTGATCATCCTTGCTAACCCCCTCAAATCCTCTAGTTTTGGAACCTTGAAGGTGTATTTGTGAGTCTTCCTTCTACCGAAATCCATAACGCAATCTTTCTCTCTGATATTTACAATCATTGTTTTAGTTTAATTTGAAAAAAAGAGAGATTAGAAGAGAAAATTTTTCTTTGTTTAAAGTTTTTAATGAAATGAATGCATGAATACTGCACACAAAAACATAGAAAAAACATGGGTTCAAAGGTTCAGCGTCACGAGCATGGAGTCATGGCCCTACCCATTCCCAAAGGTTGTACTATGGTGAATTTTGTACCTGTCCTCAAAATCATTGACCCCTCTTGGGATAACAACAACAAGCTGGTTCACCCGAGCGAGATGTAGTATCGTAGAGTAATCTTAATTGAGGGTAGTATCGCGTGACAACTATTTCCGATAGCTTATGCACTTCTAAATAGTCACATGGTTTGAGTCTACTAAATCCTCAGTTTCATGGGTACCACAATCGAACAATCTGTTTTCACAACCAAAGTCGTTAGACATTGAATCCGCGAAGGGTATCTCCACTGATTTGATGGTCTACCGGGATCGCTTATTCGGGAATCACTCCCTGTAAGACCACCTGTCTATGCCATCACCTATCTTAGGTATCACTCAAACTTTCCACATGCGGCATCACCCGCATTCCCATTAGCAGAAAAATAAACACGGATATCAAGTAGGAAAAGCGATATATATATATATATATATATATATATATATATATATATATATATATATTCATTCCTAAAACTAACATCCTAGACCTCTTAAGAATTCTAGTCTATAATCCTAAACAGACAAAATGACTCCCCAGCAGAGTCGCCATTTTACTGTGGGAAATAGTGATGATGATGACTATGGTAAAACAAATTCTCCTGGACCTCCCCAGTGAAGTCACCATTTTACTGTAGCGTGCGATTTTTGTCGGTGACGCGACCACCTTATCGCAGAATTTGGGTTTTCTCCTCAATGAAGAGGAGGGGGTGCTACTTTCTGATTTCTTATTTATCCCGTGAAGCTAGAATGAAAAGGGAAGCTATCTAAAACTAGCCTTGCACGCGAATGTTTAACTGAACAAACACTTAGAGAGATTCGGGGGTCCGGGGTCAGGTTATACAATGGGGAGTTGTCAATTTCCCATCCTATATGTGGTTATCCACAGGTTGTTAGTTTTAGGTTTTGCTTTGTACTTGATGGTGTTTATCCGTTAATGGGTTGGGAAAGTTTCTTGGGAAAGTATGAGAGAGAGTGTGAGTTTTTATTGATGTTTGAGTTTCCTGATGTTTTTGGTAAGGTACCGGACCTAAGGTTTGATTGATATTAAGGTACTGGACCTAGAGTTTTTGTTTGGTATGCTCGCTAAGACTTCGCAATCTTATGCCTACGTATTCCCTTTTAAATGAAACAGAGAAATCAGAGCAATCGTAGTTCCTCCTATTCTAAGGGAGGAAAAAGATATTTTGGTGTTTTGTTCAAAGCTCAAGTTTGAAGCTAAAAGATTTATTTGTGTCTTGTTCAAAGCCCAAGATTGAAGCTAAAAGGTTTATTTGTGTCTTGTTCAAAGCCCAAGATTGAAGCTAAAAGGTTTGACTGAGAGAGAATTTGTCATCTCTAAAGGGAGACATCTGGTCTGTTTATCCCAACTGTTGGGTGACTGTTTATAAAGGAGGATTACTTTAACTGGGATATATGAATCTAGCAATGCCATAATTTCCTTTATAGGGGATTTGTTCTGAATGGTAAAAACTTTAACTCAGTGTAGAGCAATGCCATTTTTCCTTAGGAATTTCTCATGCTAAGAGAGGGACAGTGGCATGGATGTAAATAATCCAGAGGCTTGCCGCTTACAACAATTAGATGAAAGAGATGATTTACCAGGATAAAAGATGGACAACAACTTGGATATTTGAATCAACAAGTGCGCCACTTACAGCAGTTACCTGGGATTTAGGGTTTGTTTAGAATATTTGTTTTGATAAGTGATAAACAAAGAAATGACTTCTTATAGAGGGATTTTGATTTTTGTGTGCCTTGATCAAAGTCTAAGGTTGAAGCTAAGAGGTTGATTGACTCCACTGGGGAAGTCCTTATACAAAGCCTAAGAGGAGGCTTGAACTGACCGACTCAACAAGAGAGTGTTTATATGTCTTGTACAAAGCCCAAGATTGAGCCTGAAAAGAGACTGACTCTTTGGGGGATATCATTATACAAAGCCTAAGAGGAGGCTAAAAGTTTGACTCCGCCGGGGAGGGTTTGTATGTGTCTTGTACAAAGCCCAAGATTGAGGCTGAAAAGAAGACTGACTTTGTGGGAAATAAATCTTTATCTGTCTTGTACAAAGCCCAATATTGAGGCTAAAGTGACACTTTACTGACTCAGCTGAGGATATTTCAGGTGTCTTGTACAAAGCCCAAGATTGAGGCTAAAAAAGGTTGACTCTACAAGAGAGTGTTTTTATCTGTCTCGTACAAAGCCCGAGATTGAGGCTGAACAAGCTATAAAAATCATTATACAAAGCCTAAGAGGAGGCTGAAAAAGATTGACTCAACAAGAGAGTGTTTTTATCTGTGTTGTACAAAGCCCAAGATTGAGGCTAAAAGGGTTTGACTCAACAAGAGAGTGCTGAAAGGTGATTGACTCAACAAGAGAGTCTGAAAAGGTGATTGACTCAACAAGAGAGACTGAAAAGGTTAGCTCCGCTGGAGAGAAAATCTTTGTACAAAGCCCAAGAGGAGGCTAACTGTGCTGAGGAAAGGAAGAATCATTATACAAAGGCTAAGAGGAGGCTAACTTCTACTGGGCATTATTGAAATTCCGAGACAGGTCCAAATGAAGAATCAACTCTTGTTGAGGGTTATAGAAGACTTGAAATATCATAGACCTTGAGGTTCTAATTTGGGATAGTGTCATACTGATGATAAACCGACCCTGGCTGGGGAATTTTAGGATAGATACTGGGTTTTAGAACCCATGGGTTTTAACTCTGCTGGAGATTGATCCAAAATGACCAGGGTTTCTCCTATGTTTGTAAGGTGCTTGAGAATGTCTTTGAGATCCAAGAGGGGATTAGACTGTCCAAGTCTATTGGTATGGAAGAGTTTATCTTTGTATGATACCCAAGAGGAGGCAGGTGTTTTAAGGGATGAGAATCAACCCTAAAATTAGTCTGAGATTTGACTCTGGAAAGACTGCTCTAGCAAAGGATGACTAAGTTTTGTCCTATACCTTTAAGAGGTCTTTAGGGTCCTTGTATTAAGCCCAAGAGAAGGCATGAGAACTTCTAAGAAGCCGGAGGGTCCTTGTACAAAGCCCAAGAGGAGGCGGGGATGCTTTTAGTAAGCCTGTGGGTCCAAACTTAAGAAAAGTTCAAGAAAATTTTCACCGGGAAAAACCATTTCTTCAGTGAACAGTTCTAGGGTTTGAAGAAATTCAAGAGAGGTTTCACCGGGAATTAATCCTCTCTGGGGAAATGAATTTCTTTGAAAATTTCTAATAGTGACAGCCTGGGAAAAGTTTCACCGAGAATAATGCCTTTCCCTTTGTTCCATATTGTTTAAGCCTAAGAGAAGGCAAGACTGTATCTAGAAGTTCTATGGGGATCTAGTTTTGACTGTATTAAAGAGTGATCAACTGGCTTTACCTAGTTCTAGACCTAGTTGTCGGGGAAAACTCTAAGCAGATATACTAGTATATATACAGTTGATATATGACAAGTATTTAAAAGGATATGAAAGAAGGACTTACAGGGGAGCAGCTTCCCACAATACAGTTATATATATATATATGAAAGCAAGTAAATGAAAACTGATAAAAACTTACAGGTGAGCAAGCTTCCATAGCTGTATTGTTACTTTTAAAGAAATTAAATAAAGTTTTGATAACAATTGTACATTTGAACCTAAATCAAAGGGAAATTGTTTTTGAAAAGATTGGGGCTTATACTCAAGGAGAGGCCCACTTGAAAAACAGTAATTTTACCGTTGTTTGATAAACTGTAATGGGTCTTATACAATGATTGAGGCTCAAAGAGGTTTTTTGTACAAAGGTATTGGTCTTACAACTCAAGGAGAGGCCCAAAAAGATTTAAATAAAAGAAACGGGACTTACAACACAAGGGTAGGCCCAGTTGATTTTGTTTGAAAATGGCGATCGCGCAGAGATTTTCTAACACACAGTTGGACTTATACAATGACTGAGGCCCAAAATTATTTATGTAGAAGAGGGTTGGGTCTTACACTTTATATGAGGCCCAAAGATTTTTTTTTTACAAGTGATGGGGCTTACAACTCAAGGAGATGCCCAGGAAAAAATAGTGATCGCACCGTTGTTTTGAAAATCGTATCGGGACTTATACAATGACTGAGGCCCAAAAGGTTTTATTTACAAAGGGATGGGACGTACACTCTATCAAGAGGCCCAAAAATTTATTGAAATGTTTGATAAGGATCAAAAATAAAAGAAACCCTAATTTCATTTTCTTTTAAAAGTAATTCTTTAAAGAAAATTAATAAAAAAGACAAAAAATACCAAATAGGTTTAAATAAATTACTTGTGATTTTTGGTTAAGGTTTGAAAAATGAGGTTTTAATCACAAGTTGATTTAGAACTCATTTGGTTTTGATTTTCAAGATAAAACTTCACTTTTAAAATGTTTAAAAACAATAAAAATGAATTTATTCACAAAAATGCCAACTATATTAAATAAATAATATAAATCTGATTTTTTTTGTAGAATAAAATACTTTAATATTTTTGTGATTTTTCAAAAAAAGAACCAATCAAAAATGATTATAATTGAATGAGAAATTAATTTTTCAAATCATTAACAAAAATAATATGAAAAATATTAAAAATAGGACAAGTGATAAAAAAGAGGTCTGGGGCGAGGGGGATTCGAACCCTAGACCTCTCGCTCGCTCAATACACACAAACCAGTTGATCAACCACTGGGGCGCAATGCCAATTCATTTAATATGTGGCAAGGGAAAAATATATAGCAAACATGTTGAATTTCTGAAGCATGGCGTCATGGCCATCTTCATCCTCAAGTTCAGATACGTGAAGCCTCCTATCTCACTCATCTCTTAACCATTTCACATGATCCAAATATGAAAATCGTGCATTTTTAGATGAGGAACACAATGGCAATACTCAATTTTATTGAAATTAAGTGAATCAAAACATAATATGATAAAACCTGAAGAACCCTAAAATTGGCATGAACTCAGTGAAATCCTATACATGAACTGTAAACAACAATTGATTGAGGGTAAATAATCTACAAATATCCAGAAACATAATGGTAATCACAAAACATGTTTATGATGCATGATTCATAGAATTTGAGAGTTTAAGGTTTACCTCTGCAGTTGAGAATAGAATTCTGGTTTGGAGGTGTTACAGATGAGTTCCAAATATTTGGACAGCTTCCTTGTACCTCAATAGATGTGCTTGAGTGCTTAGGTTGATTGGAAAACCTCTGAATTGATCAGCCTGATTCCTTCTGCAGCAAGTCATGAGTCTTGTGCAATTGGGTGGCCATTTGGTGATTTTGATGTTACAGATGGGATGTAATGGTTTAGATCACTCCTATATGTTGTGTGTGAGGTGTGTGAATCATTGGTTTGAGTTGCATTGGCCTCTAACTCAAAACCCGATAGTGTTTTCTCAAGAACAATGAAATTTGGAGTTTAAGAAAGGAATGAGAGAAAGCAATGTTGTAAGCTGCTTTGGTGTAGTTTGAATGATTAGTTAGGACCTCTATTTATAGTGGATCAACTCTTGTCTTGGAGAATAGTGAATGGCAGCAAGATCAGATCACATTCAATGGCTTTAGCTTGGTGGTATTTCTTCTCATGCAAGGCAAACTAGCCTCTCCCAAGAGCAAGGCTATGTCTTGACCAAATCCACATTCTTCAGATGTTTTAATTATTTTTTAAGTGAGCATCTTGACTGAGTAGAGTGGCTTTATTGAAAGTTCACTATTGCACATAAATGCCTTTGAATTCAAGGCATAATGTAACAAAATGCATTAACCTTAAGTTGGAAGATCCCTTGGCTTTTAGACTTAGCTTAGCAGGTTGGATCAGATGGATTAGGATCAGATTGGATGAATGTGGCATAGTGATCATTGCTTTTTGGCTCGAAATCGTGTATGGCAAGAAATATCACAAACTGATTTTTCATGACAGCTTTGCCATGGTGTCTTGCAGCAGCCATAACTCTTGGCTCAAGCTGAGTTGTTTCATGCCAATAAGTTCCTTGGATTGTAGGCAATATGCACAACAACTTTGATGTTTACATCTTGAATTGATTCAGCCTAAAACTATGTGAAACAACCCTCCAAGTTTTGGTGTTTCACTTGAAATCTGCCTTGTGCAGAATTTCTTCTAAGTGTTGGAAAAATGCACTTTCATGTTTGTTAGTGATTTTGATCCAATCATAACTTGAAATCCATGAGGAATTGGAATTAGATGTAGTTGAAGCTTTTGTAGAGTGTAATGAGGGCTTCCCTCTGAGCTTTGAATGGGAGAGAAAGGCCTTAGGGTTTGAGAGATATGGCCTTGCAAAGTTGGTACCCTAGCCACTTTGTTCCATAACTTAGAAAAATTCTAAGTTTTTTATGGTTACCCCTTTAGCAAGTTAACTCACTTTCTTTCATGTTTCTTGATGAATGATGATTCAAATCACATATTAACATTGTTTTAGGGTTAAGGAACCTTGGTTGACCAAAAATCCAAAAAGTCAAACTTGGATTTTTGTACAGTTGACTTTTTCAGCAAATGAAATTTTGACTTTGTGATCCTTTTGTGAAATCAACCCTTGGGCTTAATTAAACTTCATGGATGGCCTCCAAGGGTATTTAGGAATGTCTTGGACCCCTCCCCAAGGTTTGAGATCAAGGATAGGCCAACAGTCAAGGATAGGGTCCTAATTTGTGATCAGATGGTTTTGAGTTCTTATGGCTTATGACTTGAGTTCTTTGAGTCAGTCAAATCTTGTAAACATGTCAATATGATGTATTTGAGGTCTTTGAAGTTCATTTTGAAGCTTCGAGCCATGCCTCACTTCACAAGTTAACCCAAGGGTTGAATTAGGTCAAAACCCTAATTCCTGCTTTTTTGATAGATGGACCCTCAAGGTGATTTTGTCATTGTGGATGGGTTCTTGAGATCCTTTTGAGCTTATTGGACCATACATTGAGGCATTGGCTCATGTCCAAATGGAAATTTTCATCTGTGGACCCTGGGTCGACCAAACCCTAATTTGGTGACACAGGCGATCTTGAGGCTTGATCCACATGGAATGTTGTAACCTTGTGCTTGATTCTATATGTGGAGTCCTCTTGAGCCTTTATAGGTGTTTGAGAGGTTAGACAAGTTAAAGATCATGTCAATTCTTGATTGATCTTTTGTCTAAATGCTCTGAGAGGGGTAAAAACCCTAATCTTTGATTGTAAAGAATGCCTAATAATCCCTGAGGAGATTAATGAGGCATGAAAGTACATCCATATTGTGGTAATGATCTTCACAATGATGGGAAATCTTGGTGGTCAAAATTTGGGGTATGACAGGTCCACAATTATCTAGTGTCGAGCATGTCCAAACCTCCCCCCTCGTCGGGCACGTATTGGACTAACACTGTCGGGCAGAGTCTTTGAGTCCTGGAGAGCGCCTCTCTCCTCGACCTCCATGTTCTCCACCCTGCGAGGACACGTCATCTTGTAACCTCCCACCTTCGAAGGAATCGGTTTGCCTATCTTCCAGAGATCTCGGGACCGTTACCCCTGGGCAAAGACCACGTGCTGGTCTTCCCTACGCCACGTAAGCCCTGGCAGTCACCTGGATTGGGCCTGGCAATCTAGCCCAGTGCAGGAGACCGTTGGCCCCGCGCTGGGGGCATTCTATAAATACCCTCTCATTTGAGAGGGTCAGGTTACGTTCATTCTTACTCTTACACCTATATTATGTACTTTCTTACTCCCGTTTCTTGACTTTGGCATCGGAGTACCTTGCAGGTACAGTCCCCTCCCCCGCCGTCTATCACTACCGGAGTTGAAGATCTCACGGCGTTGTTGGTCACTGTCATACTTTCTAATCCAGGTACGATCATATATATATATATATATATATATATATATATATATATATATAAACTGTAATAAATTATTTTTTGGGTTTCAATATGTAATATATTATTATCTCTGCCCCAAATTATAAGTCACTTTATAAAAAATATTTGTCATAAATTATAAGTTATTTTAGAATTTCAACACAACGTTAATGACTTTTTCCTATTATATCATCTATTAATTATTACTTTTTTATTTTTATCCTCTTAACTTTGTTTTTCAATGTAATTAATGTAAAATATTTTTGAATAATTATAAATTATTTCACTTTCTAATACAACAATTATTAAATTTCTTAATTCCTGAAAAATATTCAAAAACTCTTAGAATTTGGGAGGGGGAGTAATCTACCATATAAGAACATCATGTTTTCTGGAAAAGCCCTTTATACCCCTGTTGGTCCTAGAGCGCACCACGTGGCTAGCTTGAAAATATTTCTTCCTCACCTAACCAAACCCTGGAATTGGAAAATCGAAAAAAACTTTTTTCTATCCACTTTCTCTCTCTCGTCCTTTCTCTTTCTCTCTCTCTCTCTCTCTCTCTCTCTCTCTCTCTCTCTTTTTTTCTTCCTTCTGCATCTTCTTTTTTCTCTGTCTTCCTTCTTCCTTTTCTTTATATACCTCGCTAACGAATTCCTAACCAAAGCATCTGAAACTGATTATGTTCAAGTTTAAGTTTTTAGCTTTCTTTTAGGATTTATGCTCTTTTGTTTTGATTTTAGATTTTTGGTGTTGCAGAAATGGGGGAAGATGGTGGTGGAGTTTCCGTCGATTTTACAATGATCTGCGATATCACGGTGGTAGATCTGTGGTGGATCTTAGTTAAAAAGGGGACTTGAGGTATGGATCTGAAGCATTGAGTTTTGAATATTTCGAATGTTCTTACACCTTGTATCATATATCAGCTTGATTTTTTTACTTTTTGAAGTTTTCACTGTTTTGATTCTTATTTATGGTTCTTATTCACTGTTTTCACTTTGTGAATCTTGACACTTTGTGCTTGCTAATATTCGTCTGGTCATCATTTTAATGATTGTTCAGGTTATGATGGATTTTCCACAACTTACAAGGACATTACCTGATGGCCGTGAAGAATAAATGTATATGATGTTTGGTAATATTTGATAGGTTGTAAGAAGGATTACATGGTTTTCAGGCTTGCTTATTGAAATTCTGGTATCAGACGTGTGATGTTAAGGTGTAATGTCACAACAACACACTCTGCACAATGGACAGCAATAACAATAAAATAACACCAAGAATTGTTGACCCAGTTCGGTTACAACCAACCTACTCTGGGGGCTACCAAGCCTGGGATGGAATTCACTACTTGTAGATATAATTTACAGACTCAACAACCCGTTGACAATCTCCTAAACTTATACTCTACTAATGACTTCCTACCTAAGAAACCACTTAAGTATGAGAACACCACTCAATCCCTTACAAACTCTCAAAGAACCCACTTTGAGTACCCTTGATCTTACTTCACAGCTTCGATCAAGCAAACACTCTCTATTGCTTCACAGCTTCTAGAGAGGACAGAAACTCAACACCTATTCAAACCCTAGAATAGTGTAAATACAAGCACTCTAAACAACCTCTAGACACTAAGCCTCCAGCTTCTGATCTTCTGAATATTTTCTGTACTTTTTCCTTTGGTCTTGTGCGCTTTATATAGCTCCTTGAATTGGTCTTGGACTTGCTACAATATCTCCCAGATTTGTTATTTAAAACTGAATATCTAAAATAGATTTTCTCCTAAAATCTTTTTAAATCTTCAACCTTTTAAATCTCCTACAAATCTGCAATAGATCTCCTATGCAGCAGCAAATATCTATCCCAAGATATTCGCATCCAATGAGACAGCTTGCTCTCCACAATTCCAGCTAATACGCAAACCTAACAAACTCACAACCTGCTGTTGTTAATTCTGCAGATCTGATGTTACAACATCACCTGTGTGACATCAGACATCCAACTTCAGCAATTAATTACTTAACACAGCCCAGTGTTAAGACTTCAATGTTGCAACATCAGCACCTTGACATCAACATTGAATATACTTTGTTTTACCAAAATTCCAGCCAATCCAGGAACTAACACTTATGTTATTGAAGGTGTGAGAAAAACATAAGAAAGGGGGGGTTTGAATTGGGTTTTCAAAATGAAAGCTTTTTGTGAAACTCAAACAAAGATCACAAATAGACTAACAAAAGAGAAAGACACACGATGTATTCTGGTTCACTTTAAAACTATCCAGTTAATCCAGTCCACCCGCCAAGGTGATTTTGCCTTATACACAAGGACTTAATCCACTATAACCAAACTGATTACAACTGCACTAGCAACTGCTGGTGACTAACAATACACAGACTAACTGTCTCTTCTTAAGGATTTTGACCCAACTGGTCCCTTAAGGAATTCAAACAACGGTTTAATCAAATAAAATGTTTACAATGAAATGCTTCTTACATAACCTGATATAAACATAATTTCTAGCTCAAATTAACTTAGAGAGAATCTATACAGTAAGAAAATCTTCATCTTTGTTGTGGTGCTTTACTATTCACTCATGGATTTCTCTATTTCTTGAGTTCTTTCTCGTAAGAATCAGTGTTTTTGTATATCTCTCTTTTTCACACTTGGTGTCACACATGATTCTATGAATGATCAAGTCTTTATATAGCCATAAAAAGATTCGTTGAAGGGAAGATCAGGAATATCAGTAAAATACTAGCGACTTGAAATAATGTCGTTATGCTGGGATGAAAATTGTACACTGAAATTGTCCTTTGTACCACCAAATCAGGGTAGTGGAATAGTAGTGGAAAAGAACGTGTTTGATCTGTACTATGTACTATTTTCCCTTGCAAACGTTTCATCTTCTTCTATACATTAAAGGCTTCTGAATTGATATGATTGAAGCTTGATCAGAAGAATGAATCACTAGGTCCTTAGAGTCTTGAGTCTTCAGAGTCTTCAGAACTTGTTCAACAAAACCTTGTCTTCAGAGTCTTCAGCACTCCTTCTTCAGAACCCTTGGTTATCAGAAATGTAACACCCTTTTCTACCAAACAAATATTGCAGCGGATTAAACATAAAATCATTAAATAAATCAGAATCACCTCAAAGGGAGCACATCTCAATAAATTCAAATCAACAAAATTACTCCGTAAACAATGGGTTTTCCTCAAAATAACTCAAAATGCCTTCAAAGGGCAGCAGAACCACCATAACCACACAAAAATCCCACAAAAGGGTTTATTACAAGAAACCATAGTCATCAAATAATCAATAAAATAATAACCAAATAAAACTCAACATGGTTCGACTCAACGACCCAACCCGATGTTACACTATCAGAGCAAGACCCTCTACATCGACCAAAATGCAAATAACTTCAAAAATCCTCAAAAGCATCCACGACTAATCCTGATCACCTGCACGTTACCCACATGGAGGCAACATTCAAACAAACAGGGTGAGTAATACAATTCATTATAATCAATATTAAATAAGATATGCATAAAAATGGCGTCATCATCATATACAACATCGTCAGAGTTATCACAAGGCAAACATCAAAACACGTCATCATAAATCATAAAAAAATGCCACATAAATGCAATGCACAACATAACTCATGCATGTGGTACCAATCGTCACAATCAATGGACACTTAGGCCATCACCCTCCAAAGATCCCCGTCAAATAGGATCAGTTCCACACAAGAACTAGAGCACGTCATAAACCACTTCACATCCACACAATGGGATGGAAGCCACAAATAGACCGAAGTCTAACATCATCATCACTGGACCGAAGTCCTAACATCATCACCAGAATATGCTATGAATGCATGATACACAACGTCAATAATCATCATCATCAAAAATATCATTATGTGCATCATCATTCACCAAAACATCATGTTAATCATGTATTCATCAAAACATCACAAATCGTCATCTCAATATCATCAGTAACATCACAGTAAACCATCAGAAGGATCACAGCATCAAACATCAGAACAACACAGAAATCATAAACAAAATTTCGCGAACAGCAGGGTTCACTACTGAGTTCCATGTGCGAACACATTCGCTGAGACCTTCACTTTGCGAAGCTGGCAGCGAAGCCCCAATCCCATAAAAAAATCAGAGAGTTCCCCATTCTGCCTCTCCTCGCTCCTCTATTCACTATACGAAGCCCTTCGCTGGGACATTCGTTGTGCGAGCCCACAAGATCACATCTCAGAATTCATCCCAGTATCATCACACAATCTATCGCACATTCGCTGCGCTGCTCGCTTTGCGAGCCTGGGTGAATGTTCGGCGTGCGAGAAAAACCATTCGCTTTGCGAACCCGCGATTACAGCAAATCACTGCTACGTATCAGTAGCACCACAACCCCAAAAGTACCTGCGATTTCGTCCCCAATTAACCCACAAACATCCCTACAACATTCCTAATGCATCATGGAAATCAAATGCACGAAACCTACGTCTATTAGGTCGATTCAGAACACTACGGGAAACCTTAAATCCCCTAAACCTTCAAAACTCTCAAGCTTCCCATAAACCCCATAAATCCCTTTCTCATACCAGATCCCACATATCATCAAAAAGGTTTTACCTCGAAGGCTTATTTTTACCCAAATCAATTCAACCCTTAATAATTCATCATCGATCCTCAGAAATACCCCTAAATCATTAATAACTCACAAACCCTTCAAAAACCCCAAAAACTTCAAAATCTACTTTCAACACATCACGTTCTATATTGAAAACAATGAAAGGCAATACTCCCCATACCTTAGATTGTCGATTCAGAGCTTTCTCTATCGATCCTTTGGAAACCTTCACGAATCCTCGCCTTTTTCCTTCTTTCCTCAGAGCTCTGCACTTTCTCCTTATTTTCACGTTCTGACCAACAAAATGAAACCTAATCTCAAAATTTTCCTTTTGTTAAACCTTTGGGCTTCCAAAATAGGCTCTCCCCATAATACCCTCACTAATCCACCTTAAAAGTCCATCTTACCCTTAATTCCTCTAATATTATTTAAATTAATAATAATACTAATATATTCATATTATATACTATTATTTAATTAAAATAACCAAAACTCCACCAAAACACCGGCGTCGACACCAACCACCAAAATTCACCGAAAATTCACAAATATTATATTGAAATAAATTAAATAAATATTCTAATAAATTTGGGGTGTTACAACTCTCCCCCACCTAACAAATTGTACCTATTTTTGTATATATGTTTTGTTGCACTTATCAATGCTTTGTGGTAAATATCGTGCGAATAAACTCCGCTTTGTTCGTAAATACGTTTACTTTACGTTTTCGTGTGTATAGTGCGTTACCGTGTAAATATCATTGAGTTTAATCGATTTTCATTTATTTTTGTAGGTGTTCCAGCAATGGGATGTTTCCATATTCATAAAGAGCATTGAATAAGCTTTCCAACGCTTCAAACCGTGCGTCAATCGGAGTTACGGTTCAAGAGTTATGAAGAAAACAAATTCTGGTTTTCTGTCATGCTCGCTAGGCGAGCCCCCGTAGCGAACACTCGCTAGCTTGTTCGCTAGGCGAACCGGGGCGAACGAAAAATTCCAGAATCGTGAAAAAACTCAACAGAAAGGCGGTTTACGTTCGCCTAGCGAACGGGGACTCGCTAGGCGAACCTGGAAAAGCAGAATTGCCCATTTAAGCCATTTTTCATCATTTTTTAGTTATGGGTTTGATATTTTTAGTTCCAAATCCATCCAATAGCATTTTTTGAGTGTAATTAGGCTAGAAAACACATTGGAGCATGAATTAGGATGATCCGGAGTCGAATCCTTCATCAATCGGAGCCGACAACTTTTGAGATGTTTGGTTTTTCTCCATTTCTTCTCTATGTATTTCTCTATTTTGTGGGTTATGTTTGTATTGTTACTCTAAACCTATGTACATGTATTGATCATGGTTGTATAATATATATGCTTTACAAATCATTATCGATGTTTTCCTTGATCTTTTTGCATTTATGTTTGGATTTGTGTTGTGTTAGAGATAACCATCATTAATCTTGATTAGGGAGGGATATCTATTGTCTAGACTCTAGAGATAGATTTAGATAATAATCTTTATGGTGTCGGAACTTAATGTCTTCCGTGTTTCGAGGCGTCGTGCGCGAGAGCGTCGACGAGAGTAATACGGTTGCTCTCTCAACTGTGCGTTAGACATAACCTTTGTTGTGAGCGATACGTGATGATTTTGATGAGTATTGTATGTTGAATGCGACCGATTGATAGGTTTACGTTTGTTCTGAGTAGTATATATTCATGCTTGATAGGTTTCTTCTCTTCAAAGAATGTACTCTTTTTATGTTCATCTTTACTTTTCTGTTTGTTTTTACTTGTAAACTATTTTAATCCAAACTCATTAATGCGAGAGATTGTCGAACGGCATTCTTTCCCTCGAACCGATCTCTGTGGACACGACATAAATCCCGGAGGGAATTCTTTCCGAAAATAAATATTTTTGCTTGCTTGCCCTATTCTGCAATCAACATTGCATCATACCTAAAGGCTTCTGATGCTCAATCTTCGACTTCTGACAAGTCAAACACGCATAGACAAACTCCACAACATCCTTCTTCATACCTGGCCACCAAAATAACTTTTTCAAATCATGGTACATCTTCGTAGCACCAGGATGAATACTCATCCTACTTCGGTGTCCTTCTTCAAGTATACTCTTCTTAATATCTGGGACATCTGGAACACACACCCTATCCCTAAACATCATCACACTATTCTCGTTAATTCAGAATTATCCTCTGTTACCTTGGTTGATCAAAGTCAACTAGTCCACTAACTTCAAGTCAGATTGTTGTCCCACTATGATCTCTTCCAGGATACCATAAGTCAACTTTAACATTCCCAACTTCACACTGTCAGGAGTTTCTTCACATACCAAATTCAAATCTCGGAATTGCTCAATTAATTCCAGCTCTTTCACCATAAGCATCGACATATGCTATGACTTTCCGCTCAATGCATCGGCCACTACATTTGCTTTGCCCGGATGATAACTCAAATCAAAATTGAAATCCTTCAACAACCCTAACTACCTTCTCTGCCTCATGTTCAATTCTTTCTGGTCAAATAAGTACTTCAGACTTTTATGATCACTGAACACTTAAAACTTAGAGCCAAATAGATAATGTCTCCAAATCTTCAACATAAACACCACAGCGGCCAATTCCAAGTCATGAGTAGGATAATTCCTCTCATAAACTTGCAATTATCTCAAGCATAGGCAACAACTTGTCCATTCTGGATCAATACTCCACTAAGACCCATCTTCGACGCATCACAATACACCATAAAAGATTCTCTCGGATTAGGCAAAATCAATACTGGAGCGGTCGTTAATCTCTTCTTCAATCCCACAAAACTCTCTTCACAAGCTACATCCCACACAAAAGCTTGACCTTTTCGAGTCAACTGAGTCAAAGGTAATGCCAACTTAGAAAAGCCCTCGATAAACTTGCGGTAATAACCCGCCAATCCCAGAAAACTTCGTATCTCAGTAGCAGACTTCGGAGTCTCCCACTGCAACACATCATTAATCTTGGAAGGATCTACAGCAATTCCACCACTTTAAATCACATGGCCAAGAAAACTCACTTCCTTCAACCAAAACTCACACTTCGACAGCTTTACATACGACTTCTTCTCTTTCAACACTTGCAACACGGTTCTCATATGCTCAGCATGATCTTCTTAAGACTTAGAATATATCAGGATATCATCAATGAAAACCACCACGAACTGATCCAAATACTCATGAAAAATCTGATTCATATACTCCATGAACACACCAGGTGCATTGGACACACCAAACGGCATCACAGTGTATTCATAGTGACCATACCTCGTTCTGAAAGTTGTCTTCGGAATATCATCAAGCTTAACACGAATCTGATGGTAACCAGACCTCAAATGAATCTTAGTAAACACACAAGCACCTACCAACTGATCCATCAAGTCGTCGATCCTCAGAAGTGGATACTTATTCTTGATAGTCACTTTATTCAACTGCTGATAATCAACACACAACCTCATACTTTCGTTTTTCTTCTTCACTAGCAATACATGAGCACCCCACGGAGAAACACTTGGTCGAACAAACCTCTTCTCAAGCAATTCTTCCAATTGTTTCTTCAATTCACTTAACTAAGAAACTGACATCCGATAAGTAGCCATCGACACTGGACTCCTACCTGGTATTAAGTCCACCGCAAACTCCACTTCACGTTCTTGAGGTAAATCACTGATGTCATCTGGGAATACATCTGGAAACTCACAAACAACAGGTAGGTCGAAACTTGCAGCTTCACGATCAATCTGCAACGATGCAAACATTGCAAACACCAAGGCTTCATCTTCCACAAGCTCGTCTACTTGCTTGGCAGACAGGAACATCACCTCTCCACTCTCACCAAACTCAGGAAACTCTACAGTCTTAGTATAACAGTTGATATGAACATGGTTGAACTCCAACCAGTTCATTCCAAGGATTACATCGATTTGGTACAAGGGTAAACACACTAAATCCATCACAAAACTCTTCCCAAAAATCGTCAAAGGACATCTCAAACACACAAAAGCAGTAGTAACAGAACCATTAGCAAGAGTCTTTATTAGCATACTACTATTCATATCAAATAACTTCAAACTCAATCTATTAGCACATTCAAGCGAGATAAAAGAATGAGTAGCACCAGTATCAATCATAGCAACCAAATCAATATCATTAATAAAACAAGTACCTCGAATCAGGTTGTCCTTCTCTGACACTTCTGCACCACTCAAAGCAAACACTCTGCCACTGGTCTGAGCAGCAGTAGTCGTCTTCTTCGGTTTCTGACACTTGGTACCGATGTGACCCTTCTCACCACAATTGAAACAAGTTGGACCATCATCCTTGCAATCATTATCTCTATAACCCTACTTACCACACCCATAGCACCTCAACACATTATTAGTACAAACATCAGCACGGTGACCTTGCTCGCCACACCTATAACACTTCCCAGAAGCGAGAGTTGCTCCCTCACTTGTCTTTTTCCCCTCTGAAGCCTTTTGCTTCCCTTTGTCAGCTGAAGTTGTATAAGGTTTCCCCCAATATTGCCCTTTTTTCTCACTCAACTGCTTGTAGTGAGCAGATTGAACTCGGCTATCCTCATTATAGATTCTGCTCTTGTCCACCAACTTAGCAAACCTGCGAATCTGTTGATATCCAATACCCTGCTTAATCTCTGGTCTCAGCCTATTCTCAAACATGAGGCACTTGGACATCTCAGCATCAGCACGGTTGTAGTGAGGACAGAACTTCACTAGCTTCTCGAACTTCGCAGCATACTCTGCAACAGTCATGTCTCCTTGCTTCAGCTCAAGGAATTCCACCTCTCTCATACCACGAGCATCCTCTGGATAATACTTTCCTAGAAATTCCTGCTTGAACACATCCCAAGTTATCACAGTGCCAATATCTTCCAGTCTCTGACGGGTGTTATCCCACCAGTCCTTAGCCTCTTCCGACAACATATGAGTTCCAAACTGAACTTGCTGCGCATCAGTACATCCCATCCCTCGGAAGATCTTCTTGATCACCTTCAACCACTTGTGTGCACTTACTGGATCATGAGTACCCTCAAACTCCGGCGGATTGTTCCTCTTGAACTCCCCCAAAGCACGAAACTCATCTAGAACTCCACCATTCGGATTGAGTTGCGCCACCACATTAGCAACTGATTCCAAAGCATCAGCAATAGCACGATCATTTCTTCCAGCCATCCTGTACACCACCAACAAGGTTAGAAGAACTAAAACATCGACAGTGTACACACACTTGTCGACCGACAGGGGACTGACCTCACGTAAAAACCTGGACAGAAGGACCGACCTGCTCTGATACCACTAATGTAACACCCTTTTCTACCCCACAAATATCGCAGCGGATTAAACATAAAATCATTAAATAAATCAGAATCACCTCAAAGGATGCACATTTCTCAATAAATTCAAATCAACAAAATTACTCCGTAAACAACGGGTTTTCCTCAAAATAACTTAAAATGCCTTCAATAACGACAAAAAAAATCCCACAAATGGGTTTATTAAAAGAAACCATAGTCATCAAATAATCAATAAAATAAAAACCAAATAAAACTCAACATGGTTCGACTCAACGACCCGACCCGATGTTACACTATCAGAGCAAGACCCTCTACATCGACCAAAATGCAAATAACTTCAAAAATCCTCAAAAGCATCCACGGCTAATCCTGATCACCTGCACGTTACCCACGTGGAGGCAACATTCAAACAGGCACGGTGAGTAATACAATTCATTATAATCAATATAAAATAAGATATGCATAAAAATGGCATCATCATCATGTACAACATCGTCAGAGCATCACAAGGCAAACATCAAAACACGTCATCATAAATCATAACAAATGCCACATTAATGCAATGCACAACAGGACTCATGCATGTGGTACCAATCGTCACAATCGATGGACACTTAGGCCATCACCCTCCAAAGATCCCCGTCAAATAGGATCGGTTCCACACAAGAACCGGAGCACGTCATAAACCACTTCACATTCACACAATGGGATGGAAGCCACAAATAGACCGAAGTCTAACATCATCATCACTGGACCGAAGTCCTAACATCATCACCAGAATATGCTATGAATGCATGATACACAACGTCAATAATCATCTTCATCAAAAATATCATTATGTGCATCATCATTCACCAAAACATCATGTTAATCATGTATTCATCAAAACATCACAAATCGTCATCTTAATATCATCAGTAACATCACAGTAAACCATCAGAAGGATCACAACATCAAACATCAGAACATCACAGAAATCATAAACAAAATTTCGCGAACAGCAGGGTTCGCTACTGAGTTCGTTGTGCGAACACATTCGCTGAGACCTTCGCTTTGCGAAGTTGGTAGCGAAGCCCCAATCACATACAAAAACCAGAGAGTTCCTCATTTTGCCTCTCCTCGCTCCTCTATTCGTTGTGCGAAGCCTGTTCACTGGGACATTCGCTGTGCGAGCCCACAAAATCACATCTCAGAAATCATCCCAGTATCATCACACAATCTATCGCACATTCGCTGCGCTGCTCGCTTTGCGAGCCTGGGCGAATGTTCACCGTGGGAGAAAAACCATTCGCTTTGCGAACCTACGATTACAGCAAATCGTTGCTACGTATCCGTAGCACCACAACCCTAAAAGTACCTGCGATTTCATCCCCAATTAACCTAAAAACATCCCTACAGAATTCCTAATGCATCACGGAAATCAAAGGCACGAAACCTACGTCTATTAGGTCGATTCGGAACACCACGGGAAACCTTAAATCCCCTAAACCTTCAAAACTCTCAAGCTTCTCATAAACCCCATAAATCCCTTTCTCATACCAGATCCCACATATCATAAAAAAGGTTTTGCCTCGAAGGCTTATTTTTACCCAAATCAATTCAACCCTTAATAGTCCATCATCGATCCTCAGAAATACCCCTAAATCATCAATAACTTACAAACCCTTCAAAAACCCCAAAAACCTCAAAACCCACTTTCAACACATCAAGTTATATATGGAAAACAATGAAAGGCAATACTCCCCATACCTTAGATTGTCGATTCAGAGCTTTCTCTATCTATCCTTTGGAAACCTTCACGAATCCTCGCTTTTTTCCTTCTTTCCTCAGAGCTCTGCACTTTCTCCTTATTTTCACGTTCTGACCAACAAAATGAAACCTAATCTCAAAATTCTCCTTTTGTTAAACCTTTGGGCTTCCAAAATAGGCTCTCCCCGTAATACCCTCACTAATCCACCTTAAAAGTCCATTTTACCCTTAATTCCTCTAATATTATTTAAATTAATAATAATACAAATATATTCATATTATATACTATTATTTAACTAAAATAACCAAAACTCCACCAAAACACCGACGTCGACACCAACCACCAAAATTCACCGAAAATTCACAAATATTATATTTAAATAAATTAAATAAATATTATAATAAATTTGGGGTGTTACAAGAAACATAAGTCTTCAGAACTTGTTCAGTAGAACCTTGTCTTCAGAGTCTTCAGAACTTGGTCTTCAGAAACTTAAGTCTTTAGAGTCTTCAGAACGTTGTTCATCAGAACCTTGTCTTCAGATTCGTTAGCACTTAGTCTTCAGATGATAAGTATCAGAGTTATATTCAGAGCCAGAATCCAAGAGAACATTGCAGCAGCAACATATTGTCTTCTTAGAGTCTTTCTGAAGCACCGTAAATCAGAAGCAATCTTGCTTCTTTGACGCAGAAGCGACTTTTGAGAATTTGAGAGTGACATTTCATATGATCTCTATCAGAGTCAGAGCTATCTGTATCAGAGTCAGAATTATCTTTATCAATGTTAGAACCTATTTGTCAATACTTAAGAAAACAAACGTTAGAGTACCAAAATTTTCTCACACAAATACAACTTTGTTATTATCAAAATAAAGAGATATCTTGCAGAACAAAATCTTGTTCTAACAGTTATGAGCGTAATGATTTTTATTTGATGGTTTCAACCAGTTTTCTCGAATGATGAAGAATACAGACTATATTATGGATTTTAGTCTATTGTTATGATGTTATTTTTTTAATATATTTACCAGGAAGTTGTTTTCATTTGTTGACAAAATGATTTTAATTTTGAGATGAAAGATTGGACGACTATCTGGCGAAAGGAGTTGCCTTCAAGGTCACGGTTGGTAAGAGTTAGTCACGGTTGGTAAGAGTTTGTCAATTGCATGGTTGAGATGAGCATGAATATCCCAGATGGTCAATTCGCATATTTTTGATTTCATCATTTTTATCGGCTGCTTTTTTTACAGATCATGGGTCTTAATCCCCCCTTTGGGGTTAAAGCAGCTTTCGCTAACAAGTTTATAGACAAGGCTGTAGAATTTGAGCTGAAGCTCCTGATTCTTATAGTACCTCCAGAGACAGAGAGTTAGATTTCTTTTTCTTGTCCCTTTTTTCTAGGATGAGAGCTAAATGGTCTTTCCCTCCATCCAATTAAAGCTCTAGCAGATTATTTTTTGAGTAAAATAAAATGTTTGCATTAAAGTTTGCCAAAGCACCCGTTTGTGGAAAACAAATCTTATTTAAACTGACTCAATTATGTCTTTGAAGTTTAAGTTGTTTTAAGTGATTGGTCTATGAGTTGCAGGAACTGAAAGTTTGTTTTCATTGAAAACTAGACCCAGTTCATTGTGACGGACAATCTTTTCTGCTCAGAAAATCCAATCCATAGACGATTTAACTTGAAGGGATCATCACATGGTCGTACAACAGATAAGACTGAAGAAGAGATTGATGAAATTACCACCCTCAAGGACCTGGATCTCAAATTTGTGTTTCGCCTGCAAAGAAATTGGTTCAAGGATCTCATCAAGTAAGTTGTTCTAGAGAGTATTTTTTTTGCATTGCTTCTTAGCATTGAAATATCATGCACATCTGTTAAACTAAATTTGTCCTGATTTTTGTGCAGACAAATGGAGCGGGATTGTGAGTTTTTGGAAGCTGAGGGAATTATGGATTACAGTATTTTGATCATCACTGACTGTCAGATTTAAATCAATGGTAGAGGTCTTTTAAAATTGATTTGGCGAATGTGTAATTTGATTTGTCCAAACTTCACAAGTAGAAACAGTTGTATGATACAACTCGTATTAACAATTGCAAATTTCACTTCATACATACATTCATTTTACAGTCACTAAATTGGATGCTTCATATAAAAGGGCATAGATCCACATGTATAACACTACATTATTTTGTTGTTGTAGATTACGGTTCTTTGTTGCTGTGGATGATGGTTGTTGTAGAGGCTAAACTTATCATGTCGGTTATAAATGTTATTTTAAGTTTAAATTTATGAAGCCTAAATGTGATTCACACTTTTCTTGCAAAAGCCGCCACCGTTGTCAACTGAGCCCAATCAATGCGAGCGGGCGTTTGTCGGCAACACAATTGGTCAGGCAAATGGCGTGTAAGATAAACCATTAGATCTTCAAAAATGTGACCTTACAAATGAAAAATCCAACCTAAAGGGGAAGACGCTGTCTGCAGCACTAATGTCAGATGCCAAGTTCGATAGTGCTGACATGACAGAAGTTGTAATGTCCAAGGCTTATGCTGTTGGGGATAGTTTCAAAGGTAGTAACATTTTTTACTAGCACAAAATCAACTGAATGTTGATGCTTTTTTAGCCTTCATAGATGACCAAACACATGGAACATCTTCTAAGCTTTAATATTGTTCATTTTTAGATCTTCTGCTATACAATCAAGACACTGACTTAATTATGATCTTTTACAGGTGTGGACTTCTCAAATGCAGTGTTGGACCGTGTTAATTTTGGGAAAGCTGATCTCCAAGGAGCTGTATTTAGGAACACTGTCTTGTCGGGCTCGACCTTTGACGAAGCTAAGTTGGAAGGTGCAGTTTTTTAGGACACTATCATTGGTTACATTGATCTACAGAAGATATGCAGAAATACGAGCATCAACGACGAAGGAAGAGCGGAGTTAGGATGTCGATGATAATTAAGAAATGTCTTTTGTTACCTCATGTTGCTCCGAGTGGAGAGTATTGTGCGAATGAAAGACGGGATTGTGTTTTGAAATCGGAACTTGTGGAAAGGTGTTGCGTAGTTAGCCATTTGTTCAGACGACAAGAGAGTTGACTTTGGGGAATAATCTTGTGAATTGTGTTAAGTATGAGAAAGTCTTAAGTGTATTGTTATTATTACCGTTGCGAGTCTTAAGGACGAAGTTAGAGAATACTCACGAAGTATTAATCTCGCAAGAAATAGTTCGGTGCGTAATTGGTGTTATTAAGATATGAGCGGTTGGTCAGAGTTAGTAAACGCTATCTTCCACAATTTCATGGTTTTGGATTTAGACTGTGAGAGTGGTACCAGTTGTATGCAGTTGTGTTTTACCCGGAGAAGGAAATTCGAAGGTTATCCTTCTAAGTACGAGTAAGAATTAGGTGTTCCGATATTAAGCATGTAAGTTGGATCGTTTATGAAACGGAACGAATGAGAAAAATGGATTCAATTGAGAAGCGTGGCATGTCCTTTGGGGGGGTGTACGTGTAGAGTGTTGTAGGTGGATTGGGGAGTAGTATGGAAACTCACAATTTTGCTTTGAATGGTTTAAGTTTTGATAAGTGGTGATTCGCGTATGAATGAAGTTTCGTGATGGTGTTACGTGTGATTGGTTGAGATCTCGTCTCAACAAGGAATCTTTAGTAAGTCAGAAAACCCGTAAAAAGAATTGATATGGAACGTGGTAACTAGAAACGAAAGTTGTTAAACTACCTCGTATATATTGCTTCGATTTTAGAATGATTGGAGTTGTATATGTTATGGTTGTAACAGTATAACTCATGTACCTTTATCGTCTAGAGAGTGTTGGACAGAGGTTAAGATATTGTGTGTGGGCAAGGAAATTGTTATACCATAAGACGTCAATAAGTTTCTTGTACTGTTGGTTAATAAGGATCCCAGTGGATAAGTGTGTTTCTCTGGGGACTGTTAGTTACCTAGTAATGTTTGAGAACCCGTGGTGTTCCACTGTTAAAATTAGATTGCGCACTGGAAGGTGATAGATGAAAGAGTTTAGTTCGACTAATAAGGATTAGAATGATTGTCACTTATAAGTATGGAAATAAGAAGAACTTGTCCTAAGCATGTTATTTTGGTGTGATACGAAAGAGATGATTATCGGATGTGATGAGTACAAGTGGGACTGGTAAGAAGTCGTTTGACTATTTGTGAAGTGGTTTTGAATGTTGAAGGCTTTATAAAGGATAGTTGTCGGTAATTGCATGAAGGAAAGGAATCACCGAATTATCTCATGAAAATTTGATGAGTGTTTGTTATCCTAAACCAAGATAAAGTGTTATGGCTTTGTTTGTGACTCAGTAAAGGAGTATGGAATGGTACATTCTTTCCGAAGGTAGAATTTGACCAAGTCCTTTGCATGAAACAACAGATGAATTGAGGAAAAGACAAGTTAGAAGTTAACTCGATATTGGAATAAGAGTACGACTAAGGACGTGGAGTTGATAATTTGTAAAAATACGAATTTTGATCTGTGAAGTCAAGTTGGAATTTGAGTATGTCAGAATTTGAACGGAAGTAAAGTTGAGTGTGTAACTGAGACAATGATACAAGTTGTGGTTATTGTCGAGTAGAGGAAATTCGGGGGAGAATTTCAATTTTAGAGGGGGGAGAGGGTAATACCCCATATTATTTAAATGCTCAATTGGATATCAGATGGGATCAGATGAGAGTCGTGTGCTCTATCTTGATCAATTAGAATAATGGAATTCTTAAGTATTGTTAATTGGGATCAATAGAGCAACTAATGAACTCTGAAGAGATCAATTATTTTATTAAAGAGACGAATTAATATTTATTAGTTCAAGAGAGTATTCTAAGGTAACTCTAACAATTGATCAATTGGGTTGAGATGATAAAATATCAATTGGAGATATTTTACCCTGTTGGATTATATTATATAATAAGGTTATATATATATATATATATATATATATATATATATATATATATATATATATATATATATATATATAAGAAAATAAAAGAAAGAAAAGATAGTAAGAGAAGAAGAAGAGAAGAAGGGGAAAGAAGAGAAAGAGGAAGAACTTGAGAAGGAGTCATGGATCATCATCAATTCATCTCATCTTCTTCAGACTCCTCTTCGATTATCAGGTGGGTTCTAGATAGACACCTTAAGTTCTAGAAATTCTTGATATTGAACTTAGGTTAGATTTGAGAGAAAATGATTAAATGGATAAATCAATGGAATCTAACGGATGAATTTCGATATAAATTGCATGGTGTAGTTGTAATATTCATGTGATCAATTGATGATACTTGTTTTAATGTTTGGAAATGATCTGGTGTGGAAAGGGTGAGTTTTGGAGTATTATGGAACCCTAAAAACGAAGAAAAAGAATTTTGTTTCTGATGCATTTCGCCAGGCGAATTTTGAAGCGTTGGGCGAATCAGGTTTCTCCGCTGCTTCGGTGGGCGAAGTACTGATGAAGAGGAATTCACCGGGCGAAATCCTTAATCGCTGGGCGATAATTATGAGACAGAACATGTTTTGGCTAATGGGAACTTTTGGGTTTTCTAAAATGAGGTTTCGTCGCTGCTTCGTTGGGTGAAGTACTGACGAAGAGGGATTCGCCAGGCAAAATCCTTAACCGCCAGGCGAATCTGGCAGTTTTTCAATGTTTTCTTTTCTTTGAAAATCCATAACTTTTGATCGGTAACTCGGATCGAGACGTTCTTGGTACCGTTGGAAAGCTATGACGATCCTCTACCCAATAAAAAGTGAAAATTTGGGGTATGATGTGGGATTAATTATTTAGTTGAAAAATAAGGAAAATAATGTTATGTGATATGTTTAGAAATTGATATCTTTTGGATTATAAGTCCGATCGCGGCAAAATGATAGCCGATGTAAAGCTGTGAAATATCCTATGGGATAAAAGTAAAAAGTATTGATTTTCGATACCCGATTAAATGAATCAGAGGGAACTTGAAAGTGATGTTTTATGTGATGAATCATTATATGTGACTCTATTATACGATTGTAATATGCTTTTGTATAACTTGTGATAGAATTATTATATGTAATTCAAAATGTGCAATTATAATATGCTTTGCCTAATATTAATGTTAAACCTGATTGAAAGAATATGCATGTTAAAATATGGAATAGAAAGAGTGAGGAAACTTTACCCCATAACAACATGATAATGGATCCTAGTGATGACTAGGAAATTCTTGAATAACATAATGACGACGCTGGTGCAAGAGAGGCCAAGGCGTGTGTCCATTACCGAATGATATAGAAAGAATAAAACACTAGTATGGAACACGTGTAATTGTTATGTTTTATTGATAAGGCATGAGAGGCCTAAAGGCTTATGTGGCCTAAAATTGTTGAATACAATTATGGTTGTATGTGAAATCACGTAATCGTAACCATTGCCCTTGAGAGGCATTAATGAGTCTCGAGGTCCTCTGAAATGCAGGCACAATTACTTGGCAGGTTTGATTCCCAATATTATAGTACGAATGGAACCTACGGGTAGAGAATTGTGATGGAAGAGAGGCCATGTGAAGTGACGAATTAAGGAGATAATGCGTCCCTTAATTCCGAATCTATTTCGTATGCCAAGTAACTACAAGGATCCATGACTCGGGTCGACTTCTAGATGTAGAAGCTGACGGGAAAAGGGGATGCCTTGGTAAGATTACCGATTAGTGATAAACTTTTGAGTTAATGGACTCAATAACGTGTTTACATATAGTGTGAGATTGTGAACTCAAAGTCATTTTCCCTTCCCCTTGACTTGAGTTAGGATTTGGCTAGAACCCTGTAAAGCCGAGAGAATCCATAAGATAGGGAACTCACTGAGATTTGATGTATCTCACCCCACTATTGTTGATTATTTTCAGGAGGTATTTGCAAGTTTGATTTACAAGAGGAGTTATGCTTGGATGTTTCAAGAGAAGCTTGGCTTTAGTATTCCGCTGTGTATTTGTTGTATACAATTGAGGATCTTGTATATTGATCTTAGTTTTTATTGTTTTGGCTAATTTCTTTGCCTTGTACCATAGATTGTGTTTATGTTTTAGAAATGGGCAAGTATGTGAATTACACCATTAGGCACTTATGATGGTGTCAGTACCAAACAAAACACTTGTATGGTATTATTCTAGATAAATATTATACAGGGCATTATAGTTGGTATCAGAGCAGGTCGTGTCCTCGACCTAGCCTTGAAACATCATAAGTAAATCTATTCCTGCCTCTTAAGTGTGTCTTGCCACCATGAAACTTAATATCATACTATGTAGTGTTGGGCCTGATCAACCTAATACTATGTATGTTATAGGTAGAATCATGGTTGAGCGACCACGAGGACTCCGAAGTGTTGTCAAAACTTGTGTTGTGAGGGTAGGCTCAAGCCAAGAGTTAGCAGTAATGAGTTTTGGACAGCTCAGTTGAGATCTTAGTAGAAGTTGTGCTTTGGGTAGCACGGAATTAAAAAGTGATGTGTTGTTCAAGTAATCCTTTGGAAATGAAGGAGTTTGAAAGTTAAGAATCTCTAACGGACGATTGGTTAAGGTATTGAGGAATATGTAAAATTGCTAGTGGAGCTGGATTGACCACTAGTATGGATAAGGATTTCAAGTAATCTCATTCCGTGAAAAGAAAAGTTATTTTGTGGAATGTGTGACGTAAGGTCCGGAAGTGAGATAATTATTGGTGTTTTGTTCTAAGGTCACAATGGTATCTTAAATGGACGAGAGTACCCTAGGGAATGTGTTCGGAACAATATCTTCCAACTGGTTAAAAGCTGAGAGTTAAGGGCGTTCGACTTTTATGGGACCTTAAAGTAGTAGAGAAGCGTGTAAAGAAACACAAGGATGTGTTTACATGCTTCAAGTGAAACAAGTATGTGTCAGACGAAGAGTAGGAGATAAGTTGCGTATATTTAGTTATGAAGAGAGATTAAGTTCGAGATAGTACATCGGGATTTTTTTCTGTATTCGATGAGAGACCAACTTGGAATTTGGAAATGTTAAATTACCCAAGGAACCGTATAAGGTATTGTGTTGGAGAAAGAATGAGCTTCATTTAATAACAGAAAGTGTAGTGATACGGACCAGAAAGAGTTTATATTAAGAAACAGAGTAAGTACCTTGGATTCAAGGAAATTGTAGTATGGTGATTTTATTTTTTGGACCTAAGAGGATTACAATGGAGTTTTAAGGTGTTGATGAACCTATAGTTAAGGAAGTGTAATCAAATATGGTTCACCCATGAGGACCCTAGTGGTATGACGTGGAATGAGAAAAGTTACACTTTGGTATTAAGAACGAGCGTAGTGGTAGCATTATGGTAACAAGTGTTCATGGTGGATTCTTATTCTTGAGACAAGTGTGATGGGACGTACTCTGTGGAACAGTGAATATTGTATTTTAAGAAGTAAGATTGTGGTAAAACAATGAGAAGCAAATCAGGACTTATTACAGACTCAGCGTAATTCATGGAATGATCTATACCGGAAGAGTTTTGTAAATAGTTGATGAGAATTGTTGGTTGCGAATCTTTCGTTAAGTGAATTAGGTGTAAGTATGGGGTGCAATGGATAGTGGAAGGTAAGAAATTCAGGTTAGTGTGTATGAAGTGATGGAAAGGTTCTTCAAGAGGATGTATTGTCCCGATTTATTTGCAAGTATAGAGAAACTCCTGCATTTGTAAATAACCGGAATAATTGGAATCTACCTTTTGTTGTACCAAGGACGTAGTTGTCTTAGTTCTCACCAAGAGATTCAAGTGAGGAACAGGGTTATATGCTTGATATGAGATGTTCATCATTTTTGTAGTACCATGTGATGGTTGTGTGTTGAATTTTGCTTATGGACGAATCAAGTATGAGTGATGGTTGAAACCCTATAATGTCGTCATTATGGGCTTTCATCTAGCGTAGTTGTATGAGCTGAGGAGGAATTATCCCGCCAACAATTCGTCGAGTGACTGCGACAGAATTTGGAATTTCGCCTTGTCACTTGGTTAGAGTGTGTCGTCTGAATGTTTTAACTTTGTTCTGTTTTACCTTGAGTGGATCATGGTTGGTGAATGTTATATAAGTTAAAGAACCACGAGTTGAGAATGATATTCCAAGATAGAGCAAGACTGATTGATGGTTTTGGGTAGGGATGGCTTTGAATTAAACGAAATTGTTTATTTTCAGCTTCTGCAGCCGTGTTAACCGTTTAACACAATGGGGTTAACCGATTAACACGTGCAAGGAAAGTGTTTTATACTGAATCTTGAGGAATTAACCGATTAGCTCAAATGGTTAATCGATTAACATGTGTGTAAATTGGGAAATCCGTTAGGAACCCTCATCTATGTTTTGTTACCTCATGTTGCTCCGAGTGGAGAGTATTGTGCGAATCAAAGACGGGATTGTGTTTTGAAATTGGAACTTGTGGAAAGGTGTTGCGTAGTTGGCCATTTGTTCAGACAACAAGAGAGTTGACTTTGGGGAATAATCTTGTGAATTGTGTTGAGTATGAGAAAGTCTTAAGTGTATTATTATTATTACCGTTGCGAGTCTTAAGGACGAAGTTAGAGAATACTCACGAAGTATTGATCTTGCAAGAAATAGTTCGGTGCGTAATTGGTGTTATTAAGATATGAGCGGTTGGTCAGAGTTAGTAAATGCTATCTTCCGCAATTTCATGGTTTTGGATTTAGACTGTGAGAGTGGTATCAGTTGTGTGCTGTTGCGGTGAAAATTGGATAAAAAATTATTAATTAATTTGCATCATTTTCTTTTACAACCGACTTTGATTTATCCAAAGGAAAGGTTCAAGATCGTTAAAAAAACCTAAAGGGGGGAGATCTAAGGTTCGGGGGTTGGTTATACTAAGGGAATGTATTAGGACCCTTAACATCCGTAGTACTCTACGGGAACCTCTTATTTAAGCTTGTGTTATATTATGTGTGTTTGCTAAGGGTAAGGTAAAGATGTTGTTAATGACTATGAGGTCAAAGGTTAGATAGCTATGAGACCAAGGTGATAATGAGCTATCTATGACTATGAGGTCAATAGAGAGACTTTGTGACTATGAGGTCAATGTTGGAAGGTGGCTATGAGGCCAATGGAGAGGGCTATGACTATGAGGTCAAACTTTTCTTTATGATTATGAGGTCGAAGGTTAAAGATGGTTCCATGACTATGAGGTCTAGAGAGAGAGTCTTATGACTTTGAGGTCAAAGGATGGTAAATGAGCTTTCTATGACTATGAGGTCAATAGAGAGACTTTGACTATGAGGTCAAGGTTGGAGAATGGCTATGAAGCCAAAGTTTTGATTATGACTATAAGGTCAATGTTGAATAAATTGCTCTATGAATATGAGTTCAAGAGGGGTCCTATTGGCTATGAGGTCAATATGGGAGGTTGCCTAAAACTATGAAGTCTAGGTAACAATGAGCTTTCTATAATCTTGAAATCAATAGAAAGACTTTTCCTTTGGAAGGAAAGGGGGAAGTAACATCTTATAAATAAGAGTTACAAATAGTTGAAATATGATGGGACAGTAAGAGTTCAATAAAGCCGAACAGTAATCATATAATCATGAAATAGACTCAAATATGAATATAGCAAACAGAGAGTAAGTGATCATGTAGTGAACACATGCAACTAGCAAACAGTGATCATTCAAACATGAAATGAACATAAATGTAGACTTATCAGATAGTGAGTGCAAGTGGTCATGCAGTGAACATATAAGGCAGAGGGGCATTCAACAATGGGACCAAGTGCATATGCAATTTAGCATCAAAGAGCAAAACAGAAAGCATTGCATAATAAGATTTTGCTAAAGTCGGGAACGGACTTTACAACTCAAGCATATTTCATAGAAACTCAATTTACAATCAGTGGTCACCTTATTAAATCATATGATTTAAAACAGAGAATAAAAACAACCAACATTCTCATGATATGGTTTGGTTAAAGTCAATGACAGTGCTTTCAAGAATCACACCAGTATTTTCAAAACTCTTTTAAAATCAGTGGACACATGCATCCACAAGTGTAGCAGAAAAGGTTTTCTTATAGTTTGAAAACAAATACATTTGGAATAACTTAATCAAACTGAAACCAAAAAAACAAACAAACTTCATGGTGATACAGTTTCGTCTAAAGCCAGTGAATAATTCTCAAACAAACTATCACAAATTTATAAAATGGTCCTGAGAAAAATTCTCGAATCGTTTTTTAGAAAAATGACTCATTTAGGAAAAAGTGAGGATTAAGGAGAGTTTAGTCACATTTATTTTTATTGTTATTAGGTAAAATGAAAAAACAAATAACAAATAAAAAAACAAAACAAAAAACAAAAACAAAAAAAAGAAAGAGTGGCGGGGGCCACATGAAAAGTGGCTGGCGCCACCATTGTGAAAGGTGGCTTGCGCCACCTGTGTGTGCAAGGGGAAGGTGGCTTGCGCCACCCTTTGTGAATGTGTGGGGTGTGGCTAGCGCCACCCCTTGTGTGTGTGTGTGGGGTGTGGCTTGCGCCACCCCCTTGTGTGTGTGTGTTCTTTTTATTTTATTTTTTTACGTGGTGTTTTTTAATATTTCTATTTTTGCATGCACATTTTATTATATTTTCATTTTAAAAAACAAGATGGCGGACGCCATATCTTCATGTGGCGAGGGCCACCAAAATCTCCTCTTATTTATTTTCAATTTTTAAACGGAAACGAATACAAACCAGTTACGATTAACAGAATAAAATGAAGCTAAACATGTTAATGATTCATTTTCACAGAAACAAACAATAATCAAATGATAATAATATCACGACATGATAGCAGCATGAAACAGAATGACCATGGATTCATACAAACATGATGATAACTATAATGACGACATGGTGTAAACATAAAATGAAAACATAAGGAGGTAGGATAATACCTAGTGGAGTACGTCCACTGCTTCTTCACAAGCGAGTGTCTCTGGAGATAGTGGATGCTTTCCTCCCTTGACTACTACAGAATCAATTTCTCAGCACGAACAAGAACTCGTGGTGGTTAAAGTGATGGAAGTTTGGAGTGTTTACGGGAAGGAAATGAAAAGGGTAAGTTCTTGCAAGACTTGAAGATGACTTGCAGAACTTAAAAAAATGGGCAAATGAAAAGGTTTTGATGAGTTTCTTGGTTTTCTCTCGGGTTTTTGTTGTGGTGTGTTTCTGGGTTATAGAGGAAATGAAAAGTAGTGACGTTCTTGCAAGTTTTGGAGTGTTACTTGCAAGATTATGGAGGGAGAAGTTAGAGAGAAATTCTTGGCCATTTCTGGTCTGTTCAACAAGGAAGAAATGAGCTCCTTTTATAGGCCAAGCAAAGTGGATCCGGGTCTTGGGTAGCTGGTTTGTCCACAGGATAAAGGATTAGGGTTTGTATGGTCTGCTGAGTAAAGAATTACGGTTTGTGTGCATCAATCCTTAGTCGTTGATCTTGGTCAATCACCATGCTGGACAAGTGCAGCGGAGGAGGTGGTGGATTCAGTCTGTTACTTTCACTTTTTAGTGGTTATTCCAAAACCACTTTTGATGTGCCATGAGAGAGAAAGTAAAAAAAGGAGTAATAATTTGAATTTTGAATATGAATTCTCTGCTCATGCATGCTGGTCTTCCGTGCTGATCCTCTTTATTTAACTAATTCAATATGGTATCTCAACGTCCTTTTGATTTCAACAGTAATGGGTGAGCTTAGAAGAGTAATACGTAGTGACTTCACAAGACTTGTTTCTGATGCAAAGCATCTTCAGCATTTTCAACTAACAAATGGCACATGGGCTTAGCTAAATGTACAAGGCCTTGTTACTTAATCCATACGGGAACAAAACTTGGACTTTTCACACCTTAAGGCCTTTGATCCAAATGACATCTTTTTGGGCTCAAAAGAAATTTGAGACATACCACATGCCCATGACCGAAAACACTTAGGATATTGCAAAATTAAATCCTCCCATGGCACCACTTTGATATGTCACACTTTGATGAATATTCACCTCCATGAAAAAAATCTTGCACTTGTGAGAAAAAATCTTTAAGGCCCAAAAATGGATTTTAAGGATGTTTGTTATCACATGGCATGATTTTTCAAGATTTGGGATCACACTTCGCTTAACATGAACGGCAATGGTTGACTTGTCTTGGTGAAACATTTGATTTCTTGTTGAAAAAGTCTTCTTGGATGCATGTAGATTCAAATGGTTGCATTTGGCCAAAAGATGTCTTAGGGAGACCTTGCCGTCTTTGTGTAAATCCTATCTTCCACAATGAAAAGAAGTAACTTACAACAAGAAATGGTTAGTTAACAATGCATACATGCTTGAGGTCTAAATGCGGATGCAAGAAAAATATGACATCTAAGGGATAAAATTTGGGGTACAACAGTTGCCCCAATTTAAATAGCTTCACCGGATGGCACGAGGAATGGAAATCCTCGGGACGTCACGGTTGAAGATATTTAAATATAGCAAACCGAAAATTTTGCCCTTAGATGGAATGCAGATGCTAAAGACAAACAACAAACATGCATATGCTGACATGCCATGAACTCTAATATGATGATATGATGATATGACAGTGCAAAAACGCAGACGACACCAAAGAGGTACCAAATACAGATGAGCTTTACTGGGGAAGGATGAAGGAAGTATCCACCAGAAAGACTCACTGGGGATGCAGACTAACCAACGAAAGAGACTCACTGGGGGGACTCAAAGGAAACACTGGGGATAGAGAAATAAAGGGGAAAAGCCCCGCAGATCTTCATTGAAAAATAGGAGCCAAAGAAGGGATTCTCCACTGGGGAAAGATCCAGGGAGATGGACGACAAGTGCAAAAATGATCGGACGATACTGGGGAAATAAAAACCAACCTTACTGGGCCTGAAACCAGAAAGAAGATGTGATCTCCACTGGGGATCAATTTGGAATAGGAGGATAGCCAAACTACCAAGAATTTTCTGGGGATTCTTATGCTGAAGAGTTCGAACGGGATTTTCAAGAAAAAACCAGAAAAAGACAGGGACAAACCTTGGGTACCAGTATGAGCTGGATTTTTGGATAAGAAGGAATCCTATGACTATGAGGTCAAAGGTTAAAGAAGGCTATGACTATGAGGTCAAAGCTTACCTATGACTATGAGGCCAAAGGTGAATGAGATGATTGGGTCTGAGGTACCAATATGAGTTGGTTGGGATAACAATAGGAATTGGTTTAGGAAGAGTACCGGTATGAGCTGAAACTGGGATACCAACATGAATTGGATTTTGAATACCAGCATGAACTGGATTTGGGATACCAACATGAATTGGATTTTGAATACCAGCATGAACTGGATTTTGAACACCAACATGAATTGGATTTTGAATACTAGCATGAACTGAATTTTAGATACCAACATGAATTGGATTTTGGATACCAACATGAATTGGATTTTGAATACCAGCATGAACTGGATTTGGGATACCAACATGAATTGGATTTTGAATACCAGCATGAACTGGATTTTGAACACCAACATGAATTGGATTTTGAATACCAGCATGAATTGGATTTTAGATACCAACATGAATTGGATTTTGAATACCAGCATGAACTGGATTTTGGACACCAACATGAATTGGATTTTAGATACCAGCATGAACTGGATTTTAGATACCAGCATGAACTGGATTTGGGATACCAGCATGAACTGGATTTGGGATACCAACATGAATTGGATTTTAGAATATCCGGTAGTCAATACTGGGGTTTGAAGGCTAGACTTCCTGGGGAGTGGTGATCAAAGAGTCAATAATCTGGCGCACACAGGTAAAGACCGGACGCAACAAGATATAGACAAAAAGTCTGCAAACAAACAAAAGGAGGTTTCAGGAGACAATGACCTAAAAAAGTAAGACACACAAATGTGAAATGCTGAATGATATGCAGGAAGCAGCCCCAACGAGACGACGGACTGGGAAAGTGAGTGGAAGCAAAGACACATCCACTACAAGGAGTCACACTGAACTCTAGAAATAATCAATCTTAGAGCCATTCCAGGAATGTCCTTATTTCACTGGGGAAATGAAATTTCACATTTTCAGCTGAATTTGTGAAGATACAAGGGAGAATCCCTTTACATCATGACATTTTGATCATTACTGAGATGTTTCAATTCCGGGAAGTATTTGTCGGTCTTTCTTCAGTGACAAGCTGGGATGATTTATCAGTGTTTTCGTCCTAACCAGAGTTTTGAGGGACGCCATTGATTTCACTAAATAGTCCTTAATGCCGGAGCGAAATTTTGTATTTCATTATGTTTTCTCAAAAGGTTTTTTTTCAAAACATTTTCCGCTTTCAAAACCATTATTAATGAATAAGTGAAGTTTTGCATAACAAGGGAAATAACCGAGCAATGATAAACAGTAAACAAAGAAAGGCTCGAAAATCTAATTTTATTAGAATGGTAACTTGCCAATAGCAAAGTTCCATGGAACATTACAATTGAAAAATGGCAATTTTGGGAAAAGTTTACATCGTATTCAGTGACCACTATCCTTCCTAATGACTAAGAGTCCTAAAATTTTTGTTGCTGATGAGGGTTAATGAAAACTGAACTTCTCCGAGAATTCTTGGAAATAGGTGACTACTTGGTCTGACACAGTGAAACACCTTTGTCCCTAACTTTTACCTAGACCGCCCTCTCGGGTTTTCGGTCCACCGGGACGCTCTTTTTTGCCTAGGCCGCCCTTTCGGGTTTTCGACCTAGCGAGCTCTTTCTTTTTCCTTATTTAATCCCTAACTTTTACCTGAGCCTCCTTCATAGGTTATGACCCACCAGGATACCCTTTTCTTGCCTAAGTCGCCATTTCTGGTTTTCGACTTAGCGGGTTTTTAGGCGTAATATTTTCGTACTGAATCAGTGTTCACAGGGTGTGTGAGTTGTTCACCATCCATCGTTGTGAGGAATAAGGAGCCTCCTGAGAACACAGTTTTTACCACAAATGGACCCTCATAGTTAGGTGCCTATTTTCCGCGAGCATCCCTTTGAGATGGCAGAATCTTCTTGAGTACAAGCTCTCCTTCTCGAAATTCTCGAACACGGACCTTCTTGTCGAATGCCCTCTTCATTCTTTTCTGATACAAATACCCATGACACATAGCAGTCAGTCGCTTTTCATCAATGAGGTTCAATTGATCATATCTTTCTCTGACCCACTCTGCTTCATCAAGCTTGGTTTCCATCAGGATTCTCAGAGATGGTATTTCTACTTCAATGGGGAGGACAGCATCCATTCCATATACTAGAGAAAAAGGCGTTGCCCCTGTCGAAGTTCGGACCGAAGTTTGGTATCCGTGCAGGGCAAATGGTAACATTTCATGCCAATCCTTATACGTCTTGACCATTTTCTGCAGGATCTTTTTGATATTCTTATTAGCAGCTTCAACAGCTCCATTCATCTTGGGGCGATAGGGTGAAGAATTGTGATGTTCAATCTTGAAATTGTCACATAATTCTTTCATTGTCTTGTTATTCAGATTTGTCCCATTGTCGGTTATGATCTTGTTGGGAATTCCATAACGACAGATGATATTATTTCTGATGAAACGGGCAACCACTTGCTTGGTCGCATTGGCGTAGGAAGCGGCTTCAACCCACTTGGTAAAATAATCGATGGCCACTAGGATGAAACGATGACCATTAGAGGCTTTAGGCTCAATAGCTCCAATCATGTCGATGCCCCACATGGAAAAAGGCCACGGGGATGACAGAACATTCAGTAAAGTCGGAGGAACGTGCATCCTATCAGCGTAGATCTGACACTTATGACACCTTCTGGCGTATTGGATACAGTCAGCTTCCATAGTCAACCAGTAATACCCAGCTCTCAAAATCTTCTTAGTCATAGTATGTCCATTGGCGTGAGTACCGAAAGCTCCTTCATGAATATCGTGCATCAACAAATCCGCTTCTCGCTTATCAACACATCTTAGCAAGACCATGTCATGATTCCTTTTGTACAGTACACTGTTGCTGATGAAGAATTTGGCTGACAATCTTTGCAGAGTCTTCCTATCAAGAATGGAGGCGTTGGCCGGATATTCTTGATTCTTCAGGAAGTTCAAGATGTCATGGAACCAAGGTTTGCCGTCTGATTCTTCTTCAACGGACTGGCAGTATGCAGGCTCAGTCCTCCTTTCAATACTGATTACTGGATCTTCGTTGATAAATCTAACTTGCCACATCGAAGCCAGTGTTGCTAAAGCATCAGCCACATGATTCTCAATACGTGGCACATGGCGAAAAGTTATCTCATCAAAACACTTAATCAACTCCAAAGCATGTGCCTGATAAGGGATAAGCTTTTCGTCTTTTGTCTCCCATTCGCCTCTGATTTGATAAATGACTAGAGCAGAGTCACCCATAACTTCAAGAAAACAAATTCCAAGATCGATTGCAGCTTCCAGACCCAGAATGCACGCTTCATACTCAGCAATGTTATTCGTACACCCAAAATCCAATCTAGCTATAAAAGGGGTGTAGCCACCTTCAGGATTAATCATAACAACACCTACCCCATGCCCCTTGTAGTTGGACGAACCGTCGAACATCATTTTCCACCTGTACTCAGCCCTGGGATCTTCTTCAGAGCTTGACTCTTCACAATCTTTCACCGCCATAATATCCTCATCGGGGAAATCAAACATGAGTGGTTCATAGTCTTCAACTGGTTGATCGGCAAGATATTCTGCGAGAACACTTCCTTTAATGGCCTTTTGAGTGACGTACTGGATGTCATATTCTGACAACAACATATGCCAACGAGCCAATCTTCCTGTTTGAGCGGGCTTCTCAAAGATGTACTTTATTGGATCCATTTTCGAGATTAACAAAGTAGTATGACATATCAGATATTGCCTCAAACGTTTGGCGGCCCACGCTAAAGCACAACAGGTCTTTTCAATCAGTGAGTATCGACTCTCGCTATCAGCGAACTTTTTACTCAGATAATAAATTGCATGTTCTTTCCGGCCATTCTCGTCATGCTGTCCCAAAACACAGCCCATAGATTCTTCCAGGACAGTCAAATACATAAAGAGAGGTCTTCCGGGAACCGGGGGAACCAGAACAGGAGGTTCTTGGAGATAACTTTTGAGTTTCTCGAAAGCCTGTTGACAGTCGGCATTCCACTTTACTGGCTGATTCTTACGGAGCAACTTGAAAATTGGTTCACAAGTAGGAGTCATGTTGGAGATAAATCTGGAGATATAGTTCAAACGGCCCAAAAATCCTCTGACTTGAGACTCAGTCTGTGGAGCTGGCATCTCTTGAATAGCTCGCACCTTATCAGGGTCTACTTCAATCCCTCGTTGACTGACGATAAAACCAAGTAGCTTCCCTGATCTGACACCGAAAGTACATTTGGCAGGGTTCAATTTCAGCTGGTATTTTCGAAGTCTCTTGAACAATTTCAGAAGATGGTCCAGATGTTCCTCCTCACTTTGAGACTTAGCAATCATATCATCCACATATACTATGTATCATATCGTGGAATAAAGTCACCATGGCTCTTTGATAAGTTGCCCCTGCATTTTTCAAACCGAAGGGCATGACTTTGTAACAATAGGTCCCCCATGGAGTGATGAACGTAGTTTTATCTATATCGGCCGGATCCATTCTGATCTGGTTATAGCCTGAGAAGCCATCCATAAATGAGAAGATTGCAAATCGGGCTGTATTATCCACAAGAGTGTCAATATGCGGAAGAGGGAAATTGTCCTTAGGACTGGCTTTGTTGAGATCCCTGTAGTCTACACACATTCGCACTTTACCATTTTTCTTCATCACTGGCACAATGTTAGCTACCCATTCGGGATACTTCGAAACTGCCAAGAAACCTGCATCCAGTTGCCTTTTAACCTCATCTCTGATCTTGAGAGCCATGTCGGGTCTACTTCTGCGAAGTTTCTGCTTTACCAGAGGACAATCGGGCTTGAGAGGTAGTTTATGCACTACTATATCCGTATCCAAACCAGGCATATCCTGATAAGACCAAGCGAACATATCCACATATTCTTTCAAAAGCAGTATTAGCCGTTGTCTGACTTCTGCCCCAAGGGTTGCTCTAACCTTGACCTCTTTCTTCTCCTCTTCAGTACCAAGATTGATGATGTCGACTTGTTCCTCATGTGGCTGAAGATCCGTATACTGATATTCACACATTTCTACCAAGTCATCAGGGACCTCATAGTCCTCCTCATCCTCAGCTTGATAAATAGGTGAGTCAAAGTCAATAGTGAGATTAGGGTCACTGAATACGACGGGTTTGGGATTTATTCTGCATGATAGAGGGATTTATTTTATTAAAATGCACAAAACTCAAATACAAACAGAAAATGTTTTTGTAGTTTTGAAAAGATTGCCATTTTTCTTAAAAGCAAAAGAACAGTAAAATAAAGACAGGGAATTTTAACAAAACAATCACTTTCATTGATTAATAAGAGTTAAAAGCGGTGGTCCATACAAAATAATTCGATAGCCTCGGGCAAAGCTACGGAATTTGAAAACATCAAATAAACAAGCAAATTACTCTGGCATAGGGTACAAAGTAGGGATCTCAATAGCTTCCCAATTACTCAAAGCAGCGTCACACTGAAAAACTAAATTATCGATATCTTCGTCTTCAGCATCTTCAATGACGGCGTGGACCTGTTGTCCTCCACTGACGAACATCTCTTGAATAGTCTTCAGTATTCCCGTGGTTGGAGCAGCTTTTTCCTCAAGAGTTGGTTTGTAACCCAACCCTTGGTACTTTTCTCTCTCTTGGATCTCTACGACTTTGCCCCAGCCTTATGGTATACCATTTTGTAGGGCGGATTGAATGCTCTTGAAGGAAGCGAAAGATGGATCATTGGAGGCCACTGGCTTGTTATCATCAATCATAACAGCGCTTGCTATCTCAAGTGCTTGGAAAGATGTTTCCAAAGCATCTTCATCAGCTTCAATGTACCGGAAGGAGGACAAATTGCTGACCATTAAGTCTTTCTCGCCATGTATGATAACCAATTTCTCTTCAGCTATAAATTTCATTTTTTGATGCAGAGTTGATGTTACGGCGCCGGCCTCATGGATCCAAGGCCTACCCAACAGACAACTATAGGCAGGGTTGATGTCCAAGACCTGGAAAAGGATGTTAAACACTTGAGGACCAATCAAAATAGGCAGCTCGATCTCTCCCATCACTGATCTCCTCGAGCCATCAAAAGCTTTAACAACAAGCGGAGTGGGCCTCATTACAGCTCCTCGGTAGGTCAGTTTCTCAAGGGCTCTTTTTGGTAACACATTCAGGGATGAACCAGTGTCCACTAGAACTCTGGCCAAAGTATCTTCTTGACATTTCACTGACACATGTAAAGCCAGGTTATGGTTCTTTCCTGCCCGCGGCAACTCTTCATCACTGAAACTGAGAGTGTTACAGGCTGTGATGTTGGCGATGACATGGTCAAATTGTCCTGCGGTTATATTTTGGGCCACGTGTGCCTGGGCCAGGACCTTTTGTAGGGCTGCTCAGTGGACAGGTGAATTCATTAGTAGAGACAAGATCGAAATCTTGGATGGGGTCTGATGAAGTTGGTCCACCACCTTATAGTCACTCCTCTTGATGATTCTTAGGAACTCCTCATCTTCTTCCTTATTAATTATCTCTTTTCCTCTGTCTGTAGGGGGTACGGAAACAACGGTTTCTTTGGGCACAGTTTCTTTGAATAAAGGAGTGTACACTCTGCCACTTCGGGTTATCTTTCCCATTCCAACTATGTTTGTCACCTCTTTGGTAGTTCCCACCTCATTCCTTGGAACTACTTCTTCAACAGCGGTTCCCACCTCATTCCTTGGAACCACTTCTTCGCGGGCTTTGTTACCCATAATGTTCTCATAGATCCATGGCACGACTTTAGTTCCTCTGAACCTGAATGGAATAGGTTGTCGAGTATCGTATTGCTTGGTGTGATTGGCGAAAATAGCAATAACAGTCTCCAGATTGTTGAAAACGGGTACAGGTTTGTTGAACACAGGCACCACAGAATCTGACCCAGGCATTTTGAACACAGGCACCTGCTCTCTTGGCTTTGGCAGGTTAAATACAGGCTCGATTACTGCGATTTCATCCCCCTTTCTTTACTGAACACTTGTAGAAATCCTTCATCAATCAAACTCTGAATGTCATTTTGGACCAGCTGACAACCCTTGACGCTAGCATTACAACCCTCATAATTGCTATGACAAGTTCTGACCAACCCAGTTTCGAACAACTTAGCATGGAAGATCTTCATAGGAGTTCTTATCTTTAAAGCATCTCTTAATAACACCTCATTATTCTCATTCTCAACAGCATTGGTGGCTCCATGTGTTGGCAATGGATTGCTCTTCACATTCGGCGGATTATCCACAAAAGACAAGATCTTCTTCTCCACTAAACCTTTTACCACATACTTCAAAGCAAGGCAACCATCCAGATCATGACCCGCTGCCCCTTGATGAAAGGCACACGTAACATTCAGATTATGGAACCTCATAGATTTCTCTGAGGGTGGACCCATAGGTCTAGTGACAATCAAACCTTGTTGAACCAGGGAAGGATACAACTCAGTGTATGTTATGGGTATGGGCGGGAATGAAGGCTTTCCTCCTTGTCCTTTATAAGAAGTGTTTTGCTGAGGAACTTGCGGTCTCGGTTGATATTGTTGGGTATTTGGCACATGCTGATAGACTGGCTGTTGGTAGACTGGCGTCTGTTGTGCTACTTGGTGATTAAAGGTCGGTGTTACAGCCGCTATGTAAGGTTGCTGAGGATAATGAATCGGGTAGATCGGTTGCTGAGAGAAGTTAGGACCTGTCTGCTGTTGGTAGGTTGGTTGTTTCCATTTGGGATTTTTCTCTCTTCCTACCGTGATGGCGTTGGTTTCTCCTTCTTTCTTCTTATGGAAGTTACTGGGAGCCTTCTTAACATTGTTGCCGGTCGAACTGCTTGCAGAACTTATCACTTTCCCATTTTTCAAACCAGCCTCTACTTTTACACCAACTGCAACGATGTCAGCGAAATTGGCATTGACACTGCTAATCATCCTTTCGTAAAATTCTGGTTTCACAGTATCTACAAACCAGTCTGCCAGTTCTTTCTCAGTCAAAGGTGGTTCAACTTGAGAAGCAGTTTCCCTCCACCGTTGTGCATACTCCTTAAAGGATTCAGTGCTCCTTTGGGTCATACTTAGCAATTGTCTTCGGTCAGGGGCCAAATCCGGATTATACTTGTAATGTTTCACGAAAGCATCCATTACATCTTGGAAACAGTGGACCTGAGATTGATCCAGACTTAGGTAACATTTAGCAGCAGCGCCCTTCAGACTATCTTGAAAACAGTGTATCATCAGCTTGTCGTTACGCACATGGGCGGCCATTCTTTGGAAATACATGACCAAGTGTGATCTGGGACAAGTAGCGCCCGAGTACAGCTCGAAATTTGGCAGCTTGAATTTAGGAGGGATCACCAAGTCTGAGACCAGGCACATGTCCTTGACATCAGTGCTGAAGGCGTTACTTCCTTCCATAGCTTTTATCTTCCTCTGCATGGTCTCGACACTTTCTCTTAACCTTTCATTTTGGTCGTCCCCCTCTTCAGATACATCGACATAGTCATAAGGATGGTGATTATGGAAAACAGGATGAGCTTGTGTCTGCACCACTGGCGGAGCAAAGGTGGGAATAACCTGCTGAGCCTCATTAATCAGAGGTACTGTCTGCTGAGTAGATTGAGGAGTTATGGCTCGAATGAATTCGAATGGCATACCCAAAGTAGGGTTCACAACAGGAATGACGGGAGGTTCTACTGCAGGAGTGATGATCTCAGAGACCACAGTGGCCTGGGTATCCATCTTTGCTCTCAAAATGTTGACAGCTTCCAAAAGTTGCCCCATTCCACCTCGTATTTCTGTCAATTCATTGTTGACTCAGTCCATTTCCCCATAAACTTCTGACAACTTCAATCGAGCTTGGGCTCGAGTGTTGTATCCGTGCTTAGGATTCAGTGTGACGGTTCTGAGATAACAAGGCGACATCAGACAAAACCCAAGAGAAAAATGCACATGATATGAGATGATGCATATGAGAATGCATATGAAAATGTAAGCTAAACTATTAAGAGACCAAAGAAATTTTGCAAATAATATAGGCAATGGAACATTTTCAAAACATCTTCTTCATTAAGAAAGTCTGGTAGTTGTTACATTGCGAGCAGAGTATCTTCATGCTCTGAATACAAAAAGTATAGGCACGCCCACAACAGAAAGGAAATAACAACATCATCGAAAAGAAACAACAAAGAAAGAAACAATAACATCAACTTTTAAAGGACTAGAAGTTGGATCCACTGGTGGCTGAGTCCTCCTCTTCATTGATTTTCTTCATAAGCTCCTCAATGCGGCCTTTGATCCTTTCTCTTTCAAAAAACAAGTCGGTCAGAGCATCCACCATCCTCTTTTTGATCTCTGGTGGTGCTTCGTGACGAGGATATGGTTTCCTCATTACCCGAGCTATGTCACGAGACCATTGCAAGTGAGTCTCGGTGATGAAACATTCAGCCCTCCATAATTGCCTATTAATCTGGCGCCAAGCGCGTTCCAGTCGCATTTTCATTTCGAACCCTTCCCTTTCTTCGTAGTACATCATGTGCATCTCCTCATGGGCTGGAGGTCCTTCCCTCATGTGACCTAGCTGGCGGCGAGCAAGGACAGGGTTGTAGTTGATACAACCATTCCTTTCCATTAAGGGTACATTGGGGCAATCCCCACAGCTAACAATCATGGTAATTCCTTCATCCGTTGGGTCATACCATTCGATATCCGTGTGTTTCATCTCCATCAACCTCTTGGACCATATTTTACAGTCTTCAACATCCCAGAAAGCCGGAGTCTTCGGGAGGTAAGAGACGAACCATTTGTAGAAGAGGGCCACACAGCAAACGATTGTCCCACAACCCCTTGAGTATCTGGTCTGGATCGAGTGATAAACATCCGCAAGCAAAGTAGGAACTGGATTGTTGATTGCGAATATTTAGATGGCCTGGACATCCACAAAATGTTTGGCATTTGGGAATAGAAACAAGCCGTAGATTATCAGAGCTAAAGTTGATTCAAACAAGGCTTCATTTCCTCGGTTCTTGAAATAAAGGGCTTTTGCTAGCAAGAACAAAGCAGGGAGTCCGTGTCGCCCTCCTTTGACGGTCAAATTAGATTAAATGTCTGATACTCTAATCTTTGTAGCCATGGCAATTTCTTTAACGGATGGCATTGCCTCAATCCCAGAGAAAATTGGGGCTTCCCTGATGGGGACCCCAATCATAGCAGAGAATTCTTCCAAGGTTGGAACCAGCTGGAATTCGGGGAATAGGAAGCAATGGTAGGCCGGATGGTATAGCTGAACCAACACTTCAAGGGGCCCTTTTGTTACTGGCATTCTCATTAGTGGAAGAAGGCACCCATACTTATCAGCAAAATGGGAAGGGTCTGCAACTCTGTCACCCAACCACAACAACTGGTCGAGCTCAGGAAGCTCAAAAGAGTAAGGCCAAACATTCTTTCCTGAGGCGTCCATGTCTACAAAATCTGTAAAACAAGATTAGTACCTTGACAGTTTAGAAAGAAATGCGAAGATGCAAATGCGATTGGTTTTAAGGAACTCAAGAAAGACAATTTTCAAAACAAGCCTCATTTCATTAAATATTGAGAAGAGTTTACAACTTGGATAATACATCTCAAAAAGGCTCAAAATACAATAAGACAAAAATAACAACTAGTCCTAGAAGAAAAAGCAACCCTATCTAGGAGTGTCCTGCTTCACGCCTTCTCTTCTGTCTCTTCAGCTCTTGATTCTCGAAGATCAGCTTATCAACAATCCCTTTCCAAGCACCAGACGTCGGGGGAATACTGGCATACTCATGAGTGCTAGCAGTGGGCTTTGTGCTAGAGAAAAATAAATTCTCCTGCGCCAAAGGTTCATCAATAACGCGTTTTTCAAGCCACTCGATCAAGTCATCCTTCTCCTTCATCTTCTCCTTCATTTCTTCTTGCTCGATGCAAACGGTATGATATTTCCACTCCCATGTGTCCCTCTCAAGCTTCATCCTGGCAAGATTTTCTTGATATTCTTCCATGCGCTCAATAGGAATAGCAGACGGAGACGCAATAGTCGGCTGCTGAAGTATCTTGGGAATATAGGGCATCTTGAGGTCATGGGCTCGAGATCGAACCCACTAAAGGTATGGCTCCAAAGACACACAGTTTCTCTTCCCCAACTCTTCCTTGGTACTTTCGTGGAACTTATCCCAGCACACCAAACTCCACTTTTGGTCTCATCATTGGCTTCTTTGTTAAGATAAAAGAAACCGGACACATGGATACTCTTAGGTTTTTCTTTCATCGCAAATCCAAATTGGCGTCTGGCCAGAACAGGACTATAGTTAATTCCACCATGAATACCGAGGAGTGGCACGTTAGGAAATGGCCCACAACTATTAATGTATACATTCTTGTCATAAACCAGGTCGTACCAAAAGATGTCGTGGTGAGTAAGAGAGATGATCCTCTGAGACCAACGAAGTTTGTCAGGGTTGTCTCAGAATTCAGACGTACGAGGCAAATGAGTGATATACCACTGGTAAAGCAACGGTGCACAACACAAAATAGTCCCTTTTCCTCAAAGAGTCCTATGGTGGATGGAATGGAGGGCATCACCAAGTAATGTAGGCACAGGGTTTCTACTAATGAAGATCCTGATAGCATTGATGTCGACAAAATCTTCCACATTAGCGAACAAGACCAGACCATAGACCAATAGAGCAAAGGTTGCTTCAAAGGCAGCAATACTGTTTGCATTGAAAAATTGACAAGCTTTTTCATACAAGAACTTAGATGGGAGTCCTTTGATGCCATCCTTGGTGGTAATGTGGGGCTTGACTTCTAACGCATCCAAGTGAATACACTCGCCAATCTCTTTTGGGGTAGGAATTTTCTCTTGACCGCTGAAAGGTCTTTGTTTCTTCACAGGTAAGCCGATCCAATGAGAGTACTCTTCCAAGGTTGGAACCAGTTGGTAATCCGGGAAGGTGAAGCAATGATAGAGAGGATCATAAAATTGGACCAAAGTGTCAAGGATTTCTTCCTCCATTTTAGTGTTGAGAAGGCTAACCAATCTTCCATACTGCTTTCGGAAACTTTCATGTCCGGTCACCAAGGTTGCTAACTTCTTCAGCTTTGCCAATTTGGGCTTTTGGAAATTGAACTTCTTAGTGTTCCTCTTCTCAATATCCATGATGCCTATGATTTTCAAAGAAAAATATGACTGAGTTCCTTAAAACCAATGAGATGGATGCAATGGGATGTATGCAATGCGCAAACAAAAGCAAACATATGTACACAATCACAGCACACAAGCCTTAGGTTTTGAGGTTTCTTGAATGGAGTCATGGTCTACCCATCCCAACAAGGTGTGGACTATAGGTTCATCAATTGTGGAACAGGGTTCTAAAAGTTCCCAGAGTCTACGTAAATCCTTCGGATATTATCGGCCCATGTAACTACTTACATGGGTTAATAATATTCTCAAGATAAACTCGTCTGAGTGTAGTATCGCGTGACAACTACTCGGGACTGGCTCCCTCATAGCCACCGCACTACATCTTAAAAGGCCAAGTGGGGTAAAGGTAACTACGGTCCTCAGAATCCCTGGCTCCCAATTGAAAAAGTAATATCAATGCGACTTCTCACATCAGACATCAACAATCCCAAAGGGCCTCATCTGAGTGTGGTCATCATATGTTATAGATTGTTAGTACTACTGCCAACAACCGACTATTGATTACACCACGATCTTATCATATTTGTGCACTCAAGTCCGGGTTAGGACTTATCTCACCACTCAATAGTTCCATGCCCACAAAAGATCTCAACCAAGGCATATACAAGGAATATATACAAATATAGCAAACAAGCATGAATAGCACAAACAAAAGCAAGGTGGGTTTAACCCTCAAAAATTGAATCTCCCCAGTGAAGTCGCCATTTCTGTTGCGGTGAAAATCGGATAACAAATTATTAATTAATTTGCATCATTTTCTTTTACAACCGACTTTGATTTATCCAAAGGAAAGGTTCAAGATCGTTAAAAAAACCTAAAGGGGGGAGATCTAAGGTTCGGGGGTTGGTTATACTAAGGGGAGGTATTAGCACCCTTAACATCCGTAGTACTCTACGGGAACCTCTTGTTTAAGCTTGTGTTATATTATGTGTGTTTGCTAAGGGTAAGGTAAAGATGTTGTTAATGACTATGAGGTCAAAGGTTAGATGGCTATGACACCAAGGTGATAATGAGCTATCTATGACTATGAGGTCAATAGAGAGACTTTGTGACTATGAGGTCAATGTTGGAAGGTGGCTATGAGGCCAATGGAGAGGGCTATGACTATGAGGTCAAAGTTTTGTTTATGATTATGAGGTCGAAGGTTAAAGATGGTTCCATGACTATGAGGTCAAGAGAGAGAGAGAGTCCTATGACTATGAGGTCAAAGGATGGTAAATGAGCTTTCTATGACTATGAGGTCAATATAGAGACTTTGACTATGAGGTCAAGGTTGGAGAATGGCTATGAGGCCAAAGTTTTGATTATGACTATAAGGTCAATGTTGAATAAATTGCTCTATGAATATGAGTTCAAGAGGGGTCCTATTGGCTATGAGGTCAATATGGGAGGTTGCCTAAAACTATGAAGTCTAGGTAACAATGAGCTTTCTATGATCTTGAAATCAATAGAAAGACTTTTCCTTTGGAAGGTAAGGGGGAAGTAACATCTTATAAATAAGAGTTACAAATAGTTGAAATATGATGGGACAGTAAGAGTTCAATAAAGCCGAATAGTAATCATATAATCATGAAATAGACTCAAATATGAATATAGCAAACAGAGAGTAAGTGATCATGTAGTAAACACATGCAACTAGCAAACAATGATCATTCAAACATGAAATGAACATAAATGTAGACTTATCAGATAGTGAGTGCAAGTGGTCATGCAGTGAACATATAAGGCAGAGGGGCATTCAACAATGGGACCAAGTGCATATGCAATTTAGCATCAAAGAGCAAAACAGAAAGCATTGCATAATAAGATTTTGCTAAAGTCGGGAACGAAACTTTACAACTCAAGCATATTTCATAGAAACTCAATTTACAATCAGTGGTCACCTTATTAAATCATATGATTTCAAACAGAGAACAAAAACAACCAACATTCTCATGATAGGGTTTGGTTAAAGTCAATGACAGTGCTTTCAAGAATCACACCAGTATTTTCAAAACTCTTTTAAAATCAGTGGACACATGCATCCACAAGTGTAGCAGAAAAGGTTTTCTTATAGTTTGAAAACAAATACATTTGGAATAACTTAATCAAACTGAAACCAAAAAAACAAACAAACTTCATGGTGATACAGTTTCGTCTAAAGCCAGTGAATAATTCTCAAACAAACTTTCACAAATTTATAAAATGGTCCTGAGAAAAATCCTCTAATCGTTTTTTAGAAAAATGACTCATTTAGGAAAAAGTGAGGATTAAGGAGAGTTTAGTCACATTTATTTTTATTGTTATTAGGTAAAATGAAAAAACAAATAACAAATAAAAAAACAAAACAAAAAACAAAAACAAAAAAAAGAAAGAGTGGCGGGGGCCATATGAAAAGTGGCTGGCGCCACCATTGTGAAAGGTGGCTTGCGCCACCTGTGTGTGCAAAGGGAAGGTGGCTTGCGCCACCCTTTGTGAATGTGTGGGGTGTGGCTAGCGCCACCCCTTGTGTGTGTGTGTTGGGTGTGGCTTGTGCCACCCCCTTGTGTGTGTGTGTGTGTGTGTGTTTTTTTTTTACGTGGTGTTTTTTAATATTTCTATTTTTGCATGCACATTTTATTATATTTTCATTTTAAAAAACAAGATGGCGGACGCCATATCTTCATGTGGCGAGGGCCACCAAAATCTCCTCTTATTTATTTTCAGTTTTTAAACGGAAACGAATATAAACCAGTTACGATTAACAGAATAAAATGAAGCTAAACATGTTAATGATTTATTTTCACAGAAACAAACAATAATCAAATGATAATAATATCACGACATGATAGCAGCATGAAACAGATTGACCATGGATTCATACAAACATGATGATAACTATAATGACGACATGGTGTAAACATAAAATGAAAACATAAGGAGGTAGGATAATACCTAGTGGAGTACGTCCACTGCTTCTTCACAGGCGAGTGTCTCTGGAGATAGTGGATGCTTTCCTCCCTTGACTGCTACAGAATCAATTTCTCAGCACGAATAAGAACTCGTGGTGGTTAAAGTGATGGAAGTTTGGAGTGTTTACGGGAAGGAAATGAAAAGGGTAAGTTCTTGCAAGACTTGAAGATGACTTGCAGAACTTAAAAAAATGGGCAAATGAAAAGGTTTTGATGAGTTTCTTGGTTTTCTCTCGGGTTTTTGTTGTGGTGTGTTTCTGGGTTACAGAGGAAATGAAAAGTAGTGAAGTTCTTGCAAGTTTTGGAGTGTTACTTGCAAGATTATGGAGGGAGAAGTTAGTGAGAAATTCTTGGCCATTTCTGGTCTGTTCAACAAGGAAGAAATGAGCTCCTTTTATAGGCCAAGCAAAGTGGATCCGGGTCTTGGGTAGCTGGTTTGTCCACAGGATAAAGGATTAGGGTTTGTATGGTCTGCTGAGTAAAGATTTAGGGTTTGTCTGCATCAATCCTTAGCCGTTGATCTTGGTCAATCACCATGCTGGACAAGTGCAGCGGAGGAGGTGGTGGCTTCAGTCTGTTACTTTCACTTTTTAGTGGTTATTCCAAAACCACTTTTGATGTGCCATGAGAGAGAAAGTAAAAAAAGGAGTAATAATTTGAATTTTGAATATGAATTCTCTGCTCATGCATGCAGGTCTTCCATGCTGATCCTCTTTATTTCACTAATTCAATATGGTATCTCAACGTCATTTTGATTTCAACAGTAATGGGTGAGCTTAGAAGAGTAATACGTAGTGACTTCACAAGACTTGTTTCTGAAGCAAAGCATCTTCAGCATTTTCAACTAACAAATGGCACATGGGCTTAGCTAAATGTACAAGGCCTTGTTACTTAATCCATACGGGAACAAAACTTGGACTTTTCACACCTTAAGGCCTTTGATCCAAATGACATCTTTTTGGGCTCAAAAGAAATTTGAGACATACCACATGCCCATGACCGAAAACACTTAGGATATTGCAAAATTAAATCCTCCCATGGCACCACTTTGATATGTCACACTTTGATGAATATTCACCTCCATGAAAAAAATCTTGCACTTGTGAGAAAAAATCTTTAAGGCCCAAAAATGGATTTTAAGGATGTTTGTTATCACATGGCATGATTTCTCAAGATTTGGGATCACACTTCGCTTAACATGAAAGGCAATGGTTGACTTGTCTTGGTGAAACATTTGATTTCTTGTTGAAAAAGTCTTCTTGGATGCATGTAGATTCAAATGGTTGCATTTGGCCAAAAGATGTCTTAGGGAGACCTTGCTGTCTTTGTGTAAATCCTATCTTCCACAATGAAAAGAAGTAACTTGCAACAAGAAATGGTTAGTTAACAATGCATACATGCTTGAGGTCTAAATGCGGATGCAAGAAAAATATGACATCTAAGGGGTAAAATTTGGGGTACAACATGTGCAGTTGTATTTTACCCGGAGAAGGAACTTCGAAGGTTATCCTTCCAAGTACGAGTAAAAATTAGGCGTTCCGAAATTAAGCATGTAAGTTGGATCGTTTATGAAACGGAAAGAATAATAAAAATGGATTCAATTGAGAAGCGTGGCATGTCCTTTGGGGGTGTGTGTACGTGTAAAGTGTTGTAGGTGGATTGGGGAGTAGTATGGAAACTCACAATTTCGCTTTGAATGGTTTAAGTTTTGATAAGTGGTGATTCGCGTATGAATGAAGTTTCGTGATGGTGTTACGTGTGATTGGTTGAGATCTCGTGTCAACAAGGAATCTTGAGTAAGTTGGAAAACCCGTAAAAAGAATTGATATGGAGCGTGGTAACTAGAAACGAAAGTTGTTAAACTACCTCGTATATATTGCTTCGATTCTAGAATGATTGGAGTTGTATATGTTATGGTTGTAACAGTATAACTCATGTACCTTTATCGTCTAGAGAGTGTTGGACAGAGGTTAAGATATTGTGTGTGGGCAAGGAAATTTTTCTACCATAAGACGTCAATAAGTTTCTTGTACTGTTGGTTAATAAGGATCACAGTGGATAAGTGTGTTTCTCTAGGGACTGTTAGTTACCTAGTAATGTTTGAGAACCCGTGGTGTTCCACTGTTAAAATTGGATTGCATAGTGGAAGGTGACAGATGAAAGAGTTCAGTCAGACTAATAAGGATTAGAATGATTGTCACTTATAAGTATGGAAATAAGAAGAACTTGTCCTAAGCATGTTATTTTGGTGTGATACGAAAGAGATGAATTATCGGATGTGATAAGTACAAGTGGGACTGGTAAGAAGTCGTTTGACTATTTGTGAAGTGGTTTTGAATGTTGAAGGCTTAATAAAGGATAGTTGTCGGTAATTGCATGAAGGAAAGGAATCACCGAATTATCTCATGAAATTTTATGAGTGTTTGTTATCCTAAACCAAGATAAAGTGTTACGGTTTTGTTTGTGACTCAGTAAAGGAGTATGGAATGGTACATTCTTTCCGAAGGTAGAATGTGACCAAGTCTTTTGCATGAAACAACAGGTGAATTGAGGAAAAGACAAAGTTAGAAGTTAACTCGATATTGGAATAAGAGTACGACTAAGGACGTGGAGTTGATAATTTGTAAAAATACGGATTTTGATCTGTGAAGTCAAGTTGGAATTTGAGTATGTCAGAATTTGAACCGAAGTAAAGTTGAGTGTGTAACTGAGACAATGATATAAGTTGTGGTTATTGTTGACTAGAGAAAATTCGGGGGAGAATTTCAATTTTAGGGGGGGGGGGAGAGTGTAATACCCCATATTATTTAAATGCTCAATTGGATATCAGATATGATCAGATGAGAGTCTGTGTGCTCTATCTTGATCAATTAGAATAATGGAATTCTTAAGTATTGTTAATTGGGATCAATATAGCAACTAATGAGCTCTAAAGAGATCAATTATTTTATTAAAGAGACGGTTTAATATTTATTAGTTCAAGAGAGTATTCTAAGGTAACTCTAATAATTGATCAATTGGGTTGAGATGATAAAATATCAATTGGAGATATTTTACCTTGTTGGATTATATTATATAATAAGTATATATATATATATATATATATATATATATATATATATATATATATATATATATAAGAAAAGAAAAGAAAAGAAAGAAAAGATAGTAAGAGAAGAAGAAGAGAAAAAGGGGAAAGAAGAGAAAGAGGAAGAACTTGAGAAGGAGCCATGGATCATCATCAATTCATCTAATCTTCTTCAGACTCCTCTTCGATTATTAGGTGGGTTCTAGATAGACACCTTAAGTTCTAGAAATTCTTGATATTGAACTTAGGTTAGGTTTGAGAGAAAATGATTAAATGGATAAATCAATGGAATCTAACGGATGAATTTCGATATAAGTTGCATGGTGTAGTTGTAATATGCATGTGCTCAATTGAAGATACTTGTTTTAATGTTTAGAAATGATCTGGTGTGGAAAGGGTGAGTTTTGGAGTATTTTGGAACCCTAAAAACACAGAAAAAGAATTATGTTTATGATGCGTTTCACCAGGCGAATTTTGAAGCGCCGGGCGAATCAGGTTTCGTTGCTGCTTCGCTGGTCGAAGTACTGGCAAAGAGGAATTCTCCAGGCGAAATCCTTAATCGCCAGGCGAATCTGGCAGCTTTTCAATGTTTTCTTTTCTTTGAAAATCCATAACTTTTGATCGGTAACTCGGATCGAGACGTTCTTGGTAACGTTGGAAAGCTATGACGATCCTCTACCCAATAAAAAGTGAAAATTTGGGGTATGATGTGGGATTAATTATTTAGTTGAAAAATAAGGAAAATAATGTTATGTGATATGTTTAGAAATTGATATCTTTTGGATCATAAGTCCGATCGCGGCAAAATGATAGCCGATGTAAAGCTGTGAAATATCCTACGGGATAAAAGTGAAAAATATTGATTTTCGATACCCGATTAAATGAATCGGAGGGAACCCGAAAGTGATGTTTTATGTGATGAATCATTATATGTGACTCTATTATACAATTGTAATATGCTTTTGTATAACTTGTGAAAGAATTATTATATGTAATTCAAAATGTGTAATTGTAATATGCTTTGCCTAATATTAATGTTAGACCTGATTGAAAGAATATGCATGTTAAAATATGGAATAGAAAGAGTGAGGAAACGTTACCCCATAACAACATGATAGTGGATCCTAGTGATGGCTAGGAAATTGTTGAATAACATAATGACGATGCTCGTGCAAGAGAGGCTGAGGCGTGTGTCTATTACCGAATGATATAGAAAGAATAAGACACTAGTATGGAACACGTGTAATTGTTATGTTTTATTGATAAGGCATGAGAGGCCTAAAGGCTTATGTGGCCTAGAATTGTTGAATACAATTATGGTTGTATGTGAAATCACGTAATCGTAACCATTGCCCTTGAGAGGCATTAATGAGTCTCCAGCTCCTCTGAAATGCAGGCACAATTTCTTCGCAAGTTTGATTCCCAATATTATAGTACGAATGGAACCTACGGGTAGAGACTTGTGATGGAAGAGAGGCAATGTGAAGTGACGAATTAAGGAGATAATGTGTCCCTTAATTCCGAATCCATTTCGTATGCCAAGTAACTACAAGGATCCATGACTCGGGTCGACTTCTAGACGTAGAAGCTGATGGGAAAAGGGGATGCATTGGTAAGATTACCGATTAGTGATAAACTTTTGAGTTAACGGACTCAATAACGTGTTTCCATATAGTGTGAGATTGTGAACTCAAGGTCATTTTCCCTTCCCCTTTACTTGAGTTAGGATTTGGCTAGAACCCTGTAAAGCCGAGAGAATCCATAAGATAGGGAACTCACTGAGATTTGATGTATCTCACCCCACTATTGTTGATTATTTTCAGGAGGTATTTGCAGGTTTGATTTACAAGAGGAGCTATGCTTGGATGTTTCAAGAGAAGTTTGACTTTAGTATTTCGCTGTGTATTTGTTGTATACAATTGAGGATCTTGTATATTGATCTTAGTTTTTATTGTTTTGGCTAATTTCCATGCCTTGTACCATAGATTGTGTTTATGTTTTAGAAATGGCCAAGTATGTGAATTACACCATTAGGCACTTATGATGGTGTCAGTGCCAAACAAAACACTTGTATGGTATTATTGTAGATAAATATTATACGGGGCATTACAGTTGGTATCAGAGCAGGTCGTGTCCTCGACCTAGCCTTGAAACATCATAAGTAAATCTATTCCTACCTCTTAAGTGTGTCTTGCCAGCATGAAACTTAATATCATACTATGTAGTGTTGGGTCTGATCAACCTAATACTATGTATGTGATAGGTAGAATCATGGTTGAGCGACCACGAGGACTCCGAAGTGTTGTCAAAACTTGTGCTGTGAGGGTAGGCTTAAGCCAAGAGTTAGCAGTAATGAGTTTTGGACAGCTCAGTTGAGATCTTAGTAGAAGTTGTGCTTTGGGTATCACAAAATTAAAGAGTGATGTGTTGTTCAAGTAATCCTTTGGAAATGAAGGAGTTTGAAAGTTAAGAATCTCTAGCGGGCGATTGGTTAAGGTATTGAGGAATATGTAAAATTGCTAGTGGAGCTGGATTGACCACTAGTATGGATAAGGATTTCAAGTAATCTCATTCCGTGAAAAGAAAAGTTGTTTTGTCGAATGTGTGATGTAAGGTCCGGAAGTGAGATAATTATTGGTGTTTTGTTCTAAGGTTGCAATGGTATCTTAAATGGACGAGAGTACCCTAGGGAATGTGTTCGGAACAATATCTTCCAACTGGTTAAAAGCTGGGAGTTAAGGACGTTCGACTTTTATGGGACCTTAAAGTAGTAGAGAAGCGTGTGAAGAAACACAAGGCTGTGTTTACATGCTTCAAGTGAAACAAGTATGTGTCGGACGAAGAGTAGGAGATAAGTTGCGTATATTTAGTTATGAAGAGAGATTAAGTTCGAGATAGTACATCGGGATTTTTTTCTGTATTCGATGAGAGACCAACTTGGAATTTGGAAATGTTAAATTACCCAAGGAACCGTATAAGGTATTGTGTTGGAGAAAGAATGAGCTTCATTTAGTAACAGAAAGTGTAGTGATACGGACTAGAAAGAGTTTGTATTAAGAAACAGAGTAAGTACCTTGGATTCAAGGAAATTGTAGTATGGTGATTTTATTTTTTGGACCTAAGAGGATTACAATGGAGTTTTAAGGTGTTGATGAACCTATAGTTAAAAAAGTGTAATCAAAGATGGTTCACCCATGAGGACCCTAGTGGTATGACGTGGTGAGAAAAGTTACACTTTGGTATTAAGAACGAGCGTACACTAGTGCAAAAAACACATTTTAAATCATACATTTTAAATCATATGATATCCACTTGATTTAAAAACCTAAAAAGTAATGATACGGAGGCTGCATTTTTAGTGAATAGAATTTAAATCAATTTACCTGATTTAAATATAATTTTTTATAATAAAAAAGAAAATAGTTGTCACTCTTCTCCACAAAAACGTAAAAGATTCCCTCTATTTTCATTTCACAAAAGCGCCAAACATTACTCTCTGAATCCTTTTCCTTCTCTCACTCGGTGGCAAACACAAACCCTAAACGCACATTTTCTTTCAACTGGTTAAGCTTTGTTTCACTTTGTTAACGCTGAAAAAACTACTTATCTTCCACCTCCGCCGCCGCGTGCTCCGTCGTCAATGCCTCCTCCTCCTCCACCGCCAATGAGTCCGAATTTGAGTTCTTATACTTGGACTTCCGGGACAGGTTCATCTCCTTTTCCTCCTCCTCCTCCGGTGATGTCCTCCGGTTGGGATTTCTGGGATCCTTTCATGCAGCAGCAGCAACCTTCGCCTCCTTCGTCGAGGTCGGCTACCGAGGTAGAGTGGGAAGCTACGACAACTACTGGCTCTGAGGTGGTTGTGATGGCTGGTGGTGCGGCGGTGAGTATGGCGACTCCGTCGTCTAGTGTGGTGGGGTTTTCTAAGGAAACGCCTAGTGAGCTTGCAATGGTGGTTTCTAGAAACAGTAAAGATCTGGTTGAAGTTATCAAAGAGCTTGATGATTACTTTCTCAAAGCTGCTGATGCTGGTTCTCATGTTTCATTTCTGTTACAAGTTCCAACTTCTGGTTTTTCTGATTATAGTAAAGCAAGTAAGTTTCACATGCATGTCACAAATTTTGAGTTTTTTTTTTGTTGAGTCTTTAACCTCTCTGAGATTTGAAATTTTGGGCTATTTTTGTTGAGTGAAGTGTTATTCAATGAAGCAGACAAATTTCCTTTTTTCTTTATTGTTAATTACTTTGTGTTGTTTTTGTTCAACATTCATGTTGGTGTTTCATGTTTTTGAATTTTGAAGGTTGTGTTCAACATTCATGTTCGAATTCCTTTCAATAGTTCCAAAAGTGTTTGTTTCAAGCACAAATTATAGGTACCGATACGATTTGTTTTATAAATTTCCTTTTCAAAATTTTCTATTTCAGTTGAAATCCCTTTCAGTAATTTGGTAAGAATTAAGGCTTGATGAAATCTTATTTGGATGCAATGCAATTGAATGAGATTCAGTTTAGTGAATCTGTTATGATCTGAATCGCATTTCTATTTCAGTTAAAAGGATCAGGCTGAAAACTTGATGATTGTTGATCTTATAAGAAATGACCACCGCGTCGCCACTCTCCTCCTTCTCCCTCAACCTCGTTGCATAAAGCCGTCACTATTGCAAGTATCCGACCTCATTGCGCAGGCACTGCAATTTCTCTAAGCTCGTGCTCCTTCTCCAATGGACTCCGAAACAGCGATATCGCAGGAAATTGATGCTTTAGAGAGGTAATGTTTTGTTTATTTGTGTAATTACAAAATTGATTATAATAGTTGTTGTTTATTAGGGTAATATTATTAGCTGTTGCTATTTCAATTTCAGATACTAACAACTTTGTGTTGTTGATCGTTGTTTTGTAGCTACCTTGTTTGCTTCATGTATCAACAAATTACATCATTAGTTTCCTCCATTTTGAAATGCTTGTGCCATGATAGAACCATTTCATCTCTAGATATGCTTGAATCAACTACTATGGTCGAACTCGTTTGGGTATTCAACACTCCTCGCATTTCCATTTTTCTCATAATTCAACGTGAAAAGAAATTCATCATTAGATACCAGATCACTAATTATCATGAATGTGTGGCCTTCTGATACCAGATATTTTAATCAATTCGGACCGTATTCCTACCCAACTTCTTATTAGGTATGCTCATTAATTTTTTCACAATTTACATTGATTTTATATACTAATGTTCATTTATTTCTTCAAGTTCTTCCCATTAGTACTTGTTTAAGATGCACATTATGTAATGTTTGTTTCGTCTATTTTGTAACGTGTTTGATTGTCTTTTTTTTATTCTTAGCCTTGATGAGAAATGATATTCATATTTTGAACATGTAGCTTATTCATATGATTCTGCATTATGAGCTTGCTTGCAGGAGCCTGAGTTTTCCATGTTTACAGTTCCTTGCTACCAGGACATAGCAAATACCCTATTGGAAACAAGCAAATACCCTATTTAGGCCCGCACCTTCAAATATGTCCTCCCCACTCTATTTTTTGTGGGATTTTGCAGAGCGGGGCTATACAGGGCGTGCACACCCGTTTGCCACAACACAATGGAAGGAAACAGAACATGACAGAAAAATTGGGAGCACCAGAGAGTGGAATGTTGCATCTGGACGATATAAATGGTTGCAGGCACAATTATTTGGGCGGTGAAGGTTGTTCGCTACAGCTGGTTTTGAACGAGGCTGCTTGAGCAGTGGTTCATGAGGCAGAGGAAGTTTAGTTTCTCATTTTTGGAGGGTGATTTTGTGGTAAGACTCAGCGACTTGCTTTTTACCATTTTAGCTTCTATTTACTTTTCCTTCTAGTTTTATGCTTCTTAAAATATACTTTTTGGATTAAATTTGCTCCTAGTGTTTTTGCTTTCTCGAATCTTACTATCAGTGAGGCAAATAGGGTAACTTTAAGCATTCAGCATAAATACTAGTCCTTAAGATTTTTCAACAATAGTAACAACAGAACATGTTGAATGAATGATTGGTTTGGAGTTTAGGTATCTATCACTTGTATGTTAGGAATTTAGGATTTAGTATTGGCATTTTGTCCAAACAATCACTATAGGCTATTACGAACTGCTTTTATCCTTTACTTTCGCCAATCATATTTATTATTCTCTTTACTTTTCACTTTCTATTCCCTTCCCTTTGTTTTCGCTTGCTTACTTTCTTTTTAAAACGAAGCATCACATTAATAATAGAACTAGACTATTTGCAAACTAACTCTTGATTAGGTAATACTCATCAAGTTGAATTTGAACATCACAAAACAAGCTATGAGGCTATTTTGTTTTCCACCTAAGAAAATCATGTCATAGTATTAGTAGCACAATTTATTTATTCAGAAAATGAAATCATGCAAGTATATTCTATTAAACCAACTGTGTTGAATAGTGGTTACTAGATTGTTCTTTTATTTTGTATATCTCTTAGATAAGTGTCTCTTCTTAAAAAGAAGAACATACAGAGATATGACACTGGTAATTTATATTACTATACTCCATATTTTGAGTTCAATTATCCTCTGTTTCTCTAAACTAAAGCATCATTTGTTTTCTCTTTTTTTAATAGCCATTTATTTTCTTTCGAAAAATAGATTTATTGGCTACTTTGACAAACGTATCACCAATTCAAACATACACTTAGGTTGTATCAGTTACTTGTATTTGAGTGAAACTTTTTATATTATTAAGATTTCAACCCCAATGCATGCTACTTTTATTTTAAATAAGTTAAGATATTAAAATGACATGGTTATTAATTGGATCTGATAAGCATAGATAGTTTGATTTAGGAAATAAGTGTAGTAGACTGTGTGAAAGCTGCATTTGTTGGTGGTTCGATGACAGGTGCACCAAAGTTGAGATCAATGGAACTTCGATAGGAGCTGGATGGGCAATTATTGCTATGTCAAACCCAGAAGACGAATATGAAGAGATAATCATGAAAACAAAAGCACCAGCAAGCACTGTGTTAGATTATGAATAGAGATCCATCAATTTTGTTCTTTTTTATCCATATTAATAAAAACATTTCACAAGAAAATCCATCAATTTTGTTCTTTTTTATCCAATGGTTACTAATTATGTATTATTTATAATTTTGTGTACAATATTTATTATTTTAAGTGATAATATTTGTAGTAATTTTAAGTCTTTGGTCATGTGATGAAATTTTGTGTTATTTATTATTTAGGGTTTAGGGTTTATAATTTTGTATTATTTATAATTTTGTGTACAATATTTATTATTTTAAGTGATAATATTTGTAGTAATTTTAAGTCTTTGGTCATGTGATGAAATTTTGTATTATTTATAATTTTGTGAACAATATTGTGGAAGAAACAAAAGAAAAATAACAACTAGAAAAAAATGACATTGTACTTTTAAATCGAATGACTTGATTTAAAATAGTATTACTAAATCAAGTGAACTTTTTTAAATTTGAGATTTTAAATTGGATTATAAAGATTTAAAAACTTTCATTAATTTTTGAAGTTTTTTTAAATGTGTCAAACTGATTTAAATAAACACTTTTAAATCAGACTAACTGATTTAATATAATATTTTAAATCGGATGATACTTGATTTAAAATCCAAAAACTTTCTAAATTGGTTGAAATTAAATCAGACCATCAACCGATTTAAAAAGTCATTTTTAACCGATTTAAAAAGTACTTTTTGTACTAGTGGTAGTGGTAGCACCGTGGTAACAAGTGTTCGTGGTGGATTCTTATTCTTGAGAGAAGTGTGATGGGACGTACTCCGTGGAACAGTGAATATTGTATTTTAAGAAGTAAGATTGTGGTAAAACAATGAGAAGCAAATAAGGACTTATTACGGAATCAGCGTAATTCATGGAATGATCTATACCGGAAGAGTTTTGTAAATAGTTTATGAGAATTGTTGGTTGCGAATCTTTCGTTAAGTGAATTAGGTGTAAGTATGGGGTGCAATGGATAGTGAAAGGTAAGAAATTCAGGTTAGTGTGTACGAAGTGATGGAAAGGTTCTTCAAGAGGATGTATTGCCCCGATTTATTTGCAATATAGAGAAACTCCTGCATTTGTGAATAATCAGAATAATTGGAATCTACCTTTTGTTGGACCAAGGACGTAGTTGTCTTAGTTGTCACCAAGAGATTCAAGTGAGAGAACAGGGTTGTATGCTTGATATGAGATGTTCATCATTTTTGTAGTACTGTGTGATGGTTGTGTGTTGAATTTTGCTTATGGACGAATCAAGTATGAGTGGTGGTTGAAACCCTATAATGTCGTCATTATTGGCTTTCATCTAGCGTAGTTGTATGAGCTGAGAAGGAATTATCCCGCCAACAATTCGTCGAGTGACTGCGACAGAATTTGGAATTTCGCCTTGTCACTTGGTTAGAGTGTGTCGTCTGAATGTTTTAACTTTGTTCTGTTTTACCTCGAGTGTATCATGGTTGGTGAATGTTATATAAGTTAAAGAGCCACAAGTTGAAAATGATATTCCAAGATAGAGCAAGACAGATTGATGGTTTTGGGTAGGGATGGCTTTGAATTAAACGAAATTGTTTATTTTCAGCTTCTGCAGCCGTGTTATCCGTTTAATACAATGGGGTTAACCGATTAACACGTGCAAGGATAGTGTTTTGTACTGAATCTTGAGGAATTAACCGATTAGCTCAAATGGTTAATCGATTAACATGTGTGTAAATTGGGAAATCCCTTAGGAACCATCATCTGTGTTTTGTTACCTCATGTTGCTCCGAGTGGAGAGTATTGTGTGAATGAAAGACGGGATTGTGTTTTGAAATCGGAATTTGTGCAAAGGTGTTGCGTAGTTGGCCATTTGTTCAGACAACAAGAGAGTTGACTTTGGGGAATAATCTTGTGAATTGTGTTGAGTATGAGAAAGTCTTAAGTGTATTGTCATTATTACCGTTGCGAGTCTTAAGGACGAAGTTAGAGAATACTCACGAAGTATTGATCTCGTAAGAAATAGTTCGGTGCGTAATTGGTGTTATTAAGATATGAGCGATTGGTCAGAGTTAATAAACGCTATCTTCCGCAATTTCATGGTTTTGGATTTAGACTGCGAGAGTGGTACCAGTTGTGTGCAGTTGTGTTTTACCCGGAGAAGGAAATTCGAAGGTTATCCTTCCAAGTACGAGTAAGAATTAGGCGTTCCGAAATTAAGCATGTAAGTTGGATCGTTTATGAAACGGAACGAATGAGAAAAATGGATTCAATTGAGAAGCGTGGCATGTCCTTTGGGGGTGTGTGTACGTGTAGAGTGTTGTAGGTGGATTGGGGAGTAGTATGGAAACTCACAATTTCGCTTTGAATGGTTTAAGTTTTGATAAGTGGTGATTCGCGTATGAATGAAGTTTCGTGATGGTGTTACGTGTGATTGGTTGAGATCTCGTGTCAACAAGGAATCTTGAGTAAGTTGGAAAAATCGTAAAAAGAATTGATATGGAACGTGGTAACTAGAAACGAAAGTTGTTAAATTACCTCGCATATATTGCTTCGATTCTAGAATGATTGGAGTTGTATATGTTATGGTTGTAACAGTATAACTCATGTACCTTTATCGTCTAGAGAGTGTTGGATAGAGGTTAAGATATTGTGTGTGGGCAAGGAAATTGTTCTACCATAAGACGTCAATAAGTTTCTTGTAATGTTGGTTAATAAGGATCCCAGTGGATAAGTGTGTTTCTCTAGGGACTGTTAGTTACCTAGTAATGTTTGAGAAACCGTGGTGTTCCACTGTTAAAATTGGATTGAGCAGTGGAAGGTGGCAAATGAAAGAGCTCAGTCAGACTAATAAGGATTAGAATGATTGTCACTTATAAGTATGGAAGTAAGAAGAACTTGTCCTAAGCATGTTATTTTGGTGTGATATGAAAGAAACGAATTATCGGATGTGATAAGTACAAGTGTGACTGGTAAGAAGTCATTTGACTATTTGTGAAGTGGTTTTAAATGTTGAAGGCTTTATAAAGGATAGTTGTCGGTAATTGCATGCAGGAAAGGAAATACCGAATTATCTCATGAAATTTGATGAGTGTTTGTTATACTAAACCAAGATAAAGTGTTACGGTTTTGTTTGTGACTCAGTAAAGGAGTATGGAATGGTACATTCTTTCTGAAGGTAGAATGTGACCAAGTCTTTTGCATGAAACAACAGATGAATTGAGGAAAAGACAAAGTTAGAAGTTAACTCGATATTTGAATAAGAGTACGACTAAGGACGTGGAGTTGATAATTTATAAAAATACAGATTTTGATCTGTGAAGTCAAGTTGGAATTTGAGTACGTCTGGATTTGAACGGAAGTAAAGTTGAGTGTGTAACTGAGACAATGATACAAGTTGTGGTTATTGTCGAGTAGAGGAAATTCGGGGGCGAATTTCAATTTTAGGGGGGGGGGGGGAGTGTAATACCCCATATTATTTAAGTATTGTTAATTGGGATCAATAGAGCAACTAATGAGCTATGAAGACATCAGTTATTTTATTAAAGAGACAGATTAATATTTATTAGTTCAAGAGAGTATTCTAAGGTAACTCTAACAATTGATCAATTGTGTTGATATGATAAAATATCAATTAGAGATATTTTACCCTGTTGGATTATATTATATAATAAGGTTATATATATATATATATATATATAAGAAAAGAAAAGAAAGAAAAGATAGTAAGAGAAGAAGAAGAGAAGAAGGGGGAAGAAAAAAAAGAGGAAGAACTTGAGAAGGAGCCATGAATCATTATCAATTCATCTAATCTTCTTCAGACTCCTCTTCGATTATCAGGTGGGTTCTAGATAGACACCTTAAGTTCTAGAAATTCTTGATATTGAACTTAGGTTAGGTTTGAGAAAAAATGATTAAATGGATAAATCAATGGAATCTAACGGATGAATTTCGATATAAATTGCATGGTGTAGTTGTAATATGCATGTGATCAATTGATGATACTTATTTTAATGTTTAGAAATGATCTGGTGTGGAAAGGGTGAGTTTTGGAGTATTTTGGAACCCTAAAAACGCAGAAAAAGAATTTTGTTTCTGATGCATTTCGCCAGGCGAATTTTGAAGTGCCGGGAGAATCAGGTTTCGCCGCTGCTTCGCTGGGCGAAGTACTGGTGAAGAGGAATTCGCCGAGCGAAATCCTTAATCGCTGGGCGAAAATTAAGAGACAGAACATGTTTTGGCTACTGGAACTTTTGGGTTTTCTAAAATGAGGTTTCCCCGCTGCTTCGCTGGGCGAAGTACTGGCGAGGAGGGATTCTCCAGGCGAAATCCTTAACCGCCAGGCGAATCTGGCATCTTTTCAATGTTTTCTTTTCTTTGAAAATCCATAACTTTTGATCCGTAACTCGGATCGAGACGTTCTTGGTACCGTTGGAAAGCTATGACGATCCTCTACCCAATAATGTTATGTGATATGTTTAGAAATTGATATCTTTTGGATCATAAGTCCGATCGCGGCAAAATGATAGCCGATGTAAAGCTGTGAAATATCCTACGGGATAAAAGTGAAAAGTATTGATTTTCGATACCCGATTAAATGAATCGGATGGAACCCGAAAGTGATGTTTTATGTGATGGATCATTATATGTGACTCTATTATACAATTGTAATATGCTTTTGTATAACTTGTGATAGGATTATTATATGTAATTCAAAATGTGCAATTGTAATATGCTTTGCCTAATATTAATGTTAAACCTGATTGAAAGAATACACATGTTAAAATATGGAATAGAAAGAGTGAGGAAACTTTACCCCATAACAACATGATAGTGGATCCTAGTGATGGCTAGGAAATTGTTGAATAACATAATGATGACGCTCGTGCAAGAGAGGCCGAGGCGTGTGTCCATTACTGAATGATATAGAAAGAATAAGACACTAGTATGGAACACATGTAATTGTTATGTTTTATTGATAAGGCATGAGGGGCCTAAAGGCTTATGTGGCCTAGAATTGTTGAATCCAATTATGGTTGTATGTGAAATCACGTAATCGTAACCATTGCCCTTAAGAGGCATTCATGAGTCTCGATCTCCTCTGAAATACAGGCACAATTACTTGGCAGGTTTGATTCCCACTATTATAGTACGAATGGAACCTACGGGTGGAGACTTGTGATGGAAGAGAGGTCATGTTAAGTGACGAATTAAGGAGATAATGCGTCCCTTAATTCCGAATCCATTTCGTATGCCAAGTAACTATAAGGATCCATGACTCGAGTTAACTTCTAGACGTAGAAGCGGACGGGAAAAGGGGATGTCTTGGTAAGATTACCGATTAGTGATAAACTTTTGAGTTAACGAACTCAATAATGTGTTTCCATATAGTGTGAGATTGTGAACTCAAGGTCATTTTCCCTTCCCCTTGACTTAAGTTAAGATTTGGCTAGAACCCTGTAAAGCCGAGAGAATCCATAAGATAGGGAACTCACTAAGATTTGTTGTATCTCACCCCACTATTGTTGATTATTTTCAGGAGGTATTTGCAGGTTTGATTTACAATAGGAGCTATGCTTGGATGTTTCAAGAGAAGCTTGGCTTTAGTATTCTGCTGTGTATTTGTTGTATACAATTGAGGATCTTGTATATTGATCTTAGTTTTTATTATTTTGGCTAATTTCCATGCCTTGTACCATAGATTGTGTTTATGTTTTAGAAATGGGCAAGTATGTGAATTACGCCATTAGGCACTTATGATGGTGTCAGTACCAAACAAAACACTTGTATGGTATTATTCTAGATAAATATTATACAGGGCGTTACAGAGGCTTTGAGGGTTATTTTTATGCATAGAAGAGATGACTTAATTAAAGTTGTAAAGGATGCATCAGTTGAATGTGCAAGCACATTTACCAATGAATATGAAGGAGTAGGGAAATTGGGGAAGTACTTGACCCCTTACTTGGCTGTTTGACAGAGAAGCTTACCTCTTTCATCCAAGCTCCTATCAGAGGAACGGGCAGGTAGTGGTCTTGCTGATACGCTGCTTTAGAAGCTAGCGGTAATTTTAGTGGAATGAGTGCATACACCACATGGTACGTAATTTTCTTCGATCCCATATACATTTCTATATACTTTAAGAGATGTAAGACATCAATTTAGTACTCAAGTATTTTTTATACTTACATTTTAGGACTTTTCTCATTGAGTATTGAATAATTCAACTCCTGTTTTCTAATTTTATCAGGAGAAAAATTAGTATTCATCTCCATGTTTGTATTTTATGCATGTATAAGGAAATAACGAGACAAAAAGAGGATCACAACATCAATAGCGAATCACTCATGGTGTTCATCGAATGTGAAGCATGCCCTACCAAATTGAAACAAAAGAGGATCGCAACACCGATACCGATGATAAAAGATAAGTTTTCTCCTTTCAATTTCTAGCTGGTTATGAGTTTTGTGAGTATTTTAAGAATTTGTGAGTATTTTGTGAATTTTTAAGTGAGTATTTTAAGAATTTTAGCTGGTTATAAGTTTTCTCATTTTACCTTTGTTGTGAACAGTTTCTCCATGATTGATTCACAGAGGTTACATTGGCTTCACATGAATTAGGCATCAATTATATGTGATATATTAAGTGGTTTACATGAAGCAATTCACAACGGAGAAAATCAACCATTTGTAGTAGGAAAACGTGTTGTACTACCTGCATCTTTTACCGGAGGACCATGATACATGTTTAATAATTGTTAGGATGCAATGGCAATTCGAAAAACATTTGGTTATCTAGATTTGTTCATCACCATCACATGCAATGCAAATTGGCCAGAAATTAAAAACTTTGTTGCTATTAGAGGCCTTACAACAAGTGATTGTCCAAAGAGTGTTTGCAGAATCTTTAAGGGAAAGCTTAATCACATGATGGGTGATTTTAAAAAAGAAAAAATCTCTGGAGAATTTATTGTAGGTAATGCAACTAACTATTTTTTTACGTTATTTAATTATTTATATAAATAACTATTTATAACTAACTATTTTTTGTTAATTAGGGACATATACCATAGAGTTTCAAAAGAGGAGTCAACCACACACACACATTTTGTTGTGGCTTAAAGCATCAAATTCACTGAAAATAGGAATTGACATCGACAGTTTATTTCTGCAGAACTACTTGATCATAGTTTATATCCAAACCTTGCAAATGTTGTTTCAAGTTTTATTTTACACGGTCCAAGTGGAAAAGCCAATATAAATTCCCCATGCATGAAAGATGGCAAGTTCTCAAAGTATTTTCCAAAGGATTACCATAATTCAACTATAGTGAATTATAAAGGCTATCCAAAGTACATGCGCAGAGATACTGGTTTGTCTGTTCTGAAAAAAGGAAAGTCTAGACAATAGGTATGTAGTTCCTTACAATCCACAATTATTAGTTAGATACCAAGCACATATTAATGTTGAGTATTGCAACAAGGGAAATTCTATCAAGTAGGATTTTTTAGTATGACATACATCTGAGGTGGCCTCCTGTAGGCTTTCGTTTCACCTATAAAATGAACAACCTATAATGTTTTCTGAAAGTCATACAGTTGAGTCTGTCGTGAACCATTGGGATTTTCTTAAACAAAGATTATGATAGTTTGAATATGTTTCAAGATGTTATGGTTGCTGATTCTAGATTGTTTAATCTTGATATTCAAGAGAACAAACACATGTTTGAGGGTTTGGAGTCTTTCATTGATGTGGCATGTGGAACTGGTGGTATTGCGAAACTGATTCATAAAGCATTTCCTCACGTCAAATGCACTGTTATTGATCAACCACAGGTTATTGGTAACTGGAAATGAAAATTTGAAGTTTGTTGGTTGAGATATGTTCAAATCAGTCCCTTCTGCAGATGCTATTTTACTCAAGGTATTTCTATTTTCATCAATTATTACAATCTAATTTTAGTTTCAACATGATCGCAGGCAATTGCCAGAGTGGAAGAATGGGTGAAGCTTTCAATCTATTTAAACAAATGCCCGTTAAAAATCCTGTTTCATGGAATACTATAATTTTTGGATTTGCTCAGGTTGGACAGATGGATAGAGCAACAGAGATCTTTGAGGCTATGGGGGAGAGGAATATTGTTTCCTGGACTTCTCTTATTACAGGTTTTCTTCAAAATAGTTTATACTTTGATGCCCTTAAAAGTTTCATTTTGATGGGGCGAGAAGGAAAGTAACCTGATCAATCAACTTTTGTATGTTCCTTAAGTGCATGTGCTAATCTTGCTGCTTTGCAAGTAGGCAAACAACTCCATGAATTCATCTTGAAAAGTGACTATATAAATGATTTGTTTGTTAGCAATGCTCTAATTGCCATGTATGCAAAATGCGGAAGAGTATAAAGTGCTAAACAAATGTTTAAAGATATTGACTGTGTTGATCTTATTTCTTGGAATTCCTTGATTTCAGGCTATGCTTTGAATGGATATGCAAATGAGACAAATCATCAATCTTTAGACTTTGAACCTGTTTTAGCTAACCAATCAATAGAGAAATTCCAATTTTTAAGTTATGCATGATAGAAATTGCCTACAAGCTATCAAGATACTCGCGGATGATCAATTGCTAGATTATATTAATTTAATTTAATTATACTAATAGTCAATTTAATATAAGTGCTGCCAGAGTTGCTAGATGCAGTGTACGACTCTTCAATCAAGAACATCACATTAGCTTGCCTACACCCAGAAATACTATATGTTCACTATGTGATGAAAATAATATTATTTAAATGCTTATTTAAGATGAATCTTTTATATTATAAAAAAGAGCATTCAATTTGTTAGCGATGTTGAATCAAGAATTTGAAAAAAATAATTATTCTATTATAGTACATAGTGCTTTACTGTGACATGAGTTAACTCATTTATATTTTATTTGATTTCTTTAAGTATACATAAAATATAAATGTTCTTTTCATTCATAATATCTTTTGTTTTTGAAGCTTATAGTTCCATCTCAATTCTATCCAAACCAAAATGCAATTATCATTGATGATGTATGAGTTAAGTTTATTATTTGGTGTTTCATTGATTGTAACAAAATTGGCATTATAATTATATAATTTTATGGAGGCTCTTTCGGTTAATGTATAAATTACAGTATAATTATACTCATCGTAACAGACAATATCGTGAATATTTATGGTTTATAGCAACTTTTAATATTATACGGGAACAAATTTATTATTGATTCAAATATTTTTATAAATAATGCATAAATAAAATAATATTTATATACGAAAAACAATATACTATTAATTAAAATATTTGTATATATCAAAAAAATTATAGACATGGACTAATTATCTCTTTTAAAAATAATAAACTCTTTTGATTAAACAATTTTGTTTTTCTTTCTTTTCATTCTTATTATATTTTAAAAACAAAAGCGCGTAACACACCCGTACACGTACGAACGTGAACGCACGAATTATTACATTTTTTGTATAATTAAAAAAAAAAAATATTTAAAATAATGTATGAAGTCAAACACGGCCAAATTGTCTTTATTTATATTATTAGTTGATATTTATAAAACTAAGTGATTGCATAAATATTTTTATAAATAATGTCAAAACAAAATTAATATTTATATACGGAAAAATATATCGTTGATTCAAATATTTGTATATATAGAAAAACTATATTTATGCTACAAATAAAAATAATAATATGTTTTTCTTATAAAAATAATAAACTTTTTTTGTTAAATAATTTTGTCTTTCTATTTTTTTTATTATTATTATATTTTAAAAATAAATGCGAGTAACGTACCGGTACCCGTGCGAACGACGGATATCCAGACCATAATCTGTACGAACGCACAGGTTATTACAATTATGGTACGATTAAAGAAAATAAAAATAAATATATTTAAAATAATGTATGAATTCAAACACGTACAAAATGTATTTATTTATGTTACTAATATTTATTTATACAATTAAAAAATATTTATAAATACTATTTTATTATTTGATATTTTTTAAAAACTAAATTATTACATAAATATTTTTATAAAAAATACTAATAAGTGTCCGCGAGTATTGATTCTATTTTTTATATTTTTAAATATAAATTATATTTTTTTATATTTACTAATTTTTATTAATATTTTTTTTTTAATTTTAAATTTAGATAAATGCGTGAGGCTATAGCAACCGTGCCAAGATACAAGTACCCAACTAGTTATAATTATAATCATAAGAAATTTTATATTGCTAAAACCAAACATAAAAACGAAAATGTATATAGAGGACCGAAGATCTCTGAACAAATCATAATCATCTGCGATCGAGAGGGGCAGGAACCACTTATGCCAAAACTGACCCAAATTAAATTAGACGGTCCAGTAGCCGGATACTGGTAGTGAAAAAAAAAATCATAATTCTTCTGAAGCTGAAGTTCTACTCCACAAGGGTCTTTACTGTGCCTGCTAAGTTCAAACCCTAAAGCTTCATTCTCAATCCCTTCACATTCCTCTGAGTCTGAGTTCGTTCGTTCGTCAATCCTCATCCTTCAATCTTCCACCTCGTTATACACGTATATAATTTTGTTCTTTTTGTACCATTTTCATATGTTTTCGTTTTCATAAACAATATTTCTGATGCATATTTTGAATTTGTTATAATTGACTTAAAACAATGAAATTCAAGTTCTATTAATGATTTTGAACAAGTTAGGGTTTCGTTTGGGAAAACATTGCATGATTAAAGTTCAAATTTTGTTTGTGGCAATAATATATATTTTTGGTTTTTAGGTTTTCTCTGTGGTTCAGCATAAAATAAACTTCTAGATTCGTATTTGGTATTTCTCTTGAGAATTTGTATAGCAAACTTGGGATCTCATGGAGGCTGACAGGTATTCTTCAAAACCAGTTATACTTATGTTTGTCACAATTGCATGAGTTGAACCTATAATGGTGGTTAAGAGAATTGAATGATTTTTTATTTTTTTATTTTTTATTTTTATGAACTATAATTTGTTGTGTGATATAATTTTATAAACTTTCCTTTCATAATGCTCATGAATGTCTTACCAGATTAAATACCCCAACCACCTTTGAGATGCCATTGGAAGTTTTTGGTCACGAATTGCAATTCGCTCAGGTATTGTACTGTTTTTTAAACTGTTAATTCGAGAGTGGACAATGCTTTGTGGAAAGTGTTCATTCTGCAATAGGTGAATGGAACTTGAATGCTGCAATTTTAATGCAGGCAAATTAGTGCAATCCTACTAGTATTAGGATAAGGTTGAGTTGTTGTATATGTATGTCAACTTATTTCACCTACTTCATGTAATCCAAGTGAATATTTAGTTTCGGATGGAACACTACTGGGAGTAACTTGATTTATAACTAATTGGAGATGCTCCTTTAAATTTACTGAAAGGTTGAATCTAAAATCTTATTGTATAATAATGAGGGGATAGTTTGAGTTGGATGACAATATTCACAGGTGCACAGATGCTTTCAATGTACAGTTAAGACTTTAAGTTTCTGCTTAATTAGTAAGTGTTTTAAAAATCTTTGGGAAGATTAGAAGTACCAAGTAGATGAGGGGAAACAGCACGTTGCCCAAGAGATGAATTTCCTTGAAATTTTTTGAAATCATGATTGACCAAAAGACATGTGCCTTGTTCTGTCATTGCTTCAGCTTATAGGCATTAAGATGATTATATGATTTTATAGAAGACTGATATTTTTTAGTATAAAGTCTGACAGTTTTATTTTGAATAGGACCCCAATTCTAAGCACCACGGAACTACAGTATGGGATGCATCACTTGTTTTTGCCAAGTTTCTTGTAAGTTGAATATCTTCCCCAAATGCTCTGGAAAGTCTCGACATTTTTTCATGAATGAATTTGTTAGATCTTAAGTTTCTTTTTTTCATAATGATATAGTTTATTTGGTTCACTCTTTAGATTATCAATTATTAAAGCATATATAATGCATGCCTTGTAATTTTGGGGTGTACATGAAGATTAAGTAAAGTGATAAGGTTATAATCTGAGATGTCCATATAATAATCACAAAATTTGCTACTGTGACCAGTGAGCCGCAAATTGATTTGCAAAAACTGGTTCGTGGTACTTTTGAGATTTGTTTTGTCCAAATTTGTACACAATTCACAAAGCATGGAAATAGCTCAGAAAAAAACTGATCTCAAAAGCTTAAAAGAAAACATATTCTCTCTCTTCTTTGGGTTAGATCCTTTGAAATCAGGCTAGGTCATGATGTTCTTTAGATATTTCGTTGATTTTATAATTACCTTGTATTTTTTTAACATCATATTATTGTAATTCCTTATAGTGCATCTTATATCTTTTAGGAACGGAATTGCAGGAAAGGAAGGTTTTCCCCTGCTAAACTTAAAGGAAAACGTGTTATAGAACTAGGAGCTGGCTGTGGTGTTTCTGGATTTGGTGTGTTTTTTCAAATCATTATTATAAAATTGTTTATTAAATTAGTCAACTGTGCCTAAATGCACTCATTGGTCAAAATTGCTCTAAGCTATACCCTATTTTTTTTACTTTCTTTGCAGGCATGGCTTTACTTGGTTGCAATGTTACAGTGACAGACCAAGAGGAGGTTTTGCCATTGTTACAAAGAAACATGGATCGAAATACTTCAAGGGTTATGCAAAAGAATCCTGGTTTAGTCTTAAACTTATGAACCATCCTTTTTACCATATGGAATTGTTACTCATTTATTTATGTTGAAGTGTTTCAATTGAATGTTGTTGGACCTTGCCATTGTGTTTATTCATTTGTGATTGTTTTGTGGATTTGAGTTATGGTAGTATTAGTATCTCACTCAAAAATCTTTTGCTTCTAGAGTCATTTGGCTCAATCAAGGTTTCAGTGCTTCAATGGGGAGATGAGAGTCACATTAAGGATGTTGGTCCTCCATTTGACTACATTATTGGCACCGACGTTGTAAGTGCTGAACAAGTATTTTCTTTCATACGAAGTTGATAATAAATTAACTCATTAATAAATTATAAATTGTCATTTACATGTTATTCTGTTCTCAGTGGAACATCATCCTACTTTTTGTTTTACTTCATTTCATTGAAGGTTTATGCAGAACATCTATTGGAGCCTCTGTTGCAGACAATACTTGCTTTATCTGGACCTAGGACTACTATTGTGGTATGTCATTCAACTTTTTTTTACTTAAATTATGCCCTTCCTTTGTATAGTTGAATTGGATATACTGATTTGTTTTTTTTTTTTATTTTAAAATTTTATTGGAAGTTGGGTTATGAGATCCGTTCCACCAGTGTCCACGAGAAGATGCTTCAGATGTGGAAAAAACACTTTGACGTGAAGACTGTTTCAAAATCAAAGGTATGCTATATGTTCTTTCAATGTCTTATACATATCCTGGGCTAGTAACATTGTTATCTGACCTATAGACAAATATGCGAGTATGGTTCTGATAGAGACTTGGGTATGACCGAGTGTCCAAGTTCCACATCGAGTGGTATGAGATGCTCGGTCTAGTATTAAGTGGGCTGGTTCTTCTCCCTTGCTTGCTAGCTTTTAAGGATAGCTAACTACAGAGGACTCACCGAAAGGTCAAGTAAAGCATCATAGAGTGCAGCCTCAGAGACGTCAGCTCTCAAAGGCAGTGCTATGTTAGTGACTTGGTATTACAGGGTGCTAAAGTCCCACACCGAGTAGTATGGGATGCTCGTTGTAGTATTTAAATAGCTTGGTTCTTCCCCTCTGATAGCTAGCATTTAAGGGTGGGTTCCCTAAGTGCCTAGATACTTATTAGGTTCCTACATGAAACATCACTTAATCCTCACATTGTGCACCCCTTTGATAACTAGCTTTTAAGAGTAAGTTCCGTAAGTGCTTAGATACTTATCAAGCTTCTACTTTACTTTGTGCAGATGGATGAAACATTTCAACATCCAAGCATTCAACTCTATATTCTGGGATTAAAACATTCAGCAGAGAGCGCAGAGAGCTCAGGTCAAGCTGCTGCTGAAAAAGTTGATGTTGAAACTGGCATTGAGGATAAAAACACCGAGGAGAATATTGTAGTAGAAGGATCTGGTCTTGTTGAAGAAAACACCGAGGCTCATAGTAATTCAATTCCCCCAAATGCAAACCTTAGTGAGTGGGAAGCCAGAAGGTATGGCTCAATGGCTGCAAGGATTCTTCGAGATGTTAAAATATCATGATATCGAGAGTTGGTTCACGAAATATCACAGTGGTCCAGTCAGAGGCATTGTCTTAGTGTTCGCCATAATATGACTCATTTTTCGTCAGGATCGCTAGCTGGATTCCGATCTTTCTGCCATTGAAGTTTGAGTGAGGCAATGATGAAGTTTGCCAGAACTCGAAAGCATTTGCATAATGGTTGGCAAACTGCATCATATATTATCCTGTGTTTTAATGTATTGCATCTACTGGTTGAGGTCTACAGCACATGTATGGGATTGTCTTTTTAAAATTAGGCATGTAGTTTGGATTAATATGATTTTTAGAAATGAGAGTTTATTCAATATAGTGTATGATTTTTCACTAGCAAAAATGAAAATGTTATTTATACCCATATAATAAACTGAACTTTGAGGAGTGTTAAAGGGATTAATATATAAAGGAGTGTTAAGAATACTCTATTTAACACTTACTCTCTAAGAATACTGTCATGATCTAGCAAAGATTTTAGAAGAGTTTGATATACTCGGCCATTTAAAACTTCATGAAAGATAGTTTCAGAATGATATGACAAAGTACATGGCGCCGAGGTTCACAATGACTGCATTGAACGATCGAAATTCTGAAAATTTGACAAGTGTCACATGTTACATCCCAGTCGGGTTTGGACCAACCACCCTGATCCAGCCCAACCCCATGAGAATCAAAGGCCCAATGTAATCCAAAATTATTTTGTTTTTTTTTTTAAATTTTATTTTAAATTTTTGGTTCATATGTAGTTTTTTCAATTAGTACTCTCTCAGTTCCTTTTTATTTGTCATTTTTTGATTTTTTACGCATACCAAGAAATCTAATAATTGTTATTACTTTTTAAACTATCTTCTTCTGCAAGTTTCTTTTCATCATTGTTACTACCTTCAAAATTCTGGTTTTATGTTTTATGATTGTTCTAACATTTGGTATCAGAGTCTGGTTCCTGATCCTAATCCGCTACAACAACAATGGCTACCGTTTCCAATGATCGAATTCCCACCAATCTCCCAATTCTTGATTCGAAGAACTACGACAAATGGGCGAAACAAATGAAGGTGCTGTTTGGTTATCAAGAGGTTCTTGAGATCGTCATCAATGGAGTTACACCGTTAGGGGCAGATGCTACCGATGCTCGTAGGGCTACACACAAGGAAGAAAAGAAGAAGGATTACAAAGCTCTATTCTTGATTCATTCGCGTGTTGATAACGATAATTTCGAGAAGGTTGATGATTGTGAATCCGCGAAGCAAGCATGGGAAATCTTGGAGAAAGCGTATGTCGGTGCTGTCAAAGCGAAGGTGGTAGGGTTACAAACTTACAAACGTCAATTCGAGTTAACGCAAATGGAGGACAAAGAAACGATCAACGATTACATCACGCGCATTACCCGGTTAGTCAACCAAAACAAGTCATGTGGCGAAACTATCCTTGAGTAAAATGTTGTATCGAAAGTGTTGCGTTCGTTAACATCACGTTTCGATAACATTGTTGTGGCTATTGAGGAGTCAAAGGATCTAACAACTTTGAGCAAAGATGAGTTGCAAAGTTCGTTAGAGGCGCATGAACAAAGGATGGATGAGAGAGGTGCCGACAAAGCCAAAGCGGAGATCGCTTTGCAAGCGCGTTTACATGAGAAGAACAAGAGATCGAAAGGGAAGTGGACTTCTAAAAGTAAGAAGAATCTTGGTGGAAAAGATACACAAAATTCAAAGGGTGAAGGAAGCTCCAAAGAGGGTAATCAAAGCACCCACAAACTGTTTGACAAAAGTTTCGTGAAGTGTTATAATTGTCAAAAGCTTGGGCATTTTGCGAAAGAATGTCGCTCAAAACGCAAGGAAAAGGATGCGGATGAGGCTAAGGTTGCTAGGGAAGAGGTAGATGATGAAGATACCCTTCTTGTGATGATTACGGAGGAGAATTATGGCATTGTTGATGTTCCGGGCAGCAGCTACTGTGGTGATAGTCTGCGGGACAGCAGCTGTACTGTTTCGGAAAGTGGTGGAAAAATGCGTTCGGATCGAAATGCATTACTTACCATGCGTGATGGAGTTCACAGTAAAGATGAGTGGTACTTGGATTCCGGTTGTTCAACACATATGACGGGTCGAAAGGATTGGTTTGTGCAAATCAATCAAGCGGCAAAGAGTAAAGTCAAGTTTGCCGACGACACCACTTTAAGAGCCGAAGGGATAGGAGATGTTTTGATCGGAAGAAAGAATGGTGGACATTCTAGGATCAAAGATGTCTTGTACATACCGGGAATTAAGTGTAATCTTTTAAGCATTGGCCAATTACTTGAAAGAGGTTACTTAATTCGGTTGGAGAACAAGATGTTACGCGTTTTAGATTCAAATGGTGTGTTGATTCTAAAAGCGCCGATGGCTGCCAATAGAACTTTTAAGGTTGAGTTAAAGGTTATGGAGCATCGTTGTTTAGCTACCGCGGCAAGTAGAGATGAGTGGTTATGGCATTACCGTCTTGGTCACCTTAATTTTAGGGATCTCAAAATGTTGCAACAAAGTGAAATGGTAACGGGTCTGCCACATATCAGTGTTCCGACAGAATTGTGTGAGGAATGTGTGACGAGTAAGCAACACAAAAATGTGTTTAGCAAGGATGCGGGTCGAAGAACCAAAGGCTTACTTGAAGTGGTGTATTCCGATGTTTGTGGACCGATGCAAGTAGAGACGTATGGCGACAATCGATATTTTGTTACGTTTATTGACGACTTTAGTAGGAAGCTTTGGACATATCTTATCAAGAGGAAGGATGAGGTATTTGGAGTGTTCAAGAGTTTCAAATCCATGGTGGAGCGTCAAAGCGGTCGGAAGCTCAAAATTCTCAAAACGGATGGTGGAGGTGAATATACCTCTAGTGAGTTTGGGAAGTTTTGTGATCTTGAGGGTATTGTGCGTGAGGTGGTGCCTCCATATACGCCTCAACAAAACGGAGCTGCCGAGAGGAAAAATCGTACAATAATGAACATGGTGCGTAGTATGCTTTGTGGGAAGAAGTTGCCTAAGGAATTGTGGGGTGAGGCTGTAACGCTCCAGTTTTGTTAGATTTATTTAATAGAGTAGATTTAATTGGTTTTGGTTTTATATTATTTTATTATTGACTTTTATTTGCCAAAATGTTATTTTTCATCATTGTTTATGTTTTATCGCATTTTGAGAGCGTTTAGGAGATAATTGAGCTGAGGGGTATTTTGGTATTTTGCTTGGGTAAGTTTTATGTTTTATATAAATAGAGAGAGAGAGAGAGAAAAAGAGAGAAAAGAAGAAGAAGAAGAGAAAGAGAAGAGAAGAGAAAAGAGAGGAAAGAAAGGGATAAGAGGAAAAAGAGGAAAATTGACATAACTCCGTTTCAAGCGCGAATAATCGGGTAAGGGTGGGAAGTTTCAATTATATCTTGCTTGTGTATGTATATGTGTTGTTTGTTGTAATTGTTTTGGTTGTTTTACGACTTTTCTTATCGATTAGAATTAGGAGCGATTGATAGAAATCGATGTTTTCACGGTTAGAATGCGGAATAGTTCGTGTAGAATAGTCGGGTTATATGTAGATTGAACCTTTCATAATTGTTTTGATGTCCCAATATGTTTAGGTATGTGTTAGAATGGTTTAGAATGAAGAAAAATGTGTTTTTTTGGGTTCTGGTACGCAGTAACCGGTTACAACATATGTGCTAACCGGTTACCCTTTTAAAAATGACATTTCTGGGCTGTTTTCTAGCCAGTAACCGGTTACAGCATATCTGCTAACCGGTTACCACTGTAAGTTTCAGAAAAATATTATTTTCAAAAATTCATAACTTTTGATCTGTAAATCGGATTGAGGCACGGTCGGATGCGTTGGAAAGCTATTTCAATGCTATTTTGGATAGTGGAATAGGATCATATGTTTAAGCCATGGATTGATAAGAAAATATGGAAAAGTGATGTATGTGTGAAAAGTGCGGTTTATGTTTCCACCATAACTCCCGAATCGCGAGTCCGATTGATGTGGGACTTGAGGCCATAAATAGATAACCTGATATGCTATTAAATGGTGATGTGATACCATGTGTTAGCTACGAATATTTGGTAGGGGATGATTAGTGGTTTTGTAGGTTTTGTTGTGTTTGTTGGTGTTCGACGTGATATGTTATCGTCATACAAATGTGGGTCTTTTGTGCTATCTATATGATGTTGATGCATGTGATAATGATGTTGTTGTGTGGTAAAATACATTGTTCGATTGAATATCAATGTATGTTGTTATGATGTGTTGTGGGTAGCCTTTATGGTGTGAATCCCTTGTGGAAGTAATTGTGATTGTATGATGGTTGTGGTTTGTGATGATATGCATTGTTTATGTGAAATTCAATGTGTGTTATTTGGTGGCCTTTATGGTTTGAAATGCAATGTTTGAATTATTTTCAATGCATGAACATGATGATGTGATAATCATATTGTCGATTTGTGAAGATGCATTTGATTGTCATGAGTTCTTGTGTTCCAAGCATCATGATATGCATCTTGTGCGATCGTGTGCCCATGTGGGGTGTGAGCGATCCTTAAACGTCGTGTGCCCGTGTGGGGTGTGAGCGACGGATTGGTTCCAGAGGGAATCCGCTATAACGTCGTGTGCCCATGTGGGGTGTGAGCGATGATTATAGACGATCGTGTGCCCATGTGGGGTGTGAGCGATCGGGTCGTGTGCCCGTGTGGGATGTGAGCGATCCATAAACGTCGTGTGCCCATGTGGGGTGTGAGCGACGGGGGAACATCGTATGCCCGACGGGGAGTTACAGTGATGTAACGAGCGATGGTTCCAGCAGAGTTCCTGAGTGAACTTGAGATAATTGAGTCGGTACCGCATATGCATTGCATAGAGTCTTTGTGTCGGTCTCTGTGCATTTGCATAAATCATGAATGGATTGATTATATGTGAGCTTGTGATAGCTTTGGTGAATTATTATGTATAGGTGATAAATGCATTGGTTGTGAGTAATATGTTTTGTGTATAAACATATGATATGTGATGTCGTGGTGTGTTTTCATAGGTCATAACTGTGGTGTGCATTATGTGTGAAATGTGAATATATTTGTATAATCGTTATATGATATGTGGTTGGATTGTTAGGAATATGTTATGTATTGGTGACATGCTATATGTGTTAGTATGTGATGTATGTGGTGAGAAATATTATATATGTGAATTTATTTGTGTTGTGGCATATTATTATGTAATCTTGTTATAGTTGTTATTTCTCACCCTTCTGCTGGAATATGCTTTTTATGGCATAGTGCAGATTGTCAGCTTTAGAGGCGTGGAGGCAAGTGGAAGAGTTAGATCTTCGTCTTTGCTTAAGTCTTGGTATCTGCTCTGATACGTAGCACGGGAGTCGGGGAACGATTATGTTATATATGTATATATTTGTAGGATATATTTTGTATGAATAATTTGATGTTTAAAACAGTTTATTTTGTAAAACAAGTCAGTTATGGATCTTTCCGCTTTACTCCATAATTGACCTTTCCTTTTGTTGGAAAAAGTTTCCCCTTTGAGGGTATTCTATTTTATGTTATGTATCAAATTTATGAGCAGGGATGATGTTTTGTTTATTTAAATGTGACATCCTTGTTTCTGTTGGAAAAATAAATTTTTAGTTACTCTGATTTATTATGTTTTATTTATTCGCGATGGAAATTGGGGTGTTACAGAGGCCGTGTCTACAACCACCTACTTGTTGAATAGGTGTCCTACTAAGAAGCTGGAGAAGATTACACCAGAAGAGGTTTGGAGTGGTTTCAAACCGAGTGTGAATCATTTGCGCGTTTTTGGATTGATTGCATATCGTCATGTACCGAATCAACTTAGAAAGAAGTTGGATGATAAAGGTGAGAAATTGATATTTGTTGGATATCACTCTACTGGAGGTTACAAGTTATTTGATGAGAGGAATTGGAAAAATCGTGATAACTCGGGATGTGCAGTTTGATGAAATAAAAACTGCTGAAACAGCAGGTGTAATCGATTACCCGATTGTTGCTAATCGGTTACACCCTGCTGAACAGCAGCAGTTTGTTGATTTGTTTGATCCGGAGAATTCCGATGCCGTTGTACCTGCACCTACTGAAGCGGAAAATGATGTTGTGACTAATGGTAGACCAGTGAGGCAAAGAGCCTTGCCTCATAGACTCCGAGATTGTGAGAGCTTCCAAGATAATGAAGTGAATAATGATGGTGATTTTGTTCATTTCACACTTATGGCCGAATCTGAACCGGTAAATGAGGAGGAAGCCTTAAGTGATCCTAAATGGATATGTGCAATGAAAGAGGAGCTGGAATCTATTAAAAAAATGGTACTTGGGAGCTGGTCGATTTACCACATGGAAAGAAACCGATTGGTGTGCGATGGGTCTATAAAGTCAAAGCAAATCCTAAAGGTGAAGTAATCAAGTACAAAGCTCGATTAGTTGCCAAAGGGTTCTTGCAATGTGAGGGGATAGACTACGAGGAGGTATTCGCACCGGTGGCTAGATTGGAAACTATTCGTTTGGTTGTTGGAATTGCGCATAGCAACAATTGGGTGATTTACCAAATGGATGTGAAATCTGCGTTTTTGAATGGTCCTCTTGATGAGGAGGTTTATGTGGGGCAGCCACCCGGTTTCGTGATTAAAAATCAAGAGAAGAAGTACTACAAGCTACACAAGGCGTTGTATGGTTTGAAACAAGCTCCGAGAGCTTGGAACAAACGTATAGACGACTTTCTTATTGACATCGGTTTCAAACGGTGTGTATCCGAACATGGTGTTTATGTGAGATCGGATACTATTGATGGTGTTATTATACTTTGCCTGTATGTTGATGATCTCTTGATTACGGGCAGCAATGACAAGAGTATTTCAAGGTTCAAAGTGGAGCTCATGAGTGAGTTTGAGATGACGGACCTTGGTGTCATGAGATACTTTCTTGGCATAGAGTTTCACAAGTCAAAAGTGGGGCTGCTTATGCATCAAAGAAGGTATGCTCTAGATATCTTGAAAAGGTGTGAAATGGAACATTGTAATGCTTCTAATACACCTTGTGAGGCTAGAGTTCAGTTGTCCAAAAGTGATGATGAGGATGATGTGGATCCAACACTTTACCGGAGTTTGATTGGATCGTTACGGTATTTGTGCAATACTCGACCGGATTTGGCTTTTAGTGTCGGTATTGCGAGTAGATTCATGGAGGGACCTAAGGTGTCTCACTTGGCGGCGGTCAAGAGAATCCTTAGATATGTGAAAGGTACTCTTGGTTGTGGTATTTTGTTTCCCACATCGGATATGGGTCGCAAATGTACTTTACTTGGCTACACCGATTCTAATTGGTGCGGAGATAAAGATGATCGAAAATCTACGGCAGGTTACATCTTTATGTTCGGTAGTACACCAATCTCATGGTGTTCGAAGAAGGAACCGGTTGTAGCACTCTCTTCTTGTGAGGCCGAGTACATTGCGGCATCATTGAGTGCTTGCCAAGCTATGTGGTTAGTGAATCTTATGAAGGAATTGGGATGTGGTGATGATGATGCCACCACACTGTTTGTGGATAATGTTTCCGCGATAAATCTTGCGAAGAATCCGATTGCTCACGGAAGGAGCAAGCATATTGAGATGCAGTTTCATTACTTGAGAGAATTGGTCGGTGATGGAAAACTTAGATTGAGCTATTGCCGAAGCGAGGACCAAGTTGCGGATTTGTTGACCAAGGGTGTGACAAATGAGGTGTTCAAGAGACCGTTGAAGACCTTGAGCATGATGAACTTGGAGCAACTAAAGTGAGGTGGTGTGTTGTGAGCTGTTTTGAAAATCTGATATTTTTGAAAATTCAGCAAGCGTAATCGATTACCCGATTGTTGCTAATCGGTTACAGCTGTTGTTTTTCCAAAAATAACAGAATTTAACAGCATGACACTTTAGTTGGTTTTGTTATTAGTTGTACTATTCTCTCATGTGTATATATACATTGTTGTAATCCCAATTCAATGTAAATGCCATTTTTTATTCATCAATATTACTCTCTACCCTAATTCTCTCTCTCAATTCATCTTCTTCCCCAAGTTTCTTTTCACCATTGTTACTACCTTCAAAATTCTGGTTTTATGTTTTATGATTGTTCTAACATAATCAAAGTATCATTTCAAAAAAGTATCGTGAATATTTAGTGTCAACATAGTACTACTTTTTATGCAAGAGTGCATAGTTTCTTGTCAAGACAATGTAAACATTACATTGCAAAAGAGTTTGAAAGAGTGCAATAAGTTGGTGTTGACAAGGTTGCATGTAAGTGCTTCATTAATCTCACTCATGGTTTTCCTTGTGCATGTGAACATGCATATCTTTAAGTTCAAGGGGAGCTTAATCACTTGTATGTCATTCATACATTTTGGAGGTAATTACATATTAAAGACTACGAAGTGAAAAAAGTGAGACATAACCGAATTTAAAAGAAGAATGTGAAGATTTAAAAAAGTACTTTAGCATCTTAGATATTGTTACTCAGAGGATCATGGAGAAAACAAATGTCTGTAAACTTACATACCATTTTACAAATTCTATGTGCCAACCACCTATGAAGTTTAAGTCCAAAAAGGTCGTCAGGAAGAATAAAAAGGGGCAATAAGATGACGTGTATTGTGATTCTATGTATATGGAGCATGTTGATGCCTCACAAGGATTAACAAAGTCAACCGTCTCATAGATCATCTATGAAATTTCTCATAATTCAACCGTATACTGTGTCTTTAAGACACATTTGTCAATTTCATGCATTTTTGCATGATTATATTGAAGATATTATAGATATGGAGTATGATGGAAATTGTGATTTATGTGCTATTGGTAGTTTGATTGGATGGGGCGATGAGTATTGATCATTGATTCAGATACATATGGTGAAGTTTTTTACAACGGTGGCGTGTATTTCAAATTGTTCTACCAATCAATTTCAAATGTTAGGGATTCTTTAAAAGTATCTAGATTGGGTGTTGAGGGGCGCAACAAGTGGATAAGATTTCTAATATGGGCTATCCTATTTCTTTTAGGTACAATATTATATTTGTTACCTAATTGAAATATCACCTTCTTTCTTCTTATGTTATTTTCAGTTATGTCCTCACGTAGACATAAATTTATTGCAGTTGATTTTGTCAACAATTTTGATTAGATTCAGTTGAAGTTGAGGAAAGATTGCCCATTTCCTTCCGTTATTAACTGTCGAAGAGAGAATTGTAATGAGTGTGCAAGAGAATGAGAAGCAACATATGTGGGCCACATAAGGTATTGGGAACATAAAGTTGGAGTACATGCACCAAAGAGGAAATATATATCCACAAGAACCAATAGTTGAAATTGATGATGATTGACACTTTTGTAGGACTACAATGCACCAACACTTTTGTATGGTCGGAATTGAACAGACACTTTTGTATGACCAAGATTGCACCGATACTTTTGTATGAAATCTATTGCACCATCACTTTTGTATGAGCCCTCCATTTGAAATTATTGAGAACACCACTCCTATAAATCTAAAGTCCAAACTCTAAAATCTCTTAAACCATAACGACATGCTAAAATTGATTATTGTTTCCTCACGATTGACGTTAGGTCAAGACTAAGGAAGATGTAAGAGCAAAGTGGAGTAAATTTCACTATAAAAAACTAAGAGTCATATTAAGGCGAATGCAACATTTACAAGATTAATAGACAATATTATGAAAATGATGAAAGGTTCATATACAATTCGTGATAATGCCAAGTTATTTTAGATTTAGGCCAGGTTATGTCGCTTTTATGTTAAGTTAATGTCAAGTTAGTTTCAAGTAATATATGTATATTTCTCATTAAAAAGTAAACAATTAAAACTATTAATACACAAAGTTCTATTGTATTTTATAAAAATTTGGTGTCACCCCACACTTACAAGTTGTATTTGATAAAAATCGGTGTCAACTTAGTATTATATCAAGTTTTTGTAAATTTCCGATGATTACTTTACTTTATACTGGAGATTTCATAAAATCCGGTACAATCTCATACTCCTTCGTTTTAAGGAAAAAATGTTTTAAAATAAATATTATTTTAACTCTTCAATGTAGAAATGATTTTTATTTTCTCAATTGTATTTTTTAATTATTATTTTTTACAATATTTTCAATACATTAATAAAATTAATTTAGTAAAAATGTAATATTTTATCTCAATATTATTGTATTGCTTTATCCGCGTACAAATTTTTTAAATGATAGTAATATTTTAAAATGGAGGGAGTACAATTTTATTAAGTTTTAAAAAATTCTGATATCACTCCCACATGCCACACATAGTTTTTTAAAAAATTGGATGAACAACATTTGACAGTATTAATTTTTTTGGGTAATATTAACTTTTGTCTTAAAGGCATAAGTTAAAAATTAAATTAATAAATATTATTTGAAAATTATGCATTAATTTTAGAGAAAAAAGAATATGCACTGACAGTGTAAAATATTTTTACACTGTCAACCAATCACGGACGTGTATCCCGCCAAGTCACACGTTTAATTTTAAAATACTGATATGACATGACAGAATGTTATAATTCTATTGGATGATAGTGTAAAAGTAGTTTACACTGACAGTGCACTACCTTTAATCTCTTAATTTTAATAAAAATATAAATTTAATTTTTTAATTGTTTTTTCCAATATTAATAGGGACACAAGTTATTATTATTATTATTATTATTATTATTATTATTATTATTATTATAGTTAGAGGACGATAAATTCATTTCATATAAGATGTGAGGATGACATGTATGTGTGTTGGTAACAACTGTCAAGTATAATTCTCCCTATATTATCATGTAGTATATTGTTCCTTTCTTTTTTGTGTTTGGAGGAAATATCACATCCTATGCAAAACTTGTTTGACTAAAATCTTTTAGATAATAAGGGAAATAGTTGACTTTCAACTTTGTTTTTGACCTATTGTAGGGATGGGATTCCTATACTAGTTAATTCCACGGATGCATAGCAATGGACATGTTAGGTTTTTCATTTGGAAAATTTTGAACTTTTGTTTTTATTACTAGTCATTTTTGTAGATATCATGATTTTGAAAATTCAAATAGAAATCTAATCAAACAAAAGCCTATTAAGTTTTCTAAGAGTTGGTCGTTTTACTTTCAACAGTATACCTCAATAAAATAGAAATTGAAATAACATGTATTAGTTAAAAGTAGCTCAACAATAATCTGTCTGTTCTGTGAATAGAATAACCGAGTTTCACAAGATAATATAATATGCCTATGTTATTTTAAAAAAAGAACAATCCAATAATAATTTTAAATAGTAGGATCCAAGCTCCTATTATAATTTTTCTATTTTCTATTATTATAAAAATTATTTACATTAAATTGATCAATATTTTGACTCATTGGTTACAATTTTAAAATTTTATTCACTAATTTACAACAAATGGGCTAATTATTTGGTTTTTTAAGTTATTGATTTTTAAGGAAAAAAAATCCTATTACTAAAAATTAAATTTTAAATTACTGGTTCGCAATAATTTAATTCAATTATCAAATACTAGTTGCCCTACCCAACCATTCACAAATTACTTGTTTACTCCTAATAAAATTAACAAAATATTATTTTAACAAAATAGTAGTACTGTAGTAGTAATAATAACAAACATCATATATTATGAGATTTTAATTTATCTTTTTAGTTTTCGATCTCAATCAATTCAATACCTGAACCAAAATGTATTTTTATATCATGTCTGTCCCAAAATTAAATCTTGAAAGATTCATACAAACCTATAAATAATTTCTCTGAATAAATTTGTAATGTTTTAAACTGCAAAATCTAGTTGAGATTGTGAAAAAGATATGATTTTGAATAAACAAATTGTTATAGAGAAAGAATAAGAGTCAGAGTTGGAAAGGAATGGATTCCCTGAGAATTCAAAAGAGGATTCTCTTACTTTTGTTTCTGACATAAAAACGAAGGCACAAAAAGACGTATATGTGATCATGAAAAATGCAGTAGTATATGAAAGGATGTCATATCAGAAAGATTAACGTGAGATAGCAGACAAGAAACATACATATATATAAATGGTAACTTGTCAATGAAGGCAAAGGACTGTAAAAATGCTTTTAAAAGTGTCAACACCAACAAATCATTACCATTACTTTGACTCCTTCTATTTGTTGTCATTGTTCCAACACTCCAAGGGTTACCTAGAATCAGAGGGAAAATATATAATTATGTGATTCAATTAAATATTTTATAGAGTATGTAATGGAGTTGAGTTAGATGCATGCATTATAGATGAAGTGAGTGATTGACATTGTTTCAGTTTTTATGGTGTATTTATTTACATAGCACGGACTGCTTGCACGTGTGGGAGGTCTGAGCCAACTCTGTCATGGGGGGCCTCATTCAGAAGCACAGAATGTTGGACACGTTTGAGTCAGGATGTTTCAAATGCTATCTGTGGTGTACCGTAAAAATTAAATAAGCAAAGTGAATTCATTTGTGATGAAAATTGATTTCCAAGTAATGATTTTTTGTCACTTGTGTCGAATTGGAACACTATTGATTCATGCACCCATCTTTCTTATTTGTACCTTAATTTTACGGTCTAATAATCTACTCTCTGTAATTTTTTACCAAGGTAACCAAATTCTCATCCAAAGTAACAAAGTAACAATTTTGTTTAACAAAAATCATAATATATCCAATTTTTAAAAAATAAAAAAAGTGAAAAAATAATTTGCACATTATTATGTGTTGTAACACGATACTAAAAAAAAAGAGTACGATCTTGATTAACAAGAAAATCATAATGAAAAAAAAAAGACAATTCAAAGTAATTAAAAATTAAAATTTTTATTCAAGTACACCTTAGAGAACAATGTTTACAATTGAATTTCAACCATACTATTTTTTCCATCTGATTAGGATTATCATAGATTGATTGAGAAGTGAAAACTAATATGCTATTTTTAGAAAAACTAAACTCTACTTTTCAACTACTTCCTCTGTTCCTTTTTAAGTGTATTTTTTTTTATTTTTTACGCATACTAAGAAAGCTAATCAATATTGTTATTTTTCATATAATAATTATTATTTTACCTATAATACCCTTAATTATTTATTACATTCATTTTACTTTTTTTTTCTCTTAAAGACAATTAAAATGAAACAAACAATTATTTCAAAAATGACACTTATAAAGGAACGGAGGTAGTAACATATTAAACAATTGGTCCAACATGCTGACACAATTCAACATCCTAACTTAAACAACAAGTTAATATATTTCGACAAGCTAACTAAGACATCTACATGCAAGAACAAACTTCGACTACAACATGCACACCTTAGACTTTGACAGAGCTCTTCGACTTCGATAGAGTTTGCTACAACACTAGCTTATAATCCATAAGCTACAAATCTCCAACTTGAAACAAACTCTGAACCTCGAAACTAACTAGTTGTCATCATGCAGTCCTATCAGTTGCATATAGGGGAAAAACTTGTCACTTGACAATGTCTTAGCGATCATATCAGTAACATTGTCATCGGTTGAAACCTTCAGCACTTGGACTCCTCCACGCTCGACTGTCTCTCTAACGAAATGCAGCCTCACATCGATGTGTTTGGTTCCTCATGATATGCTGAATTCTTCGACATGTGTATTGCACTTTGAATATCACATTTAATAGTGATAACTTGACCTTGAAGCTTGAGCTCCTTAGCAAAACCTTCAAGCCACATTGCTTCTTTCACAGCTTCAGGGAGGGCAATATACTCTGCTTCAGTGGTTAATAAGGCATCAACCTTCTAAAGTGTTGTTTTCCAACTGATTGTTGTGCCAAACATAGTGAACACATATTCAGAAATAGATTTTCTAGAATTCATACAATTTGCATAATCAGAGTCGACAAATCCTTTGATTTTGACAACTATTCTGAAGGATTCTTTGCAAGCCCCAAAGGATCAGCATGAATGTAATTAAGGGATCCATGTGTTCTTTGTTTACCTTTGTTAAAATTCACCCGACAGGATTTACCAAATACACAAGTTTCATTAAACTCCATTTTTTCGACCTTGTCATCACATAGCAGATCTTGTTTCCACAATTCGACTAGGCCTATTTCACCGACATAGCCAAGTCTCATGTGCCATAGCTCATACTTCGACACAAGTTTTATGGATGTCACATATGCTGAACCACTTAAACCTCACCCTCAAGGGTATATGGGCCTTGCCTCTTGATGTCTCTCAAGACTTCCTTCGAACCTTTCATTACCCTTAGGATACTTTGCTCTCCTTTAAAAACATGTCATTTCTTATCAAATTCACCAAGAGAAATTAAATTCCTTTTAAGATCAGGTACATACTTGACATCAGTCAATAACTTTATTCACTCATCATAGAGCTTGAATATGACAGATCCAATTTTTGCAATCTTGCAAGCTTTATTGTTTCCCAATATCACAGATCTACCATCTTGATTACATAATTCCTCAAACACGTCTTTGTTTGGAGTCATTTGCCATGTACACCCTGAATCCATAATCCATTCCTTGCCAGAGTCACTGTTTGAAACCACCAGGACATCAGATGATTCATAATCATCTTGCAGAATGACTGCATTACCATTATCCTTGCCATCATGATTATTCAGATGATCAGGACAAAACTTTCTTGTATGTCCCTCCTTCTTACAATGATATCACCTGATTGCAGAAGCATTATCACCATAAGAATTTTGTAGAACTTTACCCTTCTTCTTCTCAAACCTATCATCTTTCTTCAAGAATTTCACCTTAATGGACAAACCTTCACTAACAGAAGATGGCTTGTGTTCCTTTCGTTTGTTCAAATCCTTAGAGTACAAGGCTGATTGAACTTCTTCAAAGGTCAATGAATCTCTTCCATAGAGTTTCTTTGAAGTGAGCATGAGTTCTTTGTAAAGCACACAACAACAACAACATTTGATCTTTATCATCAATCTTGACCTCAAAATTTTCAAGATCAAGAATCAAATTGTTGAACATATCCAACTGCTCAGCCAAGACTTTGTCTTAACTCATCTTGAATGAATATAAGACTTGCTTCAGGTAGAGGTGATTGACCAATGATTTGGTTATATACAAACCCTCAATTCACTCCACACGCCGAGTGCAGTTTTCTCCTTTGAAACCTGCCTCAGAACCTTATCACCAAGGCTCAAGATGATTGCACTGTGGGCTTTCTCGATCATCATCGTCTTCTCCTTGTCCGTTAGGGCATCATCCATCTTCTCCGGTCCTTTAAACGCTTCTAATAAACTCTGTTGAACAAAAAGGGTTTGCATCTTTAAGTGCCATAAACCGAAATCATTCACACCGGTGAATTTCTCGATCTCGTACTTTGTTGATGACATCTTCTCCTCCACGCTCACCGCACCAATTTGGTGTGAAATGATGCCCAAAAAAACAGAGTATGATTGGTTTCTTGATTAACAAGAAAACCACAAAGGAAAGGAAAATAGATAAGAGAAAAGAAAGACAATTCAAAGTGGTTAAAAATCGGTTCTTGATTCAATTATACATTAGGGAACAATGTTTATAATTGAATCTCAACCACATCACTTTCTCCCTCTGATTAGGATTATCAGGAATTAATGGAGAAGTGAGAACTAGTATGCTATTTATAGAAAAACAAAACTCTAGCTTTCAATTAACATACTAAACAATTGACTCAATAGGCTGGCTCAATTCAACATGTTAACTTAATCAACAAAATAACATATTTCGACAAGCTAATTAAGATAACTGCATGCAAGAACAGACTTTGACTACAATATGAATATCTTCGACTTCGACAAAATTTGCTACAATACTAACTTATAACTCATAAACTACATCCTCTTTTTATAATGTGCACCATTTGCACGAGAATATCTAGATTTTATAGCGCATATTTCAGTTTTTTGCGAATTTCATCTATTGAATTTTTTTTCTATAGATTTTTATGTGAAAATTCTAAATATGTGTTACAAAATACAGATTTTGTTAAATTTTGCACAAAATTTCGTAGAAAAATATTCTTATTCAATAGGAAATTCTGTAAATATATATTTATGTAGGAATAAATTTTTCGCAAAAATATCCATAAAAATTAAAAAATGTGCTGTAAAATGTTTCACACTCATATAATTGACGTGCTCTATTTAAAATGAATGCGTCAATTGCGTTGGCTTGAAAAGTTGGATATATTAGAATTTTTGTTTGAAATTTGGTTAGCTTGAATATTTGAATGGGAATGTTGGGTACATTATGAAAAATTTCAATCTTTATTTCTTTTCATCCATGCACATGTTGAATGATAAAAAAAATGAAAAAGAAAAAACATTAAAATAAAGGGAAGAAATACGGTTGTTTCTTCTAATTTAAAATTGTATTTTGATTAGAATGTGATTATTTTTTTATTTATTTACAATGATGCATGTTTTTTCATGTTATCAATGTTATTTACAATTTAAATAAAGACTTTTAAATTTTTTATATTTTTAATAGAAATTCAATTTTCATGATTATAACAAAATCTCTATATCGTTTGAAACACCCCCTGCTCATTTGATACGATAAATTAATCATGAGTTTTTTTATATTATACTCTTTTAATAAAAATTATTTTCATGAATTAGAGTTGAATTAGAAAGCGTAAATCTTATCAATTTTGAAGGTTATTTATTTTAGTTTATTTTATAATTTTTGGTAATAATTTTTTAAGTATAATGGATTAGAGAGTAATTCTCTCCCTCAAAGTAGATAGGTTATATCAAACTAGGTAAATAAATTATGTGTATGCTCGTCATTTATCTTATTCATTTTTTTAGGATTTTGTTTAAACAATTTGACATTAATATTGGTACGAGGTCATTTATTTTGATTGAAATTGTCTTTTGCAATATACATCAAAGTTTTTGTAAATAGGAATACAGAAATGCATCAGTTTGCTGACTTTATCGACGAGGCTAACTTGGTTGATCTTCCTTACAAAGGCAACTCCTATACTTGGTTCAGCGGCGACGGTAAGACTATGAGTCGTCTTAATCGTTTTCTTCTGTCCGAAGCCATGATTGAAGATTGGAGCATTGTTGGTCAGTCCATTGGTTCAAGAGACATTTTCGATCACTGTCCTATATAGTTGACGGTTAACAAAGAAGATTGGGGGTCTAAACCTTTTAGGGTGTTGAATAGTTGGTTTGATAATTGGGATTTCATTCGTTTTGTGGAAAGTGAATAGGCTAGCTTAATGGTTACAGGGAGGAGCGACTTTGTGATAAAAGAGAAATTTAAGATGCTTAAGACCAGCCTTAAGAAGTGGAACCAAGAGATCTATGGCAGAATTTCTATGGATATAGAAGAGTACAAGTCTGAGATAAACATTACAGACGCTCTCCTAGGTTGTTGCAAGGCAGAAGAAGTGGGAGGGTTGGTTGCGCATACAAGTAAGGCTATATCCGACTTTTGGAAAAAGTTGAACATTCAAGAGCGTATTCTGCTGCAAAAATCTGGCCTGAGGTGGTGCCGTGTGTAACACCCTTTTCTACCCCCACGAATATACACGGCAAAATCCACAAATTATCAGAGTAAAAATCACCTCAGAAGGGTGCACATTTATCAATAAACTCAAAATAAAACATTTGTTCCGTAAACAACGGGGTTTTCCTCAAAATAATCCAAAAGCCATCAAATAGCAGCGGAACCACCATAACCACAATAATCCAAAATCAAAAGGGTTTTCATTAAAAGCCATAATAATCAAATAACAACAAAAATAAGAACTCAACATGGTTCGACTCAACGACCCAACCCGATGTTACAATATCAGAGCAAGACCCTCTACATCGACCAAAAGCAAAATAAACTCCAAAAGTCCCGAAGGCATCCACAACTAAGCCTGATCACCTGCACGTTACCCACGTGGAGGCAACATTCAAACAGGCAGGGTGAGTAATCACAATTCATTATAATCAATATAAAAATAAGATATGCGTAAAATGGCATCATCATCATATACAACATCTTCAGGATCATCACAAGGAAAACATCAAAATCACGTTATCATAAATCACAACAATGCCAAATAAATGCAATGCACAACAAGACTCATGCATGTGGTACCAATCGTCACAGTCGATGGACACTTAAGCCATCACCCTCCAAAGATCCCTGTCATTAGGATCGATTCCACACAAGAACCGGAGCACGTCAAAAACCACCTCACATCCACACAATGGGATGGAAGCCTCAATAGACCGAAGTCTAACTCACTGAAATGCCATGAATGCATGATACACAATGTCATAATCATCATCATCAATAAAAGTCATTACGTGCATCATCATCCATCAAAATCTCATGTTAATCATGTCATCAATTATTCATCAAAACATCACGAAATCATCATCTCATAGTCATCAATAACATCATGGTAAATCATCAGAAAAATCACAGCATCAAAACATCAAGACAACACAAGAACCACAACACAATTCGCAAACAGTGTAACGCCCGTTTATTTAATTAAGTATTTAATTAAATATAATTGTAGTATGTTGTGTTGATTCGCGTTGATTTGAGTATTTGTGTCGATTTAAGTTGATTTTGGAATATCAGAATAGTATGTTGATGTTTCTAAGTTGGTTCGAGTTGAATTGATTTAAGTTGTGGAAATAATATTGGATATTTTCCGTCTATGGTTAAATATGTTGATTTGGTGGTTTGGACGATTTATTTGATAGTCGGTAATTAGTCGATTTAGTCGAGAGAAATAATATTAGAATTAATATTATGGAATATAAGCGTATTTTATTTAAGTGGACTTATTTTATGGTTGTGTGTAGTAAGATTGGGGGGTGAAGATAGTAGGCCCAATAAGAATAATAAAATAATAGTATTATTATTATTAGTATTATTATTAATTAGGTTGGTTGAGAAAAAAGGGGAATTAGGTTTTGATTAGTGGAGAAAAATAAGGGTTGAGAGAAGGAGTAAAACATGTTGTGTAACGCCCCGTTTTGCCAATTTTATTTTATTGAGTCGTTTTTGATTATTTTATTATTATTTTATTGTAATTTCAACTTTTGTGTGAAAATATGTTATTTTTCGTCGTGATTATATTTTATCGCGTTTTGGGAACGTTTGCGAGATATTAGAGTGTGGGGGTATTTTGGACATTTCATAGATATTTTTACTAAGTTAGTAAGAAAAGAAAATAGAAAAGAAAAGGGAAAGAAAAATAGAGAGAAAGAAAGAAGAAAGAAGGGAAAAGAGAAGAAAAGAGGAGAAGGGAGAAAATTGGAGAAAAGTGTGAAAATCATCAAGATCAATTCCTAGAATCGAATTAAATCGGGTAAGGGTGCGAAACTCGATTATACTATGCTTGTATATGATTATGTATGAATGTGTTTGGATGATTCTCTTGCTTTCCATGTTTTTTTCACTTTTAGGTCGAAACGATAAAATGAGTAGAATCGATGGTTTAACGGTTGGAAATCGATGTAAAGGTGGTAGTTTGATTGTTGACATGATTAGAATAGGTTCTGATTGAAATATGTTGATTTGGAAATGGTTTGGGTTGGAAAATATCATTTTTGGGTTTTCAACAGCGCTGAAGGATTCTGAGTTTTCGCAGGTTCGCCTAGCGAACCATTCAGCGAAGGGTAGGAAGGTTCGCTACGGGTATTCGCCTAGCGAAGGCATGAGCGAAGGTTCGCTAGAGTGTTCGCCTAGCAAACTTTGGGTGTTTTTGGCTCTGTTTGGTTCTGACTTGGTTCGCCAAGTGCTCGCCTAGCGAACTTTGTGTCTGTTTTTAGCTAACAGTTGGTTCGCTGGAAAATTCGCCTAGCGAAGGAGCTAGCGAATGCTCGCGAGGGATGTTCGCCTAGCGAAGCAGCTAGCGAATGCTCGCGAGGGAGATTCGCCCAGCGAACAGAGCTGTTCGTGTAATTTTGTTTTCTGCATAACTTTTGATATGTGTTTCGGTTTGAGGCGTGGTTTGATGCGTTGGAAAGCCATTGAGTTGTACTTTCTTATTATGATGGTTTAGAATTTGTTGGCCGATTTTATTTTGTCGGTAAATGTGAATAGTGTCAATGGTCGACTTTTGTCGTTTTAATGGTGCATAATTGTCATGTATTATGCTATATGTTGCGCTTTGGATATGTATGCCTTATATGCTGTTGTGAGGATAAGTTGTGGCCGAAAGGCAAGAAATGCTAAGTGTTGTATTCGATGATTTATGCATGATTATGAATATGTGCATGGATGCAATGTGAGTGTCATGAGTCATTGTATGCCAAGCATCATAATGTGCATTGCGGAAACGTCCTGAGAGACGGTTTGATTCCCGAGGGAAATATGCTATAACATCGTGTGCCTCAAAAATATGAGGCGATGCCTGAGGACTTAAAGCGATGGGTATAGACGATTGTGGGCTCCTTTGGAGACTTAAAGCAATCCTTAACGTCGTGTGCCTCGAAAATATGAGGCGATGCCTGAGGACCTAAAGCGACGGGTGAACATCGTAGGCCCGACGGGGAGTTACTTGACTAAGTCTCAGTAACGAGCGATGGTTCCAATAGTTCCTGAGTGAACTGATGATGAGACATGAGACAATGGAAGTCGGTACCGCATGGCATGTGCATAGAGTCGTTGTGTCGATCTATGTGCATTTGCATTCATCATGAGTCATTTGTGCATGGAATTGTGAATGTGATTAATGAAATGGAATATGTGTGATTGTATTGTGAATGATTGATGTGCAGTGGTAATTGATACGTGTGAATTGTACTGTGTGTTGTTATAATTTATCTGTGTGCTTTGGTGGTGAGAATACGTTACTTGTGCATTTTTGGTGTTAATATATAATCTTATGCAATTATATTATGGTTGTTTTTCTCACCCTTCTGCTGTTTTATAACGCTCTATGAGGCGTTGCAGATTAGAGTTGCTGGAGGTATTCTTTTGTGAAGCGTTGCGTCTTCATTATTTTGGTCGGTCGGCTCTGATATGTGACTCCGGGTAGCATAGGGTGGCCGTTTGTGATTGTTTTGTATATCTGATGATTATATTTTGGTTGTACAGTTATAACTTGATGTATGACAACCAAGTTTATATGTATATATGTATATGTGTTATTCAGATTTTAGATCTTTCCGCTTTAATTCTAATTTCTGAAAAGTGGGTGTAAGGAACGAAGTTTCCTCCGTATGATTGTTACCCCACGTTGCATATCAAAATGAGAAGGTGTTGCATGTGATGTTATGTGTTTGGTTACTTTGATGTGATTCCCCCTTTCTATGCCATAATGTTTCAAATATACTCTGATCAATTTTTGAATTTTCTTTTTACCGCTTTAATTGCGTGTTAATTGGGGGTATAGATTGGGGGCGTCACATTAAGTGGTATCAGAGCTAGTCCGTGTCAGTTGTGTAGTTTGTGTCTGTTGTGTCTGGCATATTGGGCGAGTTGTGTTGAGAGAGTAGTTGTTTAACCATAGTTTCTGTTTTGGACGAACATAATATGGCTGGTCGTAATGATGCTGCTTTGGCTGCTGCGATGGAAGCGATGGCACGAGCTGTGCAGGGGGCGCCGAATGCTGCAGGAAATGATGAGTTTAGAAAGAATAAGCCTCCGGTCTTTAAAGGGAAACATGATCAGGATGGTGCGTAGTTGTGGTTGAAAGAGATTGAGAGGATTTTTAGGGTAATGGATTGTGATGACGATGATGATAAGGTGAGGCTGGGCACTCATATGTTACACGAAGAGGCTGATGACTGGTGGGTCAGTACTCGTCAGGTGTTGGAAGCTGAGGAGGAGGAAGAAGAGATTACTTGGGAGGTGTTTAGCCGAGAGTTTCTAAGGAAGTATTTTCCCGAGGATGTCCGAGGAAAGAAGGAGATTGAGTTTCTAGAGCTAAAACAAGGTAATATGTCGGTTATTGACTATACTGCTAAGTTTGTGGAACTTGTGCAGTTTTACCCTCATTATGTGGAAGCGACTGCTGAATTTTCAAAGTGTGTGAAGTATGAAAGTGGTTTGCGTCCTGAGATAAAGCAGGCTATTGGATATCAGAGGATTCGAAGGTTTGCTGATTTGGTGGAATGCTGTAGGATTTACGATGAAGATAGTAAGGCTCGTCCAGCTCACTATAAAAGTGTAAGTGACAGGAAAGGGAAACAACAGTTCCGTGGTGGTCCGTATGTGTCACCGGCTGATAAAGGTAAACAAAGGGGTAATTTTGATCGAAGGTCAAGTGGAGGAGGTATGTCTAATGCTCCTAGGTGTTTTAAATGTGGTGAATTGGGTCATCGCCAGATGGAATGTAAGAAGAAAGTGGATAAGTGTTCTAATTGTGGCGGTATCGGGCATGTTGTAGCGGATTGTAAAAGGAAGAATGTAGTGAAGTGTTATAACTGTGGGGAACCTGGTCACATTAGTTCGAAGTGTCCTAATCCGAAGAAGGCTCAAACTAGTGGGAAGGTGTTTTCGTTGGCAGGAACTCAGACTTCAAGTGCTGATCGTCTGATAAGAGGTACTTGCTTTATTAATAATATGCCTTTAATTGCTATTATTGATACTGGAGCGACTCATTCGTTTATTTCGTCTGAGTGTGCGGAACGTTTGAATCTTGGGTTGTCTTCGATGGATGGTGAGATGGTTATTGATACTCCAGCGATGGGGTCAGTAACTACTTCTTTGGTGTGTTTGAGTTGTCCTTTAGCCATTTATGGTAAAGACTTTGTGATGGATTTGGTGTGTTTACCGTTGGAAGGTTTAGATGTGGTGTTGGGAATGAATTGGTTGCAATTCAATCGGGTGCACATTGATTGTTATCATAAGCTTGTAAGGTTTCCTTCTCTTGAGGAAGATGAAGACTCGAGTTTCCTGTCTACTAAAGAGTTGAAGAGACTTTTAGCGGATGAAGCTCAGTTGTTTGGTTTGTTTGCTTCATTGACTGTGGATAGTCAAGTTTCTCTTGATGTGTTTCCTGTTGTGTGCGAATTTCCTGAGGTGTTTCCTGATGATATTTCAGATGTGCCGCCGGTGAGAGAGGTTGAATTTTCTATAGATCTAGTTCCTGGTACTAGACCTGTTTCTATGGCACCTTATAGAATGTCGGCATCTGAATTGGTGGAGTTGAAAAAGCAGTTAAGTGAGTTGTTGGAAAAGAGGTTCGTGAGGCCAAGTGTTTCTCCTTGGGGTGCTCCAGTTTTGTTAGTGAAAAAGAAAGATGGGAGTATGCGATTATGTATTGATTATCGCCAGTTGAATAAAGTGACGATTAAGAACAAATATCCGCTTCCAAGGATTGATGATCTGATGGATCAGTTGGTTGGTGCTTGTGTGTTTAGTAAGATTGATTTGAGATCGGGGTATCATCAGATAAGGGATAAGGAAGAGGATATTCAGAAGACGGCCTTTAGAACACGTTACGGTCATTATGAATATTCAGTGATGACGTTCGGGGTTTCTAATGCGCCTGGTGTGTTTATGGAATACATGAATCGGATCTTCCACGAGCATTTGGATCGTTTTGTGGTGGTGTTTATTGATGATATTTTAATCTATTCTAAGTCTCGTGAGGAACATGCAGAGCATTTGCGTATTGTTTTGCATGTTTTGAAGGAAAGGAAGCTTTTTGCCAAATTGTCCAAGTGTGAATTCTGGTTGTCTGAGGTGAGTTTTCTTGGGCACGTAATTTCAGGTAATGGTATTGCTGTGGATCCATCTAAAGTAGAAGCAGTTCTACAATGGGAGGCTCCTAGATCCGTTACTGAAATTCGAAGCTTTTTGGGTTTGGCTGGTTATTACCGGAGGTTCATTGAAGGTTTTTCTAAGCTAGCTCTTCCTTTGACGCAATTGACTTGTAAGGGCAAAGCATTCATTTGGGATATTCAATGTGAAGAAAGTTTTTGTGAGCTGAAGAGGAAATTGACGACAACTCCTATTCTGATTTTACCTAATCCTAATGAACCATTTGTTGTGTATTGCGATGCTTCTTTAATTGGTTTGGGTAGTGTTCTGATGCAGGAAGGTAAAGTTGTAGCTTATGTTTCAAGGCAGTTAAGAGTTCATGAGAAAAACTATCCTACTCATGATCTTGAGTTAGCGGCGGTAGTTTTTGTGTTGAAGATTTGGAGGCACTATCTCTATGGTGCAAGGTTCGAAGTCTTTAGTGATCATAAAAGCTTGAAATATTTATTTGATCAGAAAGAGTTGAACATGAGACAGCGGAGATGGTTGGAATTCTTGAAAGACTACGACTTTGGCTTGAATTACCATCCTGGTAAAGCTAATGTGGTAGCCGATGCATTGAGCCGGAAATCGTTGCATATGTCCGCATTGATGGTGAAAGAGTTGGAACTTTTGGAATCGTTTAGAGATTTGAGTTTGGTATGTGAAGTGACATCGGTTAGTGTGAGGCTTGGAATGTTGAAAGTTACAAATGAATTTTTGATGTCGGTTAGTGAGAAACAAAAGCTGGATTTGAAATTCGTTGATTTGATGAGGAATGAGAATTTGGATTTCAAGGTTGATAATTTTGGTGTTTTGAGATTCCGTGGTCGTATTTGTATACCTGATGATGCGGAGTTGAAAAGAATGATTTTGGAGGAAGGACACCGGAGTAATTTAAGTATACATCCGGGTGCGAATAAGATGTACCAAGATTTGAAGAAGATTTTCTGGTGGTCTGGTTTGAAAAGAGATGTGGCTCAGTTTGTGTATGCGTGTTTGACTTGTCAGAAATCAAAAGTGGAACATTTGAGACCTAGTGGTTTGTTGCAACCGTTGGATATTCCTGAGTGGAAATGGGATAGCATTTCGATGGATTTTGTGACGGGATTACCGAACACTCAGCGTGGGCATAATGCTATTTGGGTGATTGTGGACAGGCTGACTAAATCGGCGCATTTTATTCCGATTGACATCAGTTTTTCTTTGGAACGGTTAGCTGAGATCTATATCAGTGTGGTGGTGAAATTGCATGGGGTTCCTTTAAGTATTGTTTCGGATCGAGATCCTAGGTTTACATCGAGATTTTGGGAAAGTTTACAGAAGGCTTTGGGTTCTAAATTGAGGTTGAGTTTGGCTTATCATCCGCAGACAGATGGTCAGACCGAAAGAACTATTCAGTCGTTGGAGGATTTGTTGAGAGCGTGTGTTTTGGAACAAGGTGGTGCGTGGGACGGTTATCTTGCTTTGATTGAGTTCACGTATAATAACAGTTTCCATTCTAGTATCGGAATGGCACCTTTTGAGGCCTTATATGGACAAAGATGTCGAACGCCGTTGTGTTGGCACGAAACTGGTGAGAGTTCTGTGGTTGGACCGGAATTAGTGCAACAGACGACGGAAAAGGTAAAGTTTATTCGTGAGAAAATGAAGGCTTCTCAGGATAGACAAAAGAGTTATCATGATCGGAGACGTAAGAATCTTGAGTTTCAAGAGGGTGATCACGTATTTCTGAGGGTTACGCCGGTAACGGGTGTTGGTCGTGCTTTAAAATCTAAGAAGCTTACTTCTCGATTTATTGGTCCTTACCAGATATCTGCGAGAGTGGGTGTTGTAGCGTATCGTGTGGCGTTACCGCCGAATCTGTCGAATTTGCATGACGTTTTTCATGTTTCACAGCTTCGGAAGTATGTTCCGGACCCTTCACATGTGATTCCGATGGACGAGGTTGAGGTAAGAGATAACCTTACGATCGAGGCATTACCAGTTAGGATTTTGGATCGCGAGGTGAAGCGGTTGAGGGGCAAAGAGATTGCACTTGTGAAAGTGGCGTGGGGAGGCGCTGCTGAGGGTAATTTGACGTGGGAATTGGAGAGTAGGATGCGGGAGTCGTATCCGGAGTTGTTTGTATCAGGTAAGATTTTCGAGGACGAAAATTTCTAAGTGGGGGAGAACTGTAACGCCCCGTTTTGCCAATTTTATTTTATTGAGTCGTTTTTGATTATTTTATTATTATTTTATTGTAATTTCAACTTTTGTGTGAAAATATGTTATTTTTTGTCGTGATTATATTTTATCGCGTTTTGGGAACGTTTGCGAGATATTAGAGTGTGGGGGTATTTTGGACATTTCATAGATATTTTTACTAAGTTAGTAAGAAAAGAAAATAGAAAAGAAAAGGGAAAGAAAAATAGAGAGAAAGAAAGAAGAAAGAAGGGAAAAGAGAAGAAAAGAGGAGAAGGGAGAAAATTGGAGAAAAGTGTGAAAATCATCAAGATCAATTCCTAGAATCGAATTAAATCGGGTAAGGGTGCGAAACTCGATTATACTATGCTTGTATATGATTATGTATGAATATGTTTGGATGATTCTCTTGCTTTCCATGTTTTTTTCACTTTTAGGTCGAAACGATAAAATGAGTAGAATCAATGGTTTAACGGTTGGAAATCGATGTAAAGGTGGTAGTTTGATTGTTGACATGATTAGAATAGGTTCTGATTGAAATATGTTGATTTGGAAATGGTTTGGGTTGGAAAATATCATTTTTGGGTTTTCAACAGCGCTGAAGGATTCTGAGTTTTCGCAGGTTCGCCTAGCGAACCATTCAGCGAAGGGTAGCGAAGGTTCGCTACGGGTATTCGCCTAGCGAAGGCATGAGCGAAGGTTCGCTAGAGTGTTCGCCTAGCAAACTTTGGGTGTTTTTGGCTCTGTTTGGTTCTGACTTGGTTCGCCAAGTGCTCGCCTAGCGAACTTTGTGTCTGTTTTTAGCTAACAGTTGGTTCGCTGGAACATTCGCCTAGCGAAGGAGCTAGCGAATGCTCGCGAGGGATGTTCGCCTAGCGAAGCAGCTAGCGAATGCTCGCGAGGGAGATTCACCCAGCGAACAGAGTTGTTCGTGTAATTTTGTTTTCTGCATAACTTTTGATCTGTGTTTCGGTTTGAGGCGTGGTTTGATGCGTTGGAAAGCCATTGAGCTGTACTTTCTTATTATGATGGTTTAGAATTTGTTGGCCGATTTTATTTTGTCGGTAAATGTGAATAGTGTCAATGGTCGACTTTTGTCGTTTTAATGGTGCATAATTGTCATGTATTATGCTATATGTTGCGCTTTGGATATGTATGCCTTATATGCTGTTGTGAGGATAAGTTGTGGCCGAAAGGCAAGAAATGCTAAGTGTTGTATTCGATGATTTATGCATGATTATGAATATGTGCATGGATGCAATGTGAGTGTCATGAGTCATTGTATGCCAAGCATCATAATGTGCATTGCGGAAACGTCCTGAGAGACGGTTTGATTCCCGAGGGAAATATGCTATAACATCGTGTGCCTCAAAAATATGAGGCGATGCCTGAGGACTTAAAGCGATGGGTATAGACGATTGTGGGCTCCTTTGGAGACTTAAAGCAATCCTTAACGTCGTGTGCCTCGAAAATATGAGGCGATGCCTGAGGACCTAAAGCGACGGGTGAACATCGTAGGCCCGACGGGGAGTTACTTGACTAAGTCTCAGTAACGAGCGATGGTTCCAATAGTTCCTGAGTGAACTGATGATGAGACATGAGACAATGGAAGTCGGTACCGCATGGCATGTGCATAGAGTCGTTGTGTCGATCTATGTGCATTTGCATTCATCATGAGTCATTTGTGCATGGAATTGTGAATGTGATTAATGAAATGGAATATGTGTGATTGTATTGTGAATGATTGATGTGCAGTGGTAATTGATACGTGTGAATTGTACTGTGTGTTGTTATAATTTATCTGTGTGCTTTGGTGGTGAGAATACGTTACTTGTGCATTTTTGGTGTTAATATATAATCTTATGCAATTATATTATGGTTGTTTTTCTCACCCTTCTGCTGTTTTATAACGCTCTATGAGGCGTTGCAGATTAGAGTTGCTGGAGGTATTCTTTTGTGAAGCGTTGCGTCTTCATTATTTTGGTCGGTCGGCTCTGATATGTGACTCCGGGTAGCATAGGGTGGCCGTTTGTGATTGTTTTGTATATCTGATGATTATATTTTGGTTGTACAGTTATAACTTGATGTATGACAGCCAAGTTTATATGTATATATGTATATGTGTTATTCAGATTTTAGATCTTTCCGCTTTAATTCTAATTTCTGAAAAGTGGGTGTAAGGAACGAAGTTTCCTCCGTATGATTGTTACCCCACGTTGCATATCAAAATGAGCAGGTGTTGCATGTGATGTTATGTGTTTGGTTACTTTGATGTGATTCCCCCTTTCTATGCCATGATGTTTCAAATATACTCTGATCAATTTTCGAATTTTCTTTTTACCGCTTTAATTGCGTGTAAATTGGGGGTATAGATTAGGGGCGTCACATGTTGTATGTGAAAAGTTGCAAGAGGAAGTTTTGGAGAAATTGATCGTGGAAGTTACAGAGGAAAAAGTCTTAGAGAAGAATAAGGGTTTTAGAGGAGAGAAAATAGCTTGGAAGCAAAGAAGGAGAAAGAAGAACTCATGATCATATCTCTATTTTCGCACTTATGGTACAGCCTCCACTAAACAGGTGATAACGTTTTACTTGTAATTCCGATTAAAGTGATTCTTGAATTTCTGGAAAGCTTACGAAATTCCCTTCAATTTGATATATGATTTCGTGTCAATAAGTTAGGTATTAAAGGAGAAAAACGCATTTGAAGTTTGGGAGTTCATGCTGGAAATGGGTCAAATAGTAGTTACGAGATTGATGATGATGGAGGCTGAATTTTGGTCAAGATAGGAACTCAATGGCAGCATGTTCATATTTCTAATCTCCATGGATGCAAGAGGAGAAGAAAAGAGGTAGAGCAAAGAGAGAAGCCGTTAGGCTTGGAGTTTTGCAGAGGGGATACGAGAGAATTGCCGTCGGAGCCAAGTCGGAAAAGTCGATCGGAAATTCGAGCGGCCATCAATCTAAGGTAAGCGTGGGGTTCGAATTTTATAACCGGGTATATGATAATTGATACGTGGGATTGGGATTTATATAATTTTCTACTGAATGTGTTGAAGTGTGTTGATGAATTGGTTTTGTTTTTGTGGAATTTGATGTTTGCTAGATTGTTTGGTTATTGTTCTATAGTGTTAAACTTAGGATGGAATTTGGTTAAATCGATAGAAACCGATGTTTTCGCGGACGAAAGTCGGAATAGATTGCGTAGTTGTGTCGAGAAATGTTAGGCCGTGATCGAGTATGCTTGTTTCATCGAATTTGGTTGATTTTGTGAGTTTTTGCATTTTTGGAGATTTGGGGGTTTAAGATTCGGATTGAAATCGAAAGTCGTAGAATTCACGTTTGATGGTTCCAAATCACTACTATATGTTTGATATGAATGAGTAGGTGTTTGTTTCGAAGAAAATAATTGAATCGGTCAGATTTTCGGACGAAAATGCAAAATCCCGTAGGGCTGTTATGCAGAAAAATTCTGGTTTCGGAAAGTTTGGAAAATTCATATCTTTTGATCCGTAAGTCAGTTTTGACCCCCGTTCGAAGCGTTGGAAAGCTAATTAACGAGATGTTCTTTCTAGGAAAAATGGTTTTGAGGTATGTATCTAGTTCAATTATAGCAGAAAATTGAAACCGTATCGTTGTGTTGATTTTTACCGTCGTGAATGTGTGCGATTGAGGTGTTATCGTGCAATATGCCTCAACAATGTTAACCGATTAATAATGCATAGGAATAGCAATAATATGGGGACTTAGAAATAACAGTAGCAGGTTTTGTATCAGAGTTGAATTTAATGACAGTAACATGATTTAGTAGCATTCGAGATTTGATATCAGGGAATCAAATAAATATAAACAGTGGAAATTAGTAGCAATAATGGAGGTTGATGAAAATAGTACCGAATAGTGATATTAGTAGTTTTAACCGATAAAATTGTTTAACCGAAATTAATTGAAACTTTGCAGAAGGAATTCGTAAGTGGTTGTAGTTATTTTTGGTTGGTTGATGTATGGAGTTAGTCGAATAAGTAGAATTAAGCGGTAAGATTAGTTGTCCGGTATTAGTTGAAAATTTACGAGGTAGTTCGTGTATACGAGTAGATACGTGAATTGTGTTTATTTTGTTAAAATAGGTCGATTAAGTTGATTTGCAGGTACCGTTAAATAGGTTGAACTGTCCCGGTTTATGGGCACTGTTAAGTTGTAGGTCTTATGACCAATGTTTTATGTTGATGTTGAATACGTTGTTGATGTGGTGATGTTGGTGATGTGATGTTGAATATGTTGTTGATTAAGTTGTAGGTCGAACGACCAATGTTGGATTAAGTTGATGCAAGTGGTGCATGTTTAAGTTGTTGTTCTCGTTGTTGTTATTGTGTTGTTGCTGTTGTGACGTTGTGGTTATTGTTGCATGCATACATTTGCATTGATTAAGTTGGCCTTGATGGCACCTGTTTAAGTTGGCCTTGATGGCATCCGATTAAGTTGAAAATGCCTCGATAACCTGGCATATGTTTAAGTTGGGAGTTTTACTCCGATGGTACCACATGCATGTGCATAGTTGAGTCGCATTTGAGTTGCACGTTGAAGTTGTTAATATTATTACGTTGTTGTTGATTGTTGGTGTTGTTGATATAAGTTGTTATTGTTGTGAGTTATTGTTGTTATAAATTGTTATTACTGTAAGTTGTCACTTGATACAGGTTGTTGTTATAAGTTGTTGTTTGTTATAAGTTGTGGTTGCACTTAAGTTGTTTACTAATAGTTGTTGTATGACTGTTGTATGAAGCGGTGAAATTTGTGTGATTCTAATCTAATATATTAATTATCATGCCTTTGATTATATTTTTCGATATCTCACCCCTTCTGTAATGATGTTACCTATTATGGGTAACTGAGCAGGTACTCAAGAATAGCTGTGAAGGTTTGAAGTCTTAGTCGCTGTTAGTTCAAGTTGGTGTCATGCTCTGATACGTAGCACTCGGGGGGAAATGTTTTGTTTATGTTGTTGTTCCTAATTGTTGTTATTACAATAATTCTTGAATAATTATAAATTGAAGTTTTGATCTAGTTGAATAAAGTGAATATGATTTATAAGTTATGAAGGCCGAATGCTATGTATCTATTTTAAAAAGAAATACAGGTTTATGTTATTGGTTTTGTTGTTCAAGTTGAAAATGTGACATCTCATTTGTTTTATGTTGAAAATTTTGCACTCTGATTTTTAATAAACGTTGGGTAGTAAATGGGGTGTTACATTAGTGGTATCAGAGCAGGTCGGTCTGTCCGGCCAAGTTGTCTAATGTTGTTTATCCCTTAGTACGCGACAAGTGTGTGGAACACTGTCGGTACTTGTTTGTTTTCCTAGTCGATGGTATGCAGGAGTTGGTTTGAAACAAGTGGGGGAGAAGTTTACTTCTCAGAGATGTTTGTAGTATGTGAAGTTGAATCAAGGTGATAGTGATCGCAGGAGTGCAAGTGTTGTCAGAACTGTGTTGTTGCGAATCGACGAGAGTATAGACTCATGATTTTATCTGTTGGTCCAGTTGAGACATTTGAAGGAGGACAAGTCAGTATGATCGATGTTTGCTTCTCGGAGAAGAGAGGGCAACGTGACGAATAGTGATATGCAAATGGAGTATAGTTGGAGTCAAGTCGGATGATTTTCAGAGTTGAGTGAAAAACAAGGATTGTTGGAAGAGTTTGGAAGCAAGAGAAAGAGGTAGAGCTCATGTTCACCAATTTCGGTTTTTATTTTCACATTTATGGAACAACCTTCAGTATAAGAGGCATAACTTTCTACTCGTAACTCCGATGAAAGCGATTCTGGACTTTTTGGAAAGTTTACGAAATTCCCTACAGTTTGCATATACGATTGGTCTTCAGGAAGTTTGTGAAGAGGGAGAAAAGTGTGTTTTAATATTTGGGTCTAATGCTGATTTTTGGAAAATTCTGCATATGGAAATTCTGAACCAGTCCCGTTGTAAGGATGATAACTTTTTACTCGTAACTCAGATTCAAGCGATTCTTGAAGCTCTGGAATCTTTACGAAATTCTCTTCATTTTAGAATATGATTTTGTGATTGAGAGGTCTGTATTGAAAGAGATATCTGTGATTAAAGTTGAGCGACTACTGCTGAAAATTTTGGAAAGATGAAGCCTAGTGTGAAATTTTGATAAGAATAATATGTTGGTAATTATAAGGATGTGACGGTATCTGAGAATGCATCGAGATGCAATTTATGTTGAATAAGGAGAAATAAGTGATGATGTCATGTGATAGTAATGTTGAGAAAAAGACGGATGGTTGATTTGCAACGTTAAAAATTTTAACTTGGATAAGAGTTGTAATTGGAGCGAGCCGAGTTGGATAGTACTTGAAGTAGTAGCGATTCCGGTGTTGGAAAGATATTTAATAATTGTGTTGTGCTACGAGCATGTATAAGAGATTACGTATTGGATTTTGGACGTTTTGGTATAATTGACGAAGTTGAAATTAAGGAAACTAAGAAGACGTTGATAAGCCTCAGAGAGTTGGTGGAGCATTGTGCTTACGGACTTTGGGCACAAGTTGTAGTACCCTATTGTGTTGGGTAATGATGATTTATGCCACTGTTATGGTTGCCGGCTGTCTATTGACAAATTGAGGAACTGATCACCCTTAATCTCTTGTTGATAGTAGACGGAATCATAATTGGTGGATAGATGTGTCGTGCCAACTAGTATAGTACGTATTTGAATTGGTTGAAGTCAAGCCAAGTGCTTGTGGATTGTTTATTTTGTCGATTTAGATTCATATATGAGCATATTAGTTGAATTTAAGGATGATGGGATGCGGTTGCGATTTAATTGATGAGTAGTATGGAAATTCGCAGTTGAGTTCTGGGTAATTTGAGAATTGAGTTGCAAGTAGAAAAAGAAGTGGAGTTATAAGTTGAATTGTAAAAGTGGAACTTTTGGTTGGTAAAGATGAGTTACTTGGTTGTGTCAATTCGGATAAGAATTTCTGAAGAATTGTGTCAGTGTGAGTAAAATTCGATAATTTGGTTTGTTGGATTAGTTGGAAAGGAAAAGATGATTTATCTGGTTGAAGTTAATTATACACAGGTACCCTATGTTGTTGTAATGATGTTGCGTGTTTAAGATGATTTTCGAGGAACGTGTAAATAGGAGATGGTAAAGTTATAGTTATGTTTTATGATAATTGGGAAGTATTCGCCGTTGTAATTATGTTGAAGGTTCAGAGGTGTTGTCTTACGGATCTAAGTTCGAAGTATTTAGTAACTACAAAAGTGTAGAATACCTGTTGGGATGGAATTTCCGAAGAGTTAAGTCGAAAGTCTTTTGTTATGTCGGTTTTGGCGATTGAGAAGTTGGGAATAAAATGGGTAGACTTGATACTTTGCATGTAATCAAGGTGGCGCAGCGAACACGTGGTGTTGTACAGTTGTTCATGCGTGAGCAACAACGATGTTGGTAGTTTGGTTGTATTGATGTCGTGTTTAAGTTGTGTGATCGTATGTTGTTGCGTTCTAGTTCTTAAACCGGCGAATTCTTAAGTTGGTTACTCTTTATGTTATGATGTTAAGTTGTCAAGTGTGTCGCATGAGTAGTATTCGGGTTGTTTTCGCCGTCGATGTTATGAATTGTTTGTATTATACTTAGGTTACCTTCGGAGATGAGAGTTGATTAGTCGGATGGAATCGTATAGTTGAAGTAGTTGTATCGGATGAATTTTCGAGGACGAAAGTGTTCTAAGTGGGGGAGAGTTGTAACGCCCGTTTATTTAATTAAGTATTTAATTAAATATAATTGTAGTATGTTGTGTTGATTCGCGTTGATTTGAGTATTTGTGTCGATTTAAGTTGATTTCGGAATATCGGAATATTATGTTGATGTTTCTAAGTTGGTTCGAGTTGAATTGATTTAAGTTGTGGAAATAATATTGGATATTTTCCGTCTATGGTTAAATATGTTGATTTGGTGGTTTGGACGATTTATTTGATAGTAGGTAATTAGTCGATTTAGTCGAGAGAAATAATATTAGAATTAATATTATGGAATATAAGCGTATTTTATTTAAGTGGGCTTATTTTATGGTTGTGTGTAGTAAGATTGGGGGGTGAAGATAGTAGGCCCAATAAGAATAATAAAATAATAGTATTATTATTATTAGTATTATTATTAATTGGGTTGGTTGAGAAAAAAGGGGAATTAGGTTTTGATTAGTGGAGAAAAATAAGGGTTGAGAGAAGGAGTAAAACATGTTGTACGTGAAAAGTTGCAAGAGGAAGTTTTGGAGAAATTGATCGTGGAAGTTACAGAGGAAAAAGTCTTAGAGAAGAATAAGGGTTTTAGAGGAGAGAAAATAGCTTGGAAGCAAAGAAGGAGAAAGAAGAACTCATGATCATATCTCTATTTTCGCACTTATGGTACAACCTCCACTAAACAGGTGATAACTTTTTACTTGTAATTCCGATTAAAGCGATTCTTGAATTTCTGGAAAGCTTACGAAAGTCCCTTCAATTTGATATATGATTTCGTGTCAATAAGTTCGGTATTAAAGGAGAAAAACTCATTTGAAGTTTGGGAGTTCATGCTGGAAATGGGTCAAATAGTAGTTAAGGGATTGATGATGATGAAGGCTGAATTTTGGTCAAGATAGGAACTCAATGGCAGCATGTTCATATTTCTAATCTCCATGGATGCAAGAGGGGAGGAAAAGAGGGAGAGCGAAGAGAGAAGCAGTTAGGCTTGGAGTTTTGCAGAGGGGATACGAGAGAATTGTCGTCGGAGGCAAGTCGGAAAAGTCGATCGGAAATTCGAGCGGCCATCAATCTAAGGTAAGGGTGGGGTTCGAATTTTATAACCGGGTATATGATAATAGATACGTGGGATTGAGATTTATATAATTTTCTACTGAATGTGTTGAAGTGTATTGATGAATTGGTTTTGTTTTTGTGGAATTTGATGTTTGCTAGATTGTTTGGTTATTGTTCTATAGTGTTAAACTTAGGATGGAATTTGGTTAAATCGATAGAAACCGATGTTTTTGCGGACGAAAGTCGGAATAGATTGCGTAGTTGTGTCGAGAAATGTTAGACCGTGATCGAGTATGCTTGTTTCATCGAATTTGGTTGATTTTGTGAGTTTTTGCATTTTTGGAGATTTGGGGGTTTAAGATTCGGATTGAAATCGAAAGTCGTAGAATTCACGTTTGATGGTTCCAAATCACTACTATATGTTTGATATGGAATGAGTAGGTGTTTGTTTCGAAGAAAATAATTGAATCGTTCAGATTTTCGGACGAAAATGCAAAATCCCGTAGGGCTGTTATGCAGAAAAATTCTGGTTTCGGAAAGTTTGGAAAATTCATATCTTTTGATCCGTAAGTCAGTTTTGACCCCCGTTCGAAGCATTGGAAAGCTAATTAACGAGATGTTCTTTCTAGTAAAAATGGTTTTGAGGTATGTATCTAGTTCAATTATAGCAGAAAATTGAAACCGTATCGTTGTGTTGATTTTTACCGTCGTGAATGTGTGCGATTGAGGTGTTATCGTGCAATATGCCTCAACAATGTTAACCGATTAATAATGCAGAGAAATAGCAATAATATGGGGACTTAGAAATAACAGTAGCAGGTTTTGTATCAGAGTTGAATTTAATGACAGTAACATGATTTAGTAGCATTCGAGATTTGATATCAGGGAATCAAATAAATAGAAACAGTGGAAATTAGTAGCAATAATGGAGGTTGATGAAAATAGTACCGAATAGTGATATTAGTAGTTTTAACCGATAGAATTGTTTAACCGAAATTAATTGAAACTTTGCAGAAGGAATTCGTAAGTGGTTGTAGTTATTTTTGGTTGGTTGATGTATGGAGTTAGTCGAATAAGTAGAATTAAGCGGTAAGATTAGTTGTCCGGTATTAGTTGAAAATTTACGAGGTAGTTTGTGTATACGAGTAGATACGTGAATTGTGTTTATTTTGTTAAAATAGGTCGATTAAGTTGATTTGCAGGTACCGTTAAATAGGTTGAACTGTCCCGGTTTATGGGCACTGTTAAGTTGTAGGTCTTATGACCAATGTTTTATGTTGATGTTGAATACGTTGTTGATGTGGTGATGTTGGTGATGTGATGTTGAATATGTTGTTGATTAAGTTGTAGGTCGAACGACCAATGTTGGATTAAGTTGATGCAAGTGGTGCATGTTTAAGTTGTTGTTCTCGTTGTTGTTATTGCGTTGTTGCTGTTGTGACGTTGTGGTTATTGTTGCATGCATACATTTGCATTGATTAAGTTGGCCTTGATGACACCTGTTTAAGTTGGCCTTGATGGCATCCGATTAAGTTGAAAATGCCTCGATAACCTGGCATATGTTTAAGTTGGGAGTTTTACTCCGATGGTACCACATGCATGTGCATAGTTGAGTCGCATTTGAGTTGCACGTTGAAGTTGTTAATATTATTACGTTGTTGTTGATTGTTGGTGTTGTTGATATAAGTTGTTATTGTTGTGAGTTATTGTTGTTATAAATTGTTATTGCTGTAAGTTGTCGCTTGATACAGGTTGTTGTTATAAGTTGTTATTTGTTATAAGTTGTGGTTGCACTTAAGTTGTTTACTAATAGTTGTTGTATGACTGTTGTATGAAGCGGTGAAATTTGTGTGATTCTAATCTAATATATTAATTATCATGCCTTTGATTATATTTTTCGATATCTCACCCCTTCTGTAATGATGTTACCTATTATGGGTAACTGAGCAGGTACTCGAGAATAGCTGTGAAGGTTTGAAGTCTTAGTCGCTGTTAGTTCAAGTTGGTGTCATGCTCTGATACGTAGCACTCGGGGGGAAATGTTTTGTTTATGTTGTTGTTCCTAATTGTTGTTATTACAATAATTCTTGAATAATTATAAATTGAAGTTTTGATCTAGTTGAATAAAGTGAATATGATTTATAAGTTATGAAGGCCGAATGCTATGTATCTATTTTAAAAAGAAATACAGGTTTATGTTATTGGTTTTGTTGTTCAAGTTGAAAATGTGACATCTCATTTGTTTTATGTTGAAAATTTTGCACTCTGATTTTTAATAAACGTTGGGTAGTAAATGGGGTGTTACATTAGTGGTATCAGAGCAGGTCGGTCTGTCCGGCCAAGTTGTCTAATGTTGTTTATCCCTTAGTACGCGACAAGTGTGTGGAACACTGTCGGTACTTGTTTGTTTTCCTAGTCGATGGTATGCAGGAGTTGGTTTGAAACAAGTGGGGGAGAAGTTTACTTCTCAGAGATGTTTGTAGTATGTGAAGTTGAATCAAGGTGATAGTGATCGCAGGAGTGCAAGTGTTGTCAGAACTGTGTTGTTGCGAATCGACGAGAGTATAGACTCATGATTTTATCTGTTGGTCCAGTTGAGACATTTGAAGGAGGACAAGTCAGTATGATCGATGTTTGCTTCTCGGAGAAGAGAGGGCAACGTGACGAATAGTGATATGCAAGTGGAGTATAGCTGGAGTCAAGTCGGATGATTTTCAGAGTTGAGTGAAAAACAAGGATTGTTGGAAGAGTTTGGAAGCAAGAGAAAGAGGTAGAGCTCATGTTCACCAATTTCGGTTTTTATTTTCACATTTATGGAACAACCTTCAGTATAAGAGGCATAACTTTCTACTCGTAACTTCGATGAAAGCGATTCTGGACTTTTCGGAAAGTTTACGAAATTCCCTACAGTTTGCATATACGATTGGTCTTCAGGAAGTTTATGAAGAAGGAGAAAAGTGTGTTTTAATATTTGGGTCTGATGCTGATTTTTGGAAAATTCTGCATATGGAAATTCTGAACCAGTCCCGTTGTAAGGATGATAACTTTTTACTCGTAACTCGGATTCAAGCGATTCTTGAAGCTCTGGAATCTTTACGAAATTCTCTTCATTTTAGAATATGATTTTGTGATTGAGAGGTCTGTATTGAAAGAGATATCTGTGATTGAAGTTGAGCGACTACTGCTGAAAATTTTGGAAAGATGAAGCCTAGTGTGAAATTTTGATAAGAATAATATGTTGGTAATTATAAGGATGTGACGGTATCTGAGAATGCATCGAGATGCAATTTATGTTGAATAAGGAGAAATAAGTGATGATGCCATGTGATAGTAATGTTGAGAAAAAGACGGATGGTTGATTTGCAACGTTAAAAATTTTAACTTGGATAAGAGTTGTAATTGGAGCGAGCCGGGTTGGATAGTACTTAAAGTAGTAGCGATTCCGGTGTTGGGAAGATATTTAATAATTGTTTTGTGCTACGAGCATGTATAAGAGATTACGTATTGGATTTTGGACGTTTTGGTATAATTGACGAAGTTGAAATTAAGGAAACTAAGAAGACGTTGATAAGCCTCAGAGAGTTGGCGGAGCATTGTGCTTACGGACTTTGGGCACAAGTTGTAGTACGCTATTGTGTTGGGTAATGATGATTTATGCCACTGTTATAGTTGCCGGCTGTCTATTGACAAATTAAGGAACTGATCACCCTTAATCTCTTGTTGATAGTAGACGGAATCATAATTGGTGGATAGATGTGTCGTGCCAACTAGTATAGTACGTATTTGAATTGGTTGAAGTCAAGCCAAGTGCTTGTGGATTGTTTATTTTGTCGATGTAGATTCATATATGAGCATATTAGTTGAATTTAAGGATGATGGCATGAGGTTGCGATTTAATTGATGAGTAGTATGGAAATTTGCAGTTGAGTTCTAGGTAATTTGAGAATTGAGTTGCAAGTAGAAAAAGAAGTGGAGTTATAAGTTGAATTGTAAAAGTGGAACTTTTGGTTGGTAAAGATGAGTTACTTGGTTGTGTCAATTCGGATAAGAATTTATGAAGAATTGTGTCAGTGTGAGTAAAAGTCGATAATTTGGTTTGTTGGATTAGTTGGAAAGGAAAAGATGATTTATCTGGTTGAAGTTAATTGTACACAGGTACCCTATGTTGTTGTAATGATGTTGCGTGTTTAAGATGATTTTCGAGGAACGTGTAAATAGGAGATGGTAAAGTTATAGTTATGTTTTATGATAATTGGGAAGTATTCGCCATTGTAATTATGTTGAACGTTCAGAGGTGTTGTCTTACGGATCTAAGCTCGAAGTATTCGGTAACTACAAAAGTGTAGAATACCTGTTGGGATGGAATTTCCGAAGAGTTAAGTCGAAAGTCTTTTGTTATGTCGGTTTGGCGATTGAGAAGTTGGGAATAAAATGGGTAGACTTGATACTTTGCATGTAATCAAGGTGGCGCAGCGAACGCGTGGTGTTGTACAGTTGTTCATGCGTGAGCAACAACGATGTTGGTAGTTTGGTTGTATTGATGTCATGTTTAAGTTGTGTGATCGTATGTTGTTGTGTTCTAGTTCTTAAACCGACGAATTCTTAAGTTGGTTACTCTTTATGTTATGATGTTAAGTTGTCAAGTGTGTCGCATGAGTAGTATTCGGGTTGTTTTCGCTGTCGATGTTATGAATTGTTTGTATTATACTTAGGTTACCTTCGGAGATGAGAGTTAATTAGTCGGATGGAATCGCATAGTTGGAGTAGTTGTATCGGATGAATTTTCGAGGACGAAAATGTTCTAAGTGAGGGAGAGTTGTAACGCCCGTTTATTTAATTAAGTATTTAATTAAATATAATTGTAGTATGTTGTGTTGATTCGTGTTGATTTGAGTATTTGTGTCGATTTAAGTTGATTTCGAAATATCGGAATATTATGTTGATGTTTCTAAGTTGGTTCGAGTTGAATTGATTTAAGTTGTGGAAATAATATTGGGTATTTTCCGTCTATGGTTAAATATGTTGATTTGGTGGTTTGGACGATTTATTTGATAGTCGGTAATTAGTCGATTTAGTCGAGAGAAATAATATTAGAATTAATATTATGGAATATAAGCGTATTTTATTTAAGTGGGCTTATTTTATGGTTGTGTGTAGTAAGATTGGGGGGTGAAGATAGTACGCCCAATAAAAATAATAAAATAATAGTATTATTATTATTAGTATTATTATTAATTGGGTTGGTTGAGAAAAAAGGGGAATTAGGTTTTGATTAGTGGAGAAAAATAAGGGTTGAGAGAAGGAGTAAAACATGTTGTACGTGAAAAGCTGCAAGAGGAAGTTTTGGAGAAATTGATCGTGGAAGTTACAGAGGAAAAAGTCTTAGAGAAGAATAAGGGTTTTAGAGGAGAGAAAATAGCTTGGAAGCAAAGAAGGAGAAAGAAGAACTCATGATCATATCTCTATTTTCGCACTTATGGTACAGCCTCCACTAAACAGGTGATAACTTTTTACTTGTAATTCCGATTAAAGCGATTCTTGAATTTCTGGAAAGCTTACGAAATTCCCTTCAATTTGATATATGATTTCGTGTCAATAAGTTCAGTATTAAAGGATAAAAACGCATTTGAAGTTTGGGACTTCATGCTGAAAATGGGTCAAATAGTAGTTACGGGATTGATGATGATGGAGGCTGAATTTTGGTCAAGATAGGAACTCAATGGCAGCATGTTCATATTTCTAATCTCCATGGATGCAAGAGGAGAGGAAAAGAGGCAGAGCGAAGAGAGAAGCAGTTTGGCTTGGAGTTTTGCAGAGGGGATACGAGAGAATTGCCGTCGGAGCCAAGTCGGAAAAGTCGATCGGAAATTCGAGCGGCCATCAATCTAAGGTAAGGGTGGGGTTCGAATTTTATAACCGGATATATGATAATTGATACGTGGGATTGAGATTTATATAATTTTCTACTGAATGTGTTGAAGTGTATTGATGAATTGGTTTTGTTTTTGTGGAATTTGATGTTTGCTAGATTGTTTGGTTATTGTTCTATAGTGTTAAACTTAGGATGAAATTTGGTTAAATCGATAGAAACCGATGTTTTTGCGGACGAAAGTCGGAATAGATTGCGTAGTTGTGTCGAGAAATGTTAGGCCGTGATCGAGTATGCTTGTTTCATCGAATTTGGTTGATTTTGTGAGTTTTTGCATTTTTGGAGATTTGGGGGGTTTAAGATTCGGATTGAAATCGAAAGTCGTAGAATTCAGGTTTGATGGTTCCAAATCACTACTATATGTTTGATATGGAATGAGTAGGTGTTTGTTTCGAAGAAAATAATTGAATCGGTCAGATTTTCGGACCAAAATGCAAAATCCCGTAGGGCTGTTATGCAGAAAAATTATGGTTTCGGAAAGTTTGGAAAATTCATATCTTTTGATCCGTAAGTCAGTTTTGACCCCCGTTCGAAGCGTTGGAAAGCTAACGAGATGTACTTTCTAGGAAAAATGGTTTTGAGGTCTGTATCTAGTTCAATTATAGCAGAAAATTGAAACCGTGTCGTTGTGTTGATTTTTACCGTCGTGAATGTATGCGATTGAGGTGTTATCGTGCAATATGCCTCAACAATGTTAACCGATTAATAATGCAGAGGAATAACAATAATGTGGGGACTTAGAAATAACAGTAGCAGGTTTTGTATCAGAGTTGAATTTAATGACGGTAACATGATTTAGTAGCATTCGAGATTTGATATCAGGGAATCAAATAAATAGAAACAGTGGAAATTAGTAGCAATAATGGAGGTTGATGAAAATAGTACCGAATAGTGATATTAGTAGTTTTAACCGATAGAATTGTTTAACCGAAATTAATTGAAAATTTGCAGAAGGAATTCGTAAGTGGTTGTAGTTATTTTTGGTTGGTTGATGTATGGAGTTAGTCGAATAAGTAGAATTAAGCGGTAAGATTAGTTGTCCGGTATTAGTTGAAAATTTACGAGGTAGTTCGTGTATACGAGTAGATACGTGAATTGTGTTTATTTTGTTAAAATAGGTCGATTAAGTTGATTTGCAGGTACCGTTAAATAGGTTGAACTGTCCCGGTTTATGGGCACTGTTAAGTTGTAGGTCTTATGACCAATGTTTTATGTTGATGTTAAATACGTTGTTGATGTGGTGATGTTGGTGATGTGATGTTGAATATGTTGTTGATTAAGTTGTAGGTCGAACGACCAATGTTGGATTAAGTTGATGCAAGTGGTGCATGTTTAAGTTGTTGTTCTCGTTGTTGTTATTGTGTTGTTGCTGTTGTGACGTTGTGGTTATTGTTGCATGCATACATTTGCATTGATTAAGTTGGCCTTGATGGCACCTGTTTAAGTTGGCCTTGATGGCATCCGATTAAGTTGAAAATGCCTCGATAACCTGGCATATGTTTAAGTTGGGAGTTTTACTCCGATGGTACCACATGCATGTGCATAGTTGAGTCGCATTTGAGTTGCATGTTGAAGTTGTTAATATTATTACGTTGTTGTTGATTGTTGGTGTTGTTGATATAAGTTGTTATTGTTGTGAGTTATTGTTGTTATAAATTGTTATTGCTGTAAGTTGTCGCTTGATACAGGTTGTTGTTATAAGTTATTGTTTGTTATAAGTTATGGTTGCTCTTAAGTTGTTTACTAATAGTTGTTGTATGACTGTTGTATGAAGCGGTGAAATTTGTGTGATTCTAATCTAATATATTAATTATCATGCCTTTGATTACATTTTTTTATATCTCACCCCTTCTGTAATGATGTTACCTATTATGGGTAACTGAGCAGGTACTCAAGAATAGCTGTGAAGGTTTGAAGTCTTAGTCGCTGTTAGTTCAAGTTGGTGTCATGCTCTGATACGTAGCACTCGGGGGGAAATGTTTTGTTTATGTTGTTGTTCCTAATTGTTGTTATTACAATAATTCTTGAATAATTATAAATTGAAGTTTTGATCTAGTTGAATAAAGCGAATATGATTTATAAGTTATGAAGGCCGAATGCTATGTATCTATTTTAAAAAGAAATACAGGTTTATGTTATTGGTTTTGTTGTTCAAGTTGAAAATGTGACATCTCATTTGTTTTATATTGAAAATTTTGCACTCTGATTTTTAATAAACGTTGGGTAGTAAATGGGGTGTTACAAACAGCAGACGTTCGCTACAAAGTTCGCCGTGCGAACTCGTTCGCTCTGGCATTCGCTTTGCGAGCTGTCAGCGAATCCCTAAAATCCCATACAAAAATCAGAGAACCCTACTTTGTCTCCCTCGCTACCTCTGTTCGCTTTGCGAAGCCATTCACTAGGAAGTTCGTCGTGCGAACTAAAAATCACAATTAGAGTTCATCTCAGTATCATCAAACAAAATCATTGCGCATTCGCTGCACTGCTCGCTTTGCGAGTCTGGGGCGTTCGGCTTGCAAAGGAATTGTTCGCTTTGAGAACTCGTGATTTCAGGAAATCGCTGCTTCGCATTAGTAGCATAACAGACCCAAAAACTTCACGAATTCAACCTCCTTTTTCGTCAACCACATCCCCAAAACATTCCTAAGGTGTTACGACAATCAAAGGCACAGAACCTATGACTATGAGGTCGATCAATTATACTATCTTGACCTCAAAATCACCTAAACCTCACAACCCCAAAGATTCTCATAAACTCCATAAATCTCTTTCTCTACAGGATCCCACATATCATCAACAGAAGGTTTTGCCTCGAAGGCCTACTTTTATCCGATTCAATTCAACCCTTAATAATCAATCCACAAAATGCCCTAAAGCACCAATTTACTCAAAAACCCACAAACCTATATAAACCTCAAAATCAGCTTTAAACACATCGAATTCCTATATTGAAAACAATGAAAGGCAATACTCCCCATACCTTAGATTGTCGATTCCAAGCTTTCTTTCTTGAGTTCTTGGAAACCTTCTCGAATCCTAAGCTTTTTCCTCTTTCCTCAGAGCTCTGGCCTTTTCGCTTCTTTTCACGTTCTGACCAAATGAATCCTATTCCTCTCAAATTCTCCTTGTTGTTAAACCTTTGGGCTTCTAAAATGGGCTTTCCTAATAAAACCCTCATTAATCATCCTCAAAAGTCCATCTTACCCTTAATTCCTCTAATATTATTTAAATTAATAATAATACTAATATATTCATATTATATACTATTATTTAATTAAATAACCAAAACTCCACGAAAAAGCCAACGTCAACACAAACCACCAAAATTCACAAAAATCATGGATATTATATTTAAATAAATTAAATAAATATTCTTACGGAATTTGGGGTGTTACACCGTGATAGTGACGTGAATAGCTCGTACTTTCATAGTTTTGTAAAAGGTCGAAGGAGACGTAATTTCATCGGTTCTATCCAATCGGAGAGTGGGTTTTGTGAATCGGTTAAGGAAGTGAAGGATGAAGTTTGGTGTCATTTCTATGAAAAATTTAAAGAGCATGATCCTTATAGGCCTACCTTGGATGGAATTAGTTTTAGCTCTCTTTCCGGTTCGGAACAACAAGTGTTAGAGGCCGTTTTTTCCGATTATGAGATTAAGAACACCGTTTGGAGTTGTGAAGGTTCGAGATGTCCAGGCCCGGACGGCTTCAACTTTGTGTTTATTAGGAAATTCAGGCATATTTTGAAGGACGATATCTCTCGTTTTATCAAGGATTTCCATAGCAAGGCGAAGGTATCTAAAGCTTTCACTTCCTCTTTTCTGACTCTTGTTCCAAAGGTTGTTGCTCATTTCAGTTTGGACGATTACAGGCCCATATGCCTTGTGGGCATCATGTACAAAATCTTGAGCAAGATCTTCTCCAATAGATTGAATATGGTGTTGGGTTCTTTGATATCTGGTAGCCAGACGGCCTTTGTCCCTGGTAGGCAGTTATTGGATGGTGTTCTTGTGGCGAATGAAACGGTGGACTTTGCGTCGCATGAAAACAAAGATTGTCTTAAGTTCAAGTTCGGCTTTTAAAAAGCATACGACAATGTGAATTGGAATTTCCTTAGGTAAATGATGAAGATGATGGTATTTGGTCCGACTTGGATGAGGTGGATGAATTTTCTTGTCTTCTCGAGCCACATGTCGGTCTTGGTTAACAGTATCCCGACGCTTGATTTCGTTGTTGAAAAAGGTCTTAGGTAAGGGGACAATATTTCTCCTTTTTTATTCGTTCTTGTTGTGGAAGGTCTAGCTGGGATGGTGAGAAAGGCGACTTAGCTTGGAGACCATATTGGTTTCTCTTTCTTTGGGAAATACGGAATTGAATTACTGCAGTTCGCGGATGACACGCTCCTCATTGGTGAAGGGAGTTGGAAGAACGTGTGGGCTATTAAATATATATTGCACGAGTTTGAAATTGTTTTAGGTTTAGGTGTTAACTTCCACAAAAGTAGAGTTATCAGGTTAAATTTAAACTCGAATTTTTTTCTTGCTGCTGCCAATTTCCTTGCTTGTGGGGTGGAAGAGAAGGTGTTCTCTTTCCTTGGAATTCCTATCGGGGAAAATCCACGGGGGATAGCAACTTGGAAACCTTTGGTGGACAAAATTAGAGCGAGATTATCAAATTGGAAGGTGCGAAACTTATCTTTTGGGGGGAGAATTACGTTGATTCAATCTGTCTTGGGGAGTTTGTCTATATTTACAATGGCGTTTTATAAGGCTCCTATTTATGTCCGAAAGGAGATCAAAGGTATTCATAATAGGTTCCTATGGAGCGGTACAGAGGATAAAAAAAGGTGTATTGGGTTGCCTGGTCCGACGTTTGTAAACCGTTTAGTGATGGCGGTTTGGGAGTTAAGAAGATCGACAATGTTAATGTGGCATTGTTGTTAAAGTGGAAATGGAAGATTTTGTCAGGAGAAGATTCTATTTGGTTAGAGGTGCTCAAGGCTCGGTACAGTGATGTTAGAAAAGCTATATCGACCTATGTTAGTAATGTTCCAGCGAAACGGTGTTCGTCTTCGTGGGAGAACATGCTTCATGTTGACAAAAATATAGCAGGTCTGCAATATCCTTTCACTGAATCAATTTCTTATCGTATTGGCGTTGGAAATTCTGTTTTGTTCTAGATTGATACTAGGGCTGCAACTACTCATCTTAAGGAGTGTTTTTCATAACTGTTCTTGATCAGTAACAGAAAATACGAGACAGTTAGCGACATGGGTGAGTGGCTTGATGGCAGCGGGTATTAGAGCGATTTGGGCCTGCCGGAGCTTATTCGTAACTTGCGATCAGAATTAATGCAGGTTCTTAAGGTCTGTCGCCTGAAGGAAGGGTTTTAGACGAGTTGATTTGAAAGCCAGAACCGATGGGAGGTTTCTCAGTTAAGTCGTTGTATTCTATTCTTGAGAAGGGCAGATTGCATACTATGGTTAATGCTTTATTCCAACAAGCTTTGGAAGTTTGAAATTTCGTTCAGAGTTTGGGCGTTTGTGTGGAATTGCTTTCACAACCGGATCTCGTCAAAGGATCAACTTAACGAGTGGGTTGGATCGGAGTGGCAGCCGACAGAGGTTTTATAGGAGAGCTTTTTGAGTTGGATGAGAGTGGATTGTTTTAAACGTATGAAGGAAGGAATTTCAGGTATTATTTGGACGGCGGTAGTGTGGATTATTTGGAAAGCAAGAAATCCTATTGTGTTCGACGAAGCTTTTTGTAGCATACCGGATTTGATGTGGGACATCAAGCTCACTGCTTGGAAGTGGTTCATTAACGGGGAAAATTCATACTCTAATTGTAATTTCTATGCTTTTTGTCAGGCGTCGCTTGTTTGTATAAGTTAGTTTTCAGTTGGCTCGCATTTTCTATCATTTTATTCCTATTATATTCGGGTTAGGTTTCTATCCTTTTTTTTATCTTCTCTTTGCATCAAGGGTTAAAGTACCCCTAGTACTCTTCTATTAAATCTCCTCGCTTACAAAAAAAAAATCAAAGTTTTTTGTGTGTTTGAACCTTTTAAATTCACAATAAGTGGGGCCTACCCTTGGGGTAAACGAGTTAAGTTTATAAGTGAACTTCATGGATTCTAAATGTGATACGAAGAATTTTTCGGAGACAACAATTCGGAGTTGTGGAAAGTGAAGATGCAAGTAATCTTAATTAAAAAAGTGAATAAGCAATGAAAGATAAGGCATTGATGCTTACATGCCTAACATAAGAAGAGTAGACTGAGATAGTGGATAAACTCATGAGTGTAATTATCTTATGCCTTAAAAATAAACTTGTATGGGAATTTGACAAGGAGAAAACTACAAAGGAGATGTAGGCCAAACATGAATAATTTTATATGACCAATACCTTGGTTCAAAAGTTGTTTATGAAACAACAAACCTACTCATTGCATGATGAAAAACAAATTTGTTGTGGAGTAGCTGACAGGATTTATCAAGATTAATGACTCACAAAATATCGGGGTAAAGCTTGATGATGAGGACCAATTATACTTATATTGACCTTATTACCCATATCTTTTGAGCATTTCAAGGAGGCTCTTATTTAAGGTTAGGAAATTCAATATCATATTGGATGAGGTCCAATAGGCTATCTAAATCAAGGATTTAACCAAGATGAAAGAATTGAAGACCGATGATAATTGTGAAGACTTCAGTATTTTAGGAGGAAGGAGTTAGAGTAGACAAAACCAAAAGGGCAAGAAGTCCAAGTTCAAGGGTTTTGGGAGGTAAATGTTCATGCTTTTGAGCTAACTAATTAAGGAAGCCACGTTGATTTCCATTGCCTTGCCTTCTTCTCGATCTTGCTGGAGTGCTTCATAGATTCTCTTAGCTCCCTTGAGATCGACATCGATGGAGACCAGTTCCTCTTAAAGTTTATGGAATTCAAGCTTAAGATGGATCAACGAGGCTATGACATCTAAGGTGCACTACTACATAAATACCAATTAACAACGGTTGGGAAAGGTATATAATAACGCTGACGTAGGTGTTTTTATGTAGAGTGTCGTTGTATAATGATACTTATAATCAAGGCCCATTAACCGTTGTAATAACCTGGAAACAGCATACCCTATCACAATGGTTATTCAAACAAACCGTTGTTATAAATATAATGGTCCTTGGTTCGATTCCCAGCTGCGCCGTTTTGATATTTTTTTCTGTGCAGCGCGCGAGATATTATGACGGTTATATTATATAATTGCCGTTATATATTCTGCAGACACAAATATACAACCACAACTAGGTTTTATAACCGCTGTCAAAACTTCCTATGTTTTAAATATGCATTTCTCAGTAATTCAAATTCATCCCATTTTTGAACCTGTAACCATTTAAACCATAAAAGATAAGGTATACATGCATAAAGAGCATAAAATACTTCCTATGTTTTAAATATGCATTTCTCAACAATTCAAATTCATCCCATTTTTTAACCTGTAACCATTTTAACCATAACAGATAATGTATACATGCATAAAGAGCATAAAATATAGCTAACATTGTTCATTTGTAAGTATTGTAACTATTATAACCATATTTACACAACTATTATAACCATAAAATACAGCTAATAGGTAAGGTATACATTCTGTAAGTATTGTAACTATTATAACCATATTTACACCAAACACTATATTCATGTCATCAATACAGAAAAGTGTTATTCACATCATCTCTACAGAAAACTGTTATTCACATCATCAATTAGCAGGACCCTTAAGAACATTGTGGATATATGCCCAACGTTTACGAAGATCTACAAAGTCCTCAACGGGGAATGGGCTTTTGTCGTTAAACATCTACATAAGAAAGAGCCAATAACATGTATGATAATAATAAAATAGTCAACTTATATATTAATATATGTAAACATTTTAAGACATGTATACCTTATCCCATGAATCAACAATGCCGACAAGGACAATGTTTAACATGTGTTTCATGACATAATAACCACACTCGTAAGTCCCATGTTGTTTCCTTGTCTACAAATTTAAGCAAAAATGACATGAATACAACAACACATGAATGTAAATGAAAGAAACATGTAATTGGGCCACTTAATTTAGGACAGATCCATGTGGGCTTTCTTCTAACATTGTTCATCATATTCACTTGCTCCACAACATTGTACATTGAATTTGAATTAAACATATTACATGATAAACTAATTACAATGTCAAAGAAAATGAATTAAGCATACACTTACGAATTAATAATATCTTTCATTTTCTTTTCCAGTGGATCATGCAAGGAACGCAGAAAAGATATCGTATTCGTCCTAAATGATATGCTGATTAATTGCCAATGACCACTGGATAAACAAGAGCATATATAGGTTAATGGTATGTGCTAAAACAAAACTAAATATAGAATACATAAACATCAATTCCAAAAATACTTACGAACAGAGGAATGGTGCTAAGTAACATTCTTTTCCTCCCTCATTTAACCGTGTTTTCAAGTACGCTCGGATATCTCTTGGTTCATTAAAAGCCCAACGAATAAAAAGTGGATCCAAGATTCCGAAAGTACTCGATTTATTCAACTCTATACAAAGACGGTGAATGTACCTAAATGGTTAAAGATAATGAATAAATTAGGGGTGATGTTCTATAAATGATAATGTTCTATAATGAAATGTATATTAAACTATATACTTACATGCACCAAACTTGCAATATCCCGTTGTACAATAACTTATACCCACCAAGAAAATCCTTTACATCTTCAGGACTATAATAGAATAAATCCAAACATGGACAATGTTCTAGCGGGAGAAGTTGCATTTCATTTATCACCGCAACTTTCAAGTATAACATTGTGATTTCATTTGGATTAGGGTCCATTATATCATTGCGGTTATCCACAGGGGGGATGGGTTGAACAATTACTTCCTTTTGTAGAAGCATGACATACAACACTTCAACTAGGAGTTCGATCATCATCATCACCTTCAACATTACGGTGATCTTCATTTGTCCGTTTTTCAAGGTTTTCACTTAATCTCTACATCATAATATTCAATTAAAACATAAAACAAAAATAAGCACAATATATATCATACATTTTTGATAAAACGCTAACATCTCAAGTAAAGTACATACCGAATATAACTCTTGAAACCTTTCCATATCTTTCTCCCTTTTTTCCTTCTCCTCTTCTAACATTCTCCGTTGTTCTTCTAATTGCTTCTCAGAATTTTCAATCTTTTGTCTTTGTGCAATAATTTTCGGGCTTTCGGTACTTTTTTTAGACCCAAAGAATGACCTCAAGCTGACACCTTCTCCAACAGCACAGACACACCCACCATGCTTATCTAATCCGATAGCTTCTACTAATATGTCATGTCATGCTTGCGGAACAAATGTGCCTTCACGGGATGCCTCAACCAACTTATCCTACACAACATGAGAAACTTACATATATTGTTACCAATGCATTTAAATAAAAAATAACATAAGCAAAACAAATCATACTTACAATTTTTTCGGCAACTACTCTTGACGCCTCAGAGGTGTACTCTCCATCTGGTCTTAATCGAGCCTTCTTCCATTTCTCATGTCTTGAAGGTGGAGATGGGATGCGATCATCTTTTGTTTCTGATTGTCTTTCAAGCAGGATTTTTTTCTCAAGTTTCCTATAACCACCACGAGACAATCTATGGGGGTACATGTTCTTGGCCTTATTGAGTATTCCGACTTCGCTTTTATCCTGTTATGAACATAGTGAAAAAATATATGATTAGTATCTATAACTCATTAGCATAACATTATCGATTACATGAGAATATTACTAACCTTGAATTCCTCAGAACGACGTATCTTTGCAAACTTTTTCCATTGCTTCTTCGATATAAAACTATATCGAATCCATGGATGAGCAAGACCTCTCTTAGGCCTCCTAATGTAGTCAGCCGTGAGTTGTACCTTAAATCCCCTCCAACGAGTACCAGCATATGATATCCACTTTTTTTTTTCAAATTTGAGTCATCGGTAAACTCAAAATTCAACTACATTTAAATCAATATATAAGTATGTATTAGAAATTATAGATATTGATATCAATGATATATGAATATTATAGTATGTAATACCTTATCGCCAGTCCATATGCTTTCTTTGACGTTATCATTAACTTGTTTCCAATCATCAATCAATATATCGGCCTTGCTACGTGCAAGGAACAAAACATAACTCTTAAAAGTAGAGTAGTGTTCACAATCCACTACTCTGTACAACAAATCAAAGTGGATATGAATTTTTTTACCTGATGAGTTCCGGACTGATGTGAATTGGGGCATCATTGTGACACCTCTTTGTGATATTTTCGTTTGACTTTTAGTTGTTTGAGTTTCCTTGGCTAACCTCTCATTTGTTTGAGTTTCTTCGCTGGTTTCTAATGAAGAACTCGACAAGGTCGGCATCTAAGTTCAAAAGCAACAACAACAACATGAATAACAAGAACATAAACATCAACCACAAAATAAAACAACAACAACCACAACAATGGCAAATGAAGTTTACTGTAGATGCATGGGGAAAAATATTTTACGTACCCTAAACGTGATGACTAAGTAAATGATGTTGGTGTTGGTGATGGTGTTGTCTTCCTTCCTTGTGGTGACGACGGTGTTGTTTTTGTTTTCCTTCTAGACGATAACAACTTGGTTGATCGTGATGGTCTTGTCAACTTGGTTGACGATGATGATGACAATGACAAATACTCAGTGAAGTGTGAGCGATGGTGTTTTGGATGAAATTGTGTAATGTTTCACAGTATTGAACATTAGGGTTTGGGTTGAAATCGTGTATTGTTTCGTCTAGTTTCTATTTGCAATGGAAAAAAGGATACTGAAGAAACAAGCTAACTAGGAGTGTATAATATTATCAAGCTACCACAACGCTAATACATGCAACTGTAGTGATATTTTACTTTCATGGTGAAATTTCATAAAAAAGCGCCAGAGTGTTTACAATTAAAAATTTTAAATAAAAAAAAAATATATCACAACGGTTGTAATAATCAACCGTGGTCATAAACTTTAAAGTTTTTTATTTAAAAATAATCAAAAATGAAAAGGTGCGACTTAACAACGGTGGGCTCTTCAACCGTCATTTTAAACTTTTAAGTTTTTTATTTAAAAATAATTAAAAATGAAAAGGCGCGACTTAACAACGGTGGAACTCTTCAACCGTCGTCATAAACTTTTAAGTTTTTTATTTAAAAATAATTAAAAAAGAAAAGGAGCCACTTAACATTTAGGGAATACCATATATGAGGGCCCTGAGGTTCGAACCCATGAAGCTTGAATTTATCACAACGGTTGGCTCCTTAACCGTTGTTATATACAAATAATTATTGTTAGTTCTGAATTGGCAGCATCTGTGCTAAAACACCCTGTTACATCAAGATGTCTTACTTGATGTCGTGACATGTTGTTTCTAACATTCTGCAGTTTGTGTTTCTTAAAGTTGCAGTTTCTGTGTTCTGATGTCAAACACGATGTCCTAACATCTGGTGACAGGACATCCTGTTAAGTTTGGTTTGGTGCTTGTGCTTCGTTTTATGTGAATCTGTCGCGTGCTGTCATTCTGTTATTGGCGAAAATCATGGTCTGTCATTTTTGTAGCAGCAATATGTTTAATAGGACGTGGTTACTTGCTAAGAAGAACAGGTTAAGCAAGAAGTCCTATTGAGACATGTTGAGATGAGAAGTTCTCATCATCTGGAGTAACATGTCGGATAAGATGTCCTATGCTGAATCATTCGACATCGCACCTGTGCTGAGCTGGACAATTGAATTCTGTTATGATTTAACAGATACAGAATATTCTGGGAATATTATGTTATCCTATGTGGCGCTGTTTTATAGGTCTGGAAGATTCAAGTCAGAATCAAGAAGAATATTGAAGAATAATGACTTTCTAATTATGGAGATAAATTAGGAAGGAATTGATTGAAGACCTATTATGTAGCAGAAGTTTCTGCTGATTTATAGCAGCTGATATGCTATGATTTGAAGCCCAAATCCAGTTGGGAATATGTTATAAATAGAATGCTTGTAACCTAGAAAATTTACGAGTCCAAGATGTAGATTATTAGGGTTTTGTCTAAGTGAACCACTCGGGTTGTGAGATGGTCACTGTGTTCTAACTCTGAAACCTGTAGGTAATGAGTTTTGTATTGTTCTTGGAGGAAGCTTTGAAGCTACTCCAAGGTGTGTCTTTGAAGTGTGTCTTCTACTTTTCTGTGATTGAAGAGTTGTTGGAAATCAAGTTGTTGATGCAGTGGCTGAGGTGTTGACTGCTAGACATCACTGCGATGATTGGAAGTGAGATGGAGTCTCTTATCTAGGGTGGAGTTAGGTAGAAGGGTCATTGGGTAATGATTAAGTGAGTAGATCATCAACGGGTGTGTTGATTGTAGGGTCTATGAATTGATACTGCTGATAGTGAACTTCCTTCCTGGCTTGGTATGCCCCCAGATGTAGGTTGTTAAACCGAACTGGGTGAATAATTCTTGTGTGCATTTTACTTTTTAGCAACTTCTTTAATTGTCTATATCTTGTATATGTTGTTGATAACAGACCAGATGTCTCGACATGTTATGTGACATCTGGGTCTGCTATACCAGAATTTCAATTGGTATCAGAGCAGGCATCCTGTCTGTTTCTGGATGAGATCTAGGGAAGATACTTTCTTGTTCATGTGCAAGGAAGATAGTTTTGCCGAGTTGAATGAACTTGGTCAGTTCATATGTTGTTTGAATGGTACCTCGAAGTGGAGGATGGATTATTCATGATAGGGTGTGTATTGGCTCTGTTTGAAGTTGTCAGGCGTGTAGCTTTGGTGATGAGCTGCTTTGTGGGGTGATGTATTTTCAACCTATGTTGACCTATTGCACCTGGTGTGTGGTGTTTCTGTAAAGGTTACTAAGTTTTGTCTGAAGGTTCTAGAGGGGTTTTCTTTATTTGTGTTTCGCTGGATATGTATCTGTCAGAAAACTCATTTTGGTTGTGTGTGTTAAGGCTGCAACACTCTGTTCTCCTCTGAAGGTGTATCACATGGTGTTGTGATACTTAAGGATAATATTGACTGATTTGTTAAAGTGACCAAAGATACTTGAGGATTGACCTAAGTCCACTCATAAAGGCATTTTCAATAAGTGTGTTGATGAGAGATCAGAAGGATGCAATTTATTTTTGCTCTCTTCTCTGAAAGACCATCCACAGGTCTAAATTGAAGGATCTCATAGTGTTGTTCTTGAATGATGTTCTACTAGTTGTTGTGACATCAAAGCAGCCAGATGTAGGCAATCTTGTTTATGGCCATGGAGCAAATTGTGTTTGAAAGGAGTTCTATGTGTGTACCAACCATAGGATGTGCAGCTATTGGAGGGGAGAATGAATAATTACCTTAAGAGTTCTTAGCAGGGGGAGTCCTTCATATGATGTTGGAAGAACTAGAAGAAATGTCAGCATAATTTCTTGCATCTTTGTATTGAGAATTTATTTTTCTCAATATTTCTGGTGGTGTTTCTCAAAAACAGGATGGAGGTTGTTTACTCAAACTTGATATCACTATCAAGTCTATGAGAGCATGGAACTCTTGTTCTAGTGGAAGAGAAACTCAAAGGGTTGTGCTTAGAGGAGGTGTATTAACCTAACTGATTGACTAGTGTCTTCATTGTTGGAATGTCATCCAAACCATCTAGGATGAGCATTTCAGATGTGTGTTTGGAGCAAGGAGGAGTTGGGGTTTTTTTTGGGGACCAAAGGATTATGGTTTCCTGGTATTTGCTTGAGAGGTTACTTCTTAAGATAGAGTTTAGTTATGTGGTGTCCTCACATAATGGAACATGGTTTTTGCAAGGATTGAAGAGCATCCTTGTAGGTTGAAGTGTTGAGAGAAGCATTTTTTTAACATTCTGTTTGTGATGACCAGTCAATGTTTTTTTTGTATGCTCCAGAAACCTGTTAGAGGGAATCCCCTCTTTAGGTGCAGAAGGATGGCATCCAACATCTCAAAGTCAGATAGGAGATCTGGACATTAGAATTTTGAGAAGAAGATTCTTGAGATGTAGAGTATGCAGTTTCCTGCAAGTGTATGAAGATCTGGTGCTCAAATGTTAATCTCCATCTAGAGCATTGGTTATCCATGACAGGGGGAGTACGTGGCTATGAATTTTCCTGCAAAGGTGCATACACTGTGAAGCTTGCATGCTGATCAAGCTTGTGGATTTTGGTTGTCTCTTATGATGATATAATGTCAGATAACATGCTATAACATTAGACTGCTGGATGGCGTGTTGGTGTGTTCTTAATAGGACATGTATGGTTCTAGCCAATGTGAAGCTCATTGTTTGTATCATGTGCGCACATGCTTCTGAGGAGGAGTCTAAAGGACAGTCTTATTTGTATTTGGGAGAATTTATTTTTCTCTGCAGATTTTGGAAGAGGTCTATGAGGGTCTTTGTTGATGGGAGTTGTCACACTTGTCTTGGTGTGTGTTATTAATTCTAAGTAAGAGGAGGTTACTTAGAGTTCAGTGGAAGGCAGTGTGTTTATGCTTTAGAACTTAAGGATGATTGAAACTGATTGCTCTTGTGTAGAAGAGGAGTCAGTTGAACTTGTAAGGAGGTTCTGGTTCTCTGGGAGCTTGTGGGTTGAAGCATACCTTCTTTTGGTGAATGAGAGTTTATTTCTCTCTGGGTTTCTGAAGTTTTCTTTGTTCAAGCTGGTGGCGTAGTGTTGTTTGAAGATCTTCAGTTGGATTACTATGCAGATAGTAAGTCCAGTGGTGGAACATATCCCGAACCATGATGTGTGGTGTCTATGATTTGTGGAAGATGTCCTAACCAATGTTAGAACATCTTTGGGTTAGTTATCCTTGGAGTAGGATTCTGAAATCACTTTTTGTCTAAGAGGTGTTTATCTAATCATACGGGAGAATGATGAGTTAAGGACTGTCTTGGATGTCTGATGTGAATATGACATGCTAGAAGTGGATCAGTTTGGTGCTTATGGAGCAAAGGAGCTGAAGATTTTTGGAGCATCATTCGTGAAATATAGGGGGAGAACTTCTTTTTGTTAATTGTACTAGTGTGGTACTTGGTTTGCTTGAGGATCAAGCATTAAGTGAATGCGTTCAGCAGGTGTGTTGAACAGAGGGTGCGCTCTTGAAGACATATAGATGAGTCTTATGTTTTCCATTCATTTAAGGTGTTCTTCTTGCAAAGGAGCAGTGGTTATCTTAGATAGGGGGAGTTGGACTTCTGTTTTGGATTTGTTGCTGCAGTAGTACAATTGTTTATCAAGATTGTTTGTGGTTTCAAAAAATCTATGATAGTGTACCTCTGGTGAGGGTGTAATGTCAGACAAGATGTCATGACATTGTGTGACTGGTTTAGTTCTGGGTGGACTTGACTGGTTGATCTTGGTCATGTCATTGGGTTGTTAATGTATTGAATCAAAGTTGTACAAGCTTCTAAGTTGGATGTGTTCTGCTACTGGTTGATTGCCCTTATTGCATAGTTGCTTTGTTTGCCAAAAAGGGAGAGTTAGCCTAGGAGTTGTCTAGTTGTCTGGTGTGATTCGAGTTTTGAGGGGGAGTTTGTAGTTTGTGCAGCTGTTATGCTGTTTGAATTTGTTTTTGGTGTAGCTGTTGGATGTTGCTGATGCTGGTGGTGTGTGATGTTGACTGTTTCTGGTGTTGAGGGGGAGCTTCGGTTTGTTGATGGAATTTCTTTCTGCTGGTTTTTGGTTTGTCTAAATTCTGGCTAAAAAGGGGGAGAGTTGTTGCCTATTTTTTTAGTTGTTTTGTGTTCCTTGTGCTCTGGTTGCTTTGGAATTTTTCGTCTGTTGGTTGACCAAGTCTGGCTAAAAAGCTGCTGGTGGTTTTGGTTTTGTTTTTATGTTCTGTGTGTGCAGCTGGGTTTTTATGTTCTGTGTGTGCAGCTGGGTGTTTTAGTTTTCTGTGCTGGGTTTCACAGCTCCTTGGCTTGAGGGGAAGTTTCTAGATTTTATTGGAATGTTAGAAGTGTTTGTATGTGCTTCTGCTGCAGGGATTTCTGTTCATTGTTGATGCTATAGTGTTTTAGCCACAATTTGCCAAAGGGGGAGATTGTTAGTTCTGAATTGGCAGCATTTGTGCTAAAACACCCTGTTACATCAAGATGTCTTACTTGATGTCGTGACATGTTGTTTCTAACATTCTGCAGTTTGTGTTTCTTAAAGTTACAGTTTCTGTGTTCTGATGTCAAACACGATGTCCTAACATCTGGTGACAGGACATCCTGTTAAGTTTGGTTTGGTGCTTGTGCTGCGTTTTATATGAATCTGTCGCGTGCTATCATTCTGTTATTGGCGAAAATCATGGTCTGTCGTTTTTGTAGCAACAATATGTTTAATAGGACGTGGTTACTTGCTAAGAAGAACAGGTTAAGCAAGAAGTCCTATTGAGACATGTTGAGATGAGAAGTTCTCATCATCTGGAGTAACATGTCGGATAAGATGTCCTATGCTGAATCATTCGACATCGCACCTGTGCTGAGCTGGACAATTGAATTCTGTTATGATTTAACAGATAGAGAATATTCTGGGAATATTATGTTATCCTATGTGGCGCTGTTTTATAGGTCTGGAAGATTCAAGTCAGAATCAAGAAGAATATTGAAGAATAACGACTTTCTAATTATGGAGATAAATTAGGAAGGAATTGATTGAAGACCTATTATGTAGCAGAAGTTTCTGCTGATTTGTAGCAGCTGATATGCTATGATTTGAAGCCCAAATCCAGTTGGGAATATGTTATAAATAGAATGCTTGTAACCTAGAAAATTTACGAGTCCAAGATGTAGATCATTAGGGTTTTGTCTAAGTGAACCACTCGGGTTGTGAGATGGTCACTGTGTTCTAACTCAGAAACCTGTAGGTAATGAGTTTTGTATTGTTCTTGGAGGAAGCTTTGAAGCTACTCCAAGGTGTGTCTTCTACTTTTCTGTGATTGAAGAGTTGTTGGAAATCAAGTTGTTGATGCAGTGGCTGAGGTGTTGATTGCAAGACATCATTGCGATGATTGGAAGTGAGATAGAGTCTCTTATCTAGGGTGGACTTAGGTAGAAGGGTCATTGGGTAGTGATTAAGTGAGTAGATCATCAACGGGTGTGTTGATTGTAGGGTCTATGAATTGATACTGCTGATAGTGAACTTCCTTCCTGGCTTAGTATGCCCCCAGATGTAGGTTGTTAGACCGAACTGGGTGAACAATTCTTGTGTGCATTTTACTTTTCAGCAACTTCTTTAATTGTCTATATCTTGTATATGTTGTTGATAACAGACCAGATGTCTCGACATGTTATGTGACATCTGGGTCTGCTATACCAGAATTTCAATTATTAATAAAAAAACAATAATATTATGATAGCGCCTTAGTTTAAAGATGTCACAACGGTGTAGGGAATAAGTGTGGTGACCATGGCGTTGTTGTTTACGCATTTTGTAGTAGTGGTGGTTGTGAAGGGTCTTCCCATAATGCAATTGTAAACGCTTCTGTAATGCACCATGAGGATTGCGAACTAACGAACCAGACATCTTTCGCTTCTCCTACAGATATCATTAGCCTAACTTACCTCTATGGACGGGTGGTCGTACCGTTGAATTCCTGCAGGTTTGAACCTACTTACAACCATAAGCTTCCTCTTTCAAGGCCCATTTTTTCAAACACTTCAAAATACATGATATCGCAGGAGTTGTCGCTGTCGATTAGAATTCAGGAGACATAGAACTCCCCGATTGTAGTTGTGATCATCAAATTGAAGATTTCATTTGGAGTTATTTCCACCTTCTCAGAGTCTCGAAACTCTAACATAGGTCGATCATGAGTTTTCATCAACACACTTCAATTCCTTTTATGGATAACTAACATCTCGGAGATCTTTCGCTTCATGGTTCCCTTAGATGAGAGGTTTTCTCAGGGAGATCCTCTCTTGAGAAACCTTTTATAACATCCTTTAGCTTACTGCATTCATCGGTGTTGTGGTCATATCCCTTGTGGGAGTGGCAATACTTGATCTTGTACATTTTGGACGACTCTCGAAAGAGAAATGTGGCTCTGATTCCTCCATTTTGGAACTCTGTGTTAACACAGTCTTGGTAGATCTTTTCCCGTGATGCATCAATGACGTTTATTTATTGTACTGGCCCTATGTAGCGCGGTTTTTGTGGTTTCAAATCACTATCATTTTGGGGTGCTACAGTTCGATTCATTTTTTATCCTGTGAAGCTGATTAAGGAAGGGAAATAGATGTCTCCAATTAACCCTGCTTGTATACTGAGTTTAAACAGATGACTGTTGGTTTACAGATGCTATCAAAATAGTGGGTCTCTCTTAGGTTATTTGGCTTAAGGATAGAGTGTCTTGACGGTTCACGAGGCTTTTGGGAAGGTACTATATCTAAATTTTTTTGGTTGATGTATGAAGGTACGGGACCTAGAGTTTTTGATTTGTATGCTCGCTAAGATTTCGCAATCTTATGCCTACGTATTCCCGTTTAAACGAAACAGGGAAATCCGAGCAATCGTAGTTCCTCCTATTCTAAGGGAGGAAAAAGATGTTTTGGTGTCTTGTTCAAAGCCCAAGATTAAAGCTAAAAGGGTATTTGTATCTTGTTCAAAGCCCAAGATATGAAGCTAAAGGGTTTTGGCTGAGAGAGAATTTGTCATCTCTAAAGAGGGATTGTTGGCTTTTGTGTGCCTTGATCAAAGCACAAGGTTGATGCTAAAAGGTTGATTGACTCAGCTAGGGATTTCTTTATACAAAGCCTAAGAGGAGGCTGGATAAGACTGACTCAACAAGAGAGTGTATATGTCTTGTACAAGGCCCAAGATTGAGGCAAAAAAGAGACTGGCTCTTTGGGATATCATTATATAAAGCCTAAGAGGAGGCTAAAAGGGATTTTTGACTCCGTTGGGGAGGTTTATATGTGTCTTGTACAAAGCCCAAGATGGATGCTGAAATGAGTTTGTCTCAACAAGAGAGTGCTTTTATATGTCTTGTACAAAGCCCAAGACGGAGGCCAAAAGAGTTGACTCAACAATTGAGCCTTGCAAAGGTGATTGACCCAACAAGAGAGTCTGAAAGTTGATTGACTCAACAAGAGAGTCTTTTATACTCAACAAGAGAGTGATTTGCTGTCCCGTACGAAGTCCGAGACTGAGGTTAAAAGGAGATTGACCCAATAAGAGAGTCTTTTATACTCAACAAGAGAGTGATTTGATGTCTCGTACGAAGCCCGAGATTGAGGCTAAAAGGAGATTGACCCAACAAGAGAGTCTTGACAAGTGATAGACTCAACAGGAGAGTCTGAAAAGGTTAGCCCCACTAGGGGAGAATTATTATACACAGCCCAAGAGGAGGCTGACTGTGTTGAGGAAAGATCATTATAAAAAGCCTAAGAGGAGGCTATCTTACTGCTGAGGATTAGATCCCTAGGCAGGCCCAAGGGTGAGGAACTCTCATGAGAGAGACCGGGTTTCTGCTGGAGATTTATCCAGAGGGATCGGTGTTTTTTCCTATGTTTGAAAGGAACTTGAGATTGTATTTGAGACTCAAAGGGGGTTTAAACCGTCCAAGTCTACTGGTGTTGAAGATTTTTATCTTTTTTAGGATGCCTAAAAGAGGGCAAGGGCATTAAGGGATGAGAATCAACCCGAAAGTGGCCTGAGGTTTGACACTAGAAAGACTGCTCTAGCAAAGGATGACTAAGTTTGGTCTTATACCTTTAAGAGGTCGTTAGGGTCCTTGTATTAAGCCCAAGAGAAGGCATGAAAACTTCTAAGAAGCCGAAGGGTCCTAGTACAAAGCACAAGAGGAGGCGGAGATGCTTTTAGGAGGCCTGTGGGTCCCTAAACCAAGAGAAGTTCAAGAAATGCAATTCACAAAGAAGAGATCATTCCAGGAAAGTTCGAGGGTTTGGAAGAAACTCAAGAGATGCTATTTACGGAGAATAGATCAACTCTGGGGAGTAGAATTTCTTTGACAATTTCTAGGGGTGACAGACTGAGAAAAGGTTCACCGAGAATACTTGTAAGAGCAAGAGTTGTCTCTACAAGTCAATCTATGTTTTGATGATAACAACACGTATTTGTGAAAGAACCATTTTATGTTCAAACGTATGTTGTGTGCAGATCATAATTATAGAAAATATCAGATCCAACAAGCACCAGCCAGATGAGCGTAATTGATAATATGCGAAGTTACTATGTGTGACACAAGTCGCAAGAAGCAAGAACGCTTCTGTATCTGATCATGATTAGTCATATCCAAGGATGCCGATATTTCTGAAGCAATGCTCTTGTGGATGCTCTCTGAAAGTGGTCGAGATTCTGAAGATTGCGAAGCTTCTGAAGAAGAGAACCGAAGTGCTGAAGACTCTCATGACTTGAAGTTCTGAAGGCGGAAGGCTCTGAACAACAAGTACAGAAAGACTCTGAAGACTTATGTGCTCTGAAGATTAAGGTTCTGAAGATCAAGTATTGAAGACTCTGAAGACAGATTCCTAATGGACAAGTTCTGAAGTTTCGGAAGACTTGAAGAAGTAAAGGATAACGTGCTTAAAGACAAGTTCTGAAGTTTTGAAGACTGATTCCTAATGGACTACTTCAAATAACTGAAGACTTAACGTATCAGATATCATATTAAGAAGACTCTACTCATGCTTCATCAATTAACCATCAGAAGCCTCTGAAGTTTAGAAGTCACATGTTACCGTTGTGAGTAACTATACACGGCGCCCAAGAAAGATATATCCCATCACTTCTCCCATAGCAAAAAGGAGATGTGTCAGTACAACTAATAATTACACAACATCTCTTTTCCAACAACCAACAGTATTTCAAACAGCTATATTTCTACTGGGTTATTTAAAGGAAAAAGATCTCGCTTCTGAAGGCATCGATTCATTCTATAAAATGTGAATTGATAAAAGTCATTGTGTGAAGATAGCAACAACGATGAGTTATCGTTGTAACACTTAGAATATCCAAAGCTATCACCATTTACACATGGCCATTATTGTTGAAGCTCAAAGATCATCATTCAACACAACAATAATGAATTGGTATAGAAGCTGTTGATGAAGAAGACCACATTGCAAATCAGTCAAGTCATCAACCACCTTCTCGTCAGCGCTACATTGAAGATCTGAAGCAAGGAGTTGTTGCTCAAAGCTTGCTCACCAAAGAAGACGAAGAAGAAGAAGATCTACAAGATGTCAATAACTGTCAAATCATTATACATCTCTGTAGCTTCTTAGAATAGGCAAGAACCTGCTGCTCACATCTTGCTCGAACACTTATGTGTTATTTGTACTTAAACTTAGGAGTAATCTGCTTGTTAAGAAGCATCTTTGTAATCTCCTGTAAAACTAATTCTTGGTGAATTAGGATTACTTGAGTGGTCAGTGTGACCGGAGACTCGAGAAGACAATGGCGAGATGTCATTGTGGGAAAAGCCTGAAATAGGGTCAGTAGCATTATATTCATTGCGATGAATCCCTGAACGTCTAACTGTGAAAACCTAGCAGTAGATCTTGCGAGATTGAAACCTGCAGGTTAATGTTCGTTATATTCATTAAGTTGAATCCCTGAACGTTTCATTGCATGTTAGTCACAGTGCGGCTATGCAAGTGGTTAGTCACCGGCTGTTGCCCGTGCATCTGTAATCGAGATTGATTATAGTGGATTAAGACCTTGTGTTCAAGGCGAAATCACCCGAGGACGGTGGGCTGGATTAGACTTTGTGGTGAACCAGGATATATCGTGTGTTCTTTACCCTTATGCTTAATGTATTTATTTATGTTCTATATCGAGTATTAGAACCTTACACAAGCAAGTCAGAACCTTGCAACTCTGATAACCTTCCGCTCTACAAGTTCTGAATGTTACGCATAATGTTCAGACTCTTGTTGGTTCTCATGCTTCATGCATTGAAAGTATGAATGTAACTTCGTTAGTTAGAGTCTCCCAACGAACTCTGATGTTATCCTAAGTGTTTTAACGACAAGAACCGAAAAGTTGTTAAAAATAGTAAATACACAATTCAAACCCCCCCTTTCTTGTGTCTTTCTCGCACCTTCAATTGGTATCAGAGCTCCGGTTCTATTATTGATGGATATCAAACACTTAACAGTGTCAGAAAAAGATCCGGATGCGGTGCGTAGAAATACTCTGGGTGAGATTGAAATCCACTTACAATTTCTGTAACAGTTCAGAAGATGACTGTGTACAAAATTGTAATCAATCTAGGTATTTGAGCAAATCACTGATTCTGGAAGTTTTGCAGCTGTCAAACAACTAAATCTTCCTCACTAAAGTTTTAATGAAGATTGAAGAATCGACTGATAAGATAGACTCATCAGATAAGAAGTAGTATCTGTTGAATGCCTATCTTGGAAGATGCGTGTGGATGAACCACATATTTGCTCAAAGTTGAATCATCAGAAAACAAGAAGTCTTGTTTGCTGAAGATTAATTCTTTATGAGTTTTTTAGATATTTTCAAGAAACGGATTAGGTCCACCCTTGACTTTCTCGTATAAAAACTCATTCAGAACTTTTCATGTAAAGAAGAAAGATTGTTGTTCTATGATTTTGAACTTCAGAGTGAAGTCTGTTGAAGTCAGAAAATCTGAAGAATTCAAACTCTTAGAAATAATTCAACATTTGAATCTTGAATGAACTAGAAGTTAAAAGATTCAATGAAGAATTGAATATTTTTTTCATGGAAAGGTATGCAGAAATCTGAAAGAAAATTCAGGAAGAAGAATGTCAAGGATTCATCAAATACTTGATCAAGAATAAACTCTTAAGTCTTGTTTGAATCAGCATAACTAAGTCCTGATAACTTAAAACTATCTCTCAGGTGAATCAAATGATAGTAATTAGATCACTATTTGATAAGTTGTTCAGAACCTCTCACGCATTGGAATCAGAAGATGTCAATCCAAACACTTGAGTTTTCCACTTAGAGTAAAAAAGAATTCTAGCTGCTGACGTCATTCAGAATGAAGAACTCAGAAGCAGATGTATTGTGGACTATTCAGAATGAAGAACTCAGAAGCAAATGTCACTTCCTTCAGACACTGATGAAGTCATGGGAAGATCTAGGAAAAGAATCTCTACACAAGACTTCTGTATCCCTAAGGTATGATTTCCTTTATTCTTGAATATTTAGATCACTAACTATTTAAGTTTTATAAAATAAATTGAAAATAAAAATAGTTCCTCAATCATTTATGATTAGGTAGTTTTTCAAGAATTAAAATAAACAATCATAATTACGTATGTCTGCTACTATTCCCCTAACCATAGGTCTGTGGCAATTTAAGTCTATCATGTGTCCCTTCAATTGACCGCCACAGCTATTCATAGCTTGTCTAGGAAACGATGAGCTCGCGTGCTCCAAGCTTGATAAATAGTTATCATTCCAAAGTTTCTTTCACAACATTACTCTTCCTCTAGAATAGAATCACTATCTAGTACCCTAGAACTTCCTTCCATCAACTATCTTGCTCAAGATGTCTTCACACAACATCAGAGGAGAAATTTTCGATCTAGAACTCCTGAATGAATTCACATTAAATTTAAACCTTCTGCCACAACTCAACAAAAATAGTATTCTCTCTGGAATTAAATTTCAGAACTAGGAAGACTACTTCAACATACTTGTTGGACCTGTCTTTCCTTCACTTGTAACTGAGTTTTGGGCAAACGCACGAGTTCTAGAATATGACTATGGCAAAAACGCTATTTGGTCTGTGGTTGCTGGCTGCCCAGTCTTGATCAACCCCACCATCATAGCTAAAGCCATTAGGTGTGTCGAAGATGGTGTAACTGTGGAAACAAATATCAACAACCATAGCTTCGACAGGCATTTGCACGTAATTTTCGAAACAGAGGGCGTCCCACTCAACCATGCACCCTCACTCCAGTTGCTAAAGATTGGTACAGTCTAATGGTAACTAATTTAAGACCAAGAGAAAGAGGAGGAGGATGGTTGTCTGACAAAGAAAGACTATTAATTTTCTTTTTAGTGTCTAGGATAAAAATTAACCTACCTCAAACCATGTACAATCATCTGAAAGAGGAAATTATTCTGTCTAGGGAAGACACAATCTACCAAGTTCCTTATTGCAGAGTTATCTCACATATTCTTGATCTCCAAGGAGTTGTTAGTCACTGCAAAAGAAATGGAATGACTGAGAAGATCCTTCCTGAATTTTGTTCACCGATGACGTTCTTAGTCTAAGATAGGAATTTAGTTATTTCTATTTAACTAAGCTTATGTTAAATCTTAATCCTTTTTTTGTTTGTTTCCCTAAATGTGATTTGTGTGAATGTTTCAAATGATTAAAATACACTAATTATCTAATTAAAATAAAATAATGAGTGCTGCTTACATTTCACACGAAAAGGCTTAGGATTGTCTAGAGACCATAAATTCCCCATAGGTCATGATTAAGTAACGGTTCCATTACCACTTATTAAGATTATGTCACGATTCTTGATTAAAGGAATTAATCATTAACCTACCTTCCCACGATACTTAGTTCTTCTAGGAAAATCAAACGTTGCGGTTTCAAACTCTCCATTGAAATAACCTTACTTCTTAATCTATAAAAGCATCAAACCCTAAGACAGCAACACACTCTTACTCATTTGAATCCTCAGCCTAATTATCTTCTATTTTCCTCATCAATCCCTAAAAATGGCCTTCGTCTCAAAAAATTCTTCAACTCTCACAACCATACAAAATCCAGTTGATCATCTTGTCGTTTTGTCAGAAACGAGTAAACTTCAACAATCTAAAGTCTAACGGATATAATATTACTCCCTCAATGGAAGCACAAGGATGGAGTAACTACTTCAAGAGGTTGGAAGGACCAACCTATGGATGTTTGGTTAAAGAGTTCTGGATTCATGGTAATGCAGGCTCGAATCTCATTAGTTCTTCGGTCTTTGGAAGAAGAGTCTACATATCTGAAAAGACTATTGCAGATCTCTTGGAGCATGAGAATAATGGATTCAAAATTACCAAGGATCTACTTAGTAAGGAGAGAGAAGCCAAAGTCATAGCCTTTATTTTCAAAGAAGGAATAGCAGTTGAGAACCAAGTATTCTCAAACCTGAAAGAACCACTACAAGTTTGGTTGAGAATCTTGCAGGGAAGCGTTTTTCATTATCTTCCTGCAAATCAACTCAACGACACTCAGAAGTGTGTCCTGTTCCTTCTCCTTAAAGGAATTAAGATCAATCTCCCCTCTGTTCTCTTCAAACTTCTAAAGGAAGCCATAAGAAACTCCAGAAGTGGTTCTAATCCAGAGATCAAACTTATTCCGTACGGAAGACTCATCTCTGACATTTTAGTTGAATCTGGAGTAGTTGATGACATTTTAATCGATGAAGGTGAATCAAGAAAGCTACTTAAAAGCGCTGGGAAGATTCTCAAGTTTAAGGATCTCATGAAGGAAGACACCACTCTGACAATACATTCCTTAGGGAACTAACTCTGACTCCCAGGTTCCAGTTAAAGGTTTTCCAAAATTTGCCACTTACAATCAGGCAGAAGTCAGAAACTATCTGAGAAGATTTAAGGATGAAGATATAAGTGTTTGGATCAACATGAAGAATATTACTGATGTACTTCAAAAACTCACAAATTGGAAAGAAGGAAGTAAGAAGCAGAAAATGGTTGATGATGAGGAACCCTCATCTAAAAGATCAAAAACCGTGAATGATGCATTAAAATCCTTTAAGGATAATGTAATCACAAAAATCCAAAGCTTAGTAGAAGCTTCCAGTTCCTGTATGGACTCCATGGAAATCAGAAATATCTGGACTGAGTTCCATGAATGGATCTCAGAAGAAATTGTGAAGAGCAAGAGGCTGGCAATTACTCAAGTAGAAGAAAAGTTGCATGTCTCAAGAAATGATGATTCTGAAAACCTTCTCTCATCTTCTTCATCATCTTTAGGCTTACTCTAGTCTAACTCATTAAGACCCATGAAAATCCTGCCTTATTAGGACTACGATTACTTAAAATGTTTTTCATTAGGAATCTGTGTTTAAATTATCTATGTTTTGATTATCTTGAACTTTTCAAGATTAAGCTCAACCTATGCTCTGCATTTTAAAACTATTTCATGTTGATGCTTCTATCTGATTGTTCATAAATGAAGTACTATAATTAATCTCTACAGATGATATAAAACCTTCAATTAGTAATCAGAAGATTCCATCTAATTGTCCTTAAAATGAATATGCTATGGTTATAGATGGTTATCACTAAATGACTCAGATTGTTCTTAACTGCTCAAATGCTGGCTCTATGGTTCTATGTTGTTTAACATATCCAGAATATATATAATGATGTTGATATGCTTAAATGCTTGACTGATGAAGGAATTACATGCTTAAATGCTCATATGCTCTAGAACTTTTTGATGATGTCAAAAGGGGGAGAAATATAATGATTTTGATTGAGAAAAGGAAATCTGAAAGAAGAAGAAAGAATGCAGAACTCAAACAAAGTACTCATATAAAATATAAAAATGTGTTACTTCTAACGTTTGTTGTTTGATGTTATCCGAGGAACTCTAAACAAGTTCACTAGGCATTCTAAGAACAGGAACAGGTCAAGAAAGAAGAACTCTATAATGAATTATCAGTCATATGATAGAAGTTGCCTAGGAATCAGAAGAAGAAGAAGGAAAACTCTGAAAGCAGTCAAGACAGAGTATACATTTCAAGATGCTTACTCAAAAGAACTGTGCAAATCAGAAGACAAAGAGCTGTCTGAAGATCCAGATTGAAGATCCAAGAAGAAGTAGTTCTGATGTTTACCATGAACCAATTAAAATGAAAACGATTTGGTATCAGACTAAATCAATAATTGGTAATCAGACTCAGTACACAAAGATTAGTATCAGACTCATCAATCAGAGCAAAGCTATGAATTATTATCAAAATACCTTCATTGGTATCATTTTCAGCACACAAAGGAATTACCTTCAAAGTGGTATGAGAAGAAGTCCTTCACTTGGTATCAAACTCAACATACTCTGGTATAAGACTCAACACATCAAATGGTATCAGACCAGAATCAAATCATGAGTACCAGATTCAGAATCAAGCGTTGATTGATCCCTATAATTAAACCTTCAATTGGTATCTGATCAAAAATCAAGCCTTGATGAACCACTGAGTTGTGACAGTAACAAGGTTCTGAGATGAAGACCTGTGTTCAAAAGTCAAACTCTGAAAAAGTCATGATCTACATTGGTGATTAAAATCTTACCATCCTGAATTATGATTCTGAAGATCCCAATATCTGACTTATGGAAATTAGGGGGAGACTACCTAGAAGATTCAAATGATAAATCTTATAATCTTCACAAAGTCTGAAACTCAGGGGGAGTTTCTTGAAAGATGGTGTCTGTCTCTAATGAATAGCGAGGCTATGTTATCAGATAAGAACTTATCTGCTTGTGCTTAAATGAATCAGCTAAAAGGTAGAAATGCTTCAGAAGTCTCTGAAGATTACAAGCTCTGATACGACTACATAAGGAAACTGAGTTCTGAAGATCTGAAGATGGAATTTCTGATGAACTAGTCCAGATGCTGAAGACTTTTGTCTCCTTAAAGACAAGATAGAGAAGTAGTCCTTTTCTATTCTTCGTTCTGGCAACTCAAGTTGTTATTCTGTATATCTTTGGATCATATAAGATTCTATATGGTCACAGATAAAACTTTGAGGATAACACATTCAGGGGGAGCTATTGTTCCAGACTCTGAATATGTTTGTTTTGGTGATTACCTTGTATAAAATGTTCAATCAAAATACTTGGTTTTTTCATCATCAAAAAAGGGGATATTGTGAGAGCAAGAGTTGTCTCTACAAGTCAATCTATGTTTTGATGATGACAACACGTATTTGTGAAAGAACCATTTTATGTTCTAACGTGTGTTGTGTGCAGATCATAATTATAGAAAATATCAGATCCAATAAGCACCTGCCAGATGAGCGTAATTGATAATATACGAAGTTACTATATGTGACATAAGTCGCAAGAAGCAAGAACGCTTTTGTATCTGATCGTGATCAGCCAGATCCAAGGATGTCGATATTACTGATGCAATGCTCTTGTGGATGCTCTCTGAAAATGGTCGAGATTCTGAATATTGCGAAGCTTCTGAAGAAGAGAACCGAAGTGCTGAAGACTCTCATGAATTGACGTTCTGAAGGCGGAAGGCTCTTAAGACCAAGTGCAGAAAGACTCTGAAGACTTATGTGTTCTGAAGATTAAGGTTCTGAAGATCAAGTATTGAAGACTCTGATGACAGATTCCTAATGGAAAAGTTCTGAAGTTTCGGAAGACTTGAAGAAGTAAAGGATAACGTGCTTAAAGACAAGTGTTGAAGTTTTGAAGACTGATTCCTAATGGACTACTTCAAATAACTTAAGACTTGACGTATCAGATATCCTGTTAAGAAGACTCTACTCATGCTTCATCAATTAACCATCAGAAGCCTCTGAAGTTCAGAAGTCACATGTTACCGTTGTGAGTAAATGTACACGGCGCCCAAGAAAGATATATCACATCACTTCTCCCATAGCAAAAAGGAGATGTGTCAGTACAGCTAATTATTACACAACATCTCTTTTCCAACAGCCAACAATATTTCAAACGACTATATTTCTACTGGGCTATTTAAAGAAAAGAGCTCTCGCTTCTGAAGGCATCGATTCATTCTACAAAATGTGAATTGATAAAGTCATTGTGTGAAGATAGCAACAACGATGAGTTCTCGTTATAACACGTAGAATATCCAAAGCTATCACCATTTACACATGGCCATTGTTGTTGAAGCTCAAAGATCATCATTCAACACAACAACAATGAATTGGTATAGAAGCTGTTGATGAAGAAGACAACATTGCAAATCAGTCAAGTCATCAACCACCTTCTCGTCAGCGCTACATTGAAGATCTGAAGCAAGGAGTTGTTGCTCAAAGCTTGCTCACCAAAGAAGACGAAGAAGAAGAAGATCTACAAGATGTCAACAACTGTCAAATCATTATACATATCTGTAGTTTCTTAGAATAGGCAAGGAGGTGCTGCTCACATCTTGCTCGAACACTTATGTGCTCTTTGTACTTAAACTTAGGAGTAATCTGCTTGTTAAGAAGCATCTTTGTAATCTCCTGTAAAACTAATTCTTGGTGAATTAGGATTCCTTGAGTGGTCAGTGTGACCGAAGACTCGAGAAGATAATGGCGAGATGTCATTGTGGGAAAAGCCTGAAATAGGGTCAGTAGCGTTATATTCATTGCGATGAATCCCTGAACGTCTAACTGTGACAGCCTATCAGCAGATCTTGCGAGATTGGAACCTGCATGTCAATGTTCGTTATATTCATTAAGTTGAATGCCTGAATGGTTCATTGCATATTAGTCACAGTACGACTGTGCAAGTTATTAGTCACCGGCTGTTGCCCGTGCATCTGTAATCGAGATTGATTATGGTGGATTAAGACCATGTGTTCAAGGCGAAATCACCTGAGGAGGGTGGACCGGATTAGCCTTTATGGTGAACCAGGATATATCGTGTGCTCTTTACTCTTATGCTCAATGTATTTATTTATGTTCTATATCGAGTATCAGAACCTTACACAAGCAAGTCAGAACCTTGCAACTCTAATAAGCTCCTGCTTTGCAAGTTCTGAATGTTAAGCATAATGTTCAGACTCTTGTTGGTTCTCATGCTTCATGCATTGCAAGTCTGAATGTAACTTCATTAGTTAGAGCCTCTCAACGAACTTTGATGTTATCCTAAGTGCTTTAACGACAAGAACCAAAAAGTTGTTAAAAAAAGTAAATAAACAATTCAAACCCCCCTTTCTTGTGTCTTTCTCGCACCTTCAATACTGCCTTTCTCTTTGTTCCATATTGTTTAACCCCAAGATAAGGGAAGACTGTATCGGGAAATCCTATGGGGATCTAGTTTTATTTGTATATAAAGAGTGACCAACAGGGCTTTACCTAGTTCTAGACGTAGTTGCCGGGGAAAACTCTAAATAACTATTCTAGTATATATACAGTTGATATATGACAAGTATTTTTTAAAAGGTATGAATGAAGACTAACCATACGCCACTTCCCACAATACAGTTATGTTTATGAAAGCATATAAAAGAAAGCGGATAAACACTTACCCGTTGTAGAGCTTCCATGCTGTTTTGTTAGTTGTTCAACAATGAAATTAAAGAAAGTTTTGATAGCAACTATATATTTGGATTCAAAATCAAAGGACAAAGTATTTTGAACAGAGATCGGGGCTTACAGCTCAGGGAGAGGCCCAAATTTTAACAGTGATGGCACTGTTGTTTTGAATATTGTATCGGGACTTATACAACGACTGAGACCCAAAAAGTTTTGGTCAAAAGGGGATTGGGTCTTACACTCTATTAGAGGCCCAAAGATTTTTTAAGAAAAGGAATGGGACTTATAGCTCGAGGAGAGGCCCAAAAAGTTTTGGTCAAAAGGGGATTGGGTCTTACACTCTATTAGAGGCCCAGAGATTTCTTAAGAAAATGAATGATACTTATAGCTCAAGGAGAGACCCAGATGATTATTTGTTTGAAAAATGGCGATCGTGTAACGACCCAAAAATATAAATTATTTATTTAATGAGTTATTTAATTAATTTAGATGAATTATTGAGGTTTGTGACAATTGTGGAGAATTAGGGATTAAAAGATGCAATTTTGAATAATTTTAATAAAGTAAATAATCAAATATTATTTATGTTATTATTATTATTAAAAATTAAAATGAGAAAAGGGCAAGGTGGTCTTATGTGAAAATGAGTAAGGAGAGGATGGGAAGTTCATAAGTTGGGATTAGTTATCCAAGAGAAAGGAGAAACACGATCACATTTTCTCATTATCGTATTTTTTTGTGAAGAACTCTGAAGAGGAGAAGAGAAAAAAGGCTAGGGCTTGAGGATTTCTAGAGAAATCTTGAAGAAAGAAAGGAAAGGTTTCAGATTACTCTAAGGTATGGGGAGAATTCCTAATTCCTTATAGTTTATGAGGTTGGAGATGAATATATTAGGTTTTGTATGAATGTTGTTTGATTTTGATGATTTTGATGTGAAATATATGATGTGATGTGAAATATGATGAATTGTTTGGCATGTATTGATATATATGTTGATGTAAGTGTATTGTGTAAGCATTTTTGGTCAATTTTTGTTTTGGGAAAAATTGAGTTTTTAGGGTATTTCGAGTCGAAAACGTAGAAAATGAATTTTTGGGAAATTATGGTGTTTGGTGATGTAGAATGAATTAAGGATGAATGATTCGATGAAATATAATGAGATAGAATGTTATGTGTTGATGTATGTGTATTGTGTGAGTCTTTTGGTCAAATTTTCGTATTGGAAAAAAAACTGAATTTTGGGATATTTGAGGCCAAAACGCAGCAGAAAAATCTTTTGAAAATTTTGGGTGCAGACTTCCTGACACGGCCGTGTCACAGGACACGGGCGGCTGTGTCAGACCCCCTTTCTTGCTGGATTTTTGCTTTTGTTGAAATCGTGCTACAGAGCTCCTGACACGGCCGTGTCACAGGACACGGGCGGCCGTGTCAGACATGCTGTTTTGCTGTTTTTTGGTGTTTTCTTGAGGTTTCTTGAGGTTTTCTCGTGCTGATCTTTTGTTGTCGAGTTGTTATTGATGAAAGATGATAAAACATGATTGTATGATAAATCCTTGTTGAATATGAAATGAATGATGCACATGTTGATTTTTGATGAATTGAGGAGAATTAGCATCATTGCATTTCATAGCATTTTTACGTTGGGGCTTCGGCCTATTGGTAGCTTCAATCCCATTGTGCTGATTGAAGTGATACATTGATTACGTTGTGCTCCTTTTGGAGGGTTGATGGCCAAGTGTCCATCCACGTTGAACTGGTACCACATGCATGTTTCTGATGAAGTTGCATTTCATTCTAAGTGGCATTGCATGTGTATGAATTGATTGTCGAATAACATGTATGTTTTATTGTGGATATCATGGTGTTGTTGCTGATTGAACCATGATGTTGTTGTTGATTGAACTATGATGTTGTTGTTGATCACATCATGATGTTGCCGTTGATTTTACTATGAGATTGATGTTTATTTTGCTATGATGTTATTGTTGCCTTCCTGTTCATTTTCCATGTACTTATATTACTATAATGAATTGTGATTCTCACCCTGCCTGCTTGGAAATGTTGCCTCTTATGTGGGAAACTTGCAGATAACCAAGAGTAGATTCGCGATGATGGAGGATGTAGCCTTGAAGTGTGTCGTTTTCGCTGTTTAGTTTAGAGGTGTCCTGCTCTGTGTCATGTAACATCGGGTTGGGATTATTTGTGAACCTCATGTCTTCTTTTGATTTTATGTTGCAAATCTTTATATTGCTGAGGCTATGTTGAATTGGATACTTTATCCATGGAGTATTTTGTTGATTAAAAATTAAAAGTTGATTTCCGCTGCGTAGTTATAAATTTATGTTATTGATGAATGAATAACCCGTGTTACGGGACAGGACAATGATTACTAAATTATGTTTTGAATATATGTGGCACCTTTCTTGCTAATTTTACTCTGATAATATTACATGTTTTCCCAAAAAATGTTTGTGGGGTAGAAGGGTGCTACATTAGTGGTATCAGAGCAGGTCGGTCCGTCCGGCCAAGTTGTCGAGTCGTAGTTTATTGACAATCTAGGATTGTTAACTAGTACTAACTTTGGTTATGTTGTAGTGATAAGTTGGGATGGCTGGAAGGAACGATGTTGCAATTGTTGCTGCGTTGGAAGCCATGGCTCAGACTTTGCAGAATCAGCCGAACGCTGACGAGAATACTGGATCTCGCAGCTTGGCAACTTTTCAGAGGGAGAATCCGCCTACCTTCAAGGGAAAGTACGATCCTGATGGAGCGTTAGATTGGTTGAAAGAGATAGAGAGGATCTTCCGTGTGATGCACTGCACTCCAGCACAGAAGGTTCGATATGGGACTCATATGCTAGCATTCGAGGCTGATGACTGGTGGCTAGAGACTCGTCAAAGATTGGAAACTGCAGGTGAAGGTATCACTTGGGATGTGTTCCGAAGGGAGTTCTTGAGGAAGTATTATCCAGAGGATGTTCGGGGTAAGAAGCAGATCGAGTTTCTTGAGTTGAAGCAAGGAAATATGTCGGTTACTGATCATGCTGTAAAGTTTGTTGAATTGGCTAAGTTTTATCCGCACTATAACGATGATGATGCTGAGTTTTCTAAATGCATCAAATTTGAGAGTGGGTTGCGCCCAGAGATCAAGAAGGCAGTTGGATATCAGAAGAATCGTATTTTTGCTGATTTGATTGATAGCTGCAGAATTTTTGAAGAGGATAACAATGCTCATTATAAAATCATTAATGAGAGGAAGAGCAAGCACCAACAGAATCGTGGCAAACCTTATGATGCTCCAGCTAGAAAAGGTAAACAGAAAGTGGTCGATGGCAAGAAGTGTAGTAGGGGAGATGCTCCTGCTAGCATAACTTGTTTCAAATGCGGGAAAACTGGTCATAAGAGTGATGTGTGTACCGCTGAAGTGAAGAGGTATTTCCGTTGTGGTAAGACTGGGCATGTCATATCTGAGTGCAAGCATAAAGAGGTGATTTGTTTCAACTGTGGCGAAGAAGGACACATTAGTAGTCAGTGTCAGAAACTGAAGAAGGCTCAAACCGGTGGGAAGGTGTTCGCTTTGGCTGGGACTCAGACGACTACCGAGGATAGACTCATCAGAGGTACTTGTTTCATTAATAATACTCCTTTAATTACTATGATTGACACTGGTGCTACTCATTGCTTTATTTCTGCTGAATGCGTTGAAAGATTGGGTCTTGTGTTGTCTTCTATGAATGGGAAAATGGTCGTCGAGATTCCGGCTAAGGGATTGGTGACTACTTCTCTCGTGTGCTTAAAGTGTCCTTTGTCGATCTTCGACAGAGACTTTACTGTTGATTTGGTATGCTTGCCGTTATCTGGGATGGATGTAATCTTGGGAATGAACTGGTTAGAATATAACTATGTTCATATCAATTGTTATAACAAGTCAGTGAGATTTTCTACTGCTGAAGAGGAAGAAGCTAGTTTGTTGTCTTTTAAACAGTTACAACAGTTGATGCAAGAAGGAGCTCAGATGTTCTCAGTGATGGCGTCGTTATCTGTTGAGAGTCGAGCTGTAATTGAGGAGTTGCAAGTGGTGTGTGAATTTCCTGAAGTTTTCCCTGATGAAATTCCTGATGTGCCTCCAGAAAGAGAAGTTGAGTTTGCAATTGACCTTGTACCTGGTACCAGACCTGTTTCTTTGGCACCATACAGGATGTCTGCATCTGAATTGTCGGAGTTAAAGAAACAATTGGAGGAGTTACTTGAAAAGAAATTTGTGAGGCCAAGTGTATCGCCGTGGGGAGCTCCAGTGTTGTTAGTAAAGAAGAAGGATGGAAGTATGAGGCTCTGTGTTGACTATAGACAACTAAATAAAGTGACGATTAAGAACAAGTATCCGCTCCCGAGAGTAGATGATTTGATGGATCAATTGGTGGGTGCTCGTGTGTTTAGCAAGATTGACTTGAGGTCGGGATATCATCAGATTAAAGTAAAGGATGAAGATATTCAGAAGACGGCCTTCAGAACGCGTTATGGACATTATGAGTATTCAGTGATGCCTTTCGGTGTTACTAATGCGCCGAGAGTATTCATGGAGTACATGAACCGTATCTTTCATACTTATTTGGATTGGTTTGTAGTGGTGTTTATTGACGATATATTAATTTACTCTAAATCGGAGGAGGAGCATGCAGAACACTTGAGACTAGTGTTGCAAGTCTTGAAGGAAAAGAGGTTATATGCAAAGTTGTCCAAATGTGAATTTTGGTTAAAGGAGGTCAGTTTTCTCGGTCATGTCATTTCAGGTAGTGGCGTTGCGGTGGATCCATCTAAAGTAGATGCTGTGTTACAATGGGAAACTCCAAAGTCGGCTACCGAGATTAGAAGCTTTTTGGGGCTAGCTGGTTACTACCGAAGACTTATCGAAGGATTTTCTAAGTTAGCACTCCCGTTGACTAAGTTGACTTGTAAAGGTAAAGCTTTTGTGTGGGACATTCAATGTGAAGAAAGTTTCACGAAATTGAAGAAGAGATTGACGTCGGCTCCGGTTTTGACGTTACCTAATTCAAGAGAGCCTTTTGTGGTATATTATGATGCTTCTAAGATGGGTTTAGGTGGTGTGCTTATGCAAAATGACAAGGTAGTTGCTTATGCGTCGAGGCAGTTGAGAGTTCATGAAAAGAATTGTCCTACTCATGACTTAGAACTTGCTGCGGTTGTTTTTGTGCTGAAGATTTGGAGACATTATCTTTATGGTTCTAGATTTGAAGTGTTTAGTGACCATAAAAGTTTAAAGTACTTATTTGATCAGAAGGAACTGAATATGAGACAACGAAGATGGTTGGAATTATTAAAAGATTATGATTTCAGTTTGAACTATCATCCGGGTAAAGCTAATGTTGTGGCCGACGCTCTGAGTCGGAAGACTTTGCATATGTCGGCAATGATGGTTAAGGAATTGGAATTAATCGAGCAATTCAGAGATATGAGCTTAGTTTGCAAAGTGACACCGCAGAGTGTGATGTTGGGGATGTTGAAGATTAATAATGATTTCCTAGATAATATCAAAGAAGCTCAGAAGTTAGACGTGAAACTGGTAGATTCGATGGTTGGAATCGATCAGTCGGAGAATGATGATTTCAAGTTAGACGCGCGAGGTGTGTTGAGATTCTGAGATCGAATTTGTATCCCTGATGATGCAGAGTTGAAGAAAGCAATTCTGGAAGAAAGTAATAGGAGTAAATTGAGTATTCATCCGGGAGCTACAAAGATGTACCAAGACTTGAAGAAATTATTTTGGTGGCCTGGCATGAAGCGGGATGTGGCTCGATTTATGTATGCATGTTTAACTTGTCAGAAGTCAAAAGTTGAACATCAGAAGCCTGCTGGGTTGATGCAACCATTAGAAGTTCCAGAATGGAAATGGGATAGCATTTCAATGGACTTTGTGACGGGATTGCCTAATACTTTAAGAGGACACGATTCGATTTGGGTGATTGTTGATAGGCTTACGAAGTCGGCTCATTTTATTCCTATTAACATTAGTTTTCCAGTGTCGAAGTTGGCAGATATTTATATTTGTGTAATTGTGAAGCTGCACGGTGTTCCTTTATGTATTGTGTCGGATAGAGATCTGCGGTTTACTTCTGATTTTTGGAAGGGTTTGCAAGAAGCGTTGGGTTCTAAGTTGAGGTTGAGTTCAGCGTATCACCCTCAGACGGATGGTCAAATGGAGAGGACTATTCAGTCGTTGGAGGATTTGTTGAGAGCATGTGTTCTGGAACAAGGAGGTTCATGGGATACTTATCTACCATTAATCGAGTTTACTTATAATAACAGTTACCATTCTAGTATTGGGATGGCTCCTTTTGAAGCATTATATGGTCGGAGATGTAGGACTCCTTTATGTTGGCACGAATCTGGAGAAAGTGTAGTGCTTGGACCTGAAATTGTTCGAGAGACTACTGAGAAGGTGAAGTTAATCCGAGAAAAGATAAAATCTTCTCAAAGTAGGCAGAAGAGTTATCATGACAAGCAAATAAAGGATTTGGAATTTCAAGCCGGTGACCATGTGTTTTTGAGAGTTACGCCGGTGACAGGTGTTGGGCGTGCCTTGAAGTCTAAGAAGCTCACTCCTCGTTTTATTGGTCCGTATCAGATTTCAGACAGAGTTGGGAATGTTGCTTATAGAGTGGCGTTGCCGCCTAATTTGTCGAATTTGCATGATGTGTTTCATGTGTCACAACTCCGGAAGTATGTTCCAGATCCGTCTTATGTGATCCATATGGATGATGTACAAGTACGGGATAATCTTACTGTGGAAACGATACCCGTACGAATTGCGGAGCGTGAGATGAAGACTCTAAGAGGCAAAGAGATTGCATTGGTAAAAGTTGTCTGGCTAGGAGCTGCCGGAGAAAGCATGACTTGGGAGCTGGAAAGCAAGATGAAAGAATCCTACCCCGAATTATTCGAATCAGGTAAATTTTCAAGGACGAAAATTCTTAAAGTAGGGGAGAGTTGTAACGACCCAAAAATCTAAATTATTTATTTAATGAGTTATTTAATTAATTTAGATGAATTATTGAGGTTTGTGACAATTGTGGAGAATTATGGATTAAAAGATGCAATTTTGAATAATTTTAATAAAGTAAATAATCAAATATTATTTATGCTATTATTATTATTAAAAATTAAAATGAGAAAAGGGCAAGGTGGTCTTATGTGAAAGTGAGTAAGGAGAGGATGGGACGTTCATAAGTTGGGATTAGTTATCCAAGAGAAAGGAGAAACACGATCACATTTTCTCATTATCGTATTTTTTTGTGAAGAACTCTGAAGAGGAGAAGAGAAAAAGGCTAGGGCTTGAGGATTTCTGGAGGAATCTTGAAGAAATAAAGGAAAGGTTTCAGATTACTCTAAGGTATGGGGAGAATTCCTAATTCCTTATAGTTTATGAGGTTGGAGATGAATAGATTAGGTTTTGTATGAATGTTGTTTGATTTTGATGATTTTGATGTGAAATATATGATGTGATGTGAAATATGATGAATTGTTTGGCATGTATTGATATATATGTTGATGTAAGTGTATCGTGTAAGCATTTTTGGTCAATTTTCGTTTTGGGAAAAATTGAGTTTTTAGGGTATTTCGAGTCGAAAACGTAGAAAATGAATTTTTGGGAAATTATGGTGTTTGGTGATGTAGAATGAATTAGGGATGAATGATTCGATGAAATATAATGAGATAGAATGTTATGTGTTGATGTATGTGTATTGTGTGAGTCTTTTGGTCAAATTTTCGTATTGGAAAAAAAAACTGAATTTTGGGATATTTGAGGCCAAAACGCAGCAGAAAAATCTTTTGAAAATTTTGGGTGCAGACTTCCTGACACGGCCGTGTCACGGGACACGGGCGGCCGTGTCAGACCCACTTTCTTGCTGGATTTTTGCTTTTGTTGAAATCGTGCTACAGAGCTCCTGACACGGCCGTGTCACATGACACGTGCGGCCGTGTCAGACATGCTGTTTTGCTGTTTTTTTTGTGTTTTCTTGAGGTTTCTTGACGTTTTCTCGTGCTGATCTTTTGTTGTCGAGTTGTTGTTGATGAAAGATGATAAAACATGATTGTATGATAAATCCTTGTTGAATATGAAATGAATGATGCACATGTTGATTTTTGATGAATTGAGGAGAATTAGCATCATTGCATTTCATAGCATTTTTACGTTGGGGCTTCGGCCTATTGGTAGCTTCAATCCCATTGTGCGGATTGAAGTGATACGTTGATTACGTTGTGCTCCTTTTGGAGGGTTGATGGCCAAGTGTCCATCCACGTTGAACTGGTACCACATGCATGTTTCCGATGAAGTTGCATTTCATTCTAAGTGGCATTGGATGTGTATGAATTGATTGTCGAATAATATGTATGTTTTATTGTGGATATCATGGTGTTGTTGTTGATTGAACCATGATGTTGTTGTTGATTGAACTATGATGTTGTTGTTGATCACATCATGATGTTGCCGTTGATTTTACTATGAGATTGATGTTGATTTTGCTATGATGTTGTTGTTGCCTTCCTGTTCATTTTCCATGTACTTATATTACTATAATGAATTATGATTCTCACCCTGCCTGCTTAGAAATGTTGCCTCTTATGTGGGTAACTTGCAGATAACCAAGAGTAGATTCGCGATGATGGAGGATGTAGCCTTGAAGTGTGTCGTTTTCGCTGTTTTGTTTAGAGGTGTCCTGCTCTGTGTCATGTAACATCGGGTTGGGATTATTTGTGAACCTCATGTCTTCTTTTGATTTTATGTTGCAAATCTTTATATTGCTGAGGCTATGTTAAATTGGATACTTTATCCATGGAGTATTTTGTTGATAAAAAATTAAAAGTTGATTTCCGCTGCGTAGTTATAAATTTATGTTATTGATGAATAAATAACCCGTGTTACGGGACAGGACAATGATTATTAAATTATGTTTTGAATATATGTGGCACCTTTCTTGCTAATTTTACTCTGATAATATTACATGTTTTCCCAAAAATTGTTTGTGGGGTAGAAGGGTGTTACAGATCGCGCCGAGGTTTGAAAACACAGTGGGTCTTATACGATGACCGAGGCCTAAATTATTTTGGTTTTCTAAAGGGGTTGGGTCTTACATCCTATTAGAGGCCCAAAGAGTTTGAAATATTTTGAGTATGATTAAAAATCAAAGAAACCCTAATTTTCACTTTTTAAAAGTAATTTTTCAAAGAAAATTAATAAAAAATGATAAAAGTACCAAATAAGTTTAAATAAACCACTTGTGATTTTTTGTTAAGGTTTGAAAATGAGGTTTTAACCACAAGATGATTTAAAACTCATTTGGTCTTGATTTTCAAGATGAATATTCATTTTTAAAATGTTTAAAACAATTAAAAATGAATTTATTCACAAAAATAACAACTATATTAAATAAATAATATAAATTTGATTTTTTTTAGAATAAAGTTTTTTACTATTTTTGTGATTTTTTAGAAAAAGAATAAACCAAAAATGATTAAAATTGAATGAGAAATTAATTTTTCAAATAATTAATAAAAATAATATGAAAAATAATAAAAAGTGGAAAAAGTGATAAAAAAGAGGTCTGGGGCGAGGGGGATTCGAACCCCAGACCTTCCACTCGCTAGTACACATAAACCAATTGATCAACCACTGGGGCGCAATGCCAATTCATAATATACATGGCAAGGGGAAAATATAAGGTAAGTTTGGTTGGATTTCTGAAGCATGGCACCATGGCCATCTTTAACCTCAAGCTCAGATGCGTGAAGCTCTTTATCTCACCCGTTCTCAATCATTTGACATGATTCAAACACCAAACTCATGTGTTTTTTAACAAGGAATATGATGGCAATATTTGATTTCATTTATTTTTAGTGTGCAGTAAGTTATATCAACATGATTGTATGAACCCTAATTTTGCAAAAGCAATCATGCAGACATAGTTTTGAGTGTTATGATCAAATTTTTTTAGGGGAAACACTTAAAACATGATAATAAACATTTGGCAAAAGTATCATGCGAGGAAATATGCATGGATCATGTTATGAGAGTTTTGAGGCTTACCTTGCTGCAAGTGAGATTGAATCTCTGCACAAATGGTGTTCCAGAAGTAATTTGATGATCTCTACAACTTCAATGGATGTTGTTGAGTGGATTGCAAGCCTTTGAACACTTTGAAAATATTTGGATCAAGTTGGAGAAATCCAACTGCATAACAGGTAGTTTGAAGATTGAGATTTAAATTCAGGTGTTTCTGAAGTGATTTGATGATCTCTGCAGCTCCAATGGATGTTATGGAGTAGATTTCAACCTTTGGACCTTAAGGAGAGAATGAGAGAAAGCAATGTTGCAAGCTGCTTTGGTGTGGTTTGAATGATCAGTTAGGACCTCTATTTATAGTGGATCAATACTTGTCTTAGAGGAATAGTGAATGGCTGCTGGATCAGATCACATTCAAATGGATTTGGCTTGGCATAAATGCCTCTTGCCCTAGGTGTAACAACCGACCCAAATAGCTCACCTATGTATTGACTGATTCCACATTCCTCAGTCATTTTAATTGTTGTTTAATCAGAAAACTTGACTGAGGAGAGTGAGAATCTTGAAAGTGCACTATTTGCATTAATTCCCTTTGAATTCAAGGCATATATGCCAAAAACTCATCAATTCTCAAGGACAAGCATTTGGCATTTCAGTCCAAGTTTGTTAGTTGGATCAGATAGATGAGGATCAGATTGGATGAATGTGGCATAGTGATCCTAAGCCTTGACTCAGAAATCGTGTGAAACAAGAAAACATGAAAACTGGTTTTTCATGACAGCCTTGCCATGGTGTGTTGCAGCAACCATAACTCTTGGCTCAAGCTGAGTTGTTTCATGCCAATGAGTTTCTTGGATTGTAGGAAATATGTACAACAACTTTGATGTTTACATCTTGAATTGATTCAGCCTAAAACTATGTGAAATAGCCCTCCAAGTGTTGGTGTTTCACTTGGAATTCTGACTTGGACTGAATTTCTTCTAAGTGTTGGAAAAGATGTATTTTCATGTTCTTAGTGATTTTGATCCAATCATAACTTGAAATCTATGAGGAATTGGAATGAGGTGTAGTTGACACTTTTGAAGTATGCCATGAGAGCTACAAATCCATCTTTGGATCATTCAAAATGGTTGCTTGGATATCAAATTATGATCCTTGGAAGTTGGTACCCTAGCCACTTTGTTCCATAACTTAGAAAATTTTTAAGCTTTTATGGTTACCCCTTTTACAAGTTATCCCAATTTATTTGATTTTTTTTATGAATGATGATTCAAATCACACATTAACATTGTTTTAGGGTTAAAGAACCTTAATTATGAAAAATCTCAAAAAGTCAAACTTGACTTTTGTGCACAGTTGACTTTTTATCAGATGAATTCCAAACTGTGCGATCCTTTATGAAATCAAGTCCTTGACCTAAATCAAACTTGATGGATATGTTCCATAGGTGTTATAGGGTGCTTTGAATCATGTCCCAAGGTTTGGGAGCATGTCCTAGTCAAAAGTCAAAGGTACAATTGACTTTTCCCTCAAAACCCTAATTGTTGTCATGATGAAATTGAAACTTGTGGATCAAGCTTCTTGGATCAATCCATTGTTGCAAATGGATCGATGTAGTGTATTGGAGTACCTCAAATCATGTCTTGAGGTCTTGGCTCATGTTTTGTCCCAAAAGTCAACTTAGGGGTGAATTAGGTCAAGAAACCCTAATTCTTGATTTTTTTTTGTGAATGCATCCCCTGAGGTAAAATTGACTTGATGGTTGGGTTTATGAGGTCCCTTGGAGTATCTAGGGTTAGGCTTTGAAGCATTGGCTCATGCCCAGAGGAAAAATTCCATCTGAAGGCCTCAGTCGACCAAAACCCTAATTTGGTGACACTGGCGATCTTGAGGCTTGATCCACTTAGAATGCTGTAACTTTGTGCTTGATTCCAGATGTGGGAGTCCTCTTGATCCTTTATGGATGTTTGAGAGGTTAGACAAGTTGAAGATCATGTCATTTCCTGATTGATCCTTTGTTTAAGCTCGAAGAGGGCTTGAAACCCTAATTCTTGATTATGGTGAGTGCTCAAACATCTCTGAGGAGATTGATGAGGCATGAAGGTACATCCACATTGTAATGATGATTTGAACAATGATGAGAAATCTTAGTGGTCAAAATTTGGGCTATGACAGATGCCCCTATTTAATCTTCTTGGTCCCGAAGGTGTGAATGGCGAAGGTATTCGGGCATTCGAGGTGTAAGATGATTAAATATTGGAATACCTGAAATTTTGACAGTGGTTATGAATGTTATTTTACGCATTCATATTCTTTGGCTAAGCGTTGATACTTAGAAAAGGTAAAACTTCCCCTCGATCCTGGTTTTCTACCAAGGAACTAGTCTCAGTTTCTGATACAAATTTCCCCTCGATCCTGGTTTCCTACCAAGGAACTGGTCTCAGTTTTCTTTTGGACTAAACCTCCCCTCAACCCTGGTTTTCAGCCAGGGAACTGGTCTCAGTTTCTGATGTAAACTTCCCCTCGATCCTGGTTTCTTACCAAGGATCTGGTATCAGTTTCTGATATAAACTTCCCCTCGATCCTGGTTTCCTACCAATGAACTGGTCTCAGTTTCTTTTGTAAACTTCCCCTCGATCCTGGTTTCCTACCAAGGAACTGGTCTCAGTTTCTGATATAAACTTTCTTGACAAGAAACACTATTCGTAGCGGTTTTTCCTCAAACTTCTCACCGAATTTTCCTGGGGAGATGTCATTTGATGGAAAAAGTTTTGATGTTAGACTTGCTGGGGAACCCATTGGTCAGAAATGTAGAGGTGTTCAAACTTCTCTGTTTGGAGACGCCATTTGTTGACTCTACTGGGGAAAATGAGTCTCTTGAGAGACTGCTTTCGCTTGGGGATATTACATCATACTTTTCTTCGAGATCTTCTCAGAGAAATGCCATACAATTTACCCCAATTTTGAGGTGCTGATGACTTCAGTGACATTGATTTTCTGGAGCGAAGAACCACTGTGTTGCTGAGAGTCTTTAGTTGCGAGGCTCTCTCTGGGATTTTCCTTAATCTGGGAAAGCAAAGATGTCATCTTTAATGGAGAAGAGTGACGTTCGTCAAGAGTTTTCTTGTTTTTCAGAGGTTCAAGTTATCAAAGTGGTCAAGGGCCTTCTCTATCCCAGAAATACACTGGAGGAGAGATTGCTCGGATGAGGCGTTTCCTGACGAGGAAATAACTGACTACTCGATTGAGAATACTTTTATCACTTGGGGATAAGACTGACCAGAGTGATAGTGATGCAGTATGAATGTGAATGTGAATCAATTATGCATGATGTATGTATGTATATGCTAACAAAATTGACGCGACATTCAGACTAGTGGATGAACACGATTGGATACCCGACCATTGCGGGGAATGAAAAGTATCACTGGTTCAAGATAGCAATTCTGCCTTGCTTAGGATAGAGATGGTCCCTGCGGGGAAAACCGTTGGTCGGGCTTAGGAGATAAGAACTCTGTCGGGGATGTCGGATGAAGCATGGTTTCTGATGCAGTTGATCTCTCGTTCAGGCGTACTGATTTAGAAGGAGTACTTTGATTCTACACTTTGAAGCTCGATTACTTCTGGAGAAGCGATTGATGTTCTTTCGATGTTCAACAGTCAAAAGAAATTGCCATCTTTATTTTAAAAGCAGAAAAATTTGACAAGTAAATTCGTTTTTGTTTTATTTCAAGAATCGTTAATCATGTTAAAATGTCGTTCTGTAAAGCTAAAATAAATAAGAATTGCAAACAAAAGCACTAGGGCTCAAATTTTATTGATAGGATGGAAATCAGCCAAGCGCGTGATCCCATGGAGTATTTACAAAGTTTAGAAAATGGTATTTTAAGGGAAAAGGGCTACATTGAAACATAACAACCGTTATCCTTCTACCAACTTTGAATTCTGGACATCCTGAGCTTCTGTCGAAGATGACCTTGACTGGCGTTTTCCTGATGGATGGCATGACTGCTGCTGGGGGATTTGCCCTTTTGTTGGACATAGTTACTTGCCATTATCCCTAAATTTTTCCTGGATTGTACTTTGAGATTTCCAATCCATCAGGGTGATTTTTTATTATGTCTCTAATTTTTGCCTGGACCGCCCTTTCGGGTTTTCAATCCACCGAGACATTTTTTTTAGTTATTATTATTTTTTATTTAGGCGAAGTATTTCTTGACTACGTTAACACTTGTGGGGTAGGCAAATTCCTCTCCATCCATGGTTGCGAGTCTCAAGGCGCCGCCTGAAAAGGCTTTCTTGACCACATAGGGGCCATCGTAATTCGGGGTCCATTTGCCCTGGGAATCAGTGAGAAATTATTGTATCTTCTTAAGCACAAGGTCTCATTTCCTGAAGACGCGAGGTCGGACCTTTTTTTCAAACGCCTTCTTCATCCTTTGCTTATACAACTGACCGTGGCACAAAGCCGCTATTCATTTTTTTTTCGATTAGGTTCAGTTCGTCGTGTCGACTTTGACCCTATTCAGCTTCTGTTAGCTTAGCTCGGATTGATGGGATCTCTACCTCTATGGGGAGCACTGCTTCGATGCCATATACTAGTGAGAAAGGGATTGCCCCTGTTGAAGTGCGGACATATGTGCGATAATCGTGAAGAGCAAAGGGTAGCATCTCGTGCCAGTCTTTGTAGGTTATAACCATCTTCTGAACAATCTTCTTAATGTTCTTGTTAGCCATTTCTACCGCTCTGTTCATCTTGGGTCGGTAGGGAGATGAGTTATGGTGGTCTTCCTTCCACTGGAGGTGATAGAATCGATGGGTTCAACAGGTATTCCTTGATACTGTCAAAGGCAGTTTGGCAATCTTCTGTCCAAACACAGTCCTGATTCTTTTTGAGTAATTTGAAGATCGGCACACATGTCGCGGTCATGAGGAATATGAATCTGGAAATGTAATTAAGACGTTCCAAGAATCCCCTGACTTGTTTCTCAGTCTTTGGAGAAGGCATTTCTTGAATGGCCTTGACCTTGTCAGGATCAACCTCAATTCCTTTCTGGCTGACGATGAACCCTAAAAGTTTTCCTGAGCGGACACCTAATGTGCACTTATTGGGATTCAAGCAGAGTTTGTATTTTCTCAGACGCTCGAATAACTTTGACGGGTGGGTCACATGCTCCTCTTCTGTCTTAGATTTGGCAATCATATCATCGACATATACCTCGATTTCTTTGTGTATCATGTCATGAAACAGAGTTGTCATGGCACTTTGATAGGTTGCCTCGGCGTTCTTCAAATCGAACGGCATTACCTTGTAATAAAAGGTACCCCATGGGTGATGAACGAAGTTTTCTCCATATCTTCCGGCGCCATTTTTATCTGATTATAGCCCGAGAATCCATCCATAAAGGAGAAGACTTTGAACTTTGCTGTACTGTCTACCAGCATGTCAATGTGCGGTAAGGGAAAGTCATCCTTTGGACTTGCTTTGTTCAGATCCCTGTAGTCTACACACATTCTGACTTTTCTGTTCTTTTTCAGAACGGGTACTACGTTGGCTAGCCATTGAGGATATTCTGATGTGGCGAGGAAACACGCGTCAATCTGTTTCTGTACTTCCTCTTTGATTTTGAGGGCCATGTCTGGATGAGTCTGTCTCAACCTTTGTTTTACTGGCGGACATTCTGATTTTAACGGTAGATGATGTTCCACGATGCTGGTATCCAACCCTGGCATATCCTGATAGGACCAAGCGAATACATCGGGAAACTCTTTGAGAAGCTTTGTCAAACTTTCTTTGACAGTTGGACTGAGCAGCTCCCCAATCTTGACTTCTTTTCTCTCTTCCTATGAACCCAAGTTGACCGTTTCCAACGGCTCTTTGTGAGGTTTAATGGACCTTTCCTCTTGTCTGAGTAATCGGGAGATCTGATCTGGAATCTCTTCGTCATCTTCTTCTTCAGCCTCAAATACCGGGAATTCAAAGTTGGGAGAAGGCATAGGATCGTAAATTTCAATGGGGTTTAAAACAAGCAATCTGCATCACGTGATGATTTGTTTTAGAAGAGATAGAGAGAAATGCAAGAGTGCGTGCAGTGTATTTTTTGAAAGATGCTTGTTTTTATTATTTGAGTTGTTTTTTAGGATTACCATTTTCTGAAAAATCGAAAAGAGAAAATAGAAATAAATGCAGAAATGACAGAACGACGTTATTTTATTTATGATCTTGTCGATTCTTGAAACTACAGCCCTATCAAACAAAACTCAATCGCTTTGGGCGAAGCGAAGAGGGACATTTACAGAAAGTGAGCCCTATCAAAACATCTGTTTCACCTGGGCAGGGTGAAAGGTTAAGATAAAGACGGCGATTACTTCGACTTATGAACAACTTTCGAAACGTTGACAGCAACTCATTGGCGGCGAACTCCTCGGTGAATCACAAAGTCTGGTACCTTCCTTCGGGATTTGTCTTCAGAAATAACGCTGATTTCTGGTGGAGCAGGATCGTTGGAATCTGTTTCCTAGGCAGAGTTATCGTAGACGAACTCTTCTGTTGTATCTTGCATAGTGTTTGAACTCTCAGGTGGATCTCCCCATCCAGTGGGCTGGATGTCTTCGAGCCTGATACGAGAGCTTTAAGGAGCGGTGTACTTGACCAAGAAGTTGAATTTGCCACTCGGTTGTCCCAGGGTGTCCCACACTTCTTTAAAACTGGAGAAGTCATCTCTCTCGATAATGTGGACCTCGGGAAAAGCATAGTTGATGAATTCTAGTCCTGCAGGCTCTGCAAATTCATCATCGTACTGGATATTTTCTGAATGCCCTGAGTGTTGATCCCATGACATGGTGGGGACACAGGTATTCTTTTCAATGATGCTCAGCTGATATGCATTGTTGGGCTGACTCTTTTGCCCCAAATCTCCTGGGTACGGCTGCCAAATAGGAAGGCCATCCATTGGGCCATAGTAGTTGTGGTCAAAGTTGTCTTTCATCAGAATGTCCTCCTCTAATGAGTTTGGTGGAGCACGACATCATTCTGGATCGCAATCTCCATATATCATGTTGACATCTGACCTTGGTATATATCTCGGACTCTGTGCAGGATAGCAAAATGGCTTAAGCACCTCTTCCTGAGACATATTGTAATGCCCCGAAAATCTAAATTAATCATTTATTTATTTATTTAGTTAATTTGGAAGGAAGTAAGAAATTTTGCTAATTTTGGATCAAAAGAGTATTGGTTTTAATAATTTAATAGAATGAATAATTAACGTATTATTTATACTATTATTATTATTATTAAAAATATTAAGAAAGAGGGCAAGGTGGTCTTAAAGGAAAAAGAGGTAAGGGTAGAGTTGGAAGTTCATAAACTGGAATATCTTGTCTAAAGAGGAGATGACCGATCACTTTTCTAGCTGATCGCATTTTTGTGAAGAATGCTGAAGAGGAGAAGAGAAGGAAAAGAACCCTAAGGCTTGAAGGTTGCTGAAGAATCATAGAGAAGGAGGAAAGTTACTGAATTTCTCTAAGGTATGGGGAGTTTTCATGGTTTATTATAATTCTATAGGATTTGGTTATGAATAGATTAGGTATTTGTGAATTTTGGGAAATTGTGGTCTTTGATGATGTAGAATGAGTTAGGGATGATTGATTTTATGAAATATAATGAAATAGAATGCAATGTGTTGATGTATGTGTATTGTGTGAGTCTTTTGGCCGCATTTTCGTATTGGAAAAACTGAATTTTTGGGATATTTGAAGTCAAAACGTAGCAGAAAGATCTTTTGAAAAATTCTGGGTTTCACATCCTGACACGGGCTGTGTCACAGGACACGGGCGGCCGTGTCTGCCTACTGTTCCTACCGTAACTTTTTCTGTTTTGGATTTGTGCTTCAGGGCTTCGGACACGGGCCGTGTCACAGGACACGGGCGGCCGTGTGTGGTTGTTGTATGTTGTCTGTTTTGTGTTTTGGATATTGAAAGCCTGACACGGGCCGTGTCATAGGACACGGGTGGCCGTGTCAGACATGCTGTTTTGCTGTTTTTGTTGTTTTTTTAGGCTTCTTGACGTTTTCTCGTGCTGATCTTTTGTTGTCGAGTTGTTGTTGATGTAAGATGATAAAACATGATTGTATGATAAATACTTGTTGAATATGAAATGAATGATGCACACGTTGATTTTTGTTGAATTGAGAAGAATTAGCATCATTGCATTTCATAGCATTTTATGTTGGGACTTCGGTCCATTGGTAGCTTCCATCCCATTGTGTGGATTGAAGTGATACGTTGATTATGTTGTGCTCCTTTTGCAGGGTTGATGTCCAGTGTCCATCCACGTTGAATCGGTACCACATGCATTCTTTGCATTCCATCATAATTGACATTGCATATAAATGATGTTGTTGTTGATGAGGCTATGATGTTGTTGTTGACGATGCTATGATGTTGTTGTTGATAAAGCTATGATATTTTGTTGATGATGCTATGATGTTGTTGTTGACGATACTATGATATTGCTGTTGCTTTTCTGTTTATTTTCCATGTCCTTATATTATTATAATGAATTGTGATTTCTCACCCTGCCTGCTTGAAAATGTTGCCTCTTATGTGGGTAACTTGCAGATAACCAAGAGTAGGCGCGCGATGCTGGAGGATTGAGTCTCGGAGCATCCTTTGGTCGTTTTAGTCCTGTTTTAAGTGCTTTCCTGCTTTGTGTCATGTAACATCGGGTTGGGATTAGTTGTGAACCTTGTGTTCCCCTTTGGTTGTATGTTGGAATTCTTTTTACATCATTGATGCCATTTTGAATTGGAGGCTTTTATCTATGAAGTATTTTGTTGACCTGAACTAAAAGTTTGATTCCGCTGCGTAGTTGTTAATTTATGTTAATGATGAATGAATAACCCGTGTTACGGGACAGGACAATGATTTTGAATGTTGTTTGAATATATGTGGCACCTTTCTTGCTGATTTTACTCTGATAATATTAAGTGTTTTTCCCTAAAATTGTATGTGGGGTAGAAGGGTGTTACACATATAACCGTCCTCGTTGAGATAGGACTTCCATTCTTCATCTGTATCAGAGGAATCAGCCTCGTTGATGGTATGTACTTCTTGAGACACTGGGTGAAGGAAACCTCTGCTATGGAAAAAGTTCTGAATGGGATGAAGATTTTCATCGTTAGTAGCAGTCTGGGCACAGTTTGAAGAAAAACCAAGACCTTTCTTCGCTTTGTTATCAGTAGGAATGACAAGTTGTCCCCATCCTTTGGCATTGTTACTTCTGATCGCTTCGAGAGCATCTTTATACGAGGAAATCGACGTTTTTCTCTCTGATTGATTGTCATTGCTCACCGAAAGTGCTTGGAACTGGGTTCCTACAACCTCCTCTGGTTCTACACAAGTGAACGACGATAGGTTACTCATGATCAAGGCTTGCTCTCCGCAGACGGTGACGAGCTGGTCGTTCTTGACGAACTTCAGCTTCTGGTGAAGTGTCGAAGTGACTACCTCAGCCTCGTGTATCCAAGGTCTTCCTAACAAATAGCTGTATGCTACCCGGATGTCCATGACCTGGAAAGTGACTTGGAAAGTGTAAGGACCGATAGTTATGGGAAGGTTAACTTCGTCGATAACTGTTTTCCGGGATCCGTCAAATGCTTTGACGGTGACCTCACTGCCTCTCACCGGAGATCCTTTGAATGATAGTCGCATTAGAGTGGACTTTGGCATCACGTTTAGAGCTGATCCGGTGTCTACCAGTACGTCGGCTAAAGCATCGTCCTGGCAATTGACTGTAATATTGAGTGCCATGCTATGATTTGGGCCCTCTTTCGGCAGTTCCTCATCACTAAATCACAAGTTGTTGCAGGAAGTGATGTTGGAGATGATGCTGTCGAATTATCTTATTGACACATCTTATTCCACAAAGGCTTGCTCTAAGACTATCTGTAGAGCTTCCCTGTGAGCTTCTAAACTGAGTAAAAGTGATAATACATAGATTTTTGAAGGAGTTTGCAACAGGTGATCAACAATATTGTATTCACTCTTCTGGATGAGCTTCAGCATCTCATCGTTGTTCTTTGAAAGATCGGGATTACTAGACTGACCGACTGGTTGATCAGGAACTTCTGTTTGAGGTTCCTTTTCTCTGGTAGGTTCTCCAACTCCTCGGTTGAAGATTCGACCACTCCGTGTTACTCGACTGATGTTTGCAATATTCACGACGGAGGGTAATGGAGCTTCCTTTCCATTTTCAATTGTTGTTGCACCGTATTTGTAAGGGATAGCCTTAGTTGATTCATGCGGTAGCGGTCCCGGTAGATAGATAACTACAGGAACCTTCTGATTCTTCTGACCATTGTAAGTAATTTCAATCAGTTCCTGGTTGAGAACTTTTGATTCGTCAAGTAAAGGGATGATAGCGCAAACATCTTTGGCCCTCTTATGATCAGAGATTATGACAACGTCCTTGATTCGATCAGCGACAAAGTAGTCTGGCATCAAGTTGATTGACCGAGAATCTGGACATGGTCGAATCTCATTGTGATCCAATTGACTTTGAAGGGCTGCTCGCACGAGGTAACATCCTTAATTATCTTCAGAGAAAACTCGACATCGTTCATAGTTGTGTGGTGGCACCTATCCACGTCTGCTCTGTATACAGTGTAACCTCACTAGGTCTGTTTCCATTGATCTAACATCCTGACTTTGATGCCTAGTAGGGTTCCCGTTAGTCATGCTGACTTGTTGTGTGTCTTCATCCATATAGATCGGAAGCCACCAGTGGTTTAACAAGTGTTACAAAGTTCTCTCAACGAGAGCGCATCCTTGGTCGCTCTCACGACATTCCTTACAGTTTTGATAATTATGCGATGTCAGAAAACCGAGCTGGACCTGCTTAGCGTGTAACTCCACCAAGTTGGAATTCATCAAGCGAATATCAAAGATTTGAATCATATTCACTTGATACTGACTTCTATCGTGGTAATCCTGAATCCATCTAAGATCCATCTGATGCTGGAAGGCCTCTTGTACAAAAGAGCATCCATGATTGTTTACCGAGCAAATCAGACAGGAATCGTAATCGTGTTGTGGCAGATCGTGATGTTGGTTTTGCCTTGAGTGCATTGCCACCAAGTTGACATTCATCGCGCAAATGTCGTGGTTCTGAATGATGTTGGAATTTGTGTAAGTCATGTTGACCCCACGAATACGGTGCTTTTGGATCCATCTGAGATCCAACTGTTCCTGAAGAGCTGATTGCACCACAGAACATCCTTGATTGTTCTTAGAGCAAATATCACACTGGAGATAGTTATGAGATAGTACATGACCATATTCGCTCTGTCTGCGATGCATTTTGACCAGGTTGGCCCTCAAAAAGAGTACATCATGAATTTGATAGTTGTAGTTAGACTCTCCCTCTATCAAATTTATTGCAACCTTCTCGTGTTGAGGCAGCGGGTTTGTCTGAACATTTAGATTTGTATCCTTGAAGGATAAAACCCCGCTCCTAACAAGCTTCTGTACATCAGATTTGAAGCTGAGACAGTTTTCTATGTTATGCCTCAGTCCTCCTTGATGGTAAGGGCAAGTCTGATCCGCTTTGAACCAAAAAGGCGGATTTTCCAGTACTGTAAGAAGGGTCCTGGTTTGGACATGCCCTTTGACCAGTAATAATGGAAATAGTTCTGCGTACAACATGGGTATAGGGTCGAACCCTGGTGGTCGCGTTGTATGGTTGTTGTTGTACGGAGGACGAGCCTGCTAAAGAGGCTGTTGTGTCCTTTGTTGAAACTGTTGTTGATTAGGTTGGCTCTGAGCAACCTGAGGTTGATACGTAGGAACAGACGTAGGGTTGATAGAAGGAGTTACAGCTGCTACTGGTTGGTACCGCCGCCTTTGCTTTACGAGAGAGATATTGCCAATATCTTGCTCTTTTTTCTTAGGGAGAGCACTTCCGTATCTTTTGGTACTTTTGGATGATCCAGCATCTTTAACTAAACGTCCTTTTTGGACTGCCTCCTCCAGACGAACTCCCATGCCTACCATCTCGGTAAAGTCGCTGGGCGAACTGGCGACCATTCGATCGTAGTAAAATAAGCTCAAGGTTTTCAAAAATATCTTTGTCATCTATTTTTCCTCAAGAGGTGGACAAATATGGGCCGAAATTTCACGCCATCTCTGAGCATACTCCTTAAAGGTTTCCTTATCCTTCTGTGGCATAGCTCTGAGTTGATCTCTATCTGGTGTCATGTCCAGGTTATACTTATACTGCTGAACGAAGGCAGCGCCAAGATCTCTGAAAGTGACGATCTTGGTGCGGTTTAAACCCATGTACCATTTGAGTGCGGCACCGGTTAAACTATCTTGGAAATAGTGGATCAGTAGCTGTTGGTTCTCTATCTGAGTTGACATTCTCCGAGCGTACATCACCAAATGACTTTGAGGGCAAGAGTTACCCTTGTATTTTTCAAATTCGGGCACCTTGAATTTGTGCGGAACTTTCACATTAGGGACCAAACAAAGGTCTACGGCGTCTTTTACAAATAGATCCAGACTGCGAATGGCTTGCAGTTCTTTCTGCATCTCTAGGAATTGTTCCTGGAACTCATTCATTCTGTCGAACATACTTTCGTTTCCACCACACGGTATCTGTGAAGTCTGTCCTTCCGGGACAGTGTGTACCACGGGTGGTGGTATAGTCATTACAGCTGAGACTCTTGGTACTTCCCTCTCCCGAAGTTTGTAACCTTCAGGAGTTGCTGTCATGCCCCTGGCATCTTCGTTTTCCCGAAGTTTGTAACCTTCAGGCCTAGCGATTCCTGCTGCAGTTTCCGGATCTTCCGTGATCGGCGGAATATATCCTTTTGGGATATAGTTGAGTGGCATGCCCCAGGGACGATCTTTAGGTATGGCATATCGAGGATCATACTTTTCCACTATGGGCGTAGATGTGATCTCTGAGATCACAGTCCGTTGTTGTTGCATTTGGGCTGCTGTCAGAGCTTGTATATCGTTGTGAAGCTTTCTCTGATCTTCTTTCAGAGCGTCGAGTTCTTCTCTCAACTCTCTGTTCTCTTCCTCGAGATTACCCATTTTCTTTTATTGACTTGCTCGAGTATTGTACGAATGAGACAGTTTGACTCTAGAATCGAGACACAAATGTGAGATTCGTAGGTAATAAGAATGCGTTACGTGAGAATGATGAATGATATGTAATGATTATATTATATTATATATTTTTTGTTTAATCAAAATAAACTTCGACAATTGGATTGCAAATATCAAACAGTGGGGAAGACCCAGTTTTATTGAATTCAAAGATTGCGAAAATGGAAATACAGTAATTTACAAAGTGCTGTAAAAGGAAATGTCTAACCTAATGGATCCTGAGTCCTCTCTGAGGAGAGCTCAGGTTCTGGTTCTGGTACTTTCCTTTTCTTTGACCGGGGCTCTTAAGCCGTTGTCGGGTTGTCAATCATTTGCCAAGTGAAAGGAGCGAACAAATTCCTTTGGCCATCTTGATTCACTACAGCATGTTGCTCTAAAATCTCAATCAGAGCATCTTTCTCTTTTAATAGTTGTTATATTTTCTTACACTCCACATTGAGAATACGGTACTTGTTTTTCCAATACCTCTTCTCCTGTTGAACTCTGTTGAGAGTAACCTGAAGTTTTTCCGTATCAGACATAAAGTAAAGGACAAATTCCTTTAATGGAAGAACTTCCTGACGAGGGTAAGGCATCCTCAGCTTGAGGGCTCTAGTTTGTACCCAGTGGAAATAAGGTTCCACGGAGACACAATCTGGTTTTCCTAGAGACTCTCTTCCTTTCCTATGAACACGTTTCCTGGCATGCACTATTTCTGTCTTTAGTGCCCTGTCGTTTTCTCCTTCCTTGAAGTAAAGACCTTCCAGATGAGCATTACGCAGGACGTGCCTCATCGGGTATCCAAATTGGCGACGAACCAAAACTGGATGATAATTGATTCCTCCTTTAGGTCCTATGAGGGGTATATTAGGGAAGTTTCCACAACGGCCGACGATTCTGATCCCGTCATAGATTCAATTGTACCAATCGATGTCAGAGTTGGTAAGAGACATGATCCTCTGCGACCAACGTAAAGTATTCTTAGGATCCCAAAATGCAGCAGACTTGGGAAAGTGGGAAATGAACCATTTGTATAGCAGGGGTACACAGCAGGTGATCATTCCTCCGCTGTACAAATTCCTTAAATGTACCGAATGATAAGCATCTGCGAGTAAGGTCGGTACAGGGTTTCCGATCAAAAATATCTTAATGGAATTAATATCTACGAAGTTATCGATGTTCGGAAACAGAAACAACCCGTAGGTGAGCAAAACAAAGGTGCTCTCGAAAGCGGCCATGTTCCCTATACTAGCAAAGTATACGACTTTCTTTATCAAAAACTGGGCTGGCAAACCCTGGATTCCACCCTTAGTGGTCATGTGAGTCCTGACTTCTGACTCGTCCAAATAGATTGCTCTTGCAATGGTTTGATCTTTTGGAATTTCTTCCAGTCCGAAAAAGGGAGCTTGGTCAGTGATAGGTAAATCAGTCAGGTGAGAGTACTTCTCTAGTGTTGGTGTTAGCTGATAATTCGGGAATGTGAAACAGTGATAGACCGGATCGTAAAACTGAATGAGCGTAGACAGGATTCCTTCAATTACATGGACCCTTAACAGAGACAGCAGTCCTCCGTACTTAGCTCTGAAAGCATCAGGGTTGGTGATCATCCTTGCCAACCCTCTCAAATCCTCTAATTTTGGAACCTTGAAGGTATACTTGTGAGTCTTCCTTCTACCAAAATCCATAACGCAATCTTTTTCTGTGACATTTGCAATCATTGTCTTAGTTTAATTTGAAAAAGAGAGACTAGAAGAGAAGATTTTTTTTATGTTTAAAGTTTTTTAGATGAAATGAATGCATGAATGCAGCACACAAAAACATAGAAAAAACATGGGGTCAAAGGTTCGGTGTCATGAAGTCATGGCTCTACCCATCCCCAAAGGTTTATACTGGTGATTTTTTGTATCTGTCCTCAAAATCGCTGACCCCTCTTGGGATAACAACAGCAGGCTGGAATCACCCGAGCGAGCTGCAGTATCTTAGAGTAGTCTCAGATGAGGGTAGTATCGCGTGACAACTATTTCTGATAGCTTCCGCACTACAAAATGGTAACAAGGTTTCAGTTTACTAAAATCCTCAGTTTCGACCACAACCACAATCAAACAATCTGCTTTCAACAACCAAAGTCGTATAGGCATTGAATCCGCAAAGGGTGTCTCCACTAATTTGATGGTCGACCGGGGTCTCTTAATTGGGAGTCACTCCCTGTAAGATTACCCGTCTAGTGCCATCACTTATCTTAGGTGTATACTCAATCTTTCCACATGCGGCATCACAAGCATTCCCATTAGCAGAAAAATAAACATGGATATCAATTAGGAAAAGTAGTATATATATTTGTCCTAACATCCTAGACCTCAAGTCCTATGATCCTAACAGTCAATGACTCCCCAGCAGAGTCGCCATTCACCGTGGTGCCTTCTAAACTTAATGGAGTCTATCTAAGAGATGGGAGAACGGTCCTCCCACTGTGGTCGCCATTCTTCTGTAGCACGGTTTTTGTGGTTTCGAATCACTATTGCTTTGGGGTGCTACAGTTCGATTTAGTTTTTATCCTGTGAAGCTAATTAAGGAAGGGAAATAGATGTCTCCAATTAACCCTTCTTGCATACTGAGTTTAAACAGATGACTGTTGGTTTACAGATGCTATCAAAATAGTGGGTCTCTCTTAGGATATTTAGCTTAAGAATAGAGTGTCTTGACGGTTCATGAGGATTTTAGGAAGGTACTATATCTAAATTTTTTTGGTTGATGTATGAAGGTACGGGACCTAGAGTTTTTGATTTGTATGCTCGCTAAGATTTCGCAATCTTATGCCTACGTATTCCCGTTTAAACGAAACAGGGAAATCAGAGCAATCGTAGTTCCTCCTATTCTAAGGGAGGAAAAAGATGTTTTGGTGTCTTGTTCAAAGCCCAAGATTGAAGCTAAGAGGGTATTTGTATCTTGTTCAAAGCCCAAGATATGAAGCTAAAAGGGTTTTGGCTGAGAGAGAATTTGCCATCTCTAAAGAGGGATTGTTGGCTTTTGTGTGCCTTGATCAAAGCACAAGGTTGATGCTAAAAGGTTGATTGACTCAGCTAGGGATTTCTTTATACGAAGCCTAAGAGGAGGCTGGATAAGACCGACTCAACAAGAGAGTGTATATGTCTTGTACAAGGCCCAAGATTGAGGCAAAAAAGAGACTGACTCTTTGGGGATATCATTATATAAAGCCTAAGAGGAGGCTAAAAGGGATTTTTGACTCCGTTGGGGAGGTTTATATGTGTCTTGTACAAAGCCCGAGATGGAGGCTGAAATGAGTTTGTCTCAACAAGAGAGTGCTTTTATATGTCTTGTACAAAGCCCAAGACGGAGGCTAAAAGAGTTAACTCAACAAGAGAGCCTTACAAAGGTGATTGACCCAACAAGAGAGTCTGAAAGTTGATTGACTAAACAAGAGAGTCTTTTATACTCAACAAGAGAGTGATTTACTGTCTTGTACGAAGCCCGAGACTGAGGCTAAAAGGAGATTGACCCAACAAGAGAGTCTTTTATACTCAACAAGAGAGTGATTTGCTGTCTCGTACGAAGCCCGAGATTGAGGCTAAAAGGAGATTGACCCAACAAGAGAGTCTTGACAAGTGATGGACTCAACAAGAGAGTCTGAAAAGGTTAGCCCCGCTAGGGGAGAATTATTGTACACAGCCCAACAGGAGGCTGACTGTGTTGAGGAAAGATCATTATACAAAGCCTAAGAGGAGGCTATCTTACTGCTGAGGATTAAATCTCTAGGCAGGGCCAAGGGTGGGGAACTCTCATGAGAGAGACCGGGTTTCTACTGGAGATTTATCCAGAGGGATCGGTGTTTTTTCCTATGTTTGAAAGAAACTTAAGAATGTCTTTGCGACTCAAAGGGGGTTTAGACTGTCCAAGTCTACTGGTGTTGAAGAGTTTTATCTTTTGTAGGATGCCCAAAAGAGGGCAAGGGCATTAAGGGATGAGAATCAACCCTAAAGTGGCCTGAGGTTTGACACTAGAAAGAGTGCTTTAGCAAAGGATGACTAAGTTCTGTCTTATACCTTTAAGAGGTCGTTAGGGTACTTGTATTAAGCCTAAGAGAAGGCATGAGAACTTCTAAGAAGCCGAAGGGTCCTTGTACAAAGCCCAAGAGGAGACGGGGATGCTTTTAGGAAGCCTGTGGGTCCCCAAACCAAGAGAAGTTCAAGAAATGCAATTCACAGAGAAGAGATCATTCCAGGAAAGTTCGAGGGTTTGGAAGAAACTCAAGAGATGCTATTCACGGATAATAGATCAACTCTGGGGAGTAGGATTTCTTTGACAATTTCTAGGGGTGATAGTCTGAGAAAAGGTTCACCGAGAATACTGCTTTTCTCTTTGTTCCATATTGTTTAACCCCAAGAGAAGGGAAGATTGTATCTGGAAATCCTATGGGGATCTAGTTTTGTTTGTATTTAAAGAGTGACCAACACGGCTTTACCTAGTTTTAGGCGTAGTTGTCGGGGAAAACTCTAAATAACTATACTAGTATATATACAGTTGATATATGACAAGTATTTTTTGAAAGGTATGAAAGAAGACTAACCATGCGCAGCTTCCCACAATACAGTTATGTTTATGAAAGCATATAAAAGAAAGCGGATAAACACTTACTCGTTGTAGAGCTTCCATGTTGTTTTGTTAGTTGTTCAACAAAGAAATTAAAGAAAGTTTTGATAGCAACTATACATTTGGATTCAAAATCAAAGGAGAAAGTATTTTGAACAGAGATCGGGGCTTGCAGCTCAGGGAGAGGCCCAAATTTTAACAGTGATGGCACTATTGTTTTGAATATCATATCGGGACTTATACAATGACTGAGACCCGAAACATTTTGGTCAAAAGGGGATTGGGTCTTACACTCTATTAGAGGCCCAAAGATTTTTTAAGAAAAGGAATGGGACTTATAGCTCGAGGAGAGACCCAAAAAGTTTTGGTCAAAATGGGATTGGGTCTTACACTCTATTATAGGCCCAAAGATTTTTTAAGAAAAGGAATGAGACTTATAGCTCGAGGAGAGGCCCAGATGATTATTTGTTTAAAAAATGGCGATCGCGCTGAAGTTTGAATACACAGTGGGTCTTATACGATGACCGAGGCCCAAATTATTTTGGTTTTCAAAAGGGATTGGGTCTTACACTCTATTAGAGGCCCAAAGAGTTTAAAATATTTTGAGTATGATTAAAAATCAAAGAAACCCTAATTTTCACTTTTTAAAAGTAATTTTTTAAAGAAAATTAATAAAAAATGATAAAAGTACCAAATAAGTTTAAATAAACCACTTGTGATTTTTGGTTAAGGTTTGAAAAATGAGGTTTTAACCACAAGATTATTTAAAACTCATTTGATCTTGATTTTCAAGATGAATATTCATTTTTAAAATGTTTAAAACAATTAAAAATGAATTTATTCACAAAAATACCAACTATATTAAATAAATAATATAAATTTGATTTTTTTTGTAGAATAAAGTATTTTACTATTTTTGTGATTTTTCAGAAAAAGAATCAACCAAAAATGATTAAAATTGAATGAGAAAATAATTTTTCAAATCATTAAAAAAAATAATATGAAAAATAATAAAAAGTGGAAAAAGTGATAAAAAAGACGTCTAGGGCGAAGGGGATTCGAACCCCAGACCTTCCACTCGCTAGTACACACAAACCAGTTGATCAACCACTGGGGCGCAATACCAATTCATAATATACATGGCAAGGGAAAAATATAAGGTATGTTTGGTTGGATTTCTGAAGCATGGCGCCATAGCCATCTTCAACCTCAAGCTCAGATGCGTGAAGCTCTCTATCTCACTTGTTTCTCAATCATTTCACATGATTCAAACACCAAACTATTATGTTTTTTAACAAGAAATATGATGGCAATATTTGATATCATTTATTTTTAGTGTGCAGCAAGTTATATCAACATGAATGTATGAACCCTAATTTTGGAAAAGCAATCGTGCAGACATGGTTTTGAGTGCTATGATCAAATATTTTGAGGGTAAACACTTAAAACATGATAATAAACATTTGGAAAAAGTATCATGCGAGGAAATATGCATGGATCATGTTATGAGAGTTTTGAGGCTTACCTTGCTGCAGGTGAGATTGAATCTCTGCACAAATGGTGTTCCAAAAGTAATTTGATGACCTCTACAGCTTCAATGGATGTTGTTGAGTAGATTGCAAGCCTTGGAACACTTTGAAAATCTTTGGATCAAGTTGGAGAAATCCAACTGCATAACAGGTAGGTTGAAGATTGAGATTTTGATTCAGGTGTTTCTAAAGTGATTTGATGGTCGCTACAGCTCCAATGGATGTTATGGAGTAGATTTCAACCTTTGGACCTCTTGGAAATTTCTTAGATCAAGTTGTGGTATCCAAGTTGCAGAATGGATGCATAATGGACTAGTTGAAGAGTGATTTTGGGCTAGAGGTGTTACAGAGATGGTTTAAGTGTTTGAACATCTCATATACATCATATGTGGTGTGTTAGAGAAGTTGGTTCGAGTTGCTTGAGGTTGCAACTCAAAACCCGATAGTGTTTGCTCAAAATATGGAGTTTTGTCACTTAAGGAGAGAATGAGAGAAAGCAATGTTGCAAGCTGCTTTGGTGTGGTTTGAATGATCAGTTAGGACCTCTATTTATAGTGGATCAATTCTTGTCTTGGAGGAATAGTGAATGGCTGCTGGATCAGATCACATTCAAATGGATTTGGCTTGGCATAAATGCCTCTTGCCCTAGGTGTAACAGCTGTCCCAAATAGCTCAGCTATGTATTGACTGATTCCACATTCCTCAGTCATTTTAATTGTTGTTTAATAAGAGAACTTGACTGAGGAGAGTGAGAATCTTGAAAGTGCACTATTTTCATTAATTTCCTTTGAATTCAAGGCATATATGCCAAAAACTCATCAATTCTAAAGGACAGGCATTTGGCATTTCAGCCCAAGTTTGTTAGTTGGATCAGATGGATGAGGATCAGATTAGATGAATGTGGCATAGTGATCCTAAGCCTTGACTCAGAAATTGTGTGAAACAAGAAAACTTGAAAACTGGTTTTTCATGACAGCCTTGCCATGGTGTGTTGCAGCAGCCATAACTCTTGGCTCAAGCTGAGTTGTTTCATGCCAATGAGTTCCTTGGATTATAGGCAATATGTATAACAACTTTGATGTTTACATCTTAAATTGATTTAGCCTAAAACTTTGTGAAACAACCCTCCAAGTTTTGGTGTTTCACTTGGAATTCTGACTTGGACAGAATTTCTTCTAAGTGTTGGAAAAGATGTATTTTCATGTTCTTAGTGATTTTGATCCAATCATAACTTGAAATCTATGAGGAATTGAAATGTGGCGTAGTTGACACTTTTGAAGTATGCCATGAGAGCTACAAATCCATCTTTGGATCATTCAAAATGGTTGCTTGGATATCAAATTATGATCCTTGGAAGTTGGTACCCTAGCCACTTTGTTCCATAACTTAGCAAATTTCTAAGCTTTTATGGTTACCCCTTTTACAAGTTATCCCACTTTCTTTGATTCTTTTTTTATGAATGATGATTCAAATCACACATTAACATTGTTTTAGGGTTAAAGAACCTTAATTATGAAAAATCTCAAAAAGTCAAACTTGACTTTTGTGGACAACTGACTTTTTATCAGATGAATTCCAAACTGTGCGATCCTTTATGAAATCAAGTCCTTGACCTAAATCAAACTTGATGGATATGTTCCATAGGTGTTATAGGGTGCTTTGAATCATGTCCCAAGGTTTGGGAGCATGTCCTGGTCAAAAGTCAAAGGTACAGTTGACTTTTCCCTCAAAACCCTAATTGTTGTCCTGATGAAATTGAAACTTGTGGATCAAGCTTCTTGGATCAATCCATTATTGTAAATGGATCAATCTAGTGTATTGGAGTACCTCAAATCATGTCTTGAGGTCTTGGCTCATGTTTTGTCCCAAGAGTCAACTTAGGGGTGAATTAGGTCAAGAAACCCTAATTCTAGATTTTTTTTTCGTGAATGCATCTCCTGAGGTAAAATTGACTTGATGGTTGGGTTTATGAGGTCCCTTGGAGTATCTAGGGTTAGGCTTTGAAGCACTGGCTCATGCCCAGTGGAAAAATTCCATCTGGAGGCCTCAGCCGACCAAAACCCTAATTTGGTGACACTGGCGATCTTGAGGCTTGATCCACTTGGAAAGCTGCAACTTTGTGCTTGATTCCTATTATGGGAGTCCTATTGATCCTTTATGGATGTTTGAGAGGTTAGACAAGTTGAAGATCATGTCATTTTTTGATTGATCCTTTGTCTAAGCTCGAAGAGGGCTTAAAACCCTAATTCTTGATTGTGGTGAGTGCTCAAACATCTCTGAGGAGATTGATGAGGCATGAAGGTACATCCACATTGTGATGATGATTTACACAATGATGGGAAATCTTAGTTGTCAAAACTTGGGGTATGACACCCTACATTCCCCATTCGAACTCATCCTTCTGCCGAAGGGACTCCTTTCCTGCCAGACGACTAGAGTTGGCGTCGGCGGAAGCGAGATTGTTAAACCTGGTATTCAACTTATCTTCCAGAACCATGTAATATTTAGCCATGTTTAACAGTTCCTGCATGGTTTGTGCTCATTTCCTTCATAGCTTCAATCTGAAGAGATGATCCTGCAGGAGTCCATTCTTGAATATCCAACACTTACGATCTTTTTCGGCTCCCTCTACCACTTTAGCTACTTATGTAAATTGCTCGATGTAAGACTATGGGCTTTCCTCCTCCCCTCGAATGATCCCTTAAAGCACATATTGTCATTGGATTCCTTTTACGGACAGTAAAATGAGTAATGAATATTTCCCAAAAATCAGTCTAGGATTCAATATCCCCATCCAGCAAAGCGTTGAACCACAACTTAGCTTTCCTAACCATAGTTACCACGAATAACTTGCATTTAGAGGCTTTGTCAATACTTAATTAATTTAACCTGAAAACTCCTATGATTTGACAAAATTTTGGTAAAACATATTGTTGATAAAGATGAAGAAATCTGGCCATGAACAAAGATGTCGAAGAAGATGTCTCAACCTGAAGACACGACATCCTGGATTAATATACTGATTTAACAGGTTTTAAATCTGTAACAAATATACCCAAGAATTGATGCACTCTTTAGGAATGGATCAAGGACCAATGATATGAAGCCCAAGACAGCTGAAGCCTATATAAGAAGACTTAGATCTAGGGTTTTAGATATACCTTCTTATAACCTAGTTCTTGTAGGTAATATAAGGGTTTAGGATTTTGAGAGTCTTTGGCTCTTTGTATTGTAAGTCTACCTTTGCATCGGTTTGATGCATTGTGGCAGACATAGGATATTACATAGATTCAGAAGCCTTTAGGTAATGAGTTGTGTATTGTTATCGGATGAAGCTTTGAAGCAAATCCGAGTTAGCTTGTCGGTCAAGTATGCTTGACAGAATGGTTTATTTACAGAGATGAATCAGTTACTAGTTGTAACTGTAAGAGATCACAGGTTGTGACTAGAGGAAATGAGTTGTGGTTCTCATATCAGAGATGGTGGTCTTTGATAAAGATTTCATTGGGTATTGATTAAGAGATAAAGTTGTAAATGAGGGAGTTTAGCTTTATAATAATACTACATATAGTGAAGTCTTCTTCCTGGATTGGTATCCCCTAGAGTAGGTGAATTGCACCGAACTAGGTTAACATATTATGTGTTATTTATCATTCTGCAATTTAAAGTTCTGCAATGTTCTTGATAAACATGTCATAATAGATATTGTAACATCTGTTAAGACTTTGTGTTGATATTTAGAAGTATCAACAGTTTGTCCATGTTTAATAATTATGCAGAGCAATGTCTTGACATGTGTTAGGACATCTACTGGCTGCTATGCCAGAATTTCAATTGGTATCAGAGCAGACTTCCTGTCTATTTCTGGATGAGATCTTTGGGAGATACTTTGTGGCGTTTTAAACAAGGAGGGGTTTTGGAGATCAGATCCTCAACTCAGACATACTCAAGGGTATTAATGGATGGGATGGATGTTCTGAACCGAAGGTAACAACTTGGTGGTTGTTCATGTTTCTGAGGAGGTTCTACAACAACTGCATGAGAAGTAGTGAGTTCTCTTGTTGGGGTGTCTTATATGATGTTCTGACATCTTATTAGGGCAATTTGAATTTGTTCCTTGGTGGTTCCACTGCATATTTTTCTGATGGAAGAGCTCTGGAATTTATGGGATTATGGAGTTGTTACTGAAGACAGATGGTGGAAGATCTCAATCATCTGCCTCTATATTTGAAGATATCTGCATCCTTTTATTCCAAAGTCGAGAGCGATGGAATGGAGGGAGCTGTTGGTAGATGTCTGTTATGGTGACTTGGTATTTGGAAGCTTGGTTCCATTGTGCTGTTTGAAGTCAGTTGAAGAGAATGGGAGTTGAGATTAGGTTTATCAAGTTCTTGCTCTAGGAATTTGATAAATTATTGATCAGCTAAGTTGTCAAAGATACTTTAGAATTCTCTCAAGTCCACTCATAAAGGCGTATCAGTCGTGCATCTGGAGTCTTCTAGTTATTCTTCTGACTAGAGGGTGTTTCTATGAAACATAAACCTGAAGAAAGTGGAGGTGATTTATTTTCACCGTCCAAAAGTGCAAGGAAGGATTCATCTCTTTTAATCCTAAGGATGGATCCAATCTGAATAGAGATTTCAGAACTGTTGAGGTAAATAGGGTTCGTTTAGAGATAATCTTAGTTACTTGAGTCAAGGGTGGTAGCCTTGGTATCTCAACACTTTGTTGGTTAAGGAAGATCCTTGCAAAGATTGAATACTTGATAAGTGTTCATGGAGGGATCAGTTGGAGTATGGCTTCAAAAGTGACACAGGGTTATTGAACAAGGATTTAAGATCAATTGCTATTTATGATATTCACAAGTATTTAATTGATTATCCTTGTATGTGAAGTTCAAGATTGCTGATGTTCAACACGATGTTGAAACATCTCTTCATCTTGGTTTGTGCAGAATCATGAGAGGGGTACTGCATATGCTTTTGGATCTATTTCTCTTGGGTGTTGACCTAAGAATCTGCTTCAGTGTGGTGTGGCAGAAGCATCTGATCTCTGGAGAGTTTCCTGGCAAGGAACTGGTCTAGACAATGGTGATGTGGAAGATGAAGAAGAAGACATCGTAATCTTGATGAATAGTTCTTGGATCAGTTTATTTCTGATCTAGGAGTATTAGAGTGCAGCATGTGTGTTCCAGTTGTTACTAGAAGCATCTGATGTTTATCTGGAAAGTGTCCTGGCAAGAGACTTGTCCAGAATATGGTGCTGGTGATGGCACAACTTGGGTCAGTTTATTTCTGATCTAGGTACATAGGAGCATGTGATCTTGCTCATCTTGGAAGTCAAGGTTAAGTGGCAGTTATCTCTGATTTTCTACAGACTGCTCTACTTAAGGAAAGTGGCATTCTTTGGTATAGCTATGGTGTAGCTGTGACTAATTCTCTTATGAAGAATTAGACTTGGCGCATTTGAGTTCTTTGGAGTTGTGAAGGAGATATTCATCAAGGTGTGAGCTTGAATTGAATACATGTGATATGATTAAGCAGGATGAAGGTTGTCTACTCAAACTTGGTTGTTGAATAAAGTCTATGAGAACATGGAACTCTTGTTTTGTTATAGGGAGGAGCTTCTTCTAAATGGCAGAAGGAAGGGATGAATTCCTCAGCTGGATGTCTGATTAGATGTCATGACATCAAGCAGAAACTTCAGGGTCTTAGTTGATGTTGTGGCGCATCATCGTATGATAAGTTGATCTTCTCAGAAATAAATGGAATTAACACTTCGAAAAGGTCTATCTCATGCAGTTTACGGGAGCTGTAGAAGGAGAAGATGTTACATGTCTAAGGTTTGGTGGATCCAAAATGGCTTGCTATAGAGTAAGTAGATCGTGTAACTTGAAGATTAGGTTTCATTGGTGGATCAGAAGATTGTTTGAAACTCTAAAGAAAAGTTGAGATAAACCAAACAGTGGCATTTGTTTGATCTTTATTGTTCATTCAAGCAGGGTGCTTGGAACTAATTACTCTTGGGCATAAGGGTAGTTGGTTGAAGACGTAAGGAGGTTCTAGTTCAGTTCTATCTTGGAGCTTGTGGTATAAGTTCTAAGGTGATAATGGAAGTTTACCTTCTTGGTGGATGAGAATTTATTTCTCTCTTTGGTTATCTGGAGTTCTTGTTGATCAAGCTGGTGGCGCAGTATTGTTTGAAGATCTTCAGTTGGATTACTATGCAGATAGTAAGTCCAATGGTGGAGCATATCTAGAACCATGTTGGTTGGTGTCTGTGATATGTGAAGGATGTCCTAACTGATGTTAGAACATCTTCTGGGTTGGTTATCCTTGGAGTAGGATTCTTAGTTCTGTGTGGAACTTGACACTCACATCTTGTCTCAGAAGTATTCTATCTTATCATATGGGAGAATGGTAGATTGAAGACTGTCTTGGATCTGGGGGTGTGTATCTAGAAGACTGATTCTTGTTGAAGTCAGAATACTTGTGGAGAGGTGGTTTCTTCTGCTACAAGGCATGCTAGAGAGAAGTGGATCAGTTTGGTGCTTGTGGAGCAAATAAGCTAAGGATTTCTGGAGCATGTATTTGATGTCCTTCAAGTGTGAAGAACATCTGGGCGAGCTAGCAAACTAAGGGGCTCTGTATGTCTCTTTGATGAATGTGAAGTATTCCAGATTCAATTGGGTTGTATCTCAGGGAACAAGGAGATCTATACATGAGAATTCAGGAGGAATTCGTGTGGTGTATGGATGGTTTCTGGATGAGAGGGATCGATGGTGTTTTGGTCTCAATCCAAGAGTTTGTTGGTTGTGGTACAAGGATGTGTTCCTGGTACTATCATTGTGTGATCATGAAGTTGTCATGGGATATCATGTAATGATTTTGGGTGTTTCTTGATGAAGAAGCATCATTTGAGAAAAATAGGGGGATAACTTATGTCTGTTAAATGTACTAGTGTGGTACATGGATTGCTTGAGGGTCAAACATTAGGTGAATGCGTTCAGCAGGTGTGTTGAACAAAGGGTGCGCACTTGAAGACATGAAGACGCGTCTTATGTTTTCCATTCATTCAGGGTGTTCTTCTTGCAAAGTAGCACTGGTTATCTACAACAGGGGGAGTTATACTTCTATTTTGGATATTTGGCTCCAGTGGTGCAGATTTTTTATCAAGATTGTTTGTGGTTTCAAGCAGTTTGTGATATATTTCCTCAGCTGAGGGTGATATGTCGAGAAGGATGTCTTGACATTGCTCTGTTGTTGCACGTTGTGGGGGTATTGATCAATACAGAAGTTTTTGGTAGACAATGTCTGACATGATGTCAGGACATTGCTAAGGACATGCTGGTAAAGTAATTGGTCTTTTGGTCGGTGTGCCTTGGGTAGTGGATAACATGTGCGTGCAAAACATGTTCATTGTTACTTGCATTATTTTTGGACGGTTTTCTTTGAAGAAGAAACAGTCAAATCATTCTTGGACGGTGCGCATTTGTTTTGGTGAAGTTACATCCTTCGATTAATGATTTCATTGAATTGACCATCGTTATTTTCAATGGTTCGTTACATTCGAAGGAAATTTCTTGGGTATTTGAGGGAGTCCTTGGATTAGTTTGTCTCATGCTATGTTTTCTTTGTGGTGTGTTCCAAATGTCTTTTGTTCGAGTCTGGATAAGTATTGGTTGGGTATGGGAATGTCTTGGCTACCTTTGCCAATTTTTGGCTAAAAAGGGGGAGTGTGAGTCACTGGCACAGGGAATGTGTGTGTTGTTCTTGAAGTTGTTTTGCAAGGATATTGAACACGGTGTTTGTTTTATCATCTTGTCTATGTTTCCCTTGTGTCTTATGACTTGAGTTAAAGAAGAGGTTGTGTCTTGTGACCTGAGTTACATGCTCTATGTACTCAGAACTACAAAGTCTACAACTGTTCTCTGGAGGGGGAGTGTGTTTGTTAGGAGGTCCAGTGTTCTTGTGTTTCAGACTTCCTTCTTATGTCTTTAGGAGTCTCAACTTCTGGACCTTTTCAACTTCACTCACCCTGGGATTATTCTTCCTCTCTGGTGGGGTTATACGAACTCATGGGAAAGAGGGAGTTTGTGTTATCTTCCTCCTTGTGTACACCAACATAAATTTGGTAAGCATAGTATTCCAATCATAACCGCCACTCAGACTAAAATAAATTCCTGGGTTTATTGTTCAAAAAGAGTTTTAGCCAAAATTTGTCAAAAGGGGGAGATTGAAAGCTCCTATGGTTTGACAAAATTTTGGTAAAACATATTACTGATAAAGATGAAGAAATCTGGCCATGAACAAAGATGTCGAAGAAGATGTCTCAACCTGAAGACACGACATCCTGGATTAATATATTGATTTAGCATGTTTTAAATCAGTAACAAATCTGCCCAAGAATTGATGCGCTCTTTAGGAATGGATCAAGGACCAAAGATATGAAGCCTAAGATAGCTGAAGCCTATATAAAAAGACTTAGATTTAGGGTTTTAGATATACCTTCTTGTAACCTAGTTCTTGTAGGTAATATAAGGGTTTAGGGTTTTGAGAGTCTTTGGCTCTTTCTATTGTAAGTCTCCTTTTGCATCGGTTTGATGCTTTGTGGCAGACATAGGATATTACATAGATTCAGAAGCCTTTAGGTAATGAGTTGTGTATTGTTCTCGGATGAAGCTTTGAAGCAAATCCGAGTTAGCTTATTGGTCAGGTATGCCTGACAGAATGTTGTATTGACAAAGATGAATCAGTTACTAGTGATTGTAACTGTAAGAGATCACAGGTTGCGACTAGAGGAAATGAGTTGTGGTTCTCATTTCAGAGATGGTGGTCTTTGATAAAGATTTCATTGGGTAGTGATTATGAGATAAAGTTCTAAATGAGGGAGTTTATCTTTATAATAATACTACAGATAGTGAAGTCTTCTTCCTGGATTAGTATCCCCCAGAGTAGGTTAATTGCACCGAACTGGGTTAACATATTCTGTGTTATTTATCATTCTGTAATTTAAAGTTCTGCAGTGTTCTTGATAAACATGTCATAACAGATGTTGTAACATCTGTTAAGACTTTATGTTGATATTTAGAAGTATCAACGGTTTGTCCTTATTTAATAATTATGCAGAACAATGTCTTGACATGTGTTAGGACATCTGATGTCTGCTATGCTAGAATTTCACAACCGGTCACTGACAAGTTACATGTGCTCGTCTGGATCTCCCTTTTTGTTTATTCGTTGAGCTTAAAAGGCTTTGTATGAATTTCAGTATTCTTCTATGTAAAATTGTTGGTTACGGAATAGCGGCAAGCAGCAAAAATATTTATTTTCGGAAGAATTCCCCCCGGGATTTATGTTGTGTCCACAGAGATCGGTTCGAGGGAAAGAATGTCGTTCGACAATCTTTCACGTTAATGAGTTTGGATTAAAATGGTTTAAACATAGAAACAGAAAAGTAAATATCAACATAAAAAGAATTCATTAATCAGAGAGAAAAGACTTATCAAGCATGTATATATTCCACTCATCACAAACTTAAACCTATCGACCAGTTACACTCAACTTACAATACTCCTCAATATCACCCGGTATCGTTCACAACACATGTCCATCTCTGGCACACTCAACCATGCTACCCTCATCGGCACTCACGCACCTGACTCAAGACACGGAGGCATTAAGTTTCGACACCCTTACGAATTGTTAGCCCTAAATCTATCTCTAGAGTTTAGAAACAAATAGATAATTATCTTTAATCGAAGTTTGTGAAGTTTATCTCTAACACGACCCAAACCCCACACATTTAAGCAAAAATAAAGAACAATCACCAATATAGATTTGTAAAGCAAATTAAATATAACGCCATGGGCGACAAATGTACATAAGATCAAAGTACAAACATATACAAACCCAACAAAGAAGAAAGACATGAAGAAAATCAGAAATGAACCAAACACTTCACAGATTGTCAGAGCCGATCGATGAGAAATCCACCTCGGATCATCCATATGCAAGCTTCCATGATGTTTTCTAAGCTAATCTACTGAAAAATGAAGTTTGATGGAGTTGGGATCACAAAACCCCAAAACCATCCTCTAAAAATTGTGTTTTTGGCCCTTTAATGGTGTTTCTGCCCGTCCAGTTTCGCCCGACGGTATTCTGGGGCGCCCGGCGACGAAAGGCGGCTTATTTTGTAAGTTCCAGCATTGTTCTGGAGCGCCCGGTGCTAGAAGTACCGCCCGGCGCTGCGTCGCCCGACCCTGCTAAGGCACAACATGACAGTAGTCAGCAAAATCAAGCACTGTTTTATTCGTAACTTTTGAACCGTAACTCTGTTTTTCGCCCGGTTTGAAGCGCTGGAAAGCTTATTCAATGCTCTATACAACAATGGCAAAATCCCACTACTGAAATACCTACAAAAATGAGAGAAAAACAATTAAACTCAATGATATTTACACAATAACGCAATATATACATTATAACGTAAAGTAAACGTATTTATAAACAAATAGGGGTTTATTCGAACGATATCAACAAAAAGTATCGATAAGTGCAACAAAACTTATATACAAAAATAGCTACAATTTTCACTTATCAAACTCTCCCCAACTTACATAATTGTTTGTCCTCAAACAAAAATCAAACAACTCAAAGAAACAGAGTGAAAACCAAAGAATCGCGAATCAATAGGTTTTGAAAATCAGACAAAGGAATGGTTCAAATGAAAATGGTACACACAAAGTATATACTTACCACTAAACTACGACGATAACATAGTCACGAAACAAATGCAAAATACAAAAATCATGCCAAACATCCTAAAACAACACAAGTTCAAAAGTGAATCACACCTAACAAAAATAATCATCGGTAGATGAAAAACACAAAATGAGGTACTTATCACTCACACAACAATCATGCAAACAATAGACTAAATTATGAAACCATCCAAAAATTCACATTGAACATACAAAGGCAAGAATCACAAGGACTTTCAAGGTTGTAGTGTGGTCAGGTAAACAAACAAGGGGCAATTTCTAAAGGTAATTGAAACAAAAACTTGCCTAAACCTAAGGGAGTGATCAACTCACAAAGACTCAAACACAAAATTCCAATCAACTTCTTCCAAAATCCCAAGTGTTACACAAAACACAATACTTATTTAGCACAATTATTTGAACTCTTTTCGTTTCCTTTTTCAAGGATTTTCAGTTTCTTTCTTTTTCTCTTTTTTCTTTTCTTTTTCATATTTTTCTCTGTTTTCTTTTCTTTTTCATCCTCATAGAAAACAGCCAATGAGTAAACAATCATTCTCTCCTCAACTTGAATTCAACCACATCATCATGTGAATACTCCCTACTTTCTAAGGCAAGGTAAAAATTCATACAACAACACAAAGTTGAGGGTTCAAGAAAAAATAATCAATCAAAATCCATACAAAAAGTAAATTTGACACTCATAGACAAGCATCAAACTCAAACAACATGGATAATGACCAAAGGCTCAAAGGGGTTACAAATGATCACACACTCACAAGGTGAATTGACTATTCGACTAGGTAGTTGTGCTCAAAATGAAACAAAATGCCTTGATCCTTTTCATGCTTTCATATAATCAACACAAATAAAAGATTAAGCATAATAAAATCCAGTTAAAACAAGAATGTTGGTACTCCGTGCATATATGAACAATAGAAGGCTTCCTCACAAAAAGGGTGGGAACTAAAGTGATTCACATACGAACAAGTATACGAAAGAATGAATGGCATAAAAGTTTGTAAAATGCCTAAGTATCATGAATATGCTAAAGTCTAGAAAGCGATAAACACATACCTTGGACGTGTACAAAACTTAACAATATCGTTACCATACATCCGCAAGTTGAAATGATCAAACTTGGAACATCACCAAATTTCCTCAGGCTATTCAAATCAAGTTCATTGACAAACACGAAAACTATTAATATTAACAAACTGAAAAACCCGTAGAAAATTCATTAAACAAGTTGTAAAGTGAAGATTTGAGAATTTACGAAAAATCCGAGTACAACTTGTTTAATGAATGTTCACCACACTACCTAAGCTAAAATGAAAAAGTAATAACAAAACAAAAACGATAAAACATGCTTGTTTTACGTCGTAAGCTCGACGCCTTTACAGTGCTTAGCTAGTAACTTCATTCCTTTATGCCATGGTGATGCCTCACGGCGCAAACCAAAAGCAAGTGTCCTAACCAAACACTTAAACAAATGTTAATCTACAAGTATCAGTATAACAAGTGAAAATATACAATATATACGATATCTACAAAACTCAAAAACAAAGAAACTATCGCAATTCGATTCAATATCAAAACCAATCCCCGGCAACGACGCCATTTTGTTGGTTGCGGAATAGCGGCAAGCAGCAAAAATATTTATTTTCGGAAGAATTCCCTCCGGGATTTATGTCGTGTCCACATAGACCAGTTCGAGGGAAAGAATGTCATTCGACAATCTCTCGCGTTAATGAGTTAGGATTAAAATGGTTTAAACATAGAAACAGAAATATAAATATCAACATAAAAAGAATTCATTAATCAGAGAGAAAAGACTTATCAAGCATGTATATATTCCACTCATCACAAACTTAAACCTATCGACCAGTTACACTCAACTTACAATACTCCTCAATATCACCCGGTATCGTTCACAGCACATGTCCATCTCTGGCACACTCAACCATGCTACCCTCGTCGGCACTCTCACACCCAACTCAAGACATCGAGGCATTAAGTTTCGACACCCTTACGGATTATTAGCCCTAAATCTATCTCCAGAGTTCAGAAACTAATAGATAATTATCCTTAATCGAAGTTTGTGAAGTTTATCTCTAACATGACCTAAACCCCGCGCATTTAAGCAAAAATCAAGAACAATCACCAATAGAGATTTGTAAAGCAAATTAAATATAACGCCATGGGTAACAAATGTACATAAGATCAAAGTACAAACATATATAAACCCAACAAAGAAGAAAGACATGAAGAAAATCAGAAATGAACCAAACACTTCACGGATTGTCAGAGTCGATCGATGAGAAACCCACCTCGGATCATCCACATGCAAGCTTCCATGATGTTTTCTAAGATAATCTACTGAAAAATGAAGTTTGATGGAGTTGGGATCACAAAACCCCAAAACCATCCTCTAAAAATTATGTTTTTGGCCCTTTAATAGTGTTTCTGCCAGTCCAGTTTCACCCGGCGGTATTCTGGGGCGCCCGGCGGCGAAAGGCGACTTATTTTGTAAGTTCCAGCATTGTTCTGGAGCACCCGGTGCTAGAAGTACCGCTCGGCGCTGCGTCGCCCGGCCCTGCAAAGGCGCGGCATGACAGTAGACAGCAAAAATCCAGCACTGTTTTATTCGTAACTTTTGATCCGTAACTCCGTTTTTTGCCCGGTTTGAAGCGTTGGAAAGCTTATTCAATGCTCTATACAACAATGGCAAAATCCCACTGCTGGAATACCTACAAAAATGAGAGAAAATCAATTAAACTCAATGATATTTACACAATAACGCAATATATACACTATAATGTAAAGTAAACGTATTTATAAACAAATATGGGTTTATTCGAACGATATCAACAAAAAGTATCGATAAGTGCAATAAAACTTAAATACAAAAATAGCTACAATTTGCACTTATAAAAAATGTGGGTGCATAGAGGATGCTTCTGTTGATTCTTCAATGGCATATTTTTTACCTATTCAGGGGGAGGAGAGTGGTTGCTTCGATCTCCCTCAGGGATTTAGGGAGAATTCTTGTGTTTTTTGCTCCTCTACTAATTCTTCGACTTAATATCGCCATCTTTCCTTGTTGCAGTCGGCTGAGGAATGACAGTTTGAGTTCTCTTTGACATAGCCTCTTGAAAGATGTTTCCTTGTGGAGGCACATTGTGCATGCTTTCTTCGAGACAAAGCAATGTTTCCTCTATTTCCTGCAAATTCTATTGTTGAACAATGTTGTACATGTTGTTCAACAACTCAGGTTGTGAAACTGGCGGCGTAATCGAAGGTCCAATTAGAGGCATTTGGACAGATCCATCTATCTGAGAAGCTTGAAGCAAATATGGATGTAACAGAACATAGGCTACTGGATTCACAACACCTTACAGAGGAGGTAGAAATGGTTGATTGGTCGCTACTTGAGCTTTAATAGTAGCAACAACAACTTCTCATGTTGCGGTTGTAGCGGCAAAAATCGTGAGTGTAAGCTATTGATTAACTTAACTCATAAAGCAAGAGTCGCCACCACACTTTTATTTTATCCAAAAGGAAAGGAAAAAGAGCAAACAAAACCTAAACAAGTTCTAAAACAAGAACAAATGAACAGAGACTGGGTAAGGGGGTTGGTTACGCTAAGAGAAGGTGTTATCACCCAAAACGTCTATAGTACTCTATAGGAATCCTTTGAAATATCTACGCTTTTTGGTTCGAAAAGGTTTGTTTGAAATGAGATTGAAGAGATGAGAAGAGAAGTATTTTTTTAAGATTTTTGTGTTTGGAGAGACTTATCGTCTCATGCCTACGTACCCACAAAGTGCAATATAGGATCAAAACCCCGTAGTTCATGGTATAAATGACAAAATTGGTTTGTTATGGTTGATTTTAAATGTAAAGACAAGTTGTCATTTCCAAGCTAATAATTCTGCTTAAAGAGATGAATCATGTCTAAACTTATGAAAAAGTTTTAAAAGAGAAAGTGCATAAGGCACAAAACGTTTGAATGAGTTTGAATGTTTTTTTAAGTATTTTTGAAAAGAGTCAAAGTATGATTAACATTGACTGACATTTATTAAAGAAAAAGGTTTGGAAAGAGCACTTGACTAAAGTCAAGGTTTATTGTGAAAGAGGTTCTAAGTTTGAAAACAAGAAGATTTTGAAAAAAGAAAGGAGATTTTGAAAATTAAAAAAAAGGGTGGAGAAGAAGTGACTATCCTAAAGCAAAAGATAAAAGCTAAGGATAAGAACGGTCTAACCACATAAGTAAGCTCCAAAGCATAAGAATTTCTTCCTTTAGATTAGGCCTTGATCAAAATAAGTCTTCAAAAGAGAACTTCAAGTATCCAAAATCCGAAGTTTGACATCACAAGCTTCCAAGCATAGGCTAATATCCTAATTCTAGGTCAAAAGTTCCATGTCCAATGCAAAGGATAGTAACCATAGTCCACCATTAAGAGAACAAGTTTTTTAGGGGTTTAAGCCTTTATTAGTGTTTTTGGTCCAAATGGACAAAAGAAAAAAAGGCAAGAGCATAAACAAATGGTCCAAGTGGACAAAGGAAAAATAGCGGAAGCATAAACAATATTTGATATGATGGCATAAAGCATAAAAAAATAAAGAGAGATAGTGTTAACCCTCAATTTCGACGCTAGAAATAATTGAAGCTATTTTAAGTTAAAAAATAATTTTTGATGTAAAGAAGGCTTCGACCCAGTTTTGGTGAAGCTTGAGTCGAATAGAGGTTGTAGGAACCTCAAAAAATGGCTAAGTGCTGGAAAGGTTTCGACCATGAGAATATGGGAACAAGCACTGCAGGTGTTATATTAAGGTTGGAGGGAATTTCCAATGTTTGAAATTTAAATAAGAGCAGTTGTGAACGTGGGAACGGTTGAAACCAAGGAGAAGGCGCCAAAATCCACACGTTCGAGGCAGTAACCACCACTTAGTAGTTATTTCCTAGCACTATAAATAGGAGTTAGTTCTATGTAATAGGGGTGTTCATATTTTTGTACAAGTTACTCAAAGAAACTCAAAGTACCCGCGTGTAGAGAAACGAGTTCGTGAGAATGTACGTAATGTAACACCATTTCCTTCATTAATACAATTTATCTTTGTCATGTTTAAGATTCAGCCATTTACTTTTCATGCTTTTACAATTTCTTGAACTTTATCTTCCATGCCAAATTTACTTTCAAAGTCATTTTAAACTTTCTGCATTTACCTTCGACTGCACTTTTACATTCAAGCATTTAATCTTCAAGCATTTACTTTTCAAAGTCTTTTATTTTAAAGAACGTGGAGTTCACCTTTAATCCATTGCATTTATTTTAAAAAGTCCTTTACTTTCGACAGCACTTTTATCATTCCAGCCTTTACTTTTCAAGAACGTGGAGTTCGTCGCATTTTACTTTCAAAGCTTTTTACTTCTTGTCCTTTCCTTTCGACGCCTTTAGATTCTGCACCCTTTACTTACAGCTCTTTGGATTTCAAGCCTTTACTTTACTTTATTGCAAGTAGTCGAACGTGGAGTTCAGTTAGATTTTATTTCAGCATTGTCGAATTTAGCACATGTCCTAGGATTTGTGTGGTCGATCCTGCAAGTTAATAAATTCTCGTTTAAGATTGATAGACCAGAGGTTGTTTACCAAAATTCACAGTAAACAAATTGGCACACCTGGTGGGGCACAGTGCTAAGTTTACACTTTTTGTCAACCTTACTTTTCTTAGTGAAGAAGTGCTCTCGTTGTATGTTATTGAGAAGTGGGAAGTTAGCCACAACAAACGAGGGAATACCAAAGAGAAGACACACTAAGAAAATGGCAACCAATGCCAACCAACAAGTTGATCCTCAAGGGAGTCTTTCAAACACTCAGTCAAGTAGCAGTATGGGGTCTCAAAGCACACCATCACCAGTGTCTTCGACAGGAGGACAGGCGTCACTCCCATTAGTAGTGTCTGAACCAGGATCAACATATACAAAGTCATATACTCTACCTGTGTTGGAATACATAGGGCCACAGAGTCCTAATTCACCAACGCCCCCAGGAGGAAATTCAATGTACAGGCATGTTCCTCCTCCAGGTTTTCCACATCTAGGGTCAAGGAGTCAACCCTATGGTATGCCTACATCAATGATGCAAAATCTGCAGAATGCTCCGCCTGTATTTTTAGAAGCTGTAGTGTCTTCGCCATTACAAGGATCAGGATCAGGGGGTCGAAACAACCAGAGTATAGGTGTTGGTTACTCTAATCAAGCGCCTAGTCTTACAAATACATCCATAAATTGTTTAAGACAGTAGATGGATGAAAGTAACATGCAAATGGTGCATACGTTGTCTCAGACAATGGGAGAAATTTTTCAACCCTTGATTCAGAATACGACTCAAACTAACCAACAATTGGCTGCACAAGTGGCACACATGGCTGATTTCATGGGAATACCAGGGGTGGATCGAAGAGCAACTGTTGTCGAAGATATCCCAAGACGTCATCCACGCCAGATACCTGAGGCGAACTTGGAAGATCAAGAGATGATTGATCCTTTTAGAGTCGAACCACCAAGAAACCAAATGCCATACCAGATGGAGGAAGAGCCAGTAGTGATGGTAAACAGGAACCAAAATGCAGATCAGCTACTTAGACAGGTTCGACACCAAAATTAAGCAGAAGAAAATAATCTTGCAACCATGGTTGAAAGGATAATGACCAGAAATGGTATGAATTTTGGCTTCACCAGGCCAAATTATACTTCGCCTATAGTGGATTATATTCTCCAGGCAGAATTACCCCCTAGGACGAAGGTTCCAAAGTTCAGCAAGTTTTCAGGAGATACTACTGAATCTACTGTTAAACATGTGGCCAGATATTTGATTGAAGCAGGCGAGATTGCAGCTGATGAAAGCCTCAGAGTCAAATACTTCCCAAGTTCCCTTACCAAGAATGCCTTCACATGGTTTACTACTTTGCCTCCAAATTCCATATACAATTGGACCCAACTAGAACGTTTGTTTCATGAACAGTTCTACATGGGGCAAACTAAGATTAGTTTGAAAGAATTGGCTAGCATCAAACGCAAAGTCACTGAGCCAATTGATGATTACCTGAATAGGTTTCGACTTCTTAAAGCCAGGTGCTTTACACAAGTACCAGAACATGAGTTAGTCGAAATGTCTGCCGGGGGTCTTGATTATTCCATTAGGAAGAAATTAGATACCCAATATCTTAGAGATATGGCCCAGTTGGCTGATAGGGTTCGACAGCTAGAAAGGCTGAAAGAAGAGAAGGCTAAATTCAGCAGGGGTAAAAAAGTGGCCTTTGTCGAATGTAATGAAGATGTGGAGAGTTTGTGTGGTGAAACATCTTATTTCGACGGAAATGAGGTTGACGTTGCTGAGTTAAAGCAAGGTCCATCTTATGCCTGCAAATTATTAACTCCTTCAGAAGGAAAAAATCCTGTCGAATCTAACGACAAATTTCCTAAGAAAACATATACTTTCAACTCACTAAATGTGATGAAATTTTTTATTTGTTAGTTAAAGATGGGCAAATGATAGTGCCTGCTGGCGCTAAGATGCCACCTTTAGAACAAAGAAAGAAAAGAGGTTTTTGTAAGTAACATAATTTTTTGGCTCATAAAACTTCTCAATGTTTTCTTTTCAGGGATTTGGTGCAAAATGCTATCCAAGAAGGAAAGATGAAGTTTGGTGACAAGGGCAAAGCCCAGATGAAGATTGACTCTGACCCATTGCAAGTTGCAGAGGCTAATTATACAGAGCCTCATGAGGTTCAGATGGTCGAAGTCACAGAGGGATTTGATAAGTCAGTCAATATGGTGGAGGTTACTAAAGACTTCGCCACCAATTCTGTGATAATTGAAGGTTTTTGTAAGGACGTTGATGGTACCAGTCTAATGTTGGTGACCAAAGAAACTGCTGATAAGTTCGTGGAAATGGATAATGCTGCCAAGGTTCTGGATATGGCCGTGAGTGGATTGAAGATAAATGCCAATGAAGGCATTAACATGGTCGAATTGGCTGAAGAATCTGATTCCAGCTCAGATAGCATCAGCACCAATGAGGCTATCGGCAGAAATACCCCCAAAGTCCAAGTTGTTAAGGAATTGGAAGATGACTTGCTATTGGTGGGAGAGATGATAAACATGGATGGTTGTTTGGTGGAAAACTGGATATGTATGGCTGCTGAAAGATTCTTCAAGACATCTCCTGATGTTGAAAGAGTCAATGCTGAGGAAATGGTCGAAGCTGAAAAAGCCACTTGGCGAGAAGCTTCTCAAAAAGCTGCAAAAGCAGCAGCAAGTGGGGGAAGTCTGGAAGCCCGTTTCTCCAACATGCACTTAAAGGACAGAATGGATGTCAATATGGTCGAAATTATAGATCGAAAAGTTGAACAAGTAAGTAAGGCAGATGAACAAGAGAAGTGCAACAAAATAGCTTATCCTAAGCAAGAAGAGTCGATTGTGGATTTCTTGCACCGTTGCCCAAAAAAAGGCTCTGGAGTAATGCTATGTCCTAGATGCAGCGCCATTTTTGATGAAAAAGTTGCCCACAAGTTAGAAGAGGTCAAAAGGGCTGGTGAAAGCTGGGGGCAGAAAGTGAACAAAGGGCACAGAGGTTTTGACCATAGGCGACTTTCGACAGGACTAAAAAACCAAGCAATAGGAGTTAGGCCAGGTACATTCAAACCAGCTGCGAATGTGCCAACAGGTAGTTGGATCAAGCCTATCGAAGGGAGAGGACGGAAGAAAAGGTGGGAGAAATTTGATGTGGAAAGAGGTTCTTCATTTGAGTATAGAAAAGAGAACCACACCACCAACAAACCAGCATACATTTCCCAGAATTATAAGGGTAAAAACCCCATGTCTAGATCACAGTGGCGAAGAGAGCAACGCATGCGAAAGGCTGTCAGGGAGGCTCAGGTGCAGGGAAAATCAAGTACTAATGTTGATCATCAAGCTGGGACAATTGAGAAGATGCCCATAAGGCAAAAGTTATTCAATGTTCATCCAGAGAAGAAGGTTGAAGATGATGAGAATATGACTGATAATTTCGACAATGAGTCAGCAGCTTCTCTAGATATTCTGGTGAATGTGGTGTCAGTAATGCCAAAGGAATTTGGTCAAGTCTCAGAGGTCGAGGACTTGGATCAAACTGCTGAATTGGAAATGTTGGCGCACAAGCCTGTGTGTTATTACATCATGAACAATGGGTGCGTCGAAGAATAAAATGCTTTCTTTGAACGCCCCACAGAGGCAATGAAGGGTCATCTAAAGCCTCTTTACATTACTGGCAAAGTAGAGAACGTCCCTGTCAACAAAATTTTGGTGGATTGTGGTGCAACTGTTAATTTAATGCCAAGGTTTTTGTTGAGCAAGATTGGGAAGTTTGAGACTGATACTAAACCCCCACAACATGGTTATGTCGAACTATGAAGGAAAAGTTGGTTCCACTCTAGGAGTGATTCAAGTGGATCTCACTGTGGGAACTATTACCAGACCAACAGTGTTTATGGTTGTTGAGACAAAAGCTAACTATAATCTACTCTTGGGTAGGGAGTGGATTCACGGAATAGGGGTTGTGCCCTCATCTATGCATCAAAGAATCACCATTTGGAGACCAGATGAGATAGTTAAAAATATTGAAGTTGATCAAGGGTACTTTAAGGTGTCTATCAATCATGTGGATAGTAGGAAATTTGAGAAACATCTGGCGAACATTGCTTCATGCCCTCCAGCTGATTTTGAGTTTGCGCCTGATGTAGAAACGTTTCATTCGTTGTATTTACACCCTGTCGAAGGTTTCAGATGGGACAGGGAGGTACCAGGAGGTAGGTTTCCATGCTTAGGCTCACCTCCAATAGAGCCCACAGGATGGGGAGATGAATTCAGTGATCATGACTGAGTTCGACGCTTTAAAACAATTTCGGCCTATGTGGCCGAAAGAAAACTCCAAGCGGCTTTGGAAGCCGCCAATGACTATATGGCTGACGAAGCCATTTCTGAATTATATCAAGAGGGTCCTGGTAAGGACTTCGACCCAAAACCTCCAGATAAGGTTGAAACTGGAGAGCAAAGCCAGAGGCTCGACGCCATCTATGAAGATGAGCCTTTGGGATTTGAGAAGGATCCGTTGGAAAATAATATAAAAATGCTAGCACAAGATCCTTTAGAAGAAGTTAACCTCAGTGAGGGGACAATCAAAAGGCCTACCTACATCAGTGCCAATCTTGATCCCCAGTTGAAGGTTGAAGTGGTTCAGTTGTTGAAAGAGTTCAAAGACTGCTTCGCCTGGGATTATGATGAGATGCCTGGTTTGAGCAGGGAGTTGGTCGAGCACAGGTTATCTATGATGCCTGGGAAGAAACCAGTCAAGCAAAATCCAAGACGGTTTGCACCAGAGATATTGTCAAAGATCAAAGAGGAAGTCGAAAGACTGCTTCGTTGCAAATTCATTCGCACTGCAACGTATGTCGAATGGTTGGCTAATATAGTACCTGTTATTAAAAAGAATGGGTCTTTGAGAGTTTGCATTGATTTTAGAGATTTAAACTCTGCGACTCCTAAAGATGAATATTCAATGCCATTAGCAGAAATGTTAATAGATTCTGCAGCAGGACATGAGTATCTTAGTATGTTGGATGGATATTCTGGCTACAACCAAATATTCATTGCTGAGGAAGATGATCATAAAACTGCTTTTAGATGCCCTGGAGCCTTAGGTACCTATGAATGGGTAGTGATGCCTTTTGGTCTCAAAAATGCTGGTGCCACTTATCAAAGGGCAATGAATTCAATTTTCCATGATTTTATAGATACATTCATGCAAATTTATATTGATGATATTGTTATAAAATCTATTTCTGGGAAAAGTCACATTGACCATCTTCGACAGTCCTTTGAAAGGATGAGAAAATATGGTCTTAAAATGAATCCTCTCAAATGTGCTTTTTGTGTGCAGGCAGGGGATTTCCTAGGCTTTGTGGTCCACAAGAAAGGGATCGAAATAAATCAGAATAAAACCAAAGCCATAATGGAGGCGAAAGCGCCATCAACTAAAAAAGAGTTGCAGTCGTTGCTGGGCAATATCAACTTTTTAAGAAGGTTTATATCCAACCTGAGTGGCAAAACACAAGCTTTTTCGCCATTGCTTCGTCTCAACGAAGATGGTTTTGAGTGGGGGCAATTACAGCAGGAAGCCTTCGACAAGATCAAGGAGTACCTAAGCCACCCTCCAATTCTTTCACCACCTTGTAGAAACAAGAGTATGAGATTGTATATAGCTGCATCAGATAAAACTCTAGGGAGCATGTTAGCTCAGGAGGATGAAAATGGAATCGAAAGAGCCATTTATTATCTTAGTCGAGTTTTAAATGATGCAGAAACTAGGTATAGCATAATTGAAAAGTTATGTTTATGCTTGTATTTCTCTTGTACAAAATTGAATCAATATATAAAGCTCGTTGATGTGTATGTTTCTTCTCACTTTGATGTTGTAAAACATATGTTATCTAAACCTATTTTGCATAGTCGAATTGGCAAATGGGCATTAGCATTAACAGAATTTTCCCTAACATATCAACCTTTAAAAGCTGTGAAAGGGCAAATAGTTGCAGACTTTATAGTTGATCACTCCATAAATGAAAATGAGTTGAATTATGTTGAATTAAAATCCTGGAAGTTATACTTTGATGGGTCGAGTCATAAAAATGGAACAGGAGTGGGAATACACATTATTTCTCCTGAAAAAATTCCAACAAAATTCAAGTATAAAGTCGAAGGACCTTGCTCTAACAATGAGGCTGAATATGAAGCATTAATTGTTGGCCTTGAGATTTTGTTAGAATTGGGGGCAACTAGAGTCGAAATAATGGGAGACTCAGAATTGGTTATAAAACAAATCACAAAGGAGTATAAATGTGTTAAAGAAAATCTCATTATGTACTTTGTGATAGCCAATAGATTATTAAAGAAATTTGAGGTAGTGGTCATCCAACACGTACCTAGAATAGAGAATCAAGTTGCTAACGACTTGGCGCAAATTGCCTCTGGATATAAGGTGTCGAAGGAGAACCTTCAAGAAGTAATTGAAGCAAGAGGTAAAGTAGTGGCTCTTGGATTGTGCCCATCAGACTTAGAAACAACTAAGCTTGGGTGCATAGATGGTGAAAATTTTGAAATTTTTGCCATAGATAATTTACCAGATGAAGATTGGAGGAAGCCCATAGTTGAATATTTGTGAAACCCAACGGCTTCGACAGAGCAAAAAATCAGGTATCAAGCTTTAAGCTATGTACTGTTGGGTAATGAATTATTTAAAAAGACCCCTGAGGGAGTCTTATTGAAATGCCTTAGTGAAGCAGAGGCATATTTGGCCCTTTCGACAGTACATAGTGGGGCATGTGGAGCACACCAAGTTGGCCAGAAGATGAAATGGATGTTGTTTCGACAAGGCATGTATTGGCCTACTATGCTGAAAGATTGCATAGAATTTGCTAAGGGTTGCCAAGAATGCCAAATTCATGCTGGCGTACAGCACATCCCTGCAAGTGAATTGCATTCCATAGTGAAACCATGGCCCTTCAGAGGGTGGGCTTTGGATATAGTGGGAGAGATTCGACCAGTATCTTCAAAGAACCAAAGATATATTTTGGTGGGAATTGATTATTTCACCAAGTGGATTGAGGCAATACCACTGGTGAATATAGGTCAAGAAGATGTTATTGAATTCATTCAAAATCACATTATTTATAGATTTGGTATTCCTGAAAGAATCACTACAGATCAAGGATCATTGTTCACTGGTCGAAAGATGCAGGAGTTTTCCAAAGAAATAGGTTTTAAGTTACTAACTTCTACACCTTATTATGCTCAGGCCAATGGGCAAGTCGAAGATGCCAATAAGGTAGTAATTGGACTAATTAAGAAGTATGTGGGAAAGAGGCCTAGAAATTGGCACAAGACGTTAGACCAAGTTCTTTGGGCATGTCGAACATCCCCTAAAGAGGCTACCAACACTACCCCATTTCGACTCACTTTTGGTCATGATGCAGTATTGCCTGTTGAGATTTATATACAGTCTGTAAGAGTTCAAAGACATCATGAAATTCCCTCTGAGAATTATTGGGAAATGATGATGAATGAATTAGTGGATTTGGATGAAGAAAGGCTCAGAGCCTTGGAGTTGTTAAGAAGACAAAAGAAGAGGGTCGAAGAATCCTACAACAAAAAGGTGAAGTCTAAATCTTTTGCATGTGGGGAATTGGTTTGGAAAGTGATTTTGCCTATGGATCGAAAAGATAGAACATTGGGCAAGTGGTCCCCTAAGTGGGAAGGCCCATTCCAAGTCATACAAGTTTTCTCTAATGGAGCTTATGAAGTGGAAGAGTTAGACAAAGATAAAAGACTCTTGAAAGTAAATGGCAAGTATTTGAAAAAATATAAGCCTATGCTGGAAGAGATTCATATTAAAACATAAGCTTTATTTAATAAAAAGAAAGCCAAAATAGGCCAAGTCAGGCTAATATGGCATACAAAGCAAAGAAAAACTAATACAACAATTTTTAATCAAGGAAAGGTTATTCATAATCTCTCCAATCTATGGATTTGAGGAAATCCATATAATCTGCATCTGGCTCATCATCAGAGTCTTGGGTGCTGGAGCGCTTTTTCTTAGAGATCTTCATTTTAGTTTCTCTCTTCTTGGCTTGAGAGGTTGCTCCAATGGAGGCTTCAGGTTGCTTGGCGGCCTCCATCTTTTTTGTTTCTTCAATTGCCTTTGCCTTTCCAGCCATTTTCTTGGCTGATGGTTTCTCTGAATTGTTCATGTTTGCTTCTACGCAAAACGTGGTCAGGTGGAAGAAATTTATAGAGGCGAAGTACTGATTGGATTGGCCAGTCAAACGGTGGAAACACGTGAGCTATTCTTGGAAGTAGGCCTGAGGGCTATGCTATAAATGCTGGAGGCTTACGCCTTGGAATTTAAAGCTAGAAAGGTGACTTTCCAAGAAAAAGATAGAATGCCTTAATTGCAAATTTGACTGATAAAAGACAACAAATAAAGTGCATCATCATGTAATATGGGTCGAAAGCAGTTAAGGACAAAATAATAATGATTGATTAATCAATTCCAAAAGGCATAAAATTTTCATTACATAAAAAGCCTGAAAAGGCCAAGAAACAAATGATGATTAAACAAACGAAGGTGTCGAAAATATCAGAAGGGAAGCCTCGACGCCAACTGAGAAAAAACTTCGATGTGATGTTTGAGGCGAGCGTTGCACAAAGATTCATCAAGTTTTGCTGTTGCGAGCTCTTTTTCATATCTTTGGGCCGCCTCAATACGATCAATAGCATTCTTTGTTTCTTCAGCTATCTTAGTGTCGTCGAAATGGTGCAAATCACGGTTGCGTTTTTCAGCATTGTCAATTTTGGCTTGTAGCTCCGTGATTTGTTGCTTCCAGGCTTCAATGTCCTCTGGTTAGAGGCTATCTCATCTTGCTTTTTCTTTTGATCAGCCTCCATACGTTCGATCTCTTCATACGCCTCTTTTGCACCACACCAGGCTGCACTCTCACAGCCAGATGTTTTCTCTATGGTATTCCTGATAGAGGGAAGCAATTTTATTTCTGCAGCTATTTGGTTCACCACAACAGTTAGCTCTATCAGAAAACCAGAAACATCTGGATTGAGGGTGGTGAGCTCAATCTTGGCAAGGGTGTCCTTCAAATAAGCAGTTGCAGTTGGATCTGAGGCCAAAACTCTGTGAATATCCCCCCTGAAGAATTTTTTCTTGATGGCTTGGAGAATTGGTTGGGCGAAGTCATCTGATGCTGGAGTCGAAGAGACAGAAGAAGAACCATACCTCTGCTCAAGAATCAATTTGGTAAACTCACGTGGGTTCGACCACTTGAGTGCTGTCAGTGAGTCTCTAGGTGGTGGAAGGAACACAGGCGAAGAAGTATGGTGGGGATTAGGATCAATTTGTTCTTCTTCCTCCTCTTCTGATTCTTCTCCTTCTTTATCTTGTTCTTCTCCCATTTCTTCATCAGACTCTTCAGCAGTTGGTTGCATATTCTCCTGGTCATCAGCTGGTGTAGGATGTAGTTCATTTGTCTCCCCAGGCGCAGCTTGATCAGGGTTGGCGTTATGTGTTTGGGCTTCAGGATCATGTCTTTCTTCTTCAACCAACTGACCTTTATCCATGGGGGTAGACAGATTGAAAGGTGGTGGGCTTGAGGCATCATCATCATCAGAGTTGGCACCAGCAGCTTGTGCGTTTTGAGTAGTGGTTGGAACTGGTGGTGCGGTGTGTTCTGTAACATGTGGAGTAGGTTGATTAATCTTACTCAAACCAGAGCCAATATCAGAAGATGGGTGATAAGTTGGCTCACCTTGGCTGTTGAGGAGCATGGTGGTGAAACTTCCTGAAGTTGGTTGAGGAACAGCATCGTCAATTGTGGTGGTGGCGAAGTTGCTTGGAGTTGGGTGGGGATCTGGATTGTTGATTATGGGTGCCTAAAGAACACAAGTGGAGAAAATGAGAATGAAATAATAGGCGAAAGATGTCAGCATAATAAAAAAATGGTGCCCATACCTGAGTTTGTTCAACAGCAGGACTTGATTTATCACTCCCATGGTCACCAAGAGGGGTTCTCAAGGCCACCTTGGAAGGTTCCTTCTCGACACCACTTATGGTGGGTGCCTTTTCGAGTATTTTGGCCACCTTTAAAGGAGGTGGGCCAGTAGGTCCAGAGGCCTTTAGGGGTTTTCTTCTTTTTCTCATGAGAACCTCCTCATGAGATTCATCTGAGGCCTCTGAAGCTATCACCACAGCTGGGGTATCCTTTTTACCTTTCTTGGAAGGTGTTGGGGGTTTTCGACCAGTCTGAAGAGGCAATGCAGATATGAGAAAGGAATTCATATAGTAAAAGCGTAAGCGGGGGATGTGAAATATACCTGTGTGCTCTCAGGTTCTTTGCCACTTTGTAAGGTAGCAGCCCTAGTCGAAGCAGCTTTCCTAGGCACAGCTGAAAGACAGTACACAATTGTTACAGGTTAATGATTACATGGTTAGTTATGAAGCCATAGACTAAGGATTTCAAACCTTCATATATTTCAGATTCGACACGAACGTCCTGAATTCCTATATGAAGATGCCCTTTAAAACTGTCTAATGTATGCTTAGTTGAGACCACTCGTTGAGCCTTTGGCTGAGACTGCTGTCGAAGAAGTTTTAAATGCTCCCCACAGACAAACCAATCTGGAAATGGAGGGGCAAGCGCCACTCCAAAATCAGTATTAGGCAGTCGAGGGAACTTTGGAGGAAAAAGTTTAAAAGCTACCTCATAACGTTTCTCACGAGGGACGTTGGGAGGAATTTTTAGTTGATCCAGCTTTTCTAGAAATTTTCTCTTTAGAGTGACAGCAGCCTCATGAATGGTTCGACTAAGATCATCTGGTCGATAGATAGTTTCAAAGTATTTTTGAAAAGCCTGTATTTCTTCGATGTGAGTGAACTTACTCTTTTTCGTCTTGTCCTGCACATGGAAAAAAGCTTGGTCAAGTAGCGAAGAAAATGTAGCCACATCAAGAAAGTGCTCACTATAGTGCTTCGACCACCATTGGTGGAATAATGAAGTGCATAGAAAAGAAGGTTCAAAAAACACAGGAGAGAGAATTCTTCTTTTCTCATTCAGGTCGTCGAGTGTAAGGGAGACATTTTCCTCGTCGAAGCAGGCGGTGTGGAGAATTACTTGGCCCTTTCTCTCATACAAGCACTGAGGGAAGCTCTGGGCCAACCCGAATTGTCGAGAGACAAGGTTGGGTTGATAGGCAATCAATGCTGACAAACCTCTCCCTAAGTTCAGCCTATGAATAAAGAATCTGGGAATCAAGAAGGCTTCCCAGATAGCAACAGATTCTTGATCCAGAGTTTGATGAGGATTTGGAAATGGCCTTTTAAACCACACAGGGCCATAGCTTCGTCGAGCAAAAGGTGCCATGCTAGGAGTGAACTTATAGCGCTTGGCAAACATCATAATATAACTGGTGAAAGCCCTTTGAAGGTTTTCGCCATCATCATTGGGAGTGAGTTTAGCCAGACGCGTCCCTTCGACACTCTTTTCCCTTATTTCAGCAGAGGCTTCATCAACCAGGCCTTTTCTGGGGAGGCTAGCCTCAAATGTAGCATTAAGCCACAATTGAAGTAGCCAAAGAGGTCCACTCAAGTGCATAGGACCTTGGGTCTCCATATTTTTAAGTCGAGAAGCCCCTTCACTGATAGACTCGTAGAGGTTCGCCAGAATGAGTTCACTCAAGCAGGTTCCTCTGTTGTGGTGAAGCTGATTCGCCAGGGGCAGGTACTTTTTAGCTACCTGCAAAGACTTGGTGCAAAAAACATATCTCGACAGCCAGACTGTGAGAAAAGCAATGTGTTCTTCATCAGACATGTTGTCATCTTCTGGTTTAAAGTGGTGTTTGATGAAGAGGGTGTATGTAAGTTTGGAGCCTGAAATATTAATGGTGTCGTCAACATCAACATCAGGGTTGTAAGTAAGGCCATCTGGGTGAAGCCCTGTGATGGCAGCTACGTCAAATAAGGTTGGAGTAACCATTCCACATGGCAGATGGAAGGTATAATGGGTGTTATCCCAAAAATATAAAGATGCCGCCAACATATTCAGACAATATGGTATGCTAGTCTTCGACAGCATAAGAAGGTCATAAATCCCTATATCCTTCCAGTGGTCAGCTTTGACCTTCTCCATCTTTGCCATCCATTGGTCGAATTCCTTCAGAGGGTTGACAGCTCTCACCATCCTGGTGCCATCAGTGAGATAGCCAACGTTGATGTTGGGCAAGGGGGTTTCTTCAGGAGAAGTTCCAGCAGCAGTGTTGATTTTGGGAAAACTCCTTTGCCCTAACGGCCTTGTTTTCCGGTACGAGGGGAGAAACTCACTTAGCCTCTCGTTAGAAACGTCAACCTCAGCTAAAGGACCAGATAGCGCATAGGATTTATCAGAAACAACTATAGGAATCATTACCTAAGATTTGTATATGGCTCTTAATTCTTCAGAGGTGGGTTCCGGCATGGAATGGCGGTTATCTACTAGTTGGGGGACTGGGATATTAGCGAACGAAGGAATGGTTTGCTTAAATGGAGTGGCTTTGCCTCTCTGAGTTTTCTTTGTTTGAAGATTAGCTTGGGAAGACGCCATTGTTGAAGGAGATGAAAAGATGGTGTTTTTGCTAGGTTTGCGTGAGAGAAACTGAAGAGAAGAAGAGGTTGCTTGAGAGTATGAAAAGTGTGGAAAGTTCACAAAGTGGAGGAAATGGGTATATATAGACATTTGAAAATCCCAAGAGACTTGGATCCACCGTTGAAGCTGAGGGGTTAGTGGGACGCGTGTCTTTCTCCTGGAGACGTGATGAAAAGTAGCAGTTATGTTCAGACTGCCAACGTCTGTTTTCAAGAAAGGTGTTATGATGAATACGGCTGAAAGGACATTTTAAGGATGTGTCATGATGGTATGACGTCAGGAGCGTGGGTCAAAGAAACTGAACAGTTCAGCCATTAAGTAATTAGTGGGATATTCAGTTAAGGTCATGCAAATAGGCGTCGAAATGGTTATTATATCAAGAAATGGCCTTCCTACCAATTCTGGAGAAAGGACATTCCTTGGGGGCAATTTGTTAACCCTCAATTTCGACGCTAGAAAGAATTGAAGCTATTTTATGTAAAAAAATTATTTTTGATGTAAAGAAGGCTTCGACCCTGTTTTGGTGAAGCTTGAGTCGAATAGAGGTTATAGGAACCTCAAAAAATGGCTAAGGGCTGGAAAGGTTTCGACCATGAGAATATGGGAACAAGCGCTGCAGGTGTTATATTAAGGTTGGAGGGAATTTCCAATGTTTGAAATTTAAATAAGAGCAGTTGTGAACGTGGGAACGGTTGAAACCAAGGAGAAGGCGCCAAAATCCACACGTTCGAGGCAGTAACCACCACTTAGTAGTTATTTCCTAGCACTATAAATAGGAGTTAGTTCTATGTAATAGGGGTGTTCATATTTTTGTACAAGTTACTCAAAGAAACTCAAAGTACCCGCGTGTAGAGAAACGAGTTCGTGAGAATGTACGTAATGTAACACCATTTCCTTCATTAATACAATTTATCTTTGTCATGTTTAAGATTCAGCCATTTACTTTTCATGCTTTTACAATTTCTTGAACTTTATCTTCCATGCCAAATTTACTTTCAAAGTTATTTTAAACTTTCTGCATTTACCTTCGACTGCACTTTTACATTCAAGCATTTAATCTTCAAGCATTTACTTTTCAAAGTCTTTTATTTTCAAGAACGTGGAGTTCACCTTTAATCCATTGCATTTATTTTAAAAAGTCCTTTACTTTCGACAGCACTTTTATCATTCCAGCCTTTACTTTTCAATAACGTGGAGTTCGTCGCATTTTACTTTCAAAGCTTTTTACTTCTTGTCCTTTCCTTTCTTTAGATTCTGCACCCTTTACTTACAGCTCTTTGGATTTCAAGCCTTTACTTTACTTTATTGCAAGTAGTCGAACGTGGAGTTCAGTTAGATTTTATTTCAGCATTGTCGAATTTAGCACATGTCCTAGAATTTGTGTGGTCGATCCTGCAAGTTAATCAATTCTCGTTTAAGATTGATAGACCAGAGGTTGTTTACCAAAATTCACAGTAAACAGATAGGGAGCAAGAAAGAAGCACAAACAATAGCACAATTAATATAGCAATGTAGAACAATTGTGATCTAAAAAGAGAGAACAAGTTTTGTTGCTTTTCGGAAATGCTCAACTAAACATTCATGAGAATGAAAGCATGGTCTCATACATTACCATGGGGAGGGGTCCAACTCGGATAAAATCAACGAGTATGCCAACTAACCCCCACGGATAACAAGAGAAAGTCAATCTATTTCAAACTACGCCACATACGAGTAGGAGACTGATATTTCACTTACAAAATGCAACGGTTTTTCGATTTCGGGTCCAATTTAGTGCTATGTTAAGGAATCGTAATCGGGTTTATGTAGAAACCACGACTATCTGAGGCCAGTCAATAACAATGTTAGTGATAATGCATGCAAGAGAAGTGATATGTAGATCACTCTCTGAAAGCAATACCGCACGAAAAGAAAAGAGGTAACGATCTCATCTTCATCAAGAACTTAAAATAAGTTCCAATGATATCGAAGATTTTCATCGATAAAAAGAAAGTGAGAAATAGATGAAGAAATTCCTAATTGAACCACACAAAGATGTAATCCAAGGCAAAGAACTAAAGGAAAGGGAATGAGTAGGAAAAGGAACCAAAACAGTCCCAAAAACAATCCAAAATCACATTCTAGACACTGTGTAATCGATTACCCAAATGCTGGTAATCGATTACCACTGTTAAAAAGGCATATCCAGGCGCAGAAACAAGGTGTTAATCGATTACCACCGGGAGGGTAATCGATTACACCTGCTAAAATAGCAGAAAATCAGTTTGAAAAATGTAAAATCCTTGATCAATCATTTCTTCAAACACCTCATGATTAAGGATGCAATTGTGCACGAAAATTCAAGTAAAACAACAGCAAATAACACCAATGAAACACAATTTACAAGATCCAAGGATCAAGCAACAAGAATCAACAATAGATCACATTGTGAAAGATGTATCAAGAACAACAATGGTGGATCAAGATTTTACCACTTCAAATCTAAAAATTATTCAAATTAACTTCAAGAACCACACTCCAGAGCCTTGATCTACAGAAATTGATGATGAAAAAGTGAAAGGATGGAGGTTTAGCTCAAAGATTAGTAAGTTCTAATGATGAACTTACTAACTTTCAATGGAAGAAAGAGCTTTGGTGAATTTGGTAGTTGGAGAAAATTGAAAGAGTTAAGAAGAAATTTGACAAGGTGAATTTGACTTTCCAAAGCTTGTGAAATGAATGAAATGGGGCCTCTATTTATAAGATTTAGGCTTGGGAATTTTGGTGGCTTGGAGTTTGGTTTGGAACCAAAATTAGGCTTGATATTTGAATTTGGAGGCAAAATTAAGATCAGGTGGTGATTAGTGATGGTGTATGGTGAGAATTAATTGTGATGAGGTAGGGGATTATTTGGAAGTGATCTAGAATATTCTAAAATGATCAGATTGGTGCCAAATGCTGCAGAATTTGAATTTGGCATATTTTTCACAAAAACGTACTGGTTAATCGATTACCCTAATGCTGGTAATCGATTAACACAGTGAAAATTTGTGAAAATTTGCCTTTTGAATGTGTTGTCTTGGCTCGGACTCGATTCTTTTTTCTTGTCAAAGTAGGCATGGAAATAAACACATGAACCTTGGAGTCTCTTGAATAATAATCAATTAAATCTTGGAAACTCTTGATTAGATGATTTTGAATTGTTCGTAGTTCAACATTGACTTTGTTCAGATGAATTTCATTCGAGCTGAGGGACTGATATTTGATACCCTTGATCCAAATCCTTCCTGAAAAAAGTTAGTAAAAGGGAAACAACCATGTATTTTTTTGGATTTTGATTAAAGGTTAGTAAACATAAGCAAAATAAAGGCAAATAAGAAACACACAGATGTTCAGTGATTCCTGCAAGACATAAACCTAAAGATGAGAGGGATAGAGGAACCAAAACATGGTCTTGTTTGTGATGCAAAGATGCAAAAATGAGATGTGAGAAATCTTAGGGGTAAAAATTAGGGTACAACAGCGGTGAAGCAAGTAGCCTTGGATCCAGCCATTATCGAGAAGTGTAGAGATTCAAAATCTAAAAATTAAGGAAATCAGAGTTGATATGATACTTAATCGGATCAAACGCGACTGATCTTCTTGTTCAATTTCGAGAGTTCTTGATCCAATGATCCAAAAATGTTTCGAACGGTTGAATTGAGGAACAAACATGAGATCGTGTTAAATGCGGGAATCAAAAGTCGATTCTCACAAAAGGTGTCGTTGTTCTGTACTAGAACTAGAATCGAGAGAGGATCGACGATAATGCTATATCTTAACTTCCGATACGACAAAGAGGGACTGACCCACAAGATTTGCTCTTCACGGCTCAAGTCAGTATGGGCGTGAGAAGAGTGAATTGAAATTAGATTTGAAAATTGAGTACCTGCTCTGGCGTGCTTCATATATATAAGAGTATAGTCAGTATGGGCGTGAGAAGAGTATAGTCATTTCAGAATCTTCTCAGCAAATGAAAGCCACTCTAAGGATAAATATATAAGAACCAAATTTCATATACATTCAATGGTTCTCAGCAATTCACGCTTAATAAATAGAAAATTGTTATTTCATCTCCAATAATATATATATATATATATATATATATATATATATATATATATATATATATATATATATATATATATATATATATATATATATATATATATATATATATGATAGTTGAGAATATCTCTAATTGAAGTTCATAATTTTTTATTCGTCTCAATCATTTGAAAAAAAAAAAGAAATCAATGGTGAAAATTAAAAATTAAAAATATAATAATTTTTTTTTTTTACTAAGCGAAAAATATATTCCATCAAGATACAAAAGGGTGTATCCAACCCATCTACAAAATTACCAACTTAAACCCAAATGATGCTACAAAAATTCACAAGGGTAGTTGGTCCAATCATAATAATTACAAGTATAGCTCTCATTAATCCGTTTTCCTACCCACCACCACGTATACAAAATGATTCTCCTTTTCTATAAAACCATAATCCCACATTTCACCATTAAACACTATGTTGTTCCTTGTTGACCATAACCCCCATCCTATAGTCAACCAAAGACCAACTGCATTTTTGATAGATACTTTCTTAACCAACAGTACTTAATCCAATTATGAAACATATCTAACAGGGATTCATGTTTTCCAATAACAATGTCTAACCATCTCTCCATAAAACTCCAAATCTTCTTAGAATTATCACACAAATATAACAAATGAAGTAAACTCTCCTCCTCTCCATGACAGAAAGGACAGGACATAGCATTGTTACTCCTCACAATGCGTCTTTTACGTAAATTATCTGTCGTAGCCAACCTATCCCGGAACAACCTCCAACCAAATAGCTGAATTTTCGGTTGAGCAGAAGAACACCAAATCAATTTGTAGACCTCACCCAAATTATGTTGATCCTGATGCAGACAGTGAGCTTTAAACAACAACTCATATCCCGAACCGACTGTGTAATGGTCTCCAACTCCCACCTCCCAGCTGACATGATCTTCTCCGGTCATCACCCAAGAATCAATAGGTAACATACTGGACAACTCGCACCATTCCCGCGACCTGCTGCCGGTTGCAGAGTTGGAATTCAAATCAAGAGTCCACATCATTGTACTTGTATTGTCACTGTAAAACTCCTCAACTCGGCCCTTCTTATTACGAGAAGATCAAGTGAGTTAGTTGAGTTAAGGAGCTCAAAAAAAAAATCGGATAGACGTTATAATTTAAAAAACGTAAAATTTAAAATTCATTAGATTTTTAAATAGAGTTGAATCACGTACGACTTTTTAAAATAAATTATTTTTTTATCAATTGAGTCAATTTTTATTTATTCTTTAATTTAATTCATAATATAAAAGTTTTTATAGTTAAAATAATATTATTTCTGCTCTTTTTTATAAGAGATAATTTACTTTTTAGGTTTATTAAATAATTAATATATCTAATTTATTAATAACTAAATACATTAATTATTCAATTAACCTAAAAAATAAATTAACTCTATTGACTAATTAAATCTATTAAGTAAACTTAATTTATTTTGTTGCGACTGGATTGGATATGGACATCTTTGTCCGTCGAATCTCAGTTTGGTTAGAACCTCTTTGACTTTTCTGTCTAATTTTTCCAATCTCACTCTCAACCATTCTGTCAACTTCATTTTCTTTCATAAATCATAAACTATATGCTATTTTTTTTTTTTTTGTGTAGGTAAAACCTATGGGCTATGTAGAATAATTATTTTCAAAACATAAGTTAAGGTTGCTATTAATATACGTATTTGCTAGCAATAGCATCGTCATGTATATTACGGAAACTGTTCAAAGTCTTGTCATTTCTACCTCCCTTGCTTCGGACATGAAAACAACTTCAATTTCTGTCACCAAATTTGACTAAAAAACTTTATGCTGTTCATGCATCTCAGAATAGAAACAAAGGAAAGAAAGAAAAAAATGTTTATAGAACAATGACATTTTAATTTAACGTCGTTTTCACTTTCTAATTTAAAAACTTTGACATTTTATGTTTACTACATAATTAATTTTTTCTTTTATAATTTTAAAAAATGAAAGAAGAGATTATTTATTATGCATTGTCAGTTAATTTTAATTAAATTTATGAAAGAATATGTCTTACCAATTTAAAATAATTTTAGAATGACATTGTGTAGTTTTTAATATCAAATATTAATTTCATTTTTAAAATTATTATTATAAAACAAAGTGATATTTTTAGTCTCTCTAAAAACTAGTATAAATTATAGGTTATATAAAAGCTACTAGTAATATGCAGTGTCGTTTCCTATGACAAGATGGAAAAATTCCAAGCTGGTGAACTAAAATTTTTGCCTACCCCGGGGCGGCTTCTATATCATGCTTACTTTTCCAAATTAATTTTTAAATAGTTATGGTAATTTGATTTTTTTTTAAATACCCACTTTAAAAAAATCTTAAATAATTATTTTCAAAAAACAAAACTCAAATTAATCATTTTTTAAATAAAAAAAATCGCCTCCAAAAGAATGCATCACTAGCTGTAGCGCATGCACTCCATTTTTAACCTTAGACGTCATTCTCTTTGGCGCGTGTCTTTATGTATAGTCAATAACTGTGAGGCATGCATGCAATTTTTAAAAACATGATTCATTTTCCGTGGCTTCTATATTGTATTCAATTTAATGAAATAATATTATAATTTATTTTTTTATTGAATATATTTTGTTGTTAAATTAATTCATAAAAAAATCAATACAACATAAGACCTACCGACAATAGTACATGCTCTTAAAGATTGAATACATGCGCCAAAGTCATTGACTACACATAAAAGCATATGACATAGGCATTGGTGTCTACAATTAAAAAAGGAGTTTTTTAATTGAGTGTGAATGTCTGTACGATGATAAAATGAGCAAAACCTTTAATAGCGAAAAAACTTGTTGGATCAAGATAATACACAAAAAGTGCAATAAATTACATTAAACAGAAATGCAGTAAATGACAATTAAAGGAAAATGTTTCAATCAAGTAAACATTAAAACAATGAAAGAAATGAATGTCGACTCATACATGTTTCACACTCAATTCACAAATAATTTCCTTGTAGATTTGTTTTTCACAAATTGCTTATGAGATTTTTCAAGTTAATCTCACTAGTAAACTAAACTCGTGTTGTTTGGTAAAAACACATGCGAACAAATTGGCACACCTGGTGAGACTTTTTTGAACATTTTTTTTTCTTTTACAAGAAAGTGTTACATTATTGTTATTTTAATTTTTACATGAAAATATTTTCAATGTATGGATTTTTATGGGCTTGAGAAGTGGTAGAACTTGGGTTGAAATGGTTCCTCCAAAAAATACTTCCTGTCCCCGAAATGATGCTTTAAACACAGAACCATCAGTCACATCAACGGTTGGTACTGCTGGGACTCCAAACCTTATCAGAGTAACATGCCCAATCCTGAGCCCATTAACGACTTCGACATCATTACTAGGAGTGGCAGTCTCGTTACCACTAGTAATGAGTATCCCACCTACCCCCAGGACTACTCCAGCTGTTGTAAGGGACCCTAAGCCCTCTTATGTCCCAATTTTTACGCTACCTCTAGGTGCTAGAGATTACCCATATGACATGCCAACTTCCATGATGGCAGGTTTGTAAAGCCACACATCAATGTTTGCAGATAATGTTGTGACGATAACATCACCCCTAATTCCATATTTGGCATCAAGATCTGCCATAAGCAACCCTGGTCGAATGACACAACCATAAGGAGGGATTGGATATGTTCCTCCATGTATGTTCGCCTTAACTACAAACTCTCTTGTATCCATGAGGAAACAAATGGATGAAAGTAACCACGAGATGGTAAACATGCTTACACGACAGATAAGTATTATGTTCCATCCATTAATTCATAATAGAACTCAGAGTTAGCACTAGTTAGCCCACCAGAAGGGTAACATTGTTTACTTTTTCGGCGCACCTTAAGTGTCAGTTATAACATTGTCTAATAATCAAGTATCTCTCGAACAACCTCCACCAAGGTTAGTTGAAGGCAACCAAGGCCAAAATGGCCCAAAGGTGGTTTTGGTGCAATGAAACCAGGATACCGACCAAGTGCTTAGGAACGTCTAACAAAACAATTATGGGGGAAGGGGGGCAAAACAATATAAATAATGTGTTTGAATAGATTTTGGCCCAAACTGGCCTTAACGTTGGCCTTCATAGGCCCAATCACATATCTTCACTATCAAAATATATGCGATAGATTGAACTTCCTAGGGGTTGGAAGATCCCCAAATTCACCAAATTTGTTGGTGACACCAATGAGTCCACAGTCAAACATATTGCTAGGTATGAGTCTAAAACTGGTGATATAACTAACAACGAAAATCTAAAAATGAAGTATTTCCCAATTCCTTAACAAAGAATTCCTTTACATGATTTTCCATATTTAAATGGAACCAACTAGAAAGGGCGTTCCGTGAGCAGTTTTACATGGGCTAATCTTAGACTAGCCTCAAGGAATTAGCCAGTGTGAGGTGAAAGGTGGATGAAACAATAGAGGACTACCTTAACAGGTTTAGGATAATGAAATCAAGGTGTTTCACTTAAGTGCCATAACATGAGTTAGTCGAATTGGCTCCAAGGGGTTTTACTTATTCCATTAAGAAAAAGCTAGACACCCAATACTTGAGAGACAACGCCCAACTAGCTGACAAAGTTCTATAGGTCAAACGTATAAAGGATGAAAAAGCCTGGTTGAGTAAGTATCATAAAAAAGAGAAAGTAGCCTACGTCGAAGTAGAAAATTTGTCTAAAAGAGATTGTGAGCATTTAGAAGAAAGTATGGCTAATGTGGCAGAGTTAAAGCTAGGGTTTCCTTATGAATGTAAAATGCTAAAACCTTTAAATGGAAAATCTTTTGCCGAACCCAAAATGAGAAATTTGTCACAATAACATACACATTTAATGTAACTAAGTGTGATGAAATATTTGATCTGTTAGTCTCCGATTTCCAAATCGTAATCCCTAAAGGGCTTAAGACACCGACATTAGAGCATAAAAACTAAAAAGGTTTTTGCAAATTTCATAATTTCCTGTCATAAAACTTCTCAATGTGTTCTTTTCAGGGACCTAGTGCATAATGTCTTGAAAGACGGGAGTTGAAATTTGCAGACAAGCAAAAGCCTCGAGTGGAGGAAGAGGGTGATCCCAAAGTTGAAGTGGCTCTCCTTGTCGAGCCTATGGATGTGCTGGTGGTTTACATCACTGATAACATTGATATGGAGGAGGTCAAATCCATTTATAAAGATCACATGAAGGTAGATTTTCCTAAAGCTGAGGAAGAACTTATTGATTTTCTGAATAGGTGCAAGATGAAAGACTATGAGGTCATGCTTTGCCAACTTTGTAGTGTTGTCTTCGATAAGGCCGCTGCAAAGGATTTGGAAAAGATCAACCCTTATCAATCAAGAAGAAGTGGTCGATAAGACAAATAGAGAGATTTTTTCTTCAACAAGAGGGGAATGCCAAAAAAAACCTAGAAAAATAGGATATATATCCCCCTTCCAATGTTCCATATAGAGAGTGGGTTCTATCTGGATGAAGATCAACTGCTGACAAAGAGAAGTGGAAGTTGGTGCAGGATCTTCGTACCATATTGATAACTCCCAATCATCTAAGAAGTACTCTTACATTTCCAAGACCTACAAGGGAAAAAATCTTATGACTAGAAACAGTGGAGAAAGCATCAACAGAATAAGAAAGCTGCATTTGAATCAAGAAGTGCAGGTAAAAGCAACAATACCCAAGCTATAAATAAAGGTCAGGCGACAAGAAAGTTTGTCAAGCAAAAATTGTTTCCCCCATTGCCACCGGTGGCAAAAAATGAAGATAAGGCTTAAGAAATGGCAACTCACGTCCCCCATGTTATTATGTTATAAATAATGGCTCTGTCAATGAAGATAAGGTAATATTTGAAAAACCTGACATGGCCATGCAACAACATTTGAAGCCTTTATACATAAGGGCTTAATTTGAAAGATAAATAAGTTTCTGGTAGACTATGGAACATGCATTAATGTGATGCAACATTCCTTACTCAGGAAAATTGGCAACTAGGATACGGCTTTGAAACCAAACAATATATATTTATCGAACTATGAAAGAAATACAAGTAACCCCTTAAGGATCATACAACTACACGTGGTTGAAGGAACTAGCATTAGACCAACTTTATTCGTGTTAATTCCAACTAATGTGAATTACAATTTGTTACATGGTCGAGAATGGCTACATGGGGTAGGTTGTGTTCCTTCTTCCATGCACCGAAGAATCATAATCTAGAAGCCTGGCAGGATTGTGAAACATATAGAAGCAGATCAATATTTTTTCCGTGCAGAGGTAAACCATATTGACAGGAGGAACTTTGACCAGTAGCTGGCGAATAATTTGCCATGTACGCCAACAGGAGTAGCCTATGACTTCAATAGGGATGATGTATATTACTCCATAAAGCTACATCATATGAATGGCTTTATGTGGGAGTACGAGACCATAAGAGGCTATAACAGATGGTCTAAATCAGATGATAATGATATCCAAATCGAGCAAATTGGCTTGAATTTTATCTTATGTGGCTGAAAATAAAATAATAGCGACCTTGGAGGCCGAATCTCAAGAAATGATGGTTTTCGTAGCCACATCATTTGAAGTTTTTCAAACAAAGGAAATTTGCCAAAATGGCCAAGAAACAACTTCAAAAAGCTACAGGCTCGATTGTATATACGACGATTAGCCTTTTTGGTTTGAAAAAGAACCATTAACCTCGACTAAAAAGATGCAAGCTCAAGATCCTATGGAAGGGGTAGATTTAGGAGATGGGACGAATAAAAGGCCAACTTACATAAGTTCCAAACTTGGCCCAAGTCTATAAACACAAGTATTCAAGGTTCTGAAGAAGTTCAAAGGCTGATTCGCTTGGGATTATGACGAGATTCTTGGACTTAGTTGGGGATTTGGTGGAGTTGAAACTACCAATTAGGCCTGACAAAAGGCCAATAAAGCAGACCCAAGGAGATTTGCGCAAGAAGTCATGTCGAACATCAAGGCAAAGGTTGAAATATTACTAAAAAACAAATTTATAAGACTTGCCAGGTACATTGAATTGCTATAAAATATTGTTCCAGTTGTAACGCCCCGATTCCAATTTTTCCCATTTTGTTGAGTCTTTTATTTAAATTGAGTGATAAATTATTTTATCTGTGAAATTGGTGTGTTAATATGTTATGTTGGCATGTTATGATATTTTACCATTTTTTAGAGTTTTCGGGGAAAATTAGAATGGAGGGTATTTTAGACATTTCTCAATTAATGTTAAGTTAGAAATTTAGTAGAAATAGAATTGTGTGAGAAAATGAATTAATTGAAGTTGAGTAGAAAATAAGAAAAGAAAATGAGAAAAAAGAAAGTAGGAAAAGAAATAGAAAAGAAAAAGAGATAAGAAGAAGAAATAAGAGAGAAAGAGAAAGAAAAGAAAAACAGAAAGAGAAAGAAAAGAAAAACAAAGAGAGAAAGAAGAGAAAGAAAGAGGAAGAAGAGAAAAGAGGGGAAAACTTGGAAAAACCTAGAAAACCATCAAGAACAATCATCTAGCAAGCTTGGAATCCGGGTAAGGGTGTGAAATCTTATTATCTCATCAATGTATATCATTATGTATGATTGTGTTGTTGTTGTGGTTGATTTTTATGAGTTTTTGTATAAACCCTAAATGTAGAAAATGTTGTGAATGATGATCAAAACATGATTTTGTATGCATAAATGTGTTGTTGATGTTGTTTGAGGTTTGGGTACTGATATGGGTGTTATCTATTTGGTGTAAAAATGAGTTTGGATTTCTCATGAGTGCGCTAAGCGTTTGAATTTGTTTATGACTTCTTGGGGTGGTGAGATGGTTATTGAGACTCCTGCTTCAGGGTCGGTAACTACGTCTTTGGTGTGTGTAAGTTGTCCTTTGACCATGTATGGTAAAGACTTCATTATGGATTTAGTGTGTTTGCCATTGGAGGGATTGGACGTAATCTTGGGTATGAACTGGTTGCAATTTAATCGAGTTCATATAGATTGCTATCACAAGTTAGTGAGGTTTCCTTCTTTGGAAGATGACGAAGATGAGAGTTTCCTATCCACTAAAGAGTTGAAGAAACTTTTAGCGGACGAAGCTCAATTGTTCGGTTTGTTTGCATCATTGTCGGTGGAGAGTAAAGTTGAGCTCGATGTGTTTCCAGTGGTGTGTGATTTTCCAGAAGTGTTTCCGGAGGATATTACGGATGTACCGTCGGAAAGAGAAGTTGAGTTTTCTATTGATCTAGTTCCGGGTACTAGACCGGTTTCGATGGCACCGTATCGTATGTCGGCATCGGAGTTGGTAGAATTGAAGAAGCAATTGAATGACTTGTTGGACAAGAGATTTGTAAGGCCAAGTGTTTCTCCTTGGGGTGCTCCGGTATTGTTGGTAAAGAAGAAGGATGGGAGTATGCGGTTATGCATTGATTATCGACAATTGAACAAGGTGACAATTAAGAACAAGTATCCGCTTCCAAGGATCGATGATTTGATGGACCAATTGGTTGGTGCGCGTGTTTTTAGCAAGATTGATTTGAGATCGGGATATCACCAGATTCGTGTGAAAGAAGAGGATATTCAAAAGACGGCCTTTAGGACACGGTATGGCCATTACGAATATTCCGTGATGTCATTCGGGGTTTCTAATGCGCCGAGTGTGTTTATGGAATACATGAATCGTATTTTTCATGAACAGTTGGATCGTTTTGTGGTTGTGTTCATCGACGATATTTTGATTTACTCTAAGTCTCAAGAGGAACATGAAGAGCATTTGAGGATTGTGTTACAAATTTTGAAAGAGAAACAATTGTATGCTAAGTTGTCGAAATGCGAATTTTGGTTGTCAGAAGTAAGTTTTCTTGGACATGTTATTTCCGGTAGTGGTATTAGTGTTGATCCATCCAAGATTGATGCGGTGATGCAATGGGAGGCTCCTAGATCGGTTACGGAGATTCGAAGCTTTTTAGGCTTGGCGGGTTATTATCGGAGGTTTATTGAGGGATTTTCGAAGTTGGCACTTCCGTTAACGCAATTGACTTGTAAAGGAAAGGCTTTCATTTGGGATATTCATTGTGAAGAGAGTTTCAATGAGCTAAAAAGAAGATTGACAACGGCTCCGATCTTGATTTTTCCAAATCCGACGGAACCATTTGTGGTGTATTGTGATGCTTCATTGGTTGGTTTAGGTGGTGTTTTGATGCAAGATGGAAAAGTTGTGGCTTATGCTTTTAGACAATTGAGAGTGCATGAAAAGAATTATCCTACACATGACTTGGAGTTAGCGGCCGTGGTGTTTGTTTTGAAAATTTGGAGGCACTATCTTTATGGTGCAAGATTTGAAGTTTTTAGTGATCACAAGAGCTTGAAATATTTATTTGATCAAAAAGAATTGAACATGAGACAAAGAAGGTGGTTAGAGCTTTTGAAGGATTATGATTTTGGTTTGAATTACCATCCGGGTAAGGAAAACGTGGTGGCCGATGCTTTGAGTCGGAAATCGTTACATATGTCCGCATTGATGATGAGAGAATGGGAACTTTTACAGAATTTTAGAGACTTGAGTTTGGTTTGTGAAATGATGCCGAGAAGTGGCGACTTGGTATGCTACATGTTACGAATGATTTTCTTGCAACCGTATGTGAAAAGCAAAAGTTGGATTTGAAGTTCGTTGATTTGATGATGAATGAGAATGAGGATTTCAAGGTTGATAATTTTGGAGTTTTGAGATTCTGTGGTCGTATTTGTATACCCGATGATGCGGAGTTGAAAAAGATGATATTGGAAGAAGGACACCGAAGTAACTTAAGTATTCATCCGGGAGCGAATAAAATGTATCAAGATTTGAAGAAAATATTTTGGTGGTCCGGATTAAAGAGGGATGTAGCTCAATTTGTGTATGCGTGCTTAACTTGTCAAAAGTCTAAGGTGGAACATCAAAAGCCTAGTGCATTGATGCAACCGTTGGACATTCCGGAGTGGAAATGGGATAGTATATCGATGGATTTTGTTACGGGATTGCCGAATACGCAAAGAGGTCATAATGCTATTTGGGTAATCGTTGATAGGCTTACTAAATCTGCTCACTTTATTCCGATTGATATTAGTTATCCTTTGGAGAAGTTAGCCGAGATTTATGTTCTTGTGGTTGTGAAGTTACATGGAGTTCCTAAGAGTATTGTATCGGATAGAGATCCTAGATTTACATCGAGGTTTTGGGAGAGTTTACAAAAGGCTTTGGGTTCTAAGCTAAGATTGAGTTCGGCTTATCATCCACAAACGGATGGTTAAACCGAGAGGACAATTCAATCGTTGGAGGATTTGTTGCGTGCTTGTGTGCTCGAGCAAGGTGGTGCTTGGGATAGTTATTTGGCATTGATTGAGTTCACCTACAATAACAGTTTTCATTCAAGTATAAGTATGGCACCATTTGAGGCTTTGTATGGTCGGAGATGTCGAACACCTTTGTGATGGCATGAAACCGGTGAGAGGACGTTAGTTGGACCGGAGATGGTACAATAAACGACGGAGAAAGTGAAGTTTATTCGGGAGAAGATGAAAGTTTCTCAAAGTAGACAAAAGAGCTATCATGACAAGAGGAGGAAGGATCTTGAGTTTCAAGAAAGCGACCATGTGTTTTTGAGAGTTACGCCGGTTACGGGTGTGGGTCGTGCTTTGAAGTCGAAGAAGTTGACTTCTCGTTTTATTGGTCCGTATCAGATTTCTGCGCAAGTTGGTGATGTGGCTTATCGTGTGGCGTTGCCTCCGAATCTTTCGAATTTGCATGATGTATTCCATGTTTCGCAACTTCGGAAGTATGTTCCGGATCCGTCACATGTTATTCCTATGGACGAGGTTGAAGTGAGAGATAACCTTACGGTGGAAGCTTTACCGATTAGGATTTTGGACTGTGAAGTTAAGAAGCTAAGAGGCAAGGATATTGCGCTTGTGAAAGTAGCGTGGGGAGGCGCTGCGGAAGGCAATATGACCTGGGAACTAGAGAGCGGGATGCGAGAGTCGTATCCAGAGTTGTTTGAATCAGGTAATATTTTCGAGGACGAAAATTTCTAAAGTGGGGGAGAGTTGTAACGCCCCGATTCCGATTTTTCCCATTTTGTTGAGTGTTTTATTTAAATTGAGTGATAAATTATTTTATCTGTGAAATTGGTGTGTTAATATGTTATGTTGGCATGTTATGATATTTTACCATTTTTTAGAGTTTTCGGGGAAAATTAGAATGGAGGGTATTTTAGACATTTCTCAATTAATGTTAAGTTAGAAATTTAGTAGAAATAGAATTGTGTGAGAAAATGAATTAATTGAAGTTGAGTAGAAAATAAGAAAAGAAAATGAGAAAAAAGAAAGTAGGAAAAGAAATAGAAAAGAAAAAGAGATAAGAAGAAGAAATAAGAGAGAAAGAGAAAGAAAAGAAAAACAGAAAGAGAAAGAAAAGAAAAACAGAGAGAGAAAGAAGAGAAAGAACGAGGAAGAAGAGAAAAGAGGGGAAAACTTGGAAAAACCTAGAAAACCATCAAGAACAATCATCTAGCAAGCTTGGAATCCGGGTAAGGGTGTGAAATCTTATTATCTCATCAATGTATATCATTATGTATGATTGTGTTGTTGTTGTGGTTGATTTTTATGAGTTTTTGTATAAACCCTAAATGTAGAAAATGTTGTGAATGATGATCAAAACATGATTTTGTATGCATAAATGTGTTGTTGATGTTGTTTGAGGTTTGGGTACTGATATGGGTGTTATCTATTTGGTGTAAAAATGAGTTTGGAGTTGGGATACTTGTTAGTATGTTCCCATAAGTGTTGATTGAGTTTTGGGGTGTGAATAAATTGATAAAAATTATGTTTCAAAATATTTCAAAAATTAAAAATGTGTTGGATGGCTTTTTAATGGTGAAAATATGGTAGTATTTTGAATTCTGAGAACACAACTTTTTACGGAATCGAAATCGGAGGTCCGGAAGACATTTAACGATCGAAAACTGATTTTTCAGCAAAATCTGCACCTCGTGCGCTAACCTCTGCAACTGCGCGTCGACTCATGAATTCATGCGCTGACCCGGGCGAAATTCCCAGGTTCATGCGTCGACCTCCAAGCTTCATGCGTCGGCGCATGGTCACAGAATTTCCAAAATGTCTGATTTTGTTTTCTTTATAACTTTTGAACCGTAAGTCCGTTTTGACCCCCGTTTGAAGCGTTGGAAAGCTAATGAAAATTTCTTTCTATTAAAAATGGTTTGGAGGGTAAAAGGTGATTTAATTAATTCGTGTATTTAGAAAATAGTCGGGTTATCGGGTTTTTATCGCGTGCAGTGTGTGCGATTAATGTGTATCATGCTATATGCTTTTGATATGTAATGTATAGCTTGTGTGCTATTGTATGGCGTGAATATATGTGATAAAATGTTGTGCATGATTGATACGCATTGGCGATGGATGTATGATATTTGAATGTGTGTTTTGGAAGTGAATCATACAATAGTGCATTGATGTGAATGTATATAGATTGTATGTGATTGTATGAGATGAATGCATGAATATATTGTGAATATGTATGCATTTCAAGAATGTCTTGAGTCATTTTGCATGTGAAGCATAATGGTGTGCATTCTTGTGTTGTGTGATTCTAATGAGAATCCGCTGTAACGTCGTGTGCCCGTGTGGGGTGTGAGCGACGGTTTGGTTCCAGAGGGAATCCGCTATAACGTCGTGTGCCCATGTGGGGTATGAGCGATGATTATAGACGATCGTGTGCCCGTGTGGGGTGTGAGCGATCGGGTCGTGTGCCCGTGTGGGGTGTGAGCGATCCATAAACATTGTGTGCCCATGTGGGGTGTGAGCAATGGGTGAACATCATATGCCCGACGGGGAGTTACATTGGTAACGAGCGATGGTTCCAATAAGTTCCTGAGTGAACTTGAGATGATTGAGTCGGTACCGCATTGCATTTGCATAGAGTCGTGAGTCGGTCTCTATGATTTGCATTTATCATCTTTATATGGTGCATTGATGAATAAACATGAATATGTATGTTTATGTGGAATGATAAGAATTGTGAAGGTGTGCATGATGAAATGCTTGGATTTGTATATGTATACATTGTAATGTATATGGGCGAATTATGATGAATTGTGGTGAGAATGTGGAATATGTGTATTTTTATGCTAAGATATATAATTATATGCATTGTTATTATGATAATATTTCTCACCCTTCTGCTGTTTTATGATGCTCTATGAGGCATTGCAGAGTAGGTATGCTGGTGGTCTTTTGTGAAGCGTGTCTTCATTCTTTTGGTCGGTCGGCTCTGATATGTAGCACCGGGTAGCTAGGATGTATATGATTCTTTTGTGATACATTGTACATGTATCTTGTTGATGAATGTTTATGTAAACATGATGTATGTTGGTGGATAATACTTGATGATGTATATATATGTTATATATTATTCAATGTTTAGATTTTCCGCTTTTATTCTAAATATTGAGATGTGGGTGTAAGGACTAAGTTCCTCTGTTGCAAAGTTACCCCACTGTTGTATATCAATATTGAGCAGGTGTTGAATGTTTTAATTTCATGTATAATGTGACATACCTCTTTTATACTATGTTTAAAATTATACTCTGACGAAATTTTTAATATGTGCCTAACTGATTATTTGATTATTTGGGTGTATAGAAAGGGGGTGTTACACCAGTGATTAAAAGGAATGACGCTCTTAGAGTGTATTGACTTTAGAGATTTAAATGCTACCACTCCAAAAGACGAATACCCAATGCTAGTAGCAGAAATGCTAGTTGATTAAGCAGCTGGTTTTGAGTATTTAAGTCTTCTAGATGGTTATTCTGGTTATAACTAAATTTTTATTTCAGACAAAGATGTGTTTAAAACGGTGTTTAAATGCCCTAGGGACATAAGCTTGTATGAGTGGCTGGTGATATCCTTTGGCATGAAAAATGTTGGTGTGACCTACTAGAGGGTAATAAAGTCTATGTTTCTTGACTTTATTGAAATGTTTGTGTAGGTTTATATAGATGACATAATCATCAAATCATCATCAGAAAATGGTCACTTATACCACCTTCGACAGTCCTTTGAAAGGATAAGGCAATATGGACTTAAGATAAATCCATTAAAGTGTGCTTTTTGTGTCCATACAGGCGATTTTCTAGGCTTCGTGGTCCATAAGAAAGGCATCAAAATATACTTGATTAAAGTGAAGGCCATACTTAACATAAAGCCTCCGACGAATAAAAAGCAACTATGGTCTCTACTTGGGGAAATAAAATTTCTAAGAATATTTATATTAAATCTAAGTGGCAAGACGAAGGTTTTTACGCCATTGTTGTATCTGAAGAAAGTGGCAGAATTTAGATGGGAACCAGAACATCAAAAATCATTTGATGACATCAAGACGTACTTGTCGGAGCCTCCTAAATTGTTACCCCCCATGAGAGACAAAATTATGAAATTGTACATTTCTGCATCGGATTCGACAATAAGAAATATATTGGCCCATGAAGATTATGATGGCGTCGAAAGGTCCATATATTATCTTAGTCGAGTATTGAACAATGCATAAATTAGGTATAGCTTAATAGAGAAGTTATGTCTTCCTTATATTTCTCTTGTATGAAATTAAAGTATTATATTAAATCAACAGATGTGTTTGTTTATTCGCATTTTGTTATTATCAAACATATGCTATCGAAACCAATTCTACATAGTAAAATTGGAAAATAGGCCTTGGCCTTAACTGAGTATTCTTTGACATACGGGCCGTTAAAGGCTATAAAAGGAATGAGTGTCACTGATTTTATAGAAGATCACACAATAATGGAAGTAATGAAAAATTATGTCGAGCGATCAACATGGAAGGTGTACTTTGACAATTCTAGCCACACTAAAGGAACTGACATTGGAATTCTAATTATTTTCCCCAACGAATCCTAACTAAGTACAAATTCAAAATCAATGGTTGTTGCTCTAACAACGAGGCTGAGTATGTAGCTTTAATAACATACCTTACTATCCTGTTAGACCTGGGGGCAATAAGAGTTGAAATCAAAGGAGAATTAGCATTAGTGGTGAAGCAGTTGACAAAAGAATACAGGTGCATCAATAAGAATTTAGTAATGTATTTTGTCAAGGCAAATTCATTGCTGAGAAAAGAGGAAATATGAAAGTTTGTCTGGTCATGCGCTTAGCGCTTGTCTGAGTGATAAGCTTAATGTAAAAATAAAGTATATTAATTCTCAAAGTACTAAGGAAATCACACGCACACACACACACAAAAAGCTTTTAAAACCATTTATTTTTTCTAAAATCTCTTAAAAACCTATCAAGACTTGTATGAAATTGATTAAGAAGTTTTTAAATCTAATGGGGATTTTTTACATTACTTAGTCGATTAGAGCAAGGAAAATGACTTTTTAATCGACTAGAAAAACTTTTAGTTAATTAAACCATATAGTCGTATTAGAGTTTTCTTTTATGGATTCGGGTTGCCTCCTTTTGGAGTGCCTTAATCGATTAAATGGTTATTTAATCAATTATATCATTTAATCTGACATATGTACCATTTCCTTTTTTATCTAGATTGTTTCCTTTGTAAAAGAGGTTTCTATTCATTTCATTTTACACTATTTTTAAGACTAAAAATATTTCTATAACTCTTTCCATTCTCTTCTTCTCTATTTTCTATTTTCACTAAAGTTTCCTTAGTGTCTTGAGAGTAAAAAGTCCCTTGTGATAATTTTGGTGTACGGGTGTTGTGTTATTTTGTAATTTTACTCAAGAAGGCGTTTTCTCTTGTGCAATTTATTTGTAAGGGTCATTAGTTTCGTTCTTGAGTGCAACCTATGAAAAATATCTATTTGGTTATTGGATTTAGTTGGTAAAAACTTGATTTGATTCTTTAGCTCAAACTGTGAAAAACTTTGTTTATTTCTTGAGATTATCCTATTAAAATCTCTATTTGGTTCATGAGCTTTGCCTTTTAAAAGTTCAGTTTGGTTTGGAGATCATCCTATGTAAAATCTCTCGTTTGTTCGTAGAGCTTAAGACATATGTTAGTGGAATTTTGTGCAATCTTTCTAACTCTAGTGCAATCTCTCAAACAAAGTGGTAAGTCAAATCTGTATAAATCTGTGGTGCAATCTCTATAACTCTATCTCTTTATTTTATTTTTGTCATTTATTTTTTTCCTCTCTAATTAATTTTTTTCTCTCTTCTTCACTGCTTTACCCCTGTTAGACTAATATAAACCAATTTCTAAATAAAAGATTTTGAAATATTTTATATTTATGAATATCACAATTCACCCCCTTCTCGTGTTTGGAGTCACCTGGTTAACACATATTTTAACGGATCTAATGCCTTATGTTAGATATTTAAGATTACCCAATTTTTTTCATTGTCATGACACACCATAAGCATAATGGTTGGTGGTGGCATTGTTTTACATGCGAGGTCCAACTCTAGATTGGTTTCAATGAATGTATCATAATGCACAACTTAACTTTTAGGTCGCACTATTGCATGCGCTATAAGATCGTTTCGCACCATCACATTATGAAGATCCAAAAGATACATTGTTTAAAATTACTCAAAAGGGTTGGTTAAAGATTACCTAACAGAATTTTAGACATTAGTGAATCGTATTATGGGTTTACCTCTATGTTTCCTGATAAGTTGTTTCATTTTGGGATTAACATCAAGTGTTCTTCGTGAAGTCCATGTGCTAAAACCTCTTTCTTTTATTCAAGTTGCTATTTTTACTACTACAACATACACATTCGGTAACATAATACTACTACGGTTATGCTTTTCATCGTTGTAATATCACAAACTGGATGTGCCTGATGCTTATTTATTTTTTTGAAAGTTATTTAATCAATGTTGAGATAAACAATTGTGTTGATAAAGTAAGTGTTACAAGGTTCGAATCCCAGCAACTACATTTTTTCCACTTTTCCTATTACAAAGAGCGTGTGTCACTTAAATTCATAAATAAATAAAAATTTGAAAATTATTTAACCACGGTTTTAATATTCAACTATTGTAATATGAGTTGTACAACCTTTGCTCTTCCCGAAAGAGAGAAGCGAATACAATGATGATTGAATTTTTTCTTCATTTCTCAAGATGGCCACAAGTCATTCAAGAATATCGGCCATTAGAAGTAATCATTGAAAGCATTAAATCATCAAATGTTTCATCTTCAACCTCATATACAAATGCACACTTTCATATAATGAATCTCCACTTCTTCAAACTATTCTTCTTAATTTCCTTGCTATAACAACGTGAGTTCTCCATCTCATAATGCTAAGAGAAATAACTCAACAGAAGTCACTATTGAGAACCAAACAACCACCACAGTACAACACCATCAGCAGACAACCGAGGAGGTCCAGCCATCTTCCTCGACTGCTGTCAGGGATCCGCTGAGGGTGAGGAAGGCCAAAAAGAAGAATAAGAGAAAGGTGTCGAGGAAGACTTTTTACTACGACTCAGACGATGGTAGTTAGGAGCGAGTCAAAGATTGGAAAGATTTATGTAGTGTTAGGGGATATTGTTCTGATCTTGACAAAATAGTGTAATGAAAAAAATATGTTTTATGTACTCTTCCCTTGCGGGCTTCTTAATAGAATTTCTCTATTTTTGTTTTATATACTCTTTCCTCTTTACAAATAAAATAGTACACGACCAACAAAAATAACAACAACAACAACAGTAATGAATAATAACAATAACAACATTAAATAACTCTCTCACCATTAAGTTCATAAATAAATAAAACATTGAAAGTTATTTAAGCACAATTTTACTACACAACCTTTGTAAAATTTGAAAATTGTATCACGGTTTTTCTTTGCCAACTGTGACGAAAAGTGATATTTTTTAGTATATAAGCGAAAGTATCTATCGTTCAGTACATAACAATTGTTTCTCTCAACAGAAAACCCTAACATATTTCACTCTTCTCTCTCTCATAACATAACCCTAACATCCATGTCACTCTTTAAACATACTTCAACCTTCATATTTGTCTTCACCAATCACTACGTTGAGTTTTGAGGTTTGTTCATTAAACTTATGCTTCGATTTTGTTTACGTTTCTTGTTAAAAATGGGTTCTCATTTTTTACATTTGGTGAATTATCTCATTTTTTCAAATTCGTCTTCACCACCTTAACAAAGCGTATACTTTGGCTATGGTACATATGGTTTATGTTACTATGAAGAAAATATACTAGAAGTATGAAGCTATTGTGTAAACTTCATTCTCCTTGTACTTCTTCTTCATAGCATCATAAACTAGATGTACTTCATGATATCTTCCAGTTCCATGATTAGTTTCAAAAAAGGTGCGTTCTTGAAACATTTTATTATATATTGTGTTGTGGTATGTTGTTGTTGTATGTTGTTGTTGATTAATGTTCTCAGAACTTCTTAATTTGTTTTTGTTTTTGTTTATTATATCTTGCATTCTTGAATCTTATTTTTTAATTTGTTGTATATTGTTGAGTTGTTGATAAATGTTGTTGTATGTTGATGTTATTGATTAATGTTTTCAGAAGAAGAACAAAACATTGCTAAGTCATAAGAAATAAGTTTCTTGTGACTTAGCAATGTTTTGTTCTTTAAATTCTTATGCTGTAGGTTGCACAGTAGATGAAGTTGAGTTTATTATATGCTATGTAGATTGTTTGTTTCACTAACCCTTCACTGAAAATACATTTCATTTAAATTGACATAGAAACTTATAATCTGAAAATTAAGTTGTATTTGAAAACCAACTTATATCAATCAATGTTTTCCGAATTGCATCCGTCTCACCATTTATCTCACACTGTTTAACATTTAGAATGTGGTTCAATGATCTGATTCCTTCATTACATCCATATCTTCTCTTATAGTTTAATTTGAATAACAATAATTTATTGATATTATTCAAATTAAACTAGAATAAAAGGAATCAATGTCATGAAGGACTTAGACCATTGAACCACATTCTATATGTTAAAGAGCGAGAAATGAATGATGAGACGCATGCAATTTGAAAAACATTGGTTTGTTTGAGTTGGTTTTCAAGAATAGTTTAATTTTTAGGTTATATACTTCTTCATCAATTTGAATGGTTGTATGTTGCTGTGAGGTTTATTAAAAAACAAGCAATTTACATATTATATAATAAACTTCGGGTACTTTCAACAACAATTATTTATTTTAACCGTGATGAAATGTTATTTACCTAAGTGTATATACCACAACAGTTGATACAAGTACCGTTGTGGTAGGTAGCGTGCGTTGTAACACCCCATTTTTAATTATTTAATCGTCTGGTTTTATTTTTAATTGTTTGGCCTTGTTTAGGGGGTGTGCCTTTAATAGCAATATGAAGTTTATTATTATTATTATTATTATTATTAGTATTATTTCATATTATTATTATTATGGTTATTATTATCATTACTATTATCATTATTTAGTAAAATAAAAGCTAATTTAATTTATTAGATAATGGGAAAATAGAATTAATGAGGGCAGTTTAGTAATTAGAGATTAATTAGTGGAAATTGGTAAGGGTCTAGCATAATCAGAATTTTAGAGATAGAAAGAGAAAGGCTAAGGAGAGGAAGAACAAGGGTGTGCTAGGGCTAAGATCTTCATCAATTTTCGCAGAAATTAATCAAGGATTCGAGGTAAGGATGGAGAATTGTTTAATATTTGGTGAATTGATCGTATAAGGGTAGTGGGGAGTCCTTAACACCGTAAGAAATTATTTGATTATATGTTGTTGTATGATTGAGGTGTATACTTGTGAATCTATGTTGAAATTCGTGTTGTTGAATTGTCAAATTGTTGATATATTGATGTTGTTGATGCTGTTTGATCTTGACTGTTGTAGACCCTAATTTTGGTACAGTTTAGGGAAAGGAAATTAACTCTAAGACCTGTAATTCTTGATTAGTAATAATAAGTATAAGAGATAAGACGAAAAATATGACCTAAAATCAATGTAGAATTAATTTTAGGACTGGTTTGGAGTGAAAACTAGTGAAATTCGTAGCAGGACATAATCTGGTATGGAGAAAACAGGTTTGCGTAATAGATCTGGCCGTACGCGTATTGGGGAGGGCGTTACGCGTAAGGCTAGGCAGGATGGGAGGCGTTACGCATACGGGAAGGGCACAAGGAAGAATTGACACGGCCCTCTGCCCATACGCGTACGCGTATGAGAGTAGCCGTACGCGTAAGCAGATCTGGAAGTTGGATTTTGGAGGAAAATGGGTCTCTGCCCATACGCGTATGAAGCTGACCAGTACGCGTATGGTGGGGCGAGACAGGACGCCTTACACGTCTGGTACGCGCAGGAAGGGCGAGGGAGCTGGTCATTACGCGTATGACCCAGGTCAATACGCGTATGGACAGCGTGAATGCAGAAATTCCCCGTTTTGCGATTTCTTTCCCGTTTTCGCATCTGAATTGGTTTCTCTTGGATTGATAGGTTGAGGATAGATGCCAGATGTTGAGGGATGTAAGAATGATTATGAAATTAATTAATTTAATAATTTTTTTGGATTAATTAATAATTAAGTGGGTTAGGTGATGTGAAACAATCTTATGGTGTTGGATGATGATAGTGTGTTTGATGGTGTGATCAGGAGGATCGTGAGCATGTAGCTATGTTATAATACATGTGTTTTAATATGCATTCTGTGTCATGCATCTCATGGTGATGGTGGGATGAATCATTGCTCAGGAGGAGTGTATGTGATTCATCCGTACTCCGATATGGAGAATGGTGGGGATAGATCATTGCCAAGTAGAGGTGTATGTGATCTATCCAGGTTCGATTGAATGAACCGTGTTGTTGGTACCACATGCATTGTGTTCGTGTCGTGTCGCATTGCATTTGTTATTTGTTGATTGATGGTGATTGAATGTGACAGTAGGTCGTGGTTGCATGTTGTTGGTTTATGTGAGATACTACTTCTTATATGTATTATTCACCTTTTTATATTGAATTTTGTTCTCACCCCTCTGTTGTTGTTGTGTCTGTGCTTCTTCGGAAGTACAGATAATCCAGTTACTTAGGATGCGTGGATATGCGTGTTGCTTGTTCGAGTCTTAGGAGTGCTCTGATACGTAACACGAGGATATTTTGGGAGATTTTGTTATTTATCAATTTACTTGAGATTTTGTTACGTATCTTTATTCTGTTGAACCTTCCTGGTGAACCACTAGTTGATGTGGAATTTTATTTGTTATTGGCATGTGGCCGTGATTTAATTAAATGAATTATTTCCGCTGTTTTATTTCGATTAATAAAGGGAGTTTCGATGTTGGTTTTACAAATGTGGCATCCAACTTTATTTTGGTGTAAAAACTCTGATTATTTTCATAGAATTTTATGTATTTTTCATAAATGGGAAAGTGGGGTGTTACAATTGGTATCAGAGCAGGTCGGTCCGTCCGGCCAGGTGTAATAGTTGAGTCTGTCCTTAGAATAGGAGTTGATTTGGTGTTCTGACCTTATGTTGATTGTTGAACAGTATGGCAGGAAGGAATGATGCTGCTCTAGCTGCTGCTATGCAAGCCATGACACAAGCTATAGAGAACGCCAATCAGGTTGGAGGTGCTCAGTTTCGTGACTTAGCACAGTTCCAGAGCAACAAGCCGCCTACTTATGAGGGAGGTATCTTGCATCCAGAGGCTGCACAGAAATGGCTGAAGGCGGTGGAGTTGATCTTCAGGACCATGGAATGCAGTGATGCTCAGAAGGTACGGTTTGGTACGCATATGCTGGAAGGAGAGGCTGAGGCTTGGTGGGACAATAGTCGTCAGAGATTGGAAGCTGCAGGTACTGAGATTACTTGGGCTGTGTTTCAAGCTGAGTTTCAGGAAAAGTATTTTCCGGAAGACATTCGTAGTGCAAAAGAGGTTGAATTTTTGGAGCTGAAACAGGGGGATAAGACAGTTGCAGAGTATGCCGCTAAGTTTGAGGAGTTGGTTCAGTATTGTGCTCATTACAATACTGAAGAAGCTATGACTTCGAAGTGTTTGAAGTTTGAGAATGGGCTGCGTCCCGAGATCAAATTGGGCATTGCTTATCAGAAGATAAGAAACTATCCAGAGCTGGTGAGCAGAAGCAGAATTTATGATAATGATAACAGAGCCATAATTTCTCATTACAAGGCTGTGAATGAGAAGAAAGGTAAGCAGAGATTTGAAGGTACTCCTTACAGTGCTCCAGCTGATAAGGGGAAACAGAAAATTGATGGGGGGAAGAAACCAAAGGAGAAAGGAGCAGGTGCTGATGCTCTCAAATGCTTCAGATGTGGTGGTGCGGGTCACCGTGCTAACAACTGTCAGAATGAGATGAAGAAGTGTTTTAAATGTGGCAAAGCAGGTTATGTTATAGCTGATTGCAGAGCCACTATGCCTACTTGTTATAATTGTGGAGAGAAGGGTCACATCAGCACCCACTGTGAGAAGCCGAAGAAGTCTCAGGCGTCTCAAACTGGTGGGAAAGTGTTTGCCTTGGTGGGAGCCCAATCCACTGAGGAGGAGCGTTCCGTCAAAGGTACTTGCTTTATTAATGATGTTCCTTTGATTGCTATCATTGACACGGGTGCAACGCACTCGTTTATTTCTGTTGACTATGTGAAGAGATTAAGGATTGTGCCATCTACTCTAGAGCAGAGGATGACGATTGAAACTCCATCTATTGGTTCCGTGATTACTTCTTTAGTGTGTTTGAAGTGTCCGCTGACCATGTTTGGTAGAGATTTCAGAGTGGACTTGATTTGTTTGCCACTCGGTAATCTTGATGTTATTTTGGGGATGAACTGGTTGGAGTTCAACCGGGTTTATATTGATTGCTTCAGGAAGACGTTACTGTTTCTTACTCCTGAAGAGGAAGCATTAGCAGATTCGCTATCCAGCAGGGAGTTGAGGGCGTTGTTGGAGGATGAAGCGAAGATGTTTGTGGTGTTTGCCTCGTTATCTGTTGAAAGCAAGACTTCAGTTAATGAATTACCAGTAGTGAATGAATTTCCTGAAGTGTTTCCAGATGACATCACAGAATTACCTTCGACAAGGGAAGTTGAATTCACTATTGATCTTGTACCGGGTACCAGACCTATCTCTATGGCACCGTACAGGATGTCTGCATCAGAATTGGCAGAGTTGAAATCTCAGGTCGAAGAATTGCTCGATAAGAAGTTTATTAGACCAAGTGTGTCGCCGTGGGGAGCTCCAGTGTTGTTGGTGAAAAAGAAGGATGGTAGTATGCGTCTGTGCATTGATTACCGTCAATTGAATAAAGTGACCATTAAGAATAAGTATCCACTTCCGAGGATTGGCGACTTAATGGATCAGCTGGTAGGAGCTCGTGTTTTCAGCAAAATTGATCTGAGGCCGGGTTACCATCAGATCATAGTAAAGGAAGGTGATATTCAGAAGACTGCCTTCAGAACTCGCTACGGACATTACGAATATGCAGTGATGCCTTTCAGAGTGTCTAATGCGTCGGGTGTATTTATGGAATATATGAATCGTATTTTCCATTCTTATCTGGATCAGTTTATTGTGGTATTTATTAATGATATACTGATTTATTCTAAGTCTGACGAAGAGCATGCAGGTCACTTGAGAATTGCATTGCAGGTGTTGAAAGATAATAAACTGTTTGCAAAGTTCTCGAAGTGTGAATTTTGGTTGAAGACTGTGAGTTTCTTGGGTCATGTGATTTCTGGTGATGGTATAGCGGTGGATCCCTCTAAAGTAAGTGCAGTACTTCAGTGGGAAACTCCAAAGACCGCAACGGAGATTAGAAGCTTTTTAGGTTTGACAGGTTACTATAGAAGATTCATTTAAGGGTTTTCTAAATTGGCGTTGCCATTGACTCAGTTGACCAGGAAGAATCAAGCTTTTGTCTGGGATGCTGCCTGTGAGGAGAGTTTCGAGGAACTGAAGAAGAAATTGACTACATCACCAGTATTAATTTTACCGAGTCCAAATGATTCTTTCGTAGTGTATTGTGATGTGTCTAAGATGGGATTAGGTAGTGTGTTGATGCAATGTGGCAAGGTAGTGGCCTATGCTTCAAGACAGTTGAGGGTGCATGAGAGAAACTATCCTACTCATGATCTGGAATTAGTTGCAGTGGTGTTCGTGTTAAAAATCTGGAGGCATTATTTGTATGGATCGAGATTCGAAGTATTCAGTGATCACAAGAGTCTGGAGTATTTATTCGACCAGAAAGAATTGAATATGAGGCAGAGAAGGTGGTTAGAGTTCTTAAAGGATTATGATTTTAATTTGAGTTACCATCCGGGAAAGGCTAATGTTGTGGCAGATGCTCTGAGTCGGAAGACAATCCACATGTCTGCGTTAATGGTGAAAGAAATGGAATTGATTGAACAGTTCAGAGATTTGAGTATGGTTTATGAAACTACACCGGAAAGTATTAAATTGGGTATGCTGAAGGTGAATAATGACTTTTTGGATGTAATTAAGGAAAATCAGAAACTGGATGTGAAATTAGTGGACTTTATGCCTACAGGAGGAGATGATCCTGATAGTGACTTTAAAGTGGATAATGTTGGTGTGTTGAGATTCCGGGGCAGGATTTGTGTGCCAGATAATGTGGAATTAAAGAAAGCAATCTTAGAAGAAAGTCATCGGAGTAGCTTGAGTATTCATCCAGGAGCTACAAAGATGTACCATGATCTGAAGAAGTTATTTTGGTGGTCCGGTATGAAGAGGGACATAGCTTAGTTTGTTTATGCTTGTTTGACATGTCAGAAGTCAAAAGTAGAGCACCAGAAGCCTTCGGGATTGATGCAACCGTTAGAGATTCCTGAATGGAAATGGGACAGTATTGCGATGGATTTTGTGACTGGCTTGCCGAATACGACAAGGGGCTTTGATGCTATTTGGGTAGTGGTGGATCGACTTACGAAGTCCGCACATTTTATACCAATTAACATCAGTTTTCCATTGTCGAAGCTGGCGAAGATTTATATCAGGATAATTGTGAAGTTACATGGTGTTCCGTCGAGCATAGTGTCGGATAGAGATCCGAGGTTTACTTCAGAATTTTGGAGGAGTCTGCAGGAAGCCTTGGGTTCTAAGTTGAAGTTGAGCTCAGCTTACCATCCACAGACCGATGGTCAGTCAGAGACGACCATTCAGTCATTGGAGGATTTGCTGAGAGCCTGTGTATTGGAAAAAGATGGTGCGTGGGATACTCATTTGCCATTGATTGAGTTCACGTATAATAACAGTCACCACTCTAGCATTGGAATGGCGCCTTTCGAAGCTTTGTATGGTAGGAGGTGTAGAACACCTCTGTGTTGGTATGAAACAGGTGAGAATGTGGTGCTTGGACTAGAAATTGTGCAACTGACGACTAAGACGATTCAAATGATTCGTGAAAAGATGAAGGCGTCTCAGAGTAGGAAGAAAAGTTATCATGATAATCGAAAGAAAGAATTGGAATTCAGTGAAGGGGATCACGTATTCCTGAGAGTTAACCTAGTGACCGGTGTGGGGCATGCATTAAAATCGAGGAAGTTAGATCCTAAGTTTATTGGACCGTATCAGATCTTGTAGAGGGTTGGTGCAGTTGCTTACAGGGTGGCGTTGCCACCGGAACTTTCGAACTTGCATGATGTGTTTCACGTGTCGCAACTTCGGAAGTATGTTTCAGATCCGTCTCATGTTATTCAGAGGGATGAAGTACAAATCAGGGAGAATCTTACAGTAGAGACGATGCCTTTAAGGATTGAGGATCATAAGATGAAGCAACTCAGAGGAAAGGAGATACCTCTGGTGAGAGTAGCTTGGGGGGGGGGAGCTGCTGGCGGAAGTGTGACCTAGGAATTGGAGAACAGGATGCGGGAATCGTATCCAGAACTGTTTCCATCAGGTAGATTTTCGAGGACGAAAATAATTTAAGTGGGGGAGAGTTGTAACACCCCATTTTTAATTATTTAATCGTCTGGTTTTATTTTTAATTGTTTGGCCTTGTTTAAGGGGGTGTCCTTTAATAGCAATATGAAGTTTATTATTATTATTATTATTATTATTAATAGTATTATTTCATATTATTATTATTATGGTTATTATTATCATTACTATTATCATTATTTAGTAAAATAAAAGCTGATTTAATTTATTAGATAATGGGAAAATAGAATTAATGAGGGCAGTTTAGTAATTAGAGATTAATTAGTGGAAATTGGTAAGGGTCTAGCATAATCAGAATTTTAGAGATAGAAAGAGAAAGGCTAAGGAGAGGAAGAACAAGGATATGCTAGGGCTAAGATCTTCATCAATTTTCGCAGAAATTAATCAAGGATTCGAGGTAAGGGGGGAGAATTGTTTAATATTTGGTGAATTGATCGTATAAGGGTAGTGGGGAGTCCTTAACCCCGTAAGAAATTATTTGATTATATGTTGTTGTATGATTGAGGTGTATACTTGTGAATCTATGTTGAAATTCGTGTTGTTGAACTGTCGAATTGTTGATATATTGATGTTGTTGATGTTGTTTGATCTTGACTGTTGTAGACCCTAATTTTGGTACGGTTTAGGGAGAGGAAATTAACTCTAAGACCTGTAATTCTTGATTACTAATAATAAATATAAGAGATAAGACGAAAAATAGGACCTAAAATCAATGTAGAATCAATTTTAGGACTGGTTTGGAGTGAAAACTAGTGAAATTCGTAGGAGAACATAATTTGGTGTGGAGAAAACAGGTTTGCGTAATAGATCTGGCCGTATGCGTATTGGGGAAGGCATTACGCGTAAGGCTAGGCAGGATGGGAGGCGTTACGCGTACGGGAAGGGCACAAGAAAGAATTGACACGACCCTCTGCCCATACGCATAAGGGTACACGTATGGTGGCAAGGCAATACGCGTATGAGAGTAGCCGTATGCATAAGCAGATCTGGAAGTTGGATTTTGGAGGAAAAATGGGTCTCTGCCCATACGCGTATGAAGCTGGTCAGTACGCGTATGGTGGGGCGAGACAGGACGCCTTACGCGTCTGGTACGCCTAGGAAGGGCGAGGGAGCTGGTCATTACGCGTATGACCCAGGTCAATACGCGCATGGACAACGTGAATGCAGAAATTCCCCGTTTTGCGATTTCTTTCCCGTTTTCGCATTGGAATTGGTTTCTCTTGGATTGATAGGTTGAGGATAGATGCCAGATGTTGAGGGATGTAAGAATGATTATGAAATTAATTAATTTAATAATTTTTTTGGATTAATTAATAATTAAGTGGGTTAGGTGATGTGAAACAATCTTATGGTGTTGGATGATGATAGTGTGTTTGATGGTGTGATCAGGAGGATCGTGAGCATGTATCTATGTTATAATACATGTGTTTTAATATGCATTCTGTGTCATGCATCTCATGGTGATGGTGGGATGAATCATTGCTCAGGAGGAGTGTATGTGACTCATCCGTACTCCGATATGGAGAATGGTGGGGATAGATCATTGCCAAGTAGAGGTGTATGTGATCTATCCGGGTTTGATTGAATGAACCGTGTTGTTGGTACCACATGCATTATGTCTGTGTCGTGTCGCATTGCATTTGTTATTTGTTGATTGATGGTGATTGAATGTGACAGTAGGTCGTGGTTGCATGTTGTTGGTTTATGTGAGATACTACTTCTTATATGTATTATTCACCTTTTTATATTGAATGTAGTTCTCACCCCTCTGTTGTTGTTGTGTCTGTGCTTCTTCGGAAGTACAGATAATTCAGGTACTTAGGATGCGTGGATATGCGTGTTGCTTGTTTGAGTCTTAGGAGTGCTCTGATACGTAACACGGAGATATTTTGGGAGATTTTGTTATTTATCAATTTACTTGAGATTTTGTTATGTATCTTTATTCTATTGAACCTCCTAGTTAACCACTAGTTGATGTGGAATTTTATTTGTTGTTGGCATGTGGCCGTGATTTAATTAAATGAATTATTTCCGCTGTTTTATTTCGATTAATAAAAGGAGTTTCGATGTTGGTTTTGCAAATGTGGCATCCTACTTTATTTTGGTGTAAAAACTCTGATTATTTTCATAGAATTTTATGTATTTTTCATAAATGGGAAAGTGGGGTGTTACATGCGTCCTGCCTTATTATCATGGTATTGCGATCGTGGTAGAAATCATCATTCATACAATCACCGCTTACCTCACAATGGTTGGTCAGACGTTGTGGTATCTCTTTTCCAACCATTGTGGTATGACTTTTTCGTAGTAGTGTTTGGCTCGGTTACAAGAAGAAAAACTCAATGACATTTGTCATTTCTCTAGGACCAAAGGTATTATTCCTACACCTAATACTACTATTAATAAATCACCCTCCTCCGCCGATACAACAACACCTAACTTTCCTTATTTTAAACGCCTTACACCTTTTGAGATGTCTATCCACTGTGAGAATGGGCTTTGTTTGAACTGAAATGAGAAATTCATCCCGGGTAAAAAATGTACGTCAAAATTCTTTATACTTATTATGGAAGATGATGATGCTCAGAAGGAGGGTTTGTTCTTAGAACCCACTGAGCCCGGAACCTAACTTGATGGTTGCATATCTACCTATAACTTTGTTGTTTTAGTTGATGAAGGGGTAATACCCATAACTTTATTTAAGAGCAAATGGTTAAATCCCTCAGTTTCAAAGCACAGGTTATTCCCTTAGGGTAATGGTTGGTAATGGTAATGTAATTGAGTTCCACCAAGTGTGGCCACAAGTCAAAGTTCATATTCAGTTTCACACTTTCACCATTGATTTACATGTGTTGCCTCTAAGTGAAGTTGATATTGTGTTAGAGGTTCATTGGATGAATTCCCTTAGTCCCATATCGACAAATAATAATGACCTTACCATGAAGTTTCTTATAAATGGTTAAATGATAGAATTGAAAGGAGACTGAGATGGTGGACTTCGCTTAATCACAACCCATCAAGTACGCCTTCTGTTTCACAATAATGGAGTCAGTGTCTTTTTCCAAACTCATGTTTTTGTCTTTTGAGCCCCTTTCATCCCAAAATATAAACCCTAACCTTCACAACTTACTGAACAAATACGAGTCACTCTTTCATCAACCAATCAATCTTTCACCAATTCTTAAAACTAACCACTATATGCACCTACTTCCACATGCCCAACCAATTAATTTTTGACCATACCTCTATCCTTATTTTAAAAAATAGGAAATTGAGAAACAAATAAATTTTATGTTGACCAATGGTGTGATACGACCAAGTACCAGTCCATTTTAATTATTCATTCCCCTAGTTAAAAAGAAAGATGGCTCCTAGGGATTCTGTATGGATTATCTATAAATTGAATTCAACCACCATTAAGGAGCGGTTTCCAATCCCAACGATGGATGAGTTCCTAGACGAATTGGGAGGCGCAACCTAGTTCACAAATCTGAATTAGTTGCATGGGTATTGTTCTGGACTGGACCAATGGCTAGAATTGGCCCAATCCGCCTCTGCTCCAGAGCGGCCCAAATTGCCTAAGTCCAATCCACGGAGGGGCAAAAGTTACCTTTCTGCCCCTCCAACCGAGCAAGGAATACAACGTTCATCCCCGAAATTGCTGCCCGTTACGCACGGCTTCATTATTCCCCGAACAGCTGTGGGCAGGTGCCCGAAACTATGCTTATGCCCGACATAACGGCTAGTTTTGGACACCCTGCCCGACATAACGGCTAGTTTGGGTAGTTACCTATTCTTTGGGGAAAACGGTTATTTCGCCCCGAAAATAGGACCGTTGGCCACGCGTTGGGGGCTTTATATAAACCTTCTCGCTTGAGAGGGTCAGGTATCCAATATTCACCCTAAGAATTCATTTTTGTACTTGCCCCTTTTCTCTGGCCTTTACTTACTTGAGCGTCGGAGTGCCTTGCAGGTACACCCCCTCCTCCTCTCTACACGACCAGCATCCCTGACGCACTTGGCGGCCTGATTCTACACGATCTGATCTAGCCTTCACGATCAGTGGCGCCGTCTGTGGGAAACTTTGTTCTCCCCTTCTTTCTTTAAACCGAAGATCAAAACAACTTTCGAACATCATCACGATCATGGCCTCCCAAGATCGCACCCAGGATGTTCTTCATTCCACCATTCTCCCCGTCAACAAATCTGACGTTGACGGCCAGTCATCTCTCCTCTGAGATGCCCGTTTCCTTAGGGATGGAGCCACCGCTTCTCCTTCCCCAACTCCCACTGATCGCCACAACGATCAACCGTCTCTTGACCTCCAGCCCATTCCTGTTCCGCCCAGCGCCGACCCGGCCGTGGCAGCCCTCCTGGAGGCCCTCAACAAAACCAACACCCTAATCCTATAGTAAAACGAGAGGATCGTGGCACTGGAAGAGTCTTGCCGTCCAAGATCCCCTCCTGCGCGGAGAAATCAGCGACGATCAAGAAGCCCGCAGCCCTGGAGAGAAATCGATCGAAGACTGCGCCAAGAGCAAGATCCTCGCGTAGCTCGAAAGCGCGACCAGATCTCCCCGCGTGACCAACACGCTCACGACCCTAAAAGGACTCGAAGGAACGAGGAGTCTCCGATCAAGTCCAAAATACGGACACGCTCACCTTCCCCGCGAAGGAACCGCTCACCTTCTCCTCGAAGGAATCGTTTACCTTCTCCACGAAAGAACCGCCGACGCGAGCAGCCCGTCCGGTCACCATCATACACCAATTCCAGTGACGACGACGAGCCTCGCGACCCGTTGTCCCAGGAGATCCTGGCCACCCGTCTCCCAAAAGTCTTGGAGAAACCCCCGTCACTTGGTACATATGACGGGACCACTGATCCAGACGAGCACATCGAGAATATCGATGCCCTCTTAGACTACCGCGGCGTACGGGGTGCCATCAAATGCAGATTGTTCCCGACCACGCTTCGGAAAGGAGCAATGACATGGTATAAACAACTGCCCGAGGAGTCCATTACCTCGTGGAAGCAGCTCGGCAGGATGTTCTCGTGGCACTTCACAGCATCTCGCCGCCACCCCAAAACTGAGGCCTCCCTCGGAGCCATAATCTAGAGGAAAGACGAACCTCTCCGAGCATACATCGAGAGGTTCAACAAGGAAGCAGTACAGGTCCCGACGACGGACAAAATGAAGAAGTTCCTGCTCGAACAAGGGGTCCTCCCGGACTCCGATTTCGCTAAAGCCATCGGCCTCGCCCCACCGAGGAATTTAGACGCCCTCCTCCTCAAAGCCCAAACTCATATCCAGTACGAGGAGAAGAGTGCGGCCTGCAACGTCCGGGCATCGCGCCGCCAGGAGAATGCCCGGGCCACCAAAGGAGAAGAGGCCTCGACATCTCGTCGGGGCGAACGAAGACACGAGGACCGTCCGAGGGACTCCCGCGACCGCAAGGGACCCTCCGGGCGCTTCCACGATTACACTCCCCTGACTGTTTCCAGGGAAAAGATTCTGTCCGAATGTGCCAATTCGGAGTTCAAACAAGTCGGGGTCCGTTTCCCCAAACAGCTGCCGAACAGACCAAACGTGGATAAGTCGAAGTACTGCCGCTTCCACAAAAGTCACGGCCATACTACAGAGGACTGCATCCACCTAAAGGATGCCATAGAGATACTGATCAGGGACAGGCACCTGAAACAGTTCACAAAGAAGAAGGACACTCCTCGGCAAGACGCCCAGGAGTCCAAGAAGGTCGAGGAAGAGGCACCCTCTTCGGAAGACATCAACGTGCAGGTAGCAATGTCCATATCCCGGCCAGAGGACTTCTACGTCCCAGACGGGCTCAGTGCCCCTGCTTATTTCACGGCCCACAGCCCGTGGGAGACTTTTCCTTCCGCCATGGTCATTTCTGGCGGGGGATTCAACAAAGTCACTATGGGCTCCGTAAAACGGAAGTTCGACCACCTGATCAACACCAGCTGCAATAAAGTAACGACGCTTGATCAGGCCCAGAAGGGCTCCGTCCCAATCTCCTTCTACAAGGAGGAACTCCTCGGCGGATCCCCGAACTCCAGCATACCTCTGCTCGTCAGAGCCCGGATGGCGAACTTCGGCGTTCGCAGGATACTTGTCAACCAGGGCAGCTCGGTCGACATCATGTACTCCCAGCTGTTTTCAACACTTCAGCTGGACAAATCTCACCTCACTCCCTACGTGGGATCCGACTTGCAGGGATTCAACGGGTCCGTAACAAAGCCTTGGGGTTACGTGGAGCTGATCGTGACATTCGGTACAGCTGAGACGACCAGATCCATCAAGGTGCAGTTCCTGGTAATCGACTTCCCGTCGCTTTACCAATGCATTTTCGGAAGACCAACTCTGGCCTTCAACCGTCCACCTGAAGATGAAGTACTACACTTCGAAGGGGAAAGTCGCCACCCTCCACGGTGATATAGAAGCTGCCCGACGGTGTTTCGAAGCTGCCACAAAGGGACTCAACACCATTGCGCCCAAGCCAAAGGCGTCGAGCAAGCCAAAACTGCCAAGCAGCTCCGAGGAAGCCAAGCCTCTGCCCCAGGTCGGCTCTATCGACCTCGACAACCGCTTCCCCGAGGACCATCAGGAGGAACGAGCAACATCGTCCACAACATCCAGCAGCAGCTCCCATCCGATGCGCCCAATTCCGGATGGTGACTTCAAGATAGTTCTGTTCGGCGAAGATCCCCAACGGGGAGTGAAGATCGGATCAGACTTGCCTGACATCGCGAGGAAGCAGCTTAAAGCATGCCTCCGGGAGAACGCTGACCTCTTCGCTTGGAGCGCCGCAGAGATGCCCGATTTGGACCCGTCCACTGCATGTCACCAGCTGACCATTGACCCGACCATTAAAGTCGTAGCACAACGTAGGAGAAAGCAGTCTCTGGAGAAAACGGAGGTTGCTGAAAAAGATGTAAAGGACCTCCTCGAGGCAAAATTAATTTCGGAAGCCAAGTACACCACTTGGTTATCCAACGTTGTATTGGTCAAAAAATCTAATGGAAAGTGGCGTATGTGCGTTGATTATACCGATCTCAATAAGGCATGCCCGAAGGATGCCTACCCCCTCCCCAATATTGATAAACTTGTTGATAATTCCGCTGGTTTTAAACTTTTATCGTTCATGGACACCTACTCGGGCTACAATCAAATCCCAATGGCAATGTCCAACAGAAAATACACGGCCTTCATGACCGAATTAGGGAATTGTTACTACAACGTAATGCCCTTCGGCCTGAAGAATGTCGGAGCAACATACCAACGAATGATGAATAAAGTATTTCGGGGAGAAATAGGCGACATGCTCGAAGTATACATGGACGACATGATCGTAAAGTCCCACGAGGAAACCGATCATACCGCCCACTTGCGAAAGGTCTTCGAACAGGCCAGGAAATACAAAATGCGTTTTAATCCGGAGAAGTGCACGTTCGGTGTCCGGGCAGGAAAATTCCTCGGCTTCTACTTGACGGAACGAGGAATCGAAGCCAACCCCGACAAATGCCGGGCATTCTCCGAATTTCCAATGCCCAAGTCCAAAAAATCCATCCAGTCCCTCAACGGGATGCTCGCGTCACTATCTCGTTTCGTGGCCAAGTCCGCCCAGCATGCCCTACCATTCTTCAAGCTCCTCCGCAAAGAGGCTGCATTCGAATGGACCGAGGAGTGCGACAAGGCCCTTCTCCACCTGAAACGAGCACTTTCAGAGCCACCTGTCCTCTCTCGCCCGGACAATGGCGAAACGTTGTACCTATATCTGGCCGTAGCAACCGAGGCAGTTAGCGTCGCCCTCATCCGCGAGACAACTGACGGGCAGAAGCCCATATATTTCACGAGCAAGGAGAAAGTGGCATTGGCCCTCATCAATGCGCCCAGGAGATTGAGACACTACTTCCTGGCCCACACGATTGTGGTTCGGACAGATCAGCCCATAAAGCAGCTGCTCGGTCGTCCAGACATGGCCGGCAGAATGTTCAAGTGGTCGCTGGAACTATCCGAATTTGACATTCAATACGAAGGCAGAAAGGCCCTCAAGGCCCAAGCTCTGGCCGATTTCGTCGCAGAGATGACATTCGCGGACTCGCCCGCAAGCGAAGCACGCAAATGGACCATCTTCGTCGACGGTGCTTCGAGCTCGGTCGGAAGCGGCGCGGGCATCATACTGGAAAGCGACGAAGGAACCATCGTCGAGGTATCACTCACACTGTCTTTCCCAACCTCTAATAACCAGGTGGAATACGAAGCCTTCCTCGCTGGGCTACGCCTTGCCGAGGACTTGGGCGCACAAGAAGTCGTCATTTGCACGGATTCACAACTCGTGGCCCTCCAGGTCCGGGGAGAATACCAGGCCAAAAACGAAAACTTGACCGAATACTTGGCCCTGGTAAGGAAGGAGATGGCGAAATTCACGACAGTGGAGGTAAAACACGTTCCCCGCGAACATAACGTACGAGCAGACGTGCTGTCCAAACTGGCCAGCACAAAGAAAAAGGGTGGAAACAAATCCGTCATACAGGAAGTACTTCCTCGACCCAACATCAAAAAGGCCTCCCCGACACTCGACGTGCAAGTGATCGGCGACAACAATTATTGGATGACCCCAGTCTACAACTACCTCGCCAAGGACGAACTCTCGTCCGACCCAAAGGAGGCCAGCATAGTCAGGCGAAGAGCCTGCTCTTATGTCCTGGTCGAAGACAAACTATACAAATAGGGATTCTCCATTCCGCTGCTCAAGTGTGTCGAGGAAGAAATGCTCACGCACATCCTGCGCGAAATCCATGAAGGAATCAACGCCCAACATCTCGGCGGAAGGTCCCTTGCTCGAAAGGCCCTCCGAGCAGGATACTACTGGCCGACTATGCAAAACGACGCAAAAGAGCACGTAAAGAAGTGCGATAAATGCCAACGGCACGGAGACATGCATCTAGACCCACCTAACGAGCTCAAGACTATGTCCTCCCCGTGGCCATTCGCCTGGTGGGGCCTAGACATCCTAGGACCCTTCGTGATAGGATCAAGTCAGAACAAGTACCTCATAGTGGGCGTAGATTATTTCACGAAATGGATAGAAGCATAAGCTCTAGCCAAAATAACTGCCCTCAACATCATGCGTTTCTATAAACGAAACATCCTCGCACGTTTCGGTATTCCCCAAGCGATAGTAACGGACAACGGGACGCAGTTCACAGACAAGAAATTCCAGGATTTCGTCGCCCAACTGGGCACGAAGCAACACTTCGCATCCGTCGAACACCCCCAAACAAACGGGCAGGCTGAGGCAGCTAACCGAGTCATCCTTCGAGGCCTCAAGCGAAGGCTAGACGAAACAAAAAAGGCGTGGGTCGAGGAGCTACACAGCGTGCTCTGGGCCTACCGTACAACTCCCCATTCAACGACCGGGGAAACACCTTTCCGTTTAGCATACGGAACCGAGGCTGTGATTCCCATCGAAGTTCACGTGCCCTCTAGGTGGACAGAGTCGCCCCTAGACGAGGAAATGAATGACGAACCTTTAAGGGAAGAGCTCGACCTCGTCGAGGAAATCAGAACCGAGGCACTCTCCGCGAGGCCTCACTAAAACAAAAAATTACCATCAGGCACAACACCAAAGTGATACGACGAGAGTTCAACGTGGGAAGCCTTGTCCTAAGAAGAAACCACAAAGACTCTCGCGAAAGCAAGCTAGCAGCCAATTGGGAGGGACCCTATCGCATCCGGGCAAAAACGGAAAATGGGGCCTACTACCTAGAACATCTCACTGGGGAAGAACTCGCTCGACCATGGAACGCCGAAAAGCTAAAACAATACTACAGCTAAATCCTCGGTTCGACTCGTCGCAACAAAGAACGTCGCCTACCGACCACTATGCGCATCTAGGTACAAGCGTCGCATACGATTAAAGCACAACCCCGCTCAGTAACGAGTCGGGTAGTTGCTCGACAGCGGTCCTCGATCGAGCATCGCCGTCGTCAAAGTACCATGATTGGCAGAACCCCAGCTCGCGATGTGACGTTCACGCCGCGAACTCAGGCCTCAAACGCGACCTGAGCTCCGCTCCCCGGCCAGGACCTTCCCCAGCCGTTCGACCAGTTCCCCACACTGTCGAACAAATCTGCAACGAGCAATCCCCCCATAAATATTCGCACAAGTCAAAAGCTCCCAAACACGGGCATGCATACATTCATAGCAAGCATGCATACAACACTTAGCAAAAATAAACGCAAGTAAAATCATGCAAGCGAAGAAGACAGAAACATAATTAACATAACAGATGGCCACAAGGGCCACGATTGTGCATTATTACATAAAACGGGGCCATGCCCCCAAAAATAAAATTACAAATAATTCAACGGCGCGCAGGCCGGACAAGATACATCAACATCAAAATAACAACACTCCTCATTCATCCGCCTGCTCAGCTAATACCGGCTCAGGTCCCCGGTCCTCCGCGGGCTGGTCCTCAGGCTGGGCCTCGGGGGTATCTAGAACAAGGCCTGCGGGCAAGACGATGCGACCATCCTCAACGCGCGCAAGGTAGTGAGTACCCTTGGTTGAAATCTCAAGCCCAGGATTCACCACCCGCAACTGAGCCACGGCGCTTTCAAAGGATTCCACTGCCATGGCGATACCGTCATCCTCGGCCAGCAGGATGCGGGCAACCAGCTCAGACCTAGTCTTCAACTCTTTGATATCCTCCGGCAGCTTTTTTCTCTGCCGCCAGCTTTGTGACATCCTCTTTCAACCTAGCCGTTTCCTCTTCGGCCTTCTTCCTAGCCTCACGGGCACTCTTAACTTCCTCCTTTAGAGACGCCTCAGAGGCCCGGGCAGCAATAAGTTCGGCCTCAAGCACAGAGTCCCCTTCTGCATAAACGGCCGCCATCTCCAGCATCCTCACAAGGGTAGAAGCATCCTGGGCTACCAGCGCCCTCTTGCTCGGTCGGTCCATGCTCTCCAAGCTGAGAGATTCAGCCCGAGGAACGACCAGGGTGTTGCCCTCAAAAAAATCTCCTATCAAGGATGCACGGGGGGAGCTCAAACTTCCCTTTCTTAGGCGCCCGGGTCAGGTCCACAGCATCTAACGTCCTTGGCCGTTTCGCCCGCCCAGTCAAAGGCAGTGGAGATCCCCGTGGAGCAGGAGAAGGAGAAGAAGAGGTCCCCACTGCAGTTTGAACAAGGGGAGGAGCACGAGAACCAGCAGGCCGGGTCTTAGGAGGAGCCGCTCCAGCTTTACTCCTCGCCATGGCATTCCTCACCACCCGATCGCGAGCTTGAGGCATCTCACCTGCACAAATGAAAAAACGAGCACGTTAGCGACGTGGAAAAGAGATAACACAAACAAAGTCTAAATAACCAAGACTACCGAGCAGCTTCTCGGCATCCGCGGGAGTCTTGCACTCCAGCGATGCCTTAACGTTGATAAATCTACGCTCAACTCTCTGGCTCCCATCCTCCTCGAAGATAGGGTTGCCCTTGCTCGTCCAGCAGCTCGCAAGACTGAAGGAGTTGACCCAGTTCACCAGCTTCTCGTAAGACACGGCGTCCTGCCGCGTAGCTCGCTCGGCTCGAAGACATAAGCGTCAGGCTTCTTGGAGAAATGGTCGGGTGCCCAGCGGATAGGAAACATGTACAACCTCCGCCCAATATACTTTCCCTCCTCGTTGAGCAGCTCATTCCCATGTTCGTCGACCTCTATCTCCCAGACATATGTGCTATCCTAGGCAACCTCAGCCCCCGCTCTTTGAAAGCATACTCGTACATCGTAAAGCGGTCCCCGAAATCCGAGCAGACCCGCTCGTCCAAGGTAGGGAAATGCACTTTCCAATCCTCTTCTGGTCCTACCTCTGTAAAGACGTCCGCCAAAGACTTTGCGAACGTAGAAACATGCTCGAAAGGCTCGGCCACCTCCCACTCCTCCGGACAGAACCCTTCAACGTCTTCCTCCATGACGTCCAATTCTTCTTCCTCTCCGACATCACTCGAGGAGCTCGATGCTGCCGAGCTTGAAGCCGCAGAGCTCAAAGCCGTCGAGCTACTGTTCTCCTCGGAGCCAGTTTCCTCCTCGGACGTGTCTAGAATAACTTCTCTATCTGGCCCCGTCGCCATTTCGATCACCTGAAAAAGCAGAGAAAGAAAGTAAAACAAGTTGGAAATCAGAAAACTTACTTGATTTGGGTAGAAGAAAGAGACCGCTCGATGCTTGGCACGGTGGTCGGATGCTCTGAAGACGGTGACGGGCAAGAACGCAGAAGAGGCGAAGAGAAATCAGAGAGAAAAAGTGCAAAATGGGACAATCTCCCCCCTTTTATACTGAGGGGCACGTGCACACAAGCGCCAGTAGGCAATAATGACTGCCCACTAGCCATCATTACCTATTGACTGCTACACAGGGCTCGAAGCACACGTGGCAACCCAACGTTTCCCATTCTGTCTGACGCTTTATCTCCCCGAATACTGGGCAATAGGGTCACGACCACGAATATCACGGACACAGAGAGCCACGAGCACCTTGAGACGATCATCCTCGTCTTCAAACGACGACTCTATGTTAGCTCCCCGGAGCGACGAGCAGTCCTTAAGTCATCACTCCCATGCTCGGGAGCAACGACTTGGGGGGCTCCTGTTCTGGACTGGACCAATGGCTAGAATTGGCCCAATCCGCCTCTGCTCCAGAGCGGCCCAAATTGCCTAAGTCCAATCCACGGAGGGGCAAAAGTTACCTTTCTGCCCCTCCAACCGGGCAAGGAATACAACGTTCCTCCCCGAAATTGTTGCCCGTTACGCACGACTTCATTATTCCCCGAACAGCTGTGGGCAGGTGCCCGAAACTATGCTTATGCCCGACATAACGGCTAGTTTTGGACACCCTGCCCGACATAACGGCTAGTTTGGGTAGTTACCTATTCTTTGGGGAAAACGGTTATTTCGCCCCGAAAATAAGACCGTTGGCCACGCGTTGGGGGCTCTATATAAACCCTCTCGCTTGAGAGGGTCAGGTATCCAATATTCACCCTAAGAATTCATTCTTGTACTTGCCCCTTTTCTCTGACCTTTACTTACTTGAGCGTCGGAGTGCCTTGCAGGTACACCCCCTCCTCCTCTCTACACGACCAGCATCCCTGACGCACTTGACAGCCTGATTCTACAGGATCTGATCCAGCCTTCACGATCAAATATCATAAAACTCGTATGTGTGGAGAAGACATCAATAAAACAACATTCCTGACACACTAGGACCACTATGAATATTCAGGGTTATGTTGTTTGGGCTTTGTAATGCCTCATCCTTCTTTTAGGCCACAATGAACACCATATTAAAAGCGTTTATGCGAAAATTTATTATTGTGTTTTTGGATAATCCCAACTATAAAGATCATTTAAGGCATATATATTTAAGGGTTAATATATATTTTGTGTCTGTTATATAGACAATTTTGAAAAATTATCGGTAAAAAATAAAATTCCCTCCTTAATTTATAAAAATTTCCTTGTTTTGATCCTCGTAAAACCCAATTATCAAAATAAATGTCATGACAAACTTTTTTTTTAATAACATGGATTGACAACTTACCTTTTTTAAATTGTTTTAAAAATCCGCGTTTGATTTTATTTCTTTATTTTTTTAGGCCTAGAGATTTTAAAACATAAAGAAACCAAAATTTAACCTCAAGAAAAATCAAACCTAAGCACTTTTGCTAAATGGTATAAGCACCTGGCCATTGAGCTAGATATTTTATTTTGATATAAAATATCAATCAATATATTTATTATATAATTATAGTAATATTAGCAAAAACATATTGCAATTACAATTTTATTTTAATTATCTCTTCCATTTATACTTTTATTTCAATTATTTTGTGTTTTATAAGTAATAATACTTATTTAATTATGTAAATATATATTTTGTATTTAATAAATTATTTATTTTATACCTCAAATTTATTAAATAATAATTTTGACAAAATTATTTTTAAAAATATTTATTTAATATTTAATAAATTCTTTAGTTATTACTTTATATCTAAAATTATTAATTTATTATTTAAATATTTATTACATAATATTAGTAAAAATATATTAGTTTGAAATATATATAAAACTTTGAGATTTTAAAATATACAAAATAAAAATAAAAAATAAACTTCCTAAGGTTCAAATCAAAGAATGTTGCGCAATGACCAAATTTCTTAACCATCAGACCAAGTTGTCCTGTGAAATTTTGTTCTATAACAAGTTATGTTAAACCTTTGAAAATTTAAAATATTTAAATAAATTTAAATTGCGAAACACATTAAAAATATACTTGAATATATTAAGGCATGTTTAAATATTTTAAAATTTGTTTAAATATTATTTAATTATAAATAGATTTGAATATTTTAAAATTTCCATTGTCAAAACAAATATTTATTTAGAAATATAAAATAATTATGTAATAAGAATTATGTAATAAATATTTATTTAAAAATATAAATAATAATGTTATAAATATTATGTAATACATTTTAGAGATTAATTGGAATACACTGTCAGTGTAAAACTACTTTACACTGACATCCAATAAGACTGGATCATTTTGACACATAATTATAGAATTAAAAATAAATTAAATTAAATTATAATTAAACTATTTAAATAACTATTTATTCCATGTTTCTCTCCTCTTATGTGTCAAAATGATTCAGTTTTATTGGATGTCAGTATAAAGTAATTTTACACTAACAGTGTATTTCAATTAATCTCTAAATTTTAAATATAAATAATTTAAATAAAAATGTAAGTGAGAGAGATAATTTTAATAAAAGTGTAATTTTTTTTGAAATAATAATTATTAAATAAAAGTGTAATAAAATTATTTCAATTAAAATTCAACTTTATTTATTAATATTACATAATAAATTAAATAAGTATTAATAAATATGAAATTTTAAATAATAAAAATAAAAATGCAAGTGATAGAGAAAAAGAAATAATTGAAATAAAACTGTAACTAAAATAATTAAATAAATTTTTATTAATATTGCTAACTAATTATGTAATAAATGTATTTGGTGGAATTTAACATCAAAACAAAATGTTTCCTCCCGTGGTTAGGTGATTATACCATCGAGTAAGATTGCCTAGGTTTGATACTTCTTAGAGTCAAATTTTAGTCTTTTATGTTTTGAAATTTCATTGTGTAAAAAAGATATAAAGAAAGCTAACATATATTTAAAATGTTGGAGGGAGTTTCAGTAGAGAGTATTGATAGATAGTGTAGGATTAGACATCTTTGTGAAAGACACACTACTTGTCCACCTAAAATTTTACGGTGATAGATGAGTGGGTTCTCTCACTTATAAATGGTCAAGTCACAATGTGTGACTATTTTACCCACTTACTCACACTTGCTATATTATTTCAACACTCTTCCTCAAGTGTGAGTCCACAATGTTCCCATTTTTTTATACTTGTACCGACACTTATTACTAGGCACTTCTTATTAGGTATTTCAAATACACCTCTTCCTTGGGTGTTTCGATTTCAACGGAACACCACTTACTGGACATTTCGATACAAGTAAGTCAGTCTCTTTACGAACCAGAGCTCTGGATACCATGTTAGAGGAGTTTCACACTAGGGAGCATTGATAGATAGTGTAGGATTAGACACCTTAGTGAGAGACACACCAGGTTTTAGGTGGATAAGTGGTGTGTCTCTCACAAAGGTGCCTAGTCCTACACTATGTATCAATGCTCCATAGTAAACTCGCCCAACAAATGGTATCATGAACATTTGGTTCGAGAAACGGACCGACTTACTTGTATCGAAATGCCCAGGAAGTGATGTTCCGTTGAAATCGACACGCCCAACAAAGGGGTGTATTCGAAATACCTAATAAGAGGTGCCTAGTAATAGGTGCCAACGACGATACAAGTATAAAAAAGGGGAACATTGTGGACTCACACTTGAGAAAGAGTGTTAGAATAATATAGCAAGTGTGAGTAAGTGGAGAAAATAGTCCCACATTGGATAAGAATGTGGTGACTTGAGGATTTATAAGTGAGAGAATCCACTCGCCTATCACCTTAAGATTTTAGGTGGATAAGTAGTGTGTCTCTCACAAAAGTGCATAATCCTACACTATCTATCGTAGCATTATTTATTCCAAGGAATGCGTCTTATAAAAGATTAAAACAAGATAATCTTTATAAATAAATAAAAATCTAATTAAAGAGAAAACTTTTAAATATCTGTCAAATAAAAAAAACAAAATACTTATTAATCCTAAATTTAAATAAAAAACTAAAATATAGTTTTATACGTATTAAATTGAACTTTAATATTTAAGATTAAAGGAGTAGGTGGAAGTCTCTAGAACTCAAGTTCCTACAATATGAAAAAGTAAGACTTTCACAAAGTTCCTCAAAATTCGTGCTCCCCTTGTTGACAAAAAAATTCATTTCATTAAATCAAATTATAAATTAATTAATTTGACTATATAGTGCGATATGACGTGATTACAGCCTCGACTTAACTTTCCTTCTTATTTTACCAACCATTGAGAAATGGTGAATCACTACAAAATTTACCAATGATATTTTAGAGTTCATATTTATCTATCTATGCATGTAGACTTGGACACTTGTTTTGTCCTCTTTAATTAATTTTATATCAAATACCATGAATGATTAATCACTTTTTGCATAATTAATTATTCATATGTTTGTCGTTACATTGTGTTTTCAATTTCAAAAGTTCACAAAGAGACAAAGAAGAAGACATTTTGCTTATCAAGAAAAACGGATACATAAATTAATATATCACTAAAATTATAATATTCATCTTACTTGAATTTTTAATCATAATGAATGAATTTATTTATTAATGTTTCAGCATTATCTTATGCATTTAATGACAAGTAACTGTATTATGTAGGGATGGAAAAAATTCATACCCGCCGTAAATATAAGTAATTAAAATCTGTCATTGATATAGAGCGGATAGGCTAATAAATATTTACAAATAAAATAAATGAATATTTATAGTTAATGAATATGAGTATGAATTTAATAGTATCTGTATTTGTTAATAAATTATAAAATTTATTTAAATATTATTAATTTATTATATCTTATCTTTTCATCTTTAAAAAAAATTAATTTTCATATATATATATATATATATATATATATATATATATATATATATATATATATATATATATAATTTTATTTGAAGAAAACCTTTTACATTCAAATTCTATTAGTCATTTTATCTTTAAACTCTTCAATACTTTATGTCTCACTTCAACAATTGCACAATCCAACCAACTAGTGTCGTCAATGCTCAGTCGAACCAATTTCTCTCTTCCTACTCCTTTGTCGTCCGCTCTTCTTTCATAACTCACAATCACAATATATTTTATTTGTTTCGTTAAAAATGAAATGTATGGATATTATATTTGTAACTAATTATGTTTTGGTGAATAAGAAAATTAATGTGATGAAATTTTATTGTTAAATTAAAAACAAATTGTATGAATATTATGTGATAATAATATTTTGTGTGTTTAAAAGAAGTTAAAAATATTTTTTATAAAAAAATATTATTCATAGATATCTATAAATATTCACAGATACCATAAAACTCTAGAATTATCTGCTTAATGAATACCTGCATGTATATAAAACAGATATAAATATCATATTTATTCAACCGAACGAATACAAATATCATAGTATTTATTCCATGAATATTCATCTAGGTTCCTAGTATTTTGAAACATTTGTCTCACATAAAACTCACATAAGAGATTGATGCTGCTGCTATCTGAAGTGGTTGTCACCACTTTACACAGCATCAAATTTATGTATGTAAATCACATGAAATATTTTGGGTGCAGAAGAAGCAAGAGAGTTATTACAGTTCGTAGCCCTAAGCTTTATCCATAGACATATTAGAAAACTAATATGTATCATATCAGTGTCCTTTTTTGGTTGGAGTATTCGGTCAAACAAAAGATGGAAGATAGCAAGATTGTGTGTGGAAAGAAAATTGGATTGACTTTATAGATTATATATGGATTTAATAAATTATGATATTGGAATTTTCTTTCTTTTTTATAACGATGAGAAATTTGATTATAATTGTTAGAAGTCAATGATTAGAATATCTCTGCGTGTAAAAAAGTTTATATAAATCTTTGATTAGTACAACTAAAGACAATTAGAGATTAAAATTTACCTGCTACAATAATCCAAGACTAAATAATACTACTACATACTACAGTATAATTAATAAAAAATAACAATAATCATGCTTAATAAAAATGTATAAAACCTAAATAACCATAAATTTGTATAATGATATTAACCAAGATTTTTAAATGTTCAAATATAGTATATATAAACCATAATAATCGAGGTAAATTATAGTTTTAAGGTTAATCATGTTTAAAATAAGTTAATAAGTTTAAAACTTTATTATATATTTATTGTAAAAAAAGTTATTATCTCATTACTATAGAAAAAAAATTATCATCTCATTTTGTGTCTAAGATAAGATATATATATACAAGTGAGGACAAAATGTAGGCATTATTAAACCTTAAAAGCAACATGTAGATAAGCTAATTCGAGAAATAGGCTTTTAGTATCTCAGCAGCTACCATCGACGACTATAAGATATTTGTTTTTTTCTTTTAAATTTATTATGGATAACAGTTTACATTTTATTTATTTATTTATGTAATAGCCTTATTATCAAATTTTCAAATAAATAAATGTCATAAATTCGAATTGTATCTTAACAATAAGATGTTTATGCAACCACAAACTTTTTTTTATATGCAATTTGTATTAAAAAAGCACAAAGAAAACTTTTATAATACAAGAACACCAACTGAACAAAAGAAAAACAATGCTCCACAAAAAAAGAAAATTACATATCTACATACAATAAAGGATTAGAGTTTCAAACTTTCATATCGAAATCAATTTTACCTTTAGCTAAAATAGATAATCAATCCCAACTCAAAGACTTGATAAACTTCAAAGTTTCTCCACCATTTCAAACTTTGCGATTAAACACAACATCATTACTACTCACCGACACACACCAACAAACCAGAAGCTAAAGGAACGCATAAAAGGAGGAATGAACCGCATTTGCTAATCTAGTACGATTATGATCCAAGCACCACATCACAATAGTGCCATCCATGCCATTACCCCAGTGAAATAGACCTCATTGGAACCAGTCAACCACTGCATAACATCCCCCACACGATTGCAGCAGCAAAATAATCGACCGGGTGATTCATCTCGCGACATGCACAAAGAGCAAGCTAATTAATGAGCATCGTACAACACACCGCTCTTAAACAACTCATTTCACTACTACAAAATATACTTTTGGTAACACTATATTACTATGACTGTTTTAGTAACCGTAGTAATAACTCATCTTAACGCGCCCCGAATTTATTTTGATTTATTAAAAGACATTTCATCACGGTTCATAATAACAACCATAGTGATAGATGACATTGATAGGTTACATGCTTCGAATTCCAATACCAACACTTTTTATTTTATTTTTTAGTAACAAAAAGGACTTGTCCATATACTCTTATACATATGTTAAAACTAAAATGCATATCACCACAATACGTACCAAAAACCGTTGTGAATAATACTCACATTTTATCACATTTTTTATTACCAACTGTGGTGATAAGTTATATATATATATATAGGGCCGGCCTTGAGCCAGGGCAACAAGGCCCACAGCCTAGGGCTTCAAAAAATCGGGGGCCTCAAAATCGGGAGAAAAGGTAAAAAAAATTATAATAACTAATAAATAATATATAAATAGTTTGCAAATAATTTACACTAATGCAGCAGTAGCATAGCGGTGGCAGGCTTGTTTTCAAACATAATGGACGTGGGGTCGAATCACTATATAGTCGCTTTTTACAATTTCATAAATTCATTTGTACAAAACACATGTCAGAGCACGTGTCCTCACATTTATTAGCAATTGAAATATTGTATTAACGGAAAGCTGCTTATAATAATTGAGTTTAATTAATAAAATTTAATTTAATTAAAAATAGTACAGATGCCATGTTTTATTAAGAAACAATTTCTTTTTTTTTTTGAAAAAAAAGAATTTTATTAAATTCCAAAAAAAACTCAATACACCACAAGGCGGTCTATAACCCGGCCAAAATAACAAAACAAAAATACAAATAAACTTAAGGCATTAGAAGAACACCAATGTGGTCTCTAAGCTTCGGCCTATTCCAACATCAATGAGCAATGGTGTCCACTATCTTAGCACCAATGTTATTATCTTTACCTTTCTCTCCAAAACACATTTGGTTACGGTATCTCCAAATTTCGTATATCGTTTCCGTAAAGGCACACTTAAGAATTTTGCTTTTATACTTCCCACCTTTACAATTAGCCAAGAACCAATCCAACTCATCATTCCAAGTAAGGGGTACATGAGCAATTTGGAGCCAATTTAAGACAAATTGCCAAATTTCTTTCAACTCAAGGCAATCAAAATAGAGGTGAGAAAGAGATTCCTCTGCAGAACAGAAACAACATTTAGAGACCTCCAAAAAACCAAACGTACAGAGTCTATCCTTAGTAGCCAACCTACCATTACACACAAGCCAAAGAGTAACCATTGCTCGAGGCCTAGCGGGGTTGTCGTGCCAAATTTTCCTCCAATTCACTTTTGCCACATTTTGACAGATTATATTATAACACTCTCAAGTGTTCACTTTCTCTTTCTGCAGTAGAGCATACCAATTTTGATTATCTCGAATTCTTTCTCTTTGTTTAAAGATAGCTTTACAAATCCAGGACCAGTTTGATTTCACAGCCACAGTCATGATCTCATCCCTCTTTATATAGTAAGTATGGATCCATTTGATCCATAAGCTGTCTCTTTTACCGCTTAAGTTCCAAAGTAATTTTAGCAAGCTAGCACATTTCCACTCCTCAAAGTTCACTATGTTAAGACCTCCCTGGTTTTTTTTACAGACCTTACTCCAAGAGATGGGAGACTTCTTAGAGACATAATCTTTCCCTGTCCAAATAAAGGACCTACTAACTGCTTCTACTTTTCTGATAATTTTCCTAGGCAAAGGTATAACATGTAACCAAAAGTTTAAAATAGCAAAAACAGTACTTTTTACCAACATAATCCTACCAGCCATACTAAGAAGATGAGAGCTCCAGTGGTGGACAATCCCCACAATTTTCTCAACCAGAATATTACACTCTAACACAGACAACTTTCTACTTGAGAGAGGAATGCCCAAGTACCTGAATGGAATTTTGCCTTCTTTAAATCCTGTATCTGTCAGAATTCTCTCTTTCTCTACATCCTCCACATTCCCAAAATAAATTTTGCACTTGGTGGGATTAATGACTAGCCCTGTAGATTCAGAAAAGTCCTGGAAAATCTGCATTGCTTGATGTACAGATTTGTAGTCACCTCTGGAAAAAACTAACAAATCATCAGCAAAACACAAATGGGATAACTTCAGAGATTTACATCTTGAATGATATTTAAAATCAGTAGCAGTTTGAAGTTTACTAAACAGTCTGTTTAGATACTCCATAACAATAACAAAGAGCAAGGGGGATAGAGGGTCCCCTTGCCTCAACCCTCTTTTAGCAACCAACTGATCAGACATCATACCATTAACTTTGTACTTATAGGAAACAGTTTTGACAGTAATCATAATCCACTTCACAAATTTAGGAGGTATACCAACTTCTTGCAGGATGATCTCTAAAGCAGGCCATTCTACTGAGTCATAGGTCTTGTGGATGTCCATCTGAACCATGCATTTTGGAGGCCCCCCTTTGGCACTGTAACCCTTCATTAATTCATAAGCAAGAAGAACATGGTCCTGCAAGTGGTACCCTGGCACAAATGCAGCTTGGCTATTATTGTTAATCCTTTGGACCACTTTACCAAGCCTTGAAGCTAGAATCTTAGCAATAATCTTGTACACAACTGAACAACAAGAAATTGGCCTATAATCTTGAACTCTAGTAGCACTAGGAGATTTAGGAATAATGGAGACAATAGAGCTATTGAATATCTTTAAGAGCTTATCCCTTACAAAGAACTCTTTAATAGCCTCACACACTTCCTGACCAACTATATCCCAAGTGGCCTTAAAAATTTTTGCACCAAACCCATCAATACCAGCGGAAGAGTTATCTTTCATACCTTTTAAAGCTTCAAAGATCTCTCCATTGCTGATAGGTCTTGTTAAACTCTTCCTCTCATCTATGGAAAGTTGGTTCCCATTTCTGAGAGCTACAATATCCACACCCTTTAAGCTATGACTAGCCTGACCCACCAAGTTTCTATAGAAGTTCAGAATCTCCTCTTCCAGCTCACTTTGGGTAGTAATTATCTTACCTACATTATTGACCAAAAAGATAATTTGATTCTGGTGTCTGTTACTTTTTAACTTAGCATAGAAGAAAGCAGAGTTACTATCTCCTTTCCTAATCCAGTCAATTTTATTTCTTAGTCTGAGGTCCACACCTTCAAAGTTGCTCAACTGGATAACTTTAGCAGTTAAGGATTTCACCAGATTAATTTTATCAACATTCATTCTATCATGAGACAAAGAATTTTGAGCCCCCTGCAGCTCCTCTCTAGCTTTCACCACCTGGTCATGAAGCCCAACAAACATCCTTCCTCTATTTCTCATTACCTGCTGAAGCCTTTTGAGTTTACACCACAGACCCTTCATACCAGTCCCTCTCACAGGTATATTCCAGCTATTCTTCACCATATCCATAAAGCCCTCAGTGTGAATAAGAGCATTTTGGAACTTGAATTGGTACTTACAAGGCCTACTCAAGGTATGCTTGACCAAACTTAAGAGACCATGATCTGATACACCACCACTCAAGACTGTCAATATGGTATCATTATTCTGACTATGCCATGCCAAATTACTAATTACCCTGTCAATTTTAGAATAGATAGGATTGTGTGTCTGATTATTGAACCAGGTGAATTTGTCCCCCTTAGCTTCCTTATCAAATAAGCTCAAAGTACTTATCATAGCTACTAGATCTTTGTATTCTGATTCCTGAACAACAGATCCACTAACTCTATCCTGGCAGCCTAAGACATTGTTGAAGTCTCCCATGAGAAACCAGGGGTCTGAAGAGTTGCCCTGCAATTGTTCCAAACTAGTCCACAATTTCCTTCTCATCTCCAAAGTGTTGAATGCATAAATGCCTGTGCACCAAGTAATCAACTCATCCTCCATGTTAAACACACCACAGTGTATATACTGAGCACTGCTACAAATCAAAGATACCTTGATTTTAGTAGAATCCCAGATGATCCAAATTCTACCATTACAATGATCCTTGTAGTTATCCAAAAAACACCACTTTGGCCCCATTTTATTCCTAATTTTAGAAGCTTTATGTTGTTTTATCCTAGTTTCAGTCAATATAATCAAGGAAGGGCTCAAGCTATTGAGGCGGGAGAAAACCTCTCTACACTTACCCACATTATTAATCCCCCTTGTATTCCAAGCTAGAATCATGGAACTTTGTCTGATGACACTAAGGGATCATTCAAAACCCCTAGTGTCTCAAAGTCATTCTTACAAGAAATACCTGGTGTTACTTCTTTTGTGCCAGCCTTGCCCTTAATTCTCTTTTTTGACCCAATCTCTGTCCAAGATGATGAACTACTAGGTGTGGCTTTGAGTTTGTCATCTTGGCTATCCTCAAGGATTTCAGTCTGATCTTTAACTTCAGGTTCCACATGCTTCTTTCCTTTCTCTATCCATTGTTTCTCCCTTTTCTGTTTTTCTTTGTTGCAGCAATGATCTATTTTCTGACAGTTGTCACAAAATAGAGGTTTCCATTCATAGTGCACTGGCTGTTGCAACTTGTTCCCCTCATGGTCTCTAATTATAATGAAATCCTTTTGCTTTTGAGTGATGTCCATCTCCACCAATATTCTAGCATAAGAGATCCTCAGTTTATTTGCAGTACACTCATCAGTGACAAGCGGATTACCAAGGACACTGCCAATCTTGCTCAAACTCTTTGCCCCCCAAAGGTGTAATGGAAGGTGAGGTAAATTTATCCATATGGGAAGAGTTCTAATCATGTCTCTCTTGAAGTTAAAGTCCGACCTCCATTCCTTCAATACCATTGGCATGTTGTGGATAGTGTAAGGACCCTTCATCTACACCAAATCTTTATCCGCAAAAGACTTAAATCTCAGAACGAAATACCCCTCTTCATGGTAGAACATCTCCGGAAGCTTGATAAAGTTCCAAAACCTAATCATGAATTGTTTAACAGCATTCATGCTCAAGTCCTTCCCTATGACATACATTATCAAGGAAGATTCCCAGTACTTCATTTCAATCTCCACATCCTCTTCCTCAATTTCAACTTCAAAATCTCCCTCCACCATTTTTGGAGCTACGAATTCCATCGTCAAACCATTTGTTGGGATTCTGTTACCACTAATAACATCCACCCACAATTTGGTCTCTTCCATCTTCAAATCCTTCTTCTCCATTTCAGGGGGTTTTTCTAGGGTTTTAGTTACCTCTTCCTCTTCACTGCTATCTTCATTCTGCTCAACTTCTAAATCAACTTGAGAACTTGTTTCCGGTTTTTCCAACGTGAATGGTGTAAACGCGCTTGGAGATGTGACCTTGTTCTTCTTCGGTCTCCCTCTCCCTTTCTTCATCTCGTCACAGATTACTTCACCTCCTCCTTGGGAAAGGTCCCTACTCCTAAGAGCAGGAATTTAAACCATAGCAAGGAAGAAGGAGCAAATCTCTCAACCAAATAGCCGTAAAAATCGTCTCCGATTAAGCAGTAGAGTGTCACCGGAAATCGCTGGAGCAAACCCTCCGACGATGAAAAAACGATCCTATTAAGAAACAATTTCAATTTAAAAAAAATAAATGTTTAATAATATATAAATTCCTTTTTAATTTTTAAAAAATAAATTTTAAATAATATATAAATTATATTTAATTTATATTTAAAAAGATCTATTATATGACAAATTCATTTATTATTAAATTTATATAATAAAATATAATAAATTATACTAGATTAAAGTTAATCTAATTTGATGTAGTATTTATAATATTTTATAAATTTTTTAAAATGAGTTTAGCTTTTCTTACATTTATATATCAATTTTAATAAAATCTTAAAACTCTTACTTTTATATCTTAAAGTTTTGAAGTACTATAGAAAAACTAAAAATTATTTTTTAGTTTTTAATATTGTTTATAATTTAAATATAAAAAATATTTTTAAATTTCTTCTTCTTATGAGAAGTCAATTTTTTAAAATTCGAATAGGGTCTTCGATTTATTTGAGATGCTCTGAAAAAGAATAAAAAGGATATCATTTTAGTCATGTGTGTTTCATATATTTAGTGTTTCGATAAATTAATAGAGAGACAAAAATTAGAGGAATTTGACAAACACATCAAGCCAAGATAAAGGTTTAATTGGCAAAGTTATCTGTGTGATTATGACGAATTTTATTTCGTACACTTTACCTTTTTTCTTTATTTTATATCTTCACCTACAAATGACTTTGTATTTAATATTTTGAAATTCAGAATGAGTCCTCAAATTCTAAATGTTATCTAAAGTCAAGTTTTTTTTCTTGAAGAGTTATATTTTAATTTTATAATTTTATAAAATTTAATGCATTAGTTTTATTTTATTTCTCCAATTACAAATGATTTGTTTTATAGAATCTTTTAAAATTGATAATGGCCAATCAAGTCAAGTTTTGTTCTTGATGATTATTTATTATAATTTTTAAATTTTATTTCAATTTTTTTTATAATTTTAATACTATTTATTATTAAATATTTAAAAATTCATCATACAACCATATAATTTATTATCAAATTTTTATGATTAAATATTATGCATTGTCATTTGTGGAAGTGGAGTTTCAACCATTATTTTTATGTAACACTTTCTAACTCAATACATTGATTTGATTTGATTGCATTGTTACTAATATAAAATTTACATCTCCTTCCTCAATACGTTTTCACATTTTCACGTATCTATCTCCCTTTTATCTTTTCACCGCCGAACTTTTTTCTCCAACGCGTCAGCCACCTCACCGCGCCTCTACCACCTCCCGGAACAACCACAACCACCACCATTCCCTTTAAGTCTGACACAATAACCTTTTCCTTTTTGTCTATGAAACAAAAGGAAAAAAGAAAAACCCAAAAAATGAAAATAAAGAATTCAAAATTATTTGCTCATTTTTTTATGAGGGCTCAATTTTATTATTTGTCCAGGGCCTCTAAAAAGTCAGGACCGCCCTATATATATATATATATATATATATATATATATATATATATATATATGTGTGTGTGTGTGTGTGTGTGTGTGTGTGTGAGTGTACATATACATATATATATATATATATATATATATATATATATATATGTGTGTGTGTGTGTGTGTGTGTGTGTGTGTGTATATATATATATATATATATATATATATATATATATATATATATATATATATATATATATATATATATATATATATATATATATATATATATATAAGCGAAGTTATCAAGCTTCAACAAAGAATAGTCATCTCGCTCAAGACACACAACCCTAAAATGTCTCTCTTCCACTTGTCTCTCTTCTTCTTTCAAAGATCGCGTCTTTCTTCTTCATCATACTAAAAGGTAATCAAGTTCAACATTATTTCTTCTTCTTCTTCTTCTTCTTCTTCTAAAAGTTAATCATGTTATTCATACACTTTCTTCCATTTTTCTTTGTATAGGTTCTAATATTCATATTTTTGAAGAACTTTAAAGGTGCGTCATTCCTCTATACGCTTTCTTCCATTTCGGTTTCACATAAATTTTGTGTTTTTTGGATTGTCTTTACCTGGATCTCTATTTTTGAAATGGTCAATTTGTTATTAACAGATTAAAAGACAATATAAATGGGAAAGTAGTTACCAAACTGTTCCAAGTATGAATGTGTTCTTCAAATTTTTTTCAAACTTTCCAAATCTCGTTTGTGTTTAACATGCTATTTGTATGATTACAATGTCATTCTTGTTTATGTTTCTAAATCTGGTTAACATGTTATTTGTAGGATTACAATGTCATGCTAGTTTATTTTACCAAATTTGGTTAACATGTTGTTTTTTGGATTACAATTTCATGCTAGTTTATGTCATTAAATTTGGTTAACATCTTGTTTGTAGGATTTCAATATCATGCTAATATATTTTGACCTGTAGGAAAGGTGAATGAAAAAAATTAACTCAAAAAAGCGCATACTATGGGTGTGGTTCACAAACTGTTTGTGTTGTTATAAAGAAAAAATACAAGGAGGATGAAGTGGAAGTGATAGCTGCAAACTTGTGTGAAAGATTCAGAATGACACCCATTCAAATTTAACACAAATTTGCAGCTTTCACTTCAGGTTCATCCTCCTTTCATTATTGATTTTATTCTGAGACAAGTAGATTATTTCTCCATCGTCATTCTCCATGAATCTTTTCAATAAAAGGCATGTTTGTGAAATATTTTATATTTTCATGTTTTTGTATGTCCTAGAACAAACTTGTTTTGTGCAGCTAGATATGATTTAGTTCGGCTCTAATTCTAACTGAGTTTATTATTTTGTATGTAGATTGCTTGTTCACTAACCCCTCATTGAACATATGCATTCACTTAAATTGATTTAGAAAATGATAATTTGAAATTTAAGTTATATTTGAAATCCGACTTAAATCAATCAATGTTTTTTAAATTGCATGCATCTTGTCATTCATCTCTCACTTTTTAACATATAGAAATTGGTTCAATGCCCCAATTTCGTCAAAGCAACCGTTCTTCTCTTCAAGTTTATTTTTCAAAGCATCAAATTCGTTGAGAAATTCAGATTCATCGTCATCACTGTCATCATAATCATCATCATCATCATCATCATTTAAGATAGTGATGATGATAATGATGATGATGAATCTGAATTAGTTAACAAATTATTGCTTTTTAAAATAAAATAGAAGAGAAGGAACCATTGCTTTGAAGAACTTAGGACATTGAACCAAATTTTATATGTTAAAGAATGAGAGATGAATTACGAGACCCATTTAACCCACAAATCTTATGCATACACATTGATGGGCTGATATCAGGAATGTCAACCAAGGTCCCTCCAATTACCTTCTTATGTTCCTGCAATAAGTTCTCTTCCTGCTCAAATTCAAGCTTTGATGAATATTTTAAATCTCCGGAAAGTGGTTTAAGCTCTAAAGAAGGTGGCTTTTCATTGGATGATTTGCTTCGGGTGGTCGGAATGTTGAGAGCTTTATCCGCAATAACAGTGAAAATAGGGGTGTCTATAGAAGAGTCAGAGGTAATATCAACCTGCAAGAAAGCTTCTATCTCAACACAAACAAAATATATGTGAGTTCAGTACATGCATCACAAGTGTAAGTATCATCAAAATCAGACTAATGGAAAATCAACTGAAAACATGTAAGAATATGTTTTATCAACTAATTCAGAAAATAAATCAATTTGATAAACATATTGATCTTCCATGGGGTGTTTCAAAGCATAAAAAAATTAAAATTTTGCGGTAATACCACCAAACTCCATGGACATTGTTCCATCATCGACATCAATTTTTTTTGCTGACTTCAAGAACAACCTGCCTAAAAGTATGGGTGCCTTGTTTTACTTTGTACAAAAATGCAAGAAAAATCAAATCATTAAATTGAATAAGTACATCTTCCACTACTCTGACAAGGCGGGTATTGCTTCTATTTTCCAGTTGAATGGTAAGACATGTATTCTGTAAAGGACCAAGATCAAGATTGTTATAAACAGAAGTAGGCATAACTTTAATGGAAGCTCCTCAATCTAGCATGAAATTCTCAAATTTACTATCCCCAATGGTACATGGAAAAGAGAAGGTTCCAGGATCTTTGCACTGTTGGGGCATGGTTTGAGTGAGAGCTGAAACATTCTGGCTCGCTTTTTTCTTTTTCAGGTACAAGCATAGGTTGAATAAAGGCTCAAATGTTTCGTCCCATGTTAAATTTTTCATTTCCCTTTAATCTCATTTTATGTGTGCACACGACTTTCAGAAATTTTGCATATTTGGGAATCTGCTTAATTACATCAAGAAATGGAATGTTCACCACCACTTTCTTGAGTACATCCAATATTTTCTTGTCTCTTTCTTCCTCATCCATTTTTTTAGTTTTCATTAATCTTTTTGGGAAAGGAATTGGTGGAACATACTATTTCTCAACAACAACTTCAGAATCAGATATGGGCATAACAACCTTTTTATTTTTTCTAGGGCTGGTTCAACACTCTTTTCGGATCTCAAGGAAACTACACTCACATTAGGGACTTTTGGATTCACTAGTGTTTGGGAAGGTAATTGGGTGGATCCTTGAGCTTGCATGGTATTCATTGAAGAGATAAGTTATCCAATATGTATCTGCAAATTATGAATACTAGAATCTATTTGTTGCTGAAATTGGAGATTCTGCACAACCATTTGCTTGACAAGGTCCTCTAATGAAGGTTCGGAAGCTGCAAAGGTAGTTACTTGTTGAGTGTTATGCAGTAATGGAAGTGGTAGCATCAATTGTTGTTGAATAGGTTATTGTTGTATGAATGGATTCCCATACCGACGGTTTGGATGGTTTCTTCAGCTAGGATGGTACATATTAGTGGATAAATCAAGGATATTGTACATGTACTAGTTGTTGCTATAAGGGTTGTAAATTTTTGTTGCATATGCTTGAGGCAAATAATTGATTACACCCTCTTACATGGCAGAACATGTATATGTTGGGTGTTCAAGAGAAGTGTAAATGCCACATAACCTTACTGTTTGAATTTTTCCTACTGCCAACTATTTCACCAATAAAATAAGCTCCTCAATTTTGGTTTCTAAAGCCTTGTTGGAAGAAGAAGCCTTTAATCTCATTCGCTCCTTTTGTCTGAACCACATAGTTGTTTCTGGTTGTGAATTGTTGGGAGTTGAGTGACATGTTTTCAATTAATGTTTTAGCTTCAGTTGAGTTCTTATCAACAAGTGCTCCTCCACTAGCAGCATCCAAAATGTGTCTGTCCATAGGTAGCAATGCCTCATAACAATATTGGATTAATAATTACTCAGAAATCTAGTGTTAAGGACAACTTGACATTAATTTCTTGAATCTTTCCCAGTATTTAGCCAATTATTCCATTTCAATATGTCTAATACCACATATATCTTTTTTTATCAAAGCAGCTCTTAAGGCCGGGAAACATATTTCTAGGAACAATATTTTCAGATCATTCCAGCTTGTAACAAAATTTGGCTCAAAATAAAACAATCAATCTTTCGCGGCACCTTGTAGTGAGAGTGGAAAGGCTCTGAGCTTGACATGATCCTCGGTGATTCATTCAAGCCTCAATGGTGTAAGACACACAACATGAAATTCTTTCAGATGCTTATGCGGAATCTCGCCAGCAAGACCACTAAACCTTGGTAACAAGTATATTAAACCAAATTTCAATTCAAAAGGTGCAACAATTTACGATACTCAATTCATAGTGCATTATAATTCACATATGATGCAACAAGTTTTCTTAAAGTTCTTTGTTCAACCATGTTATGATAATTAAACTCAAAATCAGAATCAAACAAATTATGAGAGAACACAGAATCATAATCATTATCGCTAATGTGTGCACTAGTAGCCATGCATCATGAGTCAGCAATGCAACAAATATGAAAATACCAACAATGTCCCTATTGAGAAAAATAATTGGAAAATAGAAAAACGATTAAAATAAATATAAAAAAACTAAAATATAACTACAAATCAAATAAAATCAAAATAAGAAGCTACAATTTTTTTTGAAAATATGAAAATAGAAAAACAAGGAATTTAGGGTTTTTAGGATGGTGACCCATATTTTGTTCCAAAATAAGGGACTTTGAACCCTAACTTTTTCGGATAAAATGTCACATTTCTTTTATTTTGAGACGATTTTTTTTTTGGAAATCTTGGTATCCGGCCTTACGACCGACTAATCCAAGCGGGATCAATCCCACCGTCCACTAGCGGGGGCCCCGTTTAAAGCCGGAGCAAAGCTCCGTATGGACTGGCCCACACAAGTGTTGATTGCACCTAGTAGGATTCGAACCTGAGACCTTGGAGGAGCACACTCTCAAGACCCAAGCCTCCACCAATAGGCCAACCCTTAGGGGTTATTTTGAGACGATTTTCTAGAAAATCGGGGTTTTTAGGCTAGATCGCAAATTGGCCAGAACAACATGGGCCATAATGCAACATGTATGAATCTAATATTGGTTAAAATCGCCAGAGAGTCCCCGACAATGACGCTAATTTAATCCAATATCAGACACGTGTCAAAAACGAGTTAACAAAACGTAGTATACGAAAGCGGCATTGTAGCGGTATAACAAGGACTATTAATTAATTTAACTGATAGAAATGATAAAGGGGTGTTTTTCACGGTTTTAGAAAAATAAACAAAAATTGGTAAAATGAATACAAATATGTTGAACGAGTTAATCTACTGGTTCGCTATCTGACTTATCATCGATTATTATAATGTCAATTCCCTAAGCAAATTTGATTCCAATTCGAATACAATATCTATCGAACAAGCGCCATCGATACTATATGAATTGCGTTATTATTTTCTGAATTAAGCATACGTTTAAAGATAATGTGAATTAACGAAAAAACTAAGTTAAATGCAATTAATTTAAGGAACATGCACCAATCGAATTTAATCCGATCTATTCTATAAGAAATCGAATTAAGCAAACGTGATTCATGGACATAATTGAGAAGGAATCGAAATTGAATTGAAAAATATATTAACCTCAAATTTTTGATGGAATCCGAAATCAGTAGATCAACCTTTGGTGGTTTAGCTTTCCATAGAATTCATAGTCGTCTTTTCTAATTTCATGTCAAATGAATATCCAAGCAGTATACTGTGTGTTTTCTTAAATAATACAAGAAAATTGGGCTTTAAGAGTACCCGACCCAAAAAAACATAAATTCGGCCCAAAAAAGTAATTATTTTATTAAGTCTGACATGAAAGCTAATAATTTGACTCCTCTACACTTTGATATGGCTTTTGGCTTCAACATTAAACGTTTATCTTATCCTCTCAGATTTCTAACACATATTATAATACGTCAAACAGAATCTCGTAGCTCAAGTTATGATTTTCTTAGCGAGAAAGTGTCAAATTATGGCTTATTCAGAAAATAAGTAACAGATATAAAATAAAAGCAAAGTTAAACTAAACTTAGAAAACATACTAAAAATAAAAAACATAAAAAGAGAAACTATAAAATTGTCGTAGCACAAAAGTAAAAAGGATGTATCGAAATACATTGAACACATACTATTGATTCATAATTATATTACTTAATTAAGCAAAATGTTTCTTATTATTTGAGTTTTATTGCAAATTAAGACATAATTACTGAATATAATATGAGAAATGAGTTAGGATTGAGTTTCACTTAATTTCAATCTTAAACTACTAGTTTGAAATTGACTACTGAGTTCATTCATTGGTTTGTTATTGAATTTTTTTCTTGTGAAGTGTGTCTAAAGAAATATCATTTAGTATTATCTCGTAATAGTATCATCTGCGAGGTGCCTAGCAGAGGCCTCGAGGTAGTTGGGACATTCAAATTGGAGCATTTTGATTATGCCTCATCCGTAAGCCATATAAGGCGAGGCACAGATAGGATGGTGAACATTGATAGTGAAATGTAAGGGTCGTGTCTCGAAACTTGTCCTATAGTTAAGGGTTTTATGCAACTTTTGAGATAGAAGAGCTTTTCTAGAGAGAGAAGTTTAGTAAGGAAAAGAGCGAATTATGAAGGTTCTTAGTTGGTAGAGTTTGGTTTATCTTTAGTTGTAATCTAATAGTTTTAGAACATTTCTTAATACCTTGGAATTGAGTGTTTCGTGTGTTGTGATGAGGAAATATTTGACTCTTAAATTGATAGAATTTAGGAGATGTTTTTATGAACTTGATGATCTTATTTCTTGTAACTAAAAAACTATAGCTTAGGCTCCCAACCTCTCTATATGATGGGGGTAGGATCCTAAGTTTTGGAGGAAAAATATTCATTGAATAACTCAACAAAAGGTTATAGGTAAACCTAAGTTTTCAATTGGAAGGCTTCATTAGTAAGATTTCAAGCTTCAATTGCTCTTTCGTCATACCTGTCATACTATAATTATGTCCCAAGAATTTTTCATCTCTTTGGCTTTAGGCATTTTAATTTTATTTAGTGCTAAGTTAGAGATCCTTTAAGGTTGGCATTATTTGTAATTAATTTTCCCTTTGTCGCATTTCATACCTTAAGGCATCTTCACATACCATTTCATTTTTATCATTATATAGTTTTGTATATGTTATGAAATTTTAACAAAAAGGGTCATTAAAGACCAAAGTCAAACAAAAATCAACTTTGTTTCATTAAAAATAAAAAATAATCTAATCAAATTTTGTAGGCATATGCATCATCCACTTTATTCATCTCATTCATTGTATGCATTTTTGCTTCATTAAAAAGTCAATTACAAAAAGTCAACAAAATGAATAAGAGAGAAAAGAACAAGTTCAAGAAATTTTATAATATCTCATGTTATCCACTCATCATACATTACTTCCATTAATTCATCATTATTCATTATTCACTCCATCATTATGCATCATATGCACCTATCATCCAAAAAGCTAAAAATAGTACAATGAATGAAAATATAAATTTCATAAAAGACAAAAATCCAACTCTCATCTATTCTTAATCACATTATTCCATTAATTATATCATTACATAATCATCATACATGAACCATGAATACTGAAATTCTGGTATGACAGGACCTAGATGTCGTATGACATGTCGAGACATCTGATTTGAACAAAACACATAGGCAAGGCATATAAAATTAAACACGATACTGAAAAGCATAAGCAACAACACCAGAATTGTTAACCCAGTTCGGAGCAACTCTCCTACTCTAGGGGCATACCAAGTCAGGGACAAATCCACTATGATAGTATCAATTCATAGACCTTTATAGCAAACACCTCAGTTTACAGTCTACTCACTTAATCACTACCTAAGCTAGACTTCTATCTAAGACTCATCCAGATATGAGGCCCTTCTCAATCCCTCATCAATCACGGACAGCGATTGGATACAATAATTCTGAACAAACAGGATGACACACTTCCATGACAATACCTAGTAAAGACTCAAAGCTAAACTCCACCGTTTACAACTTCTTTCCTAACTAAGAACACAACTTGGAGTTGCTTCAAAAATTCCTCCAAGAACAATACAAAACTCATTACCTACAGGTTTCTGAGTGAGAACACAATGACCAACTCACAACCCGAGTGGTTCACTTAGACAAAGCCCTAATGATCTACATCTTGGACTCGTGCTTTTTCTAGGTTACAAGCATTCTATTTATAACTTATTCTCAACTGGATTTGGGCTTCAAATCACAGCATATCAGCTACTACAAATCAGCAGAAACTTCTGCTACATAATAGGTCTTCAAGCAAATCCTTCCTAATTTATCTCCATAATTAGAAAGTCGTTATTCTTCAATATTCTTCTTGATTCTGACTTGAATCTTCCAGACCTATAAAACAGCGCCACATAGGATAACATAATATTCCCAGAATATTCTGCATCTGTTAAATCATAACAGAATTCAACTGTCCAGCTCAGCACAGGCGCGATGTCGAATGATTCAGTATAGGACATCTTATCCGACATGTTGCTCCAGATGATGAGAACTTCTCATCTCAACATGTCTCAACATAAAATATGAGTTCTTGCTTAACCTGTTCTTCTTAGCAAGTAATCACATCCTATTTAACATATTGCTGCTATATTTGTTTTACTAAAATTAATGCCAATCCAAAAATTAGAGAACTAACAATCTCCCCCTTTGGCAAATTTTGGCTAAAACAAATAATCCAAGTTACAGCAATAACAAAATTACAACAAAAAAAATCAGATTCTTCAGATGCTACTGAACATAGAAACAAATCTTCAGTCTGATTAATGTTAGAACATGTTGTTCGACATCTTCTTCACAACAACTCTAAACATTTCCATTCCATCCCAACAGCTCCTCTTCATGTTCAGCCGGACTAATCTATTATAGGCTCATTCCCAGAAACATTCCTCACAGGCTGAAGACACTCCCCCTTAATCCAAATTCTTCAGATGCTACTGAACATAGCAACAGATCTTCAGTCTGATTAATGTTAGAACATGTTATTCGACATCTTCTTCACAGCAGCTCTAAACATTTCCATTCCTTCCCAACAGCTCCTCTTCATGTTCAGCCGAACCAATCTATTACAAGCTCATTCTCAGAAACATTCCTCATAGGTTGAAGACACTCCCCCTTAATCCAAAACCCCAGAATACCTTCAATTCGGGTAACTCAGAACACAAGTCACAATTGTGTTCATTAACTCAGATCACAAGTCACAAATATCACAACCAACATTCTCAGAACATAACAGACTATTCTACATCCTTGTGAAACAAAATCCAGACTCAATAGCGGAACAAACCTTCTCTCCCCTTTTTGGCCAAAAATTGACAAACAAAAACACAGAGACAGAGACTAAGACGCAAACCACAAAACACACTGGCGAAGGCCAAACAGAACCTCCCTAAAGAACCTTCTTAGCATCAACATTTTGGAAGATTTACTCAAGATGATACCTTGCTTTAGAGGATAGTGAGATAGCCAGGCCTTAAAATACAATGAGAGTTACCTAGATTATAACGACCATTGCTAGTAAAGAAACTCTAGTTAAAGAGAGCATTTATGGACAAAAATAAAATCATCATTAGAAATTGTGCACAAAGTCTAGGTTCCTCTTTCTCTACTCCCAAGCTTTGATTATGACAATTCCCATGTCATTGAAATTGCTGTCCTTGAATACGCATGCACAAAAAAAACGTGTTTCATGCCTCATAAACTGAAGATGATATAACTCTTCATTAATACAACCTTGCAAAACACCGCAGATAGAATTTTGACCTGTCATATCACTGTTGTCCAGTTGTACAGAAGGAGAATTCTTGAAAATACTGATTGTGATCAGCTTGTCACAGTACAATGACATCGCGTTTGACATTGGAATCTTTTAACCTCCAGCTTATTCTGGGCAACCGTTCCTCAAGACCCACAATGTTGTCACACAAAAAGGAAGAAAAACATATCTGACAGCACAATGTCAAGACATTAGGTCTGACATCACAAAGAAACACAAGCCACATGAGAACATGTAAGCTCTGTACAACTACAATCTTGCAGCAGCAAAATAGACAGGTACACCACTCCCCCTGTCACACAATATCAGTACTCCCCCTGTAGGAGAAGGTAAAAAACATAAAAAAAAACTTGAACAATTCAAATTCCCATCAAGTGAAGTAACAACCACAACCACCTCAGCCTTACTCCCCCAGAAGACTACAACCTACTGCTGAGAATAACTTCTCCCAGACACATTAAGGAGTTCCACATCTTTTCAGCAGCAGCAAGCAAGCATGACAGATTATCATGCTCCCCCTAAATAGTTGCACAAGTTCAGCAACAAAAATGTAACTACTCTTCCTAAGCAGTTGTACACACATGACATAAAGTCATGACATCTGATCTGACATCATAAACAGCAAACAAAACACCACTTTACTCCCCCTGAGGCACACAACAGAAACAAAAACACCAATCCTCAGTTTAAGCACATGAACATCTTCATGCTCATACAGACCCCACAACAACTTCACACCTTCTCAAGAGCCAACAAACATAGGAATTACTATTTACATAATAATCCATATACCTCCCTTTGCAAGGGACACATGAGAACCACAATAGGTCACAACAGCAGCTGATCAGATCATACCCACGATGTACACATCCACACCCGAACATAGGTCATAAAGATAAAGAAGGAGTAACTACTACAAGATGAAAGAGGTGATGAAGACCTCTTTAAATAGCCACACAGTTTTCTTAGGAAATAACAATCTTGTTCAATGAGAACGTTATTTGAGGAAGAAATCCAACAACAATGCACCGTCCAAGACCGATTATGACTATCATCATAATTCCAATACATGCACATGCAAAGACAAACATTCCATTTCACACATCCTCCTGACAGCACCGTCCACAATACTTCCTTGTATGGCTCAAGGAGAAAACATGTCCCGAAAAATGTCCTGACATCAAATCAGACATTGTCTTCTTTCTCTTGTATGCACAAAAGCTTGACCAACACATCTTTAACCATCCAGTCAGGAATGCTTCACATAATCATCCACAAGTTCTGAAGCACAAACACAATGCCTTCCACTGAACTCTAAGTAAACTCCTCTTACTTAGAATTAATAACACACACCAAGACAAGTGTGACATCTCCCATCAATAAAGACCCTCATAGAGCTCTTCCAAAATCTGCAAAGAAAAATAAATTCTCCCAGACACAAACAAAATTGTCCTTCAGACTCCTCCTCAGAAGCATGTGCGCACATGATTCAAACAATTAGCTTCACATGGCTAGAACCATACATGTCCTATTAAGAACACACCAAAATGCCATCTAGCAGCCTAATGTCATAGCATGTTATCTGACATTATATCCTTATAAGAGGCAACCAATCTCCACAAGCTTGATCAGCATGCAAGCTTCACAATATATGCACCTTTGCAGCAAAATCCATAGACAAGTACTCCCCCTGTCATGGATAACCAATGCTCTTGATGGAGATGAACATTTGAGCACCAAATCTTCACACACTTGCTGAGCACATTCACATACTGTACTCTCACTCCCGGAGAACATATTCAAGTACCCTGATTGGTTTGACACTGCTCACAAACTCCACGAATTCTCAGCTTACTTAAAGCTTTACTGAGATCCAATCTCTTCAAGAGATACTTGCAACAGAAGAAAGAACAACTCTTAAAAAAAACTTTCTTATCAGATCATATCATCTGACACAATTCCTCTGCCATTACATTCACTAGTAGTTGTTGATACTAGTGAAGTCTTCAAAATTAGTAGTCATGCTTTGCCAGAACATACTACTAAAAACAAGATCAGAATCTCCACATTCTAATCCATATAGTCAGAAACACATCTTCTGACAATAATGCTTGAGCATCCAACTCCACATGCATAATCTCAATCATCTTCCAAATAAAACCATCAACAATCATGATGCTTCCCATCACCATTCAAAGGACTCATTGTGCATAGAAGTCCTTTAAGAAGCTCCCAATAAAACACAGCCAGAGTAGCTTATTCAGGTTAGCATAAACACCTGAACACCATAGAGAGAAATAAACTCGCACACACTCTCTGAAGCAAAGAGTTCAGACTGCAGACTTGCATACTCACATCAGACAAATACTTAGCTCCCGTCAAAGTATTTATCATTAGTCAGATGCACACCCTTATCAGAGGACAGACAAATACTCAGCTCTCGTCAAAGTATTTATCATTAGTCAGATAAGACTACCTTCTCACACAAGGTAGGACATTTGGTCTGACATTCTTCTTTCGCACACATCAGGCATCTGTTGATTCTTCTTTCGCACACATTCACACCACAAAATCATTCCAGATTAGGTCAGTGTATTGACCTTTCACTCCACCCTGAGCTAAACAAACTTCCTTGGCTGAGGAAGCAAAGAACTAAAATAATGTTTCAACATCAGTTTTGACATCAGTCTAAATCACATGGATTTAAACATTTACTATGGCTTTGGAGACAACAACCATTGTAATCCACACACATCTCTTGCAAGGGACATAAGAGGATCAACCATCAGTAGCTGATCAACCTTCAAAACCAGATCATACATACGTGCAGGAACCTGCATACTCTACATCTCAACAATCTTCTTCTCAAACTTCTAATGTTCAGACCTCTTGTCTGACTTTGAGATGTTGGATGCCATCCTTCTGCACCTAAAGAGGAGATTCCCTCTAACAAGTTTCTGGAGCATACTAAAAAAACATTAACTGGTCATCACAAACAGATTGTTCAGAAAAAAAATATGCTTCTCCCAACACTTCAACCTACAAGGATGCCCTTCAATCCTTGCAAAAAAAATGTTCCATTATGTGAGGACACCACATAACTGAACTCCAGCTTAAGAAGAAACGTCTCATGCAGATACCATGGAACCATAATCCTTTTGTCCCAAAAAAAAACACCAACTCCTCGTAGCTCCAAACACAAATCTGAAATGCTCATCCTAGACGGTTTGGATGACATTCCAACAATGAAGACACCAGTCAACCAGTTAGGTTAATACATCTCCTCTGCGCTGTTGACACTGGATTTTGACTGGCGGTGGGATCCGGAGATTCCAGGGCGTGTCGGCGCAAAGGGGCACGTCAAGGTGTCGAGTCGACACCAGCAGAAAGGCACGTCGGAAGGAAATGAGGCGACAAGTTGATTTTGACTTCAAGGCACAAAGCGTTTAGGCGGGAGAAATTTGAAACTTCCAAGACTATGGGAAGTTAAAAAGAAAGTGGGGTGCCACGTGTCAGCTTCAAGAGACATTCCGGTAGACAAACAGTTACATTTTAGGCCTATATAAGGCGTTGTACTTTTCATTTTAGGGGTCGCATTTTTTCACATTGTAAGGGAAAATACTCAAAGTACCAAGCTTAGAGAGAAACGAGTTCACTCCCGCAAACAAATGTACATCTGCGTCCAAATTCTACTTAATGCAATTTACTTCCAGTGTTTAATTTAAATCATTATTTTTTCTTGTTTTACTCAGCCTTTCCTTTATTTTTTTGTTGTTGTGCCAAACCCGTTGATCGTTAGAACACTCTTTGCGCCACCAAGGTCACCTCAGCGTGACAACTCTTACTAAAAAACCGAGAAACTAAAACGCACCACAGACATACGCTTCCAATTCCCCTTGTTCTGGGATTTGTGTGGCCGATCCCGCAAGCGAACCTGTGACGGAAGGCCAGCGGCTGTTCGCCCAGGCGAACAAAGTGGCACGCTCAGTGGGACACGTGTGAATTGAGTATATGTTTTTGCGTAGTGGTAAGATGGTAACACCACGACCAAACAAAGAATCGCCTCCGGCGGAAACTGCGGTGGGAACACAGACAACTGATGTTGGCTCTGGTACCATATCAGCGGTGCCAACCTCTCCTAGCGGACCAATTGCAATGCCGCGTCGAAACGACCTGAGATCGACAATGACAGGGACTACGGGGCAATATATGCCTAGTATCACCATGCCTATACCTAGATCGTATGGAATGCCGCCAGAGTTCATGTCAAGTTTGCATTCTAGCGGCCATTTATTTGGGGAAAGTTCGTCCCCAGTATTTTCGACTTATCAAGGGACAGGACACGTGTCGAACCAGATGATTCGACCCCCAGGATTCAACCTTGTCTCTCAGTCCATACCAACCTTTACCTCTAGTTCCGTCGCGGTCATGAGGCAACAGATGGACGAGAGTAATCATGAGATGGTCCACATGTTGACCCAACAGATGGGTACAATATTAAGACCACTGATACAAGAGTCAACCCAGAGTTACCAATAACTGGCGACTCAGATGACACAAATCGGTGACTTCTTAGGTGCTCCTAGGGCTCAAGGTCGACAGACCCCACCACCTCGACCAGAGACGCCTCGTCATCAGGACGAAGTCTTTGACGAAACTATAGAACAACCTTGTGAGTTCGAGGAGATCCTTAGGAGAGTTCAAAGGCCTCATGTGATTGTCATAGGAACCAAGATCCAGATTTTGTTGTCCAGCAGGTTCGACAAGACGCCTTGGCTGGAGAACATAACTTGGAGGTCGTAGTCGAACGTATCATGGTTCGTAATGGGGCGAACCCAGGCCTTCGATGTCCGACATATACATCTCCATTACCTGATTTTGTATTACAAACAGAATTGCCCAGGGGATGGAAAGTGCCTAAGTTCACCAAGTTCGGTGGGGAAACGGAAGAGTCCACGGTCGAACACGTCGCTAGGTATCAAACCGAAGCAGGCGACATACCGAACAATGAGGACTTGAAAATGAAATATTTCCCAAGTTCCCTCACAAAGAATCTCAGTCCATTCACACATGGGCATAATTGGAGAGATTGTTTCACGAACAATTTTATATGGGACAGTCTAAAATAAGTTTGAAAGAGTTGGCATGCATCAAACGCAAGGCCACGGAGTCAGTAGACCAGTACTTGAATAGGTTTAGACTTTTGAAAGCACGGTGATTTACTCGAGTCCCTGAACAAGAATTAGTCGAAATGGCTGCTGGCAGCCTGGACTATTCGATCAGAAAGAAGTTGGACACGCAGTATCTTAGAGATATGGCGCAACTGGCTAACCGAGTTCGCCAGGTCGAACGTCTGAAAGCTGAAAAGACCCAGTCTAACAGATATCGTAGAAAAGAAAAAGTATCTTATGTGCCTGCTGATGAGTATTCGTTCGACGATGAAGAATCCGTCGAGGAAAGTGAGATCCACGTGGCTGAACTTAAGCCGGGACCTCCCTATACATGCAAACTATTGAAACCATCGAACGGGAAAAATCCCACCAAACTAACAAGACGGATAAATACGTCGCTAAGACTTATACTTTTGACGTTTCCAAATGTGATGAAATATTTGATTTACTGGTTAAAGTTGGTCAGATAATTATTCCGCCTGGTTTGAAAGATCCCCCTCTAGAACAAAAGAAAAAGAGGAGATTTTGTAAGTTTCATAATTTCCTTGGTCATAAAACAGCTCAATGTGTTCTTTTCAGGGATTTGGTGCAGAAGGCTTTGAAGGAGGGTCGACTCTAATTCAGCGAGAAGCCGAAGATGCAGGTTGACACCGACCCACTAAAGGTTGAAGAGGCTTTGTATTCAGAAGTGTACGAATGTCTGATGGTCAAAGCTACTGAGGGCCTTGACAAACCACCCATGACTGAAGTGGTAGAGTGCATGATGGTCGAAACTACTGAAGGTTCCAACAAGAGGGCAGAGGACAAACTCGAAGCAGTGTACCCCCAGGCTGGTGAAAGTTTGGAGGTTTTTCAGGAAAAGTGCAGGATAAGCGGCTTGAAAGCCGCACTATGCCCCAGATACAATGCTGTGTTCGATGAGAAAGCTGCTGAGAGGTATGAGGCAAGCAAGAGAGAAGTGTTGCAAGAAAGCAAGCCACCTGTCCCAAGGTTTGTGTTTGATGGGAGCGGGACCCCTCGTCGAAATGAGGAGTACCGAAAGCTGTTCCAAGGGGGAAGGCCAAAAACTTTTGTTCCCCCATCAGACCCTCCACAGGAAAGATGGATGGCCCCATTGAATCAGAAGGGAAGCAAAAAACCAAAGTGGAAAGCTTTTGATTTGGAAAAGGAGGCGAATGTCACCGACAAAGGGGTCGAACAAGCAGGATATAGGGTGTCCCCCAACTACAGAGGGAAAAACCCTATGACTAGGACCCAGTGGAGGCGCTATCAGCGCAATAAGAAGGCTGAAAGAGAGTCTACGACTTCGAAAGTGAAGCCTGTCGGAACATCTGGGCAGAAGCGCCAATACCCAAGAGAAAGATGGGTAGAAAAGAACAAGGTGGCGATGAACCAGACCATGGCAGTGACTGTGAACACTTCAGGAGAAAAGGAAGGGGTGTCGACCCAGAGCTCAAAGTGTACTTCGTTGACGGAGAACAAGAAAGAGCTAGAGTATATTCCTCAGTAAGATGAAGAAGAGCCTAAATACTCCCCTCAGTCCTATGAAGAGTATGACCCATCACCTGAAGGGGATTTTGACGAAGACATGTGCGACGACACCAATGATGACACCTATGGCGAAGACTTCATGGTAAACTGTGGTATCATGTTGGTCCTACCAGCTGAGTATGATGTGGTATCTGAAATCTCTGAGACTGAAGAAGACTTCGTCACAGGTGAGAATACGGATGACAAGCCGCTATGCTATTATGTGATGAATAGTGGAGTGGTCGAGGGACAAACGGCTATGCTTGAACGTCCTAGCCCTGGGATGATGTATCATTTAAAGTCGTTGTTCAGAAAGGCGAAGATTGATGGGGTGTCTGTCAACAAATTATTTGTAGATGGTGGAGCGACTGTGAACCTAATGCCTCACAGTCTGTTTAAGAAAATTGGAAAGACGGAGGCTGACCTCCGACAGCACAACATGGTTTTGTCCAACTACGAAGGCAAGACCAGTAACATCCTGGGGGTCGTCCAAGTGGACTTGGCAGTAGGTACGACCAAAAGGCTGACACTTTTCATGGTCATCAAATCAAAAGCAATAACTTTAATTTGTTGTTGGGACGTGAGTGGATCCATGGAATTGGGGCAGTACCATCAACAATGCACCAAAGATTGATCATTTGGAGAAAGGATGGCATCGTCGAAAATATTGAGGCAGATCAAAGCTATTACAAAGTCGACGAAGCCAAGGGTACCAAGAAGTCTTTTGACCAGTACTTAGCAAATGTGGCTCCTTGTGATGACGGATCAGGATCGTACATCTCCGTCGACAAGGGTCGTGTCCTGAACTTAGACCCCGACTACGGGTTCATCTGGGACGCCGCTGACGAAGGTATGGAGCCAATGGAAATGACACCAACGGGGTGGTCCACTACTGGTGAAAATGACGGCTGAGTCAGAAAGCATGACTCGGATTTCGGCCTATCTGGCTGAAAATAGAAAGATATCGGCACTCGAAAAGGACGAGACTCTCCAAATGACTAGGGGGGCCGACCATGACAAAAAAGCTAATGGCTCACAAGGCCAAAGGGAAGCTGTAGAAAAACAGAGACTCGATGGTATTTATGATGATGAGCCTTTAGGGTTCGAAAATGGCCCAGATCATGAACTACAGAGAATGCAAGCCCAGGACCCGCTTGAGGAAGTCGACTTAGTGGATGGAACAACCAAAAGGCCCACAAACGTGAGTGCCAAGGCAGGACTGACAATGAAAGTCAAATTGGTCAAAGTGTTGAAAGAATACAGGGACTGTTTTGCCTGGGATTATGGCGAAATTCCTGGTTTGAGTTGGAGCGTAGTGGAGCATTGCCTCCTAATCCAGCCAGGCAAAAGGCCAGTAAAACAACACCCTCGACATTTCGCCCCGGAAGTGACGTCGAAGATCAAGCAGGAAATTGAAAGACTGCTCAAAAGCCGGTTCATCAGAACTGCAAGGTATGTAGAATGGATAGCAAACATAGTTCCTGTTATTAAGAAAAATGGGACCCTTCGAGTATGCATCGACTTTAGGGATTTGAACAACGCTACTCCTAAAGACAAATATTCGATGCCCGTGGCAGAGATGTTAGTTGACTCAGCCGCGGGATTTGAGTATTTAAGCATGCTCGACGGATACTCCGGTTATGATCAAATTCTCATAGCCGAAGAGGATGTCCCCAAAACCGCATTTCGATGCCCAGGAGCTTTGGGGACATATGAATGGGGGGTGATGCCTTTTGGGTTAAAGAACGCTGGGGCAACCTACCAAAGGGCTATGAATGCTATATTCCATGATTTTATTGAGGAGTTTATGCAGGTGTACATTGATGACATAGTCATAAAGTCGTCATCAGAGGATGGTCATCTCGACCACCTCCGACGCTCATTTGAGCGAATGAGGAAATATGGATTAAAAATGAATCCACTAAAATGTGCCTTTGGTGTTCGTGCAGGGGATTTCCTGGGATTCATAGTCCACAAGCGAGGCATCGAGATCAACCAGAATAAAACAAAGGACATCTTGGATCTCAAGCCTCAAACGACAAAGAAACAGCTCCAGTCTTTGTTGGGGAAGATAAATTTCTTGAGGAGGTTCATCTCAAACCTAAGTGGCAAGACGATAGTGTTTTCACCACTGCTCAAGACCAAGAAAGAAGTGAGTTCCGCTGGGGACAAGAGCAACAAGAGGCTTTCAACGCAATTAAAGAATACTTTACGAAGCCTCTAATCCTATTACTACCTAGTATAAGTAAAAGCATGAAGTTGTACATTGCAGCGTCGGATACGACCATAGGCAGTATGTTAGCACAAGAGGATGATGGTGGCGTCGAAAGACCCATCTATTACCTTAGTAGGATATTGATAGATGCTGAGACTAGGTATACTATAATTGAAAAGCTATGCCTATGTTTGTACTTCTCGTGTATGAAATTGAAACAATATATCAAACCAGATAATGCTTATGTTTCGTCGCATTTTGATGTTATTAAGCATATGTTGTCCAAACCTATTTTGCATAGTCAAATTGGGAAATAGGCACTAGCGTTAACTGAATTCTCCCTGACGTATGTCCCTTTGAGGGCGATGCAGGGTCAAATAGTGGCGGACTTCATTGTCGACCATGCTGTAGTTGAAACGTCGACACATAGCATCGACGTCACCCCGTGGAAATTGTACTTTGACGGGTCGAGCCATAAAAACGGGGCAGGTGTGGGAATCTTGATAATATCCCCACAAGGGATCCTAACTACCTTTAATTGCAAAGTCGTGGCAAGTGTTCAAACAACGAGGCAGAATACGAAGCCTTAATCACTGGTCTCAAGATACTCAAAGACTTGGGAGCCAAAGAGCTTGAGATAAAAGGAGATTCAGAATTGGGGATTAAACAAATCACGAGGGAGTATAAATGCTTAAAGGAGCATCTGTTAAGTTACTTTTCGCTGGCGAAGCGTTTGTTGGAACATTTCAAAATTGTCAACATCTCACATGTGCCAAGAATAAAAAACCAGAAAGCTAACGAGCTGGAACAAATTGCCTCTGGTTATAAAGTGTCGGAAGGCAAGTTGAAAGGCTTCGTCGAAACTAGGAAAAAGATGGTGTCGAACGTACACGCACCATCAAGTTGGTCGATATCCAAAGTTTCGATGAGCTTGGTCGAAGGTTTAGAAAGTTGTGAGGTTTTCGTTAACGATATGCCACCAACAGATTAGCGGAGGTCAATTATAGAGTATCTGGAAAACCCGTTGGGCAGCACCGATCGAAAGACTAAGTACAGAGCAATGAGTTATGTCCTAGTAGGAAACGAGTTGTTGAAGAAAACCCCAGAAGGGGTATTGCTCAAGTGTCTAGGAGATACTGACGCATATTTGGCAATTTCTGAGGTTCATAATGGGGCTTGTGGAGCTCACCAGGCTGGCCAAAAAATGAAATGGCTTTTGTTTCGACAAGGATTCTATTGGCCCAACATGCTTAAGGATTGTATAGATTTCACGAGAGGATGTCAGGACTGCCAAAAGCACGCAAACATCCAGCATATCCCAGCCAGTGAATTACATGTGATTGTCAAACCATGGCCTTTTCGAGGATGGGCTTTAGATGTAATAGGAGAGATTCGGCCAGCATCGTCAAAGCAGCAAAGATTCATCCTCGTAGGAATAGACTATTTCACGAAATGGATAGAGGTTGTGCCTTTGGTGAAAGTGGATCAAGAGGTCGTGATAGATTTCATCCAAAATCATATCTTGTATAGATTCGGGATACCTGAGACAATCACGACAGATCAAGGTTCTGTGTTTGTGGGGAAGAAGATGCAGGAGTTTGCGGCGGAAATAGGCTTTAAGTTGGTTACTTTGACACCATACTATGCTCAGGCAAATGGTCAGGTCGAAGCAGCTAACAAGATAATAATTGGTTTGATCAAGAAGCACATGGCGAAAAAGCCAAAAAACTGGCATAAGACGTTGAGCCAAGTGTTGTGGGCTTGTCGGACGTCACCCAAGGAGTCGACCAACTCTACTCCATTCCGTCTAACCTACGGACACGACGTTGTGCTACCCACAGAAGTAGGCTTGCAGTCTATTAGAGTGCAATGACAGTATGAGATTTCGTCCGAGCAATACTGGGAATTGATGTTAGACGAACTCGTGGACTTAGACGAGGAAAGAATGGTGGCTTTAAATGTGTTATTGCGCCAGAAGGCCCGAGTCGCCAGGGCATACAACAAGAAAGTCAAAGGGAAAACCTTTGTTGCAAACGACTTTGTTTGGAAAGTGGTGTTGCCCATGGATCGACGAGATCGAACGATGGGAAAATGGTCGCCCAACTGGGAAGGGCCATTTCAGGTAACACGAGTGTTTAGTAATAACGCATATGAAGTGCAGGAGTTAGGAGCAGACCAACGAATCTTAAGAGTAAATGGGAAATATTTGAAAAGATACAGACCCATGCTGCAAGAGGTTCACATCAAAATATAGTTTTCATTAATTTAGTGCCAAGAATGGCTTACAGAATATGGTTCATTACATTATACCAACATACAAACTAAGGAAATTCAGGAAATCTAGCTTTAAAATCATCAAAGAGGACCTTCTCATGAACTATCTTGCTCTAAAAAAGAACCTTTCGTCGCTGCATGCGGCTGATAGCATCTCTAATCTTTATAGCCACTTCGACGTGAACAAGTCCTTGAGCCACTTTGTGGTCGATGGCTTCATGAGAAGGCAGGGGTTCAGCTGAGTCTAGAGAAGCCTTTTGATGTTCGACCTCAGCAATCTTTTTGGTCAGATCCGCTATCTGGGCTTGGTATTCAGATATATGTTGGTCGAAAACCTGGCGCTTGTTGGAGTGCTCTTGTTTTTTGGTCTCATAGGCCCTAAGTTTTTGTTCACAAACTGAGCTAAGGTGCCACTCACGTTTCATGTCGTTGTGGCAGAACCGAATTCGGGCATCGGCCTAATGATGCATGGCAAGGTCTTTGGCCAGTTGAGTAAAAAAGGCTTCGAACTCGATCAGATATGTGGCCATGGGGGCGGGGAGCCGAAATTCAAAAAGTTCGTCGAGGAGTTTGAAGATGTCGTTGGCTACGGCGGAGTCCTCGGCGACAGCCGCCAGAAACTGTTCCTCAAAAAGATAGGACCGCAACTGCTGAATTTTGAGATTGAAAGAAGCATCCACTTCTGGAGTTGGGATTGCGGTCGAACGAGTGGGTTGAATCTCTTCGGCTCACCGGCGAAGTTTGTGTAGTGCCTTCAAAGTTGCTGCTGGATTTGTCGCCTTGGCTGCCAAGAGTGCTTTCAGAGTGAAAGATTCCTCGACAGCAGCCGAAGCCTTTTCTGGTCGATGTTCAGGGATTTGGAGTATCTCCCCGACGTCAGTATCCACGACGGGCGAAGGATTGACAGTCACCCCAGGGAATGCATCATCATGCTCCAAGTTATCCGTTGCAGCAGGAGGCGTCTTAACCAAGCTTTCCTCAGGGATATTTAGGTGAAACTCATCAATCTTTTGGGGACTTGGCGTAATGACGGCGTTGGCAGTAGGAGTGTCTGCGGCCGATTTAGTATCACCCTCACCAACAGTGGTCGAAGTAACCACATTTTCCTACAAAAGACAAAATGCCAGTGAGCTTCGTCACCCCAAGGTTGTCTAGGACACAAATAAAGTTAGAATACCTGCACAAGAGTTGTTGTCTTGGGGAGGGTGACAGAGGGAATTGGTTCGAAAACATCTTCAAGATTTCTCGGGATGACTGGGGCCACCGTCGAGACGTTGGATTTGGAAGGTGTCCTTTGCGTTATAGCCTTTTTCTTCCTCACCAAAGGGGTCGATGGAGGAGACGCTGGAGCTGCTGCAGTAAAGACTCGAGAGTGAGTGCTCTCATTCGATTCAGTCCTTTCTGGGGAAGGTACTTTCTCAGCAACCTGCGCAGAAATGATGTAAGAACAAAGGGAAGACGAGGACGCAAAACAAGAAATTGAAAAATACCTGTAGAAGGTTGGCCTTAGGTTTTTTGGCAGGTCTGGTGGAAGTCGACGCAGCCGTCGTTTCTCCTTTGCGCCCCTGAAAGAAAAGCTGAAACTAGTTAGTTAAGACCTAGGGGCAGACGAAATCAAGAGTCCAGGATCTACCTTTGTCGAAGTATCCTCTGCAGGGTCGACATCTATGAGAAGGGCTGTAGTCGACGGGTTAGGGATACTAGTTGTAGAAGCAAAAGCGTCAACCACGTTTGCCAGGAAAAGATTGGGAGTAAAATCTTGAGTTTGGTACTCCAACCACCAAGCCTCAAATTCCTGAGTAGTGAAAAAGGTAGGCTGGAAGGAGAAAATCGGTAGTTCCAAGTGTTGGGAGGCTCTGAGAAACCTCATACAAGCTTTGTGACCTACGTGTGTCAAACGTCGACCAGACCGTACTATATCCTCAGGATGCCTCACTAAGGGTTTTGGCAACATCTGGCTCAGGTCAAATTGTCGAGCCACCAAATTTGGACAGTAGTTCATGAAACCATATCCATTGTTCACCGTTTCGATGCAAAAAGAGATCACGGTGGGAGTGAGAAACAGCCGCCATATAGCATTCGACAGCGCATCAACTTGAGGTGAGACTCCAGGGAACGGTTGTCTGAACCAGCCAGGTCCAAACTTACGCTCCACAAATGGCGCCATGTAAGAGACGAAAGAAGAGGTTTCCATAAACATACTGAGATACCTCATAAATAGGGCTTGTCTTGGGGCTTCTTGGATAGTCATCAAGGCTAGTCGCAGTCCCTCGACAGAACGTGCTTTATTCAGACGCTCCATTGTTGTAGAGGCTGGATATCCTAATTTGTGCTCAAAAGTAGCGTTGAGCCAATGTTGCAACAACCACATAGGCCCTGAGATGTTTAAGGCTTTAGTGGTTTGGTGGAGGAGTTTCAGTCTCATGGTCGACAGGCCAAGAGAATGGTAGAGGGAGGCCAACAGAAGTTTGGCCAGAGATATATGTCGGCCTTCGTGGATTTGAATGGCCAGACTGATGAAACTTTTGGCTATTTGCAAGGAGCCAGGGCAAAACATATAATATGACAACCAGAGGTTCAGGAAGGCAATATGCTCTTCATCAGAGACTTCTGTAGAGCGTTTGTCATGATGATCTTCGATGTAGTTTTGGAAGCTAGCGCGCTCGAAGTTGAAGGCGTTGTCCGTCTCCAAAGTCGGGTCGAACGTCTCACCCACTGGCGAAAGGCCAGTGATGGCTGCCACATCGAAAAGTGTTAGCGTGAACATGCCACAAGGAAGGTGGAATGTGTTTGTCAATCCTTCCCAAAAATACATCGACGCCAGCAGCAAGCAAGGGTTAACTCTATGGGCGGTCCTAGAGAGTTGGATGGCGTCGAAGATGCCACATTCCTTCCATTGCTTCTTGCGCTGCCCTTCGACTCTGTCAAGCCAGGCAAGGTAATCTTTGTTGCCTGGAGTAGGCATAGATCTGAAAACTCGAGATTTGGGTGCCATATATTTGAGGTCCAAGGTGCCACCTTTCTCGAAAGCAGGGGGAATCGTTTGGTCGAAGCAAGGAAAGAACTTCTGGAGTTCTTGTGGGTTAGGTTTGTTGTCTGGAAGGGGTCCATGGAAACCACACAGCTTATTCTCAACTGCGAATGGGATGACCATTTGACGGCCCCAGTTGGCCACCACCGTCTCATCAGCGGAAGATGGTTGAAGAAGAGGATGGTGTGTTTCCGCTTCAGAGATTACGTATGCGGCAGGGTTGTTACCAGTGGTTTGAGGAATGTGAGTTGTAGGGGTTCTTGATGAAGCCATTGCAAGAAAGAACGCAAAGGGTGCTCTGAGACGGTAAAAGCTTTAGGAAAAGGAAATCAAAGCCTGGGTTTTGGGGAGAAACGACGGTTTCGTGAAGAAGGAGTTATGAAAAGTGGCAAGTTCCTAAAGAAGACTATTTATAGAGCGCATGCAGAAAAATGAAAGATCAAAAAACTTTTCAACTTCTGTGAGTAAGTGGGGTTTGGTTTCGAGGCCCATGACTTAGATGGGACTAGCCATCATGGCGTTTTATTGGGAATCGTGGGATTGAGATTGCCATCATCATGTCAGACGGCGCTTGCCACGTGTTGAGAGGAAAAACTAAACGATTGGCAAAGGCGTCGAAATCCTGTAAGAAACCAAAAAAGCCAGATTTCTCCATCGACACAGTATTCAGTCGAAACTGGCCTTTTGGGGGGCAATTTGTTGACACTGGATTTTGACTGGCGGTGGGATCCGGAGATTCCAGGGCGTGTCGGCGCAAAGGGGCACGTCAAGGTGTCGTGTCGAAACCAGCAGAAAGGCACGTCGGAGAAACGACAAGAAGCCTCGGCGTCGGAAGGAAATGAGGCGACAAGTTGATTTTGACTTCAAGGCACAAAGCGTTTAGGCGGGAGAAATTTGATACTTCCAAGACTATGGGAAGTTAAAAAGAAAGTGGGGTGCCACGTGTCAGCTTCAGGAGACATCCGGGTAGACAAACAGTTACATTTTAGGCCTATATAAGGCGCTGTACTTTTCATTTTAGGGGTCACATTTTTTCACATTGTAAGGGAAAATACTCAAAGTACCAAACTTAGAGAGAAACGAGTTCACTCCCGCAAACAAATGTACATCTGCGTCCAAATTCTACTTAATGCAATTTACTTCCAGTGTTTAATTTAAATCATTGTTTTTTCTTGTTTTACTCAGCCTTTCCTTTATTTTGTTGTTGTTGCGCCAAACCCGTTGATCGTTAGAACACTCTTTGCGTCACCAAGGTCACCTCAGCGTGACAACTCTCACTAAAAAATAGAGAAACTAAAATGCACCACAGATATACGCTTCCAATTCCCCTTGTTCTGGGATTTGTGTGGCCGATCCTGCAAGCGAACCTGCGACGGAAGGCCAGCGGTTGTTCGCCCAGGAGAACATGCGCACAACCCTTTGAGTTTCTCTTCCACTAGAACAAGAGTTCCATGCTCTCATAGACTTGATAGTGATATCAAGTTTGAGTAAACAACCTCCATCCTATTTTTGAGAAACACCACCAGACATATTGAGAAAAATAAATTCTCAATACAAAGATACCAAGACATTATGTCTGACATTTCTTCGAGTTCTTCCAGCATCAGATTAAGGACTCTCCCTTATTAACTGTTAAGAACTCCTAAGGGAATTATTCATTCTCCCATCCAATAGCTGCACATCCTGTCGTTGGTACACACATATAACAGTAATCTGCTCCATTGCCATAAACAAGATTCCATACATCTGGCTCATTTGATTAGAAGGAACTTCCAGATTTCAAAGAGAACACCCTTGACATTTGAGCTTGATCTCCACAAAAAAACAGCCTTTGTACTCCTACTCACTTGGATCAGAAATACACTAATCTAATGAGTGACAATATGTTGATCATCTCTTGACCAACACTCTTATCTAAGACATGTTTCTTGATAGAAACTTCTTAGACACACAACCCAAATGCCTCCTCTTCCAAGCCAGGAGTAGGTTCCAAACAGATATGATCAATACACATTTGTTTAGCCCCCAAGCATCTGCTATGCCATACCTTTATCCAACAAGATTCTGCACAATCTGCTGGTTTGATGTTCCAACATCTGGTAGGACATTAGTTCCCTTCTCAAGAAACACACCAAGAGATCCTTTATCAAAGCCCAGAGAATGGCCTTTTAGGGTTGGAAGCAAGAATAAATTGCTTCTAACTTTCTTCAGATGTTTTTTCAACAAACTCATATAAATGTACCTTTATGATTGGACTTGGGATAGACCTCAAGTATCTTTGGCAGCATTATTAAGTTAGTAGAACCTATCCTCAAGTATCACCACACCATGAGATACACCTTCAGAGGAAAAACAGAGTGCTGCAGCCTCAACACACAAACCACCAGGAATTTTCCATCATATATATATGCAGCGGAACACACACCAGAAAACTCCTCTACAACCTTCAGGCAAAACATAATAACCCTTGCACAAACACGACACTCCATGTGCAATAGGTCAACATAGTTTTGAAATTAAATCAAACCACATAGCAGCTCACCACCAAAGCTACAAGCCTGATAACAACAGATAGGTCCAATACACACCCTGTCATGAATAATCCATCCTCCACTTCTAGGGACCATTCAAACAACAATATGAACTTCTCCAAGTTCAAACAACTTTTCAGTAGGTACCACCTGCCTTGCCCATAACCAGAAAGTATCTTCCCTAGGATCTCACCCATAAAATAGAACAGGATGCCTGCTCTGATACCAATTGAAATTCTGGTATGACAGAACCTAGGTGTCCTATGACATGTCGAGACATCTGATCTGAACAAAACACATAGGCAAGGCATATAAACATTAAACACGATACTGAAAAACATAAGCAACAACACCAGAATTGTTAACCCAGTTCGGAGCAACTCTCATACTCTGGGGGCATACCAAGCCAGGGACAAATCCACTATGATAGTATCAATTCATAGACCTTTATAGCAAACACCTCAGTTTACAGTCTACTCACTTAATCACTACCTAAGCTAGACTTCTATCTAAGACTCACCTAGATATGAGGCCCTCCTCAATCCCTCATCAATCACAGACAGTGATTGGATACAACAATTCTGAACAAACAGGAAGACACACTTCCATGACAATACCTCGTAAAGACTCAAAGCTAAACTCCACCATTTACAACTTCTTTCATAACTAAGAACACAACTTGGAGTTGCTTCAAAGCTTCCTCCAAGAATAATACAAAACTCATTACCTACAGGTTTCTGAGTGAGAACACAGTGACCTTCTCACAACCCGAGTGGTTCACTTAGACAAAGCCCTAATGATCTACATCTTGGACTCGTGCTTTTTCTAGGTTACAAGCATTCTATTTATAACTTATTCCCAACTGGATTTGGGCTTCAAATCACAGCATATCAGCTGCTACAAATCAGTAGAAACTTATGCTACATAATAGGTCTTAAAGAAAATCCTTCCTAATTTATCTCCATAATTAGAAAGTCATTATTCTTCAATATTCTTCTTGATTCTGACTTGAATCTTCCAGACCTATAAAATAGCGCCACATAGGATAACATAATATTCCCAGAATATTCTGCATCTGTTAAATCATAATAGAATTCAACTGTCCAGTTCAGGACAGGCGCGATGTCGAATGATTCAGCATAGGGCATCTTATCCGACATGTTGCTCCAGATGATGAGAACTTCTCATCTCAACATGTCTCAACATAAAATAGGACTTCTTGCTTAACCTGTTCTTCTTAGCAAGTAATCACATCCTATTTAACATATTGCTGCTATATTTGTTTTACTAAAATTAATGCCAATCCAAAAATTAGAGAACTAACAAATACAATGTCAAATAAAAGTCAAGATTTTGGTACTAAAAGACAAAATTTGATCACACTTGTTTTGCCTAACTACCTTTCCATGTCCATACATCCCTACATCATCCAATTCTAACCAAAATTCACACGTATCACAGAAAATCAGAGATTGCAATTTAGATATTTTTATTTCAAATTCAAACTTAATTCAAATTCAACCAAATTACATTCAAATTTCACTCACACATTTTACATTTTCACATTTTCTCTGTACTAACCTTTAACCTAGTATCTAGCTTATAAATTGAACCAATTCTATCAGCAAATGACAACAACAACCATACACTATCCTAGCCAAAACCGTATATCAAATTCATCTTCCAATTCAAGTTTCTTCACATTGAAGAAATCTTTAAAACTTTAGCCAAACCTTCCACATTGCTATCAATTTCCATCCCAACCTATTGATCCTTACTTAGCTTCATTATACACTCCAAACCCCTCCCATATACCATAATTTCACTCAGATTCAGTTCATGAGCAGTCTGATTCGAATTTGAAAAGAAGGTGTTCAAAATGGTGAAATTGTGTTATAAAGAGGTCGAGGAGATCAAAAGGAATTTAAATTTGTAAAGAAAAGCAAAAAGTTCTCCTGGTCGGAGCTGGATCAGAATCTGCATTTGCTTGTTGGAATCTTCATTGTGTTCTTCAACTTTTTTGTTCAGGTAACTTTCAATACTCACTGTTTTGTTGATTTCTCTACACCATTGTGTTTCTGCACCTTATACTCATCCAATCCTCAAATTAATTTCCCAAAAACATGGTCAATTGTTGGTTTCTATAAATTTAGGGTTCATGACTCATGAATGCTCATGAACATGAACCCAAAAATGATGAATGCAGCATGTTACAAACAACAAATAACCCATATTGATTTGTCATGTGACTCTAAGCTTGTTTCCATGCTTAAGTTCACCTAAAATCTTGAATTGAAGCTAGATCGAATCTAAACATTTTGAGTATTTAAACTTTCGAATCCTCTAAAATTAACGCTACTTAATGTTTATAGCTTGATCATTTACAGATGTTTAGATTCATGGCCTATGACTGTATCATTTTCTTGCAGAATTCAATGTTAATTTCATGTTTTAGATGTTGCTACAGAGGCTGGTTCGCGCAAGAAAAGAGAAGATCTTCAACAAAACACAGTGTTTCGCTAAGCTTAGGCCATTGGGCCCTAATATCTCTTCACACCTCTCGCTCGCTTTCTTACCCCCCCCCCCTCCCCCTCTTTTGTATTAGAGTTGACAAACCGGGCTTAGGCCCTGGATGCGCGCGCACCCCCTCCTTTTTCTTAGTTCTCTTTTTATTTAATTTTCTAGGCCTTAAGCCCATATTTCTCTTTTTTATTTCCTTTACTATTTTGAAACCCCATAGTTACTTTTGATTATCTAATTTTTGTTATTATTTTTATTTTTATTTAAAATATGTTATTTGATTTAGTTAATTAATTTATTAATAAATATTAAAATCATTAACCTTCTTTATTTTCGTTTTAATAATCAAACCCTAATTAATAATTAAAATCAAACATTTTCACAATTAAATCGGATGAAAAAGGACTAGTTGGATGTCTATCCCTCTTTTCTCCGAGTATTTGGATACTTGCTGTATAGTTTGCCTTTCGAATACTCGTCATCCTTTCAAAACATAATAACACAATCAGATTCAACTCATTCCTTCGTAGTTGAAAAAGGATCTATTGGATGTATATCCTTGTGATCCACAAGTAATTGGATATCTATTGTATAACTTTCTATTGTATAACTCATTCCTTCGCAGTTGAAAAAGGATCTATTGGATGTATATCCCCGTGATCCTCAAGTATTTGGATACCTGCTGTATAGCTTGCCTTTCGATTACTCGTCTTCCAACTAAAAACAACTTCAACGCATCAAACCTTTCTTTCGCCTTAGCGTGGCCGAAAACCTTTTCACAAATGAATGATATTTTATCCATTTTGACACAATACAAAGACATACACTTCAGCCTCCCATGCTAGAGAAACAATCAATGTTTAATCGCTCAAATGCGACCAAAATAAGATCCATTCCGACACGATATAAAAAAATGCTTCAGCCTCCGATGCGCGAGCAAAAAGCAATGTTTAATCGCTCGAATGTAACCTAAAAAATCTTTCACTAAAACCAACCAACAAACATTTGCTATAAGAACTACGCAACTTTGAGTTACCCATCGCACCTGGGGATGCATAGGAGCAAGATTCACAATCTTGCCAGGCACCATAATAAAAAAATATATTTTTCTCGCAAAGAACTAGGTAGCTTTGAGTTCTCCATCGCACCTAGGGATACGTAGGAGCAAGATTCAATGTATAATCAAGAACCCTAATATAAAAACTTAATTTTAGTCCTTTTCATTTCATATAAATATTTTTAATAAATAGAAGAAATCAAATAACATAACTAACAATCATATCCACAAAGTTGATTAAACAGTTCTCATTGAGTACAATAGATATGTGGGGTGATAATACCTGTCTTGCACATAATCGACTTTTAAACTCGAATTTGGTTGCGATGAGCATATTTTTGTTCCTTTAGGGTTTTATTGACATTTTCCATTTAAAAAAATAAAGTTTGGTGGCATCTTTGTTGTATTTATAGTGTTCGTATGCTCGGGTATTTTTTTGCACCGTGATAGCTGACGACTCTGCTGGGGACATCTGAGAGTCAAGGAAGCCTAGTTTAGTTGGTTTTGCAATGAGTGTTAGCATTGTTTATTTTTATTTCTTCTAAAATATTTATTTTTATGCATTCTTTTTTTGCTGCGTGACTTGGGTGTGATGTTGGTTCGATTTATGATCATTTTCACTTGGAGCAAGGCTCTATACCAATGCCTGAGGAAAAACCTAAGTTTAAGTCAATGGTTGCATACTGTTGGCCTTCTTGACGTATGTCTCATTTGGTTGGCGTGAAAACCTCACCCAAAATAGATCCTCTTAAGGATATTTTTGTTTAATAAGTATTCGTTATTGATGGAAATATTTTCAAAAAGGATTTGTGACTCTGGGAACCTTGTGTAGAACCCCAAACTCGTGGTCATTATGATTGATGGTTGTGTCATATTGGCCTTTTTGTCGTATGTCTCGCTTGGTTGGCATGAAAACCTCACTCAGACTAGATCCTCTTGAGGGCATTGTTGTTTATCGAGTATTCATTTTCAACGACAATATTTTCAAAAAGGATTCCTGACTCTAGAAACTGCGTCTAGAACCTTGGAGTCGATGGTTGCATAATGTTGGCCTTCTTGACATATGTCTTGCTTTGTTGGCATGAAAACCTCACCTAGAGTAGGTCCTCTTGAGAGTATTGTCATTTAATGAGTATATATTCATTATTAATGGAAATATTTTTGAAAAGAACCAGGGACTCTAGGAACCTTACAAAACCCTAGAGCCACTCTTTGTGAAAGTCACTGTGTATAAAGCACTTAGAATCTTTCTGTCATAAGGAATCCATATCCATACCATTTGAAATCCCATTACCTGAGCCCACACATGACATTTCATTGCATCCATACATGACATGGCATTGCATTTTCATAAAACACCTTTTGGCATATCAGAAAACAAAAAAAAAATCATGCATCCGCATTCATCAACATGCATACCACATTTTTCCGCAAAAAATAAAATGAAATCATCTCACCTTTTTTCCAAAACCAATAAGATGATTCCCCAACACTCGTAGAGAACACGCATTAACTATCGAAGGGTAATGAATCAGTTGGAAAAAAATCAAGTCACATTAAGAGAATACGTAGATGTGATGAAAGGCAAAGTAAACCATATTTTGGAAGTTTTGCAAGCTCTATCAAGAAGAGAGAACAATCCTTAATAGGACATTGTTACAAAGAATGTCATTCCAACACCTGGCTCTACTTTACACCCATAACATGTGGTGACCAACCTAATGTACGGTCTTCCTCCTGGCTATACTCCACCATAAGAGGATGGTCTTGCTCAACTCCAGCCCATGCAAATCACGATATTTAATGTGAATCGTAGCTCTATCATGCAAGAGAATCCCTATGTTCATGTTGGGAATGCTTCACCTCATGATGCTCTTGAGGATCCCCGAGTTTGCATACTTTATGAAAAATCCTCAAGGGGAACTCCCAATGGCAAACGGTTAAGACCCTCAGAATGCTGAATCCGCTAAAAATTATCGTATGTTGGAGAAAAGGTTGGGAGTTATAGAAAGATGAAAAGCATATGGCCTTGATGCTTTCTACACGTGCCTAGTTCCGGATGTGGTTATCCCTCCTAAATTTAAAGTGCCTGACTTTGAAAAGTACAAGGGTCTTAGTTTTCCAAAGAATCTTCTACAGATGTTATGTTAAAAAATGACTACTTATTCTCGTAATGAAAAATTGTTGATCCACTACTTCCAGGACAGTCTAAGCAGGGCATCTTTAGAATGGTACATGCAGTTGGAGTGGAGCCATGTTCATACTTGGAAGGATTTAGCTTATGCGTTTATGAAACAATACAAGTATAATACTCATATGGCCCCTAATTGTACGTAGTTGCAAAGTTTTATTCAAAAAAACAATGAGTTATTCAAGGAATATGTACAAAGGTAGAAAGAACTAGTAGCTCGAGTGCAACCACCAATCTTGGACAGAATGTTGGTAAACATGTTCATGGGCACTATACAAGGCCCATATTACGAGAAGATAATAAGAAGTGGTTCATTAGGGTTCTCTGACCTGATAATAATTGGGGAACACATAGAAACCAACCTCAAAAGTGGAAAAATTCATAGAACATCCAAAAGCCATACTGGTGAGAAGAAATCCCTTAACCATTTCCATAAGAAGAAAGAGGGTGAAACCAATGCGATAACGACAAGTGTCAGGTATTCTCATAGCGCACTGATAGGACCTTAAGGTCCCTCATCTTTTCAGTTGTCACCATTTCCAGCACCATACTATCCATATGTGGCAGCAACGTCGCCAACTCCTTATAGACAACCAGCAATGCCTAGAGCGCCATACCAGCATCCTTGGATTGCTCCTCATTCAAATCAGTAAGCCCATGGCCAGGAATATCACAACACAAATCATGGACAATGTAGGCCCTAAAATAATATATAAAGAATGAATTCTCCTCTAGACCCAATCCTTATGCAATATAGTCAACTCCTGCCACATTTGGTTCAAAACTTGCAGGTGGTTCCCAGATCTCTTAAGCCTTTTCCACCACCATTCCAACCTGGGTATGACCCAAATGTCAAATGCAAGTATCATGATGGATCAGTGGAGCACTTTTTAAAGGACTATAAAGCTTTTAAGGCCAAAGTACAGGATTTGATTGATAGCAAATGCCTGTCCTTTAAAGAAGGAGACTCGTCAATGAACAGAAACCCCTCGATCGGGTGAGTACGAAGACTTCGGGAAGCATCTCCTAAAGCCAGTGGATTTGATAGGAAAGAGCATCCTCAAAGTTGATGATCTTTAGGCCATTTTATCATCTTTATTTGTAATTTTTTTATTAAGTGATATTTTCTTTTAAACTTGTTGCTTTTTGAACTGTAATATTAATGAAATAAGCATGCATCTTTTGAATTAATCATTTTGTATTCACTCGTTTTTCTTTCCTTTTCATCGTAAAAAAAAAAAGAAAAAAAATATAAATTATCTCCACCTCACTTTCCTTTATCGACTTTTGTGTAAGCATGGATTGGATGAAGGATGTTGTAAACAAAATACTCAAAATTGCTAAAATATGCTTTTAAATAAAATCTTGCTAACGATGTAAGGCATTGTTTCAAATCCCAAACACTAAGAAGTTAAAGAGTTAATCCCTAATCAACCCCTTTGAGCCTAGAAGTTTGTGTTTCTTTCGGTAAAAAAACTCTCACGCTTAACCAGGGCCAGGGTAGTTTTTTCAGTTAGTTTGGCTAGGCATTCAAATTTCAATAGAATCATTCCAACTGAAGACAATTAGAGATTAAAATTTACCTGCTACAATAATCCAAGACTAATAAATAATACTACATAATATAATTAATAAAAAGATAACAATAATCATGCTTAATAAAAATGTATAAAACCTAAATAACCATAAATTTGTATACTAATATTAACCAAAATTTTTAAATGTTCAAATATAGTATATATAAACCATAATAATCGAGGTAAATTATATTTTTATGGTTAATCATGTTTAAAATACAGTTAATAAGTTTAAAACTTTATTATATACTTATTGTAAAAAAAATGTTATTATCTCATTACTATAGAAAAAAACTATCATCTCATTTTGTGTCTAAGTTAAGCTTTTATATATATATATATATATATATATATATATATATATATATATATATATATATATATATATATATATAAGTGAGGACAAAATGTAGGCACTATTAAACCTTAAAAGCAATATGTAGATAAGCTAATTCGAGAAAGAGGGTTTTAGTATCTAACCAACTACCAACGGAGACTATACGATATTTTGTTTTCTTTTAAATTTAGGATTAAATATATGTTATTCTCTGTCACTATAGCAGGTTTTAGTTTAATCCTCTGCAAGATTTTTTTTTTGTAATTCTCTTTTTGAAATATCAAGATTCTTTCTGTAAAATCCCATGGCCACTATTTCATACTAGATTCCATTTCTGAGTGACGTGACAATCCATCTGAATTTTTTTTTTAATTTTAAATTTTTTTTAAATGGCAAAATATAACATTTGAGCTTAATACCAAAGTTTTTCCAGCAACGACCCAATATTTTAAATTCATTCAGCCCAATACTTCAAATTCATTCATTATTGGTTGTGTGAAAAAGTTATATATACACTAATATTTGCTAACCCACAAACGATGTGGGACTCTATTGCTTGTGAACCCAACTATTTCAACAACATAATACATGCATGCATACATATACAACAAAAATAGTTTCTAACTAGGACATCATCCATCCATTATTCCATAAATTCATATTATGATTCTGCTACCAATGTAATCCACCATGTGTTCAAAATGTGTGGTATCGAGACAATAAGAATATGCAAAGGTTATGTTCAAAGCTTGGTTTGAAATAGGTGGTTTCGAGATAATAAGAAAATGATTCCTGCTATATTTTTAACAAACACAATCTACAGAAATTAACAAACATTAAATCAAAGGCACTATCATTCAAAAATATGAAGTCATTATCATTCAAAGTGCATGTTTCATAGGTGCATGATTCATATTGAAGACAACAAAAACTACTGCATGTTAAAGACAACAAAGACACTTGCATTTTTAATAATCAGATCTAAATGTCCTAGATGACATAAAGTTAATCTAAGTATAAGGTGCTTCATCATCAGAAGAAGAATTTAAGATAGCTCTCCTCATTATTCTTCTTCTTGTTCTTCTTTTTATCCTCCTGTTTCTTCTTATTTGCACGACCACTTGGACCTGGACAACTTCTTCGACCTGGACAACTTGTTGGACCTCTACAACTTCTTGGACCTGGACAAGTTGTTGGACCTCTACAGCTTCTTGGACTGGGATAGCTTCTTGGATCTGTACAACATTGTTGAAACTCATTATGATTCTTCGATGATGCTTTTTTGTGTTGGTAAGAAGAGGAATATCATTTTTATAATGGTGCTTCTGATTCTTCTTCTTCTCTCTACTTTGGAAATATAAAAGTTTTTGTTGAAAGTCATTGTTGGTTCTTTAATTCAAAATGTTATATTCTCTTGGAAGTGGAAAAATTTTATAGACCCTATTATTGTAGCAACTATTAAACCCACGTGAGATATCATTACTTTGGATAGTGTGCATTTAAATTTCCAACATACACGTTATGAAAGTGAACATATAACTTGCTATTCTAGCAACCATGATCATGCTTTTCTAGCAGCTATGAACTCTTACTATAATGGAAGTGAATCTGTGAGAAGCTACGACACTGATGTGAGTCCAATCAATGAGTACAGTGACCATAATTATTTTCATCTTCTACTTTAACCTCTACATGCTCACTCACTTCTAGACTGATTTTGTTTGGTGCCAATTGAGCTTGATGTTCCACAAGTAATGATGTATTTTACTACTTGTATTATAGATTGAAAAACCAGATTGCTCAAATAATACCATGATAGATCATATCACAACATTATAGATTTAGTTTTTGTGGTCAATATTCCATGTGAATAACTTGATGCACAATGGCTGCTTCAAAAAGCATGCAGGAAAAACAATTAGAGCAAAGGTATGAGCATTCCAGCATAGAGTCCCACATCGTTTTATATAAACACAAGATTAGTGTATATATAACTTTTTCACACAACCAATAATGAATGAATTTGAAGTATTGAGTCGCTGCTGAAAAACTTGGGTATTAAGCCCAAATGTTATATTTTGCAATTTAAACAGAAATTTAAAAATATTTCCACGTGTATTTTTAAATAAGAAATAAAAATATTAAAAAAAAAGTCCATATGGACTGCCACGTCACCCGGAAATGGAATCTAGTTTAAATTAGTGTGGCCATAGGGGCTTTATAGAGGGGATCTTGATATTTCAAGGGGGGATCACACAAAAAAAATATTGAAGGGGGTTAAACCAAAACACGCTATAATGGAAGGGGGTAACATATATTTAACCCTTAAATTTATTATGGAGAACAACTTACTTTTTATTTATTTATCTAATAGTCATATTATCAAATTTTCGAATAAATAAATGTTATGAATTCGAATTGGTATCTTATCACTAAGATTTTATGCAACTACAATTTTTTTATAAGCAATTTGCATTAAGAAAATAACATAAGAGTGCTATCCTAATACAAGAACACCAACAAATCAAAAGGAGAAACAACACTCCACAAAAAAGAAAACTACACACCTACATACAATAAAGGATTATAATTCCATACTTTTATATCTAAATCAATTCTACCTTGAGCCAAAATAGATAACCAATCCCAACCCAAAGACTTGATAAGCTTCAAAGTTTCTTCACCATTTCAAACTTTTCCATTAAATACAACATTCCTACTCACCGACACACACCAACAAACCAACAACCAAAGGAAAGCATAAAAGGAGAAGTGAACCACATTGGCTATTCTAGTATGAACATGATCAAAGCACCACATCACAATAGTGACATCCCTGCCATCACCCCAGCGAAATAGACCTCATTGGAACCAGTCAACCACTGCATAACTGCCCCCACACCATCTCCACACAACTTCAACAAAAAAAATAATCGATTGACTGGTTCATTCTAAGCCTGGCACAAAGAACAAGCTAATTAATGAGCATCGTGTAACACACCTCTCTTAGATAAATCACTTCACTACTACAAAATATACCTTTGGTAACCCTATATTACTATAATTGTTTAAACAACTGTAGTAATAACTCATTTTAACGCGCTTGAATGTATTTTTATTTTATTCAAATACATTTCATCAGGGTTCATAATAATAAAGATGGTGATAGATGAAAGGTTACATCCTTCGAATTCCAGTACCAACAATTTTTTTTCGTTACAAAAAGGGCTTGTCCATATACTCTTTTAAATATATTAAAATTAAAATGCATATCAGCACAATAAGTACCAAAAATCATTGTGAATAGTATTGACATTTTATCACGGTTTTTATTACCAAACGTGGTGATAAGTTTTACATATATATAAGCCAAGTTATCAAGCTTCAGTAAAGAATAGTCATCTCACTCAAAACATAAAACCCTAACATCTCTCTCTCTTGCACATCCAACAAACTCGTCTCTCTTCTTCTTCCACAGATCGAGTCTTTCTTGTTATTCATACTAAAAGGTAATCAAGTTCAACATTATTTCTTTTTTATCTTTCTTCTTCTTCTTCTTCTTGTTCTTGTTCTTGTTCTTCTTCTAAAAGTTAATCATGTTATTCATACGCTTTCTTCCATTTTTCTTTGTATAGATTCTAATATTCATACTTTTGAAGAATTTTAAAGGTACGTCATTCCTCCATATGCTTTGTTCCATTTCGGTTTCACATGGTTTTCGTGTTTTTTGGATTGTCTCTACCTGGGCTTTGTTTTTGAAATGGTCAATTTGTTATTAACAAATCAAATGACAATATAAATGGGAAAGTAGTTACCAAAATGTTTCAAGTACGATGTGTTCTTTCAAACTTTCCGAATCTCGTTTATTTTTAACATGCTATTTGTATGATTATAATGTCATGCTAGTTTATGTTTCTAAATATGGTTAACATGTTGTTCGTAGGATTACAATGTCATGCTAGTTTATGTTACCAAATTTGCTTAACATGTTGTTTGTCATATTACAATGTCATGCTAGTTTATATTATTAAATTTGGTTAACATGTTGTTTGTAGGATTACAATATGATGCTAATACATTTTGACTTGTAGGAAAGGTGAATGAAAAAATTAACTCAAGAAAGCACATACTATAGGTGTGGTTCACAAACTGTTTGTGGGTCTATGAAGAAAAAAATACAAGGAGGATGTAGTGGAAGCGAAAGCTGCAAACTTGTGTGAAAGACCCAGAATGACATCCGATCAAATTTAACACAGGTTTTTAGCTCTTACTTCAGGTTCATCCCCCTTTCATTATGGATTTTATTCTGAGACAAGTAGATCATTTCTTTGTCTTCATTCTCCATGAATCTTTTCAATAAAAGGTACATTTGTGAAACATTTTATATCCTCGTGTTTTTGTATGTCATAGAACAAACTTGTTATGTGCAGCTATATATGATTTAGTTCGGATCTAATTCCAAATGAGTTTATTATATGTATGTAGACTGCTTGTTTCACTAACCCCTCATTGAACATATGCATTCATTTAAATTCATTTAGAAAATAGTAATCTGAAATTTAAGTTATATTTGAAAACCAACTTAGATCAATCAATGTTTTTCAAATTGCAAGCATCTTGTAATTCATCTCTCGCTCTTTAACATTAGAATTTGGTTCAATACCCCAAGTTCTTTAAAGACACGATTCTTCTCTGCTAGTTTATTTTGAGAAGCATAAAATTTGTAGGGAAATTCCGATTCATCGTCATCACTAAAGAGCGAGAGATGAATTACGAAATCCATTTAACCCCTAAATCCTATGCATACACATTGATGGGCTAATATCAGGAATGTCAACCAAGGTCCATCTAATTCCCTTCTTATGTTCCTGTAATAAGTTTTCTTCCTGCTCAAATTCAAGTTTTGATGAATATTTTAAAAATCTGGGAAGTGGTTTAAGCTCTAAAGAAGGTGGATTTTCATTGGATGATTTGTTTCGGGTGGCTGGAATGTTGATTGCATTATCCTCAAGAACAACGCAAATATGGGTGTCCATGGAAGAGTCAGAGGTAATATATATCTACAAGGAAGCTTCTATCTCAGTACAAATAGAACATATGCGAGTGTAAATACATGCATCACAAGTGTAAGTATCATAAAAAATAAACAGTAATTGAAAACCAGCTTAAAACAAATAAGAATATGTTTTTATCAACTAATTCAGAAAGAAAATCAATTTGAAAAACATAATAATCTTCCATGGGGTGTTTCATAGTATCAAAAAAAATTATTTTTGCAGTAATATCATCAAACTCCATGGACATTGTTCCATCATCGACGTCAATTTTGTTTTGCCGTCTTCAAGAACAACCTGCCTAAAATGATGGGTGCCTTGTTTGACTTTGTATTAGTTTCTTATTCCATATCTAGAATGTAGAAATATGCAGGAGAAATCAATCATTAACTTGAACAAGTACATATTCCACTACTCCGACAAGTTGGGTATTGCTTCTATTTGCCAGCTGAATGGTAAGACATGTATTCACTAAAGGGCCAAAATCAAGATTGTTATAAACAGAAATAGGCATAACATTAATGGAAGCTCCTAAATCTAGCATGCAATTCTCGAATTTACTATCCCCAATGGTACATGGAATATAGAAGGTTCCAGGATCTTCGCATTTTTGGGGAATGGTCTGAGTGAGAGCTAAAACATCCTGGCTCGTTCTGGCTTTTTCAGGTACAAATATAGGCTGAAAGGTTCGTCCCATGTTAAATTTTTCATTTCCCTTTAATCTCCTTTAATGTGTGCACACGTCTTTCAAAAAATTTTCATATTTGGGAACCACTTAATTACATGTACATCAAAAAGTGGGATGTTCATCGCCAATTTCCTAAGTACATCCAATATTTTCATGTCCCTTTCCTCCTCGTCTATTTTTTTAGTTTTCACTAATATGTGTGGGAAAGGAATTGGTGGAACATACTATTTCTCAACAACAACTTCAAAATCAGATATGGGCTCAACAACTTTTTTTTTTTCAGGCGCTGGTTGAACACTCTTTCTGAATCTCAAGGAAATTGCACTCACATTAGGGCCTTTTGGATTCACTAATGTTTAGGAAAGTAATTGGTTAGATCCCTTAGATTGCATGGTATTCATTGAAGTGACAAGCTATCCAATATGTATTTGCAAATTCTAAATACTAAAATCGGTTCGTTGCTGAAATTGGAGATTCTGCACAGCCATTTTCTTGACAAGGCCCTCTAATGAAGGTTGAGAAGCTTCAGAGGTAGTTACTTGTTGAGTGTTTTTCAGTAATGGCAGTGGTAGCATCAACTGTTGTTGAATAGGTTGTTGTTGTGTGGATGGATTCCCATACCAAAGGTTTGAATGGTTTCTCCAGCTAGGATGGTACATATTAGTGATAAATCATGGATGTTGTACCTGCACTGGTTGTTTCTATATGGGTTGTAAATGTTTGATGCATATGCTTGAGGTAAATAATTGATTACCCTCTTGCAAGGCATGACATGTATATGTTGGGTGTTCAGGAGAAGTGCAAATGCCACATAACCTTACTATTTGAATTTTTCCTTCTCCCAACTATTTCACCAATGAAGTAAGCTCATCAATTCTGGTTTCTAAAGCCTTGTTGAAAGAAGAAGCTTGAATCTCATTCACTTGTTTTGTTCGAATAACAAAGTTATTTCTGGTTGTGAATTGTTGGGAGTTGAGTGACACGTTTTCAATTAAGGTTTTAGCTGCAACTAGGGTCTTATCAACAAGTGCTCCTCCACTAGCAGCATCCAAAATGTTTCTGTCCATAGGTAGCAATCCCTCATAAAAGTACTGGATTAATAATTGCTCAGAAATTTGGTGTGAAGGGCAACTCGACACTAATTTCTTGAATCTTTCCCAGTATTCAGCCAATGATTCCATATCTATCTAATACCACACATTTCTTTTCTAATTGAAGCATCTCTTGATGCAGGGAAACATATTTCTAGGAACAATTTTTTTCAGATCATTCCAGCTTGTAACAAAATTTGGCTCAAGATAATACAAACATTCTTTTGCAGAACCTTGTAGTGAGAATGGAAATGCTCTAAGTTTGACATGATCATCGATGATTCCTTCAAGCCTCAATTGTTTAGAACACACAACCTGAAATTCTTTCAGATGCTTATATGGATCCTCACAGACAAGACCACTAAACCTTGGCAACAAGCATATTAGACCAGATTTCAATTCAAAAGGTGCAACAACTTCAGGATACTCAATACATAATGCATTATAATTCACATATGGTGCAACAAGTCCTCTTAAAGTTCTTTGTTCATCCATGTTATGACAATTAAACTCAAATTCAGAATCAAACAAATTATTAGAGAAAACGAAATCCTAATCCATATTGCTAATGTGTGCACTAGTAGTCATGCATCATGAGTTAACAATGCAACAAATATGAAAATACCAACAACGTACCTATTGAGAAAAACAATTAGAAAATAGAAAAACGATTAAAATAAAATATACAAAAACTAAAAAATATAACTAAAAATAAAATAAAATAAAATTAAGAAGCTACAATTCTTTTGGTATTTTTTCGAAATTATGAAAATAGAAAATAAATCAAATAAAATAGAAAAACACGGAATTTAGGGTGGTTTCCCGTATTTTGTCCCAAAATAAGGGACTTTGAACCCTGGTTTTTTTGGATAAAATGGCACATAATTTTTTTGATTATGAGATGATTATCCAGAAAATCAGAGTTTTTACGCTATATCGCAAATTTGTCAGAACTGTAAGAACGCATGGGCCAGAACACAACACGTATGAATCTAATATTGATCCGATATCGCACTCGGGTAAAAAACGAGTTAATAAAATGTAGTATACGGAAGCGACACTAGAGTCATATAACAAAGACTTTTAATTAATTTAACTGATAGAAACGATAAAATGGTGTTTTTCACGGTTTTCGAAAAATTAAGGAAAATAGGTAAATTGAACACAAATATGTTAAGCAAGTTAATCTAGTGGTTTGGCTTCTGACTTATCATCGATTATTATAATGAGAATCCCCTAAATGAATTCGATTCCTATTCGATTACAATATCTATCGAACAAGCGCCATCAATACTATATGAATTGCGTTACTATTTTCCAAATTAAGCATACAGTTAATGATAATGTGAATTAACGAAAAAGCTAAGTTAAACGCAATTAAATTAAGGAACATGCACCAATCGAATTTAATCCAATATATTATATAAGTAATTGAATTAAGAAAATGAGATTTATAGAAAAATTAAAAAGGAATTGAAATTGAATTGGAAATTATATTAACCTCAAAGTTTTAATGGAATTCGAAATCAGTCGATCAACCTTTGGTGGTTTAGCTATCCATAGAATTCATAGTCGTCTATTCTAATTTCATGTCAACTAAATACCCTAGCATTAGTACTGCGTGTTTTCTTAAATAATACAAGAAAATTGGGCTCTAAGAGCACCCGACCCGAAAATATAAATTTGGCCAAAAAAAGTAATTATTTTATTAAGCCTGACACGAAAACTAATAATTTTACTCATCTGCACTCTGATATGGCTTTTGACTTCAACATTAAAATTTTATCTTATTCTCTCATCTTTCCAATGCATATTAGAACGTGTCAAACAGAACCTCGTAGCTCAAGTTATGACCTTTTTAGCGAGAAAGTGTCAAATTACGGCTTATTCAGAAAATAAGTAACAAATATAAAATAAAAGAAAAATTAAACTAAACTTAGAAAACATACTATAAATAATAAGAGAAACTATAGAATTATCATAACACAAATTAAAATAGGGGTGTATCAAAATGCACTGATTACATACTATTGATTCATAATTATATTACTTAAGTAAGCAAAATGTTTCTTATTGTTTGAGTTTTATTGCAAATTAAGACTTAAATAGTGAATATAATACGAGAAATGAGTTAGGGATGAGTTTCACTTAATTTCAATCTTAAGCTACTAGTTAAAAATTGACTATTGAATTCATGCATTGGTTTGTTACTAGAATTTTTTCTCGTGAAGTGTCTAAAGAAATATCATTTATTATTATCTCGCAATAGTCTCATCCGCGAGGTGCCTAGCAGGGGCCTCGAGGTAGCTGGGACATTTAAATTAGAGCATTTCGATTATGCCTCATTCGTGAGCCATATGAGGTGAGGCACAAAGATGATGGTGAACATTGATAGTCAAATGTAAGGGTTGTGTCTCGAAACCAGTGTCATAGTTAAGGGTTTTTTTTTTCACTATTAAGATATAAGAGATTTTCTAGAGAGAGAATCTTTGAAAGGAAAAAAGGGAATTCTTGAGGTTCTTTGTTGGTAGATTTTGGTTTATCTTTAGTTGTAATCTAAGAGTTTTAAAACATTTCTAAATATCTTGGAATTGAGTGATTCATGTGTTGACATGAAGAAATATTTGAGTCTTAAATTGATAGAATTTAGGAGATGTTTTTATGAACTTGATGATCTTATTTCTTGTAACTAAAAAACTCTAGCTTAGGCTCCCAACCTCTCTATATGATGGGGGTAGGATCCTTGGTTTTGGAGGAAGACTATTCTTTGAATAATTCGATAAAAGGTTATATGTAAACCTAAGTTTTCATTCGGAAGACTTCATTATTAATATTTCAAGCTTCAAATGCTCTTTCATCATACCTATCATATCATAATTTTGTCCCAAGAACTTTTCATCGCTTTGGCATTATTTGTAATTAATTGTCTCTTTGTCACATTTCATACTTTAAAGCATCTTCACATACCATTTCATTTTTATCATTATAAAGTTTTGTATATGTTGTGTCCTTTTTACAAAATGGGTCAGTAAAGACCAAAAACAAAAGTCAACTTTGTTTCATTTAAAATAAAAAATAATCTAATCAAATTTTTTAGTCATATGCATCATCCACTTTATTTATCTCATTCATCGTATGCATTTTTGCATCATTAAAAACGCCAATTACAAAAATTCAGCAAAATGAATAAGAGAGAAATGACCACGTTCAAGAAATTTTAAAATATCTCATGTTGTCCATTCATCATACATTAATTCTATTAATTCATCATTATTCATTATGCACTCCGTCATATGCACTTATCATCCAAAAAGCTAAAATTAGTAAAATTAATGAAATTAGAGTTTTCACAAAAGACAAAAATCCAATTCTCATCTATTCATAATCACACTACTCCATTAAATACATCAATGCATAATCATCATACATGCGTCATGAATACAAAGTCAAATAAAAGTCAAGATTTTGGCACAAAAAGAAAAAAATTTGATCACACTTGTTTTGCCTAACTACCTTTTAATGTCCATACATCTATACATCATCTAATTCTAACTAAAAAAATCCACACGTATCACAGAAAACCAGAGATTATAATTCAGATATTGTCATTTCAAATTCAAACTCAATTCAAATTCAACCAAATTACATTCAAATTTCACTCACACTTTATACATTTTCACATAATCGTTATACTAATAATTAACCTAGTATCTAGCTTATAAATTGGACCAATTCTATCAGCAAATGACAACAACAATCATACACTAGCCTAGCAAAGACCCTGTATCAAATTCATCTTCCAATTAAAGTTTCTTCACATTGAAGAAACCTTGAAAACTTAAGCCAAAACTTACACATTGCTATCAATTTACATCCAAACCTATTGATCCTTAATTAGCTTCTTTATACACTCCAAATCCCTGCCATAAACCATCATTTCACTCAGATTTAATTCAAGACCAGACAGATTTGAATTTGAAAAGAAGGTGTTCAAAATAGTGAAATTGTGTTATAAAGAGGCCGAGGAGATCAAAAGGAATCAAAACCTCTAAAGAAAAGCATAAAACTCACTTGGTTAGAGCTTGATCGGAATCTGCTTTTGCTTGTCGGAATCTTCATTGTGTTCTTCATCTTTTTTCGTTCAGATAACTTTCAATCCTCATTGTTTGGTTGATTTCTCTGCACCATTGTGTTTCTGCACCTTATACTCATCCAATCCCCATATCAATTTCACAAAAACATGGTGAATTGTTAATTTCTGTAAATTTAGGGTTCATGACTTGAATGTTCATGAACATTCATGAACATGAACCCTTAAATGATGAATACGGCACGTGACTAACAAAGAATAACGTGTATTGTTTCGTCATGTGACTCTAAACTTGTTTCCATGCTTAAGTTCACCTATAATCTTGAATTAAAGCTAAATTGAATCCAAACATTTTGAGCATTTGAACTTTTGGATCTTCTAAAATTAATGCTACTTCATGTTTGTTGCTTGATCATTTACACATGTTTAGATTCCTGGCCTATGATTGTATCATTTTCTTGTAGAATTTCATGTTACTTTCATGTTTTGGATGTTGTTACCAAGGCTTGTTCGTGCAAGGAAATGAAAGAGCTTCAGCAAAATGCAGTGTTTCGCTAAGATTAGGCATTGGGCCCTAATCTCTCTTCACACCTCTCGCTAGCTTTCTTACCCCCCCTCCCCTCTATATTAGAGTTGACAAATTAGGCCTTAGGACCTGGATACGCGCGCACCACTGGGTGGTGCAACGCACCCCCTCCTTTGTTCTTTATTTCTCTTTTTTATTTATTCTTGTGGGCCTTAAGCCCATTTATCTCTTTTTGCTTGCCTTTACTATTTTACACCCCATAGTTATTCTTGATTCTCTAATTTTTGTTGTTATTATTATTTTTATTTAAAATATGTTATTTCATTTAGTTTATTAAATTAATTATTTTATTAATAAATATTAAAATCATTAACCTTCTTTATTTTTGATTTAATAATCAAACCCTATTTAACAATTGAAATCAAACCTTTTCACAATTAAATCGATTGAAAAACGACTAGTTTGATGTATATCCCTCTTTTCTCCAGGTATTTGGATACTTGTTGTATAGCTTGCCCTTAGAAGACTTATTATCCTTTTAAAACACAATAACACAGTTAAATTCAACTCGATCCTTCGTGGTTGAAAAAGAATCTATTGGATGTATATCCTTGTGATCCACGAGTAATCGGATATCTGTGGTATAACTTTCCTTTCAAGCACTTGTCATCTTCAAAGGACTTTGATTCGATTCATTTTAAACCTCTTACAATAAAAAACGGATGAAAAAAGGATATGTTAGATGTACATCCCAGTGATCCCCGAGTATTTGGATACATGTTGTATAGCTTGCCTTTCGAATACTTGTCTTTCACCTAAAAACTACTTCAACACGTCAAACCTTTCTTCCGCCTCAACGCGGCCTAAAACCTTTTCATAAATTAATGATGTTTTATCCATTCTGATGCGATACACAAACAAACACTTCATCCTCCCATGTACGAGCAACAATCAATGTTTAATCGCTCAAATACGACCAAAACAGGATCCATTCTGACACGATATAAAAACAAACGCTTCAGTCTTCCATGCGCGAGCAACAAGCAATGTTTAACAGCTCGAATGTGACCTACAACATCATTCACTAAAACCAACCAACCAACAAACATTTTCTACAAAGAACTACGTAGCTTTGAGTTACCCATTGCACCTGGGGATACATAGGAGCAAGATTCACAATCTTGCCAAGCACCATAATAAAAAATCTATTTTTCTCTCAAAGAACTATGTAGCTTTGAGTTACCATCGCACCTAGGGATACGTAGGAGCGAGATTCAATGTCTCATCAAGAATCCTAATAAAAACTTATTTTTAGTCCTTTTCATTTGATATAAATATTTTTAATAATTAGAAGAAATCAAATAATGTAAGCTAACACTCATATTCGCAAAGTTGATTATACAGTTCCTGTTGAGTACAACGGATGTGTAGGTTGATAATACCTTCCCCGCACATAATCGCCCTGAACCCGAACTTGGTTGCGATTACCATATTTTTATTCTTTTAAGATTTTATTGAGATTTTCCCTTTTAAAAAAATAAACTTCGTTAGCATCTCTATTGTATCTGGAGCGTTCGTACGCTCAGGTATTTTTTTGCGCCGTGACAGCTGACGACTCTGTTGTGGACATTTTAGAGTCAAGCCTAGTTTAGTTAGCTTTGCAATAAGTGTTAGCATTATTTATTTTTCTTTCTTCTAAAATATTTATTTTTATGTATTCTTTTTTGCTGTGTGACTTGGGTGTGTTTTTGGTTCAATTTATAGTCATTTTCACTTAGAGTAAGGCTTTAAACTCGAGCCTGAGGAAAAACCTAAGTTTAAGTCAATGGTTGCATATTGTTGGCCTTCTTGACGTTTGTCTCATTTGGTTGGTATGAAAACCTCACCCAGAATAAATCCTCTTAAGGGTATTGTTGTCTAATGAGTATTCGTTATTGATGGCCATGTTTTCAAAAAGGATCCATGACTCTGGTAACCTTATTTAAAACCCCAAACCCGTGGTTATTAGGATTGATGGTTATGTAGTATTGGCCTTCTAGACATATGTCTCGCTTGGTTGGCATGAAAACCTCACTCAGAGTAGACCCTCTTGAAGGTATTGTTGTTTAACAAGTATTTGTTATTAATGGCAATATTTTCAAAAAGGATTTGTGACTCTTAAAACCGCATCTAGAACCTTGGAGTCGATGGTTGCGTAATGTTGGCCTTCTTGACGTATGTCTCGCTTTGTTGGCATGAAAACCTCACCTAGAGTAGGTCCTCTTGCGAGTATTGGTGTTTAATGAGTATTCGTTATTAATAGAAATACTTTTGAAAATGACCGATGACTCTAGGAACCTTATAAAACCCTAGATCCACCCTTTGTGAGAGTCATTATGTACAAATCACTCAGAACCTTTCCGTCATAAGGAATCCATATCAAGAACATTTGAAATTCCATCACCTGAGCTCACACATGACATTGCATTGCAACCATACATGACATGACATTGCATTTTCATAAAAAAAAACCTTTTGGTATATAAAAAAAAACCATGCATCTGCATTCATCAGTATGCATACCACATTTTTCTGCAAAAAACAACTTATCCCACCTTTTGTCCATAACCAATAAGATGATTCCCCGACACTTGTAGGAGACACACATTAACTATCAAAGGGTAATGGATCAGTTGGAACAAAATCAAGTTGTGTTAAGAGAAGACGTGGATGTGATGAAAGGCAAAGTAGACCATATTTTGGAAGATTTGCAAGCTCTAGCAAGAAGGGAGGACAATCCTCAACATGTCATTGTTATAGACAATGTCATTCCAACACCTGGCTCTACTTCACACCCACAACCAATGGTGAACAACCTAATGTACGGCTTTCCTCTTGGCTATACTCCACCACAAGAGGACGATCTTACTCAACTTCAGCCCGTGCAAATCACAATATTTAATGTGAATGATGACCCTATCATGCAAGAGAATAATATTGTCTAGGTTGGGCATACATCACCTCATGACGCTCTTGAGGTTCCCCAGTTTGCATACTTTATGCAAAATCCTCAAGGGGAACACCTAATGGCAAACGGTGAGACCCCTAGAATGATGAATCCATTAAAAATTATTGTGTGCTGGAGGAAAAGCTAAGAGTTGTAAAAGGAAACAAAGCATATAGTCTTAATGCTTTCGACACGTGCCTAGTACCAAATGTGGTTATCCCGCCTAAATTATAAGTGCCTGACTATGAAAAGTACAAGGTGTAAGAACAAGATTTGGTTCTGCATCTTATCTCTATGTTTTGATGATAACAATGGAGTATTTGTGTGAGAACAATTTTGGTACTCTAACATTTGTTATTCTGATGGTTTTAACAAACAGGTTTTAATCTTAATTGAAAACCATATGCGAATCACTTTGTGTGATAATAGTCACTTCCTTTCCAAGAAGCAAGGCTGCTTCTGTATCTGATCACATTCAGATGGATTCTGAGAAGACATTATGTTGCTACTGTAACATCTCGTGGATTCTAACTTCTAAGCGTGACTCTAATGTTCTACTTCTGAAGCCTATTTAGCTTTTGAAGTCGTTAACTTCTAAAGACGAAGTGTTGAAGATTCTGAAGACAAGGTTCTGCTGAACGAAGTTCAGAAGACTCTGAAGCTGTATGACTCTGATACGATGTCTAAAGAAAAATAAGTTCTGAAGATCTGAAGACAGAAGTTCTGATGAACAAGTCCAGATGCTGAAGACTTATACTTCTTAGACAACGGGTTCTGAAGCTAAGTGATGAAGCTCTAAAGGCTTGAAGCTCTTAAGACCCAAGTTATGTTTTCCCTTCTTCTAACTCATGCTCTCAGAAGCCTCTGAAGTCAGGAAGTTGAGAAGACTAAGCAACGTGGTACAACAGTACAACAGTATGATGAGGGCGCTTTGCTCCACTACGGATAGGGCGGACACAAATGTACTATTTGTCCCCCCACGTTCTTTCAAGCTTCCATAATTCTGAAATGTCAGAAATATCCTTCAACGGTCACATCATGCATGGCTATATAAAGGCTTGAAGACTTCAAGAATGAGTGGGAAAAATCTTCACTGTTAATATGCTCTATTATTCATATCATTCTTAAGTCATTTTATTCTTAAATCTGTTTACTTATCAGCTCGTGTAGAAGCCTCATTCTTGTAAACAAACCTTAGTAACATACAATTGCTTGTGATTCCTAAAGGACCGGTTAGGTCTGAAGCTTTAGGAAGATTTGTGTTCCCTAAAGGACCGGGTAGGTCAGAAGCTTTAGGAAGACTAAGACAGTGAGTTTTAGTGTTGTTAGTCACTTGCAGTTTGGCTTATGCATTGTATTTTCAAACAGTTGTTTGATTTCCTTAATAGACCGGTTAGGTCAGAATTCTTAAGAACTCTAGGACTAGTGCATCTTAGAGATTGTTGTTAGGCACTTACAGTTTGGCTTGTGCATTGTATTAATCAGTTTGATTAATGGATTAAGACCTCGTTTGAGAGAGGCAAAATCACCTTGGCGGGTGGACTAGACTAACTTGAGGATTTCTCAAGTGAACTAGTATAAACATACTGTGTTCTTTCTTTTCAGTTTCTCTTGCTTTATTATCAAGAAGTGAAGGTTATTTGTAAAAGGGATTATTTTTAAAGAATCGCTTTTAGTGTAAAAACCCAATTCAAACCCCACTTTCTTGTGTTTTTCACACCTTCAATTGGCATCAGAGCTCCGGTTCTGAGAAGATAAAAAGTTTGAATTTTTATCAAGCACCTAACAGTGTTCAGTACCGATCCAAAGTGTGAAAAACAATGGCTGCCGCAAGTACTTCTAATGCCACTTCTAATAATAATGAAAGAGACTCATATAGTACAAAACCTCCTATCTTTGATTGCGAGAAATTTGAATATTAGAAAGACAGAATCGAAAGTTACTTTCTGGGATTTGATTTGGATCTATGGGATCTGGTAGTTGATGGCTACAAATATCCAGTAGACTCTGAAGAGAAAAAGATTGCCAGAAGCTCATTTACAGAGGCTCAAACGAAAACCTACAAGAATCATCACAGAGCGAGAACGATTCTACTAAATGCTATTTCATATACAGAGTATGAAAAGATTACAGATAGAGAGACTGCAAAGTCTATCTTTGACTCTCTTCATATGACTCATGAAGGTAACGCTCAAGTCAAGGAGACAAAGGCTTTGGCCCTAATCCAGAAGTATGAAGCCTTCAAAATGGAAGACAACGAATCTGTGGAAACTATGTTTTCAAGATTCGAGATGCTTGTTGTAGGACTCAGAGTTACGTATAAAGGTTATTCTACTACTGATCATGTCAAGAAGATTATCAGGAGTCTGCCTGTAAAATGGAGACCAATGGTAATTGCCTTAAAATTGGCAAAGGATCTGAACAACACGAGTCTTGAGGAAGTGATTAGTTCTTTAAGAAGTCATGAGATAGAACTTCAAGAAGATGAACCTCAGAAAAGAGGTAAGTCTGTTGCACTGAAGTCTAAGTCTGAAAAGACAAAGGCTTACCAAACAGAGGAGAACTCTGAAGAATCTGAAGAAGATTCAGACGAAGATGAACCATCTCTCATATCAAGAAAGATAAATCAGCTGTGGAAACACAGAAAGGGCAAGTTCAGAGGGCCAAGAAGAAAAGGTAGACCTGAATCTACATCTGGTCAAAGGAAAGCTTCTGAAAAAGAAGTTACTTGTTACGAATGCAAGGAGCCTGGACATTATAAGAACGAGTGTCCAAAGCTCAAAACTTAAGAAGGTTTTGAAAGCTAAAAAAGGTCTTATGGCAACATGGGATGATTCAGAGTCAGAAGAAGAAGATTCCGATGAAGAACATGCCAACGTGGCACTCATGGAAAAGACCAACATGAGCGAAGCCTTATTAGAGGATGAACAGACACTTGATGAAGAATCAGACTCTGATGACGACAAAGAGACATCCTTGATGGCGCCACTGAAACACCAGTCATGGTACCTGGACAGTGGATGCTCGCGACACATGATGGGAGAAAGGCATATGTTCCAAGATTTGGAACTTAAGTATGGAGGTGTCGTTGGTTTCGGAGGAAACCAGAAGGGAAAAATCATTAGATCTGGAACTGTTGGTAATGGTAAACTTCCATTCATCAACAACGTTCTTTTAGTTGAGGGTCTAATGCATAACTTATTGTCAATTAGCCAACTTAGTGACAATGCTTATGACGTTATCTTTAATCAAACGTCCTGTAAGGCTGTTAGTCAGAAGGATGGGTCAGTTCTGTTCAATGGTAAGAGGAAAAACAATACTTACAAAATCAGACTATCTGATTTGAAAAATCAGAATGTAAAATGTCTTCTTTCCGTTAATGAAGAGCAATGGGTCTGACACAGACGTCTGGGTCATGTTAGCTTGAGAAGAATTTCTCAGCTGAATAAGCTAGGACTTGTCAGGGGCTTGCCCAATCTGAAGTATTCTTCAGATGCTCTTTGTGAAGCATGTCAGAAAGGCAAGTTTTCAAAAACTTCCTTTAAAGCAAAAACGATTGATTCTACCTCTAAACCATTAGAACTTCTTCACGTTGACTTATTTGGACCAGTGAAAACTTCTTCAGTCAATGGAAAGAAAATGGACTAGTCATCGTTGATGATTATAGTCGGTGGACATGGGTAAAATTCTTAAGACACAAGGATGAGTCACATTCTGTGTTTGCCTAAGTCTGGCCTGTAGCCTGTCATAGGGTTATTTTAAGGCCTGAGCCTCGCCTTTTCTAAGGCATGGTTAGCCTGTTAGCCTACATAAAAGCCTATTATTTTAGAAATATGTAAATACGCAATTAAAATAATGTTTAAATAAACTAACAGACTAAAAAATCAATGAGACTAAAAGTTTATTTGCATTGACTTATTTTAACATACATATTAGCATAAGTTTTGTGAGGCTATTTGTTTAAGATAACTTATGAAAACAACTTAGAACATTGTTCATAAGGTGTTTTCATCAAAATAACCAATTTTTATTTATGTATTTTAACTCAAATTACAAAACATAACATAAGATAATAAAAAAATTATTCATATTTATTTAAATAGGCCGACCTGTTAGGCTTAAAAGGCTTTTTTTTATGGCCTGAGGCCTAGCCTTTTTAACTAAATAGGCGTATAAAAAAGCCTAGGCCTTATCTATTTAAAAAAATAGCTTGGCCTGGCCCGAGCCTATGTAGGCTAGCCTATAGGCCCCTGTTATCGGCCTGACCTACTTCCACCCCTATCTGCATCCAAGTGCAAAATGAAAAGAATTGCAAAATTGTCAGAGTCAGAAGTGATGATGGTGGGGAATTTGAAAACATAGATTTTGAAAAAAAAAATTGATTCTTATGGCATATCTCATGATTTCTCCTGTCCTAGAACTCCATAACAGAATAAGGTTGTAGAAAGAAAGAATATGACATTGCAAGAAATGGCTCGCACCATGATCCAAGAAATTGACATGGCTAAGCACTTTTGGGCAGAGGCAGTTAACACAACATGTTATATTCAAAATAGAATCTCAATAAGACCTATTTTGGGTAAGACTCATTATGAATTGTGGAAGAATAGAAAGCCCAATATTTCTTATTGTCATCCTTTTGGATGTGTCAGCTTTATGTTGAACACTAAAGAGAATCTGGGTAAGTTTGATTCTAAAGCACAAAAGTGTCTGTTGTTAGGATATTCTGAATGCTCAAAAGGCTACAGAGTCTATAACACGGAATCACGAATTGTGGAAGAATCAATTCATGTCAGATTCGATGATAAGCTTGACTCTGAAAAGTCAAAGCTAGTTGAAAAGTTTGCATATTTGGAGATCATTTTTTCAGAACCTAAGGAAAAGGCAAAAGAAATCAAAGATTCAGAAGCTCCTACTTCTAATATTGTTGTTGCTCCCACTGATCCTCCACAACAAAAGAAAAGCAGAGTTGCAACTTCACACCCTGAAGAATTGATTCTGGGAAATAAGGACGCTCATATCAGAACCAGATTAGCCATCAAACCTTCTGAAGAAACACTTCTGGGTTTGGTGTCTTTGATCGAGCCAACATCTGTTGATGAAGCTCTACTGGACAAAGACTGGATTCTGGCGGTGGAAGAAGAACTTAACCAGTTTTCAAAGAACGATGTTTGGGATCTTGTTCAGAAGCCTAAGGGTGTCCACGTTATTGAAACTAAATGGGTATTCAGAAACAAGCTCAATGAGAAGGGCGAGGTTGTCAGAAACAAGGCACGACTGGTTGCACAAGGTTATAGTCAACAAGAACGAATAGACAATACAGAAACCTTTGCTCCAGTCGCCAGGTTAGAAGCCATACGCCTATTAATTTCTTTTTCTGTAAATCATAACATCATCTTATATCAGATGGATGTTAAGAGTGCATTTTTGAATGGTTATATTTCATAAGAAGTTTATGTCAAACAAGCTCCTGGATTTGAAAATTCTGAGAAGTTAGATTTTGTTTAAAAAATCTCTCCATGGTCTGAAACAAGCTCCCAGAGCTTGGTATGACAGATTGAGTAATTTTCTTTTAGAAAATAACTTCACCAGAGGCAAGGTTGACACTACCCTATTCTGTAAAATGTTCAAAAATGATATGATTATAGTTCAGATTTACGTTGATGATATTATTTTTGGTTATGCTAATCCCTCTCTTTGTGAAGAGTTTTCTAAGCTAATGCAGGCAGAATTTGAGATGAGTCTGATGGGTGAATTGAAGTTCTTTCTGGGAATTCAAATTGACCAAAAATCAGAGGCTACTTACATTCATCAAAGTAAGTACACCAAAGAACTTCTGAAGAAATTCAACATGATGGATTGTACACCAGCTAAGACTCCAATGCATCCAACATGTATTCTGGAAAAGGAAGTGGTAAGTGGAAAGAATTGTCAGAAGCTCTATCGTGGTATGATAGGCTCTCTTTTGTACTTAACTGCTTCTAGACCTGATATTCTTTTCAGTGTTCATTTGTGTGCTATATTTTAATCAGATCCTAGAGAATCTCATTTAACTGTTGTTAAAAGAATTCTAAGGTATCTGAAAGGAACTACTAACCTTGGCTTAATGTATTAGAAAACATCAGAGTACTTTTTCTAGTTATTGTGATGCAGATTACGCAGGAGACAGATTAGAAAGAAAAAGCACCTCTGGAAACTGTCAGTTTCTCGGGAAGAATCTGATCTCATGGTCAAGCAAGAGGCAATCAACAATTGCTCTCTCAACAGCAGAAGCAGAGTACATATCCGCGTCTCTATGCAGTACGCAGATGCTGTGGATGAAGAACCAGCTAGAAGATTATCAGATACATGAGAGTAACATTCCTATCTTTTATGATAATACTGCTGCTATCTATTTAAGTAAGAATCCAATCTTACATTCTAGGGCTAAGCACATAGAAATTAAACATCATTTTATTAGAGACTATGTTCAGAAGGGAATCTTATGTTTAAAATTTAGATACAGACCATCGGTGGGCTGATATTTTTACAAAACCCTTGGCTGAAGATAGGTTTCTATTTATTCTGAATCATCTGAAAATGGACTACTGTCCAGAGTAAGATTTCATCAGAATCAGATGTGTTTAATCAGAGTGTGAAGAAATCAGATTTTCATTTAAACTAAGAAGCATTTGTTTTTAACCTTAGTCATCAGAAGATACTTTTGTCAGAAGTGTCTCTGATCAGACGGAAACTTTTTGGTTTTCCATACTCTGAGGATATCAATAACGTATACTATTCCATAATCTTTTGGAGACTGATACACTCTTTCATCATTCTTGTTCTTGTTTGTATCCTGTGTATTAGAACTGATGAATTTCTCGTCTCAATTCATCTAATCTTTATTGCTATTTATTGCTATCCTTCTTTGTTCTCTTTATATACCACATAACCAATCATCTGTTTCTAAACTTGCTTTTTGCTCATTTCCTTCTTACTTTCAAGATGTCTTCTAAAACCATTAGAGGAGAAATCTCTGATTTGGATCTCTTGAAAGAATACTCTATTGATCTTAATGATCTTGATGAAAATGGTCATACCAACATTCTCTCAGACATCATCTACCAAAACTGGGACAGATATCTTGAAATTCTCAACGGACCTATCTATCCAGCTCTTGTAAAAGAATTTTGGGCCAATGCTCGCATCCTTGCATATGAATCTTATGCTTGTTGCATTCTGTCTACTATATATAGATTTCCCATCATGATCAACTCCTCAATCATCTCTCAAGCTATTGAATGCAAAGAAGATGGTGAATGTGTTGAATACTACAGGGGAAATAACTGGTTTGCTAAAGATATTCACATCATCTATCTTCAAGAAGGACCTGCTGACAGTCCCTCTTCTCTCACTCCTGAGGCTAAAATATGGTACCAAATCATGGGAACAAATCTTAAACCCTGGGAAAAGGGAACAGGACGACTCTCTGCTATGGATAGGCTTTTCATTTTCTTCTTAATCTCCAAGATTAAGATTAATCTGCCTCAATCCATATTCAACTTCTTGAAAGGAGAAATTCTTTCGTCAAGAGCGGAGTTATCATTTCAGATTCCTTACAGTAGAGTTATTTCTCACATTCTTGATCTCCAAGGAGTTGTTGCTCAGTTAAGACAAATCAGAATAAATGAGAAACTCGATACTGAATGATGTTCTCCCATAAACTACTTTGAAACCATCATCAGGGAATGAGATAGCTGGTTGGCGTGCGTTTCATCACTGTTTGGTCTTTTGGTTGCTGGTTGCTTGGTCTTTCTTCAGTTTATCATTGCTTTTCCTGTCTGTTGGCCTTGTTGTTGTTTGTTTTCCTGTTTTATGATTCTGTTCCTGTACTGCGCTCCGGCGTTTTGTTGTTCTATCAATGAAGTACTTTCCTTATTTTCTTTATCTTGTCTTACTGCATTCCATAATGATTACCATAAAAAGGTAGAAAATGACTAAATTTAACTTATTTAAATTCTTTCAAACCAAAATGATTTAGTTAAATATTTGATTACCCTTTTTGATTATGACAAAAAGGGGGAGAAAGTAAAATGATTTTGATAGTACTCATTCTCAGAATCTCGAACTCAAACATTTGCAACTAACCGTTTGTTTGATGTTTCAATTAAGGAACTTGGAAAAAGTTCACTTAGCATTCTAGACAGGTTGAATATAAAGATCTTACTCTCTAAAGATTGAAAATCTTATGGATAATTTCAACTCTGATAATTCATGGTTAAGAAGTTGTACACTTCGAGAATATATGTTTATTCAAACAGATGTTCCAATACTGTTCAGAAGTTATGAACTTTCTGAAAGTCAAGAAATCTTGTTTGATATCATAGTGTTCAGAAGTTGTAAACTTTCTGAAAGTATGAAATTCAGACTCAAAGCGTCAGAAGCAGAAATCTCCATGAAAACAAGTCAAGTCAATTCTCTGATTCAAAGATACTATTCAGAAGATACACTTTGCAATAGATGATATTCTGATAAAATCAATCAGGCTCTGAATCTGATAAGATTGGTGAATCTAAGAAAAGATTGATAAAAGAGAAGTCATTTCTAATTAAACTTTAATACTTAAGAAGTTGTGATTCTTCATCAAGATCTGATAAGAAGTTCTGATACGAGATGCGCGGCATCATCCAATCAGACTCAAAATTAAGTTTTGATTTTTCATCAAAGTTCTGATAGTAACCAGGTTCTGAGATGAAGACCTAGTGTTCTAGTCAGACTCTGATGAGTTGTTGTAGGGAAGTATTCCTTCTCTATTGTTATGTTCTGAAGAACTCAAATTTTATTTTGTGAGTTTTAGGATCAAGGGGAGACTCTGAACAAGCATAAATTAAATTTTGAGATTAACAGTTTCAGGGGGAGCTGAGAGCTTAAACTCTAAATTTGTCGACTATGGTGCTTACCCTCTATAAATTGTTCTATCAAAATACATGGTTTTGTCATCATAAAAAAGGGGGAGATTGCAAAAACAAGACTTGGTTCTGCATCTTATCTCTATGTTTTGATGATAACAATGGAGTAATTATGTGAGAACAATTTTGGTACTCTAACGTTTGTTATTCTGATGGTTTTAACAAACAGGTTCTGATCTTAATTGAAAACCATTTGCGAATCACTTTGTGTGATAATAGTCATTTCCGTTCCAAGAAGCAAGGCTGCTTCTGTATCTGATCACATTTAGATGGATTCTGGGAAGACATTATGTTGCTGCTGTAACGTCTCGTGGATTCTAACTTCTGAGCGTGACTCTGATGTTCTACTTCTGAAGCCTGTTTAGCTTCTGAAGTCGTTAACTTCTAAAGACTAAGTGCTGAAGATTCTGAAGACAACATTCTGCTGAACGAAGTTCAGAAGACTCTGAAGTTGTATGACTCTGATACGATGTCTAAAGAAAAACAAGTTCTGAAGATCTGAAGACAGAAGTTCTGATGAACAAGTCCAGATGCTGAAGACTTATGCTTCTTAGACAACGGGTTCTGAAGACCAAGTGTTGAAGACTCTGAAGATGTAGCTCTGCAGACTCTGAAGGCTTGAAGCTCTTAAGACCCAAGTTACGTTTTCCCTTCTTCTAACTCATGCTCTCAGAAGCCTCTGAAGTCAGGAAGTTGAGAAGATTAAGCAACATGGTACAATAGTACAACGGTACGATGAGGACGCTTTGCTCCACTCCGGATAGGGCGGACGGAAATGTACTATTTGTCCCCCATGTTCTTTCAAGCTGCCATAATTCTGAAATGTCAGAAATATCCTTCAGCGGTCACATCATGCATGGCTAAAGGCTTGAACACTTCAAGAATGAGTGGAAAAAATATTCACTGTTAATACGCTATATTATTCATATCATTCTTAAGTCATTTTGTTCTTAAATCTGTTTACTTATCAGCTTGTGTAGAAGCATCATTATTGTAAATAAACCTTTGTGCTTTAGGAAGATTTAGGAAGCTTTAGGAAGATTTGTGTTCCCTAAAGGACCGGTTAGGTCTGAAGCTTTAGGAAGATTTGTGTTCCCTAAAGGACCGAGTAGGTCAGAAGCTTTAGGAAGTCGAAGACAGTGAGTTTTAGTGTTGTTAGTCACTTGCAGTTTGGCTTGTGCATTGTATTTTTAAACAGTTGTTTGATTTCCTTAAGAGACCGGTTAGGTCAGAATTCTTAAGAAGTCTAGGACTAGTGTGTCTTAAAGATTGTTGCTAGTCACTTGCAGTTTGGCTTGTGCATTGTATTAATCACTTTGATTAGTGGATTAAGACCTCGTTTAAGAGAGGCAAAATCACCTTGGCGGGTGGACTAGACTAACTTGAGGATTTCTCAAGTGAACTAGTATAAACATACTATGTTCTTTCTTTTCAGTTTCTCTTGCTTTATTATGAAGAAGTGAAGGTTATTTGAAAAGGGGATTATTTTTAAAGAATAGTTTTTAGTGTAAAAACCCAATTCAAACCCCCCTTTCTTTTGTTTTTCACACCTTCACAAGGGTCTTAGTTGTCCAAAGAATCTTCTTCAGATGTTCTATTGAAAAACCACAACTTATTCTCGTAATGACAAATTGTTGATCCACTACTTCCAGGACAGTCTAAGTTGGGAATCTTTAGACTGCTACATGCAGTTGGAGATGAGCTATGTTCATACTTGGAATAATTTAACTTATGCATTTCTGAAACAATACAAAGTATAATACTGATATGGCCAGTAACCGTACGCAGTTGCAAATTTTTGTTCAGAAAAACAATGTGTTGTTCAAGGAATATGCACAAAGGTGGAAAGAACTAGTAGCTCGAGTGCAACCACCACTCTTGGAAAGAGAGTTGTCAAACATTTTTCGTGGGCACTCTACAAGGTCCATATTACGATAAGATAATATGGAGTGTGTCATCAGGGTTCTCTGACCTAGTGATAATTGGGGAACACATAGAACGCAGACTCAAAAGTGGAAAAATTCATAGAACCTCTGAAATTTAGACCGGTGAGAAGAAATCCCCTAACCACTTCCATAAGAAGAAATAGAACGAGACCAATGCAGTCATGTCAAGTGTCAGGTATTCTTATAATGCACCGGTAGAACCTTACGGTCCCCGTCTTTTCGGATGTCACCATTTCTAGCATCATACTATCCAAATGCGGCAGCGACGTGACCAATGAAGGTTGAGAAACACAAGAATAGGGGGTTTCAATTGGGTTTCACTTTTCGTCCCCTTTTGCAGAATTAAAATTAATAACGTTAACAAGTAAATAAAAATAAACGAACACAATTATTTTTATCCTGGTTCACCGTTAATGAAGTTACCCCAGTCCACCCCTCAAGTTGATTTCGCCTTATCACAAGGACTTAATCCACTAATCATCAAAATGATTACAACCATAATGGATACCTTCCATTGCCTTCTTGAGAATCCTGGATTTTATTCGCCTCTCAAGGAATCAACCTCCAAGCCGTTCAACAACGACCTGGCCCTCTCAAGCCTCCTGGTCTTCACTCGACCGCTCAAGGAACATCATTCACTAAACTGTTAGAAACACGCTTAGTTATTTCAAGCATTCTGGTCATCACTCGATCGCTTAAGGAACATCATTCACTAAATTGTTAGAAACACGCTTAGTCATCTCAAGCATTCTGGTCATCACTCGACCGCTCAAGGAACATCACCTTTTTCAAGGATTTTCTTGTGCACTATATATGCTTCTTACAAGCTGATTACACAAATGAAGTACAATAACACCTAAGTGTTTCTATCAAGATATGAGCAACAACTCCTTGCTTTCTAATACAGAAACTATCTAAAAATGAATCTCTAAGAGATTATAAAGCACATTAGTTCTGTATTGCTTAAAAGTTTTCTTATCGAGCACTACAACTTCTTATCACGAGTTTTAAGCTTCTTTCTAATGTACTCCATCTTGAATAGGTAATGCTTCTTCCAGCTTAACTATCAAGATCAACCAAGCTATTATGCTTCACTTTTTGATGTTTCACTTGACAAGTTTGACATGGCTTTAGCATGTTGCATCATTGTACATTCTTCATCATTATGCTTCAGCTTCTTCTTCATTGAGCATTCTTCATTTAAGCTTCAGCTTGCAGTATCTTGTACTCCTTTCTTGAGCATATAATTCTTTTTCCAATTCAACCATCAAGTTCAACTAATCTACTATGCTTCACTTATTGATGTCTCACTTGAGTAGTTTCATATGGTGTTAGCATGATCATCGTTTGTGCACACTTGTAGTAGCAGCTTCATCTTTGCTTGCTACATGTTGATTGTTTGCCGTGTTGAATAATAATCCTTTAGTATGAACAACAACCAACAACCTTTTTATCTATCTCTCTTTTTCTTATGATCAGCGGCTGCTTCAAGCAGCAAGAAACTTTTCTTCAAGCTTTAAAGTCTTCAATTTATAGAGCATGAGGGAATAGATCTGTTGAGTGGTATTCTTGGATACATATTCCAACAGCAATATCCTAACGTTCACATGAAGGAATGGTTAACATCACTGTACAAAAAGTTGTCCTTGTTGTAACGCCCTGTATAATATTTATCTAGAATAATACCATACAAGTGTTTTATTGGGTACTGACACAATCTTTGTTCATAACATTCGAAAACACTAATAATTATCGAACCCCTAAAACAATCAATCACTACGCCAAACAAGGGAAAAGAGGGCGCTTTTTTTGGCCTATGACAGCGCTTAAAAGCGCTGTCTAAGCCTGCGTTGTCGTAGGTAAAGACATCGCTTTTTTATTTATGAAAAACTGCTCTCTAAAAGGTGGACTTTAGACAGCGCTGTCTAATGTATACGTTTAAAATTTTAAATTTTTTTTTATATACTTTAGAGAGCGCTTTTTTCTTCAAAAGCGCTCTATAAAGGGGGACTTTAGACAGCGCTGTCTAATGTATACGTATAATGATTTTTTTTATATACCTTTAGAGAGCGCTTTTTCCTTAAAAGCGCTCTCTAAAGGGGAACTTTAGACAGCGCTTTTCAAAGCGCTGTCTAATGTATACCTTTAGACAGTGCTTTTTTCTAAAAAGCGTTGTCTTTTGTCTACGTATAATTTTGAAGATTTTTTTTAAAAATCCCATTTTAACCATTTTTTTTATGCAGAAACCTGTATAATTCACATTTCCATAAACCTGTATAATTCACATTTCAATAAACCAGTATGGATACGCATTTCCATTAACAAATTCTATTTCAAAACTAGAATTTACATTAATGCAGAATTCGCACAATTCCTTATATTGTATGGTTTCAAACCTGTATAGAATTTGTACATTTCAATAAACTAGAATTTACATGTAGAATTCGCACAAATTCTATTGTATGGTTTCAAACCTGTATAGAATTTACATTTCAATAAACTAGAATTTACATTCACAAAACTATACATTCAAGAAAGAATTCTTCTTGCAATAAAAAATTCGCACAATTCCTCCTTAGTATCTTGCAATTGTTTCCTCGTGTAATAAGGATACGCCATATCATCGAAATACTACATAACAAAACAAAATACGCATTATTTAGTTAAAAATAATAAATTATATGACATATCCGATAAATACTACATAACAAAACAAAATACGCATTATTTAGTAAACCACAGTAATTATTACACAGTAATTATTACCTGAATTCTTCCTCTTAGTTCCATGGCATTGTCCAGTCATTTTTCTCAATGTATAAGTCTTGCTGCACAATAGCAAGTTAAGATATATCAAGAAAAGATACAACATAGATACAACACAAATTGCCAATAAAACATTGTATAATTTAAAAAGTAAATCATTATACAAATACATAATAAAAACTACATACTATATAAATGAAAAAGTAAAACATTATAGAAATAGTAAATCATTCTACAAATAGATAGAAAATCATTATATAATTGAAAAAGTAAAGGATTATACAAATAGATAGAAAAATATCTAATTCAAAACATGGCCTATCATTATGTTAGACCTTTTATGTGTATCCCATAATTTGTGGTCTTTTTCCCTTACTCCACACTTGAGTGTGAAACTTCTACCCATTAACAAGTTTAGATTACAACTACTTAAGCTACATTACCTAGCTAAGATCTCAATAAGTTTTAGTTTAGGTTATCACAAGAATGCCTTTTCTCTTTTAAAAGAGCAAGACACATCACCAACAAAAATTCATCAAGATAGTTCTTTTAAATATATTGCATCAGTACACAAATATAGTGCCAACAAAGGTATAATTTACAAAAACCATCCATAAACAAAAATACAGTCCCAGCAAAAAGTCATCAAGACAGTTCTTTAAAATATATTGCAGCAGCAAATGATTTATAACAAAGTTACCACCAATGAGCATATATCATGAATTAACCACGCATCTCAGGCTTAACATACATTACTCAATAAAGAATGACATAGTCTTGAATTAAAGTTAAAAGAAATCATCTTTAAATATTACTGTGCAATAAAAAGACAAAAGCATGGATAATTTTAAGTAGAAAACATGTAATAATTCAAAAACACATGACAAAGATGAATATTAGGAGTTTGTAATTGTACCTCACAAGAAGTATTCAGGTTGAGTATTACTTTATGTAGCCGGCCCGAGTAACTCACGTTACAACCTCTGCATCAATTTATTTAGTTTAGACACCACTAAACCCATACTTCAACAAATGATAAGTAACCAAATCAAAGCCGAATATGTCAAAACAGTATCGAAAGGTGTTGGTACCGATACCGTTATTCACCGTTTTATATTAAAGAACAAATTATGAATCGTATTCAGTATTAAGAACAAATTGATATATCACTAAATACTGTTTCAGTCACTGATTTACAAGATAACTTTTCGATGTTATCATTCCTCACTTTTACTTATTGTTACAGAGAGAATATAACATACATAAGAAAATCTTCCATATAGAATTTGTTTCCTTACAATTTTAACTTATACAAATGAAAATACATTGATAATTGATGAAAAAGAAAACATATCATACTGAAGATACATTGATTAATAATGAAAAAGAATTCATGTTATACTGAAACAGAGTTACATAATACGCATTACAAGGCAGAGTTGGGACAATTAGGTTCTACACCAAATTATTTTGACAACATTAAGTAGGAATAATCAATCAGAAGAAACCACACAGCCCAAATGACCAAAACAATCAAAGATTTTCACAAATCACAAACCCTAAAATACAAGAAATAGAAAACCCAAAATATAAATACAAGAAATTATAGAAGAGGAGAAAGACAATAAAGTTTAGAGAAAAATAGAAAGCTACTAGTTCAATGCAAAAGAGTAGATAACATTGGTGAACGAAAGAAGAAATAAATTTAAAAAAAAAGGAAAAAGGATTAGGAGTTTGATTCCTTACCTCTTCGTCGAAGAATACTGAATGGAAGACGTGTAGATCGGTGAACGGAGATCGTCGGAAAATTTTGGTGAGCGGCGGTCGTGAGGGAAGAACGTGAGATATGTAGAAATGAAAGGTGGATAGATATTAGGTTTTAGAAATATTTTTTCTAAAATAAAATAAAAAATAAAAAAGAGGGAAAAATTTTCTAAAATAAAAATAAGGGAAATGTAAAAAAAATGTGGGAAAACTTTTGAGTATATTTTCTTTTAGCCTCAGAACTAATAAACACTAACTATAAAATTAAAAATTAATAATACATTAGCATTAGGAATTGTTGATGCTATTTTAAAATTAAATTATAAAATAATTAGCTTCAACAAATATATTATATAATGTCTAATTCTACTGATTCAAATTTATGTAAAAAATTAGTTTTAAAAAAAATATTTGTGTTTGTTTTATATTTTAATTCGTAAATGACCTTAGAGGGCGCTTTTCAGAAAGCGCTTTCTTATGTGCTACCTATAAGAGCGCTTTCTAAAGTGAAAAGAATTTAAGATATATAAGAGCGCTTTTTTGAAAGCGCTTTCTAAGGTTACCTTTAGACAGCGCTTTTTAAAAGCGCTGTCTAAAGTAATGCCTATAGCAGCGCTTTCCAAAAAGCGCTTTCTAAGGTGGCATCAATTTATGGCATTTAACAGCGCTTTTTAAAAGCGCTTTCTAAAGCCTGTCTTTTACGGCGCTTTTTTTTAGCGAAAAATTTTTATTCTTTTTATCAGCGCTTTTTTATAAAAGTGCTGTCTTTTTGGTGCTGTCTATTCCTATTTTTGGCGTAGTGAATTGGTGGACTGTTGGTTACTTTTTTGAGCAACGGAACTTTGACTTTGTACAGAAACCCTATCAAAGGAGCCTTTGTCCAACTCTTGCTCAAGGCTTAATTTAGGAAACCTTGCACACACACGACTTCCTCTTGGGCTACCTTACAATGAGACCTTTTATTTCGTGCAATCCCGTGTAACTTACATATACCCTGCTCCCATTATGATGTACGCATTTTACTCGCTTTTGATTATGGTTTATTTACTAGGAGCACCCCTAGGGACTAGCATAGACAAAACCATTTTCAAACTAATTCTCGATTCGTCGTCGAGCCATTTTCAAAATACCCCCCGGTAAGTCGATTGCTCATTAGCATTCGCCATCAACCTAACGTACACACTCTCATAATTCCTCGTAGTTTCGTTACTAAGAGCACCCCTAGGGACTAGGACCCCATTTTTTTTAATCAAACTTTGAAAGAAGAAGATTCTTGGAATCTAGCATTCCTTGGATCTTCGAATGAATGGCTATCGAGGCACGCCCCTTGGGTTGTCATTCATTCAACCTTTTTGACCTCCAAACTAAACCATTTTCTAACTAATCATCGATTCGTCGTCGATCTACTTCTCAAAACATTCTCGTAAGTCGAGTGCCTTTTGCCTTGCCATCAAACGCACACTTACACATTTTGTGGTTTCGTTACTAAGAGCACCCCTAGGGACTAGTATCGATCCTCGCCTCTTTTCGCAACTCATCCGATTCGAACTTCTTCAAATTGTTTCCTTAATCAACTTACGAAAGAAGGAGGTTCTTGGAGTCTCGCATTCCTTGGATCTTCGAATGAATGGCTCTCGAGGCACGCCCTTGGGTTGTTGTTCATTCAACCTTTCGTCTTAAAACACTTAATCTTTATCGAACATTTTCGTAATTAACTCACGAAAGAACTGAGTTCTTGGAGTCTCACATTCCTTGGATTCTTGAGTGACTTCTCTCGAGGCACGCTCCTTGGGTTGTTTGTCATTGAATCTTTCGTCTCCTAAAACATTAACCCCTTCCTTTTCGTGGTCGTATCCACGAACTACGATTGCTCTGATTCTTTATTCTAGTCCGAGTAAAGATATGTAGGCACAAGATTGCGATGATCTTGGCGAGCTACCTTCTATCCATCTTCCGTTTTCCCTCTACCTTTTTCCCGTAGTCGAACTACAATTGCTCTTATTTCTCATTCTCGTCCGAATGAGCATACATAGGCACAAGGGCCCCAATCCTTGGCGAGCACCCTATCCTAAAACTACCTCATTCCCCTTAGCATCGATTCTCTTTTATCTTACCGTTTCGCATTGAGAAGAAAATAAATAAGCTTAGCTAACATTCATCACAATTTGAATTAAGAGGTTCCTGTTGAGTACAACGGACGTGAGGGGGTGCGCGTACATTCCTCTCACGTAACCGACTCCTGAACCCAGAATGTGGTTGCGACGACCATATTCTTATCTCTTTAAAGGTTTTCTCGATATTTTCCTTTCTCTCTTTTGGGATAAATAAAGTTCGGTGGCGACTCTGTCGAACCGCAATTTCTTCCGCACCTTTTGTGTGAGGGTCGTGTCTTCGATGATTTTTCGAGGTGCGACGCTAAGGTTAAGTTCAAATCAAAAGATACTTAACTGTATTAACATTCTTTTGTTTCCTTTTATTTTTGGAATTGGTCTTGTCATTATTAGAACAAGTGGGGGATTGTTGTAATTTATAATCATTAATATCCATGGGTGTGTTCAAAAATGACAAAGTTAAAGAGGATAAAAGTGCCTCATAGACACCAGTAGAATTTGCCTTCAAATCTGTCTGAGGAAAATTTTGGTCAGTTTTTGCACTAAATATCCACCAGTGTAAGTTGCGGCTAAAATTGTCTTGGGCTACTGAAAGTTTGAATTTCGAATTTAAAATATACAACACTTCATGAAGTGGTGTATAATGTAACTGTAGGCGGACCATTGCAATCTAATGTCGAAAAGGTGTTGTTTCATCAAGGGTCGCAACCTTATGAAACAACACATGCATGACCTATAAATACTTTATTTGGAATTCAAAAATTACATCAAAAACAAAATATCCTCTTGCGCAAATTCGATATAAGGCTGAATTATCCTGGGTATTCTTACGTTTCAACTCTAAGACAAATTTGAGAGTGTTTGAAATACTTTTAAAGAAAGTGATTCCGCTCACAATTCTAGACTCGATCTATTTGATTTAAATTAATTTTCTAACATCTACTATACTTAAATTTAAAAATTATCACTTTTAATTTTTTTATAATTAATAAATGTACTAATAATAACATGTATTTTTCAACAAAACATTTTACTACAATATAAGGTACATACATCTTATGATCTACAAAATCATCTAGGGTGTTTCCCTTGTTTCCTTAGGTTTCTATTCCAGTGTGTCGTGAAGCTACCCAATAGGAATGTTATAATATGGCAGGATATATATCTCAGAATTGTTTTGCCAAATTTTCTCAAAAAATTTCTGGTAACAATGGCTATAGCTAGGTAGTATGAATATGGTTCATCATTACTCTAAAAACGTGAACAAGCTACCATTGCATTGATAAGTCATTCACAAAAATTGTCTTGAGTACTTCTTGTCTTGAAAGTTCAATCATAATAATTGCACTTTGTTTATAAAAAGTTCCAATAAAAAACTCCTGATCAAATGAATCTAATTGGCCAAATAAGCTATTGAAACCCTAAGCTTGTGCTGTAAATACGTTATGATCATAACCGTGACACTTATCACGAATATCTCTAATTTGGAAAATCATTTTATTATATTAGTTAAATATTAAATAAAAAAATTTATCTCTATTTTATTAGATTAAGATTTTAGTCTAATTTTTTAATTCAAGTATATATTCTTTATTTAACAAGTTTTAGGATTTATTATCTCTCTTTGAGTTTAGAATTTATTTTGATAAAATACAATTTTATTTATCTTAATATTTTCTCATATTCGTCTATTCATTCAAACTCAAGTTATTCTATGTGTTTTTAGAAGATATTGTACATGTTTTTAGAAGATATTGTTCATAATCTATTGGTAGGAGAAATTACTTCTACATATCACATTGTAGAAGTAATTGTCAGAGTCAGGTATGAATGTCGCTTTCTAGCACCTAACAATTATTTGGATCAATTGTGATATGTTTGTAACCTGAGTATGTATTCATAAAAAAAACAAGTTAAAATCGGATGATTTATCAACTAATATATCTATATTTAAATAGGGTGGACATCCTTATGCCACACCTTGTTAAAATTAAGATTAGTATAATTAAGGCTAAAATACAATTTTGGTCTCTCTGTTTTTTAAAATTCACAGTTTTTGTTTTTTTATTATTTTTTTTAACAGTTTTGGTCCCCCACCCCTCACTGTTCATGTACGGACGTGTACTGTTCATGTACGGACATGTACGGACAAGTTACTGTTCATCCCTTTTTTTGGGCCAAAATTGGGGTGGGGGACCAAAACTGTTAAAAAAAAACAGGGAGACCAAAACTGTGAATTTTGACAAACAAGGGGACCAAAACTGTATTTTAGCCTATAATTAACATACATTTTTTATTTATTATTAGATATTTTTTTTACAAGACCATATTTATCAACTAAGTATGGTACTTAGCTTCTATATAACAAATCATGCTTTTACTAAATCATTGATGTTTTTTTAGAGACCTTCTCACTTTTTTTATTGGCTAAGTTAGCATGGATCACATAATTTAGCAAGAGCCAACAACTAACTTATGGTAGGCAAGGTTGATGTCCGACAGTTGGCATGTTAGTGATCGATCATGTTAAGAGTTCTGTGTTTTCTCTAAAGCATGTTACCAACAACCTTTTAACGATTATAGAGAGACTGTACCCTATTTTTACGCTCTTATTTAGGTCTTCTCCAAGCGAAATGAGGATGAACTCCTCATTTGAAATGGGCCTTAATATATCTCGTTTGGACACCATCTTATTCTTTTTTTGTGAAGAATACATTCATAGAAAAGAGATTCAAACTCAATGATATTTGTATTAGCTGGTTCCTTTTTCTTTTTATCTTTTGGCTCTCTGACTAGATCTTTGATCCGACCCTTTATGACGACATCCTAGATCTTTAGAGAGGCAATGGAACATTTATTATCTTTCTCAAAGTTAGTGTTTTATATCGTGACTTTGGTCAACAAGGTATAATACCTCATCTTTAGAAGGACTCTCAAAGAGACTACTCTTAACTCTACAAGTGTTGGCCGACAGATTAATGCAATTGTAAATTGACTTGCAATTTACTATAAAAAATGTGACTTTATCAGTCTTCCAAGTTTCTTCTTTGCTGAATGTGACCATAAGTTTGATGTAGCCCTTGTGTTCTCTAGTTGACTCACTGAGTCACACCAAACATACTCGATAAGATTATTCTCTCTTAATTGGAGATTGTGGAATAAATCAGACTACATGATGTCACAAGAGTTGCCTTGTTGATGAAGATTTTCTTTACCTAAATATTTTTCATGCATACCCATACTAGAAAAGTGAATTGATATTTAAGAGGTTTCCCTCCCGACTATCTCATTTTTGTTGTATAGGATAATAAAGGGAAAGTAATAGGGTTTAAATTATCTTGCTAGTAACTAAATGGTGATTGATGCTCAATAACTCTTTGAAATTTCTCTTTGTGAAGTTCAGAGATTCTCTTGACTGCAAGGGAGGTGGAAAAATACTCTCTCTAAATCATGCAAGGGGAATGTATCATCACTACTACAAAACGCTAAAACAACAGCGCCAGGCTTACAACTCATCCTTTTACGTCGTTGTAATAGGTTGAAAATTTCGCGCTCAGGCAAAAGCTGGGTCATTTAATGACGGTTGACTTAAACCACTGTAGTAATAAATAAAATGTAGCAAGCTTCAATTCCCTGCAACTACATTTTTCAATTTTTTTAGAGTACATTTAGCGTGTGTCACTTAAGTCCATTATTTAAAAAATAAATTGTAAATGATTTTACAACGGTTAAGATGAACAACCGTAGTAATAAATGAAATGTAACAAGCTTCGATTCCCTGCAACACATTTTTTCCATTTTTAGGATACATTTAGCGTGTGTGACTTAAGATTCCACTACAGTTTGTTTCTCCAACCGAGATTAAAAGCTTTACTGATAAATTAAAACAAAACTTATTCTGTATTTCTTTCATAAGACGCCTTAATCGAACAAGTGAGCCAGAGACGCCCTAACCTTTACCCTCTTCGTATCCATTCATTTGAAGCTCAAATATTGACTGTCTTCATTCATTTGCTTCTTCAGCTTCGAAGTAAGGTACTGTTCAATATCTTCATTCCTTTTTTCTTGGTTTATGCTCAAATATTGACCGTCTTCATTCATTTGCTTCTTCAGCTTCGAAGTAAGGTACTCTTCAACATCTTCATTCCTTTTTTCTTGGTTTATGCTCAAATATTGACCATCTTCGTTCATTTGATTCTTCAGCTTCGACGTACGGTACTCTTAAACATCTGTATTCCTTATGTTCATTTGATTACAGCTTCGAAGTACGGTATTCTTCAATATCTTCATTCCTTTTTTCTTTGTTCATATTGTATATGCTTAAGTCAGAATGAGATGTTTCATATGCTTTACGTTTAGTATGAGAATGCATCTTCATTGATTTTTTCTTTGTTCATATTGTATATGCATATGCTTGAGTTTTTGGATTAGATTTTGGTGTGTCATTCACATTATTATACATGTATAAATTTCAGAAATTGTAATGGATCGTAGTTGGATGAAAACCAATAGATTAGGTCCGGTTTATGAGAACGGAGTTCGTGAATTCCTTGAATACGCTGATAAACATCTTCCCGGCAATAATGGTATCTTTTATTGTCCTTGTGTTGTTTGCGCGAATATCAAAAAGGGTACAATATGTCAAAATTATATAATATGGATGTGGCATGGTGAGGTGGATAATAAGGAAAGTCGGGTGTCACAAAGTCAAAGAGTGGAGGAAGATGAATATATGGAAGATCAACTAGAGGATATGTTCCGTGATATTGGGGAATCTTCTTTTATGAATGCTCATATTTATGATAATTTATGTAGTGATAAAGACACCCCTTTATATAAGGGATGCACAGAGTTCACACGATTGTCGATGGTGTTAAAGTTGTTTAATCTGAAGGTAAAAAATGGATGGTCGGATAAAAGTTTCACGGAATTACTTGAATTGCTACAGCAAATGTTACCAGAAGATAACAAATTGTCGGATCGTTGCTATGAGGCCAAGAAGATATTGTGTCCACTGGGTCTGGATTATATAAAGATACATGCTTGCCCTAATGATTGCATATTATACCGGAAAAAGTATGAAGACTTGTTTCAATGTCCGAAATGTGGTGTGTCGCGTTACAAGCTGAAGGCTAACAATGGTGATGACAATGATCACTATGACAATGTTAGTAGGAAGCATCCTCCTGCTAAAGTGTTATGGTACTTGCCAATAGTTTCACGATTAAAGAGACTTTTTGCTAATTCGAATGACGCAAAGAATCTTAGATGGCATGCAGATGAAAGGATTCGTGATGGAAACATTTGCCATGTAGCTGATTCGTTGCAATGGAAAAAATTGATTCGTTGTTTCCGAATTTTGGAGTCGAGCCAAGAAACCTTAGGCTTGGGCTTGCCATCGATGGAATGAACCCCTTTGGTAATCTGAGCACTAATCATACTTCGTGGCCTGTTCTTCTCACTATTTACAACCTATCTCCTTGGTTGTGCATGAAGCGCAAGTATATACTATTAAGTATGATGATTTCTGGACCACGACAACCTGGTAACGACATAGATGTTTATCTAAGTCAATTAATTGATGATTTACGACTCTTGTGGGATGAAGGCGCTGAAGTTGATGATGCATATTTTGGGGAAAAGTTTAATATGTGTGCAATGTTATTTTGCACAATTAACGACTTTCTGGCTTACGGTAACTTGGCTGGATACAATGTCAAAGGACATAAAGTGTGTCCTATATGTGAAGATGATACTTGTTATCACCAACTTGAGTTTGGAAAAAAGACCGTTTACCTTGGGCATCGAAAATTTCTAAAACCGGGTCATCCTTATCGTAGATTGCAAAAGGCTTTTAATGGAGAGCAAGAGTTTGGTGAGGCTCCTAAAACTTTAACCGGGGATGAAGTTTATCAACGACAGGAACACATTAATGTTGTCTTTGGGAAGAGAGAAAAAGAAAAAGGTGGGAAGAGAGAAAAAGAAAAAGGTGGGAAGAGAGGAAAAGAAAAAGGGGCAGTTGCGAAAAATATATGGAAAAAGAGGTTCATCTTCTTTGATCTTCCATATTGGTCAAGTCTTGATGTTAGACATTGTCTTGATGTGATGCACGTGGAGAAAAATGTGTGTGATAGTTTGATTGGCACACTTCAAAATATTTCGGGCAAGACTAAAGATAGTAAGACTTCCCGTCTTGATATGGAGAAGATGGGTATACGACAACAGTTGGCTCCAATAAAGAAAGGAAAAAGAACTTATCTGCCTCCATCATGTCCCACTCTATCTAAAAAGGAAAAGAAGATGTTCTACGAGTGTTTACAAGGTATTAAAGTTCCGCAAGGTTACTCATCAAACATCAAGAAGCTTGTATCAATGAAAGATCTCAAGTTAATTGGTTTAAAATCTCATGAGTGTCATGTATTGATGCAACAACTTCTACCAGTGGCTATCCGTGGGATCCTTCCAAAAAATGTGAGAGTAACTATAAAGAGACTGTGTTTATTCTTCAATGCCATATGTAATAAAGTTCTTGATTTCAAAAAATTGGATGAATTAGAAGATGAGGCTGCCATAATCTTGTGTCAATTGGAGATGTATTTTCCGCCATCATTTTTTGACATTATGGTTCACTTACTTGTTCATCTCGTAAGAGAAATCAGAATTTGTGGTCCAGTTTATTTAAGGTGGATGTATCCAATAGAGCGATATATGAAGATCTTTAAAGGATATACGAAGAATCATCACCGACCGGAAGCTTTGATTGTTGAAAGGTACATCACAGAAGAAGCTGTTGAGTTTTGTACAAACTATTTGTCGGATGCAGATTCTATAGGAATTCCAAAGTCTCGTCATGCTGACACAGACGGAAGAGGTATTCAAGGTCTAAATGTTAGGTCAATGGCTCGGGATGTAGTTATTCAATCACATTTCTATATATTGAATAATATAGATGAGGTTCAACCTTAAATAGATACTCACAAAAGACTTTTGAAGAAAAAATATCCCCGAATGTGTGACAAGTTATTGTTGATAGAGCATAACAATAGATTCATGGATTGGTTTAATAAAAGTGCATCTAATGATCGTAGTGCATCCGAGATATTTAAATGGTTGTCGTACAAGCCAAAATTTTGTGTCATTACCTGGAGTGCATATGACATTGGTCATTATACCTTTTATACAAAATCAAAAGATGATCGTAGTACAATGCAAAATAGTGGGGTTATGGTTGAAGTTGAATCGATGTATTTCTCTAGTTCGAAAGATAAGAATCCGGTATTGGTAACTACCGCGTTTTATGGTGTCGTTGATGAGATTTGGAAGATTGATTATGTTATTTTCAAAGTGGCTTTATTTAAATGCAAGTGGATTCCCAATAATAGTAATGGTGTAGACATTGATGACTTAGGATTCACCAGGGTTGACCTTGGCAAGGCATCTTTTAATACCGAACCATTTATCATGGCTTCTCAAGAAAAACAAGTTTTCTATGTTACCGATCCATCGGACATATCGGGGAAATGGTCAATCATTCTCCAAAGAAAATACATTCCGCTTAGTGATGAAAGTCTTGATATTCCGTCCACACCTTCTTACACAACACAAGTTCCTACCTCATATGATGAAGTTGATGGAGATGTCGTGCATGCTATACGACTCGATCATGAAGAAGGCATATGGGAAAATTAACAAGTACGTAATTTATTATTTATTCATAATATATTAATTGTATGTTATAGTTTAGAAGTATTTTTACTAACAAGTATAATTATTTGAAATCATAGGTATTTTGAGTCCAGACATCAGGCCAAGAGACAAGACACCAAGAGATAAGATACCAATACACCAAGTTACAATTATGTGAAGTTATGTAGTGTGTGTAAACTGTAATATGGTATATGTGATATTTTATTTATGTAGGTTGTTTGTTCTGATAAACTGTAATGTGGTATATGTGATATTATGAATATGATACGATTAATATTATTATGAAAACTTTATCACAAAATGTGAATTGTATTTTTCTGCTGTGCTGTGATATGGAGAACAATAATACAGGTAAAAAAAATGGGATTAATTATAAAAGCAGGATCATATTTGTTAATTGTGCAGAAATTTTAACGACGGTTATATTTCATAACGATTATAATATTTGGCGCGCTGTCTAGGAAAAAATAAATATGAAAACTGCGCTGCAGGGAATCGAACCGAGGACAATTATTTTTATTACAACGATGTATTGTAAAATCCGTTGTGATAGTTAGCGCTTTCCAGTTTATTACAACGCCTACTAGTCCGTGGTTGTAAGTATCATATATACAACGACAATCTACATAACAACGCCCTCGCCCGCGTCATTATATGTCATTCCCAACCGTTGTTAAATGAGTTTTTCGTAGTAGTGCATGTAACACCCCAGTTTTTGGGTTATTAATATAATTGATTTATTTGTATTTTAATATAATTATTATGTGTGATAATTGAATTAATTTGGGTGATGGGGGTGTGTGACCTCGAGATAAGGGTGTAGGAGTAATTAGAAATTGATAAAAGTGAGCTAGAGTTATTAGGAATTATTTTAGTAATTAAAATAATAACATTTTGTTTTAATTTAATGAATTAAATAGAAAATAAAGAGTGTGAGACTGAATTGAGAATTATGAAAAATAGAGGGAAGAAAGGAGTGAGAATGTTAGTAAGTGAGAGGTAAGTTTATAATTTTAATTAGATTACCCTAATTATATAAACAAAGAGATAACCTAGTTTTAGGGAGTTTTATATCATACATAAAATCAAAATTTGGGAATATAGAGGAGGCTAGAGAAGGTACAAGAGTAAAGCTAGGAACTTGAAGGAATTTAGAGAATCAAAGTCTGAATTTTTGCACTGCTGTTAGGATAATCAGGTAAGGGGAAGAACTATCTCAATAATTGGTATATGCATGAGGGGTAGAATTAAGGAGTCCTTAACCTCAAATAAGGCTTGGCGAATTTACTTAATTCTATTATGTGTGATTGAGTTATTGTTTGTGATGATGTTTAATGAAGAAATTTGTGTTATCACATAATCACCATTGTTTCTATTTTGAAGGTTTGGTAATAACACAATTTTATGAAAACCATGGACTAAATGTGTTGATTTGATGAAATTAGGTGTTGCTGAAGAACATATAATACGGGGGTAACGTTTTTGGATTAATTGTAGATGTTGGAATGAGAATTAAGAGTTTTGCTTTGAACTCCATTGCAGAAGACAAAATTCTGCAATTCTCAGGGCGCTAACGGGCGTCAAATTTATGAAGTATTTGATGAATGATGGATATGTGCATATGTGATGATGAAGTTGTGCTAATAAATGTGAATTGTGATGATCACATATTGTTGTATGAGAATGATTTATGTTGTTGAATTATAAGTATGTTGTTGTTGGAAGATAGTTCGGGAAGGAACTATTATCGTTGGGTGAATGTATGTTTTGTTTATTGCTTGGAGGAGACTTTAAACATTATGTTGTTGCATTGACATGTTGTAACATGCATTCATTATGCCGTTGTTGTTGTTGAAAGAGGCAAGTTGCAATCCGAGCAGGGTGGATTAGTGACTTGTCTCGAATCCAAGCATAGTGGATTCAGGGTTCGAGCAGGGTGAACCCGATTCCTGAGTGAACTAATTGATGATGATATAATACCACATGCATATGAGTCTAATTGAAGTTGTGAGTCTCGTTGAATAATTTATTTGATAAATATGTGTTTGCCTTGTGTATGATGATGGATTGGGTGTGAGAATAATGTTGTGTGATTTATTTTGATTGCGTAGATGTTTGAATTCTACCTTGCAGCTTATGTCGTTAATATTGATGTGAAGATGAGCATGCGATAACAGGTGTTGTACTCTGTTTTACTTTTCCACCGCGTGTTTTCAAAATATATATTATCGTTGGTGACACCTTAAATTGTCGAGTAAACTTTTTTATATAAGTTTTGGGATTTAGGATGTTACATATCTCATCAATCTAAAGGAATGATCAATAGTTTATCACTACAATAGGTGTGAGTGTAACTTATTGGCTTTATATCTTTTTATCACCGACAAGTACTAATTTGTTGTCCTTGCAAGGTAGAGGAGGGCTAAAGCGATAAAATCGATTAATATAAATCCTTCTCCTATTTACGTGATCTTCTTTAGCTTCCCTTTTTATATCATTATTTTGAAGGAGTCTTTAAAATGAACACAATCACTGGTGTTATGATCACTGCCTTTGTGAAATATGCAGTATTTTGTTTTTCCAATACCGTGGTGTGTTGGAATTTATCTAAAGAATTGGATATCTCCTTTTTTGAACTCAATAATTACACATTCCTTTAAGAGGTGCTCAGTAGAAGCTATGAGTGAGGTCTGGTGACCAGAACTTCCTAGCAGACCTCATTAGTATTTCTCTATGTTATTCTTCTCCTCACGAAAATGAACTACTCTTTTGGTATACTAGTTATGAATGAACTGTTCTTTTAGGTTGAAATTTAATTGTGAACAATTTGAGAAAGTAAAATTCATAACATATGTTAATTTATCTATAAAGTATTTTGATCTAGATCACTGTTCACACCTACATTATACATATAGCATTGCTCTTTTGCTTATGTTTTTTCTCAAATAAGTTTATTAATATGACTTAAATACAATATAGTAATAGTTTAGTCATATATGTCACCTGATGTTCTTAAACAAGGTACAAAAAATCAGATAGCTAAAATTCCAAGTTCAAAGAGTTATTCGTTATAAGGTGACATTATAAGAAATTCAAAGAGTTATTCACTATTTTTATATAAATGTATTTTGTATAATAACCAAATGAATGTATGTACATATTTATCATATGAGGTATTCCTTCCGGTTACATTGCAAACTTCCAAATTCCAATCTTCATTTTCCATTCAATGGTTTAAATATATTTTTAGGTCAGTCTTCACTGAACGCTACACAAACTCTGTGTGCTTTATGTCTTCAATGGTTATGTGTATTGAGGTTATACTTGTATGTATTTGAATACAAAATCATAAGGCTCATCTTTTATTGTTTATTTTTTTATTTATTTAGTGTCACTTTCGAAATAAATTGTGTGTTTTGGTCAATTTATTTATTTTTACACACATTGTGTTTTGATAAGTTAAATAAAATATACCATTTTGTTGCTTGCCAACTTAAATTAATAATTAATAGTATCGCTTTCTCACTTTTTATAAAATACAACGCTTGAGAGATTATTTCAAGTTCAATTAGTAAGATTTGGTTGTAATTCTTAGCCTTTTTATGAGCTGCTGCAAAATAGACCAATGTTGTTAAAGCTAGCAACTTTGGGGTTGCTTCTTGAAACAGAAAGACAAGATTTCTCAATTGATGCCATAAAGCCAACTAGAGATATACTTTTGATTGTTGAAAGTTTGAGGCAAGTTCAGAAATGAAGAATAAGGATCACACCAGTACTACTACGGAAAACATATACAACAATGATTAGAAAAAATATATTATCATGCAGGACCAACCGTTGTTACGCAGCATGTGGTTTTATATATGTTACTTACAATTGCAGTCGCATGATCATTGTAGAAAATCTGAAAGCGCGCGACGTATTACCTAAGGAGAAAAACTTGCATGGAAATGCACCTAAATCCTTATTGTTAGGAACAACCAATGAAAAGAGAGAAATTTTTTAATTTATTATAAATATAATTTCATTTTTAATTAAAATCATGGGGTGGTGGTTATTATGCAGGAGAGAGAAAATATTATTTTTTTAATTTTAATTAATAAAAAAAATGTTATTGGTTGTTTGTAAATGCATGTGTTATGTTTGTTCATATGCAAGTATTTTTCTTACCAAAGTTGTTTTAACTGACCGTTGTAATATATTAAAGGTCCCAAGTTCGATTCTCAGCAGCGCCTTTTTGGTGTATATATACTATTCTGGATAATGTTCACGCTACAAACATGATTATATTTAACAACCGTCGTTAAATCATCTTCTTTTTAAAAAATATTTTTTCACTTTTTGAAAATTTTCCATTTCTTAACCTGTATTTTTGTGAACTGTATCAGAACAGAAACAACAATTGTATCATAATGGGTCAATCCAGTATAAATATTACTCATAATATTCATACCTATGTTAGGACTTGATAACTCATTACCCATGATCCATGAGATGTGATCGTCAGTCTATCTACATAATAGTCTTAATGCTTTAAGGTTATCACACTTCATAGTAAAGCTCGACCACGGTTACTTTAACAATAGTGTCCTTATGTTTAATGGGATATCATGATTAAGTCACACTCAATATTTCATTAAATGGACTAGCTATTCTAGGGACTTTATTATTATGGAAAAATAATCATAATAAAGAAATGCCTTTTAGTAATAATAAATAATTCAATACAAGTACCAAAAATATTGGCCTCCAGGGTTAACACCAATAATCTCCCACTAGCACTAGAGTCAATCAGGCATACCCCTAATACACATAGATCTAGTATGGCCATCATGCTTCTGCTGTGCAAGAGGCTTTGTTAGTGGGTCAACAACATTGTCAAGTGTAGGTACTTTGCATATCCTCACATCTCCCTGATTTATTATCTCTCGAATGATGTGATAACGCCTAAGTATGTGCTTCGATCGTTGGTGAGATCTAGGCTCCTTAGCTTGTGTGATAGCACCATTGTTATCATAATAGATATCAATGTTATCCACAATGCTACGGACTATGCCAAGTTCACTAATGAACTCTTGATCCAAAAACCTTCCTTTGCTGCATTTGAGGCAGAAATGTACTCGACCTCGGTTGTAGAATCAGCAATTGTTTCTTGCTTTGAACTTTTCCAGCTCACGGCGCCACCATTTAAGCAGAACACATAACTAGATTGCGATCTTAAGTCATCCTTATCTTTCTGGAAGCTAGCATCGGTGTATCCGAATACAACAAGCTCTTTTTGACCTCCATATACCAAGAATGAGTCATTAGTCCTTCTCAAGTACTTAAGGATATTCTTGACAGCTACCCAATGAGCATCACCAGGATCAGATTGGTACCTACTCGTTGCACTTAAAGCATACAAGACATCTGGTCGAGTACATAACATGACATACATGATAGATCCTATTGCAGATGCATATGGAATCTTATTCATGTGATCCCTTTCTTCCTTAGTTGAAAGTGATTGTGTTTTCTATTGACACGAGCCATGTTGCATAGGTATGAATCCTTTCTTGGAATCATGCATATTAAAGCGTCTCAGCACTTTGTCTATGTATGTACTCTGACTTAGGCCAAGCAGTTTTTGTGATCTATCTTTATAGATCCTGATTCTTAATATATAGGTTGCTTCACTAAGATCCTTCATAGAAAAGCATTTCCCTAACCAATTTTTTACTTGTTGCAAGGTAGGGACATTGTTTCCAATGAGTAATATGCCATCTACTTATAATACCAGGAAGATTACAATGATTATACTAACCTTCTTGTATACACAAGGCTCATCTTCATTCTTTATGAATCCATATTGTTTTACAGTTTCATCAAAATGAAGATTCCAGCTTTTGGAAGCTTGCTTCAAACCATAGATTTATCACTATAACTTGCATATCTTTTGGGCTTCTTCTGGTATGTCAAATCCTTCAGGTTGTGTCATGTACACATCCTTAAGAAGATTCCCATTAAGGAAAACAGTCTTGGCATCCATCTAGGGATGGCAATGGGGCGGGGCGGGGGCGGGTTTAACTATACCCGCACCCGCACCCCCCTCCATATAACAGACCCGCCCCCGCCCCCAAACTCAACCGGGGTTAAAAATTTACCGCCCATACCCGCCCCTAGTGGAGAACGGGTGCACCCGCACCCGCCCCACCCCCACCCGCAAAAAATTAATTTCGTTTTAATTGCAATAAAAATTAATAATTTAATTAAAAAATTGATTATTTTAATAAATTAATTAATTATTTAATTAAAATCTTAATTAGTAAATAAATATTAACTTGATTAATTTGATTATTTTAATTGCAATAAGGGCATTAATAATTTAATTAAAAATTTAATTAATAAATGAATATTAAAATAAGTAAAATAAGGGAATTAAAGTAAAATGCATTATCCGAGGGGCGGGGTGGGTGCAGGTGCGGGCGGGTCTTAGTGTCTTCCCGCCCCCGCCTCCGCACCCGTAGTTAAGAACCGAGTTTTCCCCGCAGTCGCACCCAATTAAATCAGGTTTTCCCCATTAATTTCGGGATGGGCCCGGGCGGGTCCGGGTTTGTTTGTCATGCCTCCGTCCATCTGGCATATTTCATAATCATGATATGCATCGATAGCAAGTAAAATCCGAACAAATATAAGCATTGCAACTGGTGAAAAGGTTTCATTATAGTCTACCACATGAATTTGTTTATAGCCTTTAGCAACCAGTCTTGCCTTATAGGTATGTGCCTTACCATCCATGTCATTCTTTTTTTTCTGTTGAAGACCCACTTACATCCTATAGGATTAACTCCTACAGCAGGCTCTACCAAGGTCTAAACCTGGTTTGTGTACATGGAATCCATTTCATATTTCATGGCTTCTAGCCACTTCTCAGACTCAGGACCAACTATGGCCTCTTGGTAGGTGACAACCTCATCTTGATCCCTGAGTAATACATCACCTTGATAAGTTATGAGATATCCATATCTCTGTGGTTGGTGACGTATCTTGCTCAACCTACGCTGGTATTGTTCTACTTGAGCAGGTTGCTCTTCCACAACTACTTGTAATTCCTGCTCTAATTCCTCCACAGGTGTATCAATGCTTTGAGATTCTTGAATTTCTTCAAGCTCTACTTTCCTCCCATTGATTCCTTTGGAAATAAAGTCCTTTTCCAAGAAACTATAATTCGAGTGACAAACACTTTTCTCTCAGAAATATTGTAGAAGTAATACCCTCTTGTTTCTTTAGGATACCCCACAAATAAGCATTTGTCAGATTTGGGCTCAAGCTTAGTTGAAATTTGTCGTTTCACATAAACTTCACAACCCCAAATCTTCATGTACGATATATGTGGTTTCTTACTACTCCATATCTCATATAGTGTTTTCTCAACCTTTTTGGATAGAACACGGTTAAGTGTGTAAGTTGCTGTCAGAAGTGAATGTCCCTAAAAGGAGTTTGGAAGATCGGAGCGACTCATCATGGAACGGACCATGTCTAACAAGGTTCAATTTCTTCTCTTATATAATTTGGGTAGTTTCTCTTCCATTGTTCGGTCTTACCTCAATAGGAGCAAGTGCCCTCCTTTGCTATGCCTCCACTAGGCTTCAAAGCAGGAGCAGTATGTTTGGGTTTGGCAACTTTCTTGCCTTTACATTTACCACCCTGCTTGGTGGGCCTTTTGTTATATTTCTTTCCATTACTGACCATCAAAATGGACTTCCCTTTTTAACTTCAGATTCTGCTCAGCAGTTCTTAACATGCTTAGTAGCTCTGGAAGACTTTTGTCTATATCATTCATGTTGAAATTAAGGACAAATAGACTGAAGCTCTCTGACAACAATTGTAGGATCAAATCAGTTGCAGGCTCCTTTTTTAGATAAAAACTCAATCTTTCAAGGTTCTCCACATACCCAGTCATCTTGAGTATATGGGGACCTATTGGGGCTCCCTTAGCTAGATTGCCTTGAAAATGGGTTTTTTAAACTTCAAATATCTCATGCCTTGACTGCTCTTGAAATAGCATCTTCAGGGGTTCGATCATATCGAACGCTGGCATATTTTCATATTGTTTTTGCAATTTAAAATTCAATGGTAGCCAGCATGAGGCAAGCAGTTTCATTTGCATCATCAACATGCTTCTTATAAGCATCTCTTTCTGCCTTATGAGAAGAACTAGGAGGCTCCTCTTCAGGACTAGGTGTCTCTAAGACATACAACTTATTATCATGTTTGAGGATAATCCTCAGGTTTCGGTGCCAATCTAGAAAACTTGTCCCAGACAATTTTTCCTTATCAAGGATTGATCAAAAAATGTTGTTAGAGGTGTTTGTTGTCATGGTAATCTACATTAAAAAAAATGTGAAATTATAAGTATTAATTAAAACCAACATATTCAATTAGGCCTTTAATTAAATATGCTCCCACTATTTTACTCAAACCAAATGACCCTCACCATTTGATTCGAAAAATCTCGTTGGAAGATTTTCTAGTGGATCGAGATCCATATTTCACATTGTTTTAAGTCAGCGTTAGGCTGATTACACAAAACTCGGTTATTTAGGTAGGAACTCCTTCCAATTGTATCTAATATAATTCTCTAATATTTCCAGTTGGGTAAATAACTCCCTATTCTAATCCATCATATTGATCATTCCCAACTTTTGCTTCCAAACGTATTTAATCTTATTATAATTTGTTTAGTTAAGTTTGACCCATTGTTTTAGAAATTGGATATTACATTTATCCCGTCACACCTTATCAATATAAAACATGCACCTCGCGTTAGGCGAAACCTACATTATTCGATACTAGTCTTGATGAGTTTTAAAACTTGGAAAGCATAAACTTAACATTCAATTTTGAGGGAATTCTCAATTAGTTTGATCTCACCGAGTTATTTATCATATAAATTATCTCTCACATGCATCAACATGTATTCACATGCATCAACATACATACAAAATGAAACAGTTATGGCCCTTAGCGCAATTGTTCTCCCAAGCCAATGAGAGAACCTAAGATAAACCTAATAACAATCTACGCTTCTCCAAGCAAGATCTCCAAGGTTGTCTTCCTTTGATCTTATATACTTCTCTTTCTTCATAACATTACATTACATCAAAGAATACTCATTTTACATACGAGGGAGTGAGGCTAGAAAAGAAGTTACATCAAGAGATTAAAAGAGAGGCACGACACACAAGTCGTATTTTAAAATCTGAAAACAGAATAAAGGAAAACTAAGGCCATAACTGAACACCACAAGAAAACAATAAAAAAAATACATTTTTATTATTATTAATTTAAATCCTGTTAATTAAATAAATCAAATTAAATTTCGGCAAATGATCACACTACACAGAGTAGCCAGGGGTCAAGGGGGAAGCGCCCCCTACGTGGTTGTTAAGGGCAGCACCCTGACACAAAATTTTAATGAAGAATTCATTTGAAATCGGCGTCATTTTCGCATCATTTTTTGATACTTTCCATAAACATTAAAGCACAAATTTTGTGTCATCACAACCCTAATCGCATACCTCTTTGACAACACAACCCTTGTGTCGCCATGAACCCTAATACAATAACTTCATACCGTCAAAACACCACGATTAATAATTCAGTATGATTGATCGACATGACATTGCTTCACCATACTAACGTCAGATTTTGAAGAAAATGAACATGGATCGCTCAAAAGAATAACAATCATTACGTGGTTGAATGGATAAAATAGAAATAGTATATCCAATATACCATCTTTGCACCAGAGTTACTTATATCACATATAAAATTTAATCGATCAAATTTGTATAACCTAAGGATGATCGATGTATCGCTGCTTCACCATACTAATGTCGGATTCCAAAGTATAGTCAACATCGATCATCCAAATCGTACACAGCTTGACGGGTAACCTCTCATGCTTCCCAAGTCTGTCTTTTAAACCGGTCGTCACCTGAGGATGTTATGGAGTATTGAGGATGGTGACGGGTGTCACTATCCTGACAGATAACCCGTCTTGAGTTTGCAGTGATCATAGATGCTTATTTTGATTATTTTAAATTGCAGATTTTGACTTTTCGACTTTTGTGGATGTTTTGGGTACTGTTATGCACTATTAACTACTATTTAAATGATGTTTGGTGTGACATAACGATTAAACATGATTTTAATCGAATTTATGAAATATTTGATGAATGATGGATATGTGCATATGTGATGATGATGTTGTGCTAATTAATATGAATTGTGATGATGACATGTTATTATATGAGCACACTTTATGTTGCTGAATTATAAGTATGTTGTTGTTGGAAGATAGTTCGGGAGGGGAACTATTATCGTTGGGTCAGTGTATGTTTTGTTTATTATTGGGATGGAACTTTAAACATTATATTGTTGCATTGACGTGTTATGACATGCATTCATTATGTCGTTGTTGTTGATGAAAGAGGCAAGTTGTAATCTGAGCAGGGTGGATTGGTGACTTGTCCTGAATCCAAGCAGTGTGGATTCAGGGTTCGAGAAGGGCGAACCCGATTACTAAGTGAACTAATTGACGATGATATGGAACCACATGTGTAACGCCCCCGATCTATACCCCCAATTAACACGCAATTAAAGCGGTAAAAGAAAATTCGAAAATTGATCAGAGTATGTTTGAAACATCATGGCATAGAAAGGGAGAATCACATCAAAGTAACCAATACATAACATGCAACACCTGCTCATTTTGATATGCAACGTGGGGTAACAATCATACAAAGGAAACCTAGTTCCTTACACCCACTTTTCAGAAATTAGAATTAAAGCGGAAAGATCTAAAATCTGAATAACATATATACATATATACATATAAACATGTCTATCATACATCAAGTTATACATGTACAGCCAAAATATATCATCAGATATACAAAACAATCATAAACGGCCACCCTATGCTACCCGGAGTCACATATCAGAGCCAACCGACCAAAATAATGAAGACGCAACGCTTCACAAAAGAATACCTCCAGCAACCTAATCTGCAACGCCTCATAGAGCGTTATAAAACAGCAGAAGGGTGAGAAAAACAACCATAATATAATTGCATAAAATTATATATATAACACAAAATGCACAAGTAACATATTTCTCACCACAAACACACAACAATCATATATAACAGCACACAGTACAATTCTCACATATCATATACCACAACACATCAATCATTCACAATACAATCACACATATTCCATCTCATTAAATCACATTCACAATTTCATGCACAAATGACTCATGATGAATGCAAATGCACAGAGACCGACACCACGACTCTATGCACATGCCATGCGGTACCGACTTCCTTTGTCACGTCATGTCACGTCATTAGTCCACTCAGGAACTATTGGAACCATCACTCGTTACTGAGAATCTCAAGTAACTCCCTGTCGGGCCTACGATGTTCACCCGTCGCTTTAGGTCCTCAGGCATCGCCTCATATTTTCGAGGCACGCGACGTTATGGATTGCTTTAAGTCTCCAAAGGAGCCCACAATCGTATATATACCCATCGCTTTAAGTCCTCAGGCATCGCCTCATATTTTCGAGGCACACGATGGTATAGCAGATTCCCTCTGGAACCAAACCGTCACTCAGGACGTTTCCACAATGCACAATATGATGCTTGGCATACAATGACTCATGACATTCACATTGTATACATACACCCATTCATAATCATGCATATATGCTCAAATACCACACTTAGCATTTTCTTGCCTTTCGGCCACAAATCATCATCACAACAGCACATAAGGCATACACATCCAAAGTACAAACATATAACATAATACACGTCAAATACGCACCATTAAAACGACAAAAATAAGATTCGACACTATTCACATTTTCCGACAAAATTTAATCGGCTAATAATTCTCAAAACCTCATAATCACAAAGTACGTCTCGATACCTTTCCAACGACACCAAGAATACAAAAATCGGATAATCGGAACCAAAGTTACGGACAAAACCGAAAACACATTTTGAAAAAATCACATTTTTGACATCCCTTTGTCCATACGCGTATTGACATGCTTCATACGCGTATGAGCAGAGACTCATTTTTCCCAAAGATCACGTGTAAAATTCCGTACGCGTAATGCCCAACCTCGTACGCGTATTGCCCTACTGTGCTATGCGTATCATACGCAAATGGGCAGATGGCCGAGAAAACAAGCAACCCATACGCGTATTGGCCCAGGGCTCGCCCACCATACGCGTATTGCCAAGGTTCATACGCGTATTGACATGCCCCATACGCGTATGACCTGGAAAAACCAGAAAAATTTCTGCAGAATTTGTTTCTGCGTTTTCCACCCAAAATCAACCAATTTTCACCTAAAACCCAGAAAATCACCAAATAGAAGTGTAATAATGCATAACCAACATGTATAGACAATCAAACATGCAATCAACAAGTGTTTTAACACATTTTGATCAATTTCTAACCAATTTCACACAATATGGGTTTTACTAATTTTCCTCCAATTCAAACCAAAACAACAACAAACACACATACATAATCGTATACAATCATAGAATAATCGAGTTTCGCACCCTTACCCGATTTAATCGACTCTAGAACTTGATCTTGATGATTTTTCCACTCTTCTCCAATTTTCTCTCTTCTCTTCTTTTCTTCTCTTTTTCCTTCTTTCTTCTTTCTTTCTCTCTATTTTTCTTTCTTTCCCTTTTCTATTTTCTATTTTTCTTTTCTTTCTAACTTATCAAAAATAAATGTGAAAATACCAAAATACCCCCACACTCAAATATCTCGCAAATGTTCCCGAAACGCGATAAAATATATTCATGACTAAAAATAACATATTTTCACACAAAATTCGGAAATAAAATAAAATAATAATAAAATAATCAAAAGACTCAATAAAATAAAACTGGCAAAACTAGGGCGTTACAACTCTCCCCCACTTAGAAATTTTCGTCCTCGAAAATGTTACCTGATACAAACAACTCTGGATACGACTCCCGCACCCTACTCTCCAACTCCCACGTCAGATTACCATCAGCAGCGCCTCCCCACGCCACTTTCACAAGTGCAATCTCTTTACCCCTCAACCGCTTCACCTCGCGATCCAGAATACTAACTGGTAATGCCTCGACCGTAAGGTTATCTCTTACTTCAACCCTTTCCATCGGAATCACATGTGAAGGGTCTGAAACATACTTCCGAAGCTGTGAAACATGAAACATATCATGCAAATTCGACACACTCGGCGGTAACGCCACACGATACGCCACAGCACCAACTCTCGCGGATATCTGGTATGGACCAATAAATCGAGAAGTAAGCTTCTTAGATTTCAAAGCACGACCAACACCCATTACCGGCGTAACTCTCAGAAATACGTGATCACCCTCTTGAAACTCAAGATCCTTCCGTCTCCGATCATGATAACTCTTTTGTCTACTCTGAGAAGCCTTCATTTTCTCACGAATAAACTTTACCTTTTCTGTCGTCTGTTGCACCAATTCTGGTCCAACCACAGAACTCTCACCAGTTTCGTGCCAACACAACGGCGTCCGACATCTTCGTCTATATAAAGCCTCAAAAGGTGCCATTCCAATACTAGAATGGAAACTGTTATTATACGTGAACTCAATCAATGCAAGATAACCGTCCCACGCACCACCTTGTTCCAAAACACACGATCTCAACAAATCCTCCAAAGACTGAATAGTTCTTTCGGTCTGACCATCCGTCTGCGGATGATAAGCCGAACTCAACCTCAATCTAGAACCCAAAGCTTTCTGCAAACTTTCCCAAAATCTCGATGTAAACCTAGGATCCCGATCAGAAACAATACTCAAAGGAACCCCATGCAATTTCACCACCACACTGATATAAATCTCAGCTAACCTCTCCAATGAAAAACTGATGTCAATCGGAATAAAATGCGCCGATTTAGTCAGCCTGTCCACAATTACCCAAATAGCATTATGACCTCTTTGCGTATTCGGTAATCCCGTAACAAAATCCATCGAAATGCTATCCCATTTCCACTCAGGAATATCTAATGGTTGCAGCAAACCACTAGGCCTCAAATGTTCCACTTTCGACTTCTGACAAGTCAAACACGCATACACAAACTGAGCCACATCTCTTTTCAAACCAGACCACCAGAAAATCTTCTTCAAATCTTGGTACATCTTATTCGCTCCCGGATGAATACTTAGGTTACTCCTGTGTCCTTCCTCCAAAATCATTCTTTTCAACTCCACATCATCATGAATGCAAATACGACCACGAAACCTCAAAACACCAAAATTATCCACCTTGAAATCCACATTCTCATTCCTCATCAAATCAACGAATTTCAAATCCAGCTTTTGTTTCTCACTAACCGACAACAAAAATTCATTAGTAACTTTCAACATACCAAGTCTCACACTCACCGATGTCACTTCACAAACCAAACTCAAATCTCAAAACGATTCCAAAAGTTCCCACTCTTTCGCCATCAATGCGGACATATGCAACGATTTCCGGCTCAATGGATCGGCTACCACATTAGCTTTACCAGGATGGTAATTCAAGCCAAAGTCGTAGTCTTTCAAGAATTCCAACCATCTCCGCTGCCTCATGTTCAACTCTTTCTGATCAAATAAATATTTCAAGCTTTTATGATCACTAAAGACTTCGAACCTCGCACCATAGAGATAGTGCCTCCAAATCTTCAACACAAAAACCACAGCCGCTAATTCAAGATCATGAGTAGGATAGTTTTTCTCATGAACTCTTAACTGCCTTGAAGCATAAGCTACAGCCTTACCTTCCTGCATCAAAACACCACCCAAACCAATTAAAGAAGCATCACAATACACAACAAATGGTTCATTAGGATTAGGTAAAATAAGAATCGGAGCTGTCGTCAATCTTCTCTTCAGCTCACAAAAACTTTCTTCACATTGAATATCCCAAATGAACGCTTTGCCCTTACAAGTCAACTGCGTCAAAGGAAGTGCAAGCTTAGAAAAACCTTCAATGAATCTCCGATAATAACCAGCCAAACCTAGAAAACTTCGAATTTCAGTAACGGATCTAGGAGCCTCCCATTGTAGAACTGCTTCTACTTTAGATGGATCCACAACTACACCATTACCTGAAATTACGTGCCCAAGAAAACTCACCTCAGACAACCAGAATTCACACTTGGACAATTTGGCAAAAAGCTTCCTTTCCTTCAAAACCTGCAAAACAATTCGCAAATGCTCTGCATGTTCTTCACGAGACTTAGAATAGATTAAAATATCATCAATAAACACCACTATAAAACGATCCAAATGCTCGTGGAAAATACGATTCATGTATTCCATAAACACACCAGGCGCATTAGAAACCTCGAACGGCATCACCGAATATTCATAATGACCGTAACGTGTCCTAAAGGCCGTCTTCTGAATATCCTCTTCTTTCACTCTTATCTGATGGTACCCCGATCTCAAATCAATCTTACTAAATACACAAGCACCAACCAACTGATCCATCAGATCATCAATCCTTGGAAGCGGATACTTATTCTTAATCGTCACTTTGTTCAACTGGCGATAATCAATACATAATCGCATACTCCCATCTTTCTTTTTCACCAACAGAACTGGAGCACCACAAGGAGAAACACTTGGCCTCACGAACCTCTTTTCCAACAACTCATTCAACTGCTTTTTCAGCTCTACCAACTCAGATGCCGACATTCGATAAGGTGCCATAGAAACAGGTCTAGTACCAGGAACTAAATCTATAGAAAATTCAACCTCTCTCACCGGCGGCACATCTGAAATATCATCAGGAAACACCTCAGGAAATTCACACACAACAGGAAACACTTCAAGAGAAACTTGACTCTCTACAGATAACGATGCAAACAACCCAAACAACTGAGCTTCGTCCGCTAAAAGTTTCTTCAACTCTTTAATAGACAAGAAACTCGAGTCTTCGTCTTCCTCCAGAGAAGGAAACCTTACTAGCTTATGATAACAATTAATGCGAACCCGATTGAATTGCAACCAATTCATTCCCAACACCACATCTAAACCTTCCAACGGAAAACACACCAAATCCATCACAAAGTCTTTACCATAAATGGCTAAAGAACAACTTAGACAAACCAAAGAAGTAGTTACTGACCCCATCGCTGGAGTATCAATAACCATCGCAAAATCCATCACAGACAACACAAGATTCAAACTCTTCGTGCACTCAGACGAAATAAACGAATGAGTCGCTCCCGTATCAATAATAGCAATTAAAGGTGTATTATTAATAAAGCAAGTACCTCTTATCAGACGATCTGCCTTTGAAGTCTGAGTTCCCGCCAACGAAAACACTTTCCCACTAGTCTGAGCCTTCTTCGGATTAGGACACTTCGAACTAATGTGACCAGGTTCCTCACAATTGTAACACTTCACGACATTCTTCCTTTTACAATCTGCTAAGACATGTCCGATACCACCACAATTAGAACACTTATCCAACTTCTTCCTACATTCATGCTGGCGATGACCCAATTCACCACATCCAAAACACCTAATAGGATTAGACATACCTCCTCCACCTGACCTTCGATCAAAAGAACCCCTTTGTTTACCTTTATCAGCCGGTGACACATACGGACCACCACGGAACTGTTGTTTCCCTTTCCTGTCACTTACACTTTTATAATGAGCAGAACGAGCCTTATTGTCCTCATCATAAATCCTACAGCATTCCACCAAATCAGCAAACCTTCGAATCCTCTGATAACCAATCGCCTGCTTTATCTCAGGACGCAACCCACTTTCATACTTCACACACTTTGAAAATTCAGCTGTCGCTTCCACATAATGAGGATAAAACTGCACAAGCTCCACAAACTTAGCAGTATACTCAACAACAGATAAATTACCTTGTTTCAGTTCCAAAAACTCAATCTCTTTCTTTCCTCGGACATCCTCCGGAAAATACTTCCTTAGAAACTCTCGACTAAACACCTCCCAAGTAATCTCTTCCTCCTCCTCATCAGATTTTAACACTTGACGAGTACTGATCCACCAGTCGTCATCTTCTTCATGCAACATGTGAGTGCCCAGCCTCACCTTATCCTCCTCGTCACAATCCATTACCCTGAAAATCCTCTCAATCTCTTTCAACCACAACTGCGCACCATCCGGATCATGTTTCCCTTTAAAGATCGGCGGCTTATTCTTTCTAAACTCATCATTTCCTGCCGCATTCGGTGCACCCTGCACAGCTCGTGCCATTGCCTCCATCGCCGCAGCCAAAGCAACATCATTACGACCAGCCATATTCTGTTCGTCCAAATACAGAAACTATGGTTAAACAACAACTCGTCCAGCACAACTCACCCAATATTCCAGACATAACAGACACAACAAACACAACTGACACAACTGACACGGACTGGCTCTGATACCACTTAATGTGACGCCCCCGATCTATACCCCCAATTAACACACAATTAAAGCGGTAAAAGAAAATTCGAAAATTGATCAGAGTATGTTTGAAACATCATGGCATAGAAAGGGAGAATCACATCAAAGTAACCAATACATAACATGCAACACCTGCTCATTTTGATATGCAACGTGGGGTAACAATCATACAGAGGAAACCTAGTTCCTTACACCCACTTTTTAGAAATTAGAATTAAAGCGGAAAGATCTAAAATCTGAATAACATATATACATATATACATATAAACATGTCTATCATACATCAAGTTATACATGTACAGCCAAAATATATCATCAGATATACAAGACAATCACAAACGGCCACCCTATGCTACCCGGAGTCACATATTAGAGTCGACCGACCAAAATAATGAAGACGCAACGCTTCACAAAAGAATACCTCCAGCAACCTAATCTGCAACGCCTCATAGAGCGTTATAAAACAGCAGAAGGGTGAGAAAAACAACCATAATATAATTGCATAAAATTATATATATAACACAAAATGCACAAGTAACATATTTCTCACCACAAACACACAACAATCATATATAACAGCACACAGTACAATTCTCACGTATCATATACCACAGCACATCAATCATTCACAATACAATCACACATATTCCATCTCATTAAATCACATTCACAATTTCATGCACAAATGACTCATGATGAATGCAAATGCACAGAGACCGACACCACGACTCTATGCACATGCCATGCGGTACCGACTTCCTTTGTCACGTCATGTCACGTCATTAGTCCACTCAGGAACTATTGGAACCATCGCTCGTTACTGAGAATCTCAAGTAACTCCCCGTCGGGCCTACGATGTTCACCCGTCGCTTTAGGTCCTCAGGCATCGCCTCATATTTTCGAGGCACACGACGTTATGGATTGCTTTAAGTCTCCAAATGAGCCCACAATCGTATATATACCCATCGCTTTAAGTCCTCAGGCATCGCCTCATATTTTCGAGGCACACGATGGTATAGCAGATTCCCTCGGGAACCAAACCGTCACTCAGGACGTTTCCACAATGCACAATATGATGCTTGGCATACAATGACTCATGACATTCACATTGTATACATACACCCATTCATAATCATGCATATATGCTCAAATACCACACTTAGCATTTTCTTGCCTTTCGGCCACAAATCATCATCACAGCAGCACATAAGGCATACACATTCAAAGCACAAACATATAACATAATACACGTTAAATACGCACCATTAAAACGACAAAAATCGAGATTCGACACTATTCACATTTTCCGACAAAATTTAATCGGCTAACAATTCTCAAAACCTCATAATCACAAAGTACGTCTCGATACCTTTCCAACGACACCAAGAATACAAAAATCGGATAATCGGAACCAAAGTTACGGACAAAACCGAAAACACATTTTGAAAAAATCACATTTTTGACATCCCTCTGTCCATACGCGAATTGACATGCTTCATACGCGTATGAGCAGAGACTCATTTTTCCCAAAGATCACGTGTAAAATTCCGTACGCGTAATGCCCAACCTCGTACGCGTATTGCCCTACTGTGCTACGCGTATCATACGCAAATGGGCAGATGGCCGAGAAAACAAGCAACCCATACGCATATTGGCCCAGGGCTCGCCCACCATACGCGTATTGCCAAGGTTCATACGCGTATTGACATGCCCCATACGCGTATGACCTGGAAAAACCAGAAAAATTTCTGCAGAATTTGGTTCTGCGTTTTCCACCCAAAAGCAACCAATTTTCACCTAAAACCCAGAAAATCACCAAATAGAAGTGTAATAATGCATAACCAACATGTATAGACAATCAAACATGCAATCAACAAGTGTTTTAACACATTTTGATCAATTTCTAACCAATTTCACACAATATGGGTTTTACTAATTTTCCTCCAATTCAAACCAAAACAACAACAAACACACATACATAATCGTATACAATCATAGAATAATCGAGTTTCGCACCCTTACCCGATTTAACCGACTCTAGAACTTGATCTTGATGATTTTTCCACTCTTCTCCAATTTTCTCTCTTCTCCTCTTTTCTTCTCTTTTTCCTTCTTTCTTCTTTCTTTCTCTCTATTTTTCTTTCTTTCCCTTTTCTATTTTCTATTTTTCTTTTCTTTCTAACTTATCAAAAATAAATGTGAAAATACCAAAATACCCCCACACTCAAATATCTCACAAATGTTCCCGAAACGCGATAAAATATATTCACGACTAAAAATAACATATTTTCACACAAAAGTCTGAAATAAAATAAAATAATAATAAAATAATCAAAAGACTCAATAAAATAAAACTGGCAAAACTGGGGCGTTACAACATGCATATGAGTCTAGTTGAATTTGTGAGTCTTGTTATATAATTTAATTGATGAATATGTGATTGCTTTGTGTATGATGATGGATTGGGTGTGAGAATGATGTTGTGTGATTGATTTTGATTGTGTAAATTATTGAATTCTACCTTGCAGCCTATGCGGTTAATTTTATTGATGTGAATTCTCACCCCCCCCCCCCCCCCCTTTGCTTTGATGTTGTCCACCATGGACATCTTGTATACACTCAGGAGTAGAGTTGTTGTTGTAAGTGGGAAATAGCTCTTATAGTTATTTTCATTATTTTATCTCTTTTTAGTCGCTATGCTCTTATTCTGTAACACTGGGAGCCAACGGTGTTTTCTTTATCATGATTGATGTCGATGTATTTTTTTTGTTAAAGTTTGATATTTATTATGTTGATTTGTTTGAAGTTGGTGAAAATGGATATTGAAACTCCTTTTTGAATCATTTTGTGAAAGTTATAAGTCTTTATAAGACCCAAATTAAAGTTAACCTATTTTATTATTGCGATTAATGGGATTCCTCTGCGATGATACCTTAAGTGAAGGTGAGCATGTGTTTGTAGGTGTTGTAAGTTGTTTTACTTTTCCACTACACGTTTTCAAAATATCTATGTTTTGTTGAAGGATTTTCATTAATGGCACTCTAAATTGTCGCGTAAACCTTTTTATATAAGTTTTGGGGTTTAGGGTGTTACATATCCCATTAATCTAAATGAACGGTCTATAGTTTATCACTACAATAGGTGTGAGTGTAACTTATTGGATTTATATCTTTTTATCACCGACAAGTGCTAATTTGGTGTCCTTGCAAGATAGAGGAGTGCTAAAGCGATAAAATTGATTAATTTAAATCCTTCTTCTATTTAAATGATCTTATTTAGCTTCCCTTTTTGTATCATTATTTTATAGTAATTCTTAGCCTTTTATAACTTGCTGCAAAATAGACCAATGTTGTTAAAGCTAGCAACTTTAGGTTTGCTTCTTGAATCATAAAGACAAGAGTTCTCAGTTGATGCCATAAGCCCAACTAGTGATATAATTTTAATTGTTGAAAGTTTGAGGCAAATTCAGAAATGAAGAATAAGTATCACACCAGCACGACTACGGAAAACATATACAACAATGATTAGAAAAGATATATTATCACGCAGGACCAACCGTTGTTACGCAGCATGTGGTTTTATATATGTTACTTACAATTGCAGTCGTATGATCATTGTAGAAAATCTGAAAGCGCGCGACGTATTACCAAGGTTGCTTTAACTGGCCGTTGTAATATATTAAAGGTCCCAAGTTCGATTCTCAGCAGCGCCTTTTTGGTGTATATATATTATTCTGGATAACGTTCACGCTACAACCACGACCATATTTAACAACTGTCGTTAAATTATCTTCTTTATTAAAAATATTTTTTCACTTTTTGAAAATTTTCCATTTCTTAACCTGTGTTTTTGTGAACTGTATCTGAACAGAAACAACAATTGCATCATAACAATAATTGAATTGTATTACATCAAATCCATATATTGGATTAAGAACCAAACAGTGTATATGAAGGGAAATTGTGATCCAAAACGTAGCGGAAATTAAAATTTTCCCTTTAGTGATCCTTACAAAGGAGTAACCAGTGATAGAAACGGTTACCTCTTGTGGAGATGAAACCTTTGATTCAGAATTGAAGGAGTGATCACGAGCGTTAAACGATGAATAACTCCTCTACTCAGTCCACACGAACATATTCCTTCAGTCTCAGTAATATCTGCTACAATTGAAGGCTTTGAGTGAGAGAGAGAGAGAGAGAGAGAGAGAGAAGGAAAATATGACTAGGGTTCCACAGTCCGAATTTTCATCAAGTGTGAATGCTTCCGCACAAGGGTTCTATTTATAGAACCACTTATGTGGGTTGCAAGATAAAAATCCCACTTAAGTGCACGTATACCATATCGTATGGTGTACCATGTATCACTTAAGCACGTGGTACCTTACCACATTCCGTATTCTACTTAAGTGCACCGTACCTTATGGTGTTCTACATTTACTTAAGTGCACCGTACCTTACGGTGTTCCTTATATACTCTACCTCTTATCAATCTGTCCTTATGTGTGTGACCATGTAGGTTTTTGAACGTTGGTAATTTATATTAAATCACACATTTAACATAATAAATAGTGAGCAGTATCTTGCAACATATCACTGCTACCCAAGTCACAAAAATGTCATGTGATCTGAAAAAACATTTTGCGATAATACTTGTGTGTATAATTACCCTTTTACCCTTATGTCTATATTGAACACAAGGCATATACCGTGACATCCTTGTCCAATTCAATATTGGGCCCTTAGACATTAATCCTGTTATGCAGGATGGGAAAATTCCATCTAGGTCACTGGTGTCCCTCAGCATGCTTTGTGAAGTACCCATCAACTGTCTTTATGGTCATCTAGTTAGGGGCAATGTTAGATCAGTAATAAAGTACTTGACTCTATATCTAGGGTCCATAATGGTTTCAGGTCGAAGGGTGGTATACACCACTATCACCATGAGAGGAAATTATGACACTTTGCAAAACATTCTATGTAATACTCTCATAGCGGGTCAATCCAGTATAAATATTACTCCTAATATTCATACCTATGTTAAGACTTGATAACTCATTATCCATGATCCATGAGATGTGATCATCAGTCTATGTACATAATAGTCTTAATGTTTTATGGTTATTACACTTCATAGTAAAGCTCGACCACGGATACTTTAAGAATAGTGTCCTTATGTTTAACGGGATCTCATGATTAAGTCACACTTAATATTTCATTAAATGGAATAGCTATTCTAGGGACTTTATTGTTCTGGAAAAACAATCATAATAAAGAAATGCCTTTTAATAATAATAAATAATTCGATAAAAGTACCAAAAGTATTGGCCTCTAGGGCTAACACCAACAATCTTCCACTAGCACTAGATCCAATCAGGCATACCCATAATACCCATAGATCAAGTATGACCATCATGCTTCTGCTGCGCAAGAGGCTTTGTTAGTGGGTCAGCAACATTGTCAAGTGTAAGTATTTTGTATATCTTCACATCTCCCTGATCTATTATCTCTCGAATGAGGTGATAACACCTAAGTATGTGTTTGGATCGTTGGTGAGATCTAGGCTCCTTAGCTTGTGCGATAGCACCATTGTTATCACAATAGAGATAAATGATATTCACAATGATAGAGACTATGCCAAGTTCACTAATGAACTTCTTGATCCAAACAACTTCCTTTGCATTATTTGAGGTAACAATGTACTCGACCTTGGTTGTAGAATCAATAATTGTTTCTTGCTTTGAACTTTTCCAGTTCACATCACCACCATTTAAGCAGAACACATAACTATATTGCGATCTGAAGTTATCTTTATCTGTCTGGAAGCTAGCATCGGTGTATCCGGAAATAATAAATCAATTTTCTTCCATTGCAAAGAATCAACTACATGGTGTATGTTTCCATCACATTTTCTTTCATCTGCATGACATCTAATATTATTTGCTCATTCGCATTAGCAAAAAGTCTCTTGGATCTTGAAATTATTGGCAAGTGCCATAACACTTTAGCAGGAGGACTCTTCCTACTAACATTGTCATTGTCATTGTCATTGTTATCACCATTGTTGTCCTTCAGCTTGTATCGCGACACCCCACATTCTGGACATTGATCCAAATTTTCATACTCATTCCTGTATAATATGCAGTCATTAGGGCATGCATGTATCTTCTTGGCATCATACTCCAAACCCATTGGACACAATATCTTCTTGGCATCATAACAATGATCAAGAAAATTGTTATCTTCTGGTAGCATTTGTTTTAGCAAATGGAATAATTATGTGAAACTTTTATCCGACCACCCATTTTTTGCTTTCATATCAAACAATTTTAATACAATCGTGTAAACCTTGTGCACCCGTTATATAAAGGGGTCTCCTTATCACTACATATAGTATCATAAATATGGGTTTTCTTAAAAGAAGATTCTCCAATATCATGAAACATATCTTCTAGTCGGTCATCCATATATTCATCTTCATCAACTTCGTGACTTTGTGATGCTCTGTTTCTCTTTTTGTCCACCTCATCATGCCACGTCCATATTGTATAATTTTGACATGTATCATCACAAAATAGGTGATGGAATATCTCATCCTTTATACCTTTATTTGTATTTCTGCAATTAACACAAGGACAATAAAAGATACCATTATTGTCGGGAAGATTTTGATCAGCGTATTCAAGGAATTCAAGAACTACTTTCTCAAATACCAAATCTAATTTATCAGCTTTCATCCAACTACGATCCATAATAAATTCTGAAATTTATATTAAAACAATATTGTGAATGACACAACAAAATCTAAACCTAAAGCATATCGAAAAACTAAAGCATATTCATAACAATAATACAACTATATATCTTAAGCATATGGACATCCATTGTATCAAAGTCATAATATTTTTGTTCATTACTAAATCCAACAACAAAACATAAAACATATGAATTTTGCACGAAACAGACGACAAAATCGAACAAGAATGAAAATAGTGAAGATTATCAAGAATTAGGAAGATGAGGAAAAGAGTAAAGTTTGCATAAAACATACCATACTTCGAAGAGGAAGAGACCAAGAATGAAGATAGTGAAGATTATCAAGAATGAAGATTCAAATGAACAAAGATTGAGAAGATGAACATTTCCCTATCGCTGTCGCTGTCGTCTCTGGTTCCATGGTTCGCTGGTTCGCAAGTTCGCATAGGTTATGAAGGAAATAATGAATCTTTTTTGTTTTAAATTTATCAGGAAAACCTTTGACCACGGCTGTTATATCCAACTGTGGTTAAATAGTTTTCAATTTTTTTTATTTATGAACTTAAGTGACACGCTCTTTTTGTAATAGAAAAAATGGAAAAAATGTAGTTGCTAGGATTTGAAGCTTGTAACAGTGACTTTATCACCATGGTTGATTATCTCAACCGTGATTAAATAACTTTCAAAAAAATAAAAAATATATCAGGCGCATCTAGTTTGCGATATTACAACGGTGGAAAGTATAGTCGTAGTAGTATAATGTTACCGAAGGTGTATTTTTTAGTAGTGCAGGTTCATTTTAATTTAATCCCCAATAAAGAAGTTGGGACATGTAAACATGCAAGAAGATAGTTCTAATATTTTACGAGATATTATCACATCCATTGGGTTAAGAAATTAAACAAAAAATATAAGTTTTTAATTTAATCATATTCCACCACTCCATTAGTGTTTTGCCTTCTAAATGTATAAATTACTTATAGTGTTTTAACTAAGTTCATTGTAGAGATATTGTTATACTTACGTTACAGAAATGCAGCTACGGACAGATTTCAGAGATGCATCTCCAGTTTATAAACCCAACTAATAGGGCGTCACTCAGAATGGCCTACGTTGTATGTGTATTGGATGCGTTCGGAGATGCATCTCTGTAATCTAAGAGCATTATAGTATTTTCGCATGGTGCATAAGTAACATATAGGATGCATTAAGACATTCCTGAAATTAATTAGCATTTCATTTAGGCTTCGGATTAATTTTAATGAATCTAGAGTGGGAATGTAGTGGAGAGTTTCGATGAAAGTCTTTACACTTTTTAGAGTTAGCTTGGATCCTTCTTTCGTTTAAGTAAAATCGTAGGAATTTTCAAATCATGCAATGAAGGTGCCTTTTCAAGGTTGACAACATGGTACATGCTTGTATTTATTTAAACACTTCGGCCATATTTTAAAATTTTTTAGCCTCCTCTACCAAATTTAATATCACATCGTCCATATAAACTTTTATCATATTCGCTATGTGTTTTTAGTAGATATTGGTCATCATCCATTGGTAGAAGAAATCATTTCTACAAATCACAATGTAGAAGTAATTGTCAGAGTCGGGCATGAATGTTGCCTTCTAGCACCTAACAATCTTTTGGACATATTTTTTTTTAAGACAAAAGAAAACATTCTATTGATGAAGGCATAAGTAATGCCCAAAATACACCAAATCTCAATGCAAACCCAAGCAATACATTGCTGCCAAAATTTGGCAAACAAACACCAAAAAACAAAAGAGCAACAAACCAAACACACAAAAGCTAGCTCCCATACAACTCTGAAAAAAAATCAAAACCAAACTAAGAACAAGAAACACCCTTCCTGAGCTCTCTATACTTTGGCCACCAAACCAACAGCTACTCCAGAACCTCCCGATGAACAAATTAGCGGAAATCGCACAAAAAAGATAACCACAACCTTGAAAAATCAACCTCCGTAAGAACAGATCATACCAAGAAAGCCTAATTTGCCGAGGACAAATCAAATCACCCAAACCAAACAATAACAACTCAAATATGAACCAAACTACTCCACACAACACCATGACCATCCTATTACAACAGAAACATCCTACTACAGCATTTGCACTATGAAATAAAAAACAATTGAAATCTTCCACTAACTCAGTCCTGGTTGCAACCCAAACCTAAGCACTCTTTAGGATGCGTAATCCATTACAATAGCTCAACGTTAAAACCATTGTTCTTTGCCTTAAGCCACCTCCAAGACAGGACCTGTAGTTCATCTATATACCCTGAATTATCTTTCTCCGCCGATCTAAAAACCTTATCGTTCCTCTTTCTCCAAATAGACCAGATGCAAGGGAACAAAATTACCGAAAATTTGTCTCTCCTAGTTCTGTGTCCACTACATATGCCTGCAAAATAAACAAAATTCTGCAGAGCAGAATTGTCAAAAACATAGGATATACTGAGCCAACCTAGGACCTCTCTCCAAGCCAACACAACTGCAGGGCATTCGAAGAAAATGTGGTTAACACTTTCTACTTTCCCGTAGCCTAACGAACATGAACTTTGAGATTCGACTAGGATTCCTCTTGTGACTAGGTTATCTCTATTAGGAATTCTGTTCTGACAAATTTTCCACGCCAAAACTGAGACTTTAAGTGGAACAATGTTACACCAAATTTTCGCCAGTTCTTTATTATCCCATATTTGAGACACAAACCCTTCTATGATTACCGTATATGCTTCTCTAACCGAATAAACATCCTTATTCCAATTCAACTTGTCTATAGCACCCTCCCTTATGATGATTTTGTTTATCCTATCTTTGATTTCTCCCTCACTCTTAGCATTTTCCTCACTTAAAATACACTCCCAATTTCTAGCCCACATTGTACCACTGCTCTCGCACCTAACTGCTCCCCTAACTGAGATTTGTTTCTCAACTACCACCCTATACAACTCTGGATATACTGCCTTAAGACTACCTCCTTCCAGCCATAGATCTTCCCAAAACAAAGTGTCCGAACCGTTACCGACTTCTCTAAACAGGTTGTTATCAAACCGGTTTTCCCTAATCATCCCTTCCTCCTTATCAATCGATTGCAGATCTTTCCACCAAAGGGAGTTGTACTTATCAACCTTACTTACACCAAAACCTCTTCTCCCATACTTACTCTCCAGAACTCTAACCCATAGCCTTTCTTTCTCAGTGAAGAATCTCCACTTCCATTTCCCGACCAATGCCAAGTTAAAAACCCTTAAGTTTTTTATGCCCAAACCTCCTAATCTTTTGTTCCTATAAATCTTATCCCATTTAATGCAACAAATTTTCCTCTGGTCCAAATCACTGCCCCATAAGAAGTTTTTCAACAACGATTCAAGTTTTACGATAACACTGGCAGGTGCCTTAGAAAATGACAAATAATAAGCAGGAAGAGCACTTAGAACTGACTTTAATAAGATGATGTGACCACCAATCGAGAGATATTTATTATTCCACGGAACTAATCTGCCTCTCACGATATCTAACATTGGTTTCCAAGCTCCCTCCCTTTTATGATTGCACCCAACCGGGAGTTCTGAATATTTGAAAGGTATTCCTCCTACCTTGCAGTTAAGAACCGACGCCGCCTCTTCCAACCAGTTCATCGATGTGTTAATACCTATTAAAGAACTTTTATGAAAAGTTACCTTCAGCCCTGAAACTAACTTAAACACTTGCAAAGTCGCTTTGATTGTCCACACATTTTTCCAGCTTCTGCTACCCATCACAATAGTGTCATCATCATATTGAATATGTGACACTTTCACCTCACTATTATCGAACTCGTACCCATCGAACTTACTCCTTTGGACGCTTTTCTCCATCATAAAGTTTAAACCTTCTGCCACAAAGAGAGATAGGAATGGAGACAAGGGATCTCCTTGTCTCAGACCTCTTCCTATCGAAATTTCTTCTGTTGGACGTCCGTTGACAAATACTGACACCTTAGCTATTTACAAACATTCATCTATCCATTTTCTCCACTTTATATTAAACCCCATTTTTTCCACCATAAAATATAGGAACTTCCAATCCACTGAGTCGTACGCCTTTTCAAAGTCAGCTTTGAACATAATTGCTTCCCGTTTCCTCCTCCTAGCGTCGTCTACTAGCTCATTCGCTATCAAAATACAATCTCCTATTTGACGCCCCTCCAAAAATGAAAATTGTGATTCTTCAATCACATTATGAATCACTTTTTTAATCTATTTGCAAGCAACTTAGCCAGAATTTTGTACATACTCCCAATTAGTGAGATTGGCCTAAATTCTGTTAACTTGACAAGGTTGTCACCTTTCAGGAATAAGGTAATGAATGAATTGTTAACTCCTTTGACCAATTTACCGTTCATGTGAAATTCTGTAATGAATCTAACAAAATCTCCTTTGAACACCTCCCAAAACTCTTTTTACAAATCCCATATTCACCCCGTCCGGACCAGGGCTCTTCGTACTGTCACCGCCCCACACCGCTCCTCCAATTTCTTCTTCTGAAAATTATGTCGTAAGCATCTTGTTGCCTTCTACACCAATCCTCTTGAAATCACACTCTATTAGCTTTGGTATATAAGTCTTGCTACCCTTATACACCTTAGTAAAGTATGCCACTACTTCTTGTTTAATCTCTTGGACTTCATACAATTTATCACCTTGTTTCTTAATGCAAACAATTTCATTAAGTTTACTTCTGTGAAATAAGCACCTATGAAAGAACTTAGAATTTGCGTCACCTTCCTTTAACCAACGGATCCGCGATTTCTTCCACTGAATGCTTGTCTTCAATTTTGAGAGTTAGACAATTGGCCCGTAGCCTCTCTTTTTCCGCTGACCTCCTTATCTGATAACTTTATGACGTGTCCTTTGCGATCCAGCTCGTTCATTAACCTTTTAGTTTCTTCTATTCTATCATCTAATTGTGTTACGTGATTCCTGCTCCAGTCTTTAAGCTTACTTTTAATCATCTTAAATTTTTCTCTCAATACAAATCCACCCCAGCCTTGCACCTCCAAAGATTTCCAATTTTCCTCCATAAATTTTTGATATCCTTTAAGTTCTCTCTAACACACAAACATTCAGAATGGTTTTGGCCCCCAATTCACCTTTTTATCACAAATCATTATAGGACAATGGTCTGAAATACTTTTTTCCAGACACCACTGAAAACAGTTCGGCCATTGATGAATCCACCACTCTGAGACCAGAAACCGATCGATACGGCTCATAGAAGACCCTTCCATATTAGACCAAGTAAAATAACTTCCTTTCAACGGTAAATCCACCAGATCCTCATCTGTTATAAACTCATTAAAACCTTCCATTTCTGCTCTCCTTTGAAACTCTCCTACCTCCTTCCTCTCCGATTCGAACCTTATTGCATTAAAATCACCCATAATACACCATCTAGCATCCTCCTCTGATTTAACCAACTCCTTAAGATTTGCCCAAAGCCTCCTCTTTCCACCTACATCACAACGAGAATAAACATTCACAATATTCATCTGCAGCCCCTCCACCCCCTTACACCCTTTCACTCCAATATAATGATCTCCCCGAATTTACTCCTGCTTCCTAAATTGTTTGTTATTCCATAGAAGCAATAGTCCCCCTTGATCTACCTTTTGCTGCCTTGAAACATACCCCAAAGTCGACTCCTCCCCATATAACTTCACATGTCGACCCTACCAACTCAGACAATTTTGTTTCTTGAAGGCCAATCAAGTATGGGCGATTCTTTTCGATCAGCAAATATGCTTGTAACCTTGATTATGCATTTATTAAAGATACATGTTAAAATTGAAAATTTTATCAACTAATATATCTATGTTTAAAGAGGGTGGACATCCTTATGGCACACCTTGTTAAGATTAAGATTAGTATAATCAACATACATTTTCCATTTATTATTAGATTTTTTTTACAAAGATAATATTATTCAAACCCTATTACTTGTCTTTCATTATCTTTTACAAAAAAAATGAGATTTTGGGGAGGGAAACCTCTTAAATATCAGCTCACTTTTCTAGTATGGGTATGCATGAAAAATATTTAGGTAAAGAAAGTCTTCATCGACAGGGCAACTCTTGTGACATCATGTAATCTAATTTTTTCCATTATCTCCAATTGATAGAGAATAATCTTATCGAGTATATTATGTATGACTTACAAGTGTTCAACGAGTCAACTAGAGAACATAAGGGCTACATCAAACTTATCGTCACAATCAGCAAAGAAGAAACTTGGAAGACTGATAAGTTCACATATTTTATAGTAAATTGTAAGTCAATTTACATTTTCATTAATATAAGTCGGCTAACACTTGTAGAGTTAGGAGTAGTCTCCTCGACAGTCCACCTAAAGATGAGGTATCATACATTGTTGACCAAAGTCACGATATAAAACAGTAACTTTGAGGAAGATAATAGATGTTACATTGCCTCTCTAAAGATCCAGGAAGCCGTCATAAAGGGCCATATCAAAGATCTAGTCAAGGAGCCAAAAGACAAAAAGAAAAAAGAACCAACTAATGCTAACATCATTGAGTTTGAATCTCTTTTCTATGAATTTGTTCTTCGCGAAAAAATAATAAGATGGTGTCCAAAAGAGATATATCAAGGCCCATTCCAAATGAGGAGTTCATCCTCTTTCCGTTTGGAGAAGACCTAAATAAGAGCATAAAAATAGGGTACAGACTCTCTGTAATCGTAAAAAGGTTATTGGTAATATGCCATTGAGAAAACACAGAACTCTTAACATGGTCGATCACTAACATGCCAACTGTCGAGCTTCAACCTTTTTCCTACCATAAGTTAGTTGTTGACTCTTGCTAATAATGTGGTCCATCGCCTACTTCACCAATAAAAAAAGTGACAAGGTCTCTAGAAAAACATCAATGATTTTGTAAATGCATTATTTGTTATAGAAGCTAAGTACCATACTTAGTTTATATATCCTGCTAGTAACTAAAGGGGTGATTGGTGCTCAGTGACTCTTTTAAATTTCTCTTTATGAAGTTAATTTGGCCAAAGATTCTCTTGACTGCAAGGGAGATGGAGAAATACTCCCTCTAAATCATGCACGGGGAATGTATCCTATAACACCCCAGTTTTTGAGTTATTAATTTAATTGATTTATTTGTATTTTAATATAATTATTATGTGTGATAATTGAAATAATTTGGGTGATGGGTGTGTGTGACCTCGAGATAAAGGTGTATGAGTAATTAGAAATTGGTAAAAGTGAGCTAGAGTTATTAGGAATTATTTTATTAATTAAATAATATATTTTATTTTAATTTTAATCAATTAAATGGAAAAATAAAGGGTTTGAGGCTGAATTGAGAATTATGAAAAATAGACGGGAGAAAGGAGTGAGAATGTTAGTAACCTGACTTGGATAGACCTGTTTTGGAGGGCATCTCGACTAAATCTCTCAATCAAGCAGACGTCACCTATTTGGAAATACCATTTTTAGATGAAGAGATCAAAGCAGTTGTTTGGGGTTGTGACTGTGCAAAGAGCCCGGGGCCGGATGGATATAACTTTGTTTTCATAAAAAATTGTTGGGAGATTTTGAAGGATGATATTCTTTCTTTTGTCAAGGGGTTTCACAGCAAGGCAGTACTCTCAAAGGTTGTTACTTCTTCTTTTATCACCTTGATTCCTAAGGTTTCTCATCTTATTAATCTTGAAGATTTCAGGCCGATTTATTTAGTTGGTTATTTATACAAAATTCTGGCTAAGTTGTTGCCATCGAGGTTGAAGAACGTTCTTGGTCGATTGATTTCCCATTGTCAATCGACTTTTGTTTCGGGTAGGCAAATCTTAGATGGAGTCTTAGTTGCAAATGAAGTTGTGAGTGACTAGTAAGAAGAAATATTGTATCTTGTTTAAAATAGGCTTTGAAAAGGCGCACGATAGTGTGACTTGGGATTTTCTATGATTCATGATGAAGAAAATACGACTTGGTAGCATTTGGATGGGTTGGATGGAAGCGTGTATATTTAATGGTCACATGTCTATCTTTGTCAACGATAGCCCGACGAAGGATTATAAGGTGGAGAGAGGGTTAAGGCAGGGAGACCCTCTATCTCCCTTACTTTTCGTGATAGTTGCAGAAGGATTAACTTAGTTGTTCTGTAATGTTGCTACTAGAGGCGACTTCGAAGGTTAGTGTGTGCGGGATGGCCTATCAATTGATTTAGTCCAAATTTGCAGATGATACACTGATTTTGGGTACATGTGGATGAATTTATGGAGCATGAAACCATCTTAAGGGGTTTCGAACTAGTTTCGGGGTTGGGAGTTAACTATCATAAGAGTAGGTTGATTGGGATCAATGTAAGTGATCATTTCATGCTAGATGCCTCAAATTTATTGGCCTTTAAGGTGGAGGAATCAACTTTTAATTTCCCCGGCTTACCTATTAGTTCTAATCCGAGGAGGTTAAAAATGTGGGCATCCGTCATCAAGAAATTTAAAGTTAAGTTAGCTTTGTGGAGAGGGAGATTCCTCTCTTTTGGAGGGAGGATTACTCTTATAAATTATGTCCTCAGTAGTCTTCCAATCTTCATTTTTTCGTTCTATAAAGTTCCGATGAAAGTTAGGAAAGAAATCGATAAAATCTGGCAGAGGTTTCTTTGGGGAGGAATGAAGGAGAAAGCAAAGATACATTGTGTTAAATGGGAGATGGTTCGCAAAGATAAAGAGTATGGTGGTCTTGGAATCAAAAGCTTAGGGGAGTTTAACTTGGTTATTTTATCTAAATGGAAGTGGAGGATTTTAGTAGAAAAGGAGGCGTTGTGGAAAAAGATCATTGAGGCGAGATATGTTGATTGTGAGGATCTTATGTTTTCGAATAAGCGTCGCAATGCCAAGATTCCATCTTCTACTTGGTGGAAGAATGTGACAAAAATTGGAGTTGTTTCAACTAATTTGGATTTTGATTTTGCAGGTTATGTTCATTATAAAATTGGAGACGGTAATCTAATTAGGTTTTGGACAAAGAAATGGTGTGGAGATAATACTTTGGAGGAATTATTACCGAACTTGTATTCGCTCAATATTGTTAAAGGGGCCACTGTCAATGAAATGGGAAGTTGGACTGATTCAGTTGGAGATGAGGGGATTGCGGTCTCCAGCATTAAGAAGCATAATCAATTAGCATCAGATTGAGAGAGTTGATGGACTTGATTTCTTCTTTTGCCCCTGCTGCAGACATAGAGGATTTAATGGTTTGGGGGTAAGTGTGAACCCAATTTTTATTCTACTAGTTTCAGGTGCAAAGGTTACATGGAAGCAAATGATACAATTATGATGGAGGAGGGCAAGAGTAAAGCTTTACAAACTCTTTGGAAAGTGGCGGTTCCGACAAATATTAGAGCTTTTGGGTGGAGGTTATTCTTGTATCGTTTAGCTACAAAAGATCAATTGATCAAACGTGGACTTTGTTTTTCTCCTAATGAAATTGTTTGCGTGATGTGCCTTTGTGCGGAGGAAAATCTTAATCACTTGTTCTTCGACTATCTGGTGTCGAAAAAAGTTTGGGAGCAAATTGAAATATGGATTAGCTTATCTGTAAGTATTTTTGGTCTTTCTTTAAAGTTTTTCTTAGGATGAAATTCTTTCTTTAAAACCTTTTCTAGTAAGGGTAACATTGATATTATTTGGTTGACGGTTATTTAGGGTTTTTAGAAATCTAAAAATGATGTCACTTTTAACGAAGCGAAGTGCGATTTGAATAAAATTGTTTGGTTCATCAAATTTTTTATTTGAAAATGGTCAGTTATATTAGATATTCCGTATTTCAATGTTAACTATCAAGATATGTATTCAAATCCATTATATTGTTTATCATAATTGTTGTTGGAGAATTTCTCTTAATTCCTGTTGATTGGTAAAGGGTTAGGGTACCCTAATGTTCTAATTATTTTAAGTAGTAAGCTTGTTGTTAAAATAATGTATACGGTATTTTTTAGGGTGTTAAAAAAATATCAATCATAAAAAATAAAACCATAAAAGAAACTGGCTTAAAATTTGTCAATAATAATAATTATTATTATTAAGTGTGGTGAAATACTAGGCCCATCGTCATTTTTGTCCTAGTGTTTGGAAGGTGTCGCAATTCCGGTAGCTGTACCCATCAATTCATACTTCTCTTGTTGTGTCTTGTCTTTTTTTTCTTATTGCAAAACATTGGATGCTTACCTATTTTCTTTATTTCTTTCTAAAACGTGGAAGAACATAATGTATTTGTATACATCCTTTTTATACTTCATAATAAAATTTTAATTTTAATATTCTCTCTTTTTCTATTTCTCACATCCATAACATTAAAATATACAATACATTAAAGAAATGTGAACAATCTTTCTTGCCAAGTCTCCAACGTTGAAGATGAGAGAGTTTTCTCTGACCTTGAGTACCCCTCTTGCATATTAATATTAATTATTAGGCTAAAATACAGTTTTGGTCTACCTGTTTTTCAAAATTCACAGTTTTGGTCTCCCTGTTTTTTTTTTTAACAGTTTTGGTCCCCCACCTCTCACTGTTCATGTACGGTCGTGTACTGTTCATGTACGGACATGTACGGACAAGTTACTGTTCATCACTTTTTTTGGGCCAAAATTGGGGTGGGGGACCAAAACTGTTAAAAAAAAAAAAACAGGGGGACCAAAACTGTGAATTTTAAAAAACAGGGGGACTAAAACTGTATTTTAGCCTAATTATTATTAACAGTATGTTGAAAATAATCAAATAAATTATTCATGTATTGTTATGTCTTTCCTTTCATTTGACTTGTGCAATGTACCTTTCTCTCTCTCACACACACTCACATGAAAAAAATAAATAAAATAATATTATTATTATTTTAATGTTTTTTCAAAATCCAGGTCTCTTATTTATAAAGGCATTACCACTATCCACCAAATAAAATTTCATCTAGAAAGTGAGAGTTTGAAACATCAAGAAAAAATGGGAAGAGCTCCATGTTGTGACAAAACAAGTGTGAAGAGAGGTCCATGGTCCCCAGAAGAAGACTCAAAACTGAAAGACCACATAGAGAAACATGGAACTGGTGGGAATTGGATTTCTCTTCCTCATAAAGCTGGTAAGATATATTCATGAAAAAAGCTTAAATTTGTATTATTGTATATATTTTTTTATATATTTTTTTTGTTGTTGTTAGGTTTGAAGAGATGTGGAAAAAGTTGTAGATTGAGATGGCTTAACTATCTTAGGCCAAACATTAAGCATGGAGATTTTTCAGATGAGGAAGATAGAATAATTTGCAGTCTCTATGTTAATATTGGAAGCAGGTACACTTTTTTTACTACTGCCTTTTTAGTGCAAATTGCAAAGTACAATTTTTTCAACCCTTTTTGTTCTCTTCTGACCGATCTATTCTAATCTAATCTCAATTTCAAAATAATTATCTATATAACTTTATCTTTCTCTTTTATATCCATCTTAATCATTATAAACTACATGCTCAAGTACTAAAACTCCAATAATGTCCTACCTCAAGAAGTAAAATGCAAACAATTACTTGGAAAATGAAATTTGTAACCCTAATTGTTGGTGTGTTTCTCCTCAGGTTGGAATCCCGCTAGATGTAAAGAATTTGTGTGTTGAGTCAGATCATTTATAGTTTTGCTCAAATTTTAAATGGAATTCTGCTAAAAGACGGGGTTATTGGTTTTCTTGGATTAGTCGGTCTTACTCGGATATCATAACATGTTTTGAAAGAAAAAATGAAATTTGTTTGTGTTGTGAGTGGAAACCTAGTTATCTTCCATGACTAAGAACATGTTTGATATTGATTTATAGGTGGTCAATCATAGCTGCCCAATTGCCAGGTAGAACAGACAATGATATCAAGAACTATTGGAACACAAAGTTGAAGAAAAAACTCATGGCTTTACATCTTCCTAGAAAATCTTCATTTCCACCTTCATCTTCTTTCTTTGACTACTTTACTCAAACTCCAACATCATCCTTCGCTGATCTTCAAACCATTTCACTTCCTTCAAATAACTACTATCCAAACACAAGTTTCAACCCTTTGTACCAAAACCATGATTCCATGAATCCTCACATCATGCAATATAATAATAACTACCCTATTATCAAAGACAACAACATGTTTATGTTTGGAAGTGAAGGAAGTTGTAGCTCATCTGATGGAAGTTGCAAGGAAATCAAGCAAGAAGAAATTGGTTATCATCATCATCACATGTCTAGTACTACAGGATTTGATGAGTTCAACAATAATAACTTTATGATAAATTGTAACAACAATGAAAGTGGTGTTGTTGGTGGTGAAAAATCTAATGGAGTTGGATATAGTTACAATGATATTAGTCAAAGTCAAACATTAACTCCATTACTAGATTATGGTCTTGAAGATATTAAGCATTTGATTAGTAGCAACAACAACATCAACAAAGATTTTAATGTTGATGAAATTCATAAGAATGAAGAGAATGGTATGTACTATTACCATTACTAGAGTCTAGAAGTGAAATAAAATATTTTAGAGTCATGTGTTTTTATTTTTTATTTTTAATTAATTTTATGAAATTATGAAGGAATATTTGTTATGATGATTAGTTTTAACTTTTATTTATGTTTTGTGCATATCTTCTTGTAATGATTATAAACAGTGATGTTACATTTTTTGTAAGTATATCTTCCGTGCAAGTTTTTTTTATATTAAGAAAAGTTAAAGGGAAAATAAACAGTCAATAATTAATGATTTATGTTATACTCCTTCTACTTCAAAATGATTATTGTTTTAGAGAAAAAAATTTGTTTCAAAATGACTATTGTTTTCATTTTATAATATAGTAATAATTGTTATTTCCTCCGTTTTTTTAAGTGTCATGTTTATAATAATTTTTTGTTTCTTTTTAATTATCACTTGCAAAGTTTAAGGTAGTATTAATTGCACTTTTATTTAAATTACCCCTAAGTAATCATTACAGAGTATTAGAGTTTGGCTTAATATAACCTTACAAAACCGGTTGGTGATGTTACATTTTTTGTAAGTACATCTTCCGTGCAAGTTTTTTTTATATTAAGAAAAGTTAAAGGGAAAATAAACAGTCAATAATTAATGATTTATGTTATACTCCTTCTACTTCAAAATGATTATTGTTTTAGAGAAAAAAATTTGTTTCAAAATGACTATTGTTCTCATTTTTTAATATAGTAATAATTGTTATTTCCTCCGTTTTTTTAAGTGTCATGTTTATAATAATTTTTTGTTTCTTTTTAATTATCACTTGCAAAGTTCAAGGTAGTATTAATTGCACTTTTATTTAAATTACCCCTAAGTAATCATTACAGAGTATTAGAGTTTGGCTTAATACAACCTTACAAAACCGGTTGGTAAGGTGAGGAGTGTCACTCTATATAAACTCTTTATGAGTCTTATCTTTAGCCAATATGAGACTTTAAGATCTTCTTAATACACCCCTTCATGCGCAGCACTCTTTTTGGACTTGGTGCGTGGATTTAAACGGTGGGCTGCCCAAGGTTCGATCGATAGGCTCTGATACCATATTAGAGTTTAGTCTAACACAACTTTATAAAATCGGTTGGTAAGGTGAGGGGTGCCACTCTATATAAACCCTTTATGAGTCATATCTTTAGCCAATGTGAGACTTTAGAATCTTCCTAATACAGAAAGAGAAAAAGTTAGATGAATGTAATAAATACTCTCTGAGTTTTTTTTAAGTGTTATTTTTTAACTTTTTACATATACCAAGAAAACTAATCATTATAGTTACTTTTTAAATAATTTTTTTTTACCTATAATATCCTTAAGTATTTATTACATTCATCTTATTTTTTTCTCTCTTTAATGATTACTTAAGGGTAATTTTGACAAAAATGTAATCAATACTACCTTAAACTTTACAAATGACAATTAAAAATAAATAAAAAATTATTCTAAAAATGACACTTAAAAATGAACGGAGGGAGTAATTAGGGGTATTATAGGAAAAAAAAAATTGTTGTTTGAAAAGTAACTATATTGATTAGTTTTTTTGATAAATATAAAAAGTCAAAAAATGAGACTTATAAAATAACAGAGGAAGTATTTTTTCAATTGTGTCATATAATATGCTAATATATATATATATATATATATTAAAAAATTATGATATGGACAGTTTATGTTTTGATTGGATTCTTATCATCTTTATCTTTTATGTACTTTAGATATTATAAATAATTATGAGAATTTAAGACATGTTTATTTGACAGAAACTGCATTATTGAGTAAAGCATTCCATTAAAGAATTATTTTCAAAATAACATCATTTGAGTGAAGAGACAGAAACTAGCTCGTTGACAACAAATCTCAATTTTCTTAACACTAATTAATAAATATATTATTAATTAATGTTAAGAAAAACATGATATAAAAAAGAAAGACTAGGATAGAAGTGAAATTTTGTTGTGTAGTGTAGAGGTATTGGATTCGATTAGCTGTAAAATTAATTTTAAAATATAGCTAATTAATAATTTTTACTATTATTAGTCATTTTATTTGAACAAGTCTTTTTAAAATTATTGCAACGACTAGAAGGCGGCAAAAGCCATGAAATAGATGCCATTATTGTTGACAAATAGATCATTTTATTATTATATATATTTTTCTAGAATTTCTAGAACGTAAACACTAAATTAATACTTCACTTTACAAACACACAAATCATAAACGAAAACGTGAATGTTTCTTTTTTCTAATACAAGTAAAAAAGTCGTAGTTAGAAAGTTCAATTTTCTTGCTTAATTTTCTATAGTTTTTAATGCATACACTTTACTAATATTAGTGTATTGAAAGAAACAAAAGAGGAAGAAAAAGAGTGAGCGAAAGCAACAAAAGAAGGATGATGCAAGTTGTTTAATAGTATTAATATGTAGTGGAATCCTCATTGGGAAACCAATTTCGTAAAACCATCCACAAATTAATATGAACACTAGGAATTTCTGTCAGAGAGTAATATAGTTCTAGATTTTGAAAAAATAATATTCTTACATGGATATGGTTCTGCTAGTAAAGTTGTGTACAGCTTATGGGAAGACTTTCTTTTAGTTCACAACAAAGTATGTTAAAAATCTTGATTAGTTCCAAATACTTGAAACAAAATATGATGCCCACAAAACGTCATAGACTAGTGTAAAGGTGAAGGGTTGGTCCTTAGAACTTGAGAGTCATAGATTAATCAAGACAATGATGCTCGTAAAATGTGGCAGGATGTTCATGCTGTAAGTAAGTTTTTAATAAATTCACTTTTAAAGAAAATCTGAAAAATGATTAAATGTTTTTAAATTTTAAAAATGTTTGATGATATATAATGATTACTTTTTTTGTTATAATTGATCTAAAGAGAATTTAGTTATTTATTTTGATTATATATCTCTTTATAAATTTTATTTATATAAATTATTGAAATTCTAGTTTTTTTTTCCTCTTCTCTAGTTTGTTATCGTTATTATTTCATGGTATTTAGAGTTTAGAACTAATTGTTGTTTTTGCTATTGAGTTTCAAAAAGTTAGGAATTAATGTGATTATTTTGTTTTGAAATGATTGGTTATGTTTCAGGCAAACAAAAAGGACTTCGAAAAATCTAAGTCGATTTTGACAATATAATATGTGATTCATTAAAGGTACCCGACTTTCAAGAACCTTCTTGATTGTTGAGGTAGTTTTGTTGGGACTATCAATTCGGAGGGGTCAACATGAGAGAGAATTTACGTTTATTGGAGTCTTTTTCTTTATGAGCAACACACATTTGTAAGACACACACCACTGACTCACCAAAACCCTTAAGGTGAATATGTGTGCGTTCTCCCACTTACAAATGTTCAAGTCTCCACATTTCTAACTAATGTGGGACTTCCTCACACTACTCATACTTGTTATTTTCAACACCCCCCTCAATGAGAGTTTATCCAACAATGATTCTCCTCAAGCGGAAGCTCTTTACACTTGTACCACCGTTGACACTTTTCAATAGGACACACCTCCTATTCAGTAGGGAATTTCGATACAAGTGAGTTGATCTCTTCACTCGAACCAAAGGCTCATGATACTACTGTTAGGGCTATCAATTCGGGGGGTCAACGTGAGGGAGAATTTACATTTATTGGGGTCTTTCTTTATGAGCAACACACTTTTGTAAGAGACACACCGCATACACCCAAAATATTAAGGTGGTAGGTGTATGGGTTCTGCCACTTATAAATGCTCAATCTTCAAACTTCTAACTAATGTGAGATTTCTCCACACTACTCACACTTGTTATTCTCAACAAGTTACTCTCGAGATCCCAAGAGATCTCAACTGTAAAGCACATCCAACTGTCATCCGTGAATAGCAGTATACAAGTAGCTAATTCGTTATTTTCTCTCTCTCTCTCTCTATATATATATATATATATAGAGAGAGAGAGAGAGTAAGCACCGATTGAGGGAACAAGTTTTAAGAAACACAATTATAATTCACTCTTATTTTTCACATACTAACTTGGGCGTTGGAGTGCTACCCGTGCAGGTACTCCCACTCCACCGCATTGGAGCTTGCGATCCACCATCATCTCCGATCAAACATTTCATTTTTTATTCTAAGAAAGGAACAGTGGCATCGTATGTGAGAATCGATTCTTAATTCCTACGATTTCCACAAATTCACGTTCATTATTCAACTTCCATGGTTCATAACTTCTTCTGATTACCGAAGCGAGTAATCATAATCGAAAGCGAAGATATATCAGGTTCTGATTCGACTTATCGCAGCTTCAATCTCACTTGATCAAAATTCTCAGATCACCAATTTTCATCCTCAACATATATGGTTGGATCCAAGACTACCAGATCCACCACCGCACAGAAAGTTGTCGTTGCTGCCTTAGAACCAAGTAATCAATCGCCTCTTCCTCCGCAACAGAAGGCCGCAGATCCTAGAGCGTTGGTTCCTTCACATCCGAATCAAGTTCGAGCTTCACAAGTGGTCAGGTCAGTTTCAGTCAATCTGGTGGAAATTCCTATCTCGATTCCAAATACGCAACATGAAACCTTTCCTGGCTTTCACACGCTGCAAGCAAGTCTCGGCGTACAAGGCGCCAATGAGTTTCTGAACAATGTATTCAATATTATTAAAGAAAGGCTACAACGCCTTAAAAATAGCCTCCACAACACTCTTTCCCGTGAAAAAATGATTCAAGGAAGCCAAGTTCTGACCCGATTCAAGCAGAAGTTCTCCTGGATAGAGAGTAGCCGAAGCACACATTGTTCGTACAAATTTTGGAAAGTATGATCCCAAAGTCTATGGAGAAGCCACCTAAGCTAAACGATTATGACAGAAAGGGAGATCCTAACGAGCACATGCAGCTGGTAGACAAATGGTTGAGTTACTTTGGTGTCAACGACCCTTCCAAAAGCAAGTTGTTTGTGCTAACCTTGGTTTGATCAACTTGGTTATGGTTCAACGACTTACCTGATGGATACATTGGTTCTTCGATGAAATTCCATATGAGGTTTTTGGCACAATTCACAGCCGAGAAGCAACGCCTTATCATTGAGGCCGCCCTAATAGGAATCGTTCTAAGGAAGAAAGAAAGCTTGCGATCGTACATTGATCGATTTACTTAAGTCTTGGTAGAAGTATAGGAGGCTCAAGAAAGTATGCAATGCTGGATTTTTTAAAACAGCTATGAGTGACCATCCTTTCAAGGAAAATCTGGGGAAAAGGAAGGTTAAATTCATTCAAGAAATGTTGACCATGGCCGAACCTTATATGATTTTAGAAGAAAATTTGACCACACATTTCGATAACCCTGTATCTAGCGAGTCTCACTCTAGTCGCCCGTCGAGAAAAGAACCTCATCAACTTCAGGACGATTCTAACCGAAACATACAAGGTAATTATGACATGTACACCCATCTGAAGGTTTCTCATGAGATGATATATCAAGAATGTATGAATACTGAATTCCGAAAGGCATCAATACGACCCACATGTCCCTTCATAGAGATATCCCATACGAACATATCAAAATATTATCGATTCCATAAAAGCCACAACCACAAAACCAATGATTGTATCCAGCTGAAGGATGCCATCAAAGAACTGATAAAGAGAGCTTGACTAACTGAATGCGTGAAGGGAGGCAAACGAGACAAGGAAGAATCATCTAAATATAAATCCCCTACAAAACCACTGCGGCTGGGAGAAGTGAGGAGAACAAGGAAACCAGTAAAGGCATACACCTCTATATTATCGCCATTATAGGGGGCACCTTGAGCGGGCATCCCCCTCCAAAGGAACGATGAAGAGGAAGATTACGGAAATGATGACTGTCTACCATAAAGAAGGAAATGTGTCTGTGAAAATTATAAATTGTCCTATGTTGGGGTTCAACGACTCAGAAAAAGTCGGAGGTATTTTGAATGAGATTTTTCCCTAGTGATTATCGCTATGATTGGGAAATTTGACGTGTCTCGGATCTTAATCGATGGCAGAACGTCATGCGATATCATGTTCTCATAGCTATTCGAGAAAATGAACCTGGATCTAAGAATATTGATGGAATACAAAGACTTGGATCTCCAAGAGTTCAATGGAACCACAACCGGTCCCTGGGGATATGTGAAGCTAATAGTTTTCGTTAGCAGCAGAGAAGACATTCCCCAATTTCTTGTTATTCTTTGTAGGAATGTGTATAATTTCATCTTGGGAGGATCCTTTGCATCCATGCTAGACGGTGTTGCTTCACTGGTACATCTCAAAATTAAATACCAAAATCTACAGAGAGAACCGACTACCATTCATGCTGATCTCGATGGATCAAAGAGAATATACCAAGCTCTCCAAAATGATCAGGGATAAGATATAGCCATGGAAATCAATGTCACTTCCCTCGTTGGAAAAATCAACAGGATGGGAATCAACCCTCCAAGAAGTGGCTAAAAAGGCCACAAGGAATGAATGAATAAGGGGAGGTCACCCCACTTGGTTATGTTTTTTTTCCTCATTCATACCAAATGTTATGTTTAAGTCATTTACCATTTATGTGTTTGTATCGATGTACAATAGCAAGATAAATGATGTTATTAAGATGCTTTTTCCTTTGTAATTGTGCGCAGAAATAAGACATTTGGGGTATGACTAAAGACGTTGATGCCCGACACACATAAAGTCAGGGGTGTTGTCGGAGACGCTTTGTACGTCCAGCTAAAGCAATCAATCCCCCACCTAAAGTCAGGGGGTGTTGTCAAAGACGATTTGTACGTCCGACTAAAGCAATCAATCCCCCACCTAAAGGCAATCAATCCCTTAGTGACGTCTCATAAACTTCGGGGAAGGCCTCGCAAGTTCATAAGGATCTGGAGCTGTGCACTTAGGATCAAGCTTAGTACCTCAAAACAGGTACCAAAAGGTAATAATACTCATATTCATTCTTTGTTACAGTATCATCCAATAAATTCGAGGGAAAACCTCACAAGTTCATAAATACTCGAAGTTGTGCAACCGAGATTGTGACAAATGCATTAGAAATACAATGTCCAATAAAACTCACAAAAAATTCAGATTCATGCACTCAGAATCATACAAAAACACCTTAAATAGGTAACAAAGACATTTCATTCAAAAAGAAGTATCTCATATATACATTTTCATTACAAAGTACCAAAAAAACCCCGCCGAACTAGAATCTCGCCAGACCTACTTCCACAGAGAGACGATCTTCCCATTCATAATGACTTTATTCGGCCAAATTTTCTCCCTGAAAATTTATAGCAGGTGGTGAAAATACACTACTTGATCCAAAGCATTTTCAAATGACTGCAAAACCATCTCGAAGGTTGAATTTGTATAGTCAGTCAACTGTCGAGCTAACGAAGCATTATGGGAACGTAAAGACTTTATTTCCTTGTGAGAAGCACCCTGACTACTCTGAACACCTTTTGAATCTAGATCCTTTATCTTCACGGTCCTCACCATCTGAGCCACTTGATCGGAAAGAGAATTAGTGAGCTTCAAAAGAAGCGAAGCATCCTTCATTACGGATAGAGAGGCAGAAGCCACTTTTGCCTCATTCAAGTACATAGGGGTGGCAAAGCGGGCGTCCCGCCCCGTTTAGGCCCGCCCAAAAGCATGGCGGGCCAACTTAAGCGTCCGAGCTCAAAAGTCAAGCTCGCCCCGTTAACTAACGAGACGGCGAGTTGGCGGGCCGACCCGCCAATTTTTTTTTTACAATTTTATCTACTACATAATTTATTAAATTGCTAATCATTACCAAGAGACCGAGAAATGTTAACAACGCATAGTAAAACTTTAACAAGTCTTAATGTAAATGTCATATTCTTTAACATAAATAAAAAACGTAACTATATTAACAAAAACATAAAACAAACACACTAAAATCCCAAAATAATCCTTTTGGTTCAAAAAATCAACAAACACAACCTAGTTAAGGACATCTAGGGACACAAATCAAGAAAACAAACTAGCATAAGCTAAACAAAGACAACTAAGAACCAATAATAAAAAACGACTCTTAAATACTCCATTACAAACACTTCATCAATAATCATCTATGTCGTGAACATACGAAGCTTCGAATGATATCGTAGCCATTGGATGAAACCTTCTACCATCTCTCTCCCTATCATCACTCACTATTTAATAATCATCAAGATCAACAACATCAAAATCAGTATATTTTTCAATGGAAACATCTCAAAAATAAAACAATCAAAGAAAAATCAAAGCTTCATTATTTAAAAATTATCAATACAAATAGATAATAAACACTTAGTTGAGCATTTTAGTGTCAAAAAATAAATAAAATGAGAACTTAAATAAAATAAAATACAAATAAAAGCTTTATTATCATAATGAGAAACAAACCCATGTGCGCAAAACTTACCTTATAGCTTTAGAATTCGACTCCAATGACAACGAGTAATAGAAAATAGAAAAGATTGTATTCTCTATATTTTGCAATAAAAACTTCAAAATGAGGTGTTTGTGGTTATATGAAAATTGAACATTAGAGTTTGAAAAAATGAGGGTTGTTTTCAAAGTATGTCTACTATAGACCACTTTAATATTGTTTTAATTCCAAGTAAAATAAATAATTTTTTTTTAACAAAAAGACCATGGGCAAAACCCGCCCCGCCCTCTTCCCGTTTTAAAAGTGAGTTATGCGGGGCGGGCCAACTTAAGACACTGAGCCAAAAATCTCACCTCGGCCCGCCAAAAATGGTGGGTTAAACGGGCGGGCACGACGAGCCTAACCCGTTTTGCCACCCCTACAGGTACATATCCCGTTGAAGCTCTAAGTCACTGATGATATCCCTCATCCGCTGCTTTTTAGTACGATACCATTCAGGCCAGAAATCATCCCAATGGTCGGATTTACCTAAATTTAGGGCAGCCAAAGCACGTCGAGCATACCTGGCAAGTTTGCCCATTTCTTACTCCAAAAGACGCCCGAAGTGGCCAGCCATGTAAACACAGTCCTCATCCAGAGGAGGGATTTGACGAGTTATAGTAGAACGAGAGTCGGACCCCGCCATTAAGGGGAAAGGTGTTTGACTCGGTACATTCGGTAAAGCTGAAAGGTTTTATGCGGCAACATTATTTCTAAACGGCCACACCTCCTACCTTAGAAGCTGGAACTGCTCATCATTACCCATGCACTCTACACAAAAATAAATACAGAGTATATGCCTGAGGTCTTCGGAGTGAAAATCTCATAGAACTCAAAAAGTTCAAAGTTTACCAAAAGTGATCCTTCTCTCTTTTCGAGAATGAGATTTCACCAACAGTAGGATGTCGATGAGACGCTTTAAACGCTTCTTATTCTCTTCTGTCTCCAAGGCATCTCTCCCAATATATTTCATTTTATTGATGAACTTTACTAACTGGCCTTTTTGGTAATGAGCTTCTTTGGAAATGTCCTTCTTGTTGTATGTGAAAGAGCTACTCCCCAGCAAAAGTGAGACGTAATCTAATATATGGGAAATAGGTAAGTACACCGACCCTCTACTCCATTACCTATATCCTAAATCATAGCGTCGGCTTCCGAGATGATGGGGTCACCAAGAAAAAATGGTTTGAAAAGATGAGAGCTTCAAAAGATATTTGAAACCATGAACGATCGGCATGAATCGGAGCAATATTATACCCCTTGCCGGAGACATCGAGTCACGAAGACTTTTGAAAAGGTAGAGAAAAAGTTACAAACAGGGTCTTCCCTTCATGTACTCACACCAATGCTAGTATAATCTCAAATAAGCCCAGCATGACAGGTGGAGTTGCGAAGGATCCATGACCAGATAGTTTAGTATTTCTACCTTGAAAGCGGTAAAATGAAGACAAATACTTGTGATGGAGAAAGAACATTCATAAAAGGGAATAACACAAGCTTCATACTTATCACACACCCTTTTGTTTTCAGAGAGAATCCTGATTCCCCGATCATAAGACAAACCTACCTCAAAGGAAATGCCATCAAAGCCACCTTGTTTGGAAAAAACAGAAGCAGTGGTAGAATAAACATGATCTATCCAAGAAGATGGAGTATCCTTTTGAGACATTCTAATACTTTTCGGTTATTTCTTGTTCATGATGCACAAATTTTGCAGCTATAGGGAGTGAAATTCAAGAAGAGGAGACAATGAAACTGTCAAAAGAAGATTCAAAAAAATAAGAAAGGTGCTTATTCCTTATAAAGAAACAGTGTTATAGAAGGCAAAAAGGCTTCACTTAACACATCCAAGTCTTTCACACTTAACACTAAGAAGTTTAAGTTCCCAAGAACCATCATGATGATATTTGTTCTGGACTAGGCCGGAGGCTGCCCCACTGTCGGGCACGGCCTAACCCATCTCCCTGTCGGGGAGGGCCCAGTGAAGGCCCAACTCAATAAATCACTCGGGGAGCGTTCACGCGTCTTCCCCACGGTCTCCACATGCCCCTCACGCGGGGACACGTCATCAGCCAACTACCCACGAGCGAAAGAACAAGTCCTCCACCTTCCGAAGTTCACGGGGTAGTTGACCCAGGACGAAGACCACGTACTGGTCTTCCCTACGCCACATAGATCTTGGCAGTTATTCGTATTGGGCCTAATGATCCAACCCAATGCAAGTAACTGTTGGCCCATCGCTGGAGGCACATTATAAATACCCTCTTTCACTAGAGGGTCAGGTATTCTATTCTCACGGTTTTTTTCTGTACTTGCTTACTTATACTCTGAACTCATTTAGGCATTAGAGTATCTTGCAGGTACACCCCCTCCTCTTCTCCACCACCGGAAAACTAGGAGCTCACGACGTGCTGCTTACTGCTGATCACTTTCTGGTCCGGTAAGATCACTAGTGCCGTCTGTGGAAAACTCTTGCTTCCCTGTTCTTTCTTCCTTAGAAATCTAAGAACCAAAGCGTACATTAATTTCCGTCGATCATGGCCAGCTCATGCACTGACAATAACATCCATGAAACCGTTTTCACCACCTTCACCACCAACAACGATCACGACCCCAACGTGACTGTTCCTGTAGAGAAGGGTGACTCCAGGGAAGAGCGCACCACCTCTCCCTCACCCGAAGATGCGGCCTTCAACGTCGCCCAATGCTTCGACAGCCCGGATGTCTTCCAGCCAATCGTTGTACCGCCTAACACCGACCCGACCATGGTGTCCTTGTTCGTGGCAATCAACCAGACGAATCTGATGATTTTCCAGCAAAACGAACAAATCGGGATGTTGGAAAAAGAACGACAATCACGCTCTCCCCTGCGGAGACACCGCCACCCAGTTAATTGCAGCTCATCCCCACGACAACGAGAAACTCGTCATTCCTCTCCCCCGCGGAGACTTCAACATAAAGAGTCTCGGAGCCCCTCTCCGCGACAACCTAGACGTCGTCCGTGGCTAGAAAGACCTTAGCTCGTGGCCGCCCAGAAGTGTGACCGCTCGCCTCCCTAGAAAGAACGACGCTCTCTGGTTCCCAAGAGAAACAAGGCTGACGGGAACGCGGAGAAACCGAAGAGTCAACCAAGGAGTCTTCCCCACCGAGACAAGAGCCCTCGGTACGACCTTTCCCGTCACAGTCACCCATCAGAAGCGACGAGGAAGACTCCCGCGGTTCACTGTCCAAGGCCATCATGGAGACTCGCCTGCCCGTCGGGATGGAGTAGCCATTGACCTTGTTGTGCAGGCTCTTCCACACAACCCCGAGGAAGGGTGTGATGGCGTGGTATAAGAGCCTCTAGCCTGAATCCATCACCTCCTGGAAAGAGCTGAAGAGATAGTTCTCCAGGCACATAACCGCTTCCCGACGACACCCAAAGACGGAGGCGTCCCAGGAAGCCATCATTCAGAGGAAGGAAGAATCTCTCCGGGACTACATAGAGAGATTCAATCGAGAGGTTGTCCAAGTGTCTACCTCTGACAGGATAAAGAGATACCTGATCGAGCAAGGACTACGACCTCGCAGCGATTTCGCCAAGGCGGTGGGTATCAAATGGCCTAACACGCTGGATGATTCCTCCATAAGGCCCAGACCTACATCTAATACGAGGAAAAGGAGGTCGTCAACAGTGCTTGCGACTTGCGGAACCAGGAGAGTGCCAAAAACACTAGGCACGAAGACTCCGTCGCTCCCTGACGCGGCGGGGAGAAAAAAATAGAAGACCGGCTCCGAGACTCCCGAGAGCACATGGGACCATCAGGCCGCTTCACCGAGTATACGCTGCTCACAGCTCCCCGTGAGTGCATTCTGGCTGAGTGCATCAACTCAGAGTTCCAAAGAGGTGGTGTCCGCTTCCCGAAGCCGATACCCCCCAAGCCTAACGTCGACAAGTCCAAGTAATGTCGGTTCCACAGGAGCCACGGACACGTCACGGAAGATTGCATCCATCTCAAGGATGCCATCGAAATCCTGATTAAGGAAGGGCATCTGAAGCCATACATTAGGAGGAACGATGCTCCTCAATAGGAAGCCTGCAAGGCGAAGAAGGCCGAAGAGGTGACGCCGTCCTCCGATGACACAGAGCTACAGGTCGCTCTGTGCATCTCTTGGCCGGAGGACTTCTACTTGCCCTACGAGGCCGACACGCCCGTGTCCGCTCGTAGCCCGTTGGAGAGCTTCCCCACCGCCATGGTCATATTCAGCGGAGGGTTCAACAAGGTCTCCGTAGGGTCGGTGAAGCAGAAATTTAACGATCTAATCGAGGCAAGCTCCGTGCTGAACGCAACCTTCGACAAAGTCCAGGGGAGGTCAAACCCTATCACTTTTTACCTCGAGGAGCTACCGGGTGGCGCCCCTAATTCCAGGATCCATCTCCTGATTAGAGCCCAAATAGAGAACTTTGACGTCCGCCGCATCCTCGTCGACTAGGGGAGCTCAGTTAACATAGTGTACGCTCACTTGTTCACCACCCTCCAGCTCGACGAGACACATCTGACCCCGTATGTTGGCTCCGGCTTGCAAGGCTTCAACGACACCACCACAAGGCCATAAGGCTATGTTGAGCTGCTGGTCACCTTCGGGAACGAGGAGACTGCCAAGCAGGTCAAGGTTCATTTCTTGGTGATAGAGTGTCCCTCTCTATACCAATGTATTCTGGGAAGGCCAACCCTGGACGAGCTAACGACAATACCATCCACGTTCCACCTGAAGATGAAGTACTACACAACCAGGGGTCGCATCGTCACCCTCCACAGAGACATTAAAACCGCCATAAGATGCTTTAAGGCAGGCACCAAGGGGCAGAACTCGATCAACATCAATCCCAAGACTGTCGGTAAGACAGCCTGTGCCGAGGAGTAGAAGCCATTGTCGCGTGTCAACTCGGTCGACCTTGACAGCTGTTTCCCCAACAAGCAGGAGTTGAACGAAGCAGCGGCCGACGCACCTCCAGAAAATGGTGGCAACGGGAAGCCCCTCCATCCCGTGTGCCCCATTCCAGATGGCGACTTCGAGCTCATCACTCTCGGCAACGACCCCGACAGGAGCGTGAAGATCGACATAAGACTCCCTAACTTGGCGAGGAAGCAGATGAAAGCTTGGCTCATGGTGAATGCTGACCTATTCACTTAGAGCACTGCAGAGATGTCCAGGCTTGACCCCGACGTGGCCTGCCACCAGCTCACCATATATCCGACCGCTAGGGCTATAGTACAATGTAGGCGTAGGCAATCTCTCGAGAAACCGGAGGCTACTGAAAAATTTGTAAAAGACCTCTTAGAGGTAAATTTTATTTCGGAAGCCCAGTACACAGCCTGGTTGTCCAACATTGTATTAGTTTAAAAATTTAATCAAAAATGGATAATGTGTGCTGACTATATCGATCTCAATAAGGCATGCTCCAAAGATGCATATCCATTGCCTAACATCGAAAAACTGGTCGACAATTCTGCAGGTTTTAAGTTATTGTCGTTCATGGACGCGTACTCAGGATATAACCAAATACCCATGGAGAAGGCCGACAAACAATACACGACTTTCATGACCGATTCTGGCAATTATTACTACAACGTAATGCCCTTCGGTCTGAAAAACGTCGGCGCGACCTACCAACTAATGATGAACAAAGTCTTCCGGGGCGAAATCAGAGACATGCTCGAGGTCTACATGGACAACATGATCGTGAAATCACGAGAAGAAATCGACCACACTGCTCATCCCAGGATAGTCTTCGACACGGCTAGAAAATGTAGAATGAGATTCAACCCAGAGAAGTGCACCTTCGGTGTCTGAGCAGGCAAATTCCTCGGCTTCTATATGACGGAGCTAGGAATCGAGGCGAACCCCGGCAAGTGCAGGGCATTCTCCGAGTTCCCAATGCCGAACTCAAAGAAATTGATTCAGTCCCTAAACGGGATTCTTGCCTCATTGTCCCGCTTCGTGGCCAAGTCTACCCAACACGCACTCCCATTATTCAAGCTTTTGCGCAAGGAGGCCATGTTCGAGTGGACCGAGGAGTGCGAACGAGCCCTCCTCCGCCTCAAACAAGTCCTCTCGTAACCCCTGGTCTTCTCGTGACCAGAAAGCGGGGAAACTTTATATTTGTACCTCGTCATCGCAACTGAGGCCGTCAGCGCGATTCTTATTCGCGAAACACATGAGAGACAAAAACCGATTTACTTCTCCAGCAAAGCCCTCAAGGGTCCCGAGCTCAGGTACCAGCAAATCGAGATGGTCGCCTTGGCCCTCATCAATGCGGCCAGAAGACTGCGACACTACTTCCTGGCCCACACGATCATGGTTAGGACATATCACCCCGTGAAGCAGCTGCTCGTCCCCTTTTGCAGAATTAAACTAATGACTTTAACAAGTAAATAAAAATAAATTAACACAAATATTTTTATCCTGGTTCACTATTAACGAAGCTACTCCAGTCCACCCACCAAGGTGATTTTTCCTTATCACAAGGACTTAATCCGCTAATCATCAAAATGATTACAACCTCTAAGTTGTTAAACAACACGCTTAGCCCTTTCAAGCATCCTAGCTTTCTCTTAGCCGCTCAAGGAAATAACATCCACTAAGATATTAGAAACACGCTTAGTCTTCTCAAGCATTCTGGTCTTCACTTGACCTCTCAAGGAATAACATCCACTAAGCTGTTAGAAACACGCTTAGTCTTCTCAAGCATTCTGGTCTTCACTTGACCGCTCAAGGAACAACACCTTTTACAAGGATTTTCTTGTGCACTAATATGCTTCTTACAATGTGATTACACAAATAAAGTACATGAACACCTAAGTGTTTCTATCAAGTTTCTGAGCAACAGCTCCTTGCTTTCTAATACAGAAACTATCTAAAGAATGAATCTCTGAGAGACTATAAAACATTAGTTTTGTATTGCTTAAAAGATTTCTTGATGAGCACTACAACTTCTTTTCATGAGCTTTAAGCTTCTTTGATGAACTCCTTTCTTGAGCATATAATGCTTTTTCCAGTTTAACCATCAAGATCAACTAAGTTACTATGCTTCTCTTATTGATGTTTCACTTGACTAGTTTCACATGGCTTTAGTATGTTGCATCATTGTACACACTTTGTAGTAGCAGCTTCAACTTTGCTTGCTACATCTTGATTATTTGTTGCGTTAAATAATAACACTTTAGTATAAGCAGCAACCAACATTTCTTCAAGCTTCTTCTTCATTGAGCATTCTTCATTTAAGCTTCAGTTTGTAGAATTTTCTCCAGCACTTTGGCATTGCTTAGCAGCGTGCTATCACCAGCAACCATCATTTCTTCAAGCTTCTTGATCTTCAATTTATAGAGGTTGAGAGAATAGATCCGTTGAGGGGTATTCTTGGAAACATATTCTAACAGTAATATCCGAACGTTCACATGAAGGAATGGTCAGCATCAATGTACAAAAAGTTGTCCTTGTGTCACCTTATCGAGGTAGAGGTCACAGAGTTTTAGTACTATTATATTCAGCTCAAAACCATTCTGATCTTCAGTTTTCTATCATCTTCAGAGGCTTCAAATATTAACTTGATGAAGTGTATTGCAGAAGAGTCATTCTCTATGTAATCTTCAGAACCACAGTCTTTAGAATCTCAGATCTTCGTTCTGCAGAACCTTGTCTCCAGAAAGCCTTATAAGCCTTTCTCATAAAGTTTCAATTAGAATGTCCAGAACTAACATTCATTAGAACCGTTGTATTAGAAACATTCATGAATCTTGACTTTATCATGTACATACATATATTTTCTTTCCAGAGTGTTGATAATAGAGTCTTATGACGTCACATGTCTTCTTATCAGAGTCAGAATCATATTGACAACAGCCACACACTAGACAGAAACCGTATCATACAGAATTTTTCCCTTAGATAACATGTGCAGTTATAATCAAAACTCAAAGGCCAGATGTAGAACCCAATCTTGTTCTTACAATCTCCCCTTTTTGATGATGACAAATAATGTATTTTGATAGAGAAATTCGTACAGGGTAATCACCATGAATCCACAGAGTCGTAGATAAGCTTAACGGGCTCCCCCTGATTCTGTTACTCTCAAAATTCATTTATGCTTGTTCAGAGTCTCCACCTGATCCCAAGACTCAGAAAATGATTTTGAAGTAGAATCATATCAACAAAGAATGATTACTTCTCAGTGACGTCTCATCAGAATCTGACTAGAACTGGTTGGTCTTCATCTCAGAACCTAGCTTTCTATCAGAATATTGTAGACGTATCAGAACCTGATTTGTCTTATCAAACTTGATGTCTTGCATTATATATCAGAAATTGGTAGATACTTTCTTAGATGCCACACATCATGTATCAAAACCAAATCTTCAATATCTTAGCACAGATCACCAATAGGTGCACATATCGTCATGTCATTTGATGGTTCAGAAACCGAATATTTTCTTTAATGACTGTGACTTGATTTGATCTTTGAAAGATTCACATCCTTTTAATGCTGGAGTCTATATACCATTTGAAGTTTAGATACCGGTTGAATTTTAGATAGCAATTAAATCATTCTTTCAGAAAGTTTACAACTTCTGACAAGTTTTGGGTATCAGCGCGAAACTCATGGACATCCCTTGTTTCTGATAACTTAGTGGTCAACACTAGATATTCAAATATTATCAGATTGAGCTTGTTTAGCATTCTTCTTTCTTGTACATGTCTTCTGATGATTATATCTTCTGATCTCTTATACAATTGCTTCTGATATAATCTTCTTGATTATTGACATCTGATATACATCACATGCTTCTTGATCATATAATTTGATATCTTATCAAATGCAAATCATGTATTCTGATATATCATAGCTTCTGATATGTCTTGTCTCTGGTATAATCTTCTTCAGTCTTCTGATAGTGTTTAGTGGTAAAAATGGTAAACAACCGCTGGTCTATCAATTTCACATAAAACTGAGTAACTTGCAGGATCGACCACACAAATTCTAAGACATGTGCTAAATTGATTTTTTATGTAAACTTCTATGTTTCGACTAAATAAAGAAGTAAGAAAAGATTTCTCCAAGAAACTTAAAATGACTGAAAAGTTAAGGACTTTGAGAAAGGTTTAAATCGAAGAGACTGGTAAAGGCATGAACTTAACTTACGTGAGATTTAAAGAGAATGCGTAAAAATGTAATTAAAGGGAAGCGTAAATAACTCTAAGTCGAAAAGGATGAAGGTGTAAAGACTAAATGAAATGCAGAAAAATGACTTGCACGAAGTAAAATATAAACTCTTAGTAAAAGACTTAAAGAAATTGCATTGAAATGAAAAGTGGTGTTTACATCACGTACATTCTCACAAAACTCGTTTCTCTACACGCGGATACTTTGAGTAATTTCTAAGTAACTTGTACAAATTAAACACAACACACCGAATCCTATTGCTAGAACCCTTATTTATAATGCCTAAAACTAACTGTTATAAACTGCCTGAAATAATAAGCAAATGACAAGTGTCGCATTGCATGCTTCCATCACTTGGATGTACGCCACCTATCCTTCTTCAAGAGCGAACCACAGTAACTACTCCCTCCTTTATTTGAATTTGAATTTCCAGCGTTGGACGTCATTAGCATCCTCGGTTGAAAGGTACCCTCTTCAACTCTTAGAAATATTTTCTAAGTCCCAAAAATACATCTTCTCCTCTTACGAGCACATTCGACTGAAACCTATCACCCAGATCCTGTCGGAAGCTTCTCTAAACCTTTTCAAGAGCTGAACATTCCCATCAACACTTCCAACTTCATATGGGCGTCAAATTTATGAGCTAACAAATTGCCCCCCAAAAATGTCTTTTTCGACAGTATCGCAGAAAAGGGCATTTTTTGATAGTGTCCGCTCGACGCCATCTTTCGACCATGCATAGGAGTCCAAACAAAACTGATTAATCCACATTCCCAGAAACTATTCAGTTTCTTTTCAATCAAATTTATGACATCACAACCAATTATGATTATGACTGAAACGTCCCCTCAGAAATCACATCAAGCCGCAAATCACCATAACCTCTCCTATAGCCTAGGAAATCGTGGACGTAGGTGGCAACTGCCACCGCCCCTACTTTGGCTCCTGGGAGGACACGTGTTCCACTAGCCTTATCCCCTTAATGATGATTAGTGAGCCTTTTCGTGTCTCCAAAGTACTTTTATAAATAGTTTCTTCAGAAACTACTTTTATTTTCTTTTCCACTCCCAAGTATCCACTACGCACCTTCTCCTTTCTTCCCAAAACGTTCAACCCTTCACCTTCAACAAACTCTTTTCTTCAAAAAATTTCACCAATGGCTTCTTCAATTGCTACTACTCAAGACCCAAAGAAAAACCAGAAGCTCAAAGGACAAAAGGGCGCATCACTACTCCCTCCATTTGCCACATTAAATGGACCCAAGGTGGTAAAGAATCAGCAATTCATCCCTGAGCCTCTCAAGGAGGAAAAAAGACACATCTACGAATCCCAGGTACTGATTTCTATCACCATTTCTGGGAAACCATTAGCTTTATCTGGTCCCTTATCTTCTTTAGATACAGATTACACCGCCATTAGTGACTTCTTTCCATCATATCGTAAAACCAAACCTCTAGGGCAGAAAGACAAAACTAGGGTAACCTCTGAACCCCATGACAATGTAGCCCTAAAGAACCTGGATTTGAAGTATCTGAATGATGGGTCTAGCTGTTTAGGGCTACCCCGTATTTTAAGGATTCTGACCTCTATTTGAACTGGTTAGTCGAGTTGGAGAAAGTGAAAGCAGAGACTTGGAAGAACTTAGGAATCTACGACTTAATTATGATATCGAAGACTGGACCCGCTTACTGTCCGACTTTACTGGCATCCTCTTTGTATTTTTGGGATAGTACCCACTATACCTTTCATCTCCCGTGTGGGATGATGACGCCTACTCTGTTTGACATAGCCGTTATCACAGGGCTAAAGCCTCATGGGTTGGTTTACGGCCCTGAGATAGATGCCCTAGACACCATAGGGTTCACCACCACCAAACACACCTATACTCATATCATGAACCACTATCACGACAAGCAAACTGACACAGTCGAGGACAAAGAACATATAGCATTCCTGACTATGTGGCTTTCTCGCTACGTGTTCTGTACCAAATCCTTGCAGGTGGCAAGAAAGTATCTGACCCTAGCCAATCAACTACACCTTAGTCGAGGCATTTTCCTAAGAGAAATGATATTGGCCAGTTTGTACGAGTCTTTGAGCGAAGGTGCTGGTCGTCTAAAAGACCAAGCGAGCAATGGGAACCTCCTGCTGTCAGGACCCTTTTGGTTGCTTCAACTTTGGCTTAATGCCACTTTTGAGGTCAGCCTTCCCAACAAAGGGCCTGTGGACGAAGAAGCTGCAGAGATTAAGGAGAGACGAGTCGAATGGGTTCGACTGGTGCAACTGACCCCAAACGAAGAAGGGCAGTCACTCAGGGCATCCTTCTCTGGCTTCGTCAAAATGTTTGCTAAGCGCTATGAGTTCACACCAAGGATGGCGCCCTTTGCTGAACGAAAATATGGTCCTGAATGGTTTACCAGGCCCTTTCCTCCTTCGTTCAAAAAACATGAAGAAGAATCGCAGCGTGTCTGGGAGGCATTCCTCATCCCTCGAGTTATTATTCATCGACTCAACTTGCTAAAAGGCCAAACCTATCTGATGGCCTATCAACCAAATCTTGTCTCTCGACAGTTTGGTTTAGTGCAGACTCTACCCAAGTGTCTGTACGAGAAGAAAGTCCATGTTATCCTCCCCAACACTATCTATGATGCCATAGAGAGTTCGACACACCTTGCACGACATGCTCATCGATCACTCCTGACTCCCGTCTACTTCGAACCTTCTCATCTCTGCACCCAAGAATTCCACGACTGGTGGTCGAAACATTATGCTGCAGAATTCCTTGATGTCTCCAGCTTTGTTCAGTTGATTGACCAAGCTTTTGTTGATGTGCAGGAGAAGATCAAGAAAGGTAAATCCGCTCATATTAAGGAGATTCAGGCCTTCCAGAAGTACTTTGAAACTGTTTATCGACCAGACGATATTAGTCGAACCATCCGCGAAGCTGCGGTTACGCTAAAGGAGAAATTTTTAAAGAAAATGAAGAGTTTAAAACTCCCTTCATATGTTACTCCTGAGAAACGCTATGAAGTGGCTTTTGCACTATTTCCTCCAAAGACTCCTCGACTGCCATCTGCTGATTTTAGAGTGGCTCTTGCCACTCCATTTCCAGATTGGTTCATTTGTGGGGACTCTATAAAGATCCTTCGCCAGCAGTCGAAACCCAAGGCTCAGCGGGTGGTTCCGACTAAACACACGCTAGACAGTTTCAAAGGACACCTTCATGTCGGTATTGAAGATGTTTGCATCGAATCCGAAATACATGAAGGTTTGGATTCTTCGATTTTATGATATTTCACTTGAACTTTATCATTACTGACATGTGGTTACTAAGCTTGTTTTGCAGTTGTTCCCAAAAAGAATACCCCTCAGCACCTAGTCGAAGCCAAAGGCGAAGGCAGCAAGGTACATCACACATATTTTCCTTTCGTTGATTATTCTTTCTCCTCCTAATGCTTCTCAATTTCAAGATTCTCGCAAACCACCTCCGACACCCCAAAGGAAGTCGAAGAATGGCACTGCCCAAATTATCTTCGATTCCGAGGATGAAGACCAATCTCCTCCTGAAGATTTGAAACACAAGAAGAGGAGGAAGCCAAGCCAAGAATCTGGTGCTGCTGGTGGCCAATCTGAGTCTACAACGGCTAAAGCCCCCAGAAAGACCACTACTTCGAGTAAAGCTGCAGAAGCCCCTTCTGGAACCGCCTCTAAACCAGTTGTAGGCCATGCTGAAAGCAATAACTCTAGCCCTGATGTTGAAGGAGTCAAGGTAACTTGTCGTATTTTTCATTAAATAAAACTTATTTACCTTGTTTTCCTTAATCTGACTTGATTCGATTTGATTCAGGCTGATGCTAGTGGTTCGCTCCCACCGGTGGACATTCCTCCTTCTCCCATCACCCTTCTGAATAGCCAAGGTGAGGCCACATACCATCTCACTTCTGACTTGGGCTCTGGAATGAGTTCGCTAGGTGAAATTAACAAGCCTGGTTTTGAAACAGCCCCCCCCCTTCGCCAGCAAAGATTGCTACCCAGCAATCTCAGACAGATGGCTCTGACCATGAGGCAGACCATGTTCAGCAGGATCCTGACACAGAGAATCCAAAAGCTACTGCCATGGATGAAGACCCACCCTTGGTCGATGAAGAGGGATCCCCAAATGATGAACCCATTGGGGCTGCCAATGTTAACTCAGAAGGAGAGGAAGAAATGGAAGAAGATGATGATGAGACCATGCACCAATCTAAACTTGATGGCCATGATGATGATAATGAAGATGAAGACAACATGGACGAAGATGAAGAGGAGGAGAATAAAGGTGAGGAGGAGAAAGCTGACCAAGGACCTATCAATGAGCTAACCCATGTCGAAGCCATTGTTACCCCAAGGACCAAGGACCAATCTAAACTTGAGCTAACCTACCAAGGACCTAGCTGCTGTTTTTTATTTATTCGCTTCCTTCCCTCCTTCATCTCCTTCACTCTTTCTCTTCCCTCGGATCTCAAGACTTGTTTAAGTCTTGGATTCACTCCCTTAGAGCTACCTAGTCCAACTTAATTTTCGATTAAGCTTGGAGTAGGATTAGCATTAGGTCTTAGGTAGTTGTTTCTCGCCTAAACTTCACTAACCATAGGACCACCCTTTTACATGACAATACTAGGATAGTGATTCCCTTAGAGTCACCCTTCTTCCTTGTGTCTTCTCTTCTCATCTCATAACACTTCTAAAACACTTAATAAATATAACGAATATTATGCTCGAGCCTTAAGTGTAGGAAGTGAAGAACGAGGGGTCTCCCCTCCTCTTCTTGAGTGTTTAGCATACGTCCCATTTGGGGCGACCATGCGATTCACTCGTTCCCGCATGGTAGACTTTGGTGCAATGTAAGTTACGAACAAACTTCAATCCACTTCTGTCTAAAAAACACAAAAACAAACTCAAACCTTTTTCATCCTTCGGGATCGTTAATTTCAAATCATTTTCAGAAAAGGGCACGTTACTTCCGTCTCGTCGCAAATAGGCATCGACCCTAACTGCCAGACGCGAATCTGACGTCGCTCATAAAAAACACTAACCGACCTCGTTAGGTCGAACTACGACTGCTCTGATTTCTTCTTTCTCGTCCGATTGAGGATACGTAGGCACAAGACGGCGATGTCTTGGTGAGCAACCTTCCCCTTTTGTTCGTGTCTGAACTATGTTGACTCTGACTTTCCCATTGCACGAGAGAATACGTAGGCGTAGGACGAGCGATGTCCTATCGAGTCACTTCTTTTTCTTTTCTCCCTCGTTTCTTCGCTCTCCTCCGTTCCCGTTCCTTCTCGTTTCTGGTAACAGCGGAGCTCTAGATGACGACACCCTTTGATCGAGACAGCAAGCGTGGATCCCATCGAGTACGATGGACGCGCGGGGTGCTAACACGTTCCCTTCGCGTAACTGACTCCCTTACCCTTTTCTCTTGGTCGTGAGACCATGCTCTTTCCCTTCCTTCAGGTTTATGCAGTGTTTCATTTCCCTCTCTTGGGATAAATACACATTGCTGGCGACTCTGTTTTCCGCACCACTTTCGCGTTTGTACCATGGATGCAAAATCTTCGGGAGCGACAGCTGGCGACTCTGCTGGGGACAGATAGACCTCTGGCTGGTCCATCCCCTTTTGCGAGCCAATCCTAGCGCTTGTCTATTTGTATTTCATTGGGTGTTTATCTGTTGTGCTTTATTTTGTTGTATATTACTGTATTACTGTTTTACCTGTCTTACTGTATTTACCGCATTTATAGCATTGCATGTCATTATTGTTGTACTGTTCTGCTGCTGGATTTTTTTTGTTTGTAGGGTGGGTTGGATTCATGAGAGAAAAACCCAATACCCAGGCTTGAGCATACACCTATGATTAGCGTGGAAAGTTGTGTGACTTGTTTGGCATTTGGCCAGACTTAGTATACACGAAAACTCCACGTCTAGACGAGGTTTTCTTGGTAATATTCTATCCTGCGCATTTGGGGCAGACGATGGAATGTAACTTGGAAAACTGTCGACTCTGGGGACCGTCTCCCAAGGTCTCAGTAACGCCTCTCCTCCCGACATGTGATAATGGCAATCCAGAAATGGCAAACCCATTACACTTGTCGATCCGAGGACCCAATGATGAGAACTTACTATAGGATGACCCTTATTTTTGGGGGAATCAGTGGACGACCTCTTTGTTTGGTGATAGTATTGTACCCCGAGGGATGAATGTACTATTGCTTCTCAAATCGAGAACCCGAGACTGAGGATCCCGTCTTCTAGAACCCACATGTGAGAGGGGATGGGTGTTTGCAGGTAACCGAAACCTTCAACCTACCCGGTTTTCTAGATTTCTCATCGGTGTACTGTTATTATCCTGATTTTCTGGTAGTTTAAATGGGTTATTATTCTGGACTTCTGGTTTTCTGATATCTGGGGTTTTATTTAGTTAGCAGAACAACAGCAGTTTTGAGCATTATGGATACCTTGATCCCATGTTTGCATTTGCATCATGATTTTGCATTCTAACATGTTTGTTCATTTGTAGGGTTGCATCCTAACTTTGATTCCGGTTGTCCGAAGATTGTCCATGATGAGTACTAGCACTGATGAGAGGAAGAATATCATCCCGTACAAGTTCCCGGAGCTTCATTTAGATGCTGTGCACAAGATCTCGGCTATGGCAAAACCTGGGGTATTGGCAGACTTTAGAGGAGAATATGGGAGGATTCTGAGTTTCGCCCGAGACGTTACCAACTATGAGTTCAGGGCTCTGCACACCCTGGCATAGTTCTATGACCCTCACCTGCGGTGTTTTCTGTTTGCGGATTATCTTTTAGCTCCGACATTGGAAGAGTGTGCTCTCATTCTGGATGTTTCTGTCAAAGAAGAAGTTCCCTTCTATCCTTCAAAGGAGTTTCCCGATCTGGAAAAGGTTGCTGCTGTGTTACGCTTGGATCAGTCTTTGCTGAAGAAGAATGTTGCGAGTAAAGGAGGTTATAGAGGCTTTCACACGAAGTTTTTGATCGAGCAGGCTGCTATTTGTGCTAAGGCTAAGTGTTGGTCTATGTTCAATGCAATTCTGGCTATTTGTGTTTATGGAACAACATTGTTCCCTAATGTGAAGGATTTTATAGACGTGCACGCTGTCCGGATATTCACCACGAAGAATCCGGTACCTACCTTGCTTGGGGATCTGTATTATTCGATGCACTATAAGAATGAGAAAAGGAGAGGAAGACCTCTTTACTTTTGTGCTCCAGTTCTCTACAAGTGGTTTGCCGATCTCCTTCCCAAATCTGGGGCATTCGAAGACACCAAAGAAACATTGGATTGGTCGAGGAGATTGATGGGATTAAGGGCTGACAACTTGATTTGCATTAATCGTGATTTGCTGGGCCAAGAAGTTTTGGTTAGCTGTGGAGGTTACCCAAACGTACCATTAATAGGAAGAAAAGGGGGAATTAACTATAACCCTATTCTTGCTATTAGGCAATTTGGGTATGCTTTGAAGGAGCCGCCAAAGGACCAAGATGTTCAAGAGTCTCTATATGTGAGTGGAGAAGCCAATCTGGAAGTGTTAAAAGAAGCTGCAAATACTTGGGGAGATCGTCACAAGAAGGGAAAGACTTCTTTTGGAAAGTGTAACAACAAAGCCTTCCCTGCATACGAGGACTGGATTCAGAGGAGAGTAGAGAGTGTACTTTTACCGTTCTGTAGAGAACCTCCATCTTACCCCCTGCTGATTGAATCTCCGACCACAATTGAGATAGAGAAGTATAACAAACTGCGGGCTGAAAAGGAGAAGCTTCGAGAGGAGAACGGTGAGCTACAAAGAGAGATTTACCAGTTGAAACATGACCGAAGTGAAGTTGTTCATGTCGCTAAATTGAAGACAGAATTGCTCACTAAGAAAGAAAAAGAGCTAGCTGAAGAGGTCATAGCCAGACAAAAGGTAGGACAAGCTCTGAAAGGTGTTAGCAGGATTCTCAAATCCAAGAAGGAAGATCTAGCCAAAGCTTGGTCAATGATTCACAAGTTCAACGCTTACCGAGATACTGCAATAACAGCCAACAAGCAGAAAGAAGATCAACTCCTGGATCAGATCGAGAATTTGAAGACGAAGCTCAATAAGAAAGACGAGGAGATCTTATCAGGGACGTTCCAGAGACACGCAGTTGAGGAGCGACTGAATGAGTCCATAGCAACCATAGCATAGCTGAAGATACGAGCTGAGGTGAAGAGGCCTAGGAGTGAAGGCTCTAGATCAGGCAGTGGGTGACACTTTGTAGTTTGTTTTTCTTTGTATCTCAGGTCACCACCAGAATTGTTGGCTGGGATCTGTGCTTCTTTTGTTTTCAGACTTATTGTTGTTATTTTGGGTTGTAATCTCTGACGGTGATTTTTCTCTGATTTATATATGAGCAGCAGTTTCATCCTATCTCGTCTTTAAACTGGAATCAAGGGGTGGATCGCCCTGCAAATATTCAAACATGTTCATTTGCATTTGCATAATCATAATCATCTCTTTTGCATAGCTGGTGTTCACTTCGAGATTTTCTAACCTTTATTTGGTTGTAGGCAGGATTGATAACCAGCTATTCACCAGTATTCTACTAGATCAAATCAGAAGAGAATTATGGAGAAGATGCAAGCTGATATGGCTGCCATGCAGGCCCGTATAGACCAATTCATGGAGCTGATGCAGGGTGTTGCCCAAGGGCAAGAGCAGTTGAGGAGTTTGGTCCAACCCTTAGTGGCGAGGGTGGATGAAGACGGGGTTCTTCATGGCGGAGTTCATAATGGTGTTGCTGGTAACGGTGCTCAGGGAGGCCCTGTGGGCGTGGAGATCCTTATTCCTGGTGTTGTGATCCCTCCGGGCGGAGGAGAGCAGCTTGTGATTCCTTCTATTGTGGGATGAGGAAGTGTTTGTGCTGTTCATGGTCGTCGTTTCGAAGACCAACAAGATGAAGTTTTCTCTCTGCCAGGCGGGGATGCTGGTCCTCAGGCTGACAATGATCAAAGGTTCAAACTCATTGAAGAACAACTAAGGGGAGTGGTGAATCAGAATTCTGTAGGAATGGATCTGGAGGATTTGGGGCTGGTTCCCGGCGTTGTAATTCTGCACAAATTTTAGGTGCCCACTTTTGCGAAATACAATGGTACCACCTGTCCCAAGACGCATGTCAGGGCATACGCGAGGAAGATGGCCGCGTATTCTAAAGATGAGAAATTGCTGATGCATTTTTTCTAGGACAGCCTGTCTGGGGCATCCTTAGAATGGTATATGCAATTAGAGAGATGCCATGTCCGTAATTGGAGAGAGTTGGTTGAGGCCTTCATCAAGCACAACCAATATAACACTGATATGGCTCCCAACAGGACCCAGTTACAGAATATGTCTCAGATGAATAATGAAAGCTTCAAAGAATATGCACAGAGATGGCGTGAACTAGCGGCAAGGGTGCAGCCACCCATGTTGGAAAAGGAAATGCTGAATTTGTTTATGGATACTTTGTCGGGACGTTATTATGAGAAGCTTTTACCGTGTGCTTCAGGCAGGTTTGCTGATTTGATCATGGTCGGGGAAATGTTAGAGAGTGAAATCAAAGCTGGGAAGGTAGCAGGTAGTGATGGGTCATCTTCTGGTCAGTGGAAGAAACCTTATGCTAATTATAAGAAAAAGGAGGAAACCAATTCTGTGTCGTCTCACCGAGGTAAAGGAAAGCAGCATCAGAGTTATAACCAGCAGGTAGCTTCAGTGACAATTCCCGCAGCGCTTCCATCTCAGCAGCAGCAAAATCAGGATCCTCGTCAGTATCAGCCAAGGCCTAAGCAGAACCGACATTTCGATACTCCACCTCTACTTTATTCACAGTTGTTTCAACATTTTCTACAGTTGCAGTTGATCCAGAAAAGGACTCTAGCTCCTCCTACCGATAATCCACCTCCGGGTTATAATCCTAATGCCCACTGTGACTTTCATTCTGAGGCACTCGGACACTATATTGAAGACTGCAAAGCTTTTAAGCACGCAGTCCAAGACTTAGTGGATTCAAAGGCCATTAACTTTTCAAATGATGGGCCAAATGTCATCCAGAACCCAATACCAAACCATGGTGGGCCAAGGGTTAACGTTGTGTTAAAGGAGGATGAATCTTTGAATTTGGTTACGGATGTTAATGAATTAAGGACTCCTTTGATGGTGGTAAAAGAGAGGTTATTGAGGGGTAGGGTGTCCCCCGGATGTGATGATAATTGTTCAGACTGTATGTCGCAGGTGAATGGGTGTGATTTGTTGAAGTCAGGAATTCAAAAGCTGATAGATGAAGGTCGATTGTAGTTTGACCGATGTGACCAACGGAAAGAGGTTGTTAGCAGGAAAAGTGAGGTTGCTACCATTACTATCCCTTTCAAAACGGTCACTATTTCAGGGTCGGTAAGACCAGCACCGGTTATTATTACAGCTCCCGGACCCGTGCCATATGAGAGTACCAAGGCCATTCCTTGGAACTATGGAGCCGAAGTGTTTGTCAACGGACAAAAACAAGAGCTGGTGGGAACTTCTGTAGTGAACTCTCGTGTTGAAAACAATAATGAGGAAGCAGGGGCAATCACGAGAAGTGGTAGGGTTTTATCCCTTCTAATGATTAAGTTGGTAGTTCTAGACAAGACAAAGGGAAGCAGGTTGTAGGTAATTCTGTGCAAGCACCAGTAGTGAATGACTCAACGGCAGGGCCGATTGATAATTCTTTCTCTGAGAATGTAGAAGAATTTATGAGATTAATCAGGAAGAGCGATTACAAGATTGTTGATCAGTTGCATCAGACTCCGTCCAAGATCTCTATCTTGTCCCTGTTATTGTGTTTCGAGGCGCACCGAAATGCATTGCTGAAAGTACTGAATACTGCTTACGTACCCCAAGAGATCTCTGTTAATCAGTTTGAGGGGGTAGTGGCCCATGTCAATGCAGGCAATGGTCTGGGTTTTACTGATGTTGATTTGACTCCAGCTGGGAGAAACCATAACAATGCCTTGCATATTTCTGTTGAATGTCGTGGATCGTTGATGTCTCATGTACTTGTGGATACTGGGTCCTCTTTGAATGTTCTGCCTAAAAAAGCCTTGATGAAGCTGGACACCCGAGGGTTGATATGCACACCTAGTGATTTGGTGGTGCGCGCTTTCGACGGCTCGAAGAGGTCTGTTTTCGGTGAGATTGTGCTACCAATTAAGGTTGGGCCAGAAGTTTTCGATGCTACCTTCTATATCATGGACATCCAACCTGCCTACAGCTGTCTGCTGGGTCGTCCATGGATTCACAGTGCTGGGGCTGTGACATCTACATTGCATCCGAAGTTAAAGTATATGGTAGACGGGCATGTGGTGACGGTTTGTGGAGAAGAGGATATGATGATAAGCCAGCTATCTACTTTCAAGTATGTGGAGGTAGATGGTGAAATACACGAAACTCTATGTCAGGGTTTCAAAGCAGTGAAGATCACTGAGAAGCCTCTCAAGGAAGGCAGCCAGTCGGAAGTTGTTCAGCCTACAGTAGTACATCAGCCGGAGATTTCAATGTCTTCCTTCAAAGATGCTCGGGCTGTGGTTGAAGTCGGCGGTTCACAAAGGTGGGGTCAGGTTATTGATATCCAGGAAAAGCGAGATACTCATGGAATGGGTTAAAAGCCACCCAGGTGTCCTGAAGAGCCTCCTAAGTTCTATGGCCCAGTCCGTTTCACCAGTGCTGGTGTTTTCTTCGACAGAGTTAATGCGACTGAGGAGGATGGGGATAGTGATTGTGATATGGATAGTTGGATCCGCCCGTGTGTCCCAGGTTAGAGCCTTCGCAACTGGTCGTCGGAGAGACTTATTCAAGTGACTGGACCAGAGTAATTGCTTCTGTTTGTTATCTCTGTTAATCCTACGTTCTGCCCAATACGTAGTGATTCTTGTTTGTAGGGCTTGAATGTTTTTTTATGCTTTTCTTTATCATTAATAAAGGATGTTTTCGCATTCAAATGTTTAGATCCCTGTTTTTCTGTTTTTGTTTTTGCATTAAAATCACATCGAAATGGCAATGTGTTTTTGTTTGATGCATCCATATTAAACATATATCATCAATCATGCAGGTTTTCTTGTTCAGATTCCACCCCTCATGATTCAGCTATGGCCCAATACGACTTCGATAATCCCATATATCGGGCTGAAGAGGGGACTGATGAAGACTGCGCCTTACCAGAGGAATTAGCCAGGTTGTTAAAACAAGAGGAAAAGGTCATTCTGCCTCATCAGGAGATTGATTGAAATGCTCTAAGAGTATATGGATATCTTCGCCTGGTCTTACCAAGACATGCCTGGGCTCGACACTGACATCATGGTACACCGGCTACCGCTCAAAGAAGGATGTGCTCTGGTCAAACAGAAACTGAGAAGGACGAAACCGGAAATGGCCGTCAAGATTAAAGAAGAGGTTCAGAAACATTTGGATGCTGGTTTTCTTGTTGTAACGAATTATCCTCCATGGGTTGCTAATATTGTACCTGTACCTAAAAAGGACGGAAAGGTCAGGATGTGCGTTGATTACAGAGATCTGAATAGAGCAAGCCTGAAAGACGACTTCCCGCTTCCTCACTGTAATACCCCAAATTTTGACCACTTACATTTCCCATCATTGTGAAAATCATCATCACAATATGGATGAACCATCATGCTTCATTAGCCTCCCCAAAGATGGGTGAGCATCCACTACAATCAAAATTAGGGTTTCAAGCCCTCTCTGAGTGCTTAGACAAAGGATCAATCAAGAAATGACATGATCTTCAACTTGTCTAATCTCTTAAACATCCACAATGGATCAAAAAGGACTCCCACTTCAAGGATTAAGCACAAGGCTGCTCCCTTCTAGGTGGATCAAGTCTCAAGATCGACAGTGTCACCAAATTAGGGTTTTGGTCGACCAGAGTCTCCAGATGGAAATTTTCATCTGGGCACAAGGCAATGATCCAAAACATAACCTAATATGCTTCATGGAACCTCATGAACCCATGCATCAAGTCAATTTTGCCTCAGGGGATGCATTCATCAAAAATCAGGAATTAGGGTTTCTTGACCTAATTCACCCCTAAGGTGACTTTTGGGACAAACCATGAGCCAAGACCTCAAGACATGATTTGAGGGTCTCTAATATACCATATTGATCCATTTGGAACAATGGATTGATCTAGGAAGCTTGAGCAACAAGTCTCATTTTCATCTGCACCACAATTAGGGTTTTAAGGGAAAAGTCAACTGTAACTTTGACTTTTGACCAAGACATGCTCCCAAACCCTAATACATGATTGAATATACCCTATTACACCCATGGAACATGTCCATCAAGTTTGATTTAGGTCAAGGACATGATTTCCTGAAGAATTGCACAGTTTGGAATTCATTTGATAAAAAGTCAACTGTGCACAAAAGTCAACTTTGACTTTTTGAGATTTTTCACCAAAATGGATTTTTAACCCTAAAATGATGTTAATGTATGATTTGAATCATCATTCATCAAGAAAAACCAAGAAAAGTGAGATAACTTGTAAAAGGGGTAACCATAAAACTTAGAAATTTTTCTAAGTTAAAAATAAAGTGGCAAAGGTACCAACTTTGGAGGACCATAACTCCTAAACCACAAGGCCATTTTTTCTCATCCAAAGATGGATTTGTAGCCCTCATTATCACCTACAAAAACTTCAACTACAAGTCATTCCAATTCATTAAGGATTTTGAGTTATGGAGTGATCAAAGTGGCTGAAAAGTGAAAATGTCACTTTTTCCAACACTTAGTGAAATTTTCACTAAGTCAGATTTTGCTTCACTTTTTGCCAAATGTAGGGGGATTTTTCACTTGGAATCAAAAGAGATCAAAACCAAACTTGTTCAAACAGTTGTTGTATCATGTAAGAGCTTTCCAAAATGGCCAAGAACATTGCCAAATTCAACCTACACCATGAGATACAACATTGCCAAGTTGCCTTGCTGAAATCTGTCAAAGGCAAGGCAGAATTTGTAACTTTGCTCGATTTGCCAAAATCAGCCAATTTCAATTGCTCCAATCCACTTGGACACCTCAGAGGATTGAATCCAAAGGGGACAATCACTGAGCCAAGCCTCCAAGGTCCAAGGAACAAAGAATAGCATGTTGAACCTAGAGTTGCCAAAATAGGGACAAGACTTTAAATTTGGAATGAGGCATTCAATGGAACCATCAAGGTGGCATGGACTGAGCCATTCTCATCTGAAATCAGTCAAGACTTATCCAAGACCAAGGGGACCAAAGCTCTGTGCCCTAACCTCTAGTCAATGGCTAGAGGAGACTTGGATTCTCATTGGACAACATTGGCCAAACCTACTTACCAACTGCCATGCACTATTCCTTGCAAAACAAACTTGCTCTACTATAAATAGAGCTCAATTGTGGTCAGTTAAGTACACCAAAGCCATCTAACAGATGCTTTCCTTAAAATCTCTTTCTCTTGGCAAAAATGCCTTTCTTAGCAAGGTAGCTATCGGGTTTTGAGTTTGAGAGCAATTCTGCACAAACCAATCACTCACACACCTCACATACATCACATATGAGCTGATCAAACACTCACATAACTTCTGAAACATCAATTTCATGAAATCACCAGCTGGTTGCTCAAATTTTCAAACAAGGTGCAGCTGAGATGCCATAAACTGATCCAGTCCATTTCAATTTAATCCAAGTGTTCAAACACACTCCATATGGTGTAGGGAAGCTGTCCAGATCATCACAACTTGTCTGTAAGACCTCCAACTCAAAATCACATCTGAACTTGCTGTCACGGCTTGGAGGTAAGCACATACTTGGTCATCTCTCAATCTATGCATATTTCCTCGCACAATAATTTGGCCATATGTTCATAATCATGCATGGAATGTTTTCCCTCAATTAATTGCATTATTTGAATCGTGTATCAAAAATCCTAGCCTTCATGCAGAAATTAGGGTTCTTGAGGTTTCTTCGTGATTTCTTGTTGTATGTTTAATTTAAATGAAATTAAAGTACATAGACATGATCGTGAGGTTGAGACGAGCATAATGATATGTGGATTGCATGATATGATTACGTATTCATGGAGATTGGATAGAAAACGCAAATCTGAGAAACCAAGAACACGCGCGTGTTCTTCAGCCTGTTCTTGGCGCCATTTTTCAAATTTAAATATTTGAATTTTGTGATTTTGTTTAATTGATTCAAAAATTAATTTCTCTCTGAGTTTTAATGATTTTGAGTTGATTCTTTTTTTAATAATTCACAAAAATGTTAAAATATTTTATTTTATCAAAAAATCCCAAAAATATTATTTATTTCATATAATTGATATTTTTGTAAAGAATTAATATTTTGATTGTTTTTGGCATTTTAAATATTTTTTCTACATTGATTTTGCAACTTTTAATGCTTTCTAATTATTTTGTAGGTCAATACTTAATTTTTGAAGCATTAATCCAAGATCACAATTTGTTTTCCATGTGTTAAACAATTTTTGATCATTTTAATTGAATTTTTATTCAATTAAATACATTTTGAAAACAAATTAGAGTTTTGGATTAATTCAACCCTCATAAATCATTTTCAAAACACTTTGGCCCTCTATTAGAGTGTAAGACCCAATCCTTTTTTTTGACCAAATCATCTTTGGGCCTCACTTATTGTATAAGTCCGATACCGTCAAAAAACAAACGGCGCAATCGTCGCCTTTTCAAAAATCATCTGGGCCTACCCTCGAGTAGTAAGACCCATTTATTTTTCTTCAAAACTTTTTGGGCCTCTTGAGAGAGTGTAAGACCCATCCCCCCTTGTGCAAAAACTTTTTGGGCCTCACTCATTGTATAAGTCCCTCTGTACAAGTAAACGGCGCAATCGTCGCCCGTTTAAAAATAAAACTCATCTGGCCCTCTCCTTGAGCTATAAGACCCATTCAAAACACTTTGGGCCTCTATTAGAGTGTAAGACCCAATCCCCCTTTTAACCAAAACATTTTGGGCCTCACTTATTGTATAAGTCGCTCTGCGTTAAAAGAAAACCTCGGCGCGATCGCCATTTTAAACGGAAAAAACATTTGGGCCTACCCTCGTGTTATAAGCCCCACTCTTTTTCTTTAAACCTTTTTGGGCCTCTTGAGAGAGTGTAAGACCCATCCCTTTGTACAGAAAACATTTTTGGGCCCCAGTCACTTGTATAAGTCCCTCTGTACAAATTCAAACAGTGCGCTCACTGATAAAACCCTGGGCCTCTCCTTGAGCTGTAAGCCCCAGATCTTTCTTTTTCAAAGCACTTTCTCCTTTGATTTTGAATATACTGTTGTTTTTAATCTTTCTTTGTTGAACAACTAACCAAACAGCATGGAAGCACTACAACCGAGTAAGTGGTTATCGCTTTCATTTACTGCTTTCATATTATAACTGTATTGTGGGGCTGCTCACTATAAGTCTCCTTTCATAAACTCATATCTACTGTGTAATAATAGTATAGATATTTTGAGTTTCCCCGGCAACTACGTCTAGAACTAGGTGACGCCGTTTCACTTATTCGTAGAAATAGACGCCTAGATCCCCAATAGGAGCACCAGATACAGTCTTCTCTTCGGCTGTCCTCCTTAGGAATCGTCAAGAAGCTCTACTCCCCAAGATGAATGTATTCTCCGTGAATGGCATCTTTGAGTTTCTTCCCAATTCTCGAACTTTCCTGACTTGATCTATTCCTTGTGGATAGCTTTCCTTGAATGTCTCGGGGTTTGGGTACCCACTACGGTCATAATCTTGGACCTTAATTAAGGAACCCTCTTTAAAAGCTAAAAGTCGCTGGATAGTAAACCTCGCACGTTTACCAGTGGTTTTCATCTTTAAAAGAGTTATCTCTCCTAATGGAAAGGAGATGATAGACCCACGGGCTTCTTAAAAGCATCGGCCTCCTCTTGGGCATTATTCAAGGACCCTACGGCTTCTTAGAAGTATTCACAGCCTCCTCTTAGGCTTCGTATAATGATCTCTTCCTTCGGGAATGATAGCCTCCTCTTGGGCTTCGTACAAGGGCCCGTCGGCTTCTTAAAAGTTTCCAGCCTCCTCTTGGGCTTCGTACAAATTGTCCCGACGACCTCCTAGAGGTATAGGAACAAAACCTAGTCATCCTCATAGAACAGTCCTTTCATAGAGTCTATTACTGTTTCTCGAAGCATAGTGCAAAAGAAAAAAACTCTAGACACGGACAGTCTAACTTCCTTGAGTCTCAAAGACATTCTCAAGCACCCTTCGTTAAATAGGAAGGAAACCCGCAGACTCGGATAGTCTCGATACCCTTTGGATTTCCCGTTTCCTCAAAGAGAAGGAAATATCCCTGATCCTCAAATTAAATCCCTGTGTACAGTGTTACTCATATAAGAACTGATTTTCTCTTTTAAATCAGTATATTGGATCTGTCACTCAACTGAAACAGTTACAATAGCCTCCATCTCGGGCTTCGTACGAGATACCAAAATTCTCCCCAGTGGAGTCAAAATAACCTTTTCACCTCTCTCTCGGGCTTTGTACGAGATACAAAAACACTCTCTTACTGAGTATAAAAGATTCTCCAACTGAGTCAACTCTTTGCTAGCCTCCTCTTAGGCTTTGTATAACGATATGCCCCACTGGGTCAAAAACTTTTAGCCTCTCTCTCGGGCTTTGTACGAGACACAAAATAGCCTCCTCTTAGGCTTTGTATAATGATTTTCCTAGCGGAAATTAGCCTCCTCTTAGGCTTTGTATAAGAAAACCACTGGTTGGTCTAATCAACCTTTTAGAATCAAAGCTGTGCCTCGTTCGCAGTACACAAACATCAACAACTCCTTTCCCTTCATCTAATCGCTGTAAGCGGCAAGCCTCTGGATCAGCTACATCCATGCCCCTGTCCCTCTTTTAGCATGAGAAATTCCTAAGGAAAGATGGCATTGCTCTACATTGAGTTAAAGTCTTCTCCTTCAGGTTAAAACCCTTTCTTCAGAAATTATGGCATTGCTCGGATCCGCGTATCCCAGTTAAAGTAATTCTCCTTCTCCCCTCTTTAGACATGACAAATTCTCTAAAGCCGAGGTCTTTTAGCTTCACGTCTTGGGCTTTGAACAAGACACAAATAGACCTTTCAGCTTCACATCTTGGGCTTTGAACAAGATACAAACAACCTTTTCGCTTCACGTCTTGGGCTTTGAACAAGACACCAAAAACAACCATTTCCTCCCATAGAATAGGAGGAACTACGAACGCTCTGATTTCCCTGTTTCGGTAAACGGGAATACGTAGGCATAAGATCGAAAGAAAAGATCTTAGCGAGTGCAATCAACAAAAAACCCAAATCCCATATCTTCGTCAATCAAAAGCAGTAATTCAAAAACATCAGTCCTAACATCCTAATCCTTATTCCCCGCCAGATACCTTCTGCCCAGGTAAAAAGAAAGAGAACAGTATTGGCGAAAATACAAATAACCAGTACAAAGGCCCCCCCACATTGATAGCATCCGTAACCTAACAGACCGCTGTTTAAACTCAGTATGCAAGCAGGGTTAATTGGAGACATCTATTTCCCTTCCTTATTCAGCTCACAATAGGATAAAAAATGAATCGACCTGTAGTTTAAAGCTCAAACCGCAGAGAGCGACCAGCGCTTAAGAACCGCGTCCAAAATCGCTCGCTACAGAAAAGTGGCGCCCACCGTGGGGCCATTCACTGACTTTCTTAAAATTTAAGGTGAAAACCTTGGACGAATCTTTTTCATGGCGGTGGCCGCCACAGAAAAGTGGCGCCCACCGTGGGGCCCTTGTTTTTCTTTCTGTCTGTTTTCCTTGTAAAGTGGCGACTCTGCTGGGGAGTCTCCTTTTCTGCCTTAGGGCATCATCCCCATTTTCCACGGAAAATGGGAACTCTGCTGAGGAGAAAGATTGACCTATGCTGGTCCATCTCTTAGGCAGGGAACCACAGATTGGGGCTTCCGCCGGGGAACCCATTTCTGTCAGGAACTTAAGAATCGTAGCTTTATAAGTCTAGGATGATTAGGACAAATATATATACTGTTTTTCCTAATTGCTATACGTGTTTATTTTTCTGCTACTGGGAATGTGTGTGATGCCGCATGTGGTGAGATTGAGTATACACTTAAGAAAAGCCAACCTTTTTCGTAGTGCGGAAGCTATCGAAAATAGTTGTTACGCGATACTACCCTCATTTGAGGCTGGTGATCTATTCTCGGTGAATGGCACTTACTCTAAGATTGCACACAACTCGTTTGCGATCCGCTTGTTGTTTTGCTTTCCTGGGAGGAGCTGATGATAATGAGTACAGGTACAAAAATCACCCTAGTATAAACCTTTGGGGATGGGTAGAGCCTTGACTTCATGACAACGACCCTTTGACCCCATGTTTTTTCTATGTTTTTGTGTGCTGCATTCATGCATTCATTTAATAAAATATTAAAACATTCAAAAAATTTCTCTTCTAGTCTCTCTGTTTTTCAAATTAAACTAAGACTGTATTGCAAATATCAGAGAAAAAGATTGCATTAATGGATTTCGGTAGAAGGAGAACTCACCAGTATACCTTCAAGGTTCCAAAACTAGGGGATTTGAGAAAGTTAGCGAGGATGATCGTTAACCCAGAGGCTTTCAGAGCCAAGCACGGTGGTTTGCTACCACTGTTAAGAGTCCATGTGATTGAGGGGATCATGGACGCGCTCATTCAATTCTACGATCCGGTTTATCATTGTTTCACATTCCCGGATTACCAGCTATCACCAACGCTGGAGGAGTATTCTCATCTGACTGATTTACATATCACTGATCGAGCTCCATTTTCTGGACTGGAAGAAATTCCAAAGAATCAGACTATTGCAATAGCAATTCATTTGGACGAGTCTGAGGTCCGGACTCACATGACCACTAAGGGTGGCACCCAAGGTTTGCCAGCCCAGTTCCTGACCAAGAAAGCTCTGTACTTTGTTAGTATAAGGAATATGACTGCTTTTGAAAGCATCTTTGTCTTGCTCACCTACGGATTATTTTTGTTTCCCAACATCAATAACTTCGTCGATATCAACGCTATTAAGGTTTTTCTCATTGGAAACCCTGTGCCGATTTTGCTCGCAGATGCGTATCATTCTGTACACTTAGGAAATTTGTACAGCGGAGGGGAGATCACATGCTGTGTACCTTTGCTTTACAAATGGTTTATCTCTCACTTGCCCAAGTCTGCCGCTTTTTGGGATTGCAAGAATGTCTTACGTTGGTCGCAGAAGATCATGTCTCTCACCAACTCTGATATAGATTGGTGTAATAGGATTTATGAGGGAATCAGAATCATTGACCGTTGTGGAAACTTCCCCAGCGTACCCCTCATAGGAACTAAAGGAGGAATCAACTATCATCCGATATTAGTTCTTCGTCAATTTGGATACCCGATGAGACACATCCCACTGGGTGTTCATCTGAAAGGTCTTTTCTTCGAAGAAGGAGAAAGTGACAGAGCACTAAAGAGGGAAATAGTGAAAGCTTGGAAACAGGTTCATGAGAAAGGACGAGAGTCTCTGGGAAAATCGGACTGTGTCTCGATGGAGCCTTATCTCCATTGGGTACAAACCAGAGCTCTCAAGCTAAAGATGCCTTATCCTCGTTACGGAATTCTTCCGCCGAGGGAAATTGTCATGTACTTCATGACGGAAACTGAAAGGCTTCAGGTTACTCTCAACAAAGTTCAAAAGGAAAGAAGATCTTGGAAGAACAAGTACCGCACCCTCGACGTAGAGTGTATCCAAATACAGCAATTACTGAAAGAGAAAGATGCTCTGATTGAAATTTTGGAGCAGCATGCTGTAGAGAATCAAGATGACCAAAGGAATTTGCTTGCTCCTTTCACCTGGCAAAGGAATGACAATCCGACAACGGCCCAAGCGCCCCGGTCAAAGAAGAGGACTCGGGACCCATTAGTTTAGGTTTTTGTTTCTGCACTTTGTAATCTACTGTATTTCCATTTCTGTAATCCTTTGGAATTCAATAAAAAGGGGTTTCCCCACTGTTTGATATTTGCAATCTAATTGTCGAAGTTTATTTTGATTAAACCAAAAAACAACAATTAATATAATCATTGCATTCATCATTCTCACATCGCGTATTCTTCTTCCCTACGAATCTCACGTTTGTGTCTCGATTCTAGAGTCAAACTGTCTCATTCGTATAATACTCGGGCCAATCGTCAGAAAAAGATGGATGATCTTGAGGAAGAAAACAGAGAGTTGAAAGAAGAGATCGACGCTCTGAGAGAGGATATGAGAAAGCTTCGTAACGACATGCAAGCCATGGCAGAAGCTCAGCTACAAAGAACTGTGATCTCAGAGATCACCTCAACGCCCATCATAGAAAAGTATGATCCTAGCTATCAGATGCCGAAAGATCGTCCTTGGGGCATGCCTGTTAACTATATCTCGGAAGAATATGTTCCGCCGATCACTGAAGATCAGGGAATCGCAACAGAAGCCGCTGGGCCTGAAGGTTACAAACTTCGGGAAAGCGAAGATGCCAGGGGCATACTGAAGACTCCTGAAGGTTACAAACTTCGGGAGGCACCAAGACTTACTGCCGTAGTCACGGTAGCACCCCCTGTGGTGCACACTGTCCCGGAAGGAAAGATTCCACGGACACCTTCTGATAAGAAGGAAACTATGTTTGACAGAATGGATGAATTCCAGGAGCAGTTCCTGGAAATGCAGAAGGAGCTGCAAGCCATTCGCGGTCAGGATCTATTTGGAAAGGACGCCGCAGACCTCTGCTTGGTCCCAAATGTGAAAGTCTTGCACAAGTTCCAAGTGCCCGACTTTGAAAAATACAAGGGTAACTCTTGCCCTCAGAGCCATCTGGTGATGTACGCTCGGCGGATGTCAGCTCAGACGGAGAATCAGGACCTGCTGATTCACTACTTCCAGGATAGTTTAACCGGTGCCGCACTCAAATGGTACATGGGTTTAAACCGTACTACGATCAGTACATTCAGAGATCTTGGTGCTGCCTTCGTCCAACAATACAAGTACAATTTGGACATGGCACCCGACAGAGATCAACTCAGATCAATGTCGCAAAAGGACAAGGAAACCTTTAAGGAGTATGCTCAAAGGTGGCGTGAAATTGCCGCTCAAATTTGTCCACCTCTTGAGGAAAAAGAGATGACAAAGATCTTCTTAAAGACCTTAAGCTCATTTTACTATGACCGAATGGTTGCCAGTGCGCCCAGTGATTTCACCGAAATGGTCGGCATGGGTGTACGTCTTGAGGAAGCCGTCCGAGAAGGACGTTTGGTAAAAGACACTGGATCAACGAGCGGTACTAAAAAATACGGTAGTGCTCTCCCTAAGAAAAAAGAGCAAGATATTGGGAATATCTCTCTCGGAAAGCAAAGGCAACGTTATCAGCCAGTAGCAGCTGTTACTCCTGCTATCGGCCCCGTGCCTGTTCCTATGTATCAACCTCAGATTGCGCAGAGCCAACCTGAACAACAAAGGACACAATAGCCTCTTCAGCAGGCTCGTCCCCCATATAACAACAACCGTACAACACGGCCACCAAGATTTGATCCTATACCTGTAACGTACGCAGAACTGTTTCCGTTACTGCTAGCCAAGGGGCACATTCAGACTAAGTTTCCCCTTTCAGTTCTGGAAAATCCGCCTTTCTGGTTTAAGGTGGATCAAACATGCCCTTATCATCAAGGAGGTTCAGGGCATAACATTGAGACTTGTCTCAATTTCAAATCCGACGTGCAAAAGCTTGTTAGGAGCGGGCTCTTATCTTTCAAAGATACGAATCCTAATGTTCTTACGAACCCGCTGCCTCAACATGAGAAGGCTGCAGTCAATCTGATTGAGAAAGAGACTAACAATGTCTATCAAATTCACGATGTACTCTTATTGGGGACCAATCTGGTCAAGATGCATTGTAGACATAGTGGATATGGCCATGTGCCACCTCATAATTATCACCAGTGTGATATCTGCTCTAAAGACAACCAGGGGTGTTCTGTAGTGCAAGCAGCTCTACAGGAACAAATGGATCTTGGATGGACCCAAGAGCACCGAGTTCGTGGAGTTAACATGGTTTACACGAATTCCAACGTCATTCAAAACCACGACATCCGTGCGATGAATGTCAACTTGGTGGCGATGCACTCAAGGCAAAGCCAGTATCATAATCTGCCGCGGCACGATTACAGTTCCTGTCTGATTTGCTCGGTAAACAAACAGGGATGCTCTTTCATACAAGAGGCCCTCCAGCGTCAGATGGATCTTGAATGGATCCAAGACTACCATGATAGGAACTCCTATCAAATTAACATGGTTCAGATCTTTGACATCCGCGTGATGAATACCAATCTGGTAGAGTTACATGCTGAGCAGGTCCGACTCGGATTCTTAATATCACATGATTACCAAAGCTGTAAAGCAGGTTACGAAAATGATCGAGGTTGTACCCTTGTCCAGGAGGCACTTCAGCACTTGTTAAATCACTGGTGGATGCCAATCTATATGGACGAAGATACTCAGCAGATTAGTATCAATAACAGGAATCCTACTCGTCGTCAAAGTCAGGATGTCCGATTAATGGAAGGTAACCTAGTGAGGTTACATTGTATTCAAAGTGGACGTGGCCAGGTGCCACCACACAACTATGACAGTTGTAGCGTCTGTTCGGAAAGTAACCAAGGGTGTTACCTTGTGAGAGCAGCTCTTCAGGGTCAGGTCGATCATGGAGAAATTCGTCCATATCCAGGTTCAGGACCCATCATTTGGTCGCCGAACTACCTTGCCGATCAAGTTGAGGATGTTGTCACGATCTCTGGTCATCACCAGATCAGGGATGTTTTTGCCATCGTCCCTCTACTTGACGAATCTAGAGTTCCTAACCGGGAACGGATCGAGGTTACTTATGACGGTCAGAAAAATCAGAAGGTTCCCATAGTCATCTATCTACCGGGGCCACTACCGTATGAATCAGCTAAGGCAATCCCTTACAAATACGGTGCAACAATATCGAGAATGGAAAGGAAATTCCATTACCCTCCGTCGTGAATATTGCAGACATCAGTCGTGTAACACGGAGTGGTCGAATCTTCAACCGAGGGGTTGGAGAATCCAACAAAGAAAAGGAACTTCAGGCGGAAATTCCTGATCCACCAGTCAGTCAATCTGGTAATCCCGACTTTTCAAAAGACAAAGATGAGATGCTAAAGCTTATCCAAAGTAGTGAATATAACATTTTTGATCAACTGTTACAGACTCCTTCAAAGATCTCAGTATTATCACTGTTACTCAGTTCAGAAGCACACAGAGAGGCTCTACAGAAAGTCTTGGAGCAAGCCTTTGTGGAACAGGATGTAACAATCAGGCAATTCGATAGCATTGTCTCTAACATCACTTCCTGCAATAATTTGGGATTTAGTGATGAGGAATTACCTGAAGAGGGTCGTCGTCATAACATGGCGCTCAACATTATAATTAACTGCCAGGGCGATGCTTTAGCCAATGTACTGGTAGACACAGGGTCAGCCCTGAATGTTATGCCGAAGTCCACTTTGACGCAATTATCATTTAAGGGCCCTCCGATGAGAGTCAGCGAGGTCGTCGTCAAAGCATTCGACGGATCCAGAAAAATAATTATCGGCGAAGTTGATCTTCCCATAACTATTGGTCCTCACACTTTCCAAATCACTTTCCAGGTCATGGACATCCGGGCAACATACAGTTGTTTATTAGGAATACCTTGGATACATCAGGCTGGAGCAGTTACTTCAACCCTCCACCAAAAGCTAAAGTTCGTCAAGAACGATCAACTTGTCACGGTTTGTGGGGAACAAGCCTTGCTTGTGAGTAACCTATCATCATCTGCTTGTGTAGAACCCGAGGAGGTTATTGGAACTCAGTTCCAAGCACTATCGGTGAGCAAGAACGATCAATCTGAAGGAGGAACCTCGATTTCCTCATACAACGATGCTATCAAAGCGGTCGAGAGTACCGATACGACAGGATGGGGACAGCTTGTCATTCCCACTGACAATAAAACAAAGAAGGGTCTTGGTTTTTCTGCAACCTGTACCCAGACAGCCACCAACGATGAAAGTCGTCATCCCCTTCAAAACTTCTTCCACAGTGGAGGTTTTCTTCACCCAGTGTCTCAGACAGTTCATGCTATCAATGAGGAAGATCCCTCTGACACATATGAAGAATGGAAGTCCTACCTTAACAAGGACGGCTATATGTCTCAGGAAGAGGTGCCTATGCCTTTTTGCTTTCCTACAGAAAGTCCGAGATTTATACCAAGATCAGATGTCGAAATGATCTACGGAGATTGTGATCCGGAAGGATGCCGTGCTCCGCCAAATTCATTAGAGGAGGACACTCTGATGAAAGACAACTTTGGCCGCAATTACTATGGCCCGATGGATGGCCTGCCAATGTGGCAGCCTTACCCAGGAAACTTGGGGCAAGAAAGTCAGCCGAGTAATGAAACTCAGCTGAGCGTCATTAAACAGAATACCTGTGTCCCCACCATGTCATGGGATCAACACTCAGGTCATTCGGAAACTACTCAACATGAAGATGAATTTTCAACGTTTGCAGGACTTGAATTCATCAACTATGCTTTTCCCGAGGTCAACGTCATCGAGAGGGATGACTTCTCCAGTTCCAAAGAAGTTTGGGACACTCTGGGACAACCAAGTGGAAAATACGACTTTATGGTCAAGTACACTGCTCCCGAAAGCTGTCGTATCAGGCTCGAAGACATCCAGCCAACTGGATGGGGAGATACAGCTGAGAGCACAAATGCTATGCAAAATGCAACAGGGGAATCCTCCTACGACAATTCTGCCTGGGAGACAGATTCCAACGATCCTGCTCCACCAGAAATCAGCGTCATTTCTGAAGACAAATCAAGGAAGGTGCCTGACTTTGTGATTCACCGAGGAGTTCGCCACCAATGGGTTGCTGTCGAGGTTCTGAAGGTCGTTCATCAGTTAAAGTAATTGCCATCTTTAACCTTTCACCCTGCCCAGGTGAAACGGATGTTTTGATAGGGCTCGCTTTCTGTAAATTTCCCTCTTCGCTTTGCCCAAAGCGACAGAGTTTTGTTTTATAGGGCTGTAGTTTCAAGATTCGACTTGTTCATTAATAAAATAACGTCGTTCTGTAATTTCCGCATTAATTGCTGTTTTCTCTTTTTGCTTTTTCAGAAAATGGTAATCCTAAAAAAACATTCAATAATAAAAACAAGCAGTAAAATCAAAACACTGCACACACTTGCATTTTCTCTATCTCTTCTAAACACGAATCATCATGTCATGCAGATTGCTTGTTTTATACCCCGTTGAAACATACGATTCGATGCCTTCTTCCAACTTTGAGTTCCCGGTATTCGAGGCTGAAGAAGAAAATGACAACGAAATTCCAGAAGTGATCTCCCGACTACTCAGACAAGAGGAAAGGTCCATTGAACCTCACAAAGAGCCGTTGGAAACGGTAAACTTGGGTTCAGAAAAAGAGAGAAAAGAAATCAGGATCGGAGCACTGCTCAGTCCAACTGCCAGAGAGGGTTTGATAAAGCTTCTCAAAGAATTCCCCGATGTGTTCGCTTGGTCCTATCAGGATATGCCAGGGTTGGATACCAGCATCGTGGAACATCACTTACCGTTGAGATCGGAATGTCCGCCAGTAAAGCAAAGGTTGAGACGGACTCACCCGGACATGGCCATCAAAATCAAAGAGGAGGTACAGAAACAGATCGACGCGGGTTTCCTCGCTACATCTGAATATCCTCAATGGTTAGCCAACATCGTACCCGTTCCCAAAAAGGACGGAAGGGTCAGAATGTGTGTTGATTACAGAGATTTGAACAAGGCAAGTCCAAAGGACGACTTTCCTTTACCACACATTGACATGCTGGTTGACAGCACAGCAAGGTTCAAAGTATTCTCCTTCATGGATGGATTCTCGGGCTATAATCAGATCAAAATGGCGCCGAAAGACATGGAGAAAACTTCGTTCATTACCCCATGGGGTACCTTTTGTTACAAGGTAATGCCGTTCGGTTTGAAGAATGTCGGGGCAACCTATCAAAGGGCCATGACTACTCTGTTTCATGACATGATACACAAAGAAATCGAGGTATATGTCGATGATTTGATTGCAAAATCAAGAACAGAGGATGAGCACGTTGAACATCTGTCAAAATTGTTCGAACGTCTAAGAAAATTCAAGCTCCGCTTGAATCCCAACAAGTGCACCTTCGGTGTCCATTCAGGGAAACTACTAGGGTTCATCGTCAGCCAGAAAGGGATTGAGGTTGATCCTGACAAGGTCAAGGCCATTCAAGAAATGCCTTCTCCAAAAACTGAAAAACAAGTCAGAGGATTCCTGGGACGTTTGAACTACATCTCCAGATTCATATTCCTTATGACCGCCACTTGTGCGCCGATTTTCAAATTACTCAAAAAGAACCAGGATTGCGTTTGGTCAGAAGATTGCCAAACCGCCTTCGACAGTATCAAGGAATATCTGTTGAATCCTCCGATTCTATCACCTCCAGTGGAAGGAAGACCACTGATCATTTACCTCACAGTCCTAGAGGACTCGATGGGATGTGTACTTGGCCAACAAGACGAAACTAAATGGAAAGAGTCTGCCATTTACTATCTAAGCAAGAAATTCACCGACTACGTGGCTCGGTACACAATGCTTGAGAAAACTTGTTGCGCTTTGGCTTAGGCAGCCAAACTTCTTCGCCAGTACATGATTCGTCATACTACTTGGTTGGTCTCCGAAATGGATCCAATTAAGTACGTTTTCGAAAAACCTGCTCTCACGGGAAGGATTGCCCGTTGGCAGATGTTACTATCAGAATATGACATAGAGTACCACGCTCAGAAAGCCGTTAAGGGAAGTATTTTAGCCGATCATTTGGCTCATCAACCGATTGACAATCAAGAATCAATCGGGTTTGACTTCCCAGACGAAGATGTCATGTATCTAAAGATGAAAGATTGCGATGAACCGCTACCCAGTGAAGGGCCAGAACCAGGTTCCCAGTGGGAACTTATCTTTAACGGAGCAGTCAATCATTATGGAAATGGAATTGGGGCAATCATTGTTACCCCTCAGGGTTCCCACATTCCTTTCACTGCCAGACTTACGTTCAAATGTACGAACAACGAGGCCGAATACGAAGCTTGTATTATGGGTCTCGAAGAAGCAATTGATTTAAGGATCAAAAACTTGGACGTATACGGCGACTCAGCCCTGGTTATTAACCAGATAAAAGGAGATTGGAACACATACCAATCAGGATTGATTCCTTACAAAGACTATGCAAGAAGGTTGTTACCCTTCTTCAACAGAGTCGACTTTCATCACATCCCTCGTGATGAGAATCACATGGCTGACGCATTAGCCACTCTCTCTTCCATGATTAGTGTAGGTCGATGGAATGACATACCTAAGATTGACATCATGCGCCTTGAACGGCCCGCTTACATCTTCGCGATTGAAGCAGTCATAGACGACAGACCTTGGTATCACGATATCAAATGCTTCCTTCAGAAACAAGAGTACCCATCTGGGGCACTCAGAAAAGACAGGAAAACCCTCAGAAGATTGGCTGGAAACTTCTTCCTGGGCGGTGACACTCTTTATAAGAGAAATTTTGACATGGTCTTGCTCCGATACGTCGACAGACCAGAAGCAGACGTGCTCATGAAAGAAATTCATGAAGGATCCTTTGGCACTCATGCCAACGGACACACAATGGCGAGAAAAATTCTCAGGGCCGGGTATTATTGGTTGACCATGGAATCCGACTGCTACAAGTACATGAGGAGGTGTCACAAGTGTCAGATATACTCCGACAAAATTCATGTACCGCCATCACATCTCAAAGTTCTTTCTTCCCCGTGGCCTTTTTCTATATGGGGAATCGACATGATTGGTATGATTGAGCCCAAGGCTTCAAACGGACATCGGTTCATCCTGGTAGCCATTGATTATTTCACCAAGTGGGTCAAAGCAGCGTCATTCGCCAATGTAACCCGACAAGTGGTGGTCCGATTTATCAAAAACAATATCATCTGCCGTTATGGTGTTCCAAGCGAGATCATTACTGATAATGGATCTAACTTGAACAATAAGGTTCGGCAAAAAATGAAGAGGGAGTTCGACAAAAAGGTTCGGCCTCGTGTCTTCAAGAAAGGAGACCTCGTGCTCAAGAAGATACAATCATTTCTCACTGACTCTCGGGGCAAATGGACCCCAAATTATGATGGCCCCTATGTGGTCACGAAAGCTTTCTCAGGCGGCGCCTTGAGACTTGCAACCATGGACAGAGAGGAATTTTCCTACCCCACGAATGTTGATGTAGTCAAGAAATACTTCGCCTAAACTAAAAAAAAAAAAAAACGTCTCGGTGGATTGAAAACCTGAAAGGGCGGTCCAGGCAAAAGTTAGAGACATGGAAAAAAAAGAATCATCCCGATGGATTGGAAATCTCATAGTACAATCCAGGCAAAAGTTAGGGATAATGGCAAGTAACTATGTTCAACAGAGGCAAGTCCCTCAGCAGTAGTTACATCATCTATCGGAGGAAATCTCCAGTCAAAGGTCATCTTCGACAGAAGCTCAGGATGCCCCGAATTCAAAGTTGGTAGAAGGATAGTGGTCGTTATGTTTCAACGTAGCCCTTTTCCCTGTAAATTACTATTTTCTAACTTTGTATATACTCTTTGGAATCACGCGTTTGGATGATCTCCATCTTATCAATAAAATTTGAGCCCTTGTGCTTTTGTTTGTAATTCTTGCTTGTTTTAGCTTTACAGAACGACGTTGTTTAAACTTAATCAGCGATTCTTGAAATAAAACAAAAATGAATTTACTTGTTAAACTTTTTCTGCTTTTAAATTAAAGATGGCATTTTTTTTTACTGTTGAACATCAGAAGAACATCGATCGCTTCTCCCGAAGTAAGCGAACTTCAAAGTGCAGAATCAAAGTACTCCTTCTAGACCAGTACTCCTGAATGAAGGATCAACTGTGTCAGAGACCTTGTTTCGTCTGACACACCTCGGCCGAGTTCTCATCTCCTAAGCCCGATCAACATAGCTCCCAACGGGACTATCTCTCCTAAGCAAGGTGGAATTGCTATTTTGAATCAACGGTACTTCTTCGCCCCGCGATGGCCGAGTATCCAATTGTGTTCATCCATTAGTCTGTATGTCGCGTCTGTTTTGTCAGCATATACATACATACTTCATGCATTTTTTATTTGCATTTACATTTCATATTGCATTGTTATCACTCTAGCCGGTCTTGTCCCCTAGTGATAAACAGTTTTCTCAATCGAGTTTGTCAGTTCTTTCCTCGTCAGGAAGTGTTGCGTCTGCACAATCTCGCCACCAGTGTATCTTTAGATCAGAGTCGGCACTTGGCCACTTTGATAACTTGAACCTCTGAAAAGCCAGAGAAAACTCTCAATAAACATCACTCTTCGCCATTGAAGATGATATCCTTGCTTTCCCGGATTAAGGAAAATCCACAGAGAAAGCCTCGTGATCAGAGATTCGGAAGCATGCCAGTTTTGCTCCGAAAGGACCGCTGATGAAAAGGTCATCGGCCCCACAAAATTGGACCCCATCATATGGCGTTTCTCCGGGAAGATCCCGAGAAAAGTATGATGAAAGATGCCAAACGAAAACAGTCTCTCAAGAGACTCGCTTTCCCCAGTAGAAACAAATGGCATCTCCAACAGAGAAGTTTGTGCAACTCTACAATTCAGACGAATGGGTTCCCCAGCAAGTCTGACATCAAAACTTTTTCCACTCAAATGGCATCTCCCCAGGAAAATTCGGCGAGAAGTTTGACGAAAGTCGCTATGAATAGCATCCCTTGTCAGTAAAGTTTACTGACAAAAGAAACTAAGACCAGTTCCTTGGTAAAAAACCAGGATCGAGGGGAAGTTCAAATCAGAAACTAAGACCAGTTCCTTGGTAAGAAACCAGGATCGAGGGGAAGTTTAAATCAGAAACTAAGACTAGTTCCTTGGTAGGAAACCAGGATCGAGGGGAAGTTTAAATCAGAAACTAAGACCAGTTCCTTGGTAGGAAACCAGGATCGAGGGAAAGTTTATTTCAAAAGAAAACTGAGACTAGTTCCTTGGCTGAAGACCAGGATCGAGGGGAAGTTTACCTTTTCTAAGCATCATTGCTTAGCTAAAGAAGATGAATGCGTAAACTACCATTCATAACCACCATCAAAATTTCAGATATTCCGATATTTAATCCTCTTGCACCCCGAATGCCCGAATCCCTTCGTCATTCATACCTTCGGGTCCAAGAAGATTAAATAGGGGCATCTGTAATACCCCAAATTTTGACCACTTAGATTTCCCATCATTGTGAAAATCATCATCACAATATGGATGAACCATCATGCTTCATTAGCCTCCCCAAAGATGGGTGAGCATCCACTACAATCAAAATTAGGGTTTCAAGCCCTCTCTGAGTGCTTAGACAAAGGATCAATCAAGAAATGACATGATATTCAACTTGTCTAATCTCTTAAACATCCACAATGGATCAAAAAGGACTCCCACTTCAAGGATTAAGCACAAGGCTGCTCCCTTCTAGGTGTATCAAGTCTCAAGATCGACAATGTCACCAAATTAGGGTTTTGGTCGACCAGAGTCTCCAGATGGAAATTTTCATCTGGGCACAAGGCAATGATCCAAAACATAACCTAATATGCTTCATGGAACCTCATGAACCCATGCATCAAGTCAATTTTGCCTCAGGGGATGCATTCATCAAAAATCAGGAATTAGGGTTTCTTGACCTAATTCACCCCTAAGTTGACTTTTGGGACAAACCATGAGCCAAGACCTCAAGACATGATTTGAGGGTCTCTAATATACCATATTGATCCATTTAGAAAAATGGATTGATCCAGGAAGCTTGAGCAACAAGTCTCATTTTCATCTGCACCACAATTAGGGTTTTATGGGAAAAGTCAACTGTAACTTTGACTTTTGACCAAGACATGCTCCCAAACCCTAATACATGATTGAATATACCCTATGACACCCATGGAACATGTCCATCAAGTTTGATTTAGGTCAAGGACATGATTTCCTGAAGAATTGCACAGTTTGGAATTCATCTGATAAAAAGTCAACTGTGCACAAAAGTCAACTTTGACTTTTTGAGATTTTTCACCAAAATGGATTTTTAACCCTAAAATGATGTTAATGTATGATTTGAATCATCATTCATCAAGAAAAACCAAGAAAAGTGAGATAACTTGTAAAAGGGGTAACCATAAAACTTAGAAATTTTTCTAAGTTAAAAATAAAGTGGCAAAGGTACCAACTTTGGAGGACCATAACTCCTAAACCACAAGACCATTTTTTCTCATCCAAAGATGGATTTGTAGCCCTCATTATCACCTACAAAAACTTCAACTACAAGTCATTCCAATTCATTAAGGATTTTGAGTTATGGAGTGATCAAAGTGGCTGAAAAGTGAAAATGTCACTTTTTCCAACACTTAGTGAAATTTTCACTAAGTCAGATTTTGCTTCACTTTTTGCCAAATGTAGGGGGATTTTTCACTTGGAATCAAAAGAGATCAAAACCAAACTTGTTCAAACAGTTGTTGTATCATGTAAGAGCTTTCCAAAATGGCCAAGAACATTGCCAAATTCAACCTACACCATGAGATACAACATTGCCAAGTTGCCTTGCTGAAATCTGTCAAAGGCAAGGCAGAATTTGTAACTTTGCTCGATTTGCCAAAATCAGCCAATTTCAATTGCTCCAATCCACTTGGACACCTCAGAGGATTGAATCCAAAGGGGACAATCACTGAGCCAAGCCTCTAAGGTCCAAGGAACAAAGAATAGCATGTTGAACCTAGAGTTGCCAAAATAGGGACAAGACTTCAAATTTGGAATGAGGCATTCAATGGAACCATCAAGGTGGCATGGACTGAGCCATTCTCATCTGAAATCAGTCAAGACTTATCCAAGACCAAGGGGACCAAAGCTCTGTGCCCTAACCTCTAGTCAATGGCTAGAGGATACTTGGATTCTCATTGGACAACATTGGCCAAACCTACTTACCAGCTGCCATGCACTATTCCTTGCAAAACAAACTTGCTCTACTATAAATAGAGCTCAATTGTGGTCAGTTAAGTACACCAAAGCCATCTAACAGATGCTTTCCTTAAAATCTCTTTCTCTTGGCAAAAATGCCTTTCTTAGCAAGGTAGCTATCGGGTTTTGAGTTTGAGAGCAATTCTGCACAAACCAATCACTCACACACCTCACATACATCACATATGAGCTGATCAAACACTCACATAACTTTTGAAACATCAATTTCATGAAATCACCAGCTGGTTGCTCAAATTTTCAAACAAGGTGCAGCTGAGATGCCATAAACTGATCCAGTCCATTTCAATTTAATCCAAGTGTTCAAACACACTCCATATGGTGTAGGGAAGCTGTCCAGATCATCACAACTTGTCTGTAAGACCTCCAACTCAAAATCACATCTGAACTTGCTGTCACGGCTTGGAGGTAAGCACATACTTGGTCATCTCTCAATCTATGCATATTTCCTCGCACAATAATTTGGCCATATGTTCATAATCATGCATGGAATGTTTTCCCTCAATTAATTGCATTGTTTGAATCGTGTATCAAAAATCCTAGCCTTCATGCAGAAATTAGGGTTCTTGAGGTTTCTTCGTGATTTCTTGTTGTATGTTTAATTTAAATGAAATTAAAGTACATAGACATGATCGTGAGGTTGAGACGAGCATAATGATATGTGGATTGCATGATATGATTACGTATTCATGGAGATTGGATAGAAAACGCAAATCTGAGAAACCAAGAACACGCGCGTGTTCTTCAGCCTGTTCTTGGCGCCATTTTTCAAATTTAAATATTTGAATTTTGTGATTTTGTTTAATTGATTCAAAAATTAATTTCTCTCTGAGTTTTAATGATTTTGAGTTGATTCTTTTTTTAATAATTCACAAAAATGTTAAAATATTTTATTTTATCAAAAAATCCCAAAAATATTATTTATTTCATATAATTGATATTTTTGTAAAGAATTAATATTTTGATTGTTTTTGGCATTTTAAATATTTTTTCTACATTGATTTTGCAACTTTTAATGCTTTCTAATTATTTTGTAGGTCAATACTTAATTTTTGAAGCATTAATCCAAGATCACAATTTGTTTTCCATGTGTTAAACAATTTTTGATCATTTTAATTGAATTTTTATTCAATTAAATACATTTTGAAAACAAATTAGAGTTTTGGATTAATTCAACCCTCATAAATCATTTTCAAAACACTTTGGCCCTCTATTAGAGTGTAAGACCCAATCCTTTTTTTTGACCAAATCATCTTTGGGCCTCACTTATTGTATAAGTCCCGATACCGTCAAAAAACAAACGGCGCAATCGTCGCCTTTTCAAAAATCATCTGGGCCTACCCTCGAGTAGTAAGACCCATTTATTTTTCTTCAAAACTTTTTGGGCCTCTTGAGAGAGTGTAAGACCCATCCCCCCTTGTACAAAAACTTTTTGGGCCTCACTCATTGTATAAGTCCCTCTGTACAAGTAAACGGCGCAATCGTCGCCCGTTTAAAAATAAAACTCATCTGGGCCTCTCCTTGAGCTATAAGACCCATTCAAAACACTTTGGGCCTCTATTAGAGTGTAAGACCCAATCCCCCTTTTAACCAAAACATTTTGGGCCTCACTTATTGTATAAGTCCCTCTGCGTTAAAAGAAAACCTCGGCGCGATCGCCATTTTAAACGGAAAAATCATTTGGGCCTACCCTCGTGTTATAAGCCCCACTCTTTTTCTTTAAACCTTTTTGGGCCTCTTGAGAGAGTGTAAGACCCATCCCTTTGTACAGAAAACCTTTTTGGGCCCCAATCACTTGTATAAGTCCCTCTGTACAAATTCAAACAGTGCGCTCACTGATAAAACCCTGGGCCTCTCCTTGAGCTGTAAGCCCCAGATCTTTCTTTTTCAAAGCACTTTCTCCTTTGATTTTGAATATACTGTTGTTTTTAATCTTTCTTTGTTGAACAACTAACCAAACAGCATGGAAGCACTACAACCGAGTAAGTGGTTATCGCTTTCATTTACTGCTTTCATATTATAACTGTATTGTGGGGCTGCTCACTGTAAGTCTCCTTTCATAAACTCATATCTACTGTGTAATAATAGTATAGATATTTCGAGTTTCCCTGGCAACTACGTCTAGAACTAGGTGACGCCGTTTCACTTATTCGTAGAAATAGACGCCTAGATCCCCAATAGGAGCACCAGATACAGTCTTCTCTTCGGCTGTCCTCCTTAGGAATCGTCAAGAAGCTCTACTCCCCAAGATGAATGTATTCTCCGTGAATGGCATCTTTGAGTTTCTTCCCAATTCTCGAACTTTCCTGACTTGATCTATTCCTTGTGGATAGCTTGCCTTGAATGTCTCGGGGTTTGGGTACCCACTACGGTCATAATCTTGGACCTTAACTAAGGAACCCTCTTTAAAAGCTAAAAGTCGCTGGATAGTAAACCTCGCACGTTTACCAGTGGTTTTCATCTTTAAAAGAGTTATCTCTCCTAATGGAAAGGAGATGATAGACCCACGGGCTTCTTAAAAGCATCGGCCTCCTCTTGGGCATTATTCAAGGACCCTACGACTTCTTAGAAGTATTCACAGCCTCCTCTTAGGCTTCGTATAATGATCTCTTCCTTCGGGAATGATAGCCTCCTCTTGGGCTTCGTACAAGGGCCCGTCGGCTTCTTAAAAGTTTCCAGCCTCCTCTTGGGCTTCGTACAAATTGTCCCGACGACCTCCTAGAGGTATAGGAACAGAACCTAGTCGTCCTCATAGAACAGTCCTTTCATAGAGTCTATTACTGTTTCTCGAAGCATAGTACAAAAGAAAAAAACTCTAGACACAGACAGTCTAACTTCCTTGAGTCTCAAAGACATTCTCAAGCACCCTTCGTTAAATAGGAAGGAAACCCGCAGACTCGGATAGTCTCGATACCCTTTGGATTTCCCGTTTCCTCAAAGAGAAGGAAATATCCCTGATCCTCAAATTAAATCCCTGTGTACAGTGTTACTCATATAAGAACTGATTTTCTCTTTTAAATCAGTATATTGGATCTGTCACTCAACTGAAACAGTTACAATAGCCTCCATCTCGGGCTTCGTACGAGATACCAAAATTCTCCCCAGTGGAGTCAAAATAACCTTTTCGCCTCTCTCTCGGGCTTTGTACGAGATACAAAAACACTCTCTTACTGAGTATAAAAGATTCTCCAACTGAGTCAACTCTTTGCTAGCCTCCTCTTAGGCTTTGTATAACGATATGCCCCACTAGGTCAAAAACTTTTAGCCTCTCTCTCGGGCTTTGTACGAGACACAAAATAGCCTCCTCTTAGGCTTTGTATAATGATTTTCCTAGCGGAAATTAGCCCCCTCTTAGGCTTTGTATAAGAAAACCACTGGTTGGTCCAATCAACCTTTTAGCATCAAAGTTGTGCCTCGTTCGCAGTACACAAACATCAACAACTCCTTTCCCTTCATCTAATCGCTGTAAGCGGCAAGCCTCTGGATCAGCTACATCCATGCCCCTGTCCCTCTTTTAGCATGAGAAATTCCTAAGGAAAGATGGCATTGCTCTACATTGAGTTAAAGTCTTCTCCTTCAGGTTAAAACCCTTTCTTCGGAAATTATGGCATTTCTCGGATCCGCGTATCCCAGTTAAAGTAATTCTCCTTCTCCCCTCTTTAGAGATGACAAATTCTCTCTAAAGCCGAGGTCTTTTAGCTTCACGTCTTGGGCTTTTAACAAGACACAAATAGACCTTTCAGCTTCACATCTTGGGCTTTGAACAAGATACAAACAACCTTTTCGCTTCACGTCTTGGGCTTTGAACAAGACACAAAAAACAACCATTTCCTCCCATAGAATAGGAGGAACTACGAACGCTCTGATTTCCCTGTTTCGGTAAACGGGAATACGTAGGCATAAGATCGAAAGAAAAGATCTTAGCGAGCGCAATCAACAAAAAACCCAAATCCCATATCTTCGTCAATCAAAAGCAGTAATTCAAAAACATCAGTCCTAACATCCTAATCCTTATTCCCTGCCAGAAACCTTCTGCCCAGGTAAAAAGAAAGAGAACAGTATTGGCGAAAATACAAATAACCAGTACAAAGGTCCCCCCACATTGATAGCATCCGTAACCTAACAGACCGCTGTTTAAACTCAGTATGCAAGCAGGGTTAATTGGAGACATCTATTTCCCTTCCTTATTCAGCTCACAATAGGATAAAAAATGAATCGACCTGTAGTTTAAAGCTCAAACCGCAGAGAGCGACCAGCACTTAAGAACCGCGTCCAAAATCTCTCGCTACACTCACATTGATGTGTTAGTGGACAACACTGCTCAGTATTCTGTGTTTTCCTTCATGGATGGCCTCTCTGGGTATAGCCAAATCAAGATGGCCCCAGAGGACATGGAGAAAACAACGTTCATAACACCGTGGGGGAACATTCTGTTACAAAGTGATGCCCTTTGGATTGAAAAATGCTGGGGCAACATATCAGTGGGCGATGGTGACTCTCTTTCATGATATGATTTACAAAGAGATCGAGGTCTATGTTGATGACATGATTGTGAAGTCACAGACGGAGGAAGAACATTTGGTTAATCTTCAAAAGCTGTTTTAGAGGTTGAGAAAGTTCATACTGAGGTTGAATCCAAACAAGTGCACCTTCGGGGTGAGATCTGGAAAGTTACTGGGTTTTATTGTCAGCGAAAAAGGTATCGAGGTTGACCCTGCTAAAGTAAAAGCCATTCAAGAAATGCCTGAACCAAGAACAGAAAAGGAGGTTCGTGGTTTCTTAGGGGGGTTGAACTACATTGCTAGATTCATCTCTCATCTTACAGCCACGTGTGAACCGATATTCAAGTTGCTAAGAAAAGATCAAGAGGTCAGGTGGAACCAGAATTGTCAAAAGGCGTTCGAAAAAATAAAAGAATATTTGCAGGAACCTCCGGTCCTTATGCCGCCAGTGCTAGGAAGGCCATTGATTATGTATCTTACGGTTCTTGAGAACTCAATGGGGTGTGTACTCGGTCAACACGACGAGTCAGGTAGAAAAGAGCATGCCATCTAGTACCTGAGTAAGAAGTTTACTGATTGTGAGTCGAGGTACTCGATGCTGGAGAAAACATGTTGTGCACTCGCTTGGGCAGCTAAGCATTTGAGGCAGTATATGTTAAATTACACAACCCTCTTGATTTCAAAGATGGATCCGAATCAAATATATGTTTGAGAAGCAGGCGCTTTCCGGAAGAATAGCTCATTGGCAGATGGTTCTGACAGAGTACGATATTGAATATGCTTTCCGGAAGACCAGCTTTTGTGTTTGCAGTTGAAGATGTGTCAGATGGAAAACCTTGGTATCATGATATTAAGGTTTTTCTGAAAAGTCAAGAGTATCCAGAAGGTGCATCCACCAAAGACAAGAAAACTCTGAGGAGGCTGGCGGGAAATTTCTTTCTGACAAAGGACGATGTGCTATACAAAAGGAATTTTGACATGGTCTTGCTATGTTGTGTTGATGAACACGAGGCAAACATGTTGATGGAAGAAGTCCATGAAGGTTCTTTCGGTACCCATGCCAATGGGCATGCTATGGCCAGAAAACTGTTGAGAGCGGGGTATTATTGGATGACCATGGAATCTGATTGTTTCAAATACGCCCGAAAGTGTCACAAATGCTAGATTTATGCTGATAAGGTGCATGTGCCGCCTAGTCCTCTGAATGTGTTGTCATCGCCTTGGCCCTTTGCCATTTGGGGCATTGATATGATCGGAAAGATTGAGCCGACTGCTTCCAATGGGCATCGTTTCATTCTGATTGCCATCGATTATTTCGCGAAGTGGGTGGAAGCAGCCTCGTTTGACAACGTCACCAGACAAGTGGTAGCCAGATTTATCAAGAAGGACATCATCTGCCGGTATGGGGTCCCGGAGAGAATCATCATTGATAATGGTTCAAATTTGAATAACAAGATGATGAAGGAGCTATGTCAGAGCTTTAAGATTGAACATCACAACTCTTCTCCCCATCGTCCGAAGATGAATGACGCTGTTGAAGCAGCAAATAAGAACATCAAGAAGACTGTGCAGAAGATGGTAGTGACTTACAAGGACTGGCATGAGATGTTGCCTTATGCTTTACATGGTTATCATACTTCGGTACGCACATCGACTGGGGCAACTCCTTTCTCACTGGTATATGGTATGGAAGCAGTTCTACCATTAGAGGTTGAGATTCCTTCTTTAAGGATTCTGGCAAACGTGAAACTTGATGAAGCTGAGTGGGTGCGCTCCAGACTGGATCAGCTGAACCTCATTGAAGAGAAGAGATTGGCAGCCATTGCACATGGTCGGTTGTATCAGAGCAGGATGAAGAAAGCCTTTGATTAGAAAGTGTGTCCTCGGTGTTTTCAGGCTGGTGAATTGGTTTTGAAAAGGATCCTTCCTCCTCAAACAGATCACAGGGGCAAATGGACTCCAAACTACGAAGGGCCATATGTAGTAAGACAGGTGGATTGAAAACCCTGTGAACGCAGATGTAGTCAAAAAATACTTTGCATAAAAGAGACCCGCTGGACACAAAAAGAAAGTCCAGGCAAAAAAGGGGCATCCCGACGAACCATAAAAAGAAAAAGGTTCGGGCAAAAGTTAGGGATAAAAAGAGAAAAAAAAAGAATAAACCCGCAAAGTTGAAAACCTTAAAAGGCAACTTTGGCAAAAGGGGTATCCCGGTGGATTGAAAACCCGAAAAGGACGATCCAGGCAAAAGTTGGGGATTTAAAAGCAAGAGGCTACGATCTGCGTTCGATCTGTGAAAACCTTTGATACATGGAAGTTTCGAAGGAAAGGAATTAGTCTAGTCAGTCTTTTCGAAGGCCAGAGCATTTGCGGATAGGCGAGGCATACTGGGTCATAGCTGAGTTGAATCATGGTGGATATCTGTTCCCCACATTGCTGACATGTGTACTTTCTTTTATTTTCTTTTGTGCAATTACCTCTTTCCAGGAATTGCTTCCAAATGTAAATGCCTATTCACAGGCCAATTTCATTCAATAAAATCTTCATTTCGCTCAAAAGCTTTCCATTTGTGTTTTTACTTTTGCTGTTTTGTTTGTGAAAACGTCCGATATTTTGATAAAACATTGCATGCGAAAATGTTAAGCTTTGCGAAGCGTATCAGAAAACAGTGGAGATTGCTTAGGTAACGGTCGTTGTATTAGTAATAGAGGTGACCTTTTGCGTATAGAACTTCCTGTTGATTGTGTTTGCAGGACAACAGGTTTGTTCTTCTCTAGTGGAGTTGCCTCCCCCAGCACTGAAAGTTCATCATCCTCAGCAGAACCCATTCCCCCCAGCAAGCAGTTTAAAGTGGATTGCTCCGAGGTGAGTGTGGTTGTATCTCCAGCAGGAGGTGTGTTGGATATCTTTGAAAAGACTTTGTGTTCCCCACAGAGCTTGGTAACCACTTTCCTCAGGAGATCAGGAAGTGTAGTTTGGTCAGCAAAGTCATGCTCTAATCCCCAGTAGGGTAGAATCTTTCCTCCAACAGCAGGTCAAGCTCAATGATATACCTTGGCATGTTTCGTTGATTTTTCTCCCCAGTAGAGCTATTCTCCTCGGCAGGTTGTTGTTTTCCCAGCCAGGGTGTCGAGGATTATCTTCCTCATCAGAGTACAGAGGATTATTTCCCCAGCTAGAGTTGTGGTTGTTTCATTACTCTTTCTGCAAGCAGTCAGAAGTTGATGCTGACGCATTCCCAGCAAGATATTTATAGAATATCTTCTTTGGACAAAGATGTTATTTTCCCCCCACAGGGTCTGAGCACTCAGCTAGTCAAGAAATTCTTTTCTCACCAGCAACGGTATGAGTTAATCCCCTCAGACGAGTAAGCTTGATGTTATCTTCTAGCAGGGTGGATGTCAGCATCTACCATTCCTCAAGCAGGTTTGCTGGTCATGGCCGGTACGCCCCAGCAGGGTAAAAGTACTGATATTCCCCGGCAGGATAAAAGCAGGGCGTCTCCCGACAGCAATTTGAGTTTAGTAATGTCCCCAAATAGGTCTGGAATTATTGAATTGTCTCCCCAAGCAAAGTTTGATGGTGATATTCACAGTGGTTTGTTCAACAGCAGTTGAAATCCCCCAGCGGGTCTTAAGTCCAATGGTTATTGGCATATTTCAAATCCAGGTGTTGAGTTCTATCTTCGATGGAAGTCATTGGTAATCCCCAGCGGAGAGAGTTTCTCTTTGGGTTCCATCTTTAATTATTCGTTTTTATCCATCTCCAGCAGAGTGGATCTTCTCTCGGAGTTTTCACATCCAACAAAGTTTGTGATCAGGATCTTCCTAAGCAGAGTGAGGTTTTCCTCAGCAGGGTCTCATATTTCAAAGGACAATTTAGTTTGTCATCCCCGGTGGAGCTGCCTTGGTCTTCAGCATTTATTTTACTGAACCGCCTCTTTTGCATTGCATAAGCACTTTTGCATGACATCCTCCCAAAAGCGTAGCATTCCATTGATATGGAGCATTACGGCAAAATTCAAACATATGCATTCAAAGCATAAGCCAGGTTTGATATCCTTTACCAGATTCTTTCCCCAGCAGTGGATTCGTCCTTCTTGTTGGTCCTTCCTATACTCCCCCGCAGAGTTGTCTATTTAGATTTCTCTTTTCCCCGGCGGAGTCATCTTTGTAGATCTGTCGATTCTACATATTGTTGTTTGGAAGTCTACCTTCGGTATAGTCTTTCTTTGAAAGCTCACCTTCGGCTTGGTCTTTCTTTTTTCGAGTCCACCTTAGACATGGTCTCGTATCCTTTGTTTGAAAGTCTACCTTCGGCATAGTCTTTCTTTGAAAGCCCACCTTCGGCTTGGTCTTTCTTCTTTCGAGCCCACCTTTGGCATGGTCTCGCATCCTTTGTTTGAAAGTCTACATTTGGCATAGTCTTTCTTTGAAATCCCACCTTCGGCTTGGTCTTTCTTTTTCGAGTCCACCTTCGGCATGGTCTCGTATCCTTTGTTTGAAAGTCTACCTTCGGCATAGTCTTTCTTTGAAAGCCCACCTTCGGCTTGGTCTTTCTTTTTCGAGTCCACCTTCGGCATGGCCTCATATCCTTTGTTTGAAAGTCTACCTTCGGCTTAGTCTTTCTTTAAAAGTCCACCTTCGGCTTGGTATTCCTCTTTCCTCGAGTTTGCCTTCGGCCATCCTCGCACCTTCAGTTATCTTGTCATCCCCAGGAAAGTCTACCTTCGGCTTAGTCTTTCTTTGAAAGTCCACCTTCGGCTTGGTATTCCTCTTTCCTCGAGTTTGCCTTCGGTCGTCCTCGCACCCGCTGTTATCTTGTCATCCCCAGGAAAGTCTACCTTCGGCTTAGTTTTTCTTTGAAAGTCCACCTCCGGTTTGGTCTTTCTCTTTTCTCGAGTTCGCCTTCGGCCGTCCTCGCACCCGCTGTTATCTTGTTCTCCCCAGGAAAGTCTACCTTCGGCTTAGTCTTTCTTTGAAAGTCCACCTTCGGTTTGGTCTTTCTTTTTCGAGCCCACCTTCGGCATGGTCTCGTATCCTTTCTTTGAAAGCCCACCTTCGATTTGGTCTTTCTTTTTTCAAGTCTACCTTCGGCTTAGTCTTTCTTTGGAAGCCCGCCTTCGGCTTGGTCTTTCCTTTTCGAGCCCACCTTCGGCATGGCCTCGCATCCTTTCTTTGAAAGTCCACCTTCGGCTTGGTCTTTCCTTTTCGAGCCCACCCTCGGCATGGCCTCGTATCCTTTGTTTGAAAGCCTACCTTTGGCTTAGTCTTTCTTTGAAAGCCCACCTTCGGCTTGGTCTTTCTTTTGAGCCCACCTTCGGCATGGTCTCGCATCCTTTGTTTGAGAGTCTGCCTTCGGCTTAGTCTTTCTTTGAAAGTCCACCTTCGGCTTGGTCTTTCCTTTTCGAGCCCACCTTCGGCATGGCCTCGTATCCTTTGTTTGAGAGTCTACCTTCGGCTTAGTCTTTCTTTGAAAGCCCACCTTCAGCTTGGTCTTTCTTTTGAGCCCACCTTCGGCATGGTCTCGCATCCTTTGTTTGAGAGTCTACCTTCGGCTTAGTCTTTCTTTGAAAGTCCACCTTCGGCTTGGTCTTTCCTTTTCGAGACCACCCTCGGCATGGCCTCGTATCCTTTGTTTGAGAGTCTACCTTCGGCTTAGTCTTTCTTTGAAAGCCAACCTTCGGCTTGGTCTTTCTTTCGAGCCCACCTTCGGCATGGTCTCGCATCCTTTGTTTGAGAGTCTACCTTCGGCTTAGTCTTTCTTTGAAAGTCCACCTTCGGCTTGGTCTTTCCTTTTCGAGACCACCCTCGATATGGCCTCGTATCCTTTGTTTGAGAGTCTGCCTTTGGCTTGGTCTTTCTTTGAAAGTCCACCTTCGACTTGGTATTTCCTTTTCGAGACCACCCTCGGCATGGCCTCGTATCCTTTGTTTGAGAGTCTACCTTCGGCTTAGTCTTCCTTTGAAAGCCCACCTTCGGCTTGGTTTTTCTTTCGAGCCCACCTTCGGCATGGTTTTGCATCCTTTGTTTGAGAGTCTACCTTCGGCTTAGTCTTTCTTTGAAAGTCCACCTTCGGCTTGGTCTTTCCTTTTCGAGACCACCCTCGGCATGGCCTCGTATCCTTTGTTTGAGAGTCTGCCTTCGGCTTGGTCTTTCTTTGAAAGTCCACCTTCGGCTTGGTCTTTCCTTTTTTGAGACCACCCTCGGCATGGCCTCGTATCCTTTTCGAGTTCACCTTCGGCCGTTCTCGTTTATCCTTATGTCCCCAATTTTAGTCCGCCTTCGGCCGGTTTGCCTTTCCGAGTTCGCCTTCGGCCGTTCTCGTATTCACATCATTTCATTCTCCCCGCAGGGTGCAAATTTTTCAGGTTATTTTGGTATTTAATCTCTGTGTATCCCGATTGTCTGAAAGCCGTTGCTTCCATACCCTCGGATCCAAGAAGGTTGAATATGGGCAGCTGTAACACCTCAAAATTTGCCCTAGTGTTGCTAACCTTTTTGTCTTATGTTTCATTTCATTTGCATCGTCATTTCTGCATTTTGCATGTTTCTTTTGTGCATGGGATCAAGGTATTTTCTAGCAGCTCATGGCGTTATCAGCTCCGGCATTATTTTCAGCAGTATTCAGGGGCAAGCAGATGGTTTTCAAGGTCTTTTGGAGCATTTATTTTGCTCATTAGGCGTTTTGATAATCAGGAGCTTCAACAGTCATTTTCTGATCAAGCGATCCGGTATCAGGCATTATTATTTCGGCAGGATATTTTGAGGGGTCAGCAGGAATTTGTGTTCTTTTCAGGTGTTACTCAGTAGCAATATCAAGTTTTGAGTTTCAGAGGTTTAACGGGTTCAAAACAGCTATCAGAAGTCACTTTTCCAAGTTTCCATCCAAAAGGCGCCAAGATTCAAAATTTGAACTGAGTAATCGGTTACTCACCGTTTGTTAACCGGTTACTCTGAGCCAAGTTTGAAAAATTAAATTTGCATCATTTGTGATCATGTGCTTGGCATGTGAACGCGGGGAAGGATCTAGAATTGATAGTTTCATCATTTTCCACCCAAAATTCAAATTCTCTCCACCGTTTTTCCACTCTAATTTCTCATTTCATTTCCTAATCCATTTTTCACCTCAATTTCCACTCACTTAACCTCACTCCAAACCCAAACTTAACTCCTAACCTAGGGGTTATTTAAATCAATTCATTCCAAACCTCTAAAAACCCTAGATCATTTTCACTCATTTTTTTAGAATTTTGCTCTCAATTCTCTCTCACTTTTTCCACTTTTCATCTTCATCTTCAACCCCTCACCAAAGCTCCATATCCATAGATTCACAAATTCTTCATTGGAATTTGTGAATTCTTAAGCTAAACCTCCATCACATCATCATTCTTGGTTCAATTCTGATATAGCTACTGGTTTGGATCTTGGAATCACTTTTGGGAGCAGCTTTTGATTATTTGGAGTGTTCTTGCTTGGATCTTGAAGTTTCTTGCTAGGATCTTGAAGATTATTGTATAGATCTCTGGTTTTCTTGCTTGGATTCACCAATTTTCGTGCTCAACAATCACCAAGGCAAATCTCAGCCTTGTAGGTTGGTTTTCCTTAGATCTATGTTTGATTTAGCTTAATTTCAACTTATGCAATGTAGATCCTTGGTTTGTGATGTGATTTGATCCATTTGCTTGATTTTATTTGTGATCTTGTTGTTTGATTGATGAAATTGATGTTTGATTGCTGTTATTGGACTTAATTCTCGTGCATTGTTGATTACATGATCATTGGATATGATTGCATAAGTGATTTACTGCTGAAAAGTGCTTTTGAAACAGATTTTTTTTGGCTGCTGTCCCAGAGTAACCGGTTAACAACAGTTTGTTAACCGGTTAACATGTGTATTTTTTGCGTAAATTGTCTGATTTTTAACTAAGTAACCGGTTACTCACCATTTGTTAACCGGTTACTCTGGGACAGAATGTGTATTTTATTGCATTTTCTTGGTTGTTTAAGATCCGATGCATGCCTAAACTTCATGGACTAATATGTTGATGATTTGTGGATTATTCTTGAGCTGTTGCACCTCACACTATTGCATGAACACGATTCTTCGACACGCGAGTTTTGGTTTTCGTCGATAAATGTTTATGTTTGCGTTGTTGATTAATTGATGCGATGAACACATAGCACACTCTTCTTAAACATGTTGATTGTAACTTGTTGTTGATGTTGCTGGAGTTATTTGTTTGAACTTGATTGCGTGCACTTAACTTCATGTGATACATGCTTGGTTCAACTTTGTTCATATGCTTAATGTAGTGCATCATCCCATGATTGTTCTTTCATAATGTTTACCATGATGTTTGGTATGATGTGTGATCATGTTTGATAGAGGAATATGTGATGCTTGATGCATGTGTACTTTTCCATGAGTGAATCATTTTTGAATGCATGTTGCCTCGTTCTTCTACGGCTGTCTATGTCTATGTGCACTGTTGTATGTACGGCTGTTTGGCTTTTCACACCTTTTGTTGTGCTGAATTGTATGCTGTTGTATGTTGCCTTGCTAATGTGCTGCTTTTTACCGCTATTTTGGTGCAGGGGCATTGTGGTAGCTGCTGTTTTTTATTTATTCGCTTCCTTCCCTCCTTCGTCTCCTTCACTCTTTCTCTTCCCTCGGATCTCAAGACTTGTTTAAGTCTTGGATTCACTCCCTTAGAGCTACTTAGTCCAACTTAATTTTCGATTAAGCTTGGAGTAGGATTAGCATTAGGTCTTAGGTAGTTGTTTCTCGTCTAAACTTCACTAACCATAGGACCACCCTTTTACATGACAACATTAGGATAGTGATTCCCTTAGAGTCACCCTTCTTCCTTGTGTCTTCTCTTCTCATCTCATAAGACTTCTAAAACACTTAATAAATATAACGAATATTGCGCTCGAGCCTTAAGTGTAGGAAGTGAAGAACGAGGGGTCTCCCCTCCTCTTCTAGAGTGTTTAGCATACGTCCCATTTGGGGGCAACCATGCGATTCACTCGTTCCCACATGGTAGACTTTAGTGCAATGTAAGTTACGAACTAACTTCAATCCACTTCTGTCTAAAAAACACAAAAACAAACTCAAACCTTTTTCATCCTTCGGGATCTTTAATTTCAAATCATTTTCAGAAAAGGGCACGTTACTTCCGTCTCGTCGCAAACAGACATCGACCCTAACTGTCGGACGCGAATCTGAAGTCGCTCATAAAAAACACTAACTGACCTCGTTAGGTCGAACTACGACTGCTATGATTTCCTCTTTCTCGTCCGATTGAGGATACGTCCGCGATGTCTTGGCGAGCAACCTTCCCCTTTAGTTCGTGTCCGAACTACGTTGACTCTGACTTTCCCATTGCACGAGGGAATACGTAGGCGTAGGACGAGTGATGTCCTATCGAGTCACTTCTTTTTCTTTTCTCCCCCGTTTCTTCGCTCTCCTCCGTTCTCGTTCCTTCTCGTTTCCGGTAGCAGCGGAGCTCCAGATGACAACACCCTTTGATCGAGACAGCAAGCGTGGATCCCATCGAGTACGATGGACGCGTGGGGTGCTTAGACCTTCCCTTCGCGTAACCGACTCCCTTGCCCTTTTCTCTTGGTCGTGAGACCATGCTCTTTCCCTTCCTTCAGGTTTACGCAGTGTTTCCTTTCCCTCTCTTGGGATAAATACACATTGCTGGCGACTTTGTTTTCTGCATCACTTTCGCGTTTGTACCATGGATGCAAATCCTCGGGAGCGACAAAATGCTCGGGGTTTTGGTCGTGTTAGAGATAAACGTCACAAACTTCGATTAAGGATAATTATCTGTTAGTTTATGGATGCTAGAGATATATTTAGGGCTAACAATCCATATGGGTGTCGGAACTTAAATGCCTTCCATATTTCGAGGCTTCGTGCGCGAGAGTGACGAAAAGAGTGATACGGTTGTTTCTCAGCTCGATGTGTCAGAGATGAACACTATTGTGACCGATACCGGGTGATATTGAGGAGTATTGTAAGTTGAGTGTAACTGGTCGATAAGCTTAAGTCTGTGAAGAGTGGAATATATACATGCTTGATAAGTCTTTTCTCTCTGATGAATGAATTTTCTTATGTTCTTATTTACTTTTCCGCATTTACGCTTTAAACCATTTTAACCTAAACTCATTAACAATTAAATTGTCGAATGGCAGTTCAGTAGCACCGATCTCTGTGGACACGATAATTCCCTGAAAAATACTTCCAAAACTTTTGTTGCTTGCCCTATTCTCCAACCAACAAAATGGCGCCGTTGCCGGGGATTGGTGTTTTTATTGGATCGCATTGCGATAGTTTCTTTGTTTTTGAGTTTTGTAGATATCGTATATATTGTCTATTTTCACTTGTTGATATTGATACTTGTATATGTTTACCATATTTATGAATTTGACATGTTTTACATACTTGTAAATTTAGTGTATATGTTTGTTTCTCTTCACGTTTGCTAAGTGTTTGGTTAGGTTTCATCGTCGGTGAGCGCTAACCGTGTAAAGAGGCAACTTGGAGAAGTGTGTATAAATAATAGGCGTCGAACTTATGACGTAAAACAAGCATGTTTTATTGTTGTTAGTTTCTAATGTTTTTTCTCCCATTCTTTTAGTATGTTTATGGTAGTTCGTGTTAAGGTGTTAAGTTTTGTTTTCCTCAAGCTTGTCGTGTTTAACTTGAGGAAGTTTGTATGTGTAAATATTGTATGTTTTGAAATTGAGATTGTGTAGGTGTTAAGTGGAGGCCTACACCAGAACTTTGTTGTTGTACTGGTTTTTCTGGTTCTGGTGTAGCGCGCTTAGCGCGGGTCTGCGAGCTTAGTGCGGCCTGCTGTGCTGAGCCAGTGAATTCTTTTAATTGTTCACTTGGTTCCCCCTTCTTCCCACTTCCACCAAGGCCTTATATATTAGTAATTATTAGTAATTTTTCTAATTATTTTGTTGTTGTTTGGACTCAAATTTTGGTTCGATTGCTTGAAGTCGCATTCGGTGATTTTTTCTGATTTTGAGTGTTTTAACTTGCGAATGCGTGGTGATGATAATGTTTAAAGTTTTGTACACGTTCAAGGTATGTGTTTACCGCTTTCTTAACTTTAGCATATTCATGATACTTAGGCTTTTTACAACTTTCATGTCATTCATTCTTTTGTATACTTGTTCGTATGTGAATCACTTTAGTTCCCAACCTTTTTGTGAGGAAGTCTTCCATTGTTCATATATGCTCGGAGTACCAACTTTCTTGTTCTAACTGGATTTTATTATGTTGAATCTGTTGTTTATGTTGTGTATATGAATGCATGAAAAGGATCAGGCACTTGTTTCATTTTGAGCACAACCACCCTAGCCAAATAGTTAATTCACCTTGTGAGTGTGTGAGAATTTGTAACCCCTTTGAGCTTTTTGGTCCATGTTTCTATTTGAACTTAATGCTTGTCTATGAGTATTTAGTTCACTTATTTTTGAATGGATTTTGTTTTTTCTTGGACCTCAATTTTGTGTTGTTGTATGGATTTTTTCCTTGCCTTACAAAGTAGGAAGTATTCACATGATGGTGCGGTTGAATTCAAGTTGGGGAGAGAATGATTGTGTATTCATTAGTTGGATTCTATGAGGATTGAAAAAGAAAAGAAAAAAGAGAAAAATATGAAAAAGAAAAGAAAAGAAAAATAGAAAGAAAAAGAAAATCCTTGTGAAAGGAAACAAAAATAGTAGAATAATGTTGTGCCAATAAGTTCTATGTGTTTGGTGTAACACTTGGGATTTTGGAAGAAGTTTGATTGAAATTTTGTTTTTGAACTTTTGTGAGTTGATCACTCCCTTAGGTTTAGGCAAGTTTTTGTTTCAATTACCTTTAGAAATTGCCCCTTGTTTGTTTACCCGACCACATTACAACCTTGAAAAGTCCTTGTGATTCTTGCCTTTGTATGTTCAATGTGAATTTTTGGATGGATGCATAATTTAGTCTTTTGTTTGCAAGATTGTTGTGTGAGTGAAAGTACCTCATTTTATGTTTTTCATCTACCGATGAATGTTTTTGCTAGGCGTGATTCACATTGGAACTTGTGTTGTTTTAGGATGTTTTGCATGATTTTTGTATTTTGTATTTGTTTCGTGATTACGTTATCGTCGTAGTTTAGTGGTAAGTATTTACTTTGTGTGTACCATTTTCAATTGAACCATTGCATTTGCTTTTGTTTGTAAAAACTTGTTGTTGCGTGATTTCTTGGATTTCGCTTTTGTTCCTTTTGATGTTGGCTTTGTTTGAGGACAAACAATTATGTAAGTTGGGGAGAGTTGATAAGTGCAACTTGTAGCTATTTTTGTATATATGTTTTGTTGTACTTATCGTTGCTTTTTGTTAAATATCATACGAATAAACCCTGTTTTGTTTATAAATGCGTATAGTTTACATTTTAGTGTATATATTGCGATTGGTGTAAATATCATTGAGTTTAATTGATTTTATCTCATTTTTGTAGGTATTCAAGCAGTGGTATTTTTCCATTGTTGTATAGAGCATTGAATAAGCTTTCCAACGCTTCGAACCGGGCGAAAAACGGAATTACGGTTCAAAAGTTATGAAGAAAACAAGCTTTGGATTTTCAAGCATGCTAGGAGCGCGCTCCTAGCCCACGGAAGGAGTAAATTCCAGCGAGTAGCCTGCTTAGAGCACTCCGAGCCCGCTTAGCGTGCTTTTAAGGCGATTTAACAATTTTGGAGGGTGCGCTTAGCGGCCATAGCGCGCTTAGCGCGGTCTGCAACTTTGGCAGTCCATAAATAGTGGAAAAACATATTTTTTATGGGATGGTTTGGGTATTTTTTGCTCCCACTCCATCAAACTTCATTTCTTCATTGTATTTTTTGCTCCCACTCCATCAAACTCCATCAAACTTCATTTCTCCATAAAACACACATTTAAGAGGATTCATTTTAAGACCATGCCTTCTCATCCTTTCAAAGGAGTGTCGAAGATGGTCTAAATGATTCTTCCCTGAAACAGACTTGACCACAATATCATCAATATATATTTGCATGAAAGTCTCTATATAATCATGGAATATTGAGTTCATTGCTCGTTGATATGTTGCCCCATCATTTTTGAGGCCGAAAGGCATCACCACCCACTCATAGGTGCCTAAGGCTCCAGGGCAACGAAAAGCTGTTTTGGGGACATCATCTTCAGCAATGAATATTTGGTTATATCCAGAGTACCCATCTAGCATACTAAGATGCTCATGTCCTGCGGCGGAATCAACTAGCATTTCTGCCATAGGCATAGAATACTCATCTTTAAGAGTTGCAGCATTTAAATCTCTAAAGTCTATGCAAACTCTTAAGGAATCATTCTTTTTAATAACAGGTACAATGTTAGCTAACCATTCGACATACCTGGAAGTGCGGATAAATTTTAATCGAAGGAGTCTTTCGACTTCCTCCTTTATCTTCGAGAGAACCCCTGGGGCAAACCGTCTTGGGTTCTGTTTAACTGGCTTCTTCCCAAGCTTGATCGGCAACCTGTGTTCGACCAACTCTCTACTCAAATCGGGCATTTCATCGTATTCCCAGGCGAAACAGTCTTTAAACTCCTGTAACAGCTGGGTAACTTCGAACTTAAGTTGTGGGTCAAGATTGGCACTAACATATGTTAGCCTCTTGATCACCCCTTCTCCTAGGTCGATTTCTTCCAGTGGATCCTGAGCTAGCATCTTAGTGTTACTTGCCAGTGGATCCTTCTCGAATCCCAAAGGCTCATCGTCATAAATGGCGTCAAGCCTCTGAACTTGCTCTACACTCTGAACCTTATCAGGTGGCTCTGGGTCAAAGTCCTTACCAGGACCTTCTTGGTGGAATTCAGGATTGGCTTCGCCAGCCATATATTCGTTAGCAGCCTCCAAAGCCGCATGTAGTCTGGTTTTAGCCACGTAGGCCGAAATTCTTCTCATTGCTTCGAACTCAGTCATTATCACTAAATTCACTCCCCCACCCCGTGGGGTCTACTGCAGGCTCGCCAAGGTATGGAAGTCTTTCCCCTGGCACCTCCTTATCCCAACGGAAACCCTCGACGGGATGTAAGTACAATGAGCAAAATGTCTCGTCGTCTGGGACAAACTCAAAATCTGCTGGACCACAGGGGGCAATGTGAGCCAAATGTTTGTCGAACTGACATCTGTTTACATGATTGATTGGTGCTTTAAAATACCCCTGGTCAGCCTCAATGTTTTCGACTATGTCGTCTGGCCTCCAGATGGTGATGCGTTGATGCATCGAAGACGGCACTGCACCAATGCCATGTATCCACTCTCGTCCTAGGAGCAGATTGTAGTTGGCTTTTGTTTCTACTACCATGAACACAGTAGGCCTAGTGATTGTCCCCACTGTTAAGTCGACTTATATCACCCCCAGAGTAGAGCCAACTTTTCCTTCGTAATTCGAAAGAACCATGTTATGTGGCTTAGTGTCAGTATCATATTTGCCAATCTTGCTCAATAAGAAGTGTGGCATCAAGTTCACTGTTGCACCACAATCGACTAATATTTTATTTATTGGCACGTTCTCCACCTTGCCAGTAATGTAGAGGGGCTTTAGGTGACCCCTCATTTCCTCTGTGGGTCGCTCGTAAAAAGCATTCTGCTCTTCGACACACCTATTATTCATAATATAGTAGCATACCGGCTTGTGTGCTGCCATCTCTGCCTTAGTGCAGGCATCTAAATCTTCAACTTATGTGAGTTGGTCGAACTCTCTGGGAATCACAGACACCACATTGACTATGATGTTAAGAAACTCTCAGCAGTCTCTTTAGTAACCAGCATCATGTTGGAACCCTCATTGATCCCGTCATTTAAACCCTCAGTGGCTTTGTCGAAGCTATCAACGGCCTCTCTCATGAGTTTCTCCATAGCATAAATATCAAGGTCTTCAGTAACCTTGGCTATCACAGCTTTGTTGGCGAAATCTTCAGTAATTTCCACCATATTGACTGAACGGTCGAAGTCATCAGCAACCACAACCATATGCACCTCTGGCTCAGCATAATGGGCATCTGTTGTTTGTAATGGGTCATAGTCAATTTTCATCTGACCTTTCCTCTTCTCTCCGAATTTCAACCTGCCCTCCTGAATAGCATTTTGCACCAGATCCCTGAAAAGAAAACATTGAGAAGTTTTATGACCCAAAAATTATGGTACTTACAAAATCCTCTCTTTTTTTCTTTGTTCTAAAGGTGGCATTTTAGCGCCAGGAGGCACTATCATCTGCCCATCTTTTACCAACAAATCAAAAATTTTGTCACATTTGGTGATATCGAAAGTGTATGTTTTCTTGGGAAACTTATCATTCTTTTCGGATTCGCCAGAATTTTTTCCAGTCGAAGGGGCTAACATTTTACAAGCATACGGAGGATCTTGCTTTAAATCAGCAATGTCTACCTCACTCTCGTCAAAATATAATGGTTCATCGTAGAAACCTTCGACATCCTCATTATATTCAACATAAGCTACCTTTTTACCCTTATTGAACTTAGCCTTTTCGTCTTTCAGACGTTCTAACTGTCGAACCCTATCAGCCAGTTGGGCCATGTCTCTCAGATACTGGGTATCCAATTTCTTTCTAATAGAGTAATCAAGGCCACCAGCGGCCATTTCGACCAGCTCATGCTCTGGCACTTGAGTAAAACACCTAGCCTTAAGTAATCGAAACTTGTTTAGGTAATCGTCTATTGGCTCAGTAAACTTTCGCTTTATGCTGGCCAACTCCTTCAAACTAATCTTAGTTTACCCCATATAGAATTGTTCATGGAACAAGCGCTCTAACTGGGTCCAATTACAGATTGAGTTAGGAGGTAGGGTTGTAAACCAAGTAAAAGCATTTTTTGTGAGAGAACTTGGGAAATATTTTACCCAAAGACTTTCGTCATTTGCGATCTCTCCAGCCTCAATCATATACCGGGCTAATTGTTCGATAGTAGATTCAGTTGTATCTCCTAAGACCTTGGTAAACTTTGGGACCTTCGTCCTAGGGGGTAATTCTGATTGCAGGATATAATCCACTACGGGTGAGGTATAGTTTGGCCTAGTAAAGCCAAAATTCACCCCATTTCGAGCCATTATTCTTTCGACCATGGCTGCTAGGTTGTTATCCGCTGCTATGTTGTTACGTCGAACCTGTTGTACAACATGATCAACATCTTGGTTTCTATTCACTATCACTACCCCTTGTTCCCCTTCTTCAAGAATTGGCCCTTGGTTCCTAGGTGGTTCGACTCTGGGGAGTTCGACTCTAGGGGGTTCCAGGTTGGCCTCAGGCATAGTCTCTAGGTTCTACCGTGGGATATTCTCCACCATAGTCGCACCTCGTACAGGGGCCGGCACCCCTATAAATTCTGCCATGCGCGCCAATTGCGCTGCTAGTTGTTGGTTAGTTTGGGTAGTGTTTCGAATCAAAGGCTGGAAAATTTCCCCCTTAGTTTGAGACAAAGTTTGTACCATTTGTAGGTTACTCTCATCCATTTGTTGTCTTAAACATGCTATAGACGTGTTTGTCAGACTAGGACCCTGAGTGGAATATCCTATACCTACACTTTGGCTGTTTCGACCCACATTTATCCCAGATCCCGACCCCTGTAATGGCGAAGACATTACATTATCTGAGAATACTGGGGGGGGGGGCATTTTGGAGGCTTTGCATTATTGCCGTTGGCATTCCATAAGGTGGATTCCTTGGTAAGGGTTGTGAAAATCCTGGAGGGGGAAGATGCCTAAATGTCGAAGTTCCTCCTGGTGGAGTTTGGGGATTAGATGCTTGTGGCCCAACGTACTCCAAAATAGGTTGAGTGTAAGCCCTTATATATGTCGACCCTGGTCCTGTCATTGATGGCGTTGGGTCGGACATAACAGGGGGTGAGGCCGGCTCTCTCTTCGAAGGGATTAGAGGTGGTATCACATCATTCCTAGACATATTTTAAGGGTTTATGTCACTAGGCTGGGTATTCGAATTACTTGACTGAGGATTAGAACCACTCCCTTGAGGGTTTGGATTGTTTGGCTGACTAGTATTCGTCGCCATTTTTCTAGTATATCTTCTCTTTGGTCTCTCTTCGTTTGTAGTGGCTACCTTACCACTTCTCAATAACATGCAACGAAGCTTTCTAAGAAGGACACTATGACCGAAGATTTTCAAAAATATTTGGAAAGATCTTTATTAAGTTAGCACTGTCTCACTGGGCGTGCCAATTTGTTTACTGGTAAAAATAGTAAACAACCGTTGGTCTATCAATTTCACATAAAACTGAGTAACTTGCAGGATCGACTACACAAATCCTAAGACATGTGCTAAATTGATTTTTATGTAAACTTCTATGTTTCGACTAAATAAAGAAGTAAGAAAAGATTTCTCCAAGAAACTTAAAATGACTGAAAAGTAAAGGACTTTGAGAAAGGTTTAAATCGAAGAGACTGGTAAAGGCATGAACTTAACTTACGTGAGATTTAAAGAGAATGCGTAAAAATGTAATTAAAGGGAAGCGTAAAGAACTCTGAGTCGAAAAGGCTGAAGGTGTAAAGACTAAATGAAATGCAGAAAAATAACTTGCACGAAGTAAAATATAAACTCTTAGTAAAAGACTTAAAGAAATTGCATTGAAATGAAAAGTGGTGTTTACATCACGTACATTCTCACAAAACTCGTTTCTCTACACGCGGATACTTTGAGTAATTTCTGAGTAAATTGTACAAATTGAACACAACACACCGAATCCTATTGCTAGAACCCTTATTTATAATGCCTAAAACTAACTGTTATAAACTGCCTGAAATAATAATCGAATGACAAGTGTCGCATTGCATGCTTCCATCACTTGGATGTACGCCACCTGTCCTTCTTCAAGAGCGAACCACAGTAACTACTCCCTCCTTTATTTGAATTTGAATTTCCAGCATCGGACGTCATCAGCATCCTCGGTCAAAAGGTACCCTCTTCAACTCTTAGAAATATTTTCTAAGTCCCAAAAAGACATCTTCTCCTCTTACGAGCACATTCGACTGAAACCTATCACCCAGATCCTGTCGGAAGCTTCTCTAAACCTTTTCAAGAGCTCAACATTCCCATCAACACTTCCAACTTCATATGGGTTTCGAATTTATGAGCTAACAGATAACCCATTCTAACATTCAGTGAACTTTTACGAAGTTCTTGGTCAATTCTCAAACATAGGTTAGAAATAAAACATATTCAACTATATTTGAGATTGAGATTCTTAGATTTAGGCATATCAAAATCGTTATACTTTCTCCCCCTTTGTCAGAAATCAAAAAGGTATATAAGAAAGACATTAACAAAGAAATATGAAGACGATCGTAATGACAGAAAAGAAAATTTCATTAATACTAATTAAGAAATTACAATGGGAGGCAATAGACACAAACATACTTAGAGCTTATGATATAACTAAGGACTTAGAAGTTCTAAGATTTAAGAACTTTTCAGAGCCTGAGGTTTGTAAGCTCTCCCTGTGTTAGATGGTCTTCGAGAAGAGGTTTGTAAGCTCTTCTAGAGTCTTATATGTAAAGTCTAAGAAGTGAGGTTTGTAAGCTCCCTTCTATTCAGAACATAGAAACTAGTCTCGTATCAAATCATTAGTCCAAAAGGCTTCTGACAATGTTATAATTCTCTTCAACAAGTACATCGTCTGATCCAAGCCTTTTAGCCGCACTGCTGATTTCATCTCTATAAAGCAGTTTAGATAAAATCCTTACATACGGTATGTAGGACTTATGTTGACTTCTTGAAATATCTATAGATTCTCTAAGGTGGTTGAAGATGGTTAAGGGCAGATTGACACGGACATTGTTCATTAAAAAGTAGATAAAAAGTCGGTCAACATGAGATAAAATTTTTTTGTCAACTTCACGAGGGTGAAAGTTGGTAAGAAGAAGATTGAACCAAGCTCTAGCTGTGGGAAAAATATTTTTGGGATTTGTGGGTTCATATTTGAGGGAAGTGTCATGGATGTTCGCAAGATTTTCAATAAAAAATAAGTAAAGCGAAACTCATCCACAGTGATATCGGATTGATCACAACTACTAGCATCAACAATGGATTTAGGAGAGATGACAAACCCAACACCATGAATACGAGAGCAAATGAATTTGCCATTACACTAATTAAAGCGCACTTCCAAAATTCTTTCACAAGATTTGAATAAACAGGTCCATTCAAAAGATCAAAGTATTTGCCCCATTTTTGTTTTTGAACGCCAATAATAGTGTCACGATCTGTTCCCTTAAGACTCATAAATGAGGTCGTTCTTTGACAATGACTTCAAGAATTTCTCCATTGCCACAGAAAGTTTTGATAGACATGGTTGATTGGAAGAAAGTGAAACGAAACAAAGAAAGGGATATGAAGTTCACAAGGAAAAAATGACTGAGAATGAAGGAGACGAGAACTTTTATGGCCATCATAAATGATAGAAGGACTAGAGAAGCGCGATGATTACTTATATAGCTAAAAATGGAGACTGTTTTCAAAGCAGGTGTGATAAATTGAAATGATAACTTAACACCCCTAATAAAAGATGAAAGTAGGAAACCTATACAGACACTAGGTTCAAGGAGAAACGAAGGAGACACTCAAAAAGGAATGAACACAGAAATTCTGACAAGAGGTAAATTGAATGATTTCATTAACTGTATCTAAGAAATTCTCATAACTTGAGGTATCCCATCAAATACGAGGTATGGTACATATAAGACAAAAGATTTATTGACGTATCAACTCTTCATATCATTTTGGCTAATAAATGCATCAAATTCTTAAGTTTCCAAAGGTTAAAAGTATTTTCCAAGAGGCATGCGTTCTAACTTTGGTTAGTTACGAACTATGACAACTTCATTAGTCAAAGGTTTCTCATTTCAAAAGTACGACTCTTACGCATCATGTTTAAGAAATATATTTTTCTATTCTTGAGAAACGTAAATTCTGAGATACTTCTTTTCATTCTGGTCATTGAAAATAATTGGGTTCACATGTTAGATGAAAATAAGTTTAACTTCAGCAAGGATTCTTTAAAGAAAGATTTCAGTCATAAGAAAAGAGTTGAATCAGAAAGTTATAGAAAATGATTTCTTACTGAATTATCAAAATTATAGTTCTAGAATATAAGAATAATTTCTAAACCATTTAATTAAATAGGCGAGTCATAAATACATTACTCAATACTCTTGTAGAATCCCAGCTGCGATTGTAGATGCTTCTTCAGAATTCCCACGCGTTCAGCTTCTGTTGTTGATGACTTTGTTGACGAGCACTTCTAGCTGGACCACTAGAACAGTTTCTTCTCAGAACAGGATTTATAGAGATTTCTTCCTTTTGTAGTCTTCATGAGAATCTTTGAACCTTGTACAGAGACACGATCATCTTCATAACTTCATGAGCTTTCATTTTGACAGATGAAAACATCTCTCCTGATGTTTATTTCATCTTTGATCATTGTAGAAGAACCAAGTTATTTCTCTATTCTTCATCTTGAGATCAAACATCTTCAATCTTCAAGAAGGTTTGTTCCCGGAAAGCCACTTGTTTCTCAGTACTTAGCATATACTTTTGAAAAGTTATGTGCTGAGAGAACTTGATTGAATCTTCTTGCATCATCAGAATTCAATCATTGAATAGGTGTTAATCTTCACCAGATGCAGATATCGTCATGATCATTAAACCAAGACATATTTCTTAGAGGGTTTGAATGATAATCTTATTCTTACTGGATGAGCCTTTTCTTCCAAAATCGGTTCATCAGAAAGTGATAACTTCTGTTATTTCCTTTCTTAGGGAGTAAATGAACTGTGACGGTTTCTGATGGAACATCTTCTGATTTCTTCATTCTAATCTTCATCAATAACTTCATTCAGAGAATATAGCTTCTAGCTTTGTATTCTTCCACTAAGCTTTAGTTTTTGACTTCCAAGCTCATTATCAAATCAAACATTGATTTGATTTCTGATGAAGGTACTTCAATAGCCTTTGGATATTCAGAGAAATCTAACCAATATGCATCAAAATAGATTTGAATCATATTCTGTCCTGAATAAACATGCTAGTTGCTTCCTAGAAATGCTTTGTCAGGATGATTTCTCATTTATCATGATTTAAACCATTTCTTTTCCAAGCTTGTTCTATCTTTAATCATCTGTATCTCATAGTGAAGAACTAGAACATCATAATCTTCTTTTCACCAGATAGCTTCTTAAGCTCATACTTTTACTCAGTTACATGAGTCTAGAAAGTAGTGAACACAGAAGTATACATTCATGTATCAGAAGCTCCTGAAAAGAAAATTTGGATAACATTTTGACAAACTTAAGCTTGTTCAACTGAGATACCTTTCTCAAGTTAACATGACTTAATTTTCTTATGCTTGAGCTTGTTATGGTTAGAAAGTTGCTCTTTCTTGAATGCACTTCTGACAACTGAAGAACTTCCCTTCTGATCACTTCAGAATCCTGCGAAGTTTTAGAGCAGTTAGTCAGAATCCTGATAGCCATATCCAATGCTTATCTGCAGTAGAATTAGTTTATGTTGAATAAGAAACTGCTTAATCTTCTGGAGAGATCTTCTGCAGCAAACTTTCTAACCATAACTATCTGCGTTATATTAGTTAGCTCTTTTTCTCAGCCTTTTTCTCATAAGCATTTCATGCTTTCTTCTTAGGCTTTGTTTTCTGAAGAAAGAAATACTTTCTTTGTCTTCTAACTAGAAGTATCATTCTGTATTTCTCTTCTTATCTCTTCAGATTCTGACTGATTGAAGCATAACATTTTTCTTCTTTATTGAGTTATACAGTTTAGCTCATATCTACAGTTCTTCAAGAGAAGCTTTACTCCAGATCTTCTGCATGCTTTATCAGTTGCCATAAGCTTCTATTCAAATAGCAAGGTTCTGATCATCTTCTTCAAGAATCCTGACGAAAAAATCATCATTCAGAATCTTAAGTTCTGCAGTCATGATTTAAAATCTTGATGACAAGATTTCTAACATCTTCAGCATACTTCATCTTGAAGTTTTCATGCTTTATAATCATGACACGAGCATTCTCTCTTCTTTACATGAAAGAGTTTCTAATGAGCAATATTGAGAAAGTCAACGGTAGACCAAGTCTGTTTGTTGAAAACATCCTATACTCAGAAAGAATTAACCTTCGGCAAATAAGATTTCATGATTTCTGATAATTCTTTTTTATCTCTTCTAGATCATTCTTCTTAATCTTTGTCTAGGCATCACCTTGACGAGATACGTAGCTCTCAACTAACGTATTCCAAGAATATCATTCATCAGATTCTTCTAATTATCTGATGAGTCTATTATCCTTTTACCATCTGATTCTTCATCTTGCTTTCAATCTTCTTACAAGTGCCATAAGAGAAGATTATGTTGTCAATAACAACCAACTCCAAGAATCAGTGACACAATCCAGAATGAACCTTTTTGGTTTGTCATTTCAGTATTCAATCTTTTCATCATCGTATGAGACTGAAACTGTAAATGGTGGAGGAGATTAGCCAGAGTGTTTCTCAAAGCTCGTTCGGATCTTTATCTGACACGGTTAAGTGTTTGATAAACATGAATAATAGAACCGGAGCTCTGATACCAATTGAAGGTTGAGAAACACAAGAAATGAGGGTTTGAATTGGGTTTCACATTTCGTCCCCTTTTGAAAAATTAAACTAATGACGTTAACAAGTAAATAAAAATAAAATAACACAATTATTTTTATCCTGGTTCACTGTTAACGAAGCTACTCCAGTCCACCCACCAAGGTGATTTTGCCTTATCACAAGGACTTAATCCACTAATCATCAAAATAATTACAACCTCTAAGCTATTAAACAGAACGCTTAGCCCTCTCAAGCATCCTGGCTTTCTCTTATCCTCTCAAGGAAATAACATTCACTAAGCTATTAGAAACACGCTTAGTCTTCTCAAGCATTCTGGTTTTCACTTGACTGCTAAAGGAACAACATCCAATAAGCTATTAGAAAAATGCATAGTCTTCTCAAGCATTCTGGTCTTCACTTGACCGCTCAAGGAACAACACCTTTTACAAGGATTTTCTTGTGCACTAATATGCTTCTTACAAGCTGATTACACAAATGAAGTACATGAACACCTAAGTGTTTCTAGCAAGTTTCTGAGCAACAACTCCTTGCTTTCTAATACAGAAACTATCTAAAGAATGAATCTCTGAGAGATTATAAAACATTAGTTCTGCATTTCTTAAAAGCTTTCTTGATGACCACTATGGCTTCTTTTCATGAGCTTTAAGCTTCTTTGATGAACTCCTTTCTTGAGCATATAATGCTTCTTCTAGTTTAACCATCAAGATTAACTAAGTTACTATGCTTCACTTATTGATGTTTCACTTGATTAGTTTCACATGGCTTTAGTATGTTGCATCATTGTACACACTTTGTAGTAGCAACTTCAACTTTACTTGCTACATCTTGATTATTTGTTGCGTTGAATAATAACACTTTAGTATAAGCAGCAACCAACATTTCTTCAAGCTTCTTCTTTATTGAGCATTCTTCATTTAAGCTTCAGCTTGTAGCATTTTCTTCAGCACTTTGGATTTGCTTAGCAGCGTGCTATCACCAGCAACCAGCATTTCTTCAAGCTTCTTGATCTTCAATTTATAAAGCTTGAGAGAATAGATCCATTGAGGGGTATTCTTGGAAATATATTCCAACAGTAATATCCCAACGTTCACATGAAGGAATGGTCGACGTCATTGTACAAAAAGATGTCCTTGTGCCACCTTATCGAGGTAGAGGTCACAGAGTTTTAGTACTATTATATTCAGCTCAAAACCATTCTGATCTTCAGTCTTCTAGCATTTTCAAAGGCTTCAGATATTAACTTGATGAAGCGTGTTGTACAAGAGTCATTCTTTGTGTAATCTTCAGAACCACAGTCTTCAGAATCTCAGATCTTTGTTCAGCAGAACCTTGTCTTCAGAAACTCTTCAGAACTTAACCTTCAGATATTTTGTCTTCTGAATCTTCAGAACCATGTTCACCTGAATCACGTCTTCAAAATCTTCAGAACATGTAACATTAGAAGCAAATCACATTAGAAAGCCTTATAGGTCTTTCTCATAAAGTCTCAATTAGAATTTCCAGAACTAATGTTTATTAGAACCGTTGTATTAGAAACATTCATGAATCTTGACTTTATCTTGTACACACATATGTTTTCTTTCCAAAGTGTTGATAACAGAGTCTGATGATGTCACACGTCTTCTTATCAGAGTTAGAATCATATTGACAACAACCACACACTAGACAGAAACCATATCATACATAATTGTTCTCTTAGATAACATGTGCAGTTATCATAAAAAATTAAAGGCCAGATGTAGAAACAAATCTTGTTCTTACAGGTTTGACCGCGACGACGTGTGTCTTGACCACAGGAGCGCACTAGGGTACAAGTGCAACTCCTAAACTAAAAAAAAGACAAGAGCCCACTCTTGTGTGTGCGGGCGAACTCTTGATTTGACGGGGACATCTTAATCGAGCTCCACCGTTGTTGTACTAATTAGGCAGAACGCCTAGCTCGCGATGGGAAGTTCACGCCACGGAGCAAAGAGCTCGACCGAGCTCTTGGCTTCGTCAACATTCGGAATCCACCTCCGACCACATGACCAATTCTCTGCACAGTCGAGGATCAATCGTGTTGAGCAAAGGCCCCAATACTTAATAAAAACAGGCAAGCACAATATTGCATACATATCAACGGGAAAATAAATACCCAATAAATAGCACACACCAAACATAGAAAAAGACTAACAATAAAAGAAACAATGCATTAGGGCGAGCAAAGCCCATTGTTCAAACATTACAACCATGGCGCGCAGGCCAGGCAATATCAAAATTCCATGGCATACAGGCCATGTACAATCATATTACAAATTACGGCACGTAGTCCGGGAAAAGTCAAAATCAAAATATGGCACGCAGGCCAAATAACTAAAAAGAATTAAACAGCGGCTTCTTCCTCGGGTCGGGTCTCTCCGTTAGTCTGGTCAGCTCCACTGTCGGACACCTCGGGAGCAACTACTTGGCCTTCGACCACCCGGTGGAAAGGACCTATCTGCTCTGTGTAGAACTGGATCCCGGGGTTGACGATTTGAAGTTGCTCCACCGCCATGTTGAAGCCCAACTCGAGGGTGCCCAGGCAATCCTGCTCGAGCTCCCTGATCTGAGAGACTAAATCGCCCCGGGTTACCAAGAGCTTCTCGTCGGCAATTTCATCCTTGGCGGGCGTGGTAGTGGCCTCCAGCTCGGTGACCCTCGTTTGGAGCTGTTCCTTCTCCTCGTCTGATTTGGTCACCTTCTGGCGCATATCCTCGAGCTCGCGGTATAGACTGATCTGGATCTTATGCCTCTCCTTGTAGTCGACGAAGTCATTCTCCACCTTGACCTTCTCAGCCTCGAGGGTCACGATCTCTGTCCTCAGCTTCTTCACCTCGGCGAGGAGACGGGTCTCTTCATTGAGAGCCAAGGTCGTCTCAAGGACCCTCATCACGGCAGCCGTGTCCTTAGACAGCGCCTTTCTTCTGGTCTCCTGGTCGACCCCCATAATCGCTTTAGCCTCTGCCTCGGGCACGATCAAAGAGTTTTCCGCGGTGAAGAGTTCCCGATTACGATGGTAAGGAGACAACATGAACCGCTCCCCAAGAACACCCTCTGTGAGGTCGACAGACTCGGACTCTTATAATCGCGGCCTCTTTGATGGATGTTCTTGAGAAACTGGAGACTGACTTCCACGGGGAGAGGATGTGGAGCCCCCGGGTTGCTGATCGATCTTTGTTGCTTGCTGGACTTGAGCGAGATGGCCCTTAGGAGGAGCCTTCTTCCCGCCTTTTGTCCCACGAGCTTCAACACGCGCTCTTGAAGATTTGACATCTGACCTGTAACAAAGAAAATCGAGTCAGCATAGTAAGGAAAAATGAGCAGACAAGAAAATAAAAATGTTCACTACCTAAGAGCCTCAAGTCCTCCTTGTCAGAACCGCACTCGAGGAGCGCTTTGGTATTGATTAAACGGGACTCGAGGGAGATGTCCTTGTTGGCCTCCCAGACGAAGCTTCCGTCTTTATTCACGCACTTGGCAAGGGTAAAGCTATCGACGAAGCCCACTATTGTGTCATAGAAGAGCCTATCATCTTCGTTTAAGTCTTGGGGCTTCGTGATGTAGCTTTCTGTCACTTTTGTGAAGTGGGTATTCTGTCATTCAAGGGGAAATTTGGCCTCATGGTTCACCTCCCTCCGCCCTTCGACAAGCGTCTCCACACGGTCGAACAAGGATTCGATGGAGGCATGAGTCACTGACTTCATGTAACCCCTTTTCTGTTGTTGTGTCTGTGCTCCTTGGGGTGAGAATTACATTCAATAATACACCGTGAAAATCACATACTAAGGAGTAATTATCACACAATTCACATCAATAAAACAATCACAACACACGTATAAGTGCCACATGAATACTCGGCGCATTCAGCCCACATTCAATCATATACCTATACAATACGACTTAACTGACACGACACAATGCATGTGGTACCATCAGAATCACATACGGTTCACCCTAGAACCTGATTCCCGTTGGAATCTGGATAAGTCGTATACGTTCCTCTGAACTACAACTTATCTCTACTCGACCCCCACATGGAGTCCGGACGAGACTTGGCACCCATCATGGATTCCTACCTAGCTCATCTCCACATAACATGACATGAATGCATGACACACAATTATGCACAATATAACGGTCATTCATGCATAACTCACGATCCTCAATGATCACACGTGAGCCACATACTCATCGTAATTCTCTCTTGAATTACCACCATTTCCCCCAGACTGTCCATAAAACGACAATATTGGCGCACAAGCATCAAACACATCTCATAAAGACAAACACGCAAAATCCCATGTTCTATCATATTTACTATCATTACAGGTTCCCCTATGTCTCATTATATCATTTTAGTCTTACGGATCAAGAGGAATTGCATCGCACGCGAAATCGGGTCAAAAATCGCGAAAATGGGAAAATTGCACTACAACCCTGCCCATACGCGTATGGCCCTACCCCATACACGTATGGCCACTCTTCCTCGCCCCAGACCTGCGTATTATATGCGTAGGGCTCAAATGTCCAGGACTCCATACGCGTATTGCCTTAGGCCTTACGCATATGACCAGAAGGGATTTCCTTCCAAAACTTCTTATACGCGTAATGCCCTTGTCATACGCGTATGGCCAGAAGGCCATGCTAGAATGGGGACGAGGTGCGTATCATACGCGTATTTCCCCCTGGGAGTGTCCCTCATACGCGTAATGCCCCCTGGCTTACGCGTATGGCTAGTCTGCTACAGAAAAATGGGTTTTTCCGCATCAGTGTGATTTTCCCCCATTGGAGCACCTTCAAGCTCTTATTCCAGACCCAAAATAATTCCTATACCAGTTTATGATTAATGGGTTCATTCTACTTCGTTAATTCGTCATTTTATCAACATTTTCTACCATTAGAATCCATTTTCGTTAACCCCTAAAAACCTTAATTTTTAGATTTGTTCCCATATCAGAACTCAGTAACAACAGTACAGAATCGCACGAATTCTATATCTGAAATCAGCATACAACACAAATTTATATCAGAACAGTACACAAATACGAATTCACAATAATCACTACACAAGCATACAAACAATCAAGGAGAAGAAGGAATACACAAAAATTCCTAAGAGGGAAAGGAACCCTCACTACCCTCTCATGTTCAGATCACCCTTAAAGAATCCCATTCTCCCGCCTTACCTGAATTTCCAAGCTTGATTCTTCCTAGCAATGGTGGAAAATCTCTTGCTTCTCTCTTGCCTTAGTTCTCCTTCTTTCTCTTTTTTGTTATCTTTTTACGTGTAACTGACTAGCCTCCTCTCCTTTCCCCACTTCTATCTAATTATGTTTTAAATTCCTTAATTCTAGCAATAATAATAATAATGGTCCTAATAATATTAATAATCCTAATAATAATAATGTTAATAATTATAATAATAATAATATTAATAATCATAATAATAATATTAATAATAATACTAATAATGTTAGCATTAATAGAATATCTCATTATTCGTATTATCATTATTACAATGTTGTCCTAAGACTTAATTTAATTCATTCCACTAAGCTCTCACACCCACCCTTACACACATACCCTTAACCAAGTCAATGCCAAAATAATCACACAAATAAATCACAAAACGACTAAATAATTAAATGGGGTGTTACACTTCACAACAAAATATATGTCCTTAAAGAAACGGACAGAGTCCAGGTACACTTTGAACAACCTCCTCGGTTGCTTCAAGGACACCGAGCTGTGTCGACAATTTTGAGTTTGGTGTTGCAGGTGGAAGAGGTGGAAGAATAACGAGAGCGTAGCCTCGACTCTGAGATATTGACAGACGAGCTCAAACGCCAGCATAAACGCGATGGCATTGGGGTGAAGCTACGAAGGCACTAAGTCCAGCCACTGGAACACCCCCGTTTGGAAATCAGTGAAGGGCAGGCAAAGTCACGCTCCCCAGAAAACGAACTCATACATGGGGAAGCGCTTCCCCTTGTAGCTCGAGTAGATCCAGTCGATTTCCTTAGGCCGGTAAACTTTCCAATTCGCTGGAATCCCTTCAGCCCGATTCTCAACGTTAGCAAAAACTTCTGAGTCGTCGTGGACAAACTGCGAAACAGCAGACAGGGGTTCCATCCTGACCCATGCGGAGGGAGATTCATCGTTCGCATCCCCCGAACTATTCTTTATGTAACACCCCCTTTCTATACCCCCAAATAATCACAATATCATTTAGGCACATATTAAAATTTCGTCAGAGTATAATTATAAACATAGTACAAAAGAGGTATGTCACATTATATATATGAAATTAAAACATTCCACACCTGCTCAATAATTGATATGCAACAGTGGGGTAACCTTGCAACAGAGGAACTTAGTCCTTACACCCACATCTCAAATGTTTAGAATAAAAGCGGAAAATCTAAACATTGAATCACCACTAACATATATACATCATCAAGGATTATCCATGAACATAACTTATGTTTACAAAAACATTCATCAGCAAGATACATATACAAATGTATCACAAAAGAATCATATACACCCTAGCTACCTGGTGCTACATATCAGAGCCAACCGACCAAAAGAATGAAGACACGCTTCACAAAAAGGCCTCCAGCATACCTACTCTGCAATGCCTCATAGAGCATTATAAAACAGCAGAAGGGTGAGAAATATTATCATAATAACAATGCATATAATTATATATCTTAACATAAAAATACTCATATTCCACATTTACACCACAATTCATCACATCTCACTCATACACATCGCAATGTATACATATCTATTCAAACCAAGCATATACCTCATGCATATTTTCACTATTCTTATCAATCCACATGAACATACACATATATGTTTATTCATCAAAGCACCATTTTAACGATGATAAATGCAAATCATAGAGACCAACTCACGACTCTATGCAAATGCAATGCGGTACCGACTCAATCATCTCAAGTTCACTCAGGAACTTCTGCTGGAACCATCGCTCGTTACCAAAGTAACTCCCCGTCGGGCCTACGATGTTCACCCATTGCTCACACCCCACATGGGCACACAATGTTTATGGATCGCTCACACCCCACCTGGGCACACGACCCGATCGCTCACACCCCACACGCGGGCACACGATCTGATTGCTCACACCTCACCTAGGCACACAATCCGATTACTCACACCTCGCATAGGCACACAATCGTTCGTAATCATCGCTCACACCTCACATAGGCACACGATGTTACCACGGATTCTCATTAGAATCGCTCAACACAAGAATGTATTTCATGATGCTTCACATGCAAAATGACACAAGACATTCTTGAAATGCATACATATTCACAATATATTCATGCATTTCTCTCATACAATCGCATACAATCTATATACATTCACATCAATGTACTATTGTATGATTCACATCCAAAACACACATTCGAAATGGGAAAAAGTCACAACAGGACACTATTCCTGACTTTCCGACATAATTAAATCGACTAACAATTTCCAAGTCATCATAATAAGAAAGATCATTCCATAAGCTTTCTAATGCATCAAACCACGCCTCAAACTGAACCATAGATCAAAAGTTATGCAGAAAACAAAATTACACGAACAGCACTGTTCGCTGGGCGAACCTCCCTCGCGAGCCTTCGCTAGCTCCTTCGCTAGGCGAACATCCCTCGCGAGCATTCGCTAGCTTCTTCGCTAGTCGAATGTTCCAGCGAACCAACTGTTAGATAAAACAGACACAAAGTTCGCTAGGCGAACCCTCTAGCGAACCAAGGCAGCAACTACCAACATTCAAAACACCCAAACTTCGCTAGGCGAACAATCCAGTGAACCTTCGCTGACCTTTGCCAACTGGTTCGCTAGACAAACCCTCGAAAACCTCACTCGCCACCGCTTCGCCCCAGGTTCGCTAGGCGAACCAAGGAAAACCCAGAATTTTCCTGCACTGTCAAAACACCAAAAATCCATATTTTTCCAATCAAAACTTTTCCAAAACACCATATATCAATCAGAACCCAATACAATCATGGCAACCAATATTCTACCCCATTTGCGTCGATTTCCAACCGCGAAAACATCGATTTCTCATTATCGACCTAGAATGGAAATCTATGAAAATACCACAACCAATCTAATACACACATACACAATCATACATAATACTATACATTGATAAGATAACAATGTTTCACACCCTTACCCGGATTCCAACTTGCTATCTGATTGATCTTGATGAATTTCTAGGTTTTCCTCTCCTTTTCTCTTCCTCCTCTTTCTTTCTCTTCTCTTTCTCTAATTCCCTTTTCTTACTATTTCTTTTCCTTCTATTCTTCCTTTCTATCTCTTTTCTTTCTATTTTTTTTTCTTTTCTATTTCTTTTCTCTCATTCTCCAAACAATCAATTAATTCATTTTTCTCACCAATTCTAATTCCACTTAATTTCTAATTTATCATTAATTGAGAAAAGTCTAAAATACCCTCTATTCTAATTTCCCCGAAAACTCTCAAAATGGTAAAATATCATTTAACACACCAAATTCACAATTAACATAATTTATCACCCAATTAAAATAAAAGACTCAACATAATTGGGAAATAATCAAAATCGGGGCGTTACAACTCTCCCCCACTTTAGAAATTTTCGTCCTCGAAAATAATACCTGATCCAAACAACTTCGGATACGACTCTCGCATTCCACTCTCTAGTTCCCAAGTCATATTGCCTTCCGCAACGCCTCCCCACGCTACCTTCACAAGCGCAATATCCTTGCCTCTTAGCTTCTTAACTTCACGGTCCAAAATCCTAACCGGTAAAGCTTCCACCGTAAGGCTATCTCTCACTTCAACCTCGTCCATAGGAATAACATGTGACGGATCCGGAACATACTTCCGAAGTTGCGAAACATGGAATACGTCATGCAAATTCGAAAGATTCGGAGGCAATGCCACACGGTAAGCCACAACACCAACTCGTGAAGTAATCTGATACGGACCAATAAAACGAGAAGTCAACTTCTTTGACTTCAAAGCACGACCCACACCCGTAATTGGCGTAACTCTCAGAAATACATGGCCGCCTTCTTGAAACTCAAGATCTTTCCTTCTCCTGTCATGATAGCTCTTTTGTCTACTTTGAGAAGCTTTCATCTTCTCACGGATAATCCTCACTTTCTCCATCGTTTGTTCCACCATCTCCGGTCCAACTACCGTCCTCTCACCTGTTTCATGCCAACACAAAGGTGTTCGACATCTTCGACCATATAAAGCTTCAAATGGTGCCATACCTATACTTGAATGAAAACGGTTATTGTAGGTGAATTCAATCAACGCCAAATAACTATCCCAAGCACCACCTTACTCGAGCACACAAGCACGCAATAAATCCTCCAACGATTGAATTGTCCTCTCGGTCTGACCATCCGTTTGCGGATGATAAGCCGAACTCAATCTTAGCTTAGAACCCAAAGCCTTTTGTAGACTCTCCCAAAACCTCGATGTGAATCTAGGATCTCTATCCGATACAATACTCTTAGAAACCCCATGCAACTTCACAACCACAAGAACATAAATCTCGGCTAACCTCTCCAAAGGATAACTAATATCAATTGGAATGAAGTAAGCAGATTTAGTAAGCCTATCAACGATTACCCAAATGGCATTATGACCTCTTTGCGTATTCGGCAATCCCGTAACAAAATCCATCGATATACTATCCCATTTCCATTCCGGAATGTCCAACGGTTGCATCAATCCACTAGGCTTTTGATGTTCCACCTTCGACTTTTGACAAGTTAAGCACGCATACACAAATTGAGCCACATCTCTCTTTAACCCGGACCACCAAAAGATTTTCTTCAAATCTTGATACATTTTATTCGCTCCCGGATGAATACTTAAGTTACTTCGGTGTCCTTCTTCCAATATCATCTTTTTCAACTCCGCATCATCGGGAATACAAATACGACCACGGAATCTCAAAACTCCAAAATTATCAACCTTGAAATCCTCATTCTCATTCATCATCAAATCAATGAACTTCAAATCCAACTTTTGCTTTTCACATACGGTTGCAAGAAAATCATTCGTAACATGTAGCATACCAAGTCTCACACTTCTCGGCGTCATTTCACAAACCAAACTCAAGTCTCTAAAATTCTCCAAAAGTTCCCATTCTCTCATCATCAATGAGGACATATGTAACGACTTCCGACTCAAAGCATCGGCCACCACGTTTGCCTTACCCGGATGGTAATTCAAACCAAAATCATAATCCTTCAAAAGCTCTAACCACCTCCTTTGTCTCATGTTCAATTCTTTTTTATCAAATAAATATTTCAAGCTTTTGTGATCACTAAAAACTTCGAATCTTGCTCCATAAAGATAGTGCCTCCAAATTTTCAAAACAAACACCACGGCCGCTAACTCCAAGTCATGTGTAGGATAATTCTTTTCATGCACTCTCAATTGTCTTGAAGCATAAGCCATAACTTTTCCACCTTGCATCAAAACACCACCTAAACCAACCAATGAAGCATCACAATACACAACAAATGGTTCCGTCGGATTTGGCAAAATCAAGATCGGAGCCGTTGTCAACCTTCTTTTTAGTTCATTGAAACTCTCTTCACAATGAATATCCCAAATGAAAGCCTTTCCTTTACAAGTCAATTGCGTTAACGGAAGTGCCAACTTCGAAAATCCCTCAATAAACCTTCGATAATAACCCGCCAAGCCTAAAAAGCTTCGAATCTCCGTAACCGATCTAGGAGCCTCCCATAGCATCACCGCATCAATCTTGGATGGATCAACACTAATACCACTCCCGGAAATAACATGTCCAAGAAAACTTACTTCCGACAACCAAATTCACATTTCGACAACTTAGCATACAATTGTTTCTCTTTCAAAATTTGTAGCACAATCTTCAAATGCTCTTCATGCTCCTCTTGAGAATTAGAGTAAATCAAAATATCGTCAATAAACACAACCACAAAACGATCCAATTGTTCATGAAAAATGCGATTCATGTATTCCATAAACACACCCGGCGCATTAGAAACCCCGAATGGCATCACGGAATATTCGTAATGGCCATACCGTGTCCTAAAGGCCGTCTTTTGAATATCCTCTTCTTTCACACGAATCTGGTGATATCCCGATCTCAAATCAATCTTGCTAAAAACACGCGCACCAACCAATTGGTCCAACAAATCATCGATCCTTGGAAGCGGATACTTGTTCTTAATTGTCACCTTGCTCAATTGTCGATAATCAATGCATAACCGCATACTCCCATCCTTCTTCTTTACCAACAATACCGGAGCACCCCAAGGAGAAACACTTGGTCTTACAAATCTCTTGTCCAACAAGTCATTCAATTGCTTCTTCAATTCTACCAACTCCGACGCCGACATACGATACGGTGCCATCAAAATCGGTCTAGTACCCGGAACTAGATCAATAGAAAACTCAACTTCTCTTTCCGACGGTACATCCTTAATATCCTCAGGAAACACCTCAGGAAAATCACAAACAACAGGAAACACATCAAGTGACACTTGACTATCCACAGTTAAAGATGCAAACAAACCGAACAATTGAGCTTCGTCCGCTAAAAGTTTCTTCAACACTTTAGTGGATAAGAAACTCTCATCTTCATCCTCTTCCAAAGAAGGAAACCTCACTAACTTATGATAGCAATCTATATGAACTCTATTAAATTGCAACCAATTCATACCCAAGACCACATCCAACCCTTCCAACGGCAAACACACCAAGTCCATCTCAAAGTCTTTACCATAAATGGTTAAAAGACAACTCAAACAAACCAAAGAAGTAGTTACTGACCCCATTGCTGGAGTATCAATAACCATCTTACCATCCATCAGGGACAACACAAGATTCAAACGATTCGCGCACTCAGACGAAATAAATGAATGAGTCGCTCCCGTATCAATAATAGCAACTAGAGGTGTACTATTAATAAAGCAAGTACCTTTTATTAGACGGTCTGCACTGGAAGTTTGAGTCCCCGCCAATGCAAACACCTTTCCGCCCGCTTGAGCTTGTTTCGGCTTAGTACACTTAGTACTAATGTGACCAACTTCTCCACAATTATAGCACTTCACCATATTCCTTCTACAATCTGTAGCAGCATGCCCAGTACCTCCACAATTAGAACATTTCACCACTGGCTTTTTACACTCAAATGATTTATGACCCAGTTCACCACATTTGTAACACCTAATAACACCGGAACCTCCTCCTCCTGACCTCCTATCAAAGTTTCCCCTATGCTTGCCCTTATCGGCGGGTGTCACATAAGGTCCACTTCTAGCTTGTTGCTTTCCCTTCCTCTCATTCAAACTTTTATAATGTGTAGAATGAGCCTTGCTATCTTCCTCGAAGATTCTACAACATTCCGTCAAGTCCGAAAACCTTCTTATCCTTTGATACCCCACAGCTTGTTTAATCTCAGGACGCAAACCATTCTCATATTTAATACACTTTGAGAACTCAACGGTAATCACGGCATAATGAGGATGGAATTGAACCAACTCCACAAATTTAGCAGTATAGTCCACCGCGAACATATTACCTTGTTTCAATTCAAGGAACTCCGTCTCTTTCTTCCCTTTAACACTCTCAGGGTAATACTTCCTTAAGAACTCCGTACGAAATAAATCCCAAGTTACCTCTTCATCATCCACCTCAAGAATTTGACGCATACCGACCCACCAATCGTCGGCTTCTTCCTTCAGCATGTGAGACCCAAGCCTCACCTTGTTCTCCTCCGCACAGTCCATGACTCTAAAGATCCTTTCAATCTCTTTCAACCAAAGTTGAGCACCATCGGGATCAAATCTTCCTTTGAAAACCGGTGGTTGATTCTTCCTGAACTCGTCATTAACATTCACGTTAGGTGCACCTTGCACCGCCCTAGCCATTGCTTCCAAAGCAGCAGCCATCGCATTGTCGTTTCTACCAGACATATTCTGATCATTCGCAAAAATGACAACAAAGTTAAACAACAATTCCACCAACATAATAACAAGACAGACACAACTGACTCAACTCTAGCTCTGATACCACTTAATGTAACACCCCTTTTCTATACCCCCAAATAATCACAATATCATTTAGGCACATATTAAAATTTCGTCAGAGTATAATTATAAACATAGTACAAAAGAGGTATGTCACATTATATATATGAAATTAAAACATTCCACACCTGCTCAATAATTGATATGCAACAGTGGGGTAACCTTGCAACAGAGGAACTTAGTCCTTACACCCACATCTCAAATGTTTAGAATAAAAGCGGAAAATCTAAACATTGAATCACCACTAACATATATACATCATCAAGGATTATCCATGAACATAACTCATGTTTACAAAAACATTCATCAGCAAGATACATATACAAATGTATCACAAAAGAATCATATACACCGTAGCTACCCGGTGCTACATATCAGAGCCAACCGACCAAAAGAATGAAGACACGCTTCACAAAAAGACCTCCAGCATACCTACTCTGCAATGCCTCATAGAGCATTATAAAACAGCAGAAGGGTGAGAAATATTATCATAATAACAATGCATATAATTATATATCTTAACATAAAAATACTCATATTCCACATTTACACCACAATTCATCACATCTCACTCATACACATCGCAATGTATACATATCTATTCAAACCAAGCATATACCTCATGCATATTTTCACTATTCTTATCAATCCACATGAACATACACATATATGTTTATTCATCAAAGCACCATTTTAACGATGATAAATGCAAATCATAGAGACCAACTCACGACTCTATGCAAATGCAATGCGGTACCGACTCAATCATCTCAAGTTCACTCAGGAACTTCTGCTGGAACCATCGCTCGTTACCAAAGTAACTCCCCGTCGGGCCTACGATGTTCACCCATTGCTCACACCCCACATGGGCACACAATGTTTATGGATCGCTCACACCCCACCTGGGCACACGACCCGATCCCTCACACCCCACACGCGGGCACACGATCTGATTGCTCACACGTCACCTAGGCACACAATCCGATTGCTCACACCTCGCATAGGCACACAATTGTTCGTAATCATCGCTCACACCTCACATAGGCACACGATGTTACCACGGATTCTCATTAGAATCGCTCAACACAAGAATGTATTTCATGATGCTTCACATGCAAAATGACACAAGACATTCTTGAAATGCATACATATTCACAATATATTCATGCATTCCTCTCATACAATCGCATACAATCTATATACATTCACATCAATGTACTATTGTATGATTCACATCCAAAACACACATTCGAAATGGGAAAAAGTCACAACAGGACACTATTCCCGACTTTCCGACATAATTAAATCGGCTAACAATTTCCAAGTCATCATAATAAGAAAGAGCATTCCATAAGCTTTCTAATGCATCAAACCACGCCTCAAACCGAACCATAGATCAAAAGTTATGCAAAAAACAAAATTACACGAACAGCACTGTTCGCTGGGCGAACCTCCCTCGCGAGCCTTTGCTAGCTCCTTCGCTAGGCGAACATCCCTCGCGAGTATTCGCTAGCTCCTTCGTTAGGCGAATGTTCCAGCGAACCAACTGTTAGATAAAACAGACACAAAGTTCGCTAGGCGAACCCTCTAGCGAACCAAGGCATCAACTACCAACATTCAAAACACCCAAACTTCGCTAAGCGAACAATCCAGCGAACCTTCGCTGACCTTCGCCAACTGGTTCACTAGGCGAACCCTCGAAAACCTCACTCGCCACCGCTTCACCCCAGGTTCGCTAGGCGAACCAAGGAAAACCCAGAATTTTCCTGCGCTGTCAAAACCCCAAAAATCCATATTTTTCCAATCAAAACTTTTCTAAAACACCATATATCAATCAGAACCCAATACAATCATGGCAACCAATATTCTACCCCATTTACGTCGATTTCCAACCGCGAAAACATCGATTTCTCATTATCGACCTAGAATGGAAATCTATGAAAATACCACAACCAATCCAATACACACATACACAATCATACATAATACTATACATTGATAAGATAACAATGTTTCACACCCTTACCCGGATTCCAACTTGCTATCTGATTGATCTTGATGAATTTCTAGGTTTTCCTCTCCTTTTCTCTTCCTCCTCTTTCTTTCTCTTCTCTTTCTCTAATTCCCTTTTCTTACTATTTCTTTTCCTTCTATTCTTCCTTTCTATCTCTTTTCTTTCTATTTTTTTTTCTTTTCTATTTCTTTTCTCTCATTCTCCAAACAATCAATTAATTCATTTTTCTCACTAATTCTAATTCCACTTAATTTCTAATTTATCATTAATTGAGAAAAGTCTAAAATACCCTCCATTCTAATTTCCCCGAAAACTCTCAAAATGGTAAAATATCATTTAACACACCAAATTCACAATTAACATAATTTATCACCCAATTAAAATAAAAGACTCAACATAATTGGGAAATAATCAAAATCGGGGCGTTACACTTTATATCCCCGCCAACGTCTTCCACCCCTACTCTCTCGGGAACGTTTCCCCGGGAGAGGTAGAAAAAGAGTCGTGACTACGTGTGACGGACAAGCCTTCCCGCGAGCACCTGTCCACGCGATGAACGCTTGGTCGACCCTATCGTCAGCCCTCTGTCGAGTGCAACTAGTGGCTCCTAACCACACGCATTTTTTCGCGAGCTCAGCGCTTCGGGCGTGCGTGACGTTCCTCCGGGAAAATCCCTGAGCTCCTCCTTGACACGAGATTTGACTCTTAAGTCATTACTCCTCTACTTCGGAGGAACGCCTTGGGGGCTCCTTTTCTGGATTGGGCCAGAGGCTACCCCACTGTCGGGCACGGCCCAACCTATCTCCTCGTCGGGGAGGGCCCAATGAAGACCCAACTCAATAAATCACCCGGGGAGCGTTCACGCGTCTCCTCCACGGTCTCCACGTGCCCCTCACGCGGGGACACACCATTAGCCAACTACCCACGAGCGAAAGAACAGGTCCTCCACCTTCCGAAGTTCACGGGGCAGTTGACCCAGGACGAAGACCACGTGCTGGTTTTCCCTACGCCACGTAGATCCTGGCAGTTATTCGTATTAGGCCTAATGATCCAACCCAATGCAAGTAACCGTTGGCCTAGCGCTGGGGGCACATTATAAATATCGTCTTTCACTAGAGGGTCAGGTATTCTATTCTCACGCTTTTTTCTATACTTGCTTACTTATACTCTGAACTCATTTAGGAATCAGAGTATCTTGCAGGTACACCCTCTTTATGTTCTCCACCACCGGCGAACTAGGAGCTCACGGCGTATTACTGGCTGCTGATCACTTTCTGGTCCGGTAAGATCAATATCTATGAAAAGACGTTTGAAGCATTGTAAATTAAATGCATGGTTCCTCAAAGGAATGAAACGATTCTTGTTCACTTGTTTCACAAATATCTAGTGAATAGTCTGCACCCAGGGTCGCAACGTCAAACCATGGAAAATCTAATTTGATCATGACAGTATAACCCGGTGTTCATTAAAAGTCCCGGACCTTCAAGAATCTTCCTGATCGTTTGCGGTAGTTACTCTCGGGACCCCAAGAGATCTCAATCATAAAGTACATCCAACGGCCATCCGCAAAGAGCGACGCACAAGTAGCTAGTTCGTTATTTTTCCTCTCTCTATAAATATAAAGTAGGCACCAATTGAGGGAACAAGTTTTAAAAAACACAATTTCAATTCAGTCTTATTTTTCTCATAATGACTTGACCGTTGGAGTGCTAACCTTACAGGTACCCCTATTATTCCAACATATCGAAGGTTGCGATCCACTGTCATATTCAATCATACATTTTATTTATGGTTCCAGGAAGGAATAGGTTTTGTTGAAGAAAAAAATTGAATAGCTAAATTGTTTTTCCCATGTTGTGTCCTTGTCGATGGCTTGATTTCGTTTGGTTTGACTCGCCTTTATGTTAGTTTGCATTAGATTTGTTATGTTTGGTTTAGTTTGAATTAATTCGATTTTTGTTCGGGTATGTTCCATTAATTTGATTTGATTCAAATTGATTTGGTTCGATTTGGATTGATTTTATTTGGTTTGATTTATATTGGATTGAATTAGTTCGATTTGATCTAATTTGATTTAATTTTATTTTGTTTCAATTTAATTTGATTCAAATTGATTTGATTTGATGATTTGGTTTGGTGTCTCTCTTTGAATGTTCATCCTTTTTTAGTTGGTTATGACTCATTTATCAAAGCTTTAGATGATGTACAATCTAAGTCAGAGCTAAATATATATTTGGAAGAGAAGGTGTTGCCAAGGTCTGCTTCCTTTGAAGTTCTTGGATGGTGGAAAACAAATGAGATAAAGTATTCTATTTTGCACACAAAAATGCCAAGGATATACTGGCCATCTCAATATCTATTGTTGTTTAAGAATCTGCTTTTAGTACAGGAGATAGATTGTTGAGTCCTCATCGTTCTAAGCTTCATGAGAATATTTGTAAGGCACTTATGTGTGTATAAAATTGGCTAAAACATGACAATGAAGGTAAGAAATATTGCAATGTGCATATGTATTTAATTTTGTTTTTATAATTTGTAATTTTGATTCTTATTTTCTTATTTATGTTATAGTTACTATTTGTGTTACTATACCAAAGCGGTATATAGGCTTTAAAGATAAGCAACTACAATTTTGTGGAGAATATGTAGTTTCAATGATGAGGTAAAATATATTTTTTTGTTCAAGTTTAATGTTACATTGCCTGACTTAATTTATTATTTTTAATAGGTCTTGAAGAACTGCAACACGGTCCATACAACTTGAACAATTATAATACAAGTTAGATGTATTTGAAGACAATTTTAGTTTCTTTATCAAGTTATATTATGTTATATAGTTTGAGACTAAGGTGTTGAGTTTATACTTAATTAAATGGTTTTACTTTTTATATATTTTGATGGTCTTTTGTATTTTTAACTAATGTATTTTTATTTTATAATGGCAATCATATTTTGATTTTTAATTAGATACCTATAATAAAAATTAAATTTTGTTTAACAAATTGCGAATAATAGATACAGGTACGAACATATAGATACCTAGAGGAAGGTATGGGGATGGATTATTGATATTCAAGTTGCTTGCCATTAGGGATGGGAATAGGTCAGGTCAACTAACAGGGGCTTACGGCCTAGCCTACATAGGCTCAAGTCAGGCCAGGTTTTTTTTTAAATAGAAAAGGCATAGACTTTTTTATAAGCCTATTTAGCTAAAGAGGCTAGGCCACAGGCCGTAAGAAAAGCCTTTTAAGCCTATCAGGCTGGCCTATTTAAGAAAAAAAATCAATAAATTTATTATTATTATATTCTATTTTGTACTTTGAATTAAAATACGAAAATAAAACTTAGTTATCTTGAAGAACTTATGAAAATAAGTTGAAAAAACATTATAAACAAAGTCATAAGTTGCTGTTATAAGTTTTTCTCATAAGTTATCTTCAACAAATAGTATCACCAAATTTATGCTAATAAGAAAACTTGAACGAGACAATAAAAACAAACATTTAATCTCATTGATCTTTTAACTTGTTAGTCTATTTAACATTAGTTGAATTTCTTATTTACAGATGTTCAAATAAAGTAGGTTTTTAAATAGGCTAGTAGGCTAATCAGACATTCGAAAAGGTCAGGCTTAGGCCTAAAAATAAGCCTATGATAGGCTACAGGACAGGCTTAGGCTTTGAATTTTTTAGCAGGTCAGGCTCAGGCTTGGCAAAGCCTAACTCGGCCCAGCCTATTCCCACCCCTACTTGCCATGCGAGTATGTATATGGGTTGAGGTTCTTTTTAAAAAGGGAATATAAAGAAATGAGTATTATAGTACCTTATTCATATTCTATACATTGTCATCCATGATATTGAGATATTTTAAAATAGTTTAATTATGATGTACAGTGTAAAAAAAATTTAAACTGTCATTTAATAAAAATATATTGCTATGCCATGTAATATAATTAATTTTAAAATTTTAGTTTAATTTAAAAGAATACATAATCGTCATTGGTTGATAGTATAAAATAATGTATATTATCCGTGTTAGACCTGTCAAAATGGGCAAGCCCATATGGGTCGGTCCGCCAGACCCGAAAAATCATAGAGTTTAGGCCTTGAAATTAGAGCCCATATTTTTCAGGATTTTTTTAGCCCAATTCTAAAAAACCTGTTACCCATCAGGGCTAGCCCATATGGGCCGTTGATAGCCCATTAGGCCCGCATAGCTATAATTTTAAAAAAGTTATATTAAAACTTATATTGTCTTACTACAAAATAACACATTGATTTTTCTCACCTCCCTAAATTTTATTTCTATTCTATTTAATATTTCTCTTTTAAATCTCATACATTGATATAATTAACATTATTTCCTCGTGTTCTATTTCTATCAGTTTTTATTATGTTAAATATTCGAATATTATTTTATATAATTTAGATATGTATTGTATTTAAAAACATATTATAGCATTTATAAAAAATAATATAGTACTTAAAAATGTATTGTTTAAAATAATATTTTTTTTATTTTATTTATAATAAATATTATGTGATTTTTATTTATATTTTTATTAAAAAAAATTAATTTATAATTGGATAGTCCGAAGCCTATTTAAGGTCGAGCTCAGTTAGTAATATCCTAGTCTATATCACAACAAGGCTTTTTTATCCCAATTCTAAAAAATATTATATCTATAAGTAGGAATACTTAAATAAACTGGTTATTTAAATAATCCATATCCATATCTAAATTCGATTATTAAAAACCGGTTAATTATTAGTATGATTTTAACCAAATCCATATTTTGGATATATTTTTAATATGGTTTTAACCAAATCCATAATTTGGATATCTATATCCAAAATAAAAATCAAATTAGTCAATTTTTTTTATAATGCATTGAATGATAAAATAGTATATACTGCTTAAAAAACTGGATAATTAATTAATTAACTAATTAATTAAGTTATGTTCATACGCATTGGTAAAAAAGCAAACCAAACACAAATTGACTATTTAGTCTGTTTCATTTGTTTCTTAGCGAAAAAGTTCCATAGCTGGCGACTTAATTACCAGTAGATGTCTAGAAGAAGCTCTCTCATTTTGTTTAGAGTGATGACTTTGATATTAGGTAAGCAAGATTACAACTACAATAAATTGTGATATTATGATTGGTTTAGAGATCAATTTCGAAACATAAAATGTCAAATCCATAGTTAATAAATATAAATATGTTACTAGTGGCAACAGGTCACAGTTTTGGGGTTGGATTGACTTTGGATTGTGAACAGAGGACAAAAGGTTCTGTTTCGTTTTCAACTATTCATAATGATGAGTTTCTTGGGAATGGCTGCACCTCTCAAAATCTTGTCTCTTCCAACTACTATGCCGGAGAAGACAAGTTTACAGTCTGTGCTGAGACTGCACATCAGGAAAAAAAAACGTAATGGATAATCTGTGAGTGTAAAGTTACAGAAGAAAGCGTGGTTAAAAGAAATTCGTATGCTCCTATTTGAAAGTGTATTAGAAATTGGTTACTATATAAATTATCTTAAGTCTAACGTTCGAATTTTATTAGATATTAACAATTTTTTTTATTGTAACAGATCATAAAGCTCTTTTTTATTGTAACATATCATAACGATCTGTTTAAATGAGAGTCAAACAAATAGACAGTGAGATTAATCCTCTTTAAATTGGTTGATTTTATGGTTCGATATCAAGTTTTAAATAAATTGGTTTTTAAATTATAAAATATCTCCTTTACTTTATAGTGGAGTGATATTTAAAAATAACATTAATGTAAACGGTTTTAGGATCAAACTAAATATCAGATATTAACAGCAATCAAGACTTATTTCAATAAGTGGATCGGTTAGATGGATCAACTTTCACCATAATGTTTTATCTATAATTATCTTTCTATTCAAATTGTTAATCTCGGAATCTTTTTTAATGATTTCTCTTATAGTATTGTTAGGTTTTTCTCTTTCTCTAATTGTTTGACTTCTCTTCATCTAATTTAGTCTCTTTACCACATAATCTACATGTCTTCTATCTACATGTTTGATAAGAAGTTTTCCACAACTATTTTCTAGATCTAGGGTTCTAACAAAAGATAACACAAAACAATAAGAAATAAGTAATCAATAATTTTCTGCTAATCCACTCAACAAGCCAAATGACTTAAATACAAGAAAACCCTCTTGGGTTGGACTAATGGGTCTGACCCAATACAAGAGAAAGACAATAAAATTACTAATAATTTAATTCATAATCACCCATCCATTTGGGCTTGTTTCTGGTTCGTGTGGGCCAACTAACATTACTATCCGGCCCAAAAGCATTCTTGACCTCAAGGATGGGTTGAACTTTGGGTTTGGGAGGATTGAAGCTTGAGGCCCAATTTGATGGCCCATGCACATCAGAAGGGAAGCTAGTCGGATTGGCATGTGAAGTGGCAGACAAGGGAGTATTGGGAAATACTGTGGGGCGTTGGGAAGTGGAGAAAGTTGACGTGTGAGAAAGTTGGGAAGTAGGGTGTTGGGAATGGGTAATGTCTTTTACAGCTGTATGACATGGGGAAGGTTTAGGTAACTGTAAAGTAAGGGACGAATCCAACGAGTGAGATTTGTTATTGATGGGCTCGAGGCAATCACTTAGTGGAGAGGGCAAGTGTAAGGATCTGCTGGGATCCTTCAAGTCAGAAGGTAATAACATGTTACCATCATTTTTTTAAGTATTATGTACTCTTTCTCCACTTGCATTTCCCACTTGCTTTTTCTCTCTCTCAGTTTTATTTTTCTCTTCCACCTGGTCTTGCTTTTTCTCTCTCTTCGTTTTGCTTTTCGCTTCCACCTTGTCTTCTTGTAAGTGAAACTCATCAATTAACTTACTTTGCTGAAAACTCAAACCTGCTTGCACCGGTCTCGAAGGCTCATGCTGATGATATACATACATGGGTTCTTCCCAATTTTCCAAGCTTGCATGTGATTTATTTTTGTTGTTTTCCTCTAGAAGGTTCGAAATCAACGTTGTTTCTTCAGAAACGTCAAACTCTTCTGAAATCGGCGTGTATGGTGGATAAGGGTCATAACCGTTGAAAGCGCAAAGTTGAGATACATGGAAAACGGAATGAATTCGTGAAGATGATGGCAAGTCCAGTTTGTAAGCGACATTTCTGATCCGTTGCAGTATTTTGAAAGGTCCGAAGTAGCGTTTTGAGAGTTTTTGCAACGGACGGCGTTGAACCGAAACCTGACAGTATGGTTGAAAGCGGAGTAAGACCAGATCGCCTACAGAAAAGGTACACTCATGTCTTTTTTGTTAGGTTGGTTCTCCATGATCTTTCGGCTTCTGTCCGGGTTTTGTTTCAAAGTTTGAAGTATGCCGTTTCATTTTTGCAGGGACTCATTCACATCGGAGCTAGGAGACGAACCTGTGGTGTATTGAGGAAAGACTGTTGGTGGTCGGCCATAGAGGGCTTCAAAGGGAGTCATACCGATCGAGCTATGAAGGGTTGTATTGTGCCACAATTCGGCCAAGTGTAAGTATCGGCACCTCTACTTTGGTTGCTCGCTTGTAAAACATCTGATATAAGTTTCTAAGCATTGATTAACCACCTCTGTCTGACCATCTGTTTCAGGATGGTACGTTGAGCTATACTTCAAAGTGGTACCTTGTGCACGAAACAACGCTTTCTAAAAGATACTGAGGAAGAGAAGGTCGCGGTCAGAGATAATAGATTTTGGTGTACCATGTAGTCGACAAACCTCGACTGAAAAATGCAATGCTAGATCCTTGGCGGAAATTTTGGTGGGAAGCGCAATGAAGTGACAAAACTTTGATAATCTGTCGCAAATCACCCAAATCACGGTGTGGCCGAACGACACAGGTAAATGTGCGATAAAGTCCATGGTAAGGTCTTCCCACACTTGTTTAGTGATAGGTAGAGGTTGAAGAAGACCTTGTTTCTTCTTTGTTAGATATTTGTTTTCTTGACACACACAACATTTCTGAACAAAATTCTTTGTATCTCTGTAGATTCTTGGCCAAAGAAAGGAGGACGCAAGGCGAGCCAAGGTTGGTTGAAAGCCGGAGTGACCCGCAACAGGGGTAGAGTGGAATTCCTGCAGGAACTGCTGGCGCAACTCATCAACAGGAGGTATGTAAAGCTTGTTTTTGTAGTACAGAAGGTCTTCTTTTACTTGAAAAAGTGGTTGAGAACTTGGATCTGATAAAATTTTGTTCATGAGGGTCCGAACCTGTTCTTCCATTTTGTAGAACTTCTGGAGCTGGGAGATAAGAAGAGGAATCGGTGAAGAGATTGAGAAGAACACAGTTGCATCCTCATCTTGGATACGACTCAATGCATCCGCAACTTGGTTCGACTTACCAGGTTTGTAAAAAATATCAAAGTAAAACCCTTGTAACTTAGCAGCTCATTTTTGTTGTTCGGGAGTTTGAATGGTTTGAACCAAATGATTTTTCAAACTTTTCTGATCGGTATAGATATGAAAATGCCTCCCAATCAAGTACTGACGCCATTTTTTTACAGATTCAGTAATGGCGTACATCTCCCTAACATACACAGATGAAGCTTGGAGCCTGTTACACAATTTCTTGTTGAAGAATGCCATAGGGTGCCCTTGCCGAGATAAAACTGCACCAATCGCAACTGCTGAAGCATCGGTCTCGAGCACAAAGACTTGGGAAAAATCAAGGAGGCGCAAAATAGAGGTTTCTGTCATTTTTTGTTTTAATGTTGTAAAGGCTATTTCTGCTGATGTACTCCAAACTAATTTAATGGAACACAATAAATCGGTGATAGGAGCGGCGAGAGAGGCGTAATGTCAAACAAATCGATGATAAAAACCGATGAGGCCTAAAAAAAACCTGAGTGTCGTGAGAGAACTTGGCCTAGGCCAATCAGTTATTGCTTGCATATTAGATGGATTTGGGGTTACACCATCACTTGAAATAATATGACCTAAATAATCAACAGAAGGAACGGTAAAAACACATATGGATAATTTGGCATAAAATTGATTAGATAAAAGTAACTCTAGAATCAACTTCAAATGATTTGTATGTTCAGAAATGCAAGAGCTGTAAATTAAAATATCATCAAAGAAAACGAGAACAACCCGGCGTAGATATGGTCGTATCAAATCATTCATCGCTGATTGAAAAGAACTAGGAGCATTAGTAAGGCCAAAAGGCATAACTAAAAACTCATAGTGTCCATCAAAAATTCTAAATGCAGTTTTGTGTGTATCTTCAGTTGTTACCCCGGATTTGGTGATAACCAGATCTTAGGTCAATCTTAGAGAAAATAGTTGCAGAACCCAACTCATCAAAAAGTTCATCAATTGTGGGTATGGGAAAACAGTCGCGAACTGTTACAGCGTTTAATGCTCTATAATCAACACAAAATCGCCAAGAGCCATTTTTTTCGCACTAAGAGCACTGGTGAGGAATATGGGTTGTTGCTTGGTTTGATTATACCTTCTTGAAGCATATAATGAATAATAGTGGTCATAGCTTCTTTTTGTGAGTGAGGGTATCGGTAAGGTTTTACATTAATTAGAGTGGTGTTAGGTCTAATCGGGATGTGATGGTCATGAAGGCGGGAATGAGGTAAGCCATGAGGCTGTTTGAAAACATCAGAATGGGATTCCAATATGGATTTAATTTGTGTAGGCAGGGATGTGGGGAGAGAGTCGAGAGGGTTTGTGTTGGGTTGTTGGGGATCGGGTTGGGTTTCATATGAAGGTTGGTAAAGCAAGAAATGGATGGATGCTATTGAGTCAGTGTGCAAAAGGTGGCAGAATTGGTTATATAAGGAATGAGTGGGTAGTGATTTTGGGTCACCGGTGATGGTGATAGCATTGTTTTTATAAGTGAAAGAGATCTTTAGAATCGAGAAGTCGGCCATAATAGGACCAAGTGTTAGTAACCATTCCATACTAAGCATAACATCAGCTCCTTCGATACGTAACGAGTGAAAGGGGATATGGAAAAGGTTGTTTTGTAAGGTGATAGGAACTTTAGGACAAAGTCCTGTACATGATAGTTTGGATCCGTTACCCATCATTATGGAAAAGTTGGGAATGGGTGTTGTTGGAATTTTGAGGTGTTGAGCAATGCGGGGTTGTAAGATATTATGGGTGTTGTCGGTGTCTATTAGGACTGTTACTGTAAGGCCATTCTACAGTCCGGTGGATTGTAGGGTCTTAGGGGAAAAGCGGCCAATGGCCGCTTGGAAAGAGAGCTGGAAATAGGTGTCATTAGCTTCTGAAGTGTTGGATTTGACATCCATTGTATCGGCTGATTCTTGTGCAATTGGAGTCTCACTGTCCTCTATTAATAAGAGGAATTTTCTAGATGTGCATCTATGGCCGGGTATGAACTTCTCATCGCAATCGAAACACAATCCTTGGGCACAGCGTTCTTGAAGTTGAGCATTTGAAAGCTTCCGAATAGGTAGTTTGGGAGGTTGGGTGTGGCTGGGTTTCTTGGGGCAAGTGGGGGTATAGGTGATGTTTGTTGGGTTGAGGTGGGTTTGTTAAGAGAGCTGGAAAATAATTTTTGGAATTTAGGTTTTGCATCTTTAATCTTAGACTCAATCAGTTTAGCCAGTCCAATAGCTTGCGAAATAGAAACCAGCTTATGAATTGCAATTTCATTTTGTATATCCGGTGCCAAACTAGAAATAAAACAATTTAAGATGGCCTCTTGAGATAAACCTACTACTTGAGTGCCCAATTTTTTAAAGGCAACTTGATATTCAACAACTGATCCCACCTGTTTTAACTTAAATAATTCGGCTTGGTGATTAGCGTATGTGGACAGACCAAAACGTAATTCCAATTAATTAATAATTGACTTTGGTGCATCCATTTGAACCAACATAATGCTTCACCTTTCATGTAAAAAGACATCATAAAGAGTCTATTTTCTGGTGGTAATTGATAAAATTTGAAGAATTGGTTGGCTTGAAATAACCATTCTAATGGGTTGGACCCATCAAACATAGGAAGTTCAAGTTTAGGGGTTCGAAAGGGAGGTAATGGGGTGTTTGGATGAAGTTGGGAAAATGGAAGTTGTTGGAACATTGGGATATTGTAGTTCTGTGTGTAGGGCATAGTGTTAGGTTGAGTGAGGTAAGGTGAAGAAAAAAATCTAGGTATGTGAGTAGGGGTTGGTCTTAAAGGGGCAGTGGTCAAAGGTGGATAGAGTGAGTTGTTCGAGAGGGTGGTGGAGTGGACAGGAGTGGTATAAGGCAGCTGTATTTGAGGGGAATTTAGAGGGGGTTGAAACAGTAGAAAAATTGGGGTTAATAAAAGTTGTAGGCACGGGAAATAGGTGAGAAACATTAGTGATACTTGAAGATGATGTTGTTGATGCTGTTGTATGAACAGTAGATGCTACAGCTGCTGTATGAACAGAGGATGTTGGTTGCTGCTCCTTTTGAGTAGCAAGTTTGTTGAGCATCCCCATGATATTTTCATATCTAGAGTCTGAAATTTGCTTCTCATTGTCCATACGTGTCTGAATCATCTCCAAATATGTAGTTGTTTTATCGAATCTCTCATCCATTTACTGTTGTGTTTGTGTCATTGCATTATCAAGATGCACATGAGCTGTTTGGACAGCTTCATCTATGATATCTCTAGGGTTAGGTGGTTTTGGAGGAGGTGCCATGAATCCAAGGTGATGAAAGCACCAATCGATAAGAAGTTTTCCGCAACTATTTTCTAGATCTAGGGTTCTAACAAAAGATAACACAAAACAATAAGAAATAAGTAATCAATAATTTTCTGCTCATCCACTCAACAAGCCAAATGGCTTAAATACAAGAAAACCCTCTTGGGTTGGACTAATGGGTCTGGCCCAATACAAGAGAAAGACAATAAAATTACTAATAATTTAATTCATAATCATCCATCCACTTGGTCTTGTTTCTGGTTCGTGTGGGCCTACTAACATTTAAACAACTTAAATCTATTTTCTACCTTCTTTTCTACTATAGGTGTTGCCCCAATATTCTCTATAATATTATTATTTATAATTCTATCAGTTCTAATCTTACTACACATTCAACGCAATATCCTCATCTTTACTACACCAACTTTTTTCTCGCGTTCATTCTTAAGCGTCCAACATTATGTTTCGTACAACATCGCAGGTCTTACCGCAACCCGGTAAAAAATTTCCTTAAGCTTGAGAGGTACTTTTGCTCCACATAAAACCTTTGAAGTCCTCTTCTATTTTAGTCGCCTAGCTTGAATTCGATAATTTACATCCCCTTCTATTTCTCCAAAATTTTGTATTACATAACCAAGATATTTAAATTGTGTGACTTAAGAAATTATATGGTCTCCAACTTCGACTTTATGTTAGAAACGCTTATTCTTTTGTTAAACTTGCATTCCATATACTTTGTCTTACGTATAATTAAGCGAAAATCATGTGTTTCTAAAACTCGTCTTCAACCTCTCATTTTGATCCTCATTCGACTTTACAAGTAGGACTATATCATCTGCAAAAAACATGCATCCTGGTGCTAGGTCTTTGATGTATTTCGTAAGTACATCCAAAATTAAGATAAAAAAGGTAAGTGCTTAGGGTTGAACTTTGAGCCAAACCTATTGTAATGGGGAAATTGTCTGTCTCTCCACCTTGTGTTTGCACGTTAGTCGATACCCCTTCATACATATCTTGTATAGCTCAAATATATGCAATCCTAACTCCTTTATTCTCTAGAGTTTTCTACAAAATCTCTTTAGGCGCTTTATCATACGTCTTCTCCAAGTCAATAAAAATTAAGTGTAAGTCTTGTTGGTCCACTAGATATTGTTCCATCACATGTCAGAATAGATATATCACTTCTATGGTTGATCTTCAAAGCATAAAACTAAATTGATTCTCAGTGACTTAAGTCTTCTTTTTTAGTCTTTGTTCAATCATTATTTTCCATAACTTCATGGTATGACTCACAAGTTTAATCTTTCTATAATTTGCATAATTTATGCTTAAATAGTCAGTTGGTCCCTGTAAGTTAGCGAGTTTTTTATTTTGGTCCTTGTAATTTAATTTTTTTGGTTTGAGTCCCTATATCTCATTTTTTGCGTGCAGTTTAGTCCCTAAAGCCAAAATCGGCAAGATTCCTGCAGATTTTGGCTCTAAGGACTAAACCGCATGCAAAAAGTGAGATAAAAGGACTCAGACCAAAAAAATTAAATTACGGGAATCAAAATAAAAAACTTGCTAACTTACAGGGACCTAAAGTGCATTTAAGCCATTTTTATCTTCCGTGTTCTTATAAATTGAAACTAAAGTGTTTATTCTCCATTTATCCAATATTTTCTTTGACCTCATAATAGAGTTTGGTGAGCCACTTAATACCACTCAAAAAAAAATTCATACTTCAATAGGTATATTGTCTATCCTAATTGTCTTATTATTACTCATCATTTTCAACGCTTCTTTTACCTCATTTTTAAATTTGACGATAATAATTATAATTTTGATCCTCTTCTCTAATGTTGAGAGTGCTAGAATCTAGTGAGATATTATTTCCCTCTTTAAATAAATTGTAAAAATATGTCTTCTACTTATCTTTTATATCTTTTTCTTGAACCAAAATGTTTTCTACGTCTTTAACACACTTCATTTTATTCAAATCTCTTGTCTTTCTTTTCCCTTGGCAAATCTATATATAAATTTGTCTCCCTCCTTGATTTCTAAAAATTGATATAAGCCGTCTAAAATTTGAATTCTTACTTCACTCACCAAAATTGAACCGAAACTAAAATTAAAAAATGATATAAACAAGTTTAAGTTTTACTTTTAAAAGTAACTCAAAAAATAATAATAATTCAATTTTTTAACAAGTAGCTCAGTTTTAAAAAAAAAATGTCTAATAACAATTTAATACGATTCAAAATTCCAAACAACCATACTAAACCACTAATTTTGACTTGATTTAATTTTAAATAAATTATTACGGTTCAGTTCGGTTTTCCGATTAAACTGTGTCATAAACAGCGGTAATTTATGTTTTATTTGATTGGGATTGGGACTAGTTTCGGGTTTGCTTGATTTGTTTCTGATCAATTTAGTTGGACGGTACAGTTGGACTTAATTCAGTTTGGTTGTATATTTATTCTCAATTCTTAGTTTCCCAAAATATACTAAACTGTACCAAAAGAAGAAAAAAAATACTAAATTGTGCTGCATCTATTGTAATAAATAAATATATAGAAAACTGTATGTCGTTTTTAGTTGTCAAGGCACAATGAACACATAAAATATATATCATGTTTTTAAATTCATAGCAGACACAGGTCAAAATCTACACTGGCTTTTGATTATGAGGCCTTCTGAAATAAAATGAAGATTCACAACACAATCCTTATAACATTCTGTTTTGACAACAACTTATTCATTCTTCCTTGGGAGATTTGGAGAATTATTAAGGACTTACAAAGCAGCCAGTCGATCACATTGGAGCAGTGACCCGATAAAATCTGCAAAGAGATGAATCTGTCTAAATAAAACGCTGAAGATTTTACAACATAAGTACATGAAAGCACTAGAATGGCTTATTGAATCTAAATATCTAGTATGACGCCCATTCTCTCAAACATTTTACCACTTCACATTTCATAAGCCATGGATTTTGTAGAAATGGAGAGAGGGTAAATATATAACTATGATCAGAACAGAAAACAAAGTCATTCCAAAGAATAACTTAAATTTCCTTGGTTAGTAAAACTATTTTAAAAGAAAACTTGGCACAATGGTTGGGAATTGCTGCCTTGTGAATACATCACAGGTTCAAGTTCTGAAATCAGTCTACGCCAAAAAAGGGTAAAAGATTGCTTACAATAGAGACTAAAAATGGATACATTCAACCATTCCTATCCTATGGCGAAAATTTTATAGCACTAGATTACCCTCTTTTTAGAGAAGTATGCTCATAAACACCCATTGACATTTTTTAACCACCCTTAATTTGACAAGTGCTACTAAATGATCGAAGGGGCAACACCTTAGTTCCTTAATTTGGATACAACATTACTTTAGGGGAGCTTACACCACTTGCATATTTGGTTTAACTATGTGGAGGGACACAGAAAATGTCACCATACAAAATCGTGTTTACTTGTTTGAGCTAGATATGCGTATAGCTAAAAGTCACCATACAAAATAACGTGATTTGTTTGAGTTACAAATATGCATATAGCAAACTAATTTGGAGAAAGAGTGATTTCACATGGTTATACATAAATTAGAACAATGAAACAAATTTTCACATGCCTGTAACCTGGTTCTTTATATCAGAGAATATGAAGTAGGGACAACACTACTTTTAGGACAAAAAACATGAATAAGTAAATACGACAACGGAATTGGAAAGCACGGTTTCTACCTGAAGATTTTATCTTAAGCAGCAGCTTCTGTTACATTTCCTATTGTTTTCCGGTCAAAGATTTCAATCCAGTATCCATCGGGATCCTTAATAAATGCTATCCCTTTCATTTTCCCTGCAAAAATAAATTGAAAACTTCAATGAAACACAAGCAGTGGCCTGATTGAGTCAGCCGAATTCAGACATTTTCCAACATTAAACATTTGTATACCACAAATTAGTTTCTCAAAAAAAGCAGCCAGCAAGTGAGTCAGACTACCAAAAAGTTGTGCAATTGTATTTTGCTCAATTTTCATGGTTTATTGAACGGTGGCACCACCAGCTGTACCCCAATTGTGATTCTGTGACTGATGATTATAATTGTGTTATATAATTAGACAACCTAACATAGCTGCTATGTCTTTGAATGCACACGGTCTCTTGTGCTTCAAGGTTTAAAAAAATTTCTCCTCCTTCCATTCCTCTCTGTAGGGAAGGGTTTTTTCTTACCAAGGTGGTTAAGGCCAAAGGACTCGTCAGAGTTTGGGCAACTATATATAGGGTATGTTTGAAAGAGCTTATTAGGACGTATCTTATACATAAGTGCTTAAATGATGACCACTTACTCCATAAGTGCGTTATTAAGTTGTTTATGTAAATAGTTGACGTGTCGATAGATGTTTTCATTTTAATGTAATAAGCTTCCCGTGATAGCTACGAAAATAGTCGAACCATGTCCCCTCTTTAATTGTGGAAATATTTTTTATACACAAGTGCTTAAATGATGACCACTTACTCCATAAGTGCTTTGTTAAGTTGTTTGCCAAAAAACAGACCTAACTCTAACCCACGTAACTCAGATGTGTATGACAGCTATTCATCCAAATAAAAGCTTAACCTATCTAAGTCAAACCCATGTTTCTAGAATTAGATTCCATCCTCGAGTTTCAAACTATTTAAATCTATGTATTTCACAATCAAGTTATCCCTTGACCTATCTATTCTATGAACATAGATTTTATCATGCCGGGGACACAACACTCAAACAAACAGAAAAAAATTGCCCAGTAGGACGCCAAAATAATTCAGATAGTCATCTACTATATAACAGACCTCAAACACAAAGCACCCATGGCTTGTATAAATAGATATTATACACACATAGCATAGTATATTGGAAATTCTAGAGGAAGTATAAAAAAATGTTACCAGCATCTGGTTTCTTAACAAACTCAACTCCCAGATTCTGAAATCTTTCACATGCTTTGTAGGTGTCATCAACAGTTATGCCAATGTGTCCTGTAATAAGAATGACGACTTACGATTAAAATTCAATTTTCTATTTATCCCAATAAGGCAACAAACTACACATTAGAGTGTAGAAAAAAATTATGGAAGAGACATAAAATGCATCCAAGTGGATGACATGAAAATAATAGTAGAAAATGTAGAAATTACATAGCAGTAAAAAAATTAAGTATAGACATGTTAGTTAATGAAGTGAAAGTATAGGTTACAAGAGCGAAATGGAAAATTTCATAATTTAAGTCTACCAGCATTTTTGGGGGAAGAATGCATAAAAAAACTTAAAAATAATGATAACTACATGATCAATAAATTAAAAAGCAAGTATTTATTAAAATGTATGAGAGAAAGGTTAATAAAATGTATACACAACTGAATATTTTCCAACTAAGTGCTTCCAAAGGCAAGAATAATAGTCAGCAATTTTTCATGATAACAGACTTGAAGTGTACACCGGCAAACATAATATTAAATCATAAATTCACAATTCAAATCATGAATAGCCAAACTAACTTTTTAAATTGTGAGTCATAAATTTTATTGAATAAATGAGATACAAGCACAAATAAAAAATGCTTGATATAAATGACATATATGATGTACTGCTTGGTGTAGTAATTTTAAATTTAGGAATAGACAAAACAACTTAACCATAAGCCTAAAGAGATTATATACCATAAATAAACAAAATGAAAAACAGAGTAAAAGGTATATCCAAATACAGTGTCCAGTGTTTTAGTAATTGTATAAACCCCTGTATATGAGGAAATGACTAATTGACATTGCTTATACAAATCCCATATTTTCAAACAAATGAAAAAAAAAAAAAAAAAGAAGAAAAAAAAAACAGTGAAACAATGAATAGAGCGCATTTAATACTTCCCCCAACAGTTTTTTTCTGTATCAATTTAATTTTGCTTTTCAATATCTATGATGAGAATTGCTAAAAGAAAACTAGCAAAGTAAAGACACAACATATCACTGAACCATGCAATCCATATCTCGTGAGATACAAATCAAACTTATCCATGCATGAATCACATGATTCATTGTCCTTTACAATTCATCATATAATACAAATCATTGGCTGATTAACTTGCGCTGAACCATGATATTTGATTTATGAATCGGATGATCCTAATAAAAATGTCATCAAATCAAGAAAAATGCCTAGGACTTTGAGAGCGAAATCTATATCAAACCGAATGAGGTATTACTTACCAAAACCACGAGGATCGGAATTGCCATTGTGGTGCCCTTTGAACTCTGGATCACTTTCAGTGCCCCAATTACTGTACATTACGATATTGTCAGATAAGACACAGATAAAGCAATTAAAAAATTTATATTCATATTCCTTACTGTGTCAATTCAATTGTAGCCTTTTGAGCAAAGGTCCAAACTGTTCTATCAACGGGGTTAGTTGGAGCTTCTGATGTATCCTGAACAATAAAAAAATGCAACAAAAAGTTTTAAGAGCGCAGTGAAAATAAAACTACTCATGAGTTAAGGCGATATGTCACGCATGAACTTATAAGCATTCCTTTAACAGTGCCAACATGCAAAATTCAAATCTAGTAATACAATTCATAAAACTAAATTTTACCTAGCAAATAACAATATAAACCATACCTCATACCCCATAAAGTACAAGCTGAACTTCGACTCGGGAAAATCCAATCTCTTGAGCAAACTAAACAAACCAACAAATTTTAGTCAGTTTTCAAAAAGTGATAGCATTGTCAATAGTCAACCAAAGTTTTAAAAACTGAACCAAACTAGACAATTCAACCAGTTGAACCATGGACCGACATTGCAAATAGATTATTTGAAAGGTTCAACCGCATTTTTAGCCTTGTTTGGTTTTTAAAACAGTGGTCTCAGCAGTGTCAACTGAAACGTATAATTCAAAAGAAACTACATTTCTAGCAAGTCATTCAATTCCAAGTTAGGCTAATTTAGTCAACACGCGTTTGGATTGATGGACAAGAACGGAGCAGAGCGGAACCTAATGGAATGGAGTGGAACGGAGCGGAATTGATCAGATATTCCATTCCATTGTTCGGGTATTTTTGTTAATTTGACAAAATGGAATACAACTAATCAGTTCATTCAGTTGCATACACCCCAATTTGGGTGGAATGAAAATTGAAGGATTGGATGGAACAAGATGGAATTGATTTCATCATGTTTCACTCCGCTTCATCCATTATTTGTAAATCCAAACAATGGAACGTGATAACTTATCACACCATTCCATTCCATCACAATCCACACTCCAATCCATTCCATTCCATCACATACCACCAATCCAAACATAAGTATTGCAATGCACACAATATATTAGTTCCGAGAAAACCACTTACGACATGCCCAAAATGCGGGAGTAAAAATCAAGGCTAACTTTGGGGTCTTTGATTCTATACATCTGCAACAGAAACAAAAAGAAATTCAAAATTATGCCAGCAATAATAACGATAACAAGTAGAATTACAAAATATGAACAAAAAAAACTCACAGTTTGTTGCATAAAGTAACCCTTAGTAGCTTCATCTATAGTTGCATGGAGACCGGGGTTGTTAGCCGGCGATTCCTTCGGCACAGCCGCAGCCATTGAGAAAAATCGAAACCGAGTCGGTTGCTGCAAAAGGAAACTGAACCATGAGAAAATAAGCGGAGTACATTGTGAGAATCGATGAAAAACGATGAATTGATATTGGAACCTTGGTTTTGGAGGTGAGGGAGAAATGGAAAGGGGTTGAAATCGGGGATGGGAGAGGAAAAGGTTGGGGTTTTGCGATGAAACGGAGACGAGAAAGGAAGTGTAAAGTAGATGTAGCTGTCATTGTTAATTATCAGAGAGATAGAGAGATTGCGTACCTTGTGATGATTTTGATGAAGGTGAAGATGAGAGTCTCGGCGAGAAGAGAGAGAGTGGCGAACCGCTTGTGAGTTGTACCGGACAAGGTTATCAGTATTCATACAAAGTCGGGCTGGCCCAAATTTTCATTTGAAAAAGATGCAAGAGATTGATGCGGCCGCGGCTATTCACATGCTCTATTTTATTTACTACACCATCCTTTATATATATATATATATATATATATATATATATATGAAAAAAAGCATCAAATATCTAAGGTATACATACAAAAATTTTTTGTGTCTAAGCACAATAAAATAAAATATAAAAAAATAAAACAATAAACAACCCAAAATAACACGAAAAAATAAAAGCAAACTAAATCAAACAACATCAAAAAAAAATTAAAATAAGAGACGATAGCCAAAGAAAGGCTAAAACCAAAAACACCAAATGGGAACATTGGCTAGATCTCCCAACCAAAGACCCACAAAATAGCACCAATCTCCAGTGAGCAGCAAGAATGCTTCTAGAGGAGGTCGAAGACATTCATATTGATATTTGTTAAGTAACATGGCATCCATTGAAATAAGAGAGAAGAGCTTAAAATGTAATTGTGTTGATTGTGGTGAAAAATTACAAAATGAGAAAGTTACATACTAATGGGTGGATACATCTATATATAGGCACTACTAAGTACCAGTTACTAATTATTTCGCGAACATTATCTTGTAACTAACCTATATCTTCAACAATATTGGCTCAGATGTCGAATATGGTTCTCGAGGCAGACTAAGAAAGCACAGGAGTTTCCTACAGACCTACCAATATATCATTTCCAAGTCAAAAAAATCATGAGGAATGTCTTTTCCTACAGACCTACTAACTTTGACATGATCATGTCTTTCACCTCCTTCGTTGTCACCTAATAACATTATATCATTATGAGATTTGCAAATCGTTAAGACTACGACATGTCAAATTATCAACCAACCCCCTCCCCCAAACCTATACGAATAACCACTAAAGAAAACATATGAAAAAAGGTTAAAGAATCCTTTGGTGTGGCTACAGGCCTACCTAACCATCTGAAAATTCTAAACCACACAGAAAGCACTACATCAGAAGTGATAAACAAATGAGAGAATGACTCTAAAAATCTCGAACAAAAAGGGCAAAAGACACCCTCCGAGCCGATGACAAACTTCCTTTTAAGTAAATTCTCTCTGGTAGGAATCATATCCTGCATGAATTTCCAAGAGAAAACTAATACTTTAGAGGGGCAACTACTCCATATACTATAGAGGGCTGACTCTACCACTAAAACCTGATCATTTATATGGAACTCGCAAGAGAGAAAAAAAATAGTACGCGGACGCCACAAAATAGGAACCACTTTTAGAATGGCTCCACCACCATTTATCGGGATGATAGGAAGGGATCAAATCCCTAACTAAGGCAAGAAGATAAAAAATCATAGCCTTCTCATGCTAAAAATGCAGGATCTTAGGTACGTGATCGAGAAAACCCACAATGCCATCATATTGAACCATGCTGATAAGGTTTTTAGGCAGGCCCCAAAAGAAAAAATCGCAAAAGTTATGTGGGTCAAAGTATAAGGTTTGTACATTGACCAAGTATTTGGTCAATCGCTATACCCGAAACAGACACTGTATTCATTAAAAATAAGTGAAGACAAAGCCTTGACAGAGCAACTAGATATGTTTAACAAGTTTATTTTTGATCTAGAAAATATTGATGTTAGCATCAATGATGAAGATCAAACGTTGTTGTTGGTGTGTGTTTTACCAATATCCCATGCTCATTTCAAAGAAAATCTCTTGTATGGAAGATTGTCCTTGACCTTTGAAGAAGTTAAATCGACCTTGTACTCTAAGAACTTGAACGAAAGGAACGAGCAAAAGACATCATCTGTTGGTGAAGGTTTGTCCATAAAGTGAAAATTCTCGAATAAGGATGGTATTTGTAACGCCCGGTTATTTAATTAATTATTTAATTAAATATCTTCGTATTATTCGTTTGATTTGTGTTGGTTGTCGAAAATATTGTGTTGAGTTGCTATGTCTGTTTTAGTTGAATTAATTTAATTGATTTAAGTTGTGTTGGCTTTAGTTGGATTAATTTAATTAAGATGATTTAAGTTGTAGATATAATATAGTGTTAATATATTAGAATTATAAGAGAATATTGGGCTTATTTAGATGGTGAGTGTAGTAGTAATAATGGGGGGTAGAAAGTTGGCCCAAATGAAATTTACTAGAATAATAGTGTTGTTATACTAGGCATTTAGAAATAATGAGGAATTAGAAGTAGCAGTAAGAACGTGGAAGTTGCAGAGAAAGAGAAAATAAGGTTTTGGGAGGAGAACATGGAAGTTACAGAGAAGAGGAAAAGAGGCAAAGCTGGGTCGATCGGAGATTTAGAGCAACCTTCAATCCAATGTGAGGGTGGGGTTCTGACTCTATAATGGGATATTTGATTAATGATATGTGGGGTTGGATTTGTAGAATTACCTCTGTTTATGTTGTAATGGTTGTCGTGGATATTGAAATACGTTTGCTGTTGATGAATTGGTTGTAGGAAAATTAGTCTATATTGCTTTAAGGTATAATTTTATTGCGTTTATGTTGCACTGTGATGGGTGAATTTGGAATTGTCTGGAATCTGAGGAGAGGTTTGTGAATTGGGGAGGACTGGAACGAAATACACTGAGACGAAGGGAATTGGGGGATGTGGCGACCGTGATAGAGGGCGTGACGAGCATCACGCAGGTTGTGTGCGAGTGACGACCGCCACTCATGTATTACGACCGTCACACATGTGACGAGGGCCAGGGTGTGGTGGCGAGCGTCACACGAGCCTGCTATGTGATTATTTCTGTTTCCGTTCTATTCATTCTGTCTGCTATGGTTTCACTTGGTTTTGTTCCATTTTAATTTTAGTTTGAGAGGTTGGTATATAAGCCAGTAGTACTGGACAGAGGATTGATAATGGAATTAATTAACCGATTTTCAGTCGAAAACTACCGAACAATGACGTGATTGCTTGTAGTATATTTTAGTTGGTACAGAGTATGTTATAGTTGTTGTGATATTGTTGTTGGGAATTATAAAGTTGCATGTGGGAGATATGTTGCATTGCCTCAAAATTATTGGCAAGAATTAAGTTGTGGGCCTATGGCCAATGTTGGTTTGTTGTTGTGTTAATATATATAACTATCATTGTTGTTATTCTGACGTCCATGTTGAGTCGCATTGCATCGCATATCAAGCTGGAGCTGCTGCTCGGTAAGTTGGCCTGGATTGGCAAAATATTAAGTTGAAGGCTTATGCCTTGTTGATGCCTCTATTAATTGCCAAATTATAAGTTGGGAGTTCCTGCTCCAATGATACCACATGCATGTGCATTTTACAAGTCGCATTCCAAGTTGCATAAAGTTGTTGTTATATTGTTGATTAATGTTGATTGAAAGGTTGTGAAGTGGTGATTTTATAATCTGATCTAATATATTATTTATTATACATCCGATTATATTGTTTGATATCTCACCCCTTCTGTGTTTGGTGACAGTTTATACGCCATCCTGCAGGTAATCCAGAGTGAAGGCTATCTACCTTCATTAGTTCGGGTCGGTGTCGTCGCTCTGATACGTAACACTCGGGGGGAATGGACGCTTGTTTCTTTATTGTTGATTTTGGTATTGTTGCTGAATTTTAAGTTGTTTTCTTTAAAGACTTGTTGTTTTGAAGTTGTTTTAAGCAGGATAAAGATGTTATGTCATTAAGTTGAAGTTTGTGAATTCGCTGCTTAATTATAAAAGTTGTTTTGTTTTAAAGACTAATATTATGTGTTATGTATCTATGTTATATGTGATTATAAGCCGTTGTTATAAGTTGTATGTGTAGTATCCTATGTGTATGTTGGAATTTTGTAACTCTGATTTTATTAATATTCGCTGGGTAGAAATGGGGTGTTACAGTATTCTTGATAAGAAGAAAGGTAAGGTTTGACAAAAGTCTTATGGTGACCAGAAATGAGCAAGTTAGAGGCAAAAAATTGAGAGAAAAAAACGCTTGAAAAGCGCCTTTGGGTGAGGAAAAACACTTAGTAAGAAATTTGGTGAAAAAAGAATAAAAACACGATGCTTTGCTTCTGGAATTAATGCGCCCACGCTGCATCCTAACGCGACTGCATTTTCCTAATGATTGTTCAAGGCACCCATGTAACACCCCCTTTCTATACCCCCAAATAATCACATAATCATTTAGGCACATATTAAAAATTTCGTCAGAGTATAATTATAAACATAGTATAAAAGAGGTATGTCACATTATACATGAAATTAAAACATTCAACACCTGCTCAACAATTGATATGCAACGGTGGGGTAACTTTGCAACAGAGGAACTTAGTCCTTACACCCACATCTCAATATTTAGAATAAAAGCGGAAAATCTAAATATTGAATAACATCAAACATACACACACACACACACACACACACACATATATATATATATATATATATATATATATATATCATCGAGTATTATCCACCAGCATAATTCATGTTTACATAAACATTCATCAACAAGACACATGTACAATGTATCACAAAAGAATCATATACATCCTAGCTACCCGGTGCTACATATCAGTGCCGACCGACCAAAAGAATGAAGACACGCTTCACAAAAAGACCACCAGCATACCTACTCTGCAATGCCTCATAGAGCATCATAAAACAGCAGAAGGGAGAGAAATATTATCATAATAACAATGCATATCATTATATATCTTAGCATAAAAATACACATATTCTACATTCTCACCATAATTCATCACAACTCACTCATATACATCTCAATGTATATATATACAAAGCCAAGCATATTCATCATGCATACTTTCACAATTCTTATCATTCCACATAAACATACACATTTATGTTTATTCATCAATGCACAATTGTAAAGATAATAAATGCAAATCATAGAGACCAACTCACGACTCTATGCAAATGCAATGCGGTACCGACTCAATCATCTCAAGTTCACTCAGGAACTTATTGGAACCATCGCTCGTTACCAATGTAACTCCCCGTCGGGCCTACGATGTTCACCCATTGCTCACACCTCACATAGGCACACAATGTTTATGGATTGCTCACACCTCACATAGGCACACAATCCAATTGCTCACACCTCACATAGGCACACAATCGTTTGTAATCATCGCTCACACCTCACATAGGCACACGACGTTACAACGGATTCTCATTAGAATCACACAACACAAGAATGTACATCATTATGCTTCACATACAAAATGACTCAAGACATTCTTGAAATGCATACATATTCACAATATATTCATGCATTCATCTCATACTATCACATATAATCTATATACATTCACATCAATGCACTATTGTATGATTCACATCCAAAACACACATTCAAAACGGTAAAAGTCGCTAAATAACACTATTCTCGACTTTCTAACATAATTAAATCGGCTAACAATTTCCAAATCATCATAATAAGAAAGTACAGCTCAAAAGCTTCACAACGATACCAAGAATGTAAAAATCAGATAAGCGGATCAAAAGTTACGAAAGAAAAACGAAAACGATATTTGAAATATCACATTTTTACACTTCTCCTGCCCATCTGCGTATGGACCAATGTCATACGCGTATGGCCAAAACTCGTACGCGTACAATACGCAAATCACCAGATGGCCGGGAAAAATGAAGTCCTATACGCGTATTGACCCTGAAACGTGCCTCCCATACGCGTATTGCCCAAGTCAATACGCGTATGGCCTGCCCCAATACGCGTATGGCCAGGCGAAAATGCAGAATTTCCTGCATAATTTTCTCCGCGTTTTTCACCCAAACCACACCCAAATTCATCATCTAAATCCAGAAAAATACCAATTTGATGTACAATAACATATATCTATCATGTATCAACAACAAGGAACACGAAAACATCATTTCCAACATGGTTAAATCGAATTCTAACACTTTCTACACAAATGGGTTTATACAAAAACTCATAAAAATCATCAACAACAACAACAACACAATCATACATAATGATATACATTGATAAGATAATAAGATTTCACACCCTTACCCGGATAAATCGATTCCTAGAAGTTGTTTTGAAGATTTCCAAACTTTTCCTCTTTTTTTCTCTCTTTTCCCCTTTTCTTCTCTTTTCTCCTCTTCCTCTTTCTTTCTCTCCTTTTTCTCTCTATTTCCCTTTTCTTTCTCTTTCTCTCCTATTTCTTCTTATCTCTTTTCCTTTTCTTATTTTCTACTCAAATTAAATTAATTCATTTTCTCACACAATTCTATTTACACTAAATTTCTAACTTATCATTAATTGAGAAATGTCTAAAATACCCTCCATTCTAATTTCCCCGAAAACTCTCGAAAACGGTAAAATATCATAACATGTCAACATAGCATATTAACACACCAATTTCACAAATAAAATAATTTATCACTCAATTTAAATAAAAGACTCAACAAAAATGGGAAAAATCGGAATCGGGGCGTTACAACTCTCCCCTACTTTAGAAATTTTCGTCCTCGAAAATATTACCTGATTCAAACAACTCCGGATACGACTCTCGCATCCTACTCTCTAGTTCCCAAGTCATATTGCCTTCCGCAGCGCCTCCCCATGCTACTTTCACAAGCGCAATATCCTTACCTCTTAGCTTCTTAACTTCACGGTCCAAAATCCTAATCGGTAAAGCTTCCACGGTAAGGTTATCTCTCACTTCAACCTCGTCCATAGGAATAACATGTGACGGATCCGAAATATACTTCCGAAGTTGTGAAACATGGAATACATCATGCAAATTCGAGAGATTCAGAGGCAACGCCACACGGTAAGCCACAGCACCAACTCTTGCAGAAATCTGATACGGACCAATAAAACGAGAAGTCAACTTCTTCGACTTCAAAGCACGACCCACACCCGTAACCGGCGTAACTCTCAAAAACACATGGTCGCCTTCTTGAAACTCAAGATTTTTCCTTCTCTTGTCATGATAGCTCTTTTGTCTACTTTGAGAAGCTTTCATTTTCTCACGAATAAACTTCACTTTCTCCGTCGTTTGTTGTACCATCTGCGGTCCAACTATCGTCCTCTCACCGGTTTCATGCCAACACAAAGGTGTTCGACATCTCTGACCATACAAAGCCTCAAATGGTGCCATACTTATACTTGAATGAAAACTGTTATTGTAGGTGAACTCAATCAATGCCAAATAACTATTCCAAGCACCACCTTGCTCGAGCACACAAGCACGCAATAAATCCTCCAACGATTGAATTGTCCTCTCGGTTTGACCATCCGTATGCGGATGATAAGCCGAACTCAATCTTAGCTTAGAACCCAAAGCCTTTTGTAAACTCTCCCAAAACCTCGATGTAAATCTAGGATCTCTATCCGATACAATACTCTTAGGAACTCCATGTAACTTCACAACCACAAGAACATAAATCTAGGCTAACTTCTCCAAAGGATAACTAATATCAATTGGAATAAAGTGAGCAGATTTAGTAAGCCTATCAATGATTACCCAAATAACATTATGACCTCTTTGCGTATTCGGCAATCCCGTAACAAAATCCATCGATATACTATCCCATTTCCACTCCGGAATGCCCAACGGTTGCATCAATCCACTAGGCTTTTGATGTTCCACCTTAGACTTTTGACAAGTTAAGCACGCATACACAAATTGAGCCACATCCCTCTTTAATCCGGACCACCAAAAGATTTTCTTCAAATCTTGATACATTTTATTCGCTCCCGGATGAATACTTAAGTTACTTCGGTGTCCTTCTTCCAATATCATCTTTTTCAACTCCGCATCATCGGGAATACAAATACGACCACGGAATCTCAAAACTCCAAAATTATCAACCTTGAAATCCTCATTCTCATTCATCATCAAATCAACGAACTTCAAATCCAACTTTTGCTTTTCACATACGGTTGCAAGAAAATCATTCGTAACATGTAGCATACCAAGTCTCACACTTCTCGGCGTCATTTCACAAACCAAACTCAAGTCTCTAAAATTCTCCAAAAGTTCCCATTCTCTCATCATCAATGCGGACATATGTAATGACTTCTGACTCAAAGCATCGGCCACCACGTTTGCCTTACCCGGATGGTAATTCAAACCAAAATTATAATCCTTCAAAAGCTCTAACCACCTTCTTTGTCTCATGTTCAATTCTTTTTGATCAAATAAATATTTCAAGCTCTTGTGATCACTAAAAACTTCAAATCTTGCACCATAAAGATAGTGCCTCCAAATTTTCAAAACAAACACCACGACCGCTAACTCCAAGTCATGTGTAGGATAATTCTTTTCATGCACTCTCAATTGTCTTGAAGCATAAGCCACAACTTTTCCATCTTGCATCAAAACACCACCTAAACCAACCAATGAAGCATCACAATACACAATAAATGGTTCCATCGGATTTGGCAAAATCAAGATCGGAGCCGTTGTCAACCTTCTTTTTAGCTCATTGAAACTCTCTTCACAATGAATATCCCAAATGAAAGCCTTTCCTTTACAAGTCAATTGCGTTAACGGAAGTGCCAACTTCGAAAATCCCTCAATAAACCTCCGATAATAACCCGCCAAGCCTAAAAAGCTTCGAATCTCCGTAACCGATCTAGGAGCCTCCCATTGCATCACCGCATCAATCTTAGATGGATCAACACTAATACCACTACCGGAAATAACATGTCCAAGAAAACTTACTTCCGACAACCAAAATTCACATTTCGACAACTTAGCATACAATTGTTTCTCTTTCAAAATTTGTAACACAATCCTCAAATGCTCTTCATGCTCCTCTTGAGACTTAGAGTAAATCAAAATATCGTCGATGAACACAACCACAAAACGATCTAACTGTTCATGAAAAATATGATTCATGTATTCCATAAACACACCCGGCGCATTAGAAACCCCGAATGGCATCACGGAATATTCGTAATAGCCATACCGTGTCCTAAAGGCCGTCTTTTGAATATCCTCTCCTTTCACACGAATCTGGTGATATCCCGATCTCAAATCAATCTTGCTAAAAACACGCGCACCAACCAATTGGTCCATCAAATCATCGATCCTTGGAAGCAGATACTTGTTCTTAATTGTCACCTTGTTCAATTGTCGATAATCAATGCATAACCGTATATTCCCATCCTTCTTCTTTACCAACAATACCGGAGCACCCCAAGGAGAAACACTTGGTCTTACAAATCTCTTGTCCAACAAGTCATTCAATTGCTTCTTCAATTCTACCAATTCCGATGCCGACATACGATACGGTGCCATCGAAACCGGTCTAGGACCCGGAACTAGATCAATAGAAAACTCAACTTCTCTTTCCGGCGGTACATCCGTAATATCCTCCGAAAACACTTCTGGAAAATCACACACCACTGGGAACACATCGAGCTCAACTTTGCTCTCCACCGACAATGATGCAAACAAACCGAACAATTGAGCTTCGTCCGCTAAAAGTTTCTTCAACTCTTTAGTGGATAGGAAACTCTCATCTTCATCATCTTCCAAAGAAGGAAACCTCACTAACTTGTGATAGCAATCTATATGAACTCGATTAAATTGCAACCAGTTCATACCCAAGATCACGTCCAACCCCTTCAACGACAAACACACTAAATCCATAATGAAGTCTTTACCATACATGGTCAAAGGACAACTTACACACACCAAAGACGTAGTTACCGACCCTGAAGCAGGAGTTTCAATAACCATCTCACCACCCCAAGAAGTCATAAACAAATTCAAACGCTTAGCACACTCATGAGAAATGAATGAATGAGTCGCTCCCGTATCAATAATAGCAATTAAAGGCGTACTATTAATAAAGCATGTACCTTTAATCAAACGGTCTGCACTAGCAGTGTCCGTCCCCGCTAATGCAAACACCTTTCCGCCCGCTTGAGCTTGTTTCGGCTTAGTACACTTAGTACTAATGTGACCCATTTCTCCACAATTATAGCACTTCACTATATTCCTTCTACAATCGGTAGTAGCATGCCCAAGGCCTCCACAGTTAGAACATTTCACCACAGTCTTCCCACACTCAAATGATTTATGACCTATTTCACCACACTTGTAACACTTAACGGAACCGAAACCTCCTCCTCCAGATCTCTTCTCAAAGTTTCCCATATGCTTGCCCTTATCAACGGGTGTCACATAAGGTCCACTTCTAGCTTGTTGCTTTCCCTTCCTCTCATTCAAACTTTTGTAATGTGTAGAACTAGCCTTGCTATCTTCCTCGAAGATTCTACAACATTCCGTCAAATCCGTAAACCTTCTTATCCTTTGATATCCCACAACTTGTTTAATCTCGGGACGCAAACCATTCTCATACTTAATACACTTTGAGAACTCAACAGTAATTGCAGCATAGTGAGGATGGAATTGAACCAACTCCACAAACTTAGCAGTATAGTCCACCACGGACATACTACCTTGTTTCAGTTCAAGGAACTCCATCTCCTTCTTCCCTTTCACACTTTCAGGGTAATACTTCCTCAAGAACTCGGTACGAAATAAATCCCAAGTTATCTCTTCATCATCTACCTCAAGAACCTGACGCATACCGACCCACCAATCGTCGGCTTCTTCCTTCAGCATGTGAGACCCAAGCCTCACCTTATTCTCCTCCGCACAGCCCATGACTCTGAAGATTCTTTCAATCTCTTTCAACCAAATTTGAGCACCATCGGGATCAAATCTTCCTCTGAAGACCGGTGGTTGATTCTTCCTGAACTCGTCATTAGCATTCACGTTCGGCGCACCTTGCACCGCCCTAGCCATTGCTTCCAAAGCAGCAGCCATCGCATTACCGTTCCTACCAGCCATATTCCAGTCATTCCCAAAAATGACAACAAGGTTAAACAACAGTTCAACCATCACAACAACAAGACAGACACAACTGACTCAACACTGGCTTTGATACCACTTAATGTAACACCCCCTTTCTATACCCCCAAATAATCACATAATCATTTAGGCATATATTAAAATTTTCGTCAGAGTATAATTATAAACATAGTATAAAAGAGGTATGTCACATTATACATGAAATTAAAACATTAAACACCTGCTCAACAATTGATATGCAACGGTGGGGTAACTTTGCAACAGAGGAACTTAGTCCTTACACCCACATCTCAATATTTAGAATAAAAGCGGAAAATCTAAACATTGAATAACATCAAACATATACATACACACACACACACACACACATATATATATATATATATATATATATATATATATATATATATATCATCGAGTATTATCCACTAGCATAATTCATGTTTACATAAACATTCATCAACAAGATACATGTACAATGTATCATAAAAGAATCATATACATCCTAGCTACCCGGTGCTACATATTAGAGCCGACCGACCAAAAGAATGAAGACACGCTTCACAAAAAGACCACCAGCATACCTACTATGTAATGCCTCATAGAGCATCATAAAACAGCAGAAGAGTGAGAAATATTATCATAATAACAATGCATATAATTATATATCTTAGCATAAAAATACACATATTCTACATTCTCACCACAATTCATCACAACTCACTCATATACATCTCAATGTATATATATGCAAAGCGAAGCATATTCATCATGCATACTTTCATAATTCTTATCATTCCACATAAACATACACATTTATGTTTATTCATCAATGCACAATTGTAAAATGATAAATGCAAATCATAGAGACCGACTCACGACTCTATGCAAATGCAATGCGGGTACCGACTCAATCATCTCAAGTTCACTCAGGAACTTATTGGAACCATCGCTCGTTACCAATGTAACTCCCCGTCGGGCCTACGATGTTCACCCATTGCTCACACCTCACATAGGCACACAATGTTTATGGATTGCTCACACCTCACATAGGCACACAATCCGATTGCTCACACCTCACATAGGCACACAATCGTTTGCAATCATCGCTCACACCTCACATAGGCACACGACGTTACAACGGATTCTCATTAGAATCACATAACACAAAAATGTACATCATTATGCTTCACATACAAAATGACTCAAGACATTCTTAAAATGCATACATATTCACAATATATTCATGCATTCATCTCATACTATCACATACAATCTATATACATTCACATCAATGCACTATTGTATGATTCACATCCAAAACACAGATTCAAAATGGTAAAAGTCGCTAAATAACACTATTCCCGACTTTCTGACATAATTAAATCGGCTAACAATTTCTAAATCATCATAATAAGAAAGTACAGCTCAATAGCTTCACAACGATACCAAGAATGTAAAAATCGGATAAGCGGATCAAAAGTTACGAAAGAAAAACGAAAACGATATTTGAAAAATCACATTTTTACACTTCTCCTGCCCATCCGCGTATGGACCAATGTCATACGCGTATGGCCAAAACTCATACGCGTACAATACGCAAATCACCAGATGGCCGGGAAAAATGAAGTCCCATACGCGTATTGGCCCTGAAACGTGCCTCCCATACGCGTATTGCCCAAGTCAATACGCGTATGGCCTGCCCCAATACGCGTATGGCCAGACGAAAATGCAGAATTTCCTGCATAATTTTCTCTGCGTTTTTCACCCAAACCACACCCAAATTCATCATCTAAATCCAGAAAAATACCAATTTGATGTACAATAACATATATCTATCATGTATCAACAACAAGGAACACGAAAACATCATTTCCAACATGGTTAAATCGAATTCTAACACTTTTTACACAAATGGGTTTATACAAAAACTCATAAAAATCATCAACAACAACAACACAATCATACATAATGATATACATTGATAAGATGATAAGATTTCACACCCTTACCCGGATAAGTCGATTCCTAGAAGTTGTTTTGAAGATTTCCAAGCTTTTCCTCTCTTTTTCTCTCTTTTCCCCTTTTCTTCTATTTTCTCCTCTTCTTCTTTCTTTCTCTCCTTTTTCTCTCTATTTCCCTTTTCTTTCTCTTTCTCTCCTATTTCTTCTTATCTCTTTTTCTTTTCTTATTTTCTACTCAAATTAAATTAATTCATTTTCTCACACAATTCTATTTCCACTAAATTTCTAACTTATCATTAATTGAGAAATGTCTAAAATACCCTCCATTCTAATTTCCCCGAAAACTCTCGAAAAAGGTAAAATATCATAACATGTCAACATAGCATATTAACACACCAATTTCACAAATAAAATAATTTATCACTCAATTTAAATAAAAGACTCAACAAAAATGGGAAAAATCGGAATCGGGGCGTTACAACCCACGCCCATGTCCAACACGCCCGCGTTCGTACACTTGTTTTGACATTTTTTTAGCAGCTTTAAAAGGAAAAGAAGGAAAGAGAAAAAGGGGTCGAGTACCAAGAAGGAAAAGTGATGTTTAAGGGTGACTTTGGAGCTTTTGGAGGCTATTGAAGCCATTGAAGAGTTATTTATTCGCTGATTCTTCATGTTCTTTGAATCTACACTTATTGTATCGAATTATTTCAACATAAGTAGCTAGATTCTTCTTAGGTTAGGTCTTATTTGATGGTGAACCTGTTTTTACTTGATTGGGACATATGATCAGATGATGTTAATGTAATTGTTCTGACTCGTTGTTATTAATCAATTATTAATTGTGCTCGTTGACTTTTGTTTGTTACAATATTCTAATTGATCTTGATAAGTAATAACTACTGACTCTAGGGTTATTTATCTGACACACTTTAACTATTGAATTCTCTAAGTGATTATGGGTGGTATGATTAGGATTAACGACTTTTGGATTAACGTGCTGGTTTAACAGTATAATTGATATGTGGGATCGAGGAATTAACACTTAGGCTAGTGAGTTACACGCCAAAGGATAATGTGTAGTGATAGAGTTAATTTATAGTGCAACTCTGTAGTCATTGCATGTCTAGTAATGTGTGTTTCATCAATGAACTAGAAATAGGGGATTCTGACAATAAGTCCTGTCTGACGTTCAATTATTTACTTATGCACGAGATCAGCGGTGTCATCAACAATCTTGAGGTCATCCACTTTACACGATGATGCAACCTTTATGAATTTAGATACAACTTGTTTGAACACTGGTATACTAGATAATTTTGGATCGGCCTTAACCTCTTTTCCCCTAGAATCCTGCAAGACGCCATAACGGGCTTGTCTTGTCTACCTCCTTAAAATTTATTTTTGGGGAATGCTCTTAACATAATTTTCTTCGAGTACTTTCAATGCATATGAACAAAGTATGCCAATGGTCTCAAATGATCTACTAATACAAGTAATGGAAGATGAGACATGGTCAAATGACACTCTCCAGTATCTTTCTTGGTTCTTCGTAAAAATCGCATATCCACATAAAGTGTGAGAATCATTTCTCACAGATATCGATAAAGCTAAAAATTGCCGAAACTCACTTTGGAACAACTCAAATACACTATATATGTGTGTGTGTGTGTATGTGTGTGTTTCCTATTTGAATTAGAATTGGTGACATCTCATATATTAACATTGTAAGCTTATGTGAGGACTCAAACTCACACCTCAATTCATTTCCTCTATTCTTTTCAACAGCTCGCTCAAAATGTTTAAATAATTGTATGATATCCATGTTCAGTTTCATACAAGATTTAAAGTGAGCATTCAAACTTTCACTCATTTGAGTATTTCGCATGCCAAGTGTTAATGCTTCCTTAGAAGAAGCTCATTTCTTTTTTATACCATAAATTGATTTGATGCAATTATTTTCATGAAGATTATAGTCGTTGATCAAGTTGATCCAAACTGTTTCAAAATCTACAATACGTGCCAAGTGCATAAGCCATGGCGAGTCTCACGCATCACATCAGCATGTGTTATGGACATATCTTGATCTTGGTAAGTGAAGACAATCTTTGACTTTTTGTTGTTATGTGCTTACAAGAATGTATCAAATAACCACTTAAATGACTCAATTATTTCGTCATACAATAAGGCTTCACCAAAAATGATCAAACCTTTATATTGGTTGAAGCCATAAAAGAGATTAAATGGTCTATTCGCGTGGTTAGTTCAACTTCATTTCTTCACAGTATCTTCGAACATTATCCTATTACTCCAATTAATGCACCAAAGTGTTTAATCTTCCAACTTATGTATGCATTATTTCATTATGCACTTGTTGTACACATTCTTCATAGTCACAAACATATCCATAAATTATTCATCATCCCTTTCAATGCAGATATCCGGTTACGATAGTGTTTTCTCGATATTGTCTAGCTCCTCGACCAACCTTTGATCAATCTCTGAGTCACTCCCCCTAACAACCATCCATTCATGACCACCTAGAAGAAATCCATCTCTAAAGCTCTGGGTACAAACATCGAATATGCTCTTTCTTTTTTTTCAAACCCTTAGTCCCTAGAAAGAAGACCATTCATACGAGTCTCCTCTATATCTACCTAAACTATTTGCACAATAAAAACATGAGTTCTTATCGTCTACGCGGCCACAAAAAGTGATTGATTTTCCACTGAAATATATTTTTCCTCTACATGCCTTGTGCTTAGGCGGCTGTGCAATATCATGGACTTTTGGTTAACACACTTCGCCTCCATTCGTCTCATGCTTGGGAGACTGTGTACTATTAGGCCAGAAAAGCTTGCACGAAGGAAGTTGTTGAAAAGATGATTAAATTTCAACTCAAAACATTTCACCCCTACGAGACTCATGCTTGGGTGATTGTGTATCTTTATGATTTTTTTTATCAAAGTCATTTGTCGCTACACGAGTTGTGCTTGAGGGACCGTGTACCGTCATGCCTATTTTTTGAAAGAAATACTCAATACTACAATAAAGAGCAAACTTTAGGAATATACTAAGCTCTAAATAGCTTTTGAAAAAAGTCAAAATAGTTCTCCTTAAAAGTAACAAGATTCCTCCCTTAAGCAGTGAGCACAAGCATATTCAAATTAGAAGACCAACTTGACCTGTAGTTAAGAGTCAATTTGACCTAACTAATTCCACCATTGACGTTGAAGAGACATCCAAAAAGCTTTAGTACTTAAACAATAGATTAAAGACATGTACAGTGTCTTGATGGACCCGATATAGATAAGAGACATAATCATCAATAACCGAATTAACTTTAAATAGACAAAAGACTCAGAGTCGTATATATACCCATTACATTGGAAGGAAGAGGAAGGCAAACCATATACAACATATTCACAAATGAGACCTGACTGAGCTTCACTACTTTTACATCAACACCAACAAAATAACAATGATGTATTTATTACAAATACAAAATTAATAATAAATTTACAATGATGTATTCCCACTGTAGTTATTTATTAAAAAAAAACATTCATTTTTTTAGCAAATTATAAGGAAAAAAAACATCAATTTTATTTCATTTAACTATTTTTTTCTTTAAAAAAATGTATTTTTTCAAAGTAAAATTAAATATAAATTGCATTTAATTTGATTTATCTCTTTTTTTTTCTTTCTATAAACAACAATCAATCAAAATTGTTTTTACACATTTTCCCTAAAACATCCTTAAAAAAACACAAAAATTTAATTTTTTTTAAAAACGGTAAAATATATATTTTTTCTTCTTATAACAAAAATGTCATTTTAACACCATAAGTTACACGTAAGTCGTATTTCATTGTTCACAAATATAATGAAGAGTGAAATATTATAAGTATAAATATTTTTTTCAAAATATATATAAATTTTTGTTTTTATTTTATAATTTTTTTTAAAAATTCAGGGATATCGATATAAAATTGTGTGTTAGGGGAGATTTTCAACTAGGGAGCATTGAACATTGTGAGACTTCTTTTTTAGAGTAATACCTTTGCAAGAGACACACCACATACTCACAAAAAACCTTAAGATGTTAGGTGTATGAGTTCTTTCACTTATAAATACTCAACTCATCAGATTCCTATCCAATGTTAGACTATTATTCACACTACTCACACTTGTTAATATTTAACAGTGTGATTAATCAACTTCATAATTTTTTTAACCAATATTTTACATTTATTAACTAAATTTGTCTTACTGCTAAAAATCATTTTTAATATTTATGTCTTTTTTAACCAATTTCATCACTTCATTAACAATTTTTTATTTTTTATTAACCAACTTTATTTTATTACTAAATTATTTTTAATATATAAGTGTTTATTAACCAACTCATCATTTCATTAACCAACTTTTTATATTTAATTAATCAACTTTTTTTCCCTACTAAAACTTATTGTTTATGCATTGTTTATGAACATTGTTCAGGGTAATTATTCATGTTATTATTCATAAATATATGTTTTTATTTAAAAAAGAAAGTGACAAATTTTGATGTAAACTTGGTACCAAAATAGCACACCTTAGTAGTATTAAGTATGAAACATGAAAATAAAAAGCTAAACAAATCAATCTTCTTATCTTGGTTAGACATTCCTCGACCGCTTTACAAGCTGAACCATTGTTTCATCCCATGAAAAGGAAAGCATCCCTTTTCATAATCATAATTTGCTAGTATTGAAAAAAACTCTCATACTTAACACTCTTTAGTTTGAATGGTTTTAAAAAAGAAATTCAAAATCTTCACTTGTCTAACTTCTTGATCACTCCTCTGGAACAAAAAAAAAAAAACACTTCTTGATCACTCCGTCTTTCCATGTCCTAGTCTAACTTACCAAGTCAATTGTCTAATAAATTGTCCTCTTCACCCAGCAAAAACATGATCCCATTACTTAAATTAATACACCAAGACTTTAATCTTCCAACTCACATATACATCCAACTAATGCACCAAGACTTTAATCTTCCACCTCACATATATTATCTTCGGATACAATTATAAATCAAAATAATTATTTTTACACATATTAAAAAAGTTAGTTAAGTGTAATTAATTTTCTTGATTTCATGTACAATCAAAGTAAAATTTACGATAATATCCTTAGTTTATTTGATGAATCAACTTTCAACATTAAATGCTTTTAAATTAAATTAAAGATATAATAATAATGCAAGTATTAATTAATCTAAAATTTAAAGACTTTTATTTATAATAGTGATCAAGAGTGTTTTTTTTTTTTTTATAATAATGATCGGAGAAAATAGTACATTATTTCATTCAACTCTTGTTGTACAGATTCTTCATATTCACAAACCTATCCATAAATTATTCATCATCCCTTTCAATGCAGAGATCCGGTTATGGCCCCGACGGAATATACAGGTCTCCAAGACCTCCCCTTAACCTCCCTCAAACCCCAACTCTCTCCCTTGTCTCGTTCCTCTTCACAACCGTCTCCTCTTTCCCCAACAGAACCGCCCTTATCGACGCCGACTCTTCCCAAACCCTATCCTTCTCTCAACTCAAAACACAAGTCGCTAAACTCGCACACGCTTTCCTCCACCTCGGCATAAACAAAAACGACGTCGTCTTCCTTCTCTCCCCCAACAACATCCAATTCCCTATATGCTTCCTCGCCGCCACCTCCATCGGTGCAATCGTCACCACCGCAAATCCTCTTTACACCGCCGCGGAACTTTCCAAACAATTCAATGACTCCAATCCTAAATTAGTTATCACCGTTCCAGAATTATGGAACAAAGTAAGTAGTTTCACTTCCAATTCAAATCTTCTTGCAGTAATAATCGGTTCTGGTTCGAATTTGAATATTACGAGTTTCGACGCGTTGATTGAATCGGCAGGGGAAGTTACAGAATTACCAGAAAATTCCGTGAAGCAAACCGACACGGCGGCGCTTTTATACTCATCAGGAACAACCGGAGTTAGCAAGGGCGTGATACTGACGCACCGGAACTTCATCGCTGCGTCGTTGATGATCAACATGGACGACGATTTAGCAGGGGAGTTAAACGGCGTGTTTCTCTGCGTTTTGCCTATGTTTCATGTGTTTGGATTGGCGGTTGTAACGTATGCGCAGCTGAGGCGAGGGAGTGCGGTGGTTTCGATGGGGAGGTTTGAGTTGGAGAGTTTTTTGAGAGCGATTGAGAGGTATAGAGTGACGGATTTGTGGGTTGTGCCGCCGATGGTGCTTGCTTTGGCGAAACAGAGTGTGGTTAGTAAGTATGATGTTTCGTCGTTGAAGTGTATTGGGAGTGGTGCTGCTCCTCTTGGGAGGGAATTGATGGAGGAATGTGCTAGGCGTTTGCCTCATGTTACTGTTTATCAGGTAGTAATTTAAATTTATAATCTATTTGCAAGAAACAATGATAAATTCTTAATGTTACAAACAATCTATAAATAAGAAAAATAGAAAATATTAAATTTATTTAAAATTTAATTTATTTTTAAATTGGATTTATGGATAGTTGTGATTAAAAGGAGAAAATATTATATTTACTAGCGTCCAAACGGGCACTTCCGTGTCCGTTTGTCCGCTTTTTCTTAGTGAGCTAACGTGTTAAAATATAAATCTATATTTTTTTAATTTTGATTTTAATTTAAATTATTTATATGATAATTTTTATAATTCTCTTTCTCTCACATGTGTGCAGTAGATGTCAAACAAATTTGCTGTATATAATTCTTGAAATAGATAAAAAAAGTGTTTTTAAATATGATAACGGATTTTAACTTCCATCTATATAGATTTAAAAAAAGAAAAATACAATAAATACTATATTATAACTTGTATTGAATGCCCATATGTATGAAATTTATTTTTATTTACATTGGTAGTTTTTTTTATGTAAAATTTTTAGCAAAACGTAGCACTAATTAACAATTTCAGAGGAAAAAATCATTGATCTCAGTATAAATTTACCATCTATCGAAGCAAAACAACAAATAAAATCAAATAAAAAATAAAAAAAGAAATTGATGGTATATAATAGAAAAAAATAAAGAACACAATAGATACAAATATGCACTACTTTGAGTTCATTTCTATTGGATTGCAAGATCAATGATGAATCAGTAAAATATGAAGTTGAATGATTAGAGTGAAAATAGAAAAAAATTGAGTTGTGATATTTTTATAGATCTTTGATTGTCATCCTTTATTTCCTGCCAAACAACCAACATAAATTTAAAAAGATAGGGATGTAATGAATAACAATATTATTAAATTCCATGTTGATGCAAGTGAATTTTTGTAGTAATCAAATTTCATGTTCATTTAAGGGAGTTTTTGTCTCCAAAAACATCTAAAACAACAATATAATAAAAATGATGATGAGATAAATAGAAATAGGGAAATGGTTTTTGATAGAAGAGAAAGAAAACTTGTAAATGTTATCATAAAATTTACAAAAACATGTTTAAATAAAGGAAAATAGCATGTGGAGGTTACTAATAGTTGGTTTTGTGGAAGTTAATAATAATGAGTTTTGTGGAAATGATTAGTGATGAGTTTTATGGTAGTTATTAAATAAACTATAGATAAAAGAAGTTAAAGGGTAAATTTGTCTAAAAAATAGGCCAGCCCAAAATATAGTATCCCCTTTATATATAATTATAGATATTTTTTAATTTTTTAATTAATTAAAAAAATATGATTGATTGTTTCTAAAACCAAATGTTAGATTTGTTTTTATCTAAATTTTTTCCTTTCAAAAAAAAGTTTCATTATACTTTTTAATATTTTTTATGAGAAAAGAGATGGTGTACTGACAGTGTAAATTATTTTTATACTGTCAACCAATGACAACCATGTATCCCGCAAAATCATCCTGTAAATCTTAAATTATTTATATGATTTGACTCTTTAAAATGTTTTTATTGGATATATATGTAATATTTTTTTATACTGACAGTGCACTCCCATTAAACTCATTTTTTATAACATTTCAATTTTTTTTGTTCATTAATTTAATTTTTAAAAAATATAGTAATTAAGATTATACGGAAAGAGCCCACAAAGCGCAGTTACTCCTTTTTAAATGATAAGATCAATTTTCTCAAAAATTATATTCATTACCTTAGAATTATATTTAATGTGTCAGATGTAACTACTGTGCATTAACCTTTGTATTCTCTATAAAAACTACATTCAAGAAATATATTTCGAAGTTTTCTAGTAAGGTTGAGAATATAATTAAATTTTGATTAGTAAAAAAATACGGAGTTGATAGCCGATGAATTTCATGATAACTAGTTATTGATAATTGATAAGTTAATTTAATTGATAAATTAACAATTACACTAGCAAATAAATATAGAATGATATAAAAAATATTTTTAATTAAGAAATTAATGATCTTATTATATTATATTATTAAATTTTATTTGATAAATATAAATATATTAATAAATATATGTAAAACATTTTTAGTATATATGTAAAATTAAAGACAATGTCAAAGTATATTAAACATAAATTTTGTAATAAAATTTAGGAAGATAAATAAAATAATAGCATAGTATATTGTTTAAACTATTTCATTATATTGAGGGGTTCTATGTAAAAGTAAATTTTTGTTAAAATAATAAAGTATAAATTCAAGAAAAAGTAAAAAGCTATAAACTCTTTAAATTTTTTTTGAAAAAAGTCATAAATTAATAAGAAAAATCTATTATACAAGCTAAAAACTAAACAATAATTATTAAACAAGTCTTTTTTATTAACAAAAAATATTTTATTTTATAATATTGAATTAATGATAATAAATAAACTAATGTAATGTACGTAATGTATATTCTGTGCAATATATATATATATATATATATATATATATATATATATATATATATATATATATATTCAATCATTTGTGTATGGAATGTGTGTATAGAAAACTACTAGTACATTTACAGTACTTATAACTTATTTTCAAAATTAAGCATTTGGCTCAGTTTATTGAAATTTTCCATGCAAAAAGTCATCTACAGTAATGAAGTTAAATGAGATATTTTTATATATAAATATAATTTCTATTTTTTTAAAAGCTCGTAATTATTTAAATTTTTATGTCATTGCTATTTTTTTAAACTATGTCATTGCTATTTGATTAGTATATCTAATGTCTCTATATGTTAATTTCGAGTTTGCTGCATTACGTTGCACCTATTTGACACACCATAGGTTAGGAGCTAGGCTAAAAATGATTATGTATTATATTAATTTACATCTTGTGTTATTAGGGCTATGGTATGACAGAAACTTGTGCCATTGTTTCTAAAGAGAATCCAAGAGTAGGCATTCGCCATCCTGGCTCAACTGGAGTGTTGGCTTCAGGAGTCGATGCTCAAATTGTGAGTGTGGACACACAGAAGCCACTCCCTCCAAAACAATTGGGAGAATTGTGGGTACGAGGTCCCAACATGATGCAAGGTAAATTGTCACACCATGTAAATTTATACATGTGCATAAAATTTGAAGTCCTTTTCCAATATAATATATATACCATTATACATGTACATGTCATCTTGAAGTTTTTGTACCTCTGACTTTATTATTAGAATTGTAATTCAGATTTTCCTTGTTTGACTTTAAGTTTTCCATTGCAACACAAAGAGTCAACATGTTTTACACTTCATATAAAAATTGGAATTTATTTGTGTCATGTAAATTTTCCTATACAAATATTTCAGGTTATTATAACAATCCAGAGGCCACAAGATTGACTTTAGATAAAGAGGGGTGGGTACATACAGGAGATCTTGGATATTTTGATGAGAATGAACAACTTTATATTGTTGACCGGATCAAAGAATTGATCAAATACAAAGGTTTCCAGGTATGTAATAAAATCTGATATCAGTAATAGTATTGCATTAGACAAATGGTCCATGCCCAAATTATTACTCTTAATGCGTCAATTGTAGTAACTTTACTAGTTAATGATGTTTTGCAATGTTAACTAGGTTGCGCCAGCAGAACTTGAAGGTCTTCTAGTTTCTCACCCTGAAATACTAGACGCTGTTGTCGTCCCGTAAGTAACACATGCATGACAGTTTAATTTTAGACATATTATCATAAATTTATTGAAAATTCATATTTGAATGACTTATATTATATAGATTTCCTGATGATGAGGCTGGTGAAGTTCCAATTGCTTATGTTGTTCGTTCACCCAATAGTTCACTAACCGGGGAAGAAATTCAGAAGTTTATTGCTAACCAGGTTATACTCATTTGGATAATTATATATGTTATGTGTATTTGTCAATAGTTACTCATTTTTATACTCGTTTACAGGTTGCACCGTTCAAAAGATTGCGAAGGGTGACATTCATCAACAGTGTTCCTAAGACAGCTTCAGGAAAAATTCTGAGAAGAGAGCTTATTGCAAAAACACGGTCCAAAATATAAGATATTGCATTTTATTGGGTCAATATTTTTGATAGAATGCAATTCCAAAATGTAAATAATATTAACTTCGATAATTAATAGATCAAGAAACTTACATGCATGTTTGAACATTAAGAAAGTATATTTTGTTTTGTAGTTAGTTTCTCTTGTTCTTTTGATTCATACTAGTTTAGAATCCCCATATAGTAGAAAACTTTATAATATAAAATGTATTAAACAAGGAATTGAAATAACTACACAAATGCAAAACATGAGGATCACTTCATATATCTAGAAGAAAATCTACATGCATGCATGTTTTAAGTTTTAACCATTCAAATCAAGTTTTTCTTTTTGTACTTCTTCCTCACCTCATGAAAAGTAGGGATCGCCTCAACGTAGAGAATGTCTGACTTCTCTCTAGAAACGTTTCATCTTCCTCCTTTCTAAGTTCTTCCAGTTTCACGCGGTGTTTTTCTCAGTTTTGACCTAGTGAAGACATTGGTTTATCTTTGGCTTAAATTCCTAACTTTCGAGTTTAGGGACCTCGGTGATCCTACCGTCTTCATTCTGGGTTGAGATTGGTTGTGATTGGCTTTTCTTCTATTGCTGTCATCGGAGCTCTTCTGGGCCCTCAATTCTGCGTTTTTTCCGTAGTACCTCCCTTCTTTCTTTTGTGCTTTCATGGGTTGGGAGAGGATTAGTAGAAGAAAAAAAAGGGGCTCCTTAGAAAGATTCTCCATTTGGAAGGAAAATGCTGGTAAAGGAGCGTTAAAGGGGGAACCAACCACCTCCTTCTTCGTGACCGAATTTCCGGATAAGATGTCTGCTAAGGTTCTCTTTGAGGTTTTCAAGGTGTATGGTGTGATTTCTGAAGTCTTTATTTCAGCGAGGAGAGATAAACGTGGTAGGAGATTCGGATTCGCAAAGTTTCGGAAAGTGCACGATCCTCGTATTCTGGCATGCAACCTGGATAACATCAACTTAGAAGGAAAGAAGATCCATGTCAATATCCCTAGATTCAATAAGCCTGACAGCCTTTCTGATTCGAGTAAGGTATTACATGCGAAAAAGATCAGCTCTCAGGGTTCGGCCAAAAGATTCGAGAAATTTTATTCTCAGGAGAAAACATATGCGAATGTGGTTGGAAGTGACGACTTTAATGCTGAGGGGAGTGACAAGGAGGGTGAAAAATGTGTTTCTCTTGAAGTGGACAATGATTGTTTAGAGAAATTGAAACTTACGAGGGTAGGAGTGGTGATGGAGGATGGTAATGCGTTCAATATCCAGAGAGTTATCAACGAAAAAGGTTTTTTTAATATCAAGGCAACGCCTATTGGAGCATCCATGTGCTTGCTAGAAGACATAACAGGTGGTGACATTGAGGATTTTGTGAAAGAGGCGAGGGAATGGCTGGAAGTGTGGTTTAGTGAAGTTCGTCTGTGGTCTCCGGAGCTGATAGACAAGGATAGATTCGTGTGGATTAATTGTTATGGGCTTTCAAGTTATGCCTGGAATGTTTCTAACTTCAATTTGATAGCCAACCAACTGGGTACTTTTTTTCAGTGCGACGAGTCCACCAGGAATAAATCTAGGCTTGATGCTGCTAGATTGTTGATCAAAACAAATAAGGAGGTCATCTTGAATTTGAAGTTAAGGGTAGAGGTGAACAACTTTACATTCACTGTTTCAATCTCGGAAGATCTTTGTTGTGGCCATTCAGGTTTCACCGGGGAGGTTGAAGACGAGTTGGTCGACTCCGATGAGATAGTTTCTACTATCCATTCAGAGGAGGAGGGCGCGTGGGAAACAGATGAAGAGGTGGATCATGAGATTTCTAGTTTCTCGGGGGCAGCGCCAGAGGAGAGAGACTCTATACAAAAGGAACAAATGTCAGATGGAGATTTCCCAATACCAGATAACCTTTCCTTTGTGGGTGAAAGTTTGGAGAACTGTGTTCCTCTTTTTGGTGGGCCCGAGGTTTGTTCTGATAAGGAAAAGTCTTTGGCGTACAAAGGTATCTCTGAGACTGACAAAGGCGATTATACTTTTCGAGGTATTCAGAAAGGTATTGTTGATTGTACTTCTGTAGCAGACTCTACAGTTTGCCCTGTTGGTATTGAACCGGTCAAGGCTGTTGATTTTATCCAAAATGCTAATTGCAAAGGAGATTTGTTAGTGGACTTGGGCCTCCCAAACCCAATTTCAGGTCCACTGGGTGGCAGTGTTGGGCCTTCGAATTGGGGCAAATCTAAAAAGAAGAAACTTCTCCACGAGGTGTACAATTGCATTAAGATTCCTTATACGCCTTCCTATTTCTCTTCTCTTCTCAATTCAGCCTTGAAGGATGTTGACACTTATCCTAAAAGGAAGAGTTCCAGGGCTCCCTCTAATAGAAGAAATATTAGGGCTAACTCTTATGAGTCAAGTTCCTCTCTTTTGTGCTGCGAATCGTTAACCGACACTAACTTGGTTAGAAGCGATTTGAGATGGAGAAAAGCTTTAGAGGAAGTTCCCTCTAAAATGTGCAAAACATTGTTGAAATTAGGAATTTCGGATGAGGTTGGTGAAGATGGTTTAGACATCTTGTTAAGGAAGTTGGACAACGTTGATATGGATGCAAGGGCTGGAAAGAAAGTTGTTGCTACAGGTGGCTCATGAATATTGTGTCTTACAATGTTCGCAGATGCTGTAGTCCCCTTAAGAGACGTCGAGTTGCTCAAATTCTTTTAAGAGGTATGGCAGATATATGTTTGATTCAGGAAACTAAACTTTCTGAATTGGATCCCAAAGTGGTTCATGGCATTTAGAATAGTACTGATGTGGATTGGTCGGGCTTGAAGTCAGTAGGTAGATCCGGAGGTATCTTGACTATGTGGAAGAATCAAGGTGGTTTTCAAGTAAACTTTCTGAATTGGATCCCAAAGTGGTTTTCTGGGAGTTGAATTCTTGTGGAAAAATTTTAAGTTGTTCGTGGTTAACGTGTACTCCCCATGTGGGCTGTCGGATAAAAAGAGACTGTGGAGAGAATTACTTGAAGTGAAGAGAAAATATCAAGGTGGTGGGTGGATAATGAGGGGGGGGGGGGGATTTTAACGCTGTCAAAAACGGGGAAGAAAGGAAAGGAATCAGCGATTTTAACTTCAGTGGTATGAAGGAGTTTGGGGATTTTATAGAGGATATGAACTTGTTCGATCTTCCGGTTTCTGGGAATAGGTTCACTTGGTTCAACTCTAATGGCCTAAGTCGAAGTCGTTTGGATCGTATTTTGGTGGATGATGTAGCTATTAAACTTTTATCCCTGAAGAACCAAGAGGTGGGTGATAGAGATGTGTCGAATCACCGTCTTGTGTGGCTGAAGTCCAAAGATATCAATTGGGGCCCTATGCCTTTTAGGACTCTCAACTGCTGGCAGTCTCATAAAGAGTTTCTCCCCTTTGTGAAGCTTAAGTGGGAATCCTATTCTATTTCTGGTTCCTACTGTAATATTTTTCTCAAGAAGTTGCAAGCTCTAAAAGGCGACTTGAGACAGTGGAATATTAATGTTTTTGGATGGTTGGAGCTTAACATAGAGGATAAAGTTTACCAACTTAATCAGCTTGAAAGGAGTTTTCAATTGGATAATGGTGGTGGTTCTGAAGAATCTTTAAAAGAGAGGCTCAAAATTCAGGAGGATTTGTGGTCTAATCTGAGATTAAAGGAGAGTTTGCTAGCTCAGAAATCTCGCGTGAAGTGGCTTCGAGAAGGAGATTCTAATTCCAAGTATTTCCACAACTGTATCAAATCTAGGAATCGGTCCAACTACATTTCTGCTATTAGATTGAAAGGTATTTTAGATGAGGATCCTGAGAAGATTAAGTTCGAAGCTATGAAGTTCTTCGAGTCCAGATTCAAAAAGCAGCCTATGTTGTGTAGTAGGTTCAATCCTGATTGTGTTCTGTCTTTCGATGTCCACGATAGAGCGTATCTTGAAGCTGATTTTTCTGTAGAAGATGTGAAAAAAGTTGTGTTCAACTGTGATAGCAACAAATGCCCAGGGGTTGACGGTTTCAACTTCTCATTTATCAAAGTTTGCTGGGATATTATTGGAATGGATTTCTCTAACTGTGTTCTTGAGTTTTTCAGGACAGGTTTTCTACCTAAGGCTTTCGTTTACTCTTTTATTTCGTTGGTGCCGAAGACCGATAATCCTCAAGGTTTTGAAGATTTCAGGCCCATCAGTCTTGTTAGTTGTGTCCTCAAGACAATTTCCAAGATGTTGGCAGGTAGATTGGGCAAAGTCATCCATAAAATTATCTCCCCTTCTCAAACAGCTTTCATCCCAGATCGACAGATTTTCGACGGCGTTCTCTTAGCCAATGAGATTGCAGACTATGCGAAAAGATTTAAGAAGGGGTGTTTGTTTTTTAAAGTCGATTTTGCTAGGGCGTACGATTGTGTTGATTGGCAATATCTTGAAAACTTACTTATAAAGACGGGCTTTGGTTGTAATTGGATTAAGTGGATTCGAGGATCAGTTTTTAAGAGTCATCTTTCGATTCTCATAAATGGCAGCCCCTCGAAGGACTTTATGGCCGGCAGGGGTTTGAAACAGGGTGATCCCTTAGCTCCTTACCTGTTTGCTATAGCGGCCGAGGGTTTGGCTTGTTTGGTTAGAGCAGTTTCTAGTAACAATATGTTGTCCCCTTTCAAAGTTCAGGATGCCATCTCTCCTTGTTTGCTCCAGTTTGCAGATGATACTCTGCTTATTGAGGATGGGTCGGTGCGTAATATTTGGTTTTTCAAGACTATCCTGCGGGCGTTTGAAGTTACTTCAGGTCTTAAAATTAACTTTTCCAAGAGTTGCCTCTATGGTATCGGAGTAGATGTAGATATCCTGACAGCAGCTGAACACTTCTTCATTGTAAGTCGGGCTCGCTCCCCTTCAAATTCCAGGGTCTGCTTGTAGGAGGAAACCATCGTAGGCTTTCTTTTTGGAACCTTGTGGTATCGTGCTTGAGAAAGAAGCTCTCTAGTTGGAGTGGTCGGAGCTTGTCTTTTGGGGGAAGAGTTACATTGCTTAATTTGGTTCTAACCAATTTGCCTATTCATCATCTTGCTTTCTATAAGGCGCCCAAGAAGGTAGTGAAGGAAATTATCACGATTCAAAAACGATTTCTTTGGGCAGGAGCCTCAGATAAAGGATATGTGCCTTGGATTTCTTGAAACACCGTGTGTAAACCAAAAGATATTGGTGGCCTCAGAGTTAAACATGTTGGTCGATTCAACTGTGCTCTGTTAGCAAAATGGATTTAGAAATTCTACAGTGGAGGAAATGAAATATGGAGACAGACTATGGTTAACAGGTACGGTAATTTGAGTATCAAATTGCAAACTGCTGCTGAAGATGGTATTCGGTGCAACGAATCTCTTTGGTTGAAGGATCTTTTATCTATCTCAGTTTCTGAGTCCTGCTGTTGTTTCAGTGATTGTTTGGATTGTTCTGTTGGAGATGGCGCTAATGTATCGTTTTGGCACTCGATTTGGATCGGTAATGAAAAGTTGATCTATCGTTATCCTAACCTGTACCAGATTTGTAGGACTAAGTTCTGCTCTGTTAAAGACATGGGGGAGTGGGATGGTTTTTCTTGGAGATGGAGCTTGAACGATCACTTGGAAATTGGTAATTCTATTGTGGATTCCGAGTGAAATAATTGTCATCAGCTTCTGGCTCAGTCCTCTCTCTCTAAAGATGTATTAAATGTTTGGAATTGGAACCTTCATGATTCTAATGAGTTCTCTGTCAAGTCTTATTACCATGCTTTGAACTGTTTTGTTTACGACAACGAGGCTGGTTTGGTGAACACTGATTTGCTGCAAATCATGTGGAAGACGGCGCTCCCGGCATCAGTCCAGTTTTTTGGGTGGAGATTGGCTCAAGACAGGCTGCCTACAAGGTCCAATTTGGCAATTAGAAGGCTTATTGTTAGTGAACATGATAAGGTTTGCATTTTTTGTTTTCACCATCTTGAAGAATCCACTCATCTTTTCTTCTCTTGTACCAAATCAGTTTTAGTTTGGAATAGTATTTGCGAGTGGGTGGGCATAGATAGAATTTTGGAAACTAATTGTTCCCCCCATGCGAAGGCTTGAAATTAGAGGCTAAAAGGTCGTTGTGCAGTGGAAAAGATAAACTCTCTTTGGTTTATTACTTGTTGGATAATTTGGAGATTTAGGAACAATATATTGTTCAATGACGTGATGTTTAATGCTAGCGACATTGTCAATGAGATCAAAACTTACTCGTGGAATTGATTGATTTTGGGTAGCTTTGATAGTAAGTCTTGTAGACTATATGAATGGTATAATTTCCCTTTAGATTTTTTGTAATTCCGTTGTCGGATTGGCGGTTGTAATATTCTGATTTGAGATTTCCTTAATCTCCTTTATTGATTTGCTTATAAATTTTTTTTTTTTAATTAAATAAGAACTAACTAGAAACAATTTTCATTTGTAAAACAATGACTTAGATTTAATATAAAAACTTAATATGGTAGGAAACATAGGGCATGTTTGTTTTCGTTTTTTTTAAAAAATAATTTTTATAGTGTTATAAATTTTGTTTTAAAAACAGTTATAAATAAATTTTTCATAAAATTTTTAGATGAAAATTTGGTTTAAATTGTTATTTTTTTTGGATATTTTATTATTTTATTGAAAATAAATTTGGATATCAAAATTTTAAAAAATTATTTAATTTTGAGATTGTTTTAAATAGTTTTTTATAAAAATCATTTTTGAGATATAATTTTTTGAAAAAAATTGTGATTTCTAATATGTTTTGATCTTATAAATTTATGTTATACGATATTAAAATTAGTCTTTTAATTTATAAAACGAATTTAAAAAAACTTTTAATATTTAGAAAATCATTTCATAATTTTTTTAAAATACAAAAAAAAAATCAATTTTTTAAGCTAAAAAATCAGATTCAAAATAATGTTTCAAGTGTTTCTGCCACTTCTTCTCTATCTGAAGTTTGTTCTTCATTTTAATCAACATGAAGTATTCCTCGTCCTATTAATCAATATCTTTCTTATTAATAAGTTTTCTCCTTCACATTTACCTATTACTACACCCTGGATCAAAATCATATGCTGAAGTCAACAAATACGAGTGATGGAACCTAGCTATAATATTTAAGTTTAGGTATAATATCATTTTTTATTCTCTTAACTATACGTTGGAGTTATTTTGATCCCTTAATTTAAAAAAAGTTCATATTAGTCCCTTAACTTTTCAAAATGTTTCAAAAATTAGTCGCTAAATTCGTCGTTAATTAGACAAAAATAATTAATTTAAAATATTTTGAAGAGTTAAGAGACTAATATGAACTTTTTTAAAATTAAAAGACTAAAATAAATCCCGACATACAATTAAGGGATAAAAAAAGTATTTTGCCTTAAATTAAATGGTCAAAATCAAATTGGTACTTTGAACATTGTGGGTATTTCACCAATGTCAAATTTACAGGCTCCAAATGAATTTACAAAATATTGCATCACAAGTCTATTGAAAGATTTAAATTAGACTTGTATCTAAAAGCTACAACCAAATTAAAGACTTAAATTACTTTGACACATTCTCTTTAGTGTTATGAATCACGGTATCTATAAAAAGAGAAAGATAGATTGTGAAATTATTTCTATTTATGATGGTGAAAAATATTACAATATAAAAAAGTGAAAAACATCAAAGCCTATATTTATACACATCCACTAACTACTCATAAGTACTCCTAATTCTCAACTAACTATATCTTTAATACATAGGGTCAGACACAACTGTCGTAATTAACTTGACTATTGCTTCAATATGAAAATAACATCTACACCAGCTAGATGATAATAACACCTTCCTCCATAATGGCATACAAAAAGACGCCTACATGGTTTTTTATCAACCTTCAAAATCAAATCAAGTGATCAAACTACTCAAATTATTATATGGTCTCAACTCTCAAGCAAACTAGTCATAAATGACATGAAAATTTCACTACTCTATCAATCACACATGATTCCTTTCAAGATCCATCTGACCATTTTCTCTTTTTCAAATGGCTAAGATTTCAACTTTCACAACTTTTCTTGTATAATATGTGGACAATATTCTTGAGGAAATTTTTTTACAGGAAGTTTCCCTCAACAAGAATATTTTTAACTTTTCTCTCAAGATCAAAGGAATTCTCTTTGACAACGAAATTATTATCTATATTTGTTAGTTCATTCTAGTTTATTATCATCAAAACCTCTCATAATACCATATAATCCTTCCATAAAACTTCACAATGATACCACTACACCATACCTTGACATTCCATCATATAGATGTCTCTATTATCTCTTCTCTATTTAGAAACAACTCGAATCCACCTTCATTACTCAATAATTAAGTCAATTTGTATCCAAATTAACATTTATCCATCAAAGTGCGCAGCTTGTCATTCGATGCCATGCTTAAAGGGTTGTCTGTAGTTTATTCTTTCTATGAGATTCATGAAAAATTTTCTATCTGATCACTTGAATCACACATCATCACATGTTTATTTCTAGACGTGAGATGTGTGTGAAGAGTCTCACATAAAATAAGATATGCCATAAACATATATTTATAAGTGGGAGAAATTTCCACCTTATGAGCCTATTTTAAAAGAAATATTCGAACTAAACATAAAAATTTAATTGTAACCACTTTATTATTTTGAAGAACCTAATTAGTTTTAAATTGGTTTAAGATATTACTTAAGTCATATTATATATGGGTGTTTGCGGTGCGGTTTGCGCGATTTTAAAATTAAAAGTAATCCAAATCACAAAAGGAGAAAAACATGGAGTTTGGTTTGATTCGGTTGACTTTTAGATATAAAAGCGAATCAAACTGAACCAAACCAATGCGATTTTGGTTGGTTAGATTGGTTCAGTTTTTTACAATATTTTTATTGTGTCATACATACACTTATAGAGAACAACATAATTTTTTGTTTAGCCATTCATACATTACGAAATAACAATAAAACTCATCATATTTAGAAAAAAATATTTCATTCAACATATAAAAATTAGATTAGACAAAAGTGGAACAAAAAACATAAAATAGTAGCATAAAACAATACGAAAAACATTATAATAAAATAGAAAAAACAGAGGAGAGGTGAGACTAAAGAAGATGAAAAAGAAAGAACACGAGATGTGCGAGATTAGAGAAGAAAGGTACGATAAAAACGGTTTTGGAAGAGAGAATAGTAGCACAAAAAATGATAATATGAAAAAGAAGAAACATAAGAGACGAGAGATTAGAGTGGAAGAGACGAGACGTACATGGCAAAGAAGATGAGAAGAATAAGTGATACTATTAGGAGAGATTTGAAAAGGTTGAAACCCCTAAGCGTGAGTAAGATAAAATCGTTCGTAATTGTAAGATTAAGACATAATAGGTTTGAGTTTTAGGTTGGATGTGAGATAAGTGAAGTTTGAATTGCAACATAATGTTATTTGGTTTGGTTTAGTTCGGTTTGCATAATACAAAACAAAACCGAATCGCGCAGTTTTGTTAAAAAATGGCCCAAACACCTCTGAACCAAATGTAGCTTTTTTCGGTTTCAGTTTGATTTGGTTTGGTTTGTGATTTTATATTGGGATGGTTTGGTTTTGAACACCCCTAATATTATATATAACAAATTCTATCATTACTTTTTTCCATGGTGGAATGAGAATTGGATAGTATGGAAGAAGCGAGTTCTTCAAGTGTGGTGGTAAGAGTCTCTAACGCACTAAAATGGGGATGAACCTACAATGTTAACACTTTAACACTAATGTTAGTGAAGTCAGAGAGATGTAGTTTGTGAGACTGAGAATGAGATATATAATACCTGTTTTGGCGCGTGGTAGTGCTTATATATAACATGCGGTTAAAATAATACATGTCTAACCTGACATGAGATGTAATGGGTCTTTCAATCATATCTAACAATAACATATGTATGAGTAGCAAGTATTAGGTTCCCTATTTAATGAGGTTCCACCTGTTTACCCGTCTTTTGTGGTTACATTCTAGATTGTGTCTTCTGGATATGGCATACTTCTTTGGCCATTTAATTGGTCCATAACAATTGCCTACTTAGTCCTTGCTACCACTTAGTGAAACGAGAATTGTACTAGATGACATGAGACATGTCTCATGCCCATTCTCCTATGTTGCTTTGAGTTTTCTAGACATATATTTTATTTAAAGAAAATGGAAGTGGTGAAGCCTGTTAAGTGAGAGTAGTTGATACCAGAAATGTGCACATTAAATGCTTTCCTTGTAATTGAAATGTTTACATGTATCACTATATCTAAAAGTAGAAGTGACATTTTTAGAGTACTTCAGTATCATAGGCAATTGAGGTTCAATCAGGTTTGTAGATGATGTTGGTGTGTTTCCCTATATTGGGGTAAATGACCAAGTATGAAGGTTAAAGGGTAAAATCGACCCTCCTTCCACTTTTATCTATTAGGAAGCTTAGGGACTCTTCTGTTGCTTTCTTTTGCTTTCAACTCCATTCTTTTCAATAGTTCCCTGCTGATTACCTTTCTGACATTCTCGTGGTGCTTAAGCAGCCTGATTTACATGCATCTCGGGTATTGTATGGATCCAAGCTTTTATATTATTGTGTTGATTGTTAGCATGAGACATCATCTAGTGATTAATACGGTAAAGCCCACGATAACGCTTTAGACATAAACGGTATTGTGAAGATGCATGATAATAGAGATGAGGAACTATGTTCACATACATAAATTAGTTGAATACATGTTAAAAAGGTTTAATCGTGTGTACGTATTCTGATCATGGTGTTGTATATGAATTAATCATTTATTTGATATGGATGTTATCCTTGTTTACACATTGATTTGAACCACTATAGACATATACTCTCCAGATCTTGATCTAGGAAATGCATATGTTAGGTTATGAACTCTAGAGATAGATTTAGATCTAACATTCACCGTGGGTATCAAATCTTAATGCTCCTTATTGTTTAGTTGCGTGAGACATCATCGATGAGACAATAAGGTAGAACTCTCTTTAGCGCTTCAGACATAAACACTGATGTGAGTGATACATGATAGTATTAGATGAACGATTAATTTGTGTATAACTGGTCAGAAGAATGCATGCGTTATCGATTGATGAACTCCAAATCCCAACAAGGCTTAATTTATATTAAGTCTTTACTTTATATTTTATGTCTTTATATTTTTTTCTTTTATTTATTGTACTTTTAATCTTTCAACCATTTTGTAACAACAAGCTTAGAAACGTAGAAACTGTTGAACGATATTTGATCCCTCACACTGATCCCCGTGGATACGATAAAACCCAGAATACTTCTAAACTTACCTTTGCTTGCCGCTTTACCGCATCAACAGTGCACAATTTCTCTTTCTTATCTCTTTTAATTTTCTATATACTTTTTTATGCTTAGGTTGGACCTGTTTTCTAGAATACCATTTGGGTAGGCTTTGATAGCTTATAACGGTTTATGTGTAAGCTTAGGTATGTGATAGATTCAATCATATAAATATTCTTTGTTGTGATTATAAATGTATAGACTTTTAATGTTAGATTGATTGTTCGATTAATGAGATTCCATTTAGACGTATATCGTAAATTGAATTCAGTTAATTGACGCATTGCTTATTTAGCATCTTCATCTCTAGAATTTATTGTATTTTATGATATTTTGAGTAAATAGTGAAACCAATCCAAACACATCTTTTTTACCAATTCCCTTGCTACAGGTCTTTTAAAACTCTGATTTTGAAGAAAACATTTTGAAATTGATTTTAGAGGAACGGTTTATTCAACCCCCTTTTCTATACCATTATAAAACTATATTTCATCCTATAATTGGCCTTAGAACTGGTATTTTGATCAGGTCTTGCGATTCAAAAGTTCAGAATACGGCCATGAATGACGCGTAAAATAAAACTCCATATTCAAAAGGAAAAACAATGAATTTAATAAAGATAACATGTTTATCCACTTAATGTTAGTAGATAAAGTAATTGATTATGTAAAAAAACGTAAGATTAACAAGTTGACAGAAGAATAAGAGCTTTTCAGTATGGAATTCGGTAAAACCGTAGATTTCATGTAGATGAGCTTTATTCATATAATCAACAAGATAGAGAATTTAAAATACTTTACCTTACCAAAATTGTACTAATAAAGTGTTAAGGTCTATGTACATGGAATGCAAACTGAGTCGCATGACTTGAAGAGTTTATATATTACATGTCTTTTTGGAAAACTTATAGAGCACGAGCACAAGTTGAAAAGCTTGAAGCTACTAAAACTAATATGAAAAATAAGAAAAAAGTTATTGAAGAGAAGATAAGAATCTCATTAAATGCATCATTTTCCAAGGATAAAGCTAAGGTTGATGAAGATAGTTTTGATGAAGATTTCTCGAAAGAAGAAAAACTAGGTATGTTTTTTTTAAATGTTAGAACAAGTATATGAATATAAATGTGATGATAACAAGAAGGAAGAAAGAAAAGCAGCATGCTTTGAACTTGGTAAACTTAGCCATTATCGATCTGATTACCCAAGCTTGTCGAAACATAAGTTCAAGCAAAGAAGTAACTAATCTTTGATTGATGAAAAGCCATAAGCTAAGAGACTTGAGAGTAAATGATTCTAACTAATATTATTTACCTTTGTATAATAAGTTTTTTTGTCATTATTATTGTGATAAAGGTCATATAAGGCCCCAATGTCACATTAGGAATGTAAAAGATTCAAATGGTCAAATGACATTAGTTTCTAAATATCTTAGCACTAACCCTAAACGATTCAACACCAAGTGAGTACCTATTTCACTTCATTGATATCTAAGTGTCTGAGAATCCTAAACAAGGCAACTTTATCCTATTATAAGATTCTTAAGACTAGTGAAGAAAGATATATCCAAGGTCGGTCCTGACTTTTTAGAGGCTCTGGGCAAATAATAAAAATTGAGCCCTAATAAAATAATGAGCAATTAACCTTGAATTTTTATTTTCTTTTTTTGGGTTTATATTTTCTTTTTTATTTCATAGATAAAGGAGAATATCAATGTATAAGACTCAAAGGGAAGGACCGTGGTTGTGGTGGTCACCAGAGGTGGCAGCGGCGTGGTGCAGTGATGCAATGACTGACGCGTGGGAGGCAAAGGTTTGCCATTGAAGAGCTAAAAAGGAGATAGATATGTGAAATGTAAAAACATAATGAAAAATGAACATTTATATCCATTGTAAAAACATATTGATAAACAGAATATACATTTATATCCATTGTAAAAAAAACTTAAAAAAAATACATATTATTTAATTATGAACATAATATATATTGTTTTTAATAAAAAATATTATATCTTTAATAAATATATTTTTTCAATACATACACTTTTTATAAAACAAAATATATACTATTTTTTTATAAAAGAATATATATAAATATATATATATGATCGTGCCTGATCAGAAAGGAGACTAATGACTAACAACCGTCGTGAGCTCCGCTACTCCGGTGGTGATGAGACGGTGGGGGGGGGGTGTACCTACAAGGTACTCCGATGCCAAAGTCAGGACTGGAGCAAGCAAGTACAGAAAGTGGGAGTAAGGGTTAGAATATAATGTAACCTGACCCTCTCATGAGAGAGGGTATTTATATTGTGCCCCCAACGATGGGCCAACGGTCGTCTGCACTGGGTTGGATTGTTAGGCCCAATGCAGATAACTGTCAGGACTTACGTGGCGTAGAGAAGACCAGCACATGGTCCTCGCCCTGGAGTAACTGCCCCGAGATTTCTGGAGAGTGGGCATACCGACTCTTTCGGAGGTTGGTAGTTACCTGATGACGTGTCCCCGCAGGAGGAGCACATGGAGAACGTTGGGGGAGAGACGTGAACTCTCCCCGGGACGTGCAGCATCTGCTCGACGGTAATGTCACTGGGCGTGCCCTACGAGGAGATGAATTGGGCCTTAATGGGCCGCTTAGCATGGTGTTGGGTTGGGCCTGCCCGACGGAGGGGCAGGCGCCGACCCAGTCCAGAATAAGAGCCCTCCAAGTCGTTACTCTGAAGAGTCGGAGTAATGACTTAAGGGTTAGCCCCTTCGCCGGGGACCCGTTGAGTGGGGCAGCGTGTCCGTAACGCCGAGTTAGTGGAAAATGCGGGTGATCAGGAGCAGGGGATGCTCGGCGGGCAGGAGTCTCGAGGACTCCAGACCATCGATGATCGAAGATACGGGGAGACAAAAGGAAGTGAATGCGTTCATCATGCGGGCACAAGAGGGAAACAGAAAGACGCGCGTGGGAATCCAAGTGCCACATGTCGCTCGGCATCAATGCCTAGGACGGATAGGACTAGGGCACTTAAGTACCTAGGGCCGCCTCGAGTCCCGTGAGAATCCTATATATAGAAGTTGAGTTCGTGCCATTTGTACGTTTTTGCTTTCCCTGCTCATAGCTTTTCTCCTCTCTCTTCAGCTTCCACCGCCGTCTGTCCGTCGTATACCGCCGCGCCGGAGATCCACAACCGCCTGTTCCAAGTAAGTTTCTGGTTCTTTCCCTCCGTTTAATGCTTTTTATGGTGGCTCCTCTGGTGGACTGATGAAGTTCCCGGGGAAGCCACGAAGTTTCCGGCGAAAACGGAGGAGCTCCTTTAAATTTCTGATGAATGTCCCGGGGAGCTGGGATGCATGTCCCGAGGACCTGATGAAGGTCCCGAGGATACGGGATGATGTCATACCCCAAATTTTGACCACTAAGATATCCCATCATTGTGTCAATCATCATCACAATATGGATGAACCATCATGCCTCATCAAATGCCTCAAGGGTTGTTGAGCATTCACTACAATCAAAATTCGGGTTTTAAGCCCTCTCAGAGCCTTACACAAAGGATCAGTCAAGGAATGACTTGATCTTCAACTTGTCTAACCTCTCAAACATACACAAAGGATAAAAAATGACTCCCACTTCAAGGATTAAGCACAAGGCTGCTCCCTTCTAGGTGGATCAAGCCTCAAGATCGCCAGTGTCACCAAATTAGGGTTTCGGTCGACCAGGGCCTCCAGATGGAAAATTTCATCTGGGCACAAGCCAATGATCCAAAACATAACCTAATATACTCCATGGAACCTCATGGACCCAATCATCAAGTCAATTTTGCCTTAGGGGATGCATTTATAAAAAATCAGGAATTAGGGTTTCTTGACCTAATTCACCCCTAAGTTGACTTTTGGGACAAACCATGAGCCAAGACCTCAAGAGAGGGTTTGAGGGTCTCTAATGAACTATATTGATCCATTTGGGACAATGGATTAATCCCAGAAGCCTGAGCAACAAGTCTCAATTTCATCTGCACCACAATTAGGGTTTTAAGGGAAAAATCAACTGTAACTTTGACTTTTGACCAGGACATGCTCCCAAGCCCTAAGACATGATTCAATATGCCCTATGACACCCATGGAAGATGTCCATCAAGTTTGATTTAGGTCAAGGACATGATTTCATGAAGAATGGCACAGTTTGGAATTCATTTGATAAAAAGTCAATTGTGCACAAAAGTCAACTTTGACTTTTTGAGATTTTTCACCAAAATGGATTTTTAACCCTAAAATGATGTTAATGTATGATTTGAATCATCATTCATCAAGAAAAATCAAGAAAAGTTGGATAACTTGTAAAAGGGGTAACCATAAAAACTTAGAAAATTTTCTAAGTTAAAAATAAAGTGACAAGGGTACCAACTTTGGAGGATCATAACTCCTAAACCACAAAGCCATTTTTTCCCATCCAAATATGGATTTGTAGCCCTTATTACCCTCTACAAAAACTTCAACTAGACCTAAGTCCAATTCATTAAGGATTTTGAGTTATGGAGTGATCAAAGTGGCTGAAAAGTGAAAATATCACTTTTTCCAACACTTAGTGAAATTTTCACTAAGTCCAAATCTGTCTTCACTTTTTGCCAAATGTAGGGGGATTTTTCACTTGGATTCAAAAGAGATCAAAACCAAACATGTTTAAACAGTTGTTGTATCATGTAAGGGCTTTCCAAAATGGTCAAGAGCATTACCAAATTCAACTTACACCATGAGATATGACATTGGCAAGTTGCCTTGCTGAAATCTGTCAAGGCAAGGCAGAATTTGCAATTTTGCTCGATTTGCCAAAATCAGCCAAATTCAAATGCTCCTATCCACTTGGACACATCTGAGGATTGAATCTAAAGGGGACAATCACTGAGCCAAGCCTCCAAAGTCCATGGAACAAGAAATAGCATGTTGAACCTAGAATGGCCAAAATAGGGACAAGACTCCAAATTTGGATTGAAGCATTCAATGGAAGCATCAAGATGGCATGGACCGAGCCATTCTCATCTGAAATCAGTCAAGACTTATCCAAGACCAAGGGAACCACAACCCTGTGCCCTAACCTCTAGTCAATGGCTAGAGGAGACTTGCATTTCCATTGGCCAACATTGAACAAACACCTGCTGCAGTTGCCATTCACTGTGGATCCCAAAACAAACTTGCTCTACTATAAATAGAGCTCAATTGTGTTCATTTTGAGTACACCAAAGCCATCAAACAGATGCTTTCCTCAAAATCTCTTCTTTCACCTCAAACTTGCCTTCCAAAGCAAGTAATTCTGAGTTTTTGAGCTAGAGAGAAATTCCACCCAAACTAATCACACACACACCTCATATATATCATATGTAAGCTGTGCAAACCATCAAAAGTGACCTGTAATCACAACATCACAAAGTCACCTCTCAAAACCTCAAAATAACACTTTTTTGCATTTTTCAAGCCATGTCTTGATTCAGTCACTTTCCAAACCAGATAAAACCTCAAACACACTCCAAATATCATCCTTGAACTGTCCCAAATGGTTCCCACCATCTGGAACACCATTTAAGGGAGTTGCTATTTTGGTCACTTTTAACCCCTTTTGCAAGAGAGGGACAGTTTGTGTTTTTGCAGGTACCAGCTAATTCCAATCATCCTAAAAGCATCCAAGGGATCATTTGAGGTGGTTCAAAGCATAAAATCATATATGGAGCAAGAGAGTTGGCAGATTGCAGAGAAACCTCCAAAATCTCAAAGAAGGGTAAGCCTCTCAACTTGCACTCACCAAAACATGTGTGCATTTGAAGTCCATTGATCATAAACATCTCATACATGTCATATATGTTGTGTTTGAGCTAATTCACCATGTAATCCATGCTTGTACCAAGTTGTAGCATAGAAAATGCATTTATAGGTCATTTTCAAAACCACTATCGGGTTTTGAGGAGGGAGTGTGATCTGAAAAAACTACCACCACCATTGGATTCCTTATGAAATTCTGGCCCAGATGCATATAAATTTTGTCTCAAACCATTAAGAATTGAGAAAGTTATGACCTTCACGTTTTTGAGCCAAAATTTGCCTTGGGCAAGCCAAAACCAAGGCATGACTTGTGTATTTGTTGGTTTGTTTCAAACAATGGATGTATCACCACCCTAGTGGTAAGGCGCGCGCCTTGTATGCTTGAGGTCGTGGGTTCAAACCCCACCCATGCCATTTTGTGATTTTTTCACATTTTGCTATTTTTCCAACTATTTTCATGTTTTGTTAATTATTTGGAAAATTAATAACTCTTTCAATTTTAATTACTTTTTGATTGGTTCTTTTTGCAAAAAATCACAAAAATGTTGAAATATTTTATTCCACAAAAAAATTGAGTTTGTATTATTTATTTAATATAATTAGTATTTTTGTGAATAAATTCATTTTTATTTGTTTTTAAGCATTTTAAAATGAATATTCATCTTGAAAAATCAAGACCAAATGAGTTTTAATATCTCTTGTGATTTATACCTCATTTTTTTTAACCTTAAACAAAAACCACAAGTGGTTTATTCAAACCTATTTGGTATTTTTCATTGATTTTCTTTAAATATTTATTTTTTAAAGAATAAAATTAGGGTTTCTTTGATTTTCACTCAAAACAAATCATTGTCAAACACTCACGGGCCTCTATTAGAGTGTAAGACACAACCCCATTGTACAGAAAACTTTTTGGGCCTCATTCATTGTATAAGTCCCTCTGTACATTTTCAAATAAACGGCGCGATCGTCGCCTTTTCAAAATAACCCTGGGCCTACCCTCGAGTAGTAAGACCCATTTCTTTTCTTAAAATACACTTGGGCCTCTAATAGAGTGTAAGACCCAATCCTTTTTTTGACCAAATCATTTTTGGGCCTCAGTGTATTGTATAAGTCCCGATACCGTAAAAAACAAACGACGCGATCGTCGCCTTTTGAAAAATAACCTTTTGGGCCTCTCCTCGAGCTATAAGACCCATTCAAAAAATTTTTGGGCCTCTATTAGAGTGTAAGACCCAATCCCCTTTTAACTAAAACATTTTGGGCCTCAATTATTGTATAAGTCCCTTTGCGTTAAAAGAAAATCTTGGCGCGATCGCCATTTTAAACGATAAAACCCTGGGCCTCTCCTTGAGCTGTAAGCCCCAAAATCTTTCTTTTTCAAAGCACTTTCTCCTTTGATTTTGAATATATTGTTGTTTTCAATCTTTCTTTGTTGAACAAATAACCAAACAGAATGGAAGCTCTACAACCGAGTAAGTGTTTACACGCTTTCATTTACCGCTTACATATACATATAACTGTATTGTGGGGCTGTTTTGCTGTAAGTCTTCTTTCATAAACTCATATCAACTGTGTAATAATAGTATAGATATTTCGAGTTTCCCCGGCAACTACGTCTAGAACTAAGTGACGCCGTTTCGTTTAGTCATAGAAATAGACAACTAGATCCCCCAATAGGATCACCAGATACAGTCTTCTCTTCGGCTGTCCTCATTAGGGATTATCAAGAAACTCTATTCCCAGAGATGAATGTATTCTCTGTGAATGACATCTCTGAGTTTCTTCCAAATTCTCGAACTTTCCTAACTTGATCTATTCCTTGTGAATAGTTTGCCTTGAATTTCTCGGGGTTTGGGGACCCACGAGCTTCTTAAAAGCATCGGCCTCCTCTTGGGCATCGTACAAGGACCCACAGGCTTCCTAAAAGTACCCCCGCCTCCTCTTGGGCTTAGTACAAGGACCCTACGGCTTCTTAGAAGTATTCACAGCCTCCTCTTAGGCTTCGTATAATGATCTCTTCCTCCGAGAATGATAGTCTTCTCTTGGGATTAGTACAAGGACCGATCGGCTTCTTAAAAGTTTCCAGCCTCCTCTTGGGCTTCGTACAAATTGTCCCGACGACCTCCTAGAGGTATAGGAACAGAACTTAGTCATTTGCATAGAACAGTCCTTTCAAAGAGTCTACTACTATTTCTCAAAGCATAGTACAAAAGATAAAACCCTAGACTTGGACAGTCTAATTTCCTTGAGTCTCAAAGACATTCTCAAGTGACCCCTTCATTAAATAGGAAGGAAACTCGTAGACTCGGAAGTCTCAATACCCTTTGGATTTCCCGTTTCCTCAAAGAAAATTAAATATCCCCGAATCCTCGAATCAAATCCTCGAGTACAGTGTTACTCATATAAGAACTGATTTTCTCTTTAAAAATCAGTATACTGGACCTGTCACTCAACTGAAATAGTAACCATAGCCTCCTCTTGGGCTTTGTACAATGATTCTCCCCAGCGGAGTCAAACAACGTTCAGCCTCTCTCTCGGGCTTTGTACGAGACACATAAGAGACTCCCTCGTTGAGTCAATTACCCCTTTCGCCTCCATCTCGGGCTTTATACGAGATACAAAAAGGTTCTTATTGAGCCAAACAGATTTTAGCCTCCATCTCGGGCTTCGTACGAGATACAAAAAACTCTCTCGTTGAGTCAAATGGCCTCTATCTCGGGCTTTATACGAGATACCAAAAAACTCCATCGTCGAGTCAAAACCTTTTAGCCTCTCTCTCGGGCTTTGTACGAGACACATATTAGCCTCCTCTTAGGCTTTGTATAAGAAAACCACTGGTTGATCCAATCAACCTTTTAGCATCAAAACTGTGCCTCGTTCACAGTACACAAACATCAACAACTCCTTCCCCTTCATCTAATTGCTGTAAGCGGCAAGCCTCTGGATCATCTACATCCATGCCACTGTCCCTCTTTTAGCATGAGAAATTCCTAAGGAAAGATAGCATTGCTCTACACTGAGTTAAAGTCGTCTCCTTCAGGTTAAAATCCCCTATAAAGGAAATTATGGCATTGCCGGATTCACATATCCCAGTTAAAGTAATTCTCCTTTATAACCAATCACCCAACAGTTGTGACAGACAAACCCTTCTTTAGAGATGACAAATTCTCTCTAAAGTCGAGGTCCTTCAGCTTCACGTCTTGGGCTTTGAACAAGACACAAATAGACTTTTCAGCTTCACATCTTGGGCTTTGAACAAGATATAAATCACCTTTCGCTTCACGTCTTGGGCTTTGAACAAGACACCAAAAACCAATTTCCTCCCATAGAATAGGAGGAACTACGAACACTCTGATTTCCCTGTTTTGGATAAACGGGAATACGTAGGCATAAGATTGAAAGAAAAATCTTAGCGAGCACACTAAACAAAAACCCAAATCGCATATCTCCATCAATCAAAAGCAGTAATTCAAACACATCAGTCCTAACATCCTAATCCTTGTTCCCCGCCAGAAACCCTCTGTCTAGATAAAAAAGAAGAAGAAAACCGTATTGGCGAAAATACAAATAACCAGTACAAGGGCCCCCCACATTGATAGCATTCGTAACCTAACAGACCGTTGTTTAAACTCAGTATGCAAAGCAGGGTTAATTGGAGACATCTATTTCCCTTCCTTCATCAGCTCACAATAGGATAAAAAATGAATCGACCTGTAGTTTAAGCTCAAACTGCAGAGAGCGACCAGCGCTTAAGAACCGCGTCCAAAATCGCTCGCTACAGAAAAAATGGCGCCCACCGTGGGGCCAGTCTCTGTGTTCCTTTTTCCTTTTCATCTCTTGTGTGATACCACAGATTGGGGCTTCCGCTGGGGAACCCATTTCTGTCAGGAACTTAAGATCCTTAGCTTCAAAGGTCTAGGATATTTAGGACAAATATATATACCGCTTTTCCTAATTGCTATACGTGTTTATTTTTCTGCTAATGGGAATGCGGGTGATGCCGTATGTGGAAAGATTGAGTATACACCTAAGATAAGTGATGGCGACGAGGTCGACCATCAACCTCAGTGGAGGCTGACCAATGCAACCCATTCTCTCACCTAGACAATGGGCTGATTGTTAAGTCTGAGAAGCTGAGGAGCCAAACCCTTTCGTAGTGCGGAAACTATCAGAAATAGTTGTTACGCGATACTACCCTCATTTGAGGCTGGTGATCTATTCTCGGTGAATGGCACTTACTCTAAGATTTCACTACAACTCGCTGGCGATCCGCTTGTTGTTTTGCTTTCCTGGGAGGAGCTGATGATAATGAGTACAGGTACAAAAATCACCCTAGTATAAACCTTTGGGGGATGGGTAGAGCCTTGACTTCATGACAACGACCCTTTGACCCCATGTTTTTTTCTATGTTTTTGTGTGCTGCATTCATGCATTCATCTAAAAAACATCAAAACATTCAAAATATTTCTGTTCTAGTCTCTCTGTTTTTCAAAATAAACTAAGACTGTGATTGCAAATATCAGAGAAAAGGATTGCACTAATGGATTTCGGTAGAGGGAGAACTCACCAGTATACCTTCAAGGTTCCAAAGCTAGAGGATTTGAGAAGGTTAGCGAGGATGATCACTAACCCAGAGGCTTTCAGAGCCAAGCACGGAGGTTTGCTACCACTGTTAAGAGTCCATGTGATTGAGGGAATCATGGATGCGCTCATTCAATTTTATGATCCAGTTATCACTGTTTCACATTCCCGAATTACCAGCTCGCACCAACGCTGGAGGAGTATTCTCATCTGATCGATTTACATATCACTGATCGAGCTCCATTTTCTGGACTGGAAGAAATTCCAAAGAATCAGATCATTGCAAGAGCAATTCATTTGGACGAGTCTGAGGTTAGGACTCACCTAACTACCAAGGGTGACATCCAAGGTTTGCCAGCCCAGTTCTTGACAAAGAAAGCCCTGTATTTTGCCATTATAGGAAACATGACTTCTTTTGAAAGCGTCTTTGTCTTGCTCACCTACGGGTTATTTTTGTTTCCCAACATCAATAACTTCGTCGATATCAACTCCATTAAGGTTCTTCTCATTGGAAATCCTGTTCCGACTTTGCTCGCAGATGCGTATCATTCTGTACACTTGGGAAATTTGTACAGCGGAGGGGAGATCACGTGCTGTGTACCTTTGCTTTACAAATGGTTTATCTCTCACTTGCCCAAGTCTACTGCTTTTGGGGATTGTAAGAGTGCCTTACGTTGGTCGCAGAAGATCATGTCTCTTACCAACTCTGATATAGATTGGTGTAATAGGATCTATGATGGAATCAGAATCATTGACCGTTGTGGAAACTTCCCCAACGTACCCCTTATAGGAACTAAAGGAGGAATCAACTATCACCCGGTGTTGGTTCACCGTCAATTTGGATACCCGATGAGACACGTCCCACGGGGTGTTCATCTGGAAGGTCTTTTCTTCAAAGAAGGGGAAAGTGACAGAGCACTAAAGATGGAAATAGTGCACGCTTGGAAGCATGTTCATAAGAAAGGACGAGAGTCTCTAGGAAAACCGGATCGTGTCTCGGTGGAGCCTTATCTCCATTGGGTACAGACTAGAGCTCTCAAGCTAAAGATGCCTTATCCTCGTTACAGAATTCTTCCGCCAAAGGAATCTGTCATGTACTTCATGACGGAAACTGAAAAGCTTCAGGTTACTCTCAACAAAGTTCAAAAGGAGAGAAGGTCTTGGAAGAACAAGTACCGCACCCTCGATGTAGAGTGCATCAAAATACAACAATTACTGAAAGAAAAAGATGCTCTGATTGAAATTTTGGAGCAACATGCTGTGGATAATCAGGATAACCAAAGGAATTTGCTCACTCCTTTCACCTGGGAAAGGAATGACAACCCGACAATGGCCCAAGAGCCCCAGTCAAAGAAAAGGAAGATACCAGAATTAGCACCTGATTTCTCTTCAGAGAGGACTCGGGACCCATTAGCTTAGGTTTCTGTTTCTGCACTTTGTAATCTACTGTATTTCCATTTCTGTAATCCTTTGAAATTCAATAAAAAGGGGTTTCCCCACTGTTTGATATTTGCAATCTAATTGTCGAAGTTTATTTTGATTAAACCTTAAACAATTAATATAATCATTGCATTCATCATTCTCACATCGCGTATTCTTCTTACCTACGAATCTCACGTTTGTGTCTCGGTTCTAGAGTTAAACTATCTCATTCGTATAATACTCGGGCCAATCGTCAGAAAAAGATGGATGATCTTGAGGAAGAGAACAGAGAGTTGAAAGAAGAGATCGACGCTCTGAGAGAGGATATGAGAAAGCTTCGTAACGACATGCAAGCCATGGCAGAAGCTCAGCTACAAAGAACTGTGATCTCAGAGATCACCTCAATGCCCATAGTGGAGAAGTATAATCCTAGGTATCAGATGCCGAAAGATCGTCCTTGGGGCATGCCTGTTAACTATATCCCAGAAGGATATGTTCCGTCGATCATTGAAGATCAGGGAATCGCAACAAAAGCCACTGGGCCTGAAGGTTACAAACTTCAAAAAAGCGAAGATGCCAGGGGCATACTGAAGACTCCTGAAGGTTACAAACTTTGGGAAACGCCAAGACTCATTGCCGTAGTCATGGTCCCACCCCCTGTGGTGCACACTATCCCGGAAGGACAGATTCCACAGACACCTTCTGGTAAGAAGGAAACTATGTTTGACAGAATGGAGGAATTCCAGGAGCAATTCTTGGAAATGCAGAAGGAGCTGCAAGCCATTCGCGGTCAGGATCTATTTGGAAAGGATGCCGCAGACCTCTGCTTGGTCCCAAATGTGAAAGTTCCGCACAAATTTCAAGTACCCGACTTTGAAAAGTACAAGGGTAACTCTTGCCCTCAGAGCCATCTGGTGATGTACGCTCGACAGATGTCAGCTCAGACGGAGAATCAGGACCTACTGATTCACTACTTTCAGGATAGTTTAACCGGTGCCGCACTCAAATGGTACATGGGTTTAAACCGTACTACGATCAGTACATTCAGAGATCTTGGCACTGCCTTCGTCCAACAATACAAATACAATTTAGACATGGCACCCGACAGAGATCAACTCAGATCGATGTCGCAAAAGGACAAGGAAACCTTTAAGGAGTATGCTCAAAGGTGGCGTGAAATTTCCGCTCAAATTTGTCCACCTCTCGAGGAAAAAGAGATGCCAAAGATCTTCTTAAAGACCTTAAGCTCATTTTACTATGACCGAATGGTTGCCAGTGCGCCCAGTGATTTCACCGAAATGGTTAGCATGGGTGTACGTCTTGAGGAAGCTGTCCGAGAAGGACGTTTGGTAAAAGACACTGGATCAACGAGCGGTACTAAAAAATATGGTAGTGCTCTCCCTAAGAAAAAAGAACAAGATATTGGGAATCTCTCTCTCGGAAAGCAAAGGCGACATTATCAACCGGTAGCAGCTGTGACTCCTGCTATCAACCCTGCGTCTATTCCTACGTATCAACCTCAGGTTGCGCAGAGCCAGCCTGATCAACAAAGGACACAACAGCCTCTTCAACAGGCTCGTCCTCCATATAACAACAACCGTATAACACGGCCACCAGGATTTGATCCTATACCCGTGACGTACGCAGAATTATTTCCGTTACTACTGGCTAAGGGGCACATTCAGACTAAGTCTCCTCTTACAGTACTGGAAAATCCGCCTTTTTGGTTTAAGGTGGATCAAACATGCCCTTATCATCAAGGAGGACCAGGGCATAACATAGAGACTTGTCTCAATTTTAAGTCCGACGTGCAAAAACTTGTTAGGAGCGGGGTCTTATCCTTCAAGGATACAAATCCTAATGTTCTTACAAACCCGCTGCCTCAACATGAGAAGGCTCACTACAAAAAACTGCGTAAATTGTGGCGGTTATTTTAAGTTGATTGTGGCGGTTTGAACTGCCACAATTTACAAATACGACGTTTTTAAAATCGCCGTAAATTTGGCTGCCGCAAGGAAAATAGTGGCGGTTTAAAATTAAACGTCGTGCAAACCGTCGTATTATACACAGTTTAAAGTGGCGGTTTTTGTATGAAAATACTGGCGGTTTCAAACGCCATATGTTTCATATAATAAACAAATATCTTCAAATTATACGTCGTTTAAAATTGTCGTAATAGACTAAAAATTATGTCATTCTAAACCGCCATAATTTACTTATGATATTATCCAAAATAACATTGATAAATGTTGTCACAATTGAACAGTAACACTAAAAGTAAATTAAAATATGTATAATAAATTTACATTTATGCATTTTTGTAAAAAAATTAAATAACATATATTAAAAAAACTCAAAAAATTAAATACATATAAATCAGTGCAATTGTTTAACTTTGTCAAAATTACATAGTAACTGTTTAATATAAGTATTGCAAACAACTCCCAAAATATTAAAACATAAAAATTATCAACAATGTATGTATCCATTGTCTTAATCATTCTCAAAATAAAAAGTTTTATAACATAAAATTGCCATAAAAAATCATGTAATTTGAATGACTCTAATGATTTTCTTCATGTGTATTGTTTGCATCTAATGATCTTCTTATGTCATATGGTGATGGAGATTCACTTCCTACTTCAGAAGCCTACGAAAAACAAAACAATTAATATATAACTAATCACTGCGGAAATATAGAATACACATGTTTTGAGTTTTCACATCATGATCTCATAACTATATATTTAATACCAATTTTCATATCACACTTTCAAACTAGTAGGACGCAAGCATATGATTCGCATTTCATCCCTTCATAAGATCATAGGCCACACATTTACCAATTTGGCAACAAACTAAAACTTAAAAAGGTATATCCCTAGAATTTTAATTGAGTAAATTTAGAAAGAAAAAAATGATAATAGAAGATAGTTTATGTGTAGTTGAAAAACTAACCAAATTGATGTTGATGCATCCTGAGTCCCTCAGGTTTCAATATCACTAGTTATGTTGAGCTTGTCGTAGAAATCGATCATCTTCGGAGTCTCATTCATCCCTTCGGTGTTGCTCCCTCTTATAAACTTATGTCCTGCAATCAAGACATTATAGATGTGACAATTTAGATATTTCATCGGACAAATTTATTTCATAATGAAATTTAAACCAGCTGAAAGTTTAAAGAACACATGAGCAGCTATAAAGTGAGCGTAATTGACACTATTATAAAGCTTAACATAAACAAAAAGTTAAACTAGCTGCAAAATCCAAATCTCATTATGCCATGGTAATTGTAGTTGCTGCACTTCTATGCTTTAGTTGGATGATTCGGTATTGTGTTTGAGTAGCACCTATAGGAGCTCCACTAGGTTAATTTTAGGTGTGCAATTAACGGGCCTATAACATTCGGGTTTTGGATCTGGGACCCAAGTCGAGCAGGCTTCATGGCCATCTGTTGACATGTGTTTCTCTTCAATGTTTCCTAGCTTTCTGTAGCCCATTTTCACTGAAACATCAAAAGTGGAAACAAAAGCTCACCTATAAGGGAAAACAAGTGGTAAATTGGGCGTGTAAGATTATAGGTATTAAAAAAAAAACTGCTATACCGAACTGCTAAACTGACCGAACGGTACCGAACCAAAAATAACTGAACTTATCATAACAGTTTGCAAACCGAATCATGAATTTAACCACAGTTACCGAACTGAAACTGATAACAGTTCGGTTCGATTTTAAAGAATTTTGTTATGGTACAGCTTGATCAATTTAGTTATCTCCATAAAATGAACCATGAATAATAGGTAAGATTAGTGACCGTACATGATAAGTTAGCAGTTATGTGAATTTTGATGGAGAAATACTATATATTAATTGGAGGTTCTATTATGGCAGTAGATGCCAACTTCTAACCTGCCAGTGACATGGACACTCACCATATTTCAAACTTCCTATGTACAAAAAGGGAACAAAAATAGTTAGACTTTGCAAGCACAAATCATATAATATATATAAGACTTGCAATGGAACCATAGATTATAAGATGATTAAAATTAAATAGATGTGAGTTATCTATATAAAAAATAGGAAGAGTGTACAACAAAGCTATAGTTCATGCCAATAGTTATGTGATGAAATTGCAAACCTCACAAAAATGAAATAATCAAGAGAAGTTGAACTATAATGGATAAGCTTAACACAAACCTCTCCGTCAAAGATTGTGAGGTTGCTTTTGAAGTCAAATATTCTTGAGATTCTCTCACTTGCAATATTCAAGTCAAAGATTCTCTCATTTGCTACATTAAAAATTACATATTCCATCAGTAAAAAATCATAGAACAAAACTCAAATCGATATATAACCAATAAAAACAGACTTGGAAATGTATAAATTTGAGATTTCACATCTTCCACCTTTATTGGCATTATTGTTTCACTCTCTATCATGGTGATTGCCTTAGAAACAGGAGCCCTAAACGATATCTCACTATACTGCTGCAAATCAGCACTATCATACCACACCAATTGTAAAATGGAACTTTCCGAAAATCTTTTAGTGGTACTATTTCAAACACCTAACAGAAAATAAAGCATATATTAGTTTATGAAGCACAAAGAGCTCATATAAAGTAAGTTTCAAATAAGAACCTAGCCTCACAATTCGGTTTGCATGCTTTGGATTAACTAGTATATCTATGGAACATACATAATTGAATCTGGATAAATAAGAAATTACAGAAAATTTAAAACTTAAATACATGGTATATTCAACACTGAAATACAGTTGTACAAAATATACAACATAAGTTGTCCAATATATGACATAAAACCTTAATTTCACATAATTGTACAGTATAAGAACTACACTTCTAATATAAACGTCTCCAGTATTGTCTTGATCTCCGACTTCCTCCGCTTCTTGTGTTGCTTAGACTGTTATCTGGAAAAAAATGAGAAGGCATGGGATGAGATTATACGTCTCATTGAGTTCCACCTATCCTTGGGTGATAGCATTTTCTAAGTGAAGCTATATGCTTTGGTCAGTCCTTAAACCCTTATTGTTATCCTTTGTCATCATTGATCGAATATGGGGAAACTTGTCTACATCGATCATTGGTCATTGGGAATTATACTTACTAACATCATATCATCTTATTAGGATTGATCATAACATAAATATTCCTTTACATTTTCGAACCAAAGCATGAACATAGAGTGAATCACATAGATTATTATCTGGATTGCTTTTATGAAATAACTCGAGGTGAGGGTCCCGAGATATTTCCTTAACGTTTCTGGCTAGATTCCCTATTATCAGGGCTAAAGCTCAGCCTCTCATACATTTATTAATTAAAAAATTTCATTTCCGTTTCTGGTATAAACCAAGATATGTGGTCCAAAGCCCACTAATTAACATTTCCTTCGTAAAACGAATGTTCATATACAACCTTTTTTTATCAATCCTAATCATATTCCTTAAGATTACTTATTTTGATTCTTATTTTGTTTCCTTATCATAACTTATCAATAAGGTCAAGCCTTAAATCTCTATGTTTTATTATATTAGGTTTACATATTTCATTTCTTTCTCATAGAACTAAGTCTTAGAATCCATCACATAATCCTAATAGGATTTACCTACCTAACCATATAGGTAAGTTGTAATAATCTATTATATTATTCTTTTGCTATTGAGATTTTAGGGTCTCAACTATCTAATTTTTAATAACTCTTGATCATTCTTACATATTATACTACTTGAAGTAACATATCTAACTTAACTTATTCTATTTATCTTAACTCATTCATCTTACGATATGTGTATTAGTTCGATTTCTATACTTAGCCTTAGTTATTTGTTATAAAGGTTTTTTAGAAAAGCTTGAGATCAGTAGCCTTAATGCTAAGCGAATACACGTTTTGCAGAGTTAGTTTTACAACTCTGTTGTGCTAGCCTAGAGAGCTAGAGCTCCGCCTAGCGAAGATGGCTTCTGTTGTGTTCGTCTAGTGAGCTGTAACCCTCGCCTAACAAGGCTTGCAGGGGCATAACACACAGTTTTTAGAACAGAAAATGATGGTTTGCAAGGCATATTTAATGATCTCAATACATTAAAACATTAATTCTTATAGAATAAATTAAGGCTAAGTACATAATCACACGTATACAACATTTAGGGGGATTAATCTTAGTCTAATTCATTAATTTCTAATTCCCCTAATTTACTAAAATTAAAACATAACAGTCTCCAACACTGCATGCAAGCTAGAATCAGATCAATTTAACATTCTAAAATAGTAATTGGATAAAATCTACCCATAGGTGGGTTCTAAAACTAAAGCAACTCACATATTTGATTTTGAACCTTCCAATAGCCCCAAAGCAAGTAACTTGAATGCAGAATTTCCTGCATTTTCCAACATCAGAATTCCAACTTCGAACAAGAATTTCGGCCTCAGTACTAATCCAAATTGTACAAAATGGGTGCCCAACTTGAAGATAATTTCGTCTAAATTTTGAAACTTCAACAATCGTTCAAAACCGAGTTACGGTTCAAAAGATATGACCCAAATATTGAGGCTTACCAAAAACGAATTTCATACTTATTACCTCCAACTTCCAACTCTTTAGCTTCTACTTCAGAATCTTATTGCATGCAACCATAACTTCTGAGTTTACAAACTAAAATGTAAGAAATTGAGTTCGGTTTTGAGGAAGAGGAAAAGGAGATATTGAAGTTTTTTGGGTTTAATGGGTGCTAAAGTTCGTGCTTCCATGTTTGCATGTAAGATTGATGAAGAGGTTTAGCTTGAATTTGAGGGACAAAGATGGAGAGGGAGTTGGCGAGTGAGAGAAGAGAAGGAACGCTTGTTTCATTTTCTGTTTTGTTCTTGGAATGGAATACAAGAAAAGGAAATTACTCATAGAAATACAACTACTATTCCTTATAATTACACAATTGTCATTCCTCTCTTTATGAATAGTTTTATTTAATCTAATCATTAATTTTATTAATCAAATGATTAAATTAATTCTACTCATCATTTAATTCAAGAGGGTTGTTACACTACACATATAAGAGAAACAAGCAAAGCACCCCTGTTACAATTAGAACAGAAATTCCACTCTCAAATTCACAGTATCATACAAATAGAAAATTATATGATACCAGAATAATTAAATCAAAATAATTTCCATTCAATTTAACCAAAACAGTTTATTTAATCTAGAAAAAGGGGTTTACCTGAGGAGTATTGTACTCAAAGAAGCAGTAACCAACTATCTTTTTCAGTCACACAATCAACACCCATCTGATTGATTTTTCTTCTTCTAATAAGACCTTCAAGCTTCACAAATTTCTCTTTCGTAGTAACGACTAGGGTAGTATCCATTAATATAATATTGCCAAAACCAGTATCAAACTCAAGATTCTCCTCTTGAAAAACTTCTTCATCATCACTACACCACAAACAATAGAATCAGAAATTTAACATTACTTCCTAGGATATAATTTACATGACCACAAAGTATAAGGAAAAAAAAATAGAGAAGTATATATACACCTCAATATGTCGCAGTCTTCACCAAGTGGGAGGTGAATGGAATCGAGATCAATAGTAGATAAATCAATTCCGAGAAACGACAACGCTTTGTCTTCAATCTCTTTAGCTAACAAAACATCTGCCATGTTTGCAGCGGCAAGTATATTATCATGCAACTAATTGTTCTTACACTAGAATTAAAACCCTAGACACAAAAGAGATATAAGAATGAGAATTGAATAGAAATAACATGGAAATAGAATTTGTAACAACATATACACATACATGGGAACAGCTATGTACAATATACAATAAGGATTGGTTGAAACTATACTAAATCGATGCGGCAAATCGCGATGCATGATATTTAGGAGGTGGAAGGAAATGGGGATAAAAGAAAATGAAGTTATTGAAATACTCACTGTTTGTGACAGTTTCCTTCATATGATTATAGAGTCCCTACATGTAATTTCCGAATAGCTTTTGGTTTTCATGGCGAAAGGAGTAGAACGGCTGATTGCGGAATTATGGATTACAAAGCATAACAGAGCAGTAGAAAAACTAATTGCGGAACTCTGGATTGAGAATTTGCGATGGAACGATGCTAATACTGAAGAGGGTGATTCTAATTTCAAATGATTATTAGGGTTTTAATTTGAATCAAAGGAATAAATTGAAATTAAAAGGGTTAACCGAAAACTGAACGGAAGAAAAGGAATACGAGAAATTTGAAATCACAACTTTGAGGAAACTGCAATTTGGATAGGAAAAGTTGAATACGAGAGAGAATAGGAGATGAATACGAGAGAGAATACGAGAGAAAATTTGAAATCGCAACTTTGAGGAAACTGCAATTTGAAATTTGAAGAACTACAAAGAAATAGGAGATGAATAATGATTTTCTTTTTCTTTTTTTAATTCATACAGTAACATTACTATTATTATTAGTTATTTTTAAATAATATTATTATTACTTAATAATAAAATTTATTTTATTATATAGGTAAGAGAATAAAAAAAAAGGGGAAGAGTCAGATAAACGAGCGCCATACGCACTGAAATTTTAGAAACAATTGAGTAAATAGTGGCGGTTGAAACCGCCATTTTATTACTAATATTGTGTCGTTTACAGAAACCGCCGTAATTACAGTAAATTGTGGCGTTTTAAACTAACCGCCATAACTAAACCGCCATAATTTACGCGAATTTTTGTAGTGGCTGCAGTCAATCTAATTGAGAAAGAGACTAACAATGTCTATCAAATTCACGATGTACACTTGTTGAAAACCAATCTGGTCAAGATGCATTGTAGACAGAGTGGATATGGCCATGTGCCACCTCATAATTATCATCAATGTGATATCTGCTCTAAAGACAACCAAGGATGTTCTGTAGTGCAAGCAGCTCTACAGGAACAAATGGGTCTCAGATGGATCCAAGAGCACCGAGTTCGTGGAGTTAACATGGTTTACACGAATTCCAACGTCATTCAGAACCACGACATCCGTGCGATGAATGTCAACTTGGTGGCAATGCACTCAAGGCAAAGCCGGTATCATAATCTGCCGCGGCACGATTACAGTTCCTGTATGACTTGCTCGGTAAACAAACAGGGATGCTCTTTCATACAAGAGCCCCTCCAGCGTCAGATGGACCTTGGATGGATCCAAGACTACCATGATAGGAATTCCTATCAGATCAATATGGTTCAAATCTTCAATATTCGCGTGATGAATACCAACCTGGTAGAGTTACATGCTGAGCAGGTCCGACTCGGATTCTTAATATCACATGACTATCAAAGCTGTAAAGCAGGTTGCGAAAACGATCGAGGTTGTACCCTTGTCCAGGAGGCACTTCAGAACTTGTTAGATCACTGGTGGATGCCAATCTACATGGATGAAGATACTCAGCAGATTAGTATCAGTAACAGGAATCCTACTCTTCGTCAAAGTCAGGATGTCCGATCAATGGAAGGTAACCTAGTGAGGTTACATTGTATTCAAAGGGGGCGTGGCCAGGTGCCACCACACAACTATGATAGTTGTGGTATCTGTTCGGAAAGTAACTAAGGGTGTTACCTTGTGAGAGCAGCTCTTTAGGGTCAGGTGGATCGTGGAGAGATTCGCCCATATCCGAGTTCTGAACCCATCAACTGGACGCCGAACTACCTTGCCGAGCAAGTTGAGGATGTTGTCACGATCTCTGGTCATCACAAGACCAGGGATGTTTTTCCCATTATCCCTCTACTTGACGAATCTAAAGTTCCTAACCGGGAACGAATCGAGATCACTTATGATGGTCAGAAAAATCAAAAGGTTCCCATAGTCATCTATTTGCCGGGACCACTACCGTATGAATCAACTAAGGCTATCCCTTACAAATACGGTGCAACAACAATTGAAAATGGAAAGGAAATTCCATTACCCTCCGTCGTGAATATTGCAGACATCAGTCGTGTAACACGGAGTGGTAGAATCTTCAACCGAGGGGCTGGGGAACTTAACAAAGAAAAGGAACCTCAAACAGAAGTTCCTAATCCATCAGTAGGTCAATCCAGTAATCCCGACCTTTTGAAAAATAATGATGAGATGCTGAAGCTCATCCAAAGGAGTGAATACAACATTGTCGATCAACTATTACAAAAGATCTCGGTATTATCACTGTTACTCAGTTCAGAAGCGCACAGGGAGGCTCTACAGAAAGTCTTGGAGCAAGCCTTTGTGGAACAGGATGTAACAATCAGACAGTTCGATAGTATTGTCTCTAACATCACTTCCTGCAATAATTTGGGATTTAGTGATGAGGAATTACCCGAAGAGGGTCGCCGTCATAACATGGCGCTCAATATCACAGTTAACTGCCAAGACGATGCTTTAGCCAGCGTACTGGTAGACACAGGGTCAGCCCTGAATGTTATGCCGAAGTCCTCTTTGATGCAATTATCATTCAAAGGCCCTCCGATGAGAATCAGCGAGGTCGTCGTCAAAGCGTTCGACGGATCCAGAAAAATGGTTATCGACGAAGTTGATTTTCCCGTAACTATTGGTCCTCACACTTTCCAAGTCACTTTCCAGGTCATGGACATCCGGGCAATATACAATTGTTTATTAGGAAGACCTTGGATACATCAGGCTAGAGCGGTTACTTCAACCCTCCACCAAAAGCTAAAGTTCGTCAAGAACGGCCAACTTGTCACAGTCTGTGGGGAACAGGCCTTGCTTGTAAGCAACTTGTCATCATCTACTGGTATAGAACCCGAGGAGGTTATTGGGACGCAGTTCCAAGCACTGTCGGTGAGCGAGAACAATCAGTTCAGAGGAGGAACCTCGATTTCCTTATACAAAGATGCTATCAAAGCGGTCGAGAGTACCGATACAACAGGATGGGGACAGCTTGTCATTCCTACTGACAATACAACAAAGAAGGGTCATGGTTTTTTTGCAACCTGTACCCAGACAGCTGCCAATGATGAAAGTTTTCATCCCCTTCAAAACTTCTTCCACAGTGGAGGTTTCCTTCACCCAGTGTCTCAAGCAGTACATGCTATCAATGAGGAAGATCCCTCTGACACAGATGAAGAATGGAAATCCTATCTTAATGAGGACGGTTATATGTCTCAGGAAGAGGTGCCTACACCATTTTGCTATCCCGCACAGAGTCCGAGATTTATACCAAGGTCAGACGTCGAAATGATATATGGAAATTATGATCCGGAAGGATGTCGTGCTCCGCCTAATTCATTAGAGGAAGACACTCTGATGAAAGACAACTTTGACCACAATTACTATGGCCCAATGGATGGTCTGGCAATGTGGCAGCCTTACCCAGGAAACTTAGGGCAAGAAAGTCAGCCGAGTAATGAAAATCAGCTGAGCATCATTGAACAGAATACCTATGTCCCCACCATGTCATGGGATCAACACTCAGGTCATTCGGAAACTACTCGACATGAAGATGAATTTGCAACATTTGCCGGACTTGAATTCATCAACTATGCTTTTCCCGAGGTCAACGTCATCGAGAGAGATGACTCCTCCAGTTCCAAAGTAGTATGGGACACCTTGGGACAACCGAGTGGAAAATACGACTATATGATCAAGTACACCGCTCCTGAAAGCTCTCGTATCAGGCTCGAAGACATCCAGCCAACTGGATGGGGAGATACAGTTGAGAGCACAAATGCTATGCAAAATACAATAGAGGAATACTCCTACGACAACTCTTCCTGGGAGACAGATTCCAATGATCCTACTCCACCAGAAATCAGCGTCATTTCTGAAGACAAATCAAGGAAGGTGCCAGACTTTGTGATTCACCGAGGAGTTCGCCGCCAATGGGTTGCTGTCGAGGTTCCAAAGGTCGTGCGTCAGTCAAAGTAATTGCCATCTTTAACCTTTCACCCTGCCCAGGTGAAACAGATGTTTTGATAGGGCTCGCTTTATGTAAATTTTCCCTCTTCGCTCCGCCCGAAGCGACAGAGTCTTGTTTTATAGGGCTGTAGTTTCAAGATTCGACTTGTTCATTAATAAAATAACGTCGTTCTGTAATTTCTGCATTAATTGTTGTTTTCTCTTTTTGCTTTTCTTAGAAAATGGTAATCCCAAAAAACAACTCGATAATAAAAACAAGCAGTAAAAAAAAATAAAACACTGCACACACTTGCATTTTTCTCTATCTCTTCTAAACACGAATCATCACGTCATGCAGATTGCTTGTTTTAAACCCCGTTGAAACATACGATCCGATGCCTTCTCCTAACTTTGAGTTCCCGGTATTTGAGGCTGAAGAAGAAAATGACAACGAAATTCCAGAAGAGATCTCCCGACTACTCAGACAAGAGGAAAGGTCCATTGAACCTCACAAAGAGCCGTTGGAAACGGTAAACTTGGGTTCGGAAAAAGAGAGAAAAGAAATCAGGATTGGGGCACTGCTCAATCCAACTGTCAAAGAAAGTTTGATAAAGCTTCTCAAAGAATTTCCCGATGTATTCGCTTGGTCCTATCAGGATATGCCATGGTTGGATACCAACATCGTGGAACATCGTTTACCGTTAATGTCCGAATGTCCGCCAGTAAAATAAAGGTTGAGATGGACTCACCCGGACATGGCCATCAAAATCAAAGAGGAGGTACAGAAACAGATTGACGCGGGTTTCCTCGCCACATCAGAATATCCTCAATGGTTAGCCAACATCGTACCCGTTCCCAAAAAGGACGGAAAGGTCAGAATGTGTGTTGATTACAGAGATCTGAACAAGGCAAGTCCAAAGGACGACTTTCCTTTATCACACATTGACATGCTGGTAGACAGCACAGCAAAGTTCAAAGTTTTCTCCTTCATGGATGGATTCTCGGGTTATAATCAGATCAAAATGGCGCCGAAAGACATGGAGAAAACTTCGTTCATTACCCCATGGGGTACCTTTTGTTACAAGGTAATGCCGTTCAGTTTGAAGAACGCTGGGGCAACCTATCAAAGGGCCATGACTACTCTGTTTCATGACATGATACACAAAGAAATCGAAGTATATGTCGATGATATGATTGCAAAATCAAAAACAGAGAGTGAGCATGTTTAACATCTATCAAAATTGTTCGAACGTCTAAGAAAATTCAAACTCCTCTTAAATCCCAACAAGTGCACCTTCGGTGTCCGTTCAGGGAAACTACTAGGGTTCATCGTCAGCCAGAAAGGAATTGAGGTTGATCTTGACAAGGTCAAGGCAATTCAAGAAATGCCTTCTCCGAAAACTGAAAAGCAAGTCAGAGGATTCTTGGGACGTTTGAACTACATCTCCAAATTCATATTCCTTATGACCGCCACGTGTGCGCCAATTTTCAAATTACTGAAAAAGAACCAGGACTGCGTTTGGACATAAGATTTCCAAACCGCATTCGACAGTATCAAGGAATATCTGTTGAATCCTCCGATTCTATCACCTCCAGTGGAAGGGAGACCACTGATCATTTACCTCACAGTTCTAGAGGACTCAATGGGATGTGTACTTGGCCAACAAGACGAAACTAAACGGAAAGAGTCTGCCATTTACTATCTAAGCAGGAAATTCACCGACTGTGAAACTCGGTACACAATGCTTGAGAAAACTTGCTGTGCCTTAGCTTGGGCAGCCAAACGTCTTCGCCAATACATGATCCGTCATACTACTTGGTTGGTCTCCGAAATGGATCCAATCAAGTACGTTTTCGAAAAACCTGCTCTTACGGGAAGAATTGCCCGTTGGCAGATGCTGTTATCAGAATATGACATAGAGTACCACGCTCAGAAAGCCGTTAAGGGAAGTATTTTAGCCGATCATTTGGCTCATCAACCGATTGACAATCAAGAATCAATCGGGGTTGACTTCCCAGACGAAGATGTCATATATCTAAAAATGAAAGATTGCGATGAACCGTTACCCAGTGAAGGGCCAGAACCAGGTTCCCAATGGGGACTTATCTTTGACGGAGCAGTTAATCATTACGGAAACGGAATTGGGGCAATCATTGTTACCCCTCAGGGTACCCACATTCCTTTCACCGCCAGACTTACGTTCAAATGTACGAACAACGAGGCTGAATACAAAGCTTGTATTATGGGTCTCGAGGAAGCAATTGATTTAAGGATAAAAAACTTGGACGTATATGGCGACTCAGCCTTGGTTATTAACCAGATAAAAGGAGATTGGAACACATACCAATAAGGATTGATTCCTTACAAAGACTATGCAAGAAGGTTGTTACCTTTCTTCAACAGAGTTGAGTTTCATCACATCCCTCGTGATGAGAATCACATGGCTGATGCATTAGCCACTATCTCTTCCATGATTAGTGTAGGTCAATGGAATGACATACCTAAGATCGACATCATGCGCCTTGAAATGCCCGCTTACATCTTTACGATTGAAGTAGTCATAGACGACAAACCTTGGTATCACGATATCAAATGCTTCCTTCAGAGACAAGAATATCCACCTGGGGCATCCAGGAAAGATAGGAAAACCCTCAGAAGATTGGCTGGAAACTTCTTCCTGAGCGGTGACACTCTCTATAAGAGAAATTTTGACATGGTCTTGCTCCGATGCGTCGACAGACCAGAAGCAGACATGCTTATGAAAGAAATTCATGAAGGATCCTTTGGCACTCATGCCAACGGACATTCAATGGCGAGAAAAATTCTAAGAGCAGGGTACTATTGGTTGACCATGGAATCCAACTGCTACAAGTACATGAGGAGGTGTCACAAGTGTCAGATATACTCCGACAAAATTCATGTACCGCCATCACATCTCAAAGTTCTTTCTTCCCCATGGCCTTTTTCCATTTGGGGAATCGACATGATTGGCATGATTGAGCCTAAGGCTTCAAACGGACATCGGTTCATCCTAGTAGCCATTGACTATTTCACCAAGTGGGTCGAAGCAGCGTCATTCGCCAATGTAACCCGACAAGTGGTGGTCCGATTTATCAAAAACAATATAATCTGCCGTTATGGTGTTCCAAGCGAGATCATTACTGACAATGGATCCAACTTGAACAACAAGATGATGAAAGAGTTGTGCGTAGAGTTCAAGATCGAACATCATAACTCATCTCCCTACCGACCCAAGATGAACGGAGCGGTAGAAGCGGCTAACAAGAACATCAAGAAGATCGTTCAAAAGATGGTCGTAACCTACAAAGACTGGCACGAAATGCTACCCTTTGCTCTTCACGGTTATCGCACATCTGTCTGAACTTCAACAGGGGCCACCCCTTTCTCTCTAGTATATGGCATGGAAGCAGTGCTCCCCATAGAAGTAGAGATCCCGTCAATTCGAGTATTGATGGAAGCTAGGCTCACCGAAGCTGAATGGTGTCAAAGTCGTCACGACAAACTGAATCTGATCGAAGAAAAGCGAATCACGGCATTATGCCACGGTCAGTTGTATCAACAGAGAATGAAGAGGGCGTTCGACAAAAAGGTTCGACCTCGTGTCTTCAGAAAAGGAGACCTCGTGCTCAAGAAGATACAATCATTTCTCATTGATTCGTGAGGTAAATGGACTCCGAATTATGATGGCCCCTATGTTGTCACGAAAGCTTTCTCAGGCGGCGCCTTGAGACTCACAACCATGGACGGAGAGGAATTTTCCTACCCCATGAATGTTGATGTAGTCAAGAAATACTTCGCCTAAAAAAAAGAGAAAAAAAAACGTCTCGGTGGATTGAAAACCCGAAAGGGCCGTCCAGGAAAAAATTAGAGACATGAAAAAAATCATCCCGATGGATTGGAAATCTCAAAGTACAATCCAGGAAAAAGTTAGGGATAATGGCAAGTAACTATGTTCAACAGAGGCAAGTCTCTCAGCAGCAGCGGTTACATCACCTGTCAGAAAACTCCAGTCAAGGTCATCTTCGACAGAAGTTCAGGATGTCCCGAATTCAAAGTTGGTAGAAGGATAGTGATCGTTATGTTTCAACGTAGCCCTTTTCCCTGTAAATTACCATTTTTCTAACTTTGTATATACTATTTGGAATCACGCGTTTGGCTGATCTCCATCTTATCAATAAAATTTGAGCCCTTGTGCTTTTGTTTGTAATTCTTATTTATTTTAGCTTTACAGAACGACATTTTAACATGATCAACGATCCTTGAAATAAAACAAAAATGAATTTACTTGTTAAAACTTTTTTCTGCTTTTAATAAAGACGGCAATTTCTTTTGACTGTTGAACATCAGAAGAACATCGGTCGCTTCTCCAGAAGTAATCGAACCTCAAAGTGCAGAATCAAAGTACTCCTTCTAACCCAGTACGCCTGAATGAAGGGATCAACTGTGTCAGAGACCTTGTTTCGTCTGACACGCTTCGACCGAGTTCTCATCTCCTAAGCCCGATCACCGGTATTCCCCGCAGGGACTATTTCTCCTAAGCAAGGTAGAATTGCTACTTTTGGACCAACGGTACTTCTTAGCCCCGCGATGGCCGAGTATCCAATCATGTTCACCTGTCAGTTTGTATGTCGCATCCATCTTATCAGCATAAACATACATGCATCATTGCATTATTGATTTGCATTCACATTTCATATTGCGTCACTATCACTCTAGTCGGTCTTGTCCCCTGGTGATAAAAGTTCTCTCAATCAAGTTGTCAAACCTTTCCTCGTTAGGAAGTGAATCATCTAAGCAATATCTCTCCCGTTTATCTCTGGATTAGAGACGGTCCTTGACCACTTTGATAACTTGAACCTCTGAGAAACAAGAAAGCTTTCAACAAATGTCACTCTTCGCCATTGAAGATGATATCCTTGCTTTCCCGGATTAAGGAAAATCCACAGAGAAAGCCCCTTAATCAGAGATTCGGCGGTACGGCAGTTTTTCTCCGAAAAAACCCCTGATGAAAAGGTCATCGGAACCTCAAAATTGGATCCCATCATATGGCATTTCTCCGGAAAGATCCCGAGAAAAGTATGATGTAAGCCCAAACGAAAACAGTCTCTCAAAAGACTCGCTTTCCCCAGTAGAATCGACAAATGGCATCCCCAACAGAGAAGTTTATGCACCTCTACAACTCAGACGACTGGGTTCCCCAGCAAGTCTGACATCAAAACTTTTTCCACTCAAATGGCATCTCCCCAGGAAAATTCGGCGAGAAGTTTGAAGGAAAGCCGCTACGAATAGCGTCCCTTGTCAATAAAGTTTATTGACAAAAGAAACTAAGACCAGTTCCTTGGTAGGAAACCAGGATCGAGGGGAAGTTTACATCTGAAACTAAGACCAGTTCCTTGGTAGGAAACCAGGATCGAGGGGAAGTTTACATCAGAAACTAAGACCAGTTCCTCGGTAGGAAACCAGGATCGAGGGGAAGTTTAAATCAGAAACTGAGACCAGTTCCTTGGCTGAAGACCAGGATCGAGGGGAAGTTTACCTTTTCTAAGCATCATTGCTCAGCAAAAGAAGATGGATGCGATCCGCCATTCATAACCACCATCAAAATTTCGGGTATTCCGATATTTAATCCTCTTGCACCTCGAATGCCCGAATACCTTCGTCATTCACACCTTCGGGTCCAAGAAGATTAAATAGGGGCATCTGTCATACCCCAAATTTTGACCACTAAGATGTCCCATCATTGTGTCAATCATCATCACAATATGGATGAACCATCATGCCTCATCAAATGCCTCAAGGGTTGTTGAGCATTCACTATAATCAAAATTAGGGTTTTAAGCCCTCTCAGAGCCTTAGACAAAGGATCAGTCAAGGAATAACTTGATCTTCAACTTGTCTAACCTCTCAAACATACACAAAGGATCAAAAAGGACTCCCACTTCAAGGATTAAGCACAAGGCTGCTCCCTTCTAGGTGGATCAAGCCTCAAGATCGCCAGTGTCACCAAATTAGGGTTTCGGTCGACCAGGGCCTCCAGATGGAAAATTTCATCTGGGCACAAGCCAATGATCTAAAACATAACCTAATATACTCCATGGAACCTCATGGACCCAATCATCAAGTCAATTTTGCCTTAGGGGATGCATTTATAAAAAATCAGGAATTAGGGTTTCTTGACCTAATTCACCCCTAAGTTGACTTTTGGGACAAACCATGAGCCAAGACCTCAAGAGAGGGTTTGAGGGTCTCTAATGAACTATATTGATCCATTTGGGACAATGGATTAATCCAAGAAGCCTGAGCAACAAGTCTCAATTTCATCTGCACCACAATTAGGGTTTTAAGGGAAAAGTCAACTATAACTTTGACTTTTGTCCAGGACATGCTCCCAAGCCCTAAGACATGATTCAATATGCCCTATGACACCCATGGAACATGTCCATCAAGTTTGATTTAGGTCAAGGACATGATTTCATGAAGAATGGCACAGTTTGGAATTCATCTGATAAAAAGTCAACTGTGCACAAAAGTCAACTTTGACTTTTTGAGATTTTTAACCCTAAAATGATGTTAATGGATGATTTGAATCATCATTCATAAAGAAAAATCAAGAAAAGTTGGATAACTTGTAAAAGGGGTAACCATAAAAACGTAGAAAATTTTCTAAGTTAAAAATAAAGTGACAAGGGTACCAACTTTGGAGGATCATAACTCCTAACCCACAAAGCCATTTTTTCCCATCCACAGATGGATTTGTAGCCCTTATTACCCTCTACAAAAACTTCAACTAGACCTAAGTCCAATACATTAAGGATTTTGAGTTATGGAGTGATCAAAGTGGCTGAAAAGTGAAAATATCACTTTTTCCAACACTTCGTGAAATTTTCACTAAGTCCAAATCTGTCTTCACTTTTTGCCAAATGTAGGGGGATTTTTCACTTGGATTCAAAAGAGATCAAAACCAAACATGTTCAAACAGTTGTTGTATCATGTAAGGGCTTTCCAAAATGGTCAAGAGCATTACCAAATTCAACTTACACCATGAGATATGACATTGGCAAGTTGCCTTGCTGAAATCTGTCAAGGCAAGGCAGAATTTGCAATTTTGCTCGATTTGCCAAAATCAGCCAAATTCAAATGCTCCTATCCACTTGGACACATCTGAGGATTGAATCTAAAGGGGACAATCACTGAGCCAAGCCTCCAAAGTCCATGGAACAAGAAATAGCATGTTGAACCTAGAATGGCCAAAATAGGGACAAGACTCCAAATTTGGATTGAAGCATTCAATGGAAGCATCAAGGTGGCATGAACTGAGCCATTCTCATCTGAAATCAGTCAAGACTTATCCAAGACCAAGGGAACCACAGCCCTGTGCCCTAACCTCTAGTCAATGGCTAGAGGAGACTTACATTTCCATTGGCCAACATTGAACAAACACCTGCTGCAGTTGTCATTCACTGTGGATCCCAAAACAAACTTGCTCTACTATAAATAGAGCTCAATTGTGTTCATTTTGAGTACACCAAAGCCATCAAACAGATGCTTTCCTCAAAATCTCTTCTTTCACCTCAAACTTGCCTTCCAAAGAAAGTAATTCTGAGTTTTTGAGCTAGAGAGCAATTCCACCCAAACTAATCACACACACACCGCATATATATCATATGTAAGTTGTGCAAGCCATCAAAAGTGACCTGTAATCACAACATCACAAAGTCACCTTTCAAAACCTCAAAATAACACTTTTTTGCATTTTTCAAGCCATGTCTTGATTCAGTCACTTTCCAAACCAGATAAAACCTCAAACACACTCCAAATATCATCCTTGAACTGTCCCAAATGGTTCCCACCATCTGGAACACCATTTGAGGGAGTTGCTATTTTGGTCACTTTTAACCCCTTTTGCAAGAGAGGGACAATTTGTGTTTTTGCAGGTACTAGCTGATTCCAATCATCCTAAAAGCATCCAAGGGATCATTTGAGGTGGTTCAAAGCATAAAATCATATCTGGAGCAAGAGGGTTGGCAGATTGCAGTGAAGCCTCCAAAATCTCAAAGAAGGGTAAGCCTCTCAACTTGCACCCACCAAAACATGTGTGCATTTGAAGTCCATTGATCATAAACATCTCATACATGTCATATATGTTGTGTTTGAGATAATTCACCATGTAATCCATGCTTGTACCAAGTGGTAGCATAGAAAATGCATTTATAGGTCATTTTCAAAACCACTATCGGGTTTTGAGGAGGGAGTGTGATCTGAAAAAACTACCACCACCATTGGATTCCTTATGAAATTCTGGCCCAGATGCATATAAATTTTGTCTCAAACCATTAAGAATTGAGAAAATTATGACCTTCACGTTTTTGAGCCAAAACTTGCCTTGGGCAAGCCAAAACCAATGCATGACTTGTGTATTTGTTGGTTTGTTTCAAACAATGGATGTATCAGCACCCCAGTGGTAAGGAGCACGCCTTGTATGCTTGAGGTCGTGGGTTCAAACCCCACCCATGCCATTTTGTGATTTTTTCACATTTTGCTATTTTTCCAACTATTTTCATGTTTTTTAATTATTTGGAAAATTAATAACTCTTTCAATTTTAATTATTTTTGATTGGTTCTTTTTGCAAAAAATCACAAAAATGTTGAAATATTTTATTCCACAAAAAAATTGAGTTTGTATTATTTATTTAATATAATTAGTATTTTTGTGAATAAATTCATTTTTATTTGTTTTTAAGCATTTTAAAATGAATATTCATCTTGAAAAATCAAGACCAAATGAGTTTTAATATCTCTTGTGATTTATACCTCATTTTTTTTTAACCTTAAACAAAAATCACAAGTGGTTTATTCAAACCTATTTGGTATTTTTCATTGATTTTCTTTAAATATTTATTTTTTAAAGAATAAAATTAGGGTTTCTTTGATTTTCACTCAAAACAAATCATTGTCAAACACTCATGGGCCTCTATTAGAGTGTAAGACCCAACCCCCTTGTACATAAAACTTTTTGGACCTCATTGATTGTATAAGTCCCTCTGTAAATTTTCAAATAAACGGCGCGATCGTCGCCTTTTCAAAATAACTCTGGGCCTACCCTCGAGTAGTAAGACCCATTTCTTTTCTTAAAATACACTTGGGCCTCTAATAGAGTGTAAGACCCAATCCTTTTTTGGACCAAATCATTTTTGGGCCTCAGTGTATTGTATAAGTCCCGATACCGTAAAAAACAAACGACGCGATCGTCGCCTTTTGAAAAATAACCTTTTTGGCCTCTCCTCGAGCTATAAGACCCATTCAAAATTTTTTTGGGCCTATATTAGAGTGTAAAACCCAATCCCCTTTTAACCAAAACATTTTGGGCCTCAATTATTGTATAAGTCCCTCTGCGTTAAAAGAAAATCTCGGCGCGATCGCCATTTTAAACGATAAAACCCTGGGCCTCTCCTTGAACTGTAAGCCCCAAAATCTTTCTTTTTCAAAGCACTTTCTCCTTTGATTTTAAATATACTGTTGTTTTCAATCTTTCTTTGTTGAACAACTAACCAAACAGCATGGAAGCTCTATAACCGAGTAAGTGTTTACATGCTTTCATTTACCGCTTACATATACATATAACTGTATTGTGGGGCTGTTTCGCTGTAAGTCTTCTTTCATAAACTCATATCAACAGTGTAATAATAGTATAGATATTTCGAGTTTCCCCGGCAACTATGTCTAGAACTAAGTGACGCCGTTTCGTTTAGTCATAGAAATAGACAATTAGATCCCCCAATAGGATCACCAGATACAGTCTTCTCTTCGGCTGTCCTCATTAGGAATTATCAAGAAACTCTATTCCCAGAGATGAATGTATTCTCCGTGAATGGCATCTCTGAGTTTCTTCCAAATTCTCAAACTTTCCTGACTTGATCTATTCCTCGTGAATAGCTTGCCTTGAATTTCTCAGGGTTTGGGGACCCACTGTAACACCCACATATAAAATCCATACATCAAAGCATAAATTATATATATGAATCCAAGTATTTGGTATTGAAATACAATAAGTTCCTAGTTAACACATTATACACATAAATGCCTCTAATACAACACAAAAGCTAAGGCATTACATATACAAGATGTTCCAACAACGATAAAAACTAAGAACTAGATCAATGCAATGATCTCAAAATAAAACGTCATAGCGGAAGCCATGCCATCCCAAAACTACGAACCGGAAGGAAAAGTCAAACCACTTTATCCTTACCCATCGCCGAACCTGCAGAACCTGTGATGTAAACAACAACAGTGGGGTGAGATACATCAAATCTCAGTGAGTTCCCTATCTTATGGATTCTCTCGGATTATTTATGGTTCTAACAATCCTAACTCAAGTACGGGGAAGGGAAGTGACTTTCGAGCACACACACACTATATGGAAACATGTTATGAGTTCATCCACCCACAATATCACTAATCGGTAACCATGCCAAGGTATCCCCTATTCCCGTCCTCTTCTACGTCTAGAAGTCGACCCGGGTCATGGATCCTTGCAACCTACTTGACATACGAATGGATTCGGGTTCTACGGGCTTTTTACCGTTATGAACCGTCACTTTACACGGGCCATTTACCGTCAGAAGCATTCACCCAACGGGCGCCATTCGTACAGCACGGGGAATCAAACCTGCCAAGTAGTTGTGCATCCATTTCAGAGGAGTCCGAGACTCATGAAACTACACTCAATATAAAATAATTCGGTTACGATTACGTGATCATACACAACACCACGATTGTATTCGACAATCACAAGGCTATAATGCCTCTCGGACTCACATGCCGGTTCAAATCCACAAAGGTTAACCACATGTTCCATACTAGTGTTTCCAACTTCTAAATTCTCCTATAGTTCATAAGGGTTTTCCTCACTCTTACTATTTCATATTTTGACATGCATACATATTCAAACATGCTTAACAACAAGAGAAAAATAGGTAAACATAAGTCAATTGCGTAATAGAATCACATAACAACATATCATAAATCAATACTTTCATTCATTTGCCTCTAAATAATTTGTCCTACATTATACTCCTAATTTCCACTTTTTATTGGGTAGAGGGTCGTCATGGCTTTCTAACGGTACCAAGAACACCCCGATCCGAGTTACGGATCAAAAGTTACGAAGGAAACAAAACTGCACAAACTGACATGTTCGCTAGGCGAACCTCCCAGCGAGCGTTCGCTTCCGCCTTCGCTAGGCGAAGCCTCTGGCGAATGAACAAACAGAACAAAACAGACATAAAGTTCGCTTCGCGAACAAGCTGGCGAACCTTCGCCTCGCCCTTCGCTTCGCGAGCAAGCTGGCGAGTAATTAAACAGAATACTCCCAGACCCAAAACACCATAAGTTCGCTAGGCGAACAACTGGCGAACCTTCGCCTTCACCTTCGCTAGGCGAATGTGCCAGCGAACACCTAGTCAGTAAGTTCCCATATTCAAAACACACTAAGTTCGCTAGGCGAACATGCCCGCGAACCTTCGCTAGGCGAACGTTCGGGTTCGCTAGGCGAACCCTCGATTGCTGTTCGCTGGGCTTCGCCCCAGGTTCGCTAGGCGAACCCTGCGAACCAGAACCTCTCCCAGCTGCTGTTCTTCACTTCCAAGTCATAATTTCTCCATCAAAACATAACCCAATAATACCCACATGATCTAAACTCAGTATAGACATGATAACAAGCATTCAACAACATTTATAACAAGATTCAACCATAAAGTTCCAATTTTTCATAATCTAACCTAAACTCAAATTTCCTAGAACTCTCTAATAATGGGTACTAACTAGAACCCACCTTCAAATAGAACAAGATGAAGATGATTGAGAAGTTTGGGTGAAGATTTGAGGAGTGGATGATGATGTTGATGATGATCTTGAACTTTCTCTTCAATTTCCTCTTTTCTCTCCTTTCCTTTCCTTTCTTCTTCCTTTCTTTCTATCTTTTTCTTTTGTTTGGAAAATGGGAGGAAAGGAATAAGTAGTAAACTAGTATTAGTAAATAATACTACTAAATGTTCAAAAAGTCTCTTTAGTCCAAATTAGTAAAATATCTCAGAGTCAGATAATATTAATTGGATTTATTTTAAGTTCCACAGTTACTATAATTATTTTAGCCAATAATTTCTCAAAGTACACTGGGCTAAGTTAATCACAACATAATATTATCCGGAGTAATAAAATACGGGGAATTACATCCTTCCCCCCTTAAATAGAAATTCGCCCTCGAATTTAAAATTTACCTGAACAGATGAGGGTAAGCACCTCGCATTTCCGATTCAAGTTCTCAAGTTGCATCACCCGGATGCATTACATCCCACTGTACCTTAACGAGAGGAATATCCTTGTTTCTTAATACTTTCGTCTTTCTTCCCACAATGCGGCTCGGTTGAGGTTCAAACGTCAAATCCGCTTCTATTTCAATAGTATCCGATAGAATCGGTTGAAGAGGATCTGGAACAAATCTCCGAAGCTGAGATACATGAAAAAAAACATCATGCATTTCCGACAGAGAAGGCGGTAAGGCCAACCTGTAAGCTACTTCACCAAGCCTTTCTAAGATCTGATACGGTCCCACGTATCTCGGGCTTAACTTGTGTGACTTAAACGGTCCTTTCAATCTCAATCTAGGAGTGACTTTTAAAAAAAACATGGTCACCCTCTTCAAATTCCAAAGGTCTCCTTCGATTGTCCGCATAACTCTTTTGTCGATCTTGGGCTTGCTTAATTTTCTCGCGAATCATTCGAATCTTTACTGTAGTCTCTTGGATGATTTCGGGTCCTAAGATTCTATCTTCCCCAACTTCCGCCCAACACAAAGGTGTTCTACATTTTCGCCCATATAATGCTTCATACGGGGCCATACCGATGCTAGTATGATAACTATTGCTAGAAGAGAACTCAATTAATGGTAGAAGTTCTTTCCAATTCCCTTTACTTTCTAACACACAAGCTCTCAACATATCTTCCATCGTTTGTATCGTTCGCTCAGTCTGACCATCCGTCTGAGGATGATTAGACGTGCTCAAACGCAACTCCGTCCCTATGGCTTGTTGAAAGACTTTCCAAAACCTTGAAGTAAACTTCGGATCTCTGTCCGACACAATATTAGAAGGAATACCGTGCAATCTTACAATTTCCGCAATAAACAACCTCGCAAGATGACTTGCCTTGAAAGTAGTCTTCACGGCCAAGAAGTACGCAGATTTCGTTAGTCGATCTACAATCACCCAAATTGAATCACAACCACTTTGCGTACGGGGCAAACCTACTGCAAAATCCATAGAAATGCTATCCCATTTCCAAACTGGGATTTCTAAAGGTTGCAACATACCGCCCGGTCTTTGGTGTTCAATCTTAACCTGTTGGCATACTGCACATTCAGACACAAACATCGCAACATCCTTTTTCATTCCAGCCCACCAATAGTCCTTCTTCAAATCCTGATACATCTTCGAAGAATCAGGATGTATCGTAAAAGTACCTTTATGAGCTTCATCCAAAATCTTTCTTCTTAACATTGCATCATTCGGAACACAAATTCTTTGGTCGAACATAATAATTCCATCGGTAGCCTGAATAAAACTCGGTAGAAGTAACACTTCTTGCAACTTCTCATCTTCCATTTGTCCTTGGTGAATCTCAACTCTCAGAGTAGAATTAACATTCAAATTTCCCATAATCACACCATCTTAGGTCCATACAAACTGAAGATTAAGATCTCTAAAATTCTCCAACAATGCATACTCCAAAATCATCAATTTCGCGCCATGAACCAATTTCCGACTTAACGCATCTGTTACCTTATTCGCTTTTCCTGGATGATACTTCAATTCTAAATCATAATCTTTTAAGTACTCCATCCATCTTCGTTGTCGCATATTTAACTCCTTTTGGTCAAATAAATATTTCAAACTCTTATGGTCACTGAACATTTCAAAACGTACCCCATACAAATAATGCCGCCACACCTTTAGTGTAAAAACAACCGCCGCCAATTCCAAATCGTGAGTTGGATAATTCTGTTCATGAATTTTCAATTGTCAGGAGGCATAAGCTACCACTTGATTTTCTTGCATTAACACGCCTCCTAAACCCATCTTGGACGCGTCACAAACACTTCACACGAGTTGTTAGGATCAGGAATGATTAACACCGGAGCCGTTGTCAATCTTTCCTTCAACTTCATGAAACTTTGCTCACAACCCGAATCCCACTCAAAAGCAAAATCTTTACGAGTAAGTTTCGTCATCGGTAAAGCCAACTTAGAGAAACCTTCGATAAACCTCCTATAGTAACCTGCTAGCCCTAAGAAACTTCTGACTTCCGAAGCATTTCTGGCCTCTCCCAATTTATCACTGCTTCTACCTTCGACGGATCCACTGCGACACCACCTTGTGATATAACGTGACCAAGAAACTTGACCTCTGCCATCCAAAATTCACACTTACTTAATTTAGCAAAAAGTTGCTTCTCTTGCAACACGGATAACACAATTCTCAGATGCTCTTCATGCTCTTGTGAAGTACGAGAATAAATAAGAATATCGTCAATGAAGATTACCACGAACTGGTCCAAGTAAGCTTGAAATATTCGATTCATGTAATCCATAAAAATGGCTGGAGCATTCGTCACACCGAAAGGCATCACTAAGAATTCGTAATGGCCATAACGGGTCCTAAATGCAGTCTTAGGTACATCGGAACTCTTCACTCGGATTTGGTGATAACCCGACCTCAAATCAATCTTCAAGAACACGCAGGCTCCTTTCAATTGATCCAAAAGGTCGTCTATCCTGGGCAAGGGATACTTGTTCTTAATGGTGACTTTATTCAACTGACGATAATCGATGCACATCCGCATCCCACCGTCCTTCTTCTTCACCAGCAAAACGGGGGCTCCCCACGGTGAGACACTAGGTCTAACAAAAGCTTGGCCAAAAGCTCTTCCAATTGTTCCTTCAGTTCTTCCCAATTCAAGCGGTACCATCCGATACGGAGAAACGGATATAGGAGCCATTCCCGGTACCAGGTCAATAGAAAATTCCACTTCCCTCTCCGAAGGAAGAGAAGTGACATCTTCGGGGGAAACTTCTGAAATCTCACCGGTTACCGAAAATACACAATTTCACACATTGCATGGATACAAAGGAGTACGTTGTTCCACAATCGAATAAGACAAAACAAAGAAAGAATTTCTATTAACAAAACACGTACCATCAATCCTAGAGTCATCGCCCTTTGCTTTCTTCGCATCCATTGTGTAAACTCGCCCGGTATTCCTCCTCTGAGGACAGTCTTTCTTCAGATGACCCATCTCCTGACATTGGTAACACTTCACATTGTCTATGCCACACCTTCCATAATGCATCTTTCCACAAGTGCGACACACCGGAAAAGCACTCGCCCTTATATCTTGCACCTGCTTCCCTTGCGTCTGATTCCCATCTTGGGGACAATCCCTCGCCATATGTCCCACCTTCTGACATTGATAACACTTCACCCTTTTGAAGCGACATTCACCAAAATGCATTTTACCACACGTACGACACATAGGAGGTGCACTATTCCGAGAATCCCGAACGTGTTTCCTTTTGAAAGCTTGTTGCCTAGGCTTAGATTGTTGGCTTGACCTCCCGCAATCATTCTCAACCATGTAACCCTGCCTCAGCTGTTGGAATTCAAACTCTCTTCGGATCCTCAAAGAACTAGGAAGGTACTTTTCCATAAAAATAGCCCTGAACTGCTCCCACACTTTAGGTACACCTTGCATAGTCATAAAAACTGAAGCAACATCCCACCATATCCTAGCAGGACCTCTCAGTGAGTGAGAAGCAAACACTACCTTGTTCTCCTCACTACAGCCAATCATCAGAAAGATTCTCTCCATGTCAGTAATCCAGTCATGAGCTTTCACAGGATCCAATCCGCCATGAAATTCTGGAGGATTCATGCGGAGGAAATCCCGAAAACTTCCACCTACAAAATTTGGAACAACCACCTGAGGATGAAGGCCTCCATTCATTCGTTGCACCATCTGTTGCATGAACTGGTTCTGCTGCTGCTGCATCTGTTGTACAAACTGATACAAAAGAGCATTCTCATCGCCGCTCGGCGGATTCGTCCCAGATGGAGGATAAGTGGGTCTACCACGATTGCTTCTGCGTCTGCCAACCATGTTCCTAAACGTCATATAGATAGGATTAAGTTGATCAGACTCAATACCATACATATAACACTTAAGACCAATAGCGACACAACGCATATGAAACGGAAAGAAACTACTTATACTATTTCATGGCTAGGTCGAGGATACAACCTGCTCTGATACCAACTGTAACACCCACATATAAAATCCATACATCAAAGCATAAATTATATATATGAATCCAAGTATTTGGTATTGAAATACAATAAGTTCCTAGTTAACACATTATACACATAAATGCCTCTAATACAACACAAAAGCTAAGGCATTACATATACAAGATGTTCCAACAACGATAAAAACTAAGAACTAGATCAATGCAATGATCTCAAAATAAAACGTCATAGCGGAAGCCATGCCATCCCAAAACTACGAACCGGAAGGAAAAGTCAAACCACTTTATCCTTACCCGTCGCCGAACCTGCAGAACCTGTGATGTAAACAACAACAGTGGGGTGAGATACATCAAATCTCAGTGAGTTCCCTATCTTATGGATTCTCTCGGATTATTTATGGTTCTAACAATCCTAACTCAAGTCCGGGGAAGGGAAGTGACTTTCGAGCACACACACACTATATGGAAACATGTTATGAGTTCATCCACCCACAATATCACTAATCGGTAACCATGCCAAGGTATCCCCTATTCCCCTCCTCTTCTACGTCTAGAAGTCGACCCGGGTCATGGATCCTTGCAACCTACTTGACATACGAATGGATTCGGGTTCTACGGGCTTTTTACCGTTATGAACCGTCACTTTACACGGGCCATTTACCGTCAGAAGCATTCACCCAACGGGCGCCATTCGTACAACACGGGGAATCAAACCTGCCAAGTAGTTGTGCATCCATTTCAGAGGAGTCCGAGACTCATGAAACTACACTCAATATAAAATAATCCGGTTACGATTACGTGATCATACACAACACCACGATTGTATTCGACAATCACAAGGCTATAATGCCTCTCGGCCTCACATGCCGGTTCAAATCCACAAAGGTTAACCACATGTTCCATACTAGTGTTTCCAACTTCTAAATTCTCCTATAGTTCATAAGGGTTTTCCTCACTCTTACTATTTCATATTTTGACATGCATACATATTCAAACATGCTTAACAACAAGAGAAAAATAGGTAAACATAAGTCAATTGCGTAATAGAATCACATAACAACATATCATAAATCAATACTTTCATTCATTTGCCTCTAAATAATTTGTCCTACATTATACTCCTAATTTCCACTTTTTATTGGGTAGAGGGTCGTCATGGCTTTCTAACGGTACCAAGAACGCCCCGATCCGAGTTACGGATCAAAAGTTACGAAGGAAACAAAACTGCACAAACTGACATGTTCGCTAGGCGAACCTCCCAGCGAGCGTTCGCTTCCGCCTTCGCTAGGCGAAGCCTCTGGCGAATGAACAAACAGAACAAAACAGACATAAAGTTCGCTTCGCGAACAAGCTGGCGAACCTTCGCCTCGCCCTTCGCTTCGCGAGCAAGCTGGCGAGTAATTAAACAGAATACTCCCAGACCCAAAACACCATAAGTTCGCTAGGCGAACAACTGGCGAACCTTCGCCTTCACCTTCGCTAGGCGAATGTGCCAGCGAACACCTAGTCAGTAAGTTCCCATATTCAAAACACACTAAGTTCGCTAGGCGAACATGCCCGCGAACCTTCGCTAGGCGAACGTTCGGGTTCGCTAGGCGAACCCTCGATTGCTGTTCGCTGGGCTTCGCCCCAGGTTCGCTAGGCGAACCCTGCGAACCAGAACCTCTCCCAGCTGCTGTTCTTCACTTCCAAGTCATAATTTCTCCATCAAAACATAACCCAATAATACCCACATGATCTAAACTCAGTATAGACATGATAACAAGCATTCAACAACATTTATAACAAGATTCAACCATAAAGTTCCAATTTTTCATAATCTAACCTAAACTCAAATTTCCTAGAACTCTCTAATAATGGGTACTAACTAGAACCCACCTTCAAATAGAACAAGATGAAGATGATTGAGAAGTTTGGGTGAAGATTTGAGGAGTGGATGATGATGTTGATGATGATCTTGAACTTTCTCTTCAATTTCCTCTTTTCTCTCCTTTCCTTTCCTTTCTTCTTCCTTTCTTTCTATCTTTTTCTTTTGTTTGGAAAATGGGAGGAAAGGAATAAGTAGTAAACTAGTATTAGTAAATAATACTACTAAATGTCCAAAAAGTCTCTTTAGTCCAAATTAGTAAAATATCTCAGAGTCAGATAATATTAATTGGATTTATTCTAAGTTCCACAGTTACTATAATTATTTTAGCCAATAATTTCTCAAAGTACACTGGACTAAGTTAATCACAACATAATATTATCCGGAGTAATAAAATACGGGGTATTACACACGGGCTTCTTAAAAGCACCGGCCTCCTCTTGGGCATCGTACAAGGACCCACAGGCTTCCTAAAAGTACCCCCCGCCTCCTCTTGGGCTTAGTACAAGGACCCTACGGCTTCTTAGAAGTATTCACAGCCTCCTCTTAGGCTTCGTATAATGATCTCTTCCTCCGGGAATGATAGCCTTCTCTTGGGCTTAGTACAAGGACCGATCGGCTTCTTAAAAGTTTCCAGCCTCCTCTTGGGCATCGTACAAATTGTCCCGACGACCTCCTAGAGGTATAGGAATAGAACTTAGTCATTTGCATAGAACAATCCTTTCAAAGAGTCTACTACTATTTCTCAAAGCATAATACAAAAGATAAAACCCTAGATTTCGACAGTCTAATTTCCTTGAGTCTCAAAGACATTCTCAAGTGACCCCTTCGTTAAATAGGAAGGAAACTCGTAGACTCGGACAGTCTCAATACCCTTTGGATTTCCCGTTTCCTCAAAGAAAAGGAAATATCCCCGAATCCTCGAATCAAATCCTCGAGTACAGTGTTACTCATATAAGAACTGATTTTCTCTGTAAAAATTAGTATACTGGACCTGTCACTCAACTGAAACAGTAACCATAGCCTCCTCTTGGGCTTTGTACAATGATTCTCCCCAGCGGAGTCAAACAACGTTCAGCCTCTCTCTCGGGCTTTGTACGAGACACATAAGAGACTCCCTCGTTGAGTCAATTACCCATTTCGTCTCCATCTTGGGCTTTATACGAGATACAAAAAGGTTCTTATTGAGCCAAACAGATTTTAGCCTCCATCTCGGGCTTCGTACGAGATACAAAAAACTCTCCCGTTGAGTCAAATGGCCTCCATCTCGGGATTTATACGAGATACCAAAAAACTCCATCGTCGAGTCAAAACCTTTTAGCCTCTCTCTCGGGCTTTGTACGAGACACATATTAGCCTCCTCTTAGGCTTTGTATAAGAAAAGCACTGGTTGATCTAATCAACCTTTTAGCATCAAAACTGTGCCTCGTTCACAGTACACAAACATCAACAACTCCTTCCCCTTCATCTAATTGCTGTAAGCGGCAAGCCTCTGGATCATCTACATCCATGCAACTGTCCCTCTTTTAGCATGAGAAATTCCTAAGGAAAGATAGCATTGCTCTACACTGAGTTAAAGTCTTCTCCTTCAGGTTAAAATCCCCTATAAAGGAAATTATGGCATTGCCGGATTCACATATCCCGGTTAAAGTAATTCTCCTTTATAACCAGTCACCCAACAGTTGTGACAGACAAACCCTTCTTTAGAGATGACAAATTCTCTCTAAAGTCGAGGTCCTTCAGCTTCACGTCTTGGGCTTTGAACAAGACACAAATAGACTTTTCAGCTTCACATCTCGGGCTTTGAACAAGATACAAATCACCTTTCGCTTCACGTCTTGGGCTTTGAACAAGACACCAAAAACCAATTTCTACGAATGCTCTGATTTCCCTATTTTGGATAAACAGGAATACGTAGGCATAAGATTGAAAGAAAAATCTTAGCGAGTACACTAAACAAAAACCCAAATCCCATATCTCCATCAATCAAAAGCAGTAATTTAAACACATCAGTCCTAACATCCTAATCCTTATTCCCCGCCAGAAATCCTCTGTCTAGATAAAAAAGAAGAAGAAAACCGTATTGGCGAAAATACAAATAACCAGTACAAGGGCCCCCCCATATTGATAGCATTCGTAACCTAACAGCCCGTTGTTTAAACTCAGTATGCAAAGCAGGGTTAATTGGAGACATCTATTTCCCTTCCTTCATCAGCTCACAATAGGATAAAAAATGAATCGACCTGTAGTTTAAGCTCAAACTGCAGAGAGCGACCAACGCTTAAGAACCGCGTCCAAAATCGCTCGCTACAGATGAATCTCCCGAGGACTTGGAATGAGTCTCCCGAGGTCATGGGATGAAGAACTCGGGGATCTGATGAAGGTCCCGGGGAAGTTAGATGAATACCCTGGGGTGATGGTAGAGGGCCTCGAGGGCGCCAGGTGGAGGTCTCGAAGACCTTACCCGACGTGCTCGAGGCATGTCCCCGTGAAGTTGGGCTTTCTCCGCCTCCTCGTCTGCCTTGCTCGCCCTTTCACTTGATCTACGGTGGAATGGTGGATTTGATCTGGAATGTCGAATTCACCGTTTCCTCTACTTTTCAGGTAAAAATGGCCGCCGGGAGAATTGAGGGGATCCTTGAAACTAATCTCGAACTCCCGAGGACTGGGCTGGGGATGAGCCTCTGGGTTTCCCCTCGCAATTTGCTACGAATGACTTCGATGCTTTCGCCACTGTCGAGGACCTTTATGAAGGTTTCGCGCGGAGTTGGCGGGCGTACAGGCCTTTGAAGCATCATTGAATATAATTGACGTTCAGAAGCACAAGGTTCCCCATGTATGAGTTTACCTTCCTGGAAGACGGCCCGCGTCTGTCATTCAACGATTTTCAGCTGGGGGTGTTTTCTTGGTTGCGACTGGCACCATCACAACTTCACCCAAATGAGACCGCCTTCGTGCGGGCCTACGAGCTCGTGTGTAAATACCTTAAGGTCGAGACCACATCCCCCCTCTTCTTCTGTATCTTCCACCTACAAAGACAGACGGTCGATGGTCATCATAGATGGGTGTCCCTTAAGCAGCCAAGGAGGCTGTTTCAGGCATATTTGGACTCTGTCCAGAACTTCAAAACCCGGTGGTTCGTTGTCAAGCCCTTCACCCATGCGGCCACCGACAGACTGTACAACCGTATGACAATAGAGATGGAAGATGGTCAGCAGAAGAAGGTCCTTGAATCAAAGTGTCCCCTGGAGTGGACGGAGGAGCACTTCGAAAAGGGGACAATCATTTATATCGTCAGTTCTGGTGCATTAAGCGAGGAAGACCAGCGGGCCTACCAGGAATTAGTCGATTTCGTCAGTGGTTTCACTCGCGTGAAGTTGGTGACTCCGGATGGAAACTTCAAATACAACGACCGCGGAGGGATCCTTACGGAGGCACGGCTGATAAACACAAAGGCCCTCCTCAAGTGCGAGACCGAAGAGGAGGCTCTTCGGTTCTTAGGTAGCGGGCATACCCTTGACTCGGGGTCCTTCATTGTTTCTGCCGTTAGTTTACTGATATTCGCTTTCTTTTTGCAGGTACGATGTCGAGCTTGGAGGAACGTGTGAAGAAGCTGGCCTCTACCCGAGGCCTGAAGAATAGTGGAAATGGGCGAGTCGAACAGGTTCGGCAGCAAGTGCAAGGTCCCAATTTGACACCCGAGGACTCATCTAGCTTCCCACAGTGCAGCCAGTCTCCCACTTCGCAGGGATCCCCGAAAAGGCAACGGACCCTTGAACCCGTACATGTCGACCTCACCGGGAGCCCGCCTGACGGAAAGTTCGTGTTTCTGCCCAGCTTTATGCAATCCAACTTCTTCTCCGAGGCCAATTCCCCGACAGTTAGTGCTGCTGAGTCTAAGGACATCCTAGGTGTTGATCAAACGTCCAGGAGGAAAGCCTTGTCGGATGACATGGCCGCAGTGATGCGGGTTTGTGCCACGATTTTCATTTTGAATGATGAGACCTGCCCTTCTGCTGAACTGACCAAACTGCATAACAACTTTGCGTCAGTAGAGGAAAACATGAAGAAGCTGGCCGAGGACCTCTTCGAGTGTAAGAAACAGAACAAGGCTCAGGTCGAGCTCTACCGGGAGACGGAGAAGAAGCTGAAGACTGCCGATGAGGAGGGGAAGACTCTCTTGGCCAGAATCTTCGAGCTAGAGGCGGCTGCCCAACTTGCTGAAGAGGAAATTGAGGAAGACAAGTTGCTGACCTCTTGGGCCGCATTGATCGCGAAGCTTAGGCAGACCGAGAAGGATGTCCTTCAGGCTGTCGAGGTGGGTTTTGCCAATGCCGTGAAGCAGCTTCGGATCGTGAACTCCGACGTTCATCTCATTACTGAGGGGACTGACCTTTACCATGAGGTGGCCGAAGGTCAGATTGTCCCCCTGGCGTCCGAGGAGGATGATGACGACGAGACTATGGAGGATGGGCAGCCTAAGGGGAACACAGCTGCTTAGTTTTTCTTTTGGTTAGTTTGTCCGACTTGCGTGCCAGTTTCTTTTGTCTAGTTCAGCCTGCGTGCCGTGATTTTGAATCACTTTTTGCCCGGCCTGCGTGCCAGGGGCTTCTGACATTTCTGTATGTACTTTGAACAATGGGCTTCTTCCCGACTTAATGCTTCGTCTTTTATTTATGCGTGTGTATGATATTTGTATGTTTGATGATATACCTGTTTCATTTTTATCTAATTAATTGGGGGTTTCGCTCAATTTTGTTGATTCTCGACAGTGTAGGGAACTAGTCGAGTGGTCGGAGCTGTATTTCGACCTTCGACGAGGCTAAGAGCTCGATCGAGGTCTTAGATTCGTGGCACGGGCTTCCCATCGCGAGCTGGGTGCCCTGCCAAACTGGTATGACAACGGTGGAGCTCGGTTGAGGTGTCCCCGTCAGATCAAGGGTCCTCGTGCACACACAACGCGGGCCTTTGTCTTCTTATCTTGAGGGGGTCGCGCTTGTACCTTAGTGCGCCCCCGTAATCGTGACGAGGATGGGTCGCGGGCAGTGTTTAACTGTAATACTGTTTGAGCTTCTCAGCATTCCATGGTCGAGCAAGTTCCTCCCCGTTTTCGTGTGGACGCGGTAGGGGCCCTCCCAGTTCGCGGCGAGCTTGCCTTCTCGCGAATCTTTCTGGTTCCATCGTAGGACGAGGGTGCCTACCTGAAAATCATGTTTAATAACTTTGTTGTTATAATGTAAAGTTATCTTCTGTTTGAGAGAGGTTTCGCGGAGGGACGTGTCCGACCTTATCTCTTCGACGAAGTCGAGCTTCTCCTGGAGGGCCTCATTGTTCGTCTCCTCGTCGAGGGGAGACTCCGTTCTTCTCGAGGGTTCCCTTATCTCCACAGGGATCACTGCCTCAGTCACGTAGGTCAATCGGAAGGGGGTCTCCCCGGTAGTGGAATGCGGGGTTGTTCTGTAGGTCCAGAGGACGCTGTGTAGTTCCTCGACCCACCTTTTCTTGGCGTCGCCCAGTCTCCTTTTCAGACCTTGCAGGATCACTCTGTTCGTGGCCTCAGCCTGACCGTTTGTTTGAGGGCATATCTAATGAGAATATTACTTTTATGTGAGAATGGTAGGAATAATTACTAGCCTTTAGATTTAAAAATAAATGGTTGAGATAAAAATATTTATTTAATGAACATATGTATCTTTTTCGTCATTTATGTAAACCATTTAATGAATATTTTTATCTCAACCATTTACTTTTAAATCTAAGGGCTAATAACTATTCCTATCATTCTTACATAAAAGTAATATTCTCATTAGATATGCCCTTATATATATATATATATATATATATTGTTGGGTTTAAACTCCCTTCTTATGTGGAAAAAGAGACAAATATGATTAGCGCATTTGTCTCACTTATTTAAGTGGAGAAGATCAATTTAGAGTTGAAAGAGATAGAGGAAAAATAAGGATTCAAAAGAGAAAAAAAGGAGAGAAACTCATTCTCATTTTTCTGCAACCAATCTCACTAAATCAACGATCCCCGATTTGTTAACCGTTGGATCGAGCTCAAATTTGGAGGACGAGTTCATAACACATATATCTAACGTTTGACCGTTCAGAATTTCAAAACTACGTCTGAGGTGAAAGTTATTTTCTTCGCACTAAGCTGGAGATTTGGGAAAAGTTTTCAGCTTTTGATTCTTATTTGTAAGCTAGTTTGTTTTGTGATTTGCGGTTGTTAGCACAAGTTTGTGAATCACTTTAAGACTCTCTTGGACTCTTAATTAATTATAGTAGAATTATTTCTTTGGTATGGACAAATCGTGGTTTTTACTTTCATATTGAGGGGTTTTCCACGTTAAAAATATCAGTGTTCTTTTGTGCCTTTATTTGTTCGATTTGCCATCTTATATTTTTTGTTGAATCTCAAGGTTCCTACAAGTTTGGGGAGTTTTATATCTGCTGCGTATTGATCTGTCATTGTGTCTTAATTTCCCATCACAGTGGCACCAGAGCTCTTGGTTAAGAGCTATTTTACTTGTTTGAATGATGAAGTCATATACAAAGATGAAGATGATATTGTTGAATGGATATAATTATCATTGTTGATATTTGTAAATATATATAGTGTTAAGAATATTTGTATATAGAATAGTCCCACATCGACTATATCATGTAATTAGTTGTAATCTATCTATATATAATAATGTCTCCGTAGTGCTTTTCAAAAACACACGGTTTATTCATATGTCTCTTAGTCTCTTGTATTTTAACATGGTATCTAGAGCCTGCTAAGAGGCAATTCTTTTTTCTCCGTGGTTTACCCGGTTGACCCACTGTCTTCCGGTGAGAAATTTTTTTGACAAACCTTGTTGTCACTCCAGTTTGCCTCTCACTTTTCAAAATTCTCCGGTAACCACCCTGCCGCCGTTACTATTCTGACGACGTTTCAGAAAGCCGACCCCACCGCCGTCGCTACTATTCCCGGTGACCTTCCGGCAAACTTCCGATCGCGTGATATTTTCTCTCTTCAAATACTCATGGCTACTCCTCAGAACTTTACGCCAAACTATGATGATTTTCTCAGGTGGTATCAGAATTATCAGAACTCAGATTCTACTGCTACGGTAGCACACACTGGTAATTCATCTGTTTGCCTCTCTCAATCATCTCTTCGACCTTGGGTCCTTGATTCTGGTGCGTCTGATCATGTTACTGGTAATAAAAATCTTTTTTCTTCCTTCTCTACCTCTGGTTTGTTACCTACTATAACTTCTGCCAATGGTTCTCAAACCCGATCCGAAGGGATTGGTACTATTCAAATTCTACCTTCTCTCTCTATTACTTCTGTCCTCTATGTACCTAATTGTCCTTTTAATTTACTTTCAGTCAGTCGTTTAACTCGTTCTCTTGATTGTAGTGTCACATTCACTAACAATAATGTTACCGTACAGGATCGGAGTTCGGGTCGAACGATTGGCGTCGGATATGAGTCTCAAGGCCTTTATTACCTCTCATTGTCATCTCAGACATGCTCAGCCAAAGATTCTCCACTCACTATCCATGCTCAGTTAGGTCATCCCAGTCTTTCCAAATTACATCAGTTGGTGCCAAATTTATCGAAGGTATCTAATTTACATTGTGAGTCGTGTCAGTTAGGGAAACACACTCGTAGTCAATTTCCCAATCGAGTCAACAAACGAGCTTTGTCCCCTTTTGCTTTAGTTCACACTGATGTTTGGGGTCCCTCGCGTACTGTCTCTACTCTTGAGTCTAGGTATTTTGTCACCTTTATTGATGATTTTTCACGTTGCACGTGGTTGTTTTTAATGAAGAATAGATCTGAATTATTTTCTATTTTTGAACAATTTTATCGAGAAATAAGAACTCAATTCGGTGTGTCTATCCGTACCTTAAGAAGTGACAATGCCCGTGAATATTTATCCCAAAAATTTCAAAAATTTATGTCACCCAATGGTATTCTCCATCAAACATCTTGCCCTCACACACCCCAACAAAACGGTGTAGCCGAACGCAAAAATCGGCATCTCGTAGAAACCACTCGGACCCTACTTCTCCATGGTAATGTTCCACTTCGGTTTTGGGGGGATGCTGTGCTAACAACATGTTACCTTATAAATCGCATGCCCTCATCTGTCCTTAACAATAAAATCCCTCATTCAATCCTATTTCCCAATTCCCCACTTCACCCAATTCCTCCGCGAGTCTTTGGTTCCACATGTTTTGTACACAAGCTTTCCCCTGGTCTTGATAAACTGTCAGCTCGATCACTAAAGTGTGTCTTTCTTGGTTATCATCGATCCCAAAAAGGTTATCGTTGTTATTCACATACTCTACAACGATACCTCATATCAGCCGACGTTACCTTCTTCGAGTCTATTCCATATTTCGAGTCCAGTCAAGCAACTCCAGAACCCCTTCAGGAAAGTATTCTCACACCTCTTCTGGAAGTCCCATCTGTCATTATCCCCCATCATTCTAGGGAACCTGACCCACTAGATACCCCTACGGTTGACCCCTGCACTCCTCGCCCACTTCAAACATATCAGCGTCGTCACCCAACGTCTGTCGTACCTGTCCCTGAAGTCGTACCTGTCCCTGAAGTCGTACCTATCCCTGAGGTCACTACAGACTCTCCTCCGACGCTCTCGCCATCACCGGATCCGATTCTGCAACCTGAGTCTGATCTTCCGATTGCCCTTCGAAAAGGTATACGTCAAACACGAAATCCTTCTCCACATTATATTGATTTATGTTATCATCGTCTTTCCCCTTTGCAGTATACTTGTTTGTCTTCTTTGTCTTCTGTTTCCATTCCTAAAACTCCAGGTGAAGCATTATCTCACCCTGAGTGGAGGCAAGCAATGATTGATGAAATGTGTGCTCTTCAAAGCAGTGGTACCTGGGAACTGGTTCCTCTACCCCATGGAAAATCTTTAGTAGGCTGTCGTTGGATTTATATAGTGAAGGTTGGTCCAGATGGTAAGATTGATCGATTTAAAGCTCGCTTGGTTGCTAAAGGATACACTCAGATTTTTGGGTTGGATTATAGTGATACCTTTTCGCCTGTAGCCAAGATGGCATCTGTTAGACTTCTTCTAGCCATTGCAGCCATTCGACATTGGTCTCTTCATTAACTTGACATCAAAAATGCATTCTTACATGGTGATCTTGAAGAGGAAGTATATATGGAGCAACCACCTGGGTTTGTTGCTCAGGGGGAGTCATTCGAATATGGTTTGTAGGCTACACAGGTCTCTTTATGGTCTTAAGCAATCTCCGAGAGCTTAGTTTGGCAGACTCAGCACTGTAGTACAACAGTTTGGTATGATCCGTAGTGAAACTGACCATTCTGTTTTTTATCATCACTCACCCTAAGGGTGTATTTATCTTATTGTGTATGTAGATGACATTGTCATAACTGGTAGTGATCAGCAGAGAATACTTCAGTTGAAACAACATCTCTCAAAACAATTTCAGACAAAAGATCTTGGTAAACTCCGCTATTTCTTGGGTATTGAAGTAGCCCAATCTAAAGATGGTTTGGTGATTTCTCAGCGGAAATATGCTATGGATATTTTGGAAGAAACAAGTTTGTTAAATGCTAAACCAGCCGATACTCCTATGGATCCAAGTGTTAAACTTCTACCCAATCAGGGGGAGCCTTTATCTGACTCAGGAAGGTATAGGAGATTGGTCGGAAAGTTGAATTATCTCATAGTCACTCGTCCAGACATTTCTTTTGCAGTAAGTGTGGTAAGTCAATTCTTAAATTCCCCTTGTCAAGAACACATGGATGCTGTTATCCGGATTCTGAGATACATCAAATGTGCTCCAGGAAAAGGTCTTGTGTATGAAGATAAAGGACATACCCAGATAGTTGGATACTCCGATGCTGATTGGGCAGGGTCACCCATTGATAGACGATCCACCTCTGGGTATTGTGTACTTGTTGGAGGAAACCTTATATCCTGGAAAAGTAAGAAACAAAATGTAGTTGCAAGATCAAGCGCCGAGGCAGAGTATAGGGCTATGGCAATGGCAACATGTGAACTTATTTGGTTAAAACAGTTGCTCAAGGAACTTCAAATTGAAAAAGCAAGACCAATGACACTTATTTGTGATAATCAAGATGCATTGCACATTGCTTCAAATCCAGTCTTCCATGAGAGGACCAAATATATTGAGATAGATTGTCACTTTGTCAGAGAGAAGATCGAGTCAGGCGACATCGTCACAAGCTTTGTCAACTCTAATGATCAATTGGCAGATGTGTTTACAAAATCCCTACGAAGCCCCAGAACTAACTATATATGTAACAAGCTTGGTGCATTTGACTTATATGCTCAAGCTTGAGGGGGAGTATTGATATTTGTAAATATATATAGTGTTAAGAATATTTGTATATAGAATAGTCCCACATCGACTATATCATGTAATTAGTTGTAATCTATCTATATATAATAATGTCTCCGTAGTGCTTTTCAAAAACACATGGTTTATTCATATGTCTCTTAGTCTCTTGTATTTTAACAATCATTTATGGAAGGGCAAGATGAAAGACTTACTATTTATGAAGAAATTGAATTTACCAGTTTTTAGTTCCGCAAAGCCGGATTTCGTGTTTGATGAAGAATGGGAGTTTGAACATCAACAGCTATGTGGTTTTATTCCACAATATGTAGAGGATAATGTTTATAATCATATTGCTAATAAGGTACATGCCAAAAATTTTGTGGGAGAAGATATAATCCTTGTATGCCTCTAAATAAGGGAATAATAAATTGTTCTTGTTTAATAGCTTCATAAGTTTTAAGTATAAGGAGGGACTTCTATTTCAGATCACTTGAGTGAATTTCAAGGCCTCCTTGATCAGATGTCAGGAATGAGTATTAAATTTGATGATTAACTTTTGGGATGATTTCTATTGCTATCTTTACCAGAGTCTTGGGAGACATTTCGGGTTTCTATCACAATTTCTGCTCCTAGAGGTGTTGTTTCTTTGGAAACGGCTAAGGGTAGTATTCTTAAGGAGAAAATAAGAAGGAAGGTACATGGTTCTTCATCTCAACCCGAGGTACTAGTCACTGAAAATAGGGGGAAAAGTCATAAAAAGGAACCGAAGGGTGGTAGAGAGAATAGCAGAAGCAAGTCCAAGCCGCGATACAAGAATCTGTAGTGTCATTATTGTCACAAAACAGGACACGTACAGAAGTATTGCTGTCAGTGGAAAAGAGATAACAAAGGTAAGAAGGGTAAGTCTAAACAAAGAGACCATGAAGATCATGATGATGACCATGTTACTACTGCTACTAGTGATGATCTTGTTATTCTCCGTGATCATGAGTCTATTAATGTTGTATCAGATGAGAGCATGTGGATAATTGACAGTGGTGCTACATTGCATGTTACACCAAGGAAAGATTTCTTCACATCTTATACTTCTGGTGATTTTAGAGTGTTAAATATGGGTAATGATGGAGGTAATTATTGTTGGTGATGTTTGCTTTCAAACTAACATGGGAATGCAATTGTTGCTTAGAGGTATCAAACATGCTCCAGATGTCCGCTTTAATTTGATCTCTGTGCATATGCTAGATGATTGTGGTTATGATAATCACTTTGGTTCTGGAAAATGGAAACTCAACAAAGGTAACTTGGTTGTGGCTAGAAGGGAAAAGCTTTCTAAATTGAATTAGACAAAAGCTTTAGTTGGTAGGGACAGTGTGAATGCTATCAACACGGAAGCATCTTTGTGGCACCAAAGACTTAGTCATATTAGTGAAAAGGGGCTGAATATTTTGGCCAAAAAGGATTTCTTCCTGGATTAAAGAATGTATATTTGGATAAGTGTTCTCATTGCATGGCTGGTAAATAGACTAGAGTATCTTTCAAGAGACATTCTCCCTCAAGGAAGTCAAAGTTGCTTCAATTGGTACATTCTGATGTTTCTGGTCCATTAAAGGTAAAATACTTTAGTGGTGCACTTTATTTTGTTACCTTTATTGATGTTTGCTCCAAGAAACTACGAGTTTATGCCTTGAAGACGAAACACCAAGTTTTGGAAAATTTCAAAGAATTCCATGCTTTGGTTAAGAGACAGGCGGGTAAGAGGCTGAAATGTGTTCGTTCATACAGTGGTGGAGAGTATTGTGGATCATTTGATTCCTATTGCAAGCAACATGGTATTGCATATGAAAAAACTCCCCCTAAAACTACTCAATTGAATGGTTTATCATAGAGGATGAATCGAGATAGTAAGGTGTATGCTCTCTGAAGCTAAGTTGCCTAATCATTATTGGGGCGAGGCACTTTACACGGTAGTGCATGTTCTTAATCTCACTCAGATTATTGCTTTGAACAGTTAAGTTCCAGACAACATTTGGTTTGGAAAGAATGTCAAGTATGATCATTTGATAGTCTTTAGTTGTAAGGCTTTTGTGCATATTCCAAAGGATGAAACATCCAAGTTGGATGCAAAGTCAAAACAATGTATCTTCATCGGCTATGGGCAAGACGAGTTTGGCTACAGGTAGTATGATTCCGTAGGGAAAAAGCTTATTCGAAGCCGTGATGTGGTGTTTATGGAAGACCAAACTATTGAATATATTGATAAGGTAGAGAAGGATACGCTCAAGAAAGATATCAGTTTGTCTAATGTTGATCCAGTTCGGTTACCTAGTCATAATCTGGATGCTATTGGTGGTGATGATCACAATGGTGAGCCATATGATTATGTTAATGATCAATAACTTGGAGATGAGGTAAATATTCCAACTAACGATGGTGAACGAGAGAGTGATTTGTCACATGATGAGAATCTTGGTAAAACTCCAAAATCATCTCAAGTTCAACCTAGGAGGTCTATCAGGCAGAGACAACCTTCTACAAGGTATAATTCTGATGAGTATGTGACCTTGACTGATGAGGGTGAACCCGAGTGTTTTCAAGAGGCCATGGAAAGTGATGAAAATCAAAAGTAGATGGATGCAATGCATGATGAGATGAAATCATTGCATGATAATCACATTTATGATTTAGTGAAGTTTCCTAAAGGCAAAAGGGCTTTGGAAAACATATGGATTTATAGAGTTAAACATGAGCGCAACTCTAAGTCTCCAAGATATAAAGCCAGATTAATGGTGAAAGGTTTCCGTCAAAGAAAGGGTGTTGAGTTTAATGATATTTTTTCACCTGTTGTAAAGATGTCATTAATTAGAATCATGTTGAGTTTGGCTGCTACTCTTGATTTAGAGGTTGAGCAAATGGATGTGAAAACAACTTTCCTTCATGGTGATTTGGAGAAAGAGATCTACATGAAACGACCTAATGGTTTTCAAGTTAAAGGTAAAGAAGATCATGTGTGTAGATTGAGAAAGAGTTTATATGGGTTGAAGCATGCTCCAAAGAAGTGGTATAAGAAGTTTGAGTCTTTATGTGTGATCAAGGATACCAGAAGACTACTTCAGATCATTACGACTTTGTTAGAAAAATTTCTAACGATGACTTCATTATCCTGTTGTTATATGTTGATGATATGCTTATTTTAGGGAAAAGTATTTCTCACATTAACATGTTAAAGAAGCAATTGGGAGAGTAATTTGCCATGAAAGACAAGGGAGCATCTAAACAGATTCTTGGCATTAGAATCACGCGTGACAAAAAAGAGAAGAAACTTTGGATGTCATAAGAAAATTATATCAAAATAGTGTTGCAAAGATTCAAAATGGAAAGTTCTAAGGCGGTAAGCACTCCTCTTGCTACTCATTTCAAGTTGATTTCTAATCAAAGTCCTTTAAGTGAAGATGAAATGTTTGATCTGAAACGTGTTCCTTATGCGTCTGTTGTGGGTTGTTTGATGTATGCAATGGTGTATACAAGACCAGATATAACACATGGTGTTGGTACAGTCAGTAGATTTTTGTCAAATCCGGGTAGAGAGCATTAAAATGTTGTAAAATGGATTTTAAGGTATCTTCACGGTACTACTTCTACGAGGCTTTGTTTTGGAGGACATAAGTCTACTCTAGTGGGGTACTCCGACTCTGATATGGCTAGAGACATTGATTCTAGAAAGTCCACTTCGGGCTACATGATTAAATTTGCAAGGGGAGTTGTTGCCTGGCAGTCCAGATTGCAAAAGTGTGTAGTTCTATCTACTACAAAGGCTGAGTTCATTGCAATTACAGAAGCATGCAAAAATTTACTATGGTTGAAGAATTTTTTTGTAGGAGTTTGGTTTTGTTCAAGACAAATACGTGTTATTTGTTGATAGTTAAAGCGTTAATCATCTTGGTAAGAATCCAATTTTTTTATAATAGGTCCAAACACATTGATGTGAGATGTCATTGGATACATGATGTTTTGGATGCTAAGTTATTGGAGTTAACAAAAGTTCATACTGATGATAATGGTTTTGATATGATAACTAAAGCATTACCAAGAGGGAAATTTGACGCTTGTTGCGAAATCGGTGGTTTGGCGATTTCCTCCACATAGTTGTGAGGGGGAGATTTGTTGGGTTTGGGCTCCCTTCCTATGTGGAGAAAGAACCAAATATTATTAGCCCATTTGTCTCACTTATTTAAGTGGAGAGGATCAATTTAAGATTGAGAGAGATAGAGGAAAAATAAGGATTCAAAAGAGAGAAAAGAGGAGAGAAACTCATTCCCATTTTTCTACAACCAGTCTCACCAAATCGACGATCCCAGATTCGTTAACTGTTGGATCGAGCTCAAATTTTGAAGGCAGGTTTGTAACACATATATTTAACTTTTGACCATTCATAATTTCAAAACAACGTATGAGGTAAAAGTTATTTGCTTCGCACTAAGCTGCAAGTTTTGGAAAAAATTTCAGCTTTTGGTTATTATTTGTAAGCTAGTTTGCTTTGTGATTTGCGGTTGTTAGCACTAGTTTATGAATCACTTTAAGTCTCTCTTATACCCTTAATTGATTATAGTGAAATTATTTCTTTGGTCTGGACGACTCGTGGTTTTACTCTTATATTGAAGGGTTTTCCACGTTAAAAATATTGGTATTCTTTTGTGCCTTTATTTGTTCGATTTGTCGTCTTATATATGTTGTTGATCCTCAAAGTTCCTATAAGTTTGGGGAGTTTTATATCCACTGCGTATTGGTCTGTTATTGTGTCTTAATTTTTATGTTGATCCTCAAAGTTCTCCTATGAAGTATCATATGAGAATTTCATTTTTATGTGAGAACATTAAAATGAATCTGAACCATTAGATTTTAAAATAAATGGTAGATATTATGTGTCAATTTTTCTCTGTCCTCCATCATTTATGTTAATAATAGAGGAGAGAGAAAAAAATGACACAAAATCTCCACCATTTATTTTAAAATCTAATGGTTCAGATTCATTCTCATGTTCTGACAAAAAAATGACATTCTCATATGATACATTATATATATATATATATATATATATATATATATATATATATATATATATATATATATATATATATATATATATATATATATATATATATATATATATATATATATATATATATACATAAATTTTTAATTAAAGTTTATATTTGATCCTCAAAATTCCTATAAGTTTGGGGTGTTTTATATCCGCTGCGTATTGGTCTGTTATTGTGTCTTAATTTTTATGTTGATCCTCAAAGTTCTCCTATGAAGTATCATATGAGATTTTCATTTTTATGTGAGAACATTAAAATGAATCTGAACCATTAGATTTTAAAATAAATGGTAAAGATTATGTGTCAATTTTTTCTCTGTCCTCCATCATTTATTTTAATAATAGAGGAGAGAGAAAAAAATGACACATAATCTCCACCATTTATTTTAAAATCTAACTAGTGGGATACTCGTGCGGACGCACGGGTTCCGCTGTTGACCTTTGAAATTTGACCAATATATTTTGACAGGAAAAAATTTAAATTCACAATTTTTAAAGGATTGTGTTAATAAAAAAATATAATATCAAATATTGATAAGTCACAAAAGGTTAGACAGAAAAAAAATTCAAATTATAAAGATAAAGATGTTAGGTATATGAAGCCATTAAAAAAAAAGCATAGAAGAAAATAAAATATTTACTATAAATTGTAAAAAGGGTAGTGGACTGCCGAATTGTCACCAGTTAGATTATGAAATTCAAATAATAAATAGAAAATATTTAAATTAAATTAAAAAAAAAACATAAAGTAGTAAAAAATAAAAATATAAGTGAATCAAAGATAAATATTTAAATGAAAGACATATTTAAAATACATAAAAAATTGTATCAAATTTCCAACTTTTAAAAATAATTTCAAAAAAACAATATTAGATATCAATGCGTTCACACCGATTTTGCCCCGGTCGTCACTGCGTTTACATGGTACTCGTGTACTACCCGTGCGTTGACAATAATTTTGGCCTGGCTACCCGTGCATTCACACAGTACTGTGTGTTATCCGTGAGTTCACACGGTACTGATGTGTTACCCGTGCATTTGGTCTGGTTACCCGTGCGTTCACACGGTATTGGTGTATTATCCGTGCATTTGGTCTGGTTACCCGTGCGTTCACACGGTATTGGTGTATTATTCGTGCATTCACACGGTACTGGTGTATTACCCGTGCGTTCACACTTATTTTGGTCTGGTTACCCGTGCGCTCATACGGTACTGGTGTGACCCGTGCGTTCGCACGATACCGGTGTGGTATGCATGCTTGTGTTTTTAAAATATAATTTAAATGTTAATAAGAAAAACAATATTATTTTACCAAAATTATTAATTATTTATGAAAGAAAGTCAAATTTTTAGAATACCCGTGCGCAAGCACAGGTTCTGGTCTGGACCGTGGATATGTCACCATTTAATTCTGTGAATCCAAAGAAATCAGAAAATATAAAAATATTATTGAAAAAAAAAATAGACATCCAGACAATTGTATAAGTTTTTAAAGTTTGTTATCTTTAACAAAAACTATTGAACATGTAACTTGTTATAATGAGAAATCAAACAAAATTGAAAAAATCAAAATATTTTTGAAAAAATAAAAAATAAAAATTGGACTGGAAGATAATTGTATAAGTTATTTAAAACAATTATTTTTAAGAAAAAGTTGTTTTCACACTATTTATAAAAATATTTCAATCAATAGTAAAGTTATTCCGGTATATAAAAATATTTAAATCAATTGTGAAAATAAAAGGGTAAGTTTTTAAAATCAGTTGAATCAATAGTATAAGTTTTTTAAATCAATCAAATGTATAAGTTTTGTACTATTTTAATCAATAGTACAAAATTGTATAAATTTTTCAATTTTTAAAGAAACACATCAATAATATATATTCCAATTATCCATATATTATTTTTAAAATATTTTAGTTTGGTTACCCGTGTTCACACGGTACTGGTGTGTTAGTCAGTGCGTTTACATAGATTTTGGTCTGATTACCTGTGCGTTTGCACGGGTACTGGCGTGGATGGTGGAATTGTCACCAGTTAGGTTATGAAATTCAAATAAAATTGAAAATTATTTAAATTTAATTATAAAAAAAATAAATATAACATAAAGTAGTTAAAAATAAATATATAAGACAATCAAAGATAAATACTTAAATGAAAGATATATTTTAAAATAAAACATAATTATATCAATTTTCTATTTTTTAAAAGAAAGACATTAATAATATATATTTTAATTATTCATATATTTCAATTATTCACACAAGAACCCGTGCATTCAGATGGATTTTGGTATCGTTATCCGTGTTCACTCGATATTGGTGTGTTACCCGTGCGTTCACATAGATTTTGATCTGATAAACCGTGTGTTCACACGGTACATGTGTGTTACCCGTTCGTTCACACGGGTTCTGGTGTGGATCACGGATAAGTCACCCGTTTGTCTGATTACCCATGTGAACACGGTACTGGTGTGTTACCCGTGTGAACACGGGTAATGGCGTGGAGCGCAAAATTGTCACCAGGTTATGAAATTAAAATAAAATAGAACATAATAATCATTAATGTTGAATAATTTGAATTAAAATTGATTTTAGATTTATAATTACTCGAAAACATTTTAATACGTATTTTTATAAAATATTAAACATTAAAATAATTATATAATATTTAAATTAGTACATTGCTTTTTATATTGTGTGATGTGTGTGGAGTGACTTTTAAAAGCGTTACAAAAGGTGTGAGACATTAATGATTAATGATGGCAGTCAATAAATATCAGAATGTATTCTACTTTGAAAGAATAAATACCATATTTAAAATATGTAGCCTACAACTACAACCGGTTATTAACAGTGACACAATGTAACACATTAAAGTTTTTAATGTAATTTTCAAACCAAATAAAATATAATTAACATCATTATTTTTAAATATTTATTCTTATAATTTACTATTATCATCAAATAAAAAAAGTTCACAATGAATAGTGTTTTGATGATTTAAATTCGATTAATTGAAATATTGAAATTTGATAATAAGATCAAATCATTATTTTAATATTTTATTTTTAATAGTAAATAAAAGTTAAATAGAGATGGTATATGGTGTACATGGTTACCTCATTAATAAAGAAAAATGAGTGGTTTTTGAAATGACAAACATTTATTACTATAATATTGTATAATAAATTTTGTTGGTAGCAATAGTTGTGTAGGCTATAAAACACAACAAAATTAATATATATATATATATATATATATATATATATATATATATATATATATATATATATATATATATATATATATATATATATATATATATATATCATGATAAAATAAAATCAAAACATTATAAAAATAGCCTGACAGCTCTATGTGTAATCTCAATCAATAGATTAAATGATCTTTAGTGTATTGTAGCCTATAAATTTGAAAACACCTATAACTATGAATGATTGATGTGATGCTGAGACAATTGAGTATCACCCCTCAATATCTCAAATGTCCCTGGTTTTGCAAACGGCAAGTTTCCTGTAAATATAATGACAAATTAAATCTAAAATTTAATGTAAGAACAAATAATAAAATTCTATACACCAAAATTTTGAATGGAAAAATTAACAAATAAAAAATAATATAAAAATAATCAAATACACTCACATCAACATAAATTTTGTATGGGAAAAATCAACCAAATAACAAAAACAAAATTAATAAAGGAAAGTAAATAAAAGAAATCATAGACAATAACAATGAAAAATTATGAAAAACAATGAAAATCTAAACCATGGAAAAACTATTAAAAACAATGAATAATCTCGTAAGAATTACATATTGTATTGTTCATGAAAAAATAAAATAATAATAATGAAATTTAATTGACATGGAGAGAGATTTTTTTTACCTGACTCGACTTTGATATCTGAAAAGGAATCCTACAAATAAATTGCAAAAGGTAAGGTTACTGTAAATATATTGACAAATTAAATCTATAATTTAAGATAAAAACAAATAATAAAGTTATATACACCAAAACTTTGAATGGAAAAATTAATAAAAAAAACATTATAAAAATAGTCAAATAAACTGACATCAACATAAATTTTGTATGAGAAATCAACCAAATAACAAAAACAAAAACAAAATTAATAAGGGAAAGAAAATATAAGAAATCATGAACAAATTACAATGAAAAAGTATAAAAAACAATGAAAATCTAAATCATGGAAAAACTATGAAAAACAATGAAAAACTAAATCATGGAAAAACTATGAAAAACAAATAACCTCGTAAGAAGAAATCGAAAAATGAATTACAGACTGTTCATGGAAAAAGGAAACAATAATAATGAGGAAATTAAATTGACATGAAGGGAGATTGTTGTTTTACCTGACTCAACTTTGAGATTTGAAAAGGAACCCTACAAATAAATGTCAAAATTGTGTAACAACATAAAGCAATAAGAGCTTGTTAGAGGAAGATAAAATGAAAGAGCTTGTTGAAAGAAACTGTATAATCAAAACAGATCTGAAAGTAGATGGTAGAAAAACACCATTTTTGATTTTTTTTAATATAAAAATTATGAAACTAAGAACTGTATAATCAAAACAGATCTGAAAATTAAAAAGAACATTAAACTAAATGTACTAAAAAATTAACATTAAAGATATAACAATTTTTTAGGATTTGAGCAACATAAAAAGAAATTGAGATGAATGATGAAGGTCTAGCAAACACATTACCATTATCTGTTTGAGCATAAGAACAGAGGAAGAATGAGAAAGAGAGAGAAAAGAGAGAGAGAGAGAAAAAGGAGAGAGGAGAGAATTGAGGAAGAAAAAAATTTGGAGAAAAGAGAGAGAAGAGCGTGATGAAATGAAAATTATTGGAAGGTGTTAAAAAACTAAATTGGTCTTATAAACGTGACAGGTGTATTAAAGGGTAGAAATGTCATTTTGGTAGAAGTGGTCTAGAATGATGACAAGTGTCCCAAAGGGTTCAAAGGTAATTTCCAAGACCTTAGTTTTTCTTATATAGTAAGATGGTTCAGATTCATTCTCATGTTCTCACAAAAAAATGACATTCTCATATGATATGTTATATATATATATATATATATATATATATATATATATATATATATATATATATATAAATTTTTAATATATACTTTAAATTTTTAATTAAAGTTTATATTTAGTAATATTAGCTAAAAGTAATTTTTAAAAATTAATATTTAGTCAATAAATTTAGTTAAAAACAAAATTAGTTATTTAGTTTAAGAATATGTATATGATAAGTCCAAGTGTTTGAGGTTGACATCAATTTTGGTAAAACTAACCTTACAGAAAGATGTTGGACAAGATGTCCTAACATGAAGAACTAACTGAAGATCAAGATGTTGGACAAGATGTTCTTTCTGATGATTTGACATCTTTGTCTGTTACTTTTCAATTTTTTTTAATTATGTTATTTTTATGTTCCGATTATTCTGGGAATATTTGTTTATCCTAGGTGGCATTCCAGATTGAGGAATCAGAGATTCTGATGGTAATTTGAAGATGCCATTTTCTAAGTGTGGATACATTTTTGGAAATTTTGGATTGAAGAAACTATTCTTGAGGAGAATCTGTTGCAGATTCTGTGTAATAGAATTGGTGCGTTTTGAAGCCCAAATCCAGTCTAGCTTATGGTTATAAATAGGATGAATTTAACCTAGTAATGCTGTGGAAAATACACTGTTGCTTAGTGAGTTTTAGGGTTTGTATTTGTGAGCCTCTCTTGTGTCGTGTGGATACTAGAGTTGGACTGTTTACATTGAGTTGTAATTTCTGTTATTGCTGTGATTGATAGGGAATTGAGAAGGGTCTCATACCTAGGAAGAGTCTTAGGTAGAAATTAAGCACGGGTAGATATTAAGTGATAAGTTGTAAATCAGAGGTTGTTTAGCTTAGAATTAATACTATCTAGTGGATTTCATTCCTAGCTTGGTAGCCCTCAGACGTAGGTGTTGTTCTTCACCGAACTGGGTTAACAATTACTGTGTGTTCATTTACTTTCTGCAATTTGTATTGTGATCCTTTTTTTCATTGTGTTTGAAGCAGAGATCAAGTGTCTCGACATCTCTCAGGACATCTGAGATTTTCTACTAGAATTTCAATTGGTATCAAAGCAGGCATCCTGCTCTGCATCTGGGTGAGATTCTGGGAAGTTACTTTCTGGTGCAATGGACAAAGAAGGAGGAATATTGAACAGACCACCCATCCTTGATGGATCCAATTATGAATATTGAAAAGTGCGCATGGTGGCCTTTATTAAGTTCATGGATGGTAAAGCTTGGAAGTCTGTGGTCAAAGGATGGGATCCACCAAATGCTAAAGATAAGGAAGGTAAGATTATTGATATGATAAAGCTTGAGGAAAACTGGGATGATGAAGATGACAAGCTTGCTCAAGGTAATTCCAAAGCATTAAATGCCTTATTCAATGGTATGGATAAAAAATCTTCAGATTGATCAAGAATTGTAGTGTTGCCAAGGATGCCTGGGAGATTTTGAAGACTGCATATGAGGGAACTTCTAGGGTGAAATCATCCAAACTTCAACTTCTTACAATCAAGTTGGAAAACTTGAAGATGAAGGAGGATGAAAGTATTCAAGACTTTCACATGAACATTGTTGATATAACAAATACTTCAAGTGATCTAGGAGAAAAGATTCCAGAAGCTAAGTTGGTTCAGAAAATCCTAAGATCTCTTCTAAAGAAATTTGATATGAAGGTGACTGCTATTGAAGAAGCTCAAGACATAAACACCATGAATGTGGATGAGCTCATGGGATCACTTCATACTTTTGATCTGGTAATTAGTGAGAAATTTGTAGAGAAAAAAAGCATATCTTTGGTGTCTAATCAAGATGAATGGGACCCAAGTTCCAATGAAGAATTATCCAAGGTTGTGGCGCTTCAGGAAAAACAGTATAACCAACTGTTGAAAAAACTGGACGAAAAGTCAAGATCTAATGTTAAGACTCAGTCATCTGACATCAACAGAAGGAAGGATTCAGGAAGAAGAACCAACAATGATAAGAAAGTTAAGGGAATCCAATGTTATGAGTGGAAAGGGTTTGGATACACAAGAGCTGAGTGTCCTACCTTTCTTAAGAAGGAGAAGAAAGGTTTGTCTACATCTTGGTCTAAAAATGACTCTTTAAGCAAAAGAGAAACTGTCAAACATGTTTCTGCACTTACTGGAGTATATGATCCTGATAAAGAATCAGATGGTGAAGAACTCACTTCTGATGAACTGACATCCTCTTACAAGGAGCTGTGCATCAAAAGTGCATAAGTTTGTCAGTTAGGATAGAATCAACAGGATCTTATTACTCAACTTTGTGATGAAAGATTAAAGCACTTGGCTACCATTTCTGATCTAGAGGAAGAAGTTATATTGCTCAAATCTAAACTTGACAATATGACTAAATATATAAGAATACTCAATAGCAGTCTGATGTGCTGGACAAAATTATTCAATCAGGAAGGAATGATGGAATTTTAAGGGACTTGGTTATAATGACCAAGTTGAGAATAAAGGGAAAAGACATGTTGTGAACTCTACTCAACACAAAGGAAAGCAGAATCGCAAGATGTTAAGTATGATGTCTCAACATCGCCAAAGACCTCAGAAGAACTCCTCAAGAAGAAAGAACCAAGACTGAAAATGTCATCACTGTGGTAAGTCTGACCACATAAAGTCTTACTGCTACAAGTTGCATGGTTATCCCAAATCTGCGACTCGGTCCAGAAGGAGAGAGGATGCTGTTAAAACAAAGAAGAAGTGGATTCCTAAGAATGGCTCTGTTGCTCTCATAGCATATACCTCTCTAATAGCCTCTGCTAGAGAAGACTGGTATTTTGATAGAGTTTGTTCTAGACATATGACTGGTGTCAAGAAGTTTTTGGTAGATATTAAACCATATTTTACTAGCTATGTCACCTTTGGAGATGGATCAAAAGGTGAAATAAAGGGTGTTGGTAAGCTGGATTATATTGGGCAGCCTAGTCTGGATAAGGTGCTGCTTGTCAAAGGGCTGACTGCTAATTTTATAAGTATTAGTCAACTGTGTGACCAAGGTCTCAAGGTTAACTTTTCTAAATCTGAGTGTCTGGTAACAAATAATAAAGAGGAAGTTATCATGAAGGGTGTCAAATCTAAGGATAATTGTTACTTGTGGACTCCTCTTGAAACAAAGTGTTCCTCCACCTGCTTGATGTCAAAAGAAGATGAGGTGAAGATGTGGCATCAGAAACTTGACCATTTACACTTGAAGGGAATGAAGGAATTCTTGTCAAAGGAAGCTGTCAGAGGTATTCCTAATTTAAAAATTGATGAAGGAAGAGCCTGTGGCGAATATCAAATTGGAAAGTAGACAAGGACATCACATAAGAAGCTTTAACACCTGACAACTTTAAAAAATTCTGGAGCTACTTCATATGGACTTGATGGGACCTATGCAGGTTGAAAGTCTTGGAGGAAATAAATATGTGTTGGAGCAGTAAAGTGGCAAGCAAAAATATTTATTTTCGGAAGAATTCCCTCAGGGATTTATGTCGTGTCCACAGAGATCGGTTCGAGGGAAAGAATGTCGTTCGATAATCTCTCGCGTTAATGAGTTTGGATTAAAATGGTTTAAACATAGAAACAGAAAAGTAAATATCAACATAAAAAAAATTCATTAATCAGAGAGAAAAGACTTATCAAGCATGTATATATTCCACTCATCACAAACTTAAACATATCGACCAGTTACACTCAACTTACCATACTCCTTAATATCACCCGGTATCGTTCACAGCACATGTCCATCTCTGGCACACTCAACCATGCTACCCTCATCGGCACTCTCGCACCCGACTCAAGACACGGAGGCATTAAGTTTCGACACCCATACGGATTGTTAGCCCTAAATCTATCTTTAGAGTTCAGAAATTAACAGATAATTATCCTTAATCGAAGTTTGTGAAGTTTATCTCTAACACGACCCAAACCCCGCACATTTAAGCAAAAATCAAGAATAATCACCAATAGAGATTTATAAAGCAAATTAAATATAGCGCCATGGGCGACAAATGTACATATGATCAAAGTACAAACATATACAAACCCGACAAAGAAGAAAGACATGAAGAAAATCAGAAATGAACCAAACACTTCACTGATTGTCAGAGCCGGTTAATGAGAAATCCACTCCGGATCATCCACATGTAAGCTTCAATGTTGTTTTCAAGCTATTCTACTGAAAAATGAAGTTTGATGGAGTTGGGATCACAAAATCCCAAAACCATCCTCTAAAAATTGAGTTTTTATGCCTTATATGGTGTTTCTGCCCGTCCAGTTTCGCCCGGCGGAGTTTTAGGGCGCCCGGCGGTGAAAGGCGGCTTATTTTGTAAGTTCCAGTATTGTTCTGGAGCGCCCGACACTGCAATCTACCGCCCGGAGCTGCACCGCCCGGCCCAGCAGAGGCGCAGCTGACAGTAGACAGCAAAAATCCAGCACTGTTTTATTCATAACTTTTGAACTGTAACTCCGTTTTTCGCCCGGTTTGAAGCGCTGGAAAGCTTATTCAATGCTCTATACAATAATGACAAGATATACTTGATTGAATACCTGAAAAAATAAATGTAAATCAATTAAACTCAATGATATTTACACGATAACGGAATATATACACTATAACGTAAAGTAAACGTATCTACAAACAAAGCGGGGTTTATTCGAACGTTTGTAACAAAAAGTATAGATAAGTGCAACAAAACTTATATACAAAAATAGATACAATTTGCACTTATCAAACTCTCCCCAACTTACATAATTGTTTGTCCTCAAACAAAAATCAAACAACTCAAAGAAACAGAGTGAAAACCAAAGAATCACGAATCAACAGGTTTTGAAAATCGGACAAATGAATGGTTCAAATGAAAATGGTACACACAAAGTAAATACTTACCACTAAACTAAGACGATAACATAATCACGAAACAAATGTAAAATACAAAAATCATGCCAAACATCCTAAAACAACACAAGTTCAAACGTGAATCACACCTAGCAAAAATAATCATCGGTAGATGAAAAACACAAAATGAGGTACTTATCACTCACACAAAAATCATGCAAACAATATACTAAATTATTCAACCATCCAAAAATCATATTGAACATACAAAGGCAAGAATCACAAGGACTTTTCAAGGTTGTAGCGTGGTCGGGTAAACAAACAAGAGGCAATTTCTAAAAGTAATTGAAACAAAAACTTGCCTAAACCTAAGGGAGTGATCAACTCACAAAAGTTCAAACACCAAATTCCAATCAACTTCTTCTTTCATCCCAAGTGTTACACAAAACACAATACTTATTTAGCACAATTATTTGAACTCTTTTTGTTTCCTTTTTCAAGGATTTTCTGTTTCTTTCTTTTTCTCTTTTTTCTTTTCTTTTTCATATTTTTCTATTTTTTCTTTTCTTTTTCATCCTCATAGAAAATAACCAAGGAGTAAACAATCATTCTCTCCCCAACTTGAATTCAACCACATCATCATGTGAATACTCCCTACTTTCTAAGGCAAGGCAAAAATTCATACAACACAAAGTTGAGGGTTCAAGAAAAAACAAAATCCATTCAAAAATAAGTGGACTAAATACTCATAGACAAGCATTAAGTTCAAATAAAACATGGATCAAAAAGCTCAAAGAGGTTACGAAAGATCACACGCTCACAAGGTGAATAGCTATTTGGCTAAGGTAGTTGTGCTCAAAATGAAACAAAAATGCCTTGATCCTTTTCATGCTTTCATATAATCAACACAAATAAAAGATTAAGCATAATAAAATCCAGTTAAAACAAGAATGTTGGTACTCCATGTATATATGAACAATAGAAGGCTTCCTCACAAATAGGGTGGGAACTAAAGTGATTCACATACGAACAAGTATACGAAAGAATGAATGGCATGGAAGTTTGTAAAAAGCCTAAGTATCATGAATATGCTAAAGTCTAGAAAGTGATAAACACATACCTTGAACGTGTACCAAACTTAATAATATCATTACCACACATTCGCAAGTTGAAACGATCAAACTTGGAACATCACCTCATGCGACTTCAAATAGTCGGACCAAAATTGGAGTCCAAACAACAAACAAAAACATTAAAAAGACCGGGTGAAAATGGATTAAACAAGTTGTAAAGTGAAGATTTGAGAATTTCACGAAAAATCCTAGTACAACTTGTTTAATGAAAGTTCACACACTACCTAAGCTAAACCACAACAAAAGAAAATAATACAACATGCCTGTTTTATGTCGTAAGCTCAACGCCTTTACTATGCTTAGCTAGCAACTTCTTCCCTTCATGCCATGGTGATGCCTCACCGCGCAAACCAAAAGCAAGTGTCCTAACCAACCACTTGAATAAAAATTAAAACAAAACAAGTATATACATCACGGGTAAAATGTACAAGTATCGAAGTATGCTTATGCACAAGTATAGTAACAAAATTTAAAACAAGATTATACACAATATGGACATTATGTGCAAAACTCAAAAACAAAGAAACTATCGCAATGCGATTCAATATCAAAACCAATCCCCGACAACGGCGCCATTTTGTTGGAGCGGTAAAGCGACAAGCAAAAATAATTATTTTCGGAAGAATTTCCTCCGGGATTTATGTCGTGTCCACAAAGATCAGTTCGAGGGAAAGAATATCGTTCGACAATCTCTCGTGTAATGAGTTTGGATTAAAATGGTTTAAACATAGAAAAAGAAAAGTAAATATCAACATAAAAAGAGTTCATTAATCAGAGAGAAAAGACTTATCAAGCATGTATATATTCCACTCATGACAAACTTAAACCTATCGACCAGTTACACCCAACTTACAATACTCCTCAATATCACCCGGCATCGTTCACATCACATGTCCATCTCTGGCACACTCAACCATGCTACCCTCATCGGCACTCTCGCACCCGACTCAAGACACGAAGGCATTAAGTTTCGACACCCATACAGATTCTTAGCCCTAAATCTATCTCTAGAGTTCAGAAACTAATAGATAATTATCCTTAATCGAAGTTTGTGAAGTTTATCTCTAACACGACCCAAACCCCGCGCGTATAAGCAAAAATCAAGAACAATCACCAATAGAGATTTGTAAAGAAAATTAAATATAACGCCATGGGCGACAAATGTATATATGATCAAAGTACAAACATATACAAACCCAACAAAGAAGAAAGACATGAAGAAAATCAGAAATGAACCAAACACATCACGGATTGTCAGAGCCGGTTGATGAGAAATCCACTCCAGATCATCCACATGCAAGCTTCAATGTTGTTTTCAAGCTATTCTACTGAAAAATGAAGTTTGATGGAGTTGGGATCACAAAACCCCAAAACCATCCTCTAAAAATTGAGTTTTTATGCCTTATATGGTGTTTCTGCCAGTCCAGTTTCGCCTGACGGAGTTCTGGGGCGCCCGACGGTGAAAGGCTGCTTATTTTGTAAGTTCCAGTATTGTTCTGGAGCACCCGGCACTGCAATCTACCGCCCGGCGCTGCACCGCCCGACCCAGCAGAGGCGCAACTGACAGTAGACAACAAAAATCCATCACTGTTTTATTCGTAACTTTTGAACCGTAACTCCGTTTTTCGCCCGGTTTGAAGCGCTGGAAAGCTTATTAAATGCTCTATACAATAATGGCAAGATATCCTTGATTGAATACCTATAAAAATAAATGTAAATCAATTAAACTCAATGATATTTACACGATAACGCAATATATACACTATAACGTAAAGTAAACGTATTTACAAACAACGCGGGGTTTATTCGAACATTTGTAAAAAAAAGTATCGATAAATGCAACAAAATTATATACAAAAATAGCTACAATTTGCACTTATCAATATACTTATGTTGTGGTGGATGACTTCTCAAGATATACCTGAGTGCATTTCATCAAAGAGAAGTCTGAAGTGTTTGAAGTATTCAAAGATCTGTGTCAAAAACTTCAAAGAGAGAAGGATTGTGGCATAGTTAGAATTAAAAGTGACCAGGGGAAGGAATTTGAAAACAACAAGTTTAATGATTTCTATTCCTATGAAAGAATTAGCCATGAGTTTTCTTTACTTATCACTCCTCAACATAATGGTGTGGTTGAGAGAAAGAATATGACAATTCAAGAATGTGCAAGAGTCATGCTCCATGCCAAGAAACTTCCATATCATTTTTTGGCTGAAGCCATGAATATTGCTTGTTATATCCTGAATAGAGTAACCATCAGATATGGTACATCTGCTACTTTATATGAGCTATGGAAAGGAAGGAAGCCAACTGTGAAATACTTTCATGTTTTTGGAAGCAAATGTTACATTTTGGCTGACCGTGAGCAAAGGAGGAAGATGGATCCTAAAAGTGATGAAGGAATATTTTTGGGATACTCTACAAATAGCAGAGCCTATAGAGTATTTAACTCCAGAACTAAGGTTGTGCTAGAATCCATAAATGTTGTGGTTGATGACTCGACTACAGAAGTTGCTGTCACATATGAAATTGGAGAATTATTTCCCATGAGTGATGAAGATGTCACAGAAGATGTTGGAACATTACATGATGCTCCTGAAGATGCTGCAGACTTAAATGTTAATCCCGAACTTGCAAAAACTGAGAAAGTAGACAAGGGACCCTCCACCAGAATTCAAAAAATCATCCTAAGGAGCTTATAATAGAAGATCCAAATGGTGGAAGAATGACCAGATCAAGAGAAGTTGATGCTGGTGCTTGTTTGTCTCAAAGTTGGAACCCAAGAATGTCAAGGAGGCCTTGACTGATGAATTCTGGATCAACGCTATGCAAGAGGAACTGGGGCAGTTCAAAAGGCACGAGGTCTGGGATCTTGTACTAAGACGTGATGGGTCAAATGTTATTGGTACAAGATGGGTGTTTGAAAACAAGTCTGATGAGCAAGGTGTGATCACTAGAAACAAGGCTAGACTTGTTGCTCAAGGGTACACTCAGATTGAAGGAGTGGACTTTGATGAAACTTTTGCTCCTGTTGCTAGATTGGAGTCTGTTAGATTATTACTTGGAGTGGCTTGTCTGTTGAAATTCAAGTTATTTCAAATGGATGTTAAGAGTGCCTTTCTGAATGGATACTTGAATGAAGAAGTATATGTGGAACAACCAAAAGGATTTGTTGATCCTACATTTCCAAATCATGTGTTCAAATTGAAGAAGGCCTTGTACGGGTTGAAACAAGCTCCAAGAGCTTGGTATGAGAGGCTAACCGAGTTCCTCGTCAACCATGGATACAGAAAAGGTGGAATTGACAAAACTCTCTTTGTTAAAGAGAGGGATGGGAAACTCATGATAGCTCAAATCTTTGTAGATGATATTGTGTTTGGAGGAATGTCGGATGAGATGGTTCAACACTTTATCAAGCAAATGCAATCTGAGTTTGAGATGAGCTTAGTGGGTGAATTAACCTACTTTCTTGGTCTCTAAGTAAAACAGATGGAAGACTCCGTATTTCTTTGTCAAGGGAAATATGCAAAGATTATTGTGAAGAAATTTGGTTTGGAGAATGCTAACCACAAAAGAACTTCTGCTCCTACACACTTGAAGTTGTCTAAGGATCAAAATGGGGTTAGTGTTGATCAGAGTTTGTATATAAGCATAATTGGAAGTATTTTATATCTTACTGCAAGCAGACCTGACATAACTTTTGTTGTAGGAGTTTGTGCTAGATATCAAGCTGAACCAAAAGTCAGGCATATCAATCAAGTCAAAAGGATTCTGAAGTATGTGAATGGTACATGTGACTATGGTCTGTTATATTCTCATAGTTCTAATTCCATATTGATGGGATATTGTGATGCTGATTGGGCCGGTAGTGCTTATGATAGGAAGAACACCTCTGGTGGATGTTTCTTTCTGGGAAACAACTTGATTTCATGGTTTAGTAAGAAACAAAATTGTGTTTCTTTATCTACTGCTAAGGCTGAGTACATAGCTGCAAGTAGCAGTTGTTCTCAAATGCCGACTGAGTATAATGTCACACAAGATGTCATGACACTTTTCTGTGATAACTTGAGTGCCATCAATATTTCAAAGAATCATATTCAGCATAGTAGGACCAAATATATTAACATCAGGCACCACTTTATTAGAAATCTTGTGGAAGAAAAAGTTATAACATTGGAGCATGTTGCCACAGAGAATCAGTTAGCTGACATCTTCACTAAAGCCTTAGATGCTAATCAATTTGAGATGTTAAGGGGCAAGCTTGGGGTTTGCTTGTCTGAAGATTTGTAGCAGTCAACTTGGTGTGGGAATACCATTCGTGTGAATGTATATGTGTTCCCACCAAATAAAGAGAGGCCTTCAAAGCCAACTCTTATTTGTAGCATTATTTATCAATAATATCCCGATATTCAGATTAGACTGATGATGATTGTGATGAAGAGGAAGAGGATGATGAGGCTACTGAAAATGATATCTGAATGTAGTTTCATTCATTTTTTTGTGGTTATGTAAGGGCTAAATGCCCAGGATATTTTTGGCACTTCATGTGCTTGCTATGTACTTTAAACTTTTGTGTTATTGTTTGGTTGTTTAGTTAGTTTGACTACCTTTGTCATATTATGGCTAAAAGGGGGAGTAATACTAACTTTACTAACCACTCCACTGCTAACCACTGGCTGCTGCTATTGAGGGGGAGAGTACTAACCACTTGTTGTAGAAGAAGGAACTGTTTGAGGGGGAGGCTTTAGTTTTCTGCTGCTGTTCTGTATTTTTTTGTTCCTTTGACCTTGTGTTTTTGCTTGCATGGGTTATTTAGTTAGGTTTAGCCAAAATCTGCCAAAGGGGGAGATTGATGAGTCCAAGCTTTTGAGGTTGGCATCAATTTTGGTAAAACTAACCTGACAAAAAGATGTTGGACAAGATGTCCTAACATGAAGAACTAACTGAAGATCAAGATGTTGGACAAGATGTCTTATCTGATGATTCAACATCTTTGTCTATTACTTTTTAGTTTTTTTTAATTCTGTTATTTTTATGTTCAGATTATTCTGGAAATATTTGTTTATCCTAGGTGGCGTTCCAAATTGAGGAATCAGAGATTTTGATGGTAATTTGAAGATGTCGTTTTCTAAGTGTGAAGACATTTTAGGAAACTTTGGATTGAAGAAACTATTCTTGAGAAGAATCTGTTGCAGATTCTGTGTAACAGAATTGCTGCGTTTTGAAGCTCAAATCCAGTCTAGTTTATGGTTATAAATAGGATGGATTTAGCCTAGTAATGCTATGGAAAATACACTATTTCTTAATGAGTTGTAGGGTTTGTATTTGTGAGCTTCTCTCGTGTCGTGTTGATACTAGAGCTGGACTGTTTACATTGAGTTATAATTTCTGTCACTGCTGTGATTGAAAGGGAATTGAGAAGGGTTTCTTACCTAGGAAGAGTCTTAGATAGAAATTAAGCACGGGTAGTGATTAAGTGATAAGTAGTAAACCAGAAGTTGTTTAGCTTAGAATTAATATTATTTAATGGATTTCATTCCTGGCTTGGTAGCCCCCAGACGTAGGTGTTGTTCACCAAACTGGGTTAACAATTATTGTGTGTTCGTTTACTTTCTGCAATTTGTATTGTGATCCTTTTTGTCATTGTGTTTGAAGCAGAGATCAAGTGTCTCGACATCTCTCAGAACATCTGAGATCTGCTACCAGCATTTCAGTATATACATTTTTAATAGAAAATATTAATTAAAATAGATTTTAAAGAATGTAAAAATAAAATATAGTTTAAAACAAATACATTAAAAAAACTAAAGTAAAATATATAGATAATATATTTAAGAAATATATTTTTGGTTTGAAGAATTGTTTTTTTAAAGTTTTATAAAAGAAAAATTAGTTTGAGTTATCAAGTAAAAGTTAAAAAAAAAATTACTTTGGTTTATTATCTTGGTATAATAATTTTTTTTATGCATTTATAATATTTAAAAAACAAGAATGTGAAAAAATATTAATATTTAACCAAAATATATGCCATGTTGAAGGGTTTATCCTCAAGCAAAAATTTGCACTCATTTGTCAGGGAACTCTTGGCAAAAAATATCACATAAGTAATCTATCTACTTTAATCCGCTGTCTACTTAGCTAATTTGCTCGTAGATAATACTTTCCGAAGGGTTACTTCTCTAACAACTTTCCGAAGGGTTAATTTCTAAAAAAAAGTTACAATGACATCCTGTTGCGAGATAGTTAATCCCCACGTAAATTTTATTTTTGTGAAGTGGTTTATAACTTTGTGAAAGATTTTAGTCCTGACAAAACAAACCAATTATTTTTAGTGATGATAAACCGATTATTCAACGATTTTAAAACATGAAATTGCGTTGCATAGAAAACAATATAAAATATGTATGTATTTTTTTTACATCATAAATTGAGTACAATGTAGTATTTTTTTAGCATGTTACTTTTAAAAATATAAATATTTGGTGATTTCTTAATACACCACCTAAGTTTCTTAGGCATCACGCGAAATTTCTTTTTTGTCCCCTGATTCCGAATGTGCACATCCGGACGCACCGTTTTTTTTTTAAAACGCTGATTTGTTCCGGATGTGCACATAAGAAAAAATTCCTGATCTGCAGATTCGGAAAAATAACAGAACTTTATTTTTTTTATAAAAAATCGGTTTTGTTGGTTGGTCGCATATGTTAATATATCGTCACAACTTAATATACATTCGAATGAGGGGAGGGAGAAGGTCTTGACAACATGATGAAGATCTTGAGTTAAGGAATTAGGTTTCCCGCCAATAGAAAACTTTGTTCTTCGTATCTCTTCAATGTGTTGTTTCGGTGTAGCCATTAATCTTCAGTCAATGAAGTAAACATGCATTACAGAGTGAAACGTTGATAAATAAAAAAAAAAGTTTGTATGCATAAAAAAACTCATTATTATTTACTTGTAAGGGCACAGAGCACCGAAAAGATTGAGCTTTTTGGAGAAGAAAGGTTAAGAATGAGAGTAGTTAGTAACTTACACGATACAAGAAAATTATTTATATGCATAAAAAACTTATTATTATTTACTATTTTGGACTATTAAAAAATATAAATATAATGAAATTCAGTGTTTGTATGCATAAAAAACTCATTATTATCACTATTTTATTTTATTTTATTTTAAAATAAATTAAAATTTTAAAATCAGTTTTGTTGGTTGGTCGTAGATGTTAATATATCGTCGCATTAATGAATATTGAATAAGAGGATTATTTCATTATTACTACTATAATGAAATTCTAAAAGGATTATATTTTACAGGTTCGAAGATTGTAGGACAAATGAAGATCAATAGTAAAATATTACTTCTTTGACGTTATCCAAGATAAATGGCAGCAGAGTCGACACAAAGTTGGTGGTACTCCTATTAGCACTTGCAGAACCAGAATCAGAATTTTCGACTTCACTTATGTAGTATCGAGCGCGGATAGATTTTACTGTTAATCTTGATTTGTCGTACAATCTTCGAGGATAGATTTGTGAGTTCGGATATTCACAACGCCTTTTTTGGATATATAACTTATGGTTATAGGTCATGTTTGCCATCATAGGTGGATGACCGTTATTTTGTTTAAATATGGGTTAGAACTACTAGACAACTTTTCGATACAGAACAAGTGACCACCATGCGTTTTGATAAATATTTTAAAGTTATCATCAAAGGATGTCTGCCATATTCGTTGCTCTAACCTTCTGTTAAAATACATGTTATTATTATTTCTTAAAATAAATATTACTTCTTAATATGCTGAGTTTCAGCCATTTTTTCGGATGTGCACATCCGGACAAGTTTACGCTCAATATGTACTGATTTACACATCTGGAAGACGTGTAACTTGTCATTCCGGATTTGCACATCCGGAACAAAGCAACGTTTTTAAAAAAAATGGTGCATCCGGATGTGCACATCCAAAAACCGGAGGTAAAAATGAAATTTTACGTGGTGTCTAAAAAACATGGGTGATGTATTAAAAAATGGTCTAAATATTTTACAAGAGAAGGATCCGCCACGCAAACAACCAATAGATTTTAAAGTTGAAAGTAAATTATGTCATAATCGTATTTAGTGAAACATAATGGACATGATTCTCAAGAGAAAATCATGTATTAAAATTACTTTTAGGAAGACAACAAACAATTTGTCACTTATTCCAATAATTGTTAAATTTATATGCCATAACTCACTATATTTCTACTTTCTTTATAGATTTTTCTTTAAATAAAAATTATGTATAAATAAATCAAGATATAAACAAAATTGCATTTTGCATTTCAAAACTACTCCTAATTTTAGAATAAGAACTCCTTTTAGCTTGACTAAACAACTTTTTGTTATAAAAGCATTCTTTTACATGTCATTTAGTTTATACTTTTTATTATTTAATTATTTAATTATTATGTTTTTAAACTTGGTAACCTAAAATCGAAATCTTTGCTCTGCACTAACTGAATTGTTAATAAAATTGATTCATCGTGGTAACCTATAATCGGCTTCCCACATGTGATAATCTTGTAAAGAAAGAAATTATATCTATGATTTGTGTTTTTTGTTTTTAGGTAGTGGAAGATAGTTGTCATCTCTTTGTCTCTTGTGCTAAGTCTAAGTTAGTTTGGCGGGAAGTCAAATCTTAGCTCGGTGTTCAACTCTCAGTTGCCATCAACTGTGTCAATTCTCTTTTAGTTTGGGCAAAATTTCCTTTGTCTAGCCCCCCTCTTCTTTGATTTGGCTTGTAACTTGTTAGTGTATTTGGTGGTGTAAGAATCAGGTTATTTTTAATGATTTAGTGGCTAGTCCAAAAGATATATTTCATAGAGTTATTTATTTTTCTTGGAGGTGGAAGAATTTAGATAGTAAAAAGAAAGTGAAATGTAATCTGTATGACTGGCACAAGATGCAATTAGATTTGTTGTAACTAGTTGGCTTTTTGTAGGCTAGTGTCTTATCTAGTTTGTGTTTTTGCTGTTTTCATGCATTTTGGCAGTGCTGTACTTCTGATTTTGGGACTTCTTTTCTAGTCCCAGTTTTATTGATTTGGTTGATTATAAAAAAAAAAAAAATTAATTCATAAAATAGTCAAATTACATTAATTTGTTTATCCCGCAATTAATTCAAAAGATCATAAAAATATAACTAAAAGTGTGAGAGAAATCCTAAAAATAACAACATTAACTATTACATGCAAATAAAATTATATTATTACAAAATATAGAACTGTCTTCAACTTAACTGTTAAACGCACAAACAGTGACCATCCACACATAATGGTTTTCCATGAAGGTAACAATGTGTAGTAAAACATTGGAGTAGAGTAGTACAATTAAGACCTGTGATACAAAACAAGAATAAAAGATTTTAATTGAAAATGGTTAGAAAAATTATGAATAAATTTAAAAAGGAAACATTTGAAATTGGTGACAAGAAAAATATTACCTTCGGGATGAGTTGCAACAAGAAATAGAGAAAGTGAAATTACCACAACATAAACAAACTTGTGAATTGTAGTCATTTTTTTATTTGCATCAAACAAACACAACAATTCTATCAATTTATATAATATGAAGAGCTCAATGCTCTCTATACTTCAATTAAATACTTTTGTAGTACTTTTGAAATTGCAAAATACCCTTTGAAAATTAGAATGTTTGTTAAATATTTATTGAATAAATTAATATATCGTTTCTGTCGGTTTACCTTGCTCAATTGAAGACTTGATTTTAGTAATGATCTCACATAAAAATATTATTAGTCATTTGAGTAATTCATTATTTTTTAATGATGTGTTATTATTACTTTTTATGAAAGGATTATTATTATTATTATTATTATTATTATTATTAGTTCTCTTTATTCGTTTCATGAGCGACAATGGAGATCTAAAAAGATTAATAGTTGGGTTGAATTTGGAAAGTTTAGTTTTAGGAACAACACATTAATGATGTGACATTATAATGTTTAGCGAAAAACAATAATTTCAGTGTTGTAATCTAGTAACATGTGGTGTAATTGGTTATAGTCGAGAGAAATTCACTTTTGAGTTAAAAATAGAAAGTTGACTTGAAGGTGTAACCGGTTACGTCTTCGCAGTAACGGGTTATCACTATTGTGTTTTTAGATTTTGTAGCAGTTATAACCAATTATAAGTTTTGTGTAACCGGTTAAAGGTAGTTAAATTCTATTTTTACCTTATGTTACTTGTATTCCAATTTAATTGTATTGTGTTTAAATACCAAAGGGGTATCCTCATCAATGTTAATGAAAATGCCAATTCTCACCCTTAATTATACTCTTTCTAATTCTCTCTCCCCTCTCATTCTTCACATTCAAATCGCTCCATTTTTCACCAACAGTTCTAACATTTGGCATCAAGAGTATGGTTCGATCCACCAAACACCTATTGTGCAACATGAAATTTGTCTCCAATGAATGAATCTCTGCAAACTTACACATACTTGATGCGAAAAACTATGAAAAATGGTGCAAACAAATGAATGTGTTGATTGGTTACTAAGATGTTCTTCAAGTGATCAAGAAAGGCATGAATCCTCTAGTTGAAGGTGCAACAGATGCATAACGAGCAACACATAAGGAAGAAAAGAAGAAAGATTTTAAGGCGTTGTTTTTGATACATCAATGTGTGGATGGTGACAACTTTGAGAAAGTTAGTGATTGCGAATAATCGAAGCAAGCGTGGGAAATCTAAGAGAAGGCATACACAAAGGCTGACAAGGTGACGGTGGTGAGGTTACAAACTCACAAAAGTCAACTTAAATTGATTCAAATGGATGAGAAGGTGACAATCAAAGATTTCACAACGAGAATTACTCGGTTGGTGAACCAAGTAAAAGCTTGTGGAGAAACAGTTACGGAGCAGTATGTTGTTGCAAAAATCTTGGGCTCTTTAACGCCAAGATTTAACAATGTGGTCGTAGCGATGGAGAAATCGAAGGATCTTGCGATGATAAGAAAAAAAGAACTACAAAGTTCTCTTGAGGTACATGAGTAAAGAATGGAGGAGAGAAATTGTGATAAGGTAAAAGTGGAGATCGCCTTGCAAGCTCGTTTCAACAATAATGACAAGAGATCGAAAGCAAAATGACCTATGAAAAGTAAGAGGAATTTTTCAAAATTTTGGTGGAAGAGAATCCCAAAGTTCATTACTACAAAAAATACTTTTCGTATTTCACCTCGTCCAAAGTATCCAGCGTGGTAGAATCTATTCACTTATGCGCTTTCCTTTTATTTTCATTTTTAAGCCACTTTTCACCACGGTTGGAACTTCCAACTGTGGTGAAAAGGGAACCTGGTCACGAGTTCGAACCTAGCATCTACAATTGTGTTTTTTATTTATTTTAAAGCTATTTTTAACCATGGTTGAAACTTCCAATCTTGATGAAAAGTGGCGCATGATCATGAGTTCGAATCATAGCACCTACAATTTTGTTTTTTATTTATTTGAAGTCACTTTTTACCATGGTTGGAACTTCCAACCATGATGAAAAGTGGTGCATGGTCATGAGTTAGAATCCTAGCACCTACAATTTTTGTTTTTATTTATTTTTAAGCCATTTTTACCATAGTTTGAACTTCCAACCATGGTAAAAAGTCACTTAGGGTCATGGGGAAATATAAGCGTGTTTATTGAGTTTCTTCACCATCATTAAATAAATCTTTGTCATCCATTTAGTGAGTATCAACGCTCAAGACACTATCATTAGTGATTCGCATGAAACCTAAAACTTACATGAACTTTCAACTTAGATGAATTTCATCTTTTACCTCCAAATGTCATCTTCCATTTACGACACTCTATCTCTCCATTAAACCAAGTTCGAAAACATCATTTCTTCCATAAACAAAACTCAAAAACATTATTTCTTTCATTAACAAATTTCAGAGCTCCATCACCTCTTCTCCAACTTAAATGAGACAAGGAAAACATGGATTCAAGTTAGCAATGTTAGTTGTTGTTGTTTTTGTTGTTGTTCTTGTTGTTCTTTTTTTTGTTGTTGTTGTTGTTGTTGTTGTTGTTGTTTTTGTTCTTGTTCTTGTTGTTATTCTTGTTGTTCTTGTTGTTGTTCTTTTTGTTGTTCTTGTTGTTGCCATTATTGTATTTGTTGTTGTTGTTGTTGTTGTTTTGTTGTTGTTGTTGTTGATGTTATTGTTGTTGTTTTTGTTGTTGTTCTTGTTTTTGTAGCTCTTGTTGTTCTTGTTGTTCTTATTTTTGTTCTTGTTCTTGCTGTTGTTGTTGTTGTTGTTGTTGTTGTTGTTGTTGTTGTTGTTCTACTACTGCATTTTCTTTATTAAAAGACATACAACAACAGTTGTTTAAAGTAATTGTTATGATAGGCTGCGACATACAACAACTGTTGTTTAAAGTAGCCATTGTGATAGGTTGTGCAGTACTTAACTTATAATCACGGTCGCATGACCGTGGTGGAAAGCATCATACATACAATCAAACGTTACCTCACAATGGTTGGTCGGATGTGGTTGTATCCCTTTTCCAACTGTTATTAGAGGTGTTTTATGTAGTAGTTCCAATAATTTGAATTTTCAAAAGGGTGAGCACATCTGCAACAAAAGTGGTGGTCAAGGAAACTTTAGAAGTGAAAGGAGAAGGATAGACAGTAGCAAGATGCAATGCTTTGTTTGACAAAAGTTTGATCATTTTGCAAGAGAGTGTAATGCGGACAAGAAGGAACCTTGAGTGAATTAAGTCAAGGTTGCAAGACAAGAATTTGATGACGAGAACGCACTATTGGTCATGATCACAGAAGGGGAATGCATCAGTAACAGGTTACAGAACAGTAACAGTAACAGTTTTGGAAACACTGCAGAATCATGTTGTAACTTGTTACGTCAAAGTTGTAACCAGCTACATGAAGAAGAAAATTTAATGGTGACTTTGAAAGAAGAAGTTCAAAGCATTAATGGTATTTGGATTATGGATGTTCTACTCTTATAACAAGGAGGAAATATTGGTTTGTTACAATCAATCGTGTCATGAAAAACAAAGTGAAGTTTGCAAATGATACCACTCTTGTGGCAAATGGGATCGGTGATGTTTTGATAATGATAAGGGATGGTGGACACACCTTGATCAAAGATGTGTTATACATTCCAGGAATCAACTATAGCCTTCTAAGTATTGGCCAATTGATTGAGAAGGGTTACGAGATTCACATGGAAAACAAGACGCTACGCATTATGGATGCAAACAGGGTTGTGGTCCTAAATCTCCTATGGCTTCCAATAGAACTTTCAAGGTTAAGTTGAAGGTTATAGAGAATAGGTGTCTTACTACAGCGGCTAGTCGAGAAGAGTGGATATGGCGCTATAGGCTTGTGCATCTCAATTTTAGAGATCTTAATGTCTTGCAAAAGAATTGAATGGTAATGGGGATGCCATTGATCAACATACTAGCTGAAATTTGTGAAGAATGTGTGCAGAAAAAGCAACATCAAAGTAAAGTCAGCAAGCATGCATCCTGTAGAACCAAGCATCACCTTGATGTGGTATATTCGGATGTGTGTGGATCGAAGCAAGTTGACTCAATTGGTGGCAATAGATATTTTGTCATATTTATTGATGAAATTAGTTGAAAGCTATGGAAATACCCAATCAAGATAAAGTATGATGTATTCTAAGTGTTTAAGAAGTTCAAGTCCATGGTTGAGAGGCGAAGCACACACAAGCTCAAAGTGCTTAAAATTGATGGTGGAGGCGAATATGTCTCAAAATACTTTGAAGGGTTTTGTGATAAATAGGGGATAGTACATGAGGTCGTACCCCCTTATACACCGCAACAAAACGATGTTGTCGAAAGAAATAACTGATCGATCATGAACATGGTGAGAAACATGTTGAAGAGGAAGAACTTGCCGAAAGAGCTATGGGGAGAAAAGGTGTCCATGATTGCGTATTTGTTGAATAGGTGTCCAATAAAGAAGCTTGAGAGGATAACATTGGAGGGAGCATGGTGTGGATTTAAACTGAACCTGAATCACTTGAGAGTATTTGGTTCCGTAGCGTATCGACATGTTTCGGGGAAACTTAGAAAGAATTTGCACTACTACGAAAAACCCATTTAACAACGGTTGGGAAAGATATATAATCACGCGGGCCCATGCGTTGTTATTTAGAGTGTGGTTATATATATGATACTTACAATCACGACCCAGTAACCGTTGTAATAAACTGGAAAGCATGCGCCCTATCATAACGAGTTTTCCAAAAGACCGTTGTGATAATAATAATAATGGTCTTAGGTTCGATTTCCAGTTGTGCCGTTTTGATATTTATTTTTTTCTGGACAGCGCGCGAGATATTATAACGGTTATGATATATAACCGTTGTTACATTTTCTACAGAATTAACAAATATTATCCTGCTTTTATAATTAATCCCATTTTTTAAAATGTATTATTGTTCGTCATATCACAGCAGAAAATACAACTCACATTTATGATAAAGTTATCATAGTAATATTAATTGTATCATATTCAATACACCATAACATCATCACATGAATCCAAGGTAACCAATACATCAACCATTACACCATCAGTTAACATACAAACCTAATCAACTATAACCTATTTTGTCATTGTTGTTACAACAAATGCAATGAACACTACAAATAAAAAAAATCCAGGTAATCTTCAACTCTTTCTTCAGGATCTTCACCTTAAACTTCAATTCATCCTCCTTGGCTTTGTAGCTGAAGAAATTATTTGTTTTGTCCTAGGATTCATCTCCTCATCCAACCAAGCAAAGTGAGAGCATTTTTTATATCCTTGAATCTTATACTTCTCACGGCCATAGAAACGGCGGCCTGGGTTTGATTCGCTCTATGCCGTCATCGATGGAGCGTCGAGACCACAATTGCATACGTACCTTGAACGACTTGAGGACCTATTTCCATGGCTACCCCGAACTGCTGAGACATTTTAATGGAAGGATTTGATGGAAACTTGAAGAAACTAGGTGAGCAAAAGACGAACAGTGACTGGGGGGAAAAGAAGAAAAAAAACAATTCAACAGGATTTGATGGAAAATTTAATCTGATGTAATTTTAATTTCATATTTCATAATTTATAAACAATTATATTCCAAATTTATATGTAATTAAAAATCATGACATGGGAAACATTTGATGGAAGGTTCTTTCTTGTGACTTTGCAATGTTTTGTTCTTGTTCTAAAAACATTAATCAACAATAACAACATACAACAACATTTATCGACAACACAACAACATACAACAAAATAAAAAAAAAAGGTTCAAGAACGTAAGATATAATAAACAAAAACAACAACAAATTATGAAGTTCTGAGAACATTAATCAACAACAACAACATACAATAACACAAGATATTATGTAATGTTTAAAGAATGCACCTTTTTTTAAATTAATCGTGGATCTCAACTAAATTATGAAGTTCATCTAGTTTATGAAGCTATGAAGAAGAAGTACAAGGTGAATAAAGTTTACATAATAGCTTCATACTTCTTGTATTTTTCTTCATAGCTACACAAACCATATGTATCATATCCAAAGTATGCGCTTTGTTAAGGTGGTGAAGACGAATGTGAAAAAATGAGAACATTCACCAAATGAAAAAATGAGAACCCATTTTTAACAAGAAACGTAAACGAAATCGAAGCATAAATTTAACGAACCTCAAGTTAGCGATTGGTGAAGATGAATCTGAAGACGTATCTGAAGGTTGAAGTATGTTTAAAGAGTAATATGGATGTTAGGGTTATGTTATGAGAGAGAAAAGTGAAATATGTTAGGGTTTTATTTTGAGAGAAATGAATGTTATGTAATGAACGATAGATACTTTCGCTTATATACTAAAAAGTATCACTTTTCATCACGGTTAGAAAGAAAAACCGTGATGCAATTTTCAAATTTTACAACGGTTGTATTGTAAAACCGTGGTTAAATAACTTTCAATTTTTTATTTATTTATAAACCAGTTGTAAGTCCTCTAACAACGGTTGGTTTACTTCACTATTGTAAAATCATTTACAATTTATTTTTTTTAAATAATGGGCTTAAGTGACACACGCTTAATGTACTCTAAAAAATGGAAAAAATGTAGTTGCTGGGAATCGAAGCTTGCTACACATCATTTATTACTACGGTGTTTTAAGACAACCGTCATTAAATTACTGTTTATAAATCCAGCTACTCATTGGGTGCAAAAATTTTAACCTATTACAACGGTGTATATGAATCCGTTGTAAACCTGGCGTTGTTGTTTGCGTATTTTGTAGTAGTGTTGGATGATAAGGGAGAGTTGATGATACTTTTAAGGTATCACTCCACCGGTGATAAAAAATTGTATGATGCAGCGAATATAAGGATTATGATAAACCGAGATGACATTTTTTACGAGATCAAGCAGCAGCAGTAACAGCCTGTAGCCGGTTACCAGAAAGTTGTAACTAGTTACATCATTGAAACATCGGTTTCTATAGAGCTTGAAAGTGCAAAAACAGACCCCGTCAAAGCTCGAATGGAAGAAAATGTTAGAAGGTTAACGAGTAGGGGTGTCCAAATCCAAACCAATCCAAATAAAAACCGCAAACCGATCCAAAAAATGTTAGTTTGATTTAATCTGTTAATTTTTTATCATTTCATTTGTTTCACTCATAACTGATCATTATCATTTTGTAATATTAACTTTTAATAAAGAATATGTTATATATTATATGAAATTTATTATGTATTAGTGTTTTTACAATATTAATAAAATTATAATTTGTAATTTGGATATCCAAAAACCCGATCCAAATTAAACCGCAAGAAATTGGATCGGATCGGATCGGATTTTTTTAACCAATCATCCAAAACCGAACCAAACCGCAAGTAAATATATCTTTGGATCGGATGACATTTTGCTACAAAACCGATCCAAACCGAACCGCGAACACCCCTATTAACGAGACAAAGAGGTTTTCCTCTAAGAGTCTAAGATTGTGAGTTATTCCCAGACAACAAAGTCAATGATGATGATTTCGTCCATTTTGCACTTATGGCTGAATCTAAACCCGTTAAAATGGAAGAAACCTTGAGTGATCCAAAATGGATTTGTGGTATGAAGGAGGATCTTGAATCCATTGAGAAGAACAAGAATTGGGAGTTGGTTGGCCTATTGGACAGGAAAAAGCCAATTCGTGAGAGATGAGTGTTCCAAGTGAAGGAAAATCCCAAGGGTGAAATAATCAAGCATAAGGCTCGATTAGTTGCACATGGATTCTTGCAAAGATAAGGCATAGACTTTGAAGAGGTATTGACATTAGTTGTTAGAATTGAAACCATAGGTTAATTGTTGGTATTGCAAATAATAACAATTGGTTCATCTACCAAATGGATGTGAAATATGCATTTTTGAACAGACGACTTAAAGAGGAAGCTTATGTAGAACAACCCCTGGTTTTGTTTTGAAAAAAGTGTTTTACAGTTTGAAACAAGCTCCAATAGCTTGGAACAAGAAGATAGATGGTTTCCTAAAGGAATTTGGCTTCAATAAGTGTGTACTTAAACATGGTGTGTATGAGAAGACGAATATAAATGAAGGGGTGGTAATCCTATGTCTATACGTAGACAACTTATTGATTACAGGAAGCTACAAAAAGTGCATTTATAAGTTCAAGAGTAAACTTATGAAAGAGTTTGAGATGACCGACCTTAACCTCATGACATACTTCTTTGGAATTAAGTTTCACAAGTCCAAAATGGGACTGCTCATGCACCAAAGAAGGCTTGCACTTAAGATTTTGAAGAAGTTTGAAATGGAGCATTGTAATGCTTCCATTACTCTGTCTGAACCGAGGCTAAATTTTTTGAAGAATGAGGATGAGAAAGACTTTAATCCAACTCAATATATGAGGCTAATTGGATCCTTGTGTTACTTGTGCAATACACGACAAGACATGGAATTTAGTGTCGGTATTGTGAGTGGATCCCGGAGGAGTCTCACTTGGCAGCATTCAAAAGGATTATAAGATACGTCAAAGGATCTATTGGCTGCAGAATTCTCTTTCCCGCAACGGACATGGACAAAAAATGCAATTTTCTTAGTTTTACCGATTCCAATTGGTGTGGAGATAAATATGATTGAAATTATACAATTGGATATATTGTTATGTTCAGTGAAACACCAGTCTTATGGTGTTCGAAGAAGGAACCGGTAGTAGCACTCTCTTCTTGTGAGGCTGAGTACATTAACAATTTGTTGTGTGTGTGCCAATACATGTGGCTAATGAATCTGTTGAAGGAGTTGGGCAGCGATGAGGGTGGTGTTGTAACGCTCATGATTGATAATATTTCTGCTATAGATCTGGCTAAGAACCTAATTGCACATGGGAGAAGCATGCACATCAAGATGAGGTTTCAATACTTGAGGGAACTTGTTAGTGAAGGATGATTGAGATTAGAATATTGTATAGGTGAAGACTGTAACACCCCAAATTTGATTAATTAATTTAATTGAATTATTTATGTATTTATTTAGTTATTATGTGTTTTAATTAAAATAAATTATGTGATTATGTGTTGTTGGGGTGTAATGGTATTGGTAGGGTGTGGTGAGAATATGAGTGTTTGGTAGAATAATTAACAATAACTAGAATATTAGTATTTTTTAATTAATTATATATAATATTAGAAATAAAAATAGAAATTGGTGGCTTTATGTTAGAAATTATTTAGTAATTAAAGTTAGAGAGAAAATATGAGTTAGTAGAGGAATAAGGGAAAATGAGGAGACTTGGAGAATAAGTTAGGGGTAGTAAGGGAAATAGCTAGATGGAAGAATTAGGTTTTAATTTATAAATAGAGGAGTGTGGAAATTGGGAGAAGTTTATAGTATGTAAAAAATAGGAGTTGGAGAAAAGTGACAAGAACAAGTCTAGGGCTTAAGGAGGGATGAAAAAATTCTGAATTGAGAACTTGCTGCTGGAAAATCTAAGGTAAGAGGGGAGATTGCTCTTGTATAGGTGCATTGCATGATGGGGCAGAGAGGGATCTTCACCAACCTCTAGGTTTTCTTTCTCCATTGTTGTGTTTGAAAACTTGGTTTAATGATTAGGAACATTTGATGATTCTTCTTGTAAATTGATTGTGTGTTGTTATTACCGAGTGTATTTGTGGAATTAATGAGTTCTATGTTAATAAATATGATTATGAGATTGATGATTGATGTGTTACATTAGTGATGATGAACATGAGATGATTCTCATTGTAAAATTATTGTTGATGCAGAGATTGGTGAAATTGTAATGTTAATTAGTGTACAAGGTGTGGTATTTGAATGTAAATGGTGTATAAAGTTGAATTTTTGAAATAGGCTATTTAGGTATGTTATGGTATGTTTGGAAGGGTTTAATATTGATTAAAACTGCTAAATCGTGAGATCTATGGGAAAATTGCAGTGGGAAATCAATTGGAAATGGGAAGCAATCGATTGGCTCCTTCATAAAACGTGAAAAATAGGAAACACTGGGTTAACCTTAAAAAAATGAAGATAGAGAGTTAAAAATAATCGATTGGTCATCTATGCTAAATGATTTGTCTGTTACAGCAATTGATTGGTTCACTTGGTATTTTAACCATAACTTGAGCTACGTGACTCCAATGGAGGCGCGAGTTGAAGCGTTGGAAATATAATACGTAGTATTATCCTATGGTGAAGTCTTCGCAAGCTAATTGTATACATATGATTAATGATGGTAAATTAAATAATTATGATGCTGTTTACTGTGAATTTTGGTAAACAACCTCTGGTCTATCAATCTTAAACGAGAATTGATTAACTTGCAGGATCGACCACATAAATCCTAGGACATGTGCTAAATTCGACAATGCAGAAATAAAATCTAACTGAACTCCACGTTCGACTACTTGCAATAAAGTAAAGTAAAGGCTTGAAATTCAAAGAGCTGTAAGTAAAGGGTGCAGAATCTAAAGGCGTCGAAAGGAAAGGACAAGAAGTAAAAAGCTTTGAAAGTAAAATGCGACGAACTCCACGTTCTTGAAAAGTAAAGGCTGGAATGATAAAAGTGCTGTCAAAAGTAAAGTGCAGGAGAGTAAAGGACTTTAAAAATAAATGCAATGGATTAAAGGTGAACTCCACGTTCTTGAAAATAAAAGACTTTGAAAAGTAAATGCTTGAAGATTAAATGCCTGAATGTAAAAGTGCAGTCGAAGGTAAATGCAGAAAGTTTAAAATGACTTTGAAAGTAAATTTGGCATGGAAGATAAAGTTCAAGAAATTGTAAAAGCATGAAAAGTAAATGGCTGAATCTTAAACATGACAAAGATAAATTGTATTAATGAAGGAAATGGTGTTACATTACGTACATTATCACGAACTCGTTTCTCTACACGCGGGTACTTTGAGTTTCTTTGAGTAACTTGTACAAAAATATGAACACCCCTATTACATAGAACTAACTCCTATTTATAGTGCTAGGAAATAACTACTAAGTGGTGGTTACTGCCTCGAACGTGTGGATTTTGGCGCCTTCTCCTTGGTTTCAACCGTTCCCACGTTCACAACTGCTCTTATTTAAATTTCAAACATTGGAAATTCCCTCCAACCTTAATATAACAACTGCAGCGCTTGTTCCCATATTCTCATGGTCGAAACCTTTCCAGCACTTAGCCATTTTTTGAGGTTCCTACAACCTCTATTCGACTCAGGCTTCACTAAAACTGGGTCGAAGCCCTCTTTACATCAAAAATAATTTTTTAACTTAAAATAGCTTCGATTCTTTCTAGCGTCGAAATTGAGGGTTAACAAATTGCCCCCCAAGGAATGTCCTTTTGCCAGAATTGGTAGAAAGACCATTTCTTGATATAATAACCATTTTGACGCCTGTTTGCATGGCCTTAACTGAATATCCCACTAATTACTTAATGGCTGAACTGTTCAGTTTCTTTGACCCACGCTCCTGACGTCATACCATCATGACAAATCCTTAAAACGTCTTTTCAGCCGTATTCATCATAACACCTTTCTTGAAAACAGACGTTGGCATTCTGAACATAACTGCTACTTTTCATCACGTCTCTAGGAGAAAGACACGAGTCCCACTAACCCCTCAGCTTCAACGGTGGATCCAAGTCTCTTGGGATTTTCAAATGTCTATATATACCCATTTCCGCCACTTTGTGAACTTTCCACACTTTTCATACTCTCAAGCACCTCTCTTTCTCTTCAGTTTCTCTCACGCAAACCTAGCAAAAACACCATCTTTTCATCTCCTTCAACAATGGCGTCTTCCCAAGCTAATCTTCAAACAAAGAAAACTCAGAGAGGCAAAGCCACTCCATTTAAGCAAACCATTCCTCCATTCGCTAATATCCCAGGCCCCCAACTAGTAGATAACTGCCATTGCATGCCGGAACCCACCTCTGAAGAATCAAGATCCATATACAAATCTCAGGTAATGATTCCTATAGTTGTTTCTATTAAATCCTATATGCTATTTGGTCCTTTAGCTGAGGTTGACGTTTCTAACGAGAGGCTAAGTGAGTTTCTCCCCTCGTACCAGAAAACAAGGCCGTTAGGGCAAAGGAGTTTTCCCAAAATCAACACTGCTGCTGGAACTTCTCCTGAAGAAGCCCCCTTGCCCAAAATCAACGTTGGCTATCTCACTGATGGCACCAGGCTGGTGAGAGATGTCAACCCTCTGAAGGAATTCGACCAATGGATGGCAAAGATGGAGAAGGTCAAAGCTGACCACTGGAAGGATATAGGGATTTATGACCTTCTTATGCTGTCAAAGACCAGCATACCATATTGTCTGAATATGTTGGCGGCATCTTTATATTTTTGGGATAGCACCCATTATACCTTCCATCTGCCATGTGGAATGGTTACTCCAACCTTATTCGACGTAGCTGCCATTACAGGGTTTCGCCCAGATGGCCTTACTTACAATCCTGATGTTGATGCTGACGACACCATTAATATTTCAGGCTCCAAAGTTACATACACCCTCTTCATCAAACACCACTTTAAACCAGAAGATGACAACGTGTCTGATGAAGTACACATTGCTTTTCTCACAGTCTGGCTGCTGAGATATGTTTTTTGCACCAAGTCTTTGCAGGTAGCTGAAAAGTACCTGCCCCTGGCGAATCAACTTCACCACAACAGAGGAACCTGCTTGAGTGAACTCATTCTGGCGAACCTCTACGAGTCTATCAGTGAAGGGGCTTCTCGACTTAAAAATATGGAGACCCAAGGTCCTATGCACTTGAGTGGACCTCTTTGGCTACTTCAATTGTGGCTTAATGCTACATTTGAGGCTAGCCTCCCCAGAAAAGGCCTGGTTGATGAAGCCTCTCCTGAAATAAGGGAAAGGAGTGTCGAAGGGACGCGTCTGGCTAAACTCACTCCCAATGATGATGGCGAAAACCTTCAAAGGGCTTTCACTAGTTATATTATGATGTTTGCCAAGCGCAATGAGTTCACTCCTAGCATGGCACCTTTTGCTCGACGAAGCTATGGCCCTGTGTGGTTTAAAAGGCCATTTCCAAATCCTCATCAAACTCTGGATCAAGAATCTGTTGCTATCTGGGAAGCCTTCTTGATTCCCAGATTCTTTATTCATAGGTTGAACTTAGGGAGAGGTTTGTCAGCATTGATGGCTTATCAACCCAACCTTGTCTCTCGACAATTCGGGCTGACCCAGAGCTTCCCTCAGTGCTTGTATGAGAGAAAGGGCCAAGTAATTCTCCACACTGCCTGCTTCGACGAGGAAAATGTCTCCCTTACACTCGACGGCCTGAATGAGAAAAGAAGAATTCTCTCTCCTGTGTTTTTTGAGCCTTCTTTTCTATGCACTTCATTATTCCATGAATGGTGGTCGAAGCACTATAGTGAGCACTTTCTTGATGTGGCTACATTTTCTTCGCTACTTGACCAAGCTTTTCTCCATGTGCAGGACAAGACGAAAAAGAGTAAGTTCACTCACATCGAAGAAATACAGGCTTTTCAAAAATACTTTGAAACTATCTATCGACCAGATGATCTTAGTCGAACCATTCATGAGGCTGCTGTCACTCTAAAGAGAAAATTTCTAGAAAAGCTGGATCAACTAAAAATTCCTCCCAACGTCCCTCGTGAGAAACGTTATGAGGTAGCTTTTAAACTTTTTCCTCCAAAGTTCCCTCGACTACCTAATGCTGATTTTGGAGTGGCATTTTCCCCTTCATTTCCAGATTGGTTTGTCTGTGGGGAGCATTTAAAAATTCTTCGACAGTAGTCTCAGCCAAAGGCTCAACGAGTGGTTTCGACTAAGCATACATTAGACAGTTTTAAAGGGCACCTTCATATAGGAATTCAGGACGTTCGTGTTGAATCTGAAATATATGAAGGTTTGAAATCCTTAGTCCATGGCTTCATAACTAACCATGTAATCATTAACCTGTAACAATTGTGTACTGTCTTTCAGCTGTGCCTAGGAAAGCTGCTTCGACTAGGGCTGCTACCTTACTGTAGCACCCCAAAATTTGCTCTCCTACCTTTAGTACTAACTGGCTTATGTTTCATCTCATTTTGCATTATCATGTGTGCATATCATTGGTTCTTAGCATGGGATCAAGGTGCCTGAGGCAAGTTCAATAGGAGAAGATGTTCTTCAAAGGGTCAAGCAAGAGAGTTCAAGTGGATCACTTTCTCCTAACCAGTGCAAAAACTAGGGTTTTGAGATTCCTGGGTTATTGCTCCAAGGGGCAAGCTCCTTGGGTTTTTATCATCATTAAATGGCATATCTTATCTTTTTTGGAGAGGATACACATCATATTTATAGGAATTTAGATTTGGAGACTGTGTTATTTCCTCCTAGACTGAGGGTACCAAGATTAGGGTTTGCTATAAAGTCAGTTTATTTCTGATTTTTTGGGCAAGACTTGATTCCATGATATTCCTTGGGTCCCTAGGTATCTAGGAATGGAAGATTGTCCATCAGTTTGATTCAGGAGAGATTCAATTGGCCAATGGATTGGGAATCAGGTGAATTGGGTAAAAGTCAACAGTGAAAGGGGAAGTCAACTGTGGAATCTTGAGGTTCTCCCCAGGGTTTTCAAGGTCTCACATCCTCATATGGTCTTCAAGGGTCAAGTTTCATGCCATTTATCAAGAATCAAGGGTTGGTGCAAAAGTTACTAAATATGGAAAGGACCTATAATTTGAAAGTTTCCTTTTTGGGCAAGTTCCTACACCACATTCACCTTGACTTTTCATCATCAAAGAAGCTTCAAATGAATTTTTCTCCAACATGAAAGTTGAAGATCTTTTTCTCCTATTTCCAACAAGTACTAGTGGGTCTCCATATCATTTGTGAAACTCAAGTTATGATCAAAAGAAGGCAAAGTGGTTTTTAGGGTTTCTCATGATTCCATTTTCACAACTTTGGCATAGTGACCTATAATTCATTCCATTGCTTCATGTCACATGCTAACATCAAAGGATACTGCTCAAGGATCATTTTAGGCCTTTCAATCAAGTGAATCCATGGTGTATTTATCACTTATTCTCCATTAGTCAAAATTGCCAAGTCATTGAAAACTCATGAACCAAAATGTCTCAAGGCCCAAATCAAATTCAGGTGTGGTTAGAAATTCAAACATAAGTGATCCATCATAGAATGTTTGGATATCCATGCATGGAAGGAGGTGTATCTCACATAATGCAATTTTCTAAAAGACATCCAAAACTCTTTAAACAAAGAATCACCAAGGCCCAAATCATTATCAGTGAAAACCCCTAATGTATTTAATCTCACTCATGCACTGGTTAGGGTTTGAACACGTGAAATTGGAGGAGAACAAAGCTTGAGCCCTAAAAACTTTTTCTCATTGAATCTCTCAATCCACAAGGTTTTTTCCAAAAGTTCTTCCACAATATTCTTTCTGGGGATCCATAGAGCAAAAACCAACCATCATTCGCAGCTAAAAGCAAGGATATAGGAGGCGTGATCTCAGGTTGGTGGGTTTTTTCATGATCCTAAAACTCTATTTTTAAACGTGCATAATGTTGTGTGACATCCATGGATCGTTCTGATGTGTTTTGTTTTGAATATGGACGTGTATATTGGTTGTTTTATGAGTTTCAAAGTTTTGAACCTTATTTTATTTCCTTCGATTCTCCTTATTTATGCGTTGTTTGTAATTTTTGATGGCGTATTTGTAATCCTCATGAAATTCTGGACGGAATGGTGTATTGGTTTGCGTTTTCTGGGTGGTTTTTTCATTGCAGGTGGCTGTGGGTGGCGGCCGGAGCTAGGGCTTCGGCGACTGGTGTGGTGGTCCGGCGAAGGAGGGGTTTCAACGAAGAAGACATAATCCTGGCCCTTGATTCGCTTGATTGTGTGGCCATCATTGCGCCACGTTTTTTTATTTTTAAGTTTTATTTTAATGCTTACATGTTCATTACCACACGTTACTTACCGTGCACACCCAATCAATTTCTCTCCTTTTAATTACTTTTTATTTTATTGACTTGATTGTGTGCGTCTGATGAATCACACGGTTATTATTTTGCCAGCAAATTAAAAAAAACATGTGCCAGGCACATGGGAGTGTATGGTATGCTGAGGGGTTATGTGCGTGCGTGCGTATCATTACTATGGTGTGTTGCAGATCATGTGCCCTCATCATGATTATTTTTTATTTCGTTTGACTAAGTAATGAACGCAGGATTGATCCAATGGTAAGCATGCAGTCAACTGGGTTGACTGAGCCCACGTGTGCCCTTTATTTTATTTTATTTTTCTGATGGATTTAGAGGTTGAGCCTTGTTATACGCACCCCACCCTTCAGCCCATTTCAATATTCCAACACGTTGTGGTTACTAAACGCACCCCCCTTGCATATTTCAATTTATTTATTTCGTTTAATTTATTACATTTCATTTTCATTTTTAAAAAATATATAATTGCATTAAAAAATTGCCAAAAAATTCATGCATCATTTTTATAGTTTTATAAAATTTTGACAAATTTTATTTTATTATTTTATTTTATTTTTAGCATCTGAAATAAATATTTGTCTATTTTCTTCTTGAATTATTCATATCATGCATACTTAAATTTGTTTATTTTATTTCTCTGCATCCATAAATTATTTAGAACTCATTCTTTTTGCATTTTTCATCAATACTTTGAAATGCATTAAAATATTTTTCTTTCATTTTTAAAATCATTTCATATTGCATTTTAGCCCTTGCCTTTTGCATGTTGAGCCATATTTCTCATCTGGATTTGCATAATTGTTTGAGTGACTTATATTTTGAATTTTTGCAGGAGTTTCTGATATGTTGTTTGTTTCTAGTTGAGCAATGTTGATATTTAATTTGGAAATTTTAGAAGTTGTTTCCCTAATTTTGTGATTGCTCCTTGTTTGAGGCTTTCTTGTATGCTCATTTTGACCATGTTACCTTATTTGAAAAGGCACTTGTGCCATTCTTTAGGATTGCTTCCTTGACTTCTTAATTCATGTTTGGATTGTTGTAGGTCATTTAATCACTATTATATGTCATTGTTTGGTTTTCATTTGCCTTAATATTACTTGTGTCTGTTTCGTACTAACCTTTTATGCAGGGACCGAGGTAAGTTATTTAAGGGTGTGGATAATCATCCCTACTCACCCTGACTCTTTCCTTCTCTCATCTTGTCTTTTCTTTAGGTTTAGGTCGTCGTCAAACCTCACTAACCGTAGGTCACCCATGCATGATAACATTAGGAATCTTAGTTCGCCTTAGAGTTTCCTTTGTGTCTTCTCTCTTCTCATCTCAAACTTCTTGAAAATACTTAATAAGGATAAAGTGTATTGCACACGAGCCTTAAGCGTGGGGAATGAGAAATGAGGGGCTTCCTCTCATCTTTCTAGAGTGCTTAGCGAGCGTCCTGTCTTGGGACGATGCGTTAAGTATTCGCCCCTGTGCCCTAGACTTTGGTGCAATGCAACTTATGAACTAACTCAAGTCACTTCTGTCTTAAAAAATACAAACAAACTTCAAACCTTTCGTCCTTCGGGATTGTAAAACTAAAGGCTATTTTCAAAAAGGGCACGTTATTTTTCATCTGAGTCGCAAACAGGCATCGACCCTAACTGCCGGACGCGAACATAACGTTGCTCATAAAAAACACAAAAAGAACTTGGTCCGAACTACGTTGACTCTGAATTCCCCATGGCACAAAGGGGGTACGTAGGCCTAGGACGTCGACGTCCTACCAAGTCTGTCTTTGTCTTTCCCTCTCTCGTTTTAGTACAGCCATAGATGATAGGATAACTCACCCTTAGAATAGACAACAAGCGTGGATCCCATCGAGTATGATGGACGCGTGGGGTGCTAGCACCTTCCCCTCACGTAAACGACTCCCGAACCCAGGTTATGGTTGCGATGACCATTCCTTTCCCTCTTCCTCTGGTTTATGCGGTGTTCCCTTTCCCCCTCTTGGGATAAATTTCCACGGCTGGTGACTCTATTTTCCGCGCCACTCTCGCGTTTATACTTGGATGAAAATCCTGGGAGCGACAGCTGGCGACTCTGCTAGGGACTCTGGTTGACCTATGCTGGTCCATCCCTAAGCGAGTCAATCCTAGCGCTTGCTTGTCTTTGTTCTCATTGGGTGTTTTTGTTTTGCTTTATTTGTTGTATTTTATTTTTACAACTTTTACTGCATTGCATTTCATTTTTATTACTGTTATACTGGATGCTGCTGCGTTGTGCTGGTTGTTTCTGTTTTGCAGGTTGGGTTGTTCTGAGAGATAAGCCCAATACCCAGGCTTGAGTACACCCTAGGACTAGAGTGGAGAGTAGTGGGACCTACGTGCCCGCTTGGTACATTTGTGTGTTCACGAAATTCACAACCAGACGAGGCTATCTTGGGACGCATTCTAACGTGTGTGTCTTGCGCATGTTAGGATGTCGATCTAGAGAGCTGTCGACTCTGGTGGCCGATCATCGAGGACCTTAGTGGAAACATCCCTCTTTAGTGGTGACAGTGGCAGACAACATCCTGTGGCAAACCCATTCGCACCCGAGGGTCCACTTTGGAACTTGCATAGGATGACCCCTATCTATTGAAGAGAATCAGTGGAGGCACTCTTCGATTGACGATAGTACTGTACCCCGAGGGATGAATGTACTATTATTTCTCGACCTCAGTGCCAAAGCTGAGGACCTTCCGCTTTGGAGAATCAGTTGAGGCCTCCTTGATTGATGATGATGCCAAACCAGAAATGGTGAACGTATCATTATTTCTCGACCTGAGAGCCCGGGATACTGAACATCCTAGTACCCACACGTGAGAGGGGATGGGTGTTTGCAGGTTTGCAGGTAACCGAAACCTTCAACCTATCCGGTTTTTCTGGATTTCTCATCAATGTCTGATTATCTGGGTTCCTGGTTATCTCAGTGGTTCGGAATTCTGGTTTTCTGGGTTGTGGTTCTCGTTTAGTTAACAGCACAGCACATCCAGCAGTGTTGCCTTGATCCCATGTTTGCATGAGCATATCATTTTCTTGCATTCTGACATGTTTGACATTTTTTAGGGCTTGCATCTTACTCTTGATTCCGGTTTTCTGAGGTTACCTTGACATGGATGTCCAGAGAAAGAAGACTGTTACCTATTCGTTCCCAGATCCGACCTTGACATTGATTCACAAGCTGATTAGTATGGCTGGTCCCGGAGTTCGTACAGAGTTTAGTGGAGGGTATGGGAGACTTCTGAAGTTTGTTTATAATATCTCTAAGTATGAGAAGGATGCCATTCATACACTTCTTCAGTTTTACGATCCGTCTTTGCGTTGTTTCACTTTCCCAGACTACATCTTGGCCCCAACGTTTGAGGAGTTCTCATTTATTTTGGGAATCCCCATCAGGCATGACATAGTATTCTTTTCTGAAGAACACCGCGGGATAAAAGAAATGGTTGTTGCTCTTCATATTAGTGAATCTGTTCTGAGCAGTAATATTGAGGAAAAACAAGGAGCTAAGGGTTTCTTATTGAAGTTCTTGTTTGATCAAGCTTGCATACATGTTAAAGAGAAAAATTGGACTGCTTTCCAAGCTATTCTGGCTATGTGCATCTATGGGATTGTCCTGTTTCCCAATGTTCCTGATCTGGTGGATATGCGTGCTGTCAGAATCTTTATTTCAAAGAATCCTGTACCTACCTTGCTAGGTGATGTATATCACTCAGTCCATTACAAGAATGAAAATAGGTGGGGAAAAATAGTGAGTTGTTGTCCACCACTCTTATCTACTTGGTTTCTGAGCCATCTCCCCGAAACTGGTGCCTTTGTGTATACGAAAGATTCTCTGAAGTGGTCAAAGAGGTTAATGGGCTTGACTGCTGACAACATTGTCTGGTTCAACCATGATTTGCTAGGGATAGAGATTATTTGCAAGTGTGGAGAATTCCCTAATGTACCCTTGATAGGAAGAAGAGGTGGAATTAACTATAATCCTTCCCTTGTTATCAGGCAGTTTGGTTATCCTTTGAAAGGTCCAACTAAAGAGCGAGATGTCAGAGAGTCCTTATTCTTCAATGGTACTGAGGATCAAGAGATGATACGGAAAATTGTGAATGCTTGGAAGCAGGTGACCAAGAAAGGAAAAACTTCGTTCGGGAAATGTAACAACCGGGCTTTCCCTTCCTACAAAGAGTGGATTAAGAAGAGAGCAGAAGAGGAGCTTCTTCCCTTCCTGGTAGAACCACCATCTTACCCCTTACTGATTGAGCCTCCTACCACAGTTGAGATAGAGAAGTTTAACAAGTTGTGGGCCGAAAAGGAAAAGCTGCGAGAAGAAAACAGCGAGCTACTAAGAGAGATTTATCAGTTGAAACATGAGCGGGGTGAAGCTGTTCATACCGCCAAGCTGAAGACAGAGCTTCTTGCTCAAGCAGAAAAAGAGCTAGCTGACATGATCACATCCAGACAAAGGATGAAACAAGCTTTGGATGGTATCAGTAAGGTTCTCGAGTCTAAGAAGGAGGAATTAGACAAGGCTTTGTTGAAAATCCACAGGTTCGATGATCACCGAGAAACTGCAATGGCTGAGAATAAGAGAAAGGAAGACGATTATCTAGCTCAGATTAATCAGTTGAAGTTGACACTCAAGAATAAAGACGCTGAGATCCTGTCAGGGGTATTCAAGAGACAAGCAGACGAGGGTTGACTCATTGAAGCTATAGCCTCCATAGAGGAACTGAAGATCCAAGCTGAAGTGAAGAGACCTAGAAGTGAGGGCCCTAGCATGGATGGTGTTTCTGGAGAAGACGCTTGGGAGTTACATTGCTGATACTTGGAGGGGATCATGCATAGGAGAGACGTTCTCATTCAAGAGCTAATTCAGAGACCGAAGCATCCCGACACCAAAAAGCTGTTCAAAGAAATCCAAGACTGGAACAGAAAGCATAATGGATGGGGGGATTGACACTTGTGGACTTTGATGATATGCCATAGTTTTTTATTTTTTTCGGACCACCGCCAGACTTGTTGGTTGGGATCTATGATTATTGTGTTCAGACTTGTTATCTTGGATTTGTGATTGTTAACATTTGGTTTTTCTCTGGTTTTCTTAATATATGAGAAGAAGTTCCGTTCTATCTTGTTGTTAAACTGGAATCAAGGGGTGGATCGCCTTGTGAATTAGTCAAACATGTTCATTTGCATTTGCATATTCATAATCATTTTGCATAATCATTTTGCATAACAGGTGTTTATCTCCGGTATTCTTATCTTGTTCTAATCTCAAGATTGCAAATCAGCACATTCATCGGTATCCTACCAGATAAAATCAGAAGAGATTCATGGATCAGCTACAGAATGAAATCATTGAGATGCGGACTCGCATGAACCAATTCATAGAATTAATGCAAGGTGTTACTCAAGGCCAAGAGCAGTTGAGGACTCTCGTTCAGCCACTAATTACAAGAAATGAGGAAGACGGTAATAATGTTCAGAATGGCCCTACGGGTGGAGGTATTCCTGTTTCTGGTGTTGTGATCCCTCCGGGCGGGGTTGAAAATGCTGGGGGAGGTGGTATTGGTGCTGGCGCAGTTCATGGCCGTCAGTATGATGATGTACAAGATGATGCATTTTCTATGCCAGGTGGGGATGCTGGTCCCCAGATTGACAATGATCAGAGGTTTCAGTTGATTGAGGAACAACTGAGGGGTGTTGTGAATCAGGATGCTTTGGGTATGGATCTAGAGGATTTGGGGTTGGTTCCAGGCGTTGTTATTCTGCACAAGTTTCAGACTCCCACTTTCGAGAGGTATAATGGTATGACTTACCCAAGGACCCATGTGAGGGCATACACAAGTAAAATGGCTGCGCATGCGAAGAATGAGAAGTTGATGATGCATTGCTTCTAGGATAGCCTATCTGGGGAATCCCTGGAGTGGTACATGCAACTAGAGAGGAAGGATGTGCGTAGTTGGAGATATCTGGTAGGGGCATTTATTAGACACTATCAATATAACACTGACATGGCTCCTAACAGAACACAGTTGCAGAATCTGTCGCAGAAAAACAATGAGAGTTTCAAAGAGTACGCCCAGAGGTGGCGTGAACTGGCAGCAAGGGTTCAGCCTCCCATGCTGGAACGTGAAATGATAACTATGTTTATGGCCACCTTGCGGGGTCATTACTATGAAAAGATGGTACCGTGTATGATTGGAAAGTTTGCTGACTTGATCTTAGTAGGAGAAATAGTGGAAAACGGAATTAAGGCGGGAAAAATATCAGGCGGTGATGGGTCCTCATCTAGAGGAAGTAAGAAGCCTTATGCCAGTGGTTACAAGAAGAGGGAGGGAGATACAAACTCTGTGTCATCATATCGTGGTAGAGATGGACCTCGTCAGAACTACAATTAACAGGTGGCTTCTGTAACCATCCCAGCAGCACCTCAGCAGCCAGCAGTGTCTCAGCAACAAAATCAGGCTCCTCACCGATCGCAGCCTCTGAATAGGCGGGATAGGCATTTTGACACTCCACCTCTTCCCTACGCTCAGTTACTTTAGCACTTGTTAAAGCTACAGTTAATTCAGAAGAGAATATTGGCTCCACCCACTGGTAATCCACCTCCCGGCTATGACGCCAACGCCCACTGTGAGTTTCATTCTGGGGCACCCGGACATCATATTGAGAACTGTAAAGCTTTTAAGCATAAGGTTCAAGATTTGGTGGATTCCAAAGCCATCAATTTCTCCAATGATGTTCCAAATGTGAATCAGAACCCGATGCCAAATCACGGTGAGCCAATGGTCAATGCTATTATTGAAGACTGTGAAGACCTGAGTTTGATTTCAGATGTGAACGAGGTTCAAACTCCCTTGGGTGTGGTGAAGGAAAGACTGTTGAAGGGAGGGGTATCTCACGGCTGTGATGAAGGTTGTGTAGGATGTGTGTCGCAGCCAGGCGGTTGTGATTTATTGAAAGCAGGTATTCAGAAAATGATCAACGAAGGGATATTACAGTTTGACAGGGGTTGTAGGCCGAGTAATGTTCCTGACAGAGAGAATGATGTTGCCACGATAACAATTCCATTCAAGACAATAACTATATCAGCGCCGGTGAGACCAACGTCGGTCACTACCACTGTTCCTGGACCAGTCCCGTATGAGAGTACCAAGGCCATCCCATGGAATTATGGGGCCGAGGTGTTTGTTAATGGTAAGAAATAGGAGTTGGAAGAGACATCAGCTGTGAATACAGGGGTTGAAAATCTTGTTGAAGCAGGGGCTATCACTAGGAGTGGTTGAGTCTTTATTCCGTCCGAGAATCAAGCTGGCAGTTCAAGACAAGACAAGGGTAAACAGATGATGGATGAGTCTGTACAAAGGCAAGAAGCAAATAATTCTATGACGAAGCCAGTTGGGGATACTTTCTCAGAAGACGTAGAAGAGTTTATGAGGTTGATCAGGAAAAGTGATTACAAGATCGTTGACCAACTTCACCAAACTCCATCAAAGATTTCCATTCTATCCTTATTGTTGTGCTCCGAGGCACACCGAAATGCATTGCTGAAGGTTTTGAATATGGCTTATGTACCGCAGGAAATATCTGGTTATGTGGCTCATGTGAATGCTGGTAATGGTTTGGGTTTCACCAATTTAGATCTGACTCCGGCTGGGAGGAATCACAATAACACTTTGCATATTTCAGTGGAATGCCGTGGTTCCTTAATGTCGCATGTGCTAGTTGATACTGGGTCATCTTTTAATGTGTTACCGAAGAAGGCTTTGATGAAATTGGATACTCGTGGGTTGATTTGTACACCAAGTGACTTGGTGTTACGTGCTTTTGATGGCTCCAAGAGGTCAGTGTTTGGAGAGTTAGTTCTGCCGATCAAGGTGGGTCCTGAGATTTTCAACACCACCTTTTACATAATGGATATTCAGCCTGCCTATAGTTGTTTGTTGGGTCGCCCTTGGATCCATGGTGCTGGGGTAGTAACTTCTACACTGCACCAGAAGTTGAAGTATATGGTGGATGGCCACGTTGTGACTGTTTGTGGTGAAGAAGATATCATGGTGAGTCACCTATCGACCTTCAAGTATGTAGAGGTAGATGGTGAAGTACAGGAAACTTTGTGCCAAGCCTTTAAAGCTGTGAAAATTCCTGAGGAACCCCAAAGGCAGTCAGTCAGCCTGAGGTGGTTGCCTAACCTGAAGTTGTCAGACAACCAGAGATTCCAATGTCCTCTTTCAAAGAGGTGCGTGCTATAGTTGAAGCTGGTGGTTCTCAGAAGTGGGGCAGTGTTATTGATGTTCAAAGAAAGCAAGATACTCATGGATTGGGTTATAAACCACCTAGGCGTTCTGAAGAGCCTCCCAAGTTCTACGGTCCAGTCCGTTTCACCAGTGCCGGTGTTTTCTTCGACAGAGTCAATGCTATTGAGGATGAAGGAGGTAGTGATTGTGACATGGATGAGTGGATCCGTCCCTGCACCCCTGGTCAGAGTTTAGGCAACTGGTCCTCCGAGAAAGTTATATAAGTGACGCGCCCAGAGTAATTTACTTTTGTTTTCTGTTGTGTTGAATCCTAAATTCTGCCCAAGACGTAGTGATATTTATTTGTAGGGCTTGGATGTTTTATTTGCTATTTTTATCATCAATAAAGGACATTTTTTTTCATTCAAATATTTTGATCCCTGTCTTTCTGTTTTTACTTTTTGCATTAACCCACATCAAAATGGCAATGTGTTTTCTTGTTTGTTGCACTCATAATAAACATAAGACATCCATCATGCAGGTTCCTTTGTTCAGATTCCACCCATGACTTAGCTATGGCTCGATATGACTTCGACAATCCCATCTATCAGGCTGAAGGAGAGACTGAAGAAGACTATGACTTACCTGAAGAATTAGCCAGGTTACTGAAACAAGAGGAAAGGGTTATTCTACCTCATCAGGAGGAAGTTGAGATTGTTAATCTGGGAACCGAGGATGTTAAATGAGAAGTAAAGATTGGGGCTGCTTTGGAAGACACTGTTAAGAGAAGATTGGTTGAGTTACTTCAAGAGTATGTAGATATCTTCGCCTGGTCTTACCAAGACATGCCCGGGCTTGACACTTACATTGTTTCACACAGACTGCCGCTTAAAGAGGGTTGTACTCCAGTCAAGAAGAAACTGAGAATGACGAAACCAGATATGGCTGTCAAGATCAAGGAAGAGGTTCAGAAACAGTTGGACGCCGGATTTCTTGCTGTGACAAATTATCCTCCGTGGGTTGCTAATATTGTACCTGTACCTAAGAAGGATGGGAAGGTCAGGATGTGTGTTGATTACCGAGATTTGAATAGGGTGAGCCCAAAGGATGATTTCCCGCTCCCCCACATTGACGTGTTAGTAGACAATACTGCTCAACATTCTGTGTTTTCCTTCATGGATGGCTTCTCTGGGTATAACCAAATCAAAATGGCCCCAGAGGACATGGAGAAAACAACGTTCATAACACCGTGGGGAACATTTTGCTACAAGGTAATGCCCTTTGGATTGAAGAATGCTGGGGCAACCTATCAGCGAGCGATGGTGACTCTCTTTCATGATATGATTCACAAGGAGATTGAAGTCTATGTTGATGACATGATTGCGAAGTCACAGACAGAGGAAGAACACTTGGTAAACCTCCAGAAGTTGTTTGAAAGGTTGAGGAAGTTCAGACTGAGATTGAATCCGAACAAGTACACTTTCGGCGTGAGGTCTGGTAAATTGCTGGGATTCATTGTTAGTGAAAAAGGTATCGAGGTTGATCCTGCAAAAATAAGAGCCATACAGGAGATGCCCGAGCCAAAGACAGAGAAAGAGGTTCGTGGTTTCTTGGGGAGGTTGAATTACATTGCTAGGTTCATCTCTCATCTGACAGCCACGTGTGAGCCAATTTTCAAGTTGTTAAGAAAGGATCAAGAGGTCAGGTGGAATGAAAATTGTCGAGAGGCGTTTGAAAGAATAAAGACGTATTTGCAGGAACCTCCAGTCCTTATGCCACCGGTGTCTGGGAGACCGTTGATTATGTACCTTACGGTTCTTGAGAATTCGATGGGTTGTATGCTCGGTCAACACGACGAGACAGGTAGGAAAGAGCATGCCATTTACTACCTAAGTAAGAAGTTCACTGATTGCGAATCAAGATACTCTATGCTGGAAAAGACATGTTGTGCGCTCGCTTGGGCAGCCAAGCGCCTGAGGCACTATATGTTAAATCACACAACCTTGTTGATTTCGAAGATGGATCCGATTAAGTACGTATTTGAGAAGCAAGCACTTTCTGGAAGAATAGCCCGTTGGCAGATGGTTTTGACAGAGTATGATATTCAGTATGTTTCTCAGAAGGCCATTAAGGGGAGTGTTCTGTCAGAATATCTTGCTGAACAGCCGGTCGAGGATTATCATCCAATGAAGTTTGAGTTTCCGGACGAGCATGTTATGTTTCTGAAAATGAAAGATTGTGAAGAGCCTCTGCCTGACGAAGGACCTGAGATTGGGTCACAATGGAAGATGATTTTTGATGGGGCTGTCAACTCATATAGTAATGGAATCGGGGCAATCATTACAACCCCGAAGGGTTCTCATATACCTTTCACTGCCCGGTTAGCATTCGTGTGTACCAACAACGAGGTAGAGTATGGAGCATGCATCATGGGGTTAGAAGAAGCAATTGATTTGAGAATTAAGAACCTTGATATCTATGGTGATTCCGCGTTGGTAGTCAATCAGATTACAGGAGAATGGGAGACTCGTCAGGCAAATCTGGTGCCTTATAACAACTATGCCAGAAGGTTGTTGCCTTTCTTTGATAGGGTGGATTTTCATCATGTGCCCCGAGCTGAGAATCAGATGGCTGATGCGTTGGCGACATTGGCATCCATGTATAAGGTGAACCGGTGGAATGAAACTCCGTCAATTAGAATCATGTGTTTGGATAGACCAGCTTTTGTGTTTGCAATTGAAGATGTGTCTGATAGCAAACCGTGGTATCATGATATTAAGGTTTTTCTGAAGAGACAGGAGTATCCAGAGGGTGCCTCCATCAAGGATAAGAAGACTCTGAGAAGGTTGGTAGGAAACTTCTTTCTGAACAAAGATGATGTGTTATATAAGAGGAACTTCGATATGGTCTTGCTACGTTGTGTTGATGAACACGAGGCAGGCTTATTGATGGAGGAAGTTCACGAGGGTTCTTTCGGTACTCACTCCAGTGGACACACCATGGCTAGAAAGTTATTGAGGGCAGGATATTATTGGATGACTATGGAGTCTGATTGTTTCAAGTACGCTCGAAAGTGCCATAAATGCCAGATTTATGCAGATAAGATGCATGTACCGCCTACGCCTCTAAACGTGTTATCATCCTCGTGGCCTTTTGCAATGTGGGGCATAGATATGATTGGGAAGATTGAGCCCACTGCTTCCAATGGGCATCATTTCATTTTGGTTTCCATTGACTATTTCACAAAGTGGGTGGAGGCAGCCTCGTACGCCAACGTCACCAAGCAAGTGGTAGCCCGGTTTATAAAGAAGGATATCATCTGTCGTTATGGGGTTTCGGAGAGAATCATTACTGATAATGGCTCGAATTTGAACAATAAGATGATGAAGGAACTATGTCAGAGTTTCAAGATCGAGCATCACAATTCCTCTCCATATCGTCCGAAGATGAATGATGCTGTTGAGGCGGCAAATAAGAATATCAAGAAGATTGTGCAGAAGATGGTAGTAACGTATAAAGACTGGCATGAGATGCTACCTTATGCCCTACATGGTTATCGTACTTCGGTGCGTACGTCAACTGGGCTACCCCTTTCTCATTGGTATATGGTATGGAAGCAGTGTTACCCTTAGAGGTCGAGATTCCGTCTTTGAGAGTTCTGGCAGATGTGAAGCTGGATGAAGCTGAATGGGTGCGTGCCAGGTTGGATCAGCTGAACCTTATTGAAGAAAAGAGATTGGCAGCCATCGCACATGGTCGGTTGTATCAGAGTAGGATGAAGCACGCCTTTGACCAGAAAGTGCGTCCTCAGAGTTTTCAGACAGGTGAATTGGTTTTGAAAAGGATCCTTCCTCCTCAGACAGATCACAGGGGCAAATGGACTCCAAACTACGAGGGGCCGTATGTAGTCAGAAAGGTTTTCTCTGGTGGAGCCTTACTACTTTCAACTATGGATGGCGAAGATTTTACCTCCCCTGTGAATGCATACGTAGTCAAAAAATACTTCGCATAAAAGAGACCCGCTGGACATAAAAAGAAAGTCCAGGCAAAAAAGGGGCATCCCGGCGAACCATAAAAAGGAAAAGGTTCGGGCAAAAATTAGGGATAAAATGTAAAAAGAAATGTGTAAGCCCGCAAAGTTGAAAACCGGTAAAGGCAACTTTGGCAAAAATGGGTATTCAGATGGATTGAAAACCCGAAAAGGGTGATCCGGGCAAAAGTTAGGGATTTATAAGCGAAAGGCTATGGTCTGCGTTCGATCTGTGAGCACCTTCAATACCTGGAAATTCTGAAAGAAAGGAATCAGTACAGTTGGTCTCTTCAAAGGTCAAGACATTTGTGGATAAGCAAGACATATGGGTCATAGCTGAGTCGAATCATGGTGGATATCTGTTCCCACATTGCCGACATGTGTATTTTCTTTTCACTTTTGCGCAATTACCTCTTTTTAGGAATTGCTTCCTATTGTAAATGCCTATTTACAGGCCACTTTTCTCAATAAAATATTCATTTCACTCAAAGAGCTTTCTGTTGTTTGTTTTACTTTTACTGTTTTATTTGCAAAAAAACGTCCGATATTTTTTATAAACATTGCATATAAAACTTTGAGCTTTGCGGAGCATAACTAAAAGCAGTAGAAATTACCTAGGCGTTAACGGTGATAGTCATGTTGTGGCATATTCTTTTTGTTGTTATTTGACTTGCAGAGCAGACCTTCCCCAGCAGGAGACTTGGGAAGTATTCTCTCTGAATCAAGACGTTATCTCCCCACAGAATCAGGGTATTCACCCTCCTCATCTGGTCAGGAAGCGTGCCTTCACCAACGATGTCATATTCTAGTCCCCAACAAGGCAGGAGTAAAGTCATTCTCCCCATCAGCAGGTTAAGTCCAGCAGTATCCCCAAGCAGGATGGTATTATGGACTATTTTCCCCAAGCAGGATGGTATTATGGGCTGGCATCCCCTAGCAGGTTCTAAGCCCAAACTGTTATTGGCAATCCTCAGTAACAGACTATCGGTTCCGTTATTGGCATTCATTCTCAACTCCCCAGCAGAGGAGAAATCTCGGGTTTTGGATGTTACCTTCAGTGAAGGACAGGTGTAATCCTCGGTAGTGTGTTTCTTTTGGGATTTCATCCCCGGCAGAAGTTGTGGATCCAAAGAGTTAGTCAGTGTGATCCTTCTCAGCGGAGCTCTTGGATTCAGAGGACAATTTATTTTTGTCATCCCCGGCTGAATTGGTCTTTTCTCTCCATGCATTTATTTTGCTGGAGGGACCCCTTTTGCATATCATAAGCATTGGCATTGCATCCTCAAAACGCGTAGCATTTCCACTTCGTGTGGAGCATTATGGCAAAATTCAAACATTTGCATTCAAAGCATAAGCTAGGTTTGATGCTTTCCTTGCCAGTTCTCTTTCCCAGCAGAGATGGCATAACTCAGGAGATTTTGGAGGGATGCGTTCCTCATGCTTATGCTCCCTAGAAGAATCTTTTATTTAGACTTCTCCTTTCCCCGGCGGAGTCATCTTATCTGTGGATCGTGAGTCCGTTAGAAGTTTGCCTTTGTTTGGCCTTTCTCTTTTGTGAAATCCAGTTCTCGACCGGTAGTCAGTTCTCGCTTGGCATGTTTTCTCAGTAGGGGTAGTATGAACCAGAAGTTTTGTTTCACGTTATCCCCCAGTGAAGTCCACTTTATGTTGGATATCCTTTGCGGGTACAATCGAGGTTGTATTCGTTTTGTGGGTGCGATTGAGGTCGTATTCGTGTTTTCTTTGTGGGTAGAGTGATTGAGGTCAGTCTTCCTTTGCGGGTGCAATTGAGGTTGTATTCGTTTTGTGGATGCGATTGAGGCCGTATTCGTCCTTTCCTTGCGGGTAGAGTGATTGAGGTCAGTCTTCCTTTGTGGGTACAATTGAGGTTGTATTTGTTTTGTGGGTGCGATTGAGGTCGTATTCATGTTTTCTTTGTGGGTAGAGTGATTGAGGTCAGTCTTCCTTTGCGGGTGTAATTGAGGTTGTATTCATTTTGTGGATGCGATTGAGGTCGTATTCGTCCTTTCTTTGTGGGTGGAGTGATTGAGGTCAGTCTTCCTTTGTGGGTACAATTGAGGTTGTATTCGTTTTGTGGATGCGATTGAGGTCGTATTTGTTTTTTCTTTGTGGGTAGAGTGATTGAGGTCAGTCTTCCTTTGCGGGCACAATTGAGGTTGTATTCATTTTGTGGGTGCAATTGAGGTCGTATTCGTATTTTCTTTGTGGGTGCAATTGAGGTCATATTCGTCTTATTTTTGAGGGTATGGTTGAGGTCATATTCCTCATTTTTCAGCACGCTCCATTTCTTTATTCTCACCATTAGCAAATTTCCGGGCTCTTTCGGTATTCAATCCCTGCGTATCCCGGTTGTCTGAAAGTCGTCGCTATCATACCTTCAGGACCAAGTTGATTGAATAGCGGCAGCTGTAGCACCCCAAAATTTGCTCTCCTACCTTTAGTACTAACTTGCTTATGTTTCATCTCATTTTGCATTATCATGTGTGCATATCATTGGTTCTTAGCATGGGGTCAAGGTGCCAGAGGCAAGTTCAAGAGGAGAAGATGTTCTTCAAAGGGTCAAGCAAGAGAGTTCAAGTGGATCACTTTCTCCTAACCAGTGCAAAAACTAGGGTTTTGAGATTCTTGGGTTATTGCTCCAAGGGGCAAGCTCCTTGGGTTTTTATCATCACTAAATGGCATATCTTATCTTTGTTGGAGAGGATACACATCATATTCATAGGAATTTGGATTTGGAGACTGTGTTATTTCCTCCTAGACTGAGGGTACCAAGATTAGGGTTTGCTATAAAGTCAGTTTATTTCTGATTTTTTGGGCAAGACTTGATTCCATGATATTCCTTGGGTCCCTAGGTATCTAGGAATGGAAGATTGTCCATCAGTTTGATTCAGGAGAGATTCAATTGGCCAATGGATTGGGAATCAGGTGAATTGGGTAAAAGTCAACAGTGAAAGGGGAAGTCAACTGTGGAATCTTGAGGTTCTCCCCAGGGTTTTCAAGGTCTCACATCCTCATATGGTCTTCAAGGGTCAAGTTTCATGCCATTTATCAAGAATCAAGGGTTGGTGCAAAAGTTACTAAATATGGAAAGGACCTATAATTTGAAAGTTTCCTTTTTGGGCAAGTTCCTACACCATATTCACCTTGACTTTTCATCATCAAAGAAGATTCAAATGAATTTTTCTCCAACATGAAAGTTGAAGATCTTTTTCTCCTCTTTCCAACAAGTACTAGTGGGTCTCCATATCATTTGTGAAACTCAAGTTATGATCAAAAGAAGGCAAAGTGGTTTTTAGGGTTTCTCATGATTCCATTTTCACAACTTTGGCATAGTGACCTATAATTAATTCCATTGCTTCATGTCACATGCTAACATCAAAGGATACTGCTCAAGGATCGTTTTAGGCCTTTCAATCAAGTGAATCCATGGTGTATTTATCACTTATTCTCCATTAGTCAAAATTGCCAAGTCATTGAAAACTCATGAACCAAAATGTCTCAAGGCCCAAATCAAATTCAGGTGTGGTTAGCAATTCAAACATAAGTGATCCATCATAGAATGTTTGGATATCCATGCATGGAAGGAGGTGTATCTCACATAATCCAATTTTCTAAAAGACATCCAAAACTCTTTAAACAAAGAATCACCAAGGCCCAAATCATTATCAGTGAAAAACCCTAATGTATTTAATCTCACTCATGCACTGGTTAGGGTTTGAACACGTGAAATTGGAGGAGAACAAAGCTTGAGCCCTAAAAACTTTTTCTCATTGAATCTCTCAATCCACAAGGTTTTTTCCAAAAGTTCTTCCACAATATTCTTTCTGGGGATCCATAGAGCAAAAACCAACCATCATTCGCAGCTAAAAGCAAGGATATAGGAGACGTGATCTCAGGTTGGTGGGTTTTTTCATGATCCTAAAACTCTATTTTTAAACGTGCATAATGTTGTGTGACATCCATGGATCGTTCTGATGTGTTTTGTTTTGAATATGGACTTTCAAAGTTTTGAACCTTATTTTATATCCTTCGATTCTCCTTATTTATGCGTTGTTTGTAATTTTTGATGGCGTATTTGTAATCCTCATGAAATTCTGGACAGAATGGTGTATTGGTTTGCGTTTTCTGGGTGGTTTTTTCATTGCAGGTGGCTGTGGGTGGCGGCCGGAGCTAGGGCTCCGGCGACTGGTGTGGTGGTCCGGCGAAGGAGGGGTTTCAACGAAGAAGACATAATCCTGGCCCTTGATTCGCTTGATCGTGTGGCCATCATTGCGCCACGTTTTTTTATTTTTAAGTTTTATTTTAATGCTTACATGTTCATTACCACACGTTACTTACCGTGCACACCCAATCAATTTCTCTCCTTTTAATTACTTTTTATTTTATTGACTTGATTGTGTGCGTCTGATGAATCACACGGTTATTATTTTGCCAGCAAATTAAAAAAAACATGTGCCAGGCACATGGGAGTGTATGGTATGCTGAGGGGTTATGTGCGTGCGTGCGTATCATTACTATGGTGTGTTGCAGATCATGTGCCCTCATCATGATTATTTTTTATTTCGTTTGACTAAGTAATGAACGCAGGATTGATCCAATGGTAAGCATGCAGTCAACTGGGTTGACTGAGCCCACGTGTGCCCTTTATTTTATTTTATTTTTCTGATGGATTTAGAGGTTGGGCCTTGTTATACGCACCCCACCCTTCAGCCCATTTCAATATTCCAACACGTTGTGGTTACTAAACGCACCCCCTTGCATATTTCAATTTATTTATTTCATTTAATTTATTACATTTCATTTTCATTTTTTAAAAATATATAATTGCATTAAAAAATTGCCAAAAAATTCATGCATCATTTTTATAGTTTTATAAAATTTTGACAAATTTTATTTTATTATTTTATTTTATTTTTAGCATCTGAAATAAATATTTGTCTATTTTCTTCTTGAATTATTCATATCATGCATACTTAAATTTGTTTATTTTATTTCTCTGCATCCATAAATTATTTAGAACTCATTCTTTTTGCATTTTTTCATCAATACTTTGAAATGCATTAAAATATTTTTCTTTCATTTTTAAAATCATTTCATATTGCATTTTAGCCATTGCCTTTTGCATGTTGAGCCATATTTCTCATCTGGATTTGCATAATTGTTTGAGTGACTTATATTTTGAATTTTTGCAGGAGTTTCTGATATGTTGTTTGTTTCTGGTTGAGCAATGTTGATATTTAATTTGGCAATTTTAAAAGTTGTTTCCCTAATTTTGTGATTGCTCCTTGTTTGAGGCTTTCTTGTATGCTCATTTTGACCATGTTACCTTATTTGAAAAGGCACTTGTGCCATTCTTTAGGATTGCTTCCTTGACTTCTTAATTCATGTTTGGATTGTTGTAGGTCATTTAATCACTATTATATGTCATTGTTTGGTTTTCATTTGCCTTAATATTACTTGTGTCTGTTTCGTACTAACCTTTTATGCAGGGACCGAGGTAAGTTATTTAAGGGTGTGGATAATCATCCCTACTCACCCTGACTCTTTCCTTCTCTCATCTTGTCTTTTCTATAGGTTTAGGTCGTCGTCAAACCTCACTAACCGTAGGTCACCCATGCATGATAACATTAGGAATCTTAGTTCGCCTTAGAGTTTCCTTTGTGTCTTCTCTCTTCTCATCTCAAACTTCTTGAAAATACTTAATAAGGATAAAGTGTATTGCACACGAGCCTTAAGCGTGGGGAATGAGAAATGAGGGGCTTCCTCTCATCTTTCTAGAGTGCTTAGCGAGCGTCCTGTCTTGGGACGATGCGTTAAGTATTCGCCCCTGTGCCCTAGACTTTGGTGCAATGCAACTTATGAACTAACTCAAGTCACTTCTGTCTTAAAAAATACAAACAAACTTCAAACCTTCGTCCTTCGGGATTGTAAAACTAAAGGCTATTTTCAAAAAGGGCACGTTATTTTTCATCTGAGTCGCAAACAGGCATCGACCCTAACTGCCGGACGCGAACATAACGTTGCTCATAAAAAACACAAAAAGAACTTGGTCCGAACTACGTTGACTCTGAATTCCCCATGGCACAAAGGGGGTACGTAGGCCTAGGACGTCGACGTCCTACCAAGTCTGTCTTTGTCTTTCCCTCTCTCGTTTTAGTACAGCCATAGATGATAGGATAACTCACCCTTAGAATAGACAACAAGCGTGGATCCCATCGAGTATGATGGACGCGTGGGGTGCTAGCACCTTCCCCTCACGTAAACGACTCCCGAACCCAGGTTATGGTTGCGATGACCATTCCTTTCCCTCTTCCTCTGGTTTATGCGGTGTTCCCTTTCCCCCTCTTGGGATAAATTTCCACGGCTGGCGATTCTATTTTCCGCGCCACTCTCGCGTTTATACCTGGATGAAAATCCTGGGAGCGACACTTACAAAGTGGCAAAGAACCTGAGAGCACACAGGTATATTTCACATCCCCCACTTACGCTTTTACTATATGAATTCCTTTCTCATATCTGCATTGCCTCTTCAGACTGGTCGAAAACCCCCCAACACCTTCCAAGAAAGGTAAAAAGGATACCCCAGCTGTGGTTATAACTTCAGAGGCCTCAGATGAATCTCCTGAGGAGGTTCTCACGAGGAAAAGAAGAAAACCCCTAAAGGCTTCTGGACCTATTGGACCACCTCCTTCGAAGGTGGCCAAAATACTCGAAAAGGCACCCACCACAAGTGGTGTTGAGAAGGAACCTTCCAAGGTGGCCTTGAGAACCCATCTTGGTGACCATGGGAGTGATAAATCAAGTCCTGCTGTTGAACAAACTCAGGTATGGGCACCATTTTTTTTTCTTATGCTGACATCTTTCGCCTATGATTTCATTCTCATTTTCTCCACTTGTGTTCTTTAGGCACCCATAATCAATAATCCAGATCCCCACCCAACTCCAAGCAACTTTGCCACCACCACAATTGACGATGTTGTTCCTCAACCAACTTCAGGGAGTTTCACCACCACGCTCCTCAACAGCCAAGGTGAGCCAACTTATCACCCACCTTTTGATATTGGCTCTGGTTTGAGTGAGATTAATCAACCTACTCCACATGTTACAGAACACATCGCACCACCAGTTCCAACCACTACTCAAAACGCATAAGCTGCTGGTGCCAACTCTGATGATGATGATGCCTCAAGCCCACCACCTTTCAATCTGGCTACCCCCATGGATAAAGGTCAGTTGGTTGAAGAAGAAAGACATGATCCTGAAGTCCAAACACATAACGCCAACCCTGATCAAGCTGCGCCTGAGGAGACAAATGAACTACATCCTACACCAACTGATGACCAGGAGAATATGCAACCAACTGCTGAAGAGTCTGATGAAGAAATGGGAGAAGAACAAGATGAAGAAGGAGAAGAATCAGAAGAGGAGAAATAAGAACAAACTGATCCTAATCCCCACCATACTCCTTCGCCTGTGTTCCTTCCACCACCTAGAGACTCACTGACAGCACTCAAGTGGTCGAACCCACGTGAGTTTACCAAATTGATTCTTGAGCAGAGGTATGGTTCTTCTTCTGTCTCTTTGACTCCAGCATCAGATGACTTCGCCCAACCAATTCTCCAAGCCATTAAGAAAAAATTCTTCAGGGGGGATATTCACATAGTTTTGGCCTCAGATCCAACTGCGACTGCTTATTTGAAGGACACCCTTGCAAAGATTGAGCTCACCACCCTCAATCCAGATGTTTTTGGTTTTCTGATAGAGCTAACTGTTGTGGTGAACCAAATAGCTGCAGAAATAAAACTGCTTCCCTCTATCAGGAATACCATAGAGAAAACATCTGGCTGTGAGAGTGCAGCCTGGTGTGGTGCAAAAGAGGCGTACGAAGAGATCGAACGTATGGAGGTTGATCAAAAGAAAAAGCAAGATGAGATAGCCTCCAACCAGAAGGACATTGAAGCCTGGAAGCAACAAATCACAGAGCTACAAGCCAAAATTGACAATGCTGAAAAACGCAACCGTGATTTGCACCATTTCGACGACACTAAGATAGCTGAAGAAACAAAGAATGCTATTGATCGTATTGAGGCGGCCCAAAGATATGAAAAAGAGCTCGCAGCAGCAAAACTTGACGAATCTTTGTGCAACGCTCCCCTCAAACATCACATAGAAGTTTTTTCTCAGTTGGCGTCTGTCGCTCCCGGGATTTTCATCCTAGTACAAACGCGAAAGTGGCACCGAAATAGAGTCGCCAACAATGTGTATTTATCCCAAGAGAGGGAAAGGAAACACTGCGTAAACCTGAAGGAAGGAAAGAACGTGGTCTTACGACCAAGAGAACTGGGTTCGGGAGTCGGTTACGCGAGAGGAAGGTATTAGCACCCTCTCGCGTCCATCGTACCCGATGGGATCCACGCTTGCTTGCTTCGATCAAAGGGTGATAGAAAAGATACTGGAAAAAGGAACTGGAAAAGGAATGGAAAGAGAAAGGGAAACAAATGTAGGGAAAATAAAAGAAGTGCTCGCATGGGCCCTACCCCACTGCCTACGTATCTCATCGGGAACATGAGAATCAGAGCGACGTAGTTCCCCTCACCTAGGGATGGATTGTTTGTGTTTTTTAGTGGAATACGTCAACGTTCGCGTCCTAGCAGTTTAGGTGTTGCAGCTCGCTGTAGGGATACTTAGGCGTTACCTGTTTGTGGTAGAACGGAAATGACGCATCCTTAAGGGAGGAGTGAATGAGATGAGAAAAGAATTCCCGAAGGAAAGACGTTATTGTTTGTTTTTGTCTTTTAAGAGTTTTTTCATTTGTTTGCATATGATAGTGTATCTGAATCTTAGTCATTGGAATGTGTACATTCTCACATTCCAAGATGGAATGAGTAAGAAAGCACACTAAGGGTGAAGAAGACCCCCACACTTATTTCCGATTATCAAGGTTCAAACACACTAGCATACTTGTGTTTATTAAGTGTTTTGTTGATTATGAAAGGAAGAAGTGTTTTTTATTATTTGTACCTTCAACAAGTATTGCATTTAAGTCCCTCATACAAGATCAAATGTATAACACATTGACCCAAGATGGGCTATATGCTACACATTCTAAGATTATAAGAGAAGACCCCTTGTAATCTTTTCTTTATATGAAAGGCCTAAATGCAATAAATGCCTACCTTTATTAGATATTTTTTGTATTCCCTTTGAGATGAGAAGAGAGACTCAAGAGAGGAGCAAAGGTAAAAATCTATATGAACTAAGACTCAATCCTAATAGAAAATTAAAGGGAGTGGTCCTAATGGTTTGTGAGGTTTAGACCTAAAGTCTAAAGAAAGAATGAATTAAACAATTCACTTCTAAAGTAGAAGATGAATTGTAATTCAAAAAGGGAAAGTGATGAGTTATTAAAAGAAAGCACATAAGTGCTTAACAAAACACAAAATGGAATTGTAAAATAGATGAGAGGAAAGAAGTTTGAATGTGGATTCCTTATCCACACTCAATTGTAACTTACCAAAGCCCCTACATGGTTAGTAAACATGTATAAGAAGTATAAGAAGTAAAAGAACATTTAATGCACCATAAAACTCAAAAGAATTAGATGAGAAATTGGTTACAACCAGAATGTACATCACATGGAAAACAAATGATCATTATCATGCAAGTCCAAGTGGATAGGCAACAAACATCATCCATGACATTAGAACATGCTACCATAAGAAAAGGGAGAATGAAAGATGAAAAGAAATGGAAGAAACATGCCTAAATGGAACATGTAATCCAAGGATCAGAATTGAAATGAAATGAAGAATGATATATAAACACATCACAAGCATTCATGAAACACCTATCAAGCCATTCAAGAAGCAATAGAAGAAGAGAGGAAATGGACACTCAAAAGATAACACAAGTACTTCATATTAAGGACACACAAAGTTCAAATGAAAATGCAATGATGACACATAACATGTACCAATGACCTATAATGTCAAATGGATGGTTCACAAAGTAGGCAAATGATCATGCAAGTATGTACAAAAGAAATCATGTAAACATGCACAAAGATTACAAGGATATGACATGTTGTAATGCTTCAAATGAAATGCTTTAAACAAAAATCAAATGAGTTCATGAAAATTATGAAAACATGGTATTGAGGTTCACAAATCAGAGGTGAATCACATATCAAAGTGTCATGTAAAAATTCAAGGCAAAAAGGTTTTACACAATGCACTTAAGTCAAATTGGATGCACATGCAAAGTAATGCAAAGATGAACATCAAAACATACCATAACAAGTCCTAAAAAATCCAATAAAAATCACTTAACACAATTCAAGATGTTAATGACTCACTACAAAAAGAAAAGCATCAAAATTATTTTTAATGATCAAGAACAAAATTAAACAAAATCATGTACCACATTAAGAATGCTCACAAAAGAAAAATCAAAGAAAATCATGGAACAGGGGCAAAAAGGTCATAAAATCAAGAAATAAAATCATGAAAAATTTTCTAAATGTTTTATTGATGCACATGAATTTTTGTGGAATTTTATAATGCCATTTGGTATTTTTAAAAAATAAAAAGCAAACGTGTAAAAAAGAATAAAATAAAATGGAATGTATATGTGAATGGGGGTGTGAACATAGTAATGAATCAGTTCAAAATCATTGGGCTTGAAAACGTGGGAGGTGCGGATATCAAATCTGACTAAGTCCATTAAGCACGCATAACACAATAACAACCATACACTCTCAGTCAACACAAGTCAAAACAAGGATCACCGTTAGATCAAGTCAGGTCAACAAACAAGTCAAAGTAAACAACATCAACGCGCACATGTGAATGTCCACACTCCCTATCGTGTACCATGCCATACAAAGTTTAAATGAATTCAGAAAATGTGCACATGACATGCACATGCGTTTTAATGCGTTGTCATGCTCCTAGCCACACGATCATGAACAATGAACGGTCATGATTAAAACGTGACAAAACCCTAGCAATCAAAGTCACCGGCCGGAGAGGGACCTCCGGTCACCTTCTCCGGCCAACAGCCACCACCTGCAACTCTCACTCTTCACCAAAATGCACAAATCATATACCAAATTGAAGCTGAGCTAACGCAGATCATGAATTCAGTGACAAAACATACAAACATTTCATGACATGAGAGAACCGAACAAAGGAAGATTTGCCCTAACATTTGGTCTATGCCTCTAAAGGCCTATCAACTAGCCAGGCAAGTTCTTGAGCTTATAAGAAGCTGCAAGAACCTGAAAACCAACTCACATCAAGTCTATAATGGATGAAACTCGTACCTGAATATTGGAGATTTGGAAATGCTCTTCAGAAAACCAGAGATCTTAGCTTCTTCTTCAACCTTGGAGCTTCACGAATTTAGCAAAATAAATGCTATACAACCAATGGTCTTGAGAGCAGAGAGATTCAATGTTGAACAATGCTTGCAAAATCTTGAGGACTGTGTAGAAAAACTTCAATCCAATGCCATTGATGATGATGAAGATGAAGTAGATGAAGGAAAGATGGTGAAGCTCGTGTGAAATCAGAGGGAAAGTAGAGAGAATGTGAGGGAGAGTTTGAAGTGAAGAATGAGAGAAATGAAGCTGAAATGAAAATGTGAAGTGAGATTTTGTTTTATAGTAGGCTTTAACCACGGTTAAACTGAGTGAGGTTAACTGAGTTAAAGTGGTTATGCTGAGTCCACCCTAACTAACTGAGTCAAGTTAGTTAGGGGGCGAGTGGTCAAGGTTGGGTTATGGTGAGGTCAAGTTCATGACAGTTATGGTGGAAGGGAGAAAAGGAGAGTGAAGCTGCCAGTCTGTGCATCAGAAACTTGCTAAGCAAGTTTGTTCCTTCTATTCTCATGTATGGCACGTGACAGTGTGCATTATGTAAGCAACTTGTGCTTGGTTGAAAGAGGAAACAAAAGTGAGGAGGTGTTTGTGGTGTGACTGAACCAAAAATCGTGCACCACTGTTAATGCATCAATGTCACTCATGGTGATTTGCAAGTGGAAATCTCTCTACTTAGTGAATGGTTGGCTGAGTTTTTGGATTCATTTGAAAGAGGGGATGTAATGATACAAGTTTGGTTTGAAATTTGAGTTGAAATGATGCTTGGAAGGGATTGCAAAAGGACTCATAACACACAAGTTTGAAAACTGGTTAGGGGCAAGGAAATGAGGTTGACTGGTAATGCATCTTGGCACGAAGTTTTCAGCAAGATCACCACATCTTGAGACCATTATATCTACCTCATAGCTTGATCAAACCAAATTTTGCCCAACATGAAACTTGAAGAGGACATTACAAGGAACATTTTTGATGTTGACAAGTTTTGCAAATGAAGCCTTCATCATTGAGAAAAATAGGTGTACATTTGGCCCACCAACTGTTTGTTGAAATGACTGCGCACGTGACCTGAAAATCTTGGTCATGACCTAGTTTTGAACCTACTTTGCTCAAACTTTGATCAATCATATCTCCCTTAATTTTTATCCAATGGAGATGTTCTACACATGGATTTGAAGCTTAAAGAAAGAACTTTTGTTGTGGCCAAGTGGAATTTTCATTTGGTGCTTCAATTTTAAATGGCCTTGGTTCAAACTCTGATGCAAAATGGCCAAAACTTGCTATTTTTAGTAACCCTTCTTCTTCCAAAAATGGTAACTTTCCACCTCTTGATTTTTTCATGATTCCTTTGGAGTTTCTTGACCAAATTTTGTACATTGGACACATATAACATGAATTTTATGGATTTGGCCTCAAAAAGTCAAGAGTTGACTTTTTCCTCTGATTATTTGACTTGGCCCCAATTTTCCTGATTTTTTATCTTTCTTCCAATTGAACCACTTCTAAAACCAATTGAGAGGCAATTTTCCATACACATACACTTAAGAACATGTAGAATACCATGACATCAAGTTTTGTCCAAAAAATCAAAGATTCCCTGATTTAATGGGAAACCCTAGTTTTGGTGCCCACCTCCTAGGAGAAAAATGTGCAGTCTTCAATTTCAAATTCCTCAGAGTATGTTGTGCATCCTTTTAAAGGATGATGGGATATGCCATTTGAGGATGATTTTGGATCAATGAGCTATCTCTTTTGAGGGTTTTCCTTCAGTTTTTGAACCTCTTGCATAGTGAAAGATGTAGTGCTTCAATCTCCCATTGAATCTCACTTCCTTGAGGTTTTGGATGATCAATTGAGATGGTATGAGACATGAGAGACTCTTGGCTTGCTTTGAGGCAACTTGATTGACCTTTTTGTGCTTTGAATGATCCCTTGATTGTCCATCTTCCCCCTGATCACATGCCTTGATGGTAAGAGGAATGCTATGCTTCATTCTTCTATGTTAAATACAATGCAATGCTAATGAGATGGATATGATATGATAGATGATAATGCTATGCTAAGATGACAAAAAGGGAGAGCAAATTTTGGGGTATTACAGCTGCCCTTATTCAAACGCTGTAGACCTGAATGCCTGAAAGCGATTGCTTTCGGACTTTTAAGGTATATAGTGATTGAATACCAAATATAACCAAAAATTTGCTCTGGATGATGAAGAAGAAAAGGGGTATAAACCCAACGCGATTGTTGGATTGAATCTTCAAGTGAAACGTTGTCGGAGAAGTCTGTCTTTTGAACGACGACAGGCGACTACTGGCTTGCCATACTGTTGATGGACTTTAACAAATGTCTTTTTGAACGACGCCAGACGACTACTGGCTTGCCACACTGCTGGTGGACTTTAAAAATGTCTTTTTGAACGACGCCAGACGACTACTGGCTTGCCACACTGCTGGTGGACTTTCATAACGTCTTTTGTACGACGCCAGATGACTACTGGCTTGCCACACTGCTGGTGGACTTTAGAAATGTCTTTTTGAACGACGCCAGACGACTACTGGCTTGCCACGCTACTGGTGGACTTTGATAATGTCTTTTGTACGATGCCAGATGACTACTGGCTTGCCACACTGCTGGTGGACTTTGATAATGTCTTTTGTACGATGCCAGACGACTACTGGCTTGCCACACTGCTGGTGGACTTTGATAATGTCTTTTGTACGACGCCAGACGACTACTGGCTTGCCACACTGCTGGTGGACTTACATAACGTCTTTTGTACGACGCCAGATGACTACTGGCTTGCCACACTGCTGGTGGACTTTAGAAATGTCTTTTTGAACGACGCCAAACGACTACTGGCTTGCCACACTGCTGGTGGACTTTAATAATGTCTTTTTGAACGACGCCAGACGACTACTGGCTTACCACACTGCTGATGGACTTCAATAATTACCAAACAGGCTTTGGAAGCTTTGCCAAATGATCATCCCACCTGCTGGAACAACCACCTGCAATATTACCCCACATGCTGGAATAATATAAACAAACTGTATATAATGATCATCCCACTGGCTGGAACAACCACCTGCCATACTATCCCACCGGCTGGAATAATATAAACAAACTGTATACCAAAAATAAATTGGACTTTGAGCTGTAAATGAGCACTGCTGAGAATTACACCACCGGCTGGGTAATATCATATGCTGACACCTTGCTGAAAAAGAGATTCCGTTGATCCATATAGATCAAGTTGGGGAAATTACCGTGACTCGGATGGGGAGTATAGCGGACAAGATTCAATGTTGAACTCCGTGGGGATATCATTACCAAAGATATGATCCTGCCGGGGACCAGGGCTACTTTGCGGGGAATATCCAAATCTTGGCTGAAAGACAATCCGTTGCAACATACTGAGAAAAAGTCCCTAGAGATCTGCTGAGGAAACCCAAAGCAATTCCTCGGTAATCTGCCGAGGAAAATGACTGTCGAGCTTAGGGTAAATGTCACAATGCCCCCTGTTGGGCGAACTTTCCCTTTGACGACTCCGCTGGGAATAATGAGTTTATAACACACTCTGCTGGAGAAAAAACCGCTTTAAAGCGTCTCTTGTTAGGGCTGCCCTTCGAGAGGATTTTACAGAAGACCAAATGTCTTCCAACTCTACTGGGGATTATAGGTCGGGGATATCCTTTGCTGGGGAGGTTACATGCCCCATGCTTGGGAGGGTCAATAACTCCGCTGGGGATTATTCTTTGACAAATTTCCCATGCCGAACCTGCAGGAGACATGATACGACCACTTGCTGGTACATCCTGCCAAGAGTAAACTCTACCAGGGATGTTAGTACTAAAATTTTCGTCTCTTAAGAGGATTTTGTAGAAAACCAAGTGTTTTCAAACTCTTAGACAGACACTCTACCTTGAACTACCTTTCACATTGTCTGCAAGGTACTGGAGGATTGGCACTCGTTGTCAACCTGGAGTATTCACTGCATTAATAACCGTTATCAACACAGAAGAAATCCATCTTCGAACACCGTTGCCGTCACGAAACTTAGTGGGAACTCTTGAATGGAAGAATCCACTTAATAAGATACAACAGTATCAAATCATAGCAAATATCTGCTCATGGTTACAATCATGCTGTTTGGATCGATCGTTCTCATTACCTGCAACAGAAAAAGAATATGCACATGCCCCAGGATATTGCGTGGTCTTTTGGGTCCACCATCCAAGGTTGTCCAACAAGCAACGTAATTTCCATTGTCTTTGTGCATGTTTTTGCAAGGCCAAGATATTTTCAAAGTAACGTTTTATTATAAAAAATCAGACGTTTTTGCAAACAAAACAGTAAAATGAAAATAAAAGCCCGTGACTGAATATTCAACTTTATTGATGAAATGCCAAAAATTGGCGAATTTACAATCAGAAGCAAACCCCTGAAAGAGGCGATTGCCATAAAATTGAGAAAAGAAATCTATCCTAATGACAATGCGGAAATTGGATTCCAACTGATTTCTGATTTTGTTATAGCCAGTATGTATTCCAACTCTCCTGATTATCTTTGCCTTCAGAAGCTCATGATTGAACCAATTCCTCCTTTGGAATTTTGCCAGTTTGCTGAAGAGTGGAGGACGTACAGATTAATTCAGACTGCAGTCATTCGCTTTAATCCCTCTTTTGTGTGGATCGCCTTTTCAGGTTTTCAATCCACTGGGATACCCTTTTTTTGCCTAAGTTGCCCTTTCGGGTTTTCAACTTACCGGGTGTACAATTTTTTCAATTATATCCCTAATTTTTGCCCGAACCTTTATTCTGTTTTTGGTTCGTCGGGATGCCCTTTTTTGCCTGGATTCTCTTTTTTTTTTATCCAGCAGGTCTCTTTATACGAAGTATTTTTTAACTGCATCTGAATTAACAGGGGATGAAAAATCTTCACCATCCATGGTTGTCAGCAACAATGCTCCACCTGAGAAAACCTTTTTTTACCACAAACGGACCTTCATAATTAGGATTCCATTTGCCCCTGTGATCTGTACTCGGAGGAAGTATTCTCTTGATTACCACATCCCCGACCTTGTAGACTTGAGGTCGAACCTTTTGATTGAACGCCCTCTTCATTCTGCGCTGATATAACTGGCCATGGCATACCGCTGCTAAACACTTCTCCTCAATAAGGCTCAGCTGATCAAATCTGGTTCGTACCCATTCAGCTTCATCTAGCTTAACGTCCATCAATATTCGGAGAGATGGAATCTCCACTTCTATCAGTAGAACTTCCTCCATACCAGATACAAGCGAGTATGGTGTTACCCCAGTGGACGTGCGGACTGATGTTCGATACCCATGCAAAGCCAGTGGTAACATCTCATGCCAATCTTTGTACGTGACAACCATTTTCTGCACAATCTTCTTGATATTTTTGTTGGCCGCTTCAACCGCGCCATTCATTTTCGGGCGGTACGGAGAAGAATTGTGGTGCTCGATTTTGAAGTCCCGGCATAGCTCAGCCATCATCTTGTTGTTCAAATTAGAACCATTATCAGTAATGATTCTTTCGGGCACTCCATATCGACAAATGATATCTCGCTTCAAGAAACGAGCCACTACTTGCTTAGTGACATTGGCGTAAGATGCTGCTTCAACCCATTTAGTGAAGTAATCAATGGCGACCAAGATGAAACGATGGTCGTTTGAAGCAGTAGGCTCAATTTTCCCGATCATATCAATGCCCTACATTGCAAATGGCCACGGAGAGGACATGATACTCAACGGATTGGGAGGAACGTGCACTTTGTCTGCATAGATCTGGCATTTGTGACACTTGCGAGCATACTTGCAGCAATCTGACTCCATGGTCAGCCAATAATACCCTAATCTCAACAATTTCTTAGCCATCGCATGTCCTCCGGCATGGGTACCGAAAGAGCCTTCGTGCACTTCAATCATCAACAGGTCTGCCTCGTGTCTATCCACACATCTGAGCAGAACCGTGTCAAAATTCCTTTTATACAGCACACCATCTTTGTTCAAGAAGAAACTACCAGCTAGCCTTCTTAATGTCTTCTTGTCATTGGAAGATGCCCCAGGCGGGTATTCTTGATTTTTTAAGAAGCATTTGATGTCATGGTACCAAGGCTTATCGTCAGACACTACATCAACCTCAAACACAAAAGCAGGCCTATCAAGACGAGATACATCAATCCTGGGCACAAAGTTCCAACCATGCACTTTGATCATCGAAGAGATAGTGGCCAAGGCGTCTGCAAACTTATTCTCATCTCGGGGAACATGGTATAACTTGACGGTTGTAAAGAATGTCAGCAATCTCCTCGTATAATCTCTATACGGAATCAAATTCTGCTGATGTGTGTGCCAAGTTCCCTTTACTTGATTGATTACCAGTGCTGAATCACCAAAGATATCGAGGGTCTTGATTCGTAAATTAATAGCTTCCTCGATCCCTAATATGCAAGCTTCGTATTCTGCTTCATTGTTGGTACACCCGAAAGTTACTCGGGCAGTGAAGGGCATGTGAACACCCTCTGGCGTAATAAGGACTGCACCAACTCCGCACCCATTCATATTAACTGCCCCATCAAACATCAAACTCCATTTAGATTCAGGGTCGGGCCCCTCCTCCAGAAGTGGTTCCTCGTAGTCTTTCGCTTTGAGAAACATGATGTCCTCATCAGGGAAATCAAATCTCATGGGCTGGTAATCATCAAGAGGCTGTTGCGCAAGATAATCTGACAGTATACTTCCTTTGATTGCCTTTTGCGAAGTAAATTGAATATCGTACTCTGTCAGTACCATCTGCCACCTTGCAACTCTGCCTGTAAGTGCTGGTTTCTCAAAAATATACTTGACCGGATCCAATTTAGAGATCAACAGGGTTGTATGTGTGAGCATGTATTGTCTCAACCGCTTGGCGGCCCATGTGAGTGCACAGCATGTCTTCTCAAGCATTGAATAACACGATTCACAATCTGTAAATTTCTTGCTCAGGTAGTAGATAACATGTTCTTTCCTACCTGTCTCGTCGTGTTGACCGAGAACACAACCCATGGATCCTTCGAGCACTGTCAAGTACATAATCAGTGGTCTCCCTTGAACTGGAGGTATCAGAATTGGAGGTTCCTGCAAATATCTTTTTATTTTATCGAATACATTTTGACAATCATCATTCCACCTGACCGTTTGATCTTTTCTTAGCATTTTGAATATCGGTTCGCAAGTGGCAGTTAGGTGAGATATGAACCTTGAAATGTAGTTCAATCTTCCTAGAAAACCGCGAACTTCTTTCTCAGTACTTGGTACAGGCATATCTTGTATAGCTTTCACTTTAACAGGATCAACCTCTATCCCTTTTTCACTGACAATGAAACCAAGCAATTTTCCGGACCGCACGCCGAAAGTACACTTGTTAGGATTCAATCTTAACCTGAATTTCCTCAGCCTCTCAAACAACTTCTTCAATTTGATCAGATGTTCCTCTTCTATCTTTGATTTAGCAATCATGTCATCCACATAGCACTCGATCTCTTTATGAATTAGATCGTGGAATAACGTCACCATTGCTCTTTGATAAGTTGCCCCTGCGTTCTTCAACCCAAAAGGCATTACTTTGTAACAGAAGGTACCCCACGGGGTAATGAATGTCGTCTTCTCCATGTCTTCAGGCGCCATCTTTATCTGATTGTACCCGGAGAATCCATCCATAAATGAGAACACTGAAAACTGAGAAGTATTATCAACCAGCACATCAATATGAGGGAGTGGAAAATCATCTTTAGGGCTCGCCCTGTTGAGATCTCTGTAATCCACACACATTCTAACTTTGCCATCTTTCTTCGGCACCGGTACTATATTGGCCGCCCAGGGAGGATAGTTGGTTACTGCCAGAAAACCTGCATCCAACTGTTTCTGTACTTCTTCCTTGATCTTCAAGGCCATTTCTGGTTTTGTCCAACGCAGCTTCTGCTTGACTGGTGGGCAGTCCTCTTTCAATGGTAGTCTATGCACAACTATGTCTGTATCTAAACCTGGCATATCTTGGTATGACCAAGCAAAGATGTCAACGTATTCACGTAGCATGACTATCAGCTCTTGCTTTACATCAGCCCGCAGACTCGCACCAATCTTGATCTCTTTCTTGCTTTCCTCTGACCCAATATTGATGATCTCAAGAGCTTCCTAATGAGGCTGAATGGTCTTCTCTTCCTGTTTCAACAACCTAGCCAACTCTTCCGGGAGTTCATAGTCTTCATCACTTTCTTCCTCAGCTTGATAGATCGGATTGTCGAAATCGTACGTGGGCATAACAGAATCATTTTCAGAGAAATCCACAGAATCCAATCTGCATGATTGGGTTTATGCTTTATTTTAGATTAAAAACAAAAGAAAAGAAAGTGCATTATCATTTTTAATTTTCTTTGTGCAAAAATAAAATAAAATAAAGAAAGAGTAAAGGAACACAAATTTGTAAACAAAAACGTCCTTTTATTGATATTTGAACATTATATGAGAAAATATGGTGGCCCTACAAATGGATCCTCACACCTTGGGCAGAGTGTGGGATTTCATGCATTATGAAAGACAAGAATTGTTACTCTGAATGGTGAACAACATGAACGATTTCTTCACTAGACCAATTTTGCAACGCCTCGCTTGGAGCCAGTGCATATACCCATCTGTCCAGATAATCTGAGCTTTCAGCGCCATCTTCTATTGCTGAGCAGGACTGGTTGGGATTGATAATTCCTCCACTGTTGAAGTTGATTGGCCCACGGAATCGGGGAACTGGCGTCCGGCCCGGCTGGTATCCAATGCCAAACTTATCTTCTTTCACGAACATATCTATAGCTTTACCCCAACCTTGGGCATTTCTGCTTTCGACCACTTCTCTGGCCTGCTTGTACGACGCAATTGATGCACTCGGCCCGCCTGGCACATTTGACACCACTGCTGCTGAAGTAGACTCTGGTAAGTTATTGATATTCAGGGCTTCAAAAGATTGCACAAAGTTTCATGAATCTCTCCATCCATTTCCACATATTTGAAAGTGGATAGATGACTCACGAATATATCTTCCTCGCCGCAAACAGTAACCACTTGACCCTCGAACACATATTTGAGCTTCTGATGAAGTGTGGAGGTAACTGCGCCTGCTGCGTGAATCCACGGTCGGCCCAGCAAACAGCTATAAGCAGGCTGAATGTCCATAACATGAAAGATCGTCTTGAATATCTGTGGACCAACCTGTATTGGTAGTTCAACCTCCCCAAACACCGATCTTTGGGATCCATCGAAAGCTCTCACAATCAGATCGCTGGGTCTCAGGACCAATCCATCTACTTCAATTTTCATCAGGGCCTTTTTGGGTAACACATTTAAGGAAGAACCTGTGTCAACCAGCACATGCGACAAAACAGCTCATTTACATTCAAGTGTGATGTGCAGCGCTTTGTTGTGGTTACGTCCATCTGGTGTCAAATCCCTGTTTGTAAATCCCAACCCGTGGCTCACATTCACATTAGAAATTACTCCTTCCAACTGATTCACTGTAATCTCTTGGGGAACGTATGCCATATTCAGAACTTTCAACAAAGCAGCCCGGTGTGCATCTGAACTCATTAACAGGGATAATATCGAAATTTTAGAGGGTGTCTGATTAAGTTGGTCTATGATCTTGTAATCACTCTTTTTGATAACCCTCATAAATTCTTCAACATCATTATCAAAATTGACTTTAGGGTCCTCTTCCTGAGCAGGCACCTTGTCATCAACAACCTGTTTTCCTTTTGCTCTTGCAGCAACTTCAGCCTCACTCCTTAAAGTCTGGGGAGCAAATAGTCGACCACTTCTGGTGAAACCACTTGGTCCACTGACATTCTCAATGCTAGTACCAACAGCCTCTGCCTTCTGCCGACTTCCTCCTTGACGAGTATCAATTCCATACTGCCACGGAACTGCCCTATTAGACACATAAGCAGCCGATTCAGGAACTATAATCGTAACTGGTCTCGGCCTCTCGGGCACGATGATAGCGACAGGCTCCTCAACAGGCACCTGTATCTCGACTGCATTATAGTAAATGGTAACGGCAGAAACATCCTGTTCTTTCTCTACTTTATCAAACTGAAGACTTCCCTCGTCCATAAGATCCTGCAGTCCAACTCTCAACTTACTGCAGCCATTAACCTGCTTTGAACAATCCTCGCAATCAGAGGCGCATCCAGGAAATACCTTTCCTTTTAACAAACATTCTTTTACAATCAACAGTGGAGTCTTCACCAAATTAACATCAGTAATCAAATTCAACTTCTCGCCATCAAAAATGGCATTTGTGCCTGCACCTCCATGATGAGGCATTGGATTGTCACGAACATTCGGCGGCCTAGAGAAATTGATAGCTTTTGCATCGATCAGATCTTGAACCTTATGTTGAAAGGTCCAGCACTTTTCTATTGAATGACCTGGCGCACCAGAATGATATTCACATCGAACATTAGCATCATAACCTTGAGGCAATTTTTCGGAATCCAGCGGCTTCATAGTCCGAAGTTCAACCAACTTCTCTTTGAGCAGTTGTGGTAACAAAGCAGCATATGTCATAGGCAAGGGATCAAACTTACGGTCCCTTTGTCTATTGTTATGAAATCGGGGTCTACCTTGCTGATTTGGCGTTTGCTGTCCAGCTGGAACCGGAATAGTTACCGCATCCACCTGATGATAGGACTGATTCCTTCCTCTGCCCCTCCTCTATACACAGCGCTGGACTCCCCTTCTCTTTTCCTTGGTCCATTGGTAAAGGGTTTCTTCGAATTTGAAGCAACATCTTGAATCTTACCCAATTTCAGCAGACTTTCTATTCGTTCCCCAGCAACGACGATGTCGGCAAACCCCGTGGAAGGACATGCAGCAAGTCTATCCAAATACGTCCCTTGAAGTGTGCTCATGAACATATCAGCCATCTCACGATCACCCAAAGGTGGTTGAACTCGAGCAGCCAATTCTCTCCATCTCTGTGCGTACTGCTTAAAGCCCTCCTTGTTATCCTGAGTCATGCTCTGCAATTGAGTACGATTAGGTGCCATGTCCAGATTATATTGATACTGCTTCAGAAAAGCAGCGCACAAATCTTTCCAACTCCTTATATGAACCCTGTCCAGCTTAATGTACCATTCCAGGGAAGCGCCTGACAGGCTATCCTGGAAAAAATACATCCAGAGCTTTTGGTCCTCGGTATAAGCGGCAATCTTGCGATTGTAAGCTTGCAAATGGGTTTTGGGACATGTATTGTCGTTGTACTTATCCAAAACAGGAAGCTTGAACTTGGGTGGAATTCGCACACCCTGCACGAGACCCATGTCTTCTACATCAATTCCAAGAGGATTTTGGCTCTCAATAGCCTTGAGTCTTTCATCCAGCCCTTCATACTTCCGGTCGTCATTGTAGAAACCCATGTCATTGTTGAATGCAGTGAACTGGTCCTCCTGACCATCCTCATTGTTATCAAGTCCCAGATGTACCCCACCAGCAGGGATTGTGCCAACAGGAGGAGTGCGCACGTTGCGATTTGGGATTTCAGTTTCCAGCCTCTGGATAGTGGTTCTCATAGCTTCTTGTCCAATCCTCATGTTTTCTTGACCGGTCCTCAGCTCTTGCTGACCTTGAGCAATCCCCTGCATGAGGTTCATGAACTGTTCCATCCTTCCCCTCAAATCGGCTAACTTTGTCTGAACTTGCTCCATTACTCTTGCTTGATTGCGTCGGGTAGAATATCGGTGGACTGGGGTATCAGCTATCGAGCCTGAAAACCAAATAAAGGTTAGCAGGCGCCTGCAAAAGGAAAACCTGCGATGCAAAAATGATATGCAAATGCAAATGCAAAGTTATGTTTGTCATTTCAAAATACTTTTCATATCCTGATCCCAATCGTAACCAAATATTCCTGAAGACCAGGAGTCATGATTACTGAGTTTTGCCATGAAGAGATATTCATATACATCGATCACAGATGTCTGAAGACCAGAAATAGTGATTTTGTAGTGTGCTAGTGTGCAGATATCACATCACATATATCTGAAGATCAGAAATTGTGAACAGAAGTAACCTATGTCATACAAATTCCCAAAACTTCTCAAGCACATTTGTCGTAGTTTCAACAACAAAATAAGAAACAAGCAGTCAAATGGATCCATCAACAACTCTGATGGTAACCATTACAAATTACAAAGAAATGACAAAAATCACTAATCCGACAGCTCTACATCCTTTAGCTTCTGGCTGGAGTACTTAATCTCTTCAAACAGGATGCGGGTACGTTGATGATGCGGCTTCTCAATCAGCTCTTTAATCACTACGTCCCTTTTTTCCACTGCATCCTCTAATGACCCCACGTGCATCAGCAAGACTTCATCTTCATTGGCTCCTTTGCGCCTCTTGATTCCAGCTTGAATTTTAACCAGTTTCAGCTCTGCTGTGACATCTTCAAGCTCCTTGTTGGTGATTCTCAGCTTACCTTCAGCATTTCTCACTTGTTCTTGACTTTTTCCAAGATCTTCTCGATACTTTCTTCTTTCCACGTGGGCTTTCTTCAGCTCTTCATCTTTATCTTTTAACTGGGCCTGCAATTCAGAGTTCTCAATTCTGACCTCATCCCAAGCTTGTCGGAGTTTAGCTAACGAATCCTTGCTTCGGGCCAGCGCCTGCTTTGTAACCTTATGAGCCTGACTAGTATCATCTGCTCCCAAGGTAAGCTTCCGGAAGTATTGAGCTCTCTCATCAAAATCTTCTTCTTTGTCCGCCAGGGTTTTTTCTACTTTCAACGCTCTCTTTTCCAACTCTTTGCTGTCAGCTAGAGCTTTCTGAAGACATCTGCTCATTCCAGAGTTATCTATCTGCAGATCTCTAACCATTTTCTTCAATTTCTCGTACTCTTCGGCCGGTACCATGGAATGTTGATCTGGACATAAGAGAACTTCTCGGGAAAAGGGTAACAACAGCTTTTTGACCTTCATCTCAACCCAAGCATCGTAGTCAGGGTATGATCTACAGTCTCCTTTGCCGAAAGTCAATTTTCCCTCTCTTTGCCTAAATTTCCAAGCATTTATTACTTCCCGCACTCTTTCATTCTTGGTCCCTACGAAAAATAGAGAAGCGCTAATCTCCTCATCAGCAGGAGGATGTCTCGAGGCATAACCAAATTGCCTAACTGCCAACACTGGGTTGTAATTAATCCCACCTCTTCTTCCAAGTAGAGGCACATTAGGAAAACTTCCACATTTGACAGTACGCTCTACCGTCAGTAATTTGGGATCAAACCAAATAATATTATTGGCAGTCAGACCTATCAGTCTCTTGGACCACTTCATTGTCTCAGCAGTTTCTACAAACGCACCAGTCCGGGGTAAATGTTTGAAGAGCCAATGGCATAACAATTGGGTGCAACAACTAACCAAACTCCCTCTTGCCTTCTCATTTTTGTAGTGTACGGAGTGATAAAAATCCCCTAGCAGGGTAGGAATCGGATTCTTCAAGAGAAACACTTTCAACGCCTGCATATCAACAAAATCAGGCTGACCGGGGAAAAGCACCAAGCCATAGATACAAAGAGCTAACACAGCGTTGTAAGTAGTCCAATTGTTAGTCTTGGCAGCTTCCTGAGCTTGTCGAAAAAGAAACTCCAAATGAAATCCTTCATCTTCTTTGAGTCTGCTTAGGCCACTTTTCACAACAAACAGGTCCAGATGCAGGACAACAGCGATTACTTCAGGGGCAAGAGCACCTTCAGAAAAATACGGTATAGCAGACGTGATTGGAATTCCCAAAATAAATGAGAATTCCTCCAGAGTGGGCATCAGAATGTAGTCAGGGAATAGGAAACATCTCATTGATGGCTCATAGAACTGTAAGAAAGTATGCAACCCATCCTTCTCATACTTTGTGAATGCACAGACCATCTTGATCAGCCCTCCATACTCCTTCTAAAAAGTGATGAGAACATCAGAACCAGCCATACCTATCATCTTGTTCAATACATCCAGCTTAGGATCAGGGAATTTGTATGACACATTATTCTTCCTTTTAACCTCAGCATCTTGGGAACTCATGATTGGAATCAGACAATATGGTAAGTACCTGAAAATGACAAATATACCCTGTTATGATATGATTATGCAAATGCAAAAGGCATGTGATCAGGTATCCAGGTGTCGGTGTCTGTGTTGAACTGTGTGCACTGTGTCTCTGTACTGAATTTGGCAATATATCTGAGATGAATACTCAAACCACTGTCATAGGATACACTGTCTGTAATAATCATAGAATCACAAGTACGGTATGTAGGAGGCTGGGTTACCTGCAAACCTGTAAACATCCCACCCATACTCACATGTGGTTCCTAGAAAATAAGGCTTGTCAACTTTGGAGGTTTGAGAAGCGATAGCACATTCAGCCCGTAGGATACAATGCTATGCCAATCAAAGAGGTCGTCCACTGACTCACCTTAGAAAATAAAGGTCATCCTATGCAAGTACCAAAGTGGGCCCTCGGGTGCGAGTGGGTTTGCCACAGAATGTGGTCTGCCACTGTCACCGCTAAAGAGAGATGTTTCCACTAAGGTCCTCATGATCGGTCACTAGAGTCGACAGCTCTCTAGATCGACATCCTGGAATACGCAAGATGCGTACGCCATGATGGGTCCCAAGATAGCCTCGTCTAGCTGTGAATTTCGTGATTACCCACGTACACAGATGGCACGTAGGTCCCACTACTCTCCACTCTAAATCTAAGTGTATACTCGAGCCTGTGTACTGAGCTCATCTCTCAGAAATCCCATCCCACCAAACAGGCAGAACAGTACAACACAGTATAATATATGAAATGTAAATGCTAACATGCTGTAAATACGGTACAAGTAATAAAATACAATAAACAGCAAATACAGTACAACAGTAAACACCCAATGAAAGAAAAGCAAACAAGCGCTAGGATTGACCCGCTTAGGGTGGACCAGCAATAGGTCAACCTAGTCCCCAGCAGAGTCGCCAGCTGTCGCTCCCGGGATTTTCATCCTAGTACAAAAGCGAAAGTGGCACCGAAACAGAAGCGCCAGCAATGTGTATTTATCCCAAGAGAGGGAAAGGAAACACTGCGTAAACCTGAAGGAAGGAAATAACGTGGTCTTACGACCAAGAGAACTGGGTTCGGGAGTCGGTTACGCGAGAGGAAGGTATTAGCACCCTCTCGCGTCCATCGTACCCGATGGGATCCACGCTTGCTTGCTTCGATCAAAGGGTGATAGAAAAGATTCTGGAAAAAGGAACTGGAAAAGGAATGGAAAGAGAAAGGGAAACAAATGTAGGGAAAATAAAAGAAGTGCTCGCATGGGCCCTACCCCACTGCCTACGTATCTCATCGGGAACATGAGAATCAGAGCGACGTAGTTCCCCTCACCTAGGGATGAATTGTTTGTGTTTTTTAGTGGAATACGTCAACGTTCGCGTCCTAGCAGTTTAGGTGTTGCAGCTCGCTGTAGGGAGACTTAGGCGTTACCTGTTTGCGGTAGAACGGAAATGACGCATCCTTAAGGGAGGAGTGAATGAGATGAGAAAAGAATTCCCGAAGGAAAGACGTTATTGTTTGTTTTTGTCTTTTAAGAGTTTTTTCATTTGTTTGCATATGATAGTGTATCTGAATCTTAGTCATTGGAATGTGTACATTCTCACATTCCAAGATGGAATGAGTAAGAAAGCACACTAAGGGTGAAGAAGACCCCCACACTTATTTTCGATTATCAAGGTTCAAACACACTAGCATACTTGTGTTTATTAAGTGTTTTTGTTGATTATGAAAGGAAGAAGTGTTTTTTATTATTTGTACCTTCAACAAGTATTGCATTTAAGTCCCTCATACAAGATCAAATGTATAACACATTGACCCAAGATGGGCTATATGCTACACATTCTAAGATTATAAGAGAATACCCCTTGTAATCTTTTCTTTATATGAAAGGCCTAAATGCAATAAATGCCTACCTTTATTAGATATTTTTTGTATTCCCTTTGAGATGAGAAGAGAGACTCAAGAGAGGAGCAAAGGTAAAAATCTATATGAACTAAGACTCAATCCTAATAGAAAATTAAAGGGAGTGGTCCTAATGGTTTGTGAGATTTAAACCTAAAGTCTAAAGAAAGAATGAATTAAACAATTCACTTCTAAAGTAGAAGATGAATTGTAATTCAAAAAGGGAAAGTGATGAGTTATTAAAAGAAATCACATAAGTGCTTAACAAAACACAAAATGGAATTGTAAAAGAGATGAGAGGAAAGAAGTTTGAATGTGGATTCCTTATCCACACTCAATTGCAACTTACCAAAGCCCCTACATGGTTAGTAAACATGTATAAGAAGTATAAGAAGTAAAAGAACATTTAATGCACCATAAAACTCAAAAGAATTAGATGAGAAATTGGTTACAACCAGAATGTACATCACATGGAAAACAAATGATCATTATCATGCAAGTCCAAGTGGATAGGCAACAAACATCATCCATGACATTAGAACATGCTACCATAAGAAAAGGGAGAATGAAAGATGAAAAGAAATGGAAGAAACATGCCTAAATGGAACATGTAATCCAAGGATCAGAATTGAAATGAAATGAAGAATGATATATAAACACATCACAAGCATTCATGAAACACCTATCAAGCCATTCAAGAAGCAATAGAAGAAGAGAGGAAATGGACACTCAAAAGATAACACAAGTACTTCATATTAAGGACACACAAAGTTCAAATGAAAATGCAATGATGACACATAACATGTACCAATGACCTATAATGTCAAATGGATGGTTCACAAAGTAGGCAAATGATCATGCAAGTATGTACAAAAGAAATCATGTAAACATGCACAAAGATTACAAGGATATGACATGTTGTAATGCTTCAAATGAAATGCTTTAAACAAAAATCAAATGAGTTCATGAAAATTATGAAAACATGGTATTGAGGTTCACAAATCAGGGGTGAATCACATATCAAAGTATCATGTAAAAATGCAAGGCAAAAAGGTTTTACACAATGCACTTAAGTCAAATTGGATGCACATGCAATGTAATGCAAAGATGAACATCAAAACATACCATAACAAGACCTAAAAAATCCAATAAAAATCACTTAACACAATTCAAGATGTTAATGACTCACTACAAAAAGAAAAGCATCAAAATTATTTTTAATGATCAAGAACAAAATTAAACAAAATCATGTACCACATTAAGAATGCTCACAAAAGAAAAATCAAAGAAAATCATGGAACAGGGGCAAAAATGTCATAAAATCAAGAAATAAAATCATGAAAAATTTTCTAAATGTTTTATTGATGCTCATGAATTTTTGTGGAATTTTATAATGCCATTTGGTATTTTTAAAAAATAAAAAGCAAACGTGTAAAAAAGAATAAAATAAAATGGAATGTATATGTGAATGGGGGTGTGAACATAGTAATGAATCAGTTCAAAATCATTGGGCTTGAAAACGTGGGAGGTGCGGATATCAAATCTGACTAAGTCCATTAAGCACGCATAACACAATAACAACCATACACTCTCAGTCAACACAAGTCAAAACAAGGATCACCGTTAGATCAAGTCAGGTCAACAAACAAGTCAAAGTAAACAACATCAACGCGCATATGTAATGTCCACACTCCCTATCGTGTACCATGCCATACAAAGTTTAAATGAATTCAGAAAATGTGCACATGACATGCACATGCGTTTTAATGCGTTGTCATGCTCCTAGCCACACGATCATGAACAATGAACGGTCATGATTAAAACGTGACAAAACCCTAGCAATCAAAGTCACCGGCCGGAGAGGGACCTCCGGTCACCTTCTCCGGCCAACAGCCACCACCTGTAACTCTCACTCTTCACCAAAATGCACAAATCATATACCAAATTGAAGCTGAGCTAACACAGATCATGAATTCAGTGACAAAACATACAAACAGTTCATGACATGAGAGAACCGGACAAAGGAAGATTTGTCCTAACATTTGGTCTATGCCTCTAAAGGCCTATCAACTAGCCAGGCAAGTTCTTGAGCTTATAAGAAGCTACAAGAACCTGAAAACCAACTCACATCAAGTCTATAATGGATGAAACTCGTACCTGAATATTGGAGATTTGGAAATGCTCTTCAGAAAACCAGAGATCTTAGCTTCTTCTTCAACCTTGGAGCTTCACGAACTTAGCAAAATAAATGCTATACAACCAATGGTCTTGAGAGCAGAGAGATTCAATGTTGAACAATGCTTGCAAAATCTTGAGGACTGTGTAGAAAAACTTCAATCCAATGCCATTGATGATGATGAAGATGAAGTAGATGAAGGAAAGATGGTGAAGCTCGTGTGAAATCAGAGGGAAAGTAGAGAGAATGTGAGGGAGAGTTTGAAGTGAAGAATGAGAGAAATGAAGCTGAAATGAAAATGTGAAGTGAGATTTTGTTTTATAGTAGGCTTTAACCACGGTTAAACTGAGTGAGGTTAACTGAGTTAAAGTGGTTATGCTGAGTCCACCCTAACTAACTGAGTCAAGTTAGTTAGGGGGCGAGTGGTCAAGGTTGGGTTATGCTGAGGTCAAGTTCATGACAGTTATGGTGGAAGGGAGAAAAGGAGAGTGAAGCTGCCAGTCTGTGCATCAGAAACTTGCTAAGCAAGTTTGTTCCTTCTATTCTCATGTATGGCACGTGACAATGTGCATTATGTAAGCAACTTGTGCTTGGTTGAAAGAGGAAACAAAAGTGAGGAGGTGTTTGTGGTGTGACTGAACCAAAAATCGTGCACCACTGTTAATGCATCAATGTCACTCATGGTGATTTGCAAGTGGAAATCTCTCTACTTAGTGAATGGTTGGCTGAGTTTTTGGATTCATTTGAAAGAGGGGATGTAATGATAAAAGTTTGGTTTGAAATTTGAGTTGAAATGATGCTTGGAAGGGGTTACAAAAGGACTCATAACACACAAGTTTGAAAACTGGTTAGGGGCAAGGAAATGAGGTTGACTGGTAATGCATCTTGGCACGAAGTTTTTAGCAAGATCACCATATCTTGAGACCATTATATCTACCTCATAGCTTGATCAAACCAAATTTTGCCCAACATGAAACTTGAAGAGGACATTACAAGGAACATTTTTGATGTTGACAAGTTTTGCAAATGAAGCCTTCATCATTGAGAAAAATAGGTGTACATTTGGCCCACCAACTGTTTGTTGAAATGACTGCGCGCGTGACCTGAAAATCTTGGTCATGACCTAGTTTTGAACCTACTTTGCTCAAACTTTGATCAATCATATCTCCCTCAATTTTTATCCAATGGAGATGTTCTACACATGGATTTGAAGCTTAAAGAAAGAACTTTTGTTTTGGCCGAGTGGAATTTTCATTTGGTGCTTCAATTTTAAATGGCCTTGGTTCAAACTCTGCTATTTTTAGTAACCCTTCTTCTTCCAAAAATGGTAACTTTCCACCTCTTGGTTTTTTCATGATTCCTTTGGAGTTTCTTGACCAAATTTTGTACATTGGACACATATAACATGAATTTTATGGATTTGGCCTCAAAAAGTCAAGAGTTGACTTTTTCCTCTGATTATTTGACTTGGCCCCAATTTTCCTGATTTTTTATCTTTCTTCCAATTGAACCACTTCTAAAACCAATTGAGAGGCAATTTTCCATACACATACACTTAAGAACATGTAGAATACCATGACATCAAGTTTTGTCCAAAAAATCAAAGATTCCCTGATTTAATGGGAAACCCTAGTTTTGGTGCCCACCTCCTAAGAGAAAAATGTGCAGTCTTCAATTTCAAATTCCTCAGAGTATGTTGTGCATCCTTTTAAAGGATGATGGGATATGCCATTTGAGGATGATTTTTGATCAATGAGCTATCTCTTTTGAGGGTTTTCCTTCAGTTTTTGAACCTCTTGCATAGTGAAAGATGTAGTGCTTCAATCTCCCATTGAATCTCACTTCCTTGAGGTTTTGGATGATCAATTGAGATGGTATGAGACATGAGAGACTCTTGGCTTGCTTTGAGGCAACTTGATTGACCTTTTTGTGCTTTGAATGATCCCTTGATTGTCCATCTTCCCCCTGATCACATGCCTTGATGGTAAGAGGAATGCTATGCTTCATTCTTCTATGTTAAATGCAATGCAATGCTAATGAGATGGATATGATATGATAGATGATAATGCTATGCTAAGATGACAAAAAGGGAGAGTAAATTTTGGGGTATTACAGCATCGAGGCTTCCCTTCTGATACTTTCGACACCTTCGTTTGTTGAATCATCATTTGTTTCTTGGCCTTTTCAGGCTTTTTATGTAATGACAATTTTATGCCTTTTGGCATTGATTAATTAATCATTATTATTTTGTCCTTAACTGCTTTCGACCCATATTACATGATGATGCACTTTATTTGTTGTCTTTTATCAGTCAAATTTGCAATTAAGGCATTCTATCTTTTTCTTGGAAAGTCACCTTTCCAGCTTTAAATTCCAAGGCGTAAGCCTCCAGCATTTATAGTATAGCCCTCAGGCCTACTTCCAAGAATAGCTCACGTGTTTCCACCGTTTGACTGGCCAATCCAATCAGTACTTCGCCTCTATAAATTTCTTCCACCTGACCACGTTTTGCGTAGAAGCAAACATGAACAATTCAGAGAAACCATCAGCCAAGAAAATGGCTGGAAAGGCAAAGGCAGTTGAGGAAACAAAAAAGATGGAGGCCACCAAGCAACCTGAAGCCTCCATTGGAGCAACCTCTCAAGCCAAGAAGAGAGAAACTAAAATGAAGACCTCTAAGAAAAAGCGCTCCAGCACCCAAGACTCTGATGATGAGCCAGATGCAGATTATATGGATTTCCTCAAATCCATAGATTGGAGAGATTATGAATAACCTTTCCTTGATTAAAAATTATTGTATTGGTTTTCCTTTGCTTTGTATGCCATATTAGCCTGACTTGGCCTATTTTGGCTTTCTTTTTATTAAATAAAGCTTATGTTTTAATATGAATCTCTTGCAGTATAGGCTTATATTTTTTCAAATACTTGCCATTTACTTTCAAGACTCTTTTATCTTTGTCTAACTCTTCCACTTCATAAGCTCCATTAGAGAAAACTTGTATGACTTGGAATGGGCCTTCCCACTTAGGGGACCACTTGCCCAATGTTCTATCTTTTCGATCCATAGGCAAAATCACTTTCCAAACCAATTCCCCACATGCAAAAGATTTAGACTTAACCTTTTTGTTGTAGGATTCTTCGACCCTCTTCTTTTGTCTTCTTAACAACTCCAAGGCTCTGAGCCTTTCTTCATCCAAATCCACTAATTCATTCATCATCATTTCCCAATAATTCTCAGAGGGAATTTCATGATGTCTTTGAACTCTTACAGACTGTATATAAATCTCAACAGGCAATACTACATCATGACCAAAAGTGAGTCGAAACGGGGTAGTGTTGGTAGCCTCTTTAGGGGATGTTCGACATGCCCAAAGAACTTGGTCTAACGTCTTATGCCAATTTCTAGGCCTCTTTCCCACATGCTTCTTAATTAGTCCAATTACTACCTTATTGGAAGCTTCGACTTGCCCATTGGCCTGAGCATAATAAGGTGTAGAAGTTAGTAACTTAAAACCTATTTCTTTGGCAAACTCCTGCATCTTTCGACCAGTGAACACTGATCCTTGATCTGTAGTGATTGTTTCAGGAATACCAAATCTATAAATAATGTGATTTTGAATGAATTCAATAACATCTTCTTGACCAATATTCACCAGTGGTATTGCCTCAATCCACTTGGTGAAATAATAAATTCCCACCAAAACATATCTTTGGTTCTTTGAAGATGCTGGTCGAATCTCTCCCATTATATCCAAAGCCCATCCTCTGAAGGGCCATGGTTTCACTATGGAATGCAATTCACTTGCAGGGATGTGTTGTACGCCAGCATGAATTTGGCATTCTTGGCAACCCTTAGCAAATTCTATGCAATCTTTCAGCATAGTAGGCCAATACATGCCTTGTCGAAACAACAACCATTTCATCTTCCGGCCAACTTGCTGTGCTCCACATGCCCCACTATGTACTGTCGAAAGGGCCAAATATGCCTCTGCTTCACTAAGGCATTTCAATAAGACTCCCTCAGGGGTCTTTTTAAACAATTCATTACCCAACAGTACATAGCTTAAAGCTTGATACCTGATTTTTTACTCTGTCAAAGTCGTTGGGTTTTGCAAATACTCAACTATGGGCTTCCTCCAGTCTTCGTCTGTTAAATTATCTATGGCAAAAATTTCAAAATTTTCACCATCTATGCACCCAAGCTTAGTTGTTTCTAAGTCTGATGGGCACAATCCAACAGCCACCACTTTACCTCTTGCTTCAATTACTTCTTGAAGGTTCTCCTTCGACACCTTATATCCAGAGGCAATTTGTGCCAAGTCGTTAGCAACTTGATACTCTATTCTAGGTATGTGTTGGATGGCCACTACCTCAAATTTCTTTAATAATCTATTAGCTACCACAAAGTACATAATGAGATTTTCTTTAACACATTTATACTCCTTTGTGATTTGTTTTATAACCAATTCTGAGTCTCCCATTATTTTGACTCTAGTTGCCCCCAATTCTAACAAAATCTCAAGGCCAGCAATTAATGCTTCATATTCAGCCTCATTGTTAGAGCAAGGTCCTTCGACCTTATACTTGAATTTTGTTGGAATTTTTTCAGGAGAAATAATGTGTATTCCCACTCCTGTTCCATTTTTATGACTCGACCCATCAAAGTATAACTTCCAGGATTTTAATTCAACATAATTCAACTCATTTTCATTTATGGAGTGATCAACTATAAAGTCTGCAACTATTTGCCCTTTCACAGCTTTTAAAGGTTGATATGTTAGGGAAATTTCTGTTAATGCTAATGCCCATTTGCCAATTCGACGATGCAAAATAGGTTTAGATAACATATGTTTTACAACATCAAAGTGAGAAGAAACATACACATCAACGGGCTTTATATATTGCTTCAATTTAGTACAAGAGAAATACAAGCATAAACATAACTTTTCAATCATGCTATACCTAGTTTCTGCATCATTTAAAACTTGACTAAGATAATAAATGGCTTTTTCGACTCCATTTTATCCTCCTGAGCTAACATGCTCCCTAGAGTTTTATCTGATGCAGCTATATACAATCTCATACTCTTGTTTCTACAAGGTGGTGAAAGAATTGGAGGGTGGCTTAGGTACTCCTTGATCTTGTCGAAGGCTTCCTGCTGTAATTGCCCCCACTCAAAACCATCTTTGTTGAAACGAAGCAATGGCGAAAAAGCTTGTGTTTTGCCACTCAGGTTGGATATAAACCTTCTTAAAAAGTTGATCTTGCCCAGCAACGACTGCAACACTTTTTTAGTTGATGGCACTTTCGCCTCCATTATGGCTTTGGTTTTATTCTGATTTATTTCGATCCCTTTCTTGTGGACCACAAAGCCTAGGAAATCCCCTGCCTGCACACAAAAAGCACATTTGAGAGGATTCATTTTAAGACCATATTTTCTCATCCTTTCAAAGGACTGCCGAAGATGGTCAATGTGACTTTTCCCAGAAATAGATTTTATAACAATATCATCAATATAAATTTGCATGAATGTACCTATAAAATCGTGGAAAATTGAATTCATTGCCCTTTGATAAGTGGCACCAGCATTTTTGAGACCAAAAGGCATCACTACCCATTCATAGGTACCTAAGGCTCCAGGGCATCTAAAAGCAGTTTTATGAAGATCTTCCTCAGCAATGAATATTTGGTTGTAGCCAGAATATCCATCCAGCATACTAAGATACTCATGTCTTGCTGCAGAATCTATTAACATTTCTGCTACTAGCATTGAATATTCATCTTTAGGAGTCGCAGAGTTTAAATCTCTAAAATCAATGCAAACTCTCAAAGACCCATTCTTTTTAATAATAGGTACTATATTAGCCAACCATTCGACATACCTTGCAGTGCGAATGAATTTGCAACGAAGCAGTCTTTCGACTTCCTCTTTGATCTTTGACAATATCTCTGGTGCAAACCGTCTTGGATTTTGCTTGACTGGTTTTTTCCCAGGCGTCATAGGCAACCTGTGTTCGACCAACTCCCTGCTCAAACCAGGCATCTCATCATAATCCCAGGCGAAGCAGTCTTTGAACTCTTTCAACAACTGAACCACTTTAACCTTCATCTGGGGATCAAAATTGGCACTGATGTAGGTAGGCCTTTTGATTGTCCCCTCACTGAGGTCAACTTCTTCTAAAGGATCTTGTGCTAGCATTTTTATATTATTTGCCAACAGATCCTTCTCAAATCCCAAAGGCTCATCTTCATAGATGGCGTCGAGCCTCTGGCTTTGCTCTCCAGTTTCAACCTTATCTGGAGGTTTTGGGTCAAAGTCCTTACCAGGACCCTCTTGATATAATTCAGAAATGGCTTCGCCAGCCATATAGTCATTGGCGGCTTCCAAAGCCGCTTGTAGTTTTGTTTCGGCCACATAGGCCGAAATTCTTTTCAAAGCGTTGAACTCATTCATGATTACTGAATTCATCTCCCCATCCTGTGGGATCTATTAGAGGTGAGCCTAAGCATGGTAACCTACCTCCTGGTAACTCCCTGTCCCATCTAAAACCTTCGACAGGGTGTAAATACAACGAATAAAATGTTTCTACATCAGGCGCAAACTCAAAATCAGCTGGAGGACATGGAGCAATTTTTGCCAGATGTTTCTCAAATTGCCTACTATCCACATGATTGATAGGCACCTTAAAGTACCCTTGATCAGCTTCAATATTTTCAACTATCCCATCTGGTCTCCAAATGGTGATTCTTTGATGCATAGATGAGGGCACAGCTCCTATTCCGTGAATCCACTCCCTACCCAAGAGTAGATTGTAGTTAGCTTTTGTCTCAACAACCATAAACACTGTTAGTCTGGTAATAGTTCCCACAATGAGATCCACTTGAATCACTCCTAGAGTGGAACCAACTTTTCCTTAATAGTTCGACAGAACCATGTTGTGGGGTTTAGTATCAGTCTCAAACTTCCCAATCTTGCTCAACAAAAACCTTGGCATTAAATTAACAGTTGCACCACAATCCACCAAAATTTTGTTGACAGAGACGTTCTCTACTTTGCCGGTAATGTAAAGAGGCTTCAGATGACCCTTCATTGCCTCTGTGGGGCGTTCAAAGAAAGCATTATGTTCTTCGACGCACCCATTGTTCATGATGTAATAACACACAGGCTTGTGTGCCAACATTTCCAATTCAGCGGTTTAATCCAAGTCCTCGGCCTCTGAGACTTGACCAAATTCCTTTGGCATTACTGAACCCACATTCACCAGAATATCTAGAGAAGCTGCTGACTCATTGTCGAAATTATCAGTCATATTCTCATCATCTTCAACCTTCTTCTCTGGCTGAACATTGAATAGCTTTCGCCTTATGGCATCTTCTCAATTGTCCCAGCTTGATGATCAACATTAGTACTTGATTCTCCCTGCACCTGAGCCTCCCTGACAGCCTTTCGCATGCGTTGCTCTTCGCTATTGTGATCTAGACATGGGGTTTTTACCCTTGTAATTCTAGGAAATGTACGTTGATTTGTTGGTGGTGTGGTTCTCTTTTCTATACTCGAATGAAGAACCTCTTTCCACATCAAATTTCTCCCACTTTTTCTTTTGTCCTCTCCCTTCGATAGGCTTGATCCAACTACCTGTTGGCACATTCGCAGCTGGTTTGAATGTACCTGGCCTAACTCCTGGTGCTTGGTTTTTTAGTCCTGTCGAAAGTCGCCTATGGTCAAAACCTCTGTGTCCTTTGTTCACCTTCTGCCCCCAGCTTTCACCAGCCTTTTTGACACCTTCTAACTTGTGGGCAGCTTTTTCATCAAAAATGGCACTGCATCTAGGACATAGCATTACTCCAGAGCCTTTCTTCTGGCAACAGTGCAAGAAATCCACAATTGACTCTTCTTGCTTAGGATAAGCTATTTTGTTGCACTTCTCTTGTTCATCTGCCTTACTTACCTGTTCAACTTTTCGATCTGTAATTTCGACCATATTGACATCCATTCTGTCCTTTAAGTGCATCTTGGAGAAACGGGCCTCCAGACTTCCCCCACTTGCTGCTGCTTTTGCAGCTTTTTGAGAAACTTCTCACCAAGCAGCTTTTTCAGCTTCGACCATTTCCTCAGCATTGACTCTTTCAACATCAGGAGATGTCTTGAAGAATTTTTCAGCAGCCATACATATCTAGTTTTCCACCAAACAACCATCCATGTCTATCATCTCTCCTACCAACAGCAAGTCATCTTCCAATTCCCTAACAACTTGGACTTTGGGGGCATTTCTGCCCATAGCCTCATTGGTGCTGATGCTATCTGAGCTAGAATCAGATTCTTCAGCCAATTCGACCATGTTAATGCCTTCATTGGCATTTATCTTCAATCCACTCACGGCCATATCCAAAACCTTGGCAGCATTATCCATTTCAACGAACTTATCAGCAGTTTCTTTGGTCACCAACATTAGACTGGTACCATCAACATCCTTACAAAAACCTTCAATTATCACAGAATTGGTGGCGAAGTCTTCAGTAACCTCCACCATGTTGACTAACTTATCAAATCCCTCTATGACTTCGACCATTTGAACCTCATGAGGCTCTGTATAATTAGCCTCTGCAACTTGCAATGGGTCAGAGTCAATCTTCATCTGGGCTTTGCCTTTGTCACCAAATTTCAGCCTTCCTTCTTGGATAGCATTTTGCACCAAATCCCTGAAAAGAAAACATTGAGAAGTTTTATGACCCAAAAAATTATGGTACTTACAAAAACCTCTTTTCTTTCTTTGTTCTAAAGGTGGCATCTTAGCCCCAGCAGGCACTATCATTTGCCCATCTTTAACTAACAAATCAAAAATTTCGTCACATTTAGTGACGTCGAAAGTGTATGTTTTCTTAGGAAATTTGTCGTTAGATTCGACAGGATTTTTTCCTTCTGAATGAGTTAATAATTTGCAGGCATAAGGTGGACCTTGCTTTAACTCAGCAACGTCAACCTCATTTCCGTCGAAATAAGACGTTTCACCACACAGACTTTCCACATCTTCATTACATTCGACAAAGGCCACTTTTTTACCCCTGCTGAATTTAGCCTTCTCTTCTTTCAGCCTTTCTAGCTGTCGAACCCTATCAGCCAACTGGGCCATATCTCTAAGATATTGGGTATCTAATTTCTTCCTAATGGAATAATCAAGACCCCCGGCAGCCATTTCGACCAACTCATGTTCTGGTACTTGTGTAAAGCACCTGGCTTTAAGAAGTTGAAACCTATTCAGGTAATCATCAATTGGCTCAATGACTTTGCGTTTGATGCTAGCCAATTCTTTCAAACTAATCTTAGTTTGCCCCATGTAGAACTGTTCATGAAACAAACGTTCTAGTTGGTCCAATTGTATATGGAATTTGGAGGCAAAGTAGTAAACCATGTGAAGGCATTCTTGGTAAGGGAACTTGGGAAGTATTTGATTATGAGGCTTTCATCAGCTGCAATCTCGCCTGCTTCAATCAAATATCTGGCCACATGTTCAACAGTAGATTCAGTAGTATCTCCTGAAAACTTGCTGAATTTTGGAACCTTCGTCCTAGGGGGTAATTCTGCCTGGAGAATATAATCCACTATATGCGAAGTATAATTTGGCCTGGTGAAGCCAAAATTCATACCATTTCTGGTCATTATCCTTTCAACCATGGTTGCAAGATTATTTTCTTCTGCTTGATTTTGGTGTCGAACCTGTCTAAGTAGCTGATCTGCATTTTGGTTCCAGTTTACCATCACTACTGGCTCTTCCTCCATCTGGTATGGCATTTGGTTTCTTGGTGGTTCGACTCTAAAAGGATCAATCATCTCTTGATCTTCCAAGTTCGCCTCAGGTATCTGGCGTGGATGACGTCTTGGGATATCTTCGACAACAGTTGCTCTTCGATCCACCGCTGGTACTCCCATGAAATCAGCCATGCGTGCCACTTGTGCAGCTAATTGTTGGTTAGTTTGAGTCGTATTCTGAATCAAGGGTTGAAAAACTTCTCCCATTGTCTGAGACAACGTATGCACCATTTGCATGTTACTTTCATCCATCTGTTGTCTTAAATAATTTATGGATGTATTTGTAAGACTAGGCGCTTGAACAGAGTAACCAACACCTATACTCTAGTTGTTTCGACCCCCTGATCCTGACCCTTGTAATGGCGAAGACACTATAGTTTCTAAAATACAGGCGGAGTATTCTGCAGATTTTGCATCATTGATGTAGGTATACCATAGGGTTGACTCCTTGACCCTAGATGTGGAAAACCTGGAGGAGGAACATGCATGTACATTGAATTCCCTCCTGGGGGCGTTGGTGAATCAGGACTCTGTGGTCCTATGTATTCCAACACAGGTTGAGTATATGACTTTGTATATGTTTACCCTGGTTCAGACACTACTAATGGAAGTGACGCCTATCCTCCTGTCGAAGACACTGGTGATGGTGTGCTTTGAGACCCCATACTGCTACTTGACTGAGTGTTTGAAAGACTCCCTTGAGGATCAACTTGTTGGTTGGCATTGGTTGCCATTTTCTTAGTGTGTCTTCTCTTTGGTATTCCCTCATTTGTTGTGGCTAACTTCCCACTTCTCAATAACATACAACGAGAGTACTTCTTCACTAAGAAAAGTAAGGTTGACAAAAAGTGTAAACTTAGCACTGGGTCCCACCAGGTGTGCCAATTTGTTTACTGTGAATTTTGGTAAACAACCTCTGGTCTATCAATCTTAAACGAGAATTGATTAACTTGCAGGATCGACCATACAAATCCTAGGACATGTGCTAAATTCGACAATGCTGAAATAAAATCTAACTGAACTCCATGTTCGACTACTTGCAATAAAGTAAAGTAAAGGCTTGAAATTCAAAGAGCTGTAAGTAAAGGGTGCAGAATCTAAAGGTGTCGAAAGGAAAGGACAAGAAGTAAAAAGCTTTGAAAGTAAAATGCGATGAACTCCACGTCTTGAAAAGTAAAGGCTGGAATGATAAAAGTGTTGTCGAAAGTAAAGTGCAGGAGAGTAAAGGACTTTAAAAATAAACGCAATGGATTAAAGGTGAACTCCACGTTCTTGAAAATAAAAGACTTTGAAAAGTAAATGCTTGAAGATTAAATGCCTGAATGTAAAAGTGCAGTCGAAGGTAAATGCAGAAAGTTTAAAATGACTTTGAAAGTAAATTTGGCATGGAAGATAAAGTTCAAGAAATTGTAAAAGCATGAAAAGTAAATGGCTGAATCTTAAACATGACAAAGATAAATTGTATTAATGAAGGAAATGGTGTTACATTACGTACATTCTCACGAACTCGTTTCTCTACACGCGGGTACTTTGAGTTTCTTTGAGTAACTTGTACAAAAATATGAACACCCCTATTACATAGAACTAACTCCTATTTATAGTGCTAGGAAATAACTACTAAGTGGTGGTTACTGCCTCGAACGTGTGGATTTTGGCGCATTCTCCTTGGTTTCAACCGTTCCCACGTTCACAACTGCTCTTATTTAAATTTCAAACATTGGAAATTCCCTTCAACCTTAATATAACAACTGCAACGCTTGTTCCCATATTCTCATGGTCGAAACCTTTCCAGCATTTAGCCATTTTTTGAGGTTCCTACAACCTCTATTCGACTCAGGCTTCACCAAAACTGGGTCGAAGCCCTCTTTACATCAAAAATAATTTTTTAACTTAAAATAGCTTCGATTCTTTCTAGAGTCAAAATTGAGGGTTAACAGATGCATATTAATTCTTATTGAGGTGTTGATTATTAAATCTATGTATTATTGGTGTATGATATTGGAGTAGACATAGTATGCAGTTATGAATGGTGATAATTTGGTGATATTATGTGTCTAAATGTATGCCTATTGGAATTGTTAAGTTGGCTTTAGTGGTGGTGTGCACGATCAGATGAAGGGCCACTTGTGCATATGTGTGGCTGCATGTCATTGTTGAAAATTATGCAACATGGTGTACGAACTTCGGTTCAAACTTTGGTGTGCTCTGGTCCGATGGTGTGGATTCAAAAGCGAGTAGCTAATTCCAATGACCAATTAGTTAAGCATTACTATATAGTGATTAGTAGCGATTTTGGTGTTCTTTGGTCTGATGGTGTAGATTCAAGAACGAGAGTTAATTCCAATAAGGAATTAGTGAAGCATTACTATATGGTGACTAGTAACGATTTTGGTGTGCTATGGTTCGATGGTGTGGATTCAAGAGTGATATGGGCCAGTGTTGTCCATGAATGGTACGACATGCATAATGAGTGAGTTGTGGAGTACATTGATTACATGTTTACATTTGTAATTGATTGTTCATGATGTGGTTGATTGGTTGAGAATACTTGATGTAATTAATGAATTTTTGTGAATAACATGTGTAATTGATGATTATATGATTATCCTACCCTTGCTTGTTTTACATTGTTAGCATATTTTGAGTGTATTCTCACCCCCATTTTGTTTCGTTGTGTCTGTACTCCGATGGAGTACAGGTGAGAAGGATAAGGAGTAGCTACTTAAGGTAGAGGACTATTTCAATGCCTTCTTGATTTCTTATTCATTTGGGTCTTAGTGTAGTCGCTCTGGTATGTAACATTGGGGGAACATGTTGTTCTTTGTTTTATTTCCTGCTTTATTTATGTTATTTCGAATTTGTTAAATCATTTTGAGTACTTTCACAATTTAATGAGACTATGATGTCAAACATAGTTATTTTCCACTGTGTATTTCAAAAAAACTATTTGGTTTTATGTTTGTTTTGATCGGTGGATCAAAAATAGCACTCTAATTATGGAGTTCATTTTTCGGTTTATCGTAAGTTATGTCGAGTCGAGAATTGGGGTGTTAGTTAGTGGTATTAGATCATGTTGGTCCATCCAACCAGGTTTTTGTAATTTTGAGTGTTCCCTAGTATGCGACATATGTGTGAAACACTGTCGATGCTCATTTGTTTTTCTAACCGCTTGCCAGCAGGAGTGGGATTGAAACATGTGAGGGAAAAGCTTTTGCTTCTCTGAGATGTTTGCTTCTCTGAGATGTTTCAGGTGTGGAGGTTTGATTCAGAGTGATGTCGATTGCATGAGTGCAAATGTTGTTGAGGCTGTGACGTTTCTTGAATCCGAGGAGAGTTCGGGGTTGAGTTTCATGAAAGTGAGGCAAATAGGGATGTTCTTGAGAGAGAATGCTCAAGTGTTCATGGTGTTTGCGTCCTTGAGATGGGGAAGTAAGAGAATGATTACAGATCTATCTGTGGTGTGTGGTTTTCATGAAGTGTTTTTAGATGATATTAGCTATTTGCCATTAGAGTGCGAAGTTGAGTTTGCTATAGACTTAGGACCTGGTACTAGTCTGGTGTCGATTGATCCTTATAAAATGTCTACTTCAGAGCTGAGTGAGATGAAGAAATAGTTAGAGGATCTACTTGAGAATAAGTTTGTTCAATCGAGTGTCGTCGTGGAGAGCGCCAATGGTGGTAGTTAAGAATAAAGATGGTAGCATGAGGTTGTATGTTGACTATCGACAGCTGAACAAAGTTACTATCAAGAACAAGTATCCACTTCCAAGAATTGATGATCGGATGGATCAGTTGGTTGATTATTACGTATTCGGTAAGATTGATTTATGGTCGAGTTATCGTTAGATTCGTGTAATACCAAAATATATCCTAAAGACTCCTTTCAGGATTAGGTATGGTCATTATGAGTATTCAGTAATGTCGTTTTGTGTGTTTAATGCACCTGGAGTGTCCATGGAGTACATGAATAGAATATTTCATCCGTACTTAGATCATTTTATGGTTGTGTTTATCAACAACATCCTGATATATTCCAAGTCTAATGAAGAGGATGCAGAGCATCTGAGGGTTGTTTTGCAGATTTTGCAAGAGAATAAGTTGTATGTCAAGTTATCGAAGTGATAGTTATGGTTGAAGGAGGTGAGTTTCCTTGGTCACGTAATTTCTAGTTGTGGAATTGTTGTTGATCCATCGAAGATAGATGGTGTGTTGCAGTGGGAGACTTAGAAGTCTATTACTGAGATCATAAGTTTACTTGGTTTGGATGATTATTACATGAGGTTATTGACGACTTTTCAAAGTAAACATTGCTTTTAACTGAGTTGACCCGAAAGGGTCAAGCCTATGTTTAGGATGTGCACTGTGAATAGATTTTTCAAAACTCGCAAGGAAGTTGACATCTGATCCAGTTTTGATTTTGCCAAATCCAAGTGAGTCCTTTGTTGTGTATTATGATCCTTCAAAGATGGGTCTAGGTGGTGTGTTGATGTAGAATAGTCAAGTTGTGGATTATACTTCTAGGCAGTTGAAAGTTCATGAAAGGAATTATCCTACACATTATCTAGAGTTGGCAGTCGTGATGTTTGTGTTGAAAATTTGGAGGCATTATCTGTTTGGTTCCAAATTTGAAGCGTTCAGCGATCACAAGAGTTTGAAGTATCTATTTAATCATAATGTTGAATATGAGACATAGAAGATGACTCTAATTTTTGAAGGATTATGATTTCACCTTGAGTTACCATATGGGTAAGGCTAATGTTATAGTTGATGCGTTGAGTAGAAAGTCATTGCATATGTTGATGTTGATGGTTCGAGAGTTGGAAATGATTGAGCAGTTCTGAGACATGAGTTTGGTATGTGAAAAGACTCCTAACAGTGTGAAGTTAGGCATGTTGAAGCTGAATAGTTGTATCCTTGAAGAGATCAAATAACGTTAGAAGGTTGATTTGGGATTGGTTGACCAACTTGTGTTAATCGATCAAGGTAAAGGAAGTGACTTCAAAATCAATGAGAATGGTGTGTGAGGTTCTCAGACAGGGGTTGTGTACCAGATGTTCCAGAGCTTAGGAAGAGTATTCTTGAGGAAGGTCATAGAAGGGGTGTGAGTATTCATCTCGGTGCCACTAAGATGTATCAAGACTTGAAGAAATTGTTTTGGTGGCCAGGAATGAAGAACGAAGTAGCTAAGTTTGTTTATACTTGTTTGAGTTGTCAGAAGCTGAAGATTGAACATCAAAAGCATTTGGGTCTGATGCAACCATTGAGTATTCCCGAGTGGAAGTGGGTCAGCATTTCCACGGATCTTATGACAAGTTTATCGAAGATGACGAAAAGTTGTGATTATATCTAAGTGATTACAGACTGACTAAATTGGTTCATTTGATCCTGATTAAGATCAGTTATCCCTTATAGAAGTTGGTTTTGTTGTATATTAAGGAGGTTGTTAGCTTGCATGGTATTCCGTCATATATTGTTTTAGATCGAGATCTGAGGTTCACATCAAGGTTTTGGAAGAGTTTGCAGGAAGCAATGAGCACTAAGCTAAAGTTTAGTTCTGCTTATCATCCGCAGACGGATGGTTAAATGGAGAGAACTATCCCATCATTAGAGGATCTGTTGAGGGCTTGTATGCTAGAACAAGGAGGTGTTTGGAATAGCTACTTGTCATTGATTGAGTTCTCCTACAAAACCAGTTTCTATTCTAATATTAAAATGACACCGTTTGAGGCTTTGTATGGTAGGAGGTGTAAAACTCCCTTGTGTTGGTATGAGTCGGGTGAGTGTGTTGTGCTTGGACCTGAAATTGTGCAGCAAACCTCTAAGAGGATCAAGATGATCCAAGAAAAGATGAGAGTTTTATAGAGTCTTTAGAAGAGTTACCATGATAAGAAGAGGAATTCACTTGGGTTCCAAGAGGGAGGTCACTTGGTTTGGGAGTTACTCTGATAATTGGTGTTGGTCGAGCTTTGAAGTCTCAAAATCTCACGCCGCATTTTATTGGTTTGTGCCAAATTATTAAGCGAGTAGGAGAAATGGCATGCAGAGTTGCATTATCGTCGTTTCATTCAAATCTTCACAATGTCTTTCATGTGTCTCAATTGAGGAAGTATATTCATGATCCGTCCCGTGTGTTTCAAGTAGACGATGTGCAAGTTTGAGAGAAATTGATCATTGAGGCATCTCCTTGAGAGTAAAGGATCGCGAAGTGAAGCACTTGAGAGGCGAGGAGATTATGCTGGTAAAGGTTGTATGGGGAGGACCTGTTGGTGGAAGTATGACTTTGGAGCTAACAGTCAGATGAGAGAGTCATATTCGACTCTGTTTTCTTATGGTAATTTTCGAGGGCGAAAGTTCTGTAAGTGGGAAAGTTGTATCACCCCAAATTAGATTAATGGATTTAATTGAATTGTTTATATATTTATTTAGTTATTAGGTATTTTAATAAAAATAAATTATGTGATTATATGTGTTGTTGGGGTGTAATTGTATTGGTAGGGTGTGGTGAGAATATGAGTGCTTGGTAGAATAATTAATGATAACTAGAATATTAGTATTTTTAATTAATTATATTTAATATCACAAATAAAAATTGAAATTGGTGGGTTTATTTTAGAAAATTTTTAGTAATTAAAATTAGAGAGAAAATATGAGTTAGTAGAGGAATAAGGGACAATGAGGAGATTTAGAGAGTAAGTTGGGGGTAGTAAGTGAAATACTTAAATGGAAGAATTAGGTTTTTATTTATAAATATAGGAGTGTGAAAATTGGGAGAAGTTTACAGTACGTGAAAAATTGGAGTTGGAGAAAAAAGGAGAAGAATAAGTCTCGGGCTTAAGTAGGGATGAACAAAATTCTGAATTGAGAATTTGCTGCTGGAAAATCTAAGGTAAGGGGGAGTTTGCTCTTGTATGGGTGTTTTGCATGATGGGGTAGAGAGGGATCCTCACCCTCCTATATGTTTTCTTTCTCCATTGTTGTGTTTGAAAAATTAGTTTATGATTAGGAACATTTGATAACTCTTGTTGTGATTGATTGTGTGCTGTCATTATCAGATTTATGTAGTGGAATTAATGAATAATATATGAATAATTATGATCATGATGTGAGTGCAACTTTTCGTTAGATGTACTTTGCGTGATGTCAAAACTAGGAAATTTTAGCATTTATGTATATTGGACGGTATCCTCTGAGTCTTGATGTGCATTTTAGCATTTAGGAAGCCTAAAAAAATTTTGGAAATTATTTAGAAAAGGTTCATGCATATCTTAGCATTAGGAAACATAAATTTTATTTGGAAATCATTTAGAAAAGGTTCATGCATTTGGAAATGATTTAGAAAAGGTTTTTTTTTTGGGTGAAAATTATAATTATGTGTCGACACATACATACCATAGGTCGACACATATGGCTCAAATTTAAAGTCTTTTTTATGTGCTGACTGCATAGGTTGTCACATGACCTTTACTAATCAGCATATACGATTTTTAGGTCGGCATCTGTACTGCATTTTAAAAGCCTGTTTTATGTGTTGACTGCATAGGTTGACACATGACCTTTACAGACCAACTCATATAATTTTCAGGTCGACACATGTACTGCATTTTTAAATCCTGTAGGCTCTGTTAGATGTGCCTCCTTTACAGGTCGACACATAACCTGTACAGGTCGACACATGGCCTTTCCAGGTCGACACATGACCTTTTCATGTCGGCGCATGAGCTTTATAGGTCAGCTCATGACTTACATATGTTGCGGTGAGAATCGGATAACAAGCTATTAATTAACTTGCATCGCATTTTCTTTGAAATCACCACCGAATTTGATTTATCCAAAGGAAAGGTTCAAGATCGAAAAAACCTAAAGGGGGAGATCTAATGTTCGGGGGTTGGTTATACTAAGGGAAGGTATTAGCACCCTAAGTATCTGTAGTACTCTACAGGAACCTCTTGTTAAGTTTATGTTATGTTATGTTTGTCTGCTAAGATATCTGCTAAAGGTAAAGGTAAAAACCTGAGGGTATATACACTAAGTTTGCTCGCCAAGATATCGCATCTTGTGCCTACGTATCTGACTAAAGAATCAGAGTAACCGTAATTCACCTAACTAAGGGTGAGAGAGGAACCATTGATTATGGCCAAAGTTCTAAGGGGGAATGAGTATGAGCTCATATAGAGTTTAAGAAACTCTCTAGGTCTAAGTTGTAAAATAAATGGCTATGAGGCCAAAAGGAAAGTATCCTATGACTAGAAGGTGGCCATGGTTATGAGGTCAAGGCTGGTATTCTATGACTATGAGGTCAAAGGTAAGAGGTGGCTCTTAGGAGGCCAAGGGAATCCTATGACTATGAGGTCAAGGAAGGAGGTGGCTATGACTATGAGGTCAAAGTTGGTAATGAGTTGTCTATGACTTTGTGGTCAATAGAAAGACTTTCCTTTGGAAGGCGGGGAGAATAACAGTTTCTTATGGGCAAAATGTTATAAAGGGATGAGGTTCAAATGAATGATAAAATTAAAGAATGTACAATCATTAAGCATAGCTTTTTAACAAAAGTATGACACACACAATCAATGTGGCAAGTGATAATTTACAACAGTTAAACACATGAAGACACCTACATATCATTATCAATCTTGAAGTTAAAGGTAAAATATTCAGGGCAAGAAACTTATTGACAAAGCCACACAAAATCTTACTAAGATAAATTCAATCAAAGTTTAAAGAAACTATCTCAAAATATACCTCTCAAAAATAGTCACAAGAACCCTCAAAGAAAAAGGTGATTTCTAAGTAGAGTGCAAAGTTTAATGGGAAAATTTTATATGTTCTTTTTTGTGAATTTTTTATTTAATATAAAATAAAAATAAGAATAAAAAATTAATTTGAAAGAAAATTAAATTAAACAATAAGGAGCAACATGATTTTTTTGGGAATTTTTTGGTTAAAGAAAAATATTTTAGTAATTTAGAAATGAAATGAGAAATTAAAAAAGAGAAATAAATAAAGAAGAAAAAGAATGAGGTGTATTAGCAATTCTTGCTAAGTTAAAAATCTTCTAGCCATGCTAAATGGGCCTTTGGGGGGTGGTATTTAGCAATTTCGCTATGCCCAGAACATGGAGGGAAGGCTGGAAAAGGAAAGGAAAATAAGCAAAAGTGGACTGGGGAGAGGGGGATTCGAACCCCAGTCCCCAAGGTTATAGAGCGCATGGTCTACCACTGGGGTGGCTATACATCCGTTGTATGTGCCACCCCTAAAACCATTTAAGCTAGAAATTGTTTCAGAATATCATATTTAAAAGAAAACAAATAATATCCGCAAGGGGAAGGATTAAGTGATGCGTACAAATTAGAATGTGGCACCTGAATCGATCCGTTTAAGACACAAGGTGACAAAACCTTACTCCCACCAATCATGCACTGCCCCCCCCCCCCCCCCCCCCCACTATTTCTTCCCCATGCCCATGCAAAATAGGTTGAAACTATCGTGAACAGGAACACGACGATGGCCAACACTCATCTTGTTCCAATATTTCCCAGTTCATTTTTCACTTAAACACCCTGAAATAAAGCACTATTTTGTAGTGCTCTCTTAGCAGGATAATAATGGATCCCCATCAACTCAAAACAAATACTTAAATAGGGGTAGAAATGGATGTGAAAGCCAAAGGTCTAAGTTGAAACAACAATGTAATACTAACGTATCAACCACAACCAAACAGATTTTTGTGCCATTAACCTCAGCTACTGTGAATGCAACATGTGAATAGAACCTGTCTCATATCCTGAGTCGCGAACTGAACGCCAACAAGCTGAAACTGGACTAACTTAAACGTATGCGTGCATGATCCTTCACAACGTAAGAACAAAACTTGGATTACCAAGCAAAACTCATTATACGTGCAACTGCACACCCATTACCACCATTATCCAACTCCTTTCCTACTGAAGCACAAACACACTACGTTCGGCGACGTAATAGCGGCGACATGATAAATGGCAACAACGAAAAGAAGAAAAGAAAGTACCATGGCGTCAAAGTTGGCATATGGGATAAGCACCAAAATGTTGTGCTCGATAACAAAAGTTTGAACAGCAAAAAACCAAATGCAAAACTAGACAGACAAAGTGATCTTTACAACGATACATTGCATCCCTCCTAAAACCGTAACGAATCAACAATATCAAAGTGTAAATAACACAACATAAGCATGGCCATAATGAAGCATGAGAGGAGGAGGGATGAGATGTAAGAATATTATCTTTTCTTCACTGAAGGTTGTTCTGGTGTGAATGTTAAGGAAAAAGAATGAGAAAAGGGTTGATGATCTTTTTGTGTGAAGGTTCTGATGCTTGGTTTTGGTTCTTATTGTTGGTTTTGTGTTGTTGCACAAGGATGGGTTTATGGTGTTGTAAAAAGTGTCAACAAGATTCCTACACCACATCAATATTTGATTCCAATGCGAGGCAAACACAGAATAGTAGCAGGAATGCTCACGGTGGAGTTATATGTTAGAGGGGACTAAGGACAAACTTGTCACAATGCCATGACCTCAACTAAAACTTCCCAGGCTGTTCAAATTAAGGTTAGCATAATATGGACAGCCCAATGACAGTTTTGAACATGCAAACCTTAACATGAATATCCTTGAGTCCTGGCAAAACAACTCCAATACACATGATACCAGCTTATACATAATGGTCAAGAACACATAAGGCAAGAGCAATATCACACTTATCATGTCATCTTAGCCTCAAACTGAATCCATTCACAACTATCCTAACCTGTTATGGCTAGCATGAACAGCCTTAAATTTCCAAGCTATATCACAAAGGCAAGAATGTTACACCTAGAACTGACAGTTTAAAGAAACATCATTCAGACACAATATTTCCCTTTGGAGGTCACAAGAAATGCAGGGTTGTAATAACATAATAGAATTTGTATAAACTTGGTTGTGATCAAGGCATATGGATGTGGTGTCATGAGTTAATGAATAACTATCCATGATGCCAATAGAAAGTTACACCGGGCTTCATCTTGCTTTAGCTCATTCCAACATGATATGGATCACTAGTTCCAGGACAGTTTCAAACATACAAACATAAACACGACATGTTTCAAATCTTTTAAAAACTATGATACTAAAGTATGTTAAACACTCAAGGCAAGAAAAATGATAACAACATAGCTATTCAAATGATCATGATCCTGACATAAATAAAAGTGGGAGAGAGGAATACCTATTGAAGCTATGCACCTTTAAGATCCCAACCAAATAGAACTTTCTTCCCTCCTTGCAGCAACCTTGCTCCAAACTTCTCAAAACCTCTTTACTTGTCAAGATAGAATTTTAGAGCTTTTTCTGAGTTTCTTAAGTGGAAATGTTGGTGTCCAAACTGAGTGGAAAGGCTTTCTATTTATAGGGAAAGTATGAGAAACCAAGGCATGGTGAAAAATGCAACAAATGCCAAGTCTGCCCTTTCCATCGTGCGAGCTATATTTGCTGAGCCAAAAATCTTCCAAAATCTCTGAATATTGATGTGGTTAGGTCTGAGCAACTGGTGTGAAGTGATTAGACCAAGGCTCCATGAATAAACAATGCATTGTTCTTGAAACGTTTCTCTCTCTTTGCATCAACTTGACATAAACCAATATTTTAATGTGTCCAGCTTGCAAATTCGTGGCAAGGATCAAAATATCACTAAATCCACTTTTATAACTCAGAAAAGTGAAGCTTTGGTGAATAGGAGAGGTTTTGAGCCCTTTTGCAAAAGTTGGTTGCTTAACATTTAAGAAATGAAGCCCCCAACTTTGAGGATTCGAATAGATTAAGGAGTTCTAGTACTTTTTGGAAAGCTCTCAGTGCCCTCTACAACTTTCATGTTAGACCCAAGTTCTGAATCACAAGGAGCTTAGTGAAAAATGAGGTTAAAGTTGGTTGTTTATTAAGGGAAAACAAGCTGAAATTTCACTGTCTTGAGCAGTTTAGCTTCCAAGTCTCATAACTCACAAACCATGCATTTTTTGGAGAAAAGTCATATTTAACACTTTGAAGATCATGGCAAGAGCTTCCATTTGGGCTTTGAGTCACTCAATTTGGATGTGTGGTTTAGAAGTTATGACCATTTCAATTTGGCACAGGAGGGGAAAATTCCACATATAAGAGGTTTCATGAACAAAACCTTACTTCCTCTGCAAGAAATCTCTTGAAACTTGATCTTAATACTTTAAATCGTCAATAAGTCATGTTATGATGAGTTGAGGCCTTGGAGGTTTCATTTGGATCAAAATCTCAAGGATTAGGGTTTCAGTCAAAACCCTAATTTCAATTGTGAATGCACTAGGGCTAACTCTTATGATCTTGCTTCTTTCTTCACATCTAAAGCTCATAGATGGGCCTTAGGTATGTTTACTACCTCAAGGAGTCAAGTCCTAGGGTTTGAGAACAACTCTTGGTCAAGATCAAGTGCAATGATCCATTTGTCTTAACTGAAACCCTAATTTGGAGGCAGGGTGAAACTGAGGCTCAAACTACTCATGATGAGAGCCAAATGACCTTGAATTCTTGTTGAGTGAGACCTCTTGGATGCAGGTAAACCCAAATGGTTGATGAACCGAGCAAATCTTGACTAGATAGGGCAAAATTCTTCAGTGATTCCTCAGATTGAAACCCTAATTCCAAACTTTGGTCTGGTGATCCTTTGTTGACTTGACTTGATTCAAAGTCTTGAGATTCTTGGTTCCAAACAACTAGTGAGGCTTTGTGATGATTGTATGGAGCCAGAGAATACCTTAGGAGGCCTTGAATTTCTTTGTGTAAACCCTGATCTTAAACATAAGAGAAACAAACTGGCAAGCTGTGGGTTAGTTAAATAATGCATATATGAATGATCCTAAATGTCTATGCAAGATGTTATGACATCTAACGGGTAAAATTTGAGGTACAACACATAGGTCGAAACATGCATCAAAAATCTTGAAAATTTGCATTGTTTTCCAAACCTATTGCATTTATTTTTGCTTTTGACTTACACAGATATATATACTTCATACATCCATCATCTCTTTTTAATGATCTTGGCAAAATCATAAACGAAACCTGAAACATACAAAAAGTCATCTTCATCCTCAACCTTGATTTTATGCATACACACAAACAAATTACACATAATCATTCATTATTTGGGTGCCATCTAGAATCAAGTTGATAAGGTCTAATTTAGCTTGTGGTATTGTAAATTGGGTTGAGATCTTTGGAGGATTTCAAATAAGAAAACCAAGGTGGGGGTTTTCCTTCAAGATCAAATTGGGGATTTTAAGGTTTTGGAAAAGATTACTCAATTTGGATTCGATCAAGTGAAGGCTTTGAAGAGTTGTGGTTCTTGCAAAGGAGTAGCGTGAGACGATGGATCATCTTGGTAAATCTTGAGTTACAACAGCTCGTAATTTGGATTTGATCGAGTGAAAACTTTGAAGAACGGAAGGTTTTTGCAAAGGAATGGCATGAAAAGGTGGATCATATTGGTACTATTGGGTTACAACAATTCGTAATTTAGATTCGATCGAGTGAGGGCTTTGAAGAGTTGCAGTTCTTGCAAAGGAATATCGTGAGATGGTGAATCAAATTGGCATTGTTGGGTTACTAGATCAAGTTTGATCAAGGGAAGAGAAAGTTTCAGAATTAACACCAAACTTAGGGTTTGTATATTTGGATTGCTACATTTCTCTTGTATGTACATTTTGCAAAGTAAGGTTAATTTCATTATCTTATTTCAAATTTGAATTAAGGGAAGACGTACCCATAGCGAGGCCGATTAGGGAACTGCCTAAACAAATCCTTGAGTACTCTCTGTGTGTGTGTGTCTCTCTCTTTCTCTCTCTCTCTCTCTCTCTCTCTCTCTCTCTCTCTCTCTCTCTCTCTCTCTCTCTCTCTCTCTCTCTCTCTCTCTCTCTCTCTTACATTTCATTTGCAAATTGTTGAGTTCATCATTTGTGTGATAAATACGTTTGATTAATTCTTTTAAAAACCATTTGAAAAATGTTTTTTTGAGTTGATCATAATCCTATAGATTATGGTTGGATTTTAAGATCAACAAAACCATATAAATTTCCAAACAAAATCAATTGCGCACATGGTGTTCGATAATTTGTCTATATAGTATTTTTATGTGATTTATCATTGGAAATAGTCCCTACTTTTAGTATAACATTCAATTGGTTATGGATGATAGGTTGTTGATCTAATTTGTGGTCATTATCATTGATTGGTTTTCATATATGCATATTCAAGCTTTTCGATAGCGGTTCGTTTTAGACAAATTGATCCATGTCATTTCCGCTAGCCATTGTTTTAGAAAATAGTTTTTGTAAAGCAATTTTTTAGAGATCTATTTTCCCCCTCTAGATAAGTCGCATTCGCCTAACAAGTGGTATCAAAGATCCGATTAATTCCATGCTTCAATATTTGCTTATTAGAAAATGGCTACCGAACCTAAAAGGGTGTACAATAGAGCGCCTATTTGTACCAGTGAAAACTATGGCTATTGGAAATCTTGTATGTGTATCCATATCAACTTGGTTGATAAGGGTTTGTGGGACGTCATCATCAATGGTCCTAATCAAATTACAATGACCAATGGTGAAGGTGTCTTCGTATCAAAACCGGAAGCACAATGTGATAATAATGATAATAAATTATGGTTACATGATTGGAAACCACAAAATATTCTCATATTCGCACTCAGTATTGATGAATATTATCGTGTCTCTCATTATGAAACCGCCAAAGCTATCTAGGATCAATACCTTAAATCAAGAGTTTGAACTATTTTGCATGAAGCATGGTGAAATCATTGCCGACATGCAAAATAGGTTCACACATCTTATCGATCATTTGAATGCTCTAGGTAAGCCTATTTTCAATGATATTGCTACTAATAAAGTTTTGAGGTGTCTTTATAGGGAATGACAACCCAAGGTCACCGCAATCAAAGAGGCAGATGATCTTAAAATAGTTGATCTCACAACTTTATTTGACAAGGTAGAAGAACAAGAGCAAGAACTCACTTGCTTGAAAAATATGAGAAAAAGCTTGAGAAAAAGATGAAGAAGGAGTACGGTAAAGACAAAGAGGTAAATAAGAAGTCTATTTCTCTAAAGACTTCAAGCTCAAAGTCCTCAAACCATTTAGAAAAGTAATTGTGAAAAGAGTGATGACGAGAAATCTGATGATGAGGACATGGGATACAACTTATCGTGTCATTACTGTTGCAAGAAAGGTCACATTATTGAAGAATGCAAGTTTAGGAGATTCTTTGTTCCTAAAGGTGTTTTGTTTTTAATGGTTGCCTAAATGCAACCAAAGTTTCACTAATCCTCAAAGACCCAATGAAGATTGGGTACCTATCACTTTTTGTTGATTTTACAGGATAAATGTCTTGGCTATATGAAGAGACTATGGGATCTCATTTGTGGATGCTCAATACATGATACATGTGACATCTTTTTATTCATTTGATTGTGTGGCAAGGAAGAAGGGTTGTGTCACCAAGGAGGTCAACATCTAATGTTCTTTAATTGGTAAAAGTGTGTTGATTATTCTTAATGTTTCCTATCCGAGAAATGTCAGAAACGGTATTTTATTTCATGATATAGGTTTATCTTCAATAAGACATACTCAAGTACATTGAATAAGGGATTGATCAACCTAATTCGATGAAGACCTGAGGAGGAGTAAGATAACTATCGTGATATGGACAAGAATAAAAGTCCAATCATAATGGATGATCATCAAGTCAATAACCTTCTTGGATACATTACTAATCAAACTTTCAAGTACTTTATACAAGTGAAAAGTGGTAAGAGCATTCAAAAGGTTTTGTGGCACGTTTTACAATTATTACAACTTTCGTTCGAGAGTTCTTTGTGGAATGCAGTGCATCCTGCATCATTAGTACAGTGAGGTAATATCATTTCAATTTTTGCTTTGTAAGTAAGTTCTTCCTTTTACTTGTTTATTTTTCAAAGGTATATGATATACTGAGTGTATGACACATGTTATGTTATGAGTGTTCATTTCCAAAGATTTCAATTGAAACCATGGCGTGTTTCCATTTACATGTCTTTAGTGACCTCATCCTAATATATTCACATGTATTCTATATTGTTAACATTGTATGCTTGCTCCAAAGATTTCAAGTTATATGAAATGAACGTAAAGAGTGTTTTCCTTAATGGATATATTAATGAGGAAGTGTATGTTTCACAACCTCCCGGTTTTGAAAATTATGAGTATCCTAATCATGTTTATAAACAAAAAAAAAGCTTTATATGGCCTTAATCAAGCCCCTGGGGCTTGGTATGAGAGACTTAGTAAGTTCTTAATCAATCAAGTATACCCTAAAAGGAAGGAAGGAAGGTAGATACTACGCTTTTCATTAAGCATCAAGGAAAACATATTCTTTTAGTTCAAGTCTATGTTAATGATATCATCTTTGGATCCACCAACATGCTATTAGTCAAGGAGTTTTCTAATCTTATGCAGGGTGAGTTTGAGATGAGTCTCACGAGGGAGTTGAACTACTTTCTCGGTCTTCAAATCAAACAACTCAGCGAGGGGACATTTGTGTGTCAAACAAAATATTTCAACAAATTGCTAAAGAAATTTGGTATGGAAGATGCAAAATCAATTAACACTCCAATGATTACAAATGGAAACTTGGAAAAAGATGAAAACGGTAAGAATGTTGAGTTGAAGAAGTATAGAGGAATGATTGGTTCTCTTCTATATCTTACTGCATCTAGGTCTGGCCTTATTTTTAGTGTATGTATGTGCGCTCGTTATCAATCGGCTCCTAAGGAATTACATTTAAAAGTAGTAAATCGCATCCTTAGATACCTTCATGGTTCATCTAAGTATGGGATTTGGTATTCCAAGGGAAGTGGTTGTAATTTGGTTGGTTATACCGATTCCAATTATGCTGGTTGCAAATCGGATAGGAAAAGCACTAGTGGGACTTGCCACATGTTTTCAAACTCGTTAGTAAGTTGACATAGCAAGAAACAATTTTTCTTTGCTTTGTCAACCGTCGAGGCGGAATACGTCGCAGTCGGTAGTTATTGTGCTTAAATATTGTGGCTCAAACAACAACTACTTGATTTTGACATTTAACTACAATGTATTCCTATTATGTGCTACAACACTAATGCTATTAATCTAACCAAATATTCGGTGCTACATTCTCGTACTAAACATATTGAGATACATCACCACTTTCTACATAACCATGTTGAAAAGGGGGATGTCGTATTTGAGCATGTTGATAGAAAAAATCAACTTGCGGATATTTTTACAAAACCTCTTGCAACTGAACCGTTTTTCAACATTCAAAGGGAATTGAGGATACTTGATATCTCAAATCTTTCCTAAATATGAATTGTTGCATGCACTTTATATTCTTTTGCTCTAACCTTCCTTGGAAGTTCAATTACATACAAGTGTGTCCCTTGTCAATTTCTAAAACAAGGTAATATTGTTCCATTTTCTCCCTTTGAAAGTAAGCCTTTTACTTTTGCATGTTATCTATGTTCCAAATGCTTGGTATACTTGATGTATGAAATATATCATGAATGTTCACTTCCAAAAATCTTAATTGATGTCTTTTAATTTATATGCTTATAGCAACTTCGTGCTATTCTATTTCTATACTTGAAGTATGGTGCTTGTGTATGAGCATGTTCTCTGTTACTAGATCTTGCATGATATATGTGATTGTGTTGTTTATCTATTCCAACATGAAATAAGTTTGAACTTGGTGTAATTACAACAAAATTCTTGTTGTGTGTCATTGATATGATGGCATTTCTGTTTTTGGTTTGAGTGGTGATAAATCTATAAAATCGCCTTGCTAGAGCCCATGCATAAGCAGCATTCGGGAGAACCAAAAGTATATGTCACGTAAATGTGTCGCTTTTGAAGCAACACAAAAGTTTTTTATTGCATTGTATCCTTCATCTTTCATGTTTAGTGTTTATATTATTTGGCATGATTTGTTGCAACTATGTTATATTGTTGCTTTAAGTGCTTTTATTTAGGTTTAAGCATTTTCAATATTTACATCATTATATGTGAGTGTCGTTTTATGGATAACTTTATCTTTACAAACGCCTCTGTGTGTTTTGTTGGTATATATGTGATATAAGATACTTCTCATCGCGTGATTTGTCTCTTTTTGATGTTGTCAAAGGGGAAGAAGTGTTGCAAGAAGATGAAGTTTTGTTGGGATACATATATTTGGGGGGAGCCTTCATGAAGACACGAAACTCATTGTCTCAAGTTTTGCCATCATCAAAAAGGGGAGTATGTAAGTGCAACTTTCCGTTAGATGTATTTTGCATGATGTCAAAACTAGTAAATTTTAGCGTTTGTGTATATTGGACGGTATCCTCTGAGTCTTGATGTTCATCTTAGCATTAGGAAGCATAAAAACTTTTTGGAAATCATTTAGAAAAGGTTCATACATATCTTAGCATTAGGAAGCATAAAAACTTTTTGGAAATCATTTAGAAAAGGTTCATGCATTTGGAAATGATTTAGAAAAGGTGTCATGCATTAAGACTCAGAGGGACACATGTGGCTCATTTTTAAAGCCTGCTTTATGTGCTGACTGCATAGATTGGCACACGACCTTTACAGGTCGGCACATGTATTGAATTTTTAAATCCTGTTTTATGTGCTGACTCCATAGGTTGGTACATGATCTTTAGAGGCTGACTCATACAATTTTTAGGTCGGCACATGTACTGTATTTTTAAATCCTATAGGCTCTGTTAGATGTGTCGTCTCTATAGGTTAACGCATAATCTGTAGAGGTCGATACATGACCTTTCCCGGTTGACACATGACCTTTTCAGGTTGGCACATGACCTTTACAGGTTGGCTCATAACTTACATAGATCAACACATGCATAAAGAATATTGAAAATTTGCATTGTTTTCCAAACTCGTTGCATTTCTTTTTACTTTTTAATGATTTTGGAAAAATCATAAACGAAACCTGGAACATACAAAGAGTCTTCTTCATCTTCAACCTTGATTTTATGCATACACACAAACAAAGTACTAACCATTCATTGTTTGGGTTCCATCTAGAAATAAGTTGATAACATCCAATTTAGCTTGTGGTATTATAAATTGGGTTGAGATCTTTGGGAGGTTTCAAATAATAAACCAAGGTGGGGTTTTCCTTCAAGATCAAATTGGGGATTTGAAGGTTTTGGACAAGATTACTCAAGTTAGATTCGATTGACTAAAGGCTTTGAAGATCTACGATTCTTAAAAAGGAGTAGCGTGAGGCGGTTGTTAAACCTGAGTAAATCTTAGGTTACAATAGTTCTCAATTTGGATTTGATCGGGTGAAAGCTTTGAAGCACAGAAGGTTATTGCAAAGGAGTAGCGTGAGACGGTGGATCATATTGGTACTCTTGGGTTACAACAATTCATAATTTGGATTCGATCGATTGAAGGATTTGAAGAGATATGGTTCTTGCAAAGGAGTAGTGTCAGACGGTGAATCAAATTGACATTGTTAGGTTACTCGGTCAAGTTTGATCAAGGGAAGAGAAAGTGCCAAAATCAACATCAAACTTAGGGTTTGTAGGATTGGATTGCTGCATTTCTCTTGTATATGCATTTTGAAAAGCAAGACTAATTTCATTATCTCAAATCGAATTTGAATTTAGGGCAGACGTACCGAGGAGGATTGGGAAACTTCCTAAACAAATACTTGAGTTCTCCCTCTCTCTCTCTCTCTCTATTTATCTATCTATCTGTCCATCTATCTATCTATCTATCTATCTATCTATCTATCTATCTATCTATCTATCTATTTTACATTTCATTTGCAAATTGTTGAGTTCATCATTTATGCGATAAATACGTTTGATTAATTCTTTTGATAACCATTTGAAATTTTTTTTGTTGAGTTGATCATAATCCTTTAGATTGTGGTTGTAGTTTAATATCAAGAAAACCATATAAATTTTCAAACAAAATCAATTGCACACAAAGTGTTCGATAATTTGTCTTTATAGTATTTTTGTGTTCATTATCATTGATTGGTTTTCAAATACGCATATATGAGATTTTTTATAGCGGTTCGGTTTAGACGAATCGAACCAAGTCACTTCCACTAGCCATTGTTATTGAAAATAGCGTTTGTAAAGTAAATTTTTTTTAGGATCTATTCACCCCTCTAGATAAGCCACATTCGTCTAACACATGAGATTGATGATTGATGTGTTACATTAGTGATGATGCACATTAGATAATTCTGATGGTAAAATTATTATTGATGTAGAGATTGGTTAAATTGCAATGTTAATTGGTGTATATGGTGTGGTAATAGTAGGTAAATGGTGTATAAAGTTGGATTTTTGAAATAAGTTGTTTAGGTAAGTTATGGCATGTTTGGGCAGGGTTTAAAAGTGATTAAAACTACTGAAATGTGATATTTCTAGAAAATTTGCAGTGAGCAATCGATTGACAATGGGAAGCAATCCATTGGTTTCTTTCAAAACAACAAAAATTTGGAAAGAGACACTAGAACAATCGATTGGCTTCCTAGTGCAATCGATTGGTTCCTTCATAAAACGTGAAAAAATAGGAAACATTAGGTTAACACCAATCGATTGGTCCCCATAGTGTATTCGATTAGTCCCTTTGAAAAATTGAAAAAAATGAAGACAAAGTTGAAAACAATCGATTGGTCCTATATGCCAATTGATTGGTCTGTTACAACAATTGATTGGTTCACTTGATATTTTAACCATAACTTGAGCTACGTGACTCCAATGGTGGTGCGATTTGAAGTGTTAGTCAGCTAACGCGTAGTAATACCCTATGGTGAAGCCTTAAGAGGCTAATTGTATACGTACGATTAGTATTGATGAATTAATTAATTATGATGAAGATTAATTTTTGTTGAGGTGTTGATTATTTAATCTATGTATTGTTGGTGTATGATATTGGTATGGACATAATATACACTTATGAATGGTGATAATTTGGTGATATTATGTTTCAAAATGTATGCCTATTGGAATTGTTGATTTGGCTTTAGTGGCGGTGTGCACGATCATATGAATGGCCATTTATGCATATGTCTAGTTGCATGTAATTGTAAAAATCATGTATCATGGGGTACAAACTTCAGTTTAGGTTTTGATGTGCTCTGGTCTGATGGCTGGATTCAGGAGGGAGTAGCTAAGTTTAATGAGAATTTAGTGAAGCGTTACTATATGGTGATTAGTAGCAATTTTGGTGTGCTCTTGTACGATGGTGTGGACTCAGAAGCGAGTTGTTAGTTCCAATGAGGAATTAATGAAGCATTACTATATGGTGATTGGTAGTGATTTTGGTGTGCTCTGGTCTAATGGTGTATATTCAAGAGAGAGTAGCTAATTCCAATGAGGAATTAGTGAAGCGTTACTATATAGTGATTAGTAGCGATTTTGGCGTGTTCTGGTCCGATGGTGTGAATTTAGGAGCGATATGGGCCTGTGTTTTCCATGAATGGTTTCACATGCATATGAGTCAGTTGTGGAGTGCATTGCATACATGATTGCATATGTAACTGATTGTTCATGATGTGGTTGGTTGGTTGAGAATACTTGATGTAATTAATGAATTGTTGTGAATAACGTGTGTAATTGATGATTATATGATTATCCTACCCTTGCTGGTTTTACACCGTTAATATATTTTGAGTGTATTCTCACTCCTTTTTATTTGTTTGTGGTATATATGCTTTGGTGGAGTACATACGAGCAGGATAAGGAGTAACTGCTTGAGGTAGAGGACGGTTTCAATGCCTCCTTAGTTGCTTATTCATTCGGGTCTTAGTGGAGTTTCTCTAATATGTAACATCAGGGGAACATGTTGTTCTTTGTTTTATTTCCTGTTTTGTTTATGCTATTTTGAATTTGTTAAATTATTTTGAGTACTTTCATAATTTGATGAGACTATGATGTCTAACATAATTGTTTTGCGTTGCGTAATTCAAAAGAATATTTGGTTATGTGTTTGTTTTGATCAATGGATTATGAGTAGCACTCTTATTGTGGAGTTAATTTGTCAGTTTATTGTAAGTTATGTCGAGTCAATAATTAGGGTGTTACAAAGACCAAGTGGTTGATATGTTGACCAAGGGAGTCACAATTGAAGTGTTTAAGAGGCTGAAGATAAACATGGGCATGGAAGACTTGGAGCACTTGAATTAAGGTGGTGTGTTAAGTTAAAAACAATAATTCAATTGTTGTAACCAGTTACCACGAGGGTGTAACCCGTTACAGCTGGGTGAAATTCACTTTTAGGATGAAAATAGAAAGTTGACTTGAGGGTGTAATTGTTTACGCATTCGTAGTAACCATTTATCATTGTTGTGTTATTATATTTTTTAGCAGTTGTAACCTGTTACATGTTTTATGTAATCAGTTACAGGTAGTTAAATTTTGTTATTAGCTTATGTTACTTGTATCGCAATCCAACTATATTGTGTATAAATTCCAAAGGGGCGTCCTCACTAATGTTAATGAAAATAACAATTCTCACCATCAAGTATACTCTCTCTAATTCTCTCTCTCCCCCTCTCCCTCTCCACATTTAAATTGCTCCAGTTTCACCAACCTTGTGATTCCAAGTTCTAACAATAACAATTATCTTTGTTAGTATTGTTTATTTGAATATTATTTTTTGGTTACATATGTGATTATTTGAATGTGTTAACTTTTTTTTGAATGGTAAAATAATATAATATACAAGATTAAAGTCCTCAAAAATAGAAGAAAAACAAAGGCAAAAAAATGTTAAGTTAGGAAGTTACTGTCAAAATAACAACAATCAACAATAGCAAAATAGAGAAACGAACACCACAATAAACCTCAACTATAACCAACAAACAAAAAACAGTTGAGAAAATTAGAATATGTGTTAACTATTAGACTAATAGTAAAAAGCAGGAGATCATAATAAAAAAAATAAAAAACTAGATACTAATATACATGTGGGTTGATTTTAATATATTTTGAGTGGAATAAAATTAAAAATGATGTGATTTTTGTGTTTATGTTTTTAGAAATTTTTGGTCATACATGTAATAAATTAATGTGCTAGAACCATTATTTAATTAGTCAAATTAAAGTGATCTATTTAATATAAGGTTTATGATTGAGGATATAATTGTCATGAAAAGTATTGTGTAGATATCAAATGTCTTATTTCTATTTTTTTATGGGTAAAATTAAAAAGAAAATTTATTACCAAACTGCTACATAATTATTGCCAAGTTAAACTAGAAAAACAACAAAATGGGAAGTATAATATAGAGCACAACCAGTTAGTGTTGACGTGACACGATTGCGTCAATGGAAAAAAAACCCCAATTGCTGAACACATTGTTACCCAAGTGACTTTAAATACAAGAGAGGGTGAATTGTTATGTAAAAAGTTTTTAAGAACTAAAATTAAATTGGTTTTTAAATTTATTTTAAGAAGAGGTGTAGAAAAATAAGATAAAGATAAGTTATTAAAGGATGTCTTAAAACCTTAAGTTATGAAGAGAAAGGAAGCATGTTTTGAGATTGCAGAAACCAGAAACAATTCTAGAAGTCGACAGAGGCAGGCAACGGGGTCACCATAGCGATAAAGCTGATGCAGCAAAATTGGTGGCAGGTCTGGTGGCTGACAAGCGGTAGTGGCCGACGGGTTGACAACGGTCTGGTCGGTTCCAAAGGGTGGTTGGGGTCCATTGGGTTTCAGAAGTTATAAATATGTACCTTTATCATTATTGCCTTTATGACCTTCAGAGCATTAGAGTTGAAGATAGAGATATAAGGGTTTGGAAATTCTAGTATTAATACAAGAGAGACAATATCTAATTTCTAAGAGTGTGTTATTGGAATTTGGGAAACCCTTGGAGATAACTCAGTGGGATTGGGAAACACTTCTAAAAACCTTAGACTTATGTGATTCATACATAAAGAGTTGGAGATTTTGGGAAACACTTGGGTCGAAAATAGGGTTTGTTCTTGGGATTTTGGGTAACAATTTCTTATAGCTTATTCGTAATATTTTTTAACAACTTTTGGAAGTATAGTGAATCAGAGGGAAGCTCTCTCCCTTAGAGTAAATCATTTGATCGAACTGGATAAACAAATTATTGTGTTTCTTGTCTTTTATCTTCTTCTACCAATTTAAGTTGTTGTCTTAATGAACATAGAATTATTTTTGCTTAAGGCCATTTATTTTGGTTGTCATTATTTTTTGTCCCCACACATCAAATTTCTTTGTGTGATTAAACCTTTCAATTTCAAGAAAAATGGCGTCCATCGTAGGGAAAATGGATTTTATTTATAAGTGAGCACCATGGGTTCCAAATGGTAGATTGACAAGTTTTCCAAAAACAACAATTTTGGGTTGTGGAAATTGAAGGTGCAAGCAATTTTAAATCAAGAAAAGTGTATTGAAGCATTGATAGGTGAGACATCAATTCTTACCCGCCAAACACAAGCATAGAAAACTGATATGGCGGATAAGGTTAGAAGTTCCATAGTTTTATGCCTTTGGGATAAAGTTCTAAGGGAAGTCTCCATGGAGAACACTGTAACTTTGATGTGGGAAAAACTTGAATCTTTGTATATGACCAAGTCTTTGGCTCATATGATGTATTTGAAACAATAATGGCACTCATCCTAAATGGTAGAGAACAAATCCATAATGGAGCAGTTGTCATAATTTTACAAGATCATCAACGATATGGAGAATATTGAGGTGAAGATTGAAGATGAGGACAAAGTTCTAATATTGTTTTGCTCATTACCCATGGCCTTTGAAAACTTTAAGGAAGCCCTTATTTATGGTAAGGAAGGTACTACCACTTTGGATGAAGTCTATAAGACAGTGAGATCTAAATAATTTTCGAAAGTGAAATATTTGAATACTGCAGATAGTGGTGAAGGATTGAGTATCTCAAAAGGATGAGGTGAGAATAGAGGGAACCCCAAATCAAATAGGTTTTACAAGTCAATGTTTAAATACTTTATTTGTCACAAACCCTATCACTTTAAGAGGAATTGTCTTGAGAGGGGGGCAAAGAATATTCTATTCAGATTGTTGATTCCTTAGATGAGGATAGTTTTGAGAGTTTTAGTGTACTAGTGGTATCGAGTATAGAGATTAAGCAAGGCTGAGTCATGGACTCAGGTTAGACTTATCACACGTGTCCAAGAAAGGAATACTTTGAGACTTTGAAGTTAAAAGTGTTAGAATAAGATTTGGTTCTGCATCTGACCTTATGTTTTGATGATAACAATACATAGTGTTTTAGAGAACAATTTTGTTCCTTAATAATTTTGCTCAGTGTGCAGATTTTATATTCAAGTTCTGACTCTCCGTAAATGATGTGTGACATCATCAGGCTCTGAAACTAGTGCACTCTAACTCTGGGTTACATGCTTACAAAGTTGATCAAGCTCTAGATTATGTACCCAACACTTATGACATCTAATTATCCAAGGCTTAGATACTCTGAAGTTCTGAAGATGTTATGCTCTGAAGCCCTATGCTTAAATCAACTCTGAACTATCTCAACAGACTCTAAAGACTAGGTTTTGAGGAACTGGATCAAGACTCTAAAGACCAAGTTTCTGAAGTTTCTCTCAACTGGATTCTTGTTATTCTCTTATGCATGCTTCATCACTTACTTATCAGAAGTCTCTGAATATTGAAGATAAGACCAAAAGGTTTTACGTGATAAAAATTATACACAATACAAGATCAAATATTCATTCCACTACAATGATTTTGTGGGATAAAGATTGTACTATTGTACCATTTTGTCTCCAATTTTTGCAAACCGTTATGCAAGGATACATCTGCATTTTGGTATTCCAATTCTACCCTCCAATGGATCTACTCATTGCCTATATAAAGAAGACTTGGAAGAATTGAAAAGCAAGAACTCTTACAACGTTATTATCATACGTGAACAATGATACTTGTGAATATTTTGAGAGAAAAGAAACAACCACACAAGAACTTTTGTTCACACTACTCTTTGTAAATCTTTTGTGTGACACTTGTATTTCATTTGTGCATTATGTTTTCTTAGAAGAAACTTGTAAACAAACTTTTGTATCAATCTTTTGATTATATTCATTATTCCTTGAGTGACTAAGGTTTATTCTGTAGACTCAAGAAGACATTGACTGTTGGTCTTTGTGTTGTAACCAAGTTTGATTATAGTGGATTAAGTCCTTGTTAATAAGATAAAATCACCTTGGAGGGTGGACTGGAGGTAGCATGTGTTATAGCGAACCAATATAAAAATAACTGTGTCATTATTTTTATTCTTCGTTCTCTATTTCTTGTGTTGGGCTAAAAGCTTTAATTTTTAGAAACCCAATTCAACCCCCATTTTCTTGTGTTTTTCTTCACCTTCATTGGCATCAGAGCTCCGGTTCTGGTATTGATTGTGTATCAAACACTTCACCGTGTCAGATAAAGATCCAATTTATGAAACACAATGGCAGGAGTCCCTCTACTAGTTGCACCTCTTGATAGAGATTATTATAATGCAAAACCTCCATTTTGATGGAGAAAATTTTGATTACTAGAAAGATAGAATATAAAGTTTTTTCCTTGGTCATGATGTAGATCTATGGGATATGGTAGTTGATGGCTACGTTCATCCTATAGATGCTAGTGGTAACAAGGTGGAAAAAAGAGTGTTGACTGATCAATAAAAGAAAGACTACAAGAATAATCACAAAGCAAAAACCATATTGTTGAATGCTATTTCATACACTGAGTATGAAAATATCACAAACAGAGATACATATGGGTCTATATTTGATTCTATGAGAATGGATCATGAAGGAACCACTCAAGTTAAAGAAACCAAGGCACTTGCCTTGATACAAAAGTATGAAGCCTTCAAGATGGAAGACAATGAAACAGTTGAGAACATGTTCTCAAGTTTTCAGACTCTTGTTGCATGACTAAAGGTTTTGGATAAAGGTTATTCTACTACAAATCATGTAAATAAGATTTTTCATAAGCTTACCCTAGAGATGGAGGCCTATGGTAATTACGCTGAAACTTTTAAAGGATCTAAACAACACAACTCTTGAGGAACTTGTGAGTTCTTTGAGAAGTCATGAGATAGAGCTTGAAGAAGATGAGCCTAAAAAAAGTCAAGTATGTGGCTCTGAAATCCATGCGAAATTTTGAGAAGATCAAAGCCTTTTAAGCTGGAGAAGAAAAGGATTTTGAAGAAGATTCAGAAGAAGAAGGTGAACTGTCTCTTTTGTTCAGACGTGTTAATCAACTCTGGAAGAAAAGACAAGGCAAGTTCAGAGGCTCCAAAAGGACAAGTGGTCACTCTGAGTTTTAATTTGGACTGAAGAAGTCAGGTACTGGCAAGGACGTCATTTTCTTTGAGTGCAAGGAGCCATGTCACTACAAGAATGAGTCTCCCAAGCTAAAGAAAGACAAGCCAAAGAAGAAATACTTCAAAGGAAAGAAGAAAGGTCTAATGGCGACTTGGGATGACTCTGAATCATGAGGAGATGACTTTGAGGAAGATCAAGCTAACATGGTGATGATGGCATGCACATAATCACTTGATGAAAAAATTAAATTAGAATCAAAATTTGAGTCAGGCTCTGAAGAGGTTTTCCTTAACTTATTCGCTCTGAATTAGAATCTCGTCTTTTTGAAATTCTAGAAAAGTATCAAAAACTTCAGAACGAATAAAAGGATCTGAAACAAATTCGTGTATCTGAACCTAAAGCGCATAGTAAGCTTAAGAAAGATTTGTCCACTTTGAATGAAGAAAATTTTATTCTGAAGAATGAAAACTCTGCCCTTCAAAGCAAAAGTTCTAAACTTGAGAAAGAAATTCTTTCAGAAGCTTCTAGGGATTCTCAAACTGTCATAAAGAAGTATGACAAATATTTTCAGACATTTTTGGCTAGAAACATAGATAGAAGCAAGATGGCTTCAATGATCTATGGAGTTAGAAAAAATGGAAGAAGAGGAATTGATTATGTGCATAAAGAAAAACCTACTTCAAAACCTAAGGCAAAACCAAAAGCTCTGAACTCCCACTTCTTTTATTCTTACACACAAAATGAATATTCTGCACACAAACCCATGTTCTCTAAGAACTCTGGGAGAACTAACAATAAATAACCCAAAACTATGTGGATACCTAAGGACAAGATAATATATGTTGCAGACATCCTGAGTAGCTCAGTTGAAACACCAGTCATGGTACCTAGACTAGGTGCTCACGATGTTAGAACAAGATTTGTTCATGACATATATCTTTTGGGTTTTGATGATAGTAAAGTATTAAAAGAAAAATGGTGTTATCTAATATGTGTTCCAAGTATACAGGTTATAAGGCTTGAAAAGAAGGCATCCATAATCTGATATAAGGACGCATTTGAGAGGAGCTGAGTTATTAGCTTCTGGTGGATCAGAACCTAAAGAACACTCTCTAAGTGATGTCTAGCATAGACTCTGATGCTAAAGATCTCAGCATCATAAGAACAACATATTGTTTCTACACTAAGTTATTGTATCAACTTCTGGTGAACATTCAGAATTAGTAATAAAGCTTGAGTTACCCGTATTGTAGAAAGCAAGCTGCATTGTCTAATCAGCTTATCAGCTAGAGTCTACTTTTACAAGACTCAAGAGTAGTTGCATGCTTTATGAATATCTACTCTCAACGGCTCTATAGTGCAAGATTACATGGAAGTCATAACGAGAAATCGTATCATACTTTTAGGCTCAATGCGCATATTATTCGTCTGTTTTTATCGCGTTTTATTTGCATCTTACTTTGTTTTGTGTGTTTTCCAGTTGACAGCTTCACCTGTTGCGAAATTGGGAGAGAAGCAGAAAAAGAGCGAAAGAAGAGGAAAATGCACCAAGAAAGATCAATTATGGCCGTTTTGCTGATATGGCGTTTTCCATGACCATATGGCGTTCACCATACATTAGCCTGCCATATATTTTAATGAAGAAAGACCATGGCGTTCACCATGGCCTGATGGCGCTCGCCATAGCAGCGTAGTTGCAGAATTCAAATTCTGCAACTATTTTGGGCAGTTACTTCAGTCCCTCTTTTCCCTCCACTCAAGACCATGACTTGGGCAGTTGTTATCTTCACTTCCTCTATATATATAACCCTCCGGTCATGTTCCAGACACCCCAAATTCACGCGGAAGCTCTGTCAAAATTCCATTTAGATTTTTAGGCATATATTCAGTTTCAAAGCGGCAATTACTCACATTGAGGAATTATCGCACTTTTATTGTAATTTTCTTTTGTTGTTGTACTTTTGGATTCCGAACAAGCCTGCCGGCATTATTTTCAATTCAGTTCCGTATTTCTATTTTACAGGTTATTTCTTGTTTTTACTTTAGAATTTAAATTTATTTTAATTTTGTATGCAAAATTGGTTTTAATTCTGATTACCGTTAACATGTATGCTATGAAAAATATCATGTCTTCCTAAATTATTTGAGTTCGACGATGAGGACCGTCGTTACCGACGGGACTCTGTAGAAAATTTAGGTGCGAAATTATTGATTGTATGTTAGTTTTGGTCTTTGTTTCTAATTTTCATGTCTTATTATTCTAGCACGAGAGTGAGGAATATACTAAGTTCGAACCGATAGCGCGAGAGTGTGAGGGATGAACTGATAGTGGAAACTAGACATCAATCCTAAAAACAGCGAGAGCGGTATAGGCATCGTTTAGAATTTCATTAACTTTCAAAATACGCTTTTCAATTAAAACAGGCGAGCGAGAGCAAAATCCCGTGGTTGAAAGGTGTGGTTCTTGTCGAAAGCGCGAGAGTGTGAGACATAGTCTTTAAGTTAGTACTTTCTACGGAATGAAGTTCAGTCGTAATTAGCACCCGACTTCTACAAGTCCCTTAGGTGTGCGGAAACTGTAACACCCCCAATCTATACCCCCAATTAAATAAAGCGATAACAATTAATCAGAGTATAATAAAAACATTCACGGCATAGACGGAGGCGTCACATCAATTGAAACAAATACACATAAACCTGCTCATAAAGACATGCAACAATCAGGTAGTAATACAAACAGAGGAACTCAGTTCCTAACGCCCACATTCAGATGCAGAATAAAAGCGGAAAATCTGCAACTGAATCTCATATATATATATATATATATATATATATATATATATATATATATATATATATATATATGTAAAGACCATATACTAATACATGCATCAAATCATATATTATACATGATAAGTACGTTTGGTACTGAAATAAACAATAAGCTCCTAGTTAACACATTATATACATAAATGCCTCTACAACAAAAACACTAAAGACTAAGGCATTACATATACAAGATGTTCCAAAATGATAAAAACTAAGAACTAGATCAAAACAATGATCTCAAAACATAAACGCCATAGCGGAAGCCATGTCATCTCAAAAGCTACGATCCGTAAGGAAAGTCAAATGACCTTATCCTTACCCTTCGTGGAACCTGCAGAACCTGTGATGTAAACAACAACAGTGGGGTGAGATACATCAAATCTCAATGAGTTCCCTATCTTAAAGTCCTCTCGGCTTTACAAGGTTCTAACAAAATCCTAACTCATGTCCAAGGGGAAAGGGGAAAGACCATGAGTACACACACACAAGTAACCATCACGGTGAGCCTGTAAACTCACACTAGTACCGAAGTACCTCTTGAGCCTGTAAACTCAAGGATTCATAAAGTATCGGAGTACGTTCTGAGTCCGTACACTCAAGAACTCACATATCAATAACCAATACCAAGGCATCCCCTTTTCCCGTACCCTTCTACGTCTAGAAGGCGATCCGAGTCATGGATCCTTGTAGCTACTTGGCATACGAATGGATTCGGGATCACCGGTCCATACACCGTGATCCGTCACTTCACACGGCCAGTGCACCATCACAAGTCTCTACCCATAGGTTCCATCGTACTAACACGGGACTCAAACCTGCCAAGTAGTTGTGTATAATGTTCAGAGGAGGTGCTCGAGTCTCATGAACTACACCGCACAAACTGTGGTTATTGATAAACATAATGCACACGCGTCGGCCTTTCATGCACGAGCATTTCCACACATGGAACAATTCACACTCCCGACACAGTTTTGGTAATAATCCTCACTCTGCCTATTTCATATTTTAGCATGCATACATTGTTAACAACAATTACACACATTTAACAGATAAAAGTCGATAAAACGACACTATTTCATAATTCCCGATATAATTAAATCGGCCGACAATCTTAAAACCATTGTAATAAGAAAGTACATTTTATTATCTTTCCAACGATACCAAAATTGTTCCAATCCGATTTACGTACAAAAAGTTACGGCATTTGAAACAAACGATCGGAAAATAATTCACAACAGCAGAATTTTTGCAACTCTCCTGGCCGTACGCGTATTGGCACACCCCATACGCGTATTGCCCAAGATTATCGCCCAGCCATACGCGTATTGCTCAAAATTCTCGGCCATCCATACGTGTATTGCCCAATGCCGTACGCGTATGGGCAGAAACGTTTTTCCTTGAAAATTCCTTTTAAATTTGCCATACGCGTATTGCCCTTGCCATACGCGTATTGCCCTTGCCATACGCGTAATGACAAGCCCCATACGCGTATTGACATGCTCCATACGCGTATGGGCAGAGAAAAATGCAGAAAAACCTGCAGAATTTCCTGTTTACGGGTTGATCCAAAATCACCCCAAAATCCCATTTTTCATCAATCAAAATGCATCAAAACATGTTATAACATCATAACCAGTATAACATATAATCAAACATTGAATTTTAACAGTTAGATTCATGATTTTATACCAAAATACCCATTTTTCCCAATTCCCAATCTAACTCTAAACTCAAAATAACTCTACTCTAAAGGGTCTAACTAGAACCCACCTGGATTACTAGACGAGGAGGTTGATACTGAGATGAATAGACGAAGAACAGATGATTGTGGATGATCTTGAGCTTTTGGGAATTTTTCTCTTCTTCCTCTTCCTTTTCCTTTTCCTTCTTTCCTTTTTCCTTTCTTTTCTTCTCTTTAGCTTTTGTTTGTTTTTCCAAGGAAAATGAAAAGAAAATAGATAGTATAGAACTATCATTTTTAGTAACACTACTAAATGTCCAAAATTAGCTCAAATACATCAAATTATAAAAAACTCAACGTTAAATACTATTAATTTAATCAACTCTGAGTTCGTCAGTTTACTCTAATTATTGTATCAAATAATTGCTCAGAGTACTCCGGAACCCAGTTGATCATAATAATATTAACTAGCGCGTTTATAAATTTACGGGGTATTACATCCTCCCCCCCTTAAATAGAAATTCGTCCTCGAATTAAGAATATTACCTGAACAGATGTGGATAAGAATCTCGCATTTCCGATTCTAGTTCCCAAGTAGCATCGCCCGGATGCGTCATATCCCATTGCACCTTAACAAGTGGAATATCTTTGTTCCTTAACACTTTTGTTTCCCTTCCCACAATACAACTCGGTTGTGGTTCAAAAGTCAAATCCGCTTCAATTTCCACTGATTCGGGTAGAATTGGCTGAAGAGGATCAGGAATAAACTTACGGAGCTGAGATACATGAAAAACATCATGCATTTCAGATAGAGAGGGTGGTAAGGCTAATCTGTAAGAAACTTCCCCAATCCTTTCTATAATCTGATACGGTCCCACGTATCTTGGACTTAATTTGCGTGACTTAAACGGTCCTTTCAATCTCAATCTTGGAGTAACTTTCAGAAATACATGGTCACCTTCCTCAAATTCCAAAGGTCTCCTACGATTGTCCGCATAACTCTTTTGACGATCTTGTGCTTGTTTAACCTTCTCACGGATCATTCGAATCTTTTCCGTAGTCTCTTGAATAATCTCGGGTCCCAAAATTCTATCTTCGCCAATTTCAGCCCAACACAAAGGTGTCCTACACTTTCTCCCATACAATGCTTCATAAGGAGCCATACCGATACTCGCATGGTAACTATTGTTATAGGAAAACTCAATTAACGGCAAAAGTTCCTTCCAATTCCCTCTACTCTCTAACACACAAGCTCTTAACATATCCTCCATCGTTTGTATTGTTCGCTCAGTCTGACCATCCGTTTGAGGATGATTCGACGTGCTCAAACGCAAATTCGTACCCATCGCTTGTTGGAACACTTTCCAAAATCTCAAAGTAAACTTCGGATCTCTATCGGACACCATACTAGAAGGAATACCATGCAATCTCACAATCTCAGCAATAAACAACCTTGCAAGATGACTTGCCTTATAAGTAGTCTTTACGGCTAAGAAGTGTGCAGATTTCGTTAGTCGATCTACAATTACCCAAATAGAATCATACCCACCTTGGGTACGGGGTAAACCCACTGCAAAGTCCATAGAAATACTATCCCACTTCCAAACTGGAATATCCAAAGGTTGCAACAGACCGCCCGGTCTTTGGTGTTCAATCTTCACCTGTTGACATACTGCACATTCTGACACATATTCCGCTATATCCTTTTTCATCCCAGACCACCAATAATCCTTCTTTAAATCCTGATACATCTTCGAAGAACCCGGATGTATCGTAAAAGTACCTTTATGAGCTTCATCTAAAATCTTCCTTTTCAATGTCTCATCCCTCGGAACACAAATCCTTTGATTAAACAGAACAATACCATCTGTTGCTCGCGTAAAGCCCGGTTGAAGTAACAATTCTTGTAATTCTTCCTCTAACAATTGTGCATGTTGAATCTCAACTCTCAAAGTAGAATTGACATTCAAATTTCCCATAATTACACCATTCGGGGTCCACACAAACTGGAGATTAAGATCTCTAAACTTTTCCAACAATGAATACTCCAAAATCATCAATTCCGCACTATGAACCATTTTCCGACTTAAAGCATCCGCTACTTTATTCGTCTTTCCTGGATGATACTTCAATTCTAAGTCATAATCCTTTAAGTACTCCATCCACCTTCTTTGTCGCATATTCAACTCCTTTTGGTCAAACAAATACTTCAAACTTTTGTGGTCACTGAACATTTCAAAGCGTACACCATATAAATAATGACGCCACACCTTCAGTGCAAACACTACGGCAGCTAGTTCCAAATCATGAGTTGGATAATTCTTCTCATGAACTTTTAACTGTCGAGAAGCATAAGCTACCACTTGACCACCTTGCATCAGAACACCCCCTAATCCCCTCTTAGAAGCATCACAGAATACTTCATAAGAGTTGTTAGGATCAGGAATAATTAATACTGGAGCACTCGTCAAACTTTCCTTCAAATGCATAAAACTTTGTTCGCAACCTGAATCCCACTCAAAAGTAACATCCTTCCGAGTAAGTTTCGTCATTGGTAAGGCCAATTGAGAAAAGCCCTTAATAAACCTTCTATAGTAACCGGCCAAACCCAAGAAACTTCTAACTTCTGAAACATTTCTCGGTCTCTCCCAATTAATCACTACTTCTACTTTCGATGGATCCACTGCCACACCACCTTGAGATATAACATGTCCAAGAAAATTAACTTCCGACATCCAAAACTCACACTTGCTCAACTTAGCAAACAATTGCTTCTCTTGCAATACCGATAAGACAATTCTCAGATGTTCTCCGTGCTCTTGTGGAGTACGAGAATAAATAAGAATGTCGTCAATAAAGATTACCACAAATTGGTCCAAGTAAGCCTGAAATATACGGTTCATGTAATCCATGAAAACAGCTAGAGCATTAGTCACACCGAAAGGCATCACTAAGAATTCATAATGACCGTAACGTGTCCTAAATGCAGTCTTTGGCACATCGGAACTCTTCACTCGAATCTGATGATAACCCGACCGTAAATCAATCTTCGAGAACACACAGGCTCCTTTCAATTGATCCAACAAGTCGTCTATCCTTGGTAAGGGATACTTGTTCTTAATGGTGACTTTATTCAACTTACGATAATCAATGCACAACCGCATTCCCCCATCTTTCTTCTTTACCAACAACACTGGAGCTCCCCACGGTGAAACACTAGGTCTAACAAAATGCTTAGACATCAAGTCCTCCAATTGGTCCTTTAATTCTCTTAATTCAAGCGGTGCCATCCGATACGGAGAAACGGATATAGGAGCCGTTCCCGGTACCAGGTCAATAGAGAACTCAACTTCTCTCTCCGGAGGAAGAGAAGAAACATCCTCTGGAAACACTTCAGGAAATTCACACACTATTGGAATACTCAGGACTTGCTGTTCACTACTTCCTTCCTTAGTAAGAACCAATAAAACAGATTTCTCTTTCTCAAACAAGAAGTTTACCATTCCCACCGTACCTTCTAAAATCGTTGATAATACATCTTTCGGAGTAGTCTCAGCAAATGGAATAATAATTAGCTTCTCCTCACAACCGATAAAAACCGAATTAGCTGAAAGCCAGTCCATTCCCAGAACAACATCCACTTTCTTGAGCGGCAGACAAATAAGATCAATCTGGAAGACTCTTTCGTTCACCGACAACACACAATTCTCACTCATCAGTGGTGTTTCAACCATTTCATCCATGGCAGTAGTAACCACCATAGGAGGAAACAAAGGAATAGTTTGCAACCCAAGTCGCTTCACACAACGCGTGGACATAAAAGAATGCGTTGCTCCACAATCAAATAAAACAAAACAAGGATGTCCATTTACGAAACACGTACCCGCAATCAAGGATTTGTCACCCTTTGCTTTCCTCGCATCCAAGGTATACACTCAGCCAGTAGTCTTCCCTTGTGCCTGATTCCTACCCTGAGGACAATCCCTCGCTACGTGACCCATCCTATTACACTGATAACACCGTATCCCCTCCGAATTGCACCTCCCAGAATGATTCCTCCCACAAGTACGGCATACCGGAGGCACACTAGTTCTAGAACTCTGGACTTGCTTCCCTTTGGAAAATTGTTGCCTTTGCCTAAACTGTTGATTCGACCTTCCACGGTCACTTTGAGTTGCCCTGTTTGAATCCACCTCCATTTGTACCTTTTTCAAACTATTTTCCGCCACATAACATTGTCTTAACATTTCAGCATAAGTAGCAAATTCCCGTTGAGACACGCTGTGTGAAATCTCAGCCCTTAACCCAAACAGAAACTGATCTATCTTCCACCTCTCATCAGGAGTATACATGGCCTGTCTAGAATAGTCAGCCATGATCTCAAATTGTTCCACATAAGAAGCCACTGATAAATTTCCCTGTCTCAACTGTTGGAACTCAAACTCCTTTTGAGACCTTAAAGAACTCGGAAAATATTTCTCCATAAAGATTACCTTAAACTGTTCCCACACTTTCGGCACCTCCTGAGTTGTCATCAAGGCTGAAGCGCTCTCCCACCACCTCATGGCAGGACCCTTCAACCAGTGAGAAGCAAAGACCACCTTATTCTCCTCACTGCAATGAACTATCTGAAAAATCTGTTCCATACATGTTATCCATTCGTGTGCCTTCACCGGATCTAGCCCTCCTTGAAACTCCGGAGGATTCATACGAACAAATTCCCTGTAGGTTCCTCCTGTAACTTTCGGAACAACCACTGGAGGATGCAGACCATCAGCCATTTGTTGCATCATTCCTTGCATGAACTGATTCTGCTGCTGCTGCATCTGTTGCATAAATTGGTACAAAGGGGCATTCCCTTCATCACCTTGTGGAACTGTCCCAGCTGGAGTAGTCCTTGGTCTTCCACGGTTGATTCTGCGTCTATCAGCCATGTTCCTGAATTCCATACAAATAGGATTAAGTTGATCAGACTCAATACCATAAATATAACAGACAAGACCCATGGCGACACGCCGCATATGAAACGGAAAGAAAACTTATCCTATTTCAAGGCTAGGTCGAGGATACAACCAGGCTCTGATACCAACTGTAAAGACCATATACTAATACATGCATCAAATCATATATTATACATGATAAATACGTTTGGTACTGAAATAAACAATAAGCTCCTAGTTAACACATTATATACATAAATGCCTCTACAACAAAAATACTAAAGACTAAGGCATTACATATACAAGATGTTCCAAAATGATAAAAACTAAGAACTAGATCAAAACAATGATCTCAAAACATAAACGCCATAGCGGAAGCCATGCCATCTCAAAAGCTACGATCCGTAAGGAAAGTCAAATGACCTTATCCTTACCCTTCGCAGAACCCGCAGAACCTGTGATGTAAACAACAACAGTGGGGTGAGATACATCAAATCTCAGTGAGTTCCCTATCTTAAAGTCCTCTCGGCTTTACAAGGTTCTAACAAAATCCTAACTCATGTCCAAGGGGAAAGGGGAAAGACCATGAGTACACACACACAAGTAACCATCACGGTGAGCCTGTAAACTCACACTAGTACCGAAGTACCTCTTGAGCCTGTAAACTCAAGGATTCACAAAGTACCGGAGTACGTTCTGAGTCCGTACACTCAAGAACTCACATATCAATAACCAATACCAAGGCATCCCCTTTTCCCGTACCCTTCTACGTCTAGAAGGCGATCCGAGTCATGGATCCTTGTAGCTACTTGGCATACGAATGGATTCGGGATCACCGGTCCGTACACCGTGATCCGTCACTTCACACGGCCAGTGCACCGTCACAAGTCTCTACCCATAGGTTCCATCGCACTAACACGGGACTCAAACCTGCCAAGTAGTTGTGTATAATGTTCAGAGGAGGTGCTCGAGTCTCATGAACTACACCGCACAAACTGTGGTTATTGATAAACAGAATGCACACGCCTCGGCCTTTCATGCACGAGCGTTGCCACACATGGAACAATTCACACTCCCGACACAGTTTTGGTAATAATCCTCACTCTGCCTATTTCATATTTTAGCATGCATACATTGTTAACAACAATTACACACATTTAACAGATAAAAGTCGATAAAACGACACTATTTCATAATTCCCGATATAATTAAATCGGCCGACAATCTTAAAACCATTGTAATAAGAAAGTACATTTTATTATCTTTCCAACGATACCAAAATTGTTCCAATCTGATTTACGTACAAAAAGTTACGGCATTTGAAACAAACGATCGGAAAATAATTCACAACAGCAGAATTTCTGCAACTCTCCTGGTCGTACGCGTATTGGCACACCCCATACGCGTATTGCCCAAGATTCTCGCCCAGCCATACGCGTGTTGCCCCTAGCGATACGCGTATTGCTCAAAATGCTCGGCCATCCATACGCGTATTGCCCAATGCCGTACGCGTATGGGCAGAAACGTTTTTCCTTGAAAATTCCTTTTAAATTTGCCATACGCGTATTGCCCTTGCCATACGCGTAATGACAAGCCCCATACGCGTATTGACATGCTCCATACGCGTATGGGCAGAGAAAAATGCAGAAAAACCTGCAGAATTTCCTGTTTACGGGTTGATCCAAAATCACCCCAAAATCCCATTTTTCATCAATCAAAATGCATCAAAACATGTTATAACATCACAACCAGTATAACATATAATCAAACATTGAATTTTAACAGTTAGATTCATGATTTTATACCAAAATACCCATTTTTCCCAATTCCCAATCTAACTCTAAACTCAAAATAACTCTACTCTAAAGGGTCTAACTAGAACCCACCTGGATTACTAGACGAGGAGGTTGATACTGAGATGAATAGACGAAGAACAGATGATTGTGGATGATCTTGAGCTTTTGGGAATTTTTCTCTTCTTCCTCTTCCTTTTCCTTTTCCTTCTTTCCTTTTTCCTTTCTTTTCTTCTCTTTAGCTTTTGTTTGTTTTTCCAAGGAAAATGAAAAGAAAATAGATAGTATAGAACTATCATTTTTAGTAACACTACTAAATGTCCAAAATTAGCTCAAATACATCAAATTATAAAAACTCAACGTTAAATACTATTAATTTAATCAACTCTGAGTTCGTCAGTTTACTCTAATTATTGTATCAAATAATTGCTCAGAGTACTCCGGAACCCAGTTGATCATAATAATATTAACTAGCGCGTTTATAAATTTACGGGGTATTACAATATATATATATATATATATATATATATATATCACATAAAAAGTTTGTCTGTCATATACAACATCATACATGTACAATCCAAAAGATATATATACATAATAATCACACTCGATCTCCCTTACTACCCGGTGCTACATATCAGAGCCGACCGACAAAAGAATGAAGACCTAAGTGTAGCGGCAAAATCGTGAGTGTAAGCTATTGATTAACTTAACTCGAAAAGCAAGAGTCGCCACTGTGAGACAATCCTTTACTTTGGTTTTGTTTTGTATGATTGCAAATTGCGTGTATGATTTGTTGTGCTTCATTCTACATGTGAATATGTGTGATTTTTGCCTTTGCGTTTGTCTTTATTCAATACTAGATGATTGGAATTGATATTCATCTTAAAATGATTGTTAGAAACACTTTTTATAAGGTTTGAATCAATACTTAACCTTTGGCATCGATCTATACGTGTTTGGTATCGATCCCTGCTTTATTGGAAATCAAAAGAATTTGAATTTGTTCAGTAGGGATCGATTCATGGATTTTGGGATCAATCCCTAACAGTTGAAAACTGTCTGGCATCGATCCATACGTGGTTGGCATCGATCCCTGATTCAATGAAAATTCTGTTTTTCAGCTCACCTTCAGTAGGGATCGATTCATAGATTTTGGGATCAATCCCTAACAGTTAAAAACTGTCTGGCATCGATCCATACGTGTCTGGCATCGATCCCAAAGTCTGTTTTTCTGCATAATTTTTATTCTAACAGTTCTGTCTTGTTTAGTATAAATACAAAGTGGCAGGTATTGGCTTAATGATGAATTCACAAGTGAAAATTGCAAAATACACAAGTCATAGAGGTCTTTGTAGCAGCAATTGATTGAGCATTCAGAAACCTGAAAGATACTTCGTCTTCATCATCTTCTCAATCTCTTCAATTCAAGAACAATTACACACAATCATTCTTGTTCTTCGGATTGAAGGATCAACGAGATAACGTTCAGTGGTACGATCAACGATCTAGCTGTGGAGTCAGTGGAACGATCAAGGATCTAGCTGGGTTGAAGAGTGAAGGGGGTTTCGAGGAAAAACCTACTGGTTTGTCCTTCAAGAACGGGACTGTTCTTGCGGGTTTGTTAGTCACGATTGCAGAACGGATTCAGCCGCAGCGTAGGGTTTGGAAACGGGGTTGTTTCGCAAACAGGTCGTGGAACCGGTGAATCGTTTGCAAGTCTTGCGGGGAATTCTTGATCCAGCTCTGATCAAGTCGAGGTTCTATACGAGAAGAAGAAGTTCTAGGGATTTAGAATTCTGTCTTGGTATTGTAACCTTTGTAAGAACGAATTCAGCAACTATTGATAAGAAAAGGTCTCAATTTCTTTTGAAATTGAGAGGGAGACGTACCCACACGCGAGGACGACAGTGGGGAACTTCCTTAACAAATCTCTGCGTATCGTATTCTATCTCTATCTCCCTTTACGTTTTCGTTAACTGTTTTGTGATACAAATTGGCGCAGTACGTTTTACGTGTCGTGATACAATAGTGGCAAGAAAACCTTTTATTGAAACATCACTATTGTTTATCATAGAACACATACACGCCAAGTGTTTGACAAAACGGTTTGTTGTGATTTACTCATTGGAATCAGAATTTGTGATAAGTGCATTTAGTGCGAGAAATTTCTGTGTTAACGTTTTCTATCAATCAATTCAAATCCAGCATCATACTTGCGTGTCTGGTCTTTTTGGTAGCGGTTCAGAATAGACGGAAGTCGATTCGGGACCAAAACTTTCCGCTATATTTCAAAAACTCTGTTAAGGTTTTTTAAAACCGTATTTTATAAGCGGTGATCTATTCACCCCCCCTCTCGATCACTAGCCACACCGTCTAACAAGTGGTATCAGAGCGCCGGTTCGCTGGTGCTCTGTGGCTGCCTGTAACGATATGGATTCTGAACCAAAGGGGGCGTACAATAGAGCTCCCGTCTTTAACGGAGAAAACTACGGCTACTGGAAAGACTGCATGCGAGTTCATATAAATTCTGTGGATAGGCTAGTATGGACAGCCATTGAGAATGGTCCCTTTCAAATAACCATGACCAATGAGGCTGGCGCCATAGTACCTAAACCAGAAGCTGATTGGACTGAGAAAGATGAGAAAAAGTGGTCGAGTGATTGGAAAGCTCGAAATATACTAATTTCAGCACTTGGTGTTGATGAGTATTATCGAGTATCCCATTGCACGACTGCTAAGGAGATGTGGGACGCTTTAGAAATCGCCCATGAGGGTACTACTGAAGTGAAACAGTCCCGCATTAACACACTTAATCAAGAGTTTGAGCTCTTTCGCATGAAAAATGGAGAATCTATCTCCGACATGCAAAAGAGGTTTACTCATCTTACAAATCGATTAAATGCACTTGGAAAACCTGTTTCCAATGAGGTAGCTACTAACAAAATTCTGAGATGTCTTAGCAGGGAATGGCAACCTAAAGTGACAGCTATCAAGGAAGCCAACGACTTGACGACTCTTACGATTACAACACTTTTTGGAAAGCTGGAAGAACATCAGCAAGCTCTAGAAAGTCTTGAAAAGTATGAGAACAAAAGTAAGAAGGAGAAAGAGAAGAAGAAAGACAAAGAGGGTGAGAAGAAGCCAATTGCTCTTGTGGCCTCTAGCACTAAGTCCTCAAGAAAAGAGCAAAGTGACAATGATTCAAGTAGTGACAAAGATTCGGATGATGAAGAAATGGGACTTTTTGTAAGGAGATACAATAGATTCATTCGAAGGAATGGATACAAGCATTCCGACAAAAACCTCATGAAGTTTAGAAGACAATCTAGTGAGTCAAAACAGGAAGAGAACAAGAAGCATAAAGGTAGAGGATCTTGTTTCAATTGTGGCAAATCTGGACATTACAAAACAGAATGTCCTATGAAGAAAAAGGATAAAGGGAAGGATTCACCTAAACGGTACAGCAAACAAAGGAGAGCTTATATAGCATGGGAAAGCGATAGCGATTCATCAAGCTCACAAAGTTCAAGTGATAGTGATGAAACCGCAAACCTATGTCTTATGGCTCACATCAAAGACCATGCCTACTACAAGAAGAAACAAGAAGAAAAGAAGGTAAAACAAGCCTACTATAATAATGTCTCCTCTATGTCTTTTTCTGAACTGAAAATCGCTTTTGAAAAACTGCATAACGAAGCTGTAGATGCTTTCAAAAGATTATCTTCCGATAAACAAATTTTTTCATTCTTGGAAGGTAAAGTATACAAAGCTGAAAAAGATTTAGAAAGCTTGAAGGCTAGTATTGCAGAAAATTCAAAAGATATTGATGTTAACGGATGTAGTAAAGTTAGGTATTGTGAAGCTTGTCATATTTGGCAACGAGAGGTTAATACTCTTAAAGTCAAATTGGAAAAAGCTTTACAACCCAAGGTGACTTACGCCGTTGATACTAGATTGTTTAAGAAGTCATTGAATCCTCCATATGCAAAATACTCTTTTACTCCAAAGGATTCAATGAACAAAACTAAACAATTGCATCATCATGGTTTATGTCATTATTGTTGTCGTGCTGGCCACACCATTGAGAAATGCAAGTTTAGGAGGTTTCTTGTTCCTAAAGGCATCTATCAATGGAAGCCAAAAGGCAACCATGTTACCACTTACCCCTTTGGACCCAATGAAAATTGGGTACCAACCACTCTCTTTTGATATTGTAGGAAGAGTGCCTTGCATCCGAAGATAGGAGATGGTTCCTAGATAGCGGCTGCTCAAGGCACATGACCGGTGACATATCGCTTTTTATAGACTTCAAAGCAAAGAAAAAGGGATATGTTACTTATGGAGACAATAACAAAGGAGCTATAATTGGCAAAGGTAGTATAGGTAACCCCTCTACCACTACCATTTCTGATGTCAATCTTGTAGAGGGACTTAAACACAATTTGTTAAGCATAAGTCAATTGTGTGACAAGGGTTACAAAGTTTCTTTTACAAAAACTTGTTGCATAATTGAACATGATGAAAATAATGTTGTGTTTAAGGGTGTTAGAGTAAACAATATCTATATGCTTGATCTTTGTGATGTATCTTTAACAAGCACTAAATGTCTAGTTACCTTGAATGATGATTCTTGGCTTTGGCATAGACGTTTAGCGCATGTTAATTTCGATTTGCTTAACAAGGTTGTATCTAAGGATCTAGTAGTCGGTCTTCCAAAAATAAAGTTTTCAAAAGACCACCTATGTGATGCATGCCAAATGGGAAAGCAAACAAGGGTCTCTTTTAAATCCAAAAATGTAATTTCAACTTCACGGCCTCTTGAGCTTCTCCATATGGATCTCTTTGGTCCGTCTAGGACAAAGAGCTTAGGTGGAAACTATTATGGTTTTGTAATTGTTGATGACTACTCTAGATTTACTTGGACTATATTCCTTCATAGCAAAGATGAAACTTTTTCTGCTTTTAAGAAATTTGCAAAACTGTCCCAAAATAAAATGAATTCTAAAATAGTTACAATTCGAAGCGATCATGGAGGAGAATTTCAAAACTATCTCTTTGATAAGTACTGTGATAAGTATGGTATTGAGCATAACTTTTCAGCTCCTCGAACTCCACAACAGAATGGCGTTGTGGAGCGCAAAAATCGCGTTTTAGAAGAGCTGGCAAGAACAATGCTAAATGAGGGTGGATTGCCAAAATATTTTTGGGCTGATGCTGTTAGCACAGCCTGTTATGTTCTAAACAGGATTCTAATTCGCCCTATGTTAAATAAAACCCCTTATGAGCTTTTAAAAGGAAGAAAGCCAAACTTATCACATCTTCACGTATTCGGTTGTAAGTGTTTTGTTTTGAATAATGGTAAGGAAAAACTTGGGAAGTTTGATGCAAAAGCGGATGAAGGTATTTTTCTTGGTTATTCACAATCAAGTAAAGCATATAGAGTGTATAATAAGCGTTTACTTACTGTTGAAGAATCTGTCCATGTTTCCTTTGATGAGTCTTATCCGAAAAATGTCGGCAAAGGTATTTCTTTTGATGACGCAGGTGTATCTACAGAAGACATACTCAAGGAAGCTGTTGCGGAAACTGATCAATCCAAGACAGCTCCCATTGAGAAGGAGGAAGATACTAGTCATGAAAAAGATAAGGAAGAAAGGACAGCTGATGTGAATGACCTTCCACCAGCTTGGAAATCTTCAAAAGACCATCCCATTGACAACATCTTGGGAGACATTTCAAAGGGAGTCATGACTCGTTCTAAGATAAGTAATTTTTGTTCTCACTTCGCCTTTGTTTCACAAGTGGAACCTAAAAATGCCAAAGAAGCCTTGATTGATGAATTTTGGCTAATGGCCATGCAAGAAGAGCTTAATCAATTTAAAAGAAATGACGTTTGGGAACTTGTCCCGCGTCCGCGAGAACATCATATCATAGGTACTAAGTGGGTTTTTAGGAATAAGCTTGATGAAAGTGGAGTGATAACTCGGAACAAGGCACGTTTAGTAGCACAAGGCTATAACCAAGAGGAGGGCATAGACTATGAGGAAACTTATGCTCCAGTTGCTCGCCTTGAGGCTATACGTCTCTTGCTCGCTTATGCGTGTTCTAGAGATTTTAAGCTGAAAATTCTGGTGTCAGATACGAGATGTCGAATACAATGTTACGACACTAATATCTGTTTTGGTTTTGAGAACGAACAAAATAAATAACGCAAACAATTATAAAAGACACAAGTAATTGTTAACCCAGTTCGGTGCAAAACACACCTACGTCTGGGGGCTACCAAGCCAGGGAGGAACTCCACTATTAGTAGTATCAATTCAGGATCAAACCACACAGTTTACAACCTTCACTTAATCCCTACCCAATGCAATTACAAACTCCCCCTCAATCACAGCAGTGATAATAACAGACACAAATAAACGAGACAGAAGAACACTCTTCAAGGACACAATCTTGATTTTGCTTAAAAGCTTCAATCAAGCACAATGATACTCTTTGCTTAAAAGCTTAAGAGTAAAAACTTACAACTCAATAAACCTATTCCAAAACAATCATCAAAACAATAATTGCTTTGGTTCACAAGAAAACTATGACCACACTTCAAACTCTTAAAAACCGTGACCCAAACAAATGATAGCAGCTGTTTATTTATAGATCCCACAGCAGCAGCAGCACCCCAGAAGCTTTTAACCTAATTAGGTTAATTACCAACAATCAAGGAGAGAAAATAGAAACAAATGAATACTTTCTGGAAATAGCAAATCACACGATTAGGAGAATCTTCCAAAATAAAAGCGCCTAAAAAATCTCAACAGAAACACACTGCAAAACCCAAAGCGCGCGTACACAATCCAAGGCCCAACGAGCTGATCAGAAACAAACATGTCACGACATCAATTTTGACATCCTGATGAAAGCTGCTTACAGGCAGTACTTCATACCTGCAGAGAGGCTACCCAAGCATGTCGTGACATCAGCCTTGACAGGTATGTTTTACCAAAAATTGCTGCCAATTAAAAACACTTACAAACTCCCCCTTTGGCGAAATTTTTTGGCTAAAACATAATAATCGAACAACAATCAGAAATAGCAGCAGCAGAAAAAGAAACAGCAGATCCAAGGAAGTAAGCAGCATAGCATCAGAAATAGCAACTTCCAAAGTTAAGAGAAACAGAAATATCCAGTGCTCCCCCTTTTTAGCCATAAAGAGAGCCAAACCAAAAAAAAACACATAGTCTTTACAACCAAAAAGCCAAATAACCAAAAAGAAACTAACACAAGGTGCAGAAGCACATCAAACCAAAAGAACTTCCACAAGAACCAATATGGAAACATATGGCAAAAAAAACTTAATCTTCATCAGAACCAGAAACATCTTCAGCTTCTTCACCAGACCCAGATTCATCTTCAGCCTCTCCACCAGCATCAGCCTCATTGTCACTCCCACCAGAGTCTTCACCCTCATTGTCAGCTTCAGTCTTTGCATTATCACCATCCTCACGTTCCTCCTTCTCAAGTATTCTGATAAGAGTTTCAAGCTTCAACTTTCTGCTTTCTAGCTCTTTGCAAGTCTCCTTGAGCTCAGAAATGATGGTAGACTTATTCACAGGTCTACTGCTAGAGGATGTCTCAGCAGATGTTACAACAATATCAGGGACATGGGTCCCCTGAAACAGCTTGTAATGAAAAGACAAGACACTTTCTCTTTTGCAAGCAGTGTCTGACTCAGTTAAAATTCCAGGATATTGTTTAAGGATAATGCCACAAATGACAGAGGGAAAAGCTATGGGAAGCTTCACAGCCATCGTACCTGCATGCTTCAATGTCTGTTCAAAGATGTACGTCCCATAATCAAATTTTGCCTTGGTTCCAACAGCAAAAATGAATCTGCCCAGACCAGTAGCAATGGTAGATGTGTGGTTAGTGGGAACCCAATTAGCAGCTCCAATTCTGTGCAGCATCGCATACTTGACACTTAGTAAGCTAGCAGATAATTTTCCCTTTAGAGGCCATTTCTTGACTTGATTCGCTGTAATGGTCGTGCAGACTTGATTATCAGACACCTCCAACTCAGGTTGAGGCTCACCAGTCCTTCCTAGGTAAAAATTTATCACATCAGGGGAGAAATTGACACATCTTCCTCTAACAAACACTTTTCTGAACTCCTTAGATTTACCATCAGCACAATTTTCAGAAAGATTAACAATAAACTCTTTAACCAGTGTCTCGTAGCACTTTGAGAAGCGAGTCACAGTCTTTAACAGGCCAGCAAAGTAGATTAAATCCATTACTTCCTTACACTCCATAGCATTTTCACCCAGCTCTCTTTCTAACGCCAACCTCCGCTGATACACATATTTCCATTTGTTAACACTCTCAGCAGAATGAAAAGAGATATTATCTAGAGGAGCATCAGGTATTCTGGTAGCCAGTTTGCTAGCAGAGGATTTCTTTTTGAGACGGATGTCAGGAACATCACTTTCAACATCATCTTCAGAATCAGAAGAGACTCTAATCTTTCTCTTCTTGACAACCACTTTGCTCCAACCCTTGGGGGGACCAGAACCAACCTTCTTGATGTTGCGCTTGGAAGGACTTGGACTAGCTACATTCTTGTGCTTGGGAGAACTTTGCTTAGCACCCTTGTTTCCTTTCCTAGTAACAAGTCTATTAGCTATGCTGGCAAGGAGAGCGTTGTCATCAATCTCATCAAGATCCACAACATCATCAGCCATGACATCTTTGGTTTTAGAGGGTTTACTCCCAGCATCCTTCACACTTTCAAAGGTATCTTCAGCAACAGAGGTCTTAACATCACATGCAACATCTTGAATATCTTCTAGATTTATATCACCATCTTTTTGATGCTTCTGACTAGTTTGAGGGGCTGAAAGTTGCCTCAAAGGGATAGAAATCCCAGCCACAGCATGATCTTCATTAATGATACGAGTAACGATGCTATCAACAGTCTTATGAACATACTCAGATCCTTCCCTTGCCATAGCAGAAAGATCAACAGAAGACGATGTGGGAATGTTACCTGAAGGACTTTCTTTAGGTCTTCTTGCATGTTGAGTTCTATGCCTTTGAACATGAGGCACATCAGCAAGCACCATATTTAACGGGACAGCATCAACCACATCCTTGGGAGAATGATCCATATCTTGTGCCCTAGAATCAGAAGACGAAACAGTCTTAGGAGACACCGGCTTAGAGGGGGACGAAGCTTGTTGGTGAGACATGTTATTCACAGGCAAAGTGATAGACGAAAATCTGAAATGAGGGTTGGCAGTGACAGAATGTTTGGAAAGAAGAAGATAAACAGTATGGCATGTATGAGTGGGAATGGAGAGCGTTTGATAATGATGCAAAAGAGGGGGGAAAGGATTTATATATTTTGATGGTACAAATTCTTGGAAAACTAAGATGTGCCGGACAATGTTTCCACATGTGATTAATTGCTATAAGCCTTCATAAAGACAAATTCCTAACTTACCCCTTAGGTTCTCAAATTGACTTGCATCCAAAGCCTTTGTAAAAATGTCAGCCAGCTGCATCTCAGTGGCAACATGCTCCAAGGTAATTACTTTGTCTTCCACAAGATCCCTAATGAAATGATGCCTAATGTCTATATGCTTGGTACGGCTGTGCTGGATAGGATTCTTGGAGATATTGATAGCACTTAGGTTGTCACAATATAGTGTCATGACATCTTGTGTGACATTATACTCTGTTAGCATTTGTTTCATCCATACTAGCTGTGAACAACTACTTCCAGCTGCAATGTATTCAGCCTCTGCCGTGGATAAGGAGACACAATTTTGCTTTTTGCTGAACCATGAAATGAGATTGTTTCCTAAGAAGAAGCATCCTCCTGATGTGCTCTTTCTATCATCAGCACTTCCAGCCCAATCAGCATCACAATATCCAGATAAAATAGGATTACACCCATGAGAGTACAGCATACCAAAGTCACAAGTTCCATTCACATATTTGAGAATCATCTTGACTTGATTTATGTGACTAACTTTGGGATCTGCTTGATATCTGGCACACACTCCAACTGCAAAAGCAATATCAGGCCTGCTAGCTGTGAGATACAGTAAGCTACCTATCATACTTCTATATAGACTTTGATCAACATTAATCCCCTTTTCATCTTTAGATAATTTCAAATGAGTAGGTGCAGGTGTTCTTTTATGGCTTGCATTCTCCATTCCAAATTTTTTGACTATGTTTCTTGCGTACTTACTTTGACTGAGGAAGATTGAATCTTCCATCTGTTTTACTTGTAACCCAAGAAAATAAGTCAGTTCTCCAACAAGACTCATTTCAAATTCAGACTGCATTTGTTGAACAAAGTGTTTCACCATCCTATCTGACATTCCACCAAACACTCTTTCTTCATTAATCTGTAGTTTTGGAATCCCTCTTACAGCTTCCATAGAGATAATCCTTTTCATACCCCTTAAATGAAGATGACCAAGTTTTTGATGCCATAGCTTTACTTCATTTTCTTTGGTTTCAGAACAAAATGATGAGTAACTAGGTTCATGAGATATCCACAAATAACAGTTATCCTTAGACCTGACACCCCTCATAATCACTTCTTTTTCTTCATTTGTGACCATACATTCAGATTTTGTAAAGTTGACATGATAACCTTGATCACAGAGTTGACTGATGCTGATGAGATTGGCAGTCAATCCTTTTACCAGTAGAACACCATCCAGATTTGGAACTCCTGAACACTCCAGTTTTCCAACACCTTTGATTTCACCTTTGGCTCCATCACCAAAAGTCACATACCTGGTAGCATGAGGTTTGACATCAACTAACAGATTTTTGATTCCAGTCATATGCTTTGAACACCCACTGTCAAAGTACCAATCTTCTTTGGCTGATACTCTGAGGGACGTATGAGCTATTAAGGCAACAACTTTGGGACTCCATTGCTGCTTCTTAATGAGCTGATTCTGTTTAGGTCTGAAATATGGAGTTTGATCAGGGTATCCATACAGTCTAAAGCAGAATGGCTTTATGTGCCCATATCTACCACAATAATGACATCTCCATCTTTGGAATTTCTTTCTTGTGTGATTCATTTTACCCTTATCATGATGTTGAAACATAGGTTTTGACATCTGATTCATCATACTAGATTCAGGTTCTGGTTGACTGTTTCCTGAAGACGATTTCTTTGTTCCTGCAAATCCTATACCAGACATATCTCCTGCACTCTGTCCAGTCTGAAGAATCTCATCTAGTGTGTCAGTTCCACTGTTCAACATTCTGATAGACTTGGTCATCTGATCAAGTTTTGAATTCAGCAAGGTGACTTTATTGTTTAACTGAGATATTGTTCCAAGATGTTCTTTATTCTCAGCTTCCAGCTTGATTATAAGTTTCTTCTGCTTTTCCCCTTGTTGACAAACTTCTGCACTTCTGATACATAGCTTTTTGTAGGATGCTGCAAGCTCTTCAAAAGTTAACTCATCTTCACTTGAGTCTCCATCTGAAGTACAAACACCAGTTAGTGCAGTGACAAGTTTGGCAGATTCATCATCAAAGTCACTCTCAGAATCTTCATCAGACCATGTAACAGTTAACCCTTTCTTTTGCTTCTTGAGATAAGTAGGACACTCAGCCCTAATATGCCCATACCCTTCGCATCCATGACACTGAATCCCTTTGCCTTGGTTAGACTTTTCTTCAGGTTTTGTTTTCCTATTGGAATCATAGGACCTGCTAATGTCAGAAGAATTGTTCCTGACATTTGACCTTGACTTCTGATCCATTCTTTTCATAATTTTGTTGAATTGTCTTCCAAGCATAGCCAAGGCATCTGATAAGTTCTCTTCATTACTAATATCATTTTCTTCTGCCTCTTCTTCAGTATTAGACACAAGAGCTATACCTTTGTTCTTCTTTTCAGAGTTGTCATTTATTCCCATCTCAAAGGTTTGAAGAGAGCCAATGAGTTCTTCAACTTTCATATTGCTGATATCCTGAGCCTCTTCTATAGCAGTGACTTTCATGGCAAACCTCTTGGGCAAGGATCTGAGAATTTTCCTCACCAGTTTTTCATCAGACATTTTTTCTCCTAATGCTCCTGACGTGTTGGCAATCTCAAGAATATTCATGTGAAAGTCATGAATACTCCCATCCTCTTTCATCCTCAGATTCTCAAACTTGGTAGTAAGCAGCTGGAGCCTTGACATCTTCACCTTGGATGTACCTTCATGGGTGGTTCTGAGAGTATCCCAAACATCTTTGGCTAATTCACAGTGATGCACCAGTCTGAATATATTTCTATCAATCCCATTAAACAAGGCGTTTAAAGCTTTAGAGTTGCCAAGAGCCAACTCATCCTCCTCTTTGCTCCATTCTTCCTCAGGTTTAGGAATTGTCTTTCCATCCTTTCCAACAGTGACAGGATGTTCCCATCCTTTGTTTGCTGCTCTCCATGCCTTGCTATCCAAGGATTTCAAGAAGGCTATCATACGAGGTTTCCAGTAGTCATAATTAGAACCATCCAGAACAGGTGGTCTGTTCACAAACCCTCCTCCTTCCATAATACCAGAATATAATGTCCCTAGATCTCACCCAGAGTAACAGGCAGGGTGCCTGCTCTGATGCCAATTGAAAATTCTGGTGTCAGATACGAGATGTCGAATACAATGTTACGACACTAATATCTGTTTTGGTTTTGAGAACGAACAAAATAAATAACGCAAACAATTATAAAAGACACAAGTAATTGTTAACCCAGTTCGGTGCAAAACACACCTACGTCTGGGGGCTACCAAACCAGGGAGGAACTCCACTATTAGTAGTATCAATTCAGGATCAAACCACACAGTTTACAACCTTCACTTAATCCCTACCCAATGCAATTACAAACTCCCCCTCAATCACAGCAGTGATAATAACAGACACAAATAAACGAGACAGAAGAACACTCTTCAAGGACACAATCTTGATTTTGCTTAAAAGCTTCAATCAAGCACAATGATACTCTTTGCTTAAAAGCTTAAGAGTAAAAACTTACAACTCAATAAACCTATTCCAAAACAATCATCAAAACAATAATTGCTTTGGTTCACAAGAAAACTATGACCACACTTCAAACTCTTAAAAACCGTGACCCAAACAAATGATAGCAGCTGTTTATTTATAGATCCCACAGCAGCAGCAGCACCCCAGAAGCTTTTAACCTAATTAGGTTAATTACCAACAATCAAGGAGAGAAAATAGAAACAAATGAATACTTTCTGGAAATAGCAAATCACACGATTAGGAGAATCTTCCAAAATAAAAGCGCCTAAAAAATCTCAACAGAAACACACTGCAAAACCCAAAGCGCGCGTACACAATCCAAGGCCCAACGAGCTGATCAGAAACAAACATGTCACGACATCAATTTTGACATCCTGATGAAAGCTGCTTACAGGCAGTACTTCATACCTGCAGAGAGGCTACCCAAGCATGTCGTGACATCAGCCTTGACAGGTATGTTTTACCAAAAATTGCTGCCAATTAAAAACACTTACATAAGCTTTACCAAATGGACGTAAAGAGTGCGTTTCTAAATGGTGTCCTAACTGAAGAGGTATACGTCTCACAACCTCCTGGTTTTGAGAATGCTGAATATCCAGATTATGTTTACAAATTAAAACGAGCTTTGTACGGTCTTAAGCAAGCCCCCCGGGTTTGGTATGAAAGACTTAGCAAATTTCTACTTGATCATGGATATTCAAGAGGTAAAGTGGATACCACCCTCTTCATTAAGCACAAAGGAAAACACATTCTTTTAGTTCAAGTTTATGTAGACGATATAATTTTTGGTTCAACTAACATACACTTGGTCGAAGAGTTTTCAAAAGTTATGCAGGGTGAATTTGAAATGAGTCTTATGGGGGAGCTTAATTTCTTCCTCGGTCTCCAAATAAAGCAGCTTGATGAGGGAACAGCTGTGAGTCAAACAAAATACTGCAGAGAGCTGCTCAAGCGCTTTGGAATGAACGACTCAAAATCAATAGACACACCTATGCCTACCAACGGATATCTAGATAAAGATGAACACGGTAAGAGTGTAGATGTCAAACAGTATAGAGGTATGATTGGGTCTCTCTTGTATCTTACTGCGTCTAGACCTGACATCATGTTTAGTGTCTGCATGTGTGCACGATATCAATCGAATCCTAAAGAGTCACACTTGAAAGCTGTCAAGCGCATATTTAGATATCTTCATGGAACATCTAAGTATGGGCTCTGGTATTCAAAAGGAAGCGATTGTAGCTTAGTAGGTTTCTCCGATTCTGATTTTGCTGGCTGCAAATCAGATAGGAAAAGTACTAGTGGTACATGTCACTTATTTTCAAACTCTCTGGTCAGTTGGCATAGCAAGAAACAGGTGTCTGTCGCATTGTCAACTGCTGAGGCTGAGTACGTTGCAGCCGGTAGCTGTTGCGCTCAGATCTTGTGGCTGAAGCAACAACTACAAGATTTCGATATTCAACTCAAACGCATTCCAATAAAGTGTGACAACACCAGTGCTATAAATCTTACTAAGAATCCTGTTTTACACTCACGCACTAAACACATAGAGATTAGGCATCACTTTCTTCGCGACCATGTTGAGAAAGAGGTCGTTGTGTTTGAGCATGTTGATACTAAGAATCAACTCGCTGATATTTTCACTAAACCACTAGCAACGGAACCTTTCTTTAACATTCGTCGTGAATTAGGGATTCTTGATCTTTCTTCATTACTATCTTAAGCTTGTTAGATTCTATTTTTGCCTCACCTTGGTTGATAAGTTGTGTTTTAGAAGTTGTGAGCTTATACTTCACAAAGGCACATCAACAAAGGTAATATCAATCCTCTTTACTACTCTTTGGATCTATGTGTTTGTGTATGTTAGAACAAATTCTCTATGTTCGTTTATGTATATTCTTTTGCATTTATTGTTTGAATATTAATATCTGATTTGAGACCTATTCTTAAGCATCACTTTCATAACATGTTTCATAAGCATTGCATTTCATGGTGCTTGAGTTGTTGTTTCATTTTTCGAATATTCTGACTATATTTGTTTGGCTTATATAATTTTAAATACTTTCCTAGTATTTCAATGCTTATTTCCGTTTGCTTGTTTATGGTTTCCTTCCCCTTTATTGGTCATTCTTTGTGAGTGATTTTATTCTTCTAAGCTTTCTTTCTTTGTGATTGTTAGCTTTGTTATCAATTTATGCTGCGGTTTGCTACTTTGTTCTTCTCTTTGTTGTTTCTTTCCTCTTTTTGATGTTGACAAAGGGGGAGAAGTATAGAAGATGTTGACATGACAGAATGGTATGCACAAACTCAGGGGGAGTATCACACATCAATTTGCCATCATCAAAAAGGGGGAGTTTGTGAGACAATCCTTTACTTTGGTTTTGTTTTGTATGATTGCAAATTGCGTGTATGATTTGTTGTGCTTCATTCTACATGTGAATATGTGTGATTTTTGCCTTTGCGTTTGTCTTTATTCAATACTAGATGATTGGAATTGATATTCATCTTAAAATGATTGTTAGAAACACTTTTTATAAGGTTTGAATCAATACTTAACCTTTGGCATCGATCTATACGTGTTTGGTATCGATCCCTGCTTTATTGGAAATCAAAAGAATTTGAATTTGTTCAGTAGGGATCGATTCATGGATTTTGGGATCAATCCCTAACAGTTGAAAACTGTCTGGCATCGATCCATACGTGGTTGGCATCGATCCCTGATTCAATGAAAATTCTGTTTTTCAGCTCACCTTCAGTAGGGATCGATTCATAGATTTTGGGATCAATCCCTAACAGTTAAAAACTGTCTGGCATCGATCCATACGTGTCTGGCATCGATCCCAAAGTCTGTTTTTCTGCATAATTTTTATTCTAACAGTTCTGTCTTGTTTAGTATAAATACAAAGTGGCAGGTATTGGCTTAATGATGAATTCACAAGTGAAAATTGCAAAATACACAAGTCATAGAGGTCTTTGTAGCAGCAATTGATTGAGCATTCAGAAACCTGAAAGATACTTCGTCTTCATCATCTTCTCAATCTCTTCAATTCAAGAACAATTACACACAATCATTCTTGTTCTTCGGATTGAAGGATCAACGAGATAACGTTCAGTGGTACGATCAACGATCTAGCTGTGGAGTCAGTGGAACGATCAAGGATCTAGCTGGGTTGAAGAGTGAAGGGGGTTTCGAGGAAAAAACTACTGGTTTGTCCTTCAAGAACGGGACTGTTCTTGCGGGTTTGTTAGTCACGATTGCAGAACGGATTCAGCCGCAGCGTAGGGTTTGGAAACGGGGTTGTTTCGCAAACAGGTCGTGGAACCGGTGAATCGTTTGCAAGTCTTGCGGGGAATTCTTGATCCAGCTCTGATCAAGTCGAGGTTCTATACGAGAAGAAGAAGTTCTAGGGATTTAGAATTCTGTCTTGGTATTGTAACCTTTGTAAGAACGAATTCAGCAACTATTGATAAGAAAAGGTCTCAATTTCTTTTGAAATTGAGAGGGAGACGTACCCACACGCGAGGACGACAGTGGGGAACTTCCTTAACAAATCTCTGCGTATCGTATTCTATCTCTATCTCCCTTTACGTTTTCGTTAACTGTTTTGTGATACAAATTGGCGCAGTACGTTTTACGTGTCGTGATACAATAGTGGCAAGAAAACCTTTTATTGAAACATCACTATTGTTTATCATAGAACACATACACGCCAAGTGTTTGACAAAACGGTTTGTTGTGATTTACTCATTGGAATCAGAATTTGTGATAAGTGCATTTAGTGCGAGAAATTTCTGTGTTAACGTTTTCTATCAATCAATTCAAATCCAGCATCATACTTGCGTGTCTGGTCTTTTTGGTAGCGGTTCAGAATAGACGGAAGTCGATTCGGGACCAAAACTTTCCGCTATATTTCAAAAACTCTGTTAAGGTTTTTTAAAACCGTATTTTACAAGCGGTGATCTATTCACCCCCCCTCTCGATCACTAGCCACACCGTCTAACAGCCACCGCACTTTTATTTTATCCAAAAAGGAAAGGAAAAAGAGCGAACAAAACCTACACAAGCTCTACAATGAGAACAAGTGAAGAGAGTCCGGGTTCGGGGGGTTGGTTACGCAATGGGAAGGTGTTAGCACCCAAAACGTCTATAGTACTCTATATGAGCCCTTTGAAATATCTACCGCTTTTGGTCTGAAAAGGTTTGCTTGAAAAGAGATTGAGGAGATGAGAAAAGAAATTGTTTTTTAAGATTTTTGTGTTTGGAGAGACTTGTCGTCTCATGCCTACGTACCCACGATGTGCAATGTAGGATCAAAACCCCGTAGTTCGTGGTACAAAGAATGAAAATTTGTTTGTTTTGGTTATTTTTAAATGTAAAGACAAGTCGTCATTTCTAAGCGAATAATTCCGCTTGAAGAAATGAATCATGTCTAAACTTATGAAAAAGTTAAAGGGAAAAAGTGCATGAGGGCACAAAAGAGAGTGATAAGTTTGATGTTTTTTAAGTCTTTTGAAAAAGGTGACAATATGCTTATGTAGTTTAGCATTTGATTAAGAAATGAAAAGAAAAGAGTAAAGTCACTTGACAAAGTCAAGGTTTGTTTATGACAGCGGTGAAAGTTTGAAATCAAGAATGTTTTGAAAAAGGGAGAGAATTTTGAAAATTGAAGAATGGGGAGAAGAAGAAGAGACTATCCTAAAGCATAAAGTAAAAGCTAAGGAAGAGAATAGCCTAACCACACAAGTAAGCTTCCAAGTCTTCGAACCATAATTCCAAAGCAAAGGGAGGAATGTCCTAAGTTCTAAGTCCAAGGTTCCAAGAATTGCATTGGATGTCCAAGGTCCAAGTTCAAAACTCCATGTCCATTTGCATAGGATAGTAACCATAGTCCAAGATTAGAATCACAAGTTTTTTAGAGGTTTTGGCCTTTATTAATGTTTTAGGTCCAAGTGGACAAAGAGAAAAGGCATAAGCATAAACATGTGTCCAACGGACAAAGGAAAAATTGCGGAAGCATAAACATATGTCCAACGGACAAAGGAAAAATTGCGGAAGCATAAACATGATATGAAATGATAAAAATGAAGCATAAAAGTAAAAGAGATAGGGTGAGAGAAGTAATTGTAAAGAAGTTAGTACAAGAGTAACGTTAGTAAGTTAGTGATTAGTAGTTAAAGTTAGTGATCAATTATAATTGAATACTTGCACTTCGGTCAAGATTAATGAGAACTCGTTAGAGGATTGATAAGACCAAAGCCTCCTAACAATAAGTTTCATAAGTTTTGAACCAAAAGACAAATAATCAACTATTCTTGATAGTTTTCCGAGGCGGGACAAATTTTGGTCTATGTTAAGCGCACGCCGAGTAATTTGTTCGAGCAATTACCCTACGAATGAGGCCGGCCATGAGATGTATGTGTTAATGCACGCGAGATGAATGATATACGGATCGTCATCCTTAAGCGATGCCACACGAAAAGAAAAGGTGGTAATGATCTCGTCTCGATCGAAATTCAACAAAGAAATTTCAAGATCACTTCGACTTTCATCGATCAAAAAGAAAATAGATGAAAAAAAAAAGTGGATCTAAAAATTATGATCCACACACAATCAAAAATGCCAAAATAGAATAAGAAAATCAAATGAAAAACAAACTAAAATATTTTTGTAAGAGTTTTTTTTTTGAAAGATGTCTTGGATTAAAATCATAAAAAGGAAATAAAGTCTAACTTATAAAAGTCACTAAAAAAAGGAAATGAAAAGAAAAAGTCAGAAAGTGAAAATATATCTTCTTCTTCTTCAAGTAGCCACGCGGATACTATTCATCATCACCATGCTTGCAATTTGGAGTTCCGTCGGATCGGAGCGGCGGGATGCAAAATTCATACGGTTTCGATCGGAATCGCGAGAGGAGTCCAGATATACTGAAGATCTCAATTGGAATTAACTGTGCAATGTGAATTTTAGATCCGAAGTTTCGTCGAAAAAAGCTCCGGTACCTTCAAAAATGGTGAGAAATCCAACAATCTTCTTCTCTTTTCTTTCTGAAACGCGAACGAATTGTGTTTATTGTTGATGTTGATGTTGAATTTGCGAAAGAATTGCGGATCTGTGTGTTGAATCTTGGTTGCGTGAATTGTATTGTTGTTGCTGCAAGTGATATGAATTTGAGGAGAGTTTTGAAATTGAAGGATTAATGGAGATTGAATTGGAATGAAGAGTTTACGGAAGATTCTTGAAGGTTTATGAATTTGGATTGAATAACAAGAGATGGAAGAAGGTTTATTGAAGAAGGTGAAATTGAAAAGTTAATTGAAGCTTGGTTCTGGAATTGATTTTTGCAGAGTGTTTTTGGCTTTCAAGCTTGATTCAAATGAGAAATGAAGGTTGTATTTATAGATGGAATTGTGAAGGTGAGTTTTCCATTTTGAAATCTGAAAATTGGTTACCGTTTTGATATGAATTCCGCGTTTTCACTTGTTGCCGTGTGCGTGACTTGTAATGCGATGCCGTTTTGGTTCAGCAACTGCTGCATTTTGCTTGCAGCTAGTGATGCTCACGTGTGACCTCTTTTGCGTTGCTTTTTATTTCATGTGCTGCAGCCGTTGGCTTCAAGTTCAGCGGCTTTATTGATTGATGAAGCAGCTCGAAACTTGGAGAGTTTAGTGAAATGCTTGGCTATACTTTAGAATAGGTTACAGCGTGATGAACTTAGGATGGCTTGGAAACTCTTGGCTGGTGGCGTATGCAGCTTGTTCGTACGGCTGGGAGTGTAGCTTGGAATTGGCTTACGTGAAGGTACTTGAAGCATGGGCTGGAGTGGGATTGTGTTGAATTTAGTTTATAGAAACATGGGCCGTGTATACTTCATAATGCCATGAGCTTGTTTTTATTTTTTTTTGTATGGGCTTCGTATATATTTTTTTGTAAATTGTGGTAATGGTGTGTTTGTACAATGGTTAGAAAAAATTAAAGAATGGTCGTGGACAAATTTGGTAAATCAAAGGTTTTTTCATGATTTTTTTTTTCTTGGAATATGGATTTGGAAATATGGACATTGAAGAATAATATGGATTTTAGGAATTGGAAATGAAAAGTGGTTATTGGATAATAAATGGATTTTGGATAATGAATTGGATAATTGGAAATTTTGGATATAATGGATAAGAAATGGTTTAGAATGGTGGATAATCAAGCTAGATATGAAAAAGGATCATGCATAGCAAATCTTTATTTTTAGCCCACAACCACTCTTGACTTTTTTTTCACAAGACTCTGATAAAGTGCATACAGCTACCACTGAACAAGCCACCACTGAACAATAGCCATCTATATATGTCTGAACCCAAAACTCATATGAACTACTGCCTGATAAACTGAAGAATCTCAGCACAATACATCTTGCTTTTGAACAAACACCTGTGACTTGAAACCACTTCATTGTCTTTGACAAACCTGCACAACACACAGAGAGAAACAAGCAAACGGCAGCATATTTTTTGTATTTTTGGTTAGAGGTTAGATAAACAGAAACAAGTAAACAACAGAGAATCACACAGGTGCTCAGGAGGGACACAAACTGTGATCTTGCTTGTGGTTATGATATGCAAATGAAAAGAGCGAAATCTTAGGGGTAAAAATTAGGGTCTTACAGCTGCCCCTATTTAAGTTTCTTCAATCAGGAGATATGAAGGTTGAAAACTTCGTCTCGACAAGATTGGAGATACTTAAATATAGAAAACCGAATTTTTAGCCATAAGATGTCACAAGATGATATGAATGCAAAGAATGAAACACACTGCGGGGAGACTTGAAACAAGGGATTTAAGGTAAATTGAAAAAGACGACGCGAAAAGACACGCCGGGGAACACAAGCTATTTTTGGAGATTCGTCAAGGTGACAAGAAGTATCCATTAATAGTTGGAAAGAGAAGGACAAGACCCTGGGAAGACAAGTAGTGACATCCAAGAATAGTATTGGATGGAAACTACAAACGAGACAAAGGGGATGTCGAAAGATGTCCAAGAATGGCATTGGACAGCAACAAGAAAGTTTCTGGTAAAAACAACAGCATCATCCAAGAATAACATTGGATGGAGGTGAAAAACACTTTGTTGGGTAAGACATCCAAGAATTGCATTGGATAAAGGCACTGCAACATTCAAGAATGGCATTGAATGAGGCAACAACAAGCATCAGAGACATCCAAGAATAGCATTGGACTCAGCTGAGGAAAAGATATCCAAGAATGGCATTGGACTTAGCTGGGGAAAAGGTGTCCAAGAATGGCAATGGACTCTGTTGAGGAAATCATATCCAAGAATGGCATTGGACAGAAGAAATCACAACATCCAAGAATGGCATTGAATGTAGTGAGAAAAGTTCTGGAAAATACATCAGAATTATCCAAGAATGGCATTGGATAAAAGGTTCACAATATCCAAGAATGGCATTGAATAAAGTGAGCAAGGACCTTCAGGAATGGCACTGAAAGGTAAAGATAAACTCATTCAGGAATGGCACTGAATGAACAGATACAACTTTCAGGAATGGCACTGAAAGGTAAATGAAATCACTTCATTCAAGAATGGCATTGAATGACAGTGAAAAAGACATCTAGGAATAGCACTGAATGCAAATGAGAAAACTCATTCAGGAATGACACTGAATGAACAGGTAAAACTTTCAGGAATAGCACTGAAAGTAAAGGTAAAATCTCATCCAGGAATGTCACTGAATGAACAGGTAAAACTTTCAGGAATGGCACTAAAAGATATCCAAGCAGATCTGTTGGGGATTATAGAGGAGAGAAAAGACTTCCAGGAATAGCACTGGGAGAAACAAGAGGAACAAGGTATCCAGGAATGACACTGGAGATCAAAAGAGACAGACATCCAGGAATAACACTGGAGAAACAAGAGGCATACATCCAGGAACGGCACTGGAGTGAAAGAATATAAAGATCCAGGAAAGCAAGACATCCAGGAATAGCACTGGAAGACAAACAAGACATCCCGGAATAGCACTGGGTGAAAAGACAGGTAAACGACAACATTCAGGAATGGCACTGAATGAGAAGGTAGGTAAAAGTTTTGGTAGGTGTTAAGTAAGTTGGACTTTGATCTCAAGGTAAGATGTTGAAAGCAACAGGACCTCGAAAAAATGCATATGAGCGCGAAGCACACTTCGAGCTATGAAAACTTTTCTATGCAATGATATGAATGATTTATGTATGCAATGCATATGATAGAGACAACAGAGATAGACTCTTTTGTGAGGGTAGAAAGGAAATCTGATTCCTCAACACAGGGAACACTGCCCACACTGCTTGGAGAAAAGATGTTGAACACATCTCTGTCACATTTGTGAATTGTATCAGGCTGATGGTCTTTTGAGGAAAGACATCTTGAGGATTCTTGAAGAAGATTGCCCCAGATTGATTGACTGGTGAGGATAAACTGATCATAGCTTCAGTTTGACTGCTGCAGGGATATAATGAATTGATCATGGCTTCAATTCTTGAGATGATTGCTGAGGGTAAACTGATCATGGCTTCAGTTGCTGGGGCTGAACGAACTGATCATGGCTTCAGTTCTCAAAATGACTGTTGAGAAGGCTAAACTCAGTATGAACCTTGAAAGAGATCTTTTGGTTAACCAAATCTGAGAATACCTTGCACTGAACAACAAATCTGATTCACAACAGGATCTGTATGTAATGTGCCCCTGATAAGGTCACTGACCAGGTTTCTCAACTGTTTGAAAATTCCTTGATGAGGAAAGTTTGCCTGTAAATAAGATTATTCAAACAAACATGGTAATTTTAATGCAAAGCTCATGCAATTTTTGAAATCAAAAATCATTTTTGGAATGATATTATTGATGTAAAGCAAATGAACCACTTGTCAAAACACGACGGTTTAGACATGCAAAAATGAAAGATAAAGCAAAGGTATGACATCAAAGCAAATGATTGGCAACAAACATAGGAGTCAATTTACGCAACCTTGCAGTAGTATGCTTTCAAAAGAAACCTGGCTTCAATTAGGTCTTTTGAAGGTTGTAACGTGGTATGTTTCACGGTTTTTGAAACAAAGGATATAGGCTCAAAGTTTATTTGTACCCAACCCATTCTTCATGATGATCTCCAGTCCTATGCTCAGTTAATTCAAACTATGCATTCAGGTTCCAAGTGATTTTGGAATTGCAACATTGTTATGATGATGGTTCAAGGACCAAGGTATTTTTGAGATGGCAGACACTATTTCTTACAACATTTTGTTGTTTTTGATGAGGACCTCAGTCAACTTGTTTTCTCTTTGAGGATTTTGGTAACCTCTTGATTGATTTTTTTGTCATCCCTAACTTTTGCCTGAACTGTGTCATTTGAACTTACAGTCAGCGGGATGCCCCAATTTTTGCCTAAGTCTCCTTCATAGGTTTTGACTTAGCGGGCTTTTCATTTGATTTTTTTGAAAGATAGTGACTGCCTGGCTTAATGATTACGGTGAACCATCATTGGCTTTTGATTTGGAAGACATTTTTGACACTTCTTTGATGTGTGTGAAGGAAAGCTTGTGATTGCAACCTTTATTGGAAAGTGTTTTGCATGCACAGTCAAATTAACTGAGAACTACCCATCCCCAGGTTAAGATGCGGGTTTTTTCGTACAGAAAGAAACTCCAACTTCTAGGCTCAAAGGGGTTGACAAGGGATTAACTTCCTTATTTCTCCAGTGTTTGGGAGTTGAAACAATGCCTGTACATCATCAGCCAAGTTTTAATTGAAAGCATACAGTAGCAATTTCGGGTATTTTGTTTTCATCATCCTCCCTCCAATCTTTGCATAAACAAAAGCTTGATAAAGAAATTGAACAGGAGATATATTTTTGTTTTGTGAAAAAGAAAGCATAAAGATGCACACAGTGGATATAAATGAATTGTATCAAAAGTTGCAATGCTCATTTCATTGAAATTACCATGAAAGTACAAATAAAATTTGAAAGCAAATAGTCAACACAATCAAAGGAAAATGCAAAGAGAAAGAAGCAAAGCCTAGTGACTAATCAGCAACAAGGATGAGCTGTCCTGTCTGAAACACTGGCTTTTAGGAGATGATTCGTTTGAACTGACTCAAACTTCACTTGGCATGCTCTGGCAAAGGATTGTTGACAACATTGGGATTATTATCAATAAAGTCCAGAATTTTTAAGTTCACCAATTCTTGTACTCTAGCTTTCAATGCAAAGCATCCTTCCAAGTTATGGCCTGCCCCACCTTGATGGAACTCACAGTGAAGATCAGCCCTATAGCCGGTTGGGAGAGGATTTGGAGGAGGAGGTAGAGTCCTTGTTGTAATCAAACCTTTCTTTACAAGACATGGATACAGCTCAGTGTAGGACATCGGGATAGGATCAAAGTTAACCCTATTGCGATTCTGATTCTGTCTAGCAGGTTGACGAGGAGCTTGAGCTGGTTGAGCATTGACAACAGGAGCGACTGCAGCTACATATTGTTGTTGTCTGCGATGAGGTTTACCTTCAACCGAAACAACATGGGTATCACCATCCTTTTTCTTTTGAAAATTCCCAGCATACTTTTTAGCACCACTAAAGGCTTCAGCATTAGCAATCCTCCCTTTCTTGATACCTTCTTCTAGTCTTTCTCCAATAGTGACTAGGTCAGCAAAACCAGATGATACACTGCCTATCATCTTTTCCCAATAGAGTGGCTGAAGAGTGTCCATAAATAAACCAGTCAATTCTTTTTCAGCTAAGGGTGGCTCTACTTGAGCAGCTAGCTCTCTCCAGCGTTGAGCGTACTCTTTGAATGATTCTTTTTCTTTTTGAGCCATATTTTGCAATTGGCGGCGATCAGGTGCCATGTCCAAGTTGTACTTATATTGCTTTAAGAAAGCATCAGACAAGTCCATCCAGCTTTGGATACGGTTCTTATCAAGTCCCATATACCATTTCATTGAAGCCCCACTCAAGCTGTCTTGGAAACAATGAATGAGCAGTTTGTCATCTTTTGTGTGAGCAGCCATCTTGCGGCAGTACATCACTAAGTGAGTTCTGGGACAAGTGTGCCCCTGGTATTTCTCAAAATTAGGAGTTTTGAATTTTGGAGGAATAACCAAGTCGGAAACCAAGCACATGTCCATTGCGGCAGCATTAAAGACATCACTTCCTTCCACGGCTCTTATCCTTTTGTCAAGAGTCTGCCATTGCTCTCTGACTTCTTCAATGTATCCAGGTTCTCCCTGACTTTCAGATTGTGGACCAGCAGCATGGTACACGAAAGGATTCTCAGGAGCAGCTTGAGCAACAGAATGCACGACAGGCTGAGGTTCAGTGGACAACGGAGCTGAAGAAACTGGTGAGACAAACACAGGAGTAGTTGCAAAGGGTGGCGAGTAATTCTGAGGTAACCCGAATTCTGGCCAAGTAGAAGCTGGTTGCTGAGTCAGTGGAGGGTCAACAGCAGCAGTTGAGGTTTCAACAATCACAGTCCTCTGAGGTGGTTCACCTCTAGCAATCAGAACTTGCAGCATTTCTGTGAGCTTGGTCATACCGGCCTTCAACTCATCAATTTCCATTCTGACTTCGGCGTTATGTTGTTCTTGGTTTTCCATTCTCAATCTGACAGCAGCTCTAGTTCCGTAGTTTTGTTGAGGAAACAGCTTGGCGGCGAACAGATAACTGGAGAAGGAGACAACCGAAATGAGTTTCTGAGATAACCTGGAAGAAATGCATATGTATGCTCATGGATGCAAGAGTGCATGGATGCAACAACCACAAACAAGATCACTCAAAGCACATAGGTTCAAAGGTTCGAGTCACGAGCATGGAGTCGAGGTCAAGAACCAATCCACAAAGGGTATGTGCTAAGGTTTGTCTTCATTGTACCTGCAGAAAACAGTGGTTCTAACAGAGTGCCCAGGGTCCACAATTCACTATCAGACACACCAGCACACCGATTTGCTCGGAGGTTGGTAGTTATCCTCAAGAGAATCTAACCTGAGTGTGGCATCGCGTGACAGCTAAGTCAGATTTGCATCTTCATAGCTTCCGCGCCACGATCCTAAAATGGCTAGGATGGGTTAAGGGTTACTACGGTCCTCAGTGTTATAGGCTTCTATGGAAAAAGTAATGCCTTCTCGATTGCTCGATCGGCATCAGTAATTCCAAAGAAGCAACCACCGAGTGGATGGATTCTCAAGTTCTTCTTTTTCAGGATTCGACTCCCTCAAAGTTCCCTTGACTATACCATCCTCCTATCTTAAAGTACACTCTGGTCCGGGTATAGGACCTATCTCACATAGAGGAACTCCAAAACAGAACAATCCTGTAACAAGCAAAATCAGACAAAAGGTAGTAAATAAATCGAAGTAGGCTAAACCCCTCAAGGAACCAGAGATCCCCAGCAGAGTCGCCACTTTTCTGTAGCGGCAAAATCGTGAGTGTAAGCTATTGATTAACTTAACTCGAAAAGCAAGAGTCGCCACCGCACTTTTATTTTATCCAAAAAGGAAAGGAAAAAGAGCGAACAAAACCTACACAAGCTCTACAATGAGAACAAGTGAAGAGAGTCCGGGTTCGGGGGGTTGGTTACGCAATGGGAAGGTGTTAGCACCCAAAACGTCTATAGTACTCTATAGGAGCCCTTTGAAATATCTACCGCTTTTGGTCTGAAAAGGTTTGCTTGAAAAGAGATTGAGGAGATGAGAAAAGAAATTGTTTTTTAAGATTTTTGTGTTTGGAGAAACTTGTCGTCTCATGCCTACGTACCCACGATGTGCAATGTAGGATCAAAACCCCGTAGTTCGTGGTACAAAGAATGAAAATTTGTTTGTTTTGGTTATTTTTAAATGTAAAGACAAGTCGTCATTTCTAAGCGAATAATTCCGCTTGAAGAAATGAATCATGTCTAAACTTATGAAAAAGTTAAAGGGAAAAAGTGCACGAGGGCACAAAAGAGAGTGATAAGTTTGATGTTTTTTAAGTCTTTTGAAAAAGGTGACAATATGCTTATGTAGTTTAGCATTTGATTAAGAAATGAAAAGAAAAGAGTAAAGTCACTTGACAAAGTCAAGGTTTGTTTATGAAAGCGGTGAAAGTTTGAAATCAAGAATGTTTTGAAAAAGGGAGAGAATTTTGAAAATTGAAGAATGGGGAGAAGAAGAAGAGACTATCCTAAAGCATAAAGTAAAAGCTAAGGAAGAGAATAGCCTAACCACACAAGTAAGCTTCCAAGTCTTCGAACCATAATTCCAAAGCAAATGGAGGAATGTCCTAAGTTCTAAGTCCAAGGTTCCAAGAATTGCATTGGATGTCCAAGGTCCAAGTTCAAAACTCCATGTCCATTTGCATAGGATAGTAACCATAGTCCAAGATTAGAATCACAAGTTTTTTAGAGGTTTTGGCCTTTATTAATGTTTTAGGTCCAAGTGGACAAAGAGAAAAGGCATAAGCATAAACATGTGTCCAACGGACAAAGGAAAAATTACGGAAGCATAAACATATGTCCAACGGACAAAGGAAAAATTGCAGAAGCATAAACATGATATGAAATGATAAAAATGAAGCATAAAAGTAAAAGAGATAGGGTGCGAGAAATAATTGTAAAGAAGTTAGTACAAGAGTAATGTTAGTAAGTTAGTGATTAGTAGTTAAAGTTAGTGATCAATTATAATTGAATACTTGCACTTCGGTCAAGATTAATGAGAACTCATTAGAGGATTGATAAGACCAAAGCCTCCTAACAATAAGTTTCATAAGTTTTGAACCAAAAGACAAATAATCAACTATTCTTGATAGTTTTCCGAGGCGGGACAAATTTTGGTCTATTTAAGCGCACGCCGAGTAATTTGTTCGAGCAATTACCCTACGAATGAGGCCGGCCATGAGATGTATGTGTTAATGCACGCGAGATGAACGATATACGGATCGTCATCCTAAAGCGATGCCACACGAAAAGAAAAGGTGGTAATGATCTCGTCTCGATCGAAATTCAACAAAGAAATTTCAAGATCACTTCGACTTTCATCGATCAAAAAGAAAATAGATGAAAAAAAAAAGTGGATCTAAAAATTATGATCCACACACAATCAAAAATGCCAAAATAGAATAAGAAAATCAAATGAAAAACAAACTAAAATATTTTTGTAAGAGTTTTTTTTTTGAAAGATGTCTTGGATTAAAATCATAAAAAGGAAATAAAGTCTAACTTATAAAAGTCACTAAAAAAAGGAAATGAAAAGAAAAAGTCAGAAAGTGAAAATATATCTTCTTCTTCTTCAAGTAGCCACGCGGATACTATTCATCATCACCATGCTTGCAATTTGGAGTTCCGTCGGATCGGAGCGGCGGGATGCGAAATTCATACGGTTTCGATCGGAATCGCGAGAGGAATCCAGATATACCGAAGATCTCAATTGGAATGAACTGTGCAATGTGAATTTTAGATCCGAAGTTTCGTCGGAAAAACCTCCGGTACCTTCAAAAATGGTGAGAAATCCAACAATCTTCTTCTCTTTTCTTTCTGAAACGCGAACGAATTGTGTTTATTGTTGATGTTGATGTTGAATTGCGGATCTGTGTGTTGAATCTTGGTTGCGTGAATTGTATTGTTGTTGCTGCAAGTGATATGAATTTGAGGAGAGTTTTGAAATTGAAGGATTAATGGAGATTGAATTGGAATGAAGAGTTTACGGAAGATTCTTGAAGGTTTATGAATTTGGATTGAATAACAAGAGATGGAAGAAGGTTTATTGAAGAAGGTGAAATTGAAAAGTTAATTGAAGCTTGGTTCTGGAATTGATTTTTGCAGAGTGTTTTTGGCTTTCAAGCTTGATTCAAATGAGAAATGAAGGTTGTATTTATAGATGGAATTGTGAAGGTGAGTTTTCCATTTTGAAATCTGAAAATTGGTTGCCGTTTTGATATGAATTCCGCATTTTCACTTGTTGCCGTGTACGTGACTTGTAATGCGATGCCGTTTTGGTTCAACAACTGCTGCGTTTTGCTTGCAGCTAGTGATGCTCACGTGTGACCTCTTTTGCATTGCTTTTTATTTCATGTGCTGCAGCCGTTGGCTTCAAGTTCAGCGGCTTTATTGACTGATGAAGCAGCTCGAAACTTGGAGAGTTTAGTGAAATGCTTGGCTATACTTTAGAATAGGTTACAGCGTGATGAACTTAGGATGGCTTGGAAACTCTTGGCTGGTGGCATATGCAGCTTGTTCGTACGGCTGGGAGTGTAGCTTGGAATTGGCTTACGTGAAGGTACTTGAAGCATGGGCTGGAGTGGGATTGTGTTGAATTTAGTTTATAGAAACATGGGCCGTGTATACTTCATAATGCCATGAGCTTGTTTTTATTTTTTTTTTGTATGGGCTTCGTATATATTTTTTTGTAAATTGTGGTAATGGTGTATTTGTACAATGGTTAGAAAAAATTAAAGAATGGTCGTGGACAAATTTGGTAAATCAAAGGTTTTTTCATGATTTTTTTTTTCTTGGAATATGGATTTGGAAATATGGACATTGAAGAATAATATGGATTTTAGGAATTGGAAATGAAAAGTGGTTATTGGATAATAAATGGATTTTGGATAATGAATTGGATAATTGGAAATTTTGGATATAATGGATAAGAAATGGTTTAGAATGGTGGATAATCAAGCTAGATATGAAAAAGGATCATGCATAGCAAATCTTATTTTTAGCCCACAACCACTCTTGACTTTTTTTTTCACAAGACTCTGATAAAGTGCATACAGCTACCACTGAACAAGCCACCACTGAACAATAGCCATCTATATCTGTCTGAACCCAAAACTCATATGAACTACTGCCTGATAAACTGAAGAATCTCAGCACAATACATCTTGCCTTTGAACAAACACCTGTGACTTGAAACCACTTCATTGTCTTTGACAAACCTGCACAACACACAGAGAAAAACAAGCAAACGGCAGCATATTTTTTGTATTTTTGGTTAGAGGTTAGATAAACAGAAACAAGTAAACAACAGAGAATCACACAGGTGCTCAGGAGGGACACAAACTGTGATCTTGCTTGTGGTTATGATATGCAAATGAAAAGAGCGAAATCTTAGGGGTAAAAATTAGGGTCTTACACTAAGCTTCACAAAAAGACCTCCAACATCTAATCTGCAATGCCTCATAGAGCATTTAAAACAGCAGAAGGGTGAGAAACACAATCATAATATAATTGCATACAATTATATAATAACACAACAATACACATGCCAAATATTCTCACCACAACTTCCACCAGAATTCAAATACAAAACAACACAATGCATATCTCATATATCCATCACCAATGCATATCAATCATGCACAATACAATCATCACCAACACACATATATATATCTCAGCTCATCAATTCCAAACACAATTCCACACAAAATCAATCCATTCGCGATTTATGCAAATGCACAGAGACCGACACAACGACTCTATGCAATGCATATGCGGTACCATTCATCCATTAATCTCATCACTAGTTCACTCAGGAACTATTGGAACCATCGCTTGTTACTTAATGTAACTCCCCGTCAAGTAAACGATGTTCCCCGTCGCTCACACCTCTTTGTATAAGGCACACGACGTTTATGGATCGCTCACACCTCTTTGTATAAGGCACACGACCCGATCGCTCACACCTCTTTGTATAAGGCACACGATCGTCTATAATCATCGCTCACACCTCTTTGTATAAGGCACACGATGTTATAGTGGATTCCCTCTGGAATCGATTCGTCGCTCACACCCCACAAGGGCACACGACATCACAAGAATGCATATCATGATGCTAGGCATACAATGACTCATAACATTCAAATGCACACATATATGCAACCATCTCAATCAACAATAATCATGCTTTACCATCAAGCCCAAAATAATGCATTTACATCATACAACAGCACACAAGTCATACCATATCTATCAAAGGCATATTGCATGATAACACATCAAATACACACAATTAAAATGGTACAAGTTGACAAAATGACACCTTTCCAATTTCCCGACATAATTTAATCGGCCAACAACCTCAAAACCATTTTAATAAGAATGAACATGTCAAAAGCTTTCCAACGCACCAAACCGCGCTTCAAACCGACTCACGGATCAAAAGTTATAAGGAAAACAAATTGGGAAAAGCTGTCATGTTCGCAATGCGAAGCTCCTAGCGAGTCCTTCGCTTCTTCATTCGCAGTGCGAATGTCCCAGCGAACCAAGTCAGAAAGGAAAATAGCCTACAAAATTCCTAAAGTTCGTAGTGCGAACTCCCCACGAATGCTCGCTTTCCCCTTTGCATTGCGAGTCTCCCAGCGAACAGTGGCAGAAAGAAAACAACACAAAACAACACAAAGTTCGCAGTGCGAACCTCACGCGAACGTTCGTCCTCACCTTCGCAGTGCGAATAGCCAGCGAATGCTCGCTTTCCCCTTCGCTAGGGGATTCGCAGTGCGAACCTACGAATTCAGCAAAACCCAGCAGCGCTGTTACATAACCCAAAACCATATTTTCCCCCACCAAAACACTTCCAAACCAACACATAGCAATCAAAACATAACCCAATCATGGTAACTAGTGTTCTACAACATTTACACCGATTTTCAACCGCGGAAACATCGATTTCTACTCGTTTATCTCATTTCGACCTATATTTGAAACCCAATAAAACTTCCACACAAACATACATAATCATACACAAACATAGTATAATCGAGTTTCGCACCCTTACCCAATTAAATCGCGTTTGAAAAGTCGGTTGAATCGGTTCCTAAATCCACAAGTTTTCCTCTCTTTTCTTCTTCTCTTCTCTTTCCTTCTTTCTCTTTTTCTTCTCTTCTTTTTCTTTCCTTACTACTTTTCTCTCTTTTTTCTTTCTATTATATGAAAAATATAATGTCCACCCAAACAAAAGACCAAAATACCCCTACACTCAAATATCTCGCAAACGCTCCCAAAACGCGATAAAATATAATCACGATGAAAAATAATATATTTACCAAATAAAAGTCAAAAATAAAATAATATACTAATAAAATAATCAAAACGACTCGATTAAATAAAAATAACTAAAACTGGGGTGTTACAGAAACCATATTCCGAACTCGATTTTATCGTGATTTCTTAAAACCTCTAGAATTAGTAATTCTTTCTTCCCGTTTAAAATCCGTTAATCCTTAGCCTTAGTGTCATACCCTAAATTTTAACCACAAGATTTCCCCATCATTGTGAAAATCATCACCACAATATGGATGTACCTTCATACCTCATCAATCCTCTCAAAGATTGTTGAGCATTCACTTCAATCAAGAATTAGGGTTTTGAGCCCTCTCAGAGTACTCAGACAAAGGATCAATCAAGAATGAATATGATCCTCAACTTGTCAAATCTCTCAAACATTCATGGAGGATCAAGAGGTCTCCCACATCAATAATTAAGCATGAGAATGCAACACTTCAAGCTAATCAAGCCTCAAGATCATCAATGCCACCAGATTAGGGTTTTGGTCGACCAAGGCCTCCAGAGGAAAATTTTCATCTGGGCATGAGCCAATACTTCAAAACATGATTCAAGAAGCTCAAAGAGACCTCATGGATCCAATCATAAGTTCAAAATAGCCTCAGGGGATGCATTCATCAAAAATCAGGAATTAGGGTTTCTTCACCTAATTCACCCTAAGTTGACTTTTGGAGCAATACATGAGCCAAAACCTCAAGAGATGTTTTGAAGACCTCAAATATCTTATATTGATCCTCTTACAAGTTCAAATAGACATAAAGAACTTGGTTCAAGAGCAACCTGAAGTTTCAAATTCATCTGGACCCCAAACTAGGGTTTTTGAGAAAAAAGTCAACCATACCTTTGACTTTTGACCAAAACATCATCCCAAACCTTGGGACATGATTCAAGACACTCTATAACACCAATGGAATCCATCCATTAGGTTTGAATTAGGTCAAGGACTTGATTCCATAAAGGATCACAAAGTTTCAAATTCATCTGACAAAAAGTCAACTGTGCCCAAAAATCAAGTTTGACTTTTTGGATTTCTTGACAAACATGGCTCCCTTAAGTAAAAAACAATGTTAACTTATGGTTTTGATCATCATCCATCAAGAAAAATCCAGAAAAGTAGGGTTACTTGCAAAAGGGGCAATCATAAGAAACTTGAATTTTCACAAAGTAATGAAAAAAAGTGATTTCTACCCAACTTTGCAAGACCATAACTTGTGATCCAAGTAACCTTTTTCTTTCATTCAAAGCTCAAATGAAAGCTCTCATTACATACTTCAAGATTGTCAACTACAACATATTCTAAATCCTCATGGATTTTGAGTTATGGATTGATCAAAATCACAAAAAATGGAAAATGGACACTTTTTCAACACTTAGTTTAATTTTAGACAGAATATGTTTTTGATTTTCACCAACTTTGAGGCCATTTTTCATTATGATCCAAGATGAATCAAGACCAAAGTTAAACATAAAATTTGAAGTATGTTATAGGGACTTTTCAAAAAGTACAAGAGCCTCTCATGATTCAACTTGAGCAAGGAGTTATAAGCCTCCAAAAATGGTATTTTTCACCCTGCCCACACAAAGGCATGAAAACATAACTTGGTTCCCACGATTTCTTGAGCCAATTTTGGACATTTGCATCATTTCATTTCTGTCCAAAATCAACTTGAATGATGAAGAATCTGATCACAAGGCCACCAAGTCAAAAACCTCATCCTTTAGGCATGTGACATTCAAAGTTCAAAATCCAAAACTTTCAAATTTGTCATGAATCATTTAAGGAGTGCATGGAGCTGGCATGTATCAGTCCATAACATTGCAAATCAGTTAAGATGAACTCAAGCATCAGAAGACCATAGGCCTGCAAGATTGACCCATGTTAATGGCTAGAGGAGACTTTGGCTACATGACAAAGTTCAATGGATAATGGAGTGATCCAGCCTCCAATCACTATTGCTCCCAAAAAAAGTTGCTATACTATAAATAGAGGTTCTTTCTGATCAGTTTGAGTACACCAAAGCATAATAACACATGTTTTCCTCAAAATCACTCTCAAAAACCAGAATTTGCTTCTCTTTCAAGTAACATTCGAATTTTCAAATAAAGAGCAATTCCATCAAAACCAACCATGCCAACACCTCACATATGTCATATATAGGTGATCCATAACCTCAAAACACATCTGGAACACCAGAATCACTAAGTCACTATCCATTTGTTCAAGCTTTTTGTCAAGGCTGCAGTTGAGGTGCCACAACAAGTTCCAGGTTGTTTCAATCCATTCCAAGCTTCCAAACACCTTACATAAGGTCCATTGAAGCTGTCCAGATCATCAAACAACATCTGTAACACCTCCAACACAAAATTTGATTTCTTCTTGCAAGAGGTAAGCCTGAACTCTCAAACTTTATGATCCATGCATCATAAATGTGTTTTCAAGGTACAAACATGTTTCTGCACTTATGTAGAGTGTTTCCCCTCAACCAATTGCTTTGTAGCTATCGTGTATAGGATTTCATAGTGTTCTTGTAGAAATTAGGGTTCATGTGTTCATCACTTGATTTCTCACTCCACACTTAATATAAATGTAATTAATTGGTACCATTGGAATCCTTGTTAAAAAACGAGTGAGATTGATATTTGAATCGTGCAAAACCATTGAGTAATCAGAGAGAAAAGTGAGGTTTTGCAAATCTGCAAAAACAGAGCTCGCGTGAACCACACAAGGTGTTCTTTCTTGGCGCCTTTTTCAAATTTTTAAATTTTTGAATATTTTTATATTTTATTAATTGATTTCTAAAATTAATTTCTCTCTCAATTTTAATCATTTTATATTGGTTCATTTTTTAAAAATTCAAAAAAATGTTAAAATATTTTATTCAACAAAAAAATCAAATTTTTATTATTTATTTAATGTAGCTTGAATTTTTGTAAATAATTTCATTTTATTTGTATTTAAACATTTTTAAATGAAATTTCCACCTTGATTTTTCAAATTCAAATGAATTCCAAGTTTTAATATGATTAAACATGATTTTTCAAAACATTTTTTCAAAGTTTATAACTTGTTTTTGAATATGTTTAATTTTCTTTGAAAAATTGTTTTTTAAATTAAAATTAGGGTTTTTCTTAATTTTGATTTTTTCAAACTTCATTTGAAACAATTTTGGGCCTCTAATAGAGTGTGAGACCCATCCCCTTTGTAAATATACCATTTTAGGCATCAGTCATTGTATAAGTCCCGATATGATTTTCAAAATAAACGGTGTGATCGCTGTTTTTCATCTGGGCATTCTCCTTGAGCTATAAGCCCCAACTCTTGTATACAAATAAAATCTTTGGGCCTCTTTGTAGAGTGTAAGACCCATCCCTTTGTGTAAATAATTTTTGGGGGCCTCAGTCATTGTATAAGTCCCTCTGTGGTTTTCAAAACCGCGACGCGGTCGTCGCCTTTTCAAATAAATCATCTAGGTCTCTCCTTGATTATAAACTTAATCTTTTGTACATAAACTTGGTTTTAAACAATAAACAACTTCCATGGGCCTCTCCTTGAGTTGTAAGCCTCATACCTCTATTTTCAAAATCATCTATATGTTTTAACTGGTACTAAGAGGAGCATTATTTCTGGTGAAACTGCTCTTAGACCACTTGGGCCTCTCTTTAAGTTATAAGCCCCAAACACTCTTCTCTTTTAAACAACTTTTCTTTTAATTCAAATTCAAATTCAATTTTTTTCTCAAAACTTTCTTTAATTTCTTGTGCATATTTGTTTAGAGCTTCCCCCAGCAGTTAGGTCTACATTTAGGTCAAACCAGAGGTTACTTTCTAACTTAGTCAAAACTAGTTCCCTCATAGGAAATTCCCTATACAATATGCCTCCTCTTGGGCTTATTCAATATGGAACAGAGAAAGACATTATTCCCGGTGAAACTTTTCTCAAGACTGTCAAAACTTATATATATATATATATATATATATATATATATATATATATACAATAAGAAATTCATTTCCCCAGAGAGGATTAATTTTCGGTGAAACCTATTTTGAATTTCTTCAAACCTTAGAAATGTTCAACAAAGAAAGGATTATTCTCGGTGAAACCTATCTTGAACTTTTCTTTGGCTTGGACCCACAGGCTTCCTAGAAGTATCCCCAGCCTCATATTGGGTTTAGTACAAAGACCAACAGGCTTCTTAGAAGTTCCCCAGCCTCCTCTTGGGCTTAGTACAAGGACCCAAAGGCTTCCTAAAAGCATAGGATAGAATTTAGTCATCAGTACAAGTTCAATCCCCAGGAGAATCAAATTCTAAGAATATCATACCATTCTAAGGGTTCATCTTCATCCCTTAAACCAACAACCTCCTCTTGGGCATCATACAAAGACCTCTCTTTACACCAGAACCTACCATTTCTTAAGAGACTTGGACAGTCTCAGCCTCCTCTTGGGCTTCATTCAAATAAGACTTGGAAAGTCTCATCTCCTCTTGGATCTTACACAGAGACCCCCAAGTTTCCTAAAAGTACAGGAAAAATCCTGATCATTATACCAATACACTAAGTCTCCAGCAGAATTAAAGACTTCATAGGTTTTCAAACTCATCTTTAAACTTCCCTGACACCCAACAAGGCTTAACTTTCACCTTGAACACCCCAGCCAGTGTCAATTTACCATCAACAAATCCTTAGAGGAATCAGAGCCTCATGGCATCTAGTACTTCCACTCTTCTCTGATTCCCAGCAAGAGTAAATCCCCCTGGACTCCCCAATACAATTTGGACTTGCTCCTGGATTTCAATAAATCCCCATTAAGAGATAGCCTTCTCTTAGGCTTCATATAAGAAATTCCTCAGTCAGCCTCAATCTTGGGCTTTGTACAAGACAAATAAAATCCTCCCCAGTGAAGTCAATTTATTTCAGCTTCAACCTTGGGCTTTGATCAAGGCACACAAAAATCAACATCCCCTCAGATGAGACCAGGAATTCTCTCTGCAGGAGGATACCTCCTTTATACATCACATATTAAAACAAACAATCAAAAAAATTTTCCAGATAATTGCTGTAAGTGGCACACTTGTTGATTCAAACTCCAAGTTGGAGTCGCTCCTTTAACCTGGCTAAAATTTATCTTTCATCTAACTGCTGTAAGTGGCAAACCTCTGGATTTCTATCTTAGCATGAAAGACTCATAAGGAAAAAGTGGCATTGCTCTACACTGAGTTAAAGCTTCTTCCTTCATGACACCTCTATTATAAAAGAAATTATGGCATTACTGGATTCCATAAATCCCAGTTAAAGTAATTTATCTTTATAACCAGTTACTCAACATCTGTGATGAATAAGTGAGATATCTCCCTTTAGAGATGATAAATTCTCTCTCACTCACCCTTTAGCTTCAATCTTGGGCTTTGAACAAGATACAAATACTCAAATAGCTTCAATCTTGGGCTTTGAACAAGACATCAAATATTTTCCCTCCCATAGAAATAGGAGGAACTACGATTGCTCTGATTTCCCAAATCTCTTTACGGGAATACGTAGGCATAAGATTGCAAAATCTTAGCGAGCACACAAATCAAAAACTTTTGGTCCAGTACCTTCCCCAAAACAACAGAAAACCCGAAAACAACAAAAACATTCTCTCAATTCTCCCAAAGGAGAAACTTTCCCAAGCCACGACAGATAAACACAAGAAAGCATTTCAAATTAATAGAAACACATGCAAAAGAAGGTTCCTATGGATTACCATAGATACACTAGGTGTTAATAGCTTCCCTTTGTATAACCAGACCCCGTTCCCCGATCTCTAAGCATTTGATAAAGAAAACATTTGCGTGCAGGATTAGTTTAAGATATCTTCCCCTTCCTTAACCAGCTTCATAGGATAAATACAGAAATCAGAAAGTAGCACCCAAACCCCAATTCCTCGCGGTAAGGTGGTCGCATCACCAGAAAAAAACGCACGCTACACTTAGCTTTACGCTGCAACAATAGTTTGCATTAGTTTGATTATCCCTTCCCTGTGGGTTCAACAACCTTATTAAAACTACGTGAACAACTGTATACTTTCAGTCTTTATTCGACGATCACGTCAGTGTGCTTGAATTGCATCAAGTTTTTGGCGCCGTTGCCGGGGAAGGCTGATTTAGTCAATATTATGATTCCATTGTTGCGCAGTATAAAATAAGGCACCATTATTTTTCCTTTTTCTATAATTCTTCAATTGTATGTCAAACACTCGCTCTTGAGGCGACAAGCTTGAGCAACCGATTGACGACATCGGGCGTTTTATTAATTTAAGACGTCGAATTAACGAATTCCGAATTAAGTATAATATTCCCGAACCTGAAATCCCTTACCCAGAACTAAAGATACCCATGGCTGAGAACCCACCGAACCGTCCTCTTAAGGATTATGTTGCCCCATCGCAATATGAACTGCATAACATCATTGCTGCCCCTGCCATCAATCGAAACGATTTTGAGCTGAAACCTTCGCTGTTACAATTCGTTCAACAGAACAAATTTTCTGGAAGTTCCACGGATGACCCGAACCTTAATTTATCTATGTTTGTGCAATATGATGATAGTGTAAAAGCAAATTGTGTTAGTAACGAAGCCATACGACTACGTTTTTTTCCTTTCTCTTTAAGAGATAGAGCTAGAGCTTAGCTCAAGTCTCTTCCATCCAACTCCATCACTACGTGGGACGAGTTGAAGAAAGTCTTTTTAGCCCGATATTTTTTTGCCAAGCAAAACTGCTATGCTAAGAGCCCAAATCAACGGATTTAGGCAAAAAGACAATGAATCTCTTTTCGATGCTTGGGAAAGATACAAGGACATGCTAAGGCTTTGCCCGCACCATGGACTTGAACAATGGTTGATAATCCATACTTTCTATAATGGTCTTCTTTACAACACAAAGCTAAATCTGAATGTTACATGTGGCAGCGCTCTAATGGAAAAACCATATGAAGACGCTTATCAACTCATTGAAAATATGGCTTAAAACCACTTATAGTGGGGAGGTGAGAGAACTCCGACAGAAAAGCCTGCTACTAAGAACGGAATATACGAAGTTAACCGTTTGGACCGTGTCAGTGCTAAAGTGGATGCGCTTATTCAAAAGATCAAAAGTTTGACTGTAGCTCCAGCAGCCACCGTGGCCGCTGTAACACCCATATATAATATAATACATCAAAGCATCCATATCATACATGAATTCACGTTTGGTACTGAAATACCATAAGTCCCTAGTTAACACATTATACATATACATGCCCAAAACGCTACATCAAAAAGAACTATGGCATTATATATATAAGATGTTCCAATACACTAAGACCTAGATCAATATCATGATCTCAAAAATCTCCACAATGGAAGTCTTGCCATCCCAAAAAGCCAAGATAGTAAGGAAAGTCAAACAACTTTGTCCTTACCCTTCGCGGAACCTGTAGTACCTATAATATAATCAACACATGGGGTAAGATATTAAATCCCAGTGAGTTCCCTATCTTAAAGGTCATCTCGGCTTTACAAGGTTCTATCAAACCTAACTCAAGTCAAAAGGGAAGGGAAGTGACCTTGAGTACTCACACACACTATATGGATCCATGTTCATGAGTCTTGTTAACTCACACTATCACTAATCGATAACCTTACCAAGGCCTCCCCTTTTCCCGTCCGCTTCTACGTCTAGAAGTCGACCCGAGTCATGGATCCTTGTAGTTACTTGGCATACGAAATGGATTCGGGAACATCGGCCTGTTAACCGTGAACCGTCACTTCTCATGGCCTGTTAACCATAGCAAGTCTCTACCTGTAGGTTCCATTCGTACTATAACATTGGGAATCAAACCTGCCAAGTAAAAGTGCCTACATTTCAGAGGAGCTCGAGACTCATGAATGCCTCTCAAGGGCAATGGTTACGATTACGTGATCATACACACAAATATGATTGTATTCGACAATCACAAGGCCACATTCGCCTTAAGACCTCTTTTGTCTTTTCTCAATTTAAACACAATTAAACATGATCCATACTAGTGTAATTATTTCCATACGATTCGGTAATATACGCACGCCCCGGCCTCTCATGCACGAGCGTCGTCGTTACGTTATTCATCATTTCCCTAGCCATTACTAGGTTCCAATATAGTTTATGGTAATATTCCTCACTCTACCTATTTCATATTTTAACATGCATACACTCTCAAACATGCTTAACAACAAGAGAATGGGTAAACATAAGTCAATTATATAATGGAATCACATAATTCAACATATCACAAGCTACACCAATTCCGGTTCCCTCCGATTTATTTAATCGGGAAACAAAACTAGTATTTTCACTTCCATTAGTTAGAGTATTTTCATAGCTCACTATCGGTACCAAGAACACTTAAATCGGATAAACGAGTCAAAAGTTACGGATTTTTGAAGAAAAGAAAATTATTGAAAAACTGCCAGATTCGCCTGGCGGTTAAGGATTTCGCCTGGCGAATCCCTCTTCGCCAGTACTTCGCCCGATGAAGCAGCGGTGAAACCTTATTTTTGAAAACACAAAAGTTCCAGTAGCCAAAACATGTTCTGTCTCTTAATTTTCGCCCGACGATTAAGGATTTCGCCTGGAGAATTCCTCTTCGCCAGTACTTCGCCCAGCAAAGTAGCGGCGAAACCTGATTCACCTGGAGCTTCAAAATTCGCCTGGCGAAACGCATCAGAAATAGAATTCTTTTTCTGGGTTTTTAGGGGTCAAAGTGCTCCAAAAATCCTATTTTTAACATGATCAAGCACACAACAAGCATGTACAGATAATTCCACACATATATTGATCATACTACACAGTTTATAGCTCCTTTTATCCGTTAGATTTCATCGATTTGCAATTTATGCATTTTATCACAAAACCTAACTTAAGTTAAAATCATCTCTAACTCTAGAACTTAAAGCTTCTATCTAGAACCCACCTTAGAATTGGATGATGATGAAGAAGATGAGATGAATTGATGAAGAGTAGATGATGATTCCAAGCTTCTTCTTCTTCCTCTAGGTTTTCTTCTTCCTTTCTTTCTTTTCCTCTTCCTCCTCATTTTCTTTCTATATTTTGTCACAAATGAAAAGAAATGATACATAGAGAAATCATTTAGTTAGTAAAACTAACTTAAATGTCCAATACGTCTCTACAACACCAAAAGTTAAAACCTCAGAGTCAGATAATATTAACTTAATCTGCTCTGAACTCATCAGTTTACTCTAATTATTTCACCCAATAAATTATCAGAGTAAACCGGAACCCAGTTGATCATACTAATATTATCCAGAGTAGAATAATTTATGGGGTATTACAGCCGCTGTGACACCAACCCCTGGGCATAGTAATGCTGAATGTCATTTACTAGCTGGTATTCCTACCGACCAAGTGAATTACGTCCAAGGAAACCCTTACTCAAACACCTACAATCTTGGCTGGAGGAATCATCCAAATTTTTCCTACAAGAACAACAACCTTTTGTTTGCTCCAACCCAAGCCCCTTCTGTTCCTCCAAGATATCAGAAGGGAACAACTGCTGTCTCTCAAGCACCAAAAAAGTCAAACGTTGAGCTATTATTAGAAAATTTCATAGCAACCCAAACTCAACAAAACAAAGAGTTCTCCAACCAAAATGTGCACACAAGTGAATTGTTAATGTAGATGACAACTAAGCTTGACGTCATGGCTATCCATAACAAATTGTTAGAAACTCAAATCTCTCAAGTAGCCCAATAACAAACAACAGTAGAAGCCCCTGCAGGAACATTTCCTGGACAACCACAACCAAGCCCAAAAGGACATGCTAATGCTATCACACTGTGAAGCGGAACCGAACTAGATGGACCAGTGGACCCAAAACTCCAAAATCCTGTCATGTATCAAAATCCTGGTAAAGGAGCTAAAAAGGTAATAGAGCCGAATAATAACAAAAGGGAAGACAAGAGCGAAGAGGTCGTAGAGAAAGAAAAACATTATGTGCCTCCGCCACCATACAAACCACCAATACCTTATCCTCAAAGGCTTGCTAAGCCTAAAAATGAAGGACAATTCAAGAAGTTCATGGAGCTTCTGAAACAACTCAATATTACTATACCATTCACAGAAGCCATAATGCAAATGCCTTCATATGCCAAATTCCTTAAAGAGATCCTGTCTAACAAGAAGAAGCTCGGGGATAATGAAACTATTATGCTCACTACCGAGTGTAGCACTATCATTCAAAACAACATGCCTCATAAGCTGAAAGACCCAGGTAGTTTCTCCATACCCTGTGTAATCGGAAAGTACGTCATAGACAATGCTCTATGCGATTTAGGAGCCAGTGTTAGTCTAATGCCCTTATCCACCTGTAAGAACCTCGGTTTAGGAGAGTTGCGACCAACGAAAATGTCTCTACAACTAGCAGACCGTTCTGTTAAATTTCCTATAGATATGCTAGAGAACGTGCCCGTACGTATAGGAGAATTCTATATTCCAACTGATTTTGTGGTAATGGATAAAAAAGAGGATTCCAACATTCCCATTATTTTAGGAAGAACTTTTTTAGCTACAGCCAGAGCCATCATTGATGTTAAGAAAGGAAAGTTAACCTTTGAAGTTGGTGAAGAAAAAGTCGAATTTATTCTAGCCCAATTCTTGAAAGCTCCAGCTATAGATGATTCGTGTTGTTTCCTCGATGTCATCGACGAATGCATAAAAGAAATGAAGATGGAACCATCTAAGAATACAGAAATACTAAAGATTCTAGCACCTCCTATACTTGAAGACGATAACTGGTGCGAGCCATACGTAGATGACAGTCTGAGGGAATGTCTAGCACTAACACCCGATCCAATACCATGCCCGAAAAAACCTTCTGTAGGACTTAAGACGCTACCCAAAAACCTAAGATATGAGTTCCTAGACACCAAACTGGAATAACCAGTGATAGTCAACGCTTACTTGGGACAGATAGAGACCGAAAAACTTCTACATGTTCTAAGAAAGTATCCTAAAGCACTAGGGTATAACATTTCAGACCTAAAAGGAATAAGTCCCTCTATATGTATGCATCACTTTATGCTTGAAGAAGATTGTAAGACCTCTAGAGAGCATCAGAGAAGGATAAACCCCATCTTGAGCGATGTAGTAAAAAAGGAGGTACAAAAGCTACTAGAGGCAAGAATCATATACCCGATATCTAATAGTAATTGGGTCAGTCTTGTACATGTCGTGCCAAAGAAGGGAGGTGTTACAGTTGTAAGTAACAAAAAAGGCGAATCCATTGCAAAACGAACTCAAACTGGATGGAGGATGTGCATAGACTATAGAAAGCTAAACAAAGCCACTCGCAAGGATCATTTTCCTTTACCCTTTAAAGATCAAATGCTTGAGCGACTGGCTAAACATTCTCACTTCTGCTATTTAGATGGATACTCAGGATTCTTACAAATTCCTATCCATACTGACGATCAAGAAAATACTACTTTTACCTGTCCTTATAGTACATTCACTACAATAAAATTGGCAAGTTGCTTTGGTTAATATTGGAAAGTTACGGTGGTTTGAACCGCCACAAATTGCTAGTCGAGACGGTTTTCTTTCTGTTGCGACGGTTAGGTGTAGCGTGCAGTTTTTGTCAATGACGCGACCACCTTACCGCGTGGAATTGGGGTTTGGGTGCTACTTTCTAATTTCTTAATTTATTCTATGAAGCTGGTTAAGGAAGGGGAAGATATCTTAAACTAACTCTGCAAGCAAATGTTTTCTTTAACAAATGCTAAGAGATCAGAGATCGGGGTCTGGTTATACAAAGGGAAGCTATTAACACCCAGTGTATCTATGGTAATCCATAGGAACCTTCTTTTGTATGTATATCTGTTAATCTGAAATGATTTCTTTTGTTTATCTGTTGTGGCTTAGGAAAGTTTCTCCTTTGGGAGAATTGAGAGAATGTTTTTGTTGTTTTCGGGTTTTCTGTTTTTTTGGAAGGTACTGGACCTAAAGTTTTTTATTTGTGTGCTCGCTAAGATTTCGCAATCTTATGCCTACGTATTCCTGTAAAGAGATTTGTGAAATCAGAGCAATCGTAGTCCTCCTATTTCTATGGGAGGAAAAATATTTGATGTCTTATTCAAAGCCCAAGATTGAAGCTATTTAAGTATTTGTATCTTGTTCAAATTCCAAGATTGAAGCTAAAGGGTGACTGAGAGAGAATTTGTCATCTCTAAAGGGAGATATCTCACCTATTCATCACAGATGTTGAGTAACTGGTTATAAAGAGAAATTACTTTAACTGAGATTTATGGAATCCAGTAATGCCATATATTTTTTTATAATAGAGATGTCATGAAGGAAGAAGCTTTAACTCAGTGTAGAGCAATGCCACTTTTTCCTTATGAGTCTTTCATGCTAAGAGAATGACATGGGCTTGGATGTATAGAAATCCAGAGGTTTGCCACTTACAGCAGTTAGATGAAAGATAAATTTTAGCCAGGATAAAGGAGGGACTCTAACTTGGATTTTGAATCAACAAGTGTGCCACTTACAGCAATTATCAGGAAAAAAGTTTTGATTGTTTGTTTTAATATGTGATGTATAGAGGAGGTATCCTCCTGCAAAGAGAATTCCTGGTCTCATCTGAGGGAATGCTGATTTTGGTGTGACTTGATCAAAGCCCAAGGTTGAAGATGAAAGAAACTGACTCCACTGGGGAGGATTTTATCTGTCTTGTACAAAGCCCAAGATTGACGCTGACTGAGGAATTTCTTATATGAAGCCTAAGAGAAGGCTATCTCTTGCTGGGGATTTATTGAAATCCAGGAGCAAGTCCAAATTGTATTGGGGAGTCCAGGGGGATTTACTCTTGCTGGGAATCAGAGAATAGTGGAAGTACCAGATGCCATGAGGCTTTGATTCCTCTAAGGATTTGTTGATGGTAAATTGACACTAGTTGGGGTGTTCAAGGTGAAAGTTAAGCCTTATTGGGTGTCAGGGAAGTTTAAAGATGAGTTTGAAAACCTATGAAGTCTTTAATTCTGCTGGAGACTTAGTGTATTGGTATAATGATCAGGATTTTTCCTGTACTTTTAGGAAACTTGGGGGTCTCTGTTTAAGATCCAAGAGGAGATGAGACTTTCCAAGTCTTATTTGAATGAAGCCCAAGAGGAGGCTGAGACTGTCCAAGTCTCTTAATAAATGGTAGGTTCTGGTGTAGAGAGAGGTCTTTGTATGATGCCCAAGAGGAGGTTGTTGGTTTAAGGGATGAAGATGAACCCTTAGAATGGTATGATGTTTTGAGAATTTGATTCTCCTGGGGATTAAGCTAGTACTTATGACTAAATTATATCCTATGCTTTTAGGAAGCCTTTGGGTCCTTGTACTAAGCCCAAGAGGAGGCTGGGGAACTTCTAAGAAGCCTGTTGGTCCTTGTACTAAACCCAATATGAGGCTGGGGATACTTCTAGGAAGCCTGTGGGTCAAAGCGAAAGAAAAGTTCAAGAGATGTTTCACCGAGAATAATCCTTTCTTTGTTGAACAGTTCTAAGGTTTGAAGAAATTCAAAATAGGTTTCACCGAAAATTAATCCTCTCTGGGGAAATGAATTTCTTATTGTATATATATATATATATATAAGTTTTGACAGTCTTGAGAAAATTTTCACCGGGAGTAATATCTTTCTCTGTTCCATATTGAATAAGCCTAAGAGGAGGCAGACTGTATAGGGAATTTCCTATGAGGGAACTAGTTTTGACTAAGTTAGAAAGTAACCTCTGGTTTGACCTAAATGTAGACCTAACTACTAGGGGAAACTCTAAACAAATATGCACAAGAATATATGCACAAGAAATTGAAGAAAGTTTTGAGAAAAAATTTGAATTTGAATTTGAATTAAAAGAAAAGTTGTTTAAAAGAGAAGAATGTTTGGGGCTTATAACTCAAAGAGAGGCCCAAGTGGTCTAAGAGCAGTTTCACTGGAAATAATGCTCCTCTTAGTACCAGTTAAAACAGATAGATGATTTTGAAAATAGAGGTATGAGGCTTACAACTCAAGGAGAGGCCCATGGAAGTTGTTTATTGTTTAAAACCAAGTTTATGTACAAAATATTAGGCTTATAATCAAGGAAAGGCCTAGATGATTTATTTGAAAAGGCGACGACCGCGTCGCGGTTTTGAAAACCACAGAGGGACTTATACAATGACTGAGGCCCCCAAAAATTATTTACACAAAGGGATGGGTCTTACACTCTACAAAGAGGCCCAAAGATTTTATTTGTATACAAGAGTTGGGGCTTATAGCTCAAGGAGAATGCCCAGATGAAAAACAACGATCACACCGTTTATTTTGAAAATCATATCGGGACTTATACAATGACTAAGGCCCAAAATGGTATATTTATAAAGGGGATGAGTCTTACACTCTATTAGAGGCCCAAAACTGTTTCAAATGAAGTTTGAAAAAATCAAAATTAAGAAAAACCCTAATTTTAATTTAAAAAACAAATTTTCAAAGAAAATTAAACATATTAAAAAACAAGTTATAAACTTTGAAAAAATGTTTCAAAAAATCATGTTTAATCACATTAAAACTTGGAATTCATTTGAATTTAAAAAATCAAGGTGGAAATTTCATTTAAAAATGTTTAAATACAAATAAAATGAAATTATTTACAAAAATTCGAGCTATATTAAATAAATAATATAAATTTGATTTTTTTGTAGAATAAAATATTTTAACATTTTTGTGAATTTTTAAAAAATGAACCAATAAAAAATGATTAAAATTGAGAGAGAAATTAATTTTAGAAATTATTTAATAAAATATCAAAATATTCAAAAATTTAAAAATTTGAAAAAGGCGCCAAGAAAGAACACCTTGTGTGGTTCACGCGAGCTCTGTTCTTGCAGATTTGCAAAACCTCACTTTTCTATCTGATTACTCAATGGTTTTGCACGATTCAAATATCAATCTCACTCGTTTTTAAACAAGGATTCCAATGGTACCAATTAATTACATTTATATTAAGTGTGGAGTGAGAAATCAAGTGATGAACACATGAACCCTAATTTCTACAAGAACACTATGAAATCCTATACACGATAGCTACAAAGCAATTGGTTGAGGGGAAACACTCTACATAAGTGCAGAAACATGTTTGTAACTTGAAAACACATTTATGATGCATGGATCATAAAGTTTGAGAGTTCAGGCTTACCTCTTGCAAGAAGAAATCGAATTTTGTGTTGGAGGTGTTACAGATGTTGTTTGATGATCTGGACAGCTTCAATGGACCATATGTAAGATGTTTGGAAGCTTGGAATGGATTGAAACAACCTGGAAATTGTTGTGGCACCTCAACTGCAGCCTTGACAAAAAGCTTGAGCAAATGGATAGTGACTTAGTGATTCTGGTCTTCCAGATGTGTTTTGAGGTTATGGATCACCTATATATGACATATGTGAGGTGTTGGCATGGTTGGTTTTGATGGAATTGCTCTTTATTTGAAAATTCGAATGTTACTTGAAAGAGAAGCAAATTCTGGTTTTTGAGAGTGATTTTGAGGAAAACATGTGTTGTTATGCTTTGGTGTACTCAAACTGGTCAGAAAGAACCTCTATTTATAGTAGAGCAACTTTGTTTTAGGAGCAATAGTGATTGGAGGCTGGATCACTCCATTATCCATTGAACTTTGTCATGTAGCCAAAGTCTCCTCTAGCCATTAACATGGGTCAATCTTGGAGGCCTATGGTCTTCTGATGCTTGAGTTCATCTTGACTGATTTGCAATGTTATGGACTGATACATGCCAGCTCCATGCACTCCTTAAATGATTCATGACAAATTTGAAAGTTTTGGATTTTGAACTTTGAATGTCACATGCCTAAAGGATGATGTTTTTGACTTGGTGGCCTTGTGATCAGATTCTTCATCATTCAAGTTGATTTTGGACACAAATGAAATGATGCAAATGTCCAAAATTGGCTCAAGAAATCGTGGGAACCAAGTTATGTTTTCATGCCTTTGTGTGGGCAGGGTGAAAAATGCCATTTTTGGAGGCTTATAACTCCTTGATCAAGTTGAATCATGAGAGGCTCTTGTACTTTTTGAAAAGTCCCTATAACATACTTCAACTTTGATGTTTAACTTTGGTCTTGATTCATCTTGGATCATAATGAAAAATGGCCTCAAAGTTGGTGAAAATCCAAAACAGATTCTGTCCAAAATTTCACTAAGTGTTGAAAAAGTGTCCATTTTCCATTTTTTTTGTGATTTTGATCAATCCATGAGGATTTGGAATATGTTGTAGTTGACAATCTTGAAGTATGTAATGAGAGCTTTCATTTTAGCTTTGTATGGAAGAAAAGGTTACTTGGATCACAAGTTATGGTCTTGCAAAGTTGGGTATAAATCACTTTTTTTCATGACTTGGTGAAAATTCAAGTTTCTTATGATTGCCCCTTTTGCAAGTAACCCTGCTTTTCTTGATTTTTCTTGATGGGTGATGATCAAAACCATAAGTTAACATTGTTTTTTACTTAAGGGAGCCATGTTTGTCAAGAAATCCAAAAAATCAAACTTGATTTTTGGGCACAGTTGACTTTTTGTCAGATGAATTTCAAACTTTCTGATCCTTTATGGAATTCAGTCCTTGACCTAATTCAAACCTAATGTATGGATTCCATAGGTGTTTTAGAGTGTCTTGAATCATGTCCCATGTTTTGGTCAAAAGTCAAAGGTATGGTTGACTTTTTTCTCAAAAACCCTAGTTTGGGGTCCAGATGAATTTGAATCTTCAGGTTGCTCTTGAACCAAGTTCTTTGTGTCCATTTGAACTTGTAAGAGGATCAATATAAAATATTTGAGGTCTTCAAAACATCTCTTGAGGTTTTGGCTCATGTATTGCTCCAAAAGTCAACTTAGGGGTGAATTAGGTCAAGAAACCTTAATTCCTGATTTTTGATGAATGCATCCCTTGAGGCTATTTTGAACTTTTGATTGGATCCATGAGGTCCCTTCGAGATTCTTGAATCATGTTTTGAAGTATTGGCTCATGCCCAGATGAAAATTTTCCTCTGGAGGCCTTGGTTAACCAAAACCCTAATTTGGTGACACTGATGATCTTGAGGCTTGATCAACTTGAGATGTTGCATTTTCATGCTTAATTCTTGATGTGGGAGACCTCTTGATCCTTCATGGATGATTGAGAGGTTTGACAAGTTGAGGATCATGTCTATTCTTGATTGATCCTTTGTCTGAGTACTCTGAGAGAGCTCAAAACCCTAATTCTTGATTATAGTGAATGATCAACCATTCTTGACAGGATTGATAAGGTATGAAGGTACATCCATATTATGGGGATGATTTGCACATTGATGGAAAATCTTGTGGTCAAAATTTAGGATATGACATTAGGAAAATGACGTAAATTGTAGAATGAGGCGGTTACAACCGCCATAAATAACTTTTCTTTTATTATTGCTCAATATCCAAAGATAAAACCGCAGGTATTTCCAAAGGTAAATCTGCAGGAAATATTTATTCTGCGGGTAATTCCACAGCTAATATATTTCTAAAATAAATAAAAAACTGTTTCTCAAATTGAGAAAGCATTGTACTCATCAATAACTTGCAGTGGTTCCTATAGGAACAAATAATTTAAAATCATTCTAGTACTCATAAATTTTTAAATTAGAAACACAATCCAATTCAATACTCGAATATACTTTTTTAATAAACATCTCTTTACATAGAAAACATTTATACTTTAGCATCATAGATATATGTTTAGAACCTTCAACGTAATTGATGTTCACTAATAAACATAAAGAAATTGTTCATCAGCTGCACATGCTTCAACAAATTGAGCCACACAACACCCAATGCAATTATTAGCAGATGCAGAAAACATTTCTCCTCCTTTCAAAGCCTTTTTGAGTGTATCACTAAAACCATCTAGCTGGTTCAACAACTCTAACACGGTCTTTTGAATTTCACGTTCTCCACTTGAGTGAGCATGAGATCTGTAAGGCATATTACAAATTAAGCTCATGAGTTCAAGGGAAAAAAATATTTAAATGTGTGCCATAAAACTTGTAAAACACCAGCTTTAATAATAAGATCAGCATTGTCCTGTAAAACAAAGTTGTTGTGTCAGAGGAAACATATCACCAACATCAATGATTAATGAAGAGTAACATGCAATTCAAACCAATTAAGGAACAAAGAAGTTAACTTCACTTTATTAACGGAGAGAGCATATAGAGAAAAGGTTGCATTATGTTGGACAGATGCATTTTTTGTGGTAAACTGTAACTTGTAAGTGATGCGACTTGATTGTGTGAGTCCTAACATGGATTATATAAACAGTTAGAGTTTATTTCAAGAACCTAATTCACACATAAATATCAGTGGCTATATATTCTTATAAATGTTAAGTAGCAGTTTTGTTTCTTCAGGGGTTTCTTTGGGGTGAAATTTTGTTTCTCTAGTTCTATTTTATACTTTACATGCATAACTAATAAGACAATATTTTATCTTTCAAACAAACTTACTAAATGTCATCCTTTTTTATACATCCCAATTTACATGTTCAAAAACACATTTCAAATCCACATGAAGAAATTAAATGATGTAACAAGAACTAACTTATAAATATTATATAAAAACTGATAAATAATCCAAAAAAGAAGAGATAAATATTTCACAAAATTTGCACCTGGTAGTTCAGCTGAAAATATTGCAAGTATGACTTGGTGGACTATTGGTGAATATACAGAAAATGCACATGTTGATGGTGTAGCTACTGTTGCATCAATTTTACGTTTCATGAGCCTTTTATAACTGCATTTGTTGCCTGATATTGGTCTTCGAATGCATGTCTTCCAATGCATATTGGCATAACTGCATCAGTTGCCTAATATTGGTCTCCGAATGCATGTCTTCCAATGCATATTGGCTTTGTCCAGCCTAAATAATAGCCAGTAATTAACACTTTCTGCTTGTGAGTAATCAACAATATCATAGAGAAAACAAAACATAATGAAGATTCTCTGTCACAAAGTTTTTTTTATCAGTCACATGATCATTTTTCAGTGTCATTGAATGGAAGCTACAAGTGTTCAAATGCATACAGAAATAAAATACTTAATACTCCCTCCGTCCCAAATTATAAGTCACTTTGTCAAAAAAATTTGTCCCAAATTATAAGTCACCTTACATTCCCAATACAATATAAATGACATCTTCCCCAATATACCCTCAAATATTTATTATTATTTATTCTTTCAACTCTTTTAATTTCTCTCTCCTATATAATTATGAGGGGCATTACTATAAAGTTATACATAATTTGTCTTTCCCATAAAGTAATAATTAAGTTTCTTAATTTGTGTGAAAAACCCAAAACGTCTTATAATTTGGGACGGAGGGAGTAGTTAATTCCACCAAAAATAAACAAAAGCAGAGTTCTCATACCATGTTTTATATATATATATATATATATATATATATATATATATATATATATATATAAACTTGAAAAATGAAACCAGAAAGTATAAATATGATGTTTCCACCAAATTTCATATGCACACCATTCTTCCATTAAAGAATAGTCACCGCACACTTAGCAACTCTTATCTTTCACTAAAGTGTAATAAAACTAAAACTCAATCCTCAACATCACTTAGAATAGTGAGAAAGATATAGAAAAATAAGAAATGCATAATATGATTACACTAATCAAGTGGTTGCTCCTGAGCTAACCCCCATTTAATTTTGCAATGAGATAGATGAAGCAGACAGGAAAAGTTCTATAACACCGACCCAATGAATAGAAAAATTGGAGATGCTCATCATTAACCTATTCTAAAACTTCCAATATGTATTACTATCATGCAAATTTAGCTTAAACATGATAAGTTTTACATACACAAATAACAATGAATAATTTGAGATGAAAGTGTTCTTACACTTGAGTATTTTGACGGCTCTCATGATTTCCCTTGAGAATTGTAATTCTATCCTTATAACGTACTTTCAGTGCCACCAAAAGTGAAACAAACTCCACTAAATAGTTCCCACGATCTATATAAATTTAGCCAACATTATAACAAGTATAGACACAATGATCATTGATATAGACACGATCTGCATAAGTATAGACACAATGACAATTGATATTAGGGAACTTCATTACACACTAACATTAATAGACTATCAATATAAATCTCTTTACATATATAATGTTAGGGAAGAATCAATTAGAATTGAACCTGTTACCAATGGGATTCTATTCTATCATAAAATTTATATACTCGTATTATTGATATTGCAAGAAGATGAAAAGAGTGAATACACTTGTTCTCATTATTTCTCAATTGTATCCAAATACAGTAGCAGTGGTTACATTTATATAATTACAGTGGTAACTAACTAATAACAGTTGGTAACTAACTAATGATAATACACCATACATACATGTATATTGTATACCATACATACATGTATTTTAGCTCAAGTATTCTACTTCTCATTATATTGTTGATACCTCCCCACAAGTTGGAATGTGGATATTGCACAATCCCAACTTGGACAAAAGAGAAGAAAATAAAGGGGAATGCAGAGGTTTGGTTAAAACATCAGCTAGTTGAGAGCTGGATGGAACCGGTAAGAGGTGAATGAGCTTCGAAGCTAATTTCTCCCGAACAACGTGGCAATCCAACTCGATATGTTTGCTGCGTTCGTGAAAAGTAGGATTATGAGCAAGGTATATAGCAGATTAGCTTCAGTTGACGATCTGGAAACGGTATTTTGTTTCTTTGACCTCCATGACAAAAGAGATGTGCCAAGGAGTACACAGAACCCAGTGACGGATCGTCTAGAATCAGGACAACGTGCCCAATCAGAGTCGGCAAAGCCAGAAAGTTTGATGGCACTAGTGCTTGAAAAGAACACACCTTGGGTAGGAAAGGCTTTCAAGTAGCGGAGAACTCGAGTGGCAGCTTGATAGTGGGAGATAAATGGATTGGCAACATATTGACTAAGGTGTTGAACCGCATATGAAATGTCTGGGCGAGTATGAGTGAGATATAAGAGTCTACCAATCAACTTTCTATAGGATGAAGGGTCTTCTAAGGGGATCCCATCAGTGGAAGATAACTTGGTACTTGGGTCAATAGGTGTAGTAACAGGTTTAGAACCAAGGAACCCTGTGTCTTCGAGCAATTCAAGAACATATTTCCTTTGGTTCAAAAAAATTCCTGATGTGGATCTAGCAATCTCCAAGCCAAGGAAGTATCTAAGCTGACCAAGATCTTTTATACGAAATTTTTGATCTAAAAAGGATTTCACTTGATTAATTTCTGCAAGAGAATCTCCAGTCAAAACAATGTCATCAACATAGACAAGGAGTGCAGTGAAGTGATGTGTAGTGCTTTTGGTGTATAGTGAGTGATCAGCTTGAGATTGGTTGTATCCTAAAGAAAGTAATGCAGAGGAAAGTTTGGCATGCCATTGTCGACTGGCCTGTTTTAAACCATACAAGGATTTGGTTAATTTACATACCTTGTTAGAGCCAGGAGGTGGGGACATATATACTTCTTCATTGAGATCTCCATGTAAAAAAGCATTGTTGACATCAAGCTGCTCCAAATGCCAATGTTTGATGGCAGCAAGGGATAATAACAATCTGACAGTGGTAATCTTTGCAACAGGGGAAAAGGTGTCAAAGTAATCCACCCCTTCAAGTTGAGTGTAACCCTTTGCTACTAGCCTGGCCTTGTATCTTTCTATGGTCCCATCTGCATGATATTTAACTTTGTAAACCCATTTACATCCAACTGGAACTTTACCTGCAGGAAGATCTACAAGAACCCAAGTTTGGTTATCCTTAAGAGCAGAAATCTCAGCATCCATGGCTTGTCTCCAACATTCATGTTTGGAGGCCTGAAGGTATGTTTTAGGTTCAGGTATAGAGGAAATAGTACAACAGAAATGTTTATAGTTGGAAGTGCAGTTTTGATATGTTAAGGTGTTAGAAATAGGATGTGTAATATTGGATGAAGGTTGAGTGGGAAGCTGAGAATTTGTGGAGAGGAGATTACAGTGAAAATCCTTGAGATAGGTGGGAGGTTGTCTGTGTCTAGAGGATTTTCTTGTGGATTGAGTAATTGTAGCAGGCTGGGAATTGATAGGGACAGGTGAGGGACTGGTGTTTGAAGTGTCACCAGGATGTATAATTGTGTCAGGTAATTGATTTGGGTCAGAATCAATGACATGAGGGCTAGGGGAGGCTAGACTGTGCTGATGTGGGCCAAGGTTAGAAGACAATTGTGGACTTAAAGTGTCAAAAGGAGCATTGGCAGTGGAGGAATCACAATGACTGACAGGTTGAGGGACTGCTATGTCAGAGTGAGTAGTATTATCTAGCAGGTCAGGCTGAGTAGTGTTAGGCATAGAGTTGTTGACTTGTTTAAAGGGGAAAACAGTCTCATAAAACACATGTCTAGAAACAAACAATTCATGAGAGGACAAATCATAGAGCAAATACCCTTTAATGCCATCTTTAAAACCAAGAAAAACAGCTTTCCTAGCTCTAGGTTGGAATTTGGTTCTATGGTTTTGTAATGTGCTAGCAAAGCAAAGACAACCAAAAATCTTTAGATGAATTAAAACAGGAAAGGAATTGAAAATCATTTCATAAGGGCATTTGTTTTGAAGTAAAGGACTAGGAATTCTATTAATCAAATGCACAGCATGTTTGATGCAGAAATGCTAAAGTGTAAGAGGAACATTAGACTGAAAATTGAGGGCTCTAGCAACATTTAGGATATGTTGGTGTTTTCTCTCAACCACCCCATTTTGTTGGGGTGTTTCAACACAAGACTTCTGATGAGAGACACCTTTAGACAGAAAATATGAACTCAAAGTTAAAAATTCAGAACCATTGTCTGATCTAAAACATTTTAGAGTAGTGTTGAATTGGTTTTCAATTGAAGCAATGAAATGTATAATACTTTGTTTAACTTCAGTTTTGGTTTTGAGAAAAACAACCCAAGTGAAACGTGAGAAATCATCTACTAGTGTTAGGAAATATTTATGACCTTGAATAGATTCAGTGGCAAATGGACCCCATAGGTCAGCATGTAGTATTTCAAAGGGGGCATGAGTAGCTTTTATACTAGTAGGAGAGGGTAGCCGTTTCTGTTTTGCAAAATGACAAGATTCACAAGGTGCCATATTACTTTTATTACAGGAAATAAGAGGAAAACTTTTTGCTAGAGTAAGAAGACAAGAATCAGAGGCATGTCCTAGTCTAAAATGGCAAGTTTCAAAAGAATTAGAATTAACAACATTACATTGAGAAGAATTGCTTATGGAGTCAATGACATAAAGGCCTCTTTGCAGCTTAGCTGTACCAATCGTTTGCCTCGAATGGTTCTGCAAAATGTGGCAGGTATTGGAATAGAAATTTAGATAACAATCCATATTTTCAGTGAGTTTAGTGACAGATATCAAATTGACATGAAATGAAGGTATATAAAGGACATTATAGAGGGTTAATGTGGAATTAACAATGACAGTGCCACTAATGGATGTATCTACATGTGAACCATCTGGTAAAGACACAGAAATAGGAACAATAGTGTGATGGGAAGAAAAATTATCAAGAGTAAAAGTAATGTGATCCGTGGCCCCTGTGTCTAAGATCCAAAGAGTAGAGTTCTTACCAATTCCTGTGGGAGTGTGTGAGTTCATGGCTAAAGGTGAAGTGGTGATGGAGTTGGCTGCAGGGTTAGGTTTGGATTGTTGGAGGAGAGCCCGGATGCTTTGAAATTCTTCTTGAGTAAAACCAAATGAGGAACCTGAAGAACTTTCTGCAGATGCTGAACTAGAGGATGCATTGTTGGCTTGAGCTGGTGGAGAAACTTGAGCATTACTCTGTCCTTTCCCTTTCTGGCTAAAACCTGGTGGATAACCATGTTTCAAGAAACAAGTATCCACAGTGTGGTTAGTTCTTCCACAGTGAGTGCATACTCTGTTTGTACCCTTAGCAGAGGAATTGCCTTTGCCTTTTCCTTTTGCATACTGAGCATTAACATTCAAAGCAGTGACAGAAGAATCGGTAGAGTCAATAGAATCAACAGGCGAAACATAATTCAGCTCACGTTCTTGTTGAATAACAAGAGAGAATGCTCGACCAATGGAAGGCAATGGTGACATCATCATGATTTGGGATTTTGAGTGAGCAAATCGTTCATTCAAACCTTTCAAGAACCTAATAACGTAATCTTGCTCACGGTATGTTTTAGCAGAATCAACAGCACCACAAGAACAAGCTAAAGCACAAGTACAATGAGGAAGAGGACGATAGTTCTCAAGTTCATCCCATAGCAATTTCAGTTGAGTAAAGTATTCAGATACATCAAGAGTACCTTGGCGGAAGCGATATAATTCTTCTTGAATATCTGAGATGCGAAAAACGTCACTCTGCGAAAACCTAATGCGAAGATTCTTCCAAACACCGGCAGCCGTATCAATCCACAATACAGATTTCGCAATGGATTCAGAGATTGAGCGTTGAATCCAAGAAAGCACCATTGTGTTGCAGCAAACCCATTGAGCATACAAAGCATCAGAAACTGGAGGTTTTGGGAACGATCCATCAACAAACTTCTCTTTGTTCTTCGAAATCAATGCAATGTGCATTGATCGAGACCATGTGTGATAGTTCTTGGTGTCTAACGGAGGAGCAACAAGAATCAAGGCTGGGCTTTCGTTTGGATGAAGATAATATGGGTTCGCGGAGTTCGTCGTAAAATCAGCATAACTCTGGTGATCCATAACAGAAAAGGAAGAAGCAAACAATCTTCAGATAAAATCAATCGATTGAGAAGGAAGCAGAAAAAGCTATAGCAATCGATGAAGAAGAAGAAGATGAGAGAAATGGTCACCAGAGCTCATATGAGCTTCTGATACCATATTGATATTGCAAGAAGATGAAAAGAGTGAATACACTTGTTCTCATTATTTCTCAATTGTATCCAAATACAGTAGCAGTGGTTACATTTATATAGTTACAGTGGTAACTAACTAATAACAATTGGTAACTAACTAATGATAATACACCATACATACATGTATATTGTATACCATACATACATGTATTTTAGCTCAAGTATTCTACTTCTCATTATATTGTTGATACGTATCAAACTTGAGAGAAGTATATAACATTTTCTCGTTCATATGCTTCATCCTGCAAAAGAAACTCCACCAGTAAGATACTTGCTAATTTCCAGCTAGAATATATGTGGTCATATTATTTCATCATGGATACGAAGAACATCATTTTGAAACATGAAATGAAGTATCAATTCCACTTTTATATTCTTTATGTTTCTTCCAGTCCAAAAGCTTTCACTAAAAGCTAGTGGTACAAATTGAAATACAGAGCAGAGCTTTCCAAATTTTCTTATCTAAGAAATGAAAAATGTTTAAAAAGATTATAATTAACATTAAAGAATAATATCAATATAAATTTTTAGTACTATCAACATCACAAAAATAGTTTAATACTGCAATTATTTTTATATTCTGGGGGATACAAATCCCATAAGGTGAAAACAACAAAAATATAATGTAACTTACTATAATAGATTATCTACGTCTACATATACGTACTTTCACCCAAATAGTTGAAGGCTCCAATAATCCCTCCAAATAAAGTGGCATAAATGACATATCATATTTGAGTATTCCATAAAATAAACCTATATTAAAGAAACAATTAAGAATACAAATTATTGTTCCATGTTACTCACCATGATAATTGGAGCCCATATTCCTAAAAGACTTCATGCCACTAGTATTTATCTTTATGCATTGACATGATAAAATTTGTTAGTTCAACAAGGGGTGATATCTATTGAAAGATTAGTTTAGTACATTAGCGAAAAATGTAATGAATTGCATTTAAAAAAAAAATATTTTGCGAGTTTCATAAAATTAGACATTGGTGAGGGATATAGCGCAATTAAGAGAATTGTTTGCTTCATATTATCTAATAGCAGTCACTCATAAAAAGTGTGGATTTTGATATTCAATTCAAGAACATCAACTTGATAATTGACAAAATAAACACATCTAATGACATCATGAGAGAACTTAAATCTAGACATACAATACAACCATACTTGGATGATTAACAATACTATTAATATATATTCCTCCATAAGAACATGTTTTCACCTAACATTCTCTCCATACACAATCACACGCGTGTGATTCCACGATATGCTCCCTACACACACAGCTACACATATGCTCTAATGTCTGAAAGGTACCGGACTAAATGTGTCAAACAAGAAAAATCAAAGCAAACAATTTACATAGATGATACCTCCACACAGTAACTGAATTCTAGCTTTCTAATTAGAAGCATGATTCAGACGAGGGTGTACCTTCCAAAACATAATTCAATATATTAGTTATTAGAAACATGTGATTCTTGGTTTATGCATTCATAGCGATTTTGGATGATCAAATAACATACCAAATGGAACAAACAAAATGATTTTCCCCTTCAAACCAACACAATCCACAAACACTCCTTTTGCACATACAAGTCTAAGGTCTCAAATACTACATCAATTGTACTTGGTAGTGGAGGAATATACTTTACTACAACAATAAAATAGTTATGAGTCAATACATATTGCTTATATGGGAATGCCTCTATATTTTATTGCAGCACAACAATTAATTGATGAATCATCTCCTAAAGTCATTCATCTAAAAAAAATTGATCCTCAAAAGCATCCTGCTCTCTTCTCCCCCAAGCCTCTTTTGACCAATCAAGTTTCTATTATAATGGTTTTACTTTCTCCTATACAATAAGTTTAACTAAAATGCACTAGTGGATTAAAACCAATTCCATAAACCCAGTATATTTTCAAAATTCAAACAGCCACACATTGATTACAATACATTTTTGCAACTACTACCTCAAAGAAAATTTGCACTATTCAAAATATTCATAAGCAAAACCAAATTCCACAAAACCTCTATACCTTTGGTTTTCTCTTGGCACTTTTGTACCTCATGATACGAGCCCTACTTACCATAGGTTATTATTCCATTTCCCTTCTAATTTCTCTACTATTTATCTCAAACTATACAGATGCGTGTCTGCAATGCACCTAGCATCCCTACACTTAAGAGAAAATTCTAGTTTTTTACTTTGTTCATAAAATAAACACTTTGTAGTTATGACATTGTAACATGATAATTTTGTATGAAAGTGAGTCACTAAGAGAAACCACTCTAAAATCATAACATAGTAAAATCACCAGTAATAATTCTCAATTCCATGAAGCCAAGTCTTTTCAAGCAGTTCATCCATTTCCCTTTAAACACTCCATCCTCACAACACACAAGTATGTGTAGCATATATTAGAAGTTCTTGAAGTTCAATGATTGTGTAGGGAGACCAAGAGAGATGATTGTGCAAAAATTTGTCATTTACAAACATTGCTAGTCAGTAAAGATTGTATAAACCTGGATGGGCTTTTCAATTTCACCATCAGATCGAGCAGAATCTTCGAGATAAATCGGCTAAGTAGGAACAACAATACTCACACGATACAACATTCGCATTTGAATTTCAACCTACAAAACACCAAACCATACTCACACAATACACTTTTATCACTTGAATTTCAACCTACAGGAAACAAAACCATACAAAAAAGACCATCAAAATCAAAATGATAAACAATCACAATTCACAAACACTAAATTCAAAATACTACAAAGAACAAAATAACATGTTATGTGGAATGGAACTTTCAATTAAATGGACTATATTTGTTTATTCCTCTGCTATTGACAATAGACAAGCCAAAAAATCCATGAAAAAGACAAGTTTGAACATGATGATGAAGCTTCAACAATGGTCGGGAAACTGCTGCTTCGTGAGGTGCGAGGGTTCCGTGAATGGACCAGTGCGGCATAGGAAAACTATAATCGAGTATGTATATCAAACCGATGCACATCATTTGGTTTGTTCATAATTTTTAGAGAAGAGATTTTATATGGGGAACTAGGTTTTATGGGATTTGAGAGAAAGTAGAGAGAAAGGGGGAAAAAATTTGAGAGAAATATGTAAATATTAAAGATAAAGATGAGAGGGTTAATCGGTCCAAGAAATTTGAGGGGAAATGGAAATTTAGAGAGAAAACAAAAGGAAATTGGAGGCTCCAGTAGGGAAAATGAACGCATGATGCTTAAAACTTCTCAATTTTGTGAACTAAGGTTGCTACGGTCAACACCAAGTGTTGTAGCATGTGTCATTAAACTTATGTTAGGACAGCTTTGAATGAACTGTCGCAGGTTCAGCGTCGCAAATTAGAATTTTTCTTGTAGTGATTTGCTTATAGACGAATGTCGTTTGGACTGTGTAACGCACCCGTAACCTTTCAGAGATGTATGATGGCAATCTTTGCTGATTTTATAGACAACATAATGGAAGTATTTATGGATGGCTTCTCTGTCTGTGGGGAAAGTTTTGAAGGATGTCTGTCGAACTTAGAAATGGTACTCGAACGTTGCGTTAAAGTTAATCTAGTGCTGAATTGGGAAAAATGTCATTTCATGGTTCGAGAAAGAATTATGCTTGGACATGTAGTATCCAACCGAAGAATTGAAGTTGATAAAGAAAAAATTGAAATTATAGAAAACCTTCAACCTCCGAAAACTGTTAAAGAAATCCGAAGTTTCCTAGGACACGCCGGTTTCTACCGGCGATTCATTAAAGATTTCTCTAAGATAATCAAACCACTAACAGGCTTATTAATGAAAGACGGTGAATTTATATTTGATGAGGACTGCTTGAAAGCATTCGAACATCTAAAAAACGCTCTTATAACTGCACCTATTATGCAACCGTCCGATTGGAGTAACGCATTCGAAATAATGTGCGACGCTAGTGATTATGTTGTTGGTGCTGTCTTAGGACAAAGAAAGGACAAAAAGATTCATGTTATACTTTATGTAAGTAGAACCTTGGACAATGTGCAGATGAACTACGCCACCACAGAAAAAGAACTCCTGGTTGTTGTATTCGCTTTAGATAAATTTCGTTCTTACTTGGTGGGAGCGAAAATAATTGTCGATACCGATCACGCTGCAATTAGGTACCTATTGAATAAGAATGATGCTAAACCGAGACTTTTAAGATGAATCCTACTTCTGCAAGAGTTTGATCTAGAAATCAAAGATAAGAAAGGGACTGAGAATGTAGTAACAGATCATCTTTCTAGAATCGAGGATCAAGAACCTGAGCGAGTGCCCATCAATGACGATTTTTCCTATGATAGACTTGTAGCCCAGTTAGAAAGTGAAAGCAAAATGAGTGGATGCTCTTTAATTTATCATGATGCAGAAACAAATGAAGTTGTGGAATCAATATGCAGAAAGAGCATATTGTCGTGGTATGCTGACTTTGTCAACTACCTAGCAGCTGGGGTGCTTCCACCAGATTTATCCTACCAACAAAAGAAGAAATTCTTCCATGATCTTAAACACTAATATTGGGATGAGCCCCTGCTTTGCAAGCGAGGCGCTGACGGAATTTTCCGTCGATGTGTCCCTGAATCTGAAGTAAAAGATATCATATCTCACTGCCACTTTGCACCCTATGGAGGGCATGCAAGCATTTCAAAGACCTGCGCAAAGATCTTACAATCCGAACTATTCTGGCCTAACCTTTGGAACATTTCTAGATGCGATGAGATGCCACTAAAGGGTATTCTAGAAGTAGAAGTCTTTGATTTCTGGGGGATAGATTTCATGGGCCCTTTTCCATCATCTTTTGGCAATAAATACATACCCGTCGCAGTTGATTATGTGTCGAAGTGGATCAAAGCAATAACTTCTCCTACCAATGATGCACGAGTAGTCATAAGACTCTTCAAGAATGTAATTTTTCCTAGATTTGGTGTGCCGAGAGATGTCATTAGCGACGGTGGATCCCATTTTATCTCGAACATCTTTGGGAAATTATTGCTTAAATATGGAGTGCGACATCGAGTAGCAACACCATATCACCCTAAAACGAGTGGACAAGTTGAGGTTTCCAATAGAGAGATCAAACAGATATTAGAAAAAACAGTTTCGACCTCTAGGAAGGATTGGTCTGCGAAACTTCATGAAGCTTTGTGGGCTTATAGAACAGCTTATAAAACTCCGATAGGAACCACCCCATTCAAACTATTTTATGGCGAATCATGTCACCTGCCTGTCGAACTTGAGCATAAAGCTTATTAGGCAATTAAGACCCTGAATATGAATTACACAGCGACAGGAGAGAAAAGAATTCTGGATATCCATGAACTAGAGGAACTTAGATTAAGCGCATACGAAAATGCGCGGATTTATAAGGAAATAACCAAACAGTGGCATGATAAACGAATAGCTAGGCGAGATTTCAACAAGGGTGACATAGTTCTCCTTTTTAACTCTCGACTTAAGCTATTTCTTGGCAAACTTTGTTCCAGATGGTCTGGTCCCTTCGAGTTTATGAGAGTTCTCCAAAGCGGAGCCGTAAAAATTAAAGGAAAATCTGATGAGACGTTTATTATGAATGGGCAGAGACTTAAGCATTACCATAACATTGAAAACAAGGATTTCTGCATAACCTATAAGTTAGAGGAGCTGCCCGCTCTTTCGAAGGACTAGTTCGACTCAGACCTGATGTCTAGCTACAAACATTAAACAAACGCTGCGTGGGAGGCAACCCACGACCTTTAGACTTTACTTTTTATTTTTATTATCTTTTTATCTTTACTATCTGTTTTTGTGTTTTGTTGTCGTTACTATTATTATTATTATTATTATTATGAGTATTATTATTATTATTTCTATTTTGACACCTTACACGGTACAGTTCATTGATAGTATAATCTTTGTCTACTTTTAGGCTAGCTTAGCTTAGGATAGCCGTCATTGACTTAGAGTATGAAGCCTAATGCTGGTGTGGAGATTGTGTTTAGGAACGAAGCTCAGAGACGCTGATTCGATGTCCTGGTTCAGAGGGAATTGGCACTACCTATATACCCAGATGGACTTATTTTGACCACCCTAGGACTAAGGGACAGTGTTATGTATCTGCTTGACCAAATTGGTTGGGTGAATTTTGGTGTGAGGAGGAGATTTAGCCCTTACCGCATTCTTACCCTAGAGTTCCTTAGCTCACTTTATTATGACCCTAACCGATGTCTTGGTTTTGGCCGAGGTTTAGCCACTTTCAAGTTGTTCAAGACAAAACACCGCTTTACCCATCATGAAATGGTCGACCTATTAGGATTCCCTAATGGACCTGATGCCCATTCCCTGACACCTGATGACGCCTTCACCAACCTCGACCTTAATTATTTTTGGGGAACCATTACCGGTAATTACCACCCTGAACCTCACACCATGTTCTCAGAAAACATCCACAATTCGGCCCTAAGGTATTTCCATAAGATTCTGGCACACACTTTATTTTGTAAGGAGGAAAATATCATTTCTGTTTTTAAGGACGAGCTGTTTATTATGTACTGTGCTTCACAAGGAAGGCCTGTGAATGTCGTTTCCTTTATGTTAACAAATATGAACTGTATTGCACATGAGACCCATGGTGCTATTCTCACTGGAGGATTAGTCACCATGATTGCAGAGGCCATAGGTTTACGCTACCAACTTAACTGTATCCATGCCTATGGAGGCATACGTCCCATGCATTTGAATTTTTGTTTCAATCGTGGTATTTTGGCTAACTTAGGACCAGCAGAATTTGAGTTCCTAATTGATAACAAGGTGGTCCACAACTTTATCTTACCTAACCATGAGAGGACCAATGTGCACAATAGGAACAACTGGCTGTATGATTTAGAGGAGCAGAGTGAATCACCTACACCACCTTATAGTCCTCAACCATATGAAGTGCTTGATGCCAATCCCCCTGATGCCACTTCTCATGTCTCTGGAGCTCGTGTAGAGTATGTTGTTGCCATTGTCGCTTTACAATGTCAAGTAGAGACTCTTAAGAATGATATCACTTCTATCCAAGGAGATCTCATTGGTTTTATGGATGTTGCCAATGAGCAATTCGATCATTTATTTCAGCAAGTCCATTCATTCATTAGGCACTTTAATAGATGAAAAATGACATGTACCGATGGTGTTTCGTTGTTTTTATGTTTTAGTTTGTTTCAGTTATTATTGTATTTCTTTCCATTGTTGTTTTTAATTTACTGTATCGTCGATTTATCGGCGAAGACATGTTGTTTTTGCTATTGATTAATGTGATTTCCCTTTATGTCATTTATCTTTGTTCATAGTATTTTATGCTTATTTTTACGTTTATCCAATTTTTAATCTCAAAGTTTAAATTCTGCATTTAGCTCTTTATATTATACTTATTTAATTTATCAAAAAAAAAAAAAAATCATGTTCTAAACTTTAAAAATTGAAATTTGCGCATTCTAGCTTAACGGTGTTCGCCATTGCTAGATGGCGTTCACCATCTGTTCATATTTTCAAATTTCCAACGTTTAAACACATGGTGTTCGCCATGTGCTTAATGGCGTTTGCCATGGAGACGGGACGAGCAGAATTTCCTGCGTATTCTGTTACAAATTATGCGCGGTTTCCTAACAAAATTTGTTCAACTCCCCAAACTTCTCATTAACCACCCAAAATAACTGCCATTAATCATTATCCTAACCCCCAACCATCCATATACCCTTTCTTTCTCTATAAAAACCACAAAATCTCATTCTAACTTCATCATCACCACCACTCTCAAACTTCCCTCTTACTCACTGTTTTTCATCTTCCAACTCTCGTAATCCTTTTCAAAATTTCCAGAATGCCTCCAAGAGTTGCTCGTGAAATCGATAACATGGGAATCGAATTCCCGAAAGGAATCGTTGGTGAGCATCAACGAACTGTCTTCCACAAACTCTGCAAGAGACCTGTTGTAGCAACTCGATACGCCCACATTGATACTGTTCGTGCATTGGGGCCATTTGATAGCATCAACTGGATGTTGACCAATCTCGGTTTGTCTTACTTTTGCTCTCTCACTAACCCCACTTACACTAGATTAACTTATGAATTTTTAAGCACTTTTCAGTATTCTTGTGATCCATCTCGTACCTTTGGCACTGTTAATTTTAGAATGTTCAATAGGGACTACACACTGACACAAGAGAGAGTAGGCACTATTTTTCAATTTCCGAGCGGAGAGACTTACACTTGCCAAGGACCACTTGAAAGTGAGTAGGAAGCCAATGCTTTAGGCTTTTGGCGCCAGATTACTGGCAAGACTGCCACCTCTTGGGAAGGTCTAAAGGCCACTGTAATCCACAACCCCGCCATAAGATACCTTCACCGCATTTTAGCAAACACAATATTTGGAAGAGAGAACACAAGGAATGTCAATTTCAAAGACTTATTTTTCATTCATTGTGCTTTATCAGAGACTGAGGTAGACTCTACCCCTTTCCTGTTATCTCATCTTGGTTATGCTGCCGATAATACTGGTGGTCATATCTGTGTCGGAGGAGTGATTACCTCCATAGCCTATGCTTTAGGCCTGAATGCTGAGTTGGCTGCCCTTGAGCAATTGGCCATTCCTTTTGTTGACTTAGAATATTGCCGCAACATGCGCCTCATTAAGTATCTGCCGAGCGGCAAATATAGGCTGATGATTAGGAACAGAGAGGTAAGGAGCATTGCTTTACCTTGTGCGACGCGTATTAATGTGCGCATCAACACTAACTGGTTATTTTACACTGAGGCCCCAGATCTAGAGGAGATTGTTAACATGGCCTATTCTGAGACTATAGGATTTGTTCCACAGACTGGCCCCCGTGCGACTGTTGATATTTCAGGGCCTAGTCACCGTGCACACACTGCACCCACTTTTTCTAATCAATTTTCAGGTACATACCAGCCCTGTGAGGAGTACGATTATGTCGCCATACGGAGCAGTCTAGATGACATCTTGTCCGAGCTATGATTTCGGAATGACAGAGAGGCAGAATGTGATCTACTACTCCAGAGGTTGTAGCGTCAGCAAGAAGACCTCAGAGTTGCTTTGGACCGTTCTAACCAGCAGCATATTGACTTTGCCGACCGGATAGAGCATGACATGGGAGATCTTACTGAGAAGATGGAGGGCATGAGGATGTAGGTGACTTCTTTAAGAGAGCTTGTGCAGCACGTTCCTAACCCTGCCCTTGGCAGAGGATTTGGACGCCATCGCGGCCGAGGCCGCCACCATTGATTTCACCAGGTTTTTCCACTCCTTCTTTCACCTTGTACTAAAACATTAGGGACAATGTTTGGTTCAAGTGTGGGGGAGGAGCTTTATTGCTTTGTTTTTAGTTTTACGTTATTTTTACGTTTTTCTAGTTAGTTTATTTCTGTTTTAGTCATGTCGAGTCTTTTATGCGTCAATTGAGTCCTATTGTATGTTATCTTTTTCTTTTGTTAGATAATTCCCCTAATTTGATAAACATTGACCACAACGGAAAAAAAATCTAATTCAATAGCATGACACCTTTCATTTACAGGCTATGTTATTTAGACTTGGGAAAGTCTTTATATCGTCGGTACCGTTTTAGCACCCTAGACTCCCTAAGTATGCAGCACCAAACTAAATAACCATTATGCCGAGACCTTGATTTCCGAGTTTATGTAGTAGTCTCTTGAGTAGTTTAGGTTAGCGGTCAGCACCATCCTAAGGCACACGCTAAGTAATGAACTGATGCAAATATGTGGTGATCTCGAAAAAAATAATAATAATTTGAATTAAGTTGTTTTTTAGAAAAGCAAATGAAAGAATTTGTTTCCCTCTAAGTTAGGTGGCCCTCACCCGGCCATTTAGCCCAACGGATCGAATTTTTGAAATTCGAAAAGAAAAGAAAATAAAAAGAGAAGAGAAGAAAAAGAGCAAAAAGTTGAATTCCGAGATCATAAACACTAACTGGTTATAATGGGCTTAATGTGATCGCGCGAGAATGAAAAGAGGGAAAAAGAAATAAGGAATGTAGGTCGAGTTATAATGGTATGATTTGGATTAGTATCGCATAGGGGGAGTTTTTGTCTACAAATGTGAATATGTGACATTACGGTATCCATGCTATCAAAGTCTAGTACCTATCCTTTTAGTATAAGCCTAATAGTTGTGTACCATTTTAAAGTCATTTTGTGCTTTCGTTTTGGATATTGCATCTACTATTTTATATGTGTTGGGAGTTTGCTTGAGGACAAGCATAGTGTGGGGGAGTTTGATAACGAGAAATTGCATCATACTTTTAGGCTCATTGTGCATATTATTCGTCCGTTTTTATTGCGTTTTATTTGCATCTTACTTTATTTTGTGTGTTTTGCAGTTGACAGCTTCATCTGTTGCGGAATCGGGAGAGAAGCGGAAAAAGAGCGAAAGAAGAGGAAAATGCAGCAAGAAAGATCAATTCTGGACGTTTTGCTGATATGGCGTTCGCCATGACCATATGGCGTTCACCATATATCAGCCTGCAACGTATTTTAATGAAGCAAGACCATGGCGTTTGCCATGGCCTGATGGCGCTCGCCATAGCAGCGCAGTTACAGAATTCAAATTATGCAACTGTTTTGGGCAGTTACTTCAGTCCCTCTTTTCCCTCCACTCAAGACCACGACCTGGGCAGTTGTTATCTTCACTTCCTCTATATATAGGACCCTCGGGTCATGTTTCAGACACCCCAAATTCGCGCGGAAGCTCTGTCAAAATTTTGTTTAGATTTTTAGGCATATATTCAGTTTCAAAGCGACAATTACTCACATCGAGGAATTGTCGCACTTTTATTGTAATTTTCTTTTGTTTATGTACTTTTAAATTCCGAACAAGCCTGCCGGCATTATTTTCAATTCAGTTCCGTATTTCTCTTTTACAGGTTATTTCTTTTTTTTACTTAAGCATTTGAATTTATTTTAATTTTGTATGCAATGTTGGTTTTGATTCTGATTACCATTAACATGTATGCTATGAAAAATATCATGTCTTGATAAATTATTTGAGTTCGGCGTATGAGGACCGTCGTTACCGACGACACTCCGTAGAAAATTTAGGTGAGAAATTATTGATTGTATGTTAGTTTTGGTCTTTGTTTCAAATTTTCACGTCTTATTATTCCGACACGAGAGTGAGGAATATACTAAGTTCGGACCGATAGCGCGAGAGTGTGAGGGATGAACTGATAGTGGAAACTAGGCATTGATCCTAAAAATAGCGAGAACGTTTTAGGAATCGTTTAGAATTTCATTAACTTTCAAAATCGCTTTTCGATAACAACGGGCGAGCGAGAGCAAAATCCTGTGGTTGAAAGGTGTGGTTCTTGTCGATAGCGCGGGAGTATAAGACGGAGTCTTTAAGTTAGTACTTTCTACGGAACAAAGTTCAGTCATAATTAGCACTCGACTTCTACAAGTCCCTTAGGTACGCGAAAACCATATTCCGGACTCGATTTTATCGTGATTTCTTAAAACCTCTAGAATTTGTAATTATTTCTTCCCGTTTAAAATCCGTTAATCCTTAGCCTTAGCTTTACGCTGCAACAATAGTTTACATTAGTTTGATTATCTCTTCCCTGTGGGTTTGACTGACAACCTTATTTAAATTACGCGAACAGCTGTATACTTGCAGTCTTTATTCGACGGACATGTCAGTGTGCTCGAATCGCATCAGGAAGACGGAATGGTGAAACATGTTACACAATGGATTAAGATATTTTGGTGTATATCTCTTCAACGTCTCTTGTACTATGGAAAAACAAAGACACTTGTTCAAGTTATCTCTTCCAACGGCTAGTCTTCTATAACTTCTATATAAGCTACTAAAAATTCAAATTGAAGTCTTCAACAAAGAGCCATCAAAAGGGAAAATATAAAAGGAAAGTCAAGAAGGATATGGAGGAATAACATGATCATACAATAAGCAATGTATTCGAGTATGCGGATTTTCTGTTATATGTTGTAAATTGCAATACCTTAAGATTTCTTAAACATTGAATATCTTAGAAATCTTAAGTGCTTAGAGGTTTTTCTTAAGGTGATTACCCTGTACCTCGGATTTCGTATCAAGTACACCTTGTTATCTATTATGCTAAACATAATTGTTTAGTAGTTTATATAAAGTCTCTTGTTATGTGCTTGAGCATCAAAGTCTCTTGCTGAAAAAGCTTGAGCCAAGTAAGTCTCCTGCTATGTGCTAGAGAATTGAAAAGTCTTGGTCAATTATTGATTAAGCAGAAGTCTTGGGTTTGTGGAACCTGAGCAAGGAAGTCTTGAGTTCGTGGAACTTAAGCAAGGAAGTCTTGGGCCTGAGGGGCTTAAGCAGAAGTCTTGGAGTCGTGGAATCTGAGCAGGGAAGTCTTGGACCAAGGGTCTGAGCAAAAGTCTTGAGTCTTAGGGGGTTAAGCAAGGAAGTCTTAGGTTTGTGTAACCTAAGCAAAAGTATTGGACCTGAGGGGTTTAAGCAGGAATTCTCGGGCCGAGGGTCTGAGCAAAGAAAAGTCTTATGCTTAAGTGCATAAGCGATTGTAATTATGTTTTGGTTATAGTCAAAATCTCTTATGATGCAATGGGACTGGACTACTCTCTTTTGGGAGGAACCAGTATAAATCTTTGTGTGTTCTTTATCTTTTATTTGCTTCTGTTGACATTTCGCTGCAACGTATAATCAAAATCTGAACACCAGTTTAGATTCTAAACTCTGATCAAAGGCAAAGTTAAAAAACGGAAAACACAATTCAACCTCCATTCTTGTGTATTTTTCTTACCTTCAGTTGGTATCAGAGCATGGTCTGTGCATAACACTTAACAATGGTGCAGATAATGATCCGATGATAAAATATGCCTGCTAAAGACTTTCCTTCAAGAAGGAGTTAAGTACCACATGAAAAATATTACATTGTTAATCCTACCATATTCAAAAGGTGATTCTACTGAATTTAAATGATGGATTAAGCAAAATATATTTTTAACTCATTGGTCTTAATAAAGGATTTTGATGAAAGTCTATAAAATACTCTTGAGAAAGGTATTACTATAGAAGTTGAAGGTGTAGAGATTATCAAAGTCTGAAAGTCTCTCACACCAGCTCAGAAGAAGTTTATTGAAAATATCTTTAGAGTTAGATACATTCTGGTAGGTACTCTATCTCATTCTGAGTATATCAACATCATTGATATGTCTAATGCTCAAGACTATCTTTGAATCCTTATGTTCTTATTTGAAGGAAATCAGGTTGAAGCTTATAGAGTTACACTTCATCTAATTTTTCAAGTAAATTCGAAGAAGTCTGCCTACTAATATTAAACCATAAAGTCACATCTACCCAGGAAGTCAAAAGTTTGATTAGACTTTGTCTTGAAAGGTTTGATAGCATTCTTCAGAGAAAAGAAATGGAATTAGATGATGAAAAGTTGTCTAACATATCATCCTTCCTCAAGCTTGATGAAGAAAATTTTCTTTGGAATGTTTGATGATGTGGATCTAACCTTCTCTATCAAAGGACTCTTTCAATTGGCTGAATGAAGTGTAATATCTGTTGATAGAAGAGTAATTTCAGAAGCTTCTGAAATATTCTTATTTCAACTGATTTCCTAAATCTTACAGACAAGGAGAAATACTACTAGAAAAACTCAAAAAGAAAAATTTCAGAATCCTTCAGATGAAGCTGACTTAATTATGGATTCAGAATCTGATGAAGAATGTAATTAGACATTGATGGTAATTACTTCTTCCAAAGAACCAATCTAGATCCAAGAATAAAAATCAATCATTGAAGAGAAAGAGATAACTCCAAATCTATCTTGCTTCAATATTGATAATATGGAGTCTACATCTAAAGGTAATATCTTAAGTGACTCCATTGCTCCGTTTAAATTTAAGGCTATCACAGAATATGTGTTAAAGGACAATTCTATGAGAAACCTTTTATTTCTTCTTGTGTCTGTGGCAATACCATGACAAATCTCTGATAGAAAACATTATCTATCCTTGTCGAATTTCCAAGTCAAAAGATTTAATCCAAGACATTGAAATCAATGACTCTACTAAGTACAAGATTTTGTTAATTCCATTACTCATTCTAGGCTCATACTTTGGAATGGTACTACTATATGATTTGAGGCATAAAGCAAGAAGAAGCCTGTCAAGAATAACACTTTTGGACTCATAGAAATATGAGTGCCAATATCTATGTTTGTATTTATTGCAGATATGATAGAAGAAAGGAGCAAGGCATCTTCCATGGTTGTTTACAATATGTGATGGAAGAAGAGCCTACATCCCATATCCAAGTGTTAAAAGCTTGAAGTTTGGTGGAGAAAGTAGAATCATTGGTGTAAAAGCCAATGAATCAGACTCTACTCAAGACATTATTCAAATTCCATGGTCAGATATGAATACTCATCTAGAGCATGACCAAGAAAAACAACAAAGGTATGTTATGTTCTTTCCTTGCATACTTCTTGACTCAATGAAATATTTATCTATAATAAAATACAAAGTCTCTGCTAGATCTCTAGAGAAATTCTTTTTTAAGAATCTTCAAAGATCTTTAACAAGAAACTATGTTGTATCTGTCTATACTGAGCATGTCATGAACTAGGTGATGATCATATTTATGGAATCAGTACCTTCACCCATTGTGATGATAATGTTACTAGTTAGATGTCAAATAAACCTATTTAATATTCATTAATCAAGCTTGACTCTGGTTCCAAGAGAAAAGGCTTGATTCTGAATAGAATATCAAGGCTGATGACTATCAAAAGATGTCTCACTCGAAGTTTAATCATACTAGACTCTGATGACAAATAGCCTCTGAAAATTTCCAGTCTCTGAGATTCAGAAAAGGAATCTTTACTTCTAATAAAGCAGTTTAAGTAAAAATCTTTTCTAAAACTATGTTTACTTAAAACTCCATAAATTTGATTATCATCTGGTGGATGCAAGAAATCAGCTAGGTAAGAACCTTAGGGTAATGATGTCTTCTTTTATATATTTCTACTATCTTTATCCCCTATCTTTGTAAAACATCATTTTGTGTCTTTCTTTTGTTCTTCTGACAAGATTCTTATTTCTTTAGAGTCTTGTTCAGTTTCTTTTTTTCTTTGTTTTTTTTCTGTCGTTCAAACCAAACTTGAGATGAATTCTCTAGTCAATTCTCCTTTGAATCAACTAGTTGTCATCAATGAAAAGTTAATGGATTTTGATGAGCTACTTAAACTCGATTTTAACTTTTGGAAGACTGTGTCTGAACAAGGTTTGAATGGATACTTTGATATGCTCTATGGTTTCACTTATCCAAGTCTTGTCAAAGAGTTTTGGATTAATGCCTCCATTGTTGAGCTAAGTTCTGAGTGTGCTATTCTTTCCAAGGTTTTTGGTGTTTCTATAACAGTAACCTCTAAGACGATGGCCAATGTAATCAAACGTGAGGATATTATAGAAATTACTGGCACTCTTGTTTGGGAATATTATCTTCCTACTTGGCTTACTTTTGTGGATGCGTCAAACATCTCTCAGGATTCAAATCTTCGTCCTAATGCAATTATTTGGAATCAGATTTTGAACTCAAACTTGCTACCTAAGGACAAAGATCAGGACCTTGTGAACCCTATTGAAAAGTATTTTCTACTTCTTCTCAATTTAGATCTACAAATTGATCTTCCTCAAGTTATGTTTAACTATCTGAAGGAGACTCTTTCATCCTTTCACATGGGAAAGACATTCTTTATCCCTTATGGAAGATTTCTTTCAGAACTGTTGATCCAACAGGGAGTTATCATAAGTACAAAGGATGATTCTTCTAAAATATGGAGAGAAAAGTTTGAAGCTATCTATGAGAGTTTCTAATGTTTGATTTCTGCAAATAGATGCTTTGTAATTGTTAAACATCTTGTATTAAGCAGTCTTGTAATTAAAAAATTTCTTGTTCATATTCTTGTTCAAGTTCTTGTTTATATTAACTGTTACATATAATTGTTTATCATGTTGTTCAAGAGAATAATGAATAGGATAAAACTCAACAAAATGCATCATTCTTATTAAAAGATTAGGAGTTGTTACAATTTCTTAACTAAACATTCTAGATATTTGGATATGTCCTAAGGTATTCCCTAGGCTCATCTGACATATCCAAATTGTTTAAATATTCTTTCCAATCTTCTCGAGCAAACTCCATAGCCTTCTTCCTCAGAATACTCCTGCGTTTTGACCTAGAAGTTTTTCTTCTTCTTTGTGTTTGAACAAAGCTTGGTGAAGAAGTATGTGCTTCTGAGGTTGTCTGCTTGCTTGTAGGCCCTTCAGTTGATGCATTCTTTTGGCTTGCTTGAGCTGTTGCATTAAGCATTGTTGTCTTTCTGAAATCTCTCTTTGGAACCCAAAATTGTTTCTGCTTATACATTTTTGTGTTCAGAAGATTAAGTGATTAGAAAAGTCCGTTTGTTGAGAGTTTTATAGAGTCTATTAATCAAAGTATCTTTAGTTTTTAATTGTTTTAATTTTGATTAGTCAAATCAGTCTTTTAACATTCTGACTCTTGGGAAGTGATGTCTAACATTCAGTCCTATTAAGATTCTCTTAACTGTTGTAAATATTATTATTAACATGTTAATTTTTGTTCTTGTATAGTATATTACTTCATTTATGCTTTTGTCAGAAAATCATAGAGAAATATTAAAAGAGTACGCATGCAAATAAAATTGGTCCAAACAACTTTTTCATTAATAATTTTTTTAAAGGATTGCAACAAAAGGGTTTGGATGAAACTAAAATTATTCTAATCTAACTCTTCTATGGCCTTATTACCAACCCAGATTTCCTAATTGATGTCAGGCTCGTCTTCATCCACATCCTCATTTTCTACTTCTGGGATAACTAGCTGATAAAATATCTCGCTTATCTTCTTCTTCCTTCTTTGATTTCTTTCTTGGTTTCAACTCAGTGGTAGAAAGACCTTCTTCAGTTGGTTTCTTATGTGCTAAGGATGAACCCTCGTCAGAAGTATTCAAGTTTGTGTTATAGCTTGTGTTATAGAGAACCAGTATAAAAATAACGGTGTCATTATTTTTATTCTTCTTTTTCTATTTCTTGTGTTGGTTTAAAAGCTTTCATTTTTAGAAACCCAATTCAAACCCCCCATTTCCTGTGTTTCCCTTCACCTTCAAAAGGAAGGTGGAATATTTCACCTTGGTGCCAATAAGGCTTGCAAGATTCATCATATTAGTACAATCACACTTAAAACTTTTGATGATTTTGCATTTCTTCTTCACAAAGTGAGGTATGTTCCAAAGCTCATGTGAAATTTGTTATCCATAAGCATGTTTGATGATATAGGCTATTACACTAGAGTTGAAAATGAGGTGTTGAAGATTTCACTTGGTAAAGTGATAATAACTAAATGGTCTAAAATATGTGGCTTATATATATTTTAAAAGGTTCCATTTTTGTTATTCATTCATCATCACATAGTGAATACTTTCAAGAAAAAAATAAGTTATGGGATTTGAGGTCAAGTCATAGTAGATACTTGGAGGTTGTTTTAAAGCACTATAATGAGTTTTCTAGAAGACAATGGATAAAAATGCATTTGACCATTGTGTTGTCATGGAGTTTCTAGGTAAGGATGATGCCAAAGAAGCTTACTTGATCGACAAATATTCATTAACAAGAATAGACTTTAAAACACTTATGGAGGTTTGGAGTTGCAAGACTGTAATCTACTCAACTTTGAAGGTCATAAATTTTTTTCTTATTAATCAAATCAAGTCAATTCAGCTTAATGGTAAATTTGTGAATTAATGTGTCTTCAATGGTTATCCAAGAGGGAGGAAGGGTTATAAGCGGTTGGGAGTGGAACCTAGAGAGTTGAAGTTTACCAATTACAGATGTATTGTTAGACGAGGGCAACAATCTAGATGGGGTTTGAATAGATTGCTAAATAAAAATTTCTTATTGAAAATTCTGCTTTGAAAAATATTTTATATGACAAGCAAAAGCAAATCCGGATCAACACTAGTCTATCCGAATCGTTATTGGTAGAATTAGATATGCATATAAAGCGTAGTAAAAGTAAGCTAAATATGAGAAAATAAACCAATAGAATTTATACAATGTGTTTGAATATAAACCACACAATGATAAAAGATTTCCAATAAAATGTAAAAATAAACTTGACTCAGGAAATTTATCGAACACTTAGTGTGCATTCAATTTATCAAACACTTGGTGTGCAATACACCAAGCTTAATTCTCTTTATGTTGAAGGTATGACAAATCAATTGCAATTATTTAGATTGCAATGGTTTTACAAAAACTATTTAAGATACTTCAACACAACCAGAATTTTCAGCAAATCAAATTACTCATTAAGTGTTATCAAATTGTAGAGAGGGATATATATATATATATATATATAGAGAGAGAGAGAGATAGATAGATAGATAGATAGATAGATAGATAGACAGAGAGAGAGAGAGAGAGAGAGAGAGAGAGAGAGAGAGAGCACTAAGATTTGTTTAGGCAGTTGTCGCTCCCGGGATTTTCATCCAAGTACAAACGCGAAAATGACACTGAAACAGAGTCGCCAGCAATGTGTATTTATCCTAAGAGAGGGAAAGGAAACACTGCATAAACCTGAGAGGAAGGATAGAGCATGGTCTTGCGACCAAGAGAACTGGGTTCAGGAGTCGGTTACGCGTGAGGAAGGTATTAGCACCCCCACGCGTCCATCGTACCCGATGGGATCCACACTTGCTAGTCTCGATCAAAGGGTGTCGTCGTCTGGAGCTCCGCTGCTACTGGAAAGGAAAAGGAACGAGAACGGAAAGGAACGAAGAAACAAATGTAGGGAAAATAAAAGAAGTGCTCGAATGGGCCCTACCCCACTGCCTACGTATCTCATCGGGAACATGAGAATCAGAGCGACGTAGTTCCCCTCACTAGGGATAGATTGTTTGTGTTTTTTAAGGAACGACTAACGTTCCAGCTCAGGTGTTGCAGGCTCGCTGGTCCGAGTGCATTACCATCTTGCAAGAGAACGAGAAGAAGCACGTTCATACGTTGAGAGTGAATGAGATGAGAAAAGAATTCCCGAAGGAAAGACGTTATTGTTTGTTTTTTGTCTTTTAAGAAAGAAATGTTTTGATTGTTTTATGTTTTGTAACTCGTATTGTATTTAAGTCCCTCATGTGAGATCGAATGCCTCGCACATCGACCCGAGATGGGACGCACGCTAAACATTCTAAGAAAATGAAAGAATATCCCTCACTATCTCATTCTTACATGAAAAGCCTAAATACAATGTTTGTTTTGCCTTTATTAGGTGTTTTTACTTTTTGTTTGAAGATGAGAAGAAGTGACTCAAGAAGAGGATCAAAGGTGAAACTAATAAGGGAGGCTAAGACTCAATCCTAATGTTATCATACATGGTGATCCTATGGTTAATGAGGTTTAAGGAATCTAATCCTAAAAGAAAGGAAAAGAAGAGCAAAAGAAACAACTTACTTCCAAGATGGGAGTTAAGTTGATCTCAAAGGGGGATGAAAGAGAAGTTATTCAAAGAAAGCATGTAAATGCTTACCAAACATAAATTACATTATTTAAAAGGGATAAGAGAAGATGAGGGAGAGGAGTGTATGTGGAACTATGTCCCCATACTTACTTACCATGCACCTACATGAAAAGGTTAGTTCACAATATTTACAATTGTAAAATAAAGGAAAAAACCACAAGTGATGCTCAAATCAATTAAGGACTAAGGAACAAAGACTTCAAGAGATACAAACTAACCAAAGTCAGAATATATACCATAAGAATGATATCTAAGGTTAGGATACCAAACACAAATGAATTATACTCACCCAAAACACTAATCATCAAAGAAGTGCATCATGTAAGAAATAGAGAAAGAATGAGTGAATATGTAAAATGATCATGCAATTATGCTTCAAATAATATCAAGGTCAGAATGTTGATGACCTAAACATGTGCCTAAACATGATATGCAAACATCATATGAGGCATACAATTAAGCATTCAAACATTGAGGATGATAAAGATGAGAATTGAGAAGATGTGAACATGAATTTAACATGGAAACAAAGCACTCATGGCATAAGTCAAACCTATAAAAGTTAAATAAGAAACTCAAGTACCAAGGTCAGAAGTGATGTGTCATGTTATTATGAATATAAGATGCACAAGATAAAAACATTCAAGCAATTACAAGTTATTTAGAAGTTAGAAGTAGAAGGAACATGCATTGAGATGAAACATGTACAAGTATGTAAAGTAAGATATGAATATCATATGGAAGGAATGTAATGCTTTAAGGTCAGAGGCATACATCATATGAAATGCAAATGGATAATATGGCATGGCATCAACAAACCAATTACAATTCAAGTTAGCATTTAGATGCAAAAGAAAGAGGAAATAGGTCAAAAGGAAACATGTAAAACAAGTATGGGATATGTACATAAAAAGGAAATTTTTCAAACCAATTACCTATAATCTCAATCACAAGACCTATAATGATCTAAACATGGCTCAAGAAGTCAAGATGAGTGATCTCAAACAATGGCACTAGTGCCTTATCAAGCAAGTAAACAAATATGTTCAAAGAAGTTCATGAAAAAGGACATCAAACAAGCATCATCAAATAAATAACAAACATGACTTAAAAATCATAAAATTAAGTCTTGAAAGACCTCAACCAGAGACAAGCATCATACAAAAAAAACCTACAAAAATTCAACAAGAATGGATATCAAACAAACAAGCCAAAAGTCACTTAGGTTTCACATGATCATGCACAAAGAACCAGCTCAAAGGGGATACAAAGATGATTTAAAAAATGGGACCAAAATATTTTTATTAAGTTCTGGATGTTATGGAAAAGATACAAAAAGAATGATTGAAAAATGTTTAAGGATCTATGAGAAATAAAATTTTGAAATAAAGGTGTAAAGATAGAAACCAATTTCAAAAGAAATAAAAGAAAAATATGGATTAATATGTAAATATTCAGAAAATCACAATTAAAAAATATATAAAATTATTTTAACATCCTAAGATATCACCTGAATTTTTACAGAATTTTCAATGATGTTTTGGTATTTTTAAAAATCAATTATGAAACATGTATAAAAAGAAATTAAAAAGCAAAAAGGAAAACAAGATGGGGGTGCAGAGAAGTAACATAACACGTTCAGAATTCACAATGGGCTTAGAGTGGGGGTGCGTATATCAATTTGAGTCCAACCCAAATAAATTCTGATTGAGTGTAATTACATGTGCGTGCAGTCAAGTAGAGATTCAATCATGGCCCTAGGATTGGCTGGTCAAATATTATCAAAATAAACATGCGCATCACATGGATCAGAACATCAGTGCACATTAATTTCCATACACACGCGCACATGTAATCATCAGACATTAAACATTTAAGACCACGTGAAGGACCATACATTATTAATGCGCTGGCATGCTGTGGATCATTGGATCAATCAATCAATCAACTATTAACAAAGTCAATGCAATCATGTGGACACCAATGCAAGCACGCGTTAACTACCATATGCTCACACACACACACAAACATATGAAGCAAAATAAGAGCATGTGCCAGTCATGTGGTTTTTAATGTGCTGGCACAATCTAATCTGCACGATGATACTAATCCAACGGCCATGATTTAAAACACCAAAACCCTAAGAGTTAAAGCCACCGGCCGGAGAAGGACCTCCGGTCATCTTCTCCGGCCACTCACCACCGTCTGCAAGTTCATATTCTCTAGAAATACACAAATATTATATCAAAATGAACCTGAGGTTACATACATCATGGATTCACAATCACTTTTCACATAACAAGCACATACACAGAGAACAAAGGAGATTAAAACATGCCCTAACTTTTGGATCTACGCCTCTAAGAGGCCTATCAACTAGTCGGATTGTCAAATGCTCCTATTGAGCTTATATCAACAAAAACAAGCTAAATAAAATGTAAATCGTGCCAAAAAAGTTTGAGATGATGAAACCTGAAATTGATGTAAACTGGAGTTAAAAGAAAACCGGAGAGTCGTGCTTCTTCTTTGAGCTTCACTTGGCCAAATAAAGGCTTGATAATCTTGAAAATGTGGCTGAGTATGGATCTGTAGTAGAAGCTATTCCAATTCTCCAATGATCTCCAAATCCAATGTTACTTGATGATGAAGTTTGAAAATGAAATCCAATGAGAATGATGAAGAAATCGTGTGCAAAAGAGAGAATGTTCAGAGAAAGTGTAGAGAGCTTGAGAGTGTTTTTTGAGAGAGTGTGTGAGAATGAAGTATTGAGACTGAATTTGAGAGTGAGATTTGGTTTTATATGTATGGTTAAATCTGTTAACTCATGGTTAAGTGAGTGAGTTAGAGTGAGTTGAGTGGGTTAAGGTGAGTGCACCCTAACTAACTGAGTCAAGTTAGTTAGGGGCGAGTGAGGAGAGGAAAGATATAGTGAGGTTGAGGTTTATGGTGTTATGGTGGGGTGGAGAAGAAGAGTGGTGGTGATGGCATGGATGGTGATGATGCAGAAGCTTATCGTGTAAGCTTTCTCACTTTGCTCTTTTCATGTATGGCTCTATGTATGTGTAAGCATGGCAGATGTAATGTTTGGCTAAATGAAGAAACAAAGTACACAAATGTTTGTTGTAAGCTTGAACCAAAATCGTGCACCAAGCTGCTAACATCAGTCAATGCATTAGTGATAAGTATGGTAGTTTGCCAATGAAATTCTCCCTACTTAGTGGATGATTTGATGAGTTCTTAGGATCAATGAAAAGAGGAGATGTAATACTACAAGTTTAATGTGAAAATTGAATTTAATTGAAGCTTTGAAGAGGTTGAAAAGAAACTTAGAACATCCAAGTTTGGGACTGTATCATGGGCGAGGCACATGGTTGGTTGGCAAGGCAGCATGACATACAAAACTTCAGCATGATCACCCTAACTTGAGACCAATATATCTCCATCATAACTTGATCAATTCGAAATTTGTCCAACATCAACATTGAAGAAGGCATGGCAAGGAACAATTTTGATGTTGAAAAGTTTTTAATTTGAAGCTTTTATCATTAAGAAAAATGAGTGAACATTTGGCATACCAAGTGTTTGTAAAAATTATGGCGCGTGGGCCTGGGCATTCTTGGTCATGACTTGATTTTGAACCTACTTTTCTCAAACTTTGATCAATCATATCTCACTCAATTTTTATCCAATGGAGATGTTCTTTATATGGATTTGAAGCTTAGAACATGAACTTTAATTGGCTCAACTTGGGCCTGAGGTTTGAAGCTTTTATCTTGGAGAAAGAGAGCCTCAAAGTAGGGTGCAAAATGGTCCAAACTTACTATTTTTGGCAACCCTAAAGTTTCCATTTTTGGCAATTTTGTGATTTCTTGATTTTTCATTATTCCTCTATCATTTCTTGATCAAATTTTGTCCATTGAACATATATAACATGAATTTCATGAATTTGATCTTAAAAAGTCAAGAGTTGACTTTTTTCATTGCACAATTGACTTTTCCCCAATTTCTTGATTATCAAGCAACTGACCAATTGAGACCCTTCTGAAACCAATTGATGAGCCATTTTCCATCCATATACACTTAAGAACATAAGGAAAACCATGAGATCAAGTCTTGCCCAAAAAGTCAGAGATAAACTGATTTTAAGTCAAACCCTAATTTTGACCCCCTCTGGTTAGGAGGAAATAACACATCCTCCAAATCCAAATTTCTCTGAATATGATATGTATTCTCTCAAACAATGATGAGATATGCCATTTGGAGATGATGAAAACTCAAAGAGCTTGCCCATTTGTGGGTCAAATCCCCAATTTTGACTGCCTTGTTGTAGCGAGCGATTTTGGACGCGGTTCTTAAGCGCTGGTCGCTCTCTGCGGTCTGAGCTTTGACTACAGGTCGATTCATTTTTTATCCTATTGTGAGCTGACTAAGGAAGGGAAATAGATGTCTCCAATTAACCCTGCTTGCATACTGAGTTTAAACAGCGGTCTGTTAGGTTACGAATGCTATCAATGTGGGGGGGCCTTGTACTGGTTATTTGTATTTTCGCCAATACGGTTTTCTTTCTTTTTATCTAGGCAGAAGGTTTCTGGCGGGGAACAAGGATTAGGATGTTAGGACTGATGCTTTTGAATACTGCTTTTAATTGATGGAGATATGGGATTTGGGTTTTTTGTTGATTGCGCTCGCTAAGATTTTTTCTTTCGATCTTATGCCTACGTATTCCCGTTTACCGAAACAGGGAAATCAGAGCGTTCGTAGTTCCTCCTATTCTATGGGAGGAAATGGTTATTTTGGTGTCTTGTTCAAAGCCCAAGACGTGAAGCGAAAGGTAGTTTGTATCTTGTTCAAAGCCCAAGATGTGAAGCTGATAGGTCTATCTGTGTCCTGTTCAAAGCCCAAGACGTGAAGCTGAATGACCTTGACTTTAGAGAGAATTTTTCATCTCTAAAGAGGGGAGAAGGAGAATTACTTTAACTGGGATACGCGGATCCGAGCAATGCCATAATTTCCGAAGAAAGGGTTTTAACCTGAAAGAGAAGACTTTAACTCAGTGTAGAGCAATGCCATCTTTCCTTAGGAATTTCTCATGCTAAAAGAGGGACAGTGGCATGGATATAGATGATCCAGAGGCTTGCCACTTACAACGATTATATGAAAGGAAAGGAGTTGTTGATGTTTGTGTACTGTGAACGAGGCACAGCTTTGATGCTAAAAGGTTGATTGGATCAACCAGTGGTTTTCTTATACAAAGCCTAAGAGGAGGCTAATTTCCGCTAGGAAAATCATTATACAAAGCCTAAGAGGAGGCTATTTTGTGTCTCGTACAAAGCCTGAGAGAGAGGCTAAAAGATTTTGACCCGACGATGGAGTCTTTTGGTATCTCGTATAAAGCCCGAGATGGAGGCTATTTGACTCAACAAGGGAGTTTTTTTGTATCTCGTATGAAGCCCGAGATGGAGGCGATTGTTTGTTTGACTCTACGAGGGAGTCTTTGTGTCTCGTACGAAGCCCGAGATAGAGGCTATTGTTTGACTCAACAAGAGAGTCTTTGATACTCAACAAGAGGGTGTTTTTGTATCTCGTACGAAGCCCGAGATGGAGGCTAAAGGTTTGTTTCAGTTGAATGACAGATCCAATATACTGATTTTAAAAGAGAAAATCAGTTCTTATATGAGCAACACTGTACTCAGGGATTTGATTTGAGGATCAGGGATATTTCCTTCTCTTTGAGGAAACGGGAAATCCAAAGGGTATTGAGACTGTCCGAGTCTGCGGGTTTCCTTCCTATTTAACGAAGGGGGTCACTTGAGAATGTCTTTGAGACTCAAGGAAGTTAGACTGTCCAAGTCTAGAGTTTTTTCTTTTGTACTATGCTTTGAGAAACAATAGTAGACTCTATGAAAGGACTGTTCTATGAGGATGACTAGGTTCTATTCCTATACCTCCAGGAGGTCGCCGGGACAATTTGTACGAAGCCCAAGAGGAGGCTGGAAACTTTTAAGAAGCCGACGGGTCCTTGTACGAAGCCCAAGAGGAGGCTATCATTCCCGAAGGAAAAGATCTTTATACGAAGCCTAAGAGGAGGCTGTGAATACTTCTAAGAAGCCGTAGTGTCCTTGAATAATGCCCAAGAGGAGGCCGATGCTTTTAAGAAGCCCGTGGGTCTATCATATCCTTTCCATTAGGAGAGATAACTCTTTTAAAGATAAAAACCACTGGTAAACGTGCGAGGTTTACTATCCAGCGACTTTTAGCTTTTGAAGAGGGTTCCTTAGTTAAGGTCCAAGATTATGACCGTAGTGGGTACCCAAACCCCGAGACATTCAAGGTAAGCTATCCACAAGGAATAGATCAAGTCAGGAAAGTTCGAGAATTTGGAAGAAACTCAAAGATGCCATTCACGGAGAATACATTCATCTTGGGGAGTAGAGCTTCTTGACGATTCCTAAGGAGGACAGCCGAAGAGAAGACTGTATCTGGTGCTCCTATTGGGGATCTAGGCGTCTATTTCTACGAATAAATGAAACGGCGTCACCTAGTTCTAGACGTAGTTGCCGGGGAAACTCGAAATATCTATACTATTATTACACAGTAGATATGAGTTTATGAAAGGAGACTTACAGTGAGCAGCCCCACAATACAGTTTATAATATGAAAGCAGTAAATGAAAGCGATAACCACTTACTCGGTTGTAGTGCTTCCATGTTGTTTGGTTAGTTGTTCAACAAAGAAAGATTGAAAACAAAAGTATATTCAAAATCAAAGGAGAAAGTGCTTTGAAAAAGAAGGATTTGGGGCTTACAACTCAAGGAGAGGCCCAGGGTTTTATCAGTGAGCACACTGTTTGACTTTGTACAGCGGGACTTATACAAGTGACTGGGGCCCAAAAAGGTTTTCTGTACAAAGGGATGGGTCTTACACTCTCTCAAGAGGCCCAAAAAGGTTTAAAGAAAAAGAGTGGGGCTTATAACACGAGGGTAGGCCCAAATGATTTTTCGTTTAAAAATGGCGATCGCGCCGAGGTTTTCTTTTAACGCAGAGGGACTTATGCAATAAGTGAGACCCAAAATGTTTTGGTTAAAAGGGGGATTGGGTCTTACACTCTAATAGAGGCCCAAAGTGTTTTGAATGGGTCTTATAGCTCAAGGAGAGGCCCAGATGATTTCTTTATTTTTAAACGGGCGACGATCGCGCCGTTTACTTGTACAGAGGGACTTATACAATGAGTGAGGCCCAAAAAGTTTTTGTACAAGGGGGGATGGGTCTTACACTCTCTCAAGAGGCCCAAAAAGGTTTAAAGAAAAGAGTGAGGCTTATAACACGAGGGTAGGCCCAAATGATTTTTGAAAAGGCGACGATCGCGCCGTTTGTTTTTTGACGGTATCGGGACTTATACAATAAGTGAGGCCCAAAAATGATTTGGTCAAAAAAAGGATTGGGTCTTACACTCTAATAGAGGCCCAAAGTGTTTGGAAAATGATTTATGAGGGTTGAATTAATCCAAAACCCTAATTTGTTTTCAAAATGTATTTAATTGAATAAAAATTCAATTAAAATGATCAAAAATTGTTTAACACATGGAAAACAAATTGTGATCTTGGATTAATTCTTCAAAAATTAAGTATTGACCTACAAAATAATTAGAAAGCATTAAAAGTTGCAAAATCAATGTAGAAAAAATATTTAAAATGTCAAAAACAATTAAAATATTAATTCTTTGCAAAAATATCAATTATATGAAATAAATAATATTTTTGGGATTTTTTGTGAAAATAAAATATTTTAACATTTTTGTGAATTATTAAAAAAAGAATCAACTCAAAATCATTAAAACTCAGAGAGAAATTAATTTTTGAATCAATTAAACAAAATCACAAAATTCAAATATTTGAATTTCTAAAAATGGCGCCAAGAACAAGCTGAAGAACACGCGCGTGTTCTTGGTTTCTCAGATTTGCATTTTCTATCCAATCTCCATGAATACGTAATCATATCATGCAATCCACATATCATTATGCTCGCCTCAACCTCACGATCATGTCTATGTATTTTAATTTCATTTAAATTAAACATACAACAAGAAATCACGAAGAGACCTCAAAAACCCTAATTTCTGCATGAAGGCTAGGATTTTTGATACACGATTCAAACAATGCAATTAATTAAGGGAAAACATTCCATGCATGATTATGAACATATGGCCAAATTATTGTGCGAGGAAATATGCATAGATTGAGAAATGACCAAGTATGTGCTTACCTCCAAGTCGTGACAGCAAGTTCAAAGTGATTTTTGATTTGGAGGTGTTACAGATGAGTGGTGATGATCTGAACAGCTTCCCTACACCCTATGGATTGTGTTTGGATGGTTGGACTTGATTGAAATTGGCTGGATCATTTTGTGGTACCTCAGCTGCAACTTGTTTGAAATTTTGAGCAACCAGCTGGTGATTTTGTGAAATTGGTGTTTCAGAAGTGATCTAAGTGTTTGGATCACTTCTATATGATGTATGTGAGGTGTGTGAGTGATTGGTTTGATTGGAAAAGCTCTCAAACTCAAAACCCGATAGTGACTTGCCTTAGAAGGCAAAATTGGAGTGAAAGAAGAGATTTTGAGGAAAGCATCTGTTAGATGGCTTTGGTGTACTCAAACTGACCACAATTGAGCTCTATTTATAGTAGAGCAAGTTTGTTTTGGGATCCACAGTGAATGGCAACTGCAGCAGGTGTTTCCTCAATGTTGGCCAATGAAAATGCAAGTCTCCTCTAGCCATTGACTAGAGGTTAGGGCACAGAGCTATGGTCCCCTTGGTCTTGGATAAGTCTTGACTGATTTCAGATGAGAATGGCTCAGTCCATGCCACCTTGATGGTTCCATTGAATGCCTCATTCCAAATTTGAAGTCTTGTCCCTATTTTGGCCATTCTAGGTTCAACATGCTATTTCTTGTTCCATGGACTTTGGAGGCTTGGCTCAGTGATTGTCCCCTTTAGATTCAATCCTCTGAGGTGTCCAAGTGGATAGGAGCAATTGAATTTGGCTGATTTTGGCAAATCGACCAAAGTTGCAAATTCTGCCTTGCCTTGATAGATTTCAGCAAGGTAACTTGGCAATGTTGTATCTCATGGTGTAGGTTGAATTTGGCAATGTTCTTGGCCATTTTGGAAAGCTCTTACATGATACAACAACTGTTTGAACAAGTTTGGTTTTGATCTCTTTTGATTCCAAGTGAAAAATTCCCCTACATTTGGCAAAAAGTGAGGCAGAATCTGACTTAGTGAAAATTTCACTAAGTGTTGGAAAAAGTGACATTTTCACTTTTCAGCCACTTTGATCACTCCATAACTCAAAATCCTTAATGAATTGGAATGACTTGTAGTTGAAGTTTTTGTAGGTGATAATGAGGGCTACAAATCCATCTTTGGATGAGAAAAAATGACCTTGTGGTTTAGGAGTTATGGTCCTCCAAAGTTGGTACCTTTGCCACTTTATTTTTAACTTAGAAAAATTTCTAAGTTTTATGGTTACCCCTTTTACAAGTTATCTCACTTTTATTGATTTTTCTTGATGAATTATGATTCAAATCATACATTAACATCATTTTAGGGTTAAAAATCCATTTTGGTGAAAATCTCAAAAAGTCAAAGTTGACTTTTGTGCACAGTTGACTTTTTATCAGATGAATTCCAAACTGTGCAATTCTTCAGGAAATCATGTCCTTGACCTAAATCAAACTTGATGGACATGTTCCATGGGTGTCATAGGGTATATGCAATCATGTATTAGGGTTTGGGAGCATGTCCTGGTCAAAAGTCAAAGTTACAGTTGACTTTTCTCTTAAAACCCTAATTGTGGTGCAGATGAAATTGAGACTTGTTGCTCAAGCTTCTTGGATCAATCCATGGTTCCAAATGGATCAATATGGTATATTAGAGACCCTCAAATCATGTCTTGAGGTCTTGGCTCATGGTTTGTCCCAAAAGTCAACTTAGGGGTGAATTAGGTCAAGAAACCCTAATTCCTGATTTTTGATGAATGCATCCCCTGAGGCAAAATTGACTTGATGCATGGGTTCATGAGGTTCCATGAAGTATGTTAGGTCATGTTTTGGATCATTGCCTTGTGCCCAGATGAAAATTTCCATCTGGAGGCCCTGGTCGACCAAAACCCTAATTTGGTGACATTGTCGATCTTGAGACTTGATCCACCTAGAAGGGAGCAGCCTTGTGCTTAATCCTTAAAGTGGGAGTCCTTTTTGATCCATTGTGGATGTTTAAGAGATTAGAAAAGTTGAAAATCATGTCATTTCTTGATTGATCCTTTGTCTAAGCACTCAGAGAGGGCTTGAAACCCTAATTTTGATTGTATTGGATGCTCACCCATCTTTGGGGAGACTGATGAAGCATGATGGTTCATCTATATTGTGATGATGATTTTCACAATGATGGGAAATCTAAGTGGTCAAAATTTGGGGTATTACAGATGCCCCTATTTAATCTTCTTGGACCCGATGGTGTGAATAACGAAGGGATTCGGACATTCGGGGTGCAAGAGGATTAAATATCGGAATACCCGAAATTTTGATGGCGGTTATGAATGGTAGCTTACGCATTCATTTTCTTTAGCTAAGCAATGATGCTTAGAAAAGGTAAACTTCCCTTCGATCCTGGTTTCCTACCAAGGAACTGGTCTCAGTCTCTTTTGAAATAAACTTCCCCTCGATCCTGGTTTCCTACCAAGGAACTGGTCTCAGTTGTGGAAACAAACTTCCCCTCGATCCTGGTTTCCTACCAAGGAACTGGTCTTAGTTTCTTTTTTAAACTTCCCCTCGATCCTGGTTTCCTACCGAGGAACTGGTCTTAGTTTCTGATTTAAACTTCCCCTCGATCCTGGTTTCCTACCGAGGAACTGGTCTTAGTTTCCGAAATAAACTTCCCCTCGATCCTGGTTTCCTACCAAGGAACTGGTCTAAGTTTCTTTTGTCAATAAACTTTACTGACAAGGGACATTATTCGTAGCGGCTTTCCTTCAAACTTTTCGCCGAATTTTCCTGGGGAGATGCCATTTGAGTGGAAAAAGTTTTGATGTCAGACTTGCTGGGGAACCCATTCGTCTGAGTTGTAGAGGTACACAAACTTCTCTGTTTTGGAGACGCCATTTGTCGATTCTACTGGGGAAAGCGAGTCTCTTGAGAGACTGTTTTCATTTGGGGTTACATCATACTTTTCTCGGGATCTTCCCGGAGAAATGCCATATGATGGGATCCAATTTTGAGGTGCCAATGACCTTCTCATCAGTGGTTTTTCGGAGCAAAACTGGTGTGCTGCCGAATCTCTGATCACGAGGCTTTCTCTGTGGATTTTCCTTAATCCGGGAAAGGAAGGATATCATCTTCAATGGCGAAGAGTGATGCTTATTGAAAGTTTTCTCTGGCTTTTCAGAGGTTCAAGTTATCAAAGTGGTCAAGGACCAACTTCTTTCCAGAATTAAACTGGAAGCGAGGTTGTTCAGACATAGTATTTCCTGACGAGGCAAGAACTGACAACTCGATTAAGAGGACTTCTACCACTAGGGGACAGGACCGACTAGAGTGATAGTGATGCAATATGAAATGTAAATGCAAATCATAAATGCATGATGTATGTATGTATATGCTGACAAAACAGACACGACATACAGACTAATGGATGAACACAATTGGATACTCGGCCATCGCGGGGCGAAGAAGTACCGTTGATTCAAAATAGCAATTCCACCTTGCTTAGGAGAGATAGTCCCGTTGGGAGCTATGTTGATCGGGCTTAGGAGATGAGAACTCGGCCGAGGTTGTCAGACGAAACAAGGTCTCTGACACAGTTGATCCCTTCATTCAGGCGAACTGGTTTAGAAGGAGTACTTTGATTCTGCATTTTGAAGTTCGCTTACTTCGGGAAAAGCGATCGATGTTCTTCTGATGTTCAACAGTCAAAAGAAATGCCATCTTTAATTTAAAAGCAGAAAAAGTTTAACAAGTAAATTTATTTTTGTTTTATTTCAAGAATCGCTGATTAAGTTTAAACAACGTCGTTCTGTAAAGCTAAAACAAGTAAAGAATTACAAACAAAAGCACAAGGGCTCAAATTTTATTGATAAGATGGCAATCAGCCAAACGCGTGATTCCAAAGAGTATATACAAAGTTAGAAAATGGTAATTTACAGGGAAAATGGCTACGTTGAAACATAACGACCACTATCCTTCTACCAACTTTGAGTTCGGGACATCCTGAGCTTCCGTCGAAGATGACCTTTGACTGGAGATTTCCTCCGATAGATGATGTTGTAACTGCTGCTGAGGGACTTGCCTTTGTTGAACATAGTTACTTGCCATTATCCCTAATTTTTGCCTGGATTGTACTGTGATGTTTCCAATCCACCGGGATGATTTTGTCTCTAACTTTTGCCTGGACCGCCCTTTCGGGTTTTCAATCCACCGAGATGTTTTTTTTTTTTTTTTTAGTTTTAGGCGAAGTATTTCTTGACTACATCAACATTCGTGGGGTAGGCAAATTCCTCTCCGTCCATGGTTGCAAGTCTCAAGGCGCCGCCTGAGAAAGCTTTCGTGACTACATAGGGGCCATCATAATTTGGGGTTCATTTGCCCCGAGAGTCAGTGAGAAATGATTGTATCTTCTTGAGCACGAGGTCTCCTTTTATGAAAATACGAGGTCGGACCTTTTTGTCGAACGCCCTTTTCATTCTCTGTTGATATAACTGACCGTGGCATAGTGCCGTGATTCTCTTTTCTTCGATCAGGTTCAGTTCGTCGTGTCGACTTTGACACCATTCAACTTCGGTTAGCTGAGCTTCCATCAATACCCGGATTAATGGGATCTCTACTTCTATGGGGAGCACTGCTTCCATGCCATATACTAGAGAGAAAGGGGTTGCCCCTGTTGAAGTGCGGATAGATGTTCGATAACCGTGAAGAGCAAAGGGTAGCATTTCGTGCCAATCTTTATAGGTTACAATCATCTTTTGAACAATCTTCTTGATGTTCTTGTTAGCCGCTTCTACCGCTCCGTTCATCTTGGGTCGGTAGGGAGATGAGTTATGGTGTTCGATCTTAAACTCTGCGTACAACTCTTTCATCATCTTATTGTTCAAGTTAGATCCATTATCAGTAATGATCTCGCTTGGAACACCATAACGGCAGATGATATTGTTTTTGATAAATCGGACCACCACTTGTCGGGTTACATTGGCGAATGACGCTGCTTCGACCCACTTGGTGAAATAATCAATGGCTACCAGGATGAACTGATGTCCGTTTGAAGCCTTGGGCTCAATCATACTAATCATGTCGATTCCCCATATGGAAAAAGGCCACGGGGAAGAAAGAACTTTGAGATGTGATGGCGGTACATGAATTTTGTCGGAGTATATCTGACACTTGTGACACCTCCTCATGTACTTGTAGCAGTCGGATTCCATGGTCAACCAATAATACCCGGCCCTGAGAATTTTTCTCGCCATTGTGTGTCCGTTGGCATGAGTGCCAAAGGATCCTTCATGAATTTCTTTCATGAGCATGTCTGCTTCTGGTCCGTCGACACATCGGAGCAAGACCATGTCAAAATTTCTCTTATAAAGAGTGTCACCACTCAGGAAGAAGTTTCCAGCCAATCTTCTGAGGGTTTTCCTGTCTTTTCTGAGTGCCCCATATGGGTACTCTTGTTTCTGAAGGAAGCATTTGATATCGTGATACCAAGGTCTGTCGTCTATGACTGCTTCAATTGCAAAGATGTAAGCGGGCCGTTCAAGGCGCATGATGTCGATCTTAGGTATGTCATTCCATCGACCTACACTAATCATGGAAGAGAGAGTGGCTAATGCATCAGCCATGTGATTCTCATCACGAGGGATGTGATGAAAGTCGACTCTGTTGAAGAAGGGTAACAACCTTCTTGCATAGTCTTTGTAAGGAATCAATCCTGATTGGTATATGTTCCAATCTCCTTTTATCTGGTTAATAACCAGGGCTGAATCGCCGTATACATCCAAATTTTTTATCCTTAAATCAATCGCTTCTTCGAGACCCATGATACATGCTTTGTATTCGGCCTCGTTGTTCGTACATTTGAACGTAAGTCTAGCAGTGAAAGGAATGTGGGTACCCTGAGGGGTAACAATGATTGCCACAATTCCGTTTCCATAATGATTGACTGCTCCGTCAAAGATAAGTCCCCACTGGGAACCTGGTTCTGGCCCTTCACTGGGTAGCGGTTCATCACAATCTTTCATCTTTAGATACATGACATCTTCGTCTGGGAAGTCAAACCCGATTGATTCTTGATCGTCAATCGGTTGATGAGCCAAATGATCGGCTAAAATACTTCCTTTAACGGCTTTCTGAGCATGGTACTCTATGTCATATTCTGATAGTAACATCTGCCCACGGGCAATCCTTCCCGTGAGAGCAGGTTTTTCAAAAACGTACTTGATTGGATCCATTTCGGAGACCAACCAAGTAGTATGACGAATCATGTACTGGCGAAGACGTTTGGCTGCCCAAGCCAAAGCACAACAAGTTTTCTCAAGCACCGTGTACCGAGTCTCGCAGTCGGTGAATTTCTTGCTTAGATAGTAAATGGTAGACTCTTTCCTTTTGGTTTCGTCTTGTTGGCCAAGTACACATCCCATTGAGTCCTCTAGGACTGTGAGGTAAATGATCAGTGGTCTTCCTTCCACTGGAGGTGATAGAATCGGAGGATTCAACAGATATTCCTTGATACTGTCGAAGGCGGTTTGGCAATCTTCTGACCAAACGCAATCCTGGTTCTTTTTGAGTAATTTGAAAATCGGCGCACATGTCGCGGTCATAAGGAATATGAATCTGGAGATGTAGTTCAAACGTCCCAGGAATCCTCTAACTTGTTTTTCAGTTTTCGGAGAAGGCATTTCTTGAATGGCCTTGACCTTGTCAGGATCAACTTCAATTCCTTTCTGGCTGACGATGAACCCTAGTAATTTCCCCGAACGGACACCGAAGGTGCACTTGTTGGGATTCAAGCGGAGCTTGAATTTTCTTAGACGTTCGAACAATTTTGACAGATGTTCAACGTGCTCATCCTCTGTTCTTGATTTTGCAACCAAATCATCGACATATACCTCGATTTCTTCGTGTATCATGTCATGAAACAGAGTAGTTATGGCCCTTTGATAGGTTGCCCCGGCATTCTTCAAACCGAACGACATTACCTTGTAACAAAAGGTACCCCATGGGGTAATGAACGAAGTTTTCTCCATGTCTTTCGGCGCCATTTTGATCTAGTTATAGCCCGAGAATCCATCCATGAAGGAGAATACTTTGAACTTTGTTGTGCTGTCAACCAGCATGTCAATGTGTGGTAAAGGAAAGTCGTCCTTTGGACTTGCCTTGTTTAGATCTCTGTAATCAACACACATTCTGACCTTTCCATCCTTTTTGGGAACGGGTACGATGTTGGCAAACCATTGAGGATATTCAGATGTAGCAAGGAAACCTGCGTCAATCTGTTTCTGTACCTCCTCTTTGATTTTGATGGCCATGTCCGGGTGAGTCCGTCTCAACCTTTGCTTTACTGGCGGACATTCCGATCTTAGCGGTAAGTGATGTTCCACGATGCTGGTATCCAACCCTGGCATATCCTGATAGGACCAAGCGAATACATCGGGGAATTCTTTGAGAAGCTTTATCAAACTTTCTTTGACAGTTGGACTGAGCAGTGCTCCGATCCTGATTTCTTTTCTCTCTTTTTCTGAACCCAAGTTTACCGTTTCCAACGGCTCTTTGTGAGGTTCAATGGACCTTTCCTCTTGTCTGAGTAGTCGGGAGATCTCTTTTGGAATTTCGTCGTCATTTTCTTCTTCAGCCTCGAATACTGGGAACTCAAAGTTGGGAGAAGGCATCGGATCGTATGTTTCAACGGGGTATAAAACAAGCAATCTGGATGACGTGATGATTCGTGTTTAGAAGAGATAGAGAAAATGTAAGTGTGTGCAGTGTTTTTATTTTACTGCTTGTTTTTATTTTTGAATTGTTTTTTAGGATTACCATTTTCTAAAAAAAGCGAAAAGAGAAAACAGTAATTAATGCGGAAATTACAGAACGACGTTATTTTATTAATGAACAAGTTGAATCTTGAAACTACAGCCCTATAAAACAAAACTCTGTCGCTTTGGGCAAAGCGAAGAGGGAAATTTACAAAAAGCGAGCCCTATCAAAATATCCATTTCACCTGGGCAGGGTGAAAGGTTAAAGATGGCAATTACTTTGACCGACGAACGACCTTCGAAACCTCGACAGCAACCCATTGGCGGCGAACTCCTCGGTGAATCACAAAGTCTGGCACCTTCCTTGATTTGTCTTCAGAAATAATGCTGATTTCTGGTGGAGTAGGATCATTGGAATCTGTCTCCCAAGCAGAATTGTGGTAGGAGAATTCCTCTGTTACATTTTGCATTGCATTTGTGCTCTCAGCTGTATCTCCTCATCCAGTTGACTGGATATCTTTGAGCCTGATACGAGAGCTTTCGGGAGCGGTGTACTTGACCATATAGTCGTATTTTCCACTCGGTTGTCCCAAGGTGTCCCAAACTTCTTTGGAACTGGAGAAGTTATCCCTCTCGATGACGTTGACCTCAGGAAAAGCATAGTTGATGAATTCTAGTCCTGCAAACGTTGCGAATTCATCTTCATGTTGAGCAGTTTCCGAATGACCTGAGTGTTGATCCCATGACAGGGTGGGGACACAGGTATTCTGTTCAATGGCGCTCAGCTGAGTTTCATTACTCGGCTGACTTTCTTGCCCCAAGTTTCCTGGGTAAGGCTGCCACATTGGCAGACCATCCATCGGGCCATAGTAATTGTGATCAAAGTTTTCTTTCATCAGAGTGTCTTTCTCTAATGAATTTGGCGGAGCACGGCATCCTTCCGGATCACAATCTCCGTAGATCATTTCGACATCTGATCTTGGTATAAATCTAGGACTTTCTATAGGAAAGCAAAAAGGCATAGGCACCTCTTCCTGAGACATATAGCCGTCCTTATTAAGGTAGGACTTCCATTCTTCATCTGTGTCAGAGGGATCTTCCTCATTGATAGCATGAACTGTCTGAGACACTGGGTGAAGAAAACCTCCACTGTGGAAGAGGTTTTGAAGGGGATGAAGACTTTCATCATTGGCAGTTGTCTGAGTACAGGTTGCAGAAAAACCAAGACCCTTCTTTGTTTTATTGTCAATAGGAATGACAAGCCGTCCCCATCCTGTCATATCGGTACTCTCGACCGCTTTGATAGCATCTTTGTATGAAGAAATTGAAGTTCCTTCTTCGGATTGATCGTTCTTGCTCACCGATAGTGCTTGGAACTGAGTTCCAATAACCTCCTCGGGTTCTACACAAGCAGATGATGATAGGTTACTCACAAGCAAGGCTTGTTCCCCACAAACCGTGACAAGTTGATCGTTCTTGACGAACTTTAGCTTTTGGTGAAGGGTTGAAGTAACCGCTCCAGCCTGATGTATCCAAGGTCTTCCTAATAAACAACTGTATGTTGCCCGGATGTCCATGACCTGGAAAGTGATTTGGAAAGTGTGAGGACCAATAGTTATGGGAAGATCAACTTCGCCGATAACTATTTTTCTGGATCCGTCGAATGCTTTGACGACGACCTCGCTGACTCTTATCGGAGGGCCCTTAAATGATAATTGCGTCAAAGTGGACTTCGGCATAACATTCAGGGCTGACTCTGTGTCTACCAGTACGTTGGCTAAAGCATCGCCCTGGCAGTTAACTGTAATGTTGAGTGCCATGTTATGACGACGACCCTCTTCGGGTAATTCCTCATCACTAAATCCCAAATTATTGTAGGAAGTGATGTTAGAGACAATGCTATCGAATTGTCTGATTGTTACATCCTGTTCCACAAAGGCTTGCTCCAAGACTTTCTGTAGAGCCTCTCTGTGTGCTTCTGAACTGAGTAACAGTGATAATACTGAGATCTTTGAAGGAGTCTGTAACAGTTGATCAACAATGTTATATTCACTCCTTTGGATGAGCTTTAGCATCTCATCCTTGTCTTTTGAAAAGTCGGGATTACCAGATTGACTGACTGGTGGATCAGGAATTTCCGCCTGAAGTTCCTTTTCTTTGTTGGATTCTCCAACCCCTCGGTTGAAGATTCGACCACTCCGTGTTACACGACTGATGTCTGCAATATTCACGAAGGAGGGTAATGGAATTTCCTTTCCATTCTCGATTATTGTTGCACCGTATTTGTAAGGGATTGCCTTAGCGAGCGATTTTGGACGCGGTTCTTAAGCGCTGGTCACTCTCTGCGGTCTGAGCTTTGACTACAGGTCGATTCATTTTTTATCCTATTGTGAGCTGACTAAGGAAGGGAAATAGATGTCTCCAATTAACCCTGCTTGCATACTGAGTTTAAACAGCGGTCTGTTAGGTTACGAATGCTATCAATGTGGGGGGGCCTTGTACTGGTTATTTGTATTTTCGCCAATATGATTTTCTTTCTTTTTATCTAGGCAGAAGGTTTCTGGCGGGGAACAAGGATTAGGATGTTAGGACTGATGCTTTTGAATTACTGCTTTTAATTGATGGAGATATGGGATTTGGGTTTTTTGTTGATTGCGCTCGCTAAGATTTTTTCTTTCGATCTTAAGCCTACGTATTCCCGTTTACCGAAACAGGGAAATCAGAGCGTTCGTAGTTCCTCCTATTCTATGGGAGGAAATGGTTGTTTTGGTGTCTTGTTCAAAGCCCAAGACGTGAAGCGAAAGGTAGTTTGTATCTTGTTCAAAGCCCAAGATGTGAAGCTGAAAGGTCTATTTGTGTCCTGTTCAAAGCCCAAGACGTGAAGCTGAATGACCTTGACTTTAGAGAGAATTTGTCATCTCTAAAGAGGGGAGAAGGAGAATTACTTTAACTGGGATACGCGGATCCGAGCAATGCCATAATTTCCGAAGAAAGGGTTTTAACCTGAAGGAGAAGACTTTAACTCAGTGTAGAGCAATGCCATCTTTCCTTAGGAATTTCTCATGCTAAAAGAGGGACAGTGGCATGGATATAGATGATCCAGAGGCTTGCCGCTTACAGTGATTAGATGAAAGGAAAGGAGTTGTTGATGTTTGTGTACTGTGAACGAGGCACAACTTTGATGCTAAAAGGTTGATTGGATCAACCAGTGGTTTTCTTATACAAAGCCTAAGAGGAGGCTAATTTCCGCTAGGAAAATCATTATACAAAGCCTAAGAGGAGGCTATTTTGTGTCTCGTACAAAGCCCGAGAGAGAGGCTAAAAGATTTTGACCCGACGATGGAGTCTTTTGGTATCTCGTATAAAGCCTGAGATGTAGGTTATTTGACTCAACAAGGGAGTTTTTTTTGTATCTCGTATGAAGCCCGAGATGGAGGCGATTGTTTGTTTGACTCTACGAGGGAGTCTTTGTGTCTCGTACGAAGCCTGAGATAGAGGCTATTGTTTGACTCAACAAGAGAGTCTTTGATACTCAACAAGAGAGTGTTTTTGTATCTTGTACGAAGCCCGAGATGGAGGCTAAAGGTTTGTTTCAGTTGAGTGACAGATCCAATATACTGATTTTAAAAGAGAAAATCAGTTCTTATATGAGCAACACTGTACTCAGGGATTTAATTTGAGGATCAGGGATATTTCCTTCTCTTTGAGGAAACGGGAAATCCAAAGGGTATTGAGACTGTCCGAGTCTGCGGGTTTCCTTCCTATTTAACGAAGGGGGTCACTTGAGAATGCCTTTGAGACTCAAGGAAGTTAGACTGTCCAAGTCTAGAGTTTTTTCTTTTGTACTATGCTTTGAGAAACAGTAGTAGACTCTATGAAAGGACTGTTCTATGAGGATGACTAGGTTGTGTTCCTATACCTCTAGGAGGTCGTCGGGACAATTTGTACGAAGCCCAAGAGGAGGCTGGAAACTTTTAAGAAGCCGACGGGTCCTTGTACGAAGCCTAAGAGGAGGCTATCATTCCCGAAGGAAGAGATCTTTATACGAAGCCTAAGAGGAGGCTGTGAATACTTCTAAGAAGCCGTAGTGTCCTTGAATAATGCCCAAGAGGAGGCCGATGCTTTTAAGAAGCCCGTGGGTCTATCATCTCCTTTCCATTAGGAGAGATAACTCTTTTAAAGATAAAAACCACTGGTAAACGTGCGAGGTTTACTATCCAGCGACTTTTAGCTTTTGAAGAGGGTTCCTTAGTTAAGGTCCAAGATTATGACCGTAGTGGGTACCCAAACCCCGAGACATTCAAGGCAAGCTATCCACAAGGAATAGATCAAGTCAGGAAAGTTCGAGAATTTGGAAGAAACTCAAAGATGCCATTCACGGAGAATACATTCATCTTGGGGAGTAGAGCTTCTTGACGATTCCTAAGGAGGACATCCGAAGAGAAGACTGTATCTGGTGCTCCTATTGGGGATCTAGGCGTCTATTTCTACGAATAAATGAAACGGCGTCACCTAGTTCTAGACGTAGTTGCCGGGGAAACTCGAAATATCTATACTATTATTACACAGTAGATATGAGTTTATGAAAGGAGACTTACAGTGAGCAGCCCCACAATACAGTTTATAATATGAAAGCAGTAAATGAAAGCGATAACCACTTACTCGGTTGTAGTGCTTCCATGCTGTTTGGTTAGTTGTTCAACAAAGAAAGATTGAAAACAAAAGTATATTCAAAATCAAAGGAGAAAGTGCTTTGAAAAAGAAAGATTTGGGGCTTACAGCTCAAGGAGAGGCCCAGGGTTTTATCAGTGAGCACACTGTTTGACTTTGTACAGCGGGACTTATACAAGTGACTGGGGCCCAAAAAGGTTTTCTGTACAAAGGGATGGGTCTTACACTCTCTCAAGAGGCCCAAAAAGGTTTAAAGAAAAAGAGTGGGGCTTATAACACGAGGGTAGGCCCAAATGATTTTTCGTTTAAAAATGGCGATCGCGCCGAGGTTTTCTTTTAACGCAGAGGGACTTATGCAATAAGTGAGGCCCAAAATATTTTGGTTAAAAGGGGGATTGGGTTTTACACTCTAATAGAGGCCCAAAGTGTTTTGAATGGGTCTTATAGCTCAAGGAGAGGCCCAGATGATTTCTTTATTTTTAAACGGGCGACGATCGCGCCGTTTACTTGTACAGAGGGACTTATACAATGAGTGAGGCCCAAAAAGTTTTTGTACAAGGGGGGATGGGTCTTACACTCTCTCAAGAGGCCCAAAAAGGTTTAAAGAAAAGAGTGGGGCTTATAACACGAGGGTAGGCCCAAATGATTTTTGAAAAGGCGACGATCGCGCCGTTTGTTTTTTGACTGTATCGGGACTTATACAATAAGTGAGGCCCAAAAATGATTTGGTCAAAAAAAGGATTGGGTCTTACACTCTAATAGAGGCCCAAAGTGTTTTGAAAATGATTTATGAGGGTTGAATTAATCCAAAACCCTAATTTGTTTTCAAAATGTATTTAATTGAATAAAAATTCAATTAAAATGATAAAAAATTGTTTAACACATGGAAAACAAATTGTGATCTTGGATTAATGCTTCAAAAATTAAGTATTGACCTACAAAATAATTAGAAAGCATTAAAAGTTGCAAAATCAATGTAGAAAAAATATTTAAAATGTCAATAACAATTAAAATATTAATTCTTTGCAAAAATATCAATTATATGAAATAAATAATATTTTTGGGATTTTTTTTGTGAAAATAAAATATTTTAACATTTTTGTGAATTATTAAAAAAAGAACTACTCAAAATCATTAAAACTCAGAGAGAAATTAAGTTTTGAATCAATTAAACAAAATCACAAAATTCAAATATTTGAATTTCTAAAAATGGCGCCAAGAACAAGCTGAAGAACACGCGCGTGTTCTTGGTTTCTCAGATTTGCATTTTCTATCAAATCTCCATGAATACGTAATCATATCATGCAATCCACATATCATTATGCTCGCCTCAACCTCACGATCATGTCTATGTATTTTAATTTCATTTAAATTAAACATACAACAAGAAATCACGAAGAGACCTCAAGAACCCTAATTTCTGCATGAAGGCTAGGATTTTTGATACACGATTCAAACAATGCAATTAATTGAGGGAAAACATTCCATGCATGATTATGAACATATGGCCAAATTATTGTGCGAGGAAATATGCATAGATTGAGAAATAACCAAGTATGTGCTTACCTCCAAGTCGTGACAGCAAGTTCAAAGTGGTTTTTGATTTGGAGGTGTTACAGATGAGTGGTGATTATCTAAACAGCTTCCCTACACCATATGGATTGTGTTTGGATGGTTGGACTTGATTGAAATTGGCTGGATCATTTTGTGGTACCTCAGCTGCAACTTGTTTAAAATTTTGAGCAACCAGCTGGTGATTTTGTGAAATTGGTGTTTCAGAAGTGATCTAAGTGTTTGGATCACTTCTATATGATGTATGTGAGGTGTGTGAGTGATTGGTTTGATTGGAAAAGCTCTCAAACTCAAAACCCGATAGTGACTTGCCTTAGAAGGCAAAATTGGAGTGAAAGAAGAGATTTTGAGGAAAGCATCTGTTAGATGGCTTTGGTGTACTCAAACTGACCACAATTGAGCTCTATTTATAGTAGAGCAAGTTTGTTTTGGGATCCACAGTGAATGGCAACTGCAGCAGGTGTTTCCTCAATGTTGGCCAATGGAAATGCAAGTCTCCTCTAGCCATTGACTAGAGGTTAGGGCACAGAGCTATGGTCCCCTTGGTCTTGGATAAGTCTTGACTGATTTCAGATGAGAATGGCTCAGTCCATGCCACCTTGATGGTTCCATTGAATGCCTCATTCCAAATTTGAAGCCTTGTCCCTATTTTGGCCATTCTAGGTTCAACATGCTATTTCTTGTTCCATGGACTTTGGAGGCTTGGCTCAGTGATTGTCCCCTTTAGATTCAATCCTCTGAGGTGTCCAAGTGGATAGGAGCAATTGAATTTGGCTGATTTTGGCAAATCGACCAAAGTTGCAAATTCTGCCTTGCCTTGATAGATTTCAGCAAGGCAACTTGGCAATGTTGTATCTCATGGTGTAGGTTGAATTTGGCAATGTTCTTGGCCATTTTGGAAAGCTCTTACATGATACAACAACTGTTTGAACAAGTTTGGTTTTGATCTCTTTTGATTCCAAGTGAAAAATCCCCCTACATTTGGCAAAAAGTGAGGCAGAATCTGACTTAGTGAAAATTTCACTAAGTGTTGGAAAAAGTGACATTTTCACTTTTCAGCCACTTTGATCACTCCATAACTCAAAATCCTTAATGAATTGGAATGACTTGTAGTTGAAGTTTTTGTAGGTGATAATGAGGGCTACAAATCCATCTTTGGATGAGAAAAAATGGCCTTGTGGTTTAGGAGTTATGGTCCTCCAAAGTTGGTACCTTTGCCACTTTATTTTTAACTTAGAAAAATTTCTAAGTTTTATGGTTACCCCTTTTACAAGTTATCTCACTTTTCTTGATTTTTCTTGATGAATGATGATTCAAATCATACATTAACATTATTTTAGGGTTAAAAATCCATTTTGGTGAAAAATCTCAAAAAGTCAAAGTTGACTTTTGTGTACAGTTGGCTTTTTATCAGATGAATTTCAAACTGTGCAATTCTTCAAGAAATAATGTCCTTGACCTAAATCAAACTTGATGGACATGTTCCATGGGTGTCATAGGGTATATTAAATCATGTATTAGGGTTTGGGAGCATGTCCTGGTCAAAAGTCAAAGTTACAGTTGACTTTTCTCTTAAAACCCTAATTGTGGTGCAGATGAAATTGAGACTTGTTGCTCAAGCTTCTTGGATCAATCCATGGTTCCAAATGGATCAATATGGTATATTAGAGACCCTCAAATCATGTGTTGAGGTCTTGGCTCATGGTTTGTCCCAAAAGTCAACTTAGGGGTGAATTAGGTCAAGAAACCCTAATTCCTGATTTTTGATGAATGCATCCCCTGAGGCAAAATTGACTTGATGCATGGGTTCATGAGGTTCTATGAAGTATGTTAGGTCATGTTTTGGATCATTGCCTTGTGCCCAGATGAAAATTTCCATCTGGAGGCCCTGGTCGACCAAAACCCTAATTTGGTGACATTGTCGATCTTGAGACTTGATCCACCTAGAAGGGAGCAGCCTTGTGCTTAATCCTTGAAGTGGGAGTCCTTTTTGATCCATTGTGGATGTTTAAGAGATTAGACAAGTTGAAAATCATGTCATTTCTTGATTGATCTTTTGTCTAAGCACTCAGAGAGGGCTTGAAACCCTAATTTTGATTGTATTGGATGCTCACCCATCTTTGGGGAGACTGATGAAGCATGATGGTTCATCCACATTGTGATGATGATTTTCACAATGATGGGAAATCTAAGTGGTCAAAATTTGGAGTATTACACTTGTGTGGGAGATCATGCACTGCCCAACCTTCTTGATAAATGCTCCCCTTCCCATGCCTTATGGATCAAGTGGGGATGACATATGGCTTGAGAAACCCTTTGAGAATTGTGAGAAACACTTGGCTCTTATTCTCTTGCTTTGGATGATCAACACCTAAAGAACCACTGATCACATGCCCTTATGCAAGATGCAATGTAATGCTTGATGTTTTGTTTTTTCTATGCTTGAATGCAATGCAATGAAATGAAAGCTCATGCTACATGATATGAAGAAATGAGAGAACAAATTTTGGGGTATTACAGCTGCCCCTATTCAATCACTGTAGGTCTGAATGGATGATAGTGATTGCTGTCAGACTTTCAAGGTATGGAGGGATTGAATACCGAAAATAACCAGAAAATTTGCACTCTGTGGAGAAGAAGAAAAGGGATATAAACCCAACCGAATGAACTCTGCTTGAATAAAACTCTGGTGATGAATAATACCACTGGAAAGATGTCTTTTTGAACAACGCCAGGCGACTACTGGTCTGCCACACTACAGGTGGACTTTAGCAATGTCTTTTATACAATGCCAGACGACTACTGGCCTACCACACTACAGGTGGACTTTAACAACGTCTTTTGTACAACGCTAGACGACTACTGGCTTGCCACACTACGGGTGGACTGTCCTCTTTTGAATGGAGTCAGAAGACTACTGACTTGCCACACTACGGGTGGACTTTTGCCAATCTACGGTTGGACTTTGCAGCTGAATTGCCACACTGCGGGTGGACTTTTGCCAATCTACGGTTGGACTTGCCAATGATTTGCCACCCTTGGATAGACTTTTTCCAATCTACGGTTGGACTTAGCTGCGGTCTTTTAAAGGGAGACAGACGACTACTGACTTGCCACACTACGGATGGACTTGTGCCAATCTACGGTTGGACTTTAAGAATTTGCCACCCTTGGATGAACCTTTTGCCAATCTACGGTTGGACTTTAAGAATTTGCCACCCTTGGATGGACCTTTTGCCAATCTACGGTTGGACTTTAAGAGTTTGCCACCCTTGGATGAACCTTTTGCCAATCTATGGTTGGACTTTAAGAATTTGCCACCCTTGGATGAACCTTTTTCCAATCTACGGTTGGACTTTAAGAATTTGCCACCCTTGGATGGACCTTTTGCCAATCTACGGTTGGACTTTAAGAATTCCAATACTGGACTACTCTCTGCATCCGTGTCAGACATCTCTGCTGACTCTGTTGAGGAACAACGATCAATAATTTGATCTCGAACACTCCTGAAAGGATAATATCTCTGCTGGAGAATGAATGAACAATCCGTCTGCTTCGAATCGTTACACCTGCCAAAAATAAATTGGACTTTGAGATATGAGGGGAGTAATGATTCTGCAAGGAGTTACTTCATCTGTCTGGGGATGACTTCCGGCCATAGCAACTCCGCTGGGGATGAGAATTTTTGAATGACGTCTTGCTAGGGAAGAAAAGTCATTAAACTCTGCTTGAGGATCAATCAAACCCGAGATCCTTTGCGGGGAGAATCCACCTGCTAACCCGGTTGGGAAAGAATGTACTATCACCTTACTGAGGAAGAAATTCTGTTAATCAATACGTCTCTTGCGGGGAGAAAACAACTCAGCTGAGAAGTATTGTTGACAAGCTTCAATGTTGAACTCTGTGGGAAATACAATTGTCAGAGATACGATCTTGCTGGGAATCCGGGCTACTCTACCGGGGATATGCAAATCCTAGTTGGAGAACATTCCATTGCAACATGCTGAGCAAGAGTCCCTAGAGATCTGCTGGGGAAACCCAAAGCAACTCCACTGTAGTCTACTGAGGAATACGACTGTCAAGCTTAGGATAAGTACCACAATGCCCCATGTTAAGCGAGCTTTCCGTTTGACGATTCCGTTGGGGATAATGAGTTTATAACAAACTCTGCTGGGGAAAACTGTTTCCAAAGCATCTCGTGCTGGGGAATGCCCTTTTAAGAGGATTTTACAGAAGACCAAACATCTTCAAACTCTACTGGAGAATAATAGATCTGGAACATCTCCTGCTGGGGAAATTCAAGATGCCCCTTGCTTGGGAGGGTCAACAACTTGCTTTTTGCTCCATGGTACAAGACTTATCTGAAGAAAACGTCATAAGAGGATTTTACAGAAGATTGAGCATCTTCAAACTCCTGGTGACTTCACTGGGGATTGACCATTAACTTCGGTGTCTGCGAAGCAACTCTGCTGGAGGATTTGCAACCGTTATCGACACAGAAAAGCTTGTAATTGTTGGAAGTACTGAATAAGAGAATCGACTTAATAAGATACAACGATACCCAGTTGAACTCCATTTACCAATGTCGAAACGTCGTGACCGACCGCCGACCGCATGATGGACTCAATTAGTAAACATTGTGACAAAGGGTGCCATGTGAGCCCTTCCCTGAACATGATTGCCCCAGTCTTCGGCGTGGGAATAAGTGATTACTAGTCTAAGAGGAAAAATGCTTCATGTGCTTGAAGTCATCTGGACCTGTTACCTGTGACAAAAGAACACACACACATGCCCCAGAATATTGCGTGGTTTGAATCCACCATCCAGGATTGTTCAACATTCAAAGCAATTTTAAATGTTTTTCCGTGCATGTTATTGTAAAACCACCATGTTTTCAAATGCAATGTTTTATCAAAAATTCAGACGTTTTTGCAAACAAAGCAGTAAAACAAAATAAGAAGCTTTTTACTGAAATTCAATTTATTGAAGAAAAGCCCAGAATAGGCAATTACATCAGGAAGCAATCCCTGGAAAGAGGTGATTGCTAAAAATTGAGAAAAGAAACTATCCTACTGGCAATGTGAAAATGGCATTCCACTGAGTTTCAATTATGCTATGGCCAGTATGTCTTCAAGAGTCCCCGACCTTGCCTTCCGAGGAATGATCAGACCGATTCCTACCCTTTGGAATGTCCGTTATTGAAATAGTGACAGAGTACAGATAACTCTGACCGTAGTTGTTCGCTTAAATCCCTCTTTTGCGTGGACCGCCCTTTCGGGTTTTCAATCCACCGGGATACCCTTTTTTTCCTGAGTTGTCCTTGCGGATTTTCAACTCACCGGGTGTACAACAATTTTTTTTATTTATTATCCCTAATTTCTGCCCGAACCTTTTTTATTCTATTTTTTGTGGTTCGACGGGATGCCCTTTTTTGCCTGGACTTTTCCTTTTTTGTCCAGCGGGTCTATTCATGCGAAGTATTTTTTACTACGTCTGAGTTGACAGGGGTTGAAAAGTCTTCGCCGTCCATGGTTGTAAGTAATAAGGCTCCGCCCGAGAAGACCTTCTTAACCATAAATGGACCTTCATAGTTGGGAGTCCATTTTCCCCTGTGATCTGTACTAGGAGGAAGGATCCTTTTGAGTACCACATCTCCCACTTTGTAAACCTGAGGACGCACCTTTTGGTCAAATGCCTGCTTCATCCTCCGCTGGTATAACTGCCCATGACACACCGCTACCAGTCGTTTCTCCTCAATAACGCTCAACTGATTAAACCTGGCGCGAACCTACTCAGCTTCGTCTAACTTGACATCCATCATGACTCTGAGGGATGGAATTTCAACTTCAACCGGTAGTACTGCCTCCATACCGTATACAAGTGAGAATGGGGTTGCCCCAGTGGACGTACGTACTGACGTTCGATACCCATGCAAGGCGAACGGTAGCATCACATGCCAATCTTTATATGTGACAACCATTTTCTGCACAATCTTCTTAATATTCTTGTTGGCCGCCTCCACATCGCCATTCATCTTCAGGCGATACGGAGAAGAATTGTGGTGTTCAATTTTGAAGTCCCGGCACAACTCAGCCATCATTTTGTTGTTTAGATTAGAACCATTATCAGTAATGATTCTCTCGGGCACTCCATAGCGACAAATGATATCTCGTTTCAAGAAACGAGCTACCACCTATTTAGTGACGTTGGCATAAGATGTTGCTTCAACCCATTTAGTGAAATAATCAATGGCGACCAAGATGAAATGATGGCCGTTTGAAGCAGTAGGCTCAATTTTCCCGATCATATCAATGCCCCACATGGCAAAGGGCCAAGGAGAGGACATGACACTCAATGGATTTGGAGGTACATGCACTTTGTCTGCATAGATCTGGCATTTGTGACACTTGCGGGCGTACTTGCAACAATCTAAATCCATGGTCAACCAATAATACCCCGACCTCAATAATTTCTTAGCCATTGCATGTCCTCTGGCATGGGTACCGAAAGAGCCTTCATGTACTTCTTGCATTAACAGGTCTACTTCATGTCTATCCATGCATCCCCATTATACAAGCTTCATATTCTGCTTCATTGTTGGTGCATCTGAAAGTTATTCGGGCAGTGAAAGGCATATGAACACCTTCCGGCGTGATAAGAACTGCTCCAACTCCGCACCCATTCATATTGACGGCCCCATCAAACATCAAACTCCGTTTGGATTCAGGGTCTGGCCCCTCCTCCAGGAGTGGTTCCTCGCAGTCTTTAGCTTTGAGAAACATGATGTCCTCACCAGGGAAATCAAATTTCATGGGTTGGTAATCATCAATTGGCTGTTGCGCAAGATAGTCTGACAAGATACTTCCTTTGATGGCCTTTTGGGAAGTGTATTGAATATCGTACTCTGTCAAAACCATTTGCCACCGTGCAACTCTGCCAGTTAGCGCTGGTTTCTCAAAAATGTACTTGATAGGATCCATTTTTGAAATCAACAAGGTTGTGTGCCTAATCATATACTGTCTCAATCGTTTGGCGGCCCATGCAAGTGCACAACATGTCTTTTCAAGCATTGAGTACCGGGACTCACAGTCATTGAACTTTTTGCTCAGGTAGTAGATAGTGTGCTCCTTCCTACCTGTCTCGTCGTGTTGACCGAGAACATAACCCATAGAACCTTCAAGCACTGTCAAATACATTATCAAAGGCCTTCCTGACACCGAAGGCATGAGGATTGGAGGTTCCTGCAAGTATTTTTTTATTTTATCGAATGCCAATTGGCAATCGTCATTCCACCTGACCGTTTGATCTTTTCTCAGCAGTTTGAATATTGGTTCACACGTGGCTGTTAGGTGAGATATGAACCTTGCAATGTAGTTCAATCTACCCAGAAAACCACGAACCTCTTTTTCTGTTCTTGGTTCAGACATATCCTGTATTGCTTTCACTTTGGCATGATTAACCTCAATCCCTTTTTCACTCACAATGAAACCCAACAGCTTTCCAGAATGCACCCCAAAAGTGCACTTGTTAGGATTCAACCTTAGACGGAACTTTCTCAACCTTTCAAATAGCTTTTTCAAGTTAATCAGATGTTCCTCTTCTGTTCTCGACTTGGCAATCATGTCATCCACATAACATTCGATCTCTTTATGAATCAAGTCGTGAAAAAAGTTACCATTGCCCGCTGGTACGTTGCCCCTGCGTTTTTCAACCCAAAAGGCATAACCTTATAACAATATGTACCCCACGGCGTAATGAACGTGGTCTTCTCCATATCCTCAGGCGCCATCTTAATCTGGTTGTACCCGCAGAAACCATCCATAAACGAGAACACTGAAAACTGAGCTGTATTGTCAACCAGTACATCGATGTGAGGTAATGGAAAATCATCTTTCGGACTAGCTTTGTTAAGATCTCGATAATCCACACACATTCTCACCTTTCTGTCTTTCTTTGGCACCGGTACAATGTTCGCAACCCAGGGAGGATAATTAGTCACAGCCAGAAACCCTGCGTCCCACTACTTCTGAACTTCTTCTTTGATCTTTATGGCCATATCGGGATGAGTCCGACGAAGTTTCTGCTTGACTGGCGGGCATTCTTCTCTCAATGGCAGCCTGTGCACAACAATATCAGTATCCAGCCCTGGCATGTCTTGGTACGACCAGGCGAAGATATCAACATATTCACACAACATCTTAGTCAAAGCTTTTTTCACATCTGCTTTCAAGCTGGCACCGATCTTGATCTCTTTCTTGGCGTCCTCGATACCAATATTGATGATCTCTATGGTCTCCTGATGAGGCTGGATGACTCTTTCCTCTTGTTTCAACAATCTGGCCAGTTCCTCAGGGAGTTCACAGCCTTTCTCATCCCCTTTTTCGGCTTGATAAATCGGTTTGTCAAAGTCATACATAGCCATAGCAAAATCGTTATCAATGGAATCCGGAGGATCAAGTCTGCACGAGCGGGTTCATGCTTTATTTTAGAATTTATTTAAAACAAAAAGAAACGAAACATTTCCATTTTATTAGTTTTGTGCAAAAATAAAAAATGAAAGACAGAGAACAAAATTTGAGTGCAAAAACGTCCTTTATTTATGATTAACATTGCAAATGCAAACAGGGGGCCCTACAAATGAATCTATATGCCTTGGGCAGAGCGCAAGATTTTAACATGCATTATGGTTAGAAAAACAAAGAAAATTACTCTGTTTGAAGAGTAACTCGGATGACTTCTTCAACGGACCAATTCTGCAATGGTTGTCCCAGAGCGCGTGGGCGTACCCAGTTGTCCAAGTCACAGTCACTATCAACGCTATCTTCTGTAGCTGCACAAGACTGATCTGGGTAAATGATTCCTCCACTGCTGAAATTGATGGGTCCACCGTTCTTTGCAGTAGAAGTCATAGAGGGACGATAGCCAATACCAAATTTGTCCTCCTTCTTTGGCGTCTCTATCAGCTTGCCCCAGCCCTGGGCGTTGCCTGCTCTGACGACCTTAACAGCTTGCTTATAGGACGAAATAGATGTACCGGCTCTTTCTGGTGCAAGGGAAGATTCAGGCACGTTGTCGATATTCACCGCTTCAAATGACTGGCAAAGCATCTCATGAATTTCCCCATCCATTTCAATATACTTGAACGTGGACAAATGGCTAACAAAAATATCTTCTTCACCACACACTGTCACAACTTGTCCCTCGAACTCGTATTTCAGCTTTTGGTGTAAGGTGGATGTAACAGCCCCGACTGCATGAATCCAAGGGCGACCCAATAAGCAGCTATACGCAGGCTGTATGTCCATCACATGGAATGTAGATTTGAACACCTGCGGTCCAATTTGCACGGGCAATTCTACTTCACCAAACACAGATCTTTTCGTTCCATCGAACGCTCGGACAACCAACTCACTGGGCCTTAAAATCAAACCATCAACTTCCAGCTTCATTAGTGCCTTCTTAGGCAAGACATTGAGCAGGGAACCAGTGTCTACCAGTACATGTGACAACACTGCACCCCTGCACTCCATTGTAATGTGCAAAGCTTTATTGTGGTTTCTCCCTTCAGACGTCAAATCTCTGCTTGTGAAACCCAATTCGTGGCTAACATTGACGTTGGAAATTACACCTTCCAGCTGATTAACAGTGATTTCCTGTGGGACATATGCTCTTTTCAACACTTTCAATAAAGCCTCCCGATGCGCGTCAAAACACATCAACAGCGACAAAATTGAAATTTTCGAGGGCGTCTGGTTCAGTTGATCGACAATCTTATAAACGCTTTTCTTTATTATCCTCATGAACTCTTCCACCTCATTGTCGAAGGTAATCTTTATCTCTGCTTCGGGCACAGGCACACTTTCAACCACCTGTTTTCCTTTAGCTTTTGCTGCAACTTCAGCTTCTTTATCACTTCGCAAAGTTTGGGGAGCAAACAACCTTCCGCTCTGAGTAAAGCCTCTTACACCACCCACATTGTCAATATTTGAACTGACTGATGTCCCGACTTCCTGCTTTTTACCTTCATAATACACGTCTGCCCCATAGTGCCATGGGATTGCCTTCGTAGTTGTAAACGGAACTGGTCCTGGTACCGTGATGGTAACAGGACTGGGTCTTTCTTGCACGACACTTGCTACGGGAGCTGTACTAGCAGGCACTTGAATCTCAGCGGGGGTATAATAGATGGTCACAGTTGACACCTCGTCAGTTTCTTTCACAACCCTGTCAAACTGTAGCCGGCCCTCATTGATCAGATTCTGCAAACCCACTCTCAACTTATCACAGCCATTATCTTGATTCGAACACTCAGAACAATCTTGATCACATCCCAGGAACACCTGTCCCTTCAACAAATGATCCTTTACCACTAGCAATGGAGTCTTCAACTGACTGATATCCATTACCAAATTTAACCTCTTTTTGTCTTCAATAGCCCGCACATCTGCCACACCATGATCAGGCATGGGGTTTTGTAGAACATTAGGAGGTAACGAGAAATTGATCGCTTTAGCATCAATCAAGTCTTGCACTTTATAATGAAACGCCCAGCATTTTTCAATGGAGTGCCCTTGAGCACCTGAGTGGAACTCGCAACGAGCATTAACATCAAAATTAGGTGGCAAGTTGCCAGCGGCGGGAGATCTCATAGTACGAAGCTCAACCAACTTCAACTTGAGTAACTGTGGTAACAACGCAGCATAAGTCATAGGGAGAGGGTCAATCTTACGATCCCTCTGCCTAGATCTCTGTTGGAAAGGAGGTTGCTGCTGCTGCTGAGCTTGCTGTTGGGGTTGTTGCTATTGAACAGACAATGCTGGGATTGTCACTGCACCTACTTGATGGTAACCCTGAGAACGTCCTCTGCCTCGTCCTCTATATACAGCATTTGAATCCCCTTCTCTTCTCTTCTGACCACTAGCAAATGGTTTCTTCGTCCCAGAAGAACCTGCCCCACTTACATCTTGGATCTTTCCAAGTTTCAACAGACTCTCTATTCTTTCTCCAGCAATTACTATATCAGCAAATCCGGTTGATGGACAAGCAGCTAATCTATCAAGGTATGCCCCTTCCAGGGTGCCCATAAACATGCCTGCCATTTCTCTATCCAACAAAGGAGGTTGAACCTGTGCAGCCATCTCTCTCCACCTTTGAGCATATTCCTTGAAACTTTCCTTATCATTCTGTGACAACCCCTGCAATTGAGTGCGTTTGGGCGCCATGTCAATATTGTACTGGTACTGCTTTAGGAATGCTTCTGCCAGATCCTTCCAACTTCTCACAGCAGCTCTGTTCAATTTCATATACCAGGTCAAAGAAGCTCCAGTCAGACTGTCTTGAAAGTAATGCATCCATAATTTCTCATCATCTGTATGAGCTGAGATCTTCCCAAAATAAGCTTGGATATGTGTCTGGGGACACGTATTACCCTGATATTTATCAAAAGTGTGCGGCTTGAATTTGGGAGGATTTCTGACTCCTGGCACCAGTCCCAAACTAGTAACATCAATGCCCATAGAATTCTTGCACTCTATGGCCCGGATCTTCTCAGCTAACTCATCATACCTTCGGTCACCAGGGTTACCCATATCAGCATCCAGTAGGGTAAATTGGTCTTCTTAAGCATCTTCCTGAACAACACTAGCATTTCTGCCATTTCCATTTCCCAGATTACCAACAGGTGGAGGATTACCACCAGGAGGAGGATTCCCACCAGGAGGAGGAGTGATCCTTATCTGTGAATTGTCATTCTGATTACCTTCAGGCGTGGCCTCTGGTCGCTCGACCAGAAGCCTCAATCTTTCCTGAGCTTGTGCCATACCAGTCATGAGAGTCATAAATTGGTCCATGCGCACCCTCATTTCAGCCAAATCACTCTGCACTTGATCCATAATCTTTGCTTGATTTCTTCGAGTTGAGTATCGGTGAATATGATTCTCAGCTATAATGCCTGAAACCAAATAAAGGTTAGAGATCTCCTGCAACAAGTACCTAAAAAAGCAGACAACAAAATGCAAAATGATATGCAATGCAATGCAATGTTTATTCATTTTGAGGCATCCCTTCCTTCGATTCCAGTTTGACCAAAATAGGAAAGCGCATATTCCTGCAGTTGCTAACAGCGACAAAACATCAGAGGAGCATATTAATAATTCAGAATACCCATCATACAGCCCAGTGAGTGTGTGAATCATTGTATAATCTGACGAAGAATCCACCTCAATAATTACCAACAAATCCAATAGAATAAATGAAAAACCCACAGCCAGGTGTGGAACAGTCAAATACAAATTATTTTCGAACAAATACAACTGAATAACATGAATACAAAATAAAAGAAAACCCATCAACAAGACTGATGGTGATTTCCCAGAAACACAACTCAAACACTGAGCCCATATAAATCTTCCCAGACCTCCTTGAGAAGCGCTTCAGTAACTGGATCATTCGGGCGTTCGGTAAGACTTCTGATCAGTTGACTCCTTAACTTGACGGCTTCTTCTAGCTTTCGGATTTGATCTCTGACAGCTAACTCTTTGGCTCTCTTTACTCCGGCACGGATCTTCAGATCTTCGATTTCTTGACTAGATGAACTTAGTTGCTGGAGAAATTCACTTTCTTTGCTCTTCAAATTTTTCCTCAACTCGTCGTTTTAAGCCCTGATTCTCGCTTCTATCTCCCTCCGGCATTCGGAAAACTCATCCCATCTTTATTGTCCTTTGGCCAGAACATTTTCAGACTTGGTCAACTACTCATTGATGCGCTTGCACGCCTCCTTTAGTGCCATCTCATTCTGCTTGACCTTGCGAATATAGATGGTGTCTTCAGCCATTCTTTTCTCATTGGCCTCGTGACGCTCAGTCAGCTTTTGCAATTCATACTCAACATTACGCTTTTCACAAAGCGTTTTTCTGTGTCCTTCGCTTAGCTTCTCATTCATTTTAACTGTCTTATCCATCTCTGCTTTAAGCTTGTTATATTCAGCAATGCTTATCATGGTCACTGGTTCTTCAGCAACTGGATCTGACGGTCTTTCCCGAGAAAACGGCAAAAGAGTAATCTGAACCCTTCTTTTCAACCAGGCATCATATTGAGAAGAAGACACATTGTTGCACTTTCCGAAGACGACTTTACCCTTCGTTTGCAGATTACCCCAAGCTCCAGCCGCTTGCCTTACCAACAAAAGGTTATCATTTACAGGGAAAAAGAAAGATTCTTCCAAATCACCGTCCCTCGGAGGCTCTATCAAAGCAAATCCTAACTGTCTCCTGAGAATAACAGGGTTATAATTGATGCAACCCTTTATTCCCAAGAGTGGCACATTAGGATGTCTTCCACAGCTACTGACAAAGTCTCCCCCCATCGTCCTCTGATTGAGCCAACGAATGTCCTTTGCTGTCAACTGAATCATCCTCTTAGCCCAATTCTTTGCAGGATGAGGATCCAAAAAGGCCTCAGAATTTGGTAAATGACTCATAAGCCACTTGTGGAACAGAGGTGCGCAACATCTAACCAAACCTCCTCGTTTCTTCTCATTTTTAAAATGCACCGAGTAGTACAAATCACCCAGGAGTGTCGGTATGGGATTCTTCATTACAAAAATATGGATTGCACTCATGTCCACAAACTTAGGTTCATCAGCAAACATCATAATTCCATAGATGCTCAAAGCCAGGATTACGCAAATGGTTTCCCATTGAGACTTAGCAGCACATTCTTCAGCTTTGGCAACCAGGAAGTCCAAATGAAAACCAGATAAACCTCCTTTGGCGGCGAGGTTATCTGCTACCACAGGTACACTTAAATGGAGGGCCTTAGCTATTTCTTCAGGCTTTGGAGGGCGCATGTCAGAGTTGAAAGGAATCTGGTACTTGAGAGGCACACTTAGAAGCAGAGCATACTCTTCTAGCATCGGGCCTAACTGAAAATCCGAGAAAGTGAAGCACCTTAGCTTTGGGTCATAAAACTGTAAGCACGTATGGATGACACTCCTTTCTGAAGTATTCAAGTCAACAACCACAGTCATAATCTCCCCATAAGCCTTTCGGAACATACTCACATGGTCTGGAGTAATAAGAGAAATCATCTTTCGCAACTGTCCCACCTTTGTGTCAAAGAAATTATAATGCACATTGTTCTTCCTGGGAGTCTCCATAACTGAACGAGGGAACTGTCAACTAGAACCGAAAGGAAGTATACCCTACAAATGAATAAACATGAAGGTTAAATGCAAGAATGCTAATAATGGCATGTATGCAAGGGCATGTGATCAGTGCTGCACAAATAAAACTGAATCCATTGTACTGCAATCTGAGTTTGGTGAGATATACAACACCAGGATAAGAAATCCAATAACAAATCCAGAACCAAATGTGAGCTAATCAGGATCATAAATTCAGTAACCAATCCAGAACACATAAGACAACCGGGTATTCTGAAAGTCAAGGGTTCCTGCACACCTGTAAACAATCCCCCCAATCTCACATGTATGTACTAGAAGGCGAGGATCCTCAAATTCGGGTCTCAGACTGAAAAGCAATAGCACATTCAGCCTGAAGGATACAGTGCTATCGCCAAACAAAGAGATCGTCCTCTTATTCTCCTCAAAATAAAGAGGGGTCATCCTAAAAGGTCATCCAGACTTAACAGCTCTTCCAGATAGCTCTACCAGCGTGGGAAATCCACAACGCAGAATTCTCTAGAGTGAACCACATCCAGATTGTGTTTCATATTCCCTCCTCGAACCGAGATGGAATGCGAGAGGATATGAAACACACTAATCATAAGTGCACTCAGGCCTGGGTATTGGGCCTATCTCTCAGAATACCCCATCCCGCCAAACAGAAAACAGTACAGCAGTATAGCATAATATATCATATGCAATGAAAATGCTAAAATGCAGTAAATATAGTAATATATAGTAAATAGCGATACAGTACAACAGTAATACGACACAATAGTAAACACCCAATGAAAGAAAACAGACAAGCGCTAAGATTGACTCGCTAAGGAAACCAGAGATTCTGGGCCATGATCCCCAGCAGAGTCGCCAGCTGTCGCTCCCGGGATTTTCATCCAAGTACAAACGCGAAAGTGGCACCGAAACAGAGTCGCCAGCAATGTGTATTTATCCTAAGAGAGGGAAAGGAAACACTGCATAAACCTGAGAGGAAGGATAGAGCATGGTCTTGCGACCAAGAGAACTGGGTTTGGGAGTCGGTTACGCGCGAGGAAGGTATTAGTACCCCCACGCGTCCATCGTACCCGATGGGATCCACGCTTGCTAGTCTCGATCAAAGGGTGTCGTCGTCTGGAGCTCCGCTGCTACTGGAAAGGAAAAGGAACGAGAACGGAAAGGAACGAAGAAACAAAAGTAGGGAAAATAAAAGAAGTGCTCGAATGGGCCCTACCCCACTGCCTACGTATCTCATCGGGAACATGAGAATCAGAGCGACGTAGTTCCCCTCACTAGGGATGGATTGTTTGTGTTTTTTAAGGAACGACTAACGTTCCAGCTCAGGTGTTGCAGGCTCGCTGGTCCGAGTGCGTTACCATCTTGCAAGAGAACGAGAAGAAGCATGTTCATACGTTGAGAGTGAATGAGATGAGAAAAGAATTCCCGAAGGAAAGACGTTATTGTTTGTTTTTTGTCTTTTAAGAAAGAAATGTTTTGATTGTTTTATGTTTTGTAACTCGTATTGTATTTAAGTCCCTCATGTGAGATCGAATGCCTCGCACATCGACCCGAGATGGGACGCACGCTAAACATTCTAAGAAAATGAGAGAAGATCCCTCACTATCTCATTCTTACATGAAAGGCCTAAATACAATGTTTGTTTTGCCTTTATTAGGTGTTTTTACTTTTTGTTTGAAGATGAGAAGAAGTGACTCATGAAGAGGGTCAAAGGTGAAACTAATAAGGGATGCTAAGACTCAATCTTAATGTTATCATACATGGTGATCCTATGGTTAATGAGGTTTAAGGAATCTAATCCTAAAAGAAAGGAAAAGAAGAGCAAAAGAAACAACTCACTTCCAAGATGGGAGTTAAGTTAATCTCAAAGGGGGATGAAAGAGAAGTTATTCAAAGAAAGCATGTAAATGCTTACCAAACAAAAATTACATTATTTAAAAGGGATAAGAGAAGATGACGGAGAGGAGTGTATGTGGAACTATGTCCCTATACTTACTTACCATGCACCTACATGAAAAGGTTAGTTCACAATATTTACAATTGTAAAATAAAGGAAAAAACCACAAGTGATGCTCAAATCAATTAAGGACTAAGGAACAAAGACTTCAAGAGATACAAACTAACCAAAGTCAGAATCTATACCATAAGAATGATCTCTAAGGTTAGGATACCAAACACAAATGAATTATACTCACCCAAAACACTAATCATCAAAGAAGTGCATCATGTAAGAAATAGAGAAAGAATGAGTGAATGTGTAAAATGATCATGCAATTATGCTTCAAATAATATCAAGGTCAGAATGTTGATAACCTAAACATGTGCCTAAACATGATATGCAAACATCATATGAGGCATACAATTAAGCATTCAAACATTGAGGATGATAAAGATAAGAATTGAGAATATTTGAACATGAATTTAACATGGAAACAAAGCACTCATGGCATAAGTCAAACCTATAAAAGTTCAATAAGAAACTCAAGTACCAAGGTCAGAAGTGATGTGTCATGTTAATGTGAATATAAGATGCACAAGATAAACACATTCAAGCAATTACAAGTTATTTAGAATTAGAAGTAGAAGGAACATGCATTGAGATGAAACATGTACAAGTATGTAAAGTAAGATATGAATATCATATGGAAGGAATGTAATGCTTTAAGGTCAGAGGCATACATCATATGAAATGCAAATGGATAATATGGCATGGCATCAACAAACCAATTACAATTCAAGTTAGCATTTAGATGCAAAAGAAAGAGGAAATAGGTCAAAAGGAAACATGTAAAATAAGTATAGGATATGTACATAAAAAGGACATCAAATTCGAACCAATGACCTATAATATCAATCACAAGACCTATAATGATATAAACATGGCTCAATAAGTCAAGATGAGTGATCTCAAACAATGGCACTAGTGCCTTATCAAGCAAGTAAACAAAAATGTTCAAAGAAGTTCATGAAAAAGGACATCAAACAAGCATCATCAAATAAATAACAAACATGACTTAAAAATCATAAAATTAAGTCTTGAAAGACCTCAACTAGAGACAAGCATCATACAAAAAAAACCTACAAAAATTCAACAAGAATGGATATCAAACAAACAAGCCAAAAGTCACTTAGGTTTCACATGATCATGCACAAAGAACCAGCTCAAAGGGGATACAAAGATGATTTAAAAAATGGGACCAAAATATTTTTATTAAGTTCTGGATGTTATGGAAAAGATACAAAAAGAATGATCGAAAAATGTTTAAGGATCTATGAGAAATAAAATTTTGAAATAAAGGTGTAAAGATAGAAACCAATTTCAAAAGAAATAAAAGAAAAATATGGATTAATATGTAAATATTCAGAAAATCACAATTAAAAAATATATAAAATTATTTTAACATCCTAAGATATCACCTGAATTTTTACAGAATTTTCAATGATGTTTTGGTATTTTTAAAAATCAATTATGAAACATGTATAAAAAGAAATTAAAAAGCAAAAAGGAAAACAAGATGGGGTGCAGAGAAGTAACATAACATGTTCAGAATTCACAATGGGCTTAGAGTGGGGGTGCGTATATCAATTTGAGTCCAACCCAACTAAATTGTGATTGAGTGTAATTACATGTGCGTGCAGTCAAGTAGAGATTCAATCATGGCCCTAGGATTGGCTAGTCAAATATTATCAAAATAAACATGCGCATCACATGGATCAGAACATCAGTGCACATTAATTTCCATACACACGCGCACATGTAATCATCAGACATTAAACATTTGAGACCACGTGAAGGACCATACATCATTAATGCACTGACATGCTTTGGATCATTGGATCAATCAGTCAATCAACTATTAACAAAGTCAATGCAATCATGTGGACACCAATGCAAGCACGCGTTAACTACCATATGCTCACACACACACAAACATCTGAAGCAAAATAAGAGCACGTGCCAGTCATGTGGTTCTAAATGTGCTGGCACAATATAATCCGCACGATGATACTAATCCAACGGCCATGATTTAAAACACCAAAACCCTAAGAGTTAAAGCCACCGGCCGGAGAAGGACCTCCGGTCATCTTCTCCGGCCACTCACCACCGTCTGCAAGTTCACATTCTCCAGAAATACACAAATATTATATCAAAATGAACCTGAGGTTACATACATCATGGATTCACAATCACTTTTCACATAACAAGCACATACACAAAGAACAAAGGAGATTAAAACATGCCCTAGCTTTTGGATCTACGCCTCTAAGAGGCCTATCAACTAGCCGGATTGTCAAATGCTCCTATTGAGCTCATATCAACAAAAACAAGCTAAATAAATGTAAATCGTGCCAAAAAAGTTTGAGATGATGAAACCTGAAAATGATGCAAACTAGAGTTAAAAGAAAACCAGAGAGTTGTGCTTCTTCTTTGAGCTTCACTTGGCCAAATAAAGGCTTGAGAATCTTGAAAATGTGGCTGAGTATGGATCTGTAGTAGAAGCTATTCCAATTCTCCAATGATCTCCAAATCCAATGTTACTTGATGATGAAGTTTGAAAATGAAATCCAATGAGAATGATGAAGAAATCGTGTGCAAAAGAGAGGATGTTCAGAGAAAGTGTAGAGAGCTTGAGAGTGTTTTTTGAGAGAGAGTGTGAGAATGAAGTATTGAGACTGAATTTGAGAGTGAGATTTGGTTTTATATGTATGGTTAAATCTGTTAACTCATGGTTAAGTGAGTGAGTTAGAGTGAGTTGAGTGGGTTAAGGTGAGTGCACCCTAACTAACTGAGTCAAGTTAGTTAGGGGCGAGTGAGGAGAGGAAAGATATAGTGAGGTTGAGGTTTATGGTGTTATGGTGGGGTGGAGAAGATGAGTGGTGGTGATGGCACGGATGGTGATGATGCAGAAGCTTATCGTACAAGCTTTCTCACTTTTCTCTTTTCATGTATGGCTCTATGTATGTGTAAGCATGGCAGATGTAATGTTTGGCTAAATGAAGAAACAAAGTACACAAATGTTTGTTGTAAGCTTGAACCAAAATCATGCACCAAGCTGCTAACATCAGTCAATGCATCAGTGATAAGTATGGTAGTTTGCCAATGAAATTCTCCCTACTTAGTGGATAATTTGATGAGTTCTTAGGATCAATGAAAAGAGGAGATGTAATACTACAAGTTTAATGTGAAAATTGAATTGAATTGAAGCTTGGAAGAGGTTGAAAAGAAACTTAGAACATCCAAGTTTGGGACTGTATCATGGGCGAGGCACATGGTTAGTTGGCAAGGCAGCATGACATATAAAACTTCAGCATGATCACCCTAACTTGAGACCAATATATCTCCATCATAACTTGATCAATTCAAAATTTGTCCAACATCAACATTGAAGAGGGCATGGCAAGGAACAATTTTGATGTTGAAAAGTTTTTCATTTAAAGCTTTTATCATTAAGAAAAATGAGTGAAAATTTGGCACACCAAGTGTTTGTAAAAATTATGGTGCGTGGGCCTGGGCATTCTTGGTCATGACTTGATTTTGAACCTACTTTTCTCAAACTTTGATCAATCATATCTCACTCAATTTTTATCCAATGGAGATGTTCTTTATATGGATTTGAAGCTTAGAACATGAACTTTAATTGGTTCAACTTGCGCCTGAGGTTTGAAGCTTTTATCTTGGAGAAAGAGAGCCTCAAAGTAGGGTGCAAAATGGTCCAAACTTACTATTTTTGGCAACCCTAAAGTTTCCATTTTTGGCAGTTTTGTGATTTCTTGATTTTTCATTATTACTCCATCATTTCTTGATCGAATTTTGTCCATTGAACATATATAACATGAATTTCATGAATTTGATCTTAAAAAGTCAAGAGTTGACTTTTTTCACTGCACAATTGACTTTTTCCCCAATTTCTTGATTATCAAGCAACTGACCAATTGAGACCCTTCTGAAACCAATTGATGAGCCATTTTACATCCATATACACTTAAGAACATAAGGAAAACCATGAGATCAAGTCTTGCCCAAAAAATCAGAGATAAACTGATTTTAAGTCAAACCCTAATTTTGGCCCCCTCTGGTTAGGAGGAAATAACACATCCTCCAAATCCAAATTCCTCTGAATATGATGTGTATTCTCTCAAACAATGATGAGATATGCCATTTAGAGATGATGAAAACTCAAAGAGCTTGCCCATTTGTGGGTCAAATCCCAAATTTTGACTTCCTTGTGTGGGAGATCATGCACTGCCCAACCTTCTTGATAAATGCTCATCTTCCCATGCCTTATGGATCAAGTGGGGATGACATATGGCTTGAGAAACCCTTTGAGAATTGTGAGAAACACTTGGCTCTTATTCTCTTGCTTTGGATGATCAACACCTAAAGAACCACTGATCACATGCCCTTATGCAAGATGCAATATAATGCTTGATGTTTTGTTTTTTCTATGCTTGAATGCAATGCAATGAAATGAAAGCTCATGCTACATGATATGAAGAAATGAGAGGGCAAATTTTGGGGTATTACAGCAGTTCTCCAATTGTTCTCACTATTGGTACGTCTGCCCTCAATTCAAAATAGAATTGAGATATGTAATTAACCTTTGGAAGAGTATTTTACAAGAGAAGTAGTAGCAATTCAAACCCCCAAACCCAATGTTTGATGTTGATCCTAGCTTCTTCTCTTCCCTTGATCTTATCTAGATCAACTCACACAAGATTTCCAATTGATCCTCCGGTGACTGCTACTTCTTTTACTGAACATCCGTTCTTCAAAACTTTCACTTAGCTGAATCCAAATTGCGAAATTTTGCCCCAAGTCTTTCAATTGATCCCCCAGTTACCACTACTCCTTTGATAGAACTCTCGTTCTTCAAAGCTTTCACTCAATTGAATCTAAGTTGTAAAGAATTATGCGAAAACCCCCATATCAACCCTTAATCTTGTAGGAAAAGTCCTAAAGGGTTTATCAATGAAACCCCCAAAGAAAAACTCAACCCAATTTAATTACAACAATCCTAAATTGAACCTTATCAATCTAATCTTGATGAAACTCAACAAAAGTGATTATGTGTAGTTGTTGAAAGTATGCAAAGAAGGGTTGAAGATGATGAAAAAATTCTAAGTGTGTTCTTGGTTTCAATGTTTAGAAATGATGCATGAATACATATTTATATGTATGTGCGTGTTTAGAAAGAAAACATGCAAAACATATTTTTAACCAAAAGTGCAAGTTTTGAAAATTGGAACTGACTTCCATTATGAATGGGTTAATACACACTCCTTAGGAGTCGATACAAATCACAATGGAGTCGATACATCAAGGGAAGAGATTTTATGTTTGAAAAATATTCAGAAGGAGTCGACTCCAAACCCGGGGGAGTCAACTCATCAGCGTGATGTACCGACCCACACCATCAATGTGAAGACTCTAAATATTTGAGCAAATTTTGGTAAAATAGGATGTTGTACAAGATGTTCCAACAACAAAGAAGAATTCTTCTAAAAGAAGACATGTCAGATAAAATGTCCCAACACGATGTTAGGACATCATGTCTGTTACTAACAGCAGGAAGTTTGTAGATCAGTTCCAAGATTTAAGGAGCAATTAGAACGTGGATCAAGGAATCAGCCAATAAAAGATTGAAAGCCCGTCATAGCAGAAGGCTATAAAAGAATACCAAGACCTAGGCAGAAAAGGGAGAGAGAGAACGACATAGACTTAGGAATCGTATTTTGTAAAGTAGGGTTTAGGTTTTGAGAGTCGTAGGTTTCTCTTGTAAGTCTTCCTCTGTATCGATTTGATACATTGTGGAAGACATAGGTACTTGTACAGATTCAGAAACCCGTAGGTAATGAATCGTGTATTGTTCTTAGATGAAGCTTTTAAGCAAATCTAAGTTAACTTGTTAGTTAAGGATGCTTGACTGAACTTTGTATTAAAAGGGGTGTCTTTCAATAGGATGATACAGTTATTGTGCTTGTAACTGTTAGATAATCACAGGTTGTGATTTAGGGAGTGAGATGGGTTTCTCTTATCTAGGATGGAGTTCTTAGATAAAGTTTTCATTGGGTAGTGATAGGTAAACCATGGGTGTTTAATGTTAACCAGCGATTGTTTACATAAAACTATACTACTGATAGTGGATTCTTCTTCCTGGCTTCGTATGCCCCCAGATGTAGGTGATTTGCACCGAACTGGGTTATCATATTATATGTTGTTTATCATTTTGCATTTACAGTTCAATTTTGATTAACATGTTGTAATAGATATTGGTACATCTGTCTTGATGCAGTTACTGATATTATGAATATTAGTTTGTTATTCTGTTCCAGGTTTAAAGATTGTGCATAACAATGTCTTGACATGTGTCAGGACATCTGTTATCTGCTATGCCATAATTTCAATTAGTATCAGAGCAGGCATCCTGTCTGTTTCTGGATGAGATATTGGGAGATATTTTTTGGCGCTTTAAACAAGGAGGAGTTTTTAGAGATCAGATCATTAACTCAGACATACTTAAGGGTATTAATGGATGGGATAGATGTTCTAGATCGAAGGTAACAACCACTGTAGGTTGCTGCTACAACAACTGCAGGATAAGTGTTTAGTTCTCTTATTGGGGTGTCTTATAAGATGTTCTGACATCTTAATAGGGCATGTTGAAGATGTTCCTTGGTGGTTCTGCCGCATATGTTTTTGATGTAAGAACTCTGGTATTTATGGGATTTTGGAGTTGTGACTGAAGAAAGATGGTGGAAGATCTCAACTGATGGTTGCTATATTTGAAGATATCTGCATCTTTTCATTCCAAAGTCGGGAGCGATGGAATGGAGAGAGTTGTCGGTAGATGTCTGTCATGGTGACTTGGTACTTGGAATCTTGGTTCCATTGTGTATCTTGAAGTCAGTGGAAGAGAAGGTGAGTTGAGATTAAGTTTATCAAGTTCTTGCTCTAGGAATTTGATAAATTATTGTTCGGCTAAGATGTAAAAGATACTTGAGAATTCTCTCAAGTCCACTCATAAAGGCATCTCAGTCGTGCATCTGGAGTTTTTTAGTTACTCTTCTAACTAAAGGGTGTTTCTGTGAAACATAAACCTGAAGAAAATGGAGGTGATTTATTTTCACCATCCAAAAGTGCAAGGAAGGATTCATCTTTCTTAATCCTGAGGACGAATCTAATATGAATGGAGATTTCAAAACTGTTGAGGTAAATAGGGTTCGTTCAGAGAAAATCTTAGTTACTTGAGTCAAGGGTGGCAGCCTTGATATCTCAACACTTCGAAGACACTTGCAAAGATTTAATACTAGATAAGTGTTCATCGAATGATCTGTTGGAGTATGGCTTCAACAGTGAAACAGGGTTATTAAACAAGGATTTAAGATCAATTGCTATTTGCGAAATTCACAAGTATTTAATTGATTATTCTTGTATTTGAAGTTCAAGATTGCTGATGTTCAACAAGATGTTGAAATATCTCTTCATCATAGTTTGTGCAGAATCATGGGAGGGGTACTGCATACGGTTTTGGATCTATTTCTCTTAGGTGTTGACCTAAGAATCTGCTTCAGTCCGGTGTGGCAGAAGCATCTGATTTCTGGAGAGTTTCTTGGCAAGAAACTGTTCTAGATAATGGTGATGTTGAAGACGAAGAAGAAGACATCATAATCTTGATGAATATTTATTGGAACAATTTATTTGTGATCTAGGAGTATTGGAGTGCAGTAGGTGTGTGTCATACCCCAAATTTTGACCACCAAGATTACCCATCATTGTGAGGATCATTTCCACAATATGGATGTGCCATCATGCCTCATCAATCTCCTCAAGGATTGTTGAGCTTTCACTACAACCAAGAATTAGGGTTTTAAGCCCTCTCAGAGCACTTAGACAAAGGATCAAGCAAGAAATGACATGATCTTCAACTTGTCTAACCTCTAAAACACCCATAAGGATCAAGACGACTCCCACATCAAGAATCAAGCACAAAGTTGCCACATTCCAAGTGGTTTGAGCCTAGAAACACCCGATGTCGCCAAATTAGGGTTTTGGACGACTGGGACCTCCAGAGTAAGATTTTCACAAGGAGATGAGCCAATACTTCAGCATGTGACTCAATATGCTCAAAATAACCCTAAAATCCATTTGCAAAGCTAACTTACCCCTCAGAGATGCGCATTCCCCAAAAGTCGGAAATTAGGGTTTTCACACCCCGAACCGCTCCATAGCCAAAAGTCAAAACATGACTTTTTGGAAAAAATGATCCTTATGACTCATATTTTCATAAAATATGATTTATAATGTCATTTGAACAAGAATTGAACAAAAAACCAAGATAACTTGTAAAAAGGGTAGTCTTGAAAATTTGAAAATTTTTCTAAGTTACTAAATTTGGATGGTTTTGGTGCCAACTTTCAAGGATCATAACTTTTGATCTAGGCAGCCATTTTGAGTGATCAAATGCCTGATTGTAGGTCTTCCTACACTCTACAAAAGCTTCAACTACATCAAACTCCAATTCTTCATGGATTTTAAGTTATGGAGTGATCAAAATGACAAAAATGAAGAAAATGACACTTTTTCAACACTTAGTGAAAATCTGCCTAAGTTATCAACTTTGAACACCAATGTTCATGAGGATTTTTCAATTGGATCCAAATAGTTTCAAGAAAAACTATGATCATACGTGGATAGTACCATATGAGGGCTCTTTAAAAAGTACAAGAGCCTCCCATAACTCAACTTGAGCAAGAAGATATGATCCATTGATAATGGCATTTTTCACTGATTTTTGCAAGGCAGATTTGTGCATTGTTGCTCGAATTGATCAATTTGTGCAATAACAAGCTTGGTTATCCATCACACACCTCAAGGGGTACAACCAAGGGACAAACACTAATCCACCAACCTCACAAGTCCATGGATCTATGTTTAGGCATGACACTCCTAAAATTCAAGATGCTTCAAATGGTCAATTTTGTTTTCAAGCATTTAACTTATGCATAGAGGTGGCATTCATCAAGACAATGTTATCCAAGTTCATTCAAGCCTTATCCCTGCCACAGAAGACTCATAATCCGTGCTCTAACCTCAAGCCAATGGCTAGAGGAGACTTGAGGTTCCATTGGATCAATATTTGGCACAGGCCTGCTGCAGTTGCCATTCACTATTGCAGCCAAACCAAACTTGCTCTACTATAAATAGAGCTCATTTGTGATCGGTTTGAGTACAGCAAAGCACCCAAACTGATGCTTTACTCAAAATCTCTCTTTCACTCCAATTTTACCTTTTAACTCAAGTTACTATCGGGTTTTGAGATTGAGAGTGATTCCAACCAAACCAATCACACACACACCTCATAAACATCATATGTAGGTGATCTAAACACTAACACAACATCTAGAACATCAAATTCATGAAGTCACCAGCCAATTGCTCAAGTTCTTGACAGAGTTACAGTTGAGGTACCACAACCAGTTCCAGCTCATTTCAATCCACTCTAAGCATTCAAACACACTCCTTGGCACCCAAGGAAGCTGTCCAGATCATTGGAACACAATTGTAACACCTCTAAACCAGAATTCAATCACCAGCTGCAAAAGGTAAACCTTAAACTCTTAAACTCAATGAATCATGCATCATAAACATATTTTCAAATTACCATTGTGTTTCTGAATGTTTGTAGATCATTTACCCTCAATCAATTGATGTTTATAGTTCATGTATAGGATTTCATTAAGCTCTTGCAAATTTTAGGGTTTATCTGATTTTACCTTGTTATCTTTTGATTCACTTAATTTAAACAAAATTGAATATTGCCATTGTGTTCCTTGTTTAAAAACGCACGATTTTCATATTTGGATCGTGTGAAATGGTTGAGAAACAAGGGAGATAGGATGCATTTTGCAAATCGGATGAAGCTTGGAGGAAGAAGATGGCCATGGCACCATTTCTTCAGAAATCCAACTAGTTTTGCTATATATTATTCAGTTGCCACAATATAACTGAATTGGCATTGCGCCCTAGTGGAAACACTAGTTTTTGTGTGTGTGTGTGGGGGGGAGGGGGGGTGAGCGAGCGAGAGGTCTGGGGTTCGAATCCCCCTCGCACCAGACCTTTTGATTTTATTTTTTAACCATTTTTCAAAGGATTTCTTCAGATATTATACACCCTTGCCATTCTCCATCAGCCCACGCACATGGCTCAGATGGTAGAATTTTAAACTCTCCACCCCAAGGGCGTGAGTTCAAACCTTGGAGGGGCCATTTCTAATTTTTTACCACTTGTTATATTGTCATTTTTTTCACCATCTTTTTAATAACTTTAAAAATTAATTTCTCATTCATTTTTTATTGGTTCTTTTTTGCAAAAAGTCACAAAAATGTTAAAATATTTTATTCTACAAAAATCTCACACAAAAATATTATTTATTTATATATTTTATATTTTCATAAAGAACTTATTTTATTTGTTTTTTTAAACATTTGAAAATATTTCTTTTCTCTTGATCTTTTCAAAACCAAATGAGTTTTAAATCATCTTGTGATTAGAACATCATTTTTCAAACCATAACCAAAAATCAAAAGTGGTTTATTTAAACTTATTTGGTGTTTTTATCGTTTTTTAATTAATTTTCTTTGAAAAATTACTTTTAGAAATGAAATTAGGGTTTCTTTGATTTTGATCTTTATCAAACATTTCAAAATACACTTTGTGCCTCTAATAGAGTGTAACACTCATCCCTTGTAAATAAATACCTTTTTGGGCATCAGTCGTTGTATAAGTCCCACTGTGTTTTCTAAAACCGCGTCGCGATCGTCGCCTTTTAAACAAAATATATTTGGGCCTACCCTTGTGTTGTAAGTCCCATTTCTTTTCTTTTTCAAATACTTTGGGCCACTCCTTGAGTTGTAAGACCCATCTCTTTGTACATAAAACCTTTTTGGGTCTCAGTCATTGTATAAGTCCCGATATAATTTTCAGATCAACGATACGATTACTATTTTTTATTTGGGCCTCTCTTTGAGTTGTAAGACCCAACCTTTTTTTTTTGTAAAATAAATAATTCTTTGGGCCTCTCCTTGAGTATAAGCCCCAATATTTTCAAAACAACTTTCCCTTTTGATTTAGTTTCAAACTCATAGTTGTTATCAAAACTTTCTTTAATTTCTTGAACAACTAACCATACAGTTGTTACAATGGAAGCTTGTTCACCTGTAAGTTTTAAACAGCTTTCTTTTACATACTTGCATATATATATATATATATATATATATATATATATATATATATATATTTTTTTTTTTTTGTGCTGGAAGCTTTCTCACCTGTAAGTTCTCCTACCCTCTTTTACATACAGTATATATTTCATATGTATATATATATATGATTGAATATATCTGCTTAGAGTTTTCCCCGACAATTAGGTCTATGATTAGATAAAGCCAGTGGTCACTCTTTTAACACAGTCAAAACTAGTTCCCCATAGGAATTCCAGATACAGTCTTGCCTCCTCTTGGGCTTATATAATATGGAACAAAGAGAAAGGCATTATTCTCGGTGAAACTTTTCTCAGACTGTCACTATTAGAAAATTGTCAAAGAAATTCACTTCCCTGGAGAGGATCAATTCCAGGTGAAACCTCTCTTGAATTTCTTCAAACCCTAGAACTATTCTCTAAAGGATTAATTCCCAGTGAAACCTTTCTTGAACTTTTCTTAGGTTTGGACCCACAAGCTTCCTAAAAGCATCCCCGCCTCCTCTTGGGATTTGTACAAGGACCCTCCGGCTTCTTTGAAGTTCTCATGCCTTCTCTTGGGCTTGGTACAAGGACCCGAGACCTCTTAAAGGTATAGGACAGGAACTTAGTCATCCATTGTTAGAGCGGTCTTTCCAAAGAGTCAAAACCTCAGACCAATTTAGGGTTTATTCTCATCCCTTAAAGCACCAGCCTCCTCTTGGGCATCATACAAAGATAAACCTTCCATACCAGTAGACTTGGACAGTCTAATCTCCTTTTAGATCTCAAAGACATTCTCAAGCTCCCTACAAACACCGGAGAAACCCTGGTAATTTGATCAATCTCAAGTAGAGTTAAAACCCCATAGGTTCTGAAACTCAATCTTTCATCCTAAATTTCCCCAGCTAGGGTCAGCTTATCATCAATACTAGCCTATCAGAACCTCAAGACATCTGATACCTTAACTCTTCTGTAATTCTCAGCAAGAGTTGATTCCCCACTTTGGAGTTGCCTTTGGATCTCAATAATCCTCAGCAGAAAGCAACCTCCTCTTAAGCTTTGTATAAGAAATTCCTCAGCCAGCCTCCTCTTAGGCTTTGTATAATGATTCTTTCTTCTTCCTCATCACCTTTCAACACTCTTTTGTTGAGTCAATCAGCTTTTCAATACTCTCTTGTTGAGTCAATCTTCATTCTTAAAACACTTTCTTGTTGAGTCATCCCTTTTAGCCTCAATCTTGGGCTTTGTACAAGACAAATAAAAACACTCTCTTGTTGAGTCAACCTTTTCAGCACTCACTTATTGGGTCAATCTTCTTTCTTAAACACTCTCTTATTGAGTCAACCCTTTTCAGCCTCCTCTTAAGCTTTGTATAACGATTTTTCCTCAATAGAGTTAACCTCAAAAACACTCTCTTGTTTAGTCAACCTTTTCAGCCTCAATCTTGGGCTTTGTACAAGACACCTGAAATATCCTCAGATAAGTCAATCATCTTTTTTAGCCTCAATCTTGGGCTTTGTACAAGACATATATAAACTTTCTCCAGCAAAGTCAAAACCTTCAAAACCTTTTCTTAAGCTCTGTACAAATATCTCCCCAACATAGTCAATTCCTTCCAGCCTTCTTTTAGGCTTTGTGAAATTAATCTCCATAAGCAGAGTCAATCCCTTTTAGCCTCAATCTTGGGCTTTGTACAAGACACCACAAATATATCCCATGTGGAACCAATAAGTGTTTTTCGCCTCAATCTTGGGCTTTGTACAAGACAGATAAAAGCTTTCCCCAAAAGTCAATGTCTAGCTTCCTCTTAGGCTTTATGTAATGATTTTCCCCAAAAGATTCAATTTTCTCTTACCTTCAATCTTGGGCTTTATACAAGACAAATAAATACTCTCTGGTTGAGTCAATCTTTTCCAGCCTCCTCTTCGGCTTTGTATAATGACCTCCTCAATGGAGTCAATCAATCTCTTAGCTTCAACCTTGGGCTTTAATCAAGGCACACACAAAAAACCAAAATCCCCTAAGAGGAAATAAAAAACCTCTCTAAAGGAGGACATTTCTCTGTACATCACACATCAAAACATATAAATCAAAACAAACCTTAATCCCAGATAACTGCTATAAGTGGGACACTTGTTGATTCAGAAATCCAAGCTGTCGTCCATCTTTTATCCTGGTAAATCCTCTCTTTCATCTAATTGCTATTAGCGGTAAGCCTCTGTATTATTTACATCCACACCATTGTCCCTCTCTTAGCATGAAATATTCCTAAGGAAAAATGGCATTGCTCAACACTGAGTTAAAGTTTTCTCCTTCAGGACAAATCTCCTATAAAGAAAATTATGGCATTACTGGATTCTCATATCCTAGTTAAAGTAACCCTCCTTTATAATCAGTCACCCAACAGTTGTGATAAACACACGAGATGTCTCCCTTTAGAGATAACAAATTCTCTCTCAGTCAAATACTCTTTTATCTTCAATCTTGGGCTTTGAACAAGACACAAATACTCCTTTAGCTTCAATCTTGGGCTTTGAACAAGACACCAAATATCATCTTTTTCCTCCCATAGAATAGGAGGGAACTACGATTGCTCTGATTTCCCTGTTTATCTTTAACGGGAATACGTAGGCATAAGATTGCGAAATCTTAGCGAGCACACCAATCCAAAACTTTAGGTCCAGTACCTTACCAAAAACACCGGAAATCCCAAAATCAACAAAAACTCTCTCTCTCTCTCTCAAACACTCCCAAAGGAGAAACTTTCCCAATCAACAGATAAACACCACTAAGTAGGAAAAATAAATAGAAAACAATATAATTGCTAATAATCTGTGGATAACCACATATAGGATGGGTAATTGACAACTCCCCATTATATAACCTGACCCCGAACTCCCCGATCTCTTTAAGCATTTGTTCAGTAAAACATTTGTGTGCAAGGTTAGTTTTAGATAGCTTCCCTTTCCTTTCCAGCTTCATAGTATAAATAAGAAATCAGAAAGTATTACCCCACTCTTACCATTGTGGTGAGGAAAAACCCATGACGATAAGGTGGTCGCGTCACCGACAAAAATCACACGCTACAGGAAAATGGTGACTCTACTGGGGAGTCATTTTATCTGTCTAGGACTAGGATTAGAATTCCTACGAGGTCTAGGTTATTAGCAATCATACTACATACTATATATATATATGCTTTTCCTACTTGATATCCGTGTTTATTTTTCTGTCAATGGGAATGCGATTGATACGCATCTGGAAAGTTTGAGAGAAACCTAAGATAAGGGGTGGCATAGACGGGGGATCTTATAGGGAGTGAATCCCGAATAAGCGATCCTGGTAGACCACCAAATTTGGTGAGGGCCCATAGGATTTAGCCTGCTGAACACGATCGTTGTGAAAGCAGAGTTTTCCTAATGTGGCGCATGTGAACCTGAGGATTTAGTAGGCATTAACCTTATGACCACTTGGTAGTGCGGTGACTATTGGGAATAGTTGATACGCGATACTACACTCAAATGAGATTACCCTAGGATGTTACAGCTCGCTCGGGTGAACCAACTTGTTGTTGATATCCCTAGGGGGTCAATGATTTTGGGAACCTTAGGATCTGTTCTACAGGTACAAAAATTGACCAGAATACAACCTTTGGGGATGGGTAGAGCCATTTCTCCGTGCTCGTGACGTTGAACCCTTGAACCCAGTTTTTTCAATGTTTTTGTGTGCTACATTCATGCATTCATTTAAAAAAACTCCTAAACAAAGAAAAATCTTCACTTATCCTCTCTCTTTTTTCAAATTAAACTGAAAAATATGATTGCAAATATCAGAGAGATTGCGCTATGGATTTCGGTAGAAGAAAGACGCACAAGTACACCTTCAAGGCTCCCAAACTAGAGGATTTAAGGGGGCTGGCAAGGATGATCACCAACCCTGATACTTTCAGAGCTAAGCATGGAGGACTGCTGTCTCTGTTAAGGGTCCATGTAGTTGAAGGAATCCTGTCTACGTTAATTCAGTTCTACGATCCGGTTTATCAGTGCTTCACGTTCCCGGATTATCAATTGGCGCCAACGCTGGAGGAGTACTCTCATCTAACTGATCTACCTATCATTGATCAAACTCCTTTTTCTAGACTGGAAGAAATTCCAAAGGATCAGGTCATCGTAAGAGCCATATGTTTGGACGAGTCAGAAGTTAGGACTCACATGACCACCAAGGGAGGAATCCAAGGTTTACCAGCCAAGTTTTTGGTGGAGAAAGCCATGTACTTTGCCAGTATAGGAAATGTAATTGCTTTCGAAAATATATTTTTCCTACTCACATACGAGTTATTCCTTTTTCCCAACATTGATAACTTTGTTGATACCAACGCTGTTAAGATATTTCTGATTGGAAACCCCATACCAACCCTGCTTGCAGATGCTTATCATTCTGTACACTTAAGGAATCTGTACAGTGGAGGAATGATCACATGTTGTGTACCCTTGCTTTACAAATGGTTCATTTCCCATTTACCCAAGTCTGCTGCATTTTGGGATCACAAGAGTACTCTATGTTGGTCACAAAGGATTATGTCCCTTACCAACTCTGACATAGATTGGTATGATAGGATTTATGAGGGAATAGAGATCATCGACAGTTGTGGAAATTTCCCTAACATAACCCTCATAGGAACTAAAGGAGGAATCAACTATCATCCAATTTTAGTTCGCCGTCAACTCGTATACCGGATGAGGCATATCCCGCATAATGCTATCTGGAAGGTATTTTCTTCAAGGGAGAGGAAAATGATAGGGCACTAAAGAAGGAAATAGTGGATTCCTGGAAACATGTTCACAAGAAAGGAAGAGAGTCTCTAGGAAGAGCAAATTGTACTTCCATGGAACCTTATCTCCACTGGGTGCAAACTAGAGCTCTCAAGCTGAGGATGCCTTACCCTTGTCAAGAAGTTTTTTCCGTTAAAGGAATCTGTCCTTTATTTCATGTCTGGCACGGAAAAACTACAGGTAGTTCTCAACAAAGTTCAGCGTGAGAAGAGTTCTTGGAAAAACAAGTACCGGATCCTCAATGTGGAGTGTACCAAAATTCAGGAACTATTAAAGGAAAAGAATGCTCTAATTAAGATACTAGAGTAACATGTTGTGGAGAATCAAGAAGACCGAAGAAATTTGCTCGCTCCTTTCACTTGGAAAAGGACTGACAACCCAACAACGGCTAAAGAGCCCCGGTCAAAGAAAAGGAAAATACCAGAACCAGCATCTGAGCTCTCTTCAGAGAGGACTCGGGATCCATAAGTTTAGACATTTTCTTTTACAGCACTTTGTAAAATACTGTATTTTCCCTTTCTGCAATCTTTCAAATTCAATAAAACAGGGTCTTCACCCTTTACTGTATGATATTTGTAATCTAATTGTTGAAGTTTCTTTTTGATTAAAAAAAATATATACATAACTTTGCATATCATCCATCATTCTCACATAGCGTGCCCTCTTATCTTCGAATCTCACGTATACGTCGCAATTCTAGAGTCAAACTGTCTCACTCATGTACGATCTCGAGGAAGAGAACAGAGAGCTGAGAGAAGAAATCGACGCTCTGAAGGAAGATTTAAAAAAACTTCACAATGACATGTAATCCCTGGCAGCAGCTCAGAGGCAACAACAAAGAACTGTGATCTCAGAGATCACATCTACGCCCGTAGTGGAGACATATGATCCTCGGTACAATATGCCTAATGGCCGCCCCTTGGGAATACCTATCAACTTTGTCCTTGAAGGATACATCCTGTCGGTCACGGAAGACCCAGAAACTGCAGCAGGAACCGCCGGGCCTGAAGTTTACAAACTTCGGGAAAGCGAGGACGCAAGAGTCATGATAGCAACTCCTAAAGGTTACAAACTTCGGGGCATGGAAGCACCAAGAGTGGCCGTCGTAATAACTATACCACAACCAGTGGTACACACTATCCCGGAAGGACAGATTCCACAAGTAATCTCTGGTGGAAATAAAGACATGTACGAAAAAATGAATGAGTTCCAGGAATAATTCCTGGAGATGCAGAAGGAACTGCATGCCATTCGCAGTCAGGATTTATTCGGAAAGGACGTCGCATACCTCTGTCTGGTCCCTAATGTGAAAATATCACACAAATTCAAGGTGTCTGACTTTGAAAAATACAAGGGCAACTCTTGCCCTCAAAGTCATTTAGTGATGTACGCTCGAAAGATGTCAACTCAGACAGAAAATCAACAGCTACTGATCCATTATTTCCAAGACAGTTTAACCGATGCCGCACTCAGATGGTACATGAGTTTAAACCGCACCAAGATCAACACTTTCAGAGATCTTGGCGCAACTTTTGTTCAGCAGTATAAGTATAACCTGGACATGGCACCAGATAGAGATCAGCTTCGAGCAATGTCGCATAAGGACAAAGAAACTTTTAAAGAGTATGCTCAGAGATGGCGTGAAATTTTCGCTCAGATCTGTCCCTCTCTTAAGGAAAAAGAGATGAAAAAGATCTTTTTGAAAGCCTTGAGCTCATTCTATTACGGCCGAATGGTCGCCAGTGCGCCCAGTGACTTCACTGAAATGGTGAACATGGGGGTGCGCCTTGAGGAAGCAGTCCGAGAGGGACGTTTGGTCAAAAACACAGAATCATCGAGCAGTACCAAAAGATATGGTGGTGCTTTCCCAAAGAAAAAAGAGCAAGATATTGGTAATATCTCTCTCGGAAAGCAAAGGCGAAGATATCAACCAGTAGAAGCGGTAACTGAAATTCTGGCACAGATATCAGATATCCTACTCAGATGTTGAGACACTGATATCCAACACAATGAACAAGATAACAATATAAATAATAGTGTAGAAGGTAAATAACACAGTGATATGTTTACCCAGTTCGGATCAACAATCCTACTCTGGGGGCTACCAAGCCAGGGACGAAACCAATATACGATAGTATCAATTCACATATCATACAAACACCGAATAATCTGCTCACTTAATCACTACCCTTCCTATGACTTCTACCTAAGACTCACCTAGGTATGAGGCCCTCCTCAAATCCCTCTACAACCACAGCCCGTGATTGGTACCTTTCCACACAAGAAACAAACCAAAAGTCACACTTTCAAAACACACAATTCTCAATACTTCACAGCTTATGAGAATTGACACACAAGAAACTCAATGCTTAAAAGCTTATGAGTAACTTGACAGAACTTACAACACAAAAATCAGTCCTTATACTGTTATCAGAATGATACCAGTTAGGTTCACAAAATACACTCCAAAACCCTAACAAAACACACGTAAGTTCCACACCTAAAACTAGGTTTACATCAGTCAATATATAGCAATTAATCTGGACTGAATTGGGCTTCAAAAACGCAGCAAATAGACTGCTCACAAATCTGCAAAATTAACTCCAACAAAATAGGTCTTCAATCCAAAGTTTCCTATTATGTCTCCATAATTAGAAACATCAGCAAATCCGAAAAACCAACAAATAACCACAATCCAAAAATGCTTTGGATGCCACCTAGGATAATCAAATATTCACAGAATATTCAGTAACAATTCATAGTAACAGAATCTGCATTAAAACTGAATCCACAACGCGATGTCCTATGAGCTGGTATGGGACATCTTCATTCGACATGTTGAAATCAGCCACTTAGAACATTAAGATTCAACATCTTGCTGCTATAATAGTTTTAGCAAAATAAATGCCAACCACAAAAGCACAGAAATAACAATCTCCCCCTTTGGCTTATTTTGGCTAAAACTACACACACACAAAAACTTGTAAAGAAGCACAAAAGAAATATCCATATCAGACGGCAGCGAAAAAAACAACAGCACACAGCAAAAAAATCCAGCATAGCAGCACTCCCCTTCAGCTGCATACAAACACTCAGTACAGCAAACAACTCATCATAGCAGCATAGCAAAACTCCCCCTCAACAGCAGCAACATTCCACATTCTCCCCCTCAACTACTGCAGCAGCACAAGCACACAACACTCTCCACACAACATACTACTCCCCCTTTTTAGCCATAAATATGACAAGGGCAAGTAGAACAAGTTAAGATAAAGATAAACCAGAGTAAAGTTCAGAGGAGATACATAGAAAAACTATTTAGGTGTTTCAGACAAAAACAACAAAAGCAAAATAAAACTTCTGCAGAAATTAAGCCATTATTCTGCAGCAGCATCATTGTCAGATTCAGCAATGTCTTCACTCTCTCCATCAGCAACAGCATCAGTATCAGTATCACCACTCCTAGATCCAGAGTCATCTGAACTCTGCTCACATTCTCTATCAGATTCTATAGAAGCATCATCTTCAGCAGTTCCTTGGTCCTTACCAGTTGTCCCAGCAGAAGCATTCCTTTTCTCCATGAAGGTTTTGATCAACTGTTCCAGTTTGGCCTTCCGATCAGTGTCTCTTCTAATGGATTCTTCCAGTTCCTTGCAAGTTTCTTGCAGCTGAGTAATGACTTCATCATCAAGATTAGCATGACTGGAAGTCTGTGTAGATGTCCCAACAATGTCTGAGACATGTGCACCACCCAGTAGCTTGTAATGAAGGGACAAAGGAGGTTTTATTTTGAGCGCAGTGTCACCCCTCAACACAAGATTAGGACACTGTTCTAGAATAATACCACAGATCAAGGAAGGGAAATAGATAGGCATCTTGATAGCAGGTGAGCTAGCTTGTTTCAAAATCTGCTCAAAGATGTATGATCCAAAATCAAAGGAAATCTTCTTCCCTATAACATATATGAATCTGCCAAGTGTGGATGAAATAGTAGATGTGTGATTTATAGGAACCCAATTTACCACAGCAATCCTGTGGAGGATGGCATATTTGACACTTAGTTTTCCAGACGACAACTTCTTTGCATTTGGCCAATGTCTCATACAGCCACCTGTAATCTCCTTGCAAACAGTATTGTCTGTAACCTCTAACTCAGGTTGAGGTTCCTTACTCTTGCCCAGATAGTTGTTGATAATTTCAGGTGAAAAGGTGACAGCTTCTCCTCTCATAGATACTTTCATGAGATTGTTGCCCCTGTTCTCATCACACTCTTCAGATATATTCACCATAAATTCTTTGACTAGATTTCCATAGCAGGGTCCTAACTTGGACATTGTTCTCATCAATCCAGCCGCTGCAATGAGCTCCATGATTTCTTTGTACTTTTCGAAATCCTTCCCCAATTCTCTCTCCAGAGCAATCCTCCTTTGATCTACAATTTTCCATCTATCTGTATTTCTCATAGAACTTTCAGTATAAGCCTTCTTGCAGGTGGGGGTTTTCATACCAATGATGTCCTGGACATCTGTTTCAACTTCATAGTCAGATTCACTGTGATCAGTGATTTTTCTCTTCTTAGTGGGCACTACAACCTTTCTCCAATGTTTAGGAGGTCCTGCTCGAACTTTTCCTTCCCCTCCTTCAGATTTTCCATGCAGTGTCGAAGACTTGGAGCCTTCACTTATCACCATTTTTTCTCTTCTTCTCTTAATCTTTCTCAGCATTTCAGCAATATGTTCCTCATCAGATGTGAGGTCATCAACATTAATAACATCATTAGTCATTCTTACATCCGCTTTCTTCTTACTTCTTCTTTCACGGTCCACATGCGTGGGAATACCACCATCAGTCCTATCAGTAGGACTGCTATTGATATCTTCTGTCACGGATGTTGGGACATCAGACCCGACATCTGCCTTAATTCCACTCAGAATCGTGGCAACAACCCTCCTAAGTTCCTTATCCCTTTTAACAACATCATCATCAGTGGAATTCTTGTTTACATCTCGTGATTTAGAAGCCTTCTTCTTCTCAACTAAGCCAGATTTGGACCCCTTTTCAGCCACGTTTTTCTTAGGGCTTACTTGGTCAGCATACAAACTAGTCATGGAGTGGACTTTCTTCCTAGGTGAGAAAGGTTTAGACTTCTTACCTGGAATGTTGACATTCGTTGTGTGAGAAGCTTGCTGTTTGCCTTTAGGGTCAGCCGGCATAACATTCAAAGGAGCAATATCGAGCACTAGGTGTCGCAGTGAAAATTGGATAACAAGCTATTAGTTAACTTGTATCACATATTTTAATGTCACCACCGGTCTTTGATTTTATCCAAGGGAAGGGAGAAAAACCGAATTCCCACAATGCAATGCAAATGCACTTAAGATTCTAAGTTCGGGGGTTGGTTATACCTAGGGAAGGTGTTAGCATCCTAGATATCTGTAGTACTCTACAGGAACCTCTTGATTCATTTTATGTTATTTATTATTTGTTTTGCTAAGGTTTTAAGGGTAGGTGATTTATTATTTTTATTCCTAAGTGTGCTCGACAAGATATCGCATCTTGTGCCTACATATTCTGTCAGGAGGGAATCAGAGCACTTGTAGTTCCTTATTTAAGGATACTAAATGTTTTAAAGGTTTAGGAGAGGAAGATGAGTCATCATCTTAAGAAAGACCACCACAGTTTTGAAAATGTTTGTATTTTGTGGGGTACGGGATTGTATGTCCTTTTCTTTGAGATGATTAACATCTAATTCTCTTGTGTGGAGAATTAGGTGGGCTAAAGTTTGATTATAGAAATCAAAATTGTGGAGGGACGAACCTAGGAAATCTATCCTAAGTTGTCTAATAGTCTTAACTTAAGGGTGTCGATTATGAGATGCAAATGATATGCACCATGCACAATAACATGGTTATCATGCATGGGATTTTCCCTTGGATATTTATGCGATTAATTATATTATTTAGGCGAAGGTGCTAGCAAAGTGATGTTAGACTTGTGTCCAGTGATCAAAAGGTCAAATGTGATGCCCTAAGGCGATCGACTTACATAGGTAGAAAATTGGCTCGATGTTGGATTGAGGATTTTTAATTATTTTGAAAGGTTTAACGCAAGAACAAAAATCAAATACATAATACACAAACAAAACATACCAACAAAGCGTTCTCACACGAGCCTATGACTAATCGTAACGAGATATTTCTGAAGGTTTGGGTTTTTTGCTTAATTATCTATTCGAGATTTTTATTATTCACTTGAGGAGGCTACGAAAGTTTTTAAAAAGGATTTTAGTTCTAGGGGGTTATTACGAAAAAGGTTTTAGATTAGTTATCATAAAAAACTCTAAATTAATTAATTATAAATTTTAATTATTATTAAAGAAAAAGTTTTAATTTCACTATAAAAGGAATTAGATTAATTATATAAAAAAAGATTTGAATTAATTATTAAAATTTTAGTGCTAATTATTATAATAAAAGATTCAAGTTGACTATAAATATTAATTATTATTAAAAGTTCTAAATATTATTATAAAAACTTGATTTTGGTTATTATCAAGAAAAAAAGGGTTTCAATTAATCATTAAAAGAAAGCTTAATTTTATTATAAAAGAAAATTAGATTAATTGTTATGAAAGGTTTAATTTAATTAAAAAAAAGGTTTTAAATTAAATTATTATAAAAAGTCTTAAATCAAATTATTAATAAAAGGATTTATTCTTAATTATAAAAAAAAGATTTTTTTACTTTTACCAAAAAGTTCTTATTTGATTAAAAAAAAGATAAAACTAACGAAAGAGGAAAACCGAAGGGGCGCTCTCTTTCATTTCCTGTAAATGAAAAAAAACCCTAAACGAAAAAAGACGCCGCCCCCCTCTCAGACCTCTCTCGATCTCTCACCTCTCCGGCGACCTGCGAAAAAAACAATCAAAAACATCAAATAACCCCCACCCCACACAGCCCGTTACCCCGATTTCACTATTTCATGATGATTACATATTACAATGCGTAAAAAAAACGATAAAATGGGTGGTGGATGACGGCGGCTCCGATCAGGGAAGTTCTCTCTCTTTACCTCTGTGTGATTTTGCGTTGTGGCTTCCTCCTTCTTTGCTTTCTGGTTGTTTGATTGGGGACTCGCGTGATGTTTTCTGACGGGTTTCTCTTGGTTCGATGTGTGCTGGCTTTGATTTCTTGGTGCGAGATCGTGAACGGTTTTTTTGGACGATTTGTTTTGTGTGTCTCTGTTAGGTTTTTTTCGTTGTCCTATCTGATGCCTAGGGGCTTGGTATTTATAAGGCCGATGATGATTCAATTGGGAAGCTCTTTATGCTGATTTGATCTTGTGTTTAATGCCGATTTGATTGTGTGGCAATGTGTGATCTGATTTGATTTGGATTTGGGAAAGTTTTGGACTGGTTTGAATGCTTTGATGATTCGGTTTTCAAATCTGAGAAGTTTTTGGAAACTTTTTGAAAACCTTCCTTCTTCGTCTTGAAACAAATTCTGATGTTACCTTGTTTGCTGATTTAGAAAGTTGTAAAGCTGTCTGATATTATGCTTTGAATCTTGTCTGATAACACACTTATTGCTTTGATTCTTGGTTCGTCCTGTTTTGGAAGGTTTGTGTTGGTGGTATCCCCTTTGGGATATTGCCCATAATTTCCCTTGAAAATGATGGAAAAAAAACTGATTCAAACGAACTCTGAGGCCAATTAGGAAAAATGATATTTCTGGACTTAATTTGGAAATGGTTTAATGATACGATATGTTTCTCAATTTCTCAACTCAATTCCTTGGCCATGCCCCTTAGAACCGTGTATGTTTCTCAATTACAAATCCAAATTGGAATTGTTGCTGATTACGGTTTTGGAAAGTTTTTCAAACTTATCTGATTTTCTACGGGGCAGGTTTTGTATCGTTTGGAAACAATCTCAAATGTTGTTTGAATATGTCTGACTTCCTTAAAGTTTTTCTTTTCTCAGCCCACAATTGCAATCAATACCCAACGTGAAGAAATTCTTGTCCAGACGGACCTTTCCTTACCAAAGACAAATGTCCTGTATCTCAAATGAAGGTGGAGTTCAATACACCTTGGTATGCCTTGAGTTTTCTTTGTATTTGTATTATTATTATGAATGAATTTCGAACGTATAATCTTTCCCTCCTCCTCAATATTATCAACAGGATTGAGTAGCTTGTGGTAATCTGCTCGACCTCATCTCTTTTCTTCTTCTCATGTGAACACTGAGTTTGGCGCGAGGGTGGTGACGTTTGAGGGGGAGATCGGCTGAAGGTCAACAACAAAGGTAACATCCCAAAAATTCTTGACTTTATTCATGGTTGGAAAATCCGTGGTCTTACTCATATGACTGGTACAAATGCATAATTTTGGACGATCATGTGTTATTTTTCAGCTTGAAACTGCGGCCGGGACTATGGCGCAAAAGTTGATACATGAAGTGCTTGGTCGCACCGCTGTTGCCGACAGAAGCTTCGAAAATGCTTGTAACCATACTGTTGATAGAAACTTCTTCTTGTTTACATACCTTTGCCATGTGAACTTCTGTAATGTACTAATCTTTCCTTTTCAAAAATGCAGGATTTAAAGCATGTCCAAAGACCTTTGCTTACTGAGGGCTTGTTTTGACTGTGAAATGGATGTTTTGGAAACAAGAAGGGCTTGTCTCCCTGCTAAAGTCTGGGATAATCAAGCTCCTGTCTAAATACGTTCAAGGTTCCAAAATTTATGTTGGCGCAGCTCCCAAACAAAACGGTCACAGAAGGTCGGATAGGTATGTTTGCATTATCTTGGCAAGATCTTTGCCTTCCCTTCAGACAGAGCTTAATGGCTGGACACTTTAGTACTTGAATATTTGTCTTAAAAATATTGATAACTGTCTTGCTGAAGTGTTACACAAAGCTAAAACTCTAGATTTGCATCGTGCATCATCATATTCTAATCTATTCAATTTCCTTGCAGTCTCGATTGTCTTTGGTAGGAAACAACAGGGGTGGTGCATCCGATGGTGTTGGAGTCTCCGGCGAGAAGTTCTATACACAAGTTTGGTCGCGGAAAGTTTATCTTTGCCAAATGAAATTAAGAACGGTTGAAGCTGAACTTGTAACCTTGACAAGGGAAGAGGATCATGGAGCTTTAGTTCTTTTTTTTTAAATCTAGCTGTTGTCGTGAGTCTTAGTAAAAGGTTATTTGGACTTTAAGTTTGGGGCCAACGGATTTGTAACTTGCTGCTAGGTCATGTAGCTTGAAATTCCATGGGAAAGTTTGAAAGGTGTTACTTAAGTGAATTGGGCTGGCGTTGAGGTTTCAGCATGTTGTTTGTGTATTGCGGCTGTGTTGGGCGAAGATTTATCCCTTCTAACGTTGGCATGTAGGACTTCATGATTGGATGTTATTGTAATAAGGAAGTTGAACCCTATAACCTTTGTTGTATTTATTAGGTTCTTCTTGTACTGAATAATCATTTCTCTGCATCTCTCCTGATTATTACATGTAAATCAATATTTCGTATGGCTGCAAATGGTGTTAATCACACATAACTCAACTTCTTTTCCAAATGAACCCTTCACAGGGTGTTCCCCAACCGTAGTGACATTGTTGATACATCTTTTTAATAATAGCTGCAGAGCTCTCACTAGATGTTTCTAGGTTTTCTATCCTAGTTAATATAATTGATAAATTCCATGACGGCTAGGCCTGTTGGTCTATGATAAAAAAAAGTCGGGGTAGCAAGAGTTACTATAACCTTCTTATTTTGTATGATACAGAAAAGAGTTATGGTCACAGAGAACAATTTGTGCTTTTAACAAAATTCTCCAAGGCGTTACCAAATTCCTTAGTTTCGGTGGTGCGGCTGCAATTTGGGGGTCCCAAAGAAGAATAGTCAACACTTTCTATCAAAGCTTTGAGTGCTTTTCCTTTGTGGCAAAATATTGAAATCTCGTAAGCATTTCCACTAAGTGATGAGAATGTCACTCCCTTGGATAGAGACCTTCAATTGACCACTTATTTCTTGAAATTTCGACAAACCCTTCTCTTCATTTAAAAGCAGCTTCTCATTATAATTTGGATTCCAAATTATCGACTTGAATGATATTGAGCTTAACTCGTAATTTGCATTCTACGTAAAAACCTACGATTAGTCACCCCTTGGAGCACTTGTGAGAAAGAGTATTATATCCACTTGAAATTTAAAGCACCTGTACAAGCTGGTTAGTCCTAATAAACACGCACACAAGGCCCCATGACTTAAGGATGTTATGCAAGAAAGAAAAAAAAAGGATCTTAGGGTAAAAAATTAGGGTGCGACACTAGGTCAGAGAGATTTATCATCCGCAGTGATTCTGCATCTCCAGCATTGATTCGTGGAGAACCAGTGTTATCAGGGGAGTCGTGCATGGATTCGGAGTTAGGATGTTGAGACATGTTTAATTGATCCCACGGTACAGTCTTGAGAATGTTAGGAGAAAACCCTAAGACGCGTGAGCTTTCAAGAGAAAGGGCAAGAGGAATTTGTGTAGAGTAAGTTTGCTGAAAATATGGTGTGTTTGCCCGCCTATTTATACTTTTGAGGACTGGGCCCAGAATAGAGTGGTATTCACAGAATTTGATTATCCGACTCGCCACAAGTCCACATTTATCAAATTCTTCTTCTAAACTTACCTTGCTGGCATACTTACTAAGTTTAAGCTCATTATTACATTTCACCAAGCAAACATCATGAGTGGCTTTACAATTTATCAGCACCTGTTCTAACTTGATTGTCTTTCCAATATCTTTCTTAGTCTCCAAGATTATTTCAGTGTTCTCAGAACTCCACAGATAACAATTGTCTGACGCTCTCTTACCTCTCATGATAACCTTACCCTTCTTGTTTGTTATCAGACATTCAGAATTGGTAAAGTTGACCTTGAGACCTTGATCACATAATTGACTTATGCTGATCAAGTTTGCATCTAAACCTTCAACAAGTAATACCTCCTCCAGATTGGGTTGGCCTGCACAATCCAGTTTTCCAACACCTATTACTCTCCCTTTTGATCCATTACCAAAGATCACGTAGTTAACAGGATGAGACTTAACATCTGACAGACATCCCATGATACCAGTCATGTGCCTGGAACATCCACTGTCGAAGTACCACTTTTCCCTTGCAAAGACACTGAAGGACTTATGAGCTATGTGTTCCTCTGCAATACTCTTAGGAGTCCACAATTTTGTTGCCCCAACCCACTCTTGTTTCCTACTAGACTGTAAGCCAGTCTTGGGGTAGCCATATAATCTGTAGCAGAAGGGTTTTATATGGCCAAGCCTCCCACAATAGTGGCATTTCCATCTTTAATTCTTTCTTCTTGTGACATTCTTCTGATGTCTATGAGGATGTTGCAACATGTTATACGACATCTTTGATTCTTTCTCAGGTTGAGCAGGTGTCACTTCAGGCCATTTTCCCTTGTCCATCTCGCTGGAACTTTCAAACCCGAGACCCCTAACATCTCCAACATCTCTCCCTGACTTCAGAATCTCATCAAGCACATCAAAGCTGCTATTAAGCATTCTGACTGTCTTGATGACATTATCCAATTTAGAGTTCAGAATAACCACTTCACTTTTTAGATCAGAGATAGTAGCCAAATGCTTTACCTTTTCAGCTTTTAGATGAGCAATGATTTTCTTTTGTTCTTCTTTCTGCTGATACACTTCTTCACTTTTAATGCATAAGTTCTTATAGGAAGCAGCTAGCTCTTCAAAAGTAAGATCATCACTGACTGATTCTTCATCAGACTCACACACACCTGTTAATGCTGTGACCCTCTTTCCAGACTTCTCATCAGTTTCAGTTTCAGAATCGTCTTCTGACCATGAGACTGATAGCCCCTTCTTTTGCCTCTTGAGATATGTGGGGCACTCAGACTTTATATGCCCAAAACCTTCACACTCATGACACTGAGCTCCTCTCTCTTGGTTAGAATTACCTTCAGTACTTGTATTTCTCCCAGCATTCTGATTTTTACTGATGTCAGATGGCTTGTCCTTAACATTTGATCTTGACTTCCAATCCACCTTTCTGAGTACTTTGTTAAATTGTTTGCCTAGTAACACCAGATCTTCTGAGAGGCCTTCATCTCTGTCCAGATTACTTTCCCTTTCTGAATCACTTGCCTTTGACACAAAGGCTATACTCTTCTTCTTTTCAGTCTTTTCAGTGATCCCCAATTCAAATGTTTGAAGTGATCCCACAAGTTCATCCACTTTCATTTTATCTATGTCCTGAGCTTCCTCAATAGCAGTCACTTTCATGTCAAACCTCTTAGGTAGAGATCTGAGGATTTTTCTGACCAGTTTGCTGTCAGACATCTTCTCACCTAGAGTACTTGAAGCATTAGCTATCTCAATAATGTTCATGTGAAAGTCATGAATGCTCTCATCTTCCTTCATCTTCAAATTTTCAAACCTGGTAGTGAGAATCTGAAGTTTTGACATCTTTACTTTAGAGGTCCCTTCATGAGCAATCTTCAAGACCTGCCAAGCCTCTTTAGCAATGGTGCAGTGTTCAATCAACCTGAAGATATTCTTGTTAACACCATTAAACAAAGCATTCATGGCTTTGGAATTCCCTACGGACCCTTTGTAATCTGCATCATCCCAGTCTTCCTCTTCCTTCACCACATCAGTAGGGGTACCTTTTTCATCTTTAACCTTAGGGGGCTCCCATCCTTTTATAACAGCTTTCCATGCTTGATCATCCATGGATTTGATGAATGCTATCATCCTTGGTTTCCAATAGTCATAGTTGGAACCATCAAGCAGAGGTGGTTTGTTCAGAAATCCTCCATCCTTGTCCATTGTACCAGAAAGTACCTTCCCTGAATCTCACCCAGAACCAAATAAGGGTGCAAGCTCTTGATGCCAATTGAAATTCTGGCACAGATAACAGATGTCCTACTCAGATGTTGAGACACTGATATCCAACACAATGAACAAGATAACAATATAAATAATAGTGCAGAAGGTAAATAACACAGTGATATGTTTACCCAGTTCGGATCAACAATCCTACTCTGGGGGCTACCAAGCCAGGGACGAAACCAATATACGATAGTATCAATTCACAGATCATACAAACACCGAATAATCTGCTCACTTAATCACTACCCTTCCTATGACTTCTACCTAAGACTCACCTAGGTATGAGGCCCTCCTCAAATCCCTCTACAACCACAACCCATGATTGGTACCTTTCCACACAAGAAACAAACTGAAAGTCACACTTTCAAAACACACAATTCTCAATACTTCACAGCTTATGAGAATTGACACACAAGAAACTCAATGCTTAAAAGCTTATGAGTAACTTGACAGAACTTACAACACAAAAATCAGTCCTTATACTGTTATCAAAATGATACCAGTTATGCTCACAAAATACACTCCAAAACCCTAAAAAAACACACATAAGTGTAATACCCCAAATTTTGACCACTTAGATTTCCCATCATTGTGAAAATCATCATCACAATATGGATGAACCATCATGCTTCATCATTCTCCCCAAAGATGGGTGAGCATCCAATACAATCAAAATTAGGGTTTCAAGCCCTCTCTGAGTGCTTAGACAAAGGATCAATCAAGGAATGACATGATCTTCAACTTGTCTAATCTCTCAAACATCCTCAAAGGATCAAAAGGACTCATACTTCAAGGATTAAGCACAAAGCTGCTCCCTTCTAGGTGGATCAAGTCTCAAGATCGACAGTGTCACCAAATTAGGGTTTTGGTCGACCAGGGCCTCCAGATGGAAATTTTCATCTGGGCACAAGGCAATGATCCAAAACATAACCTAATATACTTCATGGAACCTCATGAACCCATGCATCAAGTCAATTTTGCCTCAGGGGATGCATTCATCAAAAATCAGGAATTAGGGTTTCTTGACCTAATTCACCCCTAAGTTGACTTTTAGGGCAAACCATGAGCCAATACCTCAAGAGAGGGTTTGAGGGTCTCTAATATACCATATTGATCCATTTGGAACAATGGATTGATCCAAGAAGCTTGAGCAACAAGTCTCAATTTCATCTGCACCACAATTAGGGTTTTAAGAGAAAAGTCAACTATAACTTTGACTTTTGACCAGGACATGCTCCCAAACCCTAATACATGATTGAATATACCCTATGACACCCATGGAACATGTCCATCAAGTTTGATTTAGGTCAAGGACATGATTTTCTGAAGAATTGCACAGTTTGGAATTCATCTGATAAAAAGTCAACTGTGCACAAAAGTCAACTTTGACTTTTTGAGATTTTTCACCAAAATGGATTTTTAACCCTAAAATGATGTTAATGTATGATTTGAATCATCATTCATCAAGAAAAATCAAGAAAAGTGAGATAACTTGTAAAAGGGGTAACCATAAAACTTAGAAATTTTTCTAAGTTAAAAATAAAGTGGCAAAGGTACCAACTTTGGAGGACCATAACTCCTAAACCACAAGACCATTTTTTCTCATCAAAAGATGGATTTGTAGCCCTCATTATCACCTACAAAAACTTCAACTACAAGTCATTCCAATTCATTAAGGATTTTGAGTTATGGAGTGATCAAAGTGGCTGAAAAGTGAAAATCTCACTTTTTCCAACACTTAGTGAAATTTTCACTAAGTCAGATTCTGCCTCACTTTTTGCCAAATGTAGGGGGATTTTTCACTTGGAATCAAAAGAGATCAAAACCAAACTTGTTCAAACAGTTTTTGTATCATGTAAGAGCTTTCCAAAATGGCCAAGAACATTGTCAAATTCAACCTACACCATGAGATACAACATTGCCAAGTTGCCTTGCTAAAATCTGTCAAGGCAAGGCAGAATTTGCAACTTTGGTCGATTTTCCAAAATCAGCCAAATTCAATTGCTCCTATCCACTTGGACACCTCAGAGGATTGAATCTAAAGTGGACAATCACTGAGCCAAGCCTCCAAAGTCCATGGAACAAGAAATAGCATGTTGAACCTAGAATGGCCAAAATAGGGACAAGACTTCAAATTTGGAATGAGGCATTCAATGGAACCATCAAGGTGGCATGGACTGAGCCATTCTCATCTGAAATCAGTCAAGACTTATCCAAGACCAAGGGAACCAAAGCTCTGTGCCCTAACCTCTAGTCAATGGCTAGAGGAGACTTGGATTTTCATTTGCCAACATTGGCCAAACCTACTTACTAGCTGCCATGCACTATTCCTTGCAAAACAAACTTGCTCTACTATAAATAGAGCTCAATTGTGGTCAGTTTGAGTACACCAAATCCATCTAACAGATGCTTTCCTCAAAATCTCTTCTTTCACTCCAATTTTGCCTTCTAAGGCAAGTCACTATCGGGTTTTGAGTTTGAGAGCAATTCCAATCAAACCAATCACTCACACACCTCACATACATCACATATGAGCTGATCAAACACTTAGATTAATTCTGAAACAACAATTTCACAAAATCACCAGCTGATTGCTCAAGGTTTTAACCAAAGTGCAGCTGAGGTACCACAAAATGATCCAGCCAATTTCAATCAAGTCCAACCATCCAAACACAATCCATAGGGTGTAGGGAAGCTGTTCAGACCATCACCACTCATCTGTAACACCTCCAAATCAAAAATCACTTTGAACTTGCTGTCACGACTTGGAGGTAAGCACATACTTGGTCATCTCTCAATCTATGCATATTTCCTCGCACAATAATTTGGCCATATGTTCATAATCATGCATGGAATGTTTTCCCTCAATTAATTGCATTGTTTGAATCGTGTATCAAAAATCCTAGCCTTCATGCAGAAATTAGGGTTCTTGAGGTCTCTTCGTGATTTCTTGTTGTATGTTTAATTTAAATTAAATTAAAGTACATAGACATGATCGTGAGGTTGAGGCGAGCATAATGATATGTGGATTGCATGATATGATTACGTATTCATGGAGATTGGATAGAAAATGCAAATCTGAGAAACCAAGAACACGCGCGTGTTCTTCAGCTTGTTCTTGGCGCCATTTTTAGAAATTCAAATATTTGAATTTTGTGATTTTGTTTAATTGATTCAAAAATTAATTTCTCTCTGAGTTTTAATGATTTTGAGTTGATTCTTTTTTTAATAATTCACAAAAATGTTAAAATATTTTATTTTCACAAAAAATCCCAAAAATATTATTTATTTCATATAATTGATATTTTTGTAAAGAATTAATATTTTGATTGTTTTTGGCATTTTAAATATTTTTTCTACATTGATTTTGCAACTTTTAATGCTTTCTAATTATTTTGTAGATCAATACTTAATTTTTGAAGCATTAATCCAAGATCACAATTTGTTTTCCATGTGTTAAACAATTTTTGATCATTTTAATTGAATTTTTATTCAATTAAATACATTTTGAAAACAAATTAGGGTTTTGGATTAATTCAACCCTCATAAATCATTTTCAAAACTCTTTGGGCCTCTTGAGAGAGTGTAAGACCCATCCCCCCTTGTACAAAAACATTTTGGGCCTCACTCATTGTATAAGTCCCTCTGTACAAGTAAACGGCGCGATCGTCGCCCGTTTAAAAATAAAAATCATCTGGGCCTCTCCTTGAGCTATAAGACCCATTCAAAACACTTTGGGCCTCTATTAGAGTGTAAGACCCAATCCCCCTTTTAACCAAAACATCTTGGGCCTCACTTATTATATAAGTCCCTCTGCGTTAAAAGAAAACCTCGGCGCGATCGCCATTTTTAAACGAAAAATCATTTGGGCCTACCCTCGTGTTATAAGCCCCACTCTTTTCTTTAAACCTTTTTGGGCCTCTTGAGAGAATGTAAGACCCATTCCTTTGTACAGAAAACCTTTTTCGGGCCTCAGTCACTTGTATAAGTCCCTCTGTACAAATTCAAACAGTGCGCTCACTGATAAAACCCTGGGCCTCTCCTTGAGCTGTAAGCCCTAAATCTTTCTTTTTTAAAGCACTTTCTCCTTTGATTTTGATTATACTGTTGTTTTCAATCTTTCTTTGTTGAACAACTAACCAAACAGCATGGAAGCACTACAACCGAGTAAGTGGTTATCGCTTTCATTTACTGCTTTCATATTATAAACTGTATTGTGGGGCTGCTCACTGTAAGTCTCCTTTCATAAACTCATATCTACTGTATAATAATAGTATAGATATTTCGAGTTTCCCCGGCAACTACGTCTAGAACTAGGTGACGCCGTTTCATTTATTCGTAGAAATAGACGCCTAGATCCCCAATAGGAGCACCAGATACAGTCTTCTCTTCGGCTGTCCTCCTTAGGAATCGTCAAGAAGCTCTACTCCTCAAGATGAATGTATTCTCCGTGAATGGCATCTTTGAGTTTCTTCCAAATTCTCGAACTTTCCTGACTTGATCTATTCCTTGTGAATAGCTTGCCTTGAATGTCTCGGGGTTTGGGTACACACTACGGTCATAATCTTGGACCTTAACTAAGGAACCCTCTTTAAAGGTTAAAAGTCACTGGATAGTAAACCTCGCATGTTTACCAGTGGTTTTTATCTTTAAAAGAGTTATCTCTCCTAATGAAAAAGAGATGATAGACCCACGGGCTTCTTAAAAGCATCGGCCTCCTCTTGGGCATTATTCAAGGACACTACGGCTTCTCAGAAGTATTCACAGCCTCCTCTTAGGCTTCGTATAATGATCTCTTCCTTCGGGAATGATAGCCTCCTCTTGGGCTTAGTACAAGGACCCTTCGGCTTCTTAGAAGTTTCCAGCCTCCTCTTGGGCTTCGTACAAATTGTCCCGACGACCTCCTAGAGGTATAGGAACAGAACCTAGTCATCCTCATAGAACAGTCCTTTCATAGAGTCTACTACTGTTTCTCAAAGCATAGTACAAAAGAAAAAAACTATAGACTTGGACAGTCTAATCTCCTTGAGTCTCAAAGACATTCTCAAGTGACCCCCCTTCGTTAAATAGGAAGGAAACCCGCAGACTCGGACAATCTTAATACCCTTTGGATTTCCAGTTTCCCCAAAGAAGAAGAAACAACCCCGATCCTCAGATCTAACCCATGAGTACAGTGATGCTCATATAAGAACTGATTTTCTCTTTCAAAATCAGTATACTGGACCTGTCACTTAACTGACACAGTAACCTTAGCCTTCTCTTGGGCTTTGTACAATGATTCTCCCCAGCGGAGTCAAACAACGTTTTAGCCTCTCTCTCGGGCTTTGTACGAGACACATAAGAGACCCCCTCGTTGAGTCAATCACCTTTTCGCCTCCATCTCGGGCTTTATACGAGATACAAAAAGGTTCTTTTTTTTAGCCAAATAAACTTTAGCCTCCATCTCAGGCTTCGTACGAGATACAAAAACACTCTCTTGGTGAGTATAAAAGATTCTCTTGTTGAGTCAACCCTTTTAGCCTCTCTCTCGGGCTTTATACGAGACACCAAAAGACTTTATCGTCAAGTCAAAACCTTCTCGCCTCTCTTTTGGGCTTTGTACGAGATACAAATAGCCTCCTCTTAGGCTTTGTATAAGAAAACCACTGGTTGATCCAATCAACCTTTTAGCATCAAAGCTGTGCCTCGTTCACAGTACACAAACATCAACAACTCCTTTCCCATCATCTAATCGCTGTAAGCGGCAAGCCTATGGATCATCTATATCCACGCCACTGTCCCTCTTTTAGCATGAGAAATTCCTAAGGAAAGATGGCATTGCTCTACACTGAGTTAAAGTCTTCTCCTTCAGGTTAAAACCCTTTCTTCGGAAATTATGGCATTGCTCGGATCCGCGTATCCCAGTTAAAGTAATTCTCCTTCCCCCCTCTTTAGAGATGACAAATTCTCTCTAAAGTCGAGACCTTTTAGCTTCACGTCTTGGGCTTTGAACAAGACACAAATAGACCTTTCAGCTTCACATCTTGGGCTTTGAACAAGATACAAACCACCTTTCAGCTTCACATCTTGGACTTTGAACAAGATACAAACCACCTTTCGCTTCACGTCTTGGGCTTTGAACAAGACACCAAAAACACCCATTTCCTCCTACGAACGCTCTGATTTCCATGTTTCGGTAAACGAGAATACGTAGGCATAAGATCGAAAGAAAAGATCTTAGCGAGCGCAATCAACAAAAAACCCAAATCCCATCAATCAAAAGCAGTAATTCAAAAGCATCAATCCTAACATCCTAATCCTTGTTCCCCGCCCGAAACCTTCTGCCCAGGTAAAAAAGAAAGAAATCGTATTGGCGAAAATACAAATAACCAGTACAAAGGCCCCCCACATTGATAGCATTCGTAACCTAACAGACCGCTGTTTAAACTCAGTTTGCAAAGCAGGGTTGATTGGAGACATCTATTTCCCTTCCTTATTCAGCTCACAATAGGATAAAAAATGAATCGACCTGTAGTCCAAGCTCGAACCGCAGAGAGTGACCAACGCTTAAGAACCGCGTCCAAAATCGGTCGCTACAGAAAAGTGGCGCCCACCGTGGGGCCAATTTCTGATTTCCTTTTTCTTCACTTGTGTGAAAACCACAGATTGGGGCTTCCGCCGGGGAACCCATTTTCTGTCAGGAACTTAGGAATCATAGCTTTATAAGTCTAGGATGTTTAAGCCAAATATATATACTACTTTTCCTAATTGCTATACGTGTTTATTTTTCTGCTACTGGGAATGCGGGTGATGTCGTATGTGGAAAGATTGAGTATACACTTAAGATAAGTGATGGCGACGGGGTCGACCATCAACCTCAGTGGAGGCTGACCAACGCAACCCATTCACTCTTCTAGCCAATGGGCCGGTTGTTAAGTCTGAGAAGCTGAGGAGCCAAACCCTTTCGTAGTGCGGAAACTATCGGAAATAGTTGTTACGCGATACTACCCTCATTTGAGGCTGGTGATCTATTCTCGGTGAATGGCACTTACTCTAAGATTGCTTTACAACTCGCTGGCGATCCGCTTGTTGTTTTGCTTTCCTGGGAGGAGCTGATGATAATGAGTACAGGTACAAAAATCACCCTAGTATAAACCTTTGGGGATGGGTAGAGCCTTGACTTCATGACAACGACCCTTTTACCCCATGTTTTTTATATGTTTTTGTGTGCTGCATTCATGCATCCATTTAATAAAACATTAAAACATTCAAAAAACTTTCTCTTCTAGTCTCTCTGTTTTTCAAATTAAACTAAGACTGTGATTGCAAATATCAGAGAAAAAGATTGCATTAATGGATTTCGGTAGAAGGAGAACTCGCCAGTATACCTTCAAGGTTCCAAAGCTAGAGGATTTGAGAAAGTTAGTAAGGATGATCGTTAACCCAGAGGCTTTCAGAGCCAAGCACGGTGGTTTGCTACCACTGTTAAGAGTCCATGTGATTAAGGGGATCATGGACGCGCTCATTCAGTTCTACGATCTGGTTTATCACTGTTTCACATTCCCGGATTACCAGCTATCACCAACGCTGGAGGAGTATTCTCATCTGACTGATTTACATATCACTGATCGAGCTCCATTTTCTGGACTGGAAGAAATTCCAAAGAATCAGACTATTGCAATAGCAATTCATTTGGACGAGTCTGAGGTCAGGACTCACATGACCACTAAGGGTGGCATCCAAGGTTTGCCATCCCAGTTCTTAACAAAGAAAGCTCTGTACTTTGCTAGTATAGGGAACGAGACTGCTTTTGAAAGCATCTTTGTCTTGCTCACCTACGGATTATTTTTGTTTCCCAACATCAATAACTTCGTCGATATCAACGCTATTAAGGTTTTTCTCATTGGAAACCCTGTGCCGACTTTGCTTGCAGATGCGTATCATTCTGTACACTTAGGAAATTGGTACAGCGGAGGGGAGATCACATGCTGTGTACCTCTGCTTTATAAATGGTTTATCTCGCACTTTCCCAAGTCTGCTGCTTTTTGGGATTGCAAGAGTGCCTTACGTTGGTCGCAGAAGATCATGTCTCTCACCAACTCTGATATAGATTGGTGTAATAGGATTTATGAGGGAATCAGAATCATTGACCGTTGCGGAGATTTCCCCAGCGTACCCCTCATAGGAACTAAAGGAGGAATCAACTATCATCCGATATTGTTTCTTCGTCAATTTGGATACCCGATGAGACACATCCCACTGGGTGTTCATCTGGAAGGTCTTTTCTTCAAAGAAGGAGAAAATGACAGAGCACTAAAGATAGAAATAGTGCAAGCTTGGAAACAGGTTCATAAGAAAGGATGAGAGTCTCTGGGAAAACCGGACTGTGTCTCGGCGGAGCCTTATCTCTATTGGGTACAAACTAGAGCTCTTAAGCTAAGGATGCCTTATCCTCGTTACGGAATTCTTCCACCAAGGGAAACTGTCATGTACTTCATGACGGAAACTGAAAAGCTTCAGGTTACTCTCAACAAAGTTCAAAAGGAAAGAAGATCTTGGAAGAATAAGTATCGCACCCTCGACGTAGAGTGTATCCAAATACAACAACTACTAAAAGAGAAAGATGCTCTGATTGAAATTTTGGAGCAGCATGCTGTAGAGAATCAAGATAACCAAAGGAACTTGCTCGCTCCTTTCACCTGGCAAAGGAATGACAACCCGACAACGGCCCAAGCACCCCGGTCAAAGAAGAGGACTCGGGACCCATTAGTTTAGGTTTCTGTTTCTGCACTTTGTAATCTACTGTATTTCCATTTCTGTAATCCTTTGGAATTCAATAAAAAGGGGTTTCCCCAGTGTTTGATATTTGCAATCTAATTGTCGAAGTTTATTTTGATTAAACAAAAAAAAACAATTAATATAATCATTGCATTCATCATTCTCACATCGCGTATTCTCCTTACCTACGAATCTCACGTTTGTGTCTCGATTCTAGAGTCAAACTGTCTCATTCGTATAATACTCGGGCCAATCGTTAGAAAAAGATGGATGATCTTGAGGAAGAAAACAGAGAGTTGAAAGAAGAGATCGACGCTCTGAGAGAGGATATGAGAAAGCTTTGTAACGACATGCATGCCATGGCAGAAGCTCAGCTACAAAGAACTGTGATCTCAGAGATCACCTCAACGCCCATCATAGAAAAGTATGATCCTAGGTATCAGATGCCGAAAGATCGTCCTTGGGGCATGCCTGTTAACTATATCCCGGAAGGATATGTTCCGCCGATCACTGAAGATCTGGGAATCACAACAGAAGCCCCTGGGCCTGAAGGTTACAAACTTCGGGAAAGCGAAGATGCCAGGGGCATACTCAAGACTCCTGAAGGTTACAAACTTCGAGAGGCGCCAAGACTTACTGCCGTAGTCACGGTACCACCCCCTGTGGTGCACACTGTCCCGAAAGGACAGGTTCCACAGACATCTTCTGGTAAGAAGGAAACTATGTTTGACAGAATGGATGAATTCCAGGAGCAGTTCTTGGAAATGCAGAAAGAGCTGCAAGCCATTCGCGGTCAGGATCTATTTGGAAAGGACGCCGCGGACCTCTGCTTGGTCCCAAATGTGAAAGTCCCGCACAAGTTCCAAGTGCCCGACTTTGAAAAATACAAGGGTAACTCTTGCCCTCAGAGCCATCTGGTGATGTACGCTCGGCGGATGTCAGCTCAGACGGAGAATCAGGACCTGCTGATTCACTACTTCCAGGATAGTTTAACCGGTGCCGCACTCAAATGGTACATAGGTTTAAACCGTACTATGAACAGTACATTCAGAGATCTTGGTACTGCCTTCGTCCAACAATACAAATACAATTTGGACATGGCACCCGACAGAGATCAACTCAGATCGATGTCGCAAAAGGAAAAGGAAACCTTTAAGGAGTATGCTCAAAGGTGGCGTGAAATTGCCGCTCAAATTTGTCCACCTCTTGAGGAAAAAGAGATGAAAAAAATCTTCTTATAGACCTTAAGCTCATTTTACTATGACCGAATGGTTGCCAGTGCACCTAGTGATTTCACCGAAATGGTCGGCATGGGTGTACGTCTTGAGGAAGCCGTCCGAGAAGGACGTTTGGTAAAAGACACTGGATCAACGAGCGGTACTAAAAAATACGGTAGTGCTCTCCCTAAGAAAAAAGAGCAAGATATTGGGAATATCTCTTTCGGAAAGCAAAGGCGACGTTATCAGCCAGTAGCAGCTGTTACTCCTACTATCGGCCCCGCGCCTATTCCTATGTATCAACCTCAGGTTGCGCAGAGCCAACCTGACCAACAAAGGACACAACAGCCTCTTCAGCAGGCTCGTCCTCCATATAACAACAACCGTACAACACGGCCACCAGGATTTGATCCTATACCCGTAACGTACGCAGAGTTGTTTCCGTTACTGCTGGCTAAGGGGCACATTCAGACTAAGTCTCCCCCTTCAGTTCCGGAAAATCGCCTTTTTGGTTTAAAGCGGATCAAACATGCCCTTATCATCAAGGAGGTTCAGGGCATAACATTGAGACTTGTCTTAATTTCAAGTCCGACGTGCAAAAGCTTGTTAGGAGAGGGCTCTTGTCTTTCAAAGATACGAATCCTAATGTTCTTACGAACCCGCTGCCTCAACATGAGAAAGCTGCAGTCAATCTGATTGAGAAAGAGACTAACAATGTCTATCAAATTCACGATGTACTCTTATTGGGGACCAATCTGGTCAAGATGCATTGTGGACAGAGTGGATATGGCCATGTGCCACCTCATAATTATCACCAGTGTGATATCTGCTATAAAGACAACCAGGGATGTTCTGTAGTGCAAGCAGCTCTACAGGAACAGATGGATCTTGGATGGATCCAAGAGCACCGAGTTTGTGGAGTTAACATGGTTTACACAAATTCCAACGTCATTCAAAACCACGACATCCGTGCGATGAATGTCAACTTGGTGGCGATGCACTCAAGGCAAAGCCAGTATCATAATCTGTCGCGACATAATTACAGTTCCTGTCTGATTTGCTCGGTAAACAAACAGGGATGCTCTTTCATACAAGAGGCCCTCCAGCATCAGATGGATCTTGGATGGATCCAAGACTACCATGATAGGAACTCTTATCAAATCAATATGGTTCAGATCTTTGACATTCGCGTGATGAATACCAACCTGGTAGAGTTACATGCTGAGCCGGTCCGACTCGGATTCTTAATATCGCATGATTATCAAAATTGTAAAGCAGGTTGCGAAAACGGTCGAGGTTGTACCCTTGTCCAGGAGGCACTTTAGCACTTGTTAAATCACTGGTGGATGCCAATCTATATGGACGAAGATACTCAGCAGATTAGTATCAATCACAGGAATCCTACTCGTCGTCAAAGTCAGGATGTCCGATCAATGGAAGGTAACCTAGTGAAGTTACATTGTATTCAAAGTGGGCGTGGCCAGGTGCCACCACACGACTATGACAGTTGCAGCGTCTGTTCGGAAAGTAACCAAGGGCGTTACCTTGTGAGAGCAGCTCTTCAGGGTCAGGTCGATCATGGAGAAATTCGTCCATATCCAGGTTCAGGACCCATCATTTGGTCGCCGAACTACCTTGTCGAGCAAGTTGAGGATGTTGTCACGATCTCTGGTCATCACAGGACCAGAGACGTTTTTACCATCATCCCTCTACTTGACAAATCTAGAGTTCCCAACTGGGAACGGATCAAGGTTACTTATGATGGTCAGAAAAATCAGAAGGTTCCCATAGTCATCTATCTACCAGGGCCACTACCGTATGAATCAGCTAAGGCAATCCCTTACAAATACGGTGCAACAATAATCAAGAATGGAAAGGAAATTCCATTACCCTCCGTCGTGAACATTGCAGACATCAGTCGTGTAACACATAGCGGTCGAATCTTCAACCGAGGGGTTGGAGAATTCAACAAAGAAAAGGAGCTTCAGGCAGAAATTCCTGATCCACCAGTCGGTCAATCTAGTAATCCCGACTTTTCAAAAGACAAAGATGAGATGCTAAAGCTCATCCAAAGGAGTGAATATAACATTGTTGATCAACTGTTACAGACTCCTTCAAAGATTTAAGTATTATCACTGTTACTCAGTTCAGAAGCACACAAAGAGGCTCTACAGAAAGTCTTGGAGCAAGCCTTTGTGGAACAGGATGTAACAATCAGACAATTCGATAGCATTGTCTCTAACATCACTTTCGGCAATAATTTGGGATTTAGTGATGAGGAATTACCTGAAGAGGGTCGCCGTCATAACATGGCGCTCAACATTACAGTTAACTGCCAGGGCGATGCTTTAGCCAACGTACTGGTAGACACAGGGTCAGCCCTGAATGTTATGCCGAAGTCCACTTTGATGCAATTATCATTTAAGGGCCCTCCGATGAGAGTCAGCGAGGTCGTCGTCAAAGCATTCGACGGATCCAGAAAAACAGTTATCGGCGAAGTTGATCTTCCCATAACTATTGGTCCTCACACTTTCCAAATCACTTTCCAGGTCATGGACATCCGGGCAACATACAGTTATTTATTAGGAAGACCTTGGATACATTAGGCTGGAGCGGTCACTTCGACCTTCCACCAAAAGCTAAAGTTCGTCAAGAACGATCAACTTGTCACAGTTTGTGGGGAACAAGCATTGCTTGTGAGCAACTTATCATCATCTACTTGTGTGGAACCCGAGGAGGTTATTGGAACTCAGTTCCAAGCACTATCGGTGAGCAAGAACGATCAATCTGAAGGAGGAACCTCGATTTCCTCATACAACGATGCTATCAAAGCGGTCGAGAGTACCAATACAACCGGATGGGGACGGCTTGTCATTCCTATTGACAATAAAACAAAGAAGGGTCTTGGTTTTTCCGCGACCTGTACCCAGACAGCCGCCAACGATGAAAGTCTTCATCCCCTTCAAAACTTCTTCCACAGTGGAGGTTTTCTTCACCCAGTGTCTCAGACAGTTCATGCTATCAATGAGGAAGATCCCTCTGACACAGATGAAGAATGGAAGTCCTACCTTAACAAGGACGGCTATATGTCTCAGGAAGAGGTGCCTATGCCTTTTTGCTTTCCTACAGAAAGTCTGAGATTTATACCAAGATCAGATGTCGAAATGATCTACGGAGATTGTGATCCGGAAGGATTCCGTGCTCCGCCAAATTCATTAGAGGAAGACACTCCGATGAAAGACAACTTTGACCACAATTACTATGGCCCAATGGATGGCCTGCCAATGTGGCAGCCTTACCCAGGAAACTTGGGGCAAGAGAGTCAGCCGAACAATGAAACTCAGCTGAGCGTCATTGAACAGAATACCTGTGTCCCCGCTATGTCATGGGATCAACACTCAGGTCATTCAGAAACTACTCAACATGAAGATGAATTCGCAACGTTTGCAGGACTAGAATTCATCAACTATGCTTTTTCTGAGGTCAACGTCATCGAGAGGGATGACTTCTTCAGTTCCAAAGAAGTTTGGGACACTCTGGGACAACCAAGTAGAAAATACGACTTTATGGTCAAGTACACTGCTCCTGAAAGCTCTCGTATCAGGCTCGAAGACATCCAGCCAACTGGATGGGGAGATACAGCTGAGAGCACAACTACTCTGCATAATGCAACAGAGGAATCCTCCTATGACAACTTTGCTTGGGAGACAGATTCCAATGATCCTACTCCACCAAAAATCAGCGTCATTTCTAAAGACAAATCAAGGAAGGTGCCAGACTTTGTGATTCACCGAGGAGTTCGCCGCCAATGGGTTACCGTCGAGGTTTCGAAGGTCGTTCGTCAGTCAAAGTAATTGCCATCTTTAACCTTTCACCCTGCCCAGGTGAAACAGATGTTTTGATAGGGCTCGTTTTCTGTAAATTTCCCTCTTTGCTTTGCCCAAAGCGACAGAGTTTTGTTTTATAGGGCTGTAGTTTCAAGATTCGACTTGTTCATTAATAAAATAACGTCGTTCTGTAATTTCCGCATTAATTGTTGTTTTCTCTTTTTGCTTTTTCAGAAAATGGTAATCCTAAAAAACATTCAATAATAAAAACGAGCAGTAAAATCAAAACACTGCACACACTTACATTTTCTCTATCTCTTCTAAACATGAATCATCACGTCATGCAGATTGCTTGTTTTAAACCCAGTTGAAACATACGATCCAATGCCTTCTTCCAACTTTGAGTTCCCGGTATTCGAGGCTGAAGAAGAAAATGACAACCAAAGTCCAGAAGAGATCTCCCGACTACTCAGACAAGAGGAAAGGTCCATTGAGCCTCACAAAGAGCCGTTGGAAACGGTAAACTTGGGTTCAGAAAAAGAGAGAAAAGAAATCAGGATCGGAGCACTGCTCAGTCTAACTGCCAGAGAAGATCTGATAAAGCTTCTCAAAGAATTCCCCGATGTGTTCGCTTGGTCCTATCAGGATATGCCAGGGTTGGATACCAGCATCATGGAACATCACTTACCGTTGAGATCAGAATGTCCGCCAGTAAAGCAAAGGTTGAGACGCACTCACCCGGACATGGCCATCAAAATCAAAGAGGAGGTACATAAACAGATTGATGCGGGTTTCCTTGCTACATCTGAATACCCTCAATGGTTAGCCAACATCGTACCCGTTCCCAATAAGGATGGAAAGGTCAGAATGTGTGTTGATTACAGAGATCTAAACAAGGCAAGTCCAAAGGACGACTTTCCTTTACCACACATTAACATGCTGGTTGACAGCACAGCAAAGTTCAAAGTATTCTCCTTCATGGATGGATTCTCGGGCTATAACCAGATCAAAATGGCGCTGAAAGACATGGAGAAAACTTCGTTCATTACCCCATGGGGTACCTTTTGTTACAAGGTAATGCCGTTCGGTTTGAAGAATGTTGGGGCAACCTATCAAAGGGCCATGACTACTCTGTTTCATGACATGATACACAAAGAAATCGAGGTATATGTCGATGATTTGATTGCAAAATCAAGAACAGAGGAGGAGCACGTTGAACATCTGTCAAAATTATTCGAACGTCTAAGAAAATTCAAGCTCCGCTTGAATCCTAACAAGTGCACCTTCGGTGTCCGTTCGGGGAAATTACTAGGGTTCATCGTCAGCCAGAAAGGAATTGAAGTTGATCCTGACAAGGTCAAGGCCATTCAAGAAATGCCTTCTCCGAAAACTGAAAAACAAGTCAGAGGATTCCTGGGACGTTTGAACTACATCTCCAGATTCATATTCCTCATGACCGCGACGTGTGCGCCGATTTTCAAATTACTAAAAAAGAACCAGGATTGCGTTTGGTCAGAAGATTGCCAAACCGCCTTCGACAGTATCAAGGAATATCTGTTGAATCCTCCGATTCTATCACCTCCAGTGGAAGGGAGACCACTGATCATTTACCTCACAGTCCTAGAGGACTCAATGGGATGTGTACTTGGCCAACAAGACGAAACTAAAAGAAAAGAGTCTGCCATTTACTATCTAAGCAAGAAATTCACCGACTGCGAGACTCGGTACACAATGCTTGAGAAAACTTGTTGCGCTTTGGCTTGGGCAGCCAAACGTCTTCGCCAGTACATGATTCGTCATACTACTTAGTTGGTCTCCTAAATGGATCCAATCAAGTACGTTTTCGAAAAACCTGCTCTCACGGGAAGGATTGCCCGTTGGCAAATGTTACTATCAGAATATGACATAGAGTACCATGCTCAGAAAGCCGTTAAAGGAAGTATTTTAGCCGATTATTTGGCTCATCAACCGATTGACGATCAAGAATCAATCGGGTTTGACTTCCTAGACGAAGATGTCATGTATCTAAAGATGAAAGATTGCGATGAACCGCTACCCAGTGAAGGGCCAGAACCAGGTTCCCAGTGGAGACTTATCTTTGACGGAGCAGTCAATCATTATGGAAACGGAATTGGGGCAATCATTGTTACCCCTCAGGGTTCCCACATTCCTTTCACTGCCAGACTTACGTTCAAATGTACGAACAACGAGGCCGAATACGAAGCTTGTATTATGGGTCTCGAAGAAGCGATTGATTTAAGGATCAAAAACTTGGACGTATACGGCGATTCAGCCCTGGTTATTAACCAGATAAAAGGAGATTGGAACACATACCAATCAGGACTGATTCCTTACAAAGACTATGCAAGGAGGTTGTTACCCTTCTTCAACAGAGTCGACTTTCATCACATCCCTCGTGATGAGAATCACATGGCTGATGCATTAGCCACTCTCTCTTCCATGATTAGTGTAGGTCAATGGAATGGCATACCTAAGATTGACATCATGCGCCTTGAACGGCCCGCTTACATCTTCGCGATTGAAGCAGTCATAGACGACAGACCTTGGTATCACGATATCAAATGCTTCCTTCAGAAACAAGAGTACCCATCTGGGGCACTCAGAAAAGACAGGAAAACCCTCAGAAGATTGGCTGGAAACTTCTTCCTGAGCGGTGACACTCTTTATAAGAGAAATTTTGACATGGTCTTGCTCTGATGCGTCGACAGACCAGAAGCATACATGCTCATGAAGGAAATTCATAAAGGATCCTTTGGCAGTCATGCCAACGGACGCACAATGGCGAGAAAAATTCTCAGGGCCGAGTATTATTGGTTGACCATGGAATCCAACTGCTACAAGTACATGAGGAGGTGTCACAAGTGTCAGATATACTCCGACAAAATTCATGTACCGCCATCACATCTCAAAGTTCTTTCTTCCCCGTGGCCATTTTCCATATGGGGAATCGATATGATTGGTATGATTGAGCCCAAGGCTTCAAACGGACATCGGTTCATACTTGTAGCCATTGATTATTTCACCAAGTGGGTCGAAGCAGCGTCATTCGCCAATGTAACCCGACAAGTGGTGGTCCGATTTATCAAAAACAATATCATCTGCCGCTATGGTGTTCCAAGTGAGATCATTACTGATAATGGATCTAACTTGAACAATAAGATGATGAAGGAGTTGTGTGCAGAGTTCAAGATCGAACACCATAACTCATCTCCCTACCGATCCAAGATGAACGGAGCGGTAGAAGCGGCTAACAAGAACATCAAGAAGATCGTTCAAAAGATGGTTGTAACCTATAAAGATTGGCACGAAATGCTACCCTTTGCTCTTCACGGTTATCAAACATCTGTCCGCACTTCAACAGGGGCAACCCCTTTCTCTCTAGTATATGGCATGGAAGCAGTGCTCCCCATAGAAGTAGAGATCCCATCAATCCGGGTATTGATGGAAGCTAAGCTCACCGAAGCTGAATGGTGTCAAAGTCGACACGACGAACTGAACCTGATCGAAGAGAAGCAAATCACGGCACTATGCCACAGTCAGTTGTATCAACAGAGAATGAAAAGGGCGTTCGACAAAAAGGTCCAACCGCGTATCTTCAGAAAAGGAGACCTTGTGCTCAAGAAGATACAATCATTTCTCACTGATTCTCGGGGCAAATGGACCCCAAATTATGATGGCCCCTATGTGGTCACGAAAGCTTTCTCAGGCGGCGCCTTGAGACTTGCAACCATGGACGGAGAGGAATTTTCCTATCCCACGAATGTTGATATAGTCAAGAAATACTTCGCCTAAAACTAAAAAAAAAAAAACGTCTCGGTGGATTGAAAACCCGAAAGGGCGGTCCAGGCAAAAGTTAGAGACATGAAAAGAATCATCCCGATGGATTGGAAATCTCATAGTACAATCCAGGCAAAAGTTAGGGATAATGGCAAGTAACTATGTTCAACAGAGGCAAGTCCCTCAGCAGCAGTTACAGCATCATCTATCGGAGGAAATCTCCAGTCAAAGGTCATCTTCGACAGAAGCTCAGGATGTCCTGAATTCAAAGTTGGTAGAAGGATAGTGGTCGTTATGTTTCAACGTAGCCCTTTTCCCTGTAAATTACCATTTTCTAACTTTGTATATACTCTTTGGAATCACGCGTTTGGCTGATCTCCATCTTATCAATAAAATTTGAGCCCTTGTGCTTTTGTTTGTAATTCTTTACTTGTTTTAGCTTTACAGAACGACGTTGTTTAAATTTAACCAACAATTCTTGTAATAAAACAAAAATAAATTTACTTGTTAAACTTTTTCTGCTTTTAAATTAAAGATGGCATTTCTTTTGACTGTTGAACATCAGAAGAACATCGATCGCTTCTCCCGAAGTAAGCGAACTTCAAAGTGCAGAATCAAAGTACTCCTTCTAGACCATTACTCCTGAATGAAGGATCAATAATGTCAGAGACCATGTTTCGTCTGACATCCTCGGCCGAGTTCTCATCTCCTAAGCCCGATCAACATAGCTCCCAACGGGACTATCTCTCCTAAGCAAGGTGGAATTCCTATTTTGAGCCAACGGTACTTCTTCGCCCCGCGATGGCCGAGTATCCAATTGTGTTCATCCATTAGTCTGTATGTCGCGTCTGTTTTGTCAGCATATACATACGTACTTCATGCATTTTTTATTTGCATTTACATTTCATATTGCATCGTTATCACTCTAGCCGGTCTTGTCCCCTAGTGATAAACAGTTTTCTCAATCGAGTTTGTCAGTTCTTTCCTCGTCGGGAAGTGTTGCGTCTGCACAATCTCGCCACCAGTGTATCTTTAGATCAGAGTCGGCACTTGGCCACTTTGATAACTTGAACCTCTGAAAAGCCAGAGAAAACTTTTAATAAACATCACTCTTCGCCATTGAAGATGATATCCTTGCTTTCCCGGATTAAGGAAAATCCACAGAGAAAGCCTCGTGATCAGAGATTCGGCTGCACGCCAGTTTTGCTCCGAAAAACCACTGATGAGAAGGTCATTGGCACCTCAAAATTGGATCCCATCATATGGCATTTCTCCGGGAAGATCCCGAGAAAAGTATGATGTAACCCCAAACGAAAACAGTCTCTCAAGAGACTCGCTTTCCCCAGTAGAATCGACAAATGGCGTCTCCAACGGAGAAGTTTGTACAACTCTACAATTCAGACGAATGGGTTCCCCAGCAAGTCTGACATCAAATCTTTTCCCACTCAAATGGCGTCTCCGCAGGAAAATTCGGCGAGAAGTTTGAGGGAAAACCGCTACTAATAGTGTCCCTTGTCAATAAAGTTTATTGACAAAAGAAACTTAGACCAGTTCCTTGGTAGGAAACCAGGATCGAGGGGAAGTTTATTTCTGAAACTTAGACCAGTTCCTTGGTAGGAAACCAGGATCGAGGGGAAGTTTATATCAGAAACTAAGACCAGTTCCTTGGTAGGAAACCAGGATTGGGGGGAAGTTTACCTTTTCTAAGCATCATTGCTTAGCTAAAGAAGATGAATGCGTAAGCTACCATTCATAACCACCATCAAAATTTTGGGTATTTCGATATTTAATCCTCTTGCACCCCGAATGCCCGAATCCCTTCGTCATTCACACCTTCGGGTCCAAGAAGATTAAATAGGGGCATCTGTAATACCCCAAATTTTGACCACTTAGATTTCCCATCATTGTGAAAATCATCATCACAATATGGATGAACCATCATGCTTCATCAGTCTCCCCAAAGATGGGTGAGCATCCAATACAATCAAAATTAGGGTTTCAAGCCCTCTCTGAGTGCTTAGACAAAGGATCAATCAAGGAATGACATGATCTTCAACTTGTCTAATCTCTCAAACATCCTCAAAGAATCAAAAGGACTCCTACTTCAAGGATTAAGCACAAAGCTGCTCCCTTCTAGGTGGATCAAGTCTCAAGATCGACAGTGTCACCAAATTAGGGTTTTGGTCGACCAGGGCCTCCAGATGGAAATTTTCATCTGGGCACAAGGTAATGATCCAAAACATAACCTAATATACTTCATGGAACCTCATGAACCCATGCATCAAGTCAATTTTGCCTCAGGGGATGCATTCATCAAAAATCAGGAATTAGGGTTTCTTGACCTAATTCACCCCTAAGTTGACTTTTAGGGCAAACCATGAGCCAATACCTCAAGAGAGGGTTTGAGGGTCTCTAATATACCATATTGATCCATTTGGAACAATGGATTGATCCAAGAAGCTTGAGCAACAAGTCTCAATTTTATCTGCACCACAATTAGGGTTTTAAGAGAAAAGTCAACTGTAACTTTGACATTTGACCATGACATGCTTCCAAACCCTAATACATGATTGAATATACCCTATGACACCCATGGAACATGTCCATCAAGTTTGATTTAGGTCAAGGACATGATTTCCTGAAGAATTGCACAGTTTGGAATTCATCTGATAAAAAGTCAACTGTGTACAAAAGTCAACTTTGACTTTTTGAGATTTTTCACCAAAATGGATTTTTAACCCTAAAATGATGTTAATGTATGATTTGAATCATCATTCATCAAGAAAAATCAAGAAAAGTGAGATAACTTGTAAAAGGGGTAACCATAAAACTTAGAAATTTTTCTAAGTTAAAAATAAAGTGGCAAAGGTACCAACTTTGGAGGACCATAACTCCTAAACCACAAGGCCATTTTTTCTCATCCAAAGATGGATTTGTAGCCCTCATTATCACCTACAAAAACTTCAACTTAAAGTCATTCCAATTCATTAAGGATTTTGAGTTATGGAGTGATCAAAGTGGCTGAAAAGTGAAAATCTCACTTTTTCCAACACTTAGTGAAATTTTCACTAAGTCAGATTCTACCTCACTTTTTGCCAAATGTAGGGGGATTTTTCACTTGGAATCAAAAGAGATCAAAACCAAACTTGTTCAAACAGTTGTTGTATCATGTAAGAGCTTTCCAAAATGGCCAAGAACATTTCCAAATTCAACCTACACCATGAGATACAACATTGCCAAGTTGCCTTGCTGAAATCTGTCAAGGCAAGGAAGAATTTGCAACTTTGGTCGATTTGCCAAAATCAGCCAAATTCAATTGCTCCTATCCACTTGGACACCTCAGAGGATTGAATCTAAAGGGGACAATCACTGAGCCAAGCCTCCAAAGTCCATGGAACAAGAAATAGCATGTTGAACCTAGAATGGCCAAAATAGGGACAAGACTTCAAATTTGGAATGAGGCATTCAATGGAACCATCAAGGTGGCATGGACTGAGCCATTCTCATCTGAAATCAGTCAAGACTTATCCAAGACCAAGGGAACCAAAGCTTTGTGCCCTAACCTCTAGTCAATGGCTAGAGGAGACTTGGATTTTCATTTGCCAACATTGGCCAAATCTACTTACCAGCTGCCATGCACTATTACTTGCAAAACAAACTTGCTCTACTATAAATAGAGCTCAATTATGGTCAGTTTGAGTACACCAAAGCCATCTAACAGATGCTTTCCTTAAAATCTCTTCTTTCACTCCAATTTTGCCTTCTAAGGCAAGTCACTGTCGGGTTTTGAGTTTGAGAGCAATTCCAATCAAACCAATCACTCACACACCTCACATACATCACATATGAGCTGATCAAACACTTAGATTACTTCTGAAACAACAATTTCACAAAATCACCAGCTGATTGCTCAAGGTTTTAACCAAAGTGCAGCTGAGGTACCACAAAATGATCCAGCCAATTTCAATCAAGTCCAACCATCCAAACACAATCCATAGGGTGTAGGGAAGCTGTTCAGGCCATCACCACTCATCTGTAACACCTCTAAATCAAAAATCACTTTGAACTTGCTGTCACGACTTGGAGGTAAGCACATACTTGGTCATCTCTCAATCTATGCATATTTCCTCGCACAATAATGTGGCCATATGTTCATAATCATGCACGGAATGTTTTCCCTCAATTAATTGCATTGTTTGAATCGTGTATCAAAAATCCTAGCCTTCATGCAGAAATTAGGGTTCTTGAGGTCTCTTCGTGATTTCTTGTTGTATGTTTAATTTAAATGAAATTAAAGTACATAGACATGATCGTGAGGTTGAGGCGAGCATAATGATATGTAGATTGCATGATATGATTACGTATTCATGGAGATTGGATAGAAAATGTAAATCTGAGAAACCAAGAACACGCGCGTGTTCTTCAGCTTGTTCTTGGTGCCATTTTTAGAAATTCAAATATTTGAATTTTGTGATTTTGTTTAATTGATTCAAAAATTAATTTCTCTCTGAGTTTTAATGATTTTGAGTTGATTATTTTTTTAATAATTCACAAAAATGTTAAAATATTTTATTTTCACAAAAAATCCCAAAAATATTATTTATTTCATATAATTGATATTTTTGTAAAGAATTAATATTTTGATTGTTTTTGGCATTTAAAATATTTTTTCTACATTGATTTTGCAACTTTTAATGCTTTCTAATTATTTTGTAGGTCAATACTTAATTTTTGAAGCATTAATCCAAGATCACAATTTGTTTTCCATGTGTTAAACAATTTTTGATCATTTTAATTGAATTTTTATTCAATTAAATACATTTTGAAAACATATTAAGGTTTTGGATTAATTCAACCCTCATAAATCATTTTCAAAACTCTTTGGGCCTCTTGAGAGAGTGTAAGACCCATCCCCCCTTGTACAAAAACATTTTGGGCCTCACTCATTGTATAAGTCCCTTTGTACAAGTAAACGGCGTGATCGTCGCCCGTTTAAAAATAAAAATCATCTGGGCCTCTCCTTGAGCTATAAGACCCATTCAAAACACTTTGGGCCTCTATTAGAGTGTAAGATCCAATCCCCCTTTTAACCAAAACATCTTGGGCCTCACTTATTGTATAAGTCCCTCTGCATTAAAAGAAAACCTCGGCGCGATCGCCATTTTTAAACGAAAAATCATTTGGGCCTACCCTCGTGTTATAAGCCCCACTATTTTCTTTAAACCTTTTTGGGCCTCTTGAGAGAGTGTAAGACCCATCCCTTTGTACAGAAAACCTTTTTCGGGCCTCAGTCACTTGTATAAGTCCCTCTGTACAAATTCAAACAGTGCGCTCACTGATAAAACCCTAGGCCTCTCCTTGAGCTGTAAGCCCCAAATCTTTCTTTTTCAAAGCACTTTCTCCTTTGATTTTGAATATACTATTGTTTTCAATCTTTCTTTGTTTAACAACTAACCAAACAGCATGGAAGCACTACAACCGAGTAAGTGGTTATCGCTTTCATTTACTGCTTTCATATTATAAACTGTATTGTGGGGCAGCTCACTGTAAGTCTCCTTTCATAAACTCATATCTACTGTGTAATAATAGTATAGATATTTCGAGTTTCCCCGGCAACTACGTCTAGAACTAGGTGACGCCGTTTCATTTATTCGTAGAAATAGACGCCTAGATCCCCAATAGGAGCACCAGATACAGTCTTCTCTTTGGCTGTCCTCCTTAGGAATCGTCAAGAAGCTCTACTCCTCAAGATGAATGTATTCTCCATGAATGGCATCTTTGAGTTTCTTCCAAATTCTCGAACTTTCCTGACTTGATCTATTCCTTGTGAATAGCTTGCCTTGAATGTCTCGGGGTTTGGGTACCCACTACGGTCATAATCTTGGACCTTAACTAAGGAACCCTCTTTAAAGGTTAAAAGTCGCTGGATAGTAAACCTCGCACGTTTACCAGTGGTTTTTATCTTTAAAAGAGTTATCTCTCATAATGGAAAGGAGATGATAGACCCACGGGCTTCTTAAAAGCATCGGCCTCCTCTTGGGCATTATTCAAGGACACTACGGCTTCTCAGAAGTATTCACAGCCTCCTCTTAGGCTTCGTATAATGATCTCTTCCTCCGGGAATGATAGCCTCCTCTTGGGCTTCGTACAAGGACCCGTCGGCTTCTTAAAAGTTTCCAGCCTCCTCTTGGGCTTCGTACAAATTGTCCCGACGACCTCCTAGAGGTATAGGAACAGAACCTAGTCATCCTCATAGAACAATCCTTTCATAGAGTCTACTACTATTTCTCAAAGCATAGTACAAAAGAAAAAAACTATAGACTTGGACAGTCTAATCTCCTTGAGTCTCAAAGACATTCTCAAGTGACCCCCTTCGTTAAATAGGAAGGAAACCCGCAGACTCGGACAATCTCAATACCCTTTGGATTTCCAGTTTCCCCAAAGAAGAGGAAACAACCCCGATCCTCAGATCTAACCCATGAGTACAGTGATGCTCATATAAGAACTAATTTTCTCTTTCAAAATCAGTATACTGGACCTGTCACTTAACTGACACAGTAACCTTAACCTTCTCTTGGGCTTTGTACAATGATTCTCCCCAGCGGAGTCAAACAACGTTTTAGCCTCTCTCTCGGGCTTTGTACGAGACACATAAGAGACTCCCTCGTTGAGTCAATCACCTTTTCGCCTCCATCTCGGGCTTTATATGAGATACAAAAAGGTTCTTTTTTTTTAGCCAAACAAACTTTAGCCTCCATCTCAGGCTTCGTACGAGATACAAAAACACTCTCTTGGTGAGTATAAAAGATTCTCTTATTGAGTCAACCCTTTTAGCCTCTCTCTCGGGCTTTATACGAGACACCAAAAGACTTTATCGTCAAGTCAAAACCTTCTCGCCTCTCTCTCGGGCTTTGTACGAGATACAAATAGCCCCCTCTTAGGCTTTGTATAAGAAAACCACTGGTTGATCCAATCAACCTTTTAGCATCAAAGCTGTGCCTCGTTCACAGTACACAAACATCAACAACTCCTTTCCCATCATCTAATCGCTGTAAGCGGCAAGCCTTTGGATCATCTATATCCACGCCACTGTCCCTCTTTTAGCATGAGAAATTCCTAAGGAAAGATGGCATTGCTCTACACTGAGTTAAAGTCTTCTCCTTCAGGTTAAAACCCTTTCTTCAGAAATTATGGCATTGCTCGGATCCGCGTATCCCAGTTAAAGTAATTCTCCTTCTCCCCTCTTTAGAGATGACAAATTCTCTCTAAAGTCGAGACCTTTCAGCTTCACGTCTTGGGCTTTGAACAAGACACAAATAGACCTTTCAGCTTCACATCTTGGGCTTTGAACAAGATACAAACCACCTTTCAGCTTCACATCTTGGGCTTTGAACAAGATACAAACCACCATTCGCTTCACGTCTTGGGCTTTGAACAAGACACCAAAAACACCCATTTCCTCCCATAGAATAGGAGGAACTACGAACGCTCTGATTTCCATGTTTCGGTAAACGGGAATACGTAGGCATAAGATCGAAAGAAAAGATCTTAGCGAGCGCAATCAACAAAAAACCCAAATCCCATCAATCAAAAGCAGTAATTCAAAAGCATCAATCCTAACATCCTAATCCTTGTTCCCCGTCCGAAACCTTCTGCCCAGGTAAAAAAGAAAGAAATCGTATTGGCGAAAATACAAATAACCAGTACAAAGGCCCCCCACATTGATAACATTCGTAACCTAACAGACCGCTGTTTAAACTCAGTTTGCAAAGCAGGGTTAATTGGAGACATCTATTTCCCTTCCTTATTCAGCTCACAATAGGATAAAAAATGAATCGACCTGTAGTCAAAGCTCGAACCGCAGAGAGCGACCAGCACTTAAGAACCCGCGTCCAAAATCGCTCGCTACAGTAAGTTCCACACCTAAAACTAGGTTTACATCAGTCAATATATAGCAATTAATCTGGACTGAATTGGGCTTCAAAAACGCAGCAAATAGACTGCTCACAAATCTGCAAAATTAACTCCAACAAAATAGGTCTTCAATCCAAAGTTTCCTATTATGTCTCCATAATTAGAAACAACAGCAAATCTGAAAAACCAACAAATAACCACAATCCAAAAATGCTTTGGATTCCACCTAGGATAATAAAATATTCACAGAATATTCAGTAACAATTCATAGTAACAGAATCTGCATTAAAACTGAATCCACAACGCGATGTCCTATGAGCTGGTATGGGACATCTTTATTCGACATGTTGAAATCAGCCACTTAGAACATTAAGATTCAACATCTTGCTGCTATAATAGTTTTAGCAAAATAAATGCCAACCACAAAAGCACAGAAATAACAGTAACTCCCACTATCAACCCTGTCCCGACTCCAATGTATCAACCTCAGGTTGCTCAAAGCCAACCAAGTCAACAATAGTATCAGCAAAGGACACAACAGCCTCTTCAGCAGGCTCGTCCGCAGTACAATAGCAACAATCATACGACACGACCATCAGGGTTCGACCCTATACCAATGTTGTACGCAGAACTATTTCTGCTTCTGCTGGCTAAGGGGCATGTTAACCCTCAATTTCGACGCTAGACAAAATCAAAGCTATTTTAATGTTAAAAAATTATTTTTAATGTAAAGAAGGCTTCGACCTAACTTTTTGAGAGGCCTGAGTCGAATAAATGTGGAGAAACCTTAAAAAATGGCTAAGTGTTGAAAGGGTTCTTCGACCATGAGAATGTAGCGCTGCAGTGGTTATATTAAGATTGGAGGGAATTTCCAATATTTGAAATTTAAATAAGAGCAGTTGAGAACGTGGGAACAGTTGAGATCAAGGGGAAGACGCCAAAATCAACACGTTCGAAGCAGTAACCACCACTTAGTAGTTATTCCCTAGCACTATAAATAGGAGTTAGTTCTATGTAAATGAGGTGTTCATATTTTTGTACAAGTTACTCTAAGAAACTCAAAGTACCCCGCGTGTAGAGAAACGAGTTCGTGAGAATGTACATAATGTAACACCATTGTCTTCATTAATCTAATTTATCTTCAGCATGTTTAAGATTCAGCCATTTACTTTCCATGCCTTTACAGTTTCTTGAACTTTATCTTCCATGCCAAATTGATGTTCAAAGCCATTTAAACTTTCTGCGTTTTACTTTCGACTGCATTTTTACGTTCAAGCATTTAATGTTCAAGCCTTTACTTTTCAAAGTCTTTCATTTTCAAGAACGTGGAGTTCTCCTTTAAATTCATTGCATTTATTTTCAAAGTCTTTTACTTTCCTGTACTTTACCTTCGACAGCACTTTTATTATCCCAGCCTTTACTTTCCAAGAACGTGGAGTTCGTTGCATTTTACTTTCAAAGCTTTTACTCATTCGACGCCTTTAATTTCTGCAACCTTTACTTGCATTACTTTAAATTTCGAGTCTTCACTTTACTTTATTGCCCGTAGTCGAACGTGGAGTTCAGTTAGACTTTATTTTCAGCATTGTCGAACGTGGAGTTCAGTTTACATTTTCTTTAATTTACACTTGTCTCTCAAACTTAGCACATGTCCTAGGATTTGTGTGGTCGATCCTGCAAGTTAAATCAATTTGCGTTTAGATTGAAAGAGCAGAGGTTGTTTACCAAAATTCACAGTAAACAAATTGGCACACCTGGTGGGACCCAGTGCTAAGTTAAACCTTTTGTCAACCTCATCTCTCTTGGTGGAGAAGCACTTTCGTTGTATGTTATTGAGAAGTGGGAAGTTAGCCACAGCAAATGAAGGAATACCAAAGAGAAGATACACTAAGAAAATGGCAACCAATGCCAATCAACAAGTTGATCCTTAAGGGAGTATTTCAAACACTCAGTCCAGTAGCAGTATTGGGACTCAAAGTACACCATCACCAGTGTCTTCGCCAGGAGGACAGGCGTCACTTCCATTAGTAGTGTCTGAGCCAGGATTAACATATACAAAATAATATACTCAACCTGTGTTGGAATACATAGGACCACAAAGTTCTAATTCACCAACACCCCCAGGAGGAAATACAATGTACAGGCACGTTCCTCCACCAGGTTTTCCACATCCAGGGTCAAGGAGTCAACCCTATGGTATGCCTACATCAATGATGCAAAACCTGCAGAATGCTCCACCTGTGTTTTCAGAAACTGTTGTGTCTTCGCCACTACAAGGGTCAGGATCAGGAGGATGAAACAACCAGAATATAGGTGTTGGTTACTTTGTTCAAACACCTAGCCTTACAAATACATCCATAAATTGTTTGAGACAACAGATGGATGAAAGTAACATGCAAATGGTACATACGTTGTCTCAGACAATGGGAGAAGTTTTTCAACCATTGATTCAAAATACAACCCAAACTAACCAACAACTGGCTGCACAAGTGGCACGCATGGCTGATTTCATGGGAGTACCAGCAGTAGATCAAAGAGTGACGGTTGTCGAAGATATCCCAAGACGTCATCCACGTCAGATACCTGAGGCTAACTTGGAGGATCAAGAGATGGTTGATCATTTTAGAGTCGAACCACCAAGAAACCAGATGCCATACCAGATGGAGGAAGAACCAGTAGTGATGGTGAACAGGAACCAAAACGCATATCAACTACATAGGCAAGTTCGACACCAGAATCAAGCAGAAGAAAATAATCTTGCAGCCATGGTTAAAAGGATAATGACTAGAAATGGTATGAATTTTGGCTTCACCAGGCCAAATTATACTTCACCTATAGTGGATTACATTCTCCAAGCAGAACTACCCCCTAGGATGAAGGTTCCAAAGTTCAGCAAGTTTTCAGGAGATACTACTGAGTCTACTGTCGAACATGTAGCTAGATATTTGATCGAAGCGGGCGAGATTACAGCTGACGAAAGCCTTAGGATCAAATACTTCCCAAGTTCCCTTACAAGAATGCCTTCACATGGTTTACTACGTTGCCTCCAAATTCCATATACAATTGGACCCAATTAGAACGTTTGTTTCATGAACAGTTCTACATGGGGCAAACTAAGATTAGTTTGAAAGAATTGGCTAGCATCAAGCGCAAAGTCACTGAGCCAATTGATGATTACCTGAATAGGTTTCGACTTCTTAAAGCCAGGTGCTTTACACAAGTGCCAGAATACGAGTTGGTCGAAATGGATGCTGGGGGTCTTGATTACTCCATTAGGAAGAAATTAGATACCCAATATCTTAGAGATATGGCCCAGCTGGCTGATAGGGTTCGACAGCTAGAAAGGCTAAAAGAAGAAAAAGGCCAAATTCAGTAGTGGTAAAAAAGTAGCATTTGTCGAATGCAAGGAAGATGTGGAGAATCTGTATGGTGAACCATCTTGTTTCGACAAAAATGAGGTTGACGTTACTGAGTTAAAGCAAGGTCCACCTTATGCTTGCAAATTATTAGCCCCTTCAGAAGGAAAAAATCCTGTCGAATCTAACGACAAATTCCCTAAGAAAACATATACCTTCGACGTCACTAAATGTGACGAAATTTTTGATTTGTTAGTTAAAGATGGGCAAATGATAGTGCCTGCTGGTGCTAAAACGCCACCTTTAGAACACAGAAAGAAAAGAGGTTTTTGTAAGTACCATAATTTTTTGGGTCATAAAACTTCTCAATGTTTTCTTTTCAGGGATTTGGTGCAAAATGCTATCCAGGAAGGAAGGCTGAAGTTTGGGGAAAAAGGCAAAGCCCAGATGAAGATTGACTCTGACCCATTGCAAGTTGCAGAGGCCAACTATACAGAGCCTCATGAGGTTCAAATGGTGGAAGCCACAGGGGGATTTGACGAGTCAGTCAACATGGTAGAAGTTTCTGAAGACTTTGCCATCAGTTCTGTGATAATTAAAGGTTCTAGTAAGGCTGCAAGTGGCCTAAACGTTGATGGTACCAGTCTGATGTTGGTAACCAAAGAAACTGCTGATAAGTTTGTTGAAATGGATAAGGCTGCTAAGGTTTTGGATATGACTGTGAGTGGGTGGAAGATAAATGCCAATGAAGGCATTAACCTGGTCGAATTGGCTGAAGAGTCTGATTCTAGCTCAGATAGTGTCAACACCAATGAGGCTATGGGTAGAAATGCCCCTAAAGTTCAAGTTGTTAAGGAATTGGAAGATGACATGCTCTTGGTTGGAGAGATGCTGGACATGGATGGTTGTCTGGTGGAAAATTGGATATGCATGGCTGCTAAATTTTTTTTCAAAATATCTCCTGATGTCGAGAGAGTCAATGCTGGGGAGATGGTGGAGGCTGAGAAAGCTGCTTGGGAAAAAGCTTCCCAAAGAGCTGCAAAAGCAGCAGTAGGTGGTGGCTGCTTGGCAAAGACCACTGAAAGTCTGGAAGCCAGCTTCTCCAAGATGCGCCTGAAGGAACGAATGGATGTCAACATGGTCAAAGTTACGGATCGAAAAGATGAACAATTGAGTAAGGTAGATGAGCAAGAGAAACTCAACAAAATGGCTTATCCTAAGCCAGAAGAGACAATCGTGGACTTCTTGCATCGTTGCCAGAAAAAAGACTCTGGAGTAATGCTGTGTCCCAGGTGCAGCGCCATTTTTGATGAAAAGGCTGCCCACAAGCTGGAAGGTGTCAAGAAGGCTGGCGAAAGCTGGGGGCAGAAGGTGAACAAGGGGCACAGAGGTTTTGACCATAGGCGACTTTCGACAGGGTTAAAAAACCAAGCACCAGGAATTAGGCCAGGTACGTTCAAACCAACTGCGAACGTGCCAACAGGTAGTTGGATCAAACCTGTCGAAGGGAGAGGACAGAAGAAAAAGTGGGAGAAGTTTGATGTGGAAAGAGGTGCGTCATTTGAGTACAGAAAAGAGAATCACACCACAAACAAATCAGCATACATTTCTCAGAACTACAAGGGTAAAAACCCAATGTCTAGATCGCAATGGCGAAGAGAACAGCGCAGGCGAAAAGCTGTCAGGGAGGCTCAGGTGCAAGGGGAGTCAAGCACCAATATGGCTGGGGCCATGGAGAAGATGCCCATACGACGAAAGTTGTTTACTATTCAACCAGAAAAGAAGGTCGAAGAGGATGAGGATATGACTGATAACTTCGACAATGAGTCAGCGGCTTCCCTAGACATTCTGGTAAATGTGGTGTCAGTGATGCCAAGAGAATTTGGTCAAGTCTCAAAGGTCAAAGACTTAGACCAAACTGCTGAATTGGAAATGATGGCACACAAGCCTGTGTGCTATTACATCATGAACAATGGGTGCGTCGAAGAACATAATGCTTTCTTCGAGCGTCCCACAGAGGCAATGAAGGGTCATTTGAAGCCTCTTTACATTACTGGAAAAGTGGAGAACGTCACTGTCAACAAAATTTTGGTAGACTGTGGTGCGACGGTTAATTTGATGCCAAGATTTTTGTTGAGCAAGATTGGAAAATTTGAGACTGATACTAAACCCCACAACATGGTTCTGTCGAACTATGAAGGCAAAGTTGGTTCCACTCTGGGAGTGATTCAGGTGGATCTCACTGTGGGAACTATTACCAAACCAACAGTGTTCATGGTCGTCGAAACAAAGGCTAACTATAACCTACTCTTAGGTAGGGAGTGGATTCATGGGATAGGAGCAGTACCCTCATCTATGCACCAGAGAATCACAATCTGGAGACCAGATGGGATAGTGGAAAACATTGAAGCTGATCAAGGGTACTTCAAGGTACCTGTTAATCATGTGGACAGTAGGCAATTTGAGAAACATCTGGCGAACATTGCTCCATGTCCTCCAGCTGATTTTGAGTTTACACCCGACGAGGAAACGTTTTATTCGTTGTACTTACACCCTGTTGAAGGTTTCAGATGGGACAGGGAGGTACCAGGAGGAAGATTGCTATGCTTAGGCACACCTCTAATAGAGCCCACAGGGTGGGGAGATGAATTCAGTGATCATGACTGAGTTCGACGCTTTGAAAAGAATTTTGGCCTATGTGGCAGAAACAAAACTACAAGCGACTTTGGAAGCCGCCAATGATTATATGGCTGGTGAAGCCATTTCTGAAGTATATCAAGACGATCCTGGTAAGGACTTCGACCCAAAACCTCCAGATAAGGTTGAAACTGGAGGGCAAAGCCAGAGGCTTGACGCCATCTATGAAGATGAGCCTTTGGGATTTGAGAAGGATCCGTTGGCGAATAATATAAAAATGCTAGCACAAGATCCTTTGGAAGAAGTGGACCTCAGCGAGGGGGCAACCAAAAGGCCTACCTACATCAGTGCCAATCTTGATCCCCAGTTGAAAGTCGAAGTAGCTCAGCTGTTGAAAGAATTCAAAGACTGCTTCGCTTGGGATTATGATGAGATGCCTGGTCTGGGCAGGGAGTTAGTCGAACACAAGTTGCCTATGACGCCTGGGAAAAAACCAGTCAAGCAAAATCCAAGACGGTTTGCACCAGAGATACTGTCAAAGATCAAAGAGGAAGTCGAAAGACTACTTCGTTTCAAATTCATTCGCACTGCAAGGTATGTCGAATGGTTGGCTAATATAGTACCTGTTATTAAAAAGAATGGGTCTTTGAGAGTTTGCATCGATTTTAGAGATTTAAACTCTGCAACTCCCAAAGATGAATATTCAATGCCAGTAGCAGAAATGTTAATAGATTTTGCAGCAGGACATGAATATCTTAGTATGCTGGATGGATATTCTGGCTATAACCAAATATTCATTGCTGAGGAAGATGTTCATAAAACTGCTTTTAGATGCCCTGGAGCCTTAGGCACCTATGAGTGGGTAGTGATGCCTTTTGGTCTCAAGAACGCTGGCGCTACTTATCAAAGGGCAATGAATTCAATTTTCCACGATTTTATAGACACATTCATGCAAATTTATATTAATGATATTGTTATAAAATCTATTTCTGGGAATAGTCACATTGACCATCTTCGACAGTCCTTTGAAAGGATAAGAAAATATGGTCTTAAAATGAATCCTCTTAAATGTGCTTTTTGTGTGCAGGCAGGGGATTTCTTAGGCTTTGTGGTTCACAAGAAAGGGATTGAAATAAATCAGAATAAAACCAAAGCCATAATGGAGGCGAAAGCGCCATCAACCAAAAAGGAGTTGCAGTCGTTGTTGGGCAAAATCAACTTCTTAAGAAGGTTTATATCCAACCTGAGTGGCAAAACACAAGGTTTTTCGCCATTGCTTCATTTTAACAAAGATGGTTTCGAGTGGGGGCAATTACAGCAGGAAGCCTTCGACAAGATCAAGGAGTACCTAAGCCACCCTCCAATTCTTTCACCACCTTGTAGAAACAAAAGTATGAGATTGTACATAGCTGCATCAGATAAAACTCTAGGGAGCATGTTAGCTCAGGAGGATGAAAATGGAGTCGAAAGAGCCATTTATTACCTTAGTCGAGTTTTAAATGATGCAGAAACTAGGTATAGCATGATTGAAAAGTTATGTTTATGCTTGTATTTCTCTTGTACTAAACTGAAGCAATATATAAAACCTGTTGATGTGTATGTTTCGTCTCACTTTGATGTTGTAAAACATATGTTATCTAAACCTATTTTGCATAGTCGAATTGGCAAATGGGCATTAGCATTAACAGAATTTTCCTTAACATATCAACCTTTAAAAGCTGTGAAAGGGCAAATAGTTGCAGAATTTATAGTTGATCACTCCATAAATGAAAATGATTTGAATTACGTCGAATTAAGATCTTGGAAATTATACTTTGACGGATCAAGTCATAAAAATGGAACAGGAGTAGGAATACACATTATTTCTCCTGAAAAAATTCCAACAAAATTCAAGTACAAGGTCGAAGGTCCTTGTTCTAACAATGAGGCTGAATATGAAGCATTAATTGTTGGCCTTGAAATTTTGTTAGAATTGGGGGCAACCAGAGTCGAAATAATGGGAGATTCAGAATTGGTTATAAAACAAATCACAAAGGAGTATAAATGTGTTAAAGAAAATCTCATTATGTACTTTGTGATAGCCAATAGATTATTAAAGAAATTTGAGGTAGTGGCCATCCAACACATACCTAGAATAGAGAATCAAGTTGCTAACGACTTGGCTCAAATTGCTTCTGGATACAAGGTGTCGAAAGAAAACCTTCAAGAAGTAATTGAGGCAAGAGGTAAGGTGGTGGCTGTTGGATTATGTCCATCAGACTTAGAAACAACTAAGCTTGGGTGTATAGATGGCAAAAATTTTGAAATTTTTGCCATAGATAATTTAACAGATGAAGATTGGAGGAAGCCCATAGTTGAGTATTTGCGAAACCCAACGGCTTCGACAGAACGGAAAATCAGGTATCAAGCTTTGAGCTATGTACTGGTGGGTAATGAATTGTTTAAAAAGACTCCTGAGGGAGTCTTATTGAAATTCCTTAGTGAAGCAGAGGCGTATTTGGCACTTTCGACAGTACATAGTGGGGCATGTGGAGCACACCAAGTTGGCCAGAAGATGAAATGGTTGTTGTTTCGACAAGGCATGTATTGGCCCACTATGCTGAAGGATTGCATAGAATTTGCTAAAGGGTGCCAAGAATGTCAAATTCATGCTGGCATACAGCACATCCCTGCAAGTGAATTACATTCTATAGTGAAACCATGGCCTTTCAGAGGATGGGCTTTGGATATAGTGGGAGAGATTCGACCAGCATCTTCAAAGAACCATAGATATATTTTGGTGGGAATTGATTATTTCACCAAGTGGATTGAGGCAATACCACTGGTGAATATAGGTCAGAAAGATGTTATTGAGTTCATTCAAAATCACATTATTTATAGATTTGGTATTCCTGAAACAATTACTACAGATCAGGGATCAGTGTTCACTGGTCGAAAGATGCAGGAATTTGCCAAAGAAATAGGTTTTAAGTTATTAACTTCTACACCTTATTATGCTCAGGCCAATGGGCAAGTCGAAGCTGCCAATAAGGTAGTGATTGGACTAATCAAGAAACATGTGGGAAAAAGGCCTAGAAATTGGCACAAGACGTTAGACCAAGTTCTTTGGGCGTGTCGAACATCCCCCAAAGAGGCTACCAACACTACCCCATTTCGACTCACTTTTGGTCATGATGCAGTATTACCTGTTGAGATTTATCTACAGTCTGTAAGAGTTCAAAGACATCATGAAATTCCCTCTGAGAATTATTGGGAAATGATGATGAATGAATTAGTGGATTTGGATGAAGAAAGGCTTAGAGCCATGGAGTTGCTGAGAAGACAAAAGAAGAGGGTCGAAGAATCCTACAACAAAAAGGTTAAATCTAAATCTTTTGCATGTGGGGAATTGGTTTGGAAAGTGATTTTGCCCATGGATCGAAAGGATAGAACATTGGGCAAGTGGTCCCCTAAGTGGGAAGGACCATTCCAAGTCATACAAGTGTTCTCTAATGGAGCTTATGAAGTGGAAGAGTTAGACAAAGATAAAAGAATCTTGAAAGTAAATGGCAAGTATTTGAAAAAATATAAGCCTATGCTGCAGGAGATTCATATTAAAACATAAGCTTTATTTAATAAAAGAAAGCCAAAATAGGCCAAGTCAGGCTAATATGGCATACAAAGCGAAGAGAAACTAGTACAACATTTTTTTTTTCTCAAGGAAAGGTTATTCATAATCTCTCCAATCTATGGATTTGAGGAAGTCCATATAATCTGCATCTGGCTCATCATCAGAATCTTGGGTGCTGGAGCGCCCTTTCTTGGAGATCTTCATTTTGGTTTCTCTCTTCTTGGCTGAAGAGGTTGCTCCGACGGAGGCGTTAGGTTGTTGGGGTGCCTCTACCTTCTTTGTTTCCTCAATTGCCTTGGCCTTTCCAGCCATCTTCTTAGTTGAGGATTTCTCTGAATTATTCATGGTTGCTTCTACGTAAAACATGGTCAGATGGAAGAAATTTATAGAGGCTAATGGCTGATTGGATTGGCCAGCCAAATGGTGGAAACAGGTGAGTTATTCTTGGAAGTAGGCCTGAGGGCTATGCTATAAATGTTACTTTAAAGCTAGAGGCTTATGCCTTGGAATTTAAAGCTGGAGGGGTGACTTTCCAAGAAAAAGATAGAATGCCTTAATTGCAAATTTGACTGATAAAAGATAACAATAAAGAATATCATCATGCAATATAGGTCGAAAGCAGTTAAAGGCAAAATAATAATGATTGATTAAATCAATGCCAACAGGCATAAAATTGTCATTACATAAAAGGCCTGAAAAGGCCAGGAAACAAGTGATGATTAAACAAATAAAATAAAGGTGTCGAAGGTATCAGAAGGGAAGCCTCGACGCCAACTGAGAAAAAGATTCTATGTGATGTTTGAGGCAAGCGTTGCACAAAGATTCGTCAAGTTTTGCTTCTGCGAGCTCTTTCTCATATCTTTGGGCCGCCTCAATTTGATCAATAACATTCTTCGTTTCTTCAGCTATCTCAGTGTCGTCGAGTTGGCGCAAATCACGGTTGCGGTTTTCAGCATTTTCAATTTTAGCTTGTAGATCCGTGATTTGTTACTTCCAGGCTTCAATGTCCTTCTTGTTGGAGGCTATCTCGTCTTGCTTTTTCCTTTGATCAGCCTCCATACGTTGGATCTCTTCGTACGCCTCTTGTGCACCACACCAGGCTGCACTCTCACAGCCAGATGTTCTCTCTATGGTATCCTTGATCGAGGGGAGCAGTTTTATTTCTGCAGCTATTTGGTTTACCACAGCAGTTAGCTCTATCAGAAAACCAGAGACATCTGGATTGAGAGTAGTGAGCTCAATCTTTGTAAGGGTGTCCTTCAAGTAAGCAGTTGCAGTTGGATCTGAGGCCAGAATTTTATAAATATCCCCTTTGAAGAATTTTTTCTTGATGGCTTGGAGAATTGATTGGGCGAAGTCATCTGGTGCTGAGGTCGAAGAAACAGAGGAAGAACCATACCTTTGCTCAAGAATCAATTTGGCAAACTCATGTGGGTTCGACCACTTGAGTGCTGTCAGCGAGTCCCCAGGTAGTGGAGTGACCATAGGCGAAGGAGTATGGTGGGGGCGAGGCTCAGCTTGTTCTTCTTCCTCCTCTGCTGATTCTTCTTCCTCTTCATCCTCTCCTCCTCCCATTTCCTCATCAGATTCATCAGCAGCTGGTTGCATATTCTCCTGGTCATCAGCCGGTGTGGTTTGATCAGGAGTGGCGTTGTGTATTTGGATTTCAGGTTCACGCCTTTCTTCTTCAACCATCTAGCCTTTATCCATGGAGGCACCCAGATTAATAGGTGGTGGGCTTGAAGCATTATCCTCATCAGAGTTAGCTCCCTCAGCTTGTGCGTGCTGAGTTGGGGTTGGAGCTGGTGCTGCAGTAGCTACTGTAACATGTGGAATGGGTTGATTAATATCACTCAAACTAGAGCCAATATCAGAAGATAGGTGATAAGTTGGCTCACCTTGGCTGTTGAGAAGCATGGTGGTGAGGCTTTCTGAAGTTGGGTGAGGAACAGAATCGTCAAGTGTGGTGGCGGCGAAGTTGCTTGGAGTTGGTCGGGGATCTGGATTGTTGATTATGGGTGCCTAAAGAACACAAGTGGAGATAATGAGAATGAAATAATAGGCGAAGGATGTCAAGCATAATAGAAAAGATAATGGTGCGCATACCTGAGTTTGTTCAACAGCAGGAGTTGATTTATCACCCCCATGGTCACCAAGAGGGGTTCTCAAGGCTACCTTGGAGGATTCCTTCTCGACACCACTTGTGGTGGATGCCTTTTCGAGTATTTTGGCCACCTTCGAAGGAGGTGGGCCAGCAGGTCCAGAGGCCTTTGTGGGTTTTTTCCTTTTCCTTGTGAGAACCTCTTCAGGAGATTCATCTGAGGCCTCTAAAGCTGTAACTACAGCTGGGGTATCCTTCTTACCTTTCTTGGAAGGTGTTGGAGGCTTTCGACCAGTCTGAAGAGGCAGTGAAAATAAGGAAGAAATTTATAGAGTACAAGTAAAAAAAAAAAAAAACAAAAGGGGGTAAAATATACCTGTGTACTCCCTTGTTCTTTGCCACTTTGCAAGGTGACAGCTCTAGTCAAAGCAGCTTTCCTAGGCACAGCTGAAAGATAGCACACAATTGTTACAAGTTAATGATTACATGACTAGTCATAAAGCCATGGAGTAAGGATCTCAAACCTTCATATATTTCAGATTCGACACGAACGTCCTGAATTCCTATATGAAGGTGCCCTTTAAAACTGTCTAACGTATGCTTAGTCGAAACCACTCGTTGGGCTTTTGGCTGAGACTGCTGTCGAAGAAGTTTTAAATGCTCCCCACAGACAAACCAATCTGGAAATTGAGGGGCAAACACCACTCCAAAATCAGCATTAGGCAGTCGAGGGAACTTTGGAGGAAAAAGTTTAAAAGCTACCTCATAACATTTCTCACGAGGGACGTTGGGAGGAATTTTTAGTTGATCCAGCTTTTTTAGAAATTTTCTCTTTAGAGTAACAGCAGCCTCATGAATGGTTCGACTAAGATCATCTGGTCGATAGATAGTTTCAAAGTATTTTTGAAAAGCCTGTATTTCTTCAATGTGAGTGAACTTACTTTTTTTCGTCTTGTCCTGCACATGGAGAAAAGCTTGGTCAAGTAACGAAGAAAATGTAGCCGCATCAAGAAAGTGCTCATTATAATGCTTCAACCACCATTGGTGGAGGGATGAAGTGCATAAAAAGGAAGGTTCGAAAAACACAGGGGAGAGGGTGCTTCTTTTTTCGTTCCTGCTGTTGAGTGTTTCAGAGACGTTCTCCTCGTCGAAGTAGGTGGTGTGAAGAATCACTTGACCCTTTTTCTCATATAAGCACTGAGGGAAGCTCTGGGCCAGCCCAAATTGTCGAGAAACCAAGTTGGGTTGGTAGGCAATCAATGCTGATAAACCTCTCCCTAGGTTCAGCCTGTGGATAATAAATCTAGGAATCAAAAAGGCTTCCCAGATGGCAACAGACTCTGGATCAAGGGGTTGGAGAGGATTTGGAAATGGCCTTTGAAACCACTCAGGGCCATAGCTTCGTCGAGCAAAGGGTGCCATGCTAGGAGTGAACTCATAGCGTTTGGTGAACATCATTATATAACTGGTGAAAGCCCTTTGAAGGTTTTCACCATCATCATTAGGAGTGAGCTTAGCCAGACGTGTCCCTTCGACACTCCTCTCCCTGATCTCAGCGGAAGCTTCATCGACTATGCCTTTTCTGGGGAGGCTAGCCTCAAATGTAGCATTGAGCCACAGTTGAAGTAGCCAAAGAGGACCGCTCAAATGCATAGGACCTTGGGCTTCCACATTCTTCAGTCGAGAAGCCCCTTCACTGATAGATTCGTAAAGGTTCGCCAGAATGAGTTCACTCAGGTAGGTCCCTCTGTTGTGGTGGAGTTGGTTCGCCAGGGGCAGGTACTTCTTAGCCACCTGCAAAGACTTGGTACAAAAAACATACCTCGACAGCCAGACTGTGAGGAAAGCAATGTGTTCTTCATCAGACACCTCATCATCTTCTTGTTTGAAGTGGTGCTTGATAAAGAGGGTGTAGGTCAGTTTTGAGCCTGAAATGTTGATGGTATCATCAGCATCAACCTCAGGATTGTAGACGAGGCCATCTGGACGAAGCCCCGTGATGGCAGATACGTCGAAAAGGGTTGGAGTGACCATTCCACATGGCAGGTGGAATGTATAATGGGTGTTGTCCCAAAAGTATAAAGATGCTGCCAACATGTTCAAACAATAGGGTATGTTGGTCTTCGACAGCATCAGAAGGTCATAGATCCCTATCTCCTTCCAATGGTCAGCTTTAACCTTCTCCATCTTTGCCATCCATTGGTCGAATTCCTTTAAAGGGTTGACGACTCTTACCAGTCTAGTGCCATCAGTGAGATAGCCAACATTGATCTTGGGTAAAGGGATCTCTTCAGGGGAAGCTCCAGTAGCAGAATTAATTTTAGGGAAACTCTTTTGCCCTAATGGTCTGGATCTCCGGTATGATGGGAAAAACTCACTCAGCCTCTCGTTGGAAATGTCCACCTCAGCCAAAGGACCAGATAACGCATAAGTTTTATCAGACATAACTAGGGGAATCATTACCTGAGATTGGTAGATGGCTCTTGATTCTGTAGAGGTAGGTTCCGGCATACAACGACGATTATCTACCAGTTGAGGGCCTGGGATGTTAGCGAACGGTGGGATGGTTTGCTTGAATGGAGTGGCTTTTCCCTTTTGGGTCTTCTTTGCTTGAGGATTAATTTAGGAGGATGCCATTGTGGAAGAAGATGAAAAGATGGTGTCTTTGCTGGGTTTGCGTAAAAAACTGAAGAGAAGAAGAGTTGCTTGAGAGTACTAAAAGTGTGGAAAGATCACAAAGTGGCGGAAATGGGTATATATAGATATTTGAAAACCTCCAGGGACTTGGATCCACCGTTAAAGCTGAGGGGTTAGTGGGACATGTGGCTTTCTCCTGAAGGCGTGATGAAAAGTAGCAGTTATGTGCAGACTGTTAACGTCTATTTTCAAGAAAGGCGTTATGATGAATATGGCTGAAAAGACGTTTTAAGGATTTGTCATGATGGCGTGACGTCAGAGGCGTGGGATGTTCAGTTAAGGCCATGCAAATAGGCGTCAAAATAAGCGTTATATCAAGAAATGGCCTTCCTACCAAGTCTGGCGAAAGGACATTCCTTGGGGGCAATTTGTTAACCCTCAATTTCGACGCTAGACAAAATCAAAGCTATTTTAATGTTAAAAAATTATTTTTAATGTAAAGAAGGCTTCGACCTAACTTTTTGAGAGGCCTGAGTCAAATAAATGTGGAGAAACCTTAAAAAATGGCTAAGTGTTGAAAGGGTTCTTCGACCATGAGAATGTAGCGCTGCAGTGGTTATATTAAGATTGGAGGGAATTTCCAATATTTGAAATTTAAATAAGAGCAGTTGTGAACGTGGGAACAGTTGAGATCAAGGGGAAGGCGCCAAAATCAACACGTTCGAAGCAGTAACCACCACTTAGTAGTTATTCCCTAGCACTATAAATAGGAGTTAGTTCTATGTAAATGAGGTGTTCATATTTTTGTACAAGTTACTCTAAGAAACTCAAAGTACCCGCGTGTAGAGAAACGAGTTCGTGAGAATGTACGTAATGTAACACCATTGTCTTCATTAATCTAATTTATCTTCAGCATGTTTAAGATTCAGCCATTTACTTTCCATGCCTTTACAGTTTCTTGAACTTTATCTTCCATGCCAAATTGATGTTCAAAGCCATTTAAACTTTCTGCGTTTTACTTTCGACAGCATTTTTACGTTCAAGCATTTAATGTTCAAGCCTTTACTTTTCAAAGTCTTTCATTTTCAAGAACGTGGAGTTCTCCTTTAAATTCATTGCATTTATTTTCAAAGTCTTTTACTTTCCTGTACTTTACCTTCGACAGCACTTTTATTATCCCAGCCTTTACTTTCCAAGAACGTGGAGTTCGTTGCATTTTACTTTCAAAGCTTTTACTCATTCGACGCCTTTAATTTCTGCAACCTTTACTTGCATTACTTTAAATTTCGAGTCTTCACTTTACTTTATTGCCCGTAGTCGAACGTGGAGCTCAGTTAGACTTTATTTTCAGCATTGTCGAACGTGGAGTTCAGTTTACATTTTCTTTAATTTACACTTGTCTCTCAAACTTAGCACATGTCCTAGGATTTGTGTGGTCGATCCTGCAAGTTAAATCAATTTGCGTTTAGATTGATAGACCAGAGGTTGTTTACCAAAATTCACAGTAAACAACGTCCAAACCAGGTCTCCTCTTACAGTACCAGAAAATCCGCCTTTTTGGTTCAAAGTGGATCAAACTTGCCCTTACCATCAAGAAGGACCGGGGCACAACATTGAGAACTGTATCAGTTTCAAGTCTGATGTGCAGAAGCTTGTCAGGATTGGGGTCTTATCTTTCAAAGATACTAATCCGAATGTTCAGACAAACCCGTTACCACAACATGAAAAGACTGCAGTAAATTTGATAGAGGAAGGGGTTAGCCGCAGTTATCACATTCACGATGTACTCCTATTAGGAACCAATCTGGTCAGGATGCATTATAGACAGAGCGGGTACGATCATGTACCACCTCACAATTATCACCAGTGTGATATCTGCTCAAAGAATAATCAGGGGTGTTCCGTAGTGCAATCATCTCTACAAGAACAGATGGATCTCGGTTGGATCCAAGATCACCGAATCCGTGAAGTCAATATGGCTCACGCAAATCCCAACATTGTCTAGAACCACAACATTCTGGTGATGAATGTCAACTTGGTGGCAATGCACTCGAGGCAAAGTCAATACCATAATCTGCCGAAGCATGATTACAATACCTGTCCGATCGGTTCAATAATCCACTAGGGATGCTCTTTTGTACAAGAGGCCCTCCAATGCCAGATGGATCTCGGATGGATTCAAGACTATCGTGAAAGAAATAACCATCAAGTTAATATGATTCAGATTTTAGACATACGCTTGATGAATACCAGTCTGGTAGAATTACACGCTAAGCAAGTCAGGCTCGGCATTCTGGCTTCACATAATTATCAAGACTGTAAAGAGTGTCGTAAGAACGATTAAGGGTGTACACTTGTCCAAAGAACACTTCAACACTTGTTGGACCACTGGTGGCTTCCAATCTACTTGGATGAAGCTACACAACAGATCAGTATGACTGACAAGAATCCTGATAGGCATCAAAGTCAGGATGTCCGCTCGATGGAAAGAGATCTAGTAAAGATGCACTGCATACAAAGCGGGCATGGCTGGGTGCCACTACACAACTATGAGCGTTGTAGATTTTGTTCAGAGAACAACCAAGGATGCTACCTCGTACGAGCGGCTCTTCAAAATCAGTTGGACCACAAAGAGATTCGACCATGTTCAAGTTCTGAGTTGATCAACGTAATACCAGATTATTTCCTTGATCAAAGCAAGGACGTTGTCAGAATCTCTGATCATGGGAGGACCAAAAATGTTTGTGCCATAATCCCTCTACTCGATGAATCAAGAGTTCCTCTGGATAGTACAAAAGTTCCCAACCAGGAACTGATTGAAGTTGCCTATAACGGTCACAGAAATAAAAAAGCTCTCATAGTTATCTACTTGCCAGGTCCAATACCGTACAAATCAGAAAAGGCTATCCCTTACAAATACGGTGCAACAACAATCGAAAATGGAAAGGAACCTCCATTACCCTGCGTCGTAAACATTGCCGATATCATTCGAGTAACACAGAGTGGCCGGATCTTCAACAAAGGAGTAGGAGAACCCTCCAAGGAAAAGAAACCCCAAACAGAAGTTCCTAATTAACAAATCGGGCAATCCAGTAATCCCAAACTTAAAAAAAACAACGATGAGATACTGAAGCTCATCCAGAGAAGTGAGTACAACATTGTGGACTAACTGTTGCAAACTCCATCTAAAATCTCTATGATATCTCTCTTACTTAGTTCTGAAGCTCATAGGGAAGCTTTGCAGAAAGTCTTGGAGCAAGCTTTCATAGAACAAGATGTGACGATAAAGCAATTTGACAGCATCATTTCCAACATCACTTCCTGCAACAACTTAGGATTCAGTGATGAAGAACTGCCGGAAGAAGGCAAAAATCACAACATGGCGCTTAACATTACAGTCAACTGCCAGGACGATGCTTTAGCCAGCGTACTAGTAGACATAGGATCAGCTCTGAATGTTATGCCGAAATCTACTCTGATGCGACTATCATTTCAAGGATCTCCGATGAGAGGCAATGAGGTCATCGTCAAAGCCTTTGACGGATCCAGAAAAACAGTTATCGGCAAAGTTGATCTTCCCATAACCATTGGTCCTCACACTTTCCAAGTCACTTTCCAGGTCATGGACATCCGGGAAGCCTATAACTGTTTATTAGGAAGACCTTGGATACACGAGGCTGGGGCAGTCACTTCGACACTTCACCAGAAGTTGAAGTTCGTCAAGAATGATAAACTAGTCACAGCCTTTGGAAGGCAGGCCTTGATCGTAAGCAACTTATCACCCTTATCCTGTGTAGAACCCGAGGAGGTTATTAAGACTCAGTTCTAAGCACTCTCAGTGAGCAATGAGAATCGACCGAAAAAAGGAACGTCGATTTCCTCATACAAAGACGCTCTCGAAGTGATCAAGAGTAAAAACACAAAAGGATGGGGACATCTTTTCATTCCTACTGATAACAAGACAAAGAAAGGCCTTGGTTTTCTTCAACCTGTACCCAGACTACTAAAGACGAAAGTTTTCGTCCCATTCAGAACTTCTTCCACAATGGAGGCTTTCTCCACCCAGTATCTCAAGAAGTACACACCATCAACAAGAGTGATTCCTCCAATACATACGAGGAATGGAAATCTTATCTCAACGACAACGATTATATGTCTTAGGGAGAGACGCATACGCCATTTTGATTTCCCACGCAGAGTCCGAGATACATACCAAGATCAGATGTCAAGATGATGTACGGAGATTGTGATCCGGAAGGATGTCGTGCTCCGCCCAACTCATTAGAGGAGGAAACTCTGATGAAAGACAACTTCGACTATGACTATTTTGATCCCCTGGATGACTTGCCTATCTGGAAGCCGTACCCAGAAGACTCGAGGCAAAAGATCCAGCCCAACGATGCATATCAGCTGAGCATCATTTAAAAGAATACATGCATCCCCACCAAATCATGGGATCATTACTCAAGACATTCTAAAGATATCCAGCACAACAATGAATCTGCAAGGATTACAAGACAAAAGTTCATCAACTATGCTTTTCCTGAGGTCAACATCATCGAGAAAGATGACTCCTTCAGTCCCGCAGAAGTATGGGACACCTTAGGACAGCCGAGTGGCAAGTTCGACTTCCTGGTCAAGTACACCGCTCCTGAAAGCTCTCGTATCAGGCTCGAAGACATCCAGCCAACTGGATGGGGAGATCCGCCTGAGAGTAAAAACACTATGCAAGATACAACAGAAGAGTTCGTTTACGACAACTCTGACTAGGAGGAAGACTCCAATGTCCTGCTCCGCCAGAAATCAGCGTCATTTCTAAGGACAAACCAAGAAAGAAGGTACCAAACTTTGTGATTCACCGAGGGGTTCATCGCTAATGGGTTGTTGTCGATGTCCCAAAAGTCGTCCATAAGTCTAAGTAATTGCCGTCTTTATTTTAACCTTTCTCCCTGCCCAGGTAAAACAGATGTTTTATAGGGCTCACCTTTCTATAAATATCCCTCTTCGCTTCGCCCAAAGCGACAGAGTTTTGTTTTATAGGGTTGTAGTTTCAAGAATCGACAAAATCATAAATAAAATAAAGTCGTTATGTAATTTCCGCATTTATTGCTGTTTTCACTTTTTGTTTTTCAGAAAATGGTAATCCTAAAACAACCCAAAATAAAAACGAGCATTTTTCAGAAAATACACTGCACACACTCTTGCATTCTCTCTATCTCTTCTAAAAAATGAATCCTCACGTCATGCAGATTGCTTGTTTTAAACCCCGTTGAAACACACGATCCAATGCCTTCTCCCAACATTGAATTCCCGGTATTTGAAGCTGAAGAAGAAGACGAAGAAATTCCAGAAGAGATCTCCCGATTACTCAGACAAGAGGAAAGGTCCATTGAACCTCACAAAGAGTCGTTGGAAATGGTCAATTTGGGATCAAAGGAGGAAAAGAAAGAAGTCAAGATTGGGGCACTGCTTAGTCCGATCGTCAAAGAAAGCTTGATAGAACTTCTCAAAGAGTTTCCAGGTGTATTTGCTTGGTCCTATCAAGACATGCCGGGGTTGGATACCAGCATCGTGGAACATCATTTACCGCTGAAAGTGGAATGTCCACCGGTGAAACAAAGACTGAGACGGACTCATCCGGACATGGCCATCAAAATCAAGGGGGAAGTGCAGAAACAGATTGGCGCGGGTTTCCTCGCCACCTCAGAATATCCTCAATGGTTGGCCAACATAGTGCCAGTTCTGAAAAAGGACAAAAAAGTCAGAATGTGTGTAGACTATAGGGATTTAAAAAAAGCCAGTCCGAAGGATGACTTCCCCGTACCACACATAGACATGTTGGTATACAGTACAACAAAGTTCAAATTCTTCTCCTTCATGGATGGATTCTCGGGCTATAATAAAATCAAAATGGCGCCGGAAGATATGGAGAAAACTTCGTTCATCACCCCATGGGGCAGTTACAAGGTAATGTCGTTCGGTTTAAAGAACGGCGGGGCAACCTATCAAAGGGCCATGACTACTTTGTTTCACGACATGATGCACAAAGAAATTGAAGTGTACGCCGATGATATGATTGCCAAATCTAGAACAGAGGAGGAACATGTGACCCACTTGTCGAAGTTGTTCGAGCGTTTGAGAAAGTACAAACTCCGCTTGAATCCCAACAAATGCACGTTTGGTGTTCGCTCAGGAAAGCTTTTAGGGTTCATCGTCAGCCAGAAAGGAATCGAGGTAGATCCTGACAAGGTCAAGGCCATTCAAGAAATGCCTTCTCCGAAGACTGAAAAACAGGTCAGAGGATTTCTGGGACGTCTAAATTACATCTCCAGATTCATATACCTCATGACCGCAACATGCACACCAATCTTCAAATTACTCCGAAAGAATCAAAGTTGTGTGTGGACATAAGATTGCCAAAAAGCCTTCGACAGTATCAAGGAGTATCTATTGAATCCTCCTATCCTGTCACCTCCAGTGGAGGGAAGACCACTGGTCATATACTTAACAGTCTTGGAAGACTCCATGGGTTGTGTACTTTGCCAACAAGACGAAACCAAAAGAAAAAAGTCTGCCATTTATTATTGACAAAATACTTTTTTGGTCCTTTAACTTGACCTCGGGGTTCATTTTGGTGCCTTAACTTTAAAAGTGTCATTTTGGTCCCTTAACTCTTCAAGACGTTCCATATTAGTCCTTTTGTCTTATTAGCATCGAATTTAGCGACTGATTTTTTGAATTTTTCCGTCGCTAATAAGATGAAAAAGACTAATATGGAACGTTTTGAAGAGTTAAAGGACCAATATGAATCTTTTTAAAGTTAAGGGACCAAAATGAACCCCGGGGTAAAGTTAAAAGACCAAAAAGGATATTTTGCCTTTATTATTTAAGCAAGAAATTTACCGATTGTGAAACTCGGTACACTATGCTTGAGAAAACTTGTTGTGCTCTGGCTTGGGCAGCCAAACGTCTTCGCCAGTACATGATTTGTCACACTACTTGGTTAATCTCCGAAATGGATCCGATCAAGTACATCTTTGAAAAACCTGCTCTCACGGGAAGGATCGCCCGTTGGCAGATGTTGTTATCAGAATATGACATAGAGTACCATGCTCAAAAAGTCGTCAAAGGAAGTATTTTAGCCAATCATTTGGCTCATCAACCGATTGACGATCAAGAATCAGTCGGATTTGACTTCCCAGACGAAGCTGTCATGTACTTGAAAATGAAAGATTGCGATGAATCGCTACCCAGTGAAGGGCCAAAACCAGGTTCCCAATGAGGACTAATTTTTGATGGGGCTGTCAATATTTACGGAAACGGAATTGGGGAAATCATCGTAACACCTCAGGGGTACCCATATTCCTTTCACCTCCCGATTAACATTCAAGTGTACAAACAATGAGGCCGAATACGAAGCGTGTACCATGGGTCTCGAAGAAGCGATTGACTTAAGGATTAAGAGCTTGGATGTGTATGGAGACTCATCCCTGGTTATCAATCAAATCAAAGGAGATTGGAAAACATACCAATCAGGATTGATTCCTTACAAAGATTACACGAGAAGGTTGTTACCATTCTTCAACAGAACCGAGTTTCATCACATCCCTCGTGAAGAGAATCACATGGTTCATGCACTAGCCACTCTCTCTTCCATGATTAGTGTAGGTCAATGGAACGACATCCCTAAGATAGACATAATGCGCCTTGAGAGGCCCGCTTACATCTTCGCGATCGAAGCAGTCATAGATGACAAACCTTGGTATCACGATATCAAATGTTTCCTTCAAAAATAAGAATACCCGCCTGGGGCATCCCAAAAAGATAGGAAGACCCTCAGAAGGCTGGCAGGCAATTTCTTCCTGAGCGGTGATACACTTTATAAGAGAAATTTTGACATGGTCTTGCTCCGATGCGTAGACAGACTAGAAGCAAACACGCTGATGAAAGAAATTCACAAAGGATCCTTTGGCACTCATGCCAACAGACACACAATAGCGAGAAAAATTCTAAGAGCAGGATACTATTGGTTGACCATGGAATCCAATTGCTACAAGTACATGAGGAAATGTCACAAGTGTCAAATATACTCAGACGAAATCCATGTACCGCCAACGCATCTCAAAGTTCTTTCTTCTCCATGGACTTTTTCTATGTGGGGAATCGACATGATTGGCATGATTGAACCCAAGGCTTCGAACGGACTTCGGTTCATCCTGGTAGCTATTGATTACTTCACCAAGTGGGTCGAAGCAGCGTCATAAGCCAATGTAACCCGACAAGTGGTAGTCCGATTTATCAAAAACAATCTCATCTGTCGTTACGGTGTTCCAAGCCAGATCATTACTGATAATGGATCTAACTTGAACAAAAAGATGATGAAAGAGTTGTGTGCCGAGTTTAAGATCGAACACCATAATTCGGCTCTGTTTGGGAAAATATTTTTTGAGATTATAGCTTATGTCTTATAGCTTATAAGCTCATATGACAATAAAAGACCTGTTTGGTAACAGTCTTTTTATCACGAGCTTATACCTTATTTTAGTAGCTTATAGCTTATTTTCCAGATGCTATTTTAAATAGCGTTTTAACTTATAGCTTATAGCTTATCATTTTTTCTTCTACTTTTAACCTTATTATTTTAACTAAAATCCACCACTATCCTTTATAATTTATTATAATTTAAAATAAAATAATAATTATTAAATATTGTTTATGTCATTTTATTTTATCACCTAATTAAACCGCTAATTTTACCAAACACTTCAATTAGCTTATCAACTATAAGTCATCAGTCATCAGCTATAAGCTATAAGCTATCAGTCACCAGCTATCAATCATATGTTATAAACTATTAGCTAATTTATCAGCCAACCGCTATTTTTACCAAACAGAGCCTTCATCTCCCTACCGACCTAAGATGAACGGAGTGGTAGAAGCGGCTAACAAGAACATCAAGAAGATCGTTCAAAAGATGGTTGTAACCTACAAAGGCTAGCACGAGATGCTACCCTTTGCTCTTCACGGTTATCACACATCTGTCTATACTTCAACAGGTGCAACCCCTTTCTCTCTAGTATATGGCATGAAAGCAGTGCTTCCCATATAAGTAGAGATCCCATCAATTCAGGTATTGATGGAAGCTAAGCTAACAGAAGCTGAATGGTGTCAAAGTCAACACGATGAACTGAATCTGATCGAAGAAAAGCGAATAACGGCTCTATGCCATGGTCAGTTGCATCAGCAAAGAATGAAGAAGGCGTTTGACAAAAAGGTCCGGCCTCGCGTCTTCAGAAAAGGAGACCTCGTGCTCAAGAAGATACAATCATTCCTCACTGATTCCCGGGGCAAATGGACTCCGAACTACAACGGCCCCTATGTGGTCAAGAAAGCCTTCTCATGCGGCGCCTTGAGACTCGCAACCATGGATGGAGAGGAATTTGCCTACCCCACAAATGTTGACATAGTCAAGAAATACTTCGCCTAAATTAAATAAAACGTCTCGGTGGATTGAAAACCCGAAAGGGAGGTCCAGGCAAAAATTAGAGATATAAGCAAAAATCATCCCGGTAGATTGAAAACCCGAAAGGGCAATCTAGGCAAAAGTTAGGGATACATGGCAAGTAACTACGATCGACAAGGTTAAATCCCCAGAGGTAACACCATTCGTCAAAAAACTCAAGTCAAGGTCATCTTCGACAGAAGCTCAGGATATCCAGAATTCAAAGTTAGTGGAAGGATAACGGTCTTTATGTTTCAATGTAGCCCTTTTCCCGTAAATTGCCATTTTCTAAACTTTGTAAATGCTCTATGGGATCACACACTTGACTGATTTCCATTCTATCAATAAAATTTGAGCCCTAGCGCTTTTGTTTGCAATTCTTATTTGTTTTAGCTTTACAGAATGACATTTTTAACATGATCAACAATTCTTGAAATAAAACAAAAATGAATTTACTTGTCAAAATTTTTCTGCTCTTTAAATAAAGATGGCAATTCTTTTTGACTGATGAACATCGAAAAGAACATCGATCGCTTCTCCGAAGGTGATTGAACCTCAAAGTGCAGAATCAAAGTACTCCTTCTAAACCAGTACGCCTGAATGAAGGATCAACCGTGTCAGATACCATGTTTCAGCTGACATCCCCAGCAGAGTTCATACCTCTTAAGACCGATGGACGTGTTCTCCCACATGGATTACTTCTCCAAAGCAAGACAAGATTTGCTATCCTGGACCAATGGTACTTTTCATCCCCCGCCGTGGCCGAGTATCCAGTCATGTTCATTCACCAGTCTGTATGATGCGTCAGTTTTGTCAGCATAAACATACATACATCATGCATTATTGATTCATATTCATATTCATATTGCATTACTACCACTCTGATCATATTTATCCCCCAAGTGATAAAAGTCCTCTTGTCAATCAAGTTGTCAGTTCTTTCCTCGTTAGGAAATGTATCATCTGCACAATCTCTCCCCTAGTTTATTTCTGGATTGGAGACGGTCCTTGACCACTTTGATAACTTGAACCCCTAAAAGACAAGAAGACATTCAACAAACACCTTTGAAACATCACTCTTCACCATTGAAGATTATATTGTCGCTTTCCCGGATTAAGGAAAATCCCCAGAGAAAGCTTCTTAACTGAATACTCTCGGCAAAACATCAGTTTTTCTCCCAAGAAATTCGATGTTAATGAAGTCATCAGCACCTCAAAATTGGATTACATCACATGGCATTTCTCCAAAAAGATCTCGAAGGAAAGTATGATGTAATATCTCCCAAGCGGAAAAATAGTCTATCAAGAGACTCATTTTCCTCGGTAGAGTCAACAAATGGCATCTCCAACAGAGAAGTTTGCACACCTCTATAGCTCAGACAAATGGGTGTCCCCAACAAGTCTAACCTCAAATCTCTTTCCATCAAATGGCGTCTCTCTAGTAGTAAAACTCGGCGAGAAGTTTGACGAAAACCGCTATAAATAGCATCCCTTGTCAAGGAAGAAACTCGACAAGAAGAAACTGAGACCAGTTCCTTGGCTGAAGACTAGGATCGAGGGGAAGTTTATTTCAGAAACTGAGACCAATTCCTTGGATGAAGACCAGGATTAAGGGGAAGTTTATTTCAGAAACTGAGACCAGTTCCTTGGCTGAAGACTAGGATCAAGGGGAAGTTTATTTCAGAAACTGAGACCAGTTCCTTGGCTGAAGACCAGGATCGAGGGGAAGTTTATTTCAGAAACTAAGACCACTTCCTTGGCTGAAGACCAGGATCAAGGGGAAGTTTTACCCTTTTCTAAGTAACACTGCTTAGCAAAAGAAGATGGATGAGCAAGGAGACCTCCAGAGTGATATTTTCACAAGGGGATGAGCCTCGAAACACCCGATGTCGCCAAATTAGAGTTTTGGACGACTGGGACCTCCAGAGTGAGATTTTCACACGGGGATGAGCCAAGATTTCAAAATGTGACTCAATATGCCCAAAATAACCCTAAAAATCCATTTGCAAAGCTAAATTACCCTCAGAGGATGCATTCCCCAAAAGTCGGGAATTAGGGTTTTCACGCGCCGAACCGCTCCGGAGCCAAAAGTCAAAACATGACTTTTTTTGGCAAAAATGATCCTTATGACTCATATTTTCATAAAATATGATTTATAATGTCATTTGAACAAGAATTGATCAAGAAACCAAGATAAATTGTAAAAGGGGTAATCTTGAAAAATTGAAATTTTTTCTAAAAGTTACTAAATTTGGATGGTTTTGGTGTCAACTTTCAAGGATCATAACTTTTGATCTAGGCAGCCATTTTGAGTGATCCAAATCTTGATTTGTAGGTCTTCCTATACTCTACAAAAGCTTCAACTACATCAAACTCCGATTCTTCATGGATTTTAAGTTATGGACTGATCAAAATGACAAAAATGAAGAAAATGACACTTTTTCAACACTTAGTGAAAATCTGCCTAAGTTATCAGCTTTGAACACCAATGTTCATGAGGGTTTTTCAATGGGATCCAAATAGTTTCAAGACAAACTATGATCATACATGGATAGTACCATATGAGGGCTTTTTAAAAAGTACAAGAGCCTCCCATAACTCAACTTGAGCAAGAAGATATGATCCATTGAAAATGGAATTTTTCACTGATTTTTACAAGGCAGATTTGTGCATTGTTGCTCGAATTGATCAATTTGTGCAATAACAAGCATGGTTATCCATCTGCACACCTCAAGGGGGAACAACCAAGGGACAAACACTGATCCACCAGCCTCACAAGTCCATGGATCTATGTTTAGGCATGACACTCCTAAAATTCAAGATGCTTCAAATGGTCAATTTTATTTTTAAGCATTTAACTGATGCAAAGAGGTGGAATTCATCAAGACAATGTTATCCAAGTTCATTCAAGCCTTATCCCTGCCACAGAAGACTTGTACAGTCTAATCTTCTTTTCGATCTCAAAGACATCGGGTTGATTCTCATCCCTTAAAGCACTAGCCTCCTCTTGGGCATCATACAAAGATAAACCTTCCATACCAATAGACTTGGATAATCTAATCTCCTTTTCGATCTCAAAGAAATTCTCAAGCTCCCTACAAACACCGAAAAAACCCTGGTCATTTGATCAATCTCCATTAGAGTTAAAAACCCCATAGGTTCTAAAACTCAATCTTCCATCCTAAATTTCCCCAGCTAGGGTCAACTTATCATCAATACTAGCCTATCAGAACCTCAAGGCATCTGATACCTCATCTCTTCTGTAATCCTCAGCAAGAGTTGATTCCCCACTTTGGACCTGCCTTTGGATCTCAATAATCCTCAGCAGAAAGCAACCTCCTCTTAGGCTTTGTATAAGAAATTCCTCAGCCAGCCTCCTCTTAGACTTTGTATAATGATTCTTTCTTCTTCCTCATCACCTTTCAGCACTCTCTTATTGAGTCAATCACCTTTTCAATACTCTCTTGTTGAGTCAATCTTCATTCTTAAAACACTCTCTTGTTGAGTCATTCCTTTTAGCCTCAATCTTGGGCTTTGTACAAGACAAATACAAACACTCTCTTGTTGAGTCAACCTTTTCAGCACTCACTTGTTGGGTCAATCTTCTTTCTTAAGCACTCTCTTGTTGAGTCAACCCTTTTCAGCCTCCTCTTAGGCTTTGTATAACGATTTTTCCTCAGTAGAGTTAACCTCAAAAATACTCTCTTGTTGAGTCAACCTTTTCAGCCTCAATCTTTTGCTTTGTACAAGACACCTGAAATATCCTCAACTGAGTCAATCATCTTTTTTAGCCTCAATCTTGGGCTTTGTACAAGACATATATAAACTTTCTCCAGCAAAGTCAAAACCTTCAAAACCTTTTCTTAAGCTCTGTACAAATATCTCCCCAATAAATTCAATTCCTCCCAGCCTTCTTTTAGGCTTTGTGAAATTAATCTTCGTAAGCAAATCCAATCCCTTTTAGCCTCAATCTTGGGCTTTGTACAAGACACCACAAATATATCCCCTGTGGAACCAATAAGTTTTTTTCACTTCAATCTTGGGCTTTGTACAAGACAGATAAAAGCCTTCCCCAAAAGTCAATGTTTAGCCTCCTCTTAGGCTTTATATAATGATTTCCCCCAAAAGAGTCCATTTTCTCTTAGCCTCAATCTTGGGCTTTATACAAGACAAATAAACACTCTCTTATTGAGTCAGTCTTTTCCGGCCTCCTCTTAGGCTTTGTATAATTACCTCCCTAGTGGAGTTAATCAATCTCTTAGCTTCAACCTTGGGCTTTAATCAAGGCACACACAAAAAACCAAAATCTCCTTAGAGGAAATAAAAAACCTCTCTAAAGGAGGACATTTCTCTGTACATCACACATCAAAACAAATAAATCAAAACAAACCTTAATCCCAGATAACTACTATAAGTGGCACACTTGTTGATTCAGAAATCCAAGCTGTCGTCCATCTTTTATCCTGGTAAATCCTCTTTTTCATCTAATTGCTGTAAGCGGCAAACCTCTGTATTATTTACATCCACGCTACGCCACTTTCCCAACCAACAGACAAACACCAGTAAGTAGGAAAAATAAATAGAAAACAGTATACTTGCTAATAATGTGTGGATAACCACATATAGGATGGGTAATTGACAACTCCCTATTGTATAACCTGACCCCGAACTCCCCGGTCTCTTTAAGCATTTGTTCAGTAAAACATTTGCGTGCAAGGTTAGTTTTAGATAGACTCCCTTTCCTTTCCAGCTTCATAGGATAAATAAGAAATTAGAAAGTAGGACCTCACTCCTACCATTGCGGTGAGGAAAAACCCATGGCGATAAGGTGGTCGCGTCACCGACAAAAATCACACGCTACAGTGTGTTCCAGTTGTTACTAGAAGCATCTGATGCTTATCTGGAAAGTGTCCTGGCAAGAGACTTGTCTAGAATATGGTGCTGGTGATGGCACAACTTTGGTCAGTTTATTTATGATCTAGGTACATAAGAGCATGTGATCTTGCTCATCTTGGAGGTCTAAGATAAGTGGCAGTTATCTCTGACTTTCTGCAGATTGCTCAACTTAAGGAAAGTGGCATTCCTTTGGTATAGCTGTGGTGTAGTCTATGACTACTTCTTTTCTGAAGAATTAGACTTGGCACGTTTGAGTTCTTTGGAGTTGTGAAGCAGATATTCATCAAGGTATGAGTTTGAATTGAATACATGTGATTTGATTAAGTAGGATGGAGGTTGTCTACTCAAACTTGGTTGTTGAATCAAGTCTATGAGAACATGGAAGTCTTGTTCTATTATAGGGAGGAGGTTCTTCTAAGTGGCAGAAGGAAGGGCTGAATTCATCAATTGGATGTCTGATCAGATGTCAAGACATTAAGTAGAAACTTTAGGGTCTTAGTTGATGTTGTGGCGCATCATCGTAAGATAAGTTGATCTTCTCAAAAATAAATGGAATTAAGGCTTTAAAAAGGTATATCTCATGCAGTTAGCGGGAGCTGGAAGAAGGAGAAGATGCTACATGTCTAAGGCTTGGTGGATCCAAGATGGCTTGCTATGGAGTAAGTGGACTATGTGACTTAAAGTTTAGGTTTCATTGGTGGATCAGAAGGTTTTCTGAAACTCTGAAGAAAAGCTAAGATTAACCAAACAGTGGCATTTGGTTGATCTTTATTATGCATTCAAGAAGGATGCTTGGAACTAATTACTCTTGGACAGAAGGGTAGTTGGTTGAAGATTTAAGGAGGTTCTGGTTCAGTTATATCTTGGAGCTTGTGGTAGAAGTTCTAAGTTAATTATGGAAGATTACCTTCTTTTGGTGGATGAGAGTTTATTTCTCTCTCCGGTTATCTGGAATTCTTATTGATCAAGCTGGTGGCGCAGTGTTGTTTGAAGATCTTCAGTTGGATTACTATGTAGTAGTAAGTCCAGTGGTGGAGCATATCAAGAACCATGGTGTATGGTGTCTGTGATATGTGAAGGATGTCCTAACTGATGTTAGAACATCATCTGGGTTGGTTATCCTTGGAGTAGGATTCTAAGTTCTATGTGTGGAACTTGACACTCACATCGTGTCTAAGAAGTATTTATCTTGTCATACGGGAGAATGATGAGTAAAGAACTGTCTTGGAAGTCTGATGTGAATGTGGTATCAGACTGAAGTAGATCATGGGTTGATTGCATGAAGGTCTGGATATGGTAGCTGATATTCACCAGTTGAATCAGAAGTATTATATCTTATCATATGGGAGAATGATAAATTGAAGACTGTCTTGGATCATGGGGTGTTTATCTAGAAGACTGACTCGTGTTGAAGTCAGAATACTTGTGGAGAGGTGGTTTCTTTGGCTACAAGTCATGCTAGAGAGAAGTGGATCAGTTTGGTGCTTGTGGAGCAAATAAGCTGAGGATTTCTGGAGCATGTGTTTGATGTCCTTCTAGTGTGGAGAACATTTGGCCGAGCTAGAAAACTAAGGGGCTCTGTATGTCTCTTTGAGGAATGTGAAGCATTCCAGATTCAATTGGGTTGTATCTCAGGGAACAAGGATATCTATACATGAGAATTCAGGAGGAATTCGTATGGTGTATGGATGGTTTCTGGACGAGAGGGATCAATGGTGTTCTGGTCTCAATCCAAGAGTTTGTTGGTTGTGGTACTAGGATGCGTTCCTGGTACTCTCACTATATGATCATGAAGGTGTCATGGGATATCATGTGGTGATTTTAATGTGTTTCTTGTTGAAGAAACATCTTTTGAGAAAGATAGTGGGAGAACTTCTGTCTGTTAAATGTACTAATGTGGTACATGGAGTGCTTGAGGATCAAGCATTAGGTGAATGCGTTCAGCATGTGTGTTGAACAGAGGGTGCGCTCTTGAAGACATGAAGATGCGTCTTATGTTTTCCATTCATTTAGGGTGTTCTTCTTGCAAAAGAGCACTGGTTATCTATGACAGGGGGAGTTAGACTTTTGTTATGGATATATTGCTGCAGTAGTGCATATTGGATATCAAGACTGTTTGTGTGGTTTCAAGCAGTTTGTGATAGATTGCCTCAGTTGAGGATGATATGTCAGACGAGATGTCGTGACATTGCTCTACTGGTTAAGTTCTAGGTGAACTTATCAGGTTGTTCTGATTCTGTCATTGGTGTCAATGGATTAAATTAGAAGTGATACAAGTACTTTGAGAGTATTCTGGGAGTCATTGTTTATTTCTGAGAGAATTTATTTTTCCCTGCAGAAGCAGATAAGGTCTTTTGAGAGTCTTTGCTGCTAACTGAGAGATGTTTGAAGAAATGTCTAAACATCTTGGTCAGTTATTCTTGGTCTTCTAGTTGAAAGGATTATTCTTGGGTCCTGTTAAAAGGGATGGTATGCTGCAAGTGGACTAAACAAAGCCTGACAAGGCGTTCGGAAATTATTTAGGACATGTGGATGCTTCTTAATTTGCTGATTTGGACGGTGGAGAGAATGTGGCTTAAAAAACGTGTGTTAAACACGTGTCTTGAGACATGCACATTCCTTGGACGGTTCCTCTTGAAAGAAGAAACAGTCAAAAGAGTTTTGCCCGGTGCACATTTTTCTTTGGAAGTTTCATTCCTCATTTAATGTTCGTCTTGAATTGACTTGTGTTATTTTCAGTGGTTCGTTACATCCTATGGAATTGACTCGGATATATAAATGGGGTTTTGGCTTCTCCGTATCTCAGGTTGTTCTTTTGTTGTGCTAAGTATTCATGAGATTTATCAGCTTTTGGGTGTGTTCCAGCTGGGTTTGGTCCTGTCTTGGACATGTTTGTTAATTTTTGGCTAAAAAGGGGGAGAAAAGTACAGGAGAAGTTGAATCTGTCCTTGCAGTTGGTTTGTAAGGATGTTGGACAGAATGTTCTGACATTCTACCTGAGTCTCATGTTTCCTATATATTCTGAATCTTTACTCGTGTCCTGTGATCTGAGTTATGAACACAGTCGTGCTATGTGTTCTGAGTTATCCGGAGTAGCAGTCTGCTTCCTCATGAGAAGAGTGTAAGCTGCCAGCTGAAATGACTTCGGGACTTTATACTCTCTTTGGAGCATCCTGGGTTTATTGTGCAAAATGGGTTTTAGCCAAAATTTGTCAAAAGGGGGAGATTGAAGACTCTAAATATATGAGTAAATTTTGGTAAAATAGGTTGTTGTACAAGATGTTCCAACAACAAAGAATAATTCTTCTAAAAGAAGATATGTCAGATAAGATGTCCCAACACGATGTTAGGACATCGTGTCTGTTACTAACAACAGGAAGTTTGCAGATCAGTTCCAACATTTAAGGAGCAATCAAAACATGGATCAAGGAATCAGCCAACAGAAGATTAAAAGCCCAACGCGGCAGAAGGCTATAAAAGAAGACTAGAACTAGGCAGAAAAGGGAGAGAGAGAGAGAACGACATAGACTTAGGAATCCTATTTTGTAAAGTAGGGTTTAGGTTTTGAGAGTCGTAGGTTTCTCTTGTAAGTCTCCCTCTGTATCGATTTGATACATTGTGGAAGACATAAGTACTTGTACAAATTCAGAAACCCGTAGGCAATGAATCGTGTATTGTTCTTGGATGAAGCTTTTAAGAAAATCCAAGTTAACTTGTTAGCCAAGTACACTTGACAGAACTTTGTATTGAAAGGGGTGTCTTTCAATAGGATGATACAATTATTGTGCTTGTAACTGTTAGATAATCACAAGTTGTGATTTAGGGAGTGAGATGGGTTTCTCTTATCTAGGATGGAGTTCTTAGATAAAGTTTTCATTGGGTAGTGATAGGTAAACCAGGGGTGTTTACTGTAAACCATCTGTTCTTTACATAAAACTATACTACTGATAGTGGATTCTTCTTCCTGGCTTGGTATGCCCCCAGATGTAGGTGATTTGCACCGAACTGGGTTATCATATTTTGTCTTGTTTATCATTCTGCATTTACAGTTCAGTTTTGATTAACATGTTATAACAGATGTCAAAACATCTGTCTTGCTGCAGTTACTGATATTATAAATATCAGTTTGCTGTTCTATTCCTGGTTTAAAGATTGTGCAGAACAATGTCTTGACATGTGTTAGGACATCTGCTATCTGCTATGCCAGAATTTCACAATGTATCGATATATTGAGGACAGTGATTACTAGGTTGAAAACCCCTTCAGTTGGAGTCGACTTCACCCATGAATGAGTCAACGCATTCACAAGATGTATCGACCCATAAGATCTGTGTATCGATACATTAAGGACATGACTTTTTCCTTTTAAAAACTACTCAATATGTACCGATACATACCAAAAATGTATCGACCCATTGACTACTTTTTCATGAAAATTCATATCTTGTTGCATGTAATGGCCTATTTAATCTAATTTTGTATGTCCTATTATGATGATGCACATCTAGTCATAGACGGTAAGATCCAATATACACAAAATACCAAGCTACCTAGTTTTGACATCATTTATAACATATCTAAGAGTATAGTGCACTCACATACTCCCCCTTCTTGATGATGACAAAACATATTAAGCACTTGGTGTTTTTGGCGAAGCTCCCCCTGAATATGTGCATCATAAAACTTTTTACTTCTCCCCCTTTGACAACATAAAAAAGAGACAAAGACGGAAAACGTGAGAAGTATTATGAAAATTACACAACAACATATAACTCACTCGGATGTGTTGCAAAGATTAAACAAATCAACAATAACGTGTGCTCACATTGAATAACGTCAAATTGAAAATAATGCTTAATCATAAATACACAACCTTGTATCCAAAAGAGATCATTTCCATTACACATTTGTCATAAATGGTTGCAAAATAATAACACAATGAACATAAAGACATGAAAACATAAATGCATGCATAAGAAAGACTATGTCCACAATGATGCGTAACTAATGACCACGACCTAGACCTCTAGCTCAACCACGAAACCAAGCTGCACCATCAACACTGTGCTCAACATCCAACAAGTCACACATCTCCCGGTAAAACTGAAGATAGTGATGATGATTGTCATTTTGATAACGAATCATATCACGAATGCTAGCTTGAGTTGCAGCATGGTTTGAAGCTATGTTATGACGAATCTCTTTAAATTGCTCCGTAGCAGACGAGACAAAGCTATTAAAATTATTGTCATGGCTGTCAGATGTTCATGAACCTCTCTGAAATGCTCTGCTTGAGCAGCTTCAAACTCGCCACGCCTACGTGACTCCTGTTTGTGGCACTCGCGTTGGTCAACACACATGTTCTCAAGTATGATTCACCTATGATGATAGAATATGATTGAGATCCTCCTCGTTTCTTAGAAGAAACGAAGATATCTATTACTATTATTTTAAATTAAATAAATAATGTAAATACATTTATTTTTAGAATTATGACACTAATTAGACATTTATGCACATGAATTATAGTAATTGAAACTGTCATTTATTCCAAATAATGGAATGAATCATTGCTCCAAAAACATGATGTTACTATACCTCTCTATATATTCAAAGAAACAATGTGTAGTATAGAAAAAAACAATTATCATAACTTAAAGAGAAATGTTGTCATGACATTAGATTATACATTTACACCGTAATTTATACTATGAGTATATACTTATCATTTTTGTAATGATTTTTTCTCTCATTTTAGAACTTGTGCAACAGTAAATCCATTGCTTACATAGTGTAAAATGTATAATGTAGGACTGAATAATTGGTCGATTTCGGGTTTAAAATTTAAATTTGGTGTAAACTACAGTTTTATTTTTATGGTTCAATTTTGCCCGATAAAATTTTAATTTTCGTTAAATTTGATTAAATCAAATTGACGGATATATCAGATCAATTTACTCGATTTAATATTTATTAAAATAAACCTATAAAAATGACTATTTTATATAAAATTCATAAACATTTATTTTTTATTTTAAAAATATATTTATCAAAATGTTAAAATACTTAAAAACTATTTTTTTTATTATTAAAAAAAGTATTATTACGTGATAATATTTTCAATATTATTTTACATTAGTTGACCATTATAAAACTTAAACTACAAATTAAATATTACCCAAAATTTCATATTGCATAAGTATTTTTTTAGTACACAATTCCACCGTTAAATTATAAAAATGATGATACCCTGATAATATTACGAATCTCTTTTTTATAATAAATCGGCTATATAGTAAGAAAAATAAATAAAATATATATTAATTAATTTTAGTCGGCTTCAAATTTCGATGAATTTAAAATAATCATCTGAATTCGACCAAAACAACTCTATATTATCCAAACTAAATAACCGAATTAACACCACATCCGATATTAAAAATCAATGTCAACATAGCATAGCTCTAACTTAAATATCCTAGATTTTGATCACGGTACTATGCAAACAAGATCTAACTAGCAAGAATTTGAAACTAATGATCTATTTCTTATCTTTTTCTTTTTTCTTACGGTCTTTATAATGTGAAAATTTTGAAGTATATAAACAAAAATATACTAAAAATAATCATATGGATAAAACAATATATTCAAATTAATATTAATGAAACATTTTTTTACTCATCTGAATTAACATCTTCGATTATGTAAAATGCTGCAATTTTTTTTATAAATATTTTACACATACAAATTGGTTAATTCAACACTTTTCTTTGAAACTTCTTAAAACAATAGAGGAAGCATCTCTCAAAAAAGTAAGAAAAAGCAAAAGATAGAAACAAATTGACCGTGTCTACAAATAAACCATTACCAAACATACCAATGGAGGTCCAATCCAATTGAAGTTAGACGATAGATGAGAAGAAGAACACAACAAAATACCCTTATATTTTACCTAACTACAAGAGCCAAGAAGTTTCTTTGCTCTTTGGTCAAGTCAATAGAATCATAAACTTAAAATATATTAAACAATTTATTTTTCTTAATTTACATCCTAACAACACATGCCAAACTTAAAAACATAAATAAATTTATATTAAATAACCTTTTAATTATGAGTTTTTTTTTTACCATCAATATCCAGGCTACTGCATCGATTCACAATTGTTGGAATCGAACAGTGATCCTCCATAATAAATCTAGTGTCAATTACCACTTAATCACCATCAATATCCAATCTACTGTATCGATTTGCAATTGTTGAATTATGAATTAATTACCACTTAATTCAAACTCAATAACCCAATGTTTGATGTTGATCCTAACTTCTTCTCTTCCCTTGATCTTAGCTAGATCAAGTTACACAAGACTTCCAATTGATCCTCCGGTTATTGCTATTCCTTTGACCGAACCTCCGTTCTTCAAAACTTTCACTTGGCTGAATCCAAATTGTGAAATCTTGGCCCAAGTCTTTCAATTAATCATCTGGTTACCGCTACTCCTTTGATAGAACCCCCGTTCTTTAAAGCTTTCACTCGGTTGAATCCAAGTTGAAAAGACTTGTGCAAAAATCCTCAAATCAACCCTTAATCTTGGAGGGAAAATCCTAAAGGTTTTATCAATGAAATCTCCAACAAAAAACTCAACCCAATTTGATTACAAAAATCCTAAATTGGACCTTATCAATCTAATCTTGATGAAACTCAACAAAAATGATTATGTGTAGTTGTTGAATGTATGCAAAGAAGGGTCGAAGATGATGAGAAAATTCTAAGTGTGTTCTTGGTTTCAATGTTTAGAAATAATGCATGAATGCATATTTATATGTATGTGTGTGTAGAAAGGAAACAAGCAAGACATATTTTTATCCAAAAATGCAAGTTTTAAAAATTAGAACAAATTGTATTGACTTCAATTATGAATGGGTCAATACATACACCTTAGGAGTCGATACAAAGCATAATGGAGTCGATACATCAAGGGCAAATAGTTTATGTTTGAAAAATCTTCAGAAGGAGTCAACTCCAAACACGAGAGATTCGACTCATCAGCCTAATGTATCGACCCACACCATCAATGTATCGATACATTGAGGACAATTATTACTAGGTTGAAAACCCCTTCAGTTGGAGTCGACTTCACCCATGAATGAGTCAACTCATTCACAAGATGTATCGACCCATAAGACCAGTGTATCAATACATTAAGGACATAACTGTTTTCTTTTAAAAACTACTCAATATGTATCGATACATACCAAGAGTATATCAACACATTGACTACTTTTTCATGAAAATTCATATTTTGTGTGTGCATGTAATGGCCTATTTAATCTAATTATACATGTCCTATTACGATGATGCACATCTAGTCATAGACGGTAAGATCCAATATACACAAAGTACTAAACTACCTAGTTTTGACATCATTTAAAATATATCTAAGAGTATAGTGCACTCACATACTCCTTTGGTTTCATGATGACAAAACATACTTTGCACTTGATGTCTTTGGCGAAGCTCCCCCTGAATATGTGCATCATAAAACTTTGTACTTCTCCCCCTATGACAACATAAAAAAGAGACAAAGACGGAAAACGTAAGAAATATCATGAAAATTACATAACATATAACTCACTCAGAGGCGTTTCAAAGATTAAACGAATCAACAATAATGTGCACTCACATAGAATTACGTCAAATTGAAAATAATGCTTAATCATAAATACACAACCATGTATAGCCAAAAGAGATAATATCCATTACACATTTGTCATAAAAGGTTTCAAAATAATAACACCACGAACATAAAGAAATGAAAATATAAATGCATGCATAAGAAAAATTAGGTTCACAATGATGCGTAACTAATGACCACGACCTCGACCTCTACCTCTACCACGAAACCAAGTTGCACCATCAACACCATGCTCAACATCCAACAAGTCATACATCTCCTGGTAAAACTGAAGATAGTGATGATAATTGTCATTTTGATAACGACTCATATCATGGATGCCAGCTTGAGTTGCAACATGGTTTGAAGCCATGTTATGACGAATCTCTTTAAATTGCTTCATAGCATACGAGGCAAAACTGTTAAAATTGTTGTCATGGGCTATAAGATGTTCACGAACTTCTCTAAAACGCGTTGCTTGAGCAACTTTAAACTCTTCACGCCAACTTGACTCATATTCACGCATGTTCACAAGCATGATTCACATGAGATGACAGAGAATATGAGACTGAGATCCTTCTCATTTCTTAGAAGAAACGAAGATGTCTATTACTCTTGTTTTAAATTAAATAAATAATGTAAATGCATTTATTTTTTAAAACTATGACACTAATTAGACATTTATGCACATAAATTATAGTAATTGAAACTGTCATTTATTCAAAATAATGGAATGAATCATTGCTCAAAAATATGATATTACTATACCTCTCTATATTCAAAGAGACAATGTGTAGTATAGCACAAAAACAATTATCATAACTTAAAAGAGAAATGCTCTCATGACACTAGATTATACATAATATCCTGAATTTTGATACGGTACTATGCAACAAGATCTAACTTAAAATATTTAGCAAGAATTTGAAACTAATGATCTATTTCTTGCCTTTTTCTTCTTCTTACACTCTTTATTAGAGTGGAAAATTTGAATTATATAAACAAAAATATACTAAAAATAATCATATGAATAAAACAATATATTCAATTTAATATTAATGAAATATTTTTGTACTCATCTGAATTAACAGCTTCGAATATGTAAAATGCTCCATTTTTTTTATATTTTACACATACAAATTGGTTAATTCAAAAAGGAACTAAATTAGCCCACTTTTCTTTGAAACTTCTTAGAAAAATAGAGGAAGCATCTCTCAAAAAGTAAGAAAAAGCAAAAGATAGAAACAAATTGACCTTGTCTACAAATAAACCATTACCAAACATACCAATGGAGGTCCAATCCAATTGAAGTTAGCCGGTAGATGAGAAGAAGAACACAACAAAATACCCTTATATTTTACCTAACTACAAGAGCCAAGAAGTTTCTTTGCTCTTTGGTCAAGTCAATAGAATCATAAACTTAAAATATATTAAACAATTTATTTTTCTTAATTTACATCCTAACCACACATGCCAAACTTAAAAACAAAAATAAATTTATATTAAATAATATTTTAATTATGAGTTTTTTTTCCACCATCAATATCCGATCCACTAAATCGAATCACAATCGAACAGTGATCCTCTATACTAAAGTCAGTATCAATTACCACTTAATCACCATCAATATCTAATCTACTGAATCGATTTGCAGTTGTTGAGATCGAACAATAATCTTTCGTACTAAATCCAACGTTAATTACCACTTAATCAACTCTCATTTATTCAATTATGAGTTTTTAATATTTACTTTATGACATGTTAACATTTTTATTAGACCAAAGGTGCTTTTGAAGAAAGATAAAAATAAAATAAAGTTAGTAGTACTAGTTAATGGCGTGTGGGCCCATTTCTTTTCCACGCAACAAATACGCGCAGCATGTTCATCTTTTGCCACTATTTATGTACTAAGCGTTTCTCACACTCACACAATAGCAGTTACAAATCACACTCTCTCTTCTTCCTCTAACACCTTTCAACAAACCACAATGGCGGTAATTATTACACATTCACTATCACTATCATCACTTTTTCTTTCTTTCTCTCTGTTTTTCACGTAGTAATAGTAAAATACTAACTCTTTTTGTTGTTACAGAGAAAGAAAAATAAGGGAAATGGACAAAACAACAACAACAATGGAGGCAACAGCAACAACAATAACAATGGAGGCAAGGAAAATGGAGAAAACAACAATGGAGGAAATAAGGAAGACAACAACAATAACAACAATAACACTAATAACAATAACAACAACAACATGGTCTTGAAAGTCTCCATGCACTGTGACGGTTGCGCTTCCAAAATCATCAAACACCTTCGCTCCATCAAAGGTTTCATTTTTTTTCTTATACTCTGTTTTTTCTGCTACCACTGAGACAAAACCTGATCTGAGATTTGACAACCGTGTGTGTTTTTTTAGGTGTGGAAACGGTGAAAGCAGATAGTGAGACCGGAAAAGTAACCGTCGTCGGAAAAGTGGACCCTATTAAAGTGAGGGATAATCTCGCGGAGAAAATAAAGAAGAAAGTGGAACTCATTTCTCCACAGCCCAAGAAGGAGAAAGAGAACAACAAGGAAACGGAAACAAACAACAAGTCCGATGAGAAAACGAAAACCGATGACCAAAAAACCAAAGAGAAAGAGGTTCTGTTTTTGTTTTCATCAATCTTTTTTTTTTAACTGTAACTGTCGTTTTTATGATTCTGATTTAATTTATGTTTATTGTAACAGTCGGTTACTACTTCTGTGTTGAAAATGTTACTACACTGTCAAGGTTGTATTGACAAAATTGGCAAGATTGTGTTGAAAACTAAAGGTGAGTTTTTTTGTCTTTCTGTTAAATGTTTTTTCTTATATGATTTGGTGAATTTTGTTTGAAGAAATGTTATTTTGATTTGTTTAGGTGTGCTTGAAATGACAATAGATAAGGAGAAAGATACTGTGACTGTGAAGGGTACAATGGATGTGAAGAAATTGGTTGAGAATTTGGCAGAGAAGCTCAAGAGGAAAGTTGAGATTGTTCCTCCTAAGAAAGAGAAGGAAGGTGGTGGTGGTGGTGGCGGCGGTGAGAAGGAAGGAGGTGGAGGAGGAGGGAAGAAAAAGAACAAGGGTGGTGGTGGAGGAGGAGAAGGGGGTGAGAATAACAATAATTACAATGAAGGGGGAGAAGTTATGAAAATGGAGTATATGGTTCAACCAGCTTTTGGTTATGGTTTTGGTTATGGAAATGGAAGTTATGAGGGATATAATGAACAAGTTTACCAAAATCTGTTCCATATTCATATGCATACTCAACCACCACAGATGTTCAGCGATGAGAATCCTAATGCTTGCATTGTCATGTGATGTGAGTTGTCATTATGTCAGAACTTAATTTCATTCAATTCAAAATGATGGTGAGATGAATGATGATAGTCTTTTGGTGATTCCATGAGGCAGGGAGAAAAGAGAGTAGTCAGTGAGTAACTTGAGTCTTTTTTATTCTTTTCCTTTTAAAAATGTTTTCTGCTATGTAAGGAAAAGTTTTGTTGAAATTAAATTTAAAGAATACAGTTGACATCATATGGAAATACCCAATTATGAATATGTTCTTGTTACTAATCTTATAAGAGTAATTTTACATTATGAATGGTGAATCTATAATAAAATTTTAGTTTTGGTTTGGTATTGTTCTTGAATTTGAGGAAGGAAATTGCTGACAAAGTTCCTAAAGTTAAATGATAGAAAAATATTTGGCATTGTTTGTTGCTATTAGGTGTCTTTGTTATTGTATTGTATTGTATTGTGCATTCATCCAATGTGGTGTTTGCTGGTGTACTCATTACTCACAAGGCTTATTCTTTGCAAGTTTCTTGTCTGTCCTTTGGTTTGGTACTATTTTTATACTAATTTGTATTCTGCATCGGCCAGAGTCATTTGCATTCGTTAGTGGGTTTCAAATCCGTCCTTTCCAACACCTTTAATTTTTGTCCTATATGTTAACTGATTTTCTTCACCTACCCTTTCCAACTTGGCCATTGTTTCTTTAATTCCAATGACCCCACGGTTATGCTAGGACACTTGCCTTGTGAGTGAAAATTAACTAGGGTATAAGGGTTAAATGTTTGGCCTATGGTATGGATTTAATTGGGTTACTAGGAATCTTAGTGTGTCTATAGACTGGCCGATAACATAATTGATTTGAGAATTTCTTTTTCAATCATGTGTATTTCTTAGACACCCTCAGTATTTTTCATTATGCTGTCAGTTTTTGGAGATATATCTTTGGATGTATTCTTTGCACATCCAATAAAGGTCGTTCTGAGGGTTGTCCCATGCATTTGTTAAAGTTTTATTTCAGAGATATATTTTCGGAACGGTTTAGAAAAAACACTTAAATTGTTCAGTTCAGTGAATATTTCGGAAATATATCTCCGGAATTTGTGGGCGACAATTTGAATTTTCTATCACCTTTGCATGTCAGGTTTTTTTCAGAAATGTATCTTCGAATATATCTGATATAACTACCTGTTGCATGATCAGTCTCCCATTATTGTCATACTTCATTTTCAACTCAAACCCTCACCTTAAAAACTCTTCATTTTCAATATAAATCTCCATCCTTTTTGTTCAACATATCACATAGAGCAAAAAAATATTGAATTTCAGGTAAAAATTATTCATTTTCATCTACATTGCTCACATTAATAATGAAAATTTGATTGAAAAAAGTTACGCAGTGTTCGAAGATATATCTCCGGAACGTCTTTGAGGTTGAACTTTTCCAGAGATACATTTCTGGAATAATTCTGTGTTCATTTTCTAGCCTTTTTTGCAGCAGTAGATTAATTATTGTTATTGTTTGTATTGTTTTCAATAGATATGGCGCACCCCGATAATTTCTCAAAACAAGTAATTTCTCCGAACGATGTTTCTCCGAATGTTCAAGGGGTTGTTGTAAAGGCGATAGATGTTGACAACGACTTTAATAACAAACAAGAGTTTGAAAATCGTGATAACATGATCGAATGGATTCGTATGGTGGCATCTAGACTTGGATTTGGTGTGGTTAAAGGTCGGATAATGGCTCGGATAAAAGATGTGCGTTTGTGACAATGTTGTGCGAAAAAAGCGGGAGCTATCGAACTCTTATCCGGAGTTTGAAAAGAGACGACACGGGTAGTAGAAAATGTGAGTGTCAATTTAAGCTTTGTGGTTACATGTTGGCTAACAAATAATGGAGATTTAATGTCATTTGTGATTTGCATAACCATGACTTGTGCTTAAAATTAGCTGGTCATCCTAGTGTATGTCGGCTCAAGCCGGAAGAGAAGGAATGTATTAGTGACATGAACTTGAAATCTTGTTCAACCGAAAAATATACTTGCAACATTGAAACAGAAGCAACCCGACAATATATCAAATATCAAGCAACTATATAACATTCAGTACCTCACTAACAAGGCGATTAGGATGGATAGAACTGAGATGCAACAATTGTTGAAACTGTTGGACGATAACAATTACATGTCCCGGTACCGAACTTGCGACGATGGAGTTACGGTTAGAGATATTGTTTGAACTCATCCTGATTCGGTAAAGTTGTTCAAAACGTTTTCGACAGTGCTCATACTTGATTCTATGTACAAGACCAACAATTATAGACTTTCATTATTTGAGATGGTTGGTGTTACCTCAACTGAGAAGACATACTCTGTTGGTTTTTCATTTCTAGAGTGTGAAAAAGATGACAACTTTACTTGGGCATTAGAGGTGTGGCGGTCACTTTTGAAGAATCAAGGTGAGATGCCTAAAGCTATTGTTACCGACCGCGATACCGCATTGATGAATGCGGTTGCAAAGATATTTCCTTCTTCTTATGCATTACTTTTTAAGTATCACATAACAAAGAATGTGAGAAGTTAGGTTAAACCCGCAGTAGGGACGAAACAAGTAGAGTGCGAAGGTGGAAAATTGGTGAAATCGGGAGTGATTGTGGAAAAAATAATGGATGCATGGAATCGTATAATAAATTCTTCCACACAAAAATTATATGTCGATTCCATTATTCATTTCCGAAAAGTGTGTGAAAAGTATCCTGCTTTGTTGAAATATGTTGAAAGTACCATTCTTGATCAGGTGAAAGAGAATATAGTTTGCGCGTGGACTGATAATGTACAACACCTTGGAAATACAACTACCAACAGAGTTGAGTCGGCCCGTGCTACTTTGAAAATTTGGTTGGGAAATAGCAAGGGGAGTATGTGTCGAGACTGGGACTCCTTGAATCACATGATTCAAAACTAACATAATGAGATACAAATAACATTTGGTCAGAGCATCACAGTTTTGGAACACTGATTTAAAGACAACATTCTTTATTCTCATATGGTCGACAAATTTTCTCGGGTCGGGTTGAACTATATATTTCACGAGGCTAAATAAGCTAATAATGTAGGCTCTGAAGCACAAAGTGTGGTTGCACTATTGTGAAAACATATCGTCTCCCATGTGCTTGTGTTATTGCTAAAAAGGTAAAAATTGGTGAACCAATAAGAATGGACGAGGTTTGCTTTCATTGGAAGAGACTTAAGTTTGATGATGATGGATGCATGGATGAAGGTAAATCGAATATCTCTATTTTGACCAAATGGGAAGCGATACAAGAGAGATTTTTGAAGACTGATGACAACATGAAATTCCACATCAAAGAACAATTTTGGAAGATTGCCTATCCCGAAACCACCGACATGAAACCTCATTTTCAACCGGTAAAAACAAAAGGTGCTCCAAAGAAAATGAAGCCTACACTGAATTGTAAGAACAAGAGTTGTCTCTGCAAGTCATCTCTATGTTTTGATGATAACAATGAGTATTTGTGAAAGAACTATTTTATGTTCTAATGTTTGTTTCTGTGCAAATCATAATTATTGAAGATATTAGATCAAATAAACATGTGCAAAGACGTGCGTAAAATATTACATGCGAGTTACTATGTGTAACATAAGTCGCAAGAAGCAAGTTTGCTTATGTATCTGGTAACAAGCAGAAAGATCCAAGGATGCCGATATTGCTGTTGCAATGCTCTTGTGGATTTTGTTCTGAAGGTGTTTCAGATTCTGAAGATGAGTGAAGCTTCTGAAGAAATAATCTTGTGTAGAACTAAGTGCTGAAGACTCTAATGACTTGAAGTTCTGAAGGCTGAAGGCTCTGAAGATCAAGTGCAGAAAGACTCTGAAGACTGAAGTGTTCTGAAGATTAAGATTCAAATGATCAAGTGCTGAAGACTCTGAAGACAACATTCTGAGTGAACAGGGTTCTGAAGACTCTGAAGACTGGAAGTTATGAAGACAAAGGGTTTCAAGACAAGTGCTGAAGTTCTGAAGACAAGACTCGGAATGAGCAAGTACTGAAGACTGAAGACTTAAGATTCTGAAGACCCAACTAAAGTCTCTACTCATGCTTCAACTAAATACCATCAGAAGCCTCTGAAGATATGAAGACAAATGTTACCATTAGCAATGACTGTACACCGTACTAAAAAGATATATTCCATCACTTCTTAACAGTAAAAAAAAGATATGGCAGTACAACTTTCATCATTGCGTAACGAATCTTTTCAAATAGCCAACAGCTCTTTGACGGCTCTATTTTTCACTTGGCTATATAAAGGAAAGAAGGAAGTGCTTCTAAAGTGTCGTGAAGTCGTGAAGCCGTGGATTGTGTGTTGAAGTCAATTTTCACGATCAAGATCACCATCGTCAAGCACAGTTGTTGCTGTTAAAATGGAAACACGACCATTGTTGTTGAAACATATAAAATCATCTATCAACACAAAAACAATCAGAAAGTACAGAAGTTGATGAGCCAAGACATTGTTGAAAACAATCAAGTCATCAACCACTTCATCATCTGAGCTATATTGAAGATCAGAAGCAATGAGTTGTTTCTCAAAGTTTGCTCAACGAAGAAGATGAATAAGATCTACAAGATGTCATCAACTGTCAAATCAACATACATCTTTGTAGAATCTGAAGATAGCAAGAAGTTGTTGCTCATATCTTGCTAGAACACTCTTGTGTTCATATGTACTTAAACTTAGGAGTTTATCAGCTTATTTAGAAACAATCAATGTAATCTCCAGAACAACTAATTCTATTTGAATTAGGATTCCTAAAGTGATCAGTGTGATCAGAGACTTGAGATGACAATGGCTGAGTGTCGTTGTGGAAATCCTGAAATATGGTCAATGATAGTCATATCTCAAAGAGGACCAATTGTGAGTCAGACTCTTGTGAGATCACTTATAGAAGTCATTGAAAATCCTGGAAGAATGGTCAGTTAACATTATATTCGTTAACTCGGATCACTGAACATTTAGCTGTGAAAATCCTGATAAGAGATCTTGCGAGATTGGATTCTATTAGGTCAATGTTCGTTATATCCATTAACTTGAATCACTGAATAGTTCATTGTGGATTAGTCCCAGCTGCGGTTGTGTAGGTTATTAGTCACCGGCGTTAGCCCATGCATCTGTAATCAGTTTTGATTATAGTGGATTAAGTCCTTGTGCTCAAGGCGAAATCACCTTGGAAGGGTGGACTGGACTAGCTTGAGAATGGCTCAAGTGAACCAGGATATATCGTGTGTTCTTAACTTTTGCTTATGCTTTGATTTATTGTTTATGTTTCTGTATCGATTATCAGAACCTTGCATAGTAAGTCAGAACCTTGCAACTCAACTCTGATAAGCTTCTGCATTGCAAGTCTGAATTATGCATCGCTAATTCATATTCTCCTTGTTGCTTACGTTTCATGCATCGCACAGTCTGAATGACGTATAGCTAGTCAGAGTCTCTCAACGCAACTATAATATTCTCTTAGCACATTAACAATAAAAGGCGAAAAGTTTTTAAGAGTTAAAACATAATTCAAACCCCCCTTTCTTTTGTTTTTCTCACACCTTCAATTGGTATCAGAGCTTCGGTTCTATTATTTATGGATATCAAATACTTAACAGTGTCAGAAAAAAATCCAGATATGGTGTGTAGAAATACTCTGGGTGAGATTTCAATCCACTTACAATTTCAGTATTAGTTCAGAAGATGACTGAGTACTAAATTGTAATCAAACGGATTACCTGACAAGTCACTGATTCCTGAAGTTTTGTAGTTGTCAACAACAGAATCTTCTACACTGAAGCTTGGAAGAAGATTGAAGAATCAACTGACAAGATAGATTCATCAGATAAGAAGTAGTATCTATTGAATGCTTATCTTAGAAGATACGATTGGATAGACAACGTATTTGCTCAAGATTAAATCATCAGAAAACAAGAAATCCTGTTTGCTGAAGATTATTTCTTTATGAGTTATGAGATGTTTTCAAGAAACGGATTAGTCCACCCTTGACTTTCTCAATTTAAAGCTCACTAAGAAATTCTTCATGTAAAGAAGAGAGATTGTTGTTCTATGATTTTGAACTTCATAATGAAGTCTGCAGAATAAGCCAGAAAACTGAAGACTATTCAGAAAGAGGAAATCTAGTGATTCATCGGGAATCTGATTCAGGATGAATTCTAAGTATTAATAGAAATAACATAGACGACTGAGTCTTGTTAACTTGAGATTCTATCTTAGTTGAACCAACTGTAATTTGTTAAGATGTTATCTGATATTTCTCTCAGAAATTCATGTTGCATAAATCCTGGAATCAGAAGATGCTCAACTAGATGCAAAGACAGAAGTCATCTACTCGAAGCCAAAAAGGATTTAAGTCACTGGTGTTTTTCAGAATGAAGAAATCAGTAGACATTCTTTTCAGAAGCAGATATGTTGTCAATCCTTTGATGGACTAACTCTAAACAAGTTATATCAGCATTGCAAGAACAAGATTGTCATTCAAACTATGTCATGTGTTACACACATGTTTGATGATACTTGTATCAGAACAAGCTCTGCATTTGTTCAAAGAAACAAAGTCAGAAGATGTTATGAGATGTCAATCAATTCTCTCTAGCACATAACCTCTCATCGGTTTATGTTTAAGCTAAGGAATTAATGACCATCTGAAAACAAGTTTCTATTTAAAAGAAGCTTGATGAAAGATAGATGTTCTGATAATAAAGATCAGAATCTCTGTACTCTGAAGGTTGCTCTCAGAAGTCAGATGAATATTTTTGAACAAAAGAATGAAAAGATCATCTGAAGAGTAGATTGAGTCTAGTTCTCAGACTAGTGATCAGAATCAGAATATACTCATACTCTTCAACATCAGAATAAGAATCTTTGAAGAAAATGGGAAAATAAATGAAACTCAGTCAGAGTCTCTGATAGATCACTCTGAAGAAAGCAGAAGTAGAAAGATGCCAATCAGAAGCTAAAACGCAAGACAGCTCGAGTCAGAATGGAAAGCACTCAGATAAAGAATTACGGTGAAGAACTCAGATTCTCTAAAGGTATGATTCTTCTTATCCATGACTGATTAAATAATATTGCAAGTCCAAACTGTGAATTTTCTGATGAGTAAAAATATTCATGATTTGAAATATTCTCTCTTTCCAAGAAAAATCTTTTGATCAAATCTCTGGACGGTGTATGCACTCTATGTGACCTTAGTCATAATTACGAATCTTGAGTAATCATGATATATCCTTGAAAACATAAGCTTTCTCGAAAATGAGCGGAAAAAAATTTCTCGTATGACATAAACAAGTCTGTCCAATATCTTTATGACATATTCTGCTTTGCCATTACTAAATGCTCATTGTTTTTGAAATCTTATCTGAAATCTAAATAGTATTTTCCTTTTTATAAAGACTGTTCCCGTCATCAAAATTCTTGTCACTTGATGTGTACTTGATCCATGTCATCCCTAAGTTAGGCACAACTCTTATTACTTATTTGGATGTATATAAGTCTCCTTTTCCTATCAACAGATATCACACTCAAGTCCTTCCATCATAAAACCTTTAGTGTCGAAATTCTGTCTTCCATTTACCATCATGCCTTCACTAACCTTTCTAGGAAACGAAGACCTTCTTGAAATTATTTCTGAAAAACAATTTGTGATTAATGTTCCTCCTCTTACGAGTAATATGACTAGCAGCATAGTAGATGTGTTTTATGATCAACAGTGGACTAGATACTCCACCATGATGGAGAAACCCATTTACGTGAATCTAGTTAAGGATTTCTGAAAGCATGCATACCTTGATCATGAAAGTGGGCGTATCACCTCTTATTTTTTTGAAGTCCCCATCTTCATCACTCCCTTCTCAGTCACTCTCGCAACTGGATGTGAAAATGTTGGAATCACTGTTGATTTTGACAGAAATAAGTTCTTTGTTGCTAATAGATTTGCCTTTCTTCATGACCTGTCATCGGGATATAAACCTTCCAATCCTGAAAATCTCCTGCCCATTCCCAAAGCTTGGTACAAGCTTGTGCTGTCCAATTTCCTTCCCAGAGGAGAAAACCATGACATACGACGATATCATGACCATGAATTCATTTATTTTCTTATGAATGATATTCAGATAAACCTTCCACACACAATCTTCAACTGTCTCTGGAAATCCATCTCTGAGTCCAGAAATCGCACAGAGTCTTACATTCCTTATGGAAGAGTTTTGTCTGAGATTTTCTTCAGAGAAGGAATAGTGAATATAATCAAAGAGACAACAGCGGAGGATGCTCCTAAAAACTTTCCAGAAAACTACTTGTTGAAGACAAATTGTGAATTCTTTAGTGACTAAGAAAACAAGACTTATCTCTGTTTAACAGTGTCTATTTTTGCATGTCATTCTTGTGTTTGTCTAAATCTGTATCTGTGAACCTTTCTTAATTAATGAAGTATTTTCTTTTCTGTTAGTAGATGGCTCATATTCTTAAGAATGCTTATTTCTCACATTTATTATATCACTTTGCACTGCTTAAAGTTGAATATGAATAATTCAAGAATCTGATATATATTAGGGTTAAATATGTTTTTGGTCCCTATAAAATTACCAAATTTAATTTTTGGTCCCTATTAAAAAAATATCATGTTTTGGTCCCTACAAAATAATTATGCACGTAGTTTTAGTCCCTACTGCTAAACCAATGTGTACTTTTGAATGATTATTTTGCATATATGTTTAGAACGTTATAAAAAGTTCCTCGAAAAAAAAGGAACTCAAAATTTGAATTATAAGTCGAGAATTTCATTACTATTATCATTATCTTTTGAAATTTAAAAAATTTATATTTAATTCTTCTTATTTTAAAAAATTATATAATTTGGTAAAGAAATATTTTATAGTAATCTAAACACGTGTGAAAAAAATTATTCAAAAATTTAAAAGTTTAGGGGTAATAAAATAGTTTTCAAAATTTTAGAAAATAGCAAGGACTAACACTGCTTGCATAAATTTTTTGTAGGGATCAAAATATGTTCTTTTTTTTAGGGACTAAGAATGAAGTGTGAGATATTTATAGAGACCAAAAACATATTTAACCCTATATATTAAGAGAAATTTGGATTTATTTAAATAAGTCTCGTATGCTTTTTTACATGTATCTATTGAAAGACATATGAAAGATTTTGAGTTCCTCGAGAAACCGTCATCATTAAAATGTGTCTATCACCTTTGCCACTCATAGGAAAGCAATTATCACTTACAATCGGTTGATATTCCTTCATTAAGTAATTAACTGCTCCTTTTCATTTTCCCTGTATCTATGTCTCGTAGCATACCCTAGGCAATCATAACCTACCTAGGAAATAGTAAATGCAAATCTTTTGTATTGATTCAGTCGTTACTTTCATTTAACTTCTTCCACTCTCACCCCCTTATAAATAGTAGGAATTCCTCTTTCATCTCATTCCATCCTCAACCTAAGACTGTCACCTTCCTAAGACCTTATTTGAACTATAACAATGTCTGCTCCAACCTTTATTGGAAACGTAGAAGCCATAGAAGTTATCTCTGAAAAACAACCAAACCTTGCTCGGCTCAAGGACTACGACATAAACATAGTCATGAGCATGCAAATCCAATCTTGGTCTGGTTACTACTCCTTGTTAAACAGACCTATCTATCCCGTCCTTGTGAAGGAATTTTGGAAATATGCTAGGATCAGCGATGACGGCAACACTGTCTGGTCGGAAGTTTATCGACTTCCAATTTCTATCACTATGTCCTCAATCGCGAAAGTCACAAACTGTGTCTCATCTGGAGTTACTATTGACGACTTTCAATATGATCTGGGTATGGTAGAGAAGTGCAGGATCCTTTTTGATGACTCAACTCCTTTTGAACTAAACAATCCTGAATACCTTCTTCCTTCTACCAAAACTTGGTTTAAATTCTCTCTAACTAATCTTCGCCCTCGAGCAACAGTAAGAAGCACTCTGTCTCATGATGACAGAATCTTTGTTTTTCTTTTGATGCATTACTTTAAAATTGATCTTCCCAAAACCATCTTCAATCACTTGAAGCACTCTATTGAGGTTTCAAGAAAACAGATCCAATCCTACATTCCATACGGAAGAATTATATCTGAAATAATGCTTAAAGAAGGTTTATGGGGATTGTTAAGCAGGATTGAACCAAAGCATGCAATAACTGAAACAAGATGTGCTAGAGTGGACAATGTTGAAGACTTTGATGATTAAAGTCTCAATTAGGAATGTCTAACGAGTTCTTATTTTTAGGTCTAAGTTCTTGTGTTAGTAGTTTTATTTTGTTCTGTGCCTAATGTACTTTCCCAATCTAATGAATGAAATATCCTTTAAATCCATTCTTGAATGACCTACATGTCTTAGAGTTTCATTATCATATTTAATAATGATTTAAAATGCTTAATATGCTCTAACTTTTTGATGATGTCAAAAAGGGGGAGAAATAAAATATGATTTTGATATATGTTAGAAGAATGCTAAACATCAACTCTGATATAAAATCCGTTTACCACTAACGTTTGTTTGACATTTAACTGAGGAACTCTGAACAAGTTCACTAGGCATTCTTAAGACAGGTTAAATTGAAAGAACTCTGTTAAAATTCTTAAGAACTGTTTGTTCATATAATCGAAGTTGTACACTTCGTGAACATATGTTCAGAATCAGATTGACCCAGTACTGTTCAGAAGTTGAGAACTTTCTGAAAGTCAAAGTTATCGTGATTCTTGTTTCATATTATTCAAAAGTTGTAAGCTGTCTGAAAATGTGATATTCAGAACATAAGAATCTGAAGCAGAAGTCTTACTGAAAGTAGTCAAGACAAAGCCTACATTCAGAGATGCTTTTCAGAAGAACTGAGCAAATCAGAATTTGAAGACTGTCTGAAGAACTGGATAGAAGATCCAAGAAGAAGAAGAAGTTCTGATAAACCAAGAATTGGTATCAGACTCAGTCTACAATGATATCAATCAAAATCAAGTTGTGAACTGTTCTCGAATACCTTCATTGGTATCAAACTCAGCATACTATGGTATCAGACTAAGAATCAAGATTATATTGGTATCAGATTCAGAATCAAGCTTCGATTGATCACAAAAATATCCTTCAATCAGATCAAGAGTCAAGCTGTGATCCTCCATCGAGTTCTGATAGAAACATGGTTCTAAGATGAAGGCCTGTTGTCTATTCAAACTCTAAAAAGTCATGATCTTAATTGGTGGTCAAAATTGGTATATCTGAATCATGATTCTGAAGATCCCAATATCTGACTTATAGCAATCAAGGGGAGACTACCCAGAAGATTCACATGTTAAAATCTATAATCTTCACCAAGTCTGAAACTTAGAGGGAGTTTCTTATAAGATAATGTATGTTTCTGATAAATAGCATGGCTAAGTTATTAGAAGATAACTGTTCTATCTCTGTTCTACATTGATTCTGCTGAAAAGTAGAAATTGCTTCAGAAGACTCTGAAGTTATGAGGCTCTGATACGATGTCTAAAGGAAACAAGTTCTAAAGATCTGAAGACAAGAAGTTCTGATGAACAAGTCCAGATGTTGAAGACTTATGTCCTTCTAGATGATAGGGAAGTATTCCTTCTCTATTCTATGTTCTGACAACACAAAATTGTTATTCTGTGAGTCTTTGGATCGGATAAGATTCTAGACTATCACAAATAAAATTTTGGAGTTAACACATTCAGGGGGAGCTAGTGTTCCAGACTCTGAATATGTTTAGTTTGGTGATTACCTTGTATAAAATGTTCTATCAAAATACATGGTTTTGTCATCATCAAAAAGGGGGAGATTGTAAGAACAAGAGTTGTCTCTGCAAGTCATCTCTATGTTTTGATGATAACAATGAGTATTTGTGAAAGAACTATTTTATGTTCTAATGTTTGTTTCGGTGCAGATCATAATTATTGAAGTTATTAGATCAAACAAACATGTGCAAAGATGTGCGTAAAAGATTACATGCGAGTTATTATGTGTAACATAAGTCGCAAGAAGCAAGTTTGCTTATGTATCTGGTAACAAGCAGAAAGATCCAAGGATGCCGATATTGCTGTTGCAATGCTCTTGTGGATTTTGTTCTGAAGGTGTTTTAGATTCTGAAGATGAGCGAAGCTTCTGAAGAAATAATCTTGTGTAGAACTAAGTGCTGAAGACTCTAATGACTTGAAGTTTTGAAGGCTGAAGGCTCTGAAGACCAAGTACAGAAAGACTCTGAAGACTGAAGTGTTTTGAAGATTAAGATTCAAATGATCAAGTGATGAAGACTCTGAAGACAACATTATGAGTGAACAAGGTTCTGAAGAACTTGAAGACTTGAAGTTATGAAGACAAAGGGTTTCAAGACAAGTGCTGAAGTTCTGAAGACAAGACTCAGAATGAGCAAGTACTGAAGACTGAAGACTTAAGATTCTGAAGACCCAACTAAAGTCTCTACTCATGCTTCAACTAAATACCATCAAAAGCCTCTGAAGATATGAAGACAAATGTTGCCGTTAGCAATGACTGTACACCGTACTAAAAAGATCTATTCCATCACTTCTTAACAGTAAAAAGAAGATATGGCAGTACAACTTTCATCATTGTATAACGAATCTTTTCAAATAGCCAACAGCTCTTTGACGACTCTATTTTTCACTTCGATATATAAAGGAAAGAAGGAAGTGCTTCTAAAGTGTCGTGAAGTCGTGTAGTTGTGGATCGTGTGTTGAAGTCGGTTTTCACGATGAAGATCACCATCGTCAAACACAGTTGTTGCTGTTAAAATGGAAACACGACCATTGTTGTTGAAACATAAAGAATCATCTATCAACACAACAACAATCAGAAAGTACAGAAGTTGATGAACCAAGACATTGTTGAAAATAATCAAGTCATCAACCACTTCATTATCTGAGCTATATTGAAGATCAGAAGCAAGGAGTTGTTGCTCGAAGCTTGCTCAAGGAAGAAGATGAAGAAGATCTACAAGATGTCATCAACTGTCTAATCAACATACATCTTTGTAGAATCTGAAGATAGCAACGAGTTGTTGCTCATATCTTGCTAGAACACCCTTGTGTTCATATGTACTTAAACATACGAGTTTATCAGCTTATTTAGAAGCAGTCAATGTAATCTCCAGAACAACTAATTCTATGTGAATTAGGATTCCTCAAGTGATCAGTGTGATCGGAGACTTGAGATGACAATGGCTGAGTGTCATTGTGGAAATCCTGAAATATGGTCAATGATAGTCATATCTCAAAGAGGACCAATTGTGAGTCAGACTCTTGTGAGATCACTGATGGAAGTCATTGAAAATCCTGGAAGAATGGTCAGTAAACGTTATATTCATTAACTCAGATCACTGAACGTTTAGCTGTGAAAATCCTGATAGGAGATCTTGCGAGATTGGATTCAATTAGGTCAATGTTCGTTATATCCATTAACTTGGATCACTGAACGGTTCATTGTGGGTTAGTCACATTTGCGGTTGTGCAGGTTGTTAGTCACCGGTGTTAGCCCGTGCATCTGTAATCAGTTTTGATTATAGTGGATTAAGTCCTTGTGCTAAAGGCGAAATCACCTTGGAAGGGTGGACTGGACTAGCTTGAGAATGGCTCAAGTGAACCAGGATATATCGTGTGTTCTTTACTCTTGCTTATGCTTTGATTTATTGTTTATGTTTCTGTATCGATTATCAGAACCCTGCATAGCAAGTCAGAACCTTGCAACTCAACTCTGATAAGCTTCTGCATTGCAAGTCTGAATTATGCATCGCTAATTCAAATTCTCCTTGTTGCTTATGTTTCATGTATCGCACAGTCTGAATGGCGCATCGCTAGTCAGAGTCTCTCAATGCAACTCTGATATTCTCTTAGCGCATTAACAATAAGAGGCGAAATTTTTTAAAGAATTAAAACACAATTCAAACCCCCCCTTTCTTGTGTCTTTCTCACACCTTCTTGAATGACAACTCGACTACACGGTCTCCTTAATATTTTAAACACGTTGACGAATTTTTTTCGACTCACCGACTCCAAAATCTCAAAAATAAAAAGTTGTGAAAGAAGCCCTCATTAACAAACCACCTCCGACTCCGCTTCCACTGAAGTTTTCATTCATTGATGAGATGCCAATTTTTATGCACAAATATATCGAGCGTATCGTCAATGTTTAGGGGGGCGGTAATTGCGATTACCGAGCCTTTTCGGCTATACTCGGTAAAGTAGAAGATAGGCATACGCTTGTTTGACATCAACATATCCAAGAGTTGAAAATGCATAAAGAATCGTGCACACGGTTGTACGGAACTAAAGAAAAATACAACGCGGTTTATGAGTCTTTTGTTCCTTGCTTGAGCGGTCTAACACCGGAGGCAAAATGAATAACCTTCCCTGATATGGGTCATCTAATAGCCTCTGCATATGATAGGGTGTGCATTGACCTGGCATGCTACGAATTTTCAGAAACCTTTTTTTCCACTCCGCACCACATCACCCCAAAATCCAAATGATCGCATCATGTGTATTGGATGACTTTCAAAATCAAGTCATTTTGTTCAAGTTTAATTGAAACCGGGATGCCTCATACCACTTACATCACTAGAGTGGTCATCTCATTCAAACGCAATTGCCGAGACATGGTCGAATCATTTTATGGAAAGGATGCAAGAATTCTATAGATTGAACAACATTCAAAAGGAATCGAATGCACAAATGTCAAAGGGGGTACCACCTATAGATTTAGCCGGAGACACATATTTTGATTTATTTTAATTTCTTGTGTAACTGGACAAATAATTGTATGTAATTGTGTCTCAATATAAATGAAGTGTTATAAATTCACTATTTATTCATATTTGGTCTTTATGCATATTTGGTTCATATTTCATCTTAATGTAAGTGTTTGTTATATAATTCTGTTTTGAAAATGTATCAGGAAAAGTTCCGGAGATAAATCTCCGGAAGGTTCTATTATTTTCTTTATTTTTGAATGGTTTAGGGAAAGTTCCGGAGATGCATCTCTGGAACAAGATAATAGGGTGTGCTTTCGGCAATATATATCCGGAATAAATATGACAGTCAATAAGTGGTCTATATTGAACTAGGTCTTCTATAAATTTGGGTGTTCTTGTATTATACTTCACACAAAATCAAAATGTCTCATATGTCACAAATAAACATCTGTTGGTATGTCGCAAGTGTCTCCTACTCTGGCGGCTATACACTCGAGAGGATGTTCAAACTCATCGATCTCACCTCCCTCAAAGATATCCTAGATGAAATCCATTATCTCCTACCTTAAGGAGACAAACGAAGGGTTGTGATGCTCGAGTACCGTTCACCTTCGGTTGAAAATGAAGGGAACATTATGTTCAGAAAATTTTAGCTCAAGACTCGAGCGGATGCTAGGTCTATGTGGGAAACGTATTTCAGTTTCGAAGAGCAATTTCTACTCGAGTTGGAAGCGACGCTACGAAGATCAGTCAAAGATATCCTGAAAATATGCAAGCGTCCACCGAGATATTAAAATGTAGTATTTAATTTTCTGTTAAAATTATCATTGTAATGCTCATTTTATGTTATGAATGTCAATTGAATTTTGGAAAGTTCATTTTCTGTTGATTCTGATTCTGGTATTTTTCCGGAAATATAACTATGGATTTGTTCCGAAGATACATATCTTCGGAACATATTAAACCCAATATCTAGGGCGCCACTCAGAATGGCCTTTGTTGGGTGTGCAAATGGTGTGTCCGGAGATATATCTCTAAAATCAGGGGGCATATTTAGAATTTCGCACGGTGCGCAAGAAATACATAAGGTGGAAAAAGAAATTCTCATTGATTTGTATAGAATTGAGATAGAGAGATTTGATTTTGAATTTTAACATAAGTTTAGTATAATTGATTTAAGTTTGAATACAATATTATAGAAATATTATAGAAATGATTGTTATCAACTAATATTGTTCGAATAGTTTTTATCAAAATTAATTTTAAATCTATAATTACTAAAATTAACTTAGTTAAATACATATAAATGAAAATTGATGAAAATTAAAGAGGGTAAAGAAGGAAAATTAAAGAGACTTGTGTAAAATAAATAAATAAATATATGATTGATTCTTACTAACCTCAAACGTTGGGAATTGTAGCTTCAATAAAAATAGTTTTTTGGAGTTAGAAAATTGATTTTGGAGAAAAATCCAAACAAAGAAAAAAAAGATCAGTTTGTTTTCACATTGAAGTGGAACACATGTGTCTGGGCTTGTATAAGCTAATCCAAACACTGATGAGTGGATGTTCAAAACTGAACCGATTCAATAGAGAATTGTTAACCAAATTGAAAGTCGGAAAAATTACATTTTGTTCGGATGTGTTTGGATCATTTTTTAACATAATCGTGCAGTTCGATGTGGTTTACGGTTTGTGTTTTGTTAACTGAACCAAACCAAACAAAAATGCATTGTAATGCCCTAAACTTCTAAACACTTATCATAATGAGATTTATGATGGATTAAGTGAGTTAATAAAGATGTTTTGAGTTAAGAAACCCCAGTGGCATCATTAAGAGTATGAATTAAGTTCAAGGGTAAAAGTGACTTTTCACTTAGACATTACATAAACTCAAATAGAGCCACTTTCTCTCATTTCCTCATGTTATTTCTCTCTATAAATTAAGAACTTGAAGTGTAAAATGAGAGGGGGAGAGTGCAAGGCGAATTTTGAGGTAGGAGGAGGAAGATTGTCATTAAGCTTTATCAATCTTCAAATGCATCTATGAAGTTCTTGGATTTATTAGAGGAGAAGGTTCAAAACAAGAGTTTGAGCATAATTAACCCCTTCATTCAACTCCAATTTAGAATTTCATCAAGCTCAAAGGTGGGGTTCTATAAGTTTGTGATTTGGGATTAGTACCAAATTCAGGAATGCATGAATGGTGGGAATTAGATAGCTTGATTGTGTGAATTTCTTGCTTGATGATCTTTCATGTATGTTGTTTGATCTTGTTATGTTATGATACTTACATGTTTGATCTAAGTGTCCTAAATTATAAACCGACCCATGATCCTCTGATTAGGATAATAATGCTAAAATGAGTATTATGGTTGAACTCATGATATGTATGTATAACATGATCATGAATGTTGTGTAAATATTGCATGTCAATGTGATGGTTAGAAAAATTGTATAAAAAGAATTCTAAAAAGAATGCTTGCAATATTGTGTTGTTGGTTGTACTTGATGTGTGCATAAATTCTGGAAAATTGAGTTACATACAGAAAACTAGAGTTTTCCCATGAATAAGTCGTGAGTAAAAACCCAAATTCCTGAAGAACAAGAAACACGACTTGTGTATGCTTGCATTGGGTACCAATGTTTCCCTTTGGTTTTTGTATTAGGGGAGTATTCTAGGGTTGGTACGCCAATGCTGGACTACACGGCTTGGCCGTGTTGACCCAGACCTTTGGGGATTCTCTAACTTTGTTTCATTAGAGTTGTATGGCTCCTCATACCTGGTTCCAATGGATCGAATCGGGGTGTCTCAGCACTTGTGGAATTCAATAAATGTTGGTTAACATTAGAAGACCTAATTTTGTGTAAAATGGATGTTGGTACCTTACTCTGTAGTTGAGTATAATAATTTTTGAATAGTTATCAGGGAGTAACATGAGATTCATCAGAAATTGATTTTATGATCAATATGGTTTCTCGTAGATGCTAAGCTCCTAGTTAACTAAGAGTAATGAACCTTGGATTGTGAGGAAAACCTAGGCTAAGTGATTTACCTAGAGTTGTGACATCCAGACATGAAGGAAAAATCCTAATCGATATGTGTGGTGAATGGTCGAGTAAGAATGTGATGTTTGGGCACTAAGTTGTACCTTACTTGGTATATGTGATGAGCATTAGGTTTTGAAGGAAACCAAGACATACTTGTGTGAGGAATATCACGACATGAGTAAAGGCCAAGACATTTCTACCATGAACAGGAGAGAGTTGAATAGTGTCTATGACCCAAGTTTAGGCTATGATTTAGCGGTGACCGGGGAAAGACGTTATGTTCTATAGAATGGACTTCCGTGACCCATCTTTGGGACTGTTAGAGAGGCAGCAATCGGGGAGAGATGTTCCATAGTTAGTGATTGGAATTCAGTGACCCGTGTCTGGCCCATGTAAGAGGTAATGGACGAAGAGATTTTCCACTTGTGAAGTAAGTTCGTGACCCGTGTCCGGGCCTATATGAGATGCAACGGCTGGGGACAGATGGCTTCACTTAGTGAAGGAATACGCGACCCTTGTCCAAACTTGAGTGATAAGTCGTGGTCAGGAAAAGATGTCCCACCCGTATTATGAACTCCCAATGTAGATAGTGGTTAATGAGAACCCAATTTATAATATTCACACACAATATAAAATCAAGTAGATCTCAGATCTCGGTGCTTGCATGATTGTATGATATGCAATGTGTAACATCCTGATTTTCTAGTAGATGTTCTGATGTTTTATTTGTTGAATATGCCTTTTTATGATGTTTTGATTGTTGTATATTAGTGGGGTATGTGTCCTTAAGTGAGGAGTAAGAGAAATATTGGAGGGGAATTGATTAATTAGCCTATATAGGGGAATTGATAAGTTAATTAGAATTAAAATAGTAAATAGAATAATAACTTTATATTATTATTTAATTAAATGAAAGAAATAGATGTGTAGAGAAAATAAGGACAAAGTGGTATTAGCAAGGTTGAGTTGAGGGCATTATAGGAAAAGCTTGATTGGGAGAATATTTCTAATAGAAAAGAGGAAAGTGAGAATAGAGAACCAATTTCAATTGTACGTAAAAAGTTTGGAGAAAAAGGATAAAATTCTAGAGCAAGGAGAAAGCAAAAGAGCATCCATCCATAGACTTTGAAGAAAGCAATTTCTAGAAGAATTCTAAGGTAAGGGTGGGTAATGGGATTCAATTGTGATTGGCATGAGGGAAGAGTAGAGTAGGGTTTTAGTTTTCTTTTGATTGATGATGAATCTTATGAAATAATTGATGATGATTTTGAGATGAAATTTGTGTGCCTTTCATGTATGCATAAATTTTGGTTTGATGATATTATGTCATTGATTGATGTTTGAAGGTTGTGACCTTAAGTGTGTTAATGGTGATTTAGAGATGATGAATTGATATTGTGATGTGTTTATTTCCCTTGATTCATGTACCATATGATATGATATGTTTTGGGATTGTTCGGGGTCAAAACTTGGGGTTTGGGGTCTGTTGAAAGGCTGAAAAATAAGAGAGATCGCACAAAATCGCGTGGAAAAAGTGGTTTTCTGGGCTCTATTACGGCTACGGGTGGCCGTAACAGCCCTCTGGATTTAGGTACCAGAAACGTGTGAAAAATGAAATTCTGAACTAGGAGCATTATGGGTCGTAACATCCATCACGGGTGGCCGTAATAGCTCTCAGGATTTTGTATTAAGAAATCGTTTTTTGCCATAACTTTGTAACCGTAAGTCCAAATCGAGTGTCGTTCGAAGCGTTGGGAAGCAACCACGAATTACTATCAAATAAAATTCTTTCCATAGGCTGATCATGATAATTAGTTAATACTTTTAATAATTAAAAGAAATGTTGAACTTAAAATTTGTTTATCTTCCGACGATTTTTGTTATATCTTTTTATCTGTGTATCCAATTGACGAACCGTTTAAAGTGTTAGAAAGCTAAAACTCAGAGCTATACCATAGTTGTAATAGGTGAACTGTTTAAATATTATTTTTATGTCAACTGTATTGATGAAATGTTAGTTTACATGTCCGGATAATGAATCATTGTATTGTTGTGCTAATGTTATGTGATAATGATGTTGCTTGTTGATTCTATTATGATGATGGTGTTGAGATGTTGAGTTGATGAAGTTTGATGTTATTGTTATGATGTGATGTTGATGATGTTTATAAGATGTTATTTAGATGATGTTGTTATGATGTGATATTGATGACGTTGTTGTGATAATGTTATTAATGATGTGCATGTTCAAATATATGCATGACATGTTTATGATGATTATGTTGATGGTGGAATACACTGTCAGAAGAGGGACCAATATGTATGTGTTATTGTCGTATGTTGAGAGTCCATGCATCCATGTTGTCAGAACTTTGGTTCTTTTTGGTGAGCCTCGATCCTATGTTGATGGATCGTGAAATTCTGGCACACAGATACCAGATGTTGAGACATATGTCATAACACTGGGATCAAAACAGCTTGATCACACTAATAAAGATGCAGAAACTTAAATGATAGAAAAGTAAAATAACACCAGTAGTTATTAGCCCAGTTCGGTGCAACTCACCTACATTTGGGGGCTACCAAGCCAGGAAGTAAATTCACTATGATAGTATTAGTTCAAAGCTAAACTGCCCCGTTTACAACTTCTCGCCTAATCCATACCTTGTATAACTTCTACCTAGACACCCTCTAGATATAAGATCCCCCTCTCACTTACTAATCAGTCAAAATCCTAGTGACAATACATCAAGAAACCAAAAGGAAGAAGAACACTATTCCAACTACAATACTTGGTTTTGCTTAAAAGCTTCAGCCAAGAACAATACACTCTTGCTTAAAAGCTTTAGAGTGAACAATTAACAATGAACAATCAGTCTACCTCAATGTGTCAGAAGATATATGAGTGACATACAAAGAACACACACTAAACCCTAAAGACCTACAAAAACACGGTTAATCCTTATTTCTTCAATCTTCACGTGATGTTCTTATCTCAATAAGGTTATGTCTTCTCTTTAAATAACCTTTTGTCCACATGGGCTTGGGCTCTTGAAGCGCAAAATGTAACACTCTCAATCTATACCCCCAATTAAAATAAAGCGATAAAAATTTCATCAGAGTATAATTAAATATTCACGGCACAGACGAAGGCGTCACATCAATTGGGACAAAACACAATAAACCTGCTCATAAAGATATGCAACAATCAGGTAGCAATTAACAGAGGAACTTAGTTCCTACTACCCACAAATCAGACACAGAATAAAAGCGGAAAATCTGTAACTGAATCTCATATATATATCACATAAAGAGTTTGTCTGTCATACACAGATCCAAAAGATATCAATACATATACACATAAATCACAACGATCTCCCCGACTACCTGGTGCTACATATCAGAGCCGACCGACAAAAGAATGAAGACCTAAGCTTCACAAAAAGACCTCCAGCATCTAATCTGCAATGCCTCATAGAGCATTTAAAACAGCAGAAGGGTGAGAAACACAATCATAATATAATTGCATACAATTATATCATAACACCAAAATACACATGTAATATTCTCACCACAACTTATACCAGAATTCAAGCACAAAACAACACAATGCATATCTTCATATATCCATCTCCAAGGTATATATAATTAAATAAATGCATTTTATCAACAACATATATATATATCTCAACTCATCAATTCCATTCACAATTCCACACAAAATCAATCCATTCATGATTTATGCATATGCACAGAGACTGACACAACGACTCTATGCAATGCAATGCGGTACCATCCATCCGTCAATCTCAACACTAGTTCACTCAGGAACTATTGGAACCATTTCTTGTTACTTAGTGTAACTCCCCGTCGGGAAAACGATGTTCCCCGTCGCTCACACCTCTTTTGTATAAGGCACACGACGTTTATGGATCGCTCACACCTCTTTGTATAAGGCACACGATTGTCCATAATCATCGCTCACACCTCTTTGTATAAGGCACACGATGTTATAGTGGATTCCCTCTGGAATCGATTCGTCGCTCACACCCACTAGGGCACAAGACATCTCAAGAATGCATATCATGATGTTTGGCATACAATGACTCATGACATTCAAATGTACACATATATGCAACCATAACCATGCGTACATAATCAACCACAACACTTGCATTTATTTGCCCTTAGGCTACAAACCATCACCACACCATTTAATCACAAACATTTTCATCACACAACAGCACACAAGTCATACAATATCCATATCAACAGCACAGTGCATTATACACATCAATTGTACACAATTACAATGACAAAAGTCGACAAAACGACACTATATCAAATTCTCGACATAATTAAATCGGTCAATAATCTCAAAACCATTATAATAATAAAGAACATTTCATTAGCTTTCCATCGGCACCAAGAACGCTCAAAACCAATAAACGGATCACAAGTTATGGGATTTAAAAGAAAATATAATTATTGAAATTCCCCAGGACCGCCCGGTGCTACCCAACTACCGCCCGGCGCTGGCCCTTCGTCTCTACTTCGCCCGGCGAAGCAGCGGCAAGACAATTCCCCATCCATGACTCAAAAGAGTCTGGAACGTGCTAGGCCGCGCCTCTCGGGCACCGCCCGACGCAAACCCGCACTGCCCGGCGCTCTGAGCACCGCCCGACGCTCCACACCAGAAGCAGAAAAATCTGCTGCGTTTCCACACGGTTCCAAAACCCAAAATTCCATTTTTCCCACCTAAATCACTTCCAGCAGCAAAACAATTATCAGCAATGGTTCATAAACATAGTGGGATCATACAACACAATTTATATCGATTTTCGTCCGTGAAAACACCGATTTCTACTCGTTTATTCGTTTTCGACCTATAACCGAAAAACTCTGGAAAGGCAAGATAACATGTAAATACACACTTACATAATCATACACAATGATAAGATAATCGAGTTTCACACCCTTACCCGATTTAATCGTGTTTAGAAAAGTCGGTTGATCGATTCCTAGATTTTCCAAGTTTTTCTCTCTTTTTCTTCTCTTCTTTTCTTTCTTCCTCTTTTTCTTCTTCTCTTTTTCTTTCCTTTCTATTTTTCTCTCTTTTCTTTCTATTATATGAAAAATATAATATCTACCCAAACAAAAGACCAAAATACCCCTACACTTAAATATCTCGCAAACGCTCCCAAAACGCGATAAAACATAATCACGATGAAAAATAATATATTTACCAAATAAAAGTCAAAAATAAAATAATCAAAACGACTCGATTAAATAAAACTAACCAAAACTGGGGCGTTACAACTCTCCCCCACTTAGAAATTTTCGTCCTCGAAAATATTACCTGAGACGAACAACTCTGGATACGACTCCCGCATCCGACTCTCCAACTCCCAAGTCAAATTGCCCTCACCAGCGCCTCCCCACGCTACTTTCACAAGTGCAATATCCTTGCCCCTTAATCGCTTCGACTCGCGATCCAAAATTCTCACTGGTAATGCCTCCACCGTAAGGTTCTCCCTTACCTCAACTTCATCCATCGGAATCACATGTGACGGATCCAGAACATACTTCCGAAGCTGTGAAACATGGAACACATCGTGCAAATTCGACAGATTCGGCGACAACGCCACCAGATAAGCCACAACACCCACTCTCGCGGATATCTGGTAAGGACCAATAAACCGAGAAGTAAGCTTCTTTGACTTCAATGCACGACCCACACCCGTTACCGGCGTAACTCTCAAAAATACATGATTTCCCTCTTGAAACTCAAGATCTTTCCTTCTTCGATCATGGTAACTCTTTTGCCTACTCTGAGAAGCCTTCATTTTCTCACGAATAAATTTCACCTTGTCTGTAGTCTGTTGAATCAATTCCGGTCCAACCACCAAACTCTCACCAGACTCGTGCCAACACAACGGTGTTCGACATCTTCGTCCATACAATGCTTCAAAAGGTGTCATTCCAATACTAGAATGGAAACTGTTATTATACGTGAATTCCACCAACGCAAGATAACTATCCCAAGCACCACCTTGCTCAAGAACGCAAGCCCGCAACAAATCTTCCAACGACTGAATCGTTCTCTCCGTCTGTCCATCCGTCTGAGGATGATAAGCCGAACTCAATCTCAATTTAGAACCCAACGCCTTTTGCAAACTTTCCCAAAATCTCGAGGTAAACCTCGGATCTCGATTCGAAACAATACTCAACGGAACACCATGTAGCTTCACAATCACACTGATATAAATCTCAGCTAACCTCTCCAAAGAAAAACTGATGTCAATCGGAATGAGATGCGCCGATTTAGTCAGTCTGTCCACAACCACCCAAATAACATTATGTCCCCGCTGAGTGTTCGGCAACCCTGTCACAAAGTCCATAGAAATGTTATCCCATTTCCACTCAGGAACATCCAACGGTCGCAACAAACCACTAGGCTTTTGATGTTCCACTTTCAACTTTTGGCACGTCAAACACACATACACAAACTGAGCCACATCTCTTTTCAATCCAGGCCACCAAAAGATCTTCTTCAAATCTTGGTACATCTTATTAGCTCCCGAATGTATACTCAAATTACTCCGGTGTCCTTCCTCCAAAATCATCCGTTTCAACTCCGAATCATCAGGAATACAAATTCTACCTCGGAACCTCAAAACACCTTTATCATCCACTTTAAAGTCCTCATTTTCACTTTTAACTCCAACCGTCATCAAATCCACAAATTTCACATCCAGTTTCTGTTTCTCGCTAACGGTCAACAGAAAATCATTAGTAACCTTCAACATACCAAGCCTCACACTGTCAGACGTCAATTCACATACCAAACTCAAATCCCTAAAAGCTTCCAAAAGTTCCTACTCTTTAACCATTAAAGCGGACATATGCAACGATTCTCGACTCAACGCATCGGCTACCACATTAGCTTTACCAGGATGGTAATTCAAGCCAAAATCGTAGTCCTTCAAAAATTCCAACCATCTCCATTGCCTCATATTCAACTCTTTCTGATCAAACAAGTATTTCAAACTTTTGTTATCACTAAAGACTTCGAATCTTGCACCAAAGAGACAATGCCTCCAAATCTTCAACACAAAAACCACAGCCGCTAATTCTAGATCATGAGTAGGATAATTTTTCTCATGCACCCTTAATTGCCTCGAAGCATAAGCCACCACCTTACCTTCCTGCATTAACACACCACCTAGACCAATCAAAGACGCATCACAATACACCACAAATGGTTCACTAGGATTCGGCAAAATCAAAATCAGAGCTGTCGTCAATCTTCTCTTCAGCTCACTAAAACTTTCCTCACACCGAATATCCCAAATGAACGCTTGCCCTTTACAAGTCAACTGGGTCAAAGGAAGTGCTAGCTTAGAAAAACCTTCAATAAATCTCCGATAATATCCGGCTAAACCTAAAAAGCTTCTAATTTCAGTAATAGATCTAGGAGCCTCCCATTGTAGAACTGCTTCTACTTTAGATGGATCCACAGAGATACCATTACCTAAAATCACGTGCCCAAGAAAACTCACTTCTGACAACCAGAACTCACACTTGGACAATTTGGCAAAAAGTCTCTTTTCCTTCAAAATTTGCAACACCACACGCAAATGCTCCGCATGTTCCTCCTGGGACTTAGAATAAATCAAGATGTCATCAATAAACACAACAACAAATCGATCCAAATGCTCGTGGAAAATACGATTCATATACTCCATAAACACACCTGGCGCATTAGAAACCCCGAACGACATCACAGAATATTCGTAATGACCGTATCGTGTCCTAAAAGCCGTCTTCTGAATATCTTCCTCTTTCACCCTAATCTGATGATAACCCGACCTCAAATCAATCTTACTAAACACACACGCACCTACCAACTGGTCCATCAAATCATCAATTCTTGGAAGAGGATACTTATTCTTAATCGTCACTTTATTCAGCTGGCGATAATCAATACACAATCGCATACTTCCATCTTTCTTTTTCACCAATAAAACTGGAGCACCCCAAGGCGACACACTTGGCCTCACAAACCTCTTTTCTAAAAATTCATTCAACTGTTTCTTTAACTCAACCAACTCAGATGCCGACATACGATAAGGTGCCATAGAAACAGGTTTAGTACCAGGAACTAGATCTATAGAAAACTCCACCTCTCTCTCTTGTGGTACATCTGAAATATCCTCAGGAAACACCTCAGGAAATTCACACACAACAGGAAACACATCAAGTGCAACTTGACTATCCACTGTCAACGATGCAAACAACCCAAACAACTGAGCTTCATTCACCAAAAGTTTCTTCAACTCTTTGGTAGATAAGAAACTCGACTCTTCGTCTTCTTCAAAAGAAGGAAATCTCACCAACTTATGATAACAATCAATATGAACCCGATTAAACTGTAACCAATTCATTCCCAAAACCACATCTAAACCCTCCAACGACAAACACACCAAATCCATCTCAAAGTCTTTACCATAAATGGTCAAAAGACAACTTAAACAAACCAAAGAAGTAGTTACTGACCCCATTACTAGAGTATCAATAACCATCTCTCCACCCATCGAAGACAACACAAGATTCAAATGCTTCGCGCACTCAGACGAAATAAACGAATGAGTCGCTCCAGTATCAACAATAGCAACTAAAGGCGTACTACCTCTGATCAGACGGTCTGCACTTGTAGTCTGAGTTCCCGCCAAGGAAAAAACTTTCCCACCAGCTGGAGCTTGCTTCGGTTTCGGACACTTCGTGCTAACATGTCCAGGTTCCCCACAGTTGAAACACTTCACCACGTTCCTCTTACAATCAGCTGCAATATGTGCTAAACCTCCACAATTGGAACATTTTCTCATATCCTTCCTACATTCAAACTGACGATGTCCTAAGTCACCACACCTATAACATCTCAGAGGACTAGACATTCCTCCCCCATTTGGCCTTTTCTCAAAATTCCCCCTTTGTTTACCCTTATCAGCTGGTGTCACGTAAGGACCACTACGAAACTGTTGCTTCCATTTCCTTTCGTTCACACTCTTATAGTGAGTAGAAGGAGCTTTACTATCCTCCTCAAAAATCCTGCAGCAATCCACCAAATCAGAAAACCTTCTAATCCTTTGGTAACCGATTGCCTGCTTAATCTCAGGACGCAACCCGCTCTCAAACTTCACACACTTAGAAAACTCTGCAGTCGCTTCCGCATAATGTGGATAAAACTGCACAAGCTCCACAAACTTAGCAGTATAATCAACAACGGACATATTACCTTGTTTTAATTCCAAGAACACTATTTCCTTCTTTCCCCTAACATCTTCAGGAAAGTACTTCCTCAAAAATTCCTTGCTGAACAAAGTCCACGTGACTTCTTCATCTCCAGCTTCTAACACATGACGAGTACTAACCCACCAATCATCCGCTTCCTCCTGCAACATGTGAGTACCCAGTCTCACCTTCTGATCCTCAGCACAATCCATCACTCGGAAAATCCTTTCAATCTCCTTCAACCAAATCTGAGCACCATCAGGATCATGCCTCCCTTTGAAGACATGCAGTTTGTTCTTCCTGAACTCATCATTCCCAACAGCATTAGGTGCACCCTGCACAGCCCGAGCCATAGCTTGCATAGCAGCAGCCAAAGCAGCGTCATTCCTACCAGCCATATTCTGTTCATACCCAATAACAACAACTATGGTTAAACAAACAGCTCATCCAAACACAAACACCGACAAGAACTGGCACAAACTAACACGGACTGGCTCTGATACCACTTTATGTAACACCCCCAATCTATACCCCCAATTAAAATAAAGCGATAAAAATTTCATCAGAGTATAATTAAATATTCACGGCATAGACGAAGGCGTCACATCAATTAGGACAAAACACAATAAACCTGCTCATAAAGATATGCAACAATCAGGTAGCAATTAACAGAGGAACTTAGTTCCTACTACCCACAAATCAGATATAGAATAAAAGCGGAAAATCTGTAACTGAATCTCATATATATATCACATAAAGAGTTTGTCTGTCATACACAGATCCAAAAGATATCAATACATATACACATAAATCACAACGATCTCCCCGACTACCTGGTGCTACATATCAGAGCCGACCGACAAAAGAATGAAGACCTAAGCTTCACAAAAAGACCTCCAGCATCTAATCTGCAATGCCTCATAGAGCATTTAAAATAGCAGAAGGGTGAGAAACACAATCATAATATAATTGCATACAATTATATAATAACACCAAAATACACATGTAATATTCTCACCACAACTTATACCAGAATTCAAGCACAAAACAACACAATGCATATCTTCATATATCCATCACCAAGGCATATATAATTAAATAAATGCATTTTATCAACAACATATATATATATATATCTCAACTCATCAATTTCATTCACAATTCCACACAAAATCAATCCATTCATGATTTATGCATATGCACAGAGACCGACACAACACTCTATGCAATGCAATGCGGTACCATCCATCCGTCAATCTCAACACCAGTTCACTCAGGAACTATTGGAACCATCGCTTGTTACTTAGTGTAACTCCCCGTCGGGCAAACAATGTTCCCCGTCGCTCACACCTCTTTTGTATAAGACATACGACGTTTATGGATCGCTCACACCTCTTTGTATAAGGCACACGACCCGATCGCTCACACCTCTTTGTATAAGGCACACGATCGTCCATAATCATCGCTCACACCTCTTTGTATAAGGCACACGATGTTATAGCGGATTCCCTCTGGAATCGATTCGTCGCTCACACCCACTAGGGCACACGACATCTCAAGAATGCATATCATGATGCTTGGCATACAATGACTCATGACATTAAAATGTACACATATATGCAACTATAACCATGCGTACATAATCAACCACAACACTTGCATTTATTTGCCCTTAGGCCACAAACCATCATCACAACATTTAATCACAAGCATTTTCATCACACAACAGCACACAAGTCATACAATATCCATATCAATAGCACAGTACATTATACACATCAATTGCACACAATTACAACGACAAAAGTCGACAAAACGACACTATTTCAAATTCCCGACATAATTAAATCGGTCAATACTCTCAAAACTATTATAATAATAAATAAAATTTCATTAGATTTCCATCGGCACCAAGAACGCTCAAAACCGATAAACGGATCACAAGTTATGGGATTTAAAAGAAAATATAATTATTGAAATTCCCCAGGACCGCCCGGCGCTACCCAACTACCACCCGGCGCTGGCCCTTCGCCTCTACTTCGCCCGGCGAAGCAGCGGCGAGACAATTCCCCATCCATGACTCAAAAGAGTCAGGAACATGCTAGGCTGCGCCTCTCGGGCACCGCCCGACGCAAACCCGCATCGCCCGGCGCTCTGAGCACCGCCCGACGCTCCACACCAGAAGCAGAAAAATCTGCCGCGTTTCCACACGGTTCCAAAACCCAAAATTCCATTTTTCCCACCCAAATCACTTCCAGCAGCAAAACAATTATCAGCAATGGTTCATAAACATAGTGGGATCATACAACGCAATTTATATCGATTTCCGTCCGTGAAAACATCGATTTCTACTCGTTTACTCGTTTTCGACCTATAACCGAAAAACTATGGAAAGGCAAGATAACATGCAAATACACACTTACATAATCATACACAATGATAAGATAATCGAGTTTCACACCCTTACCCGATTTAATCGTGTTTAGAATAGTCGGTTGATCGATTCCTAGATTTTCCAAGTTTTTCTCTTTTTTTCTTCTCTTCTTTTCTTTCTTCCTCTTTTTCTTCTTCTCTTTTTCTTTCCTTTCTATTTTTCTCTCTTTTCTTTCTATTATATGAAAAATATAATATCTACCCAAACAAAAGACCAAAATACCCCTACACTCAAATATCTCGCAAACGCTCCCAAAACGCGATAAAACATAATCACGATGAAAAATAATATATTTACCAAATAAAAGTAAAAAATAATATAATATAATAATAAAATAATCAAATCGACTCGATTAAATAAAACTAACCAAAACTGGGGCGTTACACAAAACCACCAGGAATCAGCTTTAAATCATAAGCATAATCTCCTGCACAATAATAGGAACAAAATACAATGTTTCCTAAAAAAGGCTCAAGGATCCTTTTTAAGAAAACTAACATAATCTATCAAAACAGAAGTTCCCACAATATCCCTCCTTGGATAACGCAAACATGTGAATTAAAGCACACTAACAAATCACACTAAAAATACCAAAACAGACATGCCTTAACTTTCTGGTATAACATGTCCTGACACATGTCACAACATCATAATGAACTTGATATCTGACTGTCATGGCAGAACATCTAGTTTAACATCTTGCTAACAACATGTTGTTTTACCAAAATGTTGCTAATCCAAAAATCGCAGAACTCATAATCTTCCCCTTTGGCAAATTTTGGCTAAAATAATCTCAACATACATCAGAGGCATACACAACGGAATAAAAACTGATCAAAACAGAAGGACCAGACAACAAGAACCACACACCTAGGGGTGTGCATGGTTGGTTATTTTTAGAAACCAAACCATAACCATTTTTAAACCAGTTAAATGGTTTGGATTCATAACCATAACCACATTTCAATCAAAACTGGTTATAAAACCGGTTATAAATTTGGTTATGGTTATATAACCGGTTTTAAACCGGATATTAATTTTTTTTCTTTAAATTTTTTTTAAAAATATTTCTTTTCCAAAAAAACTTTATTTGTTTTAAAAAAAATTAATCTAACAATTTATTTATTAAGTAAATCTAAATTATAATCCTTCTTACTCCTCACAGTTGTGGAGTAATGTATATAATATTGCATAATAACTAAATTAATTTAAATCAACTGAACAAAAGAGTAAAGAAATTAGAGGCCCAGATTTAATGTCTGACTAAATATAATTAATAATTTTCCTTAAAAAATGTAACAAAAAAAGTATATTGCATAAAAAAAATAAAAAAACATGCTTGCAACTAAGTGATGCATATTGAGTAAAAAGAAAGATGACACCATAACTTAAAACTCACGCCAGCAACGACCCTTGGGACCATAGCTGAACTAAGTTTAATTTTTATGTCTCAACATATGTTGGTTCCCTTCAATTTAAGTCAAAGCACAGTTCCAGGAATTATATATATCAGCCATCAAATAATTCTTCCATTTCAAATTAAAGTATACAAATATAGATAAATAAGTAAGAGGGACGAAGTAATCTATGATACTGGTCCAATGAAGGTTAAAAGAATTCAGCTCAGAAAATTTTATCCTATACTCTTTCATTTATTTCTTTATTTCTATAAATTGTAAACTTGAACAAAAATATTTATGTATAAATATCTGTAATTCATCAACAACTTCAACGCAACTTCAACAAGGGACAGATCGAGAGGAACATCAAATTTATATCTTCACAAAAATTAATTTTTTTTAGAAAAAATTACTTTTTTTCAAAAAAGAATAATTTGTTGCAAATTTTTTTTCCAAAAAAGAATAATTTTTTTCCTAAAAAAATTATAATTGAAGTGATTGGATTTTGGATAATAACAGGATTATAACCGGATCCAAAAATAAAATATGGTTGGATAACCAACCATTAATAATTAAACCGGTTAATAACCATTTAATTATATCCGGATATTTTAAATGGATTTGGATTTGGTTATGGATTTGGATCTCATAACCGGATATTTTGCACACCCCTACACACACCCAAACCTGTCAAGGCAGTAGAGCACACTTGACAACATAATGTCAAAACATCTAGTCTGACATCACAAATCTACCAGAACAACATAAGCTACATGTAAGCTTTGTACAAACTGCAACTTTGCAGCTATAGATCAGGCAGGTACAAAGCTCCCTCTGTCATACATAACCAGTACTCCCCCTGAAAATCACAAGAAAAATGCCCATGAACTCTTGGAAGTTCATACAATAGAACCAAGCTTCAAAAACACCAAACACAAGCACACTTCCCCTAAACATCACAATCTACTGTAGAGAAAATGCATTCTCCTAGACACAGCAACACCAATACTCCATCTTACAAACAACCACAGAGGCACAACAGAGATCAGAACAAAAAGTATGACATCCTGTTCTTGCACACCAACAACAGTGGATCTTACCTTTTAGCACAGACAAACAACAGATTATCATGCTCCCCCTAAATATCTACATACACCCAGTAACGACAGAGAAAACTACTCTTCCTAAGCAGTAGTATAAACATGACATGGAGTCATGACATCTGATCCAACATCAGAAACAACAGACTAAGCACATTAACACTTTACTCCCCCTTTTTAGTCAAAAATTGACAAAAAGAAAATAGAGTAAATGTAAACAAGCATAAATGAAGTCACACATATGGAAGCAAACACAAATAATACATAAAGAATACACTGATGGAAACAAATAGTAATAGATGGAAGCACACATTCAGATCATTTTTAGATGATCTTCCACCTCTTGCCCCTGTCAATGACCCTTCTACACTCCTTGAAGTTGTCACATGATTTAGGAGTGTTAATACTAAACTCCCTTATTACAGCCTTAAAACATGTCTTCTTCAAATCAGTCCTTCTTTCTTGCAAAGATCTTTTATTCCATCTACTAACAACCGTCACTTGCTCATGCCTACCAAGCATCTGAGGACATAGGAAAGAGGCAATATGTGTTGCATTCCTTTATTTCTGTAATTGCTACAACTCCTCAACAGTGCCATTTCTCACTTCACAACTTATGTTCTCGAAAACATTTCCATATAAGGCATTAGTAAACATAACAGTCAGTTGATCCTTAGTGTCCACTGATAAGTGCAAATTGTACCTATTTTTGTATATAAGTTTTGTTGCACTTATCTATACTTTTTGTTAAATATCATACGAATAAACCCTGCTTTGTTTATAAATATGTTTACTTTACATTTTAGTGTATATAGTGCGTATCGTGTAAATATCATTGAGTTTAATTGGTTTCCATTTATTTTTTCAGGTATTCAATCAAGGATATCTTGCCATTGTTGTATAGAGCATTGAATAATCTTTCCAGCGCTTCAAACCGGGCGAAAAACAGAGTTACGGTTCAAAAGTTATGGCCAAAATAGTGCTGGATTTTTGCTGTCTACTGTCAGCTGCGCCTCAGCAGCGCCGGGAGAAGCAGCGCCGGGCGGTACATTGCAGGGCCGGGCGCTCCAGAACAATGCTGGAAAACTTACAAAATAAGCCGCCTTTCACCGCCGGGCGACCCAGAATTCCGCCGGGCGAAACTGGACGGACAGAAACACCATATAAGGCATAAAAACACAATTTTTAGGTTATGGTTTTGGGGTTTTTTGCTCCCAACTCCATCGAACTTCATTTTTTAGTAGATTAGCTTAGAAAACAACATGGAAGCTTGCATATAGATGACCCGGGGTGGATTTCTCATCGATCGGCTCTGACAATCCGCGAGATGTTTGGTTCATTTCTCTTTTTTTCTGTGTTTTTCTTCTTTGTTGGGTTGTTGTATATGTATTTACTTTGAACTCATGTATATTTGTCGCCCATGGCGTTATATTTAATTTGCTTTACAAATCTTTATTGGTGATTATCCTTGATTTTTGCTTAAATGTGCGGGGTTTGGGTTGTGTTAGAGATAAACTTCACAAACTTCGATTAAGGATGATTATCTATTAATTTCTGAACTCTAGAGATAGATTTAGGGCTAACAATCCATATGGGTGTCGAAACTTAATGCCTCTATATCTCGAGTCGGGTGCGAGAGTGCCGATGAGGGTAGCATGGTTGAGTGTGCCAGAGATGGACATGTGTTGTGAACGATACCGGGTGATATTGAGGAGTATTGTAGGTTGCGTATAACTGGTCGATAGGTTTAAGTTTGTGACGAGTGGAATATATACATGCTTGATAAGTCTTTTCTCTCTGATGAATGAACTTTTTTGTGTTAATATTTACTTTTCTATTTTTATGTTTCAACCAATTCTAAGCCCAAACTCATTAATATTTAAATTGTCGAACGACAGTTCAATTCCCAATCTCTGTGGACACGATAAACTCCCGGAAAAATACTTCCAAAACTTTTGCCGCTTTACTGCTTCAACAAAATGGCGCCGTTGTCAGGGACTGGTGTTATTTAACTTGCATTGCGATAGTTTCTTTGTTTTTGAGTTTTGTAGATAACGTACATATTGTATATTTTCACTTGTTTATACTGATACTTGTATATATTGTTCCCGTAACGTTTGTTCAAGTGTTTGGTTAAGACACTTGCTTTTGGTTTGCGCGGTGAGGCATCACCATGGCATGAATGAAGGAAGTTACTAGCTAAGCATTGTAAAGGCGTCGAGCTTACGATGTAAAATAAGCATGTTATGTTATTTTCTTTTGTTGTTGTTTAGTTTAGGTAGTTTGGTGCAATTGTCTAAACAAATCTAAATCGGACCAGCTCTTAAAATTCAAATCTTTTAAATTTGTTTAGACAATTTTTGTCGGTTTTTTCAGTTTGTTCATATTAATAGTTTTCTTGTTTGTCAATGAACTTGTTTTGAGTAGCTTGAGGAAATTTGGTGATGTTCCAAGTTTGATCATTTCAACTTGCGGATGTATGGTAATGATATTGTTAAGTTTTGTACATGTCCAAGGTATGTGTTTATCGCTTTCTTGACTTTAGCATATTCATGATACTTAGGCTTTTTACAACTTCTATGCCATTCATTCTTTTGTATACTTGTTCATTTGTGAATCACTTTAGTTCCCACCCTTTTTATGAGGAAGCCTTCTATTGTTCATATATGCACGGAGTACCAACATTCTTGTTTTAACTGGATTTTATTATGCTTAATCTTTTATTTGTGTTGATCATATGAAAGCATGAAAAGGATTAAGGCATTTTTGTTTCATTTTGAGCACAACTACCTTAGCCAAATAGTCAATTCACCTTGTGAGTGTGTGATCATTTGTAACCCCTTTGAGCCTTTGGCCATTATCCATGTTGTTTGAGTTTGATGCTTGTCTATGAGTGTCAAATTTACTTTTTGTATGGATTTTGATTGATTATTTTTTCTTGAACCCTCAACTTTGTGTTGTTGTATGAATTTTTACCTTGCCTTAGAAAGTAGGGAGTATTCACATGATGATGTGGTTGAATTCAAGTTGGGGAGAGAATGATTGTTTACTCATTGGTTAGTTTCTATGAGGTTGAAAAAGAAAAGAAAAAAAAGAGAAAAATATGAAAAAGAAAAAAAAAGAAGGAAAAAGAAAAGTTTTGAAAAAGAAAAACAAAAAGAGTTCAAATAATTGTGCTAAATAAGTATTGTGTTTTATTTAACACTTGGGATTTTGGAAGAAGTTGATTGGAATTTTGTGTTTGAGTCTTTGTGAGTTGATCACTCCCTTAGGTTTAGGCAAGTTTTTGTTTCAATTACCTTTAGAAATTGCCCTTTTGTTTACGCGACCACGCTACAACCTTGAAAGCCCTTGTGATTCTTGACTTTGTATGTTCAATGTGAATTTTTGGATGATTGCATTATTTAGCCTTTTGTTTGCAAGATTGTTTTGTGAGTGAAAAGTACCTCATTTTGTATTTTTCATCTACCGATGATTGTTTTTCCTAGGTGTGATTCACGGTTGAACTTGTGTCGTTTTAGGATGTTTGACATGATTTTTGTATTTTGCATTTGTTTCATGATTATGTAATCGTCGTAGTTTAGTGGTAAGTATTTACTTTGTGTGTACCGTTTTTCATTTGAACCATACATTTGATCCATTTTTCAAAACCTATTGATTCGTGATTCTTTGGTTATTGCGTTTGTTTCTTTGAGTTGGTTGATTCTTGTTTGAGGACAAACAATTATGTAAGTTGGGGAGAGTTAATTTGTTGAAAAGTATTTAGGGGGGGTGTTTTATTGTATCCACAGAGATTGTGTATATTGTCGTCGTTCTATAGTAAAAAGGGTTCAAAACTTTAATCGTAACAAAGGTTTTGGTAATTTTCAATCGGATCGTTTGCATTCAAATTTAAGAAATCAACGGTAAAAGGTTTGGTTTTAAAGATTTGTAAAAAAACATGCCAAGATTAGTAGCGGGTAATCCGTTTTGTACGTATATCCTCGAAAAAGCGTGTGAACTTGCTAACGATAAATAAACTCACATATCCTCTCAACAAGTTTACACTTCAAGATAACAACCTTTCCTTCATCAAGATTCTTGATTAGTTGATTATACATGTCAGGGTTCTTATTTCAGACATATTGGATGAAATGTCTGATATCATTCAGATCCTTACAATGTAATGTCAGAGCATCAGCCTTGTCATCATATTTCTTCAACATCTGTTTCATCCATACTACTTGAAAGCAACATCCTCTAATTTCACCATACTCAGCTTTAGTAGTACACCAAGAAACACATGTTTGCATCTTGTTAATCCAGGCAGTCAGAATATTTTTTAGAGATAAACTGTCATACATATCACTCACCCATTCTACCCGGCATAATTCTTTCAGCATAACCTTTGTGTTGTAGGAGTAATGCATATCACAATCCCGTGTTCCAATGATGCAATTCAAGATCTTCTTCTCTAGAATAATAGAACTCATTATTGGTTAGCTTGGAGTCACGACATGAGTTTGATATTTCCTTTGTAAACACAGTAATGTTTCTTTCAACAAAGTGTCTAGCACTGAGATCCTTGGATTGATCTGAATGACCCTTACCAGAGAGATCTGAAGTGACTTGAGAGTTATTTGACACAATGCTAGAGAAATTACAGCTTTCCTCTTTTCTTGCCTCACTAGTCAACATAGAGGATGTTCCAACATTGTCCTCAACATCCACCCTGTGTTCTGTAATTGAATCATCAATCACCATATTAATAGATTCCATTGTCATCTCAGTTATGGAGTTAAAAATTCTATAAGCTCTGCTATTTGAAGAGTACCCTAGGAATATCCCTTCATCTCTTCTGGGATCCATCTTACCCTTTTGGTCTTTGTTGGTCAGGACATAGCATTTACTTCCGAAAATATGGAAGTATTTCATTGTAGGCTTCCTTCCTTTCCATAGCTCATAGAGAGTGATTGAATTTCCCTCTCGCAAGGTGACCCTATTATGAATATAGCATGCAATATTCATAGCTTCAGCCCAAAAATGACTCGGCAGGTGCTTAGCATGAAGCACAAACCTAGCAGATTCTTGTATATCCCAGGTCTTTTGCTAAAAAAAATTCATCTAACTGAGGAGAAAAATTATACCCGATGTCTTCAGACTCACAAAATTCAGAGAATTTGGTATTCTCAAACTCCTTGTCATGATAGCCTTTAATCTTGGCAATCCTACTCATTTGCTCTTTTTGAACACTTTGACATAAATCTTTAAAAGCTTCAAAAGTGTCTGATTTTCCTTTAAGAAAGCTTACCCATGTAAACCTTGAGAAATTATCTATAACCACATATACATACTTATTTTCACCCAGGCTTTCTGCCTACATAGGTCCTATAACCCCCATATGGAGAAGTTTCAGTACTCTGGAAGTGGTCTGATGGTGCAACATTGGGTGTGATATCATGGTTTGCTTCCTAATTTCATACTCACCATAGACTTTCCCTTCTTCAACCTTGAGTTTTGGAATTCCTCTAATGGCTCCTCCAGATATGATTTCCTTCATTTCTTTGAGATGAAGATATCCAAGGTTCTGGTGCCACAGATTCACTTCATTCTCTTGGGTTTTTGAACATGTGGAAGAGTAAGCAGTTATTTGAGGTTCCCAAAGATAGTATTTGTCTTTAGAACTTGTACCCTTCATCAGAACAACATTTTCTAATTTTTGACTAGACATTTTGACTTGGAGAAAATGACCAACAAGCCTTGATCACACAGCTAACTAATGCTTATGAGATTAACAGTTAGTTCTTTCACAAGAAGAACATCTTCCAAACTAGGTGATCCAACACCCATCAATTTACCAACTCCTTTAATTTCTCCTTTAACACCACCACCAAATCTGACAACACCTATGGGCAGGGACCTAATATCCATCAACAACTTCTGAACCCCTTTCATATCTCTAGAGCATCCACTGTCAAAGTACCATTCTTCTCTAGTTGAGGCTCTCAAGGATGTGTGAGCTATAAGGTTAACACCCCTATCTTTAACACTTTTCTTTTTGCTAACTTGCTTATCCTTGGACTGAACTGAGGATATTTGATTTCCATATAATTTATAACAGAAAGACTTTATATGACCATACTCTCCACAGTAATGACATTTCCAACAAGATTGGTAATTATTTGGAGGTTCATTATGTCTGCCAGAATGTTGTAACATGTGGTTAGAAATTGTGACCATCTTCTTCCTTTCAGAAGGAAAAAACTTTTCTTCAGACATTTTTCTTTGTTTATTATCAGGGTGATAATGAACTTTTGCATCTCCAGTATCTTTTATTGGATCAGCCCTATTTTTCATCCTTCTTAAGGAATTTGTCACGTTATTGAGCTTGGAATTTAAGAGGGTTATCTCACTTTAAAGATGAGAGATAACACCTAAGATTTCCTTCTTCTCATTCTCCAATTAAGTTATGGTCTTTCTCTGATTTTTCTCTGTCTTCTGATGTTCCTCACACCTATTGCAGGTTTCCTTGTAGCCCACATCTAGATCTTCATAGAGATCATTTTCATCACAAGCTTCTACTTCATTAGCCCATCTTCCAGAGAGAATAGAAACATGTTCACTAGTCTCTGTGTTGGATTCATCTTCTGACTCATCATCATCAGACCAAGAAACAATCAAACCATTTTTCTGCTTCTTGAGATAGTTGGGACATTCTCTCCTAATGTGACTAAAACCTTCACACTCATAAAACTGAATCCCTTTACTTTGATCTGACTTCTCTTCAGTTCTGGTATTTCTTTGAGACTCAGAGTTATTCCTGATGTCAGATGTGATGTCCTTGACACCTGATCTTCCTTTTCTGTCCATTCTCTTCAGAATTCCATTAAATTACTTCTCAAGTAAAACAATGGTATTTGAAAGACCTTCATCAGTATCCAGATTATCTTGACCCTCTTTATCTTCATCATTGGATACAAAAGCAATGCTTTTGTTCTTGTTTTCAATTCTATCATTCAAGGTCAATTCAAATGTTTGAAGTGATCCCACTAGCTCATCAACTCTCATATTGTTGATGTTTTGGGCTTCTTCAATGGTTGTGACCTTCATGTCAAATTTCTTAGGGAGAGACCTAAGAATATTTCTAACCAGCTTCTCTTCTGATATTTTTTCTCCTAAAGAACTAAATGCATTTTCTATTTCAAGAAAATTTATGTGAAAGTCATGAATACTTTCATCTTCCCTCATCTTTAGATTTTCAACTTTGGTAGTGAGAAGCTGAAGTCTAGACATCTTTACCTTGGAAGTTTCTTCATGAGTTGTCTTGAGAATTTCCCAAACATACTTAGCCACAATACAAGTGTTGATTAACCTAAACATGTTCTTGTCAACACCATTGAATAAGGCATTCAAGGCTTTGGAGTTTCCAAGAGCAGTCTTATCTACGTCCTTGGACCAGTCCTCTTCTGGCTTCAAGGTCTCTTTCCCATCATTATCTCTAACCACAGGGTGCTCCCAACCCTTGATGACATCCTTCCAAGTTTTTCTATCCATAGATTTTAAGAAAGCCACCATACGTGCCTTCTAATAGTCATAGTTAGTTCCATCTAAGACTGGGGGCCTGTTAACATTTCCTCCTCCTTCCTTGTCCATAGTACTAGAATACAAACTCCCTATAGCTCACCCAAAAATAGAACAGGGTGACCTTCTCTGATGCCAATTGAAATTCTGGCACGCAGATACCAGATGTCGAGACAGATGTCACAACACTGGGATCAAAATAGCTTGATCACACAAATAAAGATGCAGAAACTTAAATGACAAAGAGTAAAATAACACCAGTAGTTGTTAACCCAGTTCGGTGCAACTCACCTACATCTGGGGGCTACCAAGCCAGGAAGGAAATTCACTATGATAGTATTAGTTCAAAGCTAAACTCCCCCATTTACTACTTCTCACCTAATCCATACCATGTGCAACTTCTACCTAGACACCCTCTAGATATGGGATCCCCCTCTCACTTCCCAAACAGTCACAATCCTAGTGACAATACCTCAAGAAACCAAAAGGAAGAAGGAAACTCTTCCAACTACAATACTTGGTTTTTCTTAAAAATTTCAACCAAGAATAATACACTCTTGCTTAAAATCTTTAGAGTGAACAATTAACAATGAACAATCAGTCTACCTCAATGCATTAGAAGATACATGAGTGACATACAACGAACACACACTAAACCCTAAAGACCTACCAAAACACGACTAATCCTTATTTCTTCAATCTTCACATGATGTTATCTTCTCAATAGGGTTAGGTCTTCTCTTTAAATAACCTCCTGTCCACTTGGGCTTGGGCTCTTGAAGCACAAAACCACCAAGAATCGGCTTTAAATCATAAGCATAATCTCATGCACAATAATAGGAACAAAATATAAAGTTTCATAAAAAATGCTCAAGGATCCTTTTTAAGAAAACTAGCATAATATGTCAAAACAAAAGTTCCCACAATATCCCTCCTTGGATAACGTAAACGTGTGAATTAAAACACACTTAATAATCACACTAAAAATTCCAAAACAGACATGCCCTAACTTTCTGGTATAAAATGTCCTGGCACATGTCACAATATCATACTGAACATGATGTTTGACTGTCATGACAGAATATCTGGTTTAACATCTTGCTAAAAACATGTTGTTTTACCAAAATCTTGCCAATCCAAAAATCACAAAACTTGCAATTCGGGTGCAGGTAGCTAATTCCTATTATGGTGGATTAGTGAAGCGTTACCTATGGTGATGGTAATGAGTTTTGGTGAGCCTCGATTCTATGGTGATGGATCGGGTGCGAGTAGCTAATTCCTATTACGAGGGATTAATGAACCGTTAACTATGGTTATGGCAACGAGTTTTGGTGAGCCTCGATCCCATTGTGATGGATCGGGTGCGAGTAACTAATTCCTATTATGGGATATTAGTGAACTGTCACCTATGGTGATGGTAGCGATTTTGGTGTGCTCTGGTTCCAAGAGGGAATCGATCATATGGTGGGGATCATAGAGTGAAATGAACCTAAATGTTCATAATTTGGTACCACATGTATTGAGTCAATGATGTTGCATTAGCATTCTATGTGACATTGCATAATTTTGTTGGTGCAATATGATGTGGTGATACTTGTGAATGTTATGTGATTATATGTGAGCCTTGTGATGGAAATTGTATATGAGTTACTTATGATGTTTGGGGTGTGAGTTTATGATATGTTGATGTTGTTGACTTGTTGCATATAATTGTTGCAATCTATTATTTCTTTTGTCTATTATAATTGATTATGATTATTCACCCCTTATGTTTGAATGTTGCCTCTACGTGGGTAACGTGCAGATACTCAGAAGTAGATTATGTGGAAGTAAGTGGAAGCTAGCCATTGGAGCTCGCCTTTAGTTCATCGTTTTCTTTTGTAGTGGATTCTGCTCTGATCATGTAACATCGGTTTGGGGAAAATGTTTGACATTCAAAACTATTATGTTGTTATGCTAGAGTTAAACTCTAATTATGTTGTTGAGATGTTTATGTGATGTTTTGAGTTAAGTATTTATAATATTTTTGTTATTATTATTAAAGTTAGAGTTCAAGACCTACCATTAAGTGTTGTATTACCTTTTATGAATAATTGAGGATGATTCCGCTGCAAATGTTTTCATATGAGTTTTGATGACATGTAAACATCATGGATATAAACGTTGGTTAATTGAAATGTTGTGTAACCCGTGTTATGGAGCAGGATAATTATGTAGTTTTTAAGAAGTGTGACACCCTTGTGTTGTGTAATTATAATTAATATATTCGTTAATTATATGTGGGGTTTAGATGGGTGTTACACAATGTAAAGTAAGCAATTATGCGAATAGAATGGGGTATGAGAAACTATAGAGCCGAACAAACCTTATGGTGTAGTTAGGTCTCCACTGAGATATAACATCTCACCCCAATCTTGTTGTCCATTTTCAGGTAGCTCGGGCAAGGGTAAAGCTTCAAGCAAGGTGACTTGAAGATCTGATGATCTGGATGTCTCGTGTTTCTTTGTTATTCGTTGTGCTATTGTATTATGTATGTATCGACATTCACATTATATGCATTGATACTATGTTGTACTTTTATCGGTTGTATATTCTGTGATGTCATTTAAATATTTGTGCTTGTACTCGTTACATAATTTTAATTTTGTAATGATATTATTCTAAATAAATATTGTTGGGGTATTACATGCATTATGTTACAACCTAAACTACACTTAACCAACATACAAAAGCTATTATCTTTAACTTCAGTTTGTATTTTGTAATACATGTTAATTTGTTATTTGAGTTTTGAAATTTCTTTTGTTATTTGATGCTGAAATGTTGTTGTAACTTATGCTCATTGAAATTGTTATTTATTATATGATAATGTATGAATGATTAAACACAAATTTATGTTATCCATATATGTATGTATGACTCAATAAATTTTTTATAAAAAATTGAAGCAACTCAAACTGCATTGATTTAGTTTGATTTGATTCAATTTTGTTAAACTCCATTGATTTAGTTTGGTTTGATTCAATTTTGTTTTTAAAATTCAACAAAAACAAAACTTAATCACACATTTTTTCTGTTGTAGCTCATATAACTTTTAACATCAAAACCGCTAAAACCGCACTACGAACACCTCAACTTTAGATAGACATTTTTTATAGGGTAATTCAAATTATTTCATGTCAATTCTATTATTTACATGATAAATTTTGGATTTAGGTTTGATTAATACATTTTTACATATAAAATTGATGGCATTTTTTTTTTAATGACATATTATCAATTTTTAATGAAAAATAAATCAACATCAATTTTTAATGTGAAAATGAGAGAAACATCAAAACAAACTGTTTGAGATTAAAATATTGTGATGTATTATATAAATAAAGTAAAATAAAAGAATAAAATTCAAAATTTTAAATTTCTAAAATGAATAGTTTATGAAATATTTTATCACTAAATTTAGAGAAAATCTAAAACTGAGAAAATAATTTTTTATTAATCTATTAATTATGGATATTAAATATGCCTTTATATTTCTTTTATATTTTATAAATTGGTTCATATACTTTACAAGTTCTATAAATTGGTTCATCTTATTATATTTTTTAAAATTGTAAATTGGTTCCAATGAATTTATAAAAAAAATTTAAATTAGTCTTAATTTTTTGTATTATTTAAATTAATTTTTCAATATGTTAAATTTCATAAAACTAATTCAAAAAAAAAAATTTAAATGAAAATTTTATCATTCTATTCAAACAAAAAAATTAAAAAGAAAATTCAATTAAAGTATTTAAATTGTTTAAAAAAAATGATTTCTTCAAAATTTTCTATTACTCGTCTAAAAACACTAGTTTATTCTTGATGAGGAGTGGGTCTTGTTATTAATCCAACAAATTTGCTTGATCCTCGCATCGTTAATGTGGACAAATATCTAATACAAAAAAGAAAAAAACAAAAATAAAGACACATGACTTGAAGATAAAATAATAAAAAATCATATAAATGGGATAATTCATTGTAGTTTAAACTTTAAAGTTAGTCAAGATCGGAATCTAAAGCATTGTCAAGCGCTACATCAATCATTTATGGGTTGGGAAATTTTAGACAATTTCTTCCCCATTACCCAACTTTTTTAGGCACTATGCGCACTGACGAAAATACTCCTGTATTTTGAATATGCAAATTCGAACGCACCGTTTTTTTTAATTTTACAGTTTTTTTTGGATGTTCACATCCGGAAGAATTTCTGATCTACAAATCCGGAAAAAATCAAAAGAATTCCATAAAATCATTTACTTCTATATATAATTAAATCCAATATAATTAAAATCCAATATAATTAAAATTAATATCATTTTTTCAATATAATTAAATCCAATATAATTAAATCCAATATAATTAAAATCCAATATAATTAAAATTAATATGATTTTTTCAATATAATTAAATCCAATATAATTAAATTTAATATAATTAAATTAATTTTAAAAGTAAATACCATATAATTTTAATTATAATTTAGAAGTAAATACCATATAATTTAGAAGTAAATACTAAAAAATTTTAAATACCTATATAATTAAATCCAATTTTAGAAGTAAATACCATATAATTTTAAATCCAATATAATTAAATTAATTTTTTCAATATAAAAAAATAATTTAGAAGTAAATACCATATTAATCATTTAGAAAAAATATCATATTAATTTTAATTATATTGGATTTAATTAAATTGGATTTAATTATATTGAAAAAATCATATTAATTTTAATTATGTTAGATTTTAATTTTATTGGATTTAATTATATTTAGAAGTAAATGATTTTATGCAATTTTTTTGATTTTTTTCGGATTTGCAGATCAGGAATTCTTTCGGATGTGCACATCCGGAAAAAACTGGAAAATTTTAAAAAAAGGGTACGTCCGGATTCGCACATCCGAAAATTGGGGGCAAAAATAAAATTTCACGTGGTGTCTAAGAAAAATGGGTGGTGTATTAAGAAACACTCAAATTTTATGTAAAAGAGTTTTCAAATTTTAATACTAAATTAATCGATCTTTCCTCGTAATTTTTAATATACATATGTTCCAAACAAACAAAAATCGATTAAAAAAGAGACATAAATTAAATTTTATATAGTTTTTTAATATTTTATTTCAATTATCTATAGTTTTTTTTTTTACACATTTAATGTTATTTATGGATTTATCTATAGATAAAAATTATAAATAAATTCATAGATAATATCAAATATGAATGTAAATATGCGGGTAATTGAAAAAAATAAATAAAAAAAAAGACATTGCGGTTCCTCTTTAATTTTTAAAAATGAATATATTAGAATTACAGGAGAAGGTTGGAGAAAACCTCATGAGTATAAGGATAGAAGGTTAAGAAGATACAAAATCCTGAAAGAGAAAAGAAAGCTTGGAAAAAGAAGAGAACAGAAGGTTTGAGGTGTACATGCAGCCAACGGAAAAAGAAAAGAAAAAAGGTAACATCTAATAACGATCTAAATTGGGCATCTGGTAATTTGGGAAAAAATTGAAATCTGTTACATGGAAACGCAAGAGAAGTTCCAAAAGACGTGTGGGATTTAGGTAAAGAATTTGGATTGATCCATAAGGGAGAAGATGGAGAAATAATTCAAGAACTAGAAAGGGAAGTGATTGGGAAATATACGTTAAAGGGATAGAAGGGAGGGAGTTAAAGAAAGGTGAATCATAAAAATCAATCATCTATGAAGCTGTTATCATACAATATAAGGGGTCTAAGGGGTTTGGCAAAGAAAAAAGAGATTGAGAGATTAATCCTAAGGCATAGGCCTACCATGATTTGTATCCAAGAAACAAAGATGGACAGTGTTGATAGGAACTTATGCTCTAAGATGTGGGGTTCAGAAGATTTCGAATATGCGTTCAAAGCAGCAGGAGGGAGATTTGGGGGTATGTTGGCAATATGGGACTGCAACATTCTGAAAATACAGAAAGCATCGTCGATGGAATATGTTCTTATAATGGAGGGCGAGTGGGTGTTGAAAAAAGAGTCAATTTGATCAACATATATGCACTGTGCGAAGGTAGAAGAAACGCGGCGCTTTGTTCAGATCTACACAACTTAATCGAAGCAAAAAGTGAAGAAATATGGTGTTTAATGGGAGATTTTAATGCAGTTAGGGTAGAATCAGAAAGGAAATGAAGTAGTGAAAAGTTAAGAAGGGACAAAATTCGAACATTTGATAATTTTATAGTGGAATCAGAACTCATAAATCTTCCGTTGCACGGTAGAAATTATACTTGGGTTAGGCAAGGAGGATCGTCAATGAGCAGGTTGGATAGGTTTCTTATTTCAGAAGCTTGGAATATGACTTGGCCGACTAACACTCAGTGGTGTTTGGATAAGGAACTTTCTGATCATTGCCCGATATTGTTAAATGAATCGGTTCTAAACTGAGGTCCCAAACCATTTAGGATGCTGAAATGTTGGAAAGAAATGGAGGGATACCATTGTGATGTTAAGAAAATTTGGAAAGAATTTCAAGTTGAGGGTTGGGGCATGTACGTTTTAAAAAGAAAAGTTGAGGCTGATCAAAGAAAAACACATAAGGTGGCACAAAGATCACACTCAAAACTTAGGAGAAAAAATTTCGGAAGCGAAAAAGGAGTTAAAGAAATTGGAAATTAAAGGCGAATTAGAGAGCCTATCGGAAGCTGAGGTTAGAGCAAAAAGAGAGATATCAGTGAAATTGCACAAGTTATCAAGGCTGAGCTGTAGCATTCAATTGCAGAAATCGAGAGTCAGATGATTAAAAATGGAGATTCAAATTCGAAGTATTTTCATGGCTACATCAACAAAAGAATGATGGATAATGAGATTTTATTGTTAGAAGAGAATGGCAGAAAGTTAAGTTGTATGGAGGAAATTAGAGAAGATATTATTTACCATTTCCATAATTAATTCACAACTGGAAGTTCGAGACTTGTTCTGACAAACATGAATTTCAAAAAAAATGCATGCGAGCAGAAAAAAACCAATGTTAGAGAATTTTCAAAAGAAGAAATTTGGGCAACAGTGTGGGAATGCGATAATGGTAGAAGTTCAGGTCCTGATGGCATTTCTTTTGAGTTAGTCAAAGAGTTTTGGGAAGTTATCAAACCTGAATTGCTTAGGGTAATATCTGAATTTCACGCAAATGGCAGAATGGTAAAAGGGGAAAATAATTCGTGTATCGTTCTGATTCCGAAAAGGAAAAATCCAACCAAGATAATGGAATATCATCTTATTTCTTTGGTGGGATGTATTTACAAAGTGATTGCAAAAGTGCTGGCAAACAGGTTGAAAAAAGTAATCAGAACAGTTATTTCAGAATCCCAATCGGCCTTCATTTCAGGAAGACAAATTCTGGATGGTATTATAGTTGCAAACAAAATAGTAGATGAAGCAAAAAAGAAGAAGAAAGAAGTAGTTATGTTCAAAGTGGATTTCGAGAAGGCATACGATTTGATAGATTAGAATTTTCTGAATTATATGATGTTTAAGATGAGATTCCATGGCAAATGGATAAGTTGGATTTCTGAGTGCCTCAATTCTTCATGGGTTTCAGTCCTTGTAAATGGAATTCCTACAAAAGAGTTTAAGATGTTTTGTGGTCTAAGGTAAGGAGATTCTTTGTCACCATTTCTTTTCTTGATAATGGCTGAAGGTTTCAATATGTTGATGAAAGAAGTAGTGGATGCGGGTCTGTTTCAAGGCCATAAGTTTGACAATGGAGCATATCGTTTTACTCATTTGCAATATGCGGATGATACATTAATCATAGGTGAAAAAAGTAGGTCCAACATCTGGTTAATCAAAGCTAATTTGCTCCTGTTCAAAATTCTGTCGGGATTAAATGTGGATTACCATAAAAGCATGCTAGCGGGGGTTAACGTTCCGCAAAGCTGGTTAGAGGAGGCAACAAATATTTTGCAATGTAAAATAGGAAGAATGTCATTCAATTATCTAGGATTACCGATTGCTACAAACCCAAACAGATTGAAAACTTGGCATCCGGTGGTCGATGCGGTGAGATTACGTTTATCAAGTTGGCAGATAAAACATATCTCAAACAGGGGGCGAGTGGTGATTATTAAATCTGTCTTGCACTTCCAATCTATTTTCTCTCCTTTTTTTAAGGCTCCGACAGGTATCATTTCAAATCTCGAATCTCTTTTTAAACAATTCATTTGGGGTGGGGGTGAGGGTGAGAGGAAAATAAATTGGGTTCATTGTGACAAAGTTTGTAGGCCTAAAGATGAGGGGTTTAGGAATTAGGAACTTGATGGAGTTTAATTTGGCTCTGCTTGAAAAATGGGAGTGGAAGATCAAATTCGAGAGGTCTGGTTTATGGTTCAAGGCATTAGATAATAGGTACAGGATGAGAGTAGACGAAATAGAGGGTGGAGGTAGGATCTGCTCAAGTTGGTGGAACTGCATCATGAATCTTAATTTTGACGAGTTGTTCCAAGATTCGTTTTACTCAGTTAAGGAAACATATAAGGGGATGTTATCACTATCTAATAATCCAGCAAATCCGGAGTGCGCCAAATCATGGAATACAGTTGTCCTGGCGAAAGTTTCATGCCTAGTTTGGAGAATTTTTCAAAATAGGGTGGCTAGTAGAGACAATTTAATTAGGAGAGGGGTGATTAGAAATGGTCCTAGTGTTTTCCTAGAGGGGTGTGTTAAGGAGGAATCAGTGTCTCATACGTTTTTCGAGTGTCCGATTTTGGCGGGAGTGTGGTATGTTGTTTGTCGGTGGTTAAATATAGCCTCGGTGATGCAAACAGATAGTTTTGCGCACCTGAAGCAATTCGAATGGCTGCTAGACGGAGATAGAAAAATTGGTAAAAAGCTTCAAGTGAGTTACTTTGCGTGTATATGGATGATTTGGAAAGCGCGAAAGGAAAAGTTATTTCAAAATAAGATCATAGAGCCTGCAAGCTTGGTGAAGTAAAATTATATGTCTGGAATTGGTTGAAAATAAAAAAGGAAAGGATTTGAATTCTAATTTATCATTGTGGTGTTCGAATCCCAGAACAACTTTAAGTCTTATGGATGAGTAATTGACTGGTGCTAATTTGCTTGCTTGTGGAGTTGTGGTTATTCTAATATTTGAAGATTATGAAACTTGTATCAATTTGCACCTTTTCAAATTAATGGAAGTTGGCCTTTCAAAAAAAATTCTTCGCTTAATCTTTCAACTATTTCATGTAATTGTAAATTATGAGTCAGTATAGATATTTATTTACGTACATACTATTCATTTAAAACTTTTAATGAATTTAGTTGAATAAAACATTTTCTTTAGTATTCTTTAAAATGGTGAAATAATGAAGATTTTTTTGTTACTTGTAATACCCCGTATTAATTAAGTGCTCAATTGGATATCAGAAGAGATCAATTATTTTGTTAAAAAGACAGAGTGATATTTATTAGTTTAAAGGAGTTTTTTTGAGGTAACTCTAATGATTGATCAATTGGGTTGAGATGACAAAATATCAATTGAAGATATTTTACCCTGTTGGATTATATTATATAATATTAGTTTATATATAAATATATATATATATATATATATATATATATATATATATATATATATATATATTTGGAAAGAGAAAAGAAAGAAAGAAGAAGAAGTTAGTAAGGAGAAGAAGAAAAGAGAAAGAAGAGGAAAGGAAGAGAAATGGAGAAAGAGGAAGAAGAGAGAAAACCCATGGATCATCATCATCACCATCTTCTTCAAACTCCTCTTCGATTATCAGGTGGGTTCTAGTTAGAAACTCTAAGCTCTAGAAATGGATGTTTGGAACTTAGGTTAGAATTGAGAGAAAATGATAAATTGTCTAATCAATGGAATCTAACGGATAAAATGAGTTATAAACTGTGTTGTATGATCTTATACCTTTATTTGCTGATTGGGTATGGTTTTGAGGGTGAAATCGTCGATGGGAAGTTACTGTTGCAAAGGGTTTATTTTTTCTGCATAACGCAGAGCGCGCTTAGCGCGGGTATGCCTGCTTAATGCGGTCTGGAGAATTTCCACTCCTTCGAGGCAGTGAGGAGCGCGCTTAGCGCGACCTGGAACAAAGAAACTATTCTTTTTAAAAAAATTCATAACTCCCGAACCGTAATTCCGATTTAAACATTATTGGTACCGTCGGATTAATTATTTAGTGGAAAATGAATGAAATAATGTTTATGCGATATGTTGAAATTCCATATCTTTTGGATCGTAAATCCAATCGAGGCATATTTACAGCCGATGTAAAGCGGTGGGAAGTATCCTACGGGATAAAAGTGAAAATTATTGTTTTCGATACCCGATTAAATGAATCGGAGGGAACCCGAAAGTGATGTTTTATGTGATTTTATTATGCTTTTGTATAGCTTGTGATGGAATTATTATATGTAATTCAAAATGTGCAATTGTAATATTTGTGATTATACCATGTCTATCTAATTGTAAATTGTGAATGAAAGAAAAATGCATGTTTAAAATATGAATTAGGAAGAGTGAGGAAACTGTACCCCAGAACAAATGGTATAATTCTAGGTTGTGATTATAATTGTGATAGAAACTCTGGATGGTGACGCTCGTGCATTCATTGATGAGTTCTGACCTAGAGTAGATAACTGAATGACAACGCTCGTGCAGAAGAGGCTGAGGCGTGTGTCCATTTCTGAATGATATAGAAAAAAGTGAAACACTAGTATGGAACACGTGTGCTTGTTATGTTTTATTGTTAAAGGCAAGAGAGGCCTAAAGGCTAATGTGGCCTAGAATTGTTGTATACAATGATGGTTGTATATGAAATCACGTAATCGTAACCATTTTCTTTTGAGTTGCCCTTCAGAGGCCTTCATGTGTCTCGAGCTCCTCTGAAGTGCAGGCATGATTACTTGGCAGGTTTGATTCCCGTGTGTAGTACGAATGGAGCCTACGGGTAAAGAGACTTGTGACGGTGTACGGGCCGTGTAAAGTGACGATTTAAGGTGATAATATGTCCCTTATTTCTGAATCCATTTCGTATGCCAAGTAACTACAAGGATGCATGACTCGGGTCGACTTCTAGATGTAGAAGCGGACGGGAAAAGGGGATGCCTTGGTACGGTTATCGATTAGTGATACTTTCGAGTTAACGGACTCGTAACGTGTTTCCATATAGTGTGAGATTGTGAGATTACGAACTCAAGGTCATTTCCCTTCCCCTTGACTTGAGTTAGGATTGGTTAGAACCTTGTAAAGCTGAGAGAATCAATAGGATAGGGAACTCACTGAGATTTGATGTATCTTACCCCACTATTGTTGATTATTTTCAGGAGGTATTTGCAGGTTGATTTACAAGTGGAGCTATGCTTGGATGTTTCAAGAGAAGTTTGGCTTTAGTATTTCCGTTGTGTAATCTATTGTATACAATTGAGGATATTGTAATCTATTGTGTAATCTATTTTAAAATATTTTATAATGCATTTTGAAGCATGACAAAGCTAAATAAATAAAATTAAATTATTATATCATTTTCTATTAAATTCAAATAGTTCAAATTCAATTAGTTCAACATAAAAAAAGTAGTTGATGCTAATATAAATAAATTTAAAAAAAAATTGTTAAAACTTATGGAATAGTAGTACTTTTTTACATTTTTTTTGCTATGTTTGTTTTATACTAAATTATAAGTTATTCTAAGATATTCTCTCTTAATCTCATAATAGGCGTCATCTTTCTTATATTTATTTGTCTTTAAATTATATGTCCATTTAGAATATCAATGTGATATTTATTATTTTTTTCATTAATTTACTCTTATTTATTGTATTTTGAATCATGTAACTACTCCAATATTTATTATTAACAAGGTTATTTTAGTAAATAATATTCATTTTATCATTAAAATAAATACAATTAATTATTATCTTAAAAAGTGTAAAACTTAAAAAAAAAACACCTATTACAAGACGGAAGAGGTACTAATGAATCATTAATATTATTTTTTTATTATACTCTATTATTCTTTTTGTTTTTATAATTTATTTTTCCAAAACTAATAATGAAGAATAAATAAACTATTACATTCCTTAATCACACGTAGAAATAACAAAATAACTCATAATAGAAAATGAAGATACTACACAAGATAGAATAAATTAATACTAATTTTAATCATTAATTTTTTTTAACCTTTAGAACACTTCTAAATATTAAAAACACAACATATTTAATAATTTAACATATTTTAAGAAAAAACACTATTATATATAATAGACATTGGTTGATCAAGATAAGTATTCAGTCTATAGAAGGAGATATAATGGAAATACAATTAAGAAAAATGAAATCAAACTATACAAGAGTCATGTTGTCTCTCACAACCCAAGTTTGCTAATGAAATATAAAACATACATCAACATGAGATGGCGCAATCAAAGTACTTCAATTAAATACCTTTTTCAAATACATCAACAAGGGTTATAATTGAATTTCAAGTGTTATAGTTCCAATTTCAACATCCACTATACTAGAAAAACAAAATGTTGATGAAATCAAACAATACTTCAACTGCAGGTATATATCACCAAGTGAGGCATGTTGGAGGATATTTTCATATTTAATTCACAAAAGAAAATCATTTATTAAAAGATTGTTTTTTCACATGTAAGGAGAAAAATTTGATGTACTACAAAGATTATGAATTGATAGGTGTTGCGGTGAGAATTGGATACCATAGTTATTAATGAACTAGGATCACATTTCTTTAAATGTTCACCACCGTCTTTGATTTATCCAAAGGAAAGGTTCAAAAGCGAAAAAACCTAAAAGATCTAAGGTTCGGGGGTTGGTTACGCCTAGGGAAGGTATTAGCATCCTAAACGTCCGTAGTACTCTACGGGAACCTCTCGTTAGTACTTATGTTATCTCTCATTCGCTTGCTAAGGGTGCTATGCTAAAGGTTGAACCCTAGGGGTTAGTATCTAAGTATACTCGATAAGGTATCGCACCTTACGCCTACGTATCCTCGGGAGTAGAATCAGAGTATGCGTAGTTCTGAAAAGAGGAACTTCTTGACGGGGTCAAGGTTCCAAGGGGAGGTAAAGTCTTGGGCAGGACCTTACACAGAGTGCGGCGACTCTAAAGTTGTAGGATGGTTCAAGAGGGGTAGGATTGTAAATGTTCGCGGCGGAGCATTTACTTGGAGTACGGCGACTCCGATCCTAAGGCTAAGATTCTACGTGTCTACGGCGAGACATGGAGTACGGCGACTCCGAATCCTATGGCCAAGGGTTCTAAAGCGTTAGTCTTATGACGGTTTAGTCAATTATTAATAACTTTTCCTTTGGAATGTCGAGGGACCCAACTTAGATTAGTTGTGCATACTAGCAAAGTGGGCTAGCAAAAGTGTATTGTGACCGATAAGGTTGAATGCGAGGCCCGAAGGCACTCGACTTACATAGGTATAAAATTGGCTCGACGTTGGATCGAGAGTTTTTTGAGTATTTTTGAAAAGGTTTTGACATAGTAAACATATAATGCATAAACATATAGCAAGCAAAATATCAATCATAGAATGGCATGCAGCAAGCGATTCACTCACGTTGGGGATCTAACGAGTTGATTTAGTTTTTAGGTTAACGAGAAAAGGTTGATTTTAAGGTTTATTACGAAAAGATTGATTTTTATTAGGATCATGCTTAAAGGTTAGTTATTGAGAAAGTTAAGTATTCTTATTAAAAAGGAAAATTAATTCTTAGCAGAAAAAGTTTGGTTATCATAGTTATAGTCTTATAAAAGGAGTTGATTTTTTAGATTTATTAATGTGAGAAATTGTATTGAGGATTAATTTAATTAGAGTTATGTATTAAGTTAACAAAAAAACCTTAGAAGTGTATTTTAGTTTCGAGTTTATTAAGAGTTGTTAAAAAAAGGGTTAATTAAGAGAAAAAAAAGCTAACTGATTTTTACTAAAGGTTAATTTTAAGGGTATTGCAAAAAAGATTTATTTTAAGGTTATTATCTTAAATTGAAATAACTAGAGATATAATCAAATTAAGAAAATGTTAATAACGAATAAAGGTTAAAATAGAAGGGTTGTTAATATTATTAAAAAAAGGTTTAGGATTAAAAACGAAAGCAAAAATGTGATTAACAAGATTAAGTTAAATTTTAATTAAGAAAAAGAAAAGGAAAAGGTTAATTAAATGAAATGAGGAACACGGAAGGTTGTGGGATTCTCACGTGATCATTTCCCTCTTCTCTCTCGCAAACGTTCCTGTCTCTCTCAGAAGGACGCCCTAGGGTTTGGACCCAAAAGAACGCCGTCCCCCTCACCCGATTCTCATTCTCGCTCGATTTCTCTCTCGATTCAGACAATATCAGCAAGAATACCCCACCCCACACAACCCTATACCCCGATTTCATTATGTTATAGTTGATTACAAATTACAAGAGGCGAAACGGAAATAAACGGCGGAAAAAAAAAGGAAATGAGGGTCGGCGGTGGTGGCGGCTTCAAGGCTTCAATCAGGGAAGATCTCCTTCCTCTATTCTTTACCTCTTTGCGATTTGCTTTCCTTCGTTTGTTCTGGCCTTCCTCTTTCTGGTTTTGAGATGATGATAAAAAAAAACCTTTTTTTGAATCTCTGGTTTCGAATGGGTTATGAAATTGGTTGTGTATCGTTGACTGACGTACGATTTTGTCCTCTTCTGATTTAGCGATTTGATGATTGTTTGGTGGCTTGAGTTATGACGATGAAATGATGAATATTTCTGATCGTGATATTGGTTTGTGAGGATTAGCCTCTGATTTTTTTTTGATTTGATTTTGTATGTGGTGTTGTTTCGCTCTGGTATGTGCTGGTTTGTGTGGAAGATTTTGAAAGTTTTGGTTTCCCTTTTTTTTTTCTTTGTTGCGTGTGAACTGCTTTATATAGGCCGATGATGAACACAAAAACCAAGAGGAACTTGTTTGGAAACAATTTGAAAATCTTGGTTGATTTTGGTAACTAGTTAAATGTTGTTTATTCTGTCTTAAGGAATGTTTAATTGCTGCCTGATGCTTGTTTTCTCGATTTGGAAGCTTTTTAGGAATTTTTATGACTGTGATGAAATTGTGATTTCACGTGTTGCCTTGTTTGATTCTTGTCTGGCCCTGTTTAGGAAAGTTGATGCTGGTGACATCCTTTGTGATATTGCCCCCAACTTTCCTTTTGAAATCTGATTCAAAAATAAACTCTGAGGCCTGACACTCTTTACGATTTTGGAAAGTAAAACTTGGGGAAATTGGGAATATTGTCTGATAAATGGTTTTGAATGAGACAGCTTTTAAAATTGTCCGAACATGTTTTATGATCTTGGAAACCTCTCTTAAACACATCTGATACTTGATTTGGGGATGGATATCATGCTACTATTTTTAATAAATTTCTTCCTTATTCAAATTGAGACAAACCCAATTAAAGCATGATGCTGTGACTTTTCCGTTCGTACTTTGCTTTGGAAAGTTGCTGTGACAAACTGAAGTCGATATGAGATTTTATTGACTTTCCATCTTACCAATTAATATTCAATGGATGTGTCAGGGCAGCTTTGAGAGGGGCCCTCTAGCTCTTCTTTTGGAAACAAAATGATGGCAAACGATGTCCTTGCTACTGCAATAACACTTGCCCTTGGTATATTACTATTTTCCAATGCCAGCTAAGCCTTCCTTTTGCGTGAAGTCTTCTACTAAACTCAAGTTAATTTAATAATGTCTCTTTTTGCAGGAGCGCAAATGGATTGAGATGGTATGGCGAATTTCCAGGTTGACATTCGAAACTGTAAGCTAGGCGTGGAGCTTGATGTGGAAATTCTTTTGGGATAGCTTGGAAAGGATTTGCTCGGTCCTGATGCATTGATTCTTTGGAGTCTGTCAACGTGGTACAATGCAACTTGTTGCTCTAATAACGATGCGATTATACTTATCTAATTTCTTGTTTCAATCACCACATATAGTGACATTTGGGAATTTTAACATGATTCCGTTTGCAGATAACACTATTCCCGTCGCGAGCAAATGACTCTGCAGATTTCTGGTGTATTGGAGCCAAGTGGAGATTGCTATGTGCTGTAACCAGAGTACAAACAACATCGTCATTTGGATATCGTGTGAAGTTAACGCCAGGTGAGTTAACAACCATCATCTTAGGTTCTAAGTGTCTGCACACTGAAATTTTCCACATCGTCACATAGTTCGATCGGTGTTGCAGTTTGTTTATTTGAAACATTGTTTCACTGGTACGAACAGGGCGTCGTTGATAATCCGATATCTGCTTCTCCCCTTTTTTTTATTAAGCACACTGGATTTCCTTGCCGTTTCCGTGGCGACAAGTTTTGTGGCCTATCTTGAAAAGAAGTGAGCTAACTTTGATGATGTTTAATTTGTTTTGCAGGTGATTCACTTCAGTCAACTCAATGGTCAATATCTAATACCTAAACGTGTTGCTTTGGAGACGTATTCAGACTTACTTATTTTGATTCAGGAAGTATGTGCCTGCTTGCTCTCAGAAACATCAACGACGGATGACCCTGAAGTGGGTGCAGTCGAGCTTGTAATTATTTTTCCATTTGCCCTTTCGGTAGCTCCTATTAGCTGAAGTTGAAATTGAAGCAACAAAGAAATAAGTTTGCTATAACCATAGACAAAATAGGTACTTGATATGAAGTTGGACGAGCAACACTTGTAAATATATTTTGTAGTAATCTATACTGGAACCGAATGTCGCCATGGCTGAGTTACTTGTAAACACTCTCGTACTATCCACATTTTGTGTAATATTGTTGTATCAAGGATTGTAGTCCATTATTTTTAACACTTGCAACCATGTTTTGGAAAGAACGAAGGTTCCTGAAATTGACATGGCTCTTGTAAAACCTATGAATCTTGACATTAATTGTTATACTTGGAGTTGTGCTTAGCTTCGAATTTGAATGCCTGAAGTGGTCCCCAACTCGTACAACACCCCTATTATTTTGAATCTTAAACTGACCATACAAGACGTTCTCCACATAAGTTCTTGATTAGCATGAAATGCGCTTGACAAAATTCAATTGATCACTTGGGTAAACACAAACACCACGTCTAAAGGACATCCTTGGTTTAATTTTCAAATCGACCCTTGCATTTAAATTTGAAACTCAAATTTAACCTTGAATTTTGTAACAATTTGTAATCTTATGATGAATATGAACCTTGGGAAGGAAAGGTAACTTGTTCTTATAGTCTGGAAATTCAATATAAATTGAACTCAAATCAAACCTAGCGTGCCTTGACTTTAAACTCGGAACCTTATGCCTTTGGTGATAAATTCCAAATGGAACTCTCTTGATCACAACTCTAATGAACTTGTGCTTTAAAAGGGAGATGTGCATCCCACAAAACGAATGCCATTCATAGATATTGCCAATCAATTAAACACTCTATCAATGGTCAAAGTATCTTGAACATTAATTTCCCAGATGATCTTCAAACTTGCTTGAAGAATACGTGACGACTTCAAGAGTATAAATATTATTCTTGAAACATAAAGCGTGAGCTTCGTACTAGAACTAAATGAATTAGAATAAAGGAATGATGAAGGAGCTTCCAACTTGGTAATGTGAACTTGTGACGAATCAATAGTCTTGAATTGCATTCTAGAATTCAAACTTCTAGATTTCACCAACTTGAACTTTCCTTGGTGACCCAATACTTAAGAACATAGAGCAAACACATCTCTGAGCTTTGAGGAGCCTACAGAAGGGAGAGATGCCATCTTGTAATATAACTCGCTACACAACCAATGACCAGTCTTAGAGTACTAAATCCCGTATCAGAGGGTATAAGGACTTAGCATCCTGTGGGGAGGAATACTGAGGAGTCTTGAGGGGGAAAAGGCTTGGTAGTGGTTTAGGGATCAAAAGGGGTGAGGGCACAATCTCACAGAGATCCACACACATTTGCAAGAAACAGAGAACCTCCACAAACACACGCAGCACAGCCTTCGGGATCTTGAATCTTCTGCAGCAGTACCTGTATTCACAAATGAAACAAACAGACAAGAACTAGGTAAAGCGGTTAGTCATGTACGAATGATTGACCTAAGATGTTATACAGACGAAACAATGAATCTAAGGGAGAAATTTGGGGTACAACAATAGGAAATGTGTTAACAAAAGCAAGTGTGACATAATCAATGTTTACCTCATGGTTTTAAGCAAACAAAGTGTTACAAGAAGTAAAATCCTTGACTTATGACCAATTTATCTCAATGTTTGTTTATGTTAAAAATACAAGATGCTGGCAACAAAGAAAAAGCGGGTGCCTAATTGAACAAATGATATGGGTACCTCCAACCATAAGAGACTTGTATTATTTGAGAATGTTTTTTACCGTGAAAAAGATACCTACCAGTTATGATGACATCAAGAATGTTGAAGAATTTGAACAATATGTTAGGGAGAACAGGGAAGTCGTGAGCACCAACAGACACCCAATGCTCCGACACCACAAGAGATTGAGATGTCACATGTCCACCCAACACATCAAGGCATTAGGTATATGGGTTCTCTCTCTTATTAATCCAACATTCCATTCATTTATAGGAGATGTGAGACTTGACCACTCAGACTTGCATCCAACATTCTCCCCCCACAAATGTGTGTCTATGCATCCTATAACATAATTCAACATCGGATCCAGCTCTCACTCCTCCATTAAGTCGAACTATGGCTTTGATACCCCTTGATGGGGATAACGGGAAAATCAAGAGCACCAACGAACGCCCAATGCTCTAGGGCCTCAAGAGAGTGAGACACAACATCTCCATCCAAAACCTTAAGGCATTAGGTATATGAATAACCTCTCTTATAAATTAAACATTTCATCCATTCAAAGAAGATGTGGGACTTAATCACTCACACTTGCACCCAACACATCAAAATTTTAGAGAAGTGTATTTTGCAATAGGATTTCTTTAAGATGGACGTGAGTTTATTTAAGCAATCAAAGAGGAATACAATTGGGTACTATTTTGTTTTGGCACAAACTATTTGTAACCATGTTGTTATATATTCAATGAATCAATGTGATAATGCCTAGCAAATTTATGGATGTAGTTATCAGATGGAATTTTATATTCTTTGGTTTTATATTCTTTAAAAAAATATGCATGAATTTATATCTGTGTGTGTGTGAGAAAAGAACAGAAAAACAGAGCTTAGAAAATTTTACAAGTTTTTGGAAAATTGAACACCATGCGTCGACCTCTAGGTAGTATGCGTCGACCTATAGAAGCATTTTTGCTTCTATGTGTCGAACAAATATTGAGTTGGACATCGTCATCACGCCGTCCAACTCAATATTCTCGTCATGCCATCCAATTTGATGCATTTTTTTGTGAATAGAGCGGTTTTACAAAATCGGCTCCGATTCTTTGGTTTAAACGAGTTTAGACGTATCAATCCAGTTTTTTCGATTTTACTTCGGCTTTGACCTATTAGCGGTTTTTTATTTTGACCAGGCCGGATTTAGCTCTGGTTCTCAAACCAATCGATTGAAGCGACTGGTTCGATCCGATTTTTAAAATGTTGAATAAAACACTTTAGTTTAATCAATATATATGAGAATTGACAACATGATTCTACATAGAAAAAAAAATCTTAATGTTCAATTTTTGAAGTCGTTTATTTGAGAAATAATTCAACCTTGATAAAAAATGTCAAATATCTAACCGACGACTTTAACATTAGTTTTATAGCTTTTTCTAAAAACTATGATGGATAATGTTAAGACTCTCACATCGAATAATATATAATCTGAACATATCTTTATAAGTGGAGACAATACTCACCCTACAAGCCGCTTTTGTAGGGTTGAGTTAGGCCAAACAATATTTTTAACATGATATCAAGAGCCTCGTTTAAGACTTGGTGGATCACCTGCTATCAAATTTCCACTATCAGACAATCCACCATTTATTTTCACGCTTCAAAAGTCTAGTTTAAGCGTGAATGAGTGTGTTAAGAGTCTCACATGAGATAATATATGACATGAATATGTCATTATAAATAGTGGTAATCCTCACCCTACAAGCCGGTTAGGACAAATCACATTTCTTAACATGATATCTAGAGACTCGTTTAAGATCGGATGGATCACTTGCTATTAGCTTTTCACTATCGAACAACTCACCATTTATTTTCTTGCTCCAGATGTTCAATCTGGGCGTGAGAGAGTGTGCTAAAAGTCTCACATAAGATAATATATGACATAAACATGTCATTATAAGTGGGACAATCCTCTTTCTATAAGACGATTTTGAGAATTGAATTAGATCAAACCCCATTAAAAAATTATTTATTTTAATATGTACCTAAAACTTCACATTATATCGGAAAGCTCGTGAATCTAAGTTGACTTCGTTTAAACTGCTAGACTCGCTTGTTTTATCTCATGTAGTTGTAAATTGGTAAAAAGTTAAGTTTGAATAAAATGATTATCAACGTGCCTTTGCACCTGTTTGTGCACAGAAGAAAAATTACAATAATACTGTAGTATCTTCTCTAAGATTGAGCTGGGTCGTCGTTTAGGTTGCATGTGCTAAATCATGATGACTATATATGCACTGCCCTTTATGCATGGAATATGTCTTTCCTTATGAATGATTATGCCTATACATGACCACACCACCATGCACTCAAAGCTCCCTTGGTTTTTGTCTACCTTTGGGAAAGAAACGATGACTTTCATAAAAGAATGGAAAAGCCAAAAACGAGTGCAACAATTCTAGTGGGAAACTCCAAAACCTAACTCTCATAAATCTTTATTTATCAAAAAATAATTAAAAAAATGTTTCTAAATGATGAGCTATATTTTTTTTTGTAAGCAAGGAATATATTAATACGAGTACAAAATGTACTCAAACCAGGTTACAAAAGGTACAGGAAAGACCTGCAAAAACGGAGAAATTACAAACCAATTGGCACTTAACATAAATACAACAAGGGATGTTTGTTGAACTCATACAGATTACAAATTGGATAAGTAATATCACCAATGGTAGACCACCGCCACACCGAATACTTGATCGACCAAACAGTATCAAAAACATTCCATCCTATCTCCTTGAAAATGATTCCGTTCCTAAGATTCCACAAATTCCAACACACCGCTAACCAAATACAACCCTCTTTACCGGCTCTAACTCTCTTGCGTTTACAACAATCAAACCAATCAAGGAAGCTTCCCATAATTCCGTTAACTCGTTTGATCGAAAAACCCACCCACTCGGAAATCTCCCTCCACACAATAATAGCAACCGGACAGGAAAAAAGAACATGATCCACCGACTCCGTAAAAGAGTTACAAAGCGCACAATTTAAGTTGCCGGTAGATGGAACCACCCCTCTAAACGCAAGCAAATCCTTAGTAGGAATACGATTCAAGAAACATCTCCATCCAAAAGCCCTTATTTTAAGAGGAACCGCAACTTTCCATACCAACGTCATGGCAATATCATCACGATTACAAGGGCCAAAAGGAACTTTATATATATTAGACATCCGGTAAAAGGAATTAACCGTAAACGTCGATGTCTGTCCATGCTGCCACTCAATTCTATCCTGTTCTGCATAATTCAAACTAACATCATCCAACATTTTGCGCAGCTCCTCTAGGTCCTGTTTAACAGTTGCACACGAACCATCAACCGGCTGAACAAAATTCACAGCAGAATCCTGCATAATGCCTGAGCTGATAACCTGCTGCGAATAATAAAAAACAACAGAATCTTCCCTAAAAAAATGACCGTCAGCTGCCATACCTGTAGCAGGCCCCGCATAAACCTGAGATAAACCACTGCCAGCAGTATTCTCGGCACTGAAGTTAATTCCTAAATCACCCCAAAACCAAGCATCCTCCTTCCAACCTCCTACACAACCAACCGATACATTCTGCAACCTCGATAAACCATAAAGCTTCGGAAATAAATCCTTCAACCTCCCGGACCCCAACCAATTGACATGCCATAACGAAGTGGAAAAACCGTTTCCCACCTTAAACAAACAATTGTTAATAAAAATGTCCTCCGGATAGTGTTTCGAAATCGCTAAGATATCCTTCCACCAAGTTGATTGAGAACTCCAGTTAGGAATGATAGAGTCATTGTTAGACATTAACAGCTTAATATCCCCATAAGGAGCCTTCAACACTTTGAACCACAAACACTCCGACCCACCAAGGATTCGCCACCTCCATTTATGAAGGAGGGAAACATTAAAGTCTTCCATTCTCAATAAATTAATACCTCCCTTATCAAAAGGCAAACACAACCTTTCCCAATTGATCCAGTGAATTTTTCTTTTCTCCTTCGAGCTTCCCCAAAGAAAACCACTTTGAAGACTAATGATGGCCTTCCTAACTTTCGCCGGCATCTTGTAGAAAGAAAGATGAAAAATCGAAAGACTATTAAGAACCGATTTAAGGAGGGTTATTTTACCTCCTAAACTCAAAAATATACCATGCCAACAAGATAACCTTTTCTCCATCTTGACAACCAAAGAAGACCAAGAAGAAATCCTTCTCGGATTCAAACCAATAGGTATACCAAGGAAAGTGAACTCTTTCGACTCCGTCCTACAAGAAAGAAACAAAGCTCCCGCTTCAAGCAAATGAGGCGTAACATTAATTCCGATAAGTTTGCTCTTATGAAAATTGATGCCAAGACCCGAAACAATTTCAAATCCTCTAAGCACCGCTTTGATCGCCCATAAATGTTTCCAACTCCCATCACCTAACAATAGTGTGTCGTCCGCAAATTGAAGGATGTCTATGAAACAATCACTCTTCACCATGAAACCGGAGAACTCGCCTAACAACACCGACCTCTTAACCAAAGCTCGAAGCCCCTCCACAACCATAACAAAAAGAAACGGGGAAAAGGGGTCACCTTGCCTCAAACCCCTTTGCACCACAAACTCTTTAGTAGGGCTACCATTCACCAAAACAGACATTTTACTAGAAAAAATCATGGCCTCCATCCACCTCATCCACTTCTCTCCAAAACCCATGCAAACCATCATGAATCTTAGGAAATTCCAACTCACTTTGTCGTAAGCTTTTTCAAAATCCACCTTGAATAAAGTACATGCCTTTTCCTCCTTATTCGCATAATCAACTACCTCATTAGCAACTAAAACCCCATCCAACAATTGTCTTCCCGGAACAAAAGCATTTTGACTATCCGAAATTAAAGAATGAAGAACAACCTTTAATCTAGCCGCCAACAACTTTGATAAAGCCTTATACAAGCACCCAACAAGACAAATAGGCCTAAAGTCATCCAACCCCAAAGGACTCTCACATTTAGGAATCAAGGTCAAAAAAGTAGAAGTGATAGACTTTGACAAAATCGCACCTCCATGGAAATCCACGAAAAACTTAATGAAATCTTTTTTAAGAAAATACCAACACTTTTTTATGAAAGTGAAGGTATAGCCATCCGGACCCGGACTTTTATTTCCCTCGCAACTCCACACCGCTTCTTTAATCTCCTCCTCCAAAAAAGGCCTCTCAAGCATAGCCTTTTCCTCTTGCCTAAGCATGTTGAAAGACATTCCCTCCAAAATAGGTCTCTCTAAGTCGGGTTCAATGAATTTAAGAGAGAAATGATTCTTCACCTCCTTAACCGACGTCATCACACCTCTCTCTGTATTAATGTGCCCAATATGATTACGCCTTCTTCTCTCCTTCATAACACAATGAAAAAACCTACTATTGTTATCCCCGTCATTTAACCATTTAAGCCTTGACTTTTGAATTAACATATTCTCTTTAATCCTCAAATTCAACCAAAAGCGTTTAGACACCTTCTTACGGTTCTCCAAAGCATCAATCGATAGCATACCATTCTCTATATCCGCCTCCTCATCTCCATCATTAATCTCCTTCACAGAATCCTTGACCTCCAAATCAAGTTTGCCAAAAACCTCAACATTCCACTTTCTAAGCCTCCCTTTAAGAATCCTCAACTTCTCCTTGAGAACAAAATCGCTTCTACCCTCGACACGAATGTCCACCCACTCTTTCTCAACAAACTTAATAAAAGCTTTGTTCGAAAACCATTCATTATTGAACATAAAAGGTTTTAGCCACCAATCCGAATCGTCGACGACTAACAAAATAGGGCAATGATATGAAATATCTCTCGGACCAATAAATTGCCCGATGACTCCCCATTTAGCAATCGCCGACTCGGAAATCAAAAACCGATCATGGAAGAACCATCCCCCCTAAACCAAGAGAATCTCTTTCCTTTACACGGGACATCGACCAACTCACTCTCCACAATAAACTCCCCGAACTCTTTCATCTCAATGTTCCGACTTCCCATACTCCTACCTTTTCTCTCCCCGCAATGGGTAATTGCGTTGAAATCCCCCCCAATACACCACTCCCCATCTAAAAAAGCATCTTTCAACTCCAATAATCTCCTCCAAAGCCTTCGCTTCTCCCCCAAATCGCAAGGGGAATAAACATTAACGATGTAAAAAATCGAGCCTCCCCAAACAACTTTAACCCCAACATAACCGTCACCTTTGAAGCTACAAACAACCTCCACACTACTAGCTTTCCAAAGAATGATTAGCCCTCCCAACAATCCCAACGAACTAGAGAAAGTCCACCCAATCTCCTCCTTGGGCCAAAAGCTTTTAGCTATAACTTCATTAACCAACTCAAGTTTAGATTCTTGAATTAAAAACATATCCATATTCCCTTTCTTAATAACCTGACCTATTCTTCTCCTTTTCACCTTATTTCCCCCCCCCCCCCCCTTCTCTAATATTAAATGATCCTATAATCATTTCCAATTTGTTAATTTCACCTTCTCCCCCTGCTTTCTATTCTTATCACACTTTTCCATCTCATCAATACAACTCTTATAATCTTTTTTGACATCTGCTGCTACCACTCCTAACTTCAAAATGGCTTCCCATATTTTCTCACCCACCGAGGAGTCTAAATTATTCCACAAACGAATATTATTCCGTATTATATCCGACTCTGCCGAATTACCACCATAATAATCCGAATGGTTAGACCATTGAGCTAACCCACAGTTTAAATCAGAATAACAACCCTTGCTTGTCTTTACATTTTTCTTTTTATTTCCACCGCCTTTAGTGAAATTAAACTTCTCACCAACTCCAGCTGGTCTTTGCAAGCTTTTGTACCTCACCTTTTTAACTTGAAAATTTCTCTTTTCGTGGGGCCCATGTTTAGCTCCTCCCCCGAAATCCTCTGTCTCTGCAATAACAGCAGTAGACTTTTCCCCTTCACAAGTCTGAACAAAAAGCTCATTCTTGTCCTCCGTGCCGTGATTTACACTACAAGCCTTGTCTTTTATCTTTTTCAATGCCACCTCAAAAGACCCATCCCCCAAAAAGCAATCTGCTGCCCTGGAATTGTCAGGAGTATTATACTTTTCAGTCCCACCTTCACCTGTCTTTTCACCATCTAACTTAGGATTAGACTCCATCTCCTCTTTGTAGTCTCCCTCCACTGTCTTCCCCATCTCCTCAGACCAAGGAGGCCGGACATCAAACAAATCATCTTCTTCTTCGTCAAAAACTTTATCCTCCAAATTCCACTCCGAAACTGATTCAGAAAGCTCAGACTCCACTTTCTTAACAGATTTTGGAACAACTTCTAAGCGAACGGGACCATAAGTATCTTCTCTCGCAAAAAGAGTATACTTCTTACCATCAATCACAACCATAACCCTTTCCTTCAACTTAAAATCTGCAGAAACTCTAATCATAATCCTAGCAACATCCTTGTAAGTGCCTTTCAAGGAATTTTCATCAACGCAAATGTACGTTCCAAAAACAGTCGCCAACTTCTCGAAAAAATCCACACACCACGCATGACATGGAATTCCATAAACTCTGATCCATACTACCCTCTCATCATCGACATCCTCTTCTTGCCATTTCCTTAAATCAATGAACCATTGTTTCCACCATGAAGCACCTTCTTCCACAAAATCTGTTAACGCTCCATCTTCAACCTCCTCCAACAGACACAATTTCGAACCCAAAGGAGTCACCTTTAAAGTGAAAAGCCCTTCGCATTCGAATCCACTCTGAACATTGTAAGCCATTCTCGGAAAAATTGTGGTTCCGACATAAGCATTTTTTAACCTCCTTTTAACCTCCTCGTCTGAGCAAAACTGCACACTCGCTTCTTGAAGTGTTTCATCCGACCTACTACCCACGACATCGGCAAATGAAACGTTCCTCTCCACACGTCTAGACGTCGAACCATCCTTTAGATTCTGCCCAGCGTGATGGACAAAAGAATCACGTTTAATGACCTCAACGTTTTTCGCACTAGAGCCTTTTCTGTTCCCATCTGGACTCCTCTCGAACCTTGACGGATTCGCGTGAATCTTCTTACCATCTATCAAAACGTTGTCAAGCTTCACCCCTAACAATCTGATATCTTCCACCTATTTGAATCTCGCAAAACCGAAACGTTTTCCATGTTTGTTTCGCCTAGGAGGTATTACTACTTCCACTACATTTCCTATGCACCCAAACAGAACGAAAATGTCCCTTGCAGAGATGCGATCAGGGAAGTCTGAGATGAAAAAAGTGTTCATACCTTTTAACTCCAATGCGCTGAGTCCTTTTTCAAAGGGGAAGATGTCCCATCTTCCACTCTGGCCGATTCCTTCTTCCTGTGACCGTCGTCCAAACCATGCCAAAGGGGAGGTGAAGAGAGAAGTCAGACCTTCTCTCTCTAAAAACAACCAAATTATCCCGTTAATATGATATTGTAAACATTAGCGATGATGAGCTATATTAGCACTATGCGTAATACTAGCCAAGAAGCAAAATCCTTAGTTAATTTGAATAATACATTATACTAAAATATTATAACAACTAGATCAAACTTAATAGAGATCAACCTAATAAACTGATGCAATCTAAAAAAAAAACCCTAATCAAATGATGATATACTTTTGGACTTTTTCTTTTGATGAGGTATTTTATTAAAGTATATTCATTTATAGCTATACTTACGAGCATTTTCACAAAAATGAAAGATATTGATCCCCACGGCCCCACTAAAAAAAAGCGAATGAGTAGAGCTTACAACTTTAGCCTGGTTCTAAGAAATTACCATGGAATGAGCGTGGAGTCATGCATGTGGGAGTAGGCAAGCTAATAATTTTTTAAGGCAAATAAATAATAAAAAAAATTATTAATTTAATTATTGAACTATTACCGTCATGGACTATACAAATCAATGAGTGGTCTAAACTCTAAAGACACGTGTTAAAAAGTTAAAACTAAGAATTTTATATTCAAAACGATAAATTTTAAGTTTTTTAATTGTTGAATGCATTATTTTTTAATTATTAATTTTAATTATTTTAAATATTTATATATATATATATATATATATATATATATATATATATATATATATATATATATATATTTTAAACTTTCAATCATTTATATCTTAACTCACAAAACAATAACTTTTTAGGATCAATTTCATATATTCAAGGCAATACAGTTGCATGGTTTAATTTTTTTAATTTTAAACAACAGTGTTTTAATAAAACGAGCGCAAGGGATACTCGAACCCTCACAAAGTTGATTACAAATTCTTCAGACAAACTGCTGGTTTATTAAACCAGTCAGTCAGAATACTAGCAGAAAAAGGAATGATAGCATTTCCTAACCAAAATCAAGAAGAAGCTTTAATAGAGTTAATAATAACCTCGACAAAAGGACAAGATTAATTAAAAATAAAGTCGTTATGGCCAATCCAAATGTGCCATACCGTTGCTGCCCAAACAAACATTCCGTACAAATTGTCCAACCTCTGCTTGAATTCCTTATGAGCTGCTATGAAAGACTCAATACAATTAGACCCTTTTCTCAGATTTATTCCCAACCGATAACTAATGGCTCTCGACACTCTATCAGTTACATTACAATTCCAGAATAAGTGATTAACATCTTTGGCACTATCTCGGCAGAATACACAAAGAAGATGTTGGCCAACAAATTCAACTCCTCTCTTACTCAATTGATCTTTAGTCGCTAGAAAGTTCAACATCAATCTCCAAATGAAAACTTAGATTTTCGACGGAATTCTAAACTTCCAAACAACTCCCAACACTCTCCGCACCTCCTGATCGATTCCTTCAATAGAACAGGCCTGCAATAATAAGTCGTAACAGCTAGCCACCGTAAACCTACCGTCACCTGTCCCCGACCAAGTAATTTTGTCACGCAAACCTGCTTGTAACTAAATGTTTTGCATCATCGCAGAACAATCACCTTCCTCTCCAAACCTGCATGAACCCTCTGCAAACCTAGAAAGATAAGTCCTCCAAGAAAGATCGACATCACTCGATAGAAAAGCATCAGCTATAGCCATCTTAGGATTAGAGCATAACAGAAACAACATAGGGTATAACTCCTTCAATGATGTACCATCCAACCATTTGATATACCAAAAAGAGAGGTTCCTACCATCTCCTAAATCACACTTCAGATTATCGACAAAGAAATCATATTGTAACTCATCATCGAAACTAATAACTGACAGATCTCTCCACTAAATGGAACTTGTTTCTCCCTGCTCGACCATTGTTACAAAACACTTCCATTTCAATGCAAGAATTGGAATATCTATGCTCAATCAACCATTTCCACAAAGATCTTTTCTCCGAAATTAAATGCCACTTCCACTTAAGAAGCAGAGCTTTGTTGAATAAATATAAGTCCTTCACCCCCTGACCTCATTGTCCTTAGATTTACACACCGAACTCCAGCTTACCCAATGAATCTTCCTTCCACTATCCGAACCACCCCAAAGAAAGTTGCTATGTACCCTAACAATTTCCTTTAATACTTTAACCGGAGCCTTGTATAAAGACAAAGAGTAAATAGGAAGCGAATTAAGAACCGAATTTATCAAGACAACTCGACCCCCTATAGATAAACGCTTACCTTTCCAAATAGTTAGCCTCTTCCGCAGATTACTTATAATATGAGCCCAAGAAGAATATTTTCTAGGACTATCCCCAACAACTATACCCAAGAAAATAAAGAGAACCTTTCCAGTTTTACAACAAAGAAACTCCACTGCTGCTTCTGTAAAACCAGCAGGGATGTTAACCCCACTTAAGCAACTTTTATGAAAATTAGCCTTCAATCCTGAAACTAATTCAAACCCTCGAAGAATACCCTTGATACTCCAAAGGTTATCCCAACAACACTTTCCTAAGAACATCGTATCATCGACAAACTGGACAATACTAAAGCTCAACTCTTCATTTACTTTGAAACCTTTGAAAAGCCACGTCGTAACCGCCTTCTTCATAAGCATAGTCAAACCTTCCATAACAATCAAGAAAAGGAAAGGATATAAAGGGTCTCCTTGACATAAACCACTACTAACAACGAAATCCTTCGAAGCACTCCCGTTAATCAAAACCGAAGTATATCCTTTGAAAACTAGCGCCTCCATCCAACGAGACCACTTCACCCTAAAGTTCATTTTAGAAAGAAGAAACCTCAAGAAATCCCATGATACACAATTGTAAGCTCTTTCAAAGTAGACCTTTAAAGTCAAACACTCTCTCTTCTCCCTTTTTGCAAGATCCAAGATTTCATTCACAACCAAGACACCGTCCCTAATACTTCTTCCTGATAAAAAGTCAGCTGCTCCACTGATATGAGAGATCCTATAACCTTCTTAATGCGGGATGCCAATAATTTGGACATAATTTTCTGCATGCAACTAACCAAATAAATCGATCTATAGTTAGAGAGATTTTGGAGATTCTTTACCTTAAGAACCAAAGTCAGGAAAGAAGCAGCTGCTGCTTTCTTGAGAGTAGGGTTGTCGTAAAAATCCTTAACGAACTTGATTACATCGTCCTTAACCGTATCCCAACACTCCTGCAAAACAGAGAAAGAAAACCCATATGGACTTGGACTCTTACTCCCATTACATTCCCAAACTTCTTCCTTAATTTCAAAGCTAGAGAATTCTGCCTCTAATGACATACTTTTCAAATGAGATAGAAAAGAAAAGTCCATCCCTTTAAGAACCGGCCTGTGGTTATTGGTTTTTATGAAGTTATGTTGAAAATGATTGCGAACAACCGAAACGGCTTCGGACCCCATTGAACTGCCATTGAACCTCATTCTTTCTTAAAAAACTCCATAAAATATGGATGCTTAATCCAACCATTGTTAAACCTAAATGGCTTCGGACCCCAGTTAACACAACTAGTTTTCAACCAAATAGGGCAGTGATCGGAGATGTCTCTTTTACTAACAATTTGACCAACAATATTCCAATCCGCTACCAGCTTACCAGAGATGAGGAAATGATCGAGCCTACTCATTGTTGTACCTTCTCCTTGAACCAAGTGTAGATCCCTCATATACAGGGAACATCAATACAATCCATATCATCAATGAATTTGCATAAATTATGAATCTCTGTTCTACGACCTCCTGAACTAACTCATTTCCTCTCACTATCTCTCGAAACCGCATTAAAGTTTCTACCCACAATATAACAGCCTCTGTTGATCCTAGACTTCAAAGCCACCAATTCACTCCAAAACCTCATCTTCAAAGCAGGCAAGCAAGGAGAATAGACGTTAACAAAAAAATGTCTTGGCCCTTCCAAACAGCATTAATGCCTACAAACCCAACTCCAATAAAGTTGAAATTGAGATTGAGAATGCCCTTTCTCCACAAAATATTGATACCCCCCGAAGCCCAACTCGCTCCAGATTCTGTCCATTCCACATCAAGATCTCCCCATAAAGAAGAAGTCATATCCAGATTAATATCAGATAATTTCGATTCTTACACAAAGCACATGTCCACCTTGCCTGACTGAATCAAATGAGCAAGTTTCCTTCTTTTGACCACACTGCCACCCTTTCTAATATTAATGGAAAGAATATTCATTGATCAAAATTAGAATTAGTCACCTTCGTATCCGCTTCTTCTTTGTCTCTTAATTCCAACAAACTGATATCTTCCTACAGAACAACATTACCAACACCTCTAGTGACTCCAAGAGAAGAAATCATCTCCCTAATTTTCACTGATACCTTTGACTCCAATTCTGCCCAGAATCTCTTGTTCCCCTGGAAAACTTCAGAATCTATAACCGAGTGGCATCTAGAAACTGAATCAATCGATCTAGATACTTTCACCTCCTTCTTCTTCTTCAACAGAAAATGTCTCCCTCCACTCTTGCAACTGGATTCAGAAAGGGAAGAACACTGATGACCTTGATCTCTCCTAGAAGAAGTTGGATTGAGAAAAGAAACAATTTCCACTGCAACACTTGTTTGAGGACAAGGAGAACATGCTACAAAGGACCCTAAACTCACAGGGGTTAATAACTGCTCACAAGAATGTTTAGATGATTTTTTTCCCATTTGCCTCAACTTTCTATTCTTACGGCCCACACTAATAAAAGGGTCTTGGGCCAAATGGGCTTTAAGAAGGTCATCAAACACCAAACAAGTATCCTGGCCCACTACCTTATTAACATCACCATGTGGACCCTTATCCCATGTCCCATGCGGTACAAAGTTCCTGTCATCTGGTCTATTAACAGATGGAACGTCACCATCAACAGAGACTTCTGCGAACTTAAGACAACTGCCTCTAGAGACCTCACTACTACAACTTACGACCTTCTGAACACACCTTTTTCCCAAAGCAACAGAAGAGCCCTTTTGGTGATATCTCCTTGTTTAGACAACGTATGAAAAGTTTCTCGAGACCCACCCTCCTCGAAAACCTTCTAATCTTTATCGTGACTCAAGAAAGCTTTCCACGACGAGCTATCCATACTATCTTCAGATTCAGACTCTGGCGCCGAACCTGAAGGATGCTTAACCACTCTTGAAGAAGGCCCAAGAGTTCTTCCACCATCCTAATCCTGAAGACTACTCTATTAATATAAACTTTAATGACTTCATTAATTAACATCCCACATGAAGTTCTCACCATTATACTTGCAACATCCATTCTAGAAAAATTAGAAGTAGTATCTTCGAAACAAACGTACTTCCCTACAATAGAAGAAAGACGTTCAAAGAACCCCACATTCCATACATGACTAGGTATACCGTAACACCGCAACCATGTTAACCTTTCTAAATCTACATCTTCCGCCCTCCACTTTCTCACTCCAGAAAACCACTTACTCAACCATCCAGAGGCTCCCTCAACCAACGTTTCCAATTCACCTTTGCCATCTTCTTCGAGTAAGCAAAGATTATCCCCTAATGGAGTAACCTTCAAAGCGAAATAACCTTTAGCATGAAATAAACTTTGCATATTATACGTAGAACCCCAATTCAAAACCTTCCCCCTGTTAGCTCTTTAGAACCTCTGCAAGTCTTCCTTACCCACCTCAAAAGCCAGCATCTCACCTTCCATATGCACAAATTCCGCTCCTTGATGGGTAACATCTGGAAAAGATTTACCCTACTCATAAAACACTATATCTTGATTAAACTTGAAACCTATCGGAATACCTTTCTTCTTACTATTTGCATCTTCACAATAACCCTTGTCTGACCCCTTAAAGGCTTCTTGAGGGAAAGTCTCATTAACTGCCCGTTAAAATCTCGGGAGATTAGCGAAAAGTTTCTTTCCCCCTAAGCACGGATTATCTAACTTCTGCACCAAGCATCTCATATCCTTCACTCCGATAAAACGGACGAAACCATATTTTCTCCCTCTCTTGTCCCTTTTTTCCGGGATAACGATCTCGTCAATTAACCCGAACTCTTCAAAATGATTGAAAAGGTCCTTGGTCCTCATGGACTCGGGAAACTCAGTGATGAATATAGTTGTCGCAACAACACTGTTCTTGTCTTCCTTCATCTTCCTGTTAATCTTAGTGTTCCATTTAGCACTCTTACCCTTATTCTTGTTAGCAACTCTCACCCAATCTCCATCTTCAAGAGACTTAGTAAAACCCGCTCTCTCTAAACTTTTCACGTACCTAGAAAAAGACAAGTCTATGATTACTTCTTGTTCAAGTATGTGTTTTTAATGTACTTTATGTACTTTTTAATTCTCTCCAACTTAGAATCTTATTTTCCCTCAATCAAAAGTCGTAAAAAAATTAAATCATAATGTGGTTCACATAATCATTAACACACAATTAATATAGGTTTTTAACATATCGAGTATGTTTCAGTTTAATTCTTTTTAAATTTTCATGATACAATCTTAGTAACAAAGTCAAGGAAATAACATTGTTTCAGTGAAAATGATGGTTGAAAGTTTTTCTTATGAATTTCTTCATTGGTGTTGCAGTGTGAGTAAGGGGAAGGTAGTTTGAAATGTTTCTATGGTGGAATTTGAACGAACGTGTATTTTAAATACTCATGTTTGCTTCCAATTCTCTAATTAAAGAAAACTTTGCTTAGCATGTTCAAGTAAAGGGAAATTTTTCTTAGCAAATTATTCAGGAAATTGATAAAAAAAACTAAAACTCTTGATATGTCATCCATTCAATTTCAAATGATGAAAAATGCAACATAAAAAGTAAAATGCACAAAATAAACTATTTATGAAAGAAAATTGGATTTCATTCCAATAAGCGCTTGTTTAACATTGTTAATTTCACACCTAGTTCATGGGAATTTATGGAGGATCAAAAGACTTGCATGAGTTAAGCAGGTTGCTTAACATTTTTGTACTTTGTGAAAATTCCTTGGTTAATGGCCAAAAAAGCTCCAAATTTGTTTTCCATATTTTGGTGAAGGTATTTTTTTAATATCATCCATTTTGATCTTAAATTCTCGTGCTTCATTTATATCATCCATTTGAAAACACGTTATCATATCTTTAGGGTTATTCACTACTTAAAACAAATTAAAGCTCGCTTCTTCATCTTGAATTGTGCCCTTCATTTTCTCAATATTTATGTTAATCATCATACATGTAGATTTCATAACATAAACTTCCTAAAATCAGTGAACCTCTTACTACTTCACCATCCGTCACTAAAAAATCTACAAGATAAAAATTTATCAATTGATACCAGGATATCTTAAGTCACCCAACTTCATGCTTGCTAGATTTTTCACCTAGTGGCAACGCCATTCTATTTTGTTCAATTCCAAATCATTAATCTTCTTGATAGCTGTCAGATGTATAAGGTTGATACTCACACCCAAATCTATGATTGATCTATCCATATTTAGACTTCCTATGGTGATATGTAGTGTAACTCATCCCTGATTATTTTCTTTCAGTAGTTGATTTTTCTAAAGGATTTCAGTTTAACATGCTTTTAACTAAATAATTTTCTCATTTTTATACATTCTCTTCTTTGTTAGAATTTATTCTTAAAATTGGCAAACATTAACATCTGCTCCAAGGCTTCAGATAATGGAATGTTGATTTGAAATATCTTGAAAATATATAGAAACCTTGCATATTTCCTTTTTTATTGGAGCATGTGGATAGGGAAAATTTTGAACAATAGGATTTTTCATGTTTCTTTTTTCCTCTCTGACTTTTTTTTTTGGCTTTTATGTATTTCAGCTTCTCAACTAATTCTCTCTCTCTCTCTCTCTCTCTCTCTCTCTCTCTCTCTCTATCTATCTATATATCTATCTATCCATCTCTCTCTCTCTCTCTCTCTCTCTCTCTCTCTATATATATATATATATATATATATATATATATATATATATATATATATATATATATATATATATATATATATATATGTGTGTGTGTGTGTGTGTGTGTGTGTTGTAATTCCCTTTAGGGTTGGTTTGTGTGTTTGTCGATAATGTTCCTCCTAGGTCGTCAGCTAAATAGTTTGCAATTTACCTCATTCGCAATTCCAAATTTCTAACTGATACACCATCTTGCTTCTGGTGTGTGTTAGCTGGGATTTTCGAAAAGGAAAAAACCTCAGCTAAAGGACAAAGGCGAATGTGTACCAAGGAGTCTTGGTTCGACTGGAATCAGGACTTAGTGGTTTTTTGAATGTTACATAAACATATCGACCGCATGTTAGTTGTGACAGCATCCACTGGTAAAAAAGGCGGTTATTTGAGCACGAAGATGTTACATTCAAATACCAATAACTACCTATGAGTTTCTTTTCTGAATAACACATGGAGAAAGCACGGAGACAGGCTCCATATGAGAGCTTCACGTGGTGAGCTCTGAATATGGGAATGTTAGGACTAGTTATTTAGCACTTATATATAGGAGTTCATTATGTTGAATTCGGGGTGTTCATTTGGTTACAGAAATCTCACACAAAACTCAAAGTACCAGCGTCCAGAGAAATGAGTTATGGCTGAGAAAATGTATGAACAATGAATCACCATCTTTTACTTTGAATGCAAAATCTTTAATTTTACTTTTGCTTTGTCTTATTGATTTACAGTCAATCATTTTCAAGTCATTTCATTTTACACTTCAAGTATTTATCATTTTTTACGTTTACATTCCCAAAGTAGTCAAAATCGACATTTGATACATCATTTTAGTTACTTAAATCCCTATTTCGACCAAGTAAAAAATAGTCTTTTTTTACGAAAGAGAAAAAAAACAAGGATAAGTTTGGCACTATGTCCTAGGATTTACTGGTTAATCCTACAAGTAACCCTTAATTAGGAGACAATTGATTGCTTACCAATTTTTGATGTAAATAAATTGGCACGCCAAGTGGGACATGTGCTAAGTCTTATATCTTTTTACATATATTTTTGTTTTTCTCTCTTGTTAAATAGTGTTTTATGTTTATGATTTGTCTGGGTAGTTTGTATGCAATTAAGGAGTGGAAAGGCTTTGTCTAGAATATCACGTCCTCCTGTAGATAATGTTAATCCCTAGAACAACCCTCAAAGTGTACTGCAACAACCATTCGTTTCGACGCTTGAGGAGCCGATTATCTCAATACCGGTTAGGACAATTACTTCGGTGGTGTCAATCATGCTAGTCGCAGCGGTACCATCACAGTGGGCGATGTAACACCCTTCTAAACCCGCGGAATATATATAAATAATTAGAGAAAATTATCATGCATCTCAGATAAGGGTGTCACATATAATTTCCAAAACATCACAAATACACCTGTCATGCTCAATAACACTTAAATTGAATTCATGCTTCCATATACTTTCACATAGCATGTAGCAGCAGAATCACTTTCATTTAGAGTCTCATAACATTCAAGTCTCAAATAAACTTCCTTCATTAAATCAATGTCATTAAATCAATGTGAGATATTGGATTAAACTCTAGTTAAGCATGAGGTCGAAGTCTGTTAGAATGTTGTTGTCGGAATAATGCGTGTTGTATTTGAAGTTTGTTCTAACATGTATTAGTCAATATTGCTAGGTTTGTTAGCATATTCAATTGGGCCTTGTGTTAAGGATCCAATTATTTAAGTTAGCGTGTACCCCTAAGTTAGCTTGTAATGGGTAATTTGTTAAAGGCCGATTAGTTTATTGTGCTAGGTTTTATTATAAATAGCATGCTAGTCTCTCATTCTAAAGTGTGACAAAACCTAATAAGGGTGAGAGAGGTTAGTTTGTTATTCTTGTATACTTGTAATCCTTGTTTTAAGGAGAAAGGAAAGAATAACAGTTTATAACAAATCCTTGTTGTTTTTCCCTTGTTTTTCCGTTAACCCTAACCTTGTGTGTTTCTTGCATATAAAGAAATCGTTAATACTTTGTTTCAAGGCATAATTATTCACAACAAATTGGAGCGGTGAGCGTAGAGAAGATGCCTTCAACAAAATATGAGATTGAAAAGTTCACAGGTGTGAACGATTTTGGTATGTGGCGCTTGAAGATGAAAGCCCTACTGGTTCAACAGGGTTGTTTGGAAGCGTTGAAGGGACAAACAACCATGGACGTTGCGTTAACGGAAAGAGAAAAGACGACCATGATCGAGAAAGTCCACAGCGCAATATTGTTGAGCCTTGGTGATAAGGTTCTTCGACAGGTATCAAAGAAGAATACGGCGTCAGGATTATGGGTGAAACTCGAAAGTCTGTATATGACCAAATCTCTGGTGAATCGACTCTACCTGAAGCAAGCTTTGTATTCGTTCAAGATGAGTGAAGATAAAGCTTTGACTGAGCAGTTGGATATGCTCAACAAGTTGATTCTTGATCTTGAAAATATTGATGTGAAGATCGATGACGAAGATCAAGCACTGTTGTTGTTATGTGCTTTGCCCAAAACACATGCTCACTTCAAAGAAACTCGCTTGTACGGAAAGGAGTCCCTGAGCTTTAAAGAAGTTCAATCAACCTTGTATTCTAAGGACCTGAACAAATGAAAGGAGCATAAACCTTCGACAGTCGGTGAAGGTTTGGCCGTTAAGGGAAAGTTCTTGCGAAAGGATGGAAAGTTCGACAAGACGAAAGGTAAAAGTCAGCAGAAGTCTTATAGTGACGAAGCATCTGGTTTTCGATGCTACCATTGTAAGAAGGAGGGTCACACAAGAAAGGCGTGCCCTGAACGCCTGAAAGATCATGGAGGTAAGGATAATGGCAACACAACCATTGTTCAAGATGACTTCGACTCATCTGATGTCCTTGTAGTTTCAAGCGGCGACTCAAGAAAATAGTGGATTATGGATTCAGGATGCACTTGGCACATGACTCCAAACAGAGAATTGTTCGAAGAGCTATGTGATCAAGATGGTGGATCGGTGCTGTTGGGAAACAACTAATCCTGCAAAATTGCAGGTATTGGATCTGTGAGATTCAAGCTCCATGATGAGTCAATAAGGTTATTGACTGAAGTCAGGTATGTACCTGATTTGAAGAGAAATTTAATTTCTCTTGGTGAATTCGACAGGAAGGGATACGTTTTCCAAGGAGAGAAAAGTATCCTAAGAGTCATGAAGGTGTCGAAGGAAGTCTTGAGAGACGTGAAAAAATAAGGCTTGTATACCCTTGAGGCTAAGGTTGTAAGTGGTTCGACAAATGTTGCATCCACGAAACCTGTGTCGAAGACAGAATTATGGCACATGAGGTTGAGCCATGTCAGCGAAAGAGGCCTGGTCGAATTGGGGAAGCAGAACCTACTAGGTGGTGACAAAGTTGAAAAGTTGGAGTTTTGTGAATCTTGTGTATTTGGTAAATCCTGTAGGGCAAAGTTTAACAAAGGCAAGCAAAGAACATATGGATCCCTGGATTACATTCATGCTGATCTCTGGGGGCCTGCAAGGAATCCTTCACACTCAGATGCAAGGTATTTTTTATCCATCGTTGATGATTATTCCAGAACGTTATGGGTATTCATTTAGAAGATGAAGGATGAAACTTTTGAAAATTTCAAAAGTTGGAAGGTTATGGTCGAGACTCAAACTGGCAGAAAGGTTAAGAGGTTGAGAACCGACAATGGCCTTGAGTTTTGCAACAAAGTGTTCGACAGTTACTGTGTTGAGTCTGGGATTGCAAGGCATAAGACTGTAGCAGGTACTCCTCAACAAAATGGCTTAGCTGAGAGATTCAATCGAACAATCTTTGAAAAGGTTAGATGCATGTTGGTTAGTGCTGGATTGAAGAAGGTGTTTTGGGCGGAGGCTGTTTCGACAGCAGCTTATCTGATTAATAGATGTCCCTCGACTGCTTTGGAAATGAAGACACCTGAAGAAGTTTGGTCGGGACACCCACCTAGTCTCAACAGACGAAGAGTATTTGGTTGTGTGGCCTATGCTCACATTAGGCAAGACAAGGTAGAACCTAGAGCTCTAAAGTGCAAGTTCATGGGATACCCTGAAAGAGTCAAAGCTTATAGGCTATGGTTCCTAGAGCCAGGTCACAGGAGATGTATCACCAGTCGAGATGTAGTTTTCAATGAAGCTGAGATGGTTTTCAAGAAAATTGATGATGCTGACGAAGAGCTGGAACAGGAAGAGATTCCTGTTGAGGTGGAGCATGTTGATGCTAAATTACGTACCCCATATGAAGTCGAAGAAGAAGCTGAAGATGTTGTCTAAGACGAGGAGACTGATAATGACTACCTGCTAGCAAGAGACAGGTCGAGAAGAGTCATCAAGCCACCTCAGAGACTTGGGTATGCAGATCTTATAGCTTATGCCTTAATCTCTGCAAGTGAGGTTCTCGACGAAGAACCTAGAGATTATAAGGAAATTATGAGGAGTCGAAAGAAGACTGAATGGCTGAAGGCCATGGATGATGAGATGAAATCTCTTCATGACAACAACACATGGGAACTGATTAAGAAACCTACTGGAGCCAGGTTAGTCAGCTATAAATGGATTTTCAAAGTTAAGGAAGGAATCGAAGGAGTGACGTTAAAGAGATACAAGGCAAGGCTGGTTGCTAGGGGGTTCACTCAGAAAGAAGGTGTTGACTTTAATGATGTGTTCTCGTCTGTTATGAAGCACAGGTCCATTTGAGTGTTGCTTGCCACAGTGGCATAGTTCGACCTTGAACTGGAATAGATAGATGTGAAGACTGTGTTCTTGTATGGTGATCTAGATGAAACAATCCTAATGAGGCAACCTGAAGGGTATGTCGAAAAGGGGAAGGAAGATTATGTGTACAAGCTGAAGAGATCTTTATATGGACTGAAACTATCTCCTCGACAGTGGAATAGAAGATTTGACAAGTTCATGGGACGCATAAGTTTCATTAGAAGTCAGTTCGACCACTGTGTTTACTTCATATTTCGACCTGGTAATTCATTTGTTATTTTGTTGCTTTATGTGGATGATATTCTAATAGCAAGCAACAATGTCGAAGAGGTAATGAGGGTGAAGGCTGAACTCAATAAGGAGTTCGAAATGAAGTATCTGGGAGCTGCGTCCAGGATTCTTGGGATTGACATCCGAAGAGATAGAAAGCAGTCAAAATTATGCTTATCTCAAGAGGCATACCTACGGAAGATTCTCGAAAAGTATGGTATGTCGAATTCAAAGCCTGTTGTGACTCCAACAAACCCTCAATTCAAGCTGAGTATAGATCAGTGTCCCAGTACTGATGTCAAAAGAGCTTATATGGATAGCATTCCATATGTTAATATAGTGGGCTCTTTGATGTATATTATGGTCTGTACTAGACCCGACATAGCATATGCAGTAAGTCTTGTAAGCAGATACATGTCGAATCCTGGAAAGGCTCACTGGCAAGCATTGAAGTGAATTTTAAGGTACATAAATGGGTCTCTGAATAGAGTCCTAATTTATGGTGGAGCCTTGGGTGATGATGGTAAAGCAGCAATTGAAGGATATGTCGACTCTGATTATGCAGGTTGTATGGATTCCAGAAAATCTATTTCTGGATATGTGTTCACTATGTTTGGGACAGCAATCAGTTGGAAAGCAACACTTCAGAAGGTGGTTGCCTTATCAACCACTGAAGCGGAATATATTGCTTTAACTGAAGCTGTGAAGGAAGCGTTGTGGCTTGAAGATTTTGCAATGGAGCTGAAACTTCAAGGTCCAGTTATCACTGTTATATGTGATAGTCAAAGTGCAATACACCTGTCGAAGAACTCAGCCTATCATGAGCGAACCAAGCACATTGATGCGAGGCTGCATTTCGTCAGAGGGTTAATCGAGCATGGAGAAGTCCAATTGTTGAAGGTTTCGACTGATCACAATGCTGCTGATATGATCACCAAGACGTTGCCTAGTTGCAAGTTTTTCCACTGTATGCAGTTGATAAAGCTGCATGAAGAAAACTAGTCTATTTTTCTTGATGGTAGAGTTAGATCCAAGGTGGAGATTTGTGAGATATTGGATCAAACTCTAGTTAAGCATGAGGTCGAAGTCTGTTCGCATGCTGTTGTCGGAATAATGCGTGTTGTATTTGAAGATTGTTCTAACATGTATTAGTCAATATTGCTAGGTTGGTTAGCATATTGAATTGGGCCTTGTGTTATGGATCCAATTGTTTAAGTTAGCTTGTAACCTAAGTTAACTTGTAATGGGTAATTTGTTAAAGGCCCATTAGTTTAGTGTGCTAGGTTTTATTATAAATAGCATGCTAGTCTCTCATCCTAAAGTGTGACAAAACCTAAAAAGGGTGAGAAAGGTTAGTTTGTTATTCTTGTATACTTGTAATCCTTATTTTAAGGAGAAAGGAAAGAATAGCAGTTTATAACCAATCCTTGTTGTTTTTCCCTTATTTTTCCGTTAACCCTAACCCTTGTGTGTTTCTTGCATATAAAGAAACAGTTTATACTTTGTTTCAAGGTATCCTTATCCACAACAATCAACTTAGGCATAAAAGAAAACACTTCATATAATTCAGAATAACAATAACATAATGAAGTAGAGTACATAAATTATCTCTCAAAACATGAATTGAAACGTTCCTAGTGTTACATGATCAGAGCACGACTCAACCCAAAATAAATAAAGAAACTAAACAAGCTACTCCAACGGCTACCTCGCGCTAAAAGCAACTCTACTCCTCGGTACCTGAGCGATGTCGTATAAAACATCATCCAACAGAAGGGTGAGAATTCACATAATTATTGAAATCATAAGATAATAATTAATTTAAAGGCATACAAACATAATTACAATTATTCGCACACTTCAAAATTTCATCAACAAGATATAACTCAAGTAACCACACCATACACAAGTATATCCACACAATTTCACCAATTCAACAATTCACATACATACACATACTTTCATATGACAACATAAATGCAATGAGACTCGATGTAAGACTTAATGCAACTCATGCCGTGTGGTACCAACACTTATTATTTTTCGGTTTTTACACCTAAACCGGGTCCGTTCCCTAGACCAATAACATACAAAAGCCTGTTCCCTAAGCTTTCAAACCCCGCTCTAGGTTTGGGACAAGTCACTAGCTCCCACGGAACTAGCAAGCATTGCCTCTTAACACAAATGATGTGTATGCAATCAACAATCATATGCAATTAAGACCACTCCCTAATCTTAATATCATGCATATCTTCAAAAATTCATCACACTTGAATTACCACATATTGCACACACAATCACATTTCAAAAGCATAGCATTCTTATTTCAAACATCATCACCACAATTAGCAAGTAATACAGAAGAATCAACTCGATTCAATCACAACTCACAAAACACACGATACCGATTAAATATAGAATAATTAATCCATCACTAATAATTAAATCCAATATTCAATACGTATTCACTACTCAATTCAATAATCAAGAATTCTTCAATATTCAATAAATAATTAATATTTAATTAAATGATCAATATTTACATAAAAAGTCAATATCTAAATAAATAATCAATTTAATATTCAATAATTAATTATTATTTTGATAAACTACCAATATTTCAATAATTAGTCAATATTTGAATAAATAATTACTATTTGAATAATTAATTAAAATAGTTTCAATAATTAAATAAAATTCTATTAATTAATAAAGTTTCAATATTTCAAATAAATACTCACTATTCAATATACATTAAATAATTATTCATTATTTTAATAAATAATCAACATTTTAATAAATAATCACTATTGTAATAAATAATTAATATTTAAATAATTAATTAATATTTGAATAAATAATAATTAATATTTAAATAAACAATCAATATTTAAATAAACAACCAATATCTAAATAAATAATCAATATCTACATAAATAATTAATATTTAAATAAATAATTCATATTTAAAATTAAATAACCAATATTTAATAAATAATTAATAATTAAATAAATAATAAATATTTAAATTAACTAATCATTGTTTTAATTAAATAATTAACATTTAAAAAATATATAATATTTTAATTAAAATTATAATTTATAATATATATATATATATATATATATATATATATATATATATATATATATATATATATATATATATATATATGATCGGAGAGGACCAGAAGCAAATCGTCGCGGCCTTCGTGTAGGACAAGTGCTGATGCTCGTAGGAGAGGAGAAAAAGGGGGTGGAGGTACCTGCAAGGTACTCCGATGCCAAAGTAAGTATTTGGTCAAAAGAAAGGGGAAAGCAAGTAAGAGAAGTCAAGTATGTGATTTGTGATACCTGCCCCTCTCAAGCGGGGGGTTTTTATAGGGAGATTGTTGGCGAACAAAGTGCCTGATCGACCAATGAGGTGTTGCCAGATGGAGGGTGAAGCGCGTGGTCTTTATAACTGTTTCCGCGATATCCGGGGAGGCAGTTGGTCGTGTGAACCACTCTGCGCGTGGAGGGAACATGCCCAGTGGTTATATTGTGCCCCACGGCTATATTGTGCCCAACGGCTATATTGTGCCTACTGGGTCTGTTCGCCAAATATGATAGATTGGGCCTGACCCTTAAGGGCAGAAAGCCTTGCCCGGCCCAGAACAACATATATATATATATATATATATATATATATATATATATATACCACCCTTCTCTAGTATTATTTTGCTATATGGAAACGAGGGTGAAGAAATCATTCAATAATAATTGTATTCATTGTAATTCCTACGCTTATGGGATTGCTATATATATATTTCCACTGTCTATTAGTACTTTCTTATGCTATCGCCACAGGAAAAGAAAATTACAATATTTCATATGCAATTAAATTATATGCTGCTACAAGAACAACTAGAAATCATGCTCTATCCTTCCATTTAATACTCTACAGTAATTAAAAAAAAAGGGAGTACTCATGTTCAAGAATTCCTGCGCTACAGGAAATTCAATACATAAATGTTTCTCAATGCCACTTTTCATTGCCAATGTAATTAATGGGGGTCACATAAATATTATATATTATATCACTTCAATTGCTACTTCATTGTCTATATCCTAATTAATTGGTCCGCTACAGGATTTGTGGTGTACTACTTCTTTCAATTGCTACTTCTTTCCATATTACCCCTAGTGTGATACCCGTGCGAACTGACGCGTATTTGTTCTCAGAATGTATTTATTTTTATAATGTATTTTTGTAGAATATATTTATTTACATTTAAAATAAAAAATATATAATTAATAAAAAATATAAAATTTTGGATTTACTAAATATTAGTATAATATTTGTGCGTTCGTACAATTACCTATAGAATTATTATAAAACAGCAAATATAAAAAAATATAATTTATATTAAAAAAAATCAATACTTGATATTTGTTATAAAATATTTAAATAAACGATATATTTTTTTCCTGTATATTAATATTAAATTTTGTTTTAAATTAGTTATATAAATATTTGGGAAAATATAAATTAAATATATACTTATTAACAATTATATGTTTAATAGAAAAAAAGGAATCATTATTATTTACTGAATAAATTAGTCAATTAATTATACAAATAGGGAATGATAATAAAATTAAAATTGTATGGGAATTTTATATGAATATGTTTAAAAAAAATTGAGAAATATTAATTGACATTTTATAATAATATTTCATATGACAATTTATTATGTTTTAAAATGTTTTTATTTTAACAGGAAGCAGGTGAAATAATTTGGGGAAAGAAGGGGAAGAAAAACGGTGAAGCATTCTTGTGTGGCCGGAATGGATCGGAAAAGCAGCGATGGGGGCGAGGTGGGGAGAGGTTCGAAGGCGGACGAACTGTTGGAAAATGGTGGTTTGCAGACAGAGGCGAAAAGGTAAAGCATGCGTTTTATGTTGTGTATTAAGGTTTTAGAGGTTGCATGTTTGTTAAATAGTGTTGCTTTGGTTGTAATGGTTAGGTTTGTTGTATGGTATAAGGATATACGGTGTGGGACGACTGCAAAAAAGAATGTGCTGGTAAGTCTATAATGAAGACATATTATTTTGTAAAGTTCATATAGGAATATATATGTGATTATAGGGTTTTTTGGTTGTGATTGTGCAGCAGATTCCGTAACATGTGATTAAGGAGTGTGTGGGGCTAGAATCTGATCGAGTTTTGATGTATGCCTGTGATATGAAAAAGATTTACAATTGTGAGCTCCATATTCGTGATAGAGGGTACCATGTGGAGAAGTTTGTTGGCCATGGTTGGTATGAGTATGCAAAGGAAAGAGATTTGAAGGATGGGGATAGAGTTGGGTTGTGCATTCGCAAGCCTGCTGGGGACCGAATGATGGTTAAGTTATTAAATAGTAAATAAGATAAAAGTATTTATAGTTTTAGGTTTAAGTATGTATGATGGGTTATTAATTTTGCGCAGAATTATGTTAAATATGTATTGGAAATGTTTAAATATAAATTCAGTATGTTGTTGATTTATATCAGTTGAAGTTGAGTTTAACAGATTTATCTAAGTTTTTTTATTGAATAAGTATATGTTTGAATGTCGGGGTAAAAAAAATGATATTTAGTTGTTGAAATGAAGATTAATGGTAGTTTCTGTTAATTTTCTGTTAAATTTCTGTTAATGTTAATTATGTTTGTTGTGTAATGAAACAAGCTCTATGATAGCAATGGTTGCTGATAAACATGTTATTGTTAGTTTGGTAACTTTGTGATTGAAATGAAAATGTCATTATATTACTTCAAAATATAAAGTTGTGGTTATTGAAGTGGTCCATGTATGAGGTTTTAACTGGTTTATTGTTTCGAAATCATAAATGTTGATATTTTTATTTTCTTGTTCTGGTAGTTTTAGTTGTTGGTATGTTGCTGTTTGGTGTTTGAATTTGCAGGGCTGTGCTGTTTAGGAGTTAATATGAATGACCAGGTATACTGTGTAATTGTTTTGTAGAGTAGATTATTTATCATTTCATGTTCTAAAGTTTTCTAATTCATCTAATTAACAGAGTTATGTTGATAGAAAAGTTGTTATCATGTTTGGTGTTTATATTATGTTTGGTGTTTATGTCGAGCTGTTTGCTGAGACATCGATTTTTAAGGTATTTATTTAGATGATCATGTGCAGACATCAAATTTTAATGTATTTTGCACTATTAGTGTTGGCTGTTGACCATGCAGCAAAGAAAGTCACAATAAGTCAAATTGAGTGGTCTCATTGTTATGTATACCACAGCTACATTAGGGGCATCCAGTGAACTGAAGTTTATGTTATCAATATAATCCGCGATCCCCCTCTTTGAAGTTGCTGTAACAGGCTCATTGTCACAGGCAGATGTAATCTGTATTTCATGTGAGCCCAAAAAATGGTTAAAATAATAGAAAGGTGTGTGCAGGCTGAAGACAACCTTAGCCAAGTTTTTTGTTTAGTGGGAGACTTATAATTATCTGTGGATCATTGTAAAGTATCTATTCAGGTAATTTTTCTTTTTGACAAGTCTACTATCTTATAGTACGATCCACAGGTTTATATTCTCAGTCGGAGGAGTCATTATGTGGTTACAGGTGACAATGGTGATTCAAGAATATATTTCTTTCAATATTTCGTTTGGTGAGAATATTGAAACATGAAAATACTGGTTTTCGCATATGGAAATTATAATTTTACTTTATGGCAGAGATGGAACCATCGAATATGATTGCTTAGGTTGAATTTTGTTAATTTTTAAAGTATGGTTAAAATGGTTATGTTCTTTTTTCGGCAGTGGTTTGTGACCATTATTGTTGGCGATAATTGAGTTTGCTTAATTTATTAAAAATGTTTAATTGTATTAGAAAATTTGTGTAAAGTAAGATAGGGTACTAATATAAATATGGGCCGGTAGATTCATGTATAGAATAGGAATAAGTGGGTTTTAATGCCAAATTATAACCCACCACTCATTAATTTTGTTTATGGGTAGTAATTAGTTTGGCTCTGTATCTTCCAAGAATACATTTTCCAAACTAATTAATGGTTTTGGATTATCAATGCTGGGAGAAGATTAAGAGTGTTTGGGTAAAGTTTATATATAACCTTCTTTTTGTTATCCACAGATATTATAATTCCGAAAGTTAGTATTGCTTATATGGCCAACAATCATGGAAATGAGGTTTCACAGGCTACACCAACTGATGTGCATGAAGCAGAAGAGGTTTAATTTCGTGGATGGATGGGTTCCTTTTATTGAAATACTATATCCCTTCCTACATTTGTTTGCTTCTGTTGTTGAGATTGTTTTTTGTGATTTAATGAATAGGTGCAACAGCAACTCGATGTGGCTGTTCAGGTAACAACAAATATTGTCATAGAACGACTTCCAGTGAATGAATTACATGTTGACAACACGCGAGTTCTGCCGCAACTAGATCATGTTGGTGTTGTTCATCCACCAGTGGAGGTTAAATTTCGTAAATGCATGGTTTTTTTTGTGTTGAAATCTATATACAATTGTGCAATTGTTTTTCTGAGCCTTTTGACATTCTGTTTTTTGTTATTTAATTAATAGGTGCAAGAATAATTTGATGTGGCTGTGCCGTTAACAGCAGAGGTTGCCATTGAACGGCTTCCAGAGAATGTACAGCATGCTAATAATAGCCGTCCTTTGCACTATCGAGAACATTCTGATGTTGAACATCGTGATGAGTTGCAACTGGTATGACTGCGGTGAATAGTGTGTGGTTTCCAAAGAATAAATCTGTTCACCAGATGTCAATCTTTGTGTTACGTTGTGACATAAAATATTTTGTTGTTCTTCTTCTCACTAATGATTTATTGGTTTTTTCCATTAGGAACGCCGTTCAGTTGCTGTTCGACAAAGGCAGAAGAGGAAAAGATTAAGTCAATCAGGAACTGCGCGTAGGAGATTTAACAAATTTCATGTAGCAGATGATGATGAAGTGGAGATTGATATGTATGATTCTGATGATGATGATGAGCATGACTATGACTGGGAGAACTTTATGACATCAATTTGTTTTCGAATTCGTGACTAAGTTTTCAAATTATGATTATGTGTGCCATGTACTGGTGTACTAAAGTATTTTAATTTGAATTTGTTGTTTGTTGATCCGTTATTTTAAGTTTGTCTTTTGTTTTTAAAATACGCATAGTGTGAAACTTTCTTGACCTCGTGATTGAGTTTTTATCTATGAATAAATGTTGACAACATATTTCATCCACAAAATAAATGAGATAAGAAAAACATACTACTTTGTTATGTGTCTATGACGATTGATATGTTTAAAGAAGAAAAAGTAATACTGTAAGTTGCTTTTGTTGGACTGCTCCTATCATATGACAAAACACTGTGTATAAAGGTTAATTTTAAGTCTTTATATGAAAACTATTTCTACATGCCACAAACTGAACGTACAGTATTAATATTATTTATTACCTTTTAAGTAATGTTAATTTATATTTCAAGAATTTAAGTTTAAAACTATATATAAAACTTTATATTAGAAATTGTGTATTGATTTATTTAAAATTTTATGAATAATTATTTTATGATTTTTTTAAATATAATTTTTTTATTTATTTGATTGTTGATGAGTATATTGGAATTGAGTGTTTGATCTTTAGTAGTTTTTAAGAGATATATAAATTTACATTGTAATGTAAAGAATTATTTATTTAGTGTTTTATAAAATCTAAAGATTTAAAGTGTCAGGAAAATAGAGATATTTTAATCAAACTTTTATTTATTAGTTTTTTTAATAACACACTCATTATTAGGCACACTATTTTTAACCAAAATAAAGGATGTTATGATGTTTTTGTTTAATCAAGGATGATGTGTGTTTTCAGAGTTTTATTTGTTTAATCAAGAAAGATATTTGTTAAGGATTTGGAAATCTTTTTGTTATGATGATGATATTTTTTTTGAAAGATAGGTATCTTTTAAAAAGAGAAATTCAAAAATACAAAATATTTAATGTTTCACTAAATAAACCTTTTTAATTTTCTTTTACAAATAATTCAATTATTTTATAATCGATATAATACATTATGCTACAAATAATTCAATTATTTTATAATTGATATAATACATTACGCTAAAAAAATAAGAATGAATATAATACAATATTAAAATATATACTATCATTTTTAGAAAAGTGTTGTATCTTAATTTAAAAATAATTGAATTATTTTTAAAAGAAAGACATATTTTTAAAAGAACAAAATTGTTTTACCAAAATATTTTTACATCAATAATATATATATTTTAAAAATAAATCAAATGCGCTTAACACACCGTAATAGGGCGATCACATGTGTAGTGATATGGATATCTCACGAAATAGATATTTGTAATAATACTTATATAAAATATATTTATTTATACAGTTAAAATAATATTTACAAATACTATAATAGTATTTGATATTTATAAAATTAAATCATTACATAAATATTTTTATAAAAGATACCAACTGATGTCTGCGAGTATTGATTCTATTTTTTAAAAATATAAATTATATTTTTTTATATTTACTCGGAAATCGTTTTTCATGCTTTCATGAGTTTACCAAAAAATATACATATCTATAATTGATTGTTAGGGTTTTGACTGTTTTTGTTAAAGAAATTATTCTACAAATATCTCTTTATAAATATCTCTTTATATATATATATATATATATATATATATATATATATATATATATATATATATATATATATATTAATAATAATAATAATATAAGTAAAAAATAAAATGAAAAAAAAAACTAAATTTTTTAAAGTGAAACTGCATCATCAAAATGACAAGTTACGTGGATAATAATAATAATAATAATAATAATAATAATAATAATAATAATAATAATAATAATAATAATAATAATAGGAAAAATTAGAAACAATAAATAAAAAAATATATGGAATGAAGGGGGGTGGGGACAATGTTAGAGATATTAATTACATTTATTTTTTATTACCAACAAATTTCAATATATATATTATAGAATTATTAAAAATGTAATTGTATTTACAAATTTGTAATAAGAAATGAATTGTTTTTGGTTACTATTTGATATTTATTAAGTTTTATATTAATATGATTAAATTTCTGAATTGATTTTGTATTATATGATTTAATTGATTGCTATTGTCGGATTTTTATGAATAAAAAATGTTTGATGGTTTAAAGAAAAAGTATAATATGTTATGCATATTTTCATTTTATTTTTAATACATATTTGATTATGACAACTTTATTAAATTTAATTATGATTAGAAATATGTATAATATTCAAATTAAAGTGGTTTAATTAGGTGATTTTCTTGCAATTATGAAAATTTAGAAAAGTATTTTAATTTTATTCAAAATTTATTGGAAAAATATTTAAATCATTTATGCAAACAGACTGTAACTTTTTCTCGATTTAAAGTTTTTTCTTCGATGTTAAGTTTGTTTCCATTCTAATGTTTATCAATTAAGTGTGAGAATTGTAGTGTTAAAATAGCAGTCCTCTTTATAGAATGTGATAGTGGTTACTCATAGGAAAAAACAACCATGCAGTATTTCAAAAAACGATTATCATCAAACGAAATATGATATTCAAATGCTGGTTCTTTGGACAGTGCTGAAATAATATATAGGTAACAAAATAACATGTGTTTTTGAAAAGCGGGAAATTACAAAGTTAAGGCAATAGTGATTAACTAAACATAGAATTGTTTGATGATACAAAGTCCCAACATGTTGTTCGCAATCTAAGGGTGTTCATGTCTTCTAACAACGTTGACATATAGCCTTTCGGGAGGAATTGTTATTGTGAATTGAAGCATATCACCTTTGCCAAGTCTGTTATTCACAGCATACTGGTACCAGCCCTTTGTCATAAACTTCTCCATCTTGTTGATTTTGCCATTACGGCGTGCAAAACGCACATCAGCTTGATAAATCCTGCCGTCTTCTACATCGATCAACTCAAGACTTGTCTGATTGATGTGCAAAATTTCACCTGTAACCTTGTTTGGGAAATGCTGCAGAAATGGTACAATAAAGCTGAGTTACAGAATTTGTCTGCTGTAACGCTATTTTGTTGAAGGACTATGTAATTTGGAACTTACCATGACATTCTTTGTAGCCTTGTATCCAAAAGTGATTCTCTTTTCCCAGTGGAATTCGTTGTTGCATTGTTGATCATCCAATATCTGCCCATCAGATTGTTGGTTATCAGATGTTTGCATCGCAGTCTGTTTGTGTGTTGAAGACCTGTAATGAATGTTGAAGAGATAGTGATTACTATAATTACTATAAAGGTGAAATATAGTAATTAAGACATATTAATAGTGTAATATTAATTTGATGCGGGGTAAGTTATAGTATTGATAGAAAACCAAAGGTGTGTTTGATTGTAGAGAGTGGTCGTTGTTCTGTAAATGCATCATATATGTTTAGTTTTGTTAGAGATAACCTGAGGTTGGTTGGAATATCAGAATGTTGAGTAGGGTTGATGTTCTCAGACAACAAATGGTCATCCTTTTGAAATTGGACCTGGGATGTGTCTGTATTCAGTTGTCGTAATTGGTCGTCAATTAGCTTTCTCTGTCTCAACCATAATTCGAGATTTCTAGGATGACATGAAAACCATAGACAAAGTAGTAATAAGTAATGAATGCAGGTTGAAGTTAGTTTTGGCAATACAGAAAAGTGCTATATGTGAGATATACCTTGCTCTATGGGCCCTTAGTGTATCTGGTTCATTAAAAGTAGAGATAGAATTTAGGTGGCCTGTGGGAGGTGCTTCCTGTGAGCTATAGACATGGAATATATGGTTTTTAGTAAAATATGATAAGAACATATTAAATTGCAGCTGTTAGAATAAAACAAAAGATTAGAAATGTAACAGAGAAAGTTTACAACATAATGCGTTCAACAGCAATGAAATTTAGTCATTTTTCCAGGAAAAAGTCTTTCAGAAATTCAAATGTATTCAACAGCAATGAAATTTAGAAATTCAAATGTATTCAACAGCAATGAAATTTAGTCATTTTTCCAAAACGACTTAATTCTTCGGAATGTCGACATGAGAATGTTGCATTCCTTATTTCATATTCTGAAAACTAATTATAGAATTTAAACAATATGGACAGTCAGTTAAATTATTTTTAGATTGAAGTAATCTAATGAACACAATCGAATTTCATTCAATAGAGTTGCTCAATCGTATGTCATAATGGAATTAAGTTACTGTAAATAGAATAAAATAGGCTGAAATTTCACATAACAGTCCATTCTTATGACTAATATGATATAGTTGAAGTATAGTATAAGTCCTTAGTTGAGTTCTGGGAGATTATACCTGGGGCGCATTGGGAGTGCAGGTGTTTGTGGTTGCTTGATTACAATTTGGGGAGGTGAAGAAACGTGTATAGGATCTTTAGCAAATGAGACCCTTTTTTTGGGGAGGGGTTGGTCCGTATTTGGGCGGAGGCGATCCAAGTCTGTACCAATGTTACTATAATGAAAGGATAGGGGAATTAGAGGAAGCATGCATGCAAAGGAAATAGAGGAAGCGTACCGGGGTATGAGGGTTCCATCTTGCGGCGTACTGGTTGTTTTTTTTGAATCTGATCCCAGAGATAGTTTGAGATAGTCTTGCTTAGGAAGGACACCCCTAAGGCGGTGGCGGTCCTCAGAGGTTGTTGCGACTTCGACAAGCATTTTTTTTATCGTGGCGTCAACATCTTGCATGTCGGTGTTGCTGGAGATAGAAATGCGATGAGCATGAAACTGATAAACAAAGCGTATAACAAATAAAGGAAAATGATAAGAAAGATTGAAGTGGTTTGCGTACCTTGGAGGGGGTCGGCGCGGGTGATCTGCAGACATGCCTGTGTTGTTTTAGGAAGTGTGGTTAGCAAGAGTGGTTTCAGTGTTCGTAACATATATAATACATTATGGTAATGGTGTAACTTATTGGTGATGAAATGTATTTGTATAGGTTATTATGGATACCACATTTTGAGTCGTTGGATGAATAAAGGTGGTAGTGGAAAGGACTGAGATATTTATTTATAGATTGTATTTTAAAAATACTGGAAATAAAATAAAGGAAATTATTTATGAGTAGAATAAATAGAAATATATTATGTTGGAAACTGGGATTGTTTATCCAAAGTAATAAGTTATCAGCATGAAAAAGCCTAGGCAATCATTAGTTTTAAAAGTGAGTGAATTTTTTGTATAAAAAATATTAATAAATAAAGGAATGGAATTAAATAATTTTAAAAAGGCAACAGTTGAAGGTGAAGGGGTAGGTATGGACCGACATGCCTTTGGTGAAGGGGGTGGGGCGGGACTACTATTTATATCGCAGTGAGGGGATAAAAATTTAACGTTCTTGTTTTTGCAGGCAGAGGGGCGATCGTGTAGCAGTTCATTCTGGTGGGGGTGACGACAAACAAAGAGTGGTATGGGGTCGAGAAGACAATGGGATAAGCTTGGGAGGGAGATGTTTTTCCGCCAGGGTATGGAAGAACGGGAGGTTGTTAGGAAATGGAGGGAGAAGTTCGTCATGGAACCAGAACACGGGGTAGTTGCTGGAAGGTTTGGACGTAATAAATGTATCTGTAGCAGTTTCATGCAAGATATTATGTCTGGTTTTTTTGAAGATATATCTTGCATGATAGTATTTTTCATAACATATGTATTTTGTGATGTGTATGTTTAGTGTTGGATTGATAACAGAATAGTTATTTGCATCGTGTATTATGGGAAAACTGAAGAAAAAACATATTTGGTATTCAATGAGTCAATTTAAGTAACTAACAAAGTTATGTGTGTGTGCAGTTTTGAAGGAAAGGGAAAAAAAGAGAATGTGGCGTCTGTTAAAGAAACATAGAATTTGTTTAAAAAAGGAAAAGGTATTTTTAAGAATCTTATAATATAAAGAACTTATATTTAATGTTTGTTTTATTGGTTGGGTGGTGAATGGGAATTGTAATAATCTGCATACTTTGTTGTATCTCCAGTGATGGTGTAAAGATCAAACAAAAGGGTTCAATGTCTGGTATAGGAGCAAGATATTGTCTTGGGAAAAAGGGAAGGTAATTGGAATTTATGATATACATATATGTAGTGTATGTAAGATTACGTATTATTGAAAATGAGCGAATTTTATTCTGGTGATGTATTGCAGGGGAACTCCTGTTATGTTTGAGTATGAAGCCAATTGGACAATGGTGGTAAAGAATGCAAATAAGTTGAAGAAAAATGTGCTTGTAAGTAAATGCAGATTTTGATTAATAAGTTTAGGTTTATAATATTAGGAGATAAATGCATTGCTAATATTTGTGTATATCTGTAGAAAATTCCTACTGATGTTATTAAGAAATGTCTCCGTGGACCCATTGACTATGTTCGTCTTTGGGATTCGGACGAATCTGTTGCATATTATTGTGATGTGAAGAAGACACCAAAGAAATTAGAGAAATATCTATTAGGGAGCTGGTATCATTTTCCAAAAGATCGGGACATAAAAGATGGAGATCGTCTGCATTTTTCAATTCGGTATCCGCCTATAGAAGAAATTGTCGATTCAGTTGAGCGTGGTGATGGAAGCTGAAGCTCAGTTTGGTTGTATGCTGGTGTTGAATGTCCTGGAAGTTAAAGAATTGTTTTGTTTATAGTTGGTTTTCATTATGGCTGTTGTTTTGAATGTTTTGAATGTTATAGTTTGTTATCAGTTTAGGTTTGCAAGTATTTTGGTTGTAATGGTTGTTTTGGAAAATCTGCTTGATGCTATTGTATTTTGGTTTCTATAAGTTTTTTAGTTGTTATCAGGTTTTGTAGATGTAATGACTATTATCCTTGAATACATAATTGGTTTCAACTTGATTATGACAGTATTTGGCAAGTTTATTATGACAACTGTTAAACAGAAATGTCAACTTTATTGTGATTGTGATGTTGAGTTTTCTGAAAACCATAAATAGAAAGTTGTCATAATTTCATGTTTCATCTAAATGATAAATGAAAACTGATAAAATTTGGTTACCATAAACTAATGATAGCATACGAAATTTTCTTTGAGAACAACATAATGGGAATTTATTTATGTGACCTGCAGGTAAGTTTTTGTACCAACTCTGCATCAATTAAATCATTATTTTAGTATCTGCAATGATTATTGTGAAGAAGAACAACAGATCATAAGATGACCCAAAACCACAGAGTATTCAACAGAATAAATGTTAAAAGGGGAAGAAAAAGAAATACAACAGTGTATATAGTATTTCAACAAAAAAGCAGTATCGATTTATGAAATTGAAGCTCACCTGGTTGATCGGCAACACCAGGATGAAGTCGGTCGTGCAGAACTCGGGTGTTGTCAGGATGTGGTCCCAATATATAATTTGTAGTCACAATATATAGACATGTCTAAGTTTTAAATGCAACATTTCCCATTACCTTTTTAAAATTATCAGAGCAGGATTAGTATAACTGGGGTAACAGGAAGTTGTGAAAGTTTCTGAACATATTAAATGGATGGTAATGAACAATATGTGGGAAATGCTGATATTGAAGCAGATGAAACAGCTATGAAAAGTACACTCAGTTCTGTACCATTCATGTGGAATGCGATTGGCGTAAATGTTGTAGCATTGCTGTCAATGTGTTGGAAAATTCAGATATTGATTATATTCATATAGAAAACAAAAAAAAGTAAGTAATAAATATGATATAGTTCAAGTTCAATCTAGATATTATTGAAAATTTCTTTATATACAACATTTGTTGTTGAGAATTTGGGTTTATCATCTTCACCATGTATCAATATTTTGATTGCATTTTTATTGGTGGCTCTGGATAGTGCAACATAGATTTGCCCATGTGTAAAAACATCCTTTGGTAAATAAAGTCCAACATGATCTAGAGATTGGCCTTGTGATTTATTTATTGTCATTGCAAAGGAAATAACAATTGGGAATTGGCGTCTATTTAGTTTAAAAGGCCAAGGAGATTGTGATGGGGACATATCCATTCTTGGTATATAAACCAAGTTGCCAAAATTTATTCCATCCATTATAGATGCTTCGAGAACATAATTTGCCATCCTTGTTATGATGAGTCTTGTCCCGTTACATAACCCGGCTGCCTGATCAATATTGCGCATAAGCATGATAGGCGTTCCAATCTTCAATTTAATGTGATGGTTAGGCAATCCTGAGGTAGCAAGGGTACTAAGAAATTCTGGTGTTAGAATATCAACAACGCCACTGTCATGAATTTCAGATCTATCGACAGAATTTGAACTGTAATAGTTATGTATGTTACCTGTAGGCAAAATCAAATTGTGAGGTGGGAAAAAAAAGATATGGTTTTAGATAATGAAATAGATATGGTATTAAATTAAAACCTGGCATTAATGTGAGAACTCGATCATTAATTTGATCAACCACTTCCAAAGTTGAAGCCAGTATGGCTCTACCCTTAAAGTAGTCATTTGATTGAAAGTTAGACAGGAACTGTGGGTATGTGCTTTCGATTATGGCGTCAATAGGATCGGTGTAATCAGTAATCAATAGTTCATTTGGAATTTCAATGTTGGCATATCCGTCATTTGGTTCAGAAATTCTGCCCTCGCCTATTTTTAAGAGCCAATTTGAGAATTCAAGCATTTCATTTGTGTCATGTTGATTATAGCCGCAGTGTAGTCGCATATTCTTAGTCAAAGTTAACACCTTTACAGAATGCCATATATACGATGCATTTATTGCAGAATGGACTATATCAGAACGACTTCCCCTAGGAACAACTGGTAAAATTTGTCTAAAATCCCCACCGAAGACAACAACTTTTCCTCCAAAGGCACTATCAGAATTGCTATAACTACTCATTACATCTTGCAGTGTCCGGTCAAGCGCTTCAATAGCATGCCTGTGTGCCATTGGTGCTTCATCCCAAATAATTAATTTTGTTTGCCTTAGTAATTCAGCAACTTCATCGCCATAATTAATCTTACAAGTTGAATTTTCTAACGTGGGGACTGGTATTTTAAATTTTGAATGTGCAGTTCGGCCGCCGGGTAATGATAGAGCAGCTATACCACTTGTTGCAACTGTTAAACAGATATTATGCTTTGACCTCAAGGCAACTGCTAATGTTCTCCATATGTATGTTTTGCCCGTACCACCATACCCATGCAAAAAGAAAACTTGACCTTTTTGTTCCAAAACAGCACTCATAATTTGTTCATATATCAGTCTCTGTTCATCTAAGAATATAAAAATCAGATATGTAAAAAGTACACATGTAATATACAGAGTGTAATTATAAAGATTTGCACACACCTGTCATTGCCGCAAACAGATTCGCAAATTCAGATTTCATTGTAGGGATATCATAGTTTCTTTCATCATATATAAACCTATTTCCTAGCTGTCGCAGGACATAATCATCTGGATACGGAATAGGCTTAAAATCCTTAAGAGTGCTCCGATTTGCTTGTAGTATTTTTTTGATTTCAGTTAATGTCAAATTCTGCAATTGATATTCTGATAACATTAAATCTGCAATACAAAAGAGTAATGTTGTTAAATATAAAAAGCAATTACCGAGACTATGATGCACAAAAGCTGAAAATTTAATAGTTAGAGGGCGTCACAAAAGCTGAAAATGAGATTAAATATGCTGTCACCTGAATTATGAGCCAAAATTCTCTGTTTATATAAGATTCCATCAGATAATAATTGAAAGGATTCTTTCCAAACATGAACTGGCCTATTTACAGCCCCGGACATGAGCATAACGACAAAAAGTCTCCTCAGAAAATCTCCTGAACTCCATTGACTTGCCTCTCTAATGGCACCAATACACTCTCTATCGTCTTGAAGGAATCCCATTGCAAAACAAGCATCCCGAAAAGAATTAAATTGAGTGTCTCCGATCTTGCGTATTTCATCATATGAGGTTAGTCCCGTGACTATTGTCAACATCATCCGCAAGTAATACAGTTCTGCAGTAGTCGACGGAACCCATATCAAACGTCCAATAGTGAAACCTTTTTTCCGAGGCTTCCATAAACGTTTTGTCCTAATATAAACAAATTTGGAAACAAATTGTGCATATGTTAATAATTTGGCTTCTTCATATTTGGCATTAGCGACTAACCATGCAGTAAACATTGATTCGGTGACACTTGCTTTTTCTAAAACATCTTCCATGCGAGCAAAATCAGTGTAGTAAATTGGTATCTCGCCTATCAAATGATAAAACATCCGTTCCACAGATGGTTTCCGACCATGGATATTATATGAAAAAATTCGCCAGCATGCTTCACTTGGTGAAATATACCTGCAATCCAAATATTGTTTTATCTCATCAACTGGTTCTGTTCCAGTTTGGGAATCTGACTGGGAATTCACTATTGTAGCTGTTATTCTATCATATCCTTTATGTATGTATTTGAAAAGATATTTAATAGAATTGCTCTGGTTGCACCATTCCATATTAATATGCGCACGGTATTTTAAAAGTAGCCCAGCATTGTATGGCACAACATGGCAGTTGTCCAATGATATTCCGTATTTGAGAATTGTGTGTGTTTTTAATCTTCTTCTATATAGCGGATAGCCGTCTGAATCAATTATGGTAACTTCATTGAATTTCTTTGGGAAAAATTTTGAACACCTTCGATTCTTCATACATGGTGAAGTGATCCAGGCAAGACCGCATGGACCATGCATCATGTTTTGTTTGACCAGACCATATAAATCAGGATAACAAACCGGGTCTGGAATTTCAGCACATATGATAGCATCAATATCAGATGGGGTGGGATATTTGCTTTGAGGATGCAAGAACAACAGAATATGTGCGTGCGGCAGTCCTCGCTTCTGAAATTCAATTGTGTACAGAACTGAAATAATCGAAAAACTGCATAGCTCAGAAACAAAATTTCAATGTAGGCAACAAATAAAAATAGAAGACATAATTGCATAAGAGACGTACATGCTATTACCCTGCCCAGGACATGTTTTTTGGTTAAATCTATCATCAATTCGTTGAATTTGATTTTGAAAATCCTGGAAATTATATCGGGCATGTCATGTGGCTTCAAACCACTCCCTGCCAAAAGTTGCAAAATTTCAGGCCAAGTCGGATTGCATGTGAACGTCACAAATAAGTCTGGAAATCCTAGTTTGCTGGAAATTGCCATGCCATCGAAATAGAGTTCGTCCATATATCTCTTGCTTCCGACATAAGATGACGGGAGCACAACTCTTTTTCCTTTTTTACCTGTTACATCCTGGGAAGTATTGCCATACTGATCATTTAATTGCTTGTATTTTCCAACTCGCAATTTTGACTGATTTTTACGCAACCAATTCAGCCTTTCCGATTCCATCATTGCATATCCATCGACCAAAAATTGTTGGAAAAGTCTGCGTGAGTGGAGCAGAGTTTTAGCCTCGGTATCACGTTGCTGCAATCTAAAACACAGCCAATCTTTAATGGTTTGTCGATTTTGCTTCGTAACTAAATGTTCATGTTGGTACTTGTGGAGTATATTATTTCGATAACCATCTTCACCATACACAAAAATAAGAGGATACTGGTATGCAAGGTATGCTGGGTGGAACTCATCTATCCTCTGTAATTCTCCATCTCTTGCATGGACAATAATGTCCCGTTTAGAGGCTGAATCAACATCACCGACAATTAGTGCTGCTACTTCAGAAATAGTAGGAGTATTGTAGAGTCTACCATCATGTTGACGATCATAAATGAGCTTTAATTTTAAGTCTAAGAATGAATTACCTTCCAAGAGATCCCTTGCCATTCTAAAAACCTTGGCATGAACATTACAGTCATCTAACATAATTTTTAATTTGGCAACAATATCTCTCATAATCCCTTTGTTATCCCTGTTTGAAGTGAGATAGTAGTTTTTAATGAGATAGAACTGAATGCAAAATAATAATACAAATTTGGAAACAGTACAATTACCTAAAATAATCTATCCTGTTGTCAATTTCATTATTGGTGTCATAGATATAGAGTTGGGCATATTGTGGTGGATGGCCGACGGCTGGTAGCAAACCACCAATTCTGTGACATGTTTGCCTGTGAAGCCTCAAAGTTGGTGGCCCTATTCCATTACAGTGTGTTCTGTCAAATTTCATACCTGGTGATGTGACAGAAAACATTGCATTGTAGGTTCTAATATTGGTTTGGTAGTTGTTACTTTCAGGTGAACTTTGTTTGCCGTACAGGAGGTTCTGTATAAGGGGTGGTGGTTCTTTGAGAATTGGCAGCACAATTTTCCCTCCCTTACAACAGATGCTGAACTTAGGATTTGCAGTGTTGCGTGATTTCCGCTTGCGTTCTTGGTACCACATTGCTGCCCCACAGAACTGGCATTTATACATAGGGTTGCCAATATCAAAATATGCTTCATTCAAATCAATGCCTAATCTATTGGTGGAGTCATTATCTGAGTTTGAATTGTCCGTCGTAGTCTGATGATCATCAGAATCAGAGAGACCTTCATCAGATGAATAAGCAGCACTATTTATATGTTGATTTATATTCTCTGTATTGACAGTATTTGATGACTGAGGATCATGATTTATGGCATTGTGGATTGGAGCAGCAAGACCAGTTGACGATTGACGATCATTCGTCAGATGACTGGGAATTTTGTGTATATCAGGGACATTTGCCAAGTAGGGATGGATATGCGGATTTAGCCTGGTATTTAAAATCAACCTCCTCCTCTTTCTTATAATGAAAGCAGCAGCAGACTTTGAACCAGAAACAGATGGATAGACATCAGTTGACTGAAAAACCTCAACAGCACCATAGTGATGTGCATGTTTGTTTTTCTTAAAATTCGTTATGAGCTTTCGTCTTTTCCTTGCATCAGCTGATTTTGTGTTACCAATCTGTAATCCTGGAAAGTTTGGTGCCTGCATATGAGGTGCATTAAAGAAATCAGTGGCACTATAACCATGTACATGTGAGTTTTTCTTAAAGTTCTTTATCAGCTTTCGTCTTTTCCTTGCATCAGAACATTTGCTGTTACCAACTGGTAATTCAACATTATCCATAGAATGAATCAGTTTTATCAACGTTCTAAGAAAATACAGTTCAAATTCAATTAGAAAATGTAGTTCAAATTCAGTTTTATGTTGTATGAGTAAGCGGAACTCAAGGGAACAGGGAAATATCCATATAAAGGCATGTGAAAATATCTACACCAGATTTGTGGGCCATGTGGAATCAGCAGGAGCCCCAGAGAACACTCGAGTTGATTTATATAGATGAATCATAGTTTTTCCATTTTTTTGAATATATATATTACATGATGTGATTAATATGTTGCATAGCACACAATTGGGACTGTTGGCATGTGAAACAAAACCTGTCAACTGCTATATTTGTAGTCCACAATGATGGCTTACTTTATATAGAGGAATGATAGTTTTCCAATAGTTTTGAATATATATATTATATGATGTGATTATGCTTTAGGATAGCACACAATGGGGACTGCTGGCACGTGAAATTAAAGGTCAAGTTAAATAAGGTGGACCCATGTTTTTGGTAGTAAAATGGTATAATACAATAAAGACAAAATGCATGTGATGTTGAATATATTGGAATAAATAGAAAGTTTTGGCATACCAAATAAATAATTAGATCTGGTGTGAAGAACCATAACTCTTGTTACTACTTGCTAAACTGGGTTATTTGGTTCTCTGTTCAAAATCAATGGCAACAGGGGCAAGGATAGGAGCTGTAGATCTGGTGGATACTTTTGAAATTGCAAAGTTGAGCATTCAAGTAAGTTTGATAGTAATTAAATTAATTCATAGTTTTTTTCCAATTTTATTTTCAAGAAACTATTTCTTGTTGGTACAAATCGCAAAAAAACAGTATACAAATTTATGATGGGAATATATGTGGTGCAGCCATTTCCAGAAATTGATCCAACATTTGTTAGAATTCACATAACAGATCTAGCAAAGACATGGACGATAATAAAGAATGATGGAAATGTTTCTGAAATTGAATTTAACGCAAATGAGGATGTTCCCCTGGTTGTTGCTGGTTGGACGGAGCTGCAACAACTGTATGAACTTCCAAATGATATGGCTGTAGTTGTTGCTTTTTATGGGAACAGCAAATTTGAAGTCGCTGCGTTCAAAGAGGTAACTGGGATGGAGGATCTGCCAATATTTCACAGTAGGTACATAAACCAGAAAGGCATATATACATTTGATGTTGAGCTTTTAGAGGAAATCGTGTCCAGACCAAAATTAGTTGAGTTAGAACTTTCAAAGTTATAAATCTTTATTATACATTCATTTGTTTACTTTGAACTGATTTACCATTTTAAACCATTATGTATGATAGAAATTGCAGCCAGAATTCAGAACTGTTCTGAAAGATCATGAATATGAGGTTGTGACATTGTGCGGCGACAATGGCTGGAGTCAAATGCTACTGATTTTGAACATAGATGATCCACAACGCACAAAGATAGGATATGAATGGAATTTATTCTGTGACTCAAATTAGCTAAGGGCAGGAGACAGAATCAGATTCAGATTGGATGTAAACGATGTAAACAAAAGATGCAACGTAATTAAGGTTTCTAAGTTCTAAGGTTCATGCAAAATATGTATTTCATAGTGAATCTTTGTAATTAGTAGTTAAGTGTTTAATACACTGGTATCTTTTATGTGAATGGTTAAGATGTATTGATTTTTAAGGAATGTCTGTTTGTCACTGGCTGTTAGTGAAATTGGAATTTCAAAACTAAATTATCAACCTTTGAATTATAAAGTTGGCAACAACTTGGCTATTATAGGTGATGATAGAAAATAAAGAGTTATATAACATACAATATGATACATTACATGTTGCAGGCAGAAATACATACATTTTCTGTAATTTACATGTAGCATCCAAGATAACTACGAAAATAAAAAGGTAATAACATTGTATATAATTTAGATGTAGCATCCTAGATAACTACCAAAATCAAAAGAGGAACCAATTCCAAAATAGAGCATTACAATAGGGAAACGAAAACAAACATCTAGTCCAACTTCTCCAACTTAATAATCTTCTTGAGTTTCTTGTGGGTTTTAGTAAAATCACACCCAGGCTTCCTCTTTGAAGTTTGTGCGATAGATTCAGGTTCACAAATGGATGTAATTTCCATGTCCTGGAACCAGAGAAAAAGTGTTAACACAAAAGAAACCATCGTGGCCTTAAGTATTTTTGTAATTTAGTTGCACACTATATATACATACCATATCTATGCCTGGATCCTCTAAGGAATCAGAGTCACCATCATCCACAGGATCTGCATCATCACTCTGAAATTGGCAGCACAGATTAACAGTTAAAGTATATAAATAAAAACAGGAATAAACCAGATTAGAGTTTGTAATATATTTGTACACAACAGTTGATATGCATACCAGTGACACCGTAGAATCGTTCAATGAATCAGATCCGACCTCATCAAGAGGAACAATGTTTTACATTTTTGAAACTGCGATTTCCGGTCCAGCAACACAGACAGGTTGGACCTCAACAATCTTGCAGCATTAAAAAATTGAGATTAAAAGTAAAATTTAGCTGACGATAAGTATATAATCAAATTGAGTGGTCTCATTGTCATGTATACCACAGGTACATTAGGAGCATTCAGTGAACTGAAGTTTATGTCCTCAATACAATCCGCGATCCCCCTCTTTGAAGTTGTTGTAACAGGCCATCATCACAGGCAGATGTAACCTGTATTTTCTGTGACCCCAAAAAATGGTTAAAACAATAGAAAGGTGAGTGGCAATAACTTTGCAACAAATCGGCGGAAGAGAATCATTTAAAAAATTGTATCACACCTCATTAATAGACTCAACATTATCAAATTAAAATGTAGCTGACAATAAGTTTATAATCAAATTGAGCGGTGTCATTGTTATGTATACCACAGCTACATTAGGGGCATCCAGTGAACTGAAGTTTATGTTATCAATACAATCCGCGATCCCCCTCTTTGAAGTTGGTGCAACAGGCTCATTGTCACAGGCAGATGTCATCTGTATTTCATGTGAGCCCAAAAAATGGTTAAAACAATAGAAAGGCAACTGGCAATAAGTTTGCAACAAAACGGCGGAAGCGAATAATTTAAAAAATTGCATCAGACCTCATTAACAGACTCAACATTCTTATCTTTGGAATCGGGAATTTAGGTTCAGTGTGATAAACAGATTGGATATCCACATCCTGACAGGAGGGGAAATTAGAGAAGCAATGGGAATATGTGCATGCTGAATTCTGTGTGCTAATTGGCATACATACCGAATCTAGCGAACCAAACTTAACGTTATCAACGAAATCTCCATTCTTTCTCTTTGAAGTTGGCGTAACAGGTTCAGCATCACATATCGGTGGAATAACCATTTACTGGTTTGTTGATATACATTCAAACCTGTCTGGCCTCTACACAGTTGATTCAACATAAGTGGGGAAAACATAAAGAAACTGTAAAGGCCACAATAAAAAACATCTAATGACACACATAGAAAGACAACAAACCTGTGACATATGCGATGTAGATGCTGGGGAAGAATTTGTAGATAGCTGCGACACAACATGCGGATAAGGTGGTGTGCTTTGGTCAGATGTTGTTGTCTTGTACACAATAAAGAGGAAAATAATAAATTGTTTAATAAAGGCAAAAAGAACATTTACAGTCAACTACAATGAGAGATACCTGAGTTATCTCCCACAGAGCCTTCAGCTGTTTGACAGCAGCTTCATCTCTAAGAAGCATGACAACAGAGCAATTTTCCCATTCAGGCTGCCACTTAACTCTAAAAACCATCTCCAATTGCAACATTGCATCGAGTCCTAATGGAAACTCCAGAGGATTCGTGATTCCTTTCTGCATTTTTTTCCTCTGAGTCAGGATCCACAAAAGCACCCAAGACATGTTTTTCATAATGAAATATAAATATAAATACGAAATTACACCTTCGCAAGCGAATCACGCATTTGAATAGCTGAGACCCCTAACAGTTGATTACATTCTCTATCCCAGAAAACAAATTTACAACGCCTCTTAGAATAACTAACATCTATCTCAATCTTGAACCTAGCAAAATACAATAAAGAGCATAAAAATTGAATTATAAATTTAACGATTGAATCATGACGTAATCCAATTAACTTTAACCTAACAGCACCTTAAAATCTCAGTCTCTGTAATATGTCCAGCCTCACATATAAAAGGCGGGCCATCTCCACAAGAAACTTTTGGACATTCATGGCATGCATGATAATACCAGCCATGTTGTGAGGCAAGAATTTTTGTTGTTGTCGCAACAGTAGCACAGAAGGTAACCTATGTAAAAAAAGCAAAACCATAACCAAAGTATCAAGATAATTTTTATTTAGAAGCAGAGACACAACATACCTTTGAAAGTTTACAAATTTCATCAAGAGGGAGCACAATTGCCTTTGAAATGATTTTTTCAAAAGGAGTTGCTGGTGAACCAGTCGTGTTCGGCGAATAATGGGAAGATGTGCCTTCGGAGAGTATAACAACCGACGCAGCAGGAATGCTGAGTTGCAAGACAATTTTTTTGTTTAAAACTTAACATAAACAGAAAACCATCAAATATAAAGATGCAACATTCATACAACCTTTTAATAAAGTCGTTGATGGGTGAAACATCAGCATTAATCAATAATGCAGTGACATTAAATGTATTGGAAACAGATAGAGGATATTTCCCTACATCAGATACATTCAAAACAAATTAGATCCAAGTTAAGAAAACAATTTAAAATAAATATGCCAAGATGAAAATAACATTAATAACCTTCTTCCTTGACTTTAGCATATTGCAGGAGAAGAACAGTTGGTCCAGATTGACCAACATGTTCCCTGTGGAATTTCATAAACTGATCCGCATATGCCTCCCATAAAGTACAGTTAATGACATTGTTCCTGCAAATCCAGGGGAAATTTAACAGGAGCGACAAATACAGCAAAGAACCAGGGTATAAATAATATACAACCAAACCCACGCATTATCCCTAAGCATTAAATTAATCTGCTGTTTCCTTCCTCCACTATAGTTTTGGGTGAAACCTATACTTTCCACCATACCAACAATATCTGCGAACAAAACAAACAATAAACAGGGATATAACAAACAGGACAGTAGATAAATAATGACGTGAGTCAAAAGAAACATTATAACTTATGAGCATATCCTTTTTGAAGTTGCCAGTAATGATATCACCAAAATTGGTAAGGGAAAGCGGGACCGCCGGTATATTATGCTCCCCAACATCGGCAACAGAGGTTCCACCAGTAAATTTGGCCGTAAACCGGTGCGACGAAGGCTTGAATACCAAATTATTTTGCACAACCTGGAAATTTGATATAGTGTATGTAGTGCCAACCTCCATGATGGGACCAAAAGCCTTTTCCACCACCGCAGGCACAACCATATGCATGTCATCACCCTTACAAATGTAAAAACACGAAATAACATCAAAAGCCGGCTTAACAACATAATCAAAAACAACATAGACCACCCAAACAACATACATGGCTGTAAAAGTGAAGCTACAAACTATAATATAAAAACAGAAAACAACAACATAACACTAAAAGGAACAAAGTCACGGCATCATCAACCACAAGAAAACATGGCTGTAAAACTCAACCAACAAACTATAATATAAAATAGAAGATTACACCATAACACTAACAGAAACAAACTCACAGTATCATCAACCACAACCATTTCAAAGTGGCGTTTGGTATTCATCACGACTGGCCACAAATGCTGGACGCGGACCGCGACCTTCCAAAGGTCCTTCGTATCGTTAACGTCGACCAAAGGTGTAAACGGACGCGCCATTGGAGTTGATGAAGGTGAGAGAGTAGAAACTAGAGAACGCAATATGCTGTATTGAAATGAAGAAGAAGTAGAACGAACGGATAAGGAAGCCGAAGTTGGGAAATGGGCTATGAGCAGTGCTGCATTAAATGCAGCATGGCATGGTAAGATATTATCAGCCAAAACACTTTAAGTGCAACGCATGAAGAATCAAAGAATTGAAACAAAACATTTCCAAAACACTCACCAGCAGCCACGTTGCCAAAAGCCAGGTGGAGGAGAAGCAGACGCCCAGGTGGAGGGTTGGGGAAGCAGGAGGACAGGAGAGTCTTTTCCCTAGGCATCAAAGTTCTTATATGTAAGATTGTCAATTAAAATTAATTAATTAATCCACTTTATTTTTATGATTCCAGGCGCAACATCAAGACAAGGGAAAGATGGTTCATTTGATGCTACAAGGATAATTAATGATGGAAAGAAATTATATGATACCACACCCATCTGCCTTTTTAATAAATATGGTTCTTCCGCTACAGTTACAAAACATGAACAAATTAATTATCCCAATTTTTTTCAATTCTAATGAGTTCTCTAAATATTAAATGGTCTCTATACTATATCAATATCAATTTCAAACACACAAAAATTAACACATTTCAAAGGTTAATATTGAAACCTAACAATTTTCAATCTCATAGAAAATTTTGGGGGTTTTATCCTAAACCTATTTCTACCCACTAATCATTATCAAATAATCTCAATAAATAAGTAAAAACCCACCCTTACCTTGATTTTTGATGAATTTCTTGAGCTTTTCTCTTCTCTTCTTCTCCACCCTTCTCTTTCTCTACTCTTGTCTCTATTTTCTCTTTACTAACTTTTCTCTCTTTCTATTCTTTCTACGCTTACTATCTCTTTTGTTAAACCCTAACAATTGTCTTAAAACAATTGGGCTTAACTCAACCCACTCTCACACTTACTATTCACACCCTCAATTAGGCCCAATTAATTAATTCTACCAATTCTATTTTATTCCACCAAATCAAATCAATCAAGTAATTAAATTAAATCAAATAATTCAAATAAATCCAATAAATCAATTAATTCAATTAATTCAAATAAATCAAATAATTCAATTAAATCAATTAAATCAATTAATTCAAATAAATTAATTAATTCAATTAAATCAAATAAATCAATTAACTAAAATAAATCAAATAGATCAATTATTTCAAATAAATCCAATAAATCAATTAATCCAAATAACTCAAATAAATCAATTAATTTATATAAATTCAATAAATCAATTAATTCGTATAATTCAAATAATTCATATAAAATCAATAAATCAAATAATTCATAAAATACTCAATTAATTAATATAAATAAATAAATAAATAGATAATTATTAAAAGTTGGGGTGTTACAACCCTCCCCCACTTAAAAGATTTTCGCCCTTGAAAATTACCTCAAACGAATAACTCAGGATAAGACTCTCTCAAAATCTCGAAGTAAACCTCAGATCTATATCTGACACAATGCTAGACAAAATACCGTGCAAACTGACAATCCTCTCAATGTACAACTTTGCTAACTTCTCCAACGGTAATCCATTTGCATTAGAATAGAGTGAGCATATTTCGTCAATCTATCCACAATAACCCAAATATCTATGGATTTTGTGTCTAAGTAGACCAGACACAAAATCCATAGATATGATATCCCATTTCCACTCAGGAATAGATAACGGCTGCATCAAACCCGACGGTTTCTGATGCTCAATCCTCGAATCCTGACAAGTCAAATAAGAATACACAAATTCGGCAATGTCCTTCTTCATACAAGGCCACCAAAATACTTTCCTCAAATCTTGATACATTTTAGTAGCACCGGGATGAATACTCAATCCACTACGATGCCCTTCGTTAAGAATACTCTTCTTCAACTTAACAATGTCCTGAACACAAACTCTATCTCGACATCTCATGATATAGTTCTCATCAATCCGAAAATCACCACATTGACCTTGATTGATCAAAGTCAACCGATCTACCAAACTCAAATCAGATTTCTGACCTTTTCGAATCTCATCAAGAATACCACTAGTAAGCTGCAACATACCAAGCTTAACTCCATAAGAAGTCTTTTCACAAACCAAACTCATGTCTCAAAATTGCTCAATCATTTTCATCTCTCTTACTTTCATCATCGATATATGTAAAGATTTCCTACTCAAAGCATCAGCTACCACGTTTGCTTTACCCGGATGGTAATTAAAACCAAAATCACAATCTTTCAGAAGTTCCAACCATCTATTCTATCTCGCATTCAATTCTTTCTTCTTAGCCAACAAAACTGGTGCACCCCACGGTGACACACTCGGACGAATACACCTTTTCTCAAACAGATCTTTAAGTTGACTCTTCAACTCTTTCAATTCCGATGCAGACATACGATATGGAGCTATCGATACCGGACTAGTTCCAGGAACTAAGTCGATTGCAAACTCCACTTCACGTTCCGGCGGTAAATTACTTATCTCATCAGGAGAAACTTCTAAAAAAATCACAAACAATTGGCAAAACACCAACTTCCCCGCTTTCACTAATACTCAAAGTTGCCATCAACATAAACATCTTGGCACCATCCTGCACTGACTCATCAAAACAATATGTAAGCACTTGGCTTAACTCCAAATAATTCATTGTACACGCACCATCTAAGCTCGTAAGATACGTTTATTCCATCCAACACGATCTCGTCTACTATCAACAAGAGATTAGAGGTGATCAGTTCCTTAATTTGTTAATACACAATCGACAATCATGATGGGACATAAACCATCTTTACCAAACCTTAATAGCGTTCAACGACACACTGAGCCACCACTCCACACTGGAAGCACCTTGGAGAAGCACAAGCTTTTCCCCCACTTGTTTCAATCTCACTCCTACAAACAAAGGTTAGAAAAATAAACGAGTACCGACAGTGTTTTCACACACATGTCGCATACTAGGGAACAAACAACATTAGACAACCTGGCCAGATGGACCAACCAGGCTCTGATATCACTAATGTAATACCCTTATAAACCCCGCGAAATATATATAAATAATCAGAGTAAATTATCATGTATCTCAGATAAGGGTGTCACATATAATTTCAAAAACATCACAAATACACCTGTCATGCTCAATAACACTTAAATTGAATTCATGCTTCCATATACTTTCACATAGCATGTAGCAGCGAAATCACTTTCATTAAGAGTCTCATAACATTCAAGTCTCAAATAAACTTCCTTCATTAAATCAACTTAGGCATAAAAGCCAATACTTCATATAATTCAGAATAACAATAACATAATGAAGTAGAGTACATAAAGTATCTCTCAAAACATGAATTGAAACGTTCCCAGTGTTACATGATCAAAACACGACTCAACCAAAAATAAATAAATAAACTAAACAAGCTACTCCAACGGCTACCTCGCGCTAGAAGCAACTCTACTCCTCGGTACTTGAGCGATGTCGTATAAAACATCTTTCCAACAGAAGAGTGAGAATTCACATAGTTATTGAAATCATAAGATAATAATTAATTTAAAAGCATACAAACATAATTACAATTATTCTCACACTTCAAAATTTCATCAACAAGATATTACTCAAGTAACCACACCATACACAAGTATATCCACACAATTTCACAATTTCACCAATTCAACAATTCACATACATACACATACTTTTATATGACAACATATATGAAATGTGACTTTATGTAAGCCTCAACGCAACTCATGCCATGTGGTACCAACACTTGTTATTATTTTTTCGTTTTTTACACTTATACGGGGTCCGTTACCTAGACCAATAACATACAAAAACCCGTTACCTAAGCTTTCAAACACCGCTCTAGGTTTGGGACAAGTCACTAGCTCCCATGAAACTAGCAAGCATTGCCTCTTGACACAAATGATGTGTATGCAATCAACAATCATATGCAATTAAGACCATTCCCTAATCTTAATATAATGCATATCTTCATTAATTCATCACACTTGAATTACCACATATTGCACACACAATCACAGTTCAAAAGCATAGCATTCTTATTTCAAACATCATAACCACAATTAACAAGTAATACAGAAGTATCAACTCGATTCAATCACAACTCACAAAACACAGATACCGATTAAATATAGAATAATTAATCCATCACTAATAATTAAATCCAATATTCAATACGTATTCACTACTCAATTCAATAATCAAGAATTCTTCAATATTCAATAAATAATCAATATTTAATTGAATGATCAATATTTACATAAATAGTCAATATCTAAATAAATATTCAATTTAATATTCAATAAATAATTATTATTTTGATAAACTACCAATATTTCAATAATTAGTCAATATTTGAATAAATAATTACTATTTGAATAATTAATTAAAATAGTTTCAATAATTAAATAAAATTCTATTAATTAATAAAGTTTCAATATTTCAATTAAATAATTAATAAATATTTTAATATAAGCTACAATAAATTAAATTAAATAAGTAAATGAATATTTTAAAATAAGCTACAGTAAATTAAATTAAATAGGTAAATGAATATTTTAATATAAGCTACAGTAAATTTAATTAAATAGGTAAATGAATATTTTAATTTAATTTTTAATAGTAATAACGTAAATATACTGTAATTATATTAAAATATTTATTTAACTATTTAAAATATTTACAGTATATTTTAAATAGGTTATATTACAGTTTATATTAAAAGATTTTTAAAAATTTAATTAACTAGTTATTTAAAATAGTTATTTAAATTATTTACATTATATTTTAAATAGGTTATTTAAAATATTTACAGTATATTTTAAATAGGTTATATTACAGTTTATATTAAAAGATTTGTAATAAATATTTTAAAACAATTTCAAACTAACCTAATTTTTAACATTTTAAAAATAAATAATAATTATTATTTAACATTTTAACTATATTATTAATAGTTACAGTATATTAAGAAAAAAAATTAAATAGTTTAATAAAAATGATTTAATAGATTTTAGTTTAGTAAAAATTTTTAACTAGTTAATTATGTATTATGTATATTATAGTTGCAAACAATGTTACAAAATACAACATTGCCTAGTGGTAATGAATGATGCTTTGTGATGAGAGGTCATAAGTTCTACTCCTATCTACAACACTTTTTAAACATTTTCCAAGTTTTTTTTTTTATAGGGGTTTTTCAAAAAGCGCCTACATGGCAGGGGGCAAAATAGCTATTAACCCTTAAATAAACAATCAATATTTAAATAAATAACCAATATCTAAATAAATAATCAATATCTACATAAATAATTAATATTTAAATAAATAATTCATATTTAAAATTAAATAACCAATATTTATTAAATAATAAATAAATAATCAATATTTAAATTAAATAATCAATGTTTTAATTAAATAATTAACATTTAATAAAATATTTAATATTTTAAGTAAAATTATATATATATATATATATATATATATATATATATATATATATATATATATATATATATATATATATATATATATTTACTACCCTTCTATAGTATTTTGCTACATGGAAATGAGGGTGAAGATATCATTCAATAATAATTGTATTCACTGTAATTCCTACGCTTATGGGATTGCAATATATATATTTCCACTGCTTATTACTTTCTTATGCTATTGCTACTGGAAAAGAAAATTACAACATTTCATATGCAATTAAATTATATGCTGCTACAGGAACAACTAGAAGTCATGCTCTTTCCTTCCATTTAATACGCTACAGTAAATAAAAAAAAAGGGAGTACTCACGTTCAAGAATGCCTGTGCTACATGGAATTCAATGCATAAATGTTTCTCAATGCCACTTTTCATTGCAATGTAATTAATGGGGGCCACATAATTATTATATATTATATCACTTCAATGGCTACTTCATTGTCTATATCCTAATTAATTGGTCCGCTACAGAATTTGTGGCGTACTCCTTCTTTATAGGGGTGTTCAAAACCGAACCAATCTAATAAAAAACCGCAAACTAAACTAAACCAAATCAAAATCACAAAAAACCGCATTTAGTTCGGATGTATTCGGGTCATTTTTTAACAAAACCGCACGGTTCGGTTTGGTTTGCGGTTTGTATTTTGCAAACCGAACTAAACCAAACCAAACCGCATTATGTTACAACCCAAACTTCACTTATCCGACATCTAACCCAAAACTTAAACCCATTATGCTTAACCTTACAATTACGAAATATTTTCTCTTACTTACACTTAATTTTTCAGTTTTAATCTTCTCAAATCTCTCATAATAGTATTGCACATTCTTCTCATCTTCTTTGTCATGTACGTCTCACATCTTCTACACTAATCTTTCATCTCACATGTTTTTTCTTTTTCATATTCTCATTTTTATGTTACTATTTTCTCTTCTAATTATATTTTTATCGCACATTTCTTCTCTAATCTCACATCTCTTATGTTCTTTCTTTTTCATTTTCTCTAATCTCCATTCTCCTCTATTTTCTGTTTTATTATAATATTTTTGATATTGTTTTATGCTACTATTTTTTTCCACTTTTGTTTAAATTGATTTTTGTTTATTGAATGAGAACTTTTTGTCTAAATATAATGAGTTTTGTTGTTATTTGGCAATGTGTGAATGACTAAACACAAAGTTATGTTGTTCTCTATATATGTAAATATCACTCAATAAAATTTTTGTAAAAAACCGAATCAACCGAACCAATCCAAACCGCATTGGTTTGGTTTGGTTTGGTTCGGATTTTTTTTAAAAACCAACCTAACTAAACCAAACCGCATGTTTTTTTTCTTGCGGTTCAGATGATTTTTAGCGTCAAAACCGTCCAAACCACACCGAGTTGTTTCAATTGCTACTTCTTTCCATATTACCATTGTCAATTAAAATTAATTAATTAATCAACTTTATTTTTATGATTCCAGGCGCAGCATCAAGACAAGGGAAATGTGGTTCATTTTTTTTTGAAATGGCCAAATTTATTAATAAGAAAACCAGCACCAGGAGTGCTTCAAATACAATAACTGGTGCAGACCAAAATGAAAAATCTCACACCAGATTAAGCTTTACACCAGAACCAGCTAATGCTAAAATTGGACTAATAAAACCTCCAAGAACACCCAACCTAAAACAGACCAATAATAATAATGACATACACCAAAAAATTAACAAGAGACTACTTCACAAGACGCCTCAAACCCGGAATAGAACCTGAACCGGAAACCAAGCAGAACCACTCGCAACAATGCCTCCATAACTAATATCTACCGCAACCAGACTCGCGGCAGCCCGAAACACTAATAACCAGAAACAACACCCAAGCCAGGCCACACCTTGAACGGGAAAAACAGCTGCTTACTAGCATGCACCCAAATTGCAGCAAAAAAGCCACATAAACTGCTAGGGCCAACTTGCTCACTGTATGCCCTTTGGGGGCAGCCAACCAACACACGGCAGCGCCAATAATTAACTCTGCAACTATGCAACATCAAAGCCAAAAAATGCAGCAACTCAACTCCATCAAGGGTAAAAAATTCAACACCGCCAACAGCGCATTCTAACAGCAGGGCAATAAGTTGAGGACTGTAAAAGCCAAGGAAAGACAGACAACTAAGAGAAACTGCCTCTAAATTGCACCGCCACAGCCACCACGAGAGACGCTCCAACCAACACCAAAGGAAAACCTGAACCTTTATCATCATGGCTTCTAGGTCACCAGAACTCCAAGGCATTCTCTAGGATGCGAGAACCACTGCGAGATACTTTCAGACATCTTCTTCGCTTTGAAACGTAACCATTTCCACGATAATATCTTCACCTCCTCAACCAACTTTTCAATGATTACATCCTTGTCTTGAAAAATCTTTTCGTTTTTGGCCTTCCAAATGGTCCAAACACCCGCAAACCAAATCGCCTCAATCTTTGACGGAACGCTACGACCTCTGAAAATCAAACCTTCGAACTGCAGCATGTGCTGCCAATCTACATTATGCAGGGCAGAACTTACTCCTATCCACTGACAGATGTGAGTCCAAACACGTGTAAACAAAGGGCACTCGAAAAAAAGATGAGAGACTGTTTCCTCGGCACTGCACCCTCCCGGGCACCTATTTACACCAACACCATTCACTCCCCTTTTAACAAGATTATCAATAGTCGGAATTTTATTTTGAAATAATCTCCACACCAACCCTGACACTTTTGACGGAATCACCTTGTTCCAAACTCTGGACTAAGGGATGTTAGTCGCATTCTGAGTTTCCGGCCATATCCTCTTATATATCTCTTTAACTGATATTCCTCACCTGCTGCTTGAAGCACTAACCCTGAGGCTAACCTGTTGATGTTCTTCCACCATATCGACGAATCGTTACCCCCAGAATTTAGCAAACCGTTTGATATTCCATACCTGTTGACTAAAGCCCTATACCACATACCCGACTTTTCAAAATTAATTTTCCAAACCCACTTTCCCAATAACGCGTCATTGAACGCCCTCAAGTTCCTTATTCCTAATCCCCCCTCTTCAACACTCATACACACTTTCTCCCAGGACACCCAATGAATTTTTCTCGATTCCCCGATTCCTTCCCACAAAAAATTTTTAAAAATAGATTCCAGCTTAGAAATGATACCTGACGGGGCCCTAAACAGAGAGAGAAAATAAATCAGGAGCGCGTACAAGACAGACTTAATAAGAATGATCCTTCCTCCAAAAGACAGAAATTTATTCTTCCATCTTACTAGCCTATTCTTCACTGTCTCAATCACCTTAGCCCAGCTATTTTTCCTCATAGGATTCACCCCGATCGGAATACCGAGGTAGTTGAGAGGAAAAGAACTAATTCTGCAGTTCAGCAACCTTGCTGCCTCTTCTATCCATACTCGAGACACGTTAATACCTACCAAAGAGCTCTTATGGAAGTTAACCTTTAAGCCCGACATCGATTCAAATAGCAGCAGATTAGCTTTAATGATCCTGATATTTGACCAAGATTTCTCCCCAATAATGAGCGTATCGTTCGCGTATTGAAGGTGTGAAAACCGGTCTTCACCCACCTCAAACTTATAGCCCAAGAACATTCCCAAATCACACGCTTTCTTCATTAATATACTAAAACCTTATGCTACAATCAGAAAGAGGAAAGGGGACAATGGATCCCCCTGTCTTAATCCGCGACGCATCCTAAATTCCTTAGTAGGACTTCCGTTTACCAGAACCGAAACGGTTGACGAATTTAAGCACTCCTTGATCCAGTTAATCCACTTCACATGGAACCCCATTTTCTCCATAACACATATCAAAAAATTCCAGTCCACCGAATCATACGCCTTTTCAAAGTCTACTTTAAAAAGAACCGCTTTTTTCTTCTTGCGCCTAGCTTCCTCCACAACTTCGTTTGCAACTACTATCCCATCAAAGATCTGCCTCCCAGAAATAAATGTAGAATGATTCTCTGATATAATATTCTTGATTTCCTTCTTCAATCTATTGGCCAAAACTTTGGCTATGACTTTATAAATGCACCCCACGAGCGATATTGGACGAAAATTCGTGATTTTTTCGGGGCTGGTCTTCTTAGGTATTAGGGCCAGAAAAGAACAGTTTGCTCCTTTCACAAACCTACCGTGCGAATGAAAGTCACTCAATACCCTCATGAAATCCTCCTTGATGTCACTCCAAAACTCTTTTACAAAGTCAAAGTTAACACCATCCGGTCCGGGACTTTTGGATCCTTCACACTCCCACACCGCTCTACGAACTTCTTCTTCTGAGAACTCCCGAACCAAATCTACACTCACCCCTTCATTCAGCTTTTTGAATTCGACATAGGCCGGAATCGGCCTATTTCCCCCCGCTGCATCAAACAGATTCTGAAAATGGCAATGAATATTACTTTTAATCTCTTGTACTTGTGTCAACCTCCTGCCACCTAATTCAATTGATAGCAACTCGTCTTCCTTTCTTCTTTTATTTATGTACCCGTGAAAAAATTTTGTGTTCGCATCTCCTTCTCTCAACCATCTAATTCGTGATCTTTGCCACATCATGCTGTAATGTAAATTCGATAGCTTAAACAACTTTACTGACGCCTCTGTTTTTCTGGATATCTCTTCTTCGGACAACACCGTATTTTCCCCTTTGAGATCAAAAGAATTTAATTCCTCTTTAGCCTCCTGTATCTTTCCGGCCAGATTCTGGGTATGTCTTTTATGCCAATCCCTCAACTTCTCCTTTATCATTTTCAGCTTTTCCTTAAGAACAAACATCCCCCATCCTTCCACCTTGAAATTTTGCCATTCCGATCTTACGAAGTCATGGTACCCATCCATGGTTTTCCAACAATTCAACATACGGAATGGCCTCGGACCCCAATTCTGAATAGATTCGCAAAGCATTATGGGGCAGTGATCTGAGAGTCCTCTGTCTAGCCCCCACTGAGAACTTTCAGGCCACCTTCTAAGCCATTCTTCCGAAATAAGAAACCTGTCCAAACGGCTCATTGCAGACCCGCCGATTCTAGACCACGTAAATTTCCTGCCCCGCAACGGTAAATCTATCAACTCTGACTCAGCAATAAAATCACCAAAGGCTTCAGACTCTGCTCTTCTGGTAGCTTCTGATGATCCTCTTCTCTCGTCATCCGATCGTGTGGCATTAAAATCACCTGCTAAACAAATACTCTCGCCATTCATTTCAGCTATTTTTCGCACTAACTCAACCCATAACTCTTTCCTTCTGCTTCCTTCGCACGACGCATAAATATTGGCTATATTTAATACTCTCCTTTCAGTACCCCAAACCCCTTCCATCCACAGGCAATAATTCGAAACTAGAGATCTACGAACTGTCAATACCCTGTTATCCCAAATAGTCAGAATTCCCCCGGATCTACCAACTGCTGGCTTGTACAAGTACTCGAAATCATCGGATCCCCACATCATGAAGCACACTTTTCTGTCAATAACTTCCATTTTAGTTTCTTGAATGCAGATGATTGTTGGTTTCTGAATTTGTATTAGCCTATGGATTTCTTTTTTCTTGGCGACACCTCCTAAACCTCTAATATTATAGCTAATCAGTTTCATTATATCGATTTTCAGGATCTCCTACACCACATAGCACCTCTACGCTACGTAGCTCTTGCCCTGCCTTGTGCCCCTACTGCCAGCTCTTGAATTAGTTCACCCTCCTCCCCTTTGTGAACAAGACCAAATTCTTTCCCCAAGTCCCACACATCCTTAGCTACCTCTACTGCTTCTCCATGTAATAGAACCCAACTTTTCTGGTCTAAATTTCTACCAAAAAAATTAGCTTCATGTTTAGAAGGTACCTGGCTTGAATGTTGGGATCTGCTTCTGCAATTACGTCCTACTGCCATCTTCTTCCTTCTTCTTCTCTCTTTCTTCTTTTCTTTTAAAATATCTGATCTTCTCTTTCTTCTTTCCTTAAATGCTTTGTTCCTGCCCGAATCACCACCTTTATTATGACAGTTTGGGTTCTCTTCTGGATTCCCTAACTTCAATAAATCGCTTCCTTGTGGATTCTCTGCCTCACTCGGCCCTTTCACTTATTGTTTATTTAAGGACACCGCTTCTTGAACACCATTATCTGTGGCTAGATGTTGGTCTGGATAATATGGTAAATCTTAATGTTGGCCCACAAAACACTTTATCCGGTTACCCTTTGGATCTATTGGCGTTGGGCTTTTGCTTGGAACTAGGCCCAAATTATCTTCTTTTGACTTATTGAAGGTCGCCTCCCCAATATTGGAAACTAAAGTGGGTCCACCTATATTCTGGCTTGGGATTGTGACATTTCTCCCATCATCCGCTGACTTATTTCCCACATCCTTAATTGCTTCTTCCGCTTTTTCGAGTTGCACTTCTCTTTCGAGCTCCGCGCCAACATTATTTCCTGCCAGTTTAGCGTCTTCTGTCTCGAGCTCCATAAAATCATTATTATTCGCCTTTTCTGCTTCGTGCAATAACTGCCAGTAATTATCCTCGAGTCTTCTCCTTGTCTCCTCATCTTCCACAGAGGTCACCGATGGAGGGATGAATGAATCATCCGTGTTTTCTGTATCATAATCCACTTCTTCTTCATCCTCGCCGTATTTGGAAAAGCTTTCGCATTTGCAACTGTCTTCGGATACTCTGATCGAGAAACATTCATTGTTGATGAGGACTTTCTTGGTCTTATTAATGCACTCCACCAATGGAGTCCTGATCAACACCCTTGCCACGTCCAGCCGCTCCAGGTTTTCAGTTGTCGGATCAACTTTGATCAGTCTACCAAAAGCAGCGGTTAATACTACAAATACCTTCTTCTTCCAAGCATGAACCGGTAACCCGAGAATGTTACACCAAATGTATCTTCCTGCTGCAACATCCCTTGTTTCCCATTTTCTAATGATACTGAACCATTTGTTGAAGAATGGAGCCGAATCCCTTACTACTTCACTGAACTCCTCTTCCTCTTCACACTTGAGGAAAACTTTTTCTCCCCCCATTGGAATGACCTTCACTGAGACAATACCTTCATCCACCATTTTCTGTTGTAATTCTGTGATGTCTTCTACGTTCCGCACACAACCAATGAAACCTGACTTAGCCCATTCCATTTCTTCATCACTTATTGTTATTGAGATGCCCACTCTGTGATCTTCATTTTGAAATTCCTTATTATCTTTCTTTCTCCGAACAAGATCTTCACCCGGCTGCGAATGCTTTGCATTTTTCCTTGTTACTTCTGCGTATGAATACCCTTCTCTTCTTAAACCTAGGCTGCTCATTTCCTGGTTCCGTATGTTTGATCCCCCCACTTCAAAACCAATCTGCCTGCTGCTCGTTGTCTTCTTCAGATTCCTGTTAAAATATCGGTCTCCATTAACTTGTGTTCTCGCATGTGAACTCCCTCCCGCTCTTTCAAATCTCGATATGTTTATCCACACCTTATACGATCCGAACCAAATGTCGTTTAGTTGATTTTCAAGCCAAGCTTGGGTTTTCACCCCTCCAAATCTAACGAAACCAAACACCTTTCCCATTTTATTCCTTTTCTTAGCCACGTAGATGTCGACCACTATTCCCTTTTTGGCAAAATAACTCTTCATTTCTTCTACTGTGATGTCTGGTGGCAGATTATTCACATAGCACGTTGTTATCCCCTCTGTTTCTTTATCGCCAGTGATGAGGCATTCTTGATCTCTAACTCTCTTCCTTCTTGGACCCACTAAAATCCATTCACTATTTTTTGCATGTACCCTTTCACTCGCACGCATTTTGATTTGGTACCTACCTAACCTATGAAGATTTTAAGGAAGAAACGTTTTGGAGATTGATGAAGGTTGTTGGGTCTAGTTTGTCGAGGAAGTAATTTGGGAGAAACGTTTTATCTATAATATTGGAAGAAAACGGGAAATGTGGTTCATTTGATGCTACAAGGATAATTAATGATGGAAAGGTATTATATGCTACCACACCTATCTGCCTTTTTAATAAATATGGTTCTTCGGCTACAATTACAGAACATGAACAAATTAATTATCCCAATTTTTTTTCCAATTCTAATGAGTTCTCTAAATATTAAATGGGTCTCTATACTATACCAATATCAATTCCAAACACACAAAAATTAACACAATTCAAAGGGTAATATTGAAACCTAACAATTTTCAATCTCATAAAATTTTTTTGAGGGTTTTATCCTAAACCTATTTCTACCACTAATCATCATCAAATAATCTCAATAAATAAGTGAAAATCCACCCTTACCTTGACTTTTGATGAATTTTTTGAGCTTTTCTCTTCTCTTCTTCTCCACTCTTCTCCTTCTCTACTCTTATCTCTATTTCCTCTTTATCAACTTTTCTGTCTTTCTATTCTTTCTACTCTTACTATCTCTTTTGTTAAACCCTAAAAATTGTCTTAAAACAATTGGGCTTAACCCAACCCACTCTCACACTTACTATTTACACCCTCAATTAGGCCCAATTAATTATTCCTACCAATTCTATTTTATTCCACCAAATCAAATAAGTCAAGTAATTAAATTAAATAAAATTAATTAAGTAAATCAAATAATTCAAATAAATCTAATCAATCATTTAATTCAATTAATTCAAATAAATCACATAATTCAATTAAATCAATTAAATTAATTAATTCAAATAAATAATTTAATTCAATTAAATCAAATAAATCAATTAACTAAAATAAATCAAATAGATCAATTATTTCAAATAAGTCCAATAAATCAATTAATCCAAATAACTCAAATAAATCAAAAAATTTATATAAATCCAATAAATCAATTAATTCATATAATTCAAATAATTCATAAGAAATCAATAAATCAAATAATTCATAAAATCACCCAATTAATTAATATAAATAAATAAATAAATAGATAATTACTAAAAATTGGGATGTTACAAGCGACACCCCCACCGTATTCAGGTAATTCTCTTAGTAACCCTATGATTGTGAGGTCTTTGTTTGGATTTTCATTGCCACCACCTGGAAGAGAGTACCCTTATGGTATGCCAACATCTATGATGGCTACCCTTTAACCAAATATGTCAACGTTTAATGACATGTAGTGGCCACAATGCCATTATACAATCCCTATAATGCCTCAACGTCAACCATTAATAATATAGCGCGACTAGGAGGGATAAATTACATCCCCCAGAACAAGTCGTCTTTGAATACAACTTCTATGATAGCCATGATGCAACAAAAGGACGAGAGTAATCTAAAGTTAGTAAATACTCTCACCCAACAAATGGGAACCATTTTTAACCTGTTGATTACAAATATGAACCAAACTTATGAAGTATTGGCTAATCAAATGGGTCATATTGCTTATTTCTTTGGCATGCCCCCAATGCAAGTTTGACCTACCCCACAAATATATAGTGTTACGCTGGTTGAAACTCCTATAAATGGGACAACACAAGCCACTGTAGGTCAAAACCAAGGGTTACAATTAGAAACTTCTCCAAACAAGGAAGAGGTGGAACAAATAAAACAAAACAATTTCGGGGGACAAAATAACATAGAAAATATGGTCAAAAAAATCTTGGCCCAAAATGGCCTTAATGTGGGACTCCACAGACCAAATTTTGTATCTCCTTTGTCGGAGTATGTTCGACAGTCGGAGTTACCCAAGGGATGGAAGGTCCCAAAGATTATCAAGTTCTCTAGAGACACTGATGAGTCGAAAGTAGAACATGCCGCTAGGTATCAAATTGAAGTCGAAGACATAACAAACAATGAGAATTTGAAGATGAAATACTCCCCTAATTCTCTAATGAAGAACGCCTTCACCTGGTTCACAACTCTCCCCCACACTCTGTCCAATTGCGGAATCAGTTAGAGAGACTATTCCATAAGCGGTTTTATATGGGGCAGTAGAAAATTAGTTTGAAAGAGTTGGCAAGTGTTATGCGGAAAGTCCCTGAGTCGATAGATGACTACTTGAATAGGTTTAAACTTCTTAAGGCAAGATGCTTCACCAAATGCCTGAGCATGAGTTAGTCAAAATGTCCATTTGTGGCCTAGACTATTCAATTAGGAAGAAATTAGATATTCAATACCTTAGGGACATGGCGCAACTGGCAGATAGGGTTCGCTAAGTTGAATGCCTAAAAGTTGAAAAAGCCAGAACAAATATTACAAAAAGGAAAAAGTCGCTTAAATAGATGCATACGATTATGTCTCTGACGTAGGTGATGATTACTCAGAAGAGGGCGAAGTCAACGTGGCTGAACTAAAGCCAGGACCCCCTTATGTGTGTGTAAGTTGTTAAAACCATCGAATGGGAAAAACCCTATGACCAACCAAAACGAAAAGTTCGCCACTAGAACTTACACTTTTGATATTACAAAGTTCGCTGGAGAATTTGATTTGTTGGTCGCAGGTGGTCAAATTATATTACTTCCTGGCTTAAAAACTCCCCTTTTAGAACAAAGGGCGAAGAAAGGGTTTTGTAAGTACCATAATTTTCTGGGTCATAAAACTTCTCAATGTGTGTTTTTCAGGGATTTGGGTCAGAAAGCATTGAAGGATCGAACGTTGCAATTTGGTGAAAAGCCTATGTCATCCATGAAGATCGACTCAGATCCCATGCAGACTGAAGAGTCTCATTATGTTGAGTTGATGGAGATCTTGATGGTCGAAGCTGCTGATGAATCCAACATAGAAGTTGATAGAGGCGAGCAGATATCCGTTATTGCAGATTCTGACATGCAGGTAGTCTATCCCCAGTCCGAAGAGGGATTAATTGATTTCCTTGAGCGCTGCAAGCTCAACGATTCCAAGTTAATGCTTTGTCCGCACTGTAGTGCTGTGTTTGATGAGGAAGCAACAAAAAAGTTGGAGGGCTCAAGAAGATTCGACCCCAGGAGAGGATGGGGTGGAATTTACGTTGCTAGGTTCGCCCCAAACACTGGGGGAAGACCTTGTAGAAATGAAGAATAAGAGGCAGTTTCAGCTAGAGCTGTCAAAATGGGCTTCCCGGCCCTAAACGGGCCGGCCCTAATGGGCTCGGGCTTTTTAGGGCTGGGCCAAAAAAGCCCATTTCTAATGTGGGCTAGAAAATTACTACCTGAGCCCGGCCCTAGATGGGCTTCGGGCTACCCGGCCCTAAATGGGCTTTTTTTAATAAAAAAATTAAAATAAAAATGGCATAATATTTATTATAAAGAAAATTAAAAATTATATTATTTAAACATAATACATTTTTATAATACATTTTTAAATACTATATTATCTTTTATCAATAATATAATGTGTTTTTAAATACAATACATGTCTAAATTGTATAAAATAATACTCGGATATTTAACATAATAGAAACTAATAGAATATGAGAAAAGAGTGTTGATTATATTAATGTATAATATTTAAAAGAGAAATATTGAATAAAATATATATATAATTTAGTGAGGTGAGAAAAATCAATGTGTTATTTTGGAGTAAGATGATATAAGTATTAGTATATTTTTTTAAAATTTATAGTGATATGGGCCTAATGGGCTACCCACGGCCCATATGGGCTAGCCCTAATGGGTTGCAGGCTTTTTAGGGCTGGGCTAAAAAGGCCCTGAAAAATATGGGCTCTAATTTTAAGGCCCAAGCCCTATGATTCTTCGGGCCTGGCGGACCGGCCCATGTGGGCTAGCCCATTTTGACGGCTCTAGTTTCAGCCGCCTCGACAGAAAATTTTCCGACTACCAACAAGCGCACCAAAGGAGAAATGGTTGAAGCCTACAAATCAGAAAGGGGCAAATCACCCTAAATGGAATGAGGTTGATCCCAAAACGGGGATGTCAAACCAGGGGCAAGTCACGTGATGCGTACCCAATGAAGACATCATCAAAGAAAGAAGAAGGTTGAGCCTTCGCTGTAAAGCGTGATACCCCTGAGGCGAGGATCAATCCAGTTGTGTCGAAGGCTCCAAAGAAGCTTTACTCCGAGAGGTTCAACGAGGAGGACAAGCTGGCAGTTTTCCAAAGGGCCCAACTTAAGGGAGGCTCGTGTGGGAAAAAGAGTTCTAAGGGTGAGGGCGAAGATGCCAAAGTATCCTCCATAATCTAAGGATGAAACCCCACAGTACACCCCCCATACTGAAGAGGATGAGCCCCATTATACTCCTCAGCCGAAAGGAAAAGAGCCGGAATACATCCCCAATCTGATGATGATGAAATGGTCGAAGACAACTTCAACAAAAAATCCGAGGATGATTTACAGATAAAACATGGAATTATCTCTGTGTTACCAGTGGAATATGACAGGGTGTCGGAAGTGTCAGAGGCTGAAGAAGACTTTGTACAAGACGAGGCTGCTAACCAGAAGCCTCTATGCTACTATGTCATGAATAATGGCGTGGTCAAAGAACAACAAGCGGTTTTCAAAAGGGAGGATGGCATTGTTGAGAACATAGAAGCCGACCAAAGCTACTATAAAACCGAAGTGGGAAAGGTCATAAGAAAGATTTCGACAGGAATTTGGCGAAGATACCACCATGTTATGCTGCTGAGGAGGTATATACCTCTGAGAAAGACTCGGCCTACTCCCTGAACCTACACCTAAATTACGGGTTTATATGGGACAAAGAGCAGGTGGAGAAATTTGGCTTATCATTGCAACATCCATAAATTCTTGAGCATAATCGGTTCTCCACCAAGTGTTAAAATCTTGGGTACAGTAATAAGAGGGCTCAAAGCCAAATAGGCTAAGAGTGGGTCGACCATCAGCATGTCGAGCGACCCTTTGGAGATAATCGTCCTTGGAGTAGTCGACGGTACTCAGGCATAACTCACTTTTATTTTTGAATAATGGTCGGGGAATAGTTTGGCTGATTCCAAACTGGCAAGACACCAAGTTGGGTTGATATCTAAGGATTCTCACATGGTCCTTATAGGGTTAAATTCTAACAAAAAAAGTCTAGGTGTCCGGAAGGATGCCTAGATCTTTTTGGATTCTTTTTCTTTTTCGCCAGCGCTTAGAAGTGGTCGAGTGAACCGTTCTGGTTCGTGGATCCTTTTGGCGAAAGGGGCCATAGTTGCAGTAAAACTATAACACTTGACGAACATCGTGAGGTAAGAGAAAAATGCTTCTTGGTCTGATCTGCTTTTGTCAGTGGGAGTTAGGAGGTTTAATTGAAAACCTTCAATGCTTCGGTCGCTAAAAATAACGTCAGTGTCATCGAGATGCTTAACCTTTAATGAAGCTTCAAAGGTGGCATTAAACCATAATTAAAGTATCCAAAATGGTCCAACAAGCAATAGGCCATCTTTGGGTTTAATGTTCCTCAGAGCTTCAATGGCTTCTCCCAGAGATGCGTAAAAGGATCCTATGATGAGTTGGCTGAGGCATACGTCTTTTCCCTCATGCAATTGGTTGGCAAGAGTCAAATACCTCTTCGCTACCTTAAGGGATCGACAACAAAGTATGCATCTAGATAGCCACAGGGCCAAAAATGCAGTATGTTCTTCAACAGTAACTTCAGGAGTATCGGCGGCATGGTAATATTCAATGTATCTTGTGAAGCCGATACAATTATTGTCGAACTCAATATTGTCTTCGTCTTGCTCTTTGGGGTCGAAGCTACCGCCATCGGGGCAAAGGCAAGTAATGGCCACCACGTCGAAAAGCGAGTGTGTCAACATTCGGCAGGGAAGTTGAAAGGTGTTAGTCGTGCTCTCCCAATAATAGAGGGAGGCGACCAACTTGTTCTAGAAATATGTCGGGCCAGATCTCGACAGTTGGATCAAGTCGAAGATGCCCATCTATTTCCATACTTGGCTCATCTGAGCTTCTATCTTATCTAACCATGAGATATAGTCATAATGTTTTTTTGTTTGGGGAGCTAGGCGAAAGACTCTCAAAGTGTTAGTATGGTATTCAAATTTCATGGGTGCCTTAACACTAACTAAGGATTTTGTCCTATGATAGGCAAGGAAAAATACTTAAACTTAGTGAATCCCTCTTAAGGGTCAAGAATAAGACCCATGATAGCATGGTTTGTTACAGAAATGGCATAGGGAATGAGTATTTGAGACTTATATATGCGAAGCTTTTCTACAAAATTGGGAGGTTCTAGAATATACTCCCGATTCCCTATCAAGGTAGCGTTGTTCATCATATAGGCCATAGGAAGGGGGTCTTTGGAAGCTTTGGAGTTTTTGTTGGAAGGAGCCATTATTGAGAAAATGTGAGCTTTCTGAGAAATTTCGAAGAAGAAATATTTTTGGAGCAAGGTTTCAAAAGACAAGTTGGAAAAGTGTTGAAAGAGGAGAGAAATGTTATTTATAGTGGAAGGATCAAAGACTCTTCAGTATCCTCAATTAAATGGTTTGCGCGAAATAGATGGCATGTGGCACCTCCCCAGAGGGAGAGCTACGGCGATCGGCTACACGTAGCCATACTACCCTACAAAATTGGCACAATGATGAGTAGAGGTATGTGAGGTGGGAAAATGCATGTTTTCGAGGTGACGGTTGAAAGAAACTTCATGATGATGATGATGAGGTCATTCCACTAGGTGAATAGTCTCTGAAAAGATAAAAAATCCCCCTATCTCATAGGATCGTTGAAAGAGGCCTTTTTTGGGGGGAAATTTGTTAGTTGGGATTTTCGGCAAGGGAAAAACCTCATCTAAAAGACAAAGACGAAGGTGCATGGATAATGTGTACCAAGGATTCTTGGTTCGACTAGAATCAGGACTTAGTGGTTTTTTGGATGTTACGGAAATATCTCGACCGCTCGTTATTTGTGACAGCAACCACAGGTTGAAAAAGTGGTTATTTGAGCGCGAAGATGTTACATTCAAATACTAATAACTGCCTATGATTTTTTTTAAAGGACACGTGGAGAAAGCACGGAGACGGGCTGCATGCAGAGCTTCACGTGGTGAGCTATGAAGATTGGAATGTTAGGAGTAGTTATTTAGCACTTGTGTATATAAGAGTTTATTATGTTGAATTCGAAATGTTCATTTGGTTATAGAAATCTCATACAAAACTCAAAGTACCAGTGTCTAGAGAAATGAGTTATAGCTAATAAAATGTCTGAACAATGAATCACCATTCTTTACTTTCAATGCAAAATCTTTAATTTTACTTTTGCTTTATTTTATTGATTTACAGTCAATCCTTTTCAAGTCATTTCATTTTACACTTCATGTCTTTGTCATTTTTTCGGTTTACATTCCCAAAGTAGTTGAAATCGACATTTGATACATCTTTTTAGTCATTTAAATCCCTATTTCGACCAAGTCGAAAATAGTCATTTTTACGAAAGAGAAACAAAAACAAGGATAAGTTTGGCACTATGTCCTATGATTCACTGGTTGATCCTGCAAGTAACCCTTAATTAGGAGACCTATGATTGTTTACCAATTTTCGACATAAACAGTATGTCAATATTTTTCTAGTTTGCCATAGGCATCTTCATAAACTGATTAAGGGCGTCCTCTAGTTTTGAAGTTTTTTCTTGTTAAGGTTGAATTTAATTATAGTTTTGGTATGTTTATCGTGTGTTGAATGGAATTGTATCTTGACTCTATCATTATCCTTAATTTGGAATTTTACCTCTTAGGTAGGTACTATTAACTCCTTGGTATTGTCCTTACTTTTGTTGATTGCTCGTACAATTCACTTTTTCATCACATGAACCAGTGGGATGATGTCTAGTGTAAAACTCACATAAACGACATATGATTATACTATTAGATATCTCTTGCATTTATTTAACTTGTTGTTGAGCCTTTGTTATATGTTTTGTAAATTCCTCCATAACTTGGGTTAACAATTTTTCATGGGCCAATATCATGAAAGAAATTGTGTCTTCAAAATTATTTGACATTAATAACCCATCGACAATTGAATCCACTAGAAGCTCCGGTTGTTGTTGAAGTCCATTACGGAGATGTGAATTTGTGTCAGGTTGTCAAACCATAGTTTGGCCATCTTCTTGGTATATAATTATAGTGTTTTCATGCGTTGCCTAAAGATTCAGTGGATCCTTGGCAAATAAGACAATGGTGGTTTTGGCCTCGATAAACATGTTGTAAGAAAAGAACGTGTTAATAAACTTTTCTTTAAGTGTGTTCCAGTCCGTCGTGCTTTGAGGAGGTTGGTCCAAATACTAGTATTTCCCCTTCCCGGTTATATAGTTGCTAAACAATCACACAAACACATATTTTGAATTTACTTCATGTGCTTCTTAATTTCATAGAACTTGGTTAGATAATATGAATCATTATAATCTAAACCTACAAAAAGTTCAATATTATTACATTAGGAATGACTTATTTGTATAGGCAAAATGGAAAACAAGATGTCTCGAAATTTGATGAGCACATCTTGGCTCATTTGATCCTATGTTTGATTCCAAAGTTAATTGCAAGATTTGGTTCAGGTTTGTTAGATCCAATATTCTATGGAAGTTGTTTTGATAGAAAATTTTGATGTGTGCATGCTACTTTAATTGGTTTCTAATTCGCTTTAGATTTTATTCAAGATTTATTTCATTTACGATTCTTCAAGAAGTCTTCCTTTTTTAGTTTAGAAAAATTATTTTAATCCAAATTAGTTTGGAAAATATTTGATTAAAACATATATCTATTTGTATAATATTTTATTTTGATATGGTTTAAACAAGAGTTTTGGATTTGCATTAATAACAAGATTGTGATTTGCATTAAATGAGAAGATCTCCATCATTTTATTAAAGATGATTTATAGCACGTTTCTGTTTTGGAAGAGATTTTATTCTGAATCTTTTACTTAAGGGTTTGAAATTCTTAATTATATCAAGTAAAGATATTATTGGATTTGTTTAAATCAAGATTCAAAATTGGTTTTATGAAGATATGCGGAAAGCAACATGTTAAGGAAAATGTTCGATGACATTCTATGTGGCATCATGCCTTAGACTGTTTTCTTGGCGCACAAGGTTGATTGAAGTATACCGTGCACCTTTGAGATTTGTTTCCTTTTCTGTCCAAATTAGATATATGATTGTTATAACATGTGTAAAAGATTTAGCCTAAATCGGTTTTTAGCAAGAAAACATTTGTTGTTCTGAGTTGTTAAATAGTTATATCAATCAAGGATCTCAATCATCATAATGAATATTTGGATGTTTATGCTTTTGAGATGCTAGTCAAATTCTTAACAAAACACTAGTGAACTTTCTAGCTGGATTGTTGTGGCTATTTAAGGAGGTAATCTCCTTTATGAATATGAATGTCTGACGAAAAAATATCTACTCGATATGATAGTTTTAGTTTAGTCGTTTGTTTTGTTTTGCAATACTCTATTATTGAGTCTAATTCATATGTTAAAGGAATAAAGTAGTTTGAGTTGTAATTTCGTTTCATCATTCTAAACATTTGTAGCTGTCCAAACACTGGGGGTAGTGTTTGAGTGAAAGAGAGGGGGTCTCATATTCAGGGGGATTCCTAAGTAGAAATTCACGGTTAATATTATAAAAATAGGCATTAAACTGGTGGAGTTCAAATCAGACTAATTTTCACTTGTGACTATTAAAAATGAATCTCCATTCATTGGGTTAAAGCCCTTTACACGTAGGTGATTTTGCATCGAACTGGGTTACCAATTCTTGTGTTTCTTTTTTATGCCTTTATTTTGTCTATTACACATTATACTTGTCATACACATTGTTACAACATTGTGTCTGACATCTTGACATCCGAAGAACAAAATATCAATTAGCATCAAAGCTGACATGTTTGTAGGTGATCTAGGGTTCTTATTCTGTTCAAAATGGACTATGCCAAATAATGAAGATTTATTAGTTTTCCACCAATTATTGATGGTGCAAGTTCTGTATTGGCTGCATTTTTGCTAAAACAGGTTGTTGCAGGTATATGTTGTGCAAGATATCTTGACATGTGAGTCAAACATCCTTGCAGGTTAGTTTTACAAGTGTTGCAGAACATCAGGTTATGATGTCAAGACAGATTTCCTAACATGTGTTTACAAAACTGGACAATATTCAGTTCAGAATGTTGTGTTTTGTTTGTTACGTTTTGTGTGCAATTCTGTGTGTGTTTCTAATGAGAGACTGCAGGCAAATATCATGGTGGTGTTTTTATTTGAATAAAAAATGTTTTGCTGCATATATAGTGGAGCTAAATGTGGAATCGAGTGTTGCTATTTTCGTGGCTATAATTGTGATAAGTATTGAAGAGTGATTTGATTTGTTTGAATTAAATCTGATTTGGTTTTTGTTGTTACCCAAGCCCATGAAGATCGTTCTTGTTAATTCTTGTATTGGCTGAAATTTTGGTAAAACAAAGTTGAATAATGTTGATGTCATATGTCTGATGTCTTAACATTGGTTCCTAACATTAGTTGTTGCAGGGTTGAAGTTTTATATGCTGATGTTAAACTTGATGTCTTGACATCAGTTATCAAAACATCAGAACATCAGGTTGTGATGTTTTAGGGTTGCGCGTGTTAGTTTGTTTTGAGGAGATCTGTTAGAGAGATTGGATGCGAATATCTTGGAGAAGATATTTTCAATCAGATATGGAGCAGATCATGTAACTAACATTAGGGCTGATTTGAAAAGATTTAAAAAGATTAGAAGATCAAATCTATTTTAAATTCTGTTTAATAACAAATCAAATCAGATATTTGGAAGAGGTCTAAGCCAAAGTTAGAATTCTATTTAAAGCAGCCTCAACCCTTGTTGGAAGAGGACGAAGACAAGAGAGCAAAGACTGAGAGTCAAATTTGTGTTTTCGTGTGTGTTTTGTAAACCTTTCATGGTTGAATAGGTGTTACTATTTTGGGTTGTAAGTGTGTTCACTCTAGAGCTTTTAAGCAAGAGTGTGTTGTTCTTGATCAAAGCTGTTAAGCAAGATTAAGGTGTGGTTTAAAGTGTAATCTTTGAATTGTATCACTAAGGTGATTTAGGGAGTGAGTGGTTTCTCATATCTAAGTGGTTTCTTAGGTAGAAGTGTCATTGGGTAGTGATTAAGATTAGTAGATGTCAACTGGGATTGTTGAGTCTGTAATTTAATACTACTAATAGTGAATTTCCTCCCTCGCTTGGTAGCCCCCAGACGTAGGTTGTTAGACCGAACTGGGTGAACAATTCATTGTGTTGATTTACTATTGTTATTGCCTTGTTCATATAGCAGATTGTGTTGTTGTGACATCACACTTAACATCACACATCTGATACCAGAATTTCAATTGGTATCAGAGCAGGCACCCTGCTCTGCATCTGGGTGAGATCTAGGGCTGATACTTTCTAGTGCAATGGACAAGGAGAGTGGTGGATTTGTGAATAGACCCCCTATTCTAGATGGCTCTAATTATGACTATTGGAAACCACGGATGGTTACCTTCTTGAAGTCATTAGGCAGTAGGGCTTGGAAGGCTGTCTTAAAAGAATGGAAAGCACCTGTTATTGTTGAAAAGGATGGTACAACAAAGCTGAAACCTGAGGAAGATTGGACCAAGGAAGAAGATGAGCTTGCACTTGGAAATTCAAAAGCCTTGAATGCCATCTTTAATGGTATTGACAAGAACATCTTTAGGATGGTCAACACTTGTGAAGTAGCTAAGGAAGCTTGGGATGTCTTGAAAACTACTCATGAAGGAACTTCCAAGGTCAAGATGTCAAGACTTCAACTGTTGACTACTAAGTTTGAAAATCTAAAGATGAAGGAGGATGAAACCATTCATGATTTTCACATGAATATTCTTGAGCTGTCCAATGCTTCTAGTGCTTTAGGAGAAAGAATTACTGAAGAGAAGCTGGTAAGGAAGATTCTCAGATCCCTTCCTAAGAGATATAAAATGAAGGTGACTACTATTGAAGAAGCTCAAGACATCAGCAAGATAAGAGTTGATGAGTTGATTAGTTCTCTTCAAACTTTTGAGTTGGGGTTAAATGAGGAGCCTGAAAAGAAGACCAAAAGCATAGCATTGGTATCTAAAGAGAAAGAGTGTGATCCTAAGACTCAGGAGGAGCTTTCAAATGCTATTATTCTGCTGGGAAGACAGTTTAACAAGGTTCTAAAAAGGATAGACAGGAGCTACAAACCTAATGTCAAGAACATCACATCTGACACCAATAGATCAGAAGATCAGGGGAAGAAAACTAGAGATGAAGAAAAGACCAATAATGACAATGGAGTTCAATGCTTTGAGTGTGAAGGGTATGGTCATGTCAAGAAAGAATGTCCTACATATCTCAAAAAGCAGAAAAAGGGGTTATCTGCTTCCTGGTCTGATACTGATAGTGAGAGTGAATCTAAAGAAGAATCAGCTAAGCTTGTTAGAGCTATGATTGGGGTTTATGAGTCAGATGATGATTCATGTGATGATGAGGTTTCTTATGAAGAGCTTGCTGCCTCTTATAAAGAACTGTTCATGAGAAGTGAACAAGTCTGTATTGAAGGAGAAAAGCTAAAGAAAATCATAGTGCAGTTAGAAGCTGAAAAAACTGAACTAGAAAATGAAGTCAGCATGCTTAACTCTAAACTAGATTCTATGACCAAAACTGTCAGAATGTTGAACAATGGTACTGATGCTCTAGACAACATTCTTAGTATTGGAAAAATTGCTGGAGACAAAAGTGGTTTGGGATTCAACAATGGTGCAACATCTAATGATGTTATTACCAGTTCCAAACCAGTGATGTTAAAACAGATGTTTAAACATCCTGGCAGGATTCCTTCTAGGAAGATATTCAGGCGCTGGAGATGTCATCACTGTGGGCGTTTTGGACACATAAAGGCTTACTGTTATAAGATACATGGGTATCCTCAGAAGACACATCAGTATACTCCCAGACAGAAGTTTCACAAAGGTAATAAGGCCTTCAATTCTAAGAAGCAATGGGTTCCAAAAGGGAAAGTTACCAGCTTAATAGCTCACACTTCTCTTAGGGTTTCTACCAAAGAAGACTAGTACTTTGATAGTGGGTGTTCAAGACACATGACAGGAGTTAAGAATTTGTTGATAGATGTTAAGCTCCATTCTTCAGGTCATGTAACCTTTGGTGATGGTGTCAAAGGAGAAATCAAGGGGATAAGAAAGCTGAATTGTGCTGGTGCTCCTAGACTGGATGATGTTCTACTTGTCAAAGGGTTGACAGCAAATTTGATCAGTATTAGTCAACTTTGTGATCAAGGATTCAAAGTAGACTTTACAAAATCTGAGTGCACTGTCACAAATGAGAAAGGAGAAGTCATCATGAAGGGTGTTAGGTCTAAGGACAACTGTTATCTATGGGTGCAACAAGACTCAAGTACCTCAACATGTGTGTTTGCTAGAAATGATGAAGTCAAAGTCTGGCATCAAAAGTTGGGACATCTTCATCTGAAGGGAATGAAGAAAATCATATCTTCAGAAGCTGTAAGAGGAATTCCTAAATTCAATATTGAAGAAGGAAGAGTTTGTGGAGATTGTCAAATAGGGAAGCAGACCAAGATGTCACATTAGAAGCTTCAACATAACACCACCTCCAAAGTGTTGGAACTTCTTCATATGGACTTGATGGGACCTATGCAGGTAGAAAGTCTAGGTGGGAAGAAGTATGCTTATGTTGTTGTAGATGATTATTCTAGGTACACCTGGGTAAGCTTCATCAAAGACAAAACAGAGGTGTTTGATGTGTTTAAAGATTTATGTCAAAGACTCCAAAGAGAGAAAGAGAGCAACGTCATCAGAATAAGGAGTGATCATGGGAGGGAATTTGAAAATAGCAAGTTTGCTGATTACTGCTCTGCTGAAGGTTTCAGTCATGAGTTTTCCTCTCCTATTACTCCTCAGCAAAATGGAGTTGTTGAAAGGAAGAACAGAACTCTCCAAGAATCTGCTAGAGCAATGATTCATGCCAAAAAGCTTCCTTACCATTTATGGGCTGAACCCATGAACACTGCTTGCTATACTCACAACAGAGTTACTTTGAGAAGGGGCACTTCAGCTACTCTGTATGAACTGTGGAAAGGGAGAAAGCCAACTGTGAAGTACTTTTATGTTTTTGGAAGTAAATGTTATATTTTGTCAGATCGTGAACAAAGGAGAAAATTGGATCCTAAAAGTGATGAGGGAATCTTTCTAGGATACTCTACAAATAGCAGAGCTTACAGGGTTTTCAACTCCAGAACAAAGGTTATGATGGAGTCTATAAATGTGGTGATTGATGAAATTGATAAACAGGAAGATGCTGATGTCCTGGATGATGTTGAAACATCAGTTGAAGAAGTCACAGCAAAAATTGAAGACAGAAGTGGATCTCCTAGTCCTATTGATGCTGAGCCTGAACCTGAACAATCTAATAAAGAACCATCTATTAGAATGCAAAAGGACCATCCAAAGGAGCTTATCATAGGTGATCCTAAATCAGGGGTTAGCACTAGATCAAGAGAGGTTGTGTCAAATTCTTGTTTTGTTTCCAAAATTGAGCCCAAGAATGTCAAAGAAGCTCTGACTGATGAATTCTGGATTAATGCCATGCATGAAGAGCTGGAACAATTCAAGAGGAATGAAGTGTGGGATCTTGTTCCAAGGCCTGATGGAGTTAATGTGATAGGCACCAAGTGGATTTACAAGAATAAATCTGATGAACAAGGAGTGGTCACCAGAAACAAGGCCAGATTAGTTGCTCAGGGATACACTCAGGTTGAAGGAATTGATTATGATGAAACCTTTTCTCCTGTGGCAAGACTGGAATCTATCATATTACTCTTAGGGGTGGCTTGTAATTTCAAATTCAAGCTTTTTCAGATGGATGTTAAGAGTGCCTTCTTGAATGGTTACTTAAATGAAGAGGTGTATGTTGATCAACCAAAAGGATTTATTGATCCAACATTTCCTGACCATGTTTACAAACTAAGGAAAGCTCTTTATGGTTTAAAGCAAGCACCAAGAGCTTGGTATGAAAGGCTTACTGAATTCCTGGCTGTGAATGGCTATAGAAAAGAAGGGATTGACAAGACTTTGTTTGTTAAAGAGGAAGGAGGAAAACTGATGATAGCTCAAATATATGTTGATGACGTAGTATTTGGTGGGATGTCAGATGCAATGGTGAAACATTTTGTGGAACAGATGCAGTCTGAGTTTGAAATGAGTCTTGTTGGAGAGCTCAGCTGTTTTCTAGGTCTACAAGTTAGACAAATGGAAGACTCCATATTCATATCCCAGAGCAAGTATGCAAAGAACATTGTTAAGAAGTTTGTTCTGAAAAATGCTAATCACAAGAGGACACCTGCTCCTACTCACTTAAAGTTGTCCAAGGATGAACATGGTGTGAGTGTGGATCAAAGTCTATACAGAAGCATGATTGGTAGCTTATTGTATCTCACAGCAAGCAGACCTGATATTTCTTTTGCTGTTGGAGTGTGTGTCAGATATCAATCTGAGCCTAAAGTTAGTCACTTAAATCAAGTGAAGAGGATTCTGAAATATATGAATGGGACTAGTGACTATGGTATGCTTTACAGTCATGGATCAGGCACTGAGTTATGTGGTTTTTGTGATGCTGATTGGGCAGGGAGTGCTGATGATAGAAAAAGTACTTCAGGAGATTGCTTCTTCTTAGGGAATAATCTGATATCATGGTTTAGTAAAAAGCAGAACTGTGTGTCTCTTTCTACTGCTGAAGCTGAGTACATAGCAGCAGGGAGTAGTTGTTTGCAACTTGTTTGGATGAAGCAGATGTTAACAGAATACAATGTCAAGCAAGATGTCATGACATTGTACTGTGATAATCTGAGTGCTATCAATATCTCTAAGAACCCTATTCAACATAGCAGAACTAAGCATATTGATATACGTCATCATTTTATAAGAGATTTGGTTGAAGACAAAGTAGTTGCTTTGGAACATGTTGCTACTGAACAACAATTAGTTGATATTTTTACAAAGGCCTTAGATGCAAATCAATTTGAAAAATTAAGAAGCAAATTAGGAATTTGCATATATGAGGATTAAGTGTGATGGGAGGTGTCTTGTGCAGTTGTGAACTTTATTGCATATGTTTAGTTTAAAGGAAACATAATTCTATTCAACTGCTGAAAGCATACAAGATTAGATTTTAATACATCAAAAACAACATATAAAGGGTCTAAATATTTTCCCAACCCACTGCATCAAGAAAAGTTTTCCAATCTTCATCCCATTCATCATCAGAAGCTTGAAGTTGCACTGGAGGTTTTTTTTAATGTTTTTCATCCTTGTCTCTGAGGTTTTTCTTGTTCTTGTTGCTCCTGAAGTTGCCCCAGCTGTAGACAGGGTTTGTTCTTCAACTTCTGTGGATCTGGTTTCTTGACCTCTTGCATGTGTGTCTTTTCTGCTTCTCTGTTAGACTGACTCATGGTTATTTCCTAGTTTTGTTGTTAGAAGCTTGAAGGCTTGGTTTTTATAATGCTAGAGAGGGCATTGTTTGTATCGCCTGGCCAATCAAAGTTTTAGGACTTGTTCCTTTTGGGAAGCTTGTTGTTTGACCTTGTCATAGTAAATGTCAGGACTTTGTGTTTGCTGCTTTGATAGGTTCAAGGTTGTCAAATTGTGGCAAAAAAGGGGGAGAGTTAGCCTATGTGCCTATGTGTTTGTCTAGTTGTCTGTTGTGGTTCTAGGCTTGAGGGGGAGTGTGTTGTTTGAACAGCTGGTATGCTGGTTCTTGTTTTGAGGGGGAGTTTAACTTTGAGCAGATTGTTGCTGGTTGTGTTTTGGAATATTAGGAGTATGAAGTTTTTCCGCTGCAGGTATCTCTGATGTAGGCAGAGATTATTTTAGCCAAAATTAGCCAAAGGGGGAGATTGTTAGTTCTTGTATTGGCTGGAATTTTGGTAAAACAAAGTTGAACAATGTTGATGTCATATGTCTGATGTCTTAACATTGGTTCCTAACATTAGTTGTTGCAGGGTTAAAGTTTTATATGCTGATGTTAAACTTGATGTCTTGAGATCAGTTATCAGAACATCAGAACATCAGGTTGTGATGTTTTAGGGTTGTGCGTGTTAGTTTGTTTTGAGGAGATCTGTTAGAGAGATTGGATGCGAATATCTTGGAGAAGATATTTTCAATCAGATATGGAGCAGATCATGTAACTAACATTAGGGCTGATTTGAAAAGATTTAAAATGATTAGAAGATCAAATCTGTTTTAAATTCTGTTTAATAACAAATCAAATCAGATATTTGGAAGAGGTCCAAGCCCAAGTCAGAATTCTATTTAAAGCTACCTCAACCCTTGTTGGAAGAGGACGAAGACAAGAGAGCAAATACTGAGAGTCAAATTTGTGTTTTCGTGTGTGTTTTGTAAACCTTTCATGGTTGAATAGGTGTTACTATTTTGGGTTGTAAGTGTGTTCACTCTAGAGCTTTTAAGCAAGAATGTGTTGTTCTTGATCAAAGCTGTTAAGCAAGATCAAGGTGTGGTTTAAAGTGTAATCTTTGAATTGTATCACTAAGGTGATTTAGGGAGTGAGTGGTTTCTCATATCTAAGTGGTTTCTTAGGTAGAAGTGTCATTGGGTAGTGATTAAGATTAGTAGGTGTCAACTGGGATTGTTGAGTCTGTAATTTAATACTACTAATAGTGAATTTCCTCCCTGGCTTGGTAGCCCCCAGACGTAGGTTGTTAGACCGAACTGGGTGAACAATTCATTGTGTTGATTTACTATTGTTATTGCCTTGTTCATATAGCAGATTGTGTTGTTGTGACATCACACTTAACATCACACATCTGATACCAGAATTTCAATTCTCTATATAAAGAATTTCCAATCCTAATTGAAGACTAGAGAAGCTAGGGTTTTGTGCGTGCTATTGCTTAAGCTTTAAGGGTTTTAGTATTCTGTGTGTTTTTGTTATTTATGAGTCATTCAGTCATCACCTAGAGGTTTGAACTGGACTGAGTATATTGAGTTGTAAGTGTCCACTATAAGCTTTTAAGCAAGAGTGTATTGTCCTTGATTGAAGCTTTTAAGCAAGATCAAGTGTGTCTTTAAAGTGTGTCTTCTTTTGATTTATTGTTAAGTTTATCACTGTTGTTGTGATTGAAGGGAAGTGAGAGGGTCTCATATCTAGGAGAGTCCTAGGTAGAAATTGCATGGGTAGAGATTACGTGAGAAAATTGTAAACCATAGGTTGTTTGCTGATAATCTTCAAACTAATTTTGTTTAGTGAATTTCCTTTGTGGCTTGGTATCCCCCAGACGTAGGTTACGTTGCACCAAACTGGGTTAACAATTGCTTGTGTTATTTACTGTTTTCTTAGTGTGTTTTACCTTGTTCTTTATTTGATATCAGTTTAGATATTAGTGTCGTGACATTGCCTTCGACATCTCATATCTGATACCAGAATTTCAATTGGTATCAGAGCAGGCATCCTGCTCTGTATATGGGTGAGATCTAGGGAAGATACTTTCTGGTACAATGGATAAGGAGGGAGGATTTGTTAACAGACCTCATATCCTGGATGGAACTAATTATGACTATTGAAAAACACATATGGTGGCCTTTCTGAAGTCTATGGACAACAAGTCCTGGAAAGCTGTGATAAAGGGATGGGAACATCCTGTTGTTTTGGACAAGGATGGAAAGAAGAGCTCTGAGTTAAAGCCTGAAGAAGAATGGACTAAAAAAGAGGATGAACTGGCTCTGGGAAATTCAAAAGCCCTGAATGCGCTATTCAATGGAGTGGATACGAACATTTTCATATTGATTAACACTTGTGTTGTGGCCAAATATGCTTGGAAAATACTGAAAACTACTCATGAAGGTACATCTAAGGTGAAGATGTCAAGACTTCAGCTTCTCACTTCAAAGTTTAAGAACTTGAGGATGAAAGATGATGAAAGCATTCATGACTTTCATATGAATATTCTTGAGATAACCAATTCATCCAGTGCTTTAGGAGAAAGGATGTCATAAGAAAAACTGGTAAGAAAGATCCTCAGGTCTCTTCCCAAAAGATTTGACATGAGGGTTACTGCCATAGAAGAGGCTCAGAACATCAGCCAGATAAGAGTCGATGAATTGATTGGATCTCTTTAAACATTTGAATTAGCCATTAATGATAGATGTGAAAAGAAAAGCAAGAGCATAGCTTTTGTGTCCAATGCTGAAGATAAAGAGGATGAATGTAATATGGAAACTGATGAAGGAATATCAAATGTTATAGTGTTACTTGGGAGGCAATTTTACAAGATAATGAAAAAGGTGGACATGAATTCAATACCTAATGTCAAGAACAACTCATGTGACATTAGCAAGTCTAATGACTCTGAAAGAAAAACAAGAGCTGAAGAAAAATCCACTTAGGGTAAAGGGATTTAGTGTCATGGATGTGAACAATTTGGCCACATTAGAGCTGAATGCCCTACATATCTCAAGAATCAAAAGAAGGGCCTTTCTGTGTCTTGGTTTGATGAGGACTCTGAAAGTGAGATTAAAAAAGAGTCTGCCAAGCATGTAATTGCTCTAATTGGAAGATGTGACTCTGATGGAGATTCTTACGATGAAGAAGTTACCTATGATGAGCTAGCTGCCTCCTACAGAGAGCTGTGTATTAGAAGTGAAGATGTTTGTCAACCGGGAGAAAAACAGAAGAGAATTATAGTCCAACTAGAGGCAAAAAAGAAAGAGAGTCTGGAAACTATCTCTAAGCTGGAAAGGGAAGTGGTTCTGCTGACCTCCAAACTTGACAGAATGACTAAGTCAATTAGGATGCTGAACAGTGGGTCTGATACTCTAGATGAGATCCTTCAGGTTGGAAAAGTGGCTGGAGATAAGGGTGGAATTGGATTCAATGATTCAACTGTGATTAATAAAGGGAAGAAACTAGTTACAAGTTTTATTCCACCTAGACCTAAACCAAAGATATTGAATCAAGTGTCTCAATATCAGGACAGAAGACAATTCAACCCGTCTAGAGGAAGGTTTAATCGTTGGAGGTGTCACTACTGTGGGTGTTTTGGTCACATAAAGCCTTTCTGCTTCAAGCTTTATGGATATCCCTTGCCTTCTCTTCAGCCTATATATAATCAGGTGGCTACTTCAATCAAGAAACAGTGGGTTCCCAAGGCTACTACTACCAGCCTCATAGCACACACATCTCTCAGAGTCTCAGCCAAGAAAGACTAGTATTTTGACAGTGGGTGCTTAAGACACTGTTATCTCCTAAATTCGACGCCTATATTAAGTTAGAGGAGTTAATTGAAGTGTTAAACTCTTTGAAGAAGTTTAAAGGAGTTTCGACTGGATCTTCATGTTGGGGGCCTAAGTCGAAGGTATGCTTGCATAAGGAAAAGATAAGCATGGGACTTAGAAATATTTCCAAGTATTGGGAAATACCATTCGACCGATACTGCTCATGGTATTCGACGTGAAGTAATTCAAATTCAAATAAAGGAGGGAAAGGTTATTCTTGTCTGCTCCTAAAAAGACAAGTGGCGCACATCCAGGGGATAGAAGCATGCAGGACGACACTTGTCGTATGTTAATTGTTTCGGTAGTTAACATAAGTTAGTTTAATTAGTATAAATAGGAGTTCTAGCAATAGGAGTCGGTGTGTTGTGTTCAATTTGTAAAAGTTACTCCAAATTTACTCAAAGTATCCGCGTGTATAGAAACGAGTCTTGTGAGAATGTACGTGATATAAACACCATTTTCCATTTCAATGCAATTTATTTCAGTCTTTTATTAAGAGTTTATCTTTTACTTCGTGCAAGTTACTTTTCTGCATATCGTTTAACCTTTATACTTTCAGCCTTTTTGACTCAGAGTTTCACGCATTTCTTTAATCACATTTTATACCAACTTTCATTTATGAACACTGTCGAAGTGTTTTGTTTTATAGAATTTCCTTTAAATAAATTATTAGCACATGTCCTAGGATCAATCTGATCGATCCTGTGAGTCACCAAAGTTAGATTTGGAAGATCAGCGGTTGTTTACCAATTTTCACGGTAAACAAATTGGCACGCCCAGTGGGACAGTGCTAACTTTCATAAAGATTTTTCTAACCTTTGAAAATCTGCATTCATCAGTCTTTTTCTTTGTGAAAACTTCGTTGTATGTTATTGAGAAGTGGTAAAGTAGCCACTACAAACGAAGAGAGGCCAAGGAGAAGATACACGAGAAAAATGGCGACGAACACTAGTCAGCCAAACAATCTAAACCCTCAAGTGAGTGTTTCTAACCCTCAATCGAGTAATTCAAATGCCCAGCCTAGTACCACTAGCCCTCAAAATGTGGCTAGGAGCGACGTGGTGCCACCCCCAGTCTCTTCGACAGGAGGGCCAATAGCGCCACTCGTTATGTCTGAACCAATGCCATCAATGGCAGGATTATGCTCGACATATACGGGGTCTTATACTTAACCCGTTGTAGAGTACATTGGGCCACAGGGATCTATTCCCCAAACTCCACCATGAGGAACTTCGACATTTAGGCATTTTCCTCCTCCAGGGTTTTCACAACCCTTACCAAGGAATCCGCCTTATGGAATGCCAACGTCAGTGATGCAAAGCCTCCAAAATGCCCCCCAGTGTTCTTAGAAAATGTAATAACTTCGCCATTACAAGGGTCAGGATCTGGGATAAATATGGGTCGAAATAGTCAAAGTGTAGGTGTAGGATATTCCGCCCAAGGTCCTAGTCTGACAAATACTTACATAGCATGTTTAAGACAGCAAATGGATGAGAGTAACCTACAAATGGTACAAACCTTGTCCCAAACTATGGGGGAAATTTTCCAGCCTTTGATCCAAAATACTACCCAAACCAACCAACAACTAGCAGCGCAATTGGCACACATGGCAGAATTTATGGGTGTACCAGCCCCTATTCGACACCCATCAACGGAATATATACGAGAAAATCTAGGTGCGGCTATTGTGGAGACCATTCCCCAGCAGAACCCAGGGAACATACCTGAGGCGAATCTAGAAAACCAGGGAATAGTCGAACCCCCTAGAGTCGAACCACATAGGAACCAAGTGTCAATTCCTGTAGAGAGGGAACAAGGGGTAGTTATAGTAAATAGAAACCAAGATGCTGACCACGTTGTGCAACAAGTTTAACATAACAACATAGCAGTAGATAACAACCTAGCTGCCATGGTCGAAAGGATAATGGCTCGAAATGGGGTAAATTTTGGTTTTACAAGGCCAAACTATACATCACCGATAATAGATTACATTCTCCAATCAGAATTACCTCCTAGGACAAAGGTCCCAAAGTTTACCAAATTCTCAGGAGATACCACTGAATCTATTGTCGAACATGTAGCCCGGTATATGATTGAAGCAGGAGAGATTGCAAATGACGAAAGCCTTAGGATAAAATATTTCCCAAGCTCTCTTACCAAAAATTATTTCACTTGGTTTACATCCCTACCCCCTAACTCAATCTATAATTGGACCCAGTTAGAACGTTTATTCCATGAACAATTCTACATGGGGCAAACCAAGATTAGTTTGAAGGAATTGGCTAGCATAAAACGAAAGTTTACTGAGCCAATAGACGATTACCTGAATAGGTTTCGATTACTTAAGGCTAGGTGTTTTACACAAGTGCTAGAACATGAATTGGTCGAAATGTCAGCTGGTGGCCTCGATTACTCTATTAGAAAGAAGTTGGATACCCAATATCTGAGGGATATGGCCTAACTGGCTGATAGGGTTCGACAGTTAGAACGTCTGAAAGACTAAAAGGCTAAGGCGAATAGGAGTAAAAAGGTAGCCTATGTTGAATATAATGAGGATGTCGAAGGTTTATATGATGAACCATTACAGTTCGACGAAAGTGAGGTAGATGTTGCTGAATTGAAGCAGGGTCCTCCGTATACTTGCGAAATGTTAGCCCCTTCGAACGGGAAAAATCCTGTCGAACCTGAAGAGAACGGTAGGTTTCCAAAGAAAACATATACTTTCGATATCACTAAGTGTGACGAAATTTTTGATTTGTTAGTTAAAGATGGACAAATGATAGTGCCTGTTAGCGCTAAAATGCCACCTTTAGAACAAAGGAAAAAGAGAGGGTTTTGTAAGTACCATAATTTTTTGGGTCATAAAACTTTTCAATGTTTTCTTTTCAGGGATTTGGTGCAAAACACTATCCAGAAGGGCGGGATGAAATTCGGAGAGAAGAGCAAAAGTCAAATGAAAATTGACTCTGATCCATTGCAAACAGTGGATGCCCACTATGCTGAGCCCACAGAGGTGCATATGGTCAAAGTTGCTGATAACCTCGACTGCTCAATCAATATGGTGGAAGTTACTGAGGACTTCGCCAATGATAATGTTCTAGTTAGGGGTGGAAATAGGCCAGGCCGATAACAGGGGCTTACAGGTCTAGCCTACACTGGCTCATGCCAGGCCAAGCTTTTTTTTTTAAATAGAAAAGGCCTAGGCTTTTTTATAAGCCTATTTAGTTAAAAAGGCTAGGCCTCAGACCATGAAAAAAGCCTTTTAAGCCTAACAGGCCGACCTATTTAAATAAATATGAATATATTTTTTTTTATTATCATTATGTTATGTTTTGTACTTTGAATTAAAATACATAAATAAAAATTGGTTATCTTGGAGAACTTATGAAAATAAGATGAAAACACCTTATGAACAATGTTAGAAGTTATTTTCATAAGTTATCTTAAACAAATAATCTCACAAAACTTATGCTAATAGGTAAGTTAAAATAAGTCAATGTAAACAAACTTTTAGTCTCATTGGTTTTTTAGTTTGTTAATCTATTTAAAATAACAGGCTTTTATGTAGGCTAACAGGCTAACTAGGCCTTAGAAAAGGCCATACTCAGGCCTAAAAATAAGCCTATGACAGGCTACAGGCCAGGCTTAGGCTTCAATTTTTTTGGCAGGCCAGGCTTAGGCTTAGCAAAGCCTAGCTCGGCCCAGCCTATTTCCACCCCTAGTTCTAGTCAAGGTTACTGAAGACTTTGACATCAATGTCATGGAGAAACTCATGAGCGAGGCCGCTGATGGCTTCGATAAAGCTACTGATGGCTTAGACGATGGGATCACTGAAGATCCCAACATGATACTGATTACTAAAGAAACTGTTGATAGTTTCATTAAGATGGACAAGGCTGCTGAAGGCCTTGATGAGGACTTCTGCAAACTAGATCTTAGCGCTGATGTCGACATGGACATAAACATGGTCGAGATTACACAACAAAAGACCATGGAGGTTGATGAAGCAAGCCGCCAAGAAGAGTATAACAAATTGGCGTACCCAAAATAGGAAGTGACTATCATTGATTTCCTTCATCGCTGCCAAAAGAAGGGGTCAGGAGTTATGTTGTGCCCTAGATGCAGCGCAATCTTTGACCAAAAAGCTGTCCACAATCTTGAGGGGGTTAGGAAGGCTAGAGAAAGAAGGGAGCAGAGACCATCTCACGGTCAAAGGGGTTTCGATCCTAGAAGGTCCTCTTCAAAATAAGTGGGAGGAAAAACGCAGTTCCCAGGGGCCAAACCAAACACCTTCAAACCAACAAGTAATGCACCAATGAGAAGCTGGATGAAGCCTGCCGAAGGTAGGGAAAAAGGTCAGAAAATATGGCAGAAGTTTGACGTGGACAGAGGCTCCTCAATTGAGTATCGAAAGAAGTTCCAGACTTCCAACAAATCGGCTTATATCTCTGAAAACTACAAGGGGAAGAATCCGATGTCTCGATCACAATGGAGGAGAGAACAACGTAGAAGGAAAGCTCTCAGGGAGGCTCAGTCAAAGGACCAAGGAGAGTCAAGTACCAATGTCCCTACTGATAATAACGGAGGGGACCAATAAAGATTGCTTAAAAAGTGCCCGTAGGGCGAAAATTATTTTCCTCCCAAGAGGACAAACATGAGAAGGCTGTCGCAGATGATGAGGAAATGACAGACAACTTCAACTCTGAGTCTGAGGCTTCTCTCGACATCATAGTCAATGTGGTGTCTGTAATGCCTAGGGATTTCGACAGAATTACAGAGGTTGAGGATTTAGATGCTTGCACTGAAGCAGAGATGGCAGCACACAAGCCTGTGTGCTACTATGTTATGAATAATGGGTGCGTTGAAGAGCAGGACGCCTTCTTTGAATGACCTACTGAGGCGATGAAAGGCCACCTAAAGCCTCTCTACATCACTAGAAAAGTTGAGAACGTGGCAGTAAATAAGATATTAGTTGACTATGGCGCAATAGTAAACCTGATGCCACATTTCTTATTGAACAAGATTGGCAAGTATGATACTGATACTAAGCCACATAATATGGTTCTTTCAAATTATGAAGGAAAAGTTGGCTCCACACTGGGGTTTATACAAGTTGACTTGACAGTTGGGACAATTACTAGGCCTACTGTCTTCATGGTAGTGGAAACAAAAGCCAACTACAATCTACTCTTAGTACGAGAGTGGATACATGACATTAGAGCAGTTCCATCTTTGATGCATCAAAGGATTACCATCTGGAGGCCATATGGCATAGTCGAGAACATTGAAGCTGACCAGGGGTATTTTAAAGCACCAATAAATCATGTCGACAGACGTCAGTTCGACAAGCACTTAGCTCGTATTACCCCTTGTGGTCCTACAGATTTTGAGTTTGTCCCAGATGATGAGACATTTAGCTCATTGTACCTGTACCCTCTCGACGGTTTCCGTTGGGATAAGGAGGTGCCAGGAGAAAGGCTCCCATACCTTGGCGTTCCTGCAGTAGACCCCACAGGGTGGGGAAGTGAATTTAATGATAATGACTGAGTTCGAAGCGTTGAAAAGGATTTCGACCTATGTGGATGAAACTAAACTACAAGCGGCTTTGGAAGCTGCCAACGAATATATGGCTGTCGAAGCCAATTCAGGGTTCCACCAAGAAGGTACTGGTAAAGACTTCGACCCAGAACCACCTGATAAGGTTTGGGATTTGAAAAGGATCCGCTGGCAAATAACATTAAGATGCTAGCACAGGATCCACTAGAAGAGATTGACCTGGGTGATGGGGCAATCAGAAGGCCAACATATGTTAGCGCCAATCTTGACCCACAACTTAAGGTCAAAGTCACCCAGTGCCAATCTTGACCCATAACTTAAGGTCGAAGTCACCCATTTGCTACAGGAGTTTAAGGACTCCTTTGCATGGGATTATGACGAGATGCCTGGTTTGAGTAGAGAATTGGCCGAGCATAAGCTGTCGATCAAGCCTAGGAAGAAGCCAGTTAAACAGAATCCAAGACGGTTTGCACCAGAAATTCTCTCAAAGATAAAAGAGGAAGTCGAAAGACTGCTTCGATGCAAATTCATCCGCACTTCTAGGTATGTCGAATGGTTAGCTAACATTGTACCTGTTATTAAAAAGAATGGTTATTTAAGAGTTTTCATAGACTTTAGAGATCTAAATTCTACAACCCCAAAGGATGAATATTCTATGCCTGTGGCAGAAATGCTAGATGATTCCGCTGCAGGACACGAGTATCTTAGTATGTTGGATGGGTACTCTGGGTATAACCAAATATTCATTCCCGAATATGATGTCCCTAAGACAACTTTTCGTTGTCCTAGAACCTTAGGCACCTACGTGTGGGTAGTGATGCCTTTTGGCCTCAAAAATGCTGGGGCAACGTATCAACGAGCAATGAACTCAATCTTCCATGATTACATAGAGACTTTCATGCAAATATATATTGATGATATTGTGGTTAAGTCTATTTCAGGGAAGAGTCACTTAGATCATCTTCGACAGTCCTTTGAAAGGATGAGAAGATATGGTCTTAAAATGAATCCTCTTAAATGTGCGTTTTGTGTGCAGGCAGGGGATTTTCTAGGCTTTGTGGTCCACAAAAAGGGGATCGAGATCAATCAAAATAAGACCAAGGCCATCATTGAAGCGAAAGCGCCATCAACAAAAAAGGAGTTGCAATCACTGCTGGGCAAAGATTAATTTCTTGAGAAGGTTCATATCGAACCTAAGCGGAAAAACGCAGGCCTTTTCACCATTACTTCGATTTAACAAAGATGGGTTCGAATGGGGGCAAGCTCAGTAGGAAGCCTTCGACAAGATCAACGAATACCTGAGTCATCCCCCAATTCTTTCACCACCTTGTAGGAATAGGAGTATGAGATTGTACATAGCTGCGTCAGACAAAACCTTAGGGAGCATGTTGGCTCAAGAGGATGAGAATGGCGTCGAAAAGGCCATTTACTACCTTAGTAGAGTTTCGAATGATGCAGAAACTAGGTATAGCATGATTGAAAAATTATGCTTATGCTTGTAGTTTTCTTGTACAAAATTAAAGCAATATATAAAACCAGTTGATGTTTATGTTTTGTCTCATTTTGATGTTATTAAACATATGTTGTCTAAACCTATTTTGCATAGTCGAATTGGTAAATGGGCACTAGCATTGACTGAATACTCTTTAACATATAAGCCTTTAAAGGCAGTTAAAGGACAAGTGGTAGCAGACTTCATAGTCGACCACTCCATCAATGAAAGCACTTTGAATTACATCGAACTGGAACCTTAGAAGCTATACTTCGATGGCTCTAGCCATAAAGATGGAACAGACGTAGGCGTGCTAATTATTTCTCCTAATAAAATTCCAACAAAATTCAAGTACAAGGTCGAAGGACTCTGTTCCAACAACGAGGCTGAGTATGAAGCCCTAATAGCTGGACTTGAAATTTTGTTAGAATTTGGGGCAACTCGTGTCAAAATAATGGGAGACTCAGAGTTGGTCATAATGTAAATTACAAAGGAGTATAAATGTGTTAAGGAAAATCTTATCATGTACTTTGTAATAGCCAACAGACTACTGAAGAAATTCGAAGTGGTAAGCATTCGACACATAACTCGACTAGAGAATCAAGTGGCCAATGACTTGGCTCAGATTGCTTCTGGGTATAAAGTTTCGAAGGAAAAGTTACAAGAGGCAATCGAAGTTAGAGGTAAAGTTGTGTCTGTTGGATTATGCCCATCAGATCTAGAAGTAACGAAGCTGGGATACGCTGATGAAGAAAATTTCGAGATTTTTGCAATAGACAGCTTGACGGACAAAGACTGGAGGAAGCCCATAGTCGAATACTTACATAATCCAACAGCATCCACAGAGCGAAAGGTCAGGTATCAAGCCTTAAGTTATGTTCTTCTAGGTAACGAATTATTTAAAAAGACCACTGAGAGAGTCTAACTTAAATGCCTAAGTGAATCAGAGGCATATCTTGCCCTTTCGACCGTCCACAGTGGGACATGTGGGGCACATCAAGGCACATAAAAAATCAATATCCCCTTAGAGGAAAATCAAAATCTCTCTGCAGGAAGACATTTTCTCTTAACAATCACATACCAAAACAGTCAATCAAAACAAACCTTAATCCCAGATAACTGCTATAAGTGGCACACTTTTTGATACAAACATCCAAGCCTTTGTCCATCTCTCATCCTGGTAAACTTCATCTAATTGCTGTAAGTGGAAAGCCTCTGGATTATTTACATCTAAGCCAACGTCCCTCTTTTAGCATGAATTCCTAAGGAAAAATGGCATTGCTCTACACAGAGTTAAAGTTTTCTCCTTCAAGACAAATCCCCTGCAAAGGAAATTATGGCATTAATGGACTCCATGCATTCCAGTTAAAGTAATTCTTCCTTTAAAAAACCAGTTACCCAAACCACTGTGATTAACAGATGAGATATCTCCCTTTAGAGATGACAAATTCTCTCTCAGTCAAAACCTTTTAGCTTCAATCTTGGGCTTTGAACAAGACACAAACAAAAAAACCTTTTAGCTTCAATCTTGGGCTTTGAACAAGACACAAACAAACAAACCTTTAGCTTCAATCTTGGGCTTTGAACAAGACACCAGACATCTTTTCCTCCCATAGAATAGGAGTAACTACGATTGCTCTGATTTCACTGTTTTCCTTAAAACGGGAATACGTAGGCATAAGATTGTGAAATCTTAGCGAGCATACTTATCAAAAACCTTTGGTCCCTGACCTTACCAAAAACATCGGAAAACCCAAAAAATAACAAAAAAACTCTCTCTCTCAGATATCCCGAAAGAAGAAACTTTCCCATTTACAAACAAACACAATCAAGTACAAAGCAAAACCTAAAACTATCATCTCATGGATAACCACGTATAGGATGGGTAATTGACAACTCCCCATTGTATAACCTGACCCCGGACTCCCCAATCTTTGTCAAGCGTTTGTTTAGTTAAACATTTGCATGCAAGGTTAGTTTTAGATAGCTTCCTTTTCCCTTCCAGCTTCACGGGATAAATAAGAAATCAGAAAGTAGCACCCAACGTTCCTCCCACTGAGGTGAGGAAATCCCAAATTTTTTACGATAAGGTGGTCGCGTCACCGACAAAAATCGCACGCTACAGAAAAATGGCGACTCTGCTGGGGAGCCAAATTATGACTAGAATTCATAAGAGGTCTAGGATGTTAGTTTAGGAATACTATATATACTATATATACTGCTTTTCCAACTTGATATCCGTGTTTATTTTTCTGTCAATGGGAATGCGAGTGATGTCGCATCTGGAAAGTTTGAGAAAAACCATAAGATAAGTGGTGGCAAAGACGGGGAACCTTTATAGGGAGTGATTCCCGACTAAGTTGAACCTGGTGGACCATCGAATCAGTGGAGATACCCGTGTGATACTATGTTGAACAACCGTTTATTGTGAAAGTGGATGCTATCATACGCGATACAACACTCAAACTGAGATTTCTTCTGGAATACTATAGCTCGCTCGGGTGAACCAGCTTGCTGTTGTTATCTCCGGGAGAAGTCAGTGATTTTTGGGAACCTTAACCCGTTCTATAGGTACAAAAATTTACCAAAATAGTACAACCTTTTGGGGATGGGTAGAGCCATGGCTCCATGCTCGTGACGATGAACCTTTGAACCCATGTTTTTTCTATGTTTTTGTGTGCTGCATTCATGCATTCATCTAAAAACTCTTTTCAAACAAGAAAAAAAATCCTTTTTCAAATTAAACTAAACAATAAATTGCAAATAGAGAAGGATTGCGTTATGGATTTCGGTAGGAGAAAGACGCACAAGTACACCTTCAAGGCTAAAAAACTAGAGGATTTAAGGAAGTTGGCAAGGATGATTACCAACCCTGAGGCTTTCAGAGCCAAGCACGGAGGACTGTTGTCTCTGTTAAGGGTATATGTAGTTGAAGGAATTCTGTCTACACTGATTCAGTTTTACGATCTGGTTTATCACTGTTTCACTTTCCCCGACTACCAACTGACACCAACCCTAGAGGAGTACTCTCACCTGATTGATTTACCAATCACTGACCAAGCTCCCTTATTTGGACTAGAAGAAATTCCAAAGGAATAAATCATTGCAAGAGCAATCTATTTGGACGAGTCAGAGGTCAGGGCTCATATAACCACTAAGGGAGGAATCCAGGGTTTACCAGCTAAATTCCTGATGGATAAAGCCCTATACTTTGCCAGTGTAGGAAACATAACTACTTTCGAGGATATATTTTTTTTACTCACATACAGATTATTCCTCTTTCCTAACATCGACAACTTCTTCGATACCAATTCCATTATGATATTTCTAATTGGAAACCCTGTACCGACCCTGCTCGCAGATGCTTATCATTTTGTACACTTAAGGAATTTATAAAGTGGAGGAATGATCACATGCTGTGTACCCTTACTTTACAAATGGTTCATTTCCCATCTACCCAAGTCTGCTGCTTTTTGGGATCATAAGAACTCTCTACGTTGGTCACAGAGAATCATGTCTCTCACCAACTCTGACATAGACTTGTCAAATAGGATTTATGAGGGGGTAGAAATCATCGACAGATGTGGAAACTTCCCTAATGTACCCCTCATAGGAACTAAAGGTGGAATTAATTATCATCCAGTTTTAGCCCGCCGTCAATTCGGATACCCGATGAGACATATCCCGCAAAATGTTCATCTGGAAGGTCTTTTCTTCAAGGAAATAGAAAATGACGGAGCACTTAAGAAGGAAATAGTGCATGCCTAGAAACACATTCACAGGAAAGGACAAGAGTCTCTAGGAAAACCGGACTGTATCTCCTTGGAACCTTATCTCCACTGGGTACAAACTAGAGCCCTCAAGCTGAGGATGCCTTACCCTCGTAAGAAGTTTTTCCATTAAAGGAATCTGCCCTTTATTTCATGTCTGAAACGGAAAAACTCTAGGTCACTCTCATTAAAGTTCAACGAGAAAAGAGCTCTTGAAAAAACAAATACCGAACTCTCAATGTGGAATGTATCAAAATTCAGAAATTGTTAAGAGAAAAGGACGCTCTGGTTGAGATATTATAGCAACATGCTATAGAGAGTCGGGAAAATCAAAGGAATTTACTCGCTCCTTTCATTTGGCAAAGAACTGATAACCCGACAACGGTTGAAGAACCTCGATCGAAGAGGAGGAAACTACCAGAACCAGCATCTGAGCTCTCTTCAGAGAGGACTCAGGACCCTTAAGCTTAGATTTTTCCTTTTACCAGCACTTTGTGAAATACTGTATTTTTCTTTGTAACATACTGCAATCCTTCAATTCAATAAAAATGGGTCCCCCTCTCTGTATGATATTTGCAATTTATTTAAAGTTTTTTTTTATTAAAGCAAAAAACTAAAAAATATGTCATTGCATTCATCATTCTCACATAACGCAATCTCTCGAGTCTCATGCGCGCGTCTCATTTCTAGAGTCAAACTGTCGTACTCGTACAATACTCGGGCCAATCGACAAAAAAAATGGATGATCTCAAGCAATAGAATAAAGAGCTAAGAGAAGAAATTGTCGCTCTAAAGGAAGATCTAAAGAAACTTCACAATGACATGCAATCCCTGGCAGCATCTCAGGGGCAGCATCAGCAAAAGACTGTGATCTTGGAGATCACATCTACACCCATAGTGGAGACACATGAGAATCATCCACGGTACAACATGCCTAAGGATCGGCCCTGGGGCATGCCTCTCAACTTTATCCCTGAAGGATACATTCCGCCGATCCCGGAAGACCCGAAAACTGTAGCAGGAGCCACTAGTCCTGAAGGTTACAAACTTCGGGAAAGTGAGGACGTAAGGTTTACGACATGAATTCTTGAAGGTTACAAACTTCAGGGCTCCGAAGAACCAAGAGTCACAGCCGTAATGACTATACCACAAGCAGTGGTACACACTGTCCCGGGAGGACAGATTCCACAAGCGATCTCTGGTGGAAATGAAGATATGTACGAAAAAATGAACGTGTTCCAGGAACAGTTCTTGGAGATGCAGAAGGAACTGCATGCCATTCGCGGTCAGGATTTATTTGGAAAGGACGCTGCCGACCTCTGCTTGGTCCCAAATGTCAAAATCCCGCACAAATTTAAGGTGCCCGACTTTGAAAAGTACAAAGGCAACTCTTGCCCTCAAAGTCATTTGGTGATGTACGCTCGAAAGATGTCAACTCAGACAGAAAATCAATAGCTACTAATCCACTATTTTTAGGACAGTATAACCGGTGCCGCTCTCAGATGGTACATGGGTTTAAACCGTACCAAGATCAATACTTTTAGAGATCTCAGCGCTGCCTTCGTCTAACAATACAAGTATAACCTGGACATGGCACCAGATAGATATCAACTCAGAGCGATGTCTCAAAAAGACAAAGAGACATTTAAGGAATACGCTTAGAGATGGCGTGAAATTGCTGCCCAGATTTGTCCCCCTCTTAAGGAAAAAGAGATGACAAAGATATTTCTGAAGACCTTAAGTTCGTTCTACTACAATCGAATGGTCGCCAGTGCGCTCAGTGATTTCACTAAGATGGTAAACATGGGAGTACTCCTTGAAGAGGCAGTCCGAGAAGGACGGTTAGCCAAAGAGGATGAACCCTCCAGCAGTACCAAAAGATACAGTAGTGCTTTTAAGAAAAAGAAAGAATAGGAGATCAGCAATTCTCCTAAGGAAAGAAAAGACGAAGGTACTAACCAGTAACGGCGATAACTCCCGCTATCAACCCTGTGCCGATTCCAGCTTATCAGCCTCAGGTTGCTCAAAATCAACCTAGTCAACAACAGTATCAGCAAAGGACACAACAGCCTCTTCAACAGGCTCGTCCTCAGTACAACAATAACAATTGTGCAACACGACCACCAGAGTTTGACCCTATACCGATGTTGTACACAGAAATTTTTCCACTGTTACTAGCCAAGGGGCACATCCAGACCAAGTCTCCTCTTATAGTACCGGAAAATCCGCCCTTTTGGTTCAAAGCGGAACAAACTTGCCCTTACCATCAAGGAGGATCGGGGCACAACATCGAAAATTGTCTCAGTTTCTGTTGGTTCTTGGATTGGCTAGAATTTTGGTAAAACAAAGGTGTTCAATGTTGATGTCTTAACATTGAGTCTTAACATTGGTTTATGTCAAGTGTTTAACTTGCTGGAGTTGTGAAGTCTGATGTCACATGCGATGTTGTGACATCAGGTCTACAGAAGATTAATAACATCAGGTTTAGTGATGTTGTTAGGGTTTGCGTTTTAGCTGGATTTTGGGAGAGCTGTTAGTCTCATTGGTTGCAGATATCTTGGGATAGATATTCTTTGTTGCATAGAGATTTGATGCAGATTTGTAGGGAGGTTTAAAGGCTGAAGATTTAAGAAGATTTTGAGAGAGAAAATCTGTTTTGAAGATTCAATTTTAAATAACAAATCAGGTCAGAGATTGTAGCAGGTCCAAGCCCAATTCAGATAGCTATATAATGCGCATCATTCTTGAAGGAAAAGCAAAGAAGAAAAAGAGCTAAAGACTGAGAGTCGTTTGTGTCTTCGTGTATGTTTTGTAAACCATTCAAATGTGAATTGGTGTTATCGTTTTGAGTTGTTCTTGATCAAAGTTGTGAAGCAGAATCAAGTAGTGTTATTCAAAGTGTGTGATCTTTGAATTATATCACTGAAGTGATTTAGGGATTGAGTAGTGTTCTCATACTTAAGTGGTCTCTTAAGTAGAAGGTTCATTAAGTAGTGATTAAGTTTAGGAGATGTCAACTGGGTTGTTGAGTCTGTAAATTAATACTACTGATAGTGAAATTCATCCCTGGCTTGGTAGCCCCCAGACGTAGGTAGTTAGACCGAACTGGGTGAACAACTCATTGTGTTGATTTATTGCTTGTTATTGCATTGTCCATTTGTAGAGTGTATTGTTGTGACATCGCACGTAACATCACACATCTGATACCAGAATTTCAATTGGTATCAGAGTAGGCATCCGGTCTGTCTCTGGGTAAGATCTAGGGAAATTACTTTCTGGTTTAAAGATGGACAAAGAAGTTGGAGGATTTGTCAACAGACCCCCTACTTTGGATGGCTCGAATTATGATTATTGGAAGCCAAGGATGATCACCTTTTTGAAATCCTTGGACAGCAGGGCTTGGAAGGCTATAATTAAAGAATGGAAAGCACCTGTTGTGTTTGAAAAAGATGATGCTGGGAAAGATAAAGAGGGCACCTCAAAGCCGAAGCCTGAAGAAGAATGGACCAAGGAAGAAGATGAGCTTATTTTAAATGAAGTGGATAAGAACATATTCAGGTTGATCAATACCTGTGAAGTTGCTAAGGAAACTTGGGATATTTTGAAGGCTACACATGAAGGAACATCTAGAGTTAAGATGTCAAGACTTCAGCTTCTAACATCGAAGTTTGAAAGTTTGAAGATGAAGGAAGATGAGACTATCCATGACTTCCACATGAGTATTCTTGAGCTGTCCAATGCATCCAGTGCTCTTGGAGAAAAGATGTCAGAAGAAAAGCTTGTAAGGAAAATCCTTAGGTCCCTTCCTAAGAGGTACAAGATGAAGGTGACTGCAATTGAAGAAGCTCAAGACATCAGCAAAATGAGGGTTGATGAGCTTATTGGATCTCTTCAAACATTTGAGCTAGGGTTAAGTGAAGAAGAACCTGAGAAGAAGTCCAAGAGTATAACTTTAGTTTCCAGTTCTGAAGAAGCCAAGAAAGAGAAAGTAGATGACTCTCAGGAGGAGTTATCTCAGGCTATTGCTTTGCTGGGTAAATAGTTCAACAAAGTTATGAAGAGGATAAATAGGATTTATAATCCCAATGTCAAGAACATTACCTCTGACATCAACAGATCAGGAGAACAAGGGAAGAAGTCTAAAGATGAAGAAAAATCCAGTAATGACAATGGGATACAATGCTTTGAGTGTGAAGGGTATGGACATGTCAAGAAGGAATGTCCTACTTTTCTAAAGAAGCAGAAAGGGTTATCAGCTTCTTGGTCTGACAGTGAGAGTGAATCTGAAGAAAATTCAGCTAAACTTGTTAGAGCTATGGTGGGGGTTTATGAGTCAGATGATGAGTCTTGGAATGATGAGGTTACTTATGATGAACTTGCTGTCACTTATAAAGATCTTTTCATGAGAAATGAACATGTGTGTCTTGAAGGAGAAGAGCTGAAGAAAACCATAGTACAGTTAAAAGCTGAAAAGACTGACCTTGAAGTTGAAGTCAGTATACTTAACTATAAGCTGAACTCTATGACCAAAACTATCAGAATGCTGAACAATGGTACTAATGCATTAGACAACATTCTTAGTATTGGGAAGATGGCTGGAGACAAATGTGGTTTGGGATTCACCAGTGATGCAGGTTCTATCACCCCAAAACCAGTGATGTTAGAACAGATGTTAAAACATCATGACAGAACTCCATCTAAGAAGAAATACAGACGCTGGAGGTGTCACCATTGTGGATGTTTTGGACATATTAAGGCTTATTGTTATAAGCTACATGGGTATCCACAGAAGGCTCATCAGGTTGTTCCCAAACAGAACTGTTATAAAGGAAGGCAGGTTTCCAAGCCTAAGAAGCAACGGGTCCTTAAAGTTAAGGTTACCGGCTTGATAGCTCACACTTCTTTAAGGGTTTCTACCAAAGAAGACTGGTACTTTGACAGTGGGTGTTCAAGGCACATGACTGGAGTAAAGAATCTGTTGGTAGATGTGAAGCTTCATTCTTCAGGGTATGTTACATTTGGTGATGGGGTCAAAGGAGAGATCAAGGGGAGTGGTAAACTGAACTGTGCTAGTGCTCCCAGACTGGAGGATGTTCTTCTTGTTAAAGGACTGATAGCTAATTTGATTAGCATTAGTCAACTTTGCGATCAAGGATTCAAAGTAGACTTTACAAAGTCTGAATGCATTGTCAAAGATGATAAAGGAGAAGTCATTATGAAAGGAGCCAGGTCTAAGGACAACTGTTATCTTTGGGTGCCACAAGACTCAAGTTCTTCCACTTGTGTTTTTTCTAAAGAAGATGATGTCAAAATATGGCATCAGAAGTTGGGACATCTTCACCTAAAGGGAATGAAGAGAATCACCTCCTCAGAAGCAGTCAGAGGAATTCCCAAACTTAATATTGAGGAAGGAAAAGTGTGTGGAGACTGTAAAAAAGGGAAGCAGACAAAGATGTCTCATCCGAAGCTTCAACATGACACCACCTCCAAGGTATTGGAACTACTTCATATAGACTTGATGGGACCTATGCAGGTGGAAAGTCTGGGTGGAAAGAAATATGCATATGTAGTTGTGGATGACTATTCTAGGTACACCTGGGTGAACTTCGTCAAAGACAAATCAAAGGTGTTTGATGTTTTTAAAGATCTTTGTCAAAGACTCCGAAGAGAAAAGGAGAGTAAGGTCATCAGAATAAAAAGTGACCATGGAAGAGAGTTTGAGAATAGAAAGTTTGAAGAATTTTGCTCTGCTGAAGGTATAAGTCATGAGTTTTCTTCTCCTATTACTCCTCAGCAAAATGGAGTAGTTGAGAGGAAGAACAGAACTATCCAAGAATCTGCTCGAGCTATGATTCATGCCAAGAAACTTCCCTATCATTTCTGGGCTGAAGCCATGAATACTGCCTGTTACATTCACAACAGGGTTACCCTGAGAAGAGGCACTTCATCCACTCTGTATGAGCTATGGAAGGGAAGAAAACCTAATGTTAAATACTTGCATGTTTTTGGAAGTAGATGTTATATTCTGGTTGATAGAGAACAGAGAAGAAAATTGGATTCCAAAAGTGATGAAGGAATATTTTTGGGATATTCGACTAACAACAGAGCATATAGAGTTTTTAACTCTAGAACCAAGGTGATGATGGAGTCAATCAATGTGGTGATTGATGACAAGGACAAGCAGGAAGATGATGATGTCCTAGATAATTTTGGAACATCAGTTGGTGAAGTTACTCCAGAAGCTGAAGACAGAAATCCAACTCCTAGTGTTGCTGCTGCTGAGCCTGAAACTGAGCAACCTAATCAGGATCCCTCCATCAGAGTGCAGAAGGACCACCCAAAGGAGCTCATTATAGGAGATCCAAACTCTGGAGTGAGGACTAGGTCAAGAGATGTTATAGCAAGTTCTTGTTTTGTCTCCAAAATTGAGCCAAAGAATGTCAAGGAAGCATTGACTGATGAGTTTTGGATAAATGCAATGCATGAATAGCTGGAGCAATTCAAGAGGAATGAAGTATGGGAGCTTGTACCTAGGCCTGACGGAGTAAATGTGATTGGCACCAAGTGGGTCTACAAGAATAAATCTGATGAACAAGGAGTGGTCACCAGAAACAAGGCCAGATTAGTTGCTCAGGGATACACTCAGGTTGAAGGAATTGATTATAATGAAACCTTTGCTCATGTGGCTAGACTAGAATCTATCAGATTGCTCTTAGGGGTGGCTTGTAATTTCAAATTCAAGCTTTTTCAGATGGATGTTAAAAGTGCCTTCTTGAATGGTTACTTAAATGAAGAGGTGTGTGTTGATCAACCAAAAGGATTTATTGATCCAACATTTCCTGACCATATGTACAAACTAAGGAAAGCTCTATATGGTTTGAAGCAAACACCAAGAGCTTGGTATAAAAGACTTACTGAATTTCTGGTTATGAATGGCTACAGAAAAGGAGGGATTGACAAGACTTTGTTTGTTAAAGAGGAAGGAGGAAAAATAATGATAGCTCAAATCTATGTTGATGACATAGTATTTAGTGGGATGTCAGATGCAATGGTGAAACAGTTTGTGGAGCAGATGCAGACTGAATTTGAAATGAGTCTTGTTGGTGAGCTAAACTATTTTCTTGGTCTACAAGTTAGACAAATGGAGGACTCCATATTCATCTCTCAGAGCAAGTATGCAAAGAACATAGTGAAGAAGTTTGGTCTAGAGAATGCTAATCACAAGAGGACTCCTTCTCCTACTCATCTAAAATTGTCCAAGGATAACATGGTGTCAGTGTGGATCAAAGTTTATATAGAAGCATGATTGGGAGTCTATTGTATCTCACAGCTAGCAGACCTGACATTGCGTTTACTGTTGGAGTTTGTGCCAGATATCAATCTAAACCTAAGGCTAGTCACTTGAAGCAAGTGAAGAGGATCCTGAAATATGTTAATAGCACTAGTGACTATGGGATGTTGTGTAGTCATGGATCTGGTACTGAGTTAAGGGGATATTGTGATGCTGACTGGGCTAGGAGTGCAGATGATAGGAAAAGCACTTCAGGAGGTTGTTTCTTCTTGGGGAATAATCTGATATCATGGTTTAGCAAGAAGCAAAACTGTGTGTCTCTCTCTACTGCTGAGGCTGAGTACATAGCAGCAGGGAGTAGTTGTTCTCAACTTGTTTGGATGAAGCAAATGCTGACTGAATACAATGTCAAGCAAGATGTCATGACATTATACTATGATAATTTGAGTGCAATCAATATTTCTAAGAATCCTATTCAGTATAGCAGGACTAAGCATATTGATATAAGACATCATTTTATAAGAGAGTTGGTTGAAGAGAAAGTTGTTGTCTTAGAACATGTTGTTACAGATAAGCAATTTGAAAGTTTAAGAATTAAATTGGGAATTTGCATTTATGAAGATTAAATGTGATGGAGAATGTATTGTGCAGTTGTGTACTTTATTAAAAATTGATTCAACTGCTGAAGGCATACAAGATTGGAGTTCATAAAAAGTTACAAACAAAGAGTCTACAGATTGTCCCAACCCCCTGAATCTAGAAAAGTTTTCCATTCTTCATCCCATTCATCATCCGAAGCATGTCGTTGCACTGGAGGTTTCTTGCTGGTTTTCATTTTTGTCTCTGAGGTCCTGCCAGCTCTTGTTGCTCCTGAAGAAGTTCCAGCTGGTGTCTGTGTTTTGTTCTTCTTCTTCAGTGGATCTGGTTTCTTGTCCTCCTGCTTGAGGTTCTTAGCTGCATCTTTGGAGTTTGACTGGCTCATTCTTGGTTGCTGAGTGGTACTACTAGAAGAAAGGCTTGTGTTTATAATGAAAAACAAGGAGCATCGTTTGTATCGACTGGACAGTCAATGTGTTGGAACTTGTGATGTTTGACCATGACTTTATGTCAAGACATTGTGCTTCGTAATTGTCCAATTGTGGCTAAAAAGGGGGAGAGTTAGCCTAGGTGTGTAGAGTGTACTATATCTGGTGTGGTGCAGATGTTGAGGGGGAGTGTGCATGTTGAACAGCTGGTTATGCTGATTCTTGCTTTGAGGGGGAGCTTGCCTTATCATGCTGATTAGTGATTGGAGTGTGTGCAGCATGCTGAAAGCATTGTGAAGCTGTGATGCAGCTTGTGATGAAGAAATGCTGCTTAAAATTTTTTTGATCCGCTGCTGAAGTCTCTGATGTTGCAGATATTGTTTTAGCCAAAATTAGCCAAAAGGGGAGATTGTTGGTTCTTGGATTGGCTAGAATTTTGGAAAAACAAAGGTGTTTAATGTTGATGTCACATGGGTGATGTCTTAACATTGAGTCTTAACATTGGTTTATGTTAAGTGTTTAACTTGCTGGAGTTGTGAAGTCTGATGTCACATGCGATGTTGTGACATCAGGTCTGCAGAAGATTAATAACATCAGGTTTAGTGATGTTGTTAGGGTTTGCGTTTTAGCTGGATTTTGGGAGAGCTGTTAGTCTCATTGGTTGCGGATATCTTGGGATAGATATTCTCTGTTGCATAGAGATTTGATGCAGATTTGTAGGGAGGTTTAAAAGATGAAGATTTAAGAAGATTTTGAGAGAGAAAATCTGTTTTGAAGATTCAGTTTTAAATAAAAAATCAGGTCAGATATTGTAGCAGGTCCAAGCCCAATTCAGATAGCTATATAATGCGCATCATTCCTGAAGGAAAAACAACGAAGAAAAAGAGCTAAAGACTGAGAGTCGTTTGTGTCTTCGTGTATCTTTTGTAAACCATTCTAGTGTGAATTGGTGTTATCGTTTTGAGTTGTTCTTGATCAAAGTTGTGAAGCAGAATCAAGTAGTGTTATTCAAAGTGTGTGATCTTTGAATTATATCACTGAAGTGATTTAGGGATTGAGTAGTGTTCTCATACTTAAGTGGTCTCTTAAGTAGAAGGTTCATTAAGTAGTGATTAAGTTTAGGAGATGTCAACTGGGTTGTTGAGTTTGTAAATTAATATTACTGATAGTGAAATTCATCCCTGGCTTGGTAGCCCCCAGACGTAGGTAGTTAGACCGAACTGGGTGAACAACTCATTGTGTTGATTTATTGCTTGTTATTGCATTGTCCATTTGCAGAGTGTGTTGTTGTGACATCGCACGTAACATCACACATCTGATACCAGAATTTCAGTTTCAAATCAGATGTACAGAAACTTGTTAGGAACGGGGTCTTATCTTTCAAAGATACTAATCCAAATGTTCAGACGAACCCGTTTCCACAAGATGACAAGGCTGAAGTAAATTTAGTAGAGGAAGAATTTAGCCACAGTTACCAAATTTGTGATGTACTCCAGTTAGAAACCAATCTGGTCAGGATGCATTGCAGACAGAGCGCGTACGATCACGTACCGCCTCACAACTATCACCAGTGTGATATCTGCTCAAAGAATAATCAAGGATGTTCCGTAGTGCAATTAGCTCTACAAGAACAGATGAATCTCAAATGGATTCAAGATCACAGAATCCGGGAGGTCAACATGGCCCATGCTAACCCCAACATTATTCAGAACTGCAACATCCTTGCGATCAATGTCAATTTGGTAGCGATGCACTCAAGGCAAAGTCAATATCATAATCTGCCACAGCACGATTACAACACTTTCCCAATCTGCTCAACAAGAAATTAGGGATGCTCTTTTATACAAGAGGCCCTTCAACGTCAGATGGATCTCGGATGGATCCAGGACTTTCAGGAAAGAAATAACCATCAAGTTAATATGGTTCAAATATTTGACATACGCTTGATGAATACCAGTCTGGTAGAACTACATGCTAAGCAAGTCAGGCTCGGTTTTCTGGCTTCACATGATTATCAGGACTGTGAGGAGTGTCAAGAGGACGACCAAGGCTGTGCGCTTGTCCAACGAACACTTCAACACTTATTGGACCAATGGTGGCTTCCAATTTACTTGGGTAAAGCTACACAACGGATCAGTATGACTGACGAAAATCCTAGTAGACATCAGAGTTAAGATATCTGCTCGATGGAAACAGATCTGGTCAAAATAAATTGCATACAAAGTGGACGTGGTCGGGTGCCACCCCATAACTATGAACGCTGTAGAGTTTGTTCAGAAAATAACAAAGGGTGTTATCTTGTATGGTCAGCTCTTCAAAATCAGCTGGACCGAAAAGAGATCTGACCGTGTTCAAGTTCTGGGTCGATCAACGTAATACAAGACTATCTTCCTGATCAAAGTGAAGATGTTGTCATCATTTCCAAGCATGAAATGGCTGAAGACGTTTGCGCCATAATTCCCCAGCTCAACGAATCGAGGTTTCCTCTTGACAGTAGAAAGATTCTCAACCTCGAACCAATTGAGGCTGAATATGATGGTCAGAGAAATCAAAAGGCTCATGTGGTTATCTACTTGCCAGGACCATTACCGTACCAATCGGATAAGGATATCCCTTACAAATACGGTGCAACAACGATAGAAAATGGAAATAAAACTCCATTACCCTCCGTCGTAAACATTGCCGACATCAGTCGAGTCACACGGAGCGGTCGGATCTTCAACAGAGGAGTTGGAGAACCCGCCAAAGAAAAGGAACCTCAAACAGAAGTTCTGAATCAGCAAATCGGGCAGTCCAGTAGCCCCGAACTTGCAAAGAACAACAATGAGATGCTGAAGCTCATCTAGAAAAGCGAGTACAACATTGTAGACCAACTGTTGCAAACTCCGTCTAAGATCTCAGTATTATCTCTCCTACTTAGTTACGAAGCTCATAGGGAAGCTCTGCAGAAAGTCTTAGAGCAAGCCTTCATGGAACAAGATGTAACTATAGGACAGTTCGACAGTATCATTTCCAACATCACTTCCTGCAACAACTTAGGATTCAGTGATGAGGAACTGCCAGAAGAAGGCAAAAATTACAATATGGCGCTTAACATTATAGTCAACTGTCAAGACGATGCTTTAGCCAGCGTACAGTTTGACACAAGATCATCTTTGAATGTTATGCCAAAATCGACTCTGACACGACTATCATTTCAAGGAGCTCCGATGAGAGGCAGTGAGATCATTGTTAAAGCTTTTGACAGATCTAGAAAAATAGTTATCGGCGAAGTAGATTCCCATAACCATCGGTCCTCACACTTTCCAAGTCACTTTCCAGGTCATGGACATCCGGGCAGCATACAGTTGTTTGTTAGGAAGACCTTGGATACACGAGGCTGGGGCAGTCACTTCGACACTTCACCAGAAGCTGAAGTTCGTCAAGAATGAAAAGCACGTCACAGTCTGCGGAGAGAAAGCCTTAATCGTGAGCAACTTATCATCATTCTCCTATTTAGAACCAAAGGAGGTTGTTGGAACCCAGTTCCAAGCTCTCTCGGTGAGCAATGAGAATCGACCAGAAAAAGGAACGTCGATTTCCTCATACAAAGATGCTCTCGAAGTAATAAAAAGTGACGACGTAAAAGGATGGGGATAACTTGTAATTCCTACGGATAACAAGACAAGGAAAGGTCTAGGTTTCTCTTCAACCTGTGCCCAGACTGCCAAGAAAGACGAAAGCTTTCGTCCCATTCAGGATTTCTTCCTCAGCGGATGATTCCTTTACCTAGTGTCTCAAGAAGTACACACTATCAATGAGAGTAACTCCTCCGATATGGATGAAGAGTGGAAATCATATCTCAACGAGGATGGTTACCTGTCTCAGGGAGAGGCACATACACAATTTTGCTTTCCCACACAGAGTCCGAGATATATACCAAGATCAGACGTCAAGATGATGTACGGAGATTGTGATCCTGAGGGATGTCATTCTCCACCTAACTCATTAGAAGACGATCCGATGAAAGATAACTTTAACTATGACTATTATGACACACTGGATAACCTGCCTATCTAGGAGCCATACCCAGAGGACTTGGGACAAAAGAGTCAGCCCAACGATGCTTATCAGCTGAGCAATATTGAAAATAATACCTGCATCCCCACCGAGTCATGAGATCATTACCCGAAACATTTAGAAAATATCTAGCACAACGATGAACCTGCAATGATTGCAGGACAAAAGTTCATCAACTATGATTTCCTTGAGGTCAACGTCATCGAGGAAGATGACTCCTCTTCTCCCACTAAAGTATGGGACACTTTAGGACAATCGAGTGGTAAGTATGACATCCTAGTCAAGTACGCCGCTAATGAAAGCTCTCGCATCAGATACAAGGACATCCAGCCAACTGGATGGGGAGATCCTCTCAAGAGTGAAAACACTAAGCAAGATACAACAAAAAAGTTCGTTTACGACAACTCTGCCTGAGAGGAAGACTCCAAGGATCCTGCTCCGCCAGAAATCAGCGTCATTTCTGAGGACAAATCAAGAAAGAAGGTGCCAGACTTTGTGATTCATCGAGGAGTCCGTCGCCAATGGGTTGTTGTCGATGTCCTAAAAGTCGTCCATAAGTCTAAGTAATTGCCGTATTTGTTTTAACCTTTCACCCTGCCCAGGTGAAACAGATGTTTTTATAGGGCTCACTTTCTGTAAATGTCCCTCTTCGCTTCACCCAAAGTGACAGAGTTTTGTTTTATAGGGCTGTAGTTTCAAGAATCGACAAAATCATGAATAAATAAATGTCATTTTGTCATTCCAGCATGTATTGCTGTTTTCACTTTTTGCTTTTTAAGAAAATGGTAATCCTAAAACAACCCAAATAAAAATAAGCATTTTTCAGAAAATACACTACACACACTCTTGCATTTCTCTCTATCTCTTCTAGAATAAATCATCACGCCTTGCAGATTGCTTGTTTTAAACCCCATTGAAACATACGATCCAATGCCTTCTCCCAACTTTGAATTCCCGGTATTTGAAGCTGAAGAAGAAGAGGGTGCAGAAATTCCAGAAGAGATCTCCCGATTACTCAGACAAGAGGAAAGGTCTATTTGAGCCTCACAAGGAGCCGTTGGAAACGGTTAACTTGGGTTCAGAAAGAGAAAGGAAAGAAGTCAAGATTTGGGCACTGCTCAGTTCAACAGTCAAAGAAGACTTGATAAAACTTCTTAAAGAATTTCCCGATGTATTCGCTTGGTCCTATCAGGACACGCCAGGGTTGGATACCAGCATCGTGGAACATCATTTACCATTGAAATCAGAATGTCCGCCAGTAAAACAAAGGTTGAGAAGAACTCACCCCAACATGGCTATCAAAATCAAAGAGGAAGTGCAGAAACAGATAGACGCTGGTTTCCTTGCCACCTCAGAATATCCTCAATGGCTAGCTAACATAGTGCCAGTTCCGAAAAAGGACGGAAAAGTCAGAATGTGTGTAGACTACAGGGATCTGAATAGAAAAAGTCCAAAGGATGACTTCCCCTTACCACACATTGACATGCTGGTAGACAGTACAACAAAGTTCAAAGTCTTCTCCTTCATGGACGGATTCTCGGGCTATAATCAAATCAAAATGGCGCCGAAAGACATGGAGAAAACTTCCTTCATCACCCCATGAGGCACCTTTTGCTACAAGGTAATGTCGTTCGGTTTGAAGAACGCCGAGGCAACCTATCAAAGGGCCATGATAACTCTGTTTCACGACATGATGCATAAAGAAATCAAAGTGTATGTCGACGACATGATTGCCAAATCAAAAACAGAGGAGGAGCACGTTGAACATTTGTCAAAATTGTTCGAACGTCTAAGAAAATACAAACTCCGCTTGAATCCTAACAAGTGTACATTCGGTGTTCGCTCAGGAAAGCTCCTAGGATTCATCGTCAGCCATAAAGGGATTGAAGTTGATCCTGACAAGGTCAAGGCCATTCAATAAATGCCTTCTCTAAAAACAGAGAAACAAGTCAGAGGATTCCTGGGACGTCTGAATTACATCTCGAGATTCATATCCCTCAGAAAAAATCAAGACTGTGTATAGACAGAAGATTGCCAGAAGGCTTTCGACAGTATTAAGGAATATCTGTTGAATCTGCCAATACTATCACCTCCAGTGGAAGGAAGACCACTGATCATTTACCTAATAGTCTTGGAAGACTCAATGGGTTGTGTACTTGGTCAACAAGACGAAACAAAAAGAAAAGAGCCTGTCATCTACTATTTAAGTAAGAAATTCACCGACTGTGAAACTCGGTACACTATGCTCGAGAAAACTTGTTGTGCTCTGGCTTGGGCAGCCAAACGTGTTCTCCAGTATATGATTTGTCACACTACTTGGTTAATCTCCGAAAGGGATCCAATCAAGTATGTATTTGAGAAACCTACTCTCACGGGAAGGATTGCCCATTAGCAGACGTTGCTGTCAGAATACGACATTGAGTACCATGCTCAAAAGCCGTCAAAGGGAGTATTTTAGCCGATCATTTGGCTCATCAACCGATTGACAATTAGGAATCAGTCGAATTTGACTTCCCAGACGAAGATGTCATGTATCTGAAAATGAAAGATTGCGATGAACCGCTACCCAATGAAGGTCCAGAACCAAGTTCCCAATGGGGACTAATATTTGATGGAGCTGTCAACAATTATGGAAACGGAATTGGGGAAATCATAGTTACCCCTCAGGGTACCTACATTCCTTTCACTGCCAGATTGACGTTCAAGTGCACGAACAACGAGGCCGAATACGAGGCATGTATCATGGGTCTCGAAGAAGCAATTGACTTAAGGATCAAAAACTTGGATGTATATGGCGACTCAGCCCTTGTTATCAATCAGATCAAAGGAGATTGGAATACATACCAATCAGGACTGATTCCTTACAAAGATTGCACGAGAAGATTGTTACCATTCTTCAGCAGAATCGATTTTCATCACATTCGTTGTGAAGAAAATCACATGGCTGATGCATTAGCCACTTTCTCTTCCATGATTAGTGTAGGTCAATGGAACGACGTACCTAAGATTGACGTAATGCGTCTTGAAAGGCCCACTTACATCTTCACAGTTAAAGCAGTCCTAGACGACAAACCTTGGTATCACGATATCAAGTGCTTCCTTCAAAAACAAGAATACCCACCTGGGGCATCCATAAAAGACAGAAAAACCCTCAGGAGATTGTCTGGAAACTTCTTTCTGAACGGTGATACACTCTATAAGAGAAACTTCGACATGGTTCTGCTCTGATGCGTAGACAGACAAGAAGCAAACATGTTGATGAAAGAGATTCATGAAGGATCCTTTGGCACTCATTCCAACGGACACACAATGGCGAGAAGAATCCTAAGAGCAGGGTACTATTGGTTGACAATGGAATCGGACTGCTACAAGTACATGAGAAGGTGTCACAAGTGTCAGATATACGCTGACAAAATCCATGTACCGCCAACGCATCTCAAAGTTCTTTCTTCCCCATGGCCTTTTTCCATATGGGGAATCAACATGATTGGCATGATTGAACCCAAAGCTTTAAACGGACATCGGTTCATCCTGGTAGCCATTGACTACTTCACCAAGTGGGTCAAAGCAGCGTCATACGCCAATGTAACCCAGTAAGTGGTAGTCCGATTTATCAAAAACAATCTCATATGTCGTTATGGTGTTCCGAGCCAGATCATTACGGATAATGGATCTAACTTGAACAATAAGATGAGAAAGAGTTGTGCGCTGAGTTCAAGATTGAACACCATAACTCATCTCCCTACCGACCTAAGATGAACGGAGCAGTAGAAGCAGCTAACAAGAATATTAAAAAGATCGTTCAGAAGATGGTTGTAACTTACAAAGACTGGCACGAAATGATACCCTTTGCTCTTCACGGTTATCGCACATCTGTCCGCACTTCAACATGGGCAACGCCTTTCTCTCTAGTATATGGCATGGAGGTAGTACTCCCCATAGAAGTAGAGATCCCATCAATCCGGGTATTGATGGAAGCTAAGCTAACAGAAGCTGAAAGGTGCCAAAGTTGGCACGACGAACTGAATCTGATCGAAGAAATTTGAATAACTGCTCTATGCCATGGTCAGTTGTATCAATAGAGAATAAAGAAAGTGTTTGACAAAAAGGTCCGACCCCGTGTCTTCAGAAAAGGAGACCTCGTGCTCAAGAAGATACAGTTATTTCTCAGAGATTCCCAGGGAAAATGGACTCTGAATTATGACGGCCCCTATGTGGTGAAGAAAGCCTTCTCAGGAGGTGCCTTGAGACTCGCAACCATGGATATAGTCAAGAAATACTTTGCCTAAACTAAAAAAAAACGTCTCGATGGATTGAAAACCCGAAAGGGCGGTCCAGGAAAAAATTAGAGACATTATCCGAAAATCATCCCGGTGGATTGGAAATCTCGAAAGACAATCCAGGCAAAAGTTAGGGATTCATGGCAAGTAACTATATCCAACACGGGTAAATTCCCCAGCGGTAGTACTTCCCGTCAGAAAAAGACTTCAGTCAAGGTCATCTTAGACAGAAGCCCAGAATGTCCAGAATTCAAAGTTGGTAGAAGAATAAGGGTCATTATGTTTCAATGTAGCCCTTTTCCCTTTAAATTACCATTTTCTAGCTTTGTAAATACTCTATCGTATCACGCGCTTGGCTGATTACCATTCTATCAATCAAATTTGAGCCCTCGTGCTTTTGTTTGCAACTCTTATTTGTTTTGCTTTATAGAATGACATTTAACGTGATCAACGATTCTTAAAATGAAACAAAAATGAATTTACTCGTAAAACTTTTCTTCTGCGTTTAAAATAAAGATGGCATTTCATTTTGACTCTCAACGTTTGAAAGAACATCGACAGCTTCCCCGGAAGTGATTAAACTTCAAAATGCAGAATCAAAGTACTCCTTCTAAACCAGTGCACCTGACTGAAGGATCAACTGTTTTAAGTATCAGGTACCACCTGATATCCCCGACAGAGTTCTTACCTCCTAAGACCAATCAACATTTTCTCCCCATGAGGTCTGCTTTTCCTAAGCAAGGCAGTATTGTTATATTAAACCATGGTACTCTTCATTCCCCGTAGTGGTCGAGTATCCAATCTTATTCATTCACTAGTATGTATGTCGCATCTGTTTTGTCAGCATAAACATACATAGATCATGAATTATTGATTCATGCTCATATTTATTTTGCATTGCTATCACTCTGGTCAATCTCACTCCTAAGTGATAAAGTCCTCTTGTCAATCGAGTCGTTAGTACTTTCCTCGTCAGGAAATGTTTTGTCTGAACAATCTCTCCCCAGTTTATTTCTGGATTGGAGACCGTCCTCAACCACTTTGATAACTTGAACCTTTGAAAGACAAGAAGACGTTCAACGGACATCCTTGGAATATCACTCTTCACCATTGAAGATGATACCTTTGCCTTCTCGGATTAAGGAAAAATCCCAGAGAAAGCCTCTTAACCGAAGTCTCTCAATAAAATATATTGGTCTTTCTCTAGAGAAACCCAATGTTAATGAAGTCATCAGCACCTCAAATTAGATCAGGTCACATGGCATTTCTCCGTGAAAATCCCAAAGAAAAGTGTGACATTCCCAAGCAAAAAGCAGTCTCTCAAGAGACTCATTTTCGTCAATAGAATCAGCAAATGACATCTCCAACAGAGAAGTTTACACACCTCTGCAACTCAGATGAATGGGTTTGTCCAGGAAATCTGATGCCGAATTTTCCACCAAATGGCATCTCCCAGTAAAACTCGGCGAGAAGTTTGATGAAAACCGCTACTAATAACATCCCTTGTCAAGAAAAGAAATTCGACAAGAAGAAACTGAGACCAGATCCTTGGATGAAGACCAGGATCGAGGGGAAGTTTAGTTCGAAAAGAAACTGAGACCAGTTCCTTGACTAAAGACCAGGATCGAGGGGAAGTTTATTGACAAAAGAAACTAAGACCAGTTCCTTGGCTTAAGACCGGGATCGAGGGGAAGTTTATTGACAAAAGAAACTAAGACCAGTTCCTTGGCTTAAGACCAGGATCGAGGGGGAGTTTATTTAAAAAAAAAACTGAGACCAGTTCCGTGGGTAAAAACCAGGATCGAGGGGAAGTTTTACCTTTTCTAAAGTATCAACACTTAGCAAAAGAAGATGGATGGGCAAACTACCATTTATAGCCATCGTCAAAATTTCGGGTATTCCGATATTTAATCCTCTTGAACCCTAAATGTCCGAATATCTTCTCCATTCACACCTTCGGGTCCAAGAAGATTAAATAGGGGCATCTGTCATACCCTACATTTTGACCACCAAGATTTCACATCAGTGTGCAAATCATCACCACAATGTGGATGTATCATTATCCCTCATCGACCTCCTCAAAGATGGTGGAACACCAACCACGATCAGGAATTAGGGTTTCGAGCCCTCTCAGAACATTTAGACAAAAGGTCAATCAAGAATTGACATGATCTTCAACTTTTCTAACCTCTTAAACATCTATGAAGGATCAAGAGGTCTCCCACATCAAGAATCAAGCACAAGGTTGTAACATTCCAAGTGGATAAAGCCTTGAGATTGCCAGTGTCACCAAATTAGGGTTTTGATCAACCAAGGCCTCCAGATGAAAGTTTTCATCTAGGCATGAGCCATTGCTTCAAATCACAACCCAAGATACTTCAAGAGACCTCCTCATAAAGTCAATTTAGCCTCAGGGGATGCATTCCTAAAAAAAAATCAGGAATTAGGGTTTCTTGACCTAATTCACCCCTAAGTTGACTTTTGGAGCAAGATATGATCCAAGGCCTCAAGAAATGTTTTGAAGACCTCCAATATATCATATTGATCCATTTAAAAGAATGGATTGATTCAAAGAACTTGGTTCATGAGCCACACAAAGATTCAAATTCATCTGGGCCAATTAGGGTTTCCTGAAGAAAAAGTCAACTGCACCTTTGACTTTGAACCAAGACATGCTCCCAAACCTTGGGACATGATTTAAGATACCCTAAAACACCTATGGAATCCATCCATTAGGTTTTAATTGGGTCAAGGGCTTTATTTCATAAGGGATTACACAGTTTGGAATTCATCTGACAGAAAGTCAACTGTGCCCTAAATCAAGTTTAACTTTTTGGAATTTTTCACAAATATGGCTCCCTTAAGTCAAAAATAATGTTAATGTATGGTTTTAGTCATCATACATCAAGAAAAATCAAGAAATGTGAGTTAACTTGCAAAAGGGGAAACTTAGAGAAACTTAAATTTTTTCTAAGTTATGGAACAAAATGGATTTGGTACCAACTTTGCAAGGTCATATCTCCCAAACCCTAAGGACTTTTTCTCCCATTCAAAGCTCAAATGAAAGTCCATCTGACATACTTTAAAAGTGTCAACTACAAGAGATTCCAAATCCTCATGGATTTTGAGTTATGGACTGATCAAAATCACAAAATCATGAAAATGACACTTTTTCCAACACTTCGTGAAATTTTCAATAAGTCAGAATCTGCCTTACTTTTTCCAAAATGTAGGGACATTTTTCACCTTGATTCAAGTTAAACCAGGTCCATTGGTGAACATCAAAGTTGAAGTATACCATGAGGGCTTTCCAACAAGTACTAGATCATCTCCAAATTCAATTTGAGTAAGGAGATACAACCCTTGGAACATGGCATCATGGACTGATTTTTACAAGGCAGATTTGTGCATTTTGCTCGAGCTAGCCAATTTGGATAACTCCAAGCCTTGTCATCCAGTTGGACACATCAGAGGATAACATCCAAGAGAAAAGATATGATCCACAAGCCTCCCAATTCCAAGAATCTACATATAGCCATAACAAACCTAATAAGGCTAAAAAGTTCAAAGACTCCAATTTTGTTTCAATGCATTCAATGGATGCATCAAGGTGGCATGAACTGAGGCAATCCTAACTAAATGAGTCAAGATTCAACTCTGAACCAAAGGACCACAGGCATGTGCCCTAACCTCAAGTCAATGGCTATGGAAGACAAAAGATGCCTTTATGCTACATCTGGCCAAGGGATTGTCCAAGTTGCCATTCACTATTGCTTGCAAAACAAACTTGCTCTACTATAAATAGAGCTCATTTCTGATCAATTCAAGTACACCAAAGCAATACTACACTTGCTTTCCTCAAAATTCTCTCTTTCACTCCACATTTGCCTTCTTTTGCATGTAACAACTGAGTTTTTGAGTTAGAGGGCAATTTCATCACATCTCATGATCCAAACACATCCAATATGTCATATCTAAGCTGTTCAAACACTCACTTGTGATCTGAAACACAAAAATCAGAAAGTCAACCTCCAAAACCTCAAATTTTGACTTTTCTGCATTTTTCAAGCCATGTCTTGATTCAGTCACTTTTAAAACCAAACAAAGCCTCAAATACACTTCAAATATCATCCTCAAACTGTCCCAATTGGTTTCCCTCATCTGGAACACCATTTGAGAGAGTTACCATATTGGTCACTTTTGCCCCTTTTGCAAGAAAGAGCCAATACCTGTTCCTGAGGATTCCAGCTAGTTTTGATCATCCTAAAAGCTTCTAAAGGATCAATCAAGAGTGTCCAAAGCATTGGATTACTTATGGCACAAGGATTTTGACAGTTAGCACAAGAAGCTTCAAGAGGTAAGTGCATGACAACTTGAACTCTTTGAATTATGCATTGCTTTGAAGTCCACTGATCATAGACATCTCATACATATCATATATGTTGTGTTTGAACCAATTTACCATGCTATTAGTGCTTGTATGATGTGTTAGCATAGAACATGCAAATCTTGACATTTTTTGAAACTACTATCGGGTTTTAAAATAGAAACATCTTCTGAAAAGTCTAAGGGCACCATTGGATTCCTCATGAAATTCTAGGCAAGATGCACCTAAATTTTGTCCAAATCCATGGAGAAATGAGAGAGTTACAACCTTCGTGCAAATCCACCAAGACTTGGTTTTTTGCCTTGGTCAAGCCTAAAAACCAAGTCACCCATATATGTTAATAGGGTGGTTTTGATGCACGGATGTATCACCACCCCAGTGGTAGCGCGCATGTATGTTTGGTTGCAAGGTCGTGGGTTCAACACCCACCCAGACCTTTTTTGCCATTTTGCCATATTTTTTCTATTTTTCACATTTTTATGTTTTTTTACTAATTAATTCCAAAATTTAATTTCTCTCACAATTTTAATCATTTTTTATTGGTACTTTTTTTTTTAAATTCCCAAAAATGTTAAAATATTTTATTCCCTAAAAATTTCACAAAAATATTATTATTTCATATATTTGGTGTTTTTGCAAAGAATTATGTTTTTATTTGTTTTCAAGCATTAAAAATATTTCTTTTTATTGATTTTGCAAATTCAAATGATTTCCAAATCATTCCATGAATAAAACTTGATTGTTCAAACATTAATTCAAGATCACAACTTATTTTTCAAACATGTTTGATAATTTTGATCATTTTAATTGAATTTTTATTCAATTAAAATACATTTTAAAATCAAATTAGGGTTTTTTATTATCTTCACCCTCACAAATCATTTCAACACACTTTGGGCCTCTAATAGAGTGTAAGACCCAACCCCTTTTTTAAACCAAAACTTTTTGGGCCTCAGTCATTGAATAAGACCCACTGCAATTTCAAAAATCTTGGCGCAATCGCCATTTCATTTCAAGAATAACCTGGGCCTCTCCTTGAGCTATAAGTCTCATTCCTTTTCTTTAAAACACTTTTGGCCTCTAATAGAGTGTAAGACCCAACCCCCCTTTGTACATAAATAAAATTTGGGCCTCAGTCTTTGTATAAGTCCCGATACAGTTTTCAAAACGACAGTGCGATCATTGTCTTACATTGGGCCTGTCTTTGAGTTGTAATCCCCATCTTTTGTACAAAAATAAACTTTGGGTCTCTAATAGAGTGAAGACCCAATCCTCTTTGAAAATAAAATAACCTCGGGCCACTGCTGTAACACCCCAAATTTCGTAAGAATATTTACTTAATTTATTTAAATATTATATTCGTGAATTTCTATGATTTTTTTGTGGTTTGTGTCGATGTCGGTAATTTTTGTGAAGTTTTGGTTATTTAATTAAATAATAGTATATATTATGGAATATAATGTATTATTATTTATTTTAAATAATATTAGAGGAATTAAGGGTAAGATGGAACTTTGAAGAGGATTAGTGAGGGTATTATGGAGAAATCCCATTTTTGAGGCCCGAGAGTTAGGTTGAATATAAAGGAGAATTTGGAAATAGGATTCAGTTTTGGTTAGAACTGAAAAGAAGGAAAGAAGTGAGAGCTCTGAGGAAAAGGCGAGGAATACGAGAAGGCTTCCAAAGGTTCGGTAGAGAAAGCTTCAGATCGATAATCTAAGGTATGGGGAGTATTGCCTTTCATTGTTTTCAATATATGAAGTGGTGTGTTTAAAGTGGATTTCGGGGATTTTGGGGTTTTTGAAGGGTTTATGAGTTATTGATGATTTAGAGGTATTTTTGGGGATCGATGATGGATTATTAAGGGTTGAATTGATTCGGGTAAAAATAAGCCTTCGGGGCAAAACCTTCTTTGATGATATGTGGGATCTTTATGAGAAAGGGATTTATGGGGTTTATGGGAAGCTTGAAAGTTTTAAAGGTTTAGGGGATTTAAGGTTCCCGTAAGTGTTCCGAATTGACCTAATAGTCGTAGGTTTTATGCATTGGATTGCCTTGATGTTTCAGGACTGTTTTGGGGATGTTTTGGGGTGATTTGAGGTTGAAATCGTAGGTGATTTTGGGGGTTGTGGTGCTACTGATACGTAGCAGCGATTTGCTGTAATCGCAGGTTCGCAAAGCGAACAGTTTCTTTGCAAGGTGAACATTCGCCCCAGGCTCGTAAAGCGAGCAGCGCAGCGAATGCGCGATGATTTTGTTGGTGAATACTAAGAACTCTCTGGTTTTGTGTGAAAATTGGGGGATTCACTGGAGCTCGCAAAGCGAACATCCCAGCAAATGTGTTCACACGACGAACCATGGAGCGAACCGCTGCAGTTCGCGAATTATGTTTATGATGTTGTGATATTCTGAGGTTTTGGTGCTGTGATATCTCTGATGATTTACCATGATGTTCTTGATGATATTGAGATGATGATTTGTGATGTTTTGATGAATATGTGAAGATATGATTAACATGAGGTTTTGATGAATGATGATGCACATAATGATATTTTGATGATGATTTTTATTGACGTTTGTGTATCATGCATTCATACGCATACTCTGTGATGATGCTTCATTCCCATTGTGCGGATATGAGGTAATTATGACGTGCTCCGGTTCCTATGCAGAATCGATCCTATTGACGGGGATCTTTGGAGGGGTGATGGCCTAGTGTCCATCGATTATGACGATTGGTACCACATGCATGAGTCTTGTTGTGCATTGCATTTATTTGGTATTGATGTATTCTTATGATGTTATGATTCTTGATGTTTTCCTTGTGATGACCCTGAAGATGTTGTATATGATGATGATGCCATTTTATGAATATCTTATTTTTATATTGATTATAATGAATTGTGATTACTCACCCTGCCTGTTTGAATGTTGCCTCCATGTGGGTAACGTGTAGGTGATCAGGTTTAGCTGTGGATGCCTTCGAGGACTTTTGAAGTTAATTGCTTTTGGTCGATGTAGAGGGTCTTGCTCTGATAGTGTAACATCGGGTTGGGTCGTCGAGTCGAACCATGTTGATTTTCGTTATTTTGTTGTTATTTGATGATATGGTTTTATTTTACGAACCTTTTTGAGTGTTTGTGGTTATGGTGGATTTGCTGCCTATTTTGATGGCTTTTATGGAAAACCTTTTTATGTTGAATTATTGAGTTTCGCTGCCATATGAAGGCTTTTTGAGTAATTTTGAGGAAAACCCGTTGTTTACGGAGCAAATGTGTTATTTGAGTTTTATTGAGAAATGTGCACCCTTGTGAGGTGATTTTACTCTGATATTTTGTGTATTTTGCCGTGATTATTTCTGGGGTAGAAAAGGGTGTTACAACTGCCATGGTATAAGCCCCACAACATCTGTTAATATTACAGTCTGATCAATGTTATCAAATAAGTCATCTGGGCATCTCTTTTGAATAAGCCCCAAGCTTCTGTTTGAAACAACTGTTTCTTTTAATTCAAATTCAAATTCATAGTTGTTATCAAAACTTTCTTCAATTTCTTTGAACAACTAACCATACAGCTATGGAAGCTTGCTCACCTATAAGTTTTTATCAGCTTTCTTTACATGCTTACACACACACACACACACACACACACACACACACACACATATATATATATATATTTGTCTGTATTGTTGGAAGCTTGCTCACCTGTAAGTCTTTCTACCCTCTTTTAAATACTTGTCATATATATCAACTGTATATATACCTGTATATTCTGCTTAGAGTTTTCCTCGACAATTAAGTCTAGTATTAGATAAAGCCAGTTGGTCACTCTTTCAATACAGTCAAAACTAGTTCCCCTATAGGAATTTCCAGATACAGTGTTGCCTTCTCTTGGGCTTAAACAATATGGAACAAAGAGAAGGGCATTATTCCCGGTGAAACTTTTCTCATACTGTCACTATTAGAAACTGTCAAAAAAATTCATTACCCCAGAGAGGATTAATTCCTGGTGAAACCTCTTTTGAATTTCTTCAAACTCTAGAACTGTTCACAAAGGAAAGGATTAATTCCCGGTGAAACCTTTCTTGAACATTCTTAAGTTTGGAACCATAGGCTTCCTAAAAGCATCCCCAGCCTCCTCTTGGGCTTTGTACAAGGACCCTCAGGCTTCTTATAAGTTCTCATGCCTCCTCTTGGGCTTAGTACAAGGACCCAAAAGACCTCTTAAAGGTATAGGACAGAACCTAGTCATCCTTTGCTAGAGCAGTCTTCCTGAGTTAAAACATTAAACCAGTTTAGAGTTGATCCTCATCCCTTAACATATCAGCCTCCTCTTGGGCATCATACAAAGATCATTCACCAGCTGAGAGCCGACCTCTCCATACCAGTAGACTTGGATAGTCTCCTCTCCCTTTGGATTTCAAAAAAACTATTTTTATTTCCTTAAAGAACAGGAAATAACCTTGATCATCTGATCAATCTCCAAGCAGAGATAAAATATCCACAGGCTTTAAAACTCAATCTCTAAACCCTCACTTTAATTTTCCCCAGCTAGGGTCAATTACTGTTGATTCACCATTAACAAAATTCCCAATAGAATCATAACCTCAAGGCATCTGATATCTCAACTCTTCTGTAATCCCCAGCAAGAGTTGAATTCCCCAAATTTGGACTTGTCTAATCCTCAGCAGAAGTTAGCCTCCTCTTAGGCTTTATATAATGATCATTCCTCAATAGTCTTTCAGCCTCAATCTTGGGCTTTGTACAAGACACCCCAAAAATATCTCTCCATTAAAGTTAGTTCACTTTTTTTCCAGCCTCAATCTTGGGCTTTGTACAAGACACCTATAAGTGTCCTCCACAGTGGAGTCATCATTTTCAGCCTCAATCTTGGGCTTTGTACAAGACAGATATAAAAACTCCCTAAGTAGAGTCATAACCTTTCAGCCTCAATCTTGGGCTTTGTACAAGACACCTAAATAAATCTCCAACTGAGTCACTCCCTTTAGCCTTAATATTTGGCTTTGTACAAGACAGACAAAACTTTTTCCCCAAAATAGTCAAATTCTCTTTCAGCCTCAATCTTGGGCTTTGTACAAGACACAAATAAACACTCTCTTGTTAAGTCAGTCTTTTTCAGCCTCCTCTTAGGCTTTGTATAATGATCTTCCCTATGGAAACAATCAACCTCTTAGCTTCAACCTTGGGCTTTAATCAAGGCACACAAAAATCAACATCCCCTCAGAGGAAAATCAAAATCTCTCTGTAGGAAGATATTTTCTCTTAACAATCACATACCAAAACAATCAATCAAAACAAACCTTAATCCCAGATAACTGCTATAAGTGGCACACTTGTTGATACAAACATCCAAACCGCTATCCATCTCTTATCCTGGTAAACTTCATCTAATTGTTGTAAGTGGCAAGCCTCTGGATTATTTACATCCAAGCCAACGTCCTTCTTTTAGCATGAATTCCTAAGGAAAAATGGCATTGCTCAACACAGAGTTAAAGTTTTCTCCTTCAGGACAAATCCCCTGCAAAGGAAATTATGACATTACTGGACTCCATGCATTCCATTTAAAGTAATTGTTTCTTTAAAAAACCAGTTACCCAAACCACCGTGATTAACATATGAGATATCTCCCTTTAGAGATGACAAATTTTCTCTCAGTCCAAACCTTTTAGCTTCAATCTTGGGTTTTAAACAAGACACAAACAAAAAAACCTTTTAGCTTCAATCTTACGTTTTGAACAAGACACAAACAAACTAACCTTTAGCTTCAATCTTGGGCTTTGAACAAGACACTAGACATCTTTTCCTCCCATAAAATAGGAGGAACTACGATTGCTCTGATTTCCCTGTTTTCCTTAAAACGGGAATACGTAGGCATAAGATTGCGAAATCTTAGCGAGCATACTTATTAAATACCTTAGGTCCCTGAACTTACCAAAAACATCGAAAAACCCAAAAAATAACAAAAAACTCTCTCTCTCTCTCTCTCAGACATCCCCAAAGAAGAAACATTCCCATTTACAGACAAACACAATCAAATACAAAGTGTAGCAAGCAATTTTTGTCGGTGAGTGACCACCTTATCGCTGGTTCTTCTTCTCGCGATGAGGAGGAATGAGTGCTACTTTCTAATTTCTTATTTATCCCGTGAAGCTGGAAGGGAAAGGGAAGCTATCTAAAACTAACATTGCACGCGAAATGTTTAACTGAAGAAAACGCTTTAAAGAGATTGCGGGGTCAGGGGTCAAGTTATACAATGGGTAGTTGTCAATTACCCATCCAATATGTGGTTATCCACAGGATGTTAGCATTAGGTCTCGCTTTGTAATTGATAGTGTTTATCTGCTGATGTGTTGGGAAAGTTTCTTGGGAAGTATGAGTGAGTTTTTGTTGATGTTCGGGTGTTCCCGATGTTTTTGGTAAGGTACTAGACCTAAGTTTTGGTGTGAAGGTACTGGACCTAGAGTTTTTGATTAGTATGCTCACTAAGATTTCACAATCTTATGCCTACGTATTCCCGTTTAAACGAAACAGAGAAATCAGAGTAATCGTAGTTCCTCCTATTCTAAGGGAGGAAAAAGATGTGTGGTGTCTTGTTCAAAGCCCAAGATTGAAGCTAAAAGGTTTTAGAAGAATTTGTCATCTCTAAAGAGGAATTGTTGATTTTTGTGTGCCTTGATCAAAGCACAAGGTTGATGCTAAAAGGTTAATTGACTCGGCTAGGGGATTTCTTTATACAAAGCCTGAGAGAAGGCTGGATAAGACCGACTCAACAAGAGAGTGTATATATTGGTGTCTTGTACAAAGCCCAAGATTGAGGCAAAAAAGAGACTAACTCTTTGGGGGTATCATTATACGAAGCCTAAGAGGAGGCTAGAAGTTTGACTTTTCTGGGGAAAATGTTCTTTCTGTCTTGTACAAAGCCCAAGATTGAGGCTAAAAGGGATTTTGACTTTGCTTAAGGAGATTTAATTCACAAAGCTTTAAAGAAAGCTAAGAAGAATGGACTCTGTTGGGGAGGTTTGTATGTGCCTTGTATAAAGCCCAAGATTGAGGCTGAAATGAGAAATTTAACTGACTCTGGTGAGGATATTTTTATGTGTCTTGTACAAAGCCCAAGATTGAGGCTGAAATGGGTTTGACTCTTCTTGGGGAAAATCATTCCTCAAAGCCTAAAGGAAGGCTGGGAGGAAATGACTTTGCTGTGGAAGATATTTGTCCCCAGCTCAAGAGAGGGGAATTTATGTCTTGTACAAAACCCAAGATTGAGGCTAAAAGGGTTGACTCAACAAGAGATTGATTTTATCTGTCTTGTATAAAGCCCAAGACTGAGGCTAAAATGGTTGACTCAACAAGAGAGTCTGAAAGTTGATTGACTCAACAAGAGAGTCTTTTATACTCAACAAGAGAGTGATTTGCTGTCTCGTACGAAGCCCGAGATTGAGGCTATAGGGAAATTGACTCAACAAGAGAGTCTTAAAAAAGTGATTGACTCAACAAGAGAGTCTGAAAAGGTTAGTTCCGCTGGGGAGGATCATTTGTACAAAGCCCAAGAGGAGGCTGACTTCGCTGAGGAAGGATCATTATACAAAGCCTAAGAGGAGGCTATCTTACTGCTGAGGATTTTTGAGATCCTGAGGCAGGTTCAAGTGGGGAATCAACTCTTGCTGAGGATTACAGAAGAGTTGAGATATCAGATGCCTTGAGGTTCTGATTTGGGATAAGTTGACCCTGGTTGGGGAACTCTCATGAGAGAGACTGGGTTTTGGCTGGAGATTGATCCAGAGTGATCAGGGTTTCTTCCTATGTTTAAAAGGAACTTGAGAATGTCTTTGAGACTTAAGGGGTTTTAGACTGTCCAAGTCTAGAGTTTTATCTTTTGTACGATGCCTAAGAGGAGGCACGGGCATTAAGGGATGAGAATCAACCCTAAAATGACCGGAGTTTTGACACTGGAATGACTGCTCTAGCAAAGGATGACTAAGTTTTGTCTCATACCTTTAAGAGGTCGGCAAAGTCCTTGTATTAAGCCCAAGAGAAGGCATTAGAACTTCTAAGAGCCGGAGGATCCTTGTACAAAGCCCAAGAGGAGGCGGGGATGCTTTTAGGAAGCCTGTGGGTCCCAAACCGAGAGAAGTTCAAGAAATGCAATTCACCGAGAAGAGATCATTTCATGAAAGTTAGAGGTTTGAAGAAACTCAAGAGATTCCATTCACCGAGAAAAGATCATCCCTGGGGAGTAGAGTTTCTTTGACAATTTCTAAGGGTGACAGTCTGAGAAAAGGTTCCCGAGGAATACTGCCTTTCTCTTTGTTCCATATTGTTTAACCCCAAGAGAAGGGAAGACTGTATCCGGTAATCCTAAGGGGATCTAGTTTTGTTTGTTATTCAAGAGTGACCAACAGGGATTTACCTAGTTCTAGACCTAGTTGTCGGGGAAAACTCTAAATAACTATACTAGTATATACACAGTTGATATATGACAAGTATTTTAAAAGAATATGAAAGAAGACTAACCATGCGCATCTTCCTACAATACAGTTATATATATTTGACATGGATTTAAAAGAATGAAAGAAGACTAACCATGCGCCGCTTCCCACAATACAGTTATATATATATGAAAGCAAGTAAATGAAAACAGATAAAAACTTACAGGTGAGCAAGCTTTCATGCTGTGTGGTTAGTTGTTCAGAGAAATTAAAGAAAGTTTTGATAGCAATATATATTTGAATCTAAATCAAAAGGGAAATTGCTTTGAAATGATTGTTGGGGCTTATACTCAAGGAGAGGCCCAAGGTTTTAACAGTGATCGCACCGTTGTTTTGAATATTGTATCGGGACTTATACAACGACTGAGGCCCAAAAGAGTTTATGTACAAAAGGGTCGGGTCTTACAACTCAAAGAGAGGCCCAAAGATTATTTAAAGAAAAGAAATGGGACTTACAACACGAGGGTAGGCCCAGATGATTCTCGTTTTGAAATGGCGATCGCGCCGAGATTCTTTTTAATGCAGAGGGACTTATACAATATCTGAGGCCCAAAATGGTTTTGGTTAAAAAGAGATTGGGTCTTACACTCTATTAGAGGCCCAAGTGGTTTTTAAGAAAAAGGATAGGGCTTACAACTCAAGGAGAGGCCCAAGTGGTTTGTTTGAAAACGGCGATCGCGCCGAGGTTTTTGAAAACACCGTGGGTCTTATACAATGACAGAGGTCCAAATTATCTTGGTTTAAAAAAAGGGGTTGCGTCTTACACTCTATTAGAGGCCCAAAGTGTTTGAAAAAGATTAATGATGGTGGAATCAATCAAAACCCTAATTTGATTTCAAAATGTATTTTAATTAAATAAAAATTCAATTAAAATGATCAAAATTATCAAACATGTGTGAAAAACAAGTTGTGATATTAGATTAATGTTTGAAAAATCATGCTTTTATCCACAAAATGATTGGAAACCAATTAAGTTTGGAAAATCAAGGAGGAAAAAATATTTTAAATGTTAAAAACAAATAAAAATTAATTCTTTTGTAAAAATATCAAGTATATGAAATAAATAATATTTTTGGGAATTTTTGGTAAAATAAAATATTTTAACATTTTTGTGAATTATTAAAAAAAAATCAACTCAAAATCATTAAAAATCAGAGAGAAATTAATTTTTGAATCAATTAAATAAAATCACAAAAATTCAAATATTTGAAAATTTGAAATAGGCTCCAAGAACACACCAAGAACAAGCGCGGGTTCTGGTTTTGGCCTGATTTGCATTTTCCCCTCAATCTCACTGAATACTTGATGAAATCACACAATCCACATATCAATCTACTCGTTTTCAACTCACGATCATGTCTATGGTCTTTAATTTTATTTATTTTAAGCATGGAATAAGAAATCAAGATAAAACCTCAAGAACCCTAGATTCTGCATGAAGGCTGAGAAATTTAATACACGATTCATACAAAGCAATTAATTGAGGGGAAACCCTCCATACATGATTATGAACATATGGCAAAAGTATTGTGTGAGGAAATATGCATGAATCATGAGATGACCAAGTTTAGGCTTACTTGAAGGTCGTGGCAGCAAGAGCAATGTGATTTTTGAGTTGAAGTTATTACAGATGACTTGTGATGACCTGAACAGCTTCCCTACACCATATGGAGTGTGTTTGAATGCTTGGAATGATCTGAAATGGACTGGACCAGAGTATGTCACCTCAACTGCAACTTGGTTGAAAACTTGAGCAATTGGCTGGTGATTTTGTGAAATTGGTGTTCCAGATGTTGTTTAAGTGTTTGGATCACTTCTATATGATGTTTATGAGGTGTGTGTGTGTGTGTGTGTGTGTGTGTGTGTGTGTGTGTGTGTGTGTGTGTGTGATTGGTTTGGTTGAAATTATTCCCAAACTTAAAACCCGATAGTGACTTGCTTTAGAAGGTAATTTTGGAAGTGAGAGTGTGATTTTGAGGAAATCAACAGTTTGGGTGATTTAGTGTACTCAAACTGATCACAAATGAGCTCTATTTATAGTAGAGCAAGTTTGTTTTGCAAAGAATAGGGTATGGCAACTGGTACAGGTTTGTGGCCAATTGGATCATTTTGGAATCTCAAGTCTCCTCTAGCCATTGACTTGAGATTAGAGCACAGGCCTATGGTTCTTTGATTCAAGGATAAGGCTTGACTGAAGTGTTTATCTTTACTCTGATACATTCCACCTCTAAGCATCCATTGAATGCCTCAAAACAAAATTGGAGTCTTGAGGCATTTTTAACTTTTAGGGGTGCCACATCTACTTGTAGATTTTGGGACTTTGGAGGCTGATGGATCAGCATTTGTCCCTTGTTTATTCCCCCTTGAGGTGTGCAGATGGATAATCATGCTTGGAGTTGCACTATTTGATTAATTCGAGCAACAATGCACAAATCTGCCTTGTGTGACAGTTTGCATCAAGGCATATTGCAGTCACCATAACTCTTAGCTCAGATGAAATTTGATGGAGTTCTTGGACATTTTGGAAAGCTGATATATCCTATTTCAATATGATGTCCAACTTTGGTTTTGATCCAACTTGAATTACATTGAAAACTGCCTCTACATTTGGGAAAAAATAAGGCAGATTCTGACTTAGTGAAAATTTCACTAAGTGTTGGAAAAATGTCACTTTTGGGTTTTCAGCCATTTTGATCACTCCATATCTTAAAATCCATGAGGAATTGGAATGAGTTGTAGTTGACACTTTTAAAGTATGCCATGAGATCTTCAAATCCATCTTTGGATCATCCAAAATGGTTGCTTGGATCTCAAGTTATGGTCCTTGGAAGTTGGTACCCTAGCCACTTTGTTTCATAACTTAGAAAAATTCTAAGTTTTTATGGTTACCCCTTTTACAAGTTATCCCACTTTTTTTTATTTTTCTTGATGAATGATGATTCCAGTCACACATTATCATTGTTTTAGGGTCAAGGAACCATAATTGAGGAAAATTCCAAAAAGTCAAACTTGACTTTTGTGCACAGTTGACTTTTTATCAGATGAATTCCAAACTGTGCGATCCTTGGTGAAATCAAGTCCTTGACCTAAATCAAACCTAATGGCTATGTTCCATAGGTGTCATAGGGTGTATTGAATCATGTCCCAAGGTTTGGGAGCATGTCCCGGTCAAAAGTCAAAGGTACAATTGACTTTTCCCTCGAAACCCTAATTATGGCCCTGATGAAATTGAAACTTGTTGATCAAGCTTCCTGGATCAATACATTATTACAAATGGATCAATGTGGTGTATTAGAGACCCTCAAATCATGTCTTGAGGTCTTGGCTCATGTTTTGTCCCAAAAGTCAACTTAGGGGTGAATTAGGTCAAGAAACCCTAATTCCTTATTTTTAGTGAATGCATCCCCTGAGGCTAAATTGACTTGATGATTGGGTCCATGAGGTCCCTTGGAGTATCTTGAGTTATGGTTTGAAGCATTGGCTCATGCCCAGAGGAGAATTTCCATCTGGAGGCCTTGGTCGACCAAAACCCTAATTTGGTGACACTGGCGATCTTGAGGCTTAATCCACTTGGAATGTTGCAACTTTGTGCTTGATTCTTGAAGTGGGATTCCTCTTGATCCTTTAAATTTATGAATGTTTGAGAGGTTAGACAAGTTAAAGATCATGTCATTCCTTAAAGTATCCTTTGTCTAAGTGCTCTGAGAGGGCTTGAAACCCTAATCTCTGATTGTAGTGAATGCTCAACAATCCTTGAGGAGATTGATGAGGCATATAGGTACATCCATATTGTGATGATGATTTTCACAATGATGGGAAATCATAGTGGTCAAAATTTGGGGTATGACACAAAGCAGAACCTAAAACTATCATCTCATGGATAACCATGTATAGGATGGGTAATTGACAACTCCCCATTGTATAACATGACCCCAGACTCCCCAATCTCTGTCAAACATTTGTTCAGTTAAACATTCGCGTGCAAGGTTAGTTTTAGATAGCTTCCCTTTCCCTTCCAGCTTCACGGGATAAATAAGAAATCAAAAAGTAGCACCCAACGTTCCTCCCACTGAGGTGAGGAAATCCCAAATTTTTTGCGATAAGGTGGTCGCGTCACCGACAAAAATCGTACGCTACAACTTATTGCTCAAGGGTATACCCAGATTGAAGGGGTAGACTTTGATGAGACATTTGCTCCTGTGACTCATTTTGAGGCCATTAAGTTACTGCTAGGAGTGGCTTGCATTATGAAGTTTAAATTGTTCCAGATGGATGTCAAAAGTGCATTCTTAAATGGTTATCTGAATGAAGAAGTTTATGTTGAACAACCTAAGGGATTTATTGATCCAACTTTTCCCAATCATGTGTACAAGCTGAAGAAAGCCCTTTATGGGTTGAAGCAAGCTCCAAGAGCATGGTATGAAAGGTTGACTGAATTCCTGGTTGAGAATGGCTACAGGTAGGGGTGTTCGCGGTGCCGTTTGGTCGGTTTTGACGCTAAAAATCATCCGAACCGTGAGAGAAAAAACATGCGGTTCGGTTTGGTTCGGCTGGCTTTTAGAAAAAACCCGAACTAAACCAAACCAAATCAATGCGGTTTGGGTTGGTTCAGTTTTTTACAAGATTTTTATTGAGTCATGCATACACATATAAAGAACAACTTAACTTTGTGTTTAGTCATTCATACATTATCAAATAACGAAAAAACTCATCATATTTAGACAAAAATTTCTCATGCAATATACAAAAAATCAATTTAATCAAAAGTGGAAAAAAATAGTAGCATAAAACAATATAAAAAATATTATAATTAAACAAAAAAATAGAGAAGAATGGAGATTAGAGAAAAATGAAAAAGAAAAAACATAAGAGATGTGAGATTAGAGAAGAAAAGTGCGATAAAAACGTAATTAAAAAAGAAAATAGTAACATAAAAATGAGAAGATGAAAAAGAAAGAACATGTGACATAAGAGATTAGTGTAGAAGAGGTGAGATGTATATGACAAAGAAGATGAAAAGAATGTGTAATACTATTAGGAGAGGTTTGAGAAGGTTGAAACTTAAAAGCTAATGAGTTTGAGTTTTGGGTTGGATGTGGGATAAGTGAAGTGTGGGTTGTAATATAATGCGGTTTGGTTTGGTTTAGTTCGGTTTGTAAAATACAAACTACAAACCAAAACGAACCGCGCGGTTTTGTTAAAAGATGACCTGAAGAAATTCGAACCAAATGCGGTTTTTTGCAGTTTCGGTTTGGTTTGGTTTGGTTTACGGTTTTCTATTGGGTTGGTTCAGTTTTGAACACCCCTAGCTACATGAAGGGTGGAATAGACAAGACTCTATTTGTCAAAGAAGAAGAAGGAAAACTTATGATTGCTTAAATTTATGTTGATGATATTATGTTTGGTGGAATGTCTGATGATATGGTTCAACATTTTGTCAAGCAAATGCAGTCAGAATTTGAGATGAGTCTTATAGGTGAATTAACATTTTTCCTTGGTCTACAAGTCAAGCAGATGGAAGATTCTATATTCATATCTCAGAGTAAATATGCAAAACATATAGTAAAGAAGATTGGGATAGAGAATTCCAGTCACAAGAGAGCTCCTGCTCCCACTCACTTGAAGTTGTCTAAGGATGAAAAGGGTGTGAATATGGATCAAAGTCTCTACATAAGTATGATAGGCATCTTGTTATATCTTACAGTAAGAAGACCTGACATTGCATTTGTTGTAGGTGTATGTGCCAAATATTAGGCTGAACCCAAAGTGAGTCACATCAATCAAGTGAAGAGAATACTGAAGTATGTGAATGAGACTTGTGACTATGGTATGTTATACTCCCATGGATCTAGATCAATGTTGATTGGTTATTGTGATGCTGACTGGGCAGGAAGTGCTAATGATAGGAAAAGTACATCAGGTGGATGCTTGTTCTTGGGGAACAATCTTATATCATGGTTTAGTAAGAAGCAAAATTGTGTATTTTTGTCCACTGCTGAGGCTGAATACATAGCAGCTGGAAGCAGTTATTCATAACTAGTTTGGATGAAGCAAATGTTGACTGAATACAATGTCAAGCAAGATGTCATGACATTGTATTGTGACAACCTGAGTGCTATAAACATTTCCAAAAATCCCATCCAGCATAGCAGAACCAAGCATATTGATATCCGTCATCATTTCATTAGAGAACTTGTTGAAGACAAAATTGTTGCCTTATAGCATGTGGCTACTGAGTTACAACTAGCTAACATTTTCACTAAGGCGTTGGATGCTAATCAATTTTAATTATTAAGGGGTAAACTTTGAATTTTCTTGTATGAAGAATTATAGCAGTTAATGCAGTGTAGGAAAGTTAATCATGTTGCCTTATTTTTGCCACAAATAGGGCTCGTTTATCAAAAGAAGTCATTGCCTTGTAACCTCTTCATCCTCCCCACACGTTCTTGTTTCTTGTTCTCTCTTCTCATATAATTCTTCATCTTCCATCTTAGAGAAAAAGCATAATGTACTCAGTCCTACCATATTCTCCAAAATTTCAAGATGTCTCAACAACCCACTTTCGTTCCCTCCAAAGATGCATCTGGCAAATCCAAGGGGTCTCCTGCAAAAGCTAAGGCTAAAATTTCTTTTGAAGATATGGTTGATGCTACTCCTCTGTCAATTGTTTGAAGTGTTACGACTGACCTGCAGAGACCTTGGACATCGAATGCAAAGGGAGTGGAAAACCCACTTGTAAGTCACGCTTCTAAACCCTCTATTGATTCTACTTCTAAGAAAGAAGTTGAAGAAAAGTTTGATGTTGATAGGAATATAAGAAGGATTATTTCTAAAGTGTTATATGGGAATCACAACCTTGTTGTTCCTGGTATTAACACTCCTCTTTCACAAGTTCAACCTAGTGCTAGTTCTATGGCTTGTCCAACTGCTATGAGTAGTGTTCATGTCTCTAGCTCTTCTGAGTCTAAGAAAACTGGTTCCTCAGAGAATGGTACATCTAAAGAAAAAGATATGGGTGAAATTATCCATAGGCTTGTTGATTTTGTTCTTGAAAATGTTGGGAATGATGTTGTGTCAAATATTGAAACATCTTTTGCTATGAAGGATCCTGCTACCAGTGTTCCTGTTCCTGAACCTACTACTGGAAACAAGATTGATGTTGCTGAAGAAGATGTTACTATTGAAGTTTGTCCCTCTGATAATGAAGTTATCAAAAGTCTTAGTCCTGGTGTTTCTAAAAGACTTAAGACAAGGAAAGAGAAAGCCATTATTGTAACACCCCCAATCTATCCCCCAATTAGTTAAAGCGATAACAAATAATCAGAGTATAATTAAAACATTCATGGCATAGACGGAGGCGTCACATCATTTGTGATGAAATTAAAATAACCTGCTCATAAAGATATGCAACAATCAGGTAGCACATAACAGAGTAACTCAGTTCGTAACATCCACTATTCAGATACAGAATAAAAGCGGAAAATCTGCAAGTGAAATCTCATATATATATATAACATAAAAAGTTGTCTGTCATATACGGAGTCATACATGTACAATCCAAAAGATACATATACACTTAATCACAAACGATCTCCCTGACTACCCGGTGCTACATATCAGAGCCGACCGACAAAAGAATGAAGACCTAAGCTTCACAAAAAGACCTTCAGTATCTAATCTGCAATGCCTCATAGAGCATTCAAAATAGCTTAAAGGTGAGAAACACAATTATAATATAATTGCATACAATTATATAATAACACAAAGTACACATATACAACATTCTCACCACAATGTACACCACGATGAAATACAAAGCAACACAATTCCTATCTCATACATCCATCACAAAGGCATATCAATCATGCTCAATGTATTTATCACCAACATATATATATATATATATATATATATATATATATATATATATATATCAACTCATCAATTTCATTCACAATTCCACACATAATTAATCAATTCATGATTAATGCAAATGCACAGAGACCGACACAACGACTCTATGCATACAGTACCATCCCATCCATCAATATCATCATTAGTTCACTCAGGAACTATTGGAATCATAACTTGTTACTTAGTATAACTCCCCGTCGGGCAAACGATGTTCCCCGTCGCTCACACCTCTTTGTATAAGGCACACGACGTTTATGGATCGCTCACACCTCTTTGTATAAGGCACACGACCCGATCGCTCACACCTCTTTGTATAAGGCACACGATCGTCTATAATCATCGCTCACACCTCTTTGTATAAGGCCCACGATGTTATAGTGGATTCCCTCTGGAATCGTTTCGTCGCCCACAAGGGCACACGACATCACAAGAATGCATATCATGATGCTTTGCATACAATGACTCATGAAAATCAAATGCATACATATACACATTCATGTGAACCATTCCAACATCCATAATCATGCATTTACATCATAGAATAGCACACAAGTCATACGATAGATATCAAAAGCATATTGCATGATAACACATCAAATACACACAGTTAAGACGGTAAAAGTCGACAAAACGACACATTTCCAAATTCCCAACATAATTAAATCGGCCACAAATCTCAAAACCATTTTAATAAGAAAGAACAGTTCAATAGCTTTCTAACGGTACCAAGAACGTCCCAATCCGAGTTACGGATAAAAAGTTATCGTATCGGACGCGAAATCGGGAAAATTCTACACCCTCTCTGGTCCTACGCGTATTGCCTTGGGCCATACGCGTATTGCCCAGCTCGCTCGCCCATCCATACGCGTATTGCCCAAAGTGATACGCGTATGGGCAGAGACCAATTTCTCCCCAACAATTCCACTAAAAACCCTGTACGCGTATTTCCTCACTTAATACGCGTAATGCCTTACCAAGTACGCGTACCATTACGCATTTCAGCAGAGGGTCGTGCAAAATAAGTCCCATACGCGTAATGCCCTCATTTCCCTCTGGCCTTACGCGTATTGCCCAACCCCATACGCGTATTGCCTTGCCTGATACGCGTATGGGCAGTGGAAACCCAGAATTTTTCCCTGCATAATTCTGCTGCGAAAAACACGATTCCAACCCCCAAAATTCCTTTTTTTTTCCAACCAAAACGTTTCCAATTAGTCCAGACAAGCATCAATAATGTTCATACATATAATACGATCATACTACGTAATTCATATCGATTTCCGACCGCGAAAACATCAATTTCTATACATTTGCTCACAATTCCAACCAAATGAAAACATATGTTTTTCTCAACCAAACATTCAACAAACACATACATAATCATACACAAGCATAACATAATCGAGTTTCGCACCCTTACCCGATTAAACGTGTTTAGAAATGTCGGTTGAGTCGATTCTTAAACTTTAAGTTTTTTCCCTCTTTTCTCTTATCTTCTTTCCCTTTCTCCTTCTTTCTATTTTTCTCTCCTATTTTCTATTTTTATGAAAAACATAATATCTAACCACGCCAAAAAGACCAAAATACCCCTACACTCAAATATCTCGCAAACGCTCCCAAAACGCGATAAAACATAACAACAATGAAAAATAATATATTGCCAAATAAAAGTCAAAAATAAAATAATATAAAAACAAAAATAATCAAATAGACTCAATTAAATAAATCTAACAAAAACTGAGACGAACAACTCCGGATACGACTCCTGCATCCGACTCTCCAACTCCCAAGTCAAATTGCCCTCAGCAGCGCCTCTCCACGCTACTTTCACAAGCGTAATATCCTTGCCTCTTAACCGCTTCAACTCGCGATCCAAAATCCTCACCGGTAAAGCCTCAACCGTAAGGTTCTCCCTTACCTCAACCTCATCCATCGGAATCACATGAGACGGATCCGGAACATACTTCCGAAGTTGTGAAACATGGAACACATCGTGCAAATTCAAAAGATTCGGCAGCAACGCCACCCGATAAGCCACAACACCCACTCTCGCGGATATCTGATAAGGACCAATAAACCGAGAAGTAAGCTTCTTCGACTTCAATGCACGTCCAACACCCGTCACCGGTGTAACTCGCAAAAATACATGATCTCCCTTTCGAAACTCAAGATCTTTCCTCCTTTGATCATGATAACTCTTTTGCCTACTCTGAGAAGCCTTCATTTTCTCACGAATAAGTTTCACCTTTTCCGTAGTCTGTTGCATTAACTCCGGTCCAACCACCGAACTCTCATCAGATTCATGCCAACACAAAGGTGTTCGACATCTTCTTCCATACAACGCTTCAAAAGGTGTCATTCCAATAGTTGAATGGAAACTGTTGTTATACGTGAATTCCACCAACGAAAGATAACTATCCTAAACACCACCTTGATCAAGAACACAAGCTCTCGGCAAATCTTCCAATGACTGAATAGTTCTCTCGGTCTGACCATCCGTCTGAGGATGATAAGCAGAACTCAATCTCAACTTGGAACCTAACGCCTTTTGCAAACTTTCCCAAAATCTGGAAGTAAACCTCGGATCTCGATCTGAAACAATACTCAACGGAACACCATGTAGCTTCACAATCACACGGATATAAATCTCAGCCAACTTCTCCAAAGAAAAACTGATGTCAATCGGAATGAAATGCGCCGATTTAGTCAGCCTGTCCACAATCACCCAAATGGCATTATGTCCCCTTTGTGTATTCGGCAACCCTGTCACAAAATTCATATAAATGCTATCCCATTTCCACTCGGGAATATCCAACGGTTGCAATAATCCACTAGGCTTCTGATGTTCTACTTTCGACTTCTGACACGTCAAACACGCATAAACAAACTGAGCCACATCTCTCTTCAATCCGGACCACCAAAAGATCTTCTTCAAATCTTGATACATCTTATTAGCTCTCGGATGTATACTTAAACTACTCCGGTGTCCTTCCTCTAAAATCATCTTTTTCAATTCCGAATCATCAGGGATACAAATTCTACCACAGAATCTCAAAACACCCTTATCATCCACTCTAAAGTCACCATTCACACCTTTACCTCCCACCGTCATCAAATCAACAAATTTCACATCCATCCTCTGTTTCTCGCTAACGGTCAACAGAAAATCATTAGTAACCTTTAACATACCAAGCCTCACGCTATCAGATGTCAATTCACACACCAAACTCAAATCTCTAAATTCTTCCAAAAGTTCCCACTCTTTAACCATCAAAGCAGACATATGCAAAGATTTCTGACTTAACGCATCGGCTACCACATTAGCTTTACCGGGATGGTAATTCAAGCTAAAATCGTAGTCCTTCAAAAATTCCAACCATCTTCGTTGCCTCATATTCAACTCTTTCTGATCAAACAAGTATTTTAAACTCTTATGATCACTAAAGACTTCGAATCTTGCACCGTAGAGATAATGCCTCCAAATTTTCAATACAAACACCATAGCCGCTAATTCCAAATCATGAGTAGGATAATTCTTCTCATGAACCCTCAATTGCCTCGAAGCATAAGCCACAACCTTACCTTCTTGCATCAACACTCCACCTAAACCACTCAAAGACGCATCACAATACACCACAAATAGTTCACTAGAATTCGGTAAGATCAAAATCGGAGCTGTAGTCAATCTTCTCTTCAGCTCACTAAAACTTTCCTCACACTGAATATCCCAAATAAATGCCTGACCTTTACAAGTCAGCTGGGTCAAAGGAAGTGCTAACTTGGAAAAGCCTTAAATGAATCTTCGATAATATCCAGCTAAACCCAAAAAGCTTCTAATTTCAGTAACAGATCTAGGAGCCTCCCATTGTAGAACTGCATCTACTTTGGATGGATCCATAACAATACCATTACCTGAAATCACATGCCCAAGAAAACTCACTTCTGGCAACCAGAACTCACACTTGGACAACTTGGCAAAAAGTCTCTTTTCCTTCAAAATTTGCAATACAATACGCAAATGCTCCGCATGTTCCTCCCGAGACTTAGAATAAATCAAAATGTCATCAATAAACACAACAACAAATCGATCCAAATGCTCGTGGAAAATGCGATTCATTTACTCCATAAACACTCCCGGTGCATTAGAAACCCCGAACGGCATCACAGAATATTCGTAATGTCCGTAGCGTGTCCTAAAAGCCGTCTTCTGAATATCTTCCTCTTTCACCCTTATCTGATGATAACCTGACCTCAAATCAATTTTACTAAACACACGCGCACCTACCAACTGGTCCATCAAATCATCAATTCTCGGAAGAGGATACTTATTCTTAATCGTCACCTTATTCAGCTGGCGATAATCGATACACAATCGCATACTTCCATCTTTCTTCTTCACCAATAAAACTGGAGCACCCCAAGGCGATACACTCGGCCTCGCAAACCTCTTTTCTAACAATTCATTCAACTGCTTCTTCAACTCAACCAACTCAGATGCCGACATACGATATGGTGCCATAGATTCAGGTCTAGTACCAGGAACTAGATTTATAGAAAACTCCACCTCTCTTTCTGGCGGCACATCAGAAATATCCTCCGTAAACACCTCTGGAAAATCACACACAACTGGAAACACATCAATGGCAACTTGACTATCCACAGCCAATGACGCAAACAACCCAAACAACTGAGCTTCATCCGCCAAACGTTTCTTCAACTCTTTGGTAGATAAGAAACTCGATTCCTCGTCTTCTTCAAGAGAAGGAAATCTTACCAACTTATGATAACAATCGATATGCACTCGATTGAACTGCAACCAATTCATTCCCAGAACCACATCTAAACCCTCCAACGGCAGACACACCAAATCCATCACAAAATCTTTACCATAAATGGTCAAAGGACAACTTAAACAAACCAAATAAGTAGTTACCGACCCCATTGCCAGAGTATCAATAACCATCTCTCCACCCATCGATGACAACAAAAGATTCAAACGCTTCGCGCACTCAGACAAAATAAACGAATGAGTCGCTCCGGTATCAATAATAGCAACTAAAGGCATACTATTAATAAAACAAGTACCTCTGATCAGACGATCTGCACTAGAAGTCTGAGTTTCTGCCAAGGCAAATACTTTCCCTCCAGCTTGAGCTTGCTTTGGTTTCGGACACTTCGTACTAATATGACCAGGTTCACCACGTTGAAACACTTCACCACATTCCTCTTGCAATCAGTTGCTACATGTCATATACCTCCACAATTGGAACACTTCCTCTTATCCTTCTTACATTCAAACTGACGATGTCCTAAGTCACCACACCTATAGCATCTCAGAGGATTAGACATACCTCCCACACTTGGCCTTTTATCAAAATTAGCCCTTTGCTTTCCCTTATCAGCTGGTGACACATAAAGACCACCACGAAACGGTTGCTTTCCTTTCCTTTCGTTCACACTCTTATAATGAGTAGAACGAGCTTTGCTATCCTCTTCATAAATTCTACAACAATCCACCAAATCTGAAAACCTCCTGATCCTTTGATAATCAATTGCCTGTTTGATCTCGGGACGCAACCCGTTATCAAACTTCACGCATTTGGAAAACTCCGCAGTTGCTTCAGCATAATGTGGATAAAACTAAACAAGCTCCACAAACTTAGCAGTGTAATCAACAACAAACATGTTACCTTGCTTCAACTCCAAGAACTCTATTTCTTTCTTTCCTCTAACATCTTCAGGAAAATACTTCCTAAAAAACTCCATGCTAAACAAAGCCCAAGTGACATCTTCACCTGCAGCTTCCCACACTTGACGCTTACTAACCCACCAATCATCAGCCTCCTCACTTAACATGTGAGTACCCAGTCTCACCTTCTGATCCTCATCACAGTCCATCACCCGAAAGATTCTTTGAATCTCCTTAAGCCAAATCTGAGCACCATCAGGATCATGTCTCCCTTTGAAGATAGGCGATTTGTTCTTCCTGAATTCATCATTCCCAGCAGCATTAGGTGCACACTGCACAGCCTGAGCCATAGCTTGCAGAGCCGCAGCAAGAGCAGCATCATTCCTACCAGCCATACTCTGTCAATCCAATAACAACAACTATGGTTAAATAATCAAGTCACCAGAACACAACTGCCGCACAACAACAACTTGGTCAAAACGACCGACACACACTGACACAAACTGGCTCTGATACCACTTAATGTAACACCCCCAATCTATCCCCCAATTAATTAAAGCGATAACAAATAATCAGAGTATAATTAAAACATTCATGGCATAGACGGAGGCGTCACATCATTTGTGATAAAATTAAAATAACCTGCTCATAAAGATATGCAACAATCAGGTAGCACATAACAGAGGAACTCAGTTCCTAACACCCACTATTCAGATACAGAATAAAAGCGGAAAATCTGCAACTGAAATCTCATATATATATATATATATATATATATATATATATATATATATATATAAAACATAAAAAGTTGTCTGTCATATACGGAGTCATACATGTACAATCCAAAAGATACATATACACATAATCACAAACGATCTCCCTGACTACCTGATGCTACATATCAGAGCCGACCGACAAAAGAATGAAGACCTAAGTTTCACAAAAAGACCTCCAGCATCTAATCTGCAATGCCTCATAGAGCATTCAAAATAGCAGAAGGGTGAGAAACACAATTATAATATAATTGCATACAATTATATAATAACACAAAGTACACATATACAACATTCTCACCACAACGTACACCACGACGAAATACAAAGCAACACAATTCCTATCTCATACATCCATCACAAAGGCATATCAATCATGCTCAATGTATTTATCACCAACATATATATATATATAAACTCATCAATTCCATTCACAATTCCACACATAATCAATCCATTCATGATTAATGCAAATGCACAGAGACCGACACAACGACTCTATGCATGTGGTACCATCCCATCCATCAATCTCATCATCAGTTCACTCAGGAACTACTGGAATTATCGCTTGTTACTTAGTGTAACTCTCCGTCGGGCAAACGATGTTCCCCGTCGCTCACACCTCTTTGTATAAGGCACACGACGTTTATGGATCGCTCACACCTCTTTGTATAAGGCATACGACCCGATCGCTCACACCTCTTTGTATAAGGCACGCGATCGTCTATAATCATCGCTCACACCTCTTTGTACAAGGCACACGATGTTATAGCAGATTCCCTCTGGAATTGTTTCGTCGCTCACACCCCACAAGGGCACACGACATCACAAGAATGCATATCATGATGCTTTACATACAATGACTCATGAAAATCAAATGCATACATATACACATTCTTGTGAACCATTCCAACATCCATAATCATGCATTTACATCATACAACAACACACAAGTCATACGATAGATATCAAAAGCATATTGCATGATAACACACCAAATACACACAGTTAAGACAGTAAAGTCAACAAAACGACACATTTCCAAATTCCCGACATAATTAAATCGGCCATAAATCTCAAAACCACTTTAATAAGAAAGAACAGTTCAATAGCTTTCTAACGGTACCAAGAATGTCCCAATCCGAGTTACGGATAAAAAGTTATCGCATCGGACGTGAAATCGGGAAAATTCTACACCCTCTCTGGTCCTACGCGTATTGCCCAGCTCGCTCGCCCATCCATACGCGTATTGCCCAAAGTGATACGCATATGGGCAGAGACCAATTTCTCCCCAACAATTCCACTAAAAACCCCGTACGCGTATTGCCTCACTTGATACGCGTAATGCCTTGCCAAGTACGCGTACCATTACGCATTTCAGCAGGGGGTCGTGCAAAATAAGTTCCATACGCGTAATGCCCTCGTTTCCCCCTGGCCTTACGCGTATTGCCCAACCCCATACGTGTATTGCCTTGCCTGATACGCGTATGGGCAGTGGAAACCCAAAAATTTTCCCTGCATAATTCTGATGCGAAAAACACGATTCCAACCCCCAAATTTCCTTTTTTTTCAACTAAAATGTTTCCAATCAGTCCAGACAAGCATCAATAATGTTCGTACATATAATACGATCATACTACGTAATTCATATCGATTTCCGACCGCGAAAACATCAATTTCTATACATTTGCTCACAATTCCAACCAAATGAAAACATATGTTTTTCTCAACCAAACATTCAACAAACACATACATAATCATACACAAGCATAACATAATCAAGTTTCGCACCCTTACCCGATTAAACGTGTTTAGAAATGTCGGTTGAATCGATTCTTAAACTTCAAGTTTTTCCCTCTTTTCTCTTCTCTTCTTTCCCTTTCTCCTTCTTTCTATTTTTCTCTCCTATTTTCTATTTTTATGAAAAACATAATATCTAACCACGCCAAAAAGACCAACATACCCCTACACTCAAATATCTCGCAAACGCTCCCAAAACGCGATAAAACATAACAACAATGAAAAATAATATATTGCCAAATAAAAGTAAAAAATAATATAATATAAAAACAAAAATAATCAAATAGACTCAATTAAATAAATCTAACAAAAACTGGGGCGTTACAATTGTTGTTGAGAAGAGTTCTTCCAAGAATACCAAGAAGGCTACTGCTATAGGACCTAAGAAAGCTTGGAGTAAAGTGGTTACAGTCTCCAAGAAGAGAACGGTTGTGTATGACACTGAGTCAGATTATGATGCTGAAGAGGATGTCCAAGACATCACTCATGTGAACAAGGCTGTGGTTAAAAAGTCATCTGTGAGTGTACCCGATGCTCCCCTATACAACACATCTTTTCATACTCTTGAAAATGCAAAAAGATGGAAATATGTGTACCAAAGGAGGGTTGCTCTGGAGAGAGAGTTAGGAAAAGATGCTTTGGAGTGTAAGAGATTGTGGTGCTTATTAACTTTGCTGGTCTGAACAAAACTGTGTCTAGTTTTTCTAAGTGTTATGAAGGTCTGGTCAAGGAGTTCATTGTGAATTTGTCTATGGATTGTGATGATAAGAAAAGTAAATATTTCAGGAAGGTTTTTGTGAGGGGTAGATGTGTTGATTTCTCCCCAGCTGTTATTAATAGGTACTTAGGTAGAAGTGAGGAAGAGCATTCTGAACTGGAGGTAACTGACAATCAGGTTTACAAAGAAATCACTGCTAATCAAGTGCTGGAGTGGCCCAGAAAAGGAAAGTTGTCTGCTTGAAAATTGAGTGTCAAGTATGCTATACTTCATAGAATTTGTGCAGCCAATTGGGTGCCAACCAATCATACATCCACTATTGCTACTGGTTTGGGGAAATTCATCTTTTCTGTTGGTACCAAGAAGGTCTTTGACTATGGTACATATATATTTGTGCAAACCTTGAAGCATGCATGTACATGTGCAGTTAAAATTCCCATTGCTTTTCCTTCTCTGCTATATGGAATTATTATTTCTCACCATCCTGAAATTTTTTCGAGCTCTGATGGTGTGTGTAAGAGGGAGTCTGCTTTGTCACTTCATTATAAGCTGTTTGAAGGAACACATGTTCTAGATATTGTTGTAGCATCTGTTGTTGCTTATGCCAAAAGCAAGCCTGGTACCAAGACTGATATAATTTTTGAATTGAAGGAAACTTGCAAAGATCTTGATTCAGTAATCAGTGCCAGTACTGAAAGGAAAAGAAAATTGGAAAAGCTGATTGGGTCTCTGAAGGGAGGTGATGGTGATACTGGTGTGAATGACATTGAGGGGGATGATGGTGGTGATGAAGATGGCAGTCATGATTCTGAGGACTCTGATGGTGGCTCTGAAGAAAATTAGTTTTGTGTTCTTTTCTGTTTGATTATGCTAGCTTAATGTTTGTCAGATTATCGATAAAAAGGGGGGAGTATGGATGTTAGCTAGTAGTTGGCATGTTTGTGTGTTTGATGTAGTTCATAAGTTAGTGCTGATGTTGTGTTCCCTGAGGGGGAGTTTGTTTGCTTGGTATCTGATGTTTAGGGGGAGTTTGTGCTACTAACATACTGACTGAGCATGATCTGGTTCTGACTGTGAATTGGTGCTAACATACTGACTAAGCATGTTTTGTTGATGTCCTACTTGATGTTGTGACATTTTTTGATAAGTTTTTTTGCTACGTATGTTTCTGATTTAGTGTGTTTCCCTGGCAATCTAATCTGAGGAGGTTTTTAGCCAAAATTTGCCAAAGGAGGAGATTGTAAGTTCTGCGTTGGCTACATTTTTGCTAAAATAGGTTGTTATAGATATGTGTTGTGCAAGATATCTTGACATATGATTCAAACATCCGTGCAGGTTGGTTTTACAAGTGTTGTAGAACTTCAGGTCATGATGTCAAGACAGATGTCCTAACATGTGTTTACAAAACTGGACAATATTCAGTTCAGAATGTTGTGTTTTGTTTGTTATGTTTTGTGTGCAATTCTGTGTGTGTTTCTAATGAGAGATTGCAGGCGAATATCATGGCAGAGTTTTTATTTGAATCAAAAGTGTTTTGCTGCATATTTAGTGGAGCTAAATGTGGAATTGGTTGTTGCTATTTTCGTGGCTATAATTGTGATAAGTATTGAAGAGTGATTTGATTTGTTTGAATTAAATTTGATTTGGTTTTTGCTATTACCCAAGCCCACGAAGATCGTTCTCTATATAAAGAATTGCCAATCCTAATTGAAGACTAGAGAAGCTAGGGTTTTGTGCATGCTATTGCTTAAGCTTTAAGGTTTTTAGTAGTCTGTGTGTTTTTGTTATTTGCGAGCCATTCATTCATCACCTAGATGTTTGAACTGGACTGAGTATATTGAGTTGTAAGTGTCCACTCTAAGCTTTTAAGCAAGAGTGCATTGTCGTTGATTGAAACTTTTAAGCAATATTAAGTGTGTCTTCTTTTGATTTATTGTTAAATCTATTACTATTGTTGTGATTGAAGGGAAGTGATAGGAGTCTCATATCTAGGAGATTCCTATGTAGAAATTGCACAGGTAGAGATTAGGTGAGAAGATTGTAAACCAGAGGTTGTTTGCTGAGAATCTTCAAACTAATTTTGTTCAGTGAATTTCCTTCCTGGCTTGGTATCCCCCAGACGTAGGTGACGTTGCATTGAACTGGATTAACAATTGCTTGTGTTATTTACTGCTTTCTTAGTGTATTTTACCTTGTTCTTTATTTGATATCAGTTTAGATATTAGTGTCGTGACATTGCCTTCGACATCTCATATCTGATACCAGAATTTTAGATTGTACAAGTTATAATTATTGGAATATTCGCATGGTTTTTTTTCTTTACTTCAATGGGTAACAATACTTAGAAGGCATTCATAAAATGTTGGGCTCCACCAAAGATCACAACCGAAGAAAACATTAAATTTGTGAAGAATGAAAAGGATTGGTCAACTGCTGAAGACGATGATGCACTTAGAAGCTCTCATTATCTTAATTCCATTTATAATGGAGTTGATGAAAATATCTTCAGGATCATATATACATGCATTAGTGCTAAGAAGGCTTGGGAAACTCTTGAAGTTGCTCATGAAGGTACATCAAAAGTTTTTATGTCAAGACTTCAACTTCTTACCACAAAATTTGAAAACGTTAAGATGCGAGAAGACAAAATTTTTTTGAATTCAATGTTCGATTCTGTGACAATGCTAGCACCTTTTTTGCTCTTGGTGAAAAAAAAATGTCTGAAGAAAAACTTGTAAGAAAAATTCTAAGATCTATTCCTAAGAGATTTGACATTAAGGTTACAACTAATGAAGAAGTCCAAAATGCTTCCACAATGAAAGCATATAAATTAATGGCATCCTTACTCATATTTGAGATGACGATTGATGAAAAATTCGAGAAAAAGAGTACAAGTGTCACATTCAAAGTAGATATTATTGACTATGAAGACCAAGAAGATCATGATAGTGATGAAAATATGATTGAATCTATTGCCTCGCTTGCTAATAACTTTAGCAAATTCATTCGAAGACTTGATGGGATATTAGGGAATAATGTCTTTACCATTGTCAAAGACAATCATCACCAGAAGTCTTTTATATTCATCATCTAACATACCATAACAAACAATAGACATATGTTTAATATCTCACCTTAGTCTTTTTCTAAACCGAAATTTAGGAATTGGGTCCTCATTATAAAGTATATTTGTAGCACCCCAAAATTTGCCCTCCTTACCTTAGTATTAACTGGCTTATGTTTCATTTAATTTTTGCATTATCATGTGTGCATATCATTGGTTCTTAGCATGGGGTCAAGGTGCCTGAGGCAGTTCAAGAGGAGAAGATGTTCTTCAAGCAAGAGTCCTTATATTGTCCAAGAGAGCTCAAGTGGATCACTCTCTCCTAACCAGTGCAGAAATTAGGGTTTTGAGATTCTTGGGTTTATTGCTCCTATGGGCAAGATTCTTGGGTTTTTATCATCACAAAATGGCATATCTTATCTTTGTTGGAGAGGATACGCATCATATTCAGAGGAATTTAGATTTGGAGACCGTGTTATTTCCTCCTAGACTGAGGGTGCCAAAATTAGGGTTTGCTATAAAGTCAGTTTATTTCTGATTTTTTAGGCAAGACTTGATTCCATGGTGTTCCTTGGGTCCCTAAGTATCTAGGAATGGAAGATTGTCCATCAGTTTGGTTCATGAGAAGTTCAATTGGCCAATGGATTGGGAATCAGGAGAATTTGGGAAAAGTCAATAGTGAGATGGGAAGTCAACTGTGAAATTTTGAAGTTCTCTTCAAGGTTTTCAAGGTATCACATCCTCATATGGTCTTCAAGGGTCAATTTTCATACCATTTATCAAGAATCAAGGGTTGGTACAAAAGTTACTAAATATGGAAATGACCTATAATTTGAAAGTTTCGATTTTGGGCAAGTTCTTACACTACTTTCAACCTGACTTTTCATCATCAAAGAAGCTTCAAATGAATTTTCCTCAAACATGAGAGTTGAAGATCTTTTTCTCCCCTTTCCAACAAGTACTAGATGGTCTCCATATCATTTGTGAAACTCAAGTTATGATCAAGAGAAGGTAAGGTGGTTTTTAGGGTTTCCTTATGGTTCCATTTTCACAACTTTTGCATTTTGGGACATAGTGACCTATAATTGATTCCTTTGTTTCAAGACACCTTCTAACATCAAAGAACAATCCATAAGGATCATTTTTTGCCTTTGAATCAAGTGGATCCATGGTTTATTCATCAATTATTTTCCATTATGCAAAATTGCAAGATCATTGAAAACTCATGAACCAAGACATCTCAAGGCCCAAATCCAATTCAGGTGTGATTAGCAATTGTTAAATAAGTGATCTATCATCAAGGGTTTGGATATACATGCATGGAGGAGGGTGTATTTCACATTATGCAAATTTCCAAAATCACCCAAAACTCATTAAGTGAGGAATTGACAAGGCCCAAGTGATTATCAGTGGATTAACCCTAAGTATTTAAGCTAACTCATGCACTGGTTAGAGAGGAGAACACGTGATTTTGAGGAGAAAAAAGTTTGCAACCCTAATCCTTCTCTCATTCGAATCTTATAATCCACAAAGGCTTTGGGCGAAATTCCTTCACAGTCTTCATCCTTGGAATCCATAGAGCACAAACCACCCATCATTGGAAGCTAAAAGCAAGGATACAGTTTACATAATCTCAGGTTAGGGCATTTTTGCATGATCTTAAAACTCTACTTTTAAATATGCATAATGACCTGTGATTCTTGTTGATGACTCAGATGTGTTTTATTTTAAGTTTAGACGTGTATTATGTGCATATGGTGAGATTCAAGTTTTGGACCAATACTTTGTTCCGTTCGATTCTCTTTGTGTGTTGATTATTTGCTATTTTTAATGTGATATTATTGATCTCCATTGAATTCTGGTCAGGAAGGTATACTTGTTTGCATTTTCTGGGTTCTTTTGAGTTGCAGGTCACCGGAAGGGACGACCGGAGCTAGGGCTCCGGCGTCTGGTTCTTTCTCCGGCCAGGCTAGGGTTTGTGTGGGGAAGATGATCTCCCAGTCGTCGATTGCCTTCATCGTGTGCCCCATATGCTGCCATACGTTTTAAATTTTGTTTTATTTTATTGGTTTGTGTGTGTGTCCATTCACAATAGTTATCATGCACGTTCAATCTGCATCACACATCATGTTAAACGTTGACTGATCTGGGACGCTGATCAAATCTGATGGCCATTATGAGGTCAACGCATTAATGATGGAGTATGCTATGCACGTGTTCCCTTTTTTTTTCTGATGGATTTTTGGATTGGGCCTTCTGTTCGCACCCCCACCTTTCACCCCATGTTCATTTCTAACGTATTTTTGTTGTTAAACTAACCCCCATGCTTATTTTTTTATTTTTATTTTTATTTAATTATTGCAATTCATTTTAAAATTTTTAAACATAGTTAAGTGCATCCAAAAATCACCAAAAAATTCATGAAGCATTTTTATAGTTTTATAAAATTTTCTTAAATTTTATTTTTTATTTTTATTTTACTTTTATCATCTAAATTAATTATTTGAATAATTTCTTTTTGAATTTGTTTCATTTTGCACACATTGCATTGTAGAATTTGTTTCTCATCATCCATAAAACATTTTGAACTCATTTTTTTTGAATTGCTTCATCAACACATTGAGTTGCATTAAAATATTTTTTCTTATTTTTTAAATCATTTTATGTTGCATTTCAGTCCTCCTCTTTTGCATGTTAGTTCATAATTCTCATTTGAAGTTGCATAATTGTTTGAGTGACCTATCTTTTGAATTTTGGCATGAGCTTTTGACATGTTGTTTGCCACTGGTTGAGGTGTGTTAAGATTTAATTTGGTAATTTTAGAAGATGTTTTGCTAATTGTGTGATTGCTCTTTGTTTGAGGTCTTCTTGTATGCACATCTTTGATCATGTATGATTACTTGTTTGAAAAGGCACTTGTGTCATTGTTTTGGGATTGTGTCTTTGACTTCTTGAATCATGTTTGAATTGTTATAGGTCATTTGATTGCCATTATATGTCATTGGTGTGAGGTTGTTGCATGCTTAGTCCATATGTTCAATACTTGGTTTACATGCCCTTTCTTTGACTTATCTTTTCACCTCATCTCATCTATGCTTACTCATGACTTATGTTTGGTTTATGTATGTCATACCTTGTCATTCATTTGCACTTCATTGGATGTATGTTTTTGACCTTGGAGCTTTGCATTCATTCATGTCATATGCTATTCATGCTTCATCTTACGCACTTGAATATGTTTCACTTATATGCTTCCTTCTTCTTCTATTAATGTTTGATGTTTGGATACCTGTTTGCATGCCTCATGTGACACTTGTATAACATGTTTAGGCACATTTTTAGGTCATCCACATTCTGACTTGGATATTATTTGAAGCATTCTTGCATGATTACCTTGCATATTCACTCTTTCTTCTCTTGTTTCTTCTCTGATGACTTTCTTGTGTGTTTTGCCACTTGTCTGCATTTCATTTGTTTAATCTTGTTTGGTAAACATTGGGGGTCACCTCTAAGGTGTATATTCTGGTTTGGATGAGTTTCATTTGGTTTGTAACCTTTTCTCTTTGGTTTGTGATTTGCTTGGGTTTCATTTGTCTTATTGTTACTTATGTCTGTTTTGTACTAACCTTGCATGCAGGGGCTGAGGTAAGTTATTTAAGGGTGTGGATAAGTATCCATGTCCATTATCATTCTTTTTTTCTCTCATCTTTTCTTTTTATTTAGGCTTAGGTTGTTGTCAAACCTCCCCTTAGGGCCACCTTTGCATGATAACATTAGGACTAAATTCCATAGGATAGTCTCCCTCCAAACCTCCCCTTAGGGCCATCTTTGCATGATAACATTAGGATAGATTCTCCCCGTAGTGTTTTTCTTTTCTTTTGAGTCCCTCTTCTCATCTCGTAACATATCTAAGATACTTAATAAGGTCAACTTGCCTTGCACACGAGCCTTAAACATAGGAAATGAAGATTTAGGGGTTCCCCTTCTCTCTTCTAGAGTGTTGAGCATACGTCCCATTGGGGGCGACCATGCGACGCATTCGCTCCCGTGTTATAGACTTTGGTTCAAGTAGAGTTACGAACTAACTCAAGTCACTTCTGTCCTAAAAAATACAAACAAACTTCAAACCTTTTTGTCCTTCGGGATTGTCAAACTAAAGGCTATTTTCAAAAAGGGCACGTTACCTTCCGTCTGAGTCGCAAACAGGCATCGACCCTAACTGCCGGGCGCGAACTTAACGTCGCTCATAAAAACACAAAAAGAACTTGGTCTGAACTACGTTGACTCTGAATTCCCCATTGCACAAAGGGGGTACGTAGGCCTAGGACGACGACGTCCTACCGAGTCTGTCTTAGTTTTCCCCTTCCCCGTTTTAGTACAACCATAGATGTTAGGATAACTCACCCTTAGAATAGACAACAAGCATGGATCCCATCGAGTACGATGGACGCGTGGGGTGCTAGTACCTTCCCCTCGCGTAACCGACTCCCGAACCCAGGTTATGGTTGCGATGACCATTCCTTTCCCTCTTCTTCAGGTTTATGCGGTGTTCCCTTTCCCTCTCTTGGGATAAATTTACACGGCTGGCGACTCTGTTTTCTGCGCCACTTTCGCGTTTGTACCTGGATGAAAATCCTGGGAGCGACAGCTGGCAACTCTGCTGGGGACTCTGGTTGACCTATGTTGGTCCATCCCCTTTAGCGAGTCAGTCCTAGCGCTTATTTGTTTTTGTTCTCTTTGGATGTTTTTGTTTTGCTTTGCTTTATTTGTTGTATTTTTTTTACCGCATTTACTGCATTGCATATTATTATCATCATCTGCTGCACTGTTTTTCTGTTTGGCGGGTTGGGAGTTCTGAGAGATAAGCCCAATACCTAGGCTTGAGCGTACACGTAGGATTAGCGTGGAAAGTAGTGTGACTTGTGTGGCATTTGGCCAGACGTAGTATACATGAAAACTCCACATCCAGACGAGGTTTTCTTTGGTAATGTTCTATCCTGCGCATTGGTGTAGATGATTGGATGTAACCTGGAAAACTGTCGACTCTGGCGGCCATTCCCGAGGACTCAGTAACGACACTCCTCCCGAGACGTGATAATGGCAAACCAGAAATCGCAAACCCATTACACATGTCGATCCGAGGACCCAATGCTGGGAACTTGCTATAGGGTTTCTTTTTGGGAAAGAATCAGTGGAAGCGCTCCTCGATTGGCGATAATACTGTACCCCGAGGGATGAATGTACTATTGCTTCTCGACCTCAGTGCCGAAGCTGAGGACTTGCCATAGGATGTTTTCTTTTGAGGGGAATCAGTTGAGGCCTCCTCGATTGGTGATGATGCCAAACCAGAAATGGTGAACGTATCATCATTTCTCGACCTGAGAGCCCATGATATTGAGGATCCTCGGCTTTCTAGTACCCACATGTGAGAGGGCAGGGTGTTTACAGGTTTGCAGGTAACCTTGACCTTCAACATACCCGGTTTTCTGATAAGCAGATTTATCAGTGTGGTATAATGGTTATTTTGGTATTCTGGGTATTTGGGCAGATCCTTGAGAGTATACAGTTGTTCAGTGCAACAGTTATCCAGTCTGTGTGGCATCCTTGATCTCATGTGTGCATTTGCATCATCATTTTGCATCCTAACATGTCTATTCATTTGCAGGGCTGCATCCTAACTTTGATTCTGGTTTTTGAAGACTATTAAGGATGAGTACTGAGAAGAGAAAGAACATCATAATGTACAAGTTCCCATCACTTATTCTGGATCCTGTTCACAAGATTGTGTCTATGGCAGAGCATGGGGTATTGGCAGACTTTAGAGGAGAGTATGGAAGAATTTTGGATTTTGCTCGCAACATCACTGAATACGAGTATAGGGCTTTGTACACTCTGGTGCAATTCTATGATCCTCATCTGTGCTATTTCCTATTCACTGATTATCTTTTGGCTCCGACATTGGAGCAATTTGCTCTCATTCTGGATGTTTCTATTAAAGAAGAGGCTCCTTTTTATCCTTCTAAAGAACTTCCTGATTTAGGAAAGGTTTCCGAGGCTTTGCATTTGGATTTGTCTTTGTTGAAAAATAAAGTTGCCAGTAAGGGAGGGTGTAGAGGCTTTCATGTGAAATTTTTGATAGAACATGCTGCTGTGTATGTTAAAGCTAGATGTTGGTCAGTTTTCAACGCCATCTTGGCTATGTGTGTCTATGGAACGGTGTGTTTCCAAATATGAAGGATTTTGTGGACATGCACGCTGTCCGGATATTTACCATGAAGAATCCGGTACCTACTTTGCTTGGAGATCTGTATTATTCAGTGCATTATAAGAACGAGAAGAGGAGGGGAGGACCCCTTTATTTTTGTGCGCCAGTCTTCTACAAATGGTTTGCTGATCGTCTTCCCAAATCTGGGGCATTTGTAGATACTCAAGGAACATTGGATTGGTCCAAAAGATTAATGGGCTTAAGGGCAGATAATCTAGTTTGGGTTAACCGTGACTTGTTGGGCCGAGATATCATGATTAGTTATGGAGGTCTCCCAAATGTGCCTCTGATAGGAAGGAAAGGGGGAATTAACTACAACCCTATTCTTGCTATTAGGCAATTCGGGTATGCCTTGAAAGAGCCGCCAAGAGACGAGGAGGTCCAAGAATCTTTATATCTGAGTGGAGAAACCAATCCAGAACTGTTAAAAGAAGCTGCAAATACTTGGGGAGATCATCATAAGAAGGGGAAGACTTATTTTGGGAAGAGCAACAACAGAACATTTCCTGCGTATGAAGATTGGATTCAGAAAAGGGTAGAGGAGGAGCTTCTGCCATTCTCCAAAGAACCACCATCTTACCCCTTGCTGATTGAGCCTCCTACCACAGTTGAGATAGAGAAGTTTAACAAGTTGCGGGCTGAAAAGGAAAAGCTGCGAGAAGAAAACAGTGAGCTACAAAGAGAGATTTATGAGTTTAAACATGAGCGGGGTGAAGCTGTTCATATCGCCAAGTTGAAGGCAGAGCTTCTCGCTAAGGCAGAAAAGGAGCTAGCTGACAAGGTCACATCCAGGCAAAGGATGAAGCAAGCTCTAGAGGGTATTAGTAAGGTTCTCGAGTCTAAGAAGGAGGAATTGGACAAGGCTTTGTTAAAAATTCACAGGTTTAATGTTCACCGAGACACTGCAATGGCTGAGAATAAGCGAAACAAAGACGATTATCTAGCTCAGATTGATCAATTGAAGTCGAAGCTCAAGAAGAAAGACGCTGAGATCCTATCAGGGGTATTCCAGAGACAAGCAGTTGAGGGTCGACTCAATGAAGCCATAGCCTCCATAGAGGAACTGAAGATCCAAGCTGAAGTGAAGAGACCTAGAAATGAGGGTCCTAGCATGAATGGTGTTTCTGGAGAAGACGCTTGGGAGTTGCATTGCCGATACTTGGAAGGGATCATGCATAGGAGAGACGTTCTCATTCAAGAGCTAATTCAGAGACCGAAGCATCCCGACACCAAAAAGTTGTTCAAGGAAATTCAAGACTGGAGCAAAAAGCATAATAGATGGGGGGGATTGACACATGTAGACTTTGATGACATGCCATAGTTTTCTATTCTCTCTTATTGTATTTGGATCACCACCAGGCTTGTTGGTTGGGACCTATGATTTTTGTGTTCAGGCTTGTTACCTTGGATTGTGATTGTTGACATTTGGCTTTCCTCTGGTTTTCTTAATACATGAGCAGAAGTTCCGTTCTATCTTGCTGTTAAACTAGAATCAAGGGGTGGATCGCCCTGCGAATACTCGAACATGTTCATTTGCATTTGCATATTCATAATCATTTTGCATAACAGGTGTTTATCTCTGGTGTTCTTATTTTGTTCTCCTCCTCAGTCAGGATTGATCATCCAGTTCATCGGTATTCTACTCAGTCTGCGATAACCAGAGGATAGCCATGGAACAACTCCGTGCAGAGATGCTTGAAATGAAGGTTCTGATGAGGCAATTTGGGGAAGACATGCTGGTCATGTCCCAGGAGCAGAAGATGCTGAAGGAGGAGGTCAATCAGATGAAGGCTCAGTTGGGTTTGGTCACGAAAATTTTGAAAACAGTGTTAAAGAAGGAAAACAGTCATGCGCTCGCTTCCACAACAGAGGTCCTTACTCCTCCCATCTCTTTGGGATTTGATCATGGATTGCCTCGTGAAGCTCTTCCACAAGCTGAAGTTCCAGGACTTTCCCAATCGTAACCAGGTCGTGTCTCCCAAGATAAGCCTAAGAATAAAAAGCATGCACAGAGACTGAAGCAGCCTGAAAGAGTTTTTCATCCACTCCCTATGCCATATTCTCAACTATTGCAGCATCTCCTTCAGTTGCAACTGGTACAGAAAAGGACTTTGGCTCCTCTCACCGGTAATCCCCCACCAGGCTACGATGCAAGAGCCCATTGTGATTTCCATTCTGGGGCACCGGGGCATACTGTGGAGAAGTGTAGGGCCCTTCAGCACGCTGTCCAGGATCTGATTGATTCGAGGAAAATTGAATTCACACCAAGCGGCGTAAGCATACAAGGTGGTCCCACTCTAGCTGTTGAAATGGAAGTGGGTATCCCCGTTGCTTCTCCCAAAGCCACATCAGGTCAAGGGCATTTCTTGCAGTCCTTGGTCTTAGAATCCCCACATCCGCGAATGCTGCCTACGCCTCGACCAAGTCTAGAGAGAAAAGTGCCTGAAAAGATTATGCGCTCGAATCAGGGTCAACAAGAGAACTGCTCTGGAAAGGGACAACAAAGATCACGAAGGCCGGAGAGAAGGTTTGATCCACTCCCTGTTCCTCACAGCCATGTTCTTGCCCGTCTACTTGAAAGTTCTTTGGTTCAACTAAGGGATGCCAAGCCTGTTCCCGACCCTATTCCTCCTGATTCTGATCTGGATGCCAGATGTGAATATCACTCAGACACACTGGGTCATTCAATTGAAAACTGCAACATGTTCAAGCACAAGGTGCAAGACCTGGTAGACTCAGAGATCATTGCATTCACTGAAGATGATATGTACATCAATTGAAGCCTCCTTTCTCAAATGAGCACTCAGTCTGCAAGTACGTCCAGACAAAATAAAGCTTCCTCAGCAATGGCAGTCTCCAGCTTCTTTACTGCATTTTCATTTGTAGTTTTTCATTTCTTGTTAAAGCATTATATGCATGTAAGACTTGTTTGTTTTTTAATGATGATATTAATGCAATGAGTATGTTTTTCTTGAAGTAATCCATTCGTGTTCACTCTTAAATGTTTATATGCACTGCAATACCAATTTTCTTGTCTAGAACTCTTGAGGGAGGATGATGAGATGAAAACACAAAATCTCTGGTCGTATGTTCAAGGATAGAACCCTGTTGAGGATGTACAGGCATTGTTTCAAACCCCTAAACACTGGAGATATAAGGGAGATAGACCCTCGTTAACCTCTTTTGAGCCTTGAAGTAGGAGTTTCTTTCGTACGAAAAAACCCTCATACTTAACCCAGGGGCAGGGTAGGCGTCAGTTAGTTTGACCAAGTGTTCAACTTTCAGAAGGAGTGTACATCTGAGGAACCATTACCTTCTATCCCACCGTCAAGAGGTCAAGAGATGTGAAACCACAATGGGTATCCATCAACAACCAAGGGGTGAGGCAGTCACAACCCTTTCAAGCAAGTAAGACAACCAGTGTCACAAGCTTTGTTCAAAAGGGGAATAAAAAAGGAAAAGCCCGCTAAGTCAAAATTTGAAAACAAGTGACTTAGGCAAAAGTTAGGGCATCCCGCTAGGCTTCAAAATCGAAAAACTCAAAAGAGTCAGTCCAGGCAAAAATTAGGGATCAAAAAAAGCAAAAGAAAGAAAAAGTGAAAAGCATTACAAAAGAAAATCCTCGATAAGAACAAATTCGTGTGACTACAGACACAAAAGACAAAAAGGGGTGACTGTTACTCCAAAACCTCATTGGGTGTCGAACTATCAGATGCATGGGTTTCTTTAAGGATCATAGAACCTTTTGAGAGATGAGCACTTGCGCCGAATTAGCTGAACATAGAACTGGAGAACATCACGAAGAGCGGGTGGGCACCGATATATTTTGAGCCATAAATCCTTTTTTTTGAAACCGTGAACCGAACCACGTTACAACCCTCAAAAGTCCTAATTGAAACAGGGCTTATTCCGATGGCGTACTTCATTGAGATAACGTTCCTGACTCCTATGAGTTGTGCTAATAAGATTTGTTGGTATTGCATGTGCGCATTGTTTTGCCATTCAAAAATCAAGGTCGCATCCCAGCTAGTGATTCGTTCACAAGGCTTGGCGACGCATTTTCAATAAAACTTCAAGGTTAACATGAGTGTTGCATTAGAATTGTCATTCTCATAATAAACATTTTCTGCTTCCATGTGTTTGATATCAAAAGAGGCTTACACGATGAACGACAGTCAAGAAGCTCGATCACGCCAAGTTGAGGTGGTGAAAACTCCGAAGGACGATCATGTCAAGGGGCGGCCTGGAGGTTCCCGATAAATGGTGATAAGATGCAGCTAATCTAGAGCAGTCACGCTGAAAACCCTCCCTAAAGCAGCCAAACAGGGGTAATCAGGTCGATTTGACAAATCTCTGTAAGATCAGTCAGGGGAAAAGTTACTTCAAGACTTGGGGCAGGCCACCTCTAGAGCATGAGAGATTGTCCACTCCTGAAAATGGTTAATTGAAAACACCTCCTCAAGGTTCAAGATACTAAAGCATAGTCATTACAAATCCTCCCAAGGTAATGTACTTCATGGATTATGAAGTCTGGGGCAGTTATGTCAAGATCTGATAAATCTCCCCAAGAGTTTGAAGACCCTGGGCCAGTGCAAACGCCCGATCTTCTATAAAATCCTCTTGAGATGATTTCTTCCATTAGACCTGGTGGTCTGGGGCAAGTGAAAAGTTCAAAGAGCCGCTTATGACCATAAAGACAAGGCAGGTTGGATGGCAACAGGATTGTACTTCCTCAGCAGTTTGCTCTCCCCAGCATTGAGATTGCACTTTCCTCAGCAAAGCAGACTTTCCCCAGCAGGAGACTCGGGGAATTTGTTCTCTGGATCAGGACGTTGTCTCCCCACAGAATCAGGGTGTCCACTTTCCCCAGCCAGTCAGGAAGCGCGCTTTCACCGACAACGTTATGTTCTAATCCCCAGCAAGGTGAGGATAAAGTCATTCGCCCCTTCAGCAGGCTAAGTTCAGCAGTATTCCCCAGGCAGGAGGGTATTATGGACTGTTTTCCCCAAGCAGGATGGTGTTATGGGCTGGCATCCCCAGCAGGTTCTAAGCCCATTGATTATTAGCAATCCTCAACAACTGACTTCTGTTCTGTCATTGGCATTCATTCTCAACTCCCCCAGTAGAGGAGAAATCTCAGGTTTTGGAAGTTACCTTCAGTAGAGGTCACGTGTAATCCCCGGTAGTGCGGATGTTCTTTTAGGATTTCATCCCCAGCAGAAGTCGTTGATCCAAAGAGTCGGTCAGTGTGATCCTTCTCAGCAGAGTTCCTGGATTCAGAGGACAATTTATTTTTGTCATCCCCAGCTGAATTGGTCTTTTCTCTCTAGCATTTATTTTGCTGGAGGGACCCTTTTTGCATATCATAAGCATTTGCATTGCATCCTCAAAAGCGTAGCATTTCCACTTCGTGTGGAGCATTACGGCAAAATTCCAACATAGGCATCCGAAGCATAAGCCGGGTTTGAGTTTTCCTTCGTCGGGAAAAAAGCAGATTTCAGAGAATATCATTCGACTTTACTTCACAAGTGTTGGGTTTAGTCATTCAAAGCACTATTTGACATTCCCTTACAGAATTGTTTGCCAAGATCGTCAATCCATGATTTCTTTTTTACCCCTTCGTCCAGGTGGTCCTTTGGTCTATTCCCTCAAGGTCTTTTACCGTCAGACTCTCGTCTGTGTCCATTCAGCACCTGTCCGTGTTTGAACCTTTTGTTTCAATGCCCGTCCGTATTGACTTTTGATGCCCGTCTATGTCCTTTCAGCACCCGTCCGTGTTTGAACCTTTTGTTTCAATGCCCGTCCGTATTGACTTTTGATGCCTGTCCGTGTCCTTTCAGCACCCGTCCGTGTTTGAACCTTTTATTTCAATGCCCGCCCGTATTGACTTTTGATGCTCGTCCGTGTCCTTTCAGCACCCGTCCGTGTTTGAACCTTTTGTTTCAATGCCCATCCGTATTGACCTTTTGATGCCCGTCCGTGTCCTTTCAGCACCCGTCCGTGTTTGAACCTTTTGTTTCAATGCCCGTCCATATTGACTTTTGATGCCCGTCCGTGTCCTTTCAGCACCCGTCCGTGTTTGAACCTTTTTATTCAATGCCCGTCCGTATTGACTTTTGATGCCCGTCCGTGTCCTTTCAGCACCTGTCCGTGTTTGAACCTTTTGTTTCAATGCCCGTCCGTATTGGCTTTTGATGCCCGTCCGTGTCCTTTCAGCACCCGTCCGTGTTTGAACCTTTTGTTTCAATGCCCGTCCGTATTGACTTTTGATGCCCGTTCGTGTCCTTTCAGCACCCGTCCGTGTTTGAACCTTTTGTTTCAATGCCCGTCCGTATTGACCTTTTGATGCCCGTCCGTGTCCTTTCAGCACCCGTCCGTGTTTGAACCTTTTGTTTCAATGCCCGTCCGTATTGACCTTTGACGCCCGTCCGTGTCCTTTCAGCACCCGTCCGTGTTTGAACCTTTTTGTTTCAATGCCCGTCCGTATTGACTTTTGATGCCCGTCCGTGTCCTTTCAGCGCCCGTCCGTGTTTGAACGTTTTAAGCCAATGCCCGTCCGTATTGACCTTTTGATGACACCCGTCTGTGTTGCCTTCCATTCACCAGCGAGATTAACCCCCAGTAGATTTATCCTTTCAGCACCCGTCCGTGTTTGAACTTTTGTTTCGATGCCCGTCCGTATTGAATCCTTTTACCTTTCCAGTACCCGTCCGTATTGAACCCTTTTCACACACGTCCGTGTACCTTTTCAATACCCGTCCGCATCTGATATCTTTGACTCCTTGACACCCATCCGTGTTTATCCCCAGCATAGTTAACACCTGTTTGTGTTTATTTCATGACATTCCGATGCATTGTTCGTACGTGTTGTGACAAGTGCAGCATTTATTGCTTATTCCCCAGTGGAGTCGTCCCTCCTTTGAGGATTGCAAATTTCCGGGTTCCTTGGTATTCAATCTCCGTGTATCCCGATTATCTAAAAGTCGTCGCTATCATACCCTCAGGACCAAGTTGATTGAATAGGGGCAGCTGTAGCACCCCAAAATTTGCCCTCCTTACCTTAGTATTAACTGGCTTATGTTTCATTTCATTTTTGCATTATCATGTGTGCATATCATTGGTTCTTAGCATGGGGTCAAGGTGCTTGAGGCAGTTCAAGAGGAGAAGATGTTCTTCAAGCAAGAGTCCTTATATTATCCAAGAGAGCTCAAGTGGATCACTCTCTCCTAACCAGTGCAGAAATTAGGGTTTTGAGATTCTTGGGTTTATTGCTCCCATGGGCAAGCTTCTTGGGTTTTTATCATCACCAAATGGCATATCTTATCTTTGTTGGAGAGGATACACATCATATTCAGAGGAATTTAGATTTGGAGACTGTGTTATTTCCTCTTAGACTGAGGGTGCCAAAATTAGGGTTTGCTATAAAGTCAGTTTATTTCTGATTTTTTAGGCAAGACTTGATTCCATGGTGTTCCTTGGGTCCCTAAGTATCTAGGAATGGAAGATTGTCCATCAGTTTGGTTCATGAGAAGTTCAATTGGCCAATGGATTGGGAATCAGGAGAATTGGGGAAAAGTCAACAGTGAGAGGGGAAGTCAACTGTGAAATTTTGAAGTTCTCTTCAAGGTTTTCAAGGTCTCACATCATCATATGGTCTTCAAGGGTCAAGTTTCATACCATTTATCAAGAATCAAGGGTTGGTACAAAAGTTACTAAATATGGAAATTACCTATAATTTGAAAGTTTCCATTTTGGGCAAGTTCTTACACTACTTTCAACCTGACTTTTCATCATCAAAGAAGCTTCAAATGAATTTTCCTCAAACATGAGAGTTGAAGATATTTTTCTCCCCTTTCCAACAAGTACTAGATGGTCTCCATATCATTTGTGAAACTCAAGTTATGATCAAGAGAAGGCAAGGTGGTTTTTAGGGTTTCCTTATGGTTCCATTTTCACAACTTTTGCATTTTGGGACATAGTGACCTATAATTGATTCCTTTGTTTCAAGCCACCTTCTAACATCAAAGAAAAATCCATAAGGATCATTTTTTGCCTTTGAATCAAGTGGATCCATGGTTTATTCATAAATTATTTTCCATTATGCAAAATTGCAAGATCATTGAAAACTCATGAACCAAGACATCTCAAGGCCCAAATCCAATTCAGGTGTGATTAGCAATTGTTAAATAAGTGATCCATCATCAAGGGTTTGGATATACATGCATGGAGGAGGGTGTATTTCACATTATGCAAATTTCCAAAATCACCCAAAACTCATTAAGTGAGGAATTGACAAGGCCCAAGTGATTATCAGTGGATTAACCCTATGTATTTAAGCTAACTCATGCACTGGTTAGAGAGGAGAACACATGATTTTGAGGAGAAAAAAGTTTGCAACCCTAATCCTTCTCTCATTCGAATCTTACAATCCACAAAGGCTTTGGGCGAAATTCTTTCACAGTCTTCATCCTTTGAATCCATAGAGCACAAACCACCCATCATTGGAAGCTAAAAGCAAGGATACAGTTTACATAATCTCAGGTTAGGGCATTTTTGCATGACCTTAAAACTCTACTTTTAAATATGCATAATGACCTGTGATTGTTGCTGATGACTCTGATGTGTTTTATTTTAAGTTTAGACGTGTATTATGTGCATATAGTGAGATTCAAGTTTTGGACCCATACTTTGTTCCGTTCGATTCTCTTTGTGTGTTGATTATTTGCTATTTTTAATGTGATATTATTGATCTCCATTGAATTCTGGTCAGGAAGGTATACTTGTTTGCATTTTCTGGGTTCTTTTGATTTGCAGGTCACCGGAAGGGACGACCGGAGCTAGGGCTCCGGCGTCTGGTTCTTTCTCCGGCCAGGCTAGGGTTTGTGTAGGGAAGATGATCTCCCAGCCGTCGATTGCCTTCATCGTGTGGCCCATATGCTGCCACGCGTTTTAAATTTTGTTTTATTTTCTTGGTTTGTGTGTGTGTCCATTCATGATAGTTATCATGCACGTTCAATCTGCATCACACATCATGTTAAACGTTGACTGATCTGGGACGCTGATCAAATCTGATGGCCATTATGAGGTCAGCGCATTAATGATGGAGTATGCTATGCACGTGTTCCCTTTTTTTTTCTGATGGATTTTTGGATTGGGCCTTCTGTTCGCACCCCCACCTTTCAGCCCATGTTCATTTCTAACGTATTTTTGTTGTTAAACTAACCCCCATGCTTATTTCTTTATTTTTATTTTTATTTAATTATTGCAATTCATTTTAAAATTTTTAAAAATAGTTAAGTGCATCCAAAAATCACCAAAAAATTCATGAAGCATTTTTTTAGTTTTATAAAATTTTCTTAAATTTTATTTTTTATTTTTATTTTACTTTTATCATCTAAATTAATTATTTGAATAATTTCTTTTTGAATTTGTTTCATTTTGCACACATTGCATTGTAGAATTTGTTTCTCATCATCCATAAAACATTTTGAACTCATTTTTTTTGCATTGCTTCATCAACACATTGAATTGCATTAAAATATTTTTTCTTATTTTTTAAATCATTTTATGTTGCATTTCAGTCCTCCTCTTTTGCATGTTAGTTCATAATTCTCATTTGAAGTTGCATAATTGTTTGAGTGACCTATCTTTTGAATTTTGGCATGAGCTTTTGACATGTTGTTTGCCACTGGTTGAGGTGTGTTAAGCTTTAATTTGGTAATTTTAGAAGATTTTTTGCTAATTGTGTGATTGCTCTTTGTTTGAGGTCTTCTTGTATGCACATCTTTGATCATGTATGATTACTTGTTTGAAAAGGCACTTGTGCCATTGTTTTGGGATTGTGTCTTTGACTTCTTGAATCATGTTTAAATTGTTATAGGTCATTTGATTGCCATTATATGTCATTGGTGTGAGGTTGTTGCATGCTTAGTGCATATGTTCAATACTTGGTTTACATGCCTTTTCTTTGACTTATCTTTTCACCTCATCTCATCTATGCTTACTCATGACTTATGTTTGGTTTATGTATGTCATACCTTGTCATTCATTTGCACTTCATTGGATGTATGTTTCTGACCTTGGAGCTTTGCATTCATTCATGTCATATGCTATTCATGTTTCATCTTACATACTTGAATATGTTTCACTTATATGCTTCCTTCTTCTTCTATTGATGTTTGATGTTTGGATACCTGTTTGCATGCCTCATGTGACACTTGTATAACATGTTTAGGCACATGTTTAGGTCATCCAAATTCTGACTTGGATATTATTTGAAGCATTATTGCATGATTACCTTGCATGTTCACTCTTTCTTCTCTTGTTTCTTCTCTGATGACTTTCTTGTGTGTTTTGCCACTTGTCTGCATTTCATTTGTTTGATCTTGTTTGGTAAACATTGGGGGTCACCTCTAAGGTGTATATTCTGGTTTGGATGAGTTTCATTTGGTTTGTAACCTTTTCTCTTTGGTTTGTGATTTGCTTGGGTTTCATTTGTCTTATTGTTACTTATGTCTGTTTTGTACTAACCTTGCATGCAGGGGCTGAGGTAAGTTATTTAAGGGTGTGGATAAGTATCCATGTCCATTCTCATTCTTTCTTTCTCTCATCTTTTCTTTTTCTTTAGGCTTAGGTTGTTGTCAAACCTCCCCTTAGGGCCACCTTTGCATGATAACATTAGGACTAAATTCCATAGGATAGTCTCCCTCCAAAGCTCCCCTTAGGGCCATCTTTGCATGATAACATTAGGATAGATTCTCCCCGTAGTGTTTTTCTTTTCTTTTGAGTCCCTCTTCTCATCTCGTAACATCTCTAAGATACTTAATAAGGTCAACTTGCCTTGCACACAAGCCTTAAACATAGAAAATGAAGATTGAGGGGTCCCCCTTCTCTCTTCTAGAGTGTTGAGCATACGTCCCATTGGGGGCGACCATGCGACGCATTCGCTCCCGTGTTATAGACTTTGGTTCAAGTTGAGTTACGAACTAACTCAAGTCACTTCTGTCCTAAAAAATACAAACAAACTTCAAACCTTTTTGTCTTTCGGGATTGTCAAACTAAAGGCTATTTTCAAAAAGGGCACGTTACCTTCCGTCTGAGTCGCAAACAGACATCGACCCTAACTGCCGGGCGCGAACTTAACGTCGCTCATAAAAAACACAAAAAGAACTTGGTCCGAACTACGTTGACTCTGAATTCCCCATTGCACAAAGGGGGTACGTAGGCCTAAGACGACGACATCCTACCGAGTCTGTCTTAGTTTTCCCCTTCCCCGTTTTAGTACAGCCATAGATGTTAGGATAACTCACCCTTAGAATAGACAACAAGCGTGGATCCTATCGAGTACGATGGACGCGTGGGGTGCTAGCACCTCCCCCTCGCGTAACCGACTCCCGAACCCAGGTTATGGTTGCGATGACCATTCCTTTCCCTCTTCTTCAGGTTTATGCGGTGTTCCCTTTCCCTCTCTTGGGATAAATTTACACGGCTGACGACTCTGTTTTCCGCGCCACTTTCGCGTTTATACCTGGATGAAAATCCTGGGAGCGACAATATTCTCGATCTCAGTATAATTTAGAATATGGGTAGTACTAGTATCATCTTCCATGATCTAAAATTCAATTCCATTTATGCTTTCATAATCAATAAAATCATATGATCGGTTTTTGAGGAAGGCTTTAACCAATGACAAGTGTATTAATTAACAAGTAATATTTAAATTATATAAATAATCAAATGTAGAGGAATAAATACAAAGATTTAAAATCACATACCTATTTTTAAAATGTAAGATGTAATGCAAAAATACAAGATCATTCAACCTTTGATGCTCTAATCTATTCCTCTTTTTGTTTGTGTATTCTCTCAAACACACTCCAATTTTTTTCACAGCCATGTGGAGAAACAATTTGACTAAGTATCTTAACTGCCCCGTGCTTTCACATTTGGTGTACCATTTTCAAAAGACATCCGCCACATGTCTAGTAAAATAGTAATATATTTATATACATTTTAAATATGCAATTTAAAGTAGATATGCACAAATTTAAAAGAGTTATATAAAATATACTTACCAGAACGCATAGTCTTCGTAGACTTGAGTCCCAATGAATGACTAAAATCACCAACCTCTTCCTGGTAGAGTTTCTTTTTTTCTCAAGAAATCGGTTTGGTTACCATTAACTTGTGAGGTCAACACGTCTAGAAATACCACCATAAACTCAGGCTTAAAAGATAGGTTCTTATTATCATAGAATAATGCAGGGCTTAAAACATAAGCAGTAGCATAGAATTTTTTATAAAAGTGTTTATCTCAATGTTGCTTAATAATCCTTGTATAAGATTTGTACAAGGATTTTATATGTATGAAAGTACTCTAAACATCTTTATTTTCTCTATGCATTCCATCATACACTTAAGCAAGTAATTGTTTTTCATCTCCACCAACAATCCTTAACAATTAAATACGTGATGAAACAATCTTGATAACAATCCCAACGTCATTCTAAACTCTAGAATCTAAGATATTAGCAACGAAATCTATAGCTTTTTGGTCTCTATAGTATCTATACTAAATAAAAGTTTTGCTAGTTACTATAATTTGAAGATCATGTTGGTGTTAGTGAATACTCTTCAATGCTATGAAGATTGTGGCAAAATGTGTTGGACCGAGACGTATAATTTTTGTCCGCCCTTCATTCTTCCTCAGCCAAGCTAGCAAGAATGCATGATTATATACAAACATTGTAATCAATGATGCACCGTTCGATATACCTGAGATAAGTTCCATTTTTTCTATATCACCTAAAATCAAATTCAGGCAGTGTGCAACATATGGTGACTGTTGTGGTGAGAATCAGATATCAAGCTATTAATTAACTTGAATCACAAATCATGAAGTTCACCATAGAGCTTTGATTTATCCAAAGGAAAGGGTAAAGATCGAAGAAAACCCTAAGTGCGTTATGTAACAACACAGCTAAGAGATCTAACGTTCGGGGGTTGGTTATACCTAGGGAAGGTGTTAGCATCCTAAGTATCTGTAGTACTCTACAAGAACCTCTTGTTAGTATTTGTGTTATGCTAAAGTTGCTTGCTAAGGGAGATATGCTAAGGTAAAGACCTAGGGTATATACACTAAGTATGCTCGCCAAGACATCGCATCTCGTGCCTACGTATCCTGACTGTAATGGAATCAGAACATTCGTAGTTCCCCTCAATACGGGATAAACAGGGTAAAAAGAAAAGGTTGAGAAATATAAAAAAAAAGTGGAAAAAAGAAAAGGCGGATCACTAAGATTTCGCAATCCTATGCCCACGTATTCTCAAAAGGAACTTTGAGAAATCAGAGTGTCCGTAGTTCCCCTCAATAGGGGTGAGGAACTCTTGACTGTGGTCAAGGTTCCAAGGGGGAAGTAAGTGTTCATAACTATAACACTTACATGGAGTGCGGCGACTCCAAACCTAAGGCTAGGTAAACGGGTAGAGGGAGTAAATGTCCATGGCAAGACACTCACATAGAGTACAGCGACTATAATCCTAAGGCTAGGATCAACAGGGAAAGAAGTGTCAGTGGCAGAACACAAGCAAAAAGCGCGGTGACTCTAAACCTAAGGCTAGGATAAAAGGAAGGACCTAAAGTTTCCTAAGTATGACATGGCAATCAACAGAGGGATCCTCTCCTTTGGAATGAGGTATAAGAAACAAAGGAACAAAGAGGACATCTCGAGTGTCAAGTGTAAGATGAATATATACAGCAAAAGCATCAAGAATTAAATCAAAAAATGGAACATCAAGAATTGACTACAATGAAAACGAGAATTGTCAAGATTAAATTAGAAATTAACTAGAAAATATAATTAACCACATTCTAACTAAACTAAAATTTAAATAAATTAAATAAATTAAAAATAAATTAAAAAAAGCTAAACAACTAAAACTAACTAAATAGCTAATTCTATATAAACTAATTTCTAACTAAACTAAACTAATTGATACGTTAAAAATTCTAACTAAACTAATTTCTAATTTAGCTAATCAATTAATTAAAAAAATAAAAACTAACTAATTAAATTCTAAGATAAACTAAACAATTAATTAAAATCTAATAACAAAATTAACCTATTGAATTCGAATGAGACTAAAATCTAATTAAAAAATATATATAACTAATCTAAATAATCACCAAAATATTAAATCCTAAATAAACATTCTATTCAATTTAAAAAGATTAATTCTTAAAAGAAAATAAAACAATTTCTAAAACTAAAATAATGAGACAAAACAAGATGTTGGGCTGTAATAATAGTCAAACAAAGTGGCCCATCTACAATATGGCCCGCGGTTCAAGCTCTAGCATATGGGTCGGGTCGGTTTGGAGGAATGGGTCGGTTCGACCCAACTCTTAACACCAAAAGAAAAGAAAACCTAAAAGGTGGATGGAAGGGAACACGGTTTAACCATACAAGTCAAAAACATGATCCAAGCCTACCACTCCACTATCTCTTATTAGACACGATCACTTCAACTTCTAAACCCAGAGAAATCTAGATTAAACTTCCTCTTTGTCATTCTTTCCAAACGTCATCTCCTCACTGATATCACGTTTCCACCCTCAAATTATCTAATCGTTCTCTCTCAATAAAACTCGCTCTTCCTCTCTGTCCGTGAACGCAACATTCATGAAATCTCATAATCACAAACCTATTCTTCCTATCGCGCCTCTACTCCAACCTCTCAATCTATACGTTACAAAATGATGACTCAATCGAACAAAAGAAAAATAAACGATGCACTCAGCAAGAAAAGTGTGAAGAATCAATGAGTAATGTGTTCAAGTAGTTTCTATTCGCACATACCTCTGCTTATATTTCATTCTTATGCTCTGATGCTTCCCCCGTGCATTGTGAGTTGCTATACAATGGTGGGTTGTGATTGCTATTCATCCGCTGAGGTGTGAATGAGTGTTTGGAGAAGGAAGTCACGAGTGTGAGCTTACGGATGGTGGTGAGGAAGAAATCATTGGCGGAAATGGACCATGGTTTTGAGTCCTGAGTTTTTGAACTTAATGAAGGGTGATTAGTGTTGTTTGGAAAATGGAGAGGTGAAGATTGGAAGGTGATTCAAGGTATAAAAATGGAAATCACAAGATGATGATGATGCATGTGTTTGGTTAGTGCGATGCAGCAAGACGTTTATGGTATGTTGTTGTCGCTCCCGGGATTTTCATCCAAGTACAAACGCGAAAGTGGCGTGGAAACAGAGTCTCCAGCAATGTGTATTTATCCCAAGAGAGGGAAAGGAAACACTGCATAAACCTAAGGGAAAGGAAAAGCATGGTCTCGCGACCAAGATAAATGGGTACGGGAGTCGGTTACGCGAGGGGAAGGTGTTAGCACCCCCACGCGTCCATTGTACTCGATGGGATCCACGCTTGTTGTCTCGATCAAAGGGTGTCGTCATCTGGGGCTCCATTGCTAATGGAAATGAGAAGGAAAGGGAACGGAAAAGAACGAGGAAATGAAGAAGAAGAGAAAAAGAAGTGACTCGATAGGACATTGTCGTCCTATGCCTACGTATTCCCTTGTGCAATGGGAAAGTCAGAGTCAACGTAGTTCGGACGGACACGAACTAAGGGGGGAGGTTGCTCGCCAAGACATTGTCGTCTTGTGCCTACGTATCCTTAATATAACCATAGAGAGGAAATCAGAGCAGTCGTAGTTCGACCTAACGAGGTCTTAGTGTTTTTTATGAGCGACGTTAAATTCGCGTCCGACAGTTAGGGTCGATACCTGTTTGCGACGAGACGGAAGTAACGTGCCCTCTTTTGAAAATGATTGAAACTGAACAAGTCCCGAAGGATGAAAAAGGTTTGAGTTTGTTTTTGTGTTTTTAGACATCAGTGATTTGAATTAATTCATAACTTGCATTGCACTAAAGTCTATAACGTAGGATCGAATGCGTCACACATCGACCCAAGACGGGATGCACGCTAAACACTCTAGGAAAGTGAAAGGAAGCCCCCCACTCTCCATTTCCCATGTACAAGACTCATGCGCAATACACGTTAACTTTATTAAGTGTTTTAGAATGGTTATGAGATGAGAAGAGAAGACTCAAGGAAAAGAAAACTCTAAGGGGAATTCTATCCTAATGTTGTCATGCAAAGGATGACCCTAAGGGGAGGTTTAAGAACAACCTAAGTCTAAAGAAGAGAGAGGGATAACACTATCTAATGCTTATCCTACCTCACCTTAATCAAAAATTAAGGATGAGCTAGGATCCCAAAGGGATGTGAGAAAGTTCTACACAATCAAGCATTATATCATGTAATCCACACATAAGAGAGAAAGAGAAGTAAGATAGATGAGAGATGAAAGGAGAAATGAGCATGGATAAGCATCCACATACTCATGTGTCTTACCTCTGCCCTACATAAAAGGTTAGCACAAAATAACCACATGTATTGAATATAAGTGAAAAGAAGTAAACCAAACAATGCTAGTTGCCCTAAGAAGACAACTTAAGAGGTAAACAAAGTTTGAACTAAGAAGAATGAATCCTAAGGGTTAAGAACCATCCAAGGTCAGTAGGTATAGGTCAAGGTACCCTACTAAGGTTAAGGTAACAAACAAAGTCAAACTAGGTTGAAACATGCACCAAAAGATCACACAAATGCAAGATGTGTATCACTTATGAAAAATGAATGCTTATGAATGGTAAACATGTATTAATGCATGGACATAAGTCAAGGTCAGAATTAAATGACATTTATGAATGCATATTAATGTCATTGAATGATTATACAAGTCATGGATGCAACCATTTAAAGAAATGAAGTAAGAAGAAGTGAACAAACAATAATTGAAGTTCAACTATGATGCATACTTGTAATGCAAGTCAAAGATGAAAATGAAAGAGGATCATACATGTCTAATGGATACAAATCAGTAGCATATGATGTATGGAATGCAATTAAGAATGTAATAATGACATACAAAGTTCATACACAACTCATGTTGACAAGTTAAGAAGAGAAGAAACAAGTTAGGTTCAAACAAGTTCAAACAAGTGCCAAATGTTTATGGACTTAAGAAACATGCAAAGATGCAATTACAATTCATGTTATATGATGGAGAATTATCACAAACAGAAGATGAATCATGTTTTCATGGATGTACAAGATCACACAAACATTAGTGAAGACAAGTCATCAAAGACATGTAAGAAGATAAGCACAAGTTCACAAAACATTTCAAGTTTAAACAAGTGCACACAAGTTAATCCAAAATGAATAAGAAATGACCTATAATATAAGAAATATGACCTATAATGTTCACACAACATGTATCAAGAGGTCTCAACAAGTATCAAAGAGGGTTGCATACCAGGCACATCAAAACCCTAGCACAAGATCCAATAACAACATACATATGTAGATGCACTCAAACAATTCACAAAATCAAGTTAGGAGGATGAGAAAATTCACATATGCAAGTCAAATGAATTTCAAACAGTTTTTAAACATTTCCCAAAAGTATGGTACAAAAATCATTAAGAAACATGTTCAAATGTACTCCACAAGTTCATTCAAGCCACACAAGCATGATGTTCAAAGATGATGTTCAACCACTATGTAACAATGCCCTAAAAAATCTACAAAAAATTAATGGTATGCCTTAAGATGTCATACAACCATGGTTCAAGTCTTAGAAGCAAATTCATTTTGTAACTATGTCAAAGAAATAAAAAACAATGTATGTATATGAATGCATGATCATACAAAAAAAAAAAAAAAGAAATTATGGAAAAAAAAAATAGTAAAATAGGGTAAAATCAGAAAATAAAACGACTAAAAATTAGTTAAATGTTTTAAGATGGTGTGGAAATTATTTCATGATTTTATGATATGCAAAAGTATTTTTAAAAAATAAAATGCCAACACATATGAAAAAGAAATAAAAAAACAAAGGACAATAGTCAGGGGTGCAACGAAAGCAATAATTCAGTTCACATAGGCATTGGGCTCAAAGAGAGGGGGTGCATATAACAAAAACACTAATCCCAAAGCATTGACTGGCCTGCAGCGCATGTGGTGGAATTCAGTCAACAAATTGACTCATTCAGAGCCCTTGGATCCAAGTCAAACATGACGATCATAGAAGTAGTGCAATCAAGTGGCTAATGATCAATGCACATGATAAGCTATAATAAAGAACACACGTGGAACCAAAGAGTCAACAAAGTCATAAAAGAAAGAGCACGTGAGAGAGAGAATTCAGAGAGAAAGAGAATGAAAATTGGTGAAGTTTGAAGAATGAAGAGTTGGTTGCAAATTCTATTAGAGATTTCTTTATATATGTGTGGTTAAGCTCTAACTGTCATGGTTGACAGTTAGAACCAGGGTTAAGTGAGTGAAGTTAAAAATGAATTGAACATGAGAGTGAGATGAGGTTAAGAAATGGCACGGGTTCAGCTTTGTTCAAGTGGGGAGAGAGCATGTGAGCTTATGGTGAATTCATGATGAAGGGTGATGATGTATCACTGAGCTTGCAGCAGAAACTTATCCACTAAGTTTCTTCTTCTTATGGTTTGTGCAAATGTGGCAAGGGTATGGCATGAACATGTATGTATGTAAGATGTTGCTTGGCTTTAAATGGCAAGGTTTGATGTCATGCACATGGCTGTAATGAAGTAGCATGTGCATACAACAGGTTTTGTCTTAGATTGGAATGAAACATTAAGGGTTATGCACATATTCATGGTGGTGTGTTTGACAAGCTATATTTCCCTAACCAATGGATGAAATGACAAGCTTTTTATCTCTTTGGAAAGAGGGGATGAAGAAGAGCAAGATCGATGTTAATAACAATTGCAAGGGGAGCCTCTAACATACTCAAAATTTCTCATGAAAATGCTTGTACATAACTGAGTTTGGTAAGTCATTTGTCTGGCTCGTACCCAACCATATGCATGTGGAGTTCAGGTGCGGTGACCTTGACTTTGATCCACTATAACTCTCAATGAGTTGATCAGATGAAAAAACTTCCAACACCAATGTTGTAGAGGAATTTGAGAGGAACAAAACTCATGTTGAACATTTTTTCATTTGGAGTCTCCATGATGAAGATAATTTACCATGAACATGGACACTGCATGCACACAAAGTATTTGTTGAAATTACTCCGAGCCACACGCGTATTTGCCTTGCCTGACCAGTCAAAATGCCTTGTGAACCCTCCAATTTAATCCATCATATCTCTCTTGATTTTGATCCAATGGAGATGTTTTTGGTATGGTTGTGAAGCTTAGGAGATGAACTTTCAATAGGCCTCTTGAAACTTTCAGTTTGGAGCTTGTATCATAAAGAAAGAATGCCTTAAAGATGACCCTTCAACTTGACAAACTTGCCTTATTTAGAAACCCTAAGTTTCTATTTTTGGAAGTTCTTCAAATTTCTTGATTTTTGATGATACCTTTGGACTTTCTTGATCAAATCTTCACCAATGGACATAATTGACTTAAGGAATAAGAATTTTCCCTCAAAAAGCCAGGAGTTAACTTTTTCCTCTGCACAATTGACTTTTCCCCAATCTTATTAATTCTCAATCAATTGATCAATTGAAACCCTTCTAAACCAAATTGATGGACAATTCTTCAATCCTAGACACTTAGGGACATGAGGAATACCATAGAATTAAGTCTTGCCCAAAAAATCAGAAATAAACTGATTTCATGGCAAACCCTAGTTTTGATGCCTTCAGTCTAAGAGGAATCAGCTCATCCTCCAAATCCAAATTCTTCTGAGTATGAGGTGTATCCTCTCAAACAATGATAAGATATGCCATTTGGTGATGATAAAAGCTCAAAGATCTTGCCCATTGGGGGTTAAACTCAAGAAATCCAAAAGCCTAATTTGAACAATCATGTTAGGAGAGTGTGATTCCCTTGAAATTTCTTGTCAAGCTTGATCTCATGATGAGGTGATAGATCTCTTAAGATATCTTGAGGCTCAAGGCTCCTTTGTGGCTCAATTATTCTGATCCCATGCTAAGACCCAATGATATGCAAAGATGATAATGCAAAGAATGAAATGAAACATAAGCCAGTTAATGTTAAAACAAGAGGGCAAATTTTAAGGTGTTATAGTTGTGAGATAAGAGAGAGGCTTTTGGAGTGTTTTCTTATCCTCCCTCTTTGTTCAAAAATGCAGAGAGGAAGAGTATTCAGTATTGGAAAGTGTGGGTGGCTGTAGGAATAAAGGAAATGATGGTGATGCCATTTCATATGGCCAAGGTCCAAATGAGTGAGTGAGTTTTTGCTCTTTTTTCTTACTGTTCTTTTTTCTGGTTTTTCTTTCTTGGATCCCCTAGTTCTCATTTTCTCTTCTCCTTTTTAAAAACCAAATTCAAAATCAACAACTTGTCTTCTAAGTTTAGAGGTACAATGAAACTTGTCTTGTATTGATGTGAGGTTATTTTCATACATATGTTTGTGCATGTCTGAGAACATTTGCAGGCTTTTGATTTTGTTTGGAATTGATACTGAAGAAATTTCTTGGTGCAGGCTGTTTCTTGTGAGAATAAGGCAAAGTGTGGTTTTTTGGCACGTCTTTTTTGTTTCAGTTTTGGAGTGTAGCCATATGTGTGAATCATGGCTTGTAGGTCGATGTTTCGGTGCGCAGAGACTTTTCTTTTGGTGGGCATGGCTTGTAATACAAAGTGTGCAGAACTTGTTTGGTAGTTTGTGCATTGACTATAGCCGTAACATGGAAATGGATCTAACTTTGGACCTTAACAAGTCTTTCTTTTTTTTTGTATTTTGTAAAGCTTTAAAAATTAACTAAATTAGATTAAACTTGAAAATCAAAAAATAAAAAACTATAATTATAATTAAAATTAAAATGAAAATAAAATAAAACAAAATTAATAAAGCTAAATTAAATAAATTAAATTTGAACTAATATCAAAAGTAAACTAAATTAAAAAGATAAACTAAATTAATTTAATAATCTAAGATAATTATATAAATAAAAATAACAAAAAAAAAAAGGCATGGAATGATAAAATCGACTAAAAATGCATGGTTAATTATCTAATAAATGTTTAACTAAAAAATACAAAAATGGCTGACTTATGATGATATGACAATGAACAACGAATCTGAGGGTAAACTTTGGGGTGTGACAGTGACCAATAGACATTATGATATTTATCATGTAGCATTCTTCCATCGGCTTTACAATTAACTGCATTATCTATGATAAGATGAACAACACTCTTTGGACCAACATATTCAACCAATTCAACAAATAAATTACAAAGAGTGATTGCATCCTTAACAACATCTGAAGCATCTACTGATCTAATAAAACTTATTCCTTTGGAGAAATACATTATAAAATTAATCAATTTCCTATTTTTTATCTTTCCATAATCGGCCATGATAATACATCTTGTTTATACCCAAAGACTACGACAAGAATCTACCAATAATTGAACTTTTTTCATATCAGATAATAAATTATTTCTCATAGCATGATAGTTTAGCCCTTTAGAACCAGGTCCAAAAGAAGCAATTGCATCAATCATCCTTTGATAATAATTGCAATTTAAAGCACTCATGGGTATGCAATTTTCAAAGAAAAATGTTACAGTATGCATATCTTCCTAACCTGCAAGAAATGGATTGTGTTTGAAATTCATAACTTGGTGAAGAGTTGGGGTTATGAAGCAGAAAGTTATAGGGCTTGGACTACAATTGTTGAAATAAATCTAATTTTTATCAGTTAAGAAAGGATGATGATGCATATAATTTTGCTTCATATACTTCTGTAAGCAAACTTGATGGCCACATTTATATGGAACATGAAGTGAAGGATATAAAACTGAAAGTAAGGAAACCTCAATTCATTAATAAGATGTCATATATGGAATGAAGTGAGGATGAGGATGTTGAAGGCTTTGGTGATGATAAGGAAGAGAGAACTACTGCTCTTACAGATGGATTTGAAGTTAATCCACCCCCAAAGGGATCTAACATAGTTTCTCCCGTTGCACTAATTTGTAGTTCCCAAGAGAAATTTAAAGATGATGAATATGTTAGTGATGAATTTGGTAGCTCAAATCCAGATGAATCTGATGATGATAAAGGTATAGGGCTTAAGTTTGAAAAGTTTAGAAAATAACAGCGTAATAAGGACTGCCAGTTTAAGTGGGGTATGTAATTTAATTCTCTAGATGATTTTAGAGATGGAATTTGTGAGTGGCCAACATTGAATGATAGGGAAATTACCTTTGTGAAAAATGAAAGTTATAGGGTAAGGGTATAATGTAAGGTTAAATGTGATTTTTTAGATCTATGCTCTAAAGTGGGCCATAAATGTAGTGCCCTGCATAATATATATCTAGAATAATACCATACAAGCATTTTATTTGGTACTGACACATCAAAAGTGTCTAATGGCATAATTCACATACTTGACCATTTCCTAAAAACGAAAACAATCTATGATACAAGTTATGGAAACTAGCCAAAGATAAAAATCTAAGAATAATATACAATATTCCTCATTGTACAAGAACAATAAAATACACAGTGGAATAAGTTTAACTAAGCTTCTCTTAAAACATCCCAGCATCGCTCTGCTTGTAAATCGAACCTGCAATCACACCTGAAATAAAGCAACTATAGTGGGGTGAGATACATCAAATCTCAGTGAGTTTCCTATCTTATAGTCCTCTCGGCTCTACAAGGTTCTATCAATCCTAACTCAAGTCAAGGGGAAGGGAAAGTGACCTTGAGTACTCAATCTCATAATCTCATACTATATGGAAACATGTCATGAGTTTCATCAACTCACAGTATCACTAATCGATAACCATACCAAGGTACCTCCTGTTCCCGTCCGCTTCTACGTCTAGAAGGCGATCCGAGTCATAGGTCCTTGTAATCTACTTGACATACGAATGGATTCGGGTTCTACGGGCCTTTTACCATTATGAACCGTCACTTCACACGGGCCTTTTACCGTCACAAGCATACGCTCCATGGGCGCCATTCGTACAGCACGGGGAATCAAACCTGCCAAGTAGTTGTGCATCCATTTCAGAGGAGTCCGAGACTCATGAAACTACACTCGAGATAAACCGGTTACGATTACATGATCACACACACAAACGCGATCGTATTCGACAATCACAAGGCCACAATGCCTTAAGGCCACAATCGCCTTAACAATAAAACATAACAATACACATGTTCCATACTAGTGTTTCACTCACCTCTAGACCATTACTCGGCAAGGATGCACATCTACATCGAATGCACGAGCATCACCATCTAGATTATTTATCAATCCTAGTCACAACCTAGAATCATATCATTAGGTTTTGGGGTAAAGTTCCCTCCCTCTTCCTAATTCATTTTAAGCATGCATATTCACTTACAATCATGTTACACAACAATAGGATAGGCAAGACATGTCATAATTGCATAGTAGAATAATGTATAACAATTAAAACATAATTATATCACTGTTGGAACTTTCTCGATTATTTAATCGGTTGGTAAAATCGACATATTTCATCTCTATTGCATAGAATATTTCCTCGGCTTTACGTCGATATAAAGTATGATCGAAACCGATAAACGAGTCGAAAGTTATGAATTTCTCGCTAAAGGAAGAAATTTCAACTCCCAGGTCTGCGCGCTGAGCGCGGTTCTCCCTGACTTGAGGGGTTGCAGATTTTCTTGAGCGCGCTGAGCGGGCTCTACGATTTCCAGAAAAATAAAACTCTTAACAGAGCTTTACCCAACCTGCAACAATATCTCCACAACATACTCAACAACCCATCGAGGTATAATATCACGGTTTTATTACGGTTTAACCGATAAACTTCATACAATATGATTTTCAACATTTATCACATAATTTCCACTAAAACCCTAACATTCCAAATAACATAAACCGATCCAAACATTCATAACGATTATCGGTAAATGATTCCACACCAGTATAGATTATACTACGAAATTTATAACTCATTTCAACCGCTAGATTCCTCGATTTTCCACAAATTCCCATTTTCTCCCAAACCTAACACAACCCCAAAACCTTAAGAAATTCTACACTAAGGTTTCTATCTAGAACCCACCTGATAATTGAAGAGGAGTTTGAAGAAGATGCCGATGATCCATGGGTTTCTCTTCTTCATCTTCTCCATTTTCTCTCTTTCTCTTCTTTCCTTTTTCCTTTTCTTCTCCTTCTTTACTAACTTCTTCTTTTTTTCTCTTTTTCTTTCTCTTTCCAAATATATACATATATTATACTATTATTATATAATATAAATCCAATAGGGAAAAATATCTCCAATTGATATTTTGTCGTCTCAACCAATTGATCAATTATTAGAGTTATCATAAAAGTCTCTCTTGAACTAATAATAAATTGATCTCTTCCGAGTTCATTAGTTGCTCTATTGATCCCAAATGTCGATACTTAAAGTACTTAGAGAATTCCCCAAATCCAATTAATCAAAGATAGAGCACATAGGTGCTCATTTGATCTCATCTGATATCCAATTGAGCATTTAGATAATACGGGGTATTACAATAAACACACTTATGTTATAAAGACATTGATGTACACCCACACATGTACAATGGTTTTGAAAAATAGATATGAAAACTCAAAGTGGGTGGCCAAGGAAGTTGTGAACAAAATGAAAACATCTGAGAAAGTGAGAATTCGTGATATTATGCAAGATATGAGACAAAATTATTTTGTAGAGAATATTGTTGCTAGAGTAAGGAAGGAAAATTTTATTGCAAAGAATGTTATTGAAGGAGATGTTGATAAGAAATATGTAAATTTATGGAGGTATACTTCTGAGTTAACAAAGGTTAATGCTGGGAATACTGTTAAGATCAATATTCACAAACCAAACCCATCAATATAACCAATGTTTGGATCATTCTACTTTTGTTTTGATGGTTGTAAGAAAGGTTTCATACATGGTTGTTGACCATTTATTGGAGTTGATGGCTGCTATCTAAAGATAAAACATGGTGGAAAACTTCTAATATTTGTGGGTAGGGACCCCAATGACCAATATTTCTCATTGGCTTTTAGGCTTGCTGAAACAAAAACAAAGGAAAGTTGGAGGTGGTTTTTAAAGTTACTAATTGAAGATATTGGACAATATAGAAAATATGCATTTCAGATCAACAAAAGGTATATGTTTGATTATGTTTTAATTTCAAAAGGTATGAGTTTGATCGTGCTTGAATCTAATAGTTTGAGGTGTTTTAATCTGAGTTTTTTTATATTTTTTTTACAGGGATTGTTGGTTGTGTTTGAAGAAATGTTTGAGAGAATAGAGCATATGTTATGCCTCAGACATTTGTATGCAAATTTTAAGAAAAAGTTTGGAGGTGGCACACTTATAAGGGATTTGATAATGGAAGCTTCCAAAGAAACTTACTATCAAGTTGGCTACAAAAGATGAATTAACTGAAACAAGTGGATCTCAATGCTAAGAATTGGCTTATGAGAGTTCCCACCAAAAGTTGGTGCAAGCAGGCATTTAGTTTTTACCCAAAATGTGATGTTTTAATGAACAATATTGTTGAGTCATTTAATGCCATAATTTTAATTCCTGGGGTTAAGCCTATCTTAACAATATGTGTGTGGATTAGGAAATATCTTATGAATAGGATGGTAACATCTGCCACTAAACTTGAGAAGTGGTAACATAGAGTTATGCCTATCTCTAGGAAGATGTTAGATAATTAGGTATTTATAAGTGGTCATTGGACACCAAATTGGGCTATTGTTGAAGAATTCCAGGTTACACATTCATTCAACACACAAGAATTTATTGTTGATATTGCCAACTGATCATGTAGCTGTAATTTCTGGGAAATGGTTGGTATTCCATCCAGACATGTTGTTGATGCATTAAGTTATAGGAAACAAAACTCTGAAGATTTTATGGGTGATTGTTATTTAAGACAAAGTATTCCCAATGTTATAGTTTTTCTATAACTCCTATAAATGGAATAGACATGTGGCCTGAAGTTCAAGCTGAGGAACTTCAACAACCTATGTACAAAAATGGACCATGAAGACCTAAGAAAGTTAGAATTAGGGAATATGGTGAGGGTGGTGCTAGGAGAAGAAGAACTTGTTTGTCTTATAAATGCACCTAATGTGATAAATTTTGTCACAATGCAAAGTCGCGAAAGAGCACTACTCAAAATCCAATTCTTTGAAAAGAAAGGTAATTTTCAAAATAATAGTATAATTGTGTACATGAAGTTCAGCTTGCACTGCATTGTTTTAACGATAACAAGACTTTTTTATAGAGGAAATCCAAAGCTGGTTAGGTTGAAGCAAGTCAGCTAGATGCAAATAAGGTTGATGCATGTCAGGTTGAATAAAGTGAGGTTGAAGCAAGTCAGGTTGATGCATGTCAACTTGAATCAAGTATGGTTGAAGTACGCTAGGCTGAACAAAAATCAAAGAAGAAAAAAGTTGTGTAGAAGCCTCCTACAAAGGTTCAAAAACCTATTGTGAAGCTGAGAAAAGGACAAGTGAAAGATTGAAGCTCAAATGGTTTTAAAAACAAATTATAGGTCTTTGTTCCATTCTTGCCAACCTATAACCTTGACAGAGCATGATGAAGGTACATTGACACAAGAAGATACTTCAATGGTACCTGATTCAGAGAGGCATTCTAAGTTGTTAGGAATTATGTTTTATGTTTTCATTTTGTAATGACTAATGCACTTTTATGTGCCATTTTTTTTTCTGATAATTGATGCACTTTTTTATGCCATTTTGTAATGATTTATGCACTTTATTTGCTTCTTATTATTTATGCAATCACTTTTTGTTATATGTATCAACTTAAGTTTGGAAATAACCAAAACTAGAATATTTCATTAATCTACTAGCAATTGATACAATCTCATTTGATACATCACAAATTTAAAACAAAATCCAAGTCAATGCATGTTGCTTCTTGTAACCAATACTAAATATGTCATTAATAAACTAGCAAGTGATACAATGTCATTTGAGACATCACATTTTATACAATGTCATTTGATACACTACATATTACATGAACTTGTAGACAATGGAAATCAAAATCCAAGATATCAAAGTGCAACCATTAAACAATGACTTTTGTTCTTCTCCATTTGAAGCTTCTTCTTTGTCTTTTCATGCTTCTTTGGACTGACTTCTACACCGAATTCCTTCCCAAATTCCCTCAAATAAGCCATTTTCATTTCACAATTATTGCAATTTGTTGGAATTTTTTTATTTCTATTCCTACCATGAACCCGACCAACTTCATCATCTAAGATAAATAAGTCACATCTTTCCACACTCTACAAATTACATACAAAATATGGACGAGTTTAACTTAGATAAAAATAGGCTTGATACCCTTTTTAGTCCCTTACCTATACCTCTGGGTCCGTTTTGGTCTTCTTTCTTTTAAAACGTCCAATTTGGTCCCTTACGTTGTCAAACAAAATCAAATAAGTCCTTTTCGTCAAATATTGATAAACGATGTTAGAAATAAGTGACGTGGAAGCTGAGGTGGCAGAATTGTTTTTTATTATTACATTTAATAATTAAATGTTTTTATTTATTTAGAAAATCAATTTTAATTAATCTTCACAAACTTTAATATACAATATTTGGGCTTGAAGCCCATGTTCTTTAGAGTAGGAGCCCAATAGTCAAGATTTATTATTATAGTGTGAACAAGTCCTTTATATACACTTAACTTCATTCTTCCAAATTCGATGTGGGACTTCAATTGTTCTTCATAGCAGAAAAAAGCCTTGCTATCTCAGACAATAGACCACTAATTATTGTCCCATAAATAGCGAGAATCTGTGGTTATGTGCCCTAAAAGCAATAATAAGTTGATATTACTCAGCTCTGGATTGGCCAGCACGGGAAGAAAGGATGATGCCAACAATGAGACCACACAATGCCAATGCCTTAGCAAAGATGAGAATGAGAATCATACCAAAAAAAAGCTTCTGCTGTTGAGCATTTGCTCTGCAAAAAGAGTTCATTTTCAGGAGTTAAATTCAATACTGTAAAATGAAACCTAAACAATCTCTGAACATAACATCACAGTATATCTAAAGCAGTAGCAGCAACAATGGTATAGTGATACTAATTTAACATTTAATTGATCCCAAGGCTTGTAATTTTATCAATAAGAGACTAAGAAGGACTTGTACACCAGAATCGTGTCAAAGAGATAAATAAGAACAAATAGCTGCTTAGTCATTTTATATTTGCCAACTAACTTAAGAAACTCAATGCTAATGCTATTTATGCCTATAAATGATGTGTTTTCTTAAACCATAGTAACTAGAACTAGGTATGAATATCCACCAATGCAATACATGAAGTAGCTAGCATAACCATATTCAAATATTATGTCAAGATACTGATAAATATCGAAGAGCTAGGGCAACCCTCCCTTAAAAGCTATTGCAATCAAGAAGGAAGAACCAAGCTACTTAAATACTCCACAGAGCATCCCATGCTACTCTATTTGGATTTGGACACCCCATAATACCCTAAGTACCTAACATAGCACAACTTCTGAGAGCTAACGTTCCGATAACTGCACTCTACATTGCTTTACTCGGCCTTTCCAATCAATGAATCAACCCCTCCATAGGAAGTCCTTTTGGAGCTACCAGAAACCAGTTGTAATGAATGTTGTTAAATTGTTGAACGATTGAATAGCAAGGCTTCCATAGCATAATTGGAACTACATAACAGTCTAATTTAATTGGAGCTACCATAGGAATTCCTCTCACAGGCTAAAAAGTTATGGGACAATAATGAGTGGTATATTGTCTGAGATAACAAGGCTTTTTTCTGCTATGAAAAACAGTTGAAGTCCCACATAGAATTTGGAACAATAGAGTTGAGTGTTTATAAAGGACTTGTTCACACTATAATAATAAATCTTGACTATTCGGCTCCTACTCTAAAGAAGATAGGCTTCAGGCCCAAATATTTTATATTTAAGTTTGTGAAAATTAATTTAAATTTATTTTCTAAATAAATAAATTAAAATAAATAAAAACATTTAATTATTAAATGTAATAATAAAAAATAATTCTGCCACTTCAGCTGCCACGTCACTTATTTCTAACACCGTTTAAAATATTTGACGGAAAGGACTTATTTGATTCTGTTTGACAACATAAGGGACCAAATTGTATGTTTTAAAAGAAAGAGGACCAAAATGAAACCAGAGGTATAGGTAAGGTACTAAAAAGGGTATTAAGCCATAAAAATAACATTTCGACTTCTCCAGAATTTCCTATTGGGGTTTTCAATGGTGTTTGCGACCCACATCTTTATTGCTTGATCACATCCACATTTGGGTAAACACAATTCACTTGAGTTGGCAATTGATGATGTTTATATTCCACATATTTTTTTCAAACCCTAATTCCTAAAACAAATAAACCCTGGAATGGAGAAGATGAAAAAACAAACGTTTGAATCAGAACACGGTTAAGAAGCAAACAAGATGGAAGTAAAATACGTTGAAGAAGCAAACAAGATGGAAGCAAAACACGATAAAGAAGCGAAACAGGATGGAAGCAGAAGAATATGAAGAAGGAAAACGAGATGGAAGCTGAAGAAGCGGCCGAGCACATTAATAAACGATGAACAAGTGATCGAGGAAAAACACGATGAATAAAACACAATCTCAATAAATTACATGTTAAAATGTCAACTTAAGTAAAAAAAATAAATTAATAAAAAGCCACCTAGACGAGAAAATTCAACAAATATCAAGATTCATAGTTTACTTGTCAACAAAGGAGTCAAGTAAACAAAATCTTTGCATTACAAGGGGGAATTAAAAAAAAAATTATACAGAGGTAAACCGAATGTCGCTGACTTTGCAAGGGGTAACGTATTTTTAACCTTAAATTCTATATCAATTAATAAAAGGTTATTAATTTATAAATTCCTTTTTAATATTTTACTATTTTTTATAAATTTTAATCATTATTAATTTATAAAATCCTTTTTAATATTTTACTATTTTTTATGGTGAACACTCTGGTACCCTTTGATTTAGTTGGGTACCGGTACTCTCATCCAATGAAACTGTTCCATTTAATGACATGTCATCTTTTATATATATTTTATTTCAAAATAAATTAATACTTTAAATCATTTTGCACTAAATGTACCGATACCCAACTACTTATCATGGGTATCTAAGAATTTGCCAAAAAAAAAAATTCTAATCAATTAAAATGGCGATGGTCTGATAAAAAAATTAGAGTTCGTCTTCGTAACTCTAAAGGCCTATACGTTTTCCACAACTTTTATTTTATAGAAAAACAAACTATTTAGTTAAGAACATCACTATTTATTAGCATGTCTTATATTTAAAAGTTAGCTTAATAATTTAGTCATTCTAAACTAAGGTGCCCTATCGTGTGCACAAGAGTAATAACTCTCTCACATGAAAATATTTTTAAACAATTTAGAAGAGGGATTATTGACTCTAAAAAATAATCTCTGCAAAATAATTTCAAAACATGCTAAAATGGTAAAAAAAAACTTTGAAATAACGGAGGTTATTTACCGCTGCAAAAATAATCTCCACAAAATAACCTTTTTTTTAATTAAAAAATGAGATCAAATATATAAAAGAGGGAAACAAGAGAGGGGGGACATAAAACCAAAACCCTCTCGAATTAACAAAAGCGAGAAGATGGAAGACCTAAATGGTTGCGAACCAAATTATCAAAAACAGACACCGGAGCTTCATTCCACCAAACAAAACCATGAATGGATATACCTAATAAAGCTAGAGTGTCTGCACATTGGTTTCCTTCCCTATAAATATGAGATAAGTGAAAATACATATTGTTAGTTTTGTGAATGCAATTAAGCCACCTGCTTTTCAACAACCACAGAACGAACCGAGGGTTTGCAATGGAAAAGGAAACTAACTTGGAATCAGTTTCAACCCACAAATGGTTCCAATTTCTATCAAAAGCCTGCTCAATCGCTCTCATAACTCCAATGAATTTAGCATTAATTGTGAAGTTGTCGCCCAGATTTTCCTCAAAGCAACCGATAAAGTTAGCCGAATGATTTCTGAATATGCCTCCACAAGCAGCCTGACCAGAAACACCGAGAGAAATCCCGTCAAAGTTACATTTAATCCAGGATTCAAGAGGCGGAACCCAAATAACTTCAACTATCCTGGCTGTTTTAGGAGGGATCACAACTACTTTGAAAGCCTTAAGAATATTGAAATCCAAAAGACTGAAAGAAGTAGAAGCTTTGACATAATTACCAGCTAAGTTCACACTAGCAATTAACATGTTGATGACACACTTCCAATGACTAGAGGAATTAAACAAATCTGAACACAATTTAATGTTAGTTACAACATTAATACATGATACAGATTTGATACCAAGACAACCTTGATGAAAATGTCTACAAATTTTATGCCAAGCCACTGTTAATAGCTTCCTTTTACAAATGTCTCCACTCCACACAAAGTTTCTCATGCAGCTTTCAAGATCTTTAATAAGACTGACATGCTAATCATAGATAAGGAGGCTATAGGTTAGCATACTATGAATAACACTTTTAATCACTTGAACTCTACCTACCATGCTAAGGAGAGAAGCCTTCCATTGAGAGAGCTTGGACTTGGCTTTGTCTACTAAAGGTTGGAAGTGAAAGGCTTTTGGTTTCCCCTTAAAGATGGGAACTCCATGGTGTGTGAAAGGAAGATGACCTTCTTGGAAACCCAGGATTTGAGCAAGCCTAGCAAATCTTAAGGAGGAGATGAAGCCAGAGTATATGATGGATTTCTGCGGATTGACATGCTGCCCTGAGCATTGGCCAAATCTAAGGAAGAGACCTTTGAGAGCATCCAAATTAGAGGTCTTAGCCTTACAAAAAAGCATTATGTCATTAGTATACAAAACATGAGATAGAACAAAAGCTCCTCTAGGACCTTTAATGAGATCCAGGCTACCTTGCTCCACAAGTTTAACAATACCTCTGCTTAGCACATCTTCTGTAATGCAAAACAAAATTGGGGAGAGGGGGTCACCTTGCCTAACACCTCTTTTACACTAAAAAAACAGCCTGGGAACCATTAATAGAAATGGAGAGCCTAGCAGAAAATAGAATGGCTTTGATCCAGGAGCAAACTTTGTCAGAAAAACCAAACCTACTCAAAACCTTAAGCAAAAACTCCCAATCAAGAGTTTGAAAAGCTTTCCTAATGTCAATCTTGACAGCTATGTTTCCACCAAAAGCCTTATTGTGAACACTACTACAAAAAAGCTATTTAATAGCGTTTTTTTTTTGTTTTTTGATAGCACTTAAAAGCGCTATTAACCAGCCTGCTATTGTAAATATTTTTTTTATAGCACTTTAAAATCACTATTATAGTACTGGTAGACTTCGATTCTTCACGTACCCTTTTATTATCTTCATGTAACGCTCAATCGGGTACCCTTTTATTATCTTCACGTACCCTCTGGTCGACTTCGATTCTTCACGTACCCTTTTATTATCTTCATGTAACGCTCAATCGGGTACATCCACCTCATATAAGCTGGTCCACAATATTGTGTTTCCATGATAAGATGGACGGTTAGATGAACCATTATGTCAAAAAATGAGGGTGAAAAATACATCTCAAGCTCACATAATGTGACAACAATTTCCTTTTGTAATGTCGGCAACTTCTCAGGGTCAATAACTTTGCTACAAATAGCTTTGAAGAAAAAACAAAGTTTAGTTATGGTCCATCGCACTTTTTCAGGTAAAATGGAACGTATAGCTACTGGAAGAAAGTTCTCCATTAAAACATGACAATCGTGAAACTTTAAACCCTTCAATTTGAGATCTTTCATAGATACCAAACTCTTAATGTTTGATGAGTAGCCCTCTGGAACTTTAACATTGTGAAGAACCTTACACAAGATCTTTTTCTCTTTTCTTGACAGAGTATGAACTGCTGGTGGTAGAAATGTACGCTTACCCTCCCTCTTAACCGGCCTCAATTCATTTCTTAATCCCATACTTTGCAGGTCTAACCTTGCCTTAAGGCCATCCTTAGACTTTCCTGGCAGATTGAGTAATGTACCAACGACACTTTCAAAAACATTTTTTTCAATATGCATCACATCAAGGAAATGTCTAACATACAATGACTTCCAATATGGCAATTCAAAGAAAATTGACTTTTTTTTCCATCCTCCCGTGGCAAGTTCACTTGAAAAAGGCTTTCCAAAATTAGTGCTCAAAAGCTTTACCTTTTGGTATAATTGATCGCCTGTTAAAGGCAAAGGAGCTCTTTTTTCTTCTGATTCACCATTAAATGCTTTTCTCCATTTTCGAAAATGATGTGTCGTATTTAAGAATCTACGGTGTCCAAGAAATACATTTTTCATACAATGATCCAACCGTATTGAATGTGTATTATCTTCACATACGGGGCATGCAAGCTGTCCTTTGACACTATAGCCTGATAGATTCCCATATGCAGGAAAATCATTGATTGTTCCAAATAACATAGCCCTTAATTTGAAGGATTCTTTTTTAAACTCATCATATACCTCCACACCTGTCTCCCACATATGCTTTAAACACTACGCCAAACAAGGGAAAAGAGGGCGCTTTTTTTGGCCTATGACAGCGCTGTCTAAGCCAGCGCTGTCGTAGGTAAAGACAACGCTTTTTTATTTATGAAAAAGCGCTCTCTAAAATGGGGCTTTAGACAGCGCTTTTTAAAAGCGCTGTCTAATGTATATGGAAATGATTTTTTTAATATAACTTTAGAGAGCGCTTTTTTCCTAAAAGCGCTCTCTAAATAGGATTTTAGTGTGCGCTTTTTTCTTAAAAGCGCTCTCTAAAGTATACCTATAATTTTATTGATTTTTTTTCTATAACTTTAGAAAGCGCTTTTTCCTCAAAAGCACTCTCTTTTGTCTACGTATAATTTTAAAGATTATTTTTAAAAATCCCATTTTAACCATTTTTTTATGCAGATACCTGCTTAGTTTCAAACCTGCATTTCTTATAGAATTTCTTGCAACAACAGAATTCTTTACATTTCAATAAATAGAATTCTTGAACAACAGAATTCATATACATTTCAATAAACACAGAATTTCCTTCTATTCTCAAAACTAGAATTTACAACAGAATTGAATTTACAACAGAATTTTCTTATATTCACAAAACTAAAATTTAAATTCCCAAAACTATACATTCAATAAATTTTGTTTAGAAGAAAGAATTCGCACAATTCTTCCGTAATATAATTCAATTGTTTCCTTGTGTAAGAAGAACACGCCATATCTTCGAAATACTACATAACAAAACAAAATACGCATTATTTAGTTAAAAATAATAAATTATATGACATATCCGATAAATATTAAAATAAAACCTAAGTTATAAAACCATGCATACCCTTTTAGGAATCTCCAATTGGTCCATTTGAATGATTTCTCTCATGAACCTCAAAACGAAGTACCCGCAGTCTATGCCATTACGCTGACGAGGGCAATACACATAGACAAATAAATAAGAAATAATATATAGATGTTTTGTGTTATTAAGTAGCATCACTAATAAGCAATATTGTGAAAATTAATATACCTCCACTTTGACCCATGTAATATTGGTTGACCTAGCCCGTGCTACTCGAGTCTCTCTTTGTGCACGGTATAGTAGTATAGCTCTATAAAAGAAAAACGTAAACTTAGAACAATGTCACAGAAATAATTAGATATACAAATACACACGAATATTACGAACAGTCTCACTTACGTGTCAACCACATCCTTCATATTCTGATATGTGGACTAATCAGTATCCAATGAATTAAGATAATAGACCACTTCTGTAATAGGATTAATTGCAACCAACAACCAGTGTCCACTATAAAGTATAACAAAAGTTTAGATGGATAATTTGTACGCAAAAGATACAAATTAAAGATTAGAATGAAATTATAATGAAAATCTTACCCGTTTCCAGTATTATACGGTAAAAGAAACAAACATTCTGTGGTGCTGGCCGTAAATCGCTCAAGTAAGTGGTCTCTTACGTCAATTGCATTCGTACCAATTCTCGGTGCATTCACAAGGCTGCAAGAGATGAAATGGAATTTGTTTGCCAAATTCGTCCCCCGCAAGAATTTTTCATACGTGCACCTTAAATAAAAACATAATAAACATTAGACTATTATCATTGAAATGTGTAAATAAATTGTTCAACTAAATAAATAATAGATTGATTGGAGTACCAGATGTATGAATGCATAACACCGATGCCTAATTCAGTATGATTCAGAACTTGCTCCATGTCCTCTTTTCCGATTATCTCGGAATGAGGAAAACCAAAAACACCTTCGTCCATGTTGATTTGACGAATAGCACCTTGCATCAAATCTGACATTTCCAAAAGTGTTCCTAGACACGTCTGAAAGTGAGGTCTACTTTTTTCCTTCACGGTCCTTGTAGGAGCTTTTTTCTTGCCGGTCTGTTGGGAAGGTTGAGCAGTAACCTAACAATCATATAAGTTAGGTAAAGTAGAAAATCATGAATTCGGATAATTGAATAACACTTAAAAGCTACCTCTCTGTGTGATTCAACAGACTCGTTTTGCAGCAAAACCCCTTTATTCTTTGCTGCGGGTTTTGTAGGAGTCTAACATTACCATGAAAAAAAATGTAAGTAATGGTTCAGAATGATTTTCATAATCATTCAGAATTGACATTTGAATACTAAGAGATTCGTAATGGTTTTCAACATACCTCATCACCTATGAAAATGAGGTCTAACGGCCATGCAACAAACGAACCTATTGCATCCCGCAGCAATGTAACCTCTGAAACCGAGTCTGGTATCGGTAGTAACGCATCAGTATCTAAAGAGATATCAACCGACACTTTCAGATAACCTTGTGGGAGCGGATGATGGTGAAGTAACGCTCCCGCAAAGTTATGCACTTTTCCCTTGCCAACCATGCGATAAGTCAGAAACGACAAATACAGTTGGCAAGATGAAATGCCCTGAAGCAATAATAAATATGTAACTGTTAATATGTATAAAGGTCAAATAAAATAAATGCGTTAATTATGTACTAATTACCTCGGGAATTTTAATTAGAGAATTGATACTAGCTTTGTCACTAGCATCTTTCAAACCGGAACCGCGCCTTTCCGCCTCATATCTCTCTTTATCCTGCTCCAATGCTTGGATTTTCGCTTGTAGTGTCATCATAGTTTGCATGATTTCTTGGTTGGTGGGATTTTTTTTCTTTGATTGCTTATACAAGGATGATGGAGTCACACCAAATCCTTTACCTCTCACCCGACCGGGATACTCAGGAGCATTTAGTACTCGACTAAGAATGCTCCTGCAATCAGCCTCATCTGCGGGTATGGATTTAGATATATTCTCCTGAAATTCATTGACATATCGAAAATAATTAGTGGGGATTAAAAATTAATTATAATTTAATAAAATTTCAATTAACTTTGAGACATAATGTTATACTTACACATTCTTCATAAACATGTTGAACATCTTCTGTAACAGCTCCACCCTTACCCACGCGAGCTTCCTTCCACAATACATGGTCCGGAAGTGATGATTCTTCACTTTTAGACTCTTCTAACTACACATTTAGATATGTACTAATTTCATCAATTATAACACAATAATACAATGAATAAAATCATAGCATTAATATATATACTTACCAATTTTTGTTGTAACCGTGCATATCCCAAACGCCCTTTTTTGTATGGATACGCGGGCTTTGATGCTCTTTCGCGGTTAATGGCACTCAATTTCTGGATAAACAAGTTTAAGTCATATCAAAACAAACTAATGAAACAAATATATAACACAATCAATAGACATGACAAGATAACATTACATTGAATTCTTCGGTTTTCCGTTTGTCTACAAAAAGGCTCCATTCTTCCGGTGTAATCAAATCCGCATACAACGATGGAAGTTCTCCTTCAACAAAATTTTTGTCTTCATTCCTAAGATACTTGTTTGATAACAAGGCTCTAAACCCTCTGTGACTCTTTCCGGCCAATTGAAGACAATATTTTTTCCGGGTTTCTTCAATATTAAAGGACCTCTACAAAAAAACATACACATATAAACATATATAAAGTGTGTTAGTATAGGTAAATTAAAGACTTAATCGTCAACAAAAATCTAATAACATCATTCATATTTGGTAAGTACCTCTATCTCGGTCCATATCTTTTCTTTACCGGCATCCAACACTTTACTCCTCCAATTATCAGAAGTGATTGGAATATGCTGACGGACGAGTGAACCAATGTATGAAGCCAACATTGAACCGTTAGGCTCAACTAGTTGGTTCTGTTGACTCCAATGTACATCAAATCTCATCCCCTTATCTCTAGCACGGATGATGCTCTTCATAATGGTTTTTCCTATTTTTATTTCATGTTCTACATTCGAAGCTTCATTCTGAGCTTCCTCTGAATCATGTGTCTCGTGGGTGTCTTCCTGGTTATTAGACATTTTACCTGTAAGAAAGAAATAACAGTTAAATACCAACATTTAATAGCAACAAAAGAATAAGTTCACTAACTCTCTAGTATCAATTTAACCTACTTCACTAACTTTATCATCAACAGTCTAGTTTTTTTAATTCTTCACATTGCAACAATTCATTTTCCAAGCAGTCCAAACTTCACACCAAAACAATCTTACATAGCATTCAAAATTATTATGCATCACAACATGTCAACATCTTGATTAATATGCAATTCAAGTTGACAAACTAGCACAAGGCCACCATCTTTCAAATAATTAACAGTTCCTAATTCTTTTTAGTATAATTAACCACTCCTAACATTAGCTTAGTTGCAATTCAATAACATCAATCACATTTCCATTATGCTAACAAATCCATTTCAATCACTAACAGTTCTGTTTCAAATTACAAGCATGCCATAGCTCAATTAAGTCACCACATTATCATTCTAATACCAGTTCAATACTACAACAATCATTTAACCTACAACAAGAACCTACATTTAAACATCAACAAAATCCACAACAATCCACACCATCCACACAATACCAGTTCAATACTACAACAATCATTTAAACATCAACAAAAATAGTTTAACCTAAATTTCAAACCAACCTACATTTCAATCAGTTTTACCTAATTCTTGTTAATGAATACTTACAACAAGAACAACGAACAACGAACAATAATAGTTTAAACATCAACAAAAATAGTTTAAAAAAAAGAAGAAGTTGCAGTAGAAGTAACAACGAACAACGAATAGCAACAACGAACAACAATAACATGCAACAACGAACAATGTTAGAAGTAAGAACAATGTACCTCTTCTTCGTCACGACGGCAGCAGTGGTCACGACAATGAACGAGAAAGGGTTTCAGACAAGAAAGAGAGAAGAAAATGATTAGAAGCGCGCAGTTTTAGAAAATGAAATGAAATGTGTTTTATATTTTAATTAATAAATGACCTTAGAGGGCGCTTTCCTTAAAAAGCGCTTTCTAAAGTGAGTAGATTTAAAGACCTTAGAGGGCGCTTTTCTTAAAGCACTGTCTAAGGTTTACTTGAAAATGTCAAAAAATCTAAAAATGAGTCTGGGGCGAGGGGGATTCGAACCCCAGACTCAAAGCATGGCAAACACATAAACAAACCTCCTTGACCAGCGGTACTACGCCCTCATCCATTGTTTCTTCTCACTCAATAAATATATATTTTAATATAATTTAAATATATTAAATATAATTTGATATATTAATATAATTTAAAGTATATTTTAAATTATATATTAATATAATTTATATATATTAAATATAATTTCAATAAGTTAAAATGTTTGTATTTAAAACATATATATTTAAATATATTATTTGAATAATTTTAAATATAATTTAAAATAAATTAAAATATAATTTAATATACTTTAAATATATTAAATATAATTTGATATATTAATATAATTTAAAGTATATTTTAAATTATATATTAATATAATTTATATGTATTTAATATAATTTAAATAAGTTAAAATGTTTGTATTTAAAACAAATATATTTAAATATTTTAATTGAATAATTTTAAATATAATTTAAAAAATTTAAAATATAATTTAATATAATTTAAATATATTAAATATAATTTGATATATTAATATAATTTAAAGTATATTTTAAATTATATATTAATATAATTTATATATATTAAATATAATTTAAATAAGTTAAAATGTTTGTATTTAAACGTATATACTTAAATATATTATTTGAATAATTTAAAATAAATTTAAATATAATTTAAATATATTAAATATAATTTGATATATTAATATAATTTAAAGTATATTTTAAATTAATATATTTTAAATTATATATTAATATAATTTATATATATTAAATATAATTTAAATAAGTTAAAATATATAATTTAAATATATTAAATATAATTTGATATATTAATATAATTTAAAATTCCTTTCCCTACCTAAAGGGCGTGGGTTCGACCCCCCCTTTTGCCATTTTTTGTTATTCTTGATGTTTTTAAGTATAATTAGTAAATGACTTTAGAGGGCGCTTTTTCTTAGAAAGCGCTTTCTAAAATAAAAAGAAATTGAGCCCTATTAGAGCGCTTTCTAAAAGCGCTTTCTAAGGTGGCCTTTAGACAGCGCTTTTTAAAAGCGCTCTCTAAAGTGATACCTATAGCAGCGCTTTTTGGAAAGCGCTGTCTAAGGTGGCACTCTTTTACATTCTTTTACAGCGCTTTTTGGAAAGCGCTTTCTAAAGCCTGTCTTTTACGGCGCTTTTTTTTAGCGAATTTTTTTTATTCTTTTTAGCAGCGCTTTTTTATAAAAGCGCTGTCTTTTTGGTGCTGTCTATTCCTATTTTTGGCGTAGTGAAATCTTCAATTAATGGAGCCAAGTATATGTCTATATCATTTCCTGGTTGCTTGGGCCCAGAAATTAACATAGTCAACATCATGTACTTGCGCTTCATGCATAGCCATGTAGGTAGGTTATAAATCAACAAAATCACCGGCCAAGAAGTAAGTTTACTACTCTGAATACCATGAGGGTTTATTCCGTCAGTAGACAATGCGAGACGAAGGTTTCTTTCTTCCTGCCCAAAATGTGGGTAATCATGATCAATTTTTGTCCATTGAGGAGAATCTGCAGGATGTCAAAGCATTCCATCAATAACTCTTTCATTTGCATGCCATGTTAAGTTCTTTGCATCTTCCGCATTACGATACATGCGCCTAAATCTTGGTATTATCGGAAAATACCATAGCGTTTTGGCTGGAGCTGTTTCTTTCTTCTTATATCGTGGGGCACTACATTTAGGACACATATTTAATGATGCATACTCATTGCGAAATAAAATGCAATCATTTGGACAAGCATGTATCTTCTCATAACTCATGCCAATAGAACATAACAATTGTTTAGCCTCGTAGGTTCGACTAGGGAGCACATTATTCTTAGGCAAAATCTCATTTAACAGAGTCAGCAAGTCTGTGAAACTCCTATCAGACCATCCATGGCGTGCTTTTAACCCATACAATTTTAAGACCGTAGACAATCTTATAAATTTAGTAGATCCTTCGTACAATAGAGTCTCTGCATCACTTACTAGCCTCTCAAACATTTGAGGACAATCACACAGATCTTCTTCAATTACATTCACAAACTCTTCAACTCGATCAAACTCATAATTTGTATCTTTCTCAAAATCATTTGATGTATCTCTCCCATTGCTCCTCTTTGTGGACTTGGTTTTTTTCTCCCCGTGCATTATCCAACATGTATAACTTTTATCAATTCCATTACATATTAAGTGATCTCCCAAAACATTTGCACTAACATCCGTATAACAACATTTTAAGCAAGGGCATATGATTTTACTAGTGTCTTCGGCATGAGCAATAGCAAGCCTAACAAACTCTTGAACCCCATCTTCGTATTCTTTTGACGCTCGATTGGAAAACATCCATTTTCGATCCATATTTCCTAACAACATATATAACTAGTTAACAACTGCTTATAACAACCAAATTGCGTTCTACCTACGAATCGAGGTCAGCATATCAACAGTAATATAGTACTTTAAATTGTTATAATTTTCAGTTAATGACATTTGTTTATTATGCAGGACCTATTGTAACTGTTTTTTTTCCTTCATATCTCATTATCAATCCCTAAATACCCACGTGAAAGACCTTGCAAAAGCAACACAGGTCATCTTCAAACTAACTTCAAAGGGGAATAAACTAGTTAACAGAATTTCAGTCTAGCATTAACAAGGATGGATAACACATATTTCCAATTGTCAATAAATTTGAAAAGAGGTAAAAAGTAATGGAATCTCATGAATACATGACTCCCTGAACTAAGAATCAAATTAAAATTGACATGAGAGGAGCAGAGGAGCCTAAGCCTCCATGACTTGGATTCCTTTAAGATAACTATTCCCCCATCACACACATGCTTTGTGAGGTCTGCAATACAAGATTTGCTTTTTCTTCTACTATAAATACTTGACAATGGTTCACAGCTTAGAGACACAACATCATCATTCAATTCTACAACTTGTTTCATTTCTTTCTTCCAAACTATTAAACATGTCAAGCTCATGCGGCAACTGCGACTGTGCTGACAAGAGCCAGTGCGGGTAAGTACTCTTCCATCTAATAGAGTTCACTCATTGTGCATCTACTAGGACTAGGACTAGGACTGATTCAATAAACTTTATCCTTCCGTATATACTATGCTATGTTGCTATTCAGGAAAGGAAACAACTTGGGTGTGACCATTGTAGAGACTGAAAAGAGGTAAAAGTTTATTCTATTTATTCTAGATTCAATGATAAGCTAGCAGATTACTCGATCAACATAATACATAAGCCGTCAATTGTTTTGTGCAGCATTGTCATGGATGTTGAGACAGTTGAGCATAAGGGGGATTGCAAGTGTGGTTCTAACTGCACCTGCACTAACGGCCATTAAGGAATATATGCAAATGTAATTGCCATGAACTTGGCAATACAAAATTAACAATGTAACCTTCCACTAAATAAATTTGTGTTCTGCTAATGTTCTATATGTGTGTATGAGCGAAACACAATGAATGTTGTGACATTCTGCGCTTTATGGAGTTTAAATATAACTTTTGTTTGATAAATTCTTTTGCAATGCTATTGACACCACCATGGACATCAACACATAGCTCTCATTTATGCTGAAATAATCAACATAGCCTAAAATTTGAAAGATAAATAGTCTAATACACACAATTGGAAATTTGAACATGAGGAAAATGGGATATAAGAAGGGAGGAAGAAAGTACTACTAAGTAACTTTTAAAGGTGGTTTGTTGGACTTTAAACCTGAGCCATCTGATTTTTATCCGTGCTGGAAACGGATGACTGCAGGATTTTCTTGATTGCAGGAAATCTGCTTGTTAACTGTAAGGTAACAAGTGCATGCAGAACTGCAAGGGCATGCAGAACTGCTATTGAAGCACACTGGTATCCATTACAAGATTTGTACTGCGTTAACTTGGGGACCAAATAATTAAGCTGCTAAAACACAACTTTTAGAATACTAAGCCTGTATTTCTAATCATATAAGATCTGTCAAAATAAAGACACTCCTTCCACCTTGCAAAATAACTATCGGGCTACTAACTAAACACAAGCAATCCGTCCACCCGCATACACCTTCAAATACAAGGCCAGCAGCCAAAACCCAAAACCACCAAAAAGAGCATCAAACTAACCAATACCACACCACACTCAATTTGCCGTGGCACCGAATCGGCGATACTAACAGAAGACAAAAACGCTAAAAATTAACTTAACACAGATTTCTCCATTGCACCAGTATCCATCCAAAAGAGAAATCATTCTCGCCTACCTATTTTTACTTGGGTGGTAATTTAATTTTGTACTTAACCTTCCAGGCTCCCAGCTTAACATCAACATACTGAAATATAACTGCCACCAAAACCAAGTTAGATACTGCAGAAAGCCGGCCGAACCAGACCCAAATGAACGAGACCGGAAACCACAAAGGCACACAGAGAGACTCTCCCTACCATGCAATGCTGCGCTGCCGCAATGATGACTTAGAACAACCACTCAAAACACGCCTCCGACAATGCTAATAGGGCAGACTCCAGGTCGGACCTGCAAACACTAGCCAACAGAGCAGAGGTAGACCAAACCAGAAGGCACAAGCTCACCCCTAAGCCGCAACATTATCAATATTTTCCAGCGCATACAAGAGCAAACCAAGGAAACATTCTAAACTCAGATAGCCATCTTGGACTGCCGTAAGGCCTAAGAACTGATTGAACCAACATTCTAAACTAACTTTGTCTTTAATAACAGTCTTACATAAACTAGCCATCTTGGACATCAATTGATAGCAATTAGGTTTCAATTTTACAATTGAATAAAAACTTAAAAGGGACTGAAAAATTCATGATGCAAAGCTTAGGCTAAAATATTGCAAAGCTAAAAAAAATTAGGTTAAAATAATCTGAGAAAAGAAAGATTACCAGATACCAATGAAGAGAGGGATGGCTGGGGCGAGCTGACGAAGGACTTAGTTCGACGGAGAATGATTTTTCTTCGTTCTTTCTTTCTGGTGATGAATCGATGATGAATTGATGAATGATGGTGAAGAGTGCGTTTCCTGTCGACGGCGTTTCTTGTCGACGGCGAAAGTTTAAGGTTTGAAGGGAGAAGAGTGTGTGGGTGGCTGAAGGCGTTTCTTTCCGATGATGAATCTGAATGATGAGAGGTTTTGTTTTTTTGCTAAAAGTTTCCAAAAATTGTGCGCCAAAAATTTCTGCCAATATGCTATAAGTTTTTTGCAAATTTCCGCCAATATGCTATAAGTTTTTTGCTGTAGGTGTTTGTTTTATTTTATTTTATTATTTATTATATATTTTATAATATAATAGCACTTTTTTATTAATGCTAATAAAGATCAATAAAATAATAGCGTTTTTTTAAAAGTGCTATCTTAATAAAGAGTATTGATAGCGTTTCCAAGAAAGTGCTATTTTAGTAAAGTTTAATAATAGCGTTTTTTTACGAAGTGCTATTAAAGTCACATTGCCTGTATCCTATGATAGCGTTTTCAAGAAAGTGCTATCTTACTAAAGTTTAATAATAGCGTTTTTTTACAAAGTGCTATTATAGATGTATTTGTTTCCTTTTTAATAGCACTTTCTTTAAAAACGCTATTAAATTAGGTAATACAAAAAATCAATTTTGGCGTAGTGGAAGCAAGTTGATAGCCTTAGAGGTTAAGCATATACAGTCCACAATTGATCTACCGTTGATGAAACATTTTTGTTCTGGAGAGATAATGATGGGCATGATGGTAGCAATTCTATCAGCCAATATTTCGGAGAAAATCTTGGACTTGAAATTAGCAAGGGTTATGGGCTTGAACTGATCCACAGAGATAGCATTATAACACTTAGGGGTAAGGACAATATTGCTAGCATTCCAATTACGAAGGATCCAACCAGTGGAAAAAAATTGGGCAGTAGCATTGATAACATTAGTATGAATGATTTCCCAATAATGTTGAAAGAAGAAACCACCAAACCCAACAGGCCCAGGTGAACTGTCTTTGCTCAGGGAAAAAACAACATTTTTAATTTCTTCAAGACTAGGGAGGACAGTCAGAAGGGCATTTGAATGGTCATTGATCAGATGAGGAACCACCTCATCCACCAAGCAATTATCAGAGCAGCCATTGCAAGAATTAAACAGTTGTTCAAAGTGAGAGGAGAATATATGAGAAATGTCCTCAGGACTAGAGTAAGTCACACCCTCATGCTGAATTGTAGAGATGTATTTGGTACAGTTCCTAATTTTAGCAATCCTGTGGAAGTAAGTAGTGTTCCTATCTCACTCATTGTGCCACCTTACTTTGGATTTCTCATGCCAAAACAATTCCTCTAACTTTAGGGCAGTAGCCATCTCCAATTGAGCTTTTTGTTCTTTAACAAAGTGGTCATCATTATGCCCTTCACTCTGAATTTGAGCTTGAATGTCATCCAGATTAGTTGTAGCATTACTTAGTAAATGACGAATGTTGCCAAAAATCTCCTTGTTCCAAGCCTTAAGCTTAACTTTGAGGAGCTTCAAATTTTGAGAAAAAAATGTACATAGGGCATCCATAGAACATAGCTTTCCAACAGTCTTTAATCACATTGATACAATTAGGATGTTCAACCCACATTTTGTGAAACTTGAAGGATGAGGAAGTCTTGATAGATAAATAAGCAAAACTCTGGCTTTTGAGCCTTAAGTAGGTTCTTAAAAGTCAATTTTGTGGGCTTATTGGCAAAACCTCTAACATTCCAGAAAAGACACTTCATTGAGTATTTTTAGAAGAAACCACCATTGCCCTGGTGCTAGGTCCTGTCTTGGAGGACTTTTGGATCAGCCTGCTTTTCTTCTTTGACTGCTTGGATACCACCATCTGAAACTCCTTGTTAGGATCCTCGAAATTATCATGCTCCTATGCCATATTAGCCCAAGATTGTTTGAGAAATTCCATATCCTGCTGCACATTGCTATTAAGCTTGAAACTCACAGTGTCATCTTGACCATCCACCATTTGAGTGGCATCCACAAATTCTGATCCACTAGAGCTGTTCACATCATCCATATTAGATGGAGAAATCCTAATAAGCTCAAGGCCTTCAGAATCATGGTTAGCAAGCAAACCATCATGGTTGTCCTTTTCAGGCTCATGTCCCTCAACAAATGGCCCAACCTGCATCTCTTAGATTTAAAGATTAGAATGCGACAAAATTTTAATAGGGGCATCATCCTGATGCTGAAAAACATCTAAACTGCTAGAAACAGCTTTGGAATTAGAAGATCCCTCCAAACATTGATCCTCAGACTCCTTACCAAGAGGAGATTTTACACCAAGTTCTTTATGTTTTTCTACAAAAACCTTTTTGCTAGTGCCAACTCCTTTATCAATAGTTGTGCTCCTATTTATATTCCTGCAGTTACCGACGTTATGGCCAATGATTTTACAATAGTCACAAAAGTGAGGGATGTTTTCATAAATGACCTCGACAAAGAAGGCAAAATTTTGCCTTTCCACAAGAATATTGTTCCTAAGTTTAGCAGTTAGGTCCAAATCAACTAAGATCCTAGCAAAGTGGCCAAACGACCGGTCAAACATAGATTTGGTGGTGGCTTCGTCCATACAAATGGGGCTACCGATAACACTAGTGATAGCGTACAAAATCTTGGGTCTCCAGTGTTCCTGGGAAAGTCCGGCAATGCGAATCCAAACTTGCGCAGAGGTTTGATGTTGATCATTTGGATTGAAATCTTTTGTCCAAGCAAATAATTTTAACAGTCCAGGGCTTAGGTTCCAAGAGCTGGCCACACGAACCCTTTGAAGGTCTTCAATATTGGAAAAAGAAAATTCAAAGAAACTTTTCCCTAAGGAGATGAGTCCCCATTTTTCCAAAAAACTCCAGATGGAAAAGAGTTTAACCTTCAAAGCTTCCACCTTTAGAGGAACCGATCCTTTTGGCCAAATAATGCGACTGGGAATGCTGTGTTGCAAGAGGTCAGACCAGCTAAGTATTCATCTTTAGGGATTGTGATTGAGATTTTATCTCCTTTGATAATGGATTGAGGAAATTGGCTTATCGGGATGTCGCAAATATTCGTAACTGCTTGGGCAAAGGATTTCTTTGAACCAGGTGGTGGTGCAGAGGACTCAGCGGATGGTTTTTGAATGGGAGGGTTCAGGCAAGACCAGGGGATGACCATCGGCGCCGCCATGAAACTGAGAGGGCGCAGGGAAGCTTAGGCAGTGGGGGAGGAGAGGAAACCCATCGAGGAGGAGGAAATTTTGCATAGTAATAAATTAAATAAATATGATCCACAAAATAACCTTAAAACATGCTATAATGTTAAAATAAAACTTTGAAATAATGGAGATTATTAACCCCTCAAAATAACTCCCGTTAAAATGGTTGAAAAAAGACAAAAAAAAAACTCTCCCGTGAGAGACTTTTTGCGCTTGTACATAGGATACAGACTCTTTCATGAAGAATAAAAAGAAAAAAAGAAAAACTAGACTAAAATTATAAATTACACAACTTAATTTATGTATTTTAGTTATGAATGGTCATTGTTGTAAAAAAAAATATAACCTCACAAAAAAAAGTGATAAAAAGAAAAATTATTAATATTTTGTAAAACAGGGTTTGGGTTAATGAGTAATTAACCAAACATTTATTGTTACAATTAGATAAACTAAAATATTTATATTTAATAACTAAGAGTAAGTACTCTCCTCCATGTATGCCAATTATATTTCACCACTTCAGTAGGGTATTATTACTTAACAATTTTATAAAATGTATTTCCATAATATTTTGTTTTTATTTTTTATTTTTTAAAATACAAATCATAATCCTGGTCACATAACAATGATCATTTAACATCCTTGGTTAGTGAAAGTAAATTATTATTGTGGAACAAAATTTTTGATAGACCACTATTTTAAAGAAATTTTTAAAGAAAATAAATACAAAATAAAAAATATTTAGAGGATTCAAAATCATACTTAAAAAATATTTAATGAGGAAGGATGTAAGATAATTTTAAAATAGAATCATTCAAAAGAAAGTAAAATCTCTTGTCTCTTTCTATAAAAAAAAAAACTATAGTAAATTAAAGTCTAATATTGAATAAACAAATTAGTAAAATATGAAATAGTACAAAATCTAAATTATTAATGAGCAAAGATGTAAGATAATTTAAAATAGAATCATTTAAAAGAAAGTAAAATCTTTTGTGTCTTTCTTAAGAAAAGAGATAGTAAAATAAAGTCTAATATTGCAAAAAAAAAAAAAAAAAAAAAAACAAATTATGGGGTATATGAGATACGAAAATGCTTATTAATAAGAAAAAGTAAAAATAAAAAACGTAAGAATAAATCACAGTTATTTATTATCACCACTATCTCATGATTCCTATTAAAAAAAATTAAATTTATAATAAATTAATAATTTTTCTATAAAATAATAACACGTGTGCATTCTTACCTTTCTTATTCAAATTATTTCTTACTAAATAACATTACTAAAATAAATCTAAATTATTAACGTCACTTCTTATTTAAGTCTTTCATATAGTTTACAATATTTTCTATTTTATATATTTTATTTTTATTATTTTTATTTTATTTTTAAATTTTTAAAATTTTAAAAATACCACTTATATATCCGCCATAACCTAAAAAATGGGTGTTGTAAAGATATAATAAAGTGTGGGCAAAAAATTGCGAGGTTAACGGACACTCAGATGGACCCACCCCATCTTTCCACATCTAAGATAATTTGACCTAATATCTATAAAAGTGAAGAAAATTTACAAATATAAAAAAGGAAAAAAAGAAGCTTTAAAAAAGAAAGTAATTTTTTTTATCTCTTTTGTTTATTTTTACTTAAATGAAATGGATAGTAAAATAAAGTCTAATATTGTGAATGTATAAATAAATTACTAAAAGGATAAGATAAATGAAGAAATGAAAAATCCAAATTATTAATGTCACTTTTTATATAAAGATTTGATTATAATTGTTTTCTTTAAAATTTTACATAAACAACTATAAAAAGTGAGAAGAAAATATAGCAAGAAGAGAATAAAGAAAAATAGAACCATTTAAAAGAAAGTATGAGATTTTATCTTTTTCTCCTTTTTATTTGATTGCAAAATAAAGAGATAAATGAGGAAATGTAGAATCCATATTATTAATATCAATATTTTTTTTGACAAGAACAAACCAACTTTAATAGGAAAAAAGGATTAACCATGGGCCTTAGGCCCATCTTGATCACATTTTAGACACACTAACCCTAGCCAAGAGATGAGATTTCTAGTTGTTGTCGCCTCCATCAAGCTTTTCAACTTCCACATTCTGTTTCTCGGCGATGACAAAATCTTCAAGTGAAAAGGTAAGAAATTACATACCCGATGATCTTGCATTCTTCATTTTATCAAAACTCCCTTTAAAATCTTTGAAACGATTTGGATGCGTACGCAAATCATGGTTTGCCTTATTTGAAAACCCTAGTTTCATGACTATGTTTCGCACGAATTTTATATCCATTCCTCACTCTTGCTACAATGATACTTCTCTCGTTCTAAACCAATATATTTATGATCCTAATTATAGACTTTTTATCTCTTTATATTCACTTTCTGGTGAGAAATTTGAGAATAGAATCAAATTAGAATATCCAAATCCATTTAAAGAAGAGCAACCACAATTTCATATTTTGAACTCTGGTAGTATTACTGGAATTCTCTGCCTTCACGTATCCAATTACGGCGGAACCAATGAAATTGTATTGTGGAACCCAACTACTGATGAATTCAAAGTCATTCCCCATAGCTCTGTCGAATCGGTACCACCTTGGCGAGACAATTTTAAGCGTATTCATGGTTTTGGCTATGACCCTATTAACGACGACTATAAGATTATTAGGCGGGTATATTATCTTCCAATGAATGATCAATCTATTCTTCCTCCTGGTGTGAAATGGGAAGATATTTCGTGTTCAACGCGAGATGTATCCCTTGAGTCTGTATGGGAGATTTATAGTTTAAGATGTAACTTATGGAAACAAATTGATGTTGGCATTCCTAATTGTTGTTGGTCGAAGGTTTTAGATGAGGGATTATACCTGGATGGAATATGTCATTGGCTTTCTGAATGTGCAAAAAATAAACACCATTACTTGGTGTCATTTTATTTGACGAATGAGGTGTGCTTTACAACACTCATTCCCTTGGACTTAAATGCAGATAAAAATTTGAGGGTGGTGGTAAAATTGTTGATGCTAAATGGAGCGATTGCTTCTATTGCATGGTATTATGATACAACTACCTTTCACATATCAGTTTTAGGCGAACTCGGTGTGAAAGAATCTTGGATTAAACTCTTTGTTATTGAACTCTGTTCCAATATTGAGCAACCTATTGGAGCAGGAAAGAATGGGGATATATTCTTCTTAAAGAAAGATGGAGAACTAGTCTACTTTGATTTGTGTACTCAGATGATTGAAGAGCTTGGTGGTGTTAAAGGAACATATAATTCTCAAATAACAATTTATAATAAAAGTCTCCTTTCTATTGAAAAAATAAGTCACTAGTGTGTTTATTGATGTATAATAAAAAGTGGTATTCAAATATAATTATTATTGTTATTATGGTGTATGAAAATTTAGTAAATCATTTAATAATATGAGTATGGATGCTTTATCAATATTATATTAAAAATCTATTATTACTGTATTTGAAAATTTATGTTGTTTTTTATTTCAATTGTTAGAATATTTTTTTTTTGCCTTTTATTGATTTGCCTCTAGTTTTATATAGAAATAACTTATTTTTGGTGAATATGTTAAATTTTTCTTTAACTCTTTGTTTGAGCTATGTTACCTAGAGACATATGTCAAACCTCTTCGTTTGTTCTAGATCATCTAGCCGTTTGTTAAGTAAATGGAGGCGTTATTTAGTAACAATTTTCACAAACATAATATTTCGAAAGAATGATTTTTTATAAAAAAAGTGTTTGGCAATACCTTAAAATTCTAGGAATTTTTTATTTTCAAATTTTTCTTTTTTTTTTTAATAATCATTTTCAAATTTTTCTTAATTAATAATATATAATACTTATAGATAAAAACAGTTATAAAAATAAAATAGTGTATAGTAGTGGTGGAATATCAACCTATTTTTACAAATACATTTATGGGCATAATTTTTTTTATAAATAATTTTGCATTATATTCAGTTTGGGAACCATAAATGGATGGAATTGAAGAATTGATTGTCTTGAATGGTGATTCTAATCTCCTTTACGGTGGCGCTTGGTGAATCTGCATGGTTAGCACTCTAACGTCTAAGTTAGTTTAAGATTAAAGATGATTGTAGTAAAAAGTGGAGATAACAGATTGTACGTTGTTCGTAGCCTGTGAATTTATTTTATATCTTCGGTCAAGTTTAGTGGATTTGAGATTGATTGAGCCTTAGTCATTTGGGCCTTTGGCTAGTCAAGAACAGTTGCCCCCAAGGCTTTTCCGGGTACTAAAGGAGTTAGGGGAAACCTTAAGTAATACTGGCCGGCCTCCAGGACATTGTCGGATGTGAAATAGAATTGAAACACTTGGAATCAATAAAAAAGTAATGAGGAACGAGCGCATTAAATGTGGTCCCATCTTTGAAACGCTTCATTTGCCTCTTCTGACACGTGCAATGACGTGACCAGCTAGGGTATGACACAATTTACAGAGTGCTTGAATGCACTTGAGTTGGCGTGTATCCATGAGTGGAAATCTAGTCGTTGATCTTATGACTTCTTTCTTTAGTTGGTATGAACCCTTCAACTATTGTTGCTTATAAATAAGGTGAATTCAATTTTTGAAAGTTTTTGCAATCCTAAGCATTCAAACTTAAGTTACTTTCCCTAAAAACATCTTCATTCCCTCTTCGTTGAGAGTACTACTAGAAACAATTTTAGTGTTTTGCTTAAAGCTTTTGCCCTTTTCTTCTTCTCATGCTTCATCCCTCCAACATAATAAGGTACCATTTTATCTCAAGCTTTTATCTTCAACGTTTCCTATTTTCTAGTCAGGATGAGTGATAAGACGGTTAACGTAGCGAGCGATTCTGAAGTTGAAACTTAATTTGCCTTTGTAATGGGGACATACACTGATTCTCACCCCCTACATTTTATAGCCATCACCTAAAACCAGAAATTATATCCCTATTTGACGATTCAGATTCAGAAAGGGTATTTGGAAACTCCTTGGAGGAAGAAACTTCTTCGTTTGGTTCATTGGACGCCCTTTTATCAAATATGGACGGAGGAATAAACTGCGTGAGGTTCATCTGCCCTCTCACATTTTATCATATGAGGAAATACAAGTCAATATGCAAAGGAGAGAATGCACTAGGGTTTGTATTCAAATTCACCTGAAGACCGTTGATAGTGATCCATGCGATGCCTATGTGAAAGCCCACTAGGAGCTTCGAGATCAATTGGATGCGCGGGAATATGAATGGATGGACATAGAGATAACAAGAACTTGATCGACACTGAGCACTGAGGCTTCTACAGACTCGGATGACACTGTGGTCGGTGATCCCCTATAATTGTTAGCTCTTCAGTGGAGCCATAAAATATGATATGCAGTTCTTTTGACGACTGCATGATCCTGTTTTATGAGTTCTTCATCACAAGAATAGGGCTTTGGTTTCCCTTTTCTGACTTTGAGGTAGTCGTCTTGAAATATCTAAAATTCGCTCTTTCCCTACTTCATTCAGGGTCCTCACATACATAAGGATATTTCAGCTGTGTGCCGAGCCCAAATCTTGGAATCATTCCCTTAGATTATTCTTTGATCTTTTTCATTTGAGGCGCACTTCTTAGGATAATTTATGTAATAAGGGGTTCGTCATCTTTCACCAAGTTAAGCCCTTTACACCAGCGACCCATCTCATTTTCTTCTATCTCCCTGCCGATTTTCCTCGCTTTTGTCACATTTTGTATCGTAAGTATTGGTATAAGATCCATTTTAAGCAGGACGCTCATCTCTACGGTACCAAGCAGGGTTTTCTTTCTCCGAATGAGATGATAATGAAGGAAGAAATGGACTATTGGTTTCAAGGGCTTGGCCATGAGGAAAGGTTCGGCCTTGGTAAGGTGCCCCTACATAGGCGAGGAAAAGGTAGATTGACACTCAAGCTATTTTAACTGCAGTTAACCAGGAGGAGAGGAGAAGGATTTTTAGTGAGAGCGGAGTATTCATGCTTTTTTTTTTTACATGCATGACTACGTTTTGCAGATAGCATGAAAAAGGTGAATAAACTGAAATTGTTCTACAACCTTGTATATGCTCAAAGTATTCATACCATGGTGAATACTTGGACTTTGACTTCTACCTTAGCTCCTCATGCGACCATTTTTCATGTTCCAACCCCTTCTCATATTCCGACCACAGTGAATTCTTCTTTTGCTCTCAAGGTGGATCAACTTGTGGACGATGCAGCCACTTTAACTATGGAGGAATAAACTCTGCCTCCAGTTTTAAAAAAGAGGGCCCGAGATGAATATCAACAATCCCTCCAGACCAAGGGTTCTCCAAAACAATCTTGTGTCTCCGAAGCTGGTGCTTTTGGGGAGGTAAATCTATTCATGAGGATGCTGAATGTCTTTTCTTCCTGGCTTGCTCGGAATCCTGAGGAGGTGACTACTATTGTTTTGACTTCGTATTTATTCTTCCTTTAGAATCTCCCCTAGGGGGATAAGATGGAACTCATTTCCGAACTTACATAAAACATGTTCAAAGCTGCTTCTATATTCTCCCTTATCTCTGTTTGTCAGGGAGACGTCTTGTACTAAGGTAATCCCACCAAAGAGAATGATACTTGGAAAGTGAAATGCAAAGTTATGGAGCTGAGGTGCTATACTATTCAGAGAGAGCTTGTTCCGCTACATGAGGAGGTTAAAACTACAAATTCTTTGCAAAGAGAGGCAAAATTACACGGGTCTCCTTCCACTTTGGCCACTCGAGTAACTAAGCCGACGGATGATCTTAAGGTAGCAGAGATTTGGTATCAGATAACTTCTGATGCTATTGAGAATATGACTTGCTATGTGGATGAGCATTAGAAAGCTTTTGTTCAGCATACTGAGATTCATGTCGAGGCCTTGAAAGCTCTCTAGGAAAAGGTGTCCGACCTGAGGAAGGTGCTATGTGATTCCCTTCAACGAACTATGTAGGTTATGCTTAGGGTCCACGAATAAGTTGTGGAATAGACGAGGAAGTTCTCTCGTAATGCCATAATTTCGGTCGAGATGCTTGACCCATTTCATTCCACTCCCAGGGTGACTCGGCAGGGTGATCCTAGTACCTCGACTCCAGGATCTTAGACTTGATTTTTCCTTTTCCTTGTATTATTTTATTTCATACAATGCTTTCCAGGCTTTTGTTCCTTGGATGTAACAATATTTAATGTCTAATGGAAATATTTTACCTTGGCGATTTAAGTTTTATTCCCTTTAGAGCTTTGTGTTTGTCTTTGTTTAATCATTGTTGTTGTTTATGAAATGTAATAATTCTTGGGCTTGTTCTTTTACCGGAGTCTATGGCTATGGAAGGACATCCATTTTGGGCGTGAAACCCCTAACTGCTTCCTTTATGAAGGGAACAATGCATTTTATTATAATAAAGCGGCAATTGTGCCCCTTGAATTTTCATGCTTTTGTGATTTGCAATCTTAGTACGTTGAAAGGTGTTTAACATTAAACCCCAAGGATTCTACCAGGCGGTAGCCATGATTCTTCATGAGAAAAAGTGGGACAATCTAATTACCCCATGTGATAGTTACAATGTGGAACTCGTGAGGGAGTTTTACGTAAATGCCCTTCCAGACGATAATGAGGTTTTTTCTTGGACTGCACAAGTTTGTGGAAGGGATGTGAAGTTTGATAGGAACATTATTAACCACGTTTTAGGTAAACCTCTTACCTTGGGGAGGATGAGTTGGATAAGTATCACAGGACTTTGAGGTTGAATAGAGATATTGAGGCAATTTCTGGTGCCTTATTGAGGGAAGGCAAGACGGTGGAGCTGAACCCATTTGGGATTCCGAAGAGATATCATAGAGAGGATATGTGTCCTCTAGCACAACTGGTGCTACTCTTGGTCTTAACTAACATTAAGCCAATGACACATACCTCCATTGTACCTATACCAATTCCTCACTTGATCCATAACATCATGATTGATACACGAATTGATGTGGCTCAGATTATTGCTGACGAGATGCATGCAATGGTGGAAAGCAGTATCAAACCAGGGTCGCGAGCTAATTTCCCTTTGTTTTCCCCATGCTTGATCATGGCTTTGTGTGTGCATTCGAGGCCGAAGTTACTCTCCCGCTGTCAGGTTACCATTCCGGCTGCATTTAATGACAATTATGTGGACAAGTTTTGTATGCCTAAGAGCATGAGAGGAGGGAAGACTGCTGGTGTAGGTACAGGTACAAGTACATGAGCAGGAGAGACTTCTGGTTCTGGAGTTGCAGATTCTCAGGGCTTTGACCCATTTCAGAGGGACATCTGCAACTATAACTGGGATTGGATTGTGGCTACTCAGCGTGCCATGATTGACATTCATGATTCTATGCAGGTTTTACAAATACAATATCGTGAGCCTACGATGGAGCGCTCGATCATGACTAAGGAGAAGTTCATAGCTCATGCTGGTTAGCCTGACGCCAGTGCATTCTCTAGAGAGGGGGCATATGTAGATGATACTGATGAGGCTGATGACGCTGAAGAGGCTGGTGATAATGATGATGATGGTATTGATGCTAGTTCTGGATCTGGTGAAGAGGTTGAGTTGGATGAAGAGGAGACCGAGTCCGATGAGGACTAGTTATTTTGATGTTTTTAGCATGATCTTAAGCTACTTCCTTTGGTTGCTACAAAGTGAAGTTTTTTGTTTAACTTAGATAATTGCTATATTTTTATTTTGATTGTATTCTATTTTGTGTTGTACAATATCCACCTTTGTGGATTATTTTGGATAATGTATGTATGTACCACTTTTGGGCACTCTTACTTTTGTTGGTGTTCTACACCATAACATTTTAGTGTTATTTAGAGTTGAATTCTTCAGTTTAGGAATGTTCAACTCTAGTTTTTATGGTTGTTTCGTAGCTTGTTTTGAATTTAATGTTTCTTTCTTTGGTGATTGAATGTGAGAACTTCTAGATTGGTTGTTATTTTCTAAAAGTATCCAATGAAGATTCTTCCAAGTTTGGATGATGATGATAGTATTTGAACATGTGAATGCAAGCAAAGTACATGGTTACCTCCTTCTAGGATGCTAGAATGTTTAAGAATTTTTTTCTTTGTGCAAATGTATCTTTGTTTCATTTTGCAACTTTGTTTGAATGCTTGTTTCACTTAGGTTCCAATAGCTACAATTTGTGAGAAACCTCCATTGTTTACTATATGCATAGGATGACTGATAAACTTTGTTTAATACATTTGATTCATGCTTAATCTTGTGATTTTTTTGATTTTGTGGAAGTATTAGATATGATCAAGACATTTGTTGATATTGAGCACAACCATATCCCAAAAAAGTAACTTACCCGTGAGCAGTGATAATTTGCTAACCCCTTTGAGCTTAATAGCTTAGATCCTAATTTAGTGATGAACTTGGTGTATGTACATAAATTAAAAGATAGTTCATCATTGAATTTTGTGGGATTCTAAAAAAAATTCTTGAACCTTTGAACAATGTTCTAAATTGTTTTCCTTGCTGAAGATGGTTGGTTTACTCTCGAGTGAATCGCACACTCGAAGATAACAACAGAGTCGCCATCGAACTTTACTTAGTCCCAAAAGATAGGGAAAATATCGATAAAACCCAAGGGAAAGAGAAACGGGAACGAGGTCGGTTATGCGAAAGGAAGGTACTAGCACCTAACGCATCCGTCGTACTCGACGGGAACCATTTCGCTTGCTTCTAGGCTTAGATGTGTTATCTATCTAAAGGCTTCTAACTAAAGAAAGAGAGAGAAGAAAAAGGGGAAAGAAGAGAAAGGAAAGAAAGTGCTCGCGGAGGATTGTGGCCCTTGTGCCTACGTACCCTCATAGTGCAATGAGGAAATCAGAGCACCGTAGTTCATGGAACCAGGGAACAGAAAGGAGAAAAAGAAAAAGGGTGGAAGGGTGGAAGAATGGAAGAAGGTGGAAGTGTGCTCGCCAAGATCATTGCGATCTCGTGCCTACGTATTATACATTCGAAAGAATGCAGAATCAGAGCTTCCGTAGTTCGTGGAACTAAGACGGAAAAGGAAAAAAAGGAAAGAAATAGAAAGAAAGGAAAGCGGTGTCAAAACCAAGAACAAAAGAAAGAAAAGAACTCTGCAGGGGATCTACAAAGAAAATGGTGTCGAAACCAAGAAAAGGAGCACAAAAGAAAAGATAACGACTGAATTGGGAATACAGTAAAAGAGTGGAGTCGAAACCAAGAGGATATAAGAGTAAAAGAGTAACAGAAACTCCATTGAGGAGAAAAGAGAGCAAAATAACAGATGCTAGCGATCAGAAGGTAGTGACCTTACTGGGGATTAACAAGAAAAAGGTTCGGTATTTTAACTGACAGACAGTGGTTAACCGAAAAAGAAAAAGGTAGACAAAATCTGATAACAAGAACAAATTGGTGTCAACAGACAGACTGTGATGAACCAAAAGGGAAGAATACTGAACCAAGAGAAGGTGTTGGACTCTGGGGGATTTCAGTATATTAACTGATAAACAACAGTTAACCGAAGAAAGAAAAGATTGCAACTCTGTGGGGAAAGAGAAGCATTGGCTTTAACAGCAAACTGTGATTACCCAACAGAAAAGGGTGTAGAACCAAGAGAAGGTTGTAACCCAAAGGGGGTGTTGGTACCTACTGAATAAACAGTAATTGACCAACAGAAAGAGGTATTGAACCAAAAGAGGTTGCTAACCAATGAAGATTCGGTGTTAACAGACAGACTGTGATTAACCGAAAGAAAGAAACGAGTGATTAACCAAGAGAAGGTGATTAACTAAAAAAGGTTCAGTATTTTAACAAACAGATTGTGGTTAACTGAAGAGACGGGTGATTAACCAAAGGAAAATGTGATTAACCCAAGAGAAAACAGTAATCGAACCAAGATGAGGTTGCCCACTGTTGGGGATTTACGGTTTTAACAGACAGACAATGATTAACCACAGAAAAGAGATTGATATTCTTCAGGGGAATCAAGAGGAAATGATTGATCACAAGAAGAAAGGAGTATTGAAACAAAAGAAAAGCAATGTTCTTTAACCAAGAAAATGGTGATCGATCAACAGAGAGATTGAGTGAGCAAGAGAGATCAAAGATTAACCCGACTGGGGAAGGAAAAACATTATAGTTCGAGTATAGAGGTGACTATTCTCAGCGAGAGGGTCAAATCCCCTTACCCAAGAAATAGCCAGAATAAGGGTAAGGCAATCCCATCCTCATTCCTTCTCAAATACTCAAAGTATAAGTGCGGAAATCGAAACAGATAGCGACAACTCCAATTTGTACAATGCTCCAGTGTGTTGTGAAGTGAACAGCGTAACAACTTCAGTTTGTAAAGCGCTCCAATGTCGCATCAGTTGTCGTATGAATCTTCAATTCCGCGGGGGAAAAAGGGAGAAAAATCTCTAAAGGAAGCCTAAAGAGAGGGAAAGGGAAGGATCAATTAATCGAAACATGGTTTCGATTAACTAATTAAAGGGAATCCATGCTAACAATTTTCCAAAGAAAATGGAAAATTATTAAAGCAAAAAGGTGTGAATTATTGGTTATACAAGATTAAGCTCATCCATGAAGAATGAACTTAATGCAAGACAAAGAAAGGAAGTACAAAACAGTACCAAATGATCAACAAATATGCAACACTAAGTCATGTTATGTGATCAAAGGGAAATGCAAGAATGATTATATTCACATGATACAAAAAATATGAACACATTGCATAATCGAAAATGCACATCGAAAGTTCATGAACATGCTTCAATCAGAGGTGAAATGGCACTTAAAACATCCATAAGAATCAAGCATATCAATCCATGGAAGTTAGAATAAGAAAGCATGACAAACACACTTGAAAAAAACAAGAAATTGGTCATTCTGCATAGTGGTAACCGGTTACTCACCATGCGTTAACCGCTTACTTGCTCACAAATCTGCGTTTTTGGTTAAAATTACACTGAGTAACCGGTTACTCACCAGAGGGTAACCGGTTACCACTGTGATAGTGGCAAAAATAACAGTAAAAACAACTTTTCAAAAGTGATTTTCAACACATAATCACTTATATCAAACACCATATGCTAGGGCATGAATTTGTGCACGAAAATTACATCATGTAAGAGCAATTAAACACCAATTGAAAGCAAAAATCAATGAGATCAAAGATCAAACAAATGTATGGAAGATCAAACCAAAGAATGATCGAAATTACATCGTAAACGCGCAAAAATGAACGAAACGATAAATTAAGTGAGAATCGACCAACCTACAAGCCGGAGATTTGGATTGGTGAATATTGTGCTTGAAATATGATGAAGATAAGTAGAGAAATCCAGAGAAAACCAGAGAATCCTATACTTGCACTTCGATCGTAGCGAAACTGAGCAAAAAACGCGAAAATGCACCGAAATCAAATTTGCACCAAATTGATTGATATGAACACTTGAATTGAAGTAGATCTTGCTGTAATTCCAGAAATCCAAACTCAATTGATGATGATTGAAGGTTTAAGCTCAAGAAAAAGCACTTTCAAGTGAAAGTAGCTTCTCTTTAATGGTGAAATAAGAGCTTTAGTGTGGTTTGGTGAAGAAGATGAAGTAGAATGCTAGAAGTTGCAGCAAAATGAAGAGAGAAATGAGAGAGAATTGAGAGTGAAATGTGAGAAATTTGAGAAATGGTTGAGGGTCCTTGAAAAATGAGTGAAGCATTGTTTATATAGACTTTTGGTTTGGAGTGTGAGAGGTTTGGAGCTAGCTTTGGATTAGCTTTAGGTTTGGAACTAGCCTTGGAGTTAGTTACACTTGACTCACCGAGTCAAGGTGGTTAACTCGGTTAGTTAGAACCAACTCGGTAACAATCCCAATGTGAACCCCAACATCGAAAGGTTGACATGCTTGTAAAACAAGGAACATGGTGCACTTAAATTAGAGTGAAGCATTATAGCATATGCACTTGTATTGAATTGAATTGTCTTGAAATGTCTAGAATGTTCCACCTACTGTTAAAATCAAGTAGAACCAAAGACCAAAGAGAGTGCATGATGCTGTCCCAAAAATGCAGCAGATATTGCAAATTTGTACAGATTAACCGGTTACTCACGAGAGGGTAACCGGTTACTTCAGCCAAAATTGCCCATATTTGCTTGAGAAATGATGCTGAAGTGCCGGTTTCGATTTTCCACCTTTTGTTTTGATAAAAAACATGGAAACCTTTATTTTGACCTTGTTTTGATGATGTAATGATCTTGTAAGGATGTGATTAATCGGGCTTGAAAAACCTGAACATCCTTCAACAAGAAACGCATAGATAAAAGTGCGAATGCGTATGCCAGCGATGCGAATGTACATGCTTATGCAAAAGGCAAAAGAGGAGGTTAAATTTTGGGTTACGACAGCTGCCCCTATTTAATCCGCTTGGACCTGAATGTACGAATTGTGTTAGCTTTTCGATGATTCGAGGTAAAAGGGGATTAAATAAAAGAGTAGCTCGAGAATTTGGCCGACGACGACAAAAGAGGGGTACAAGTGTTAAGAATGTTTGAAGTTTTGGCTGAAAATCTGCTAGGGAGATGAATCAGGCCAAAAAGAAAGGGAGTATGCTCGATGCATATGCTATGTATGCGTCGATCTATATGATGCTTGATATCATGCAATGCAAGAGTGCAAGTTGAGGTAAAGTGCAGTGATTAGGCTGAGATTGTAGCAAAACAATCTCGACTTCTTTGGCTGAGGAAAAGACCTATGAAATATAGATCCTGCTGGAGAAAGGCCCTTGAATGGTGATAACAACGCTGGAGAAGAATCTGAGAAGCCTCAAACTCCTAGATTATCACTAGTGATTCTGCCGGGGATAAGAGAATCATGACCATCTTCTCATCATGTCTGAATTTGATGGGGATATGAAACCAGGAAAATTCTAGTTCCAAGCTTCTACTGACTCTGCGGTGGATGTCTCGATTATCTCTATCTAGGGAATTCACAAGGCTCGGAAGATCTTCTCTGCTTGGGGAAGACGAAGAACCAAGTTGTACCGTTGCTGGTGCGTAAATGCTGGGAATGACGGGCGATCCCATGCTGGGGAAAAGAAACAACCCAGTCTCTGGTTGAAGTACATCATTGCCAATCTATTGGGAATGTTATGGATCTACTAGGGAAAGGGAAGATGGCCCACCTTTTCAGAAAAAATCCATAATGGTACCTGCTGGGGAAATGATGGCTCTGTTGGAGAAACAACAACCTCTTCAAAGACCATCATAATGTAAGCCAGGTATTGAGTTTTGCAAATGAATATTACCGATTATCCTGCAGGGATTACCAGTAAAAATGCAATGCATAATGCTTTCTTGTTGATTTTAGCTTTTTATTGTTCTCAACGCTTTATAGTATTATGTGATCACAAATAATAGTTTAATTTCGCAAACAAAATAATGGAAAGAAAACAATTGAGAAATTGAATAATGCAATTTTATTGAATGTGAAAAATATGTACATAAAATGTGTACTAGGATGCAAAAATCCTTGATGAGGAAATTTGCAATAAAATTGAAAAACAAGAGTAAATGGCAAAGGGAAATTATGCTTTCCATTGATTACAAAATTGGCTACCATCCACTGATAGTCTAGGTTCCAACGCCTTGCACCAGTTGATGATGATTTGACTGCTCTATTACCGTCTGAGGTCCAACTATGATGAAAAGCGGCTCAGGTGTTCACAGTCAATGCCTTTATCCCTAACTTTTTCCTGGAAATTTTTCTATATTTTTTTTCGTCCACCGGGATACCCATTTTTGCCTAAGTCGCACTTTCGGGTTTTCAACTTAGCGGGCTGTTATTGTATTTTTTCATTGTCCCTAACTTTTGCATGGACATTTCTTTTTTTTGGTCCATCGGGACACCCATTTTTGCCTAGATTGTCCTTGCGGATGTCAATCTAGCGGGCTATTATCCATTTTTTTTAGGCATAATATTTTTTGACTGCATCGAATTTCACGGGCGATGGCAACTCCTCCCCATCCATGGTGGTGAGGATCAGGGCTCCGGCTGAGAAGGCCTTCTTGACAATGAAAGGTCCTTCGTAATTGGGAGTCCACTTGCCGCGTGGATCCGAATGAACAGGTGAATATGTCTTGAGCATGAGTTCGCCTTCATGGAACGTTTGAGGAAGAACTTTCTTATCAAAAGCCTGCTTGAGACGTCTCTAATACAATTGACCATGACAAACGGCTGCAAGGCGCTTCTCTTCGATGAGATTCAGCTGATCATATCTGGATTGAACCCATTCGGCTTCGTCAAGACCTGCTTCCATGATGACTCTGAGCGAAGGAATCTCGACTTCAATAGGTAGAACAACCTCCATACCATATAAAAGTGAATACGGAGTTGCCCCAGAAGAAGTGCGAACTGAAGTTCTGTAGCCATGTAGTGCAAATGGAAGCATTTCATGCAAATCCTTATATGTCTTGACCATCTTCTGGACAATCCTCTTGATGTTTTTATTTGCTGCTTCAACGACGCCATTCATCTTGGGCCGATATGGTGAAGAGTTGTGGTGCTCGATCTTGAATTCTTGACACAACTCCTTCATCATATTGTTGTTCTGGTTGCTTTCATTGTTAGTGATAATGTTGTTAGGAATGCCATAACGACATATTATCTCTTTCTTAATAAATCCGGCAACCACTTGTCGTGTAATGTTTGCATAGGAAGCAGCTTCAACCCACTTGGTAAAGTAGTCGATAGCAACTAGAATGAATCGATGACCGTTGGAAGCCTTCGGTTCGATCATTCCAATCATGTCTATACCCCACATAGATAATGGCCAAGGTGAAGTCAGAACATTCAATGGAGTTAGAGGCACATGGATCTTGTCTCCGTAGATTTGACATTTGTGACATCTTTTGGCAAAGTTGTAACAATCTACCTCCATCGTTGTCCAGTAATATCCAGCCCGAAGGATCTTCTTGGCCATAGCAGGACCTTTAGCATGTACACCCTCGCAGCCCTCATGTATGGACCTTATGATTAAGTGTGCTTCGTGTCTATCCATGCATCTGAGCAACACGGAATCATAATTCCTCTTGTACAGTACACCACCACTTAAGAACAACTTGGCACAGAGCCGTCTAAGAGCTTTCTTGTCAGTGATAGTAATACCCTCGGGATATTCCTATTTTTCCAGATATCTTTTAATGTCATAGAACCAAGGCTTGTCATCAGAATCGTCCTTGATTGCTAAACAGTGTGCTGGTTCGTTCAAATGATCAATGCAGATATGAGGAGCTTTATTCTTCCACTTGACCTTGAACATGGATGCTAAAGTTTCAAGAGCATCAGCTAATTGATTTTCCTCTCTGGGAATATGATGAAAAGTAATCTCATCAAAGTAAGGAATCAATTTCGCTACGTGTTGTTGGCACGGAACCAGCTTGGAATCTTGAGTTACAAAGTTCCCTCTGACTAGGCCAATAACCAAAGCAGAATCTCCATAGACCTCAAGAATCTTGATTCTCATGTCAATTGCAGCTTCAATACCGTAGATACATGTTTCGTATTCAGCCATATTGTTGGTGCATGCAAAGCATAATCTGGCAGTGAAGGGAAGGTGAAAACCCGTTGGAGAGATGAGGATAGCGCCTATTCCACGACCTTTAGAATTGGAGGCACCATCGAACACGAGCGTCCATCACGCCCCTGGTTCGGGTCCTATGTCAGGGTCTAGAGTCTCATAGTCTCTGATAAACAGAACATCCTCATCGGGAAAATCAAACTTCATCTGTTGATAACCCTCTACAGGTTGATGAGCAAGGTAGTCAGACAAGATGCTCCCTTTTATTGCTTTCTGGGTAACATGTTGGATATCATACTCAGTTAACAGCATTTGCCACCGAGCAATCCTCCCAGAGACAGCAGGTTTTTCGAATATGTACTTTATCAGATCCATTTTGGATATTAACAAAGTAGTATGGCAAATCATGTATTCTCTTAGGCGTCGAGCAGCCCAGACCAGAGCACCACAAGTTTTCTCCAAGAGTGAGTATCTAGTCTCACAATCAGTGAACTTCTTGCTGAAATAGTAAATTGCATGTTCTTTTCTGCCAGTGTCATCATGTTGACCCAATACACATCCCATTGATTCATCGAGAACTGTGAGATACATGATTAATGGCCAACCAGGAACCTGCGATACTAAGATTGATGGCTCTTGTAAGTATTGTTTTATTTTGTCAAATGCTTCGTGACAATCATTGTTCCATTCAACCGATTGATTTTTTCTTAGTAATTTGAATATTGGTTCACAGGTAGCCGTCAAGTGAGAAATGAATCTTGAGATGTAATTAAGTCTTCCCAGAAAGCCACAGACTTCTTTTTCTGTTTTGGGAGGTGGCATGTTCTGAATTGCTCGAACCTTATCAGGATCAACTTCAATGCCCTTCTGACTCACAATAGAGCCCAATAGTTTACCAGATCGAACTCCGAAGGTACACTTCGCATGATTCAACCGCAGTCTAAACTTTTGGAGTCTATCAAACAGTTTCTTGAGATGGACCAGATGATCATCTTCAGTTTTAGACTTGGCAATCATATCGTCCACGTAAACCTCAATCTCTTTATGGATCATATCGTGAAAGAGGGTTGTCATGGAACGTTGGTATGTTGCCCCCGCATTCTTCAGACCAAATGGCATGACTTTGTAACAATATGTACCCCATGGCGTGATGAAAGTAGTCTTTTCCATATTAGTTGGGGACATTTTGATCTGATTGTATCCTGAGAAACCGTCCATAAACGAAAAGACAGAGAACTGTGCAGCGTTGTCTACAAAGACATCAATATGAGGCAAAGGAAAATCATCCTTCGGGCTTGCCTTGTTGAGATCTCGATAATCCACACACATTCTGACTTTACCATCCTTCTTAGGAACTGGGACGATGTTGGCAATCCATTCAGGATATTCAGAAGTGGCCAGGAAACAAGCATCGAGCTGCTTCTTTACCTCTTATCTGATTTTGAGTTCCATGTCAGGTCTGGTCCTTCTAAGTTTCTGCTTGATAGGAGGACATCCGGGCTTGAGTGGCAAGTGATGTTCAACGATGTTGGTATCCAACCCAGGCATATCTTGATAAGATCAGGCAAAAATATCAACATACTCTTTCAATAACCTGACCAACTCGGAGTGTACATGCTTTGCGAGGGACGCGCCAACCTTGACTTCTTTTCTGACCTCATTAGTACCAAGATTGACAACTTCCACTGGCTCTTTGTGTGGCTGAATCTCTTTCTGCTCGTGCTCAAGGAGCCTTGCTAGTTCTGCCGGTAAATTCACAATTTTCCTCACCATCTTCTTCGGCTTGGTTAATTGGAATCCCAAAGTTACAATGGATGTTTGCCATGTTGTTATCAATGCTTTTATTAGTTCTGCATGTTTATGAATATGTTTAGAATGAGCTATTTTTTAAAAGTGAAAAAGTAAAAAGAAACTTTTGCCATTTGTTTGTGAAAAAGTAAAATAAAGAAAGAAAATAGAGCATGATTTTGAATGCAAAAAAAATTTATTCATTGATCGCATAATATTGCAAAAGCGTGAGGCCCTTTACAAGCTATCCACTCGTCTCGGGCGAGGACGAGGGAATAAGAAAACAAAATGCATTACATGTTATATGGGAAAACCACAGGAATCATGGTAGATGTCCAATTGTTGAGCTTGAAACCCGGCGGGCACTTGCGCACAAAACTTGAACTTTGATTGTTATAACCAGCATCATCAATAGCAGCCACGATGTCGCCATGTTGGAAACCCGCACTATTGAACTTGATTGCGCTGTACTGATTCTGACCATACGAGCTAGATCGGCGCCTAGGACGATAACCCAATCCAAAACGATTATGCTTTTCAACCACATCAATCACATTCCCCCAGCCTGGCAAGGAACCACTCTCGACAGTTTCTTTACCACTCTTAGCAGATGCTAAAGTCATTTGTGGTGATCTACTTGGACTAGATGAAGCAGAGCTGACATCTTCGAATTTGAGACACTGCAACGACACCGCAACGACACCTCAGCTATGCCTTCCTCGGTCTCAACATATCGAAAGGATGATAACTCGCTTACAATCAGATCCTCTTCACCACAGATGATGACCAGCTGATCGTCAAACATGAATTTCAACTTCTGATGCAAAGTGGAGGTAACTGCCCCTACAGCGTGAATCCACGGACGACCCAGTAGGCAACTATACGCAGGATTGATATCCATCACTTGGAAAGTAATGGTGAATAAATGCGGTCCAACTTTGATGGGTAGATCCACTTCTCTCATAACCTGCCTTTGAGTACCATCAAAGGCTCTGACAACCAAGGCGCTTGGTCTCATCTCATTTCCTTCCACCAGTAATTGACTCAATGTGCCCTTAGGCATCACATTGAGGGAAGAACCGGTATCCACTAGAACACGAGATAACAGTATGTCTGTGCAAGTTACATAAATGTGCAGTGCTTTGTTGTGGGCGACTCCTTCAGGAGGCAATTCTGATTCATTAAAGCCCAAGTATCGACTTGTAGTTATGTTGGCCACTACGTCATCGAACTCGACAACGGATATGTCATGCATCACATGAGCAGTGTTCAAGATCTTCAACAAAGCTGATCTATGCGCAGGCGAGCTCATGAGTAAAGACAAAATTGAAATCCCCGAGGGAGTCTGCCCCAGCTGATCCATAATTTCAAAGTCACTCTTCTTGATCAGCTTTAGGAACTCTTGATCATCAAGAATTTCTTTTCTCTTTGAAAGATCCTCAGATGGAATAGTCGGCACTAGTATTGCGGTAGAAGATGCCCCTTGTGGAACAACCGGGGTTGCAAATGCAGGTGTTTCCTCGGGAAGAACAACAGTTGGAACTCGCACAGGTTTCGTAGTAACTTTCGGAGCGAACACCCGTCCACTACGAGTCATACCTCCAGCGGCTGTAATATTCACAATCTCAGACTCATCGAACTTTATCTCTTGCCCTCCAGAAAATACAGTCGACCCATACCTCCAAGGTACCTCGTTAGAATTCTGATACAGAAACAACTTTGGCGGGAAAACAACAATAGGTTGTACTTTCATCTGCCTAGGAGATTTCATAGGAACCTTCCTATAGACAATGGTAAATGGCTCAATAGTAGCAACCTCTTCAATAGGCTTAGCTCTAGAAAACTCGACTTCACCTCGGTTCATCAAAATCTGGACACAACCCTTTAGCCTTCGGCACTGGTTAGGATTATCGTAACAAATCTGACACTTACCATGCAACCCTTTCAACAACCCATATTCATTCAATCTCTTGAAAGCCACATTCATCAGAGTATTGACTTCATCGACATCCATGATCAATTCAGCCCTTGGATTATCCTCAATCATGTTCACTGCAGGTCCACTGTGATTAGGCAACGGTTTGTGCTGAATATTAGGACCTTCCTCCTCAAAAGTCAAAATCTTTCAATCGATGAGCTCTTGAACTTTTGTTTTGAAAACAAAGCAATCCTCAGTCGCATGTCCTATGTATCCAGCATGGTAGGCACAAGAGGCGTTCAGATTATGCTTCGGACCAAATGGAGGAATTGCAGGTGCGATCTCTTTGGGAACAATTGCCACTTTATGAACCAAATAAGGGAACAATTCAGTGTACGCCACTGGAATTCTGTCAAAATATGGGCGCTTACGATTCCCTTGATTGTTGTTGTTCTGACGGTTCAGATTTTTCTGATTTTTGTTGTTCTATTGATTCTGTTGTTGCTGATTCTGAACATTCTGAGCTGGTTGTTACGGATAATACTGATATGGAAGTTGTTGATACTGTGCAGCAGCAATGTACGGATACAGATAGTATGGCATGAGAGCCATGGGAGCTTGATATTGAGGAGAAACTTGAGCTGTCATAGCGTTGGCTTCACCCTCTTTCTTCTTTGAATGGCCATTCTGAGACTTTCTCGCAGTTGGCTGTTGGGAAACAGTTCCAGAAATCTTTCCAGTCCTCATACCGTTTTCGACCCATTCACCAATGGTCACAACATCAGCGAAGTTTGATGAAGAACTGCCCACCATCTTCTCATAGTAAGACCCTTGCAATGTGCCCATAAAGATGTCAACCAATTCGTTGTCAGAGAGAGAGAGCAGGTCGCACACGAGATGCCATCTCACGCCATCTTTGTGCATATTCTTTGAATGTTTCAGTCGAGCGCTGAGCCTGATTCTGCAACTGTAATCTGGTAGGTGCCAAATCAAGATTATATTTGTATTGCTTGACAAATGCTTCAGATAAATTCCTCCAAGTACGAATTTTGTTACGCTCTAAACCCATGTACCAATCCAACGAAGCACCAGACAAGCTATCTTGAAAACAATGAACCATCAATTCATCATTATCAATATGGGATGCCATCTTCCTACAATACATAATGATGTGACTACGCGAGCAACTCAAACCTTTATATTTAGGGAGATTAGGTATCTTGGATTTCTGCGGCAATACAACATTCGGAACCAGACATAAGTCTTTGGCCTCCAAGCCAAAAGCATAAAACCCTTCAGTAGCTCTGATACGGTCTTCCAACAATTTGTATTTAGCAGGTCTGTTCTGATTAGTAGGTCTGACAAGAATCTGAGGATTTGGCAACTGAGATGCAGCCAGATCATGCACTTGAGGAGTAGCAAACTGAGATGGATATACCAAATTCTGATTAACCATCTGACCAGCATTCTAACCCATCTGAACATCAAACGGATAATGCGGAGGAGGTACCACAGCAGCAGAAGAAGATGCCCCAGGATAGAACATCCCAGGATGAACATTTTGAACAGCTTGAGCACCTTGAGATGAAACCGGAACATGAATAGGAGGACCCCTATACACATTCTCTTCTTCATCAATAACTTCAATGTCAGCCAACCCAGGAGGCAGAACCTGCAGATTCTCATTATTATCATTCACCACTGGAGGTGGAACCGAAGTAGACATACCCCATGAATATGCAGCACCATTCCCATTAGGCATGGGCACAACATAAGGCTGATAAGGTACAAAAGCACCATTGTTTGCAATCTGAGGAGTGTAATTCGGAGGCATGCCCCATGGGAAGCTAGCAGGAATCTTGTTCACACTAGGCTGAACAACAGACTGATTCACGGGCTCAACTGGTACTTTAACTACAGTAGGAGAAAGAACAACAACAACAGGAGGAGCAGTCACAACAGGAGTGACAACGGTTACATCAGTGGTAGTTGCGACAACAGTAGCAGCAGCAACAGAGGCATCCCTCTAAGCACGAAGAAGTTCCATGATTACATCCATGTTAGTCTGAAACTGATCCATCCGACCTTGGAAATGAGCCAGAGTTTCTTCGTAAGCAGCGTTCTCAGCTTCAAAGTCAGCCATGATTCTGGATTTGCTTGATCGAGTGAAATATCGATGTCGAGTCGTCGTCTTGTTACAAATGGAGACGGACAAGGATGAGCAACGATTTTGGATGAAGGGATGTGCATATGTGTGCAAATGAATGTATGATATGCATGAAAAAATAAAGTTTTAAATGCATATGCAAAAATTAATTTGACATGATGATATGATATACAACACAACAACAAGAAGCCAACACTATCTGAATAATCAAGTCTGAACAATCCGGATATCTGCATAGGTAATTCTGCATCGGTGCAAAAAAAAAAATTGTCGCAATGATAGAATAAAGGTTGGAAGAGTCTTGGTTTCCTGCAGAAAAACCCATTATTCCCCTCACAGGTATGATCTACCAAGAATGGTCATCCTATAACAAGTTCTCATCTTTGGGTCCTCGGATCAAGGAAGCGTAATGAGTTTTCTATTTCTGGTCTGCCATTATCGTTCCTTGGGAGGAGTGCCGCAACTGAGTTCTCGGGAAATGGTCGCCAGAGTCGATAATTTTCCAGGTTATATTCCATCGTCTGCCCCAAATGCGTAGGATAGAATATTACCAAAGAAAACCTCGTCTGGATGTGGAGTTTTCATGTATACTACGTCTGGACAAATGCCAAACAAGTCACACTACTTTCCACTCTAATCCTGGATGTGTACTCAAGCCTGGGTATTGGGCTTATCTCTCAAGTAGAAACCCCAACCGACAATAGCAGAGAATGGCAAATATCCAGAGTATGCAGCATATGAATATTCAAAGCAGTAAGAAATGCAATAAATATACATAAGGTTAAAGTAAAGCATAAAGATAAAGCAAATAAAGCGCAAAAGATAAACACCCAAGCAAACAAGAAAAGCAAACAAAACTAGGCGAGACCCCAACTCGCAAGCGCAAGGACTCCCCAGCAGAGTCGCCAGCCGAAGATGGCTGGTTTACTCCCGAGTGAATCGCACACTCGAAGATAACAACAGAGTCGCCACCGAACTTTATTTAGTCCCAAAGGACAGGGAAAATATTGATAAAACCCAAGGGGAAGAGAAACGGGAACGGGGGTCAGTTATGCGAAAGGAAGGTACTAGCACCTAACGCATCCGTTGTACTCGACGGGAACCATTTCGCTTGCTTCTAGGCTTAGATGAGTTATCTATCTAAAGGCTTCTAACTAAAGAAAGGGAGAGAAGAAAAAGGGGAAAGAAGAGAAAGGAAAGAAAGTGCTCGCGGAGGATTATGGCCCTCGTGCCTACGTACCCTCATAGTGCAATGAGGAAATCAGAGCGCCGTAGTTCATGGAACCAGGGGACAGAAAGGAGAAAAAGAAAAGGATGGAAGGGTGGAAGAATGGAAGAAGGTGGAAGTGTGCTCACCAAGATCATTGCGATCCCGTGCCTACGTATCATACATTCGAAAGAATGCAGAATCAGAGCTTCTGTAGTTCGTGGAACTAAGATGGAAAAGGAAAAAAAGGAAAGAAAGAGAAAGAAAGGAAAACGGTGTCAAAACCAAGAACAAAAGAAAGAAAAGAACTGTGTAGGGGATCTACAAAGAAAATGGTGTCGAAACCAAGAAAAGGAGCACAAAAGAAAAGATAACGACTGAATTGGGAATACAGTAAAAGAGTGGTATCGAAACCAAGAGGATATAAGAGTAAAAGAGTAAAAGAAACTCCATTGAGGAGAAAAGAGAGCAAAACAACAGATGCTAGGGATCAGAAGGTAGTGACCTTACTGGGGATTAACAAGAAAAAGGTTCGGTATTTTAACTAACTGACAGTGGTTAACCGAAAAAGAAAAAGGTAGACAAAATCTGATAAGAAGAACAAATTGGTGTCAACAGACAGACTGTGATGAACCAAAAGGGAAGAATACTGAACCAAGAGAAGGTGTTGGACTCTGGGGGATTTCGGTATATTAACTGATAAATAGCTGTTAACCGAAGAAAGAAAAGATTGCAACTCTGTGGGGAAAGAGAATCATTGGCTTTAACAGCAAACTGTGATTAACCAACAGAAAAGGGTGTGGAATCAAGAGAAGGTTGTGAACCAAATGGGGTGTTGGTACCTACTAAATAAATAGTAATTGACCAACGGAAAGAGGTATTGAACGAAAAGAGGTTGCTAACCAATGAAGACTCGGTGTTAACAGACAGACTGTGATTAACCGAAAGAAAGAAACGAGTGATTAACCAAGAGAAGGTGATTACCTAAAAAAGGTTCAGTATTTTAACAGACAAACTGTGGTTAACTGAAGAGACGATTGATTAACCAAAGGAAAAGGTGATTAACCCAAGAGAAAATAGTAATCGAACAAAGATGAGGTTGCCAACTGCTGGGGATTTACGGTTTTAACAGACAGACTGTGGCTAACCGCAGAAAAGAGATTGATATTCTTCAGGGGAATCAAGAAGAAATGATTAATCACAAGAAGAAAGGAGTATTGAAACAGAAGAAAGGCAATGATCTTTAACCAAGAAAATGGTGATCGATCAACAGAGAGATTGAGTGAGCAAGAGAGATCAAAGATTAACCCGACTGGGGAAGGAAAAACATTATAGTTCGAGTATAGAGGTGACTATTCTCAGCGAGAGGGCCAAATTCCCTTACCCAAGAAATATCCAGAATGAGGGTAAGGTAATCCCATCCTCATTCCTTCTCTAATACTCAAAGTATAAGTGCGGAAATTGAAACGGATAGCGACAACTCCAATTTGAACAGTGCTCCAGTGTGTTGTAAAGTGAACAACGTAACAACTTCAGTTTGTAAAGCGCTCCAATGTCGCATCAGTTGTCGTATGAATCTTCAACTCCGTGGGGGAAAAAGGGAGAAAAAGCACTAAATTAAGCCTAAAGAGAGGGAAAGGGAAAGATCAATTAATCGAAACATGGTTTCGATTAACTAATCAAAGGGAATCCATGCTAACAATTTTCCAAAGAAAATGGAAAATTATTAAAGCAAAATGGTGTGAATTATTGGTTATAAAAGATTAAGCTCATCCATGAAGAATGAACTTAATGCAAGACAAAGAAAGGAAGTACAAAACAGTACCAAATGATCAACAAATATGCAACACTAAGTCATGTTATGTGATCAAAGGGAAATGCAAGAATGATTATATTCACATGATACAAAAAATATGAACACATTGCATAATCGAAAATGCACATCGAAAGTTCATGAACATGCTTCAATCAGAGGTGAAATGGCACTTAAAACATCCATAAGAATCAAGCATATCAATCCATGGAAGTTAGAATAAGAAAGCATGACAAACACACTTGAAAAAAACAAGAAATTGGTCATTCTGCATAGTGGTAACCGGTTACTCACCATGCGTTAACCGCTTACTTGCTCACAAATCTGCGTTTTTGGTTAAAATTACACTGAGTAACCGGTTACTCACCAGAGGGTAACCGGTTACCACTGTGACAGTGGCAAAAATAATAGCAAAAACAGCTTTTCAAAAGTGATTTTCAGCACATAATCACTTATATCAAACACCACATGCTAGGGCATGAATTTGTGCACGAAAATTACATCATGTAAGAGCAATTAAACACCAATTGAAAGCAAAAATCAATGAGATCAAAGATCAAACAAATGTATGGAAGATCAAACCAAAGAATGATCGAAATTACATCGTAAATGCGCAAAAATGAACGAAATGATAAATTAAGTGAGAATCGACCAACCTACAAGCCGGAGATTTGGCTTGGTGAATATTGTGCTTGAAATATGATGAAGATAAGTAGAGAAATCCAGAGAAAGCCATAGAATCCTATACTTGCACTTCGATTCGTAGCGAAACTGAGAAAAAAATGCGAAAATGCACCGAAATCAAATTTGCACCAAATAGGTTGATATGAACACTTGAATTGAAGTAGATCTTGCTGTAATTCTAGAAATCCAAACTCAATTGATGATGATTGAAGGTTTAAGCTCAAGAAAAAGCACTTTCAAGGTGAAAGTAGCTTCTCTTCAATGGTGAAATAAGAGCTTTAGTGTGGTTTGGTGAAGAAGATGAAGTAGAATGCTAGAAGTTGCAGCAAAATGAAGAGAGAATTGAGAGTGAAATGTGAGAAATTTGAGAAATGGTTGAGGGTCCTTGAAAAATGAGTGAAGCATTGTTTATATAGACTTTTGGTTTGGAGTGTGAGAGGTTTAGAGCTAGCTTTGGATTTAGCTTTGGATTTGGAACTAGCCTTGGAGTTAGTTACACTTGACTCACTAAGTCAAGGTGGTTAACTCGGTTAGTTAGAACCTGTAAGACCCTAATTTTTACCCCTAAGATTTCGCACATATCATTTGCATCTCATAACCACAAACAAGATCACAATTTATGCTTCTCCTGAGCACCTATGTGTTTCTCTTTCTTACTTGCTTCTGTTTATCTAACCTCTAACCAAAAATACCAAAAATATGTTGTCGTTTGCTTGTTTCTCTCTCTGTGTGTTGTGCAGGTTTGTCAAAGACAATGAAGTGGTTTCAAGTCACAGGTGTTTGTTCAAAAGCAAGATGTTTTGTGCTTAGATCCTTCCGTTTATCAGGCAGTGGTTCATATGAGTTTTGGATTCAAACAGATTCAGATGGCCGTTGTTTCAGTTGTGGCTTGTTGTGTGGCATATGCTTATCAGAGGCTTGTGAAAAAAATTCGAGATTGGTTTTGGGCTGAAAAAAAAAAGACTTGCTATCCGTGATCCACTTTCATAGACCATTTTTCATTCCAAACACTATTCACATTTTAAACCATTTTTCACATATTCCACTTTTTGCTATCTAAACCATTTTTTCCACTTCCATTTCTAAATCCATAAATATCCCTAAATATCCATAAATACTCAATGTCCACTTTCATTTTTTATATATATCCAATTTCACTTTTTTGTCCATAATCATAACCATATCCAAATAAATCCATTTTTTTATTTTTTAAACCATTTCAATTATCCATTTTTCTAAACCAAGTTCACATCCAAATTTCATTTTTAATATCCATTTTAATAACCATTTTTTAATCCAAATCCAATTCAAAAATCCACTTGTTATTTTTATCCATTCAATACACATTTTCAATTTTTCTTTCTCTAAAATCAATTTAAGCCCAAAAACAATCCAAAGGCCATTAACACATTACCAAAAAATGAAAATAAAAAATTAACTCCAAACCACACTTCCAACACCACAAACCCCCAGCTCCACACGCTGCTACGTCCATCCAACTCACACGCATAAAACCTTCAGCAAGCCAAGATCTCACACGAGTCACACAATTCACACTCATCAAAACGCAATGAGAATACTTCAAAACGGCAGCAATTCGTCACCAATTTCATCTATAAATAAGAGCTTCCCCTCATTCCAAAATCAAGCTTTGACAGCCCCTAAACACCCTGCCAAAATCAAAACCCAAAGCTTCAATTCCATTTTCATTCTCAAAAGCTTCAACCATCTTTCACCTTCATTCAATCACCAACTTCAATTAACCTTCATCAATTTTCAATTCAACCTTAAAAAACCACCATAAATCTTCACTTCAAGCTTCAATAATTTCCAACCGTAATAAATTCATCCACTCATCTACAACAACCACAAATCGTACAAAAATTCCTTCAAGTGATTCACAGCAACAGAAATTCAGAAAAGGAGGAAGATTGAAACGTTTCTAACCGTAAATTGGAAGGTAGATCATAGCACATCTCGATTCAATTCTTTCCTTTGATTTTTGATTGCGCAAGAATTTTGAAATGAGATTTTGAGACGAGCACTACGTGATGTGTTTGATTGTTGGCGTGGCGGTCGGATATGCATGGTGTCGGCGGCGAAAAATTCGTGAGGGAAGGAGATGAATAGTTCGTCGGCGGGTGGAGAAGAGGAAGACAATGTCTTCATTCCCTTTCTGCTACTTTTTCCTTTCTTTTTCTTTTAATGTTTTTTTTTGTTTTTTTTTTACATTTTATTGGAAAAGCATTTGGGCCTAGAGCCCGTTTCCCATGGTTACTACATACCACCACCACATATTTCAATTCATACCTCCTTTCCATTTGTTTTTTAAAGATAGCTTCATTTTTTTCCTCTCATACTTTTTCTAGTATCTTTTGAAATTAAATTTTACTTTTAAATTCTGTTTTAGAAAAATTTCTTGAAAAAAAAGTCATAAAAAATTTCTATTATGAGCATTACCTTTTAATTCTTATTTTTTATTTTATCTTGTTTTTCTCATTTTATTTCATTTTAATTGGTTGTGTGGATCATAATTTTTAGATCCACTTTTCTTCATCTATTTTCTTTTTGATCGATGAAAGTCGAAGTGATCGTGAAATTTCTTTGTTGAATTTCGATCGAGATGAGATCATTTCCACCTTTTCTTTTCGTGTTGCGCCGCTTTAGGATAACGATCCCTATATCGTTTATCTCGCGTGCATTAACACATACATTTCATGGCTGGCCTCATTCGTAGGGTAATTGCTCGAACAAATTACTCGGCGTGCGCTTAACATAGACCAAAATTTGTCCCTACTCGGAATAAATCCAATTCAACACTTGTACTTTCGTGGACCGGACTTTGATTAGTCGCGTCATCCCAAGGTTGATTATTTGTTTGTGTTAGTTCCATAAACTTTGAAGCTTGATGCGTAGTTGCTTTGGGTATCCCAATCTTCTTTCAAGTCTTCACTAAATTTGGACTAATTGCATTAATTAATCACCGTAGTGCAAGATATGAAGCGGAACCGGTTACTTTTTCATTCTCTTTGACACTATTTGCTTTATCTTTGATTGTGGATGATTAAGTTCACCATACCATTATTCACTAACATTTCTATTGTACTAATCATTTATTATATATTGTTTCCTTCTTATCCCTTATCTCTCTTTTACTTTTATACTTCATTATTATCATATCATATCATGTTTATGCTTCCGCATTTTTTCCTTTGTCCGTTGGACACGTGTTTATGTTTATGCCTTTTTCTCTTTGTCCACTTGAACCTAAAACATTAATAAAGGCCAAAACCTCTAAAAAAAACTTGTGCTTTTAATCTTGGACTATGGTTACTATCCTTTGCAATGGACATGAAGTTTTGAATTTAGACCTTGGACATCCAATGCAATTCTTGGAACCTTGGACTTAGACTTAGGACCTTTCTCCTTTTGCTTTGGAATTATGGTTCGAAGACTTGGAAGCATACTTGTGCGGTTAGGCTATTCTCTTCCTTAGCTTTTCTTTTATGCTTTAGGATAGTCTCTTCTTCTCCTCCCCATTCTTTAATTTTCAAAACTCTCTCTCTTTTTCAAAACCTTCTTGATTTCAAACTTACACCGCTTTCATAAACAAACCTTGACTTTGTCAAGTGATTTTTTTTTTTACTCTTTTCCTTTTATTTCTTAATCAAATGCTAAACTACATAAGCATATTGACACCTTTTTCAAAAGACTTAAAAAACATCAAACTCATCACTCTTTTTTTTTGTGCCCTCACGCACTTTTTCCTTTAACTTTTTTTCATAAGTTTAGACATGATTCATTTCTTCAAGCGGAATTATTCGCTTGGAAATGACGACTTGTCTTTACATTTAAAACAACCAAAACAAACAATTTTCACTCTTTGTACCACGAACTACGGGGTTTTGATCCTACATTGCACATCGTGGGTACGTAGACATGAGACGACGAGTCTCTCCAAACACAAAAATCATAAAAACAATTTCTCTTCTCATCTCCTCAATTACTTTTCAAGCAAACCTTTTCAGACCAAAAGCGGTAGATATTTCAAAAGGCTCCTATAGAGTACTATAGACGTTTTGGGTGCTAACACCTTCCCATTGCGTAACCAACCCCCTTACCCGGACTCTCTTCACTTGTTCTTGTTTAGAGCTTGTGTAGGCTTTGTTCGCTCTTTTTCCTTTCCTTTTTGGATAAAATAAAAGTGCGGTGGCGACTCTTGCTTTTCGAGTTAAGTTAATCAATAGCTTACACTCACGGTTTTGCCGCTACAGACGCTGCTGCCCCTATTTAAGTTTCTTCAATCAGGAGATATGAAGGTTGAAAACTTCGTCTCGACAAGATTGAAGATACTTAAATACAGAAAGCCAAATTTTTAGCCATAAGATGTCACAAGATGATATGAATGCAAAGAATGAGACAGACTGCAGGGAAGCTTGAAACAAAGGGTATAAGGTAAATTGAGGGAGATGACGTGAAAAGACACATCGGGGAACACAAGCTATCTCTGGATATCTGTCAAGGTGACAAGAAGTATCCATCAATAGTTGGAAAGAGAGAGACAAGACCCTGGGAAGACAAGTAATGACATCCAAGAATAGCATTGGATAGAAACTACAAACGAGACAAAAGGAATGTCGAAAGATGTCTAAGAATGGCATTGGACAGCAACAAGAAAGTTTCTGGTAAAAACAGCAGCGTCATCCAAGAATAGCATTGGATGGAGGTGAAAAACACTCTGTTGGGTAAGATATCCAAGAATGGCATTGGATAAAGGCACTGCAACATTCAAGAATGGCATTGAATGAAGCAACAACAAGCATCAGAGACATCTAAGAATAGCATTGGACTTAGCTGGGGAAAATATATCCAAGAATGGCATTGGACTTAGCTGAGGAAAAGGTGTCCAAGAATGACATTGGATTCTGTTGAGGAAATCATATCCAAGAATGGCATTGGACAGAAGAAATCACAACATCCAAGAATGGCATTGAATGTAGTGAGAAAAGTTCTGGAAAATATATCAGAATTATCCAAGAATGGCATTAGATAAAAGGTTCACAATATCCAAGAATGGCATTGAATAAAGTGAGCAAGGACCTTCAGGAATGGCATTGAAAGGTAAAGATAAACTCATTCAGGAATGACACTGAATGAACAGATACAACTTTCAGGAATGGCACTGAAAGGTAAAGGTAAAAACTCATCCAGGAATGGCACTGAATGAACAGGTAAAACTTTCAGGAATGGCACTGAAAGATATCTAAGCAGATCTGTTGGGGATTATAGAGGAGAGAAAAGACTTCCAGGAATAGCACTGGGAGAAACAAGAGGAACAAGGTATCCAGGAATGACACCGGAGATCAAAAGAGACAGACATCCAGGAATGGCACTGGAGTGAAAGAATACAAAGATCCAGGAAAGCAGGACGTCCAGGAATAGCACTGGGTGAAAAGACAGGTAAATGACAACGTTCAGGAATAACACTGAATGAGAAGGAAGGTAAAAGTTTTGGTAGGCGCCAAGTAAGTTGGACTTTGATCACAAGGTAAGATGTTGAAAGCAACAGGACCTCGGAAAAATGCATATGAACACGAAGCACACTTCGAGCTATGCAAATGTTTCTATGCAATGATATGTAAATGATTTATGTATGCGATGCAGATGATAGAGACAACTGAGATAGACTCTTTTGTGAGGGAAGAATGGAACTTTGATTCCTCAACACAGGGAACACTGCCCACTTTGCTTGGAGAGAAGGTGTTGAACACATCTCTGTCACACTTGTGAATTGTATCGGGCTGATGGTCTTTTAAGGAAAGATATCTTGAGGATTCTTGAAGAAAATTGCCCCAGATTGATTGACTGACAAGGGTACACTGATCATAGCTTCAGTTTGATTACTGCAAGGGAAAAATGAACTGATCATGGCTTCAATTCTTGACATGAATGCTGAGGATAAACTGATCATGGCTTCAGTTGACTATTGTTGGGGATGAACTGATCATGGCTTCAGTTCTTGAAATGACTGTTGAGAAGGTTAAACTCAGTATGAATCTTGAAAGAGATCTTCTGGTTAACCAAATCTGAGAATAACTTGCACTGAGCAACAAATCTTGAACTGATTCACAACAGGCTCTGGAAGTAATGCCCCTGATAGGATCACTGACCAAGTTTCTCAACTGTTTGAAATTTCTTGATGAGGAAAGTTTGTCTGCAAATAAAATCATTCAAACAAACATGGTAATTTTTATGCAAAGCTCAATGCAATTTTGAAAGCAAAAATCATTTTTGGAATGATATTATTGATGTAAAGCAAAATGAAACACTTGTCAAAACACGGCGGTTAAGACATGCAAAGTGAAAGATAAAGCAAAGGTATGACATCAAAGCAAATGATTGGCAACAAACATAGGAGTCAATTTACGCAACCTTGCCGTAGTATGCTTTCAAAAGAAACCTGGCTTCAATTAGGTCTTCTGAATGTTGTAACGTGGTCTGGTTCACGGTTTTTGAAACAAAGGATATAGGCTCAAAGTTTATTGGTACCCAACCCATTCTTCGTGATGACCTCCAGTCCTATGCTCAGTTAATTCAAACTATGCATTCAGGTTCCAAGTGATTTTGGAATTACAACACTATTATGATGATGGTTCAAGGACCAATTAATTTTTGAGATGACAGTCACTCTTTCTTACAACATTTGGTGTTTTTGATGAGGACCTTAGTCAACTCGTTTTGTCTTTGAGGATTTTGGCAACCTCTTGATTTTTCTTTTGTTATCCCTAACTTTTGCCTGAACTGTGTCATTTGATTTTACAGTCAGCGGGATGCCCCAATTTTTGCCTAAGTCTCCTTCATAGGTTTTGACTTAGCGGGCTTTTCATTTGATTTTTTTTTTGAAAGATAGTGACTTCCTGGCTTAATGATTACGGTAAACCATCATTGGCTTTTGATTTGAAAGACATCTTCGACACTTCTTTGATGTGTGCGAAGGAAAACTTGTGATTGCAACCTTTATTGGAAGGCGTCTTGAATGATTGCATAGTCAAATTAACTGAGAACTAACCATCCCTAGGATAAAATTGCGGGGGTTTTTTTTTTGTGCAGAAAGAAACTCCAACTCCTAGGCTCGAAAGGGTTGACAAAGGATTAACTTCCTTATTTTTCCAGTGTTTGGGAGTCGAAACAATGCCTGTACATCCTCAGCCAAGTTTTAAATTGAAAGCATACCGTTTAGCAATTTTAGGTATTTCACTTTCGTCATCCTCCCTCCAATCTTTGCATAAACAAAAGCTTAATAAAGAAAGTGAACAGGAGATACATTTTTTTTTGTGAAAATGAAAACATAAAGATGCACACAGTGAATATAAATGAATTTGAATCAAACATTGCATTGCTCATTTAATTGAAATTACCATGAAAGTACAAATAAAGTTCAAAAGCAAATAGTCAATACAATCAAAGGAAAATGCAAACAGAAAGAAACAAGGCCTAGTGACTAATCAGCAACAAGGATGAGCTGTCCTATCTGAAACACTGGCTTTAGGAGATGATCCGTCTGAACTGACTCAAACTTCACTTGGCATGCTCTGGCAAAGGGTTGTTGACAACATTGGGATTATTATCAATAAAGTCCAGAATCTTTAAGTTCACCAACTCTTGCACTCTAGCTTTCAATGCAAAGCAACCTTCCAGGTTATAACCTGCCCCACCTTGATGGAACTCACAGTGAAGATCAGCCCTGTAGCCGGCTAGAAGAGGATTTGGAGGAGGAGGTAGAGCCCTCGTTGTAATCAAACCTTTGTTTACAAGACATGGGTACAGCTCAGTGTAAGACATCGGGATAGGATCAAAGTTAACCCTATTGCGAGTCTGATTCTGTCTAACAGTCTGACGAGGAGCTTGAGCTGGTTGAGCGTTAACAACTGGAGCAACTGCAGCTACATACTGTTGTCTCTGACGAGGCTTCCTCTCAACTGAAACAGCATGAGTATCACCATCCTTTTTCTTTTGAAAATTCTCGGCGTACTTTTTAGCACCACCGAAAGCTTCAGCATTAGCAATCCTTCCTTTCTTGATACCTTCTTCTAGTCTTTCTCCAATAGTGACTAGGTCAGCAAAACCAGATGATACACTGCCTATCATCTTTTCCCAATAGAGTGGCTGAAGAGTGTCCATGAACAATCCAGTCAATTCTTTTTCAGCCAAGGGTGGCTCCACTTGAGCAGCTAGCTCTCTCCATCGCTGAGCGTACTCTTTGAAGGATTCTTTTTCTTTTTGAGCCATATTCTGCAATTGACGGCGGTTAGGTGCCATGTCCAGATTATACTTATACTGCTTTAAGAAAGCATCAGACAAGTCCATCCAACTTTGACTACGGTTCTTATCAAGTCCCATATACCATTTCATTGAAGCCCCACTCAAGCTGTCTTGGAAACAATGAATGAGCAGTTTGTCATCTTTTGCATGAGCGGCCATCTTGCGGCAGTACATCACCAAGTGGGTTCTGGGACAAGTGTGCCCCTGGTATTTTTCAAAATTAGGAGTTTTGAACTTTGGAGGAATAACCAAGTCAGAAACCAGACACATGTCCATTGCGGCAGCATTAAAGACATCACTTCCTTCCACGGCTCTTATCCTTTTGTCCAGAGTTTGCCATTGCTCTCTGACTTCTTCAATATACCCAGGTTCTCCTTGACTTTCAGATTGTGGATCAGCAGCATGGTACACGAAAGGATTCTCAGGAACAGCTTGAGCAACAGAATGTACAACAGGCTGAGGTTCAGTGAATAGTGGAGCTGAAGATACTGGTGAGACAAACACAGGAGTAGTTACAAAGGGTGGCGAGTAATTCGGAGGTAACCCAAATTCTGGCCAAGTAGAAGCTGGTTGCTGAGTTAGTGGAGGGTCAACAGCAACAGTTGAGGTTTCAACAATCACAGTCCTCTGAGGTGGTTCACCTCTAGCAATCAGAACTTGCAGCATTTCTGTGAGCTTGGTCATGCCGACCTTCAACTCATCAATTTCCATTCTGACTTCGGCGTTATGTTGTTCTTGGTTTTCCATTCTCAATCTGACTGCAGCTCTAGTTCTGTAGTTGTGTTGAGGAAACAGCTTGACGGTGAACAGATAACTGGAGAAGAAGATAGTTGAAGTGAGTTTCTGAGACAACTGGGAAGAAATGCATATGTATGCTCATGGATGCAAGAATGCATGAGTGCAACAACAACCACAAACAAGATTACTCGAAGTACACAGGTTCAAAGGTCTGCTCTGAAGAGAACACCGGAATACCAGGTTGATAAGTCCACACTGATAAGAAATCCAGAGTATCGGGCATGTTGGAAGTAAGGGTTTCCTGCAAACCTGTAAACACCCGCCCATTCTCACATGTGGGTACTAAAAAGCCAGGATCCTCAGTTTCAGATTCTCGATTTGAGAAGCAATAGTACATTCATCCCTCGGGGTACAATATTATCGCCAAACAAAGAGGTCGTCCACTGATTCCCCCAAAAAGGATATCCTATAGCAAGTTCCCAGCATTGGGTCCTCGGATCGACAAGTGTAATGGGTTTGCCATTTCTGGTCTGCCATTATCACATGTCGGGAGGAGAGGCGTTGCTGAGTTCTCGGGAGACGGTCGCCAGAGTCGACAGTTTTCCAGGTTATATTCCATCGTCTGCCCCAAATGCGTAGGATAGAATATTACCAAAGAAACCTCGCCTGGATATGGAGTTTTCATGTATACTATGTCTGGCCAAATGCCACACAAGTCACACTACTTTCCATGCTAATCATAGGTGTATGCTCAAGCCTTGGTATTGGGCTTATCTCTCAGAACATCCCAACCAGAACAAACAGATAACAAGCAAGTCAGACAAAAAGCAGTAAATAAATCAAAGAAGGCTAAACCCCTCAAGGGATGGACCAGCAAGAGGTCAATATTTTCCCCAACAGAGTCGCCACTTTTCTGTAGCGGCAAAATCGTGAGTATAAGCTATTGATTAACTTAACTCGAAAAGCAAGAGTCGCCACCGCACTTTTATTTTATCCAAAAAGGAAAGGAAAAAGAGCTAACAAAACCTACACAAGCTCTAAACAAGAACAAGTGAAGAGAGACTGGATAAGGGGGCTGGTTACGCAATGGGAAGGTGTTAGCACCCAAAACGTGTATAGTACTCTATACGAGCCCTTTAAAATATCTACCGCTTTTGGTCACAAAAGTCTTAAAAAACAATTTCTCTTCTCATCTCCTCAATCTTTTTTCAAGCAAACATTTTTCAAGCCCTTTAAAATAGACATAAAGTTAAAGTAAAGCATAAAGATAAAGCGAATAAAGTGCAAAAGATAAACACCCAAGCAAACAAGAAAAGCAAACAAAACTAGGCGAGACCCCAACTCGCAAGCGCAAGGACTCCCCAGCAAAGTCGCCAGCTGAAGATGGCTGGTTTACTCCCGAGTGAATCGCACACTCGAAGATAACAACAGAGTCGCCACCGAACTTTATTTAGTTCCAAAGAACAGGGAAAATATCGATAAAACCCAAGGGGAAGAGAAACGGGAACGGGGGTCGGTTATGCGAAAGGAAGGTACTAGCACCTAACACATCCGTCGTACTCGACGAGAACCATTTCGCTTGCTTCTAGGCTTAGATGAGTTATCTATCTAAAGGCTTCTAACTAAAGAAAGGGAGAGAAGAAAAAGGGGAAATAAGAGAAAGGAAAGAAAGTGCTCGCGGAGGATTGTGGCCCTCGTGCCTACGTACCCTCATAGTGCAATGAGGAAATCAGAGCGTCGTAGTTCATGGAACCAGGGGACAGAAAGGAGAAAAAGAAAAGGATGGAATTGTGGAAGAATGGAAGAAGGTGGAAGTGTGCTCGCCAAGATCATTGCGATCCCGTGCCTACGTATCATACATTCGAAAGAATGCAGAATCAGAGCTTCCGTAGTTCGTGGAACTAAGATGGAAAAGGAAAAAAAGGAAAGAAAGAGAAAGAAAGGAAAGCGGTGTCAAAACCAAGAACAAAAGAAAGAAAAGAATTGTGCAGGGGATCTACAAAGAAAATGGTGTCGAAACCAAGAAAAGGAGCACAAAAGAAAAGATAATGACTGAATTCGGAATACAGTAAAAGAGTGGTGTCGAAACCAAGAGGATATAAGAGTAAAAGAGTAAAAGAAACTCCATTGAGGAGAAAAGAGAGCAAAACAACAGATGCTAGGGATCAGAAGGTAGTGACCTTACTCGGGATTAACAAGAAAAAGGTTCGGTATTTTAACTGACTGACAGTGGTTAACCGAAAAAGAAAAAGGTAGACAAAATCTGATAAGAAGAACAAATTGGTGTCAACAGACAGACTGTGATGAACCAAAAGGGAAGAATACTGAACCAAGAGAAGGTGTTGGACTCTGGGGGATTTCGGTATATTAACTGATAAACAGCGGTTAACCGAAGAAAGAAAAGATTGCAACTCTGTGGGGAAAGAGAAGCATTGGCTTTAACAACAAACTGTGATTAACCAACAGAAAAGGGTGTGGAACCAAGAGAAGGTTGTGAACCAAAGGGGGTGTTGGTACCTACTAAATAAACAGTAATTGACCAACAGAAAGAGGTATTGAACCAAAAGAGGTTGCTAACCAATGAAGATTCAGTGTTAACAGACAGACTGTGATTAACTGAAAGAAAGAAATGAGTGATTAACCAAGAGAAGGTGATTAACTCAAAAAGGTTCAGTATTTTAACAGACAGACTGTGGTTAACTGAAGAGACGATTGATTAACCAAAGGAAAAGGTGATTAACCCAAGAGAGAACAGTAATCAAACAACGATGAGGTTGCCAACTGCTGGGGATTTACGGTTTTAACAGACAGACTGTGATTAACCACAGAAAAGAGATTGATATTCTTCAGGGGAATCAAGAGAAAATGACTGATCACAATAAGAAAGGAGTATTGCAACAGAAGAAAGGCAATGATCTTTAACCAAGAAAATGGTGATCGATCAACAGAGAGATTGAGTGAGCAAGAGAGATTAAAGATTAACCCGACTGGGGAAGGAAAAACATTATAGTTCGAGTATAGAGGTGACTATTCTCAGCGAGAGGGCCAAATGCCCTTACCCAAGAAATATCCAGAATGAGGGTAAGGCAATCCCATCCTCATTCCTTCTCTAATACTCAAAGTATAAGTTCGGAAATTGAAACGGATAGCGACAACTCCAATTTGTACAATGCTCCAGTGTGTTGTGAAGTGAACAACGTAACAACTTCAGTTTGTAAAGCGCTCTAATGTCGCATCAGTTGTCGTATGAATCTTCAACTCCGCGGGGGAAAAAGGGAGAAAAAGCTCTAAATTAAGCCTAAAGAGAGGGAAAGGGAAGAATCAATTAATCGAAACATGGTTTCGATTAACTAATCAAAGGGAATCCATGCTAACAATTTTCCAAAGAAAATGGAAAATTATTAAAGCAAAAAGGTGTGAATTATTGGTTATAAAAGATTAAGCTCATCCATGAAGAATGAACTTAATGCAAGACAAAGAAAGGAAGTACAAACATTACCAAATGATCAACAAATATGCAACAATAAGTCATGTTATGTGATCAAAGGGAAATGCAAGAATGATTATATTCACATGATGCGAAAAATATGAACACATTGCATAATCGAAAACGCACATCGAAAGTTCATGAACATGCTTCAATCAGAGGTGAAATGGCACTTAAAACATCCATAAGAATCAAGCATATCAATCCATTGAAGTTAGACTAAGAAAGCAATGCAAACACACTTGAAAAAAACAAGAAATTGGCCATTCTGCATAGTGGTAACCGGTTACTCACCATGCGTTAACCGGTTACTTGCTCTCAAATATGCGTTTTTGGTTAAAATTACACTGAGTAACCGGTTACTCACCAGAGGGTAACCGGTTACCACTGTGACAGTGGCTAAAATAACAGCAAAAACAGCTTTTCAAAAGTGATTTTCAGCACATAATCACTTATATCAAACACCACATGCTAGGGCATGAATTTGTGTACGAAAATTACATCATGTAAGAGCAATTAAACACCAATTGAAAGCAAAAATCAATGAGATCAAAGATCAAACAAATGTATGGAAGATCAAACCAAAGAATGATCGAAATTACATCGTAAACGCGCAAAAATGAATGAAATGATAAATTAAGTGAGAATCGACCAACCTACAAGCCGGAGATTTGGCTTGGTGAATATTGTGCTTGAAATATAATGAAGATAAGTAGAGAAATCCAGAGAAAACCATAGAATCCTATACTTGCACTTCGATTCGTCGCGAAACTGAGCAAAAAACGCAAAAATGCACCGAAATCAAATTTGCACCAAATTGGTTGATATGAACACTTGAATTGAAGTAGATCTTGCTGTAATTCTAGAAATCCAAACTCAATTGATGATGATTGAAGGTTTAAGCTCAAGAAAAAGCACTTTCAAGGTGAAAGTAGCTTCTCTTCAATGGTGAAATAAGAGCTTTAGTGTGGTTTGGTGAAGAAGATGAAGTAGAATGCTAGAAGTTGCAGCAAAATGAAGAGAGAAATGAGAGAGAATTGAGAGTGAAATGTGAGAAATTTGAGAAATGGTTGAGGTTCCTTGAAAAATGAGTGAAGCATTGTTTATATAGACTTTTGGTTTGGAGTGTGAGAGGTTTGGAGCTAGCTTTGGATTTAGCTTTGGATTTGGAACTAGCCTTGGAGTTAGTTACACTTGACTCACTAAGTCAAGGTGGTTAACTCGGTTAGTTAGAACCAACTCGGTAACAATCCCAATGTGAACCCCAACATCCAAAGGTTGACATGCTTGTAAAACAAGGAACATGGTGCACTTAAATTAGAGTGAAATATTAGAGCATATGCACTTGTATTGAATTGAATTATCTTGAGATGTCTAGAGATGTCTAGAATGTTCCACCTGCTGTTAAAATCAAGTAGAACCAAAGAACAAAGAGAGTGCATGATGCTGTCTCAAAAATGCAGCAGAAATTGCAAATTTGTACAGAGTAACCGGTTACTTCAGCCAAAATTGCCCATATTTGCTTGAGAAATGATGCTGAAGTGCCGGTTTCGATTTTCCACCTCTTGTTTTGATAAAAAATCATGGAAACCTTTATTTTGACCTTGTTTTGATGATGAAATGATCTTGTAAGGATGTGATTAATCGGGCTTGAAAAACCTAAACATCCTGCAACAAGAAACACATAGATAAAAGTGCGAATGCGTATGCCAGCGATGCGAATGCATATGCTTATGGAGCATTCACTTGAGGTTTGGTTGGATTCAAGTTGGGGAGAGTGAAAAGATAAGTGGTAGGTTACTCAAAAATTTTGAAAAATTTCAAACAAGCATTGAAAAGAAAATTGTGAATGTGAATGTGAAAAAGAAAAAGAAAAAGCATGCTTGTTTGAATAAAAAAAATAGAGAATGAATAATATGCATAAAGGAAGTTTGGAAGGGTGAACAATTGAGAAAAGAAAGTGTTGGATGAAGTTGTAGTGTGTACATTACCTTGTATTGTGAATGTTTCTTTTGCATTGGCAACTTTGAGTTCATGGCCTTAGAAATGTCCCTTTGTTGTGAACCTAACCAAGCTACAACCTTTCAAGCCCTTAGTGATCTTCTTGCTTCCATGATTTCATTGTTGATTGATTAGATTAATATATGAATTAGATTGTTATTTGCATTGTGTGTCAGGTGAGTGAAATTGCTCTGCGGTTGCCAACGCGTTAATTTCTTCATTCTTATTCGAAGTAGAGTGTTAGAGTGATTCAAGCATGAAAATTTAGTTGTTATTTGAAACATTGCATGATATTTGTTTAAGAACTAAATTCTTTATCATTGTTCGATTCTAGGAAGTGGTGAACATTGTTGTGTGCACTTGTTTGTTTAATTGAGCCATAAATCCATTCTTGGTTTAATTAAATGCTTGAGCAAATCCTCTTGATTTCAAGAGAGACATACTTTGCTTGAGGACAAGCAAACATCTAGTTGGGGAGAGTTTGTTGAATGCCAAACATGCTTTAATTTGATCCATAATTATTGGCATTTTTCAACTCATTTGTTATATTTTAATGGATTTATTCTATGTTTCAATGCTATTCTTCAATAATGTTGCAAATACCTTTGGTTGCTTTGATTTGTGTGTTATTGTGCAGGAATTAGGCCTAAAACATCAAAGAGTAAGAATCAAGTGAGTGGACAAGGAAGCCAAAGGAAAAGAAAAAGATTCAGCATGTCCGTTATGCGAAATACAACGAGGAGCAAGCGAATGTTCGTTGGGCGAGCTCCTGGCGAAGCCCTATCGAACCATCTCATAATTATGGCAGTAAGAAAAGGACACTAAGTTCGATGGGCGAACTTGTAGCGAATGTTCGCTGTGAGAGGTTGCAGTGAAGCTCCAATGAACCATCCCATATTTGAGGAAGTAGCTAAAGGACCATAAGTTTGTTGTGCGAACTTATAGCGAAGAAGCTCGCTAGGCGAAGAAGTGTTTGCATAGCGAACTTAGATATTATCTCAGGGGCGGTTTAACTGTTCAGAGGCACTTCATGAGGCATAAAGTGGTGTTCGCTGGGCGAACTTGACAGGTTCTTAAAGTACTATATATATGTACTTTTCACACTTTTTGGGGATCATAATCCACATAACCCAATTTTCACATAGAAACCTATTTTTTCTCCATTTCTTCACCAAAGAGTGATATTTTGCAAATAGAAGTTGGATTTCCATCTGAGTTCGATTCTTCGACGTGGATGCTCACTCATTTTCTCTCATTACTTGTAAAGTAAGCTACCATGGTTATGGGTAGCTAATTTCCTTTGTATCAAAGGTAGAGGTAGTTTACCTTAGCTTTATGTATTTCTTTTGATTGGCCTTGTATGTGAACAAGTGATAATTAATATATGATGAATATTTTTGTTCTTAATGATCCATTCTTGTTTTGTAAAACTCTAAACATAGATTTTATGGAACTTGACCTAAAATATTCATCTATCAATTTATAGATTGGAGAGATCGGTCTATGATTGATATTTGCTTTGTATTGAACTTAAATCTTACTATATTGGTTGTTATATAGAGAAATCGTGTAGTGATGAATACAATATTTCTCATGACGCTGCTCTAGAGATAGACGGTAATGAGAGAATACACAGTGATATTAATCGGATCCGACTTCACATGCAAGATTAAGAGAATACGTATAAGTTAGGGTAGATGAAAACTACTTTTAATATACTTTGTTAATCAAACTTTAGAATTTAAAGATTTGCTGCTAAAATCGTGACAATTTATGAAACAAACTTTGAATACCCTTTATCTTGAAACGGTAAACTATTGAACGACAAGCATCCCATATCAGAACAATCCCTGTGGAGACGATAACAAAAACTCCCCTTTAACTACGATTCGAACAATGGCAAATTTTGTTTTTACCAGGAATCTAGCCACATCCATTTTCTTCAAGTTTTCTGTTTCATCGTATGAATAGATGAAAACACCTATTCTTCCAGCTATGAATTTGAAAAATTGTGAGCTCCACGCATGGCAGGGAATGCCATAATAACGCATCCAGGTGAGTCTCTTGTTATCCAAATCATCAGGTGACCACGGATGAACCTCAGAGAACCAACGAGATACCTAGTTCTCCTCTTCCTTTATCAGCTTCGCAATTTCCCCTTCAACCTCCTCTTCCAATAGGTAGAGATTTGCTCCCATAGGAGTTGCCTTAATCTGGAAAAAACCTTCAGTAAGTAGTTCATCTTGGATGTTATAAGTTAAGCCAGATTCCTTGGCAACACCGACATATGCCATTTTAAATCTTTGGAGATCTTCTTTGTCGACGTTAAACTAAAGATGTGAAAAAGAAGGTTTTGCACCCAGTAAATTCTTATTGCAGTCCTCATGTTTATCTCATGTGTTCCTCTCTACATGACTAATCTTTTCAACCTGGTTCCTCCTCATACCTGTTCTAGATCCACCCACCGCTTGAGAAAAAAGAGATATTGGGTCTGATATTATGTCTTGTTATTCTACCAATGTATTTAGCTCGCCTCGTATCAAACTCCACCCTCATTGAATGTTGTATATTTTCTCTGTTTCGGGGCCGCGGTCCCACTCTTTGAAATTTGGGTACATTAGTATAAAACTTGTTTCCATTGATCATAATGTTTTCAAGTTTGATTGTCATGAATTGCTCGTCCTCGACATTTTTTAATCGAACAAATCCATATCGTTTCCCTCGCTTATCTCTCCTTGGAAGAATTATCACCTCCAACACCAGACCGCATTCTTTGAATATGTTAAACATCTCTTTAGCCTCAAAACCTTCTGGAAATTCAGTGAAGAAAAATGATATTATGTTATCTTCGATTTTCGACGCTACTTTACCTTCTTTAGCACTCCAAATCGACCTCCTAGTTGCTTTATCATTGTTCTTATTACTCTCCCTCGGACCTCCACCAAATCATCTTATCTTGTTGAACCATGTGAGCTGTTAAATGATTACTTTGAAGTGTCAACTTAGTCAAGATGCCAATTCTTATCATTCTAATTTTGGTTCTTTTTTTTCCAAGAAAATGAAATGGTTGAAAAACACGTGGCTTATTTGACATACTTTGTATGTTGTGGATTATGAATGATTATATTTTCTCCTCAAAGGTTAGGAACGGGGATAAATTTAAGAGTTAATAGTCAATATGATCCTTGAGAAAAAATGATAGACACAACGTTGTTCTTAAAAAATATAAAAACAATTTTTAAGTTCATGAAAAAGATAAACTAGGACAATGTAGTAGCTTTCTTCTTTACGATTTATTTGAGCGATGAAGAAAAATGAAAGAGACAAAATATGAAATATGTGTAATTAAGAAAAATGAAAGAGACAAAATATGAAATATGTGTAATTAAGAAAAATGAAAGAGACAAAATATGAAATATGTGTAATTATGAAATGACTTTATTTTATCAAATAAAATAAATATATTTAACAAATTTGACACAATGAAATTCTTTCCGATTAGAATCAACAAAAAAATTTATAAAAAAAATAAAGAGAATAAGAATAGAAAACAAATTTTATAATAATCAAGATAATTTCAATTTAATAAATTACAAATATTATTATACCCATAAAATAAAAATATAAATAATCTTTCCAAATAAATAAATGATCAAGTATGGAAATATTTTTAGGAATTTAATCAAAACTCTGTGCCTACAAAAATATTTAAAAAATTATATTTTATTTTCTTCAATTTTTTTTTAGGATTTTATGATTTTAAGCACATTGTTAAAGAGGTCAAAAGTAAGACGTTGAGCTAGGAAGTGAATTGTTTCGTTTTACTTTTTTTCAAGCTAATTTAAATCTCACAATTTATTTAGAAGCTAGCATTAAAAAGAAAAACAAATACCTTCTATTTAACAAGAATTATTTCTCTCTTTCATTTTAAAATTTCACTTCTTTTTATCAGAAGTATTTGTACCCCTAGCACTTGTTTGGGATGAATTGATTTTTCAAAATTTTTTATTTCTTACAAGTCTTTAGAAAAATGTGTTTGCTTCTGAGAATAAACAAAAACTACAGTTGTCTCTTTCAAATTTGTATCAATCGTGTATAATAAAATAAAAGTTAAAATTAGATTTATTGAAATGTTATAGAATATATTGACACAGAATCTGCAAATTATATTAGTAAATAAAATCAATATCTTTTACTGGAATGTGTAGTTTAGTGAAGATAGAAGAAATGTAAGAGAGAGAAAAAAAGAAAGTAAAAGAAGAAGCAGTAAAGTACTGTTTGTTATATAATTGTATTTCCATTTATTTAAAAGGAAGAATTACATGACTCATGATTCATATAGAATTACATGACTCATCTATCTTAACCAAATTATATCATAGGAATATGGAAATGTCATATAGTTCTTCTGCCTTAGTAATTCAGAGAGGAGGGGGTATGGCCCTTAGCAATTCCTCTTCTTGAGGGTCCATAACAGGAGGCTTGGTGTATAAATATGGAAATTTTATTTCAACAGCTGGACAATTAGAAGAAAGAGAACAGTCCTTATACTTATGATCAGGGGTTTTATCAAAACAAAGTCTTACTTCAGCCAACTTATCTTGGTTACATATAAGTTGCGGTATCTTGCCAATGTGTAACTTTATAGGATCCTCAATTTCTTTTTTCGTATAGCGCTTCGCAACATCATCTACTTGAGGCACTATGCCTTCCTTTCGAAGTATCTCTTTGATATCAGCTCTATCATAAAGATCTAATGTGAGTTTGAAGTAATCAGTTGCTGGCAACATGGAGCAACAGCCGTGATTATCCCACTCAGCTTGCCAAAAGTCCCAGTTTTCTCTGTGGGTTATAGATGGCCAATTTTTGTTTAGCCTCTTCAGTGTACCAGCAGGAAACTGATCAAATAAATTAAATAAATAAATACGCATATCATATAAAAAATATTAAAGCGAAATAAACATTCATACAACATACCTTTGGTAAAACACTTGTTTGGCATGGAGGGGTGTTCTGCGGCCACAAGCCGTGGATTACAAATTTTGAGAGTTTCTTTGTAAAATCACAAGAAGGATTTTTGTAACAGTAGCCGGGTGGCCACATTTCAGAAAGCACGTAATAATCAAATCCTACACTTGACTGAAAGGTGGAAAGCAATATCACCAAAATAATTAACATCTTCATTTTTAATACTGATATTTGTGTTTTCACTGGTGATTATTAAACTTATTTCTACATGCATTTATAGGGGAGCTTCACAAATATGAATTACGTCACAAAACGAAATTTATTTTTTAATTTTAATTCATTATATCAAAACTCTTACCTTCCTTCTAAATTAGCTCCGCTACTGTGAAAATAAATTCATAGGGATACTAATAAAGACAAAACTCTTCCTTTCCTTCACATGACTTTTTCTAGATTAGCTCCACTACTATGAAAATAAATTCATAGCAATTCTAATAAAGATAAAACTCTTATTTTCCTTCACATGACTCTTTCTAAATTAGCTTCACTACTTTGGAAATAAATTCATAGCAACACTAATAAAGATAAAATGACAAAACCTCATACGTCTTTCTTAAATAAAATCAACTAATCAATTTTATTGGTTCTCAGTTCAACTATCCAATTTAACATGATCCTTTTTTACACAATACAATTATAAAATCACCTAAAAATTATGATTGCCCATGTGCAAGCCAATACATAGTTTTTCATTTTACACGAGAATATTCAAAACAGTATTAATTAAATTATGAAATTTTATAAAATAATTAATGTCACATCAAAAACTAAAAATTATTTTTGAATTTTAAAAAATTGAGGGAGTATTTTAATGCATTTTAATAATGGAGAAAAATATTTTTTTTTCATTGATATATTTTGTGTTCCTAGTCTAAATGAATGAACATGAGAGTAATGAATTGCGAAAGAAAGCAAATTAGATGTGATTTTAAAAGTGATGTCTAAGTTTTAGAAAGGAATTTAACAAATAATGGCAACAGAATAAAAATTGTATTTACATTTATTTTATGACTCATGATTCATACAGAATTACATGACTCATCTTAACTGAATTATAGAAATATGGAAATGTCATAGTGCTGCGTTTGAACTTGATTATGCAAAAAAAAAAAAAAAAATAAGAGTTGAATTTTATTAAAGGTGAATTTCACGAAGGCATACAACTGCGTTGAGTGGGTTTTTCTTAGAAAGATTATGGAAGCAATGGGATTCGGTACAAGATGGATGCGATGGATGGAAGGTAGTGTCATGAATAAGTTTATGTCAGTTCTAGTTAATGGCAGCCCGACAAAAGATTTCAAGATAACAAGAGGTCTTCGACAAGGCGACCCAATGTCACCGTTTCTTTTCTCCATCGTTGCAGAAGGTTTGTCACTGTTGGTCAAGAGGGCAATTGATATTGGCCTTTTCTCTGCTTTCAAGATAAGTGATGAGGTCGAGTTTAGTTTACTTTAGTACGCGGACGATACTATTCTAATAGGACAGGGATCTTTGACCAATCTATGGGCGATGAAAGCACTACTCGTGGGATTCAAAATGGAATCTGGCCTGAAGATTAACATTAGGAAAAACTCTTTATTTGGTATTGGTGTAGATAGACATTTCCTGCAAGCTGCATAACACTTCCTAGGATGCAAAATATGTGTTGTTCCATTTAAATTCCTTGGTCTCTACGTTGGCGGCAATCATCGGCATATAGATTTCTGGAATCCTGTAGTTGAGTGTGTAAAGGCTAGATTATCTTCTTGGAAGGTTAGACTGCTATCAATTGGTGGTAGGGTATCACTCATTAATTCAGTACTAACCAATCTTTCAATACATTATTTGTCTTTCTACATAATACCGAAAAGAGTGGTACAACTTTTGGTTTCGTTGCAGAGGAATTTCTTATGGGCGGGATCAAAAGACAAGAGAGGAATAAAATGGGTAAATTGGAAAGATGTATGCAGGTCCAAGCAAAAAGGTGGGCTGAGAATAAAAGATATCAGTTTGTTCAATAAAGTTCTTTTAGCAAAATGGATTTAGAGGATCTGATACGAAACAGATGTGTTGTGGGCTGGATTGCTTCAAGCTAAATACAGAAATTTAAAGGAGTGTATCGCAAACAAAGAGTGTCTATGTTCTAAAAAGTCAAGTTCATTATGGTGGCAAGATTTGTTTGTCATGCGTGGACAAGCAGCAATTGCAGACGTCTCGAACTACTTTTCATACAGGTTAGGCAGTGGAACAAATATTTTGTTTTGGCTGGACAAATGGATTGGGATTATGCTGTTAGCGCAACTTTTTCCTGGAAGGTGGTACAAATGGATTGGAAGAAAACGAACAATAAGCTAGAAATGGTAGCGGAACTAGGAAGGTGGTACAACAACAATTGGTCTTGGGAGGCTGTTTTCAATCTCAGTCCTGAAGAAGTCGAATTACAGCAGGAAAACCAGCAACTGCAGGAAATTCTGACAAAGTCAAAACCGGTGTGGAATAAGACAGACAATGTCATTTGGCCTCATCATGTAGCGGGAGCATTTACGGTTAAGTTTTTTTACAGCCTGCTATTACGTACACTCGCAGGTGAGGAGGTACATGAGAATGTGAAAGGATTGCTAAAGATGGTGTGGAATACTATGGCACCAGCGAAGGTTAAAGCCTTTGGTTGACGATTAGTGTTAAATCGATTGCCTACAAGATATAACCTACTTTGACGCGGGATAATGCTTAATTCACATGAGCAGATATGTATATATTGATTCAATGCTGTTGAAAATTCTACTCACCTATTCTTCAATTGTGTTAAAACGAAAAGAATCTGGGATGATGTGTGTCGGTGGGTGGGGATATCTCCGTTTGGTGGTAATTCGTGTTACTCACATTTTATTGTTTGGAGAGAGAGGTTCAATGGAAATGACAGAATACTTTTTTTTGGAGAGTTTGTGGGTTATTGTATGTTGGAGTATTTGGTGGATGAGGAACCAAATCCAATTTAATGACGGCGTTGGGGATCCGGAGGTCGTATTCCAGAAGATCATATTATTATCTTGGTGGTGGATAACAAAAAGTGTTCATTTTAATAAATCATGTACTTATTATGATTGGTTTGTAAATCATTCCCTTTGTTTTTAAGGATATTGTTATCATTGTAATACAAATGGAAGGTGTTTTGTAACTGGGTAAAATTTTGCTTATAAAAAAAAGAGGGGGGGGGGGGGGGGGGGGGTATGAACCTTAGCAATTCAACAAATCAATTACGTCACAAAATCATGCAGTACTCTTTTTAGTGAACTAAATTTATTTTTTCAATTTTTATTTTAAGAAATTTCATTAATCAACAGATAAAAACTCTTACTTTCCTACAAATGACTCTTTCTAAATTTGCTTTATACTATAAAAATAAATTAATAGTAATGCTAATAAAGATAAAATGACTCAAATGAGATATACAAACATAATATGATATGTCTTCTTTAAATAAAACTAATCAATTTCATTGGTTCACATTCAACTATCCAATCTAATATGATCCTCTTTTACACAAGACTATTATCAAATCTTACCGTTTAAATTTTTAGGCGTAATGGTGGGATGCAACCCAAGACGTTCTCATTCGTGGAAAGAGGTGGTTAATAATATCAGGAATAGAATATCTGCTTGGAAATGCCGGTTATTATCTCTAGGAGGGCGAATCGTGCTAATAAATTATGTTCTGAATGCCATCCCCACTTACACCCTTTCTTTCTATAAGGCGTCGGCGAAAGTGCTAAGCATTATCTACAGTTTGCTCAGTAAGTTTCTTTGGAGAGGTCTTGATGAAAAGAGGGCTATTTATTGGGTGAGTTGGGATCAGATTTGCAAGCCAAAGGAAAAGGGTGGTCTTGGCATTCTCAATCTCGAAGTTTTTAACAAAGCCCTGCTCATGAAATGGAAATGGCGGATCATCCACGATAGAAATGCGGTGTGGAGAGGCTTAATCAATCATAAATACAGTCATCCTGAAGTGAAGATGTATGTAAGTAATTCTAATGTAATTAATCGCGGTGATTTAATTTGGTGGTGTGATATCTTGTTAGTCGACTTGATTTAATGGCGATGGATTCTCAACAGATTTCCAACGCGAGATCTTTTAGTGAAGCGGAAGATTTTGTTTGATGATAGAGACAAAAGTTGTGTTTTGTGTTTCAGAATGGACGAGACAAAATTCAATATCTTTCGCTGTGAAGGATTTAGTAGGAAGCTATGGAGAACAACTTTAAGCTGAACCGGGCATGGAGGGGTGTTAAATTGGGAGGATTTAGCCGATTTTCCATTCACAGTTAAATTATTTAAAGAGAGGGAGATTCATAGGGAGATTGGAATAATTTGGTTGGTCGTTTCTTGGGTTATTTGGAACTTACGCAATGGAATCATTTTCAAAGGAACTTCTCTTAATTTCGACGAGTGTTGGATGGAAGTCAAGATTTTATCGTGGGAATGGTATTGTTTATCCTCTCAATCTTCTCCTTCTTTAAGCTTTCAAAATTGGACTTTCGATCCTTTGTCTCGCATTGCAAACTCTTTTGATTAGTTTGCTTTTGTAAGGGGTTCGAGTATCCCTTGTACTCGCTTGTTTTATTGTATCATTGCTTATTAAAAAAATTCACCTCTCAAAATTAAGATACCCATGTGCAAGCCAATACATGTTTTTCTTTGATACAATGAAGGGCTTAAGCCCCATCTTTCTTTTTTTCGTTTTGTTTTTACAATATACTATTCTAATCACAATTAATTGAATTTTTTACCCAAATACCCAACTTTTTCAATTTTAATTCCAAACTAACCTACTTTTCAAATTAATTCTCAATATACCCCTCTTTCCAGTTACTTGCGGATTTATCTGCAGATTTTACATAACCTGCGAATTTACCTACGGATATATAAAACATCTGCAGGAAAATCCGCAGGTAACTGGAAAATTAAGAAAAATATAAGCATATTACTTGCGAATTTACCTACGAATTTTGATAAATTCGCAAGTAATTCCGCAGGTAATGTCAAATCTGCAGGTAAATTCGCAAGTAAATGAAAAGTGAGGTATATTGATAATTACTTTGAAAGGTAGGTTAGTTTGGGATTAAAATTGAAAAAGTTGGGTATTTGGATAAAAAATTCCTATTAATTAAATAATGTAATTTTATAAAAATAATTAATGTTATGTCTAAAAAATATTTTATTTTTCTACATTAATTGAGGGAGTATTTTAATACAATTACATAAATTAATAATAAAATTATATTTTATAACGCTCCCTAATCCTCCAAGTTACCCATGTTGATGTTGCCCTATCATTTCTCAAACTGGGACATGAACATTCTCAGCCCATTTCTTATGTCCCGGGTCAGCTGAAATCCTAATTATGATGGTCGACTACTTTACAAAATGGGTAAAGCTTGAGCAATTAGCAAAAATTATTGCAACCAACATACTCAAGTTCAGATAAATTAATGCAATTTATAGATAAACATTTGAGGAAATTTCCCAAAAGTAGTTACTCGAATTTAATTAAAGGGACCAGAGAGAATACCTAAAGTAGCTAAAGAAAATTGGGCAGATGAACTCCCACATGTTCTCTAAGCATATACAATCGCGTCTCATTCATCATCGGGTGAAACCCTCTTCCGACATACTTACATGAGTGCAACTTCTATTTTTGTCGAAGTTTGAGAACTTGGATGGAGGTCAACACACTCCTTGTGAGTGCATTCTTCAACTTAATAATGTTTTGAATGATGTCAAAACTAGGAGTATGACTTAGAATTAGCGATTTTGTATATTGGTCGGTATCAACAAAAATTTAGATGTGCATTGAATCATTTTAGCCCTAGGATGCATACAAATATTTTTTAAAAGCCTTAGGCATGCCATACACATCAAAAACCAAGTTATATGTGTAAACACAGCTGCATAGGCCGACCTATAAAAGCTTTTGCTTCAGTCCAGGCCGACACATACGATTACAGGTCGGCTCCCATGCTCCAATATTGAAGCCTGTGGATTCTATCCATAGGTCGCCTTCTTCAGGCCGACCTGAACACCTTGAAAAACCGACCTATTGCTTTCATAGGCCGACCTGTAGCCTTCATAAACACAAATTTTGTTTTGCATCTTATTTTTTCTTGCATTCCTTTTTGCCTAAGTTACACACACACACACACACAGATATATATATATATATATATATATATACACTGATACATGCACCTTCATCTAGCAAGGTACTAGTGAATTACCTATACGAAACCACTTTACAAAGCATTCCCATCATCTTCAACCTCTCTTCTATGCATACACACAATTGAACTACACATAATCATTTTTCGATTGGGTGGCCATCTAGATTAGGGTAGATAACGTTCAATCAGGTTGGTGTAACCGATAATATTAGGTTGGGATCTTTGTGTGTTTTAAATAAGAAAACCAAGGTGGGATTTTCCTTCAAGATCGGTGTGATTTGAAGGTTTTGTACTAGATCACGTGAACACGGATTTGACCAAGTGAAGACCTTGGGAGAAGGTGATTTCCTTGCAAAGGAGTAGTGCGAGACGGTGAATCATGTTCAGGAATCTTGGGTTCAACAAGTGTGTGCTCGGGATAATCAGAGGATTGTAGCCACATTATTGGTGACTTGATCAAGCTTTGATCAAGGGTTTTTGAGGTGGTTGAATCAACAACAAACAATAGGGTTTGTGGGGTTAGAATTCTCCACCTCTTGTATAAATAATTTTGCAAAGATAAGGTTAATTGCAAGTATCTTAATTCGATTTCGGATTGAGGGCAGACGTACCCATAGCGAGGCTGATTGTGGAACTGGCTAAACAAATATTTGTGTCTTCTTTATCGCTTTATTTTTCTTTAATTGTTGTTCTTGCAAATTATCGATTTCGTTGTTGCTTCAATTAATTCGATTGTAAATTATTTTCAATTTTCTTTTAAATTGTTGTTGTTGATATAATCACAATCACTTTGATTGTGATTGGGTTGTTATATCAACAAAATAAATCAAATTTCCAAACATGATCAATTGCACATAAAGTGTTCAATTTGTCTTTGAGTATTTTTATTGCGTTGTGTTCATTGGAAATAAGTTTTACGAATAGCGTAGCATCTGATTGATCAGTGAATTAATTGTTAATTGAAAATTTTGTGTTCATTATCATTCCATCAGTTTTTATTACGCATATTTGAGATTTTTGATAGTAGGTTCGGTTAGACGATTCACAATTTCCTCTTAGATACTATGTCACAAGCAGAATACACATTAACCAGATATAAAAAAGAATCGTTCCACATAAGTTTAATCCTAATAAAACCCTCCCCTATGAAAGAATAAATAGGAGAAACAAACATCTCCTTCCACGGAATTATTAAACCTCCTGACTGACCCTGTGATTTGCTATAAGACCATCCAACCTCAGTATTATTCCACAAACACTTAACAAAAACAAGTTCAACCTCCCTCACTTTAGATTCTTGGATGAAGAAAACATCAGCCATACCTGAAATGATTGTCTTACAAATTCTCTTCCTCTTTGTAAGATTTCCTCCTCCTCCAATGTTTAAGGATCCGATAATCATTGTACGTTGTTGTTGATCACCAGCTTACTACTATATCTGGCTTTGTCTTGATTCTCCATCTCAGATAACTTCCTCACAAAATCCTGAGAATTATCACAAGCTACCACCCCGATCTTTGAAACCGCGCTCCATATTTTTCCTCCAACATTTGTTTCCTGTAGATCCCAATTTTTTTTATTGCAGAGCCTGACATCTGAATCTGATGTTTGGTCATATCATAAAATTTCACCCGCTGAAAACATTTCAGAATCCATGGAATTTGAATCAGAGAGAGCAAAAGAATGAACAGAAGCTGATCCCAAATTGCGCTTCGACGTAGCATTAAGGGTAGGAAAAGAAAATTGTCCTATTGGATCCTCTGAAAGAGTTGGGCCTTCTACATAAACTAAGCCCAAAGATCTTTTAACTTTTTTCTTCTTCTTGGTCTTGGACCTACCCACCGGGCCAATGATATCCAACACTCTCCTAACTTTAACCTTTTTGTATTCACCTTTACACCCTTTTCCCAACAGAGAATTGACATTCTCCTTAAACAAAGTATTTGCTTCCTCTGCAGGAACAAAACCTACTATACTTGAGACGTCACGATCAAACCTGCCTACAGATCCCTCCTTCACTACCCTCGCTTTCTTTGTAGCTACTATAGTTACGTCAAAATTAGATCCTAGCCCCTAGAGTCAGCTAAAGATGAAGGGACCACTTCATTCTCTCTCAGCGATAAGTCAACGCTCATTCTCTCCGAAAACTTTTCAATCTGCTCAGTCCCCCTGGTTGCAGAGGAAATAATCTCCCCCTCTTCAACTTCCACAGCCTGATGGAGAACCACAACATTAGTTGCTTCCTATTCGTCAACACCATAGTTACTCCAGTTGTCCTCCGACTCCGAAGATGAAGAAACAACCTTCGTCTTCATTGATGCTTGATTACCAAGAATACGTAATGGCCCGTGCATATCTTCCTTCATTTTGATACTAAAAACCTCCTCATTGATTTGAACTTTGAAGATCTCATTAAGAACCACCGCACAATTTGTTCGCACCATAATACGAGCGACATCCATGCACTCTCCTTTTAATGTGTTATCATCTACACAGATGTATTTTGCCAACCGTTTTAGCTAACAACTCAAAAAAGGAAAAGTTCCACGCTTGGCATGGGATGTCATAACAGCGCAGCCAAATAACTCTCTCCTTATCCACATCGTCTTCTTTCCATTGTCTTATCTCTGAGAACCATTGCCTCCACCATATTTTCGCCTCCCTTATTAAGTCTCTGATCTCCCCATCCTCACTCTCCTCCAACAAGCATAAGTTTGCACCAAGAGAAATAACTCTCGAAGCTCATCTGTATGTTATACGTCATACTTGGGTTGATGACCACTCCAACAAACGCCCTACTAAGTCTTGTGAGATCAGATGCCTTCGGTTGGTAACTCAGATGGACCGGCAACTTACGAGGACGTGACTCAGAAGCTGAGCCACCATTGTTGATAACCTCCGCAAAAGATCTACCGCCTACTCTTCCACCAACAACATCATCTCTCCTTCTCCCATCAACACTGCTTACAAACCTTGGAATATTCAATATGTTCCTTGAGAAAGATAAACTAGGACAATGTAGTAGCTTTCTTTACTATTTATTTGAGCGATGAAGAAAAATGAAGAGACAAAATATGAAATATGTTTAATCATGAAATAACTTTATTTTATCAAATAAAATAAATATATTTAACAAAGTAGCCACGATGAAATTCTTTTCGATTAGAATCAACAAAAAAAATTATAAAAAAATAATAAAGAGAATAAGAATAGAAAGCAAATTTCATAATAATCAAGATAATTTCAATTTAATAAATTACAAATATTATTATACCTGTAAAATAAAAATCAATAAATAATCTTTCCAAATAAATAAATGATAAAGTATGGAAATATTTTTAGGAATTTAATCAAAACTCTGTGCCTACAAAAATATTTAGAAAATTATATTTTATTTTCTTCAATTTTTTTTATTTTTTTTAGGATTGTATGATTTTAAGCACATTATTAAAGAGGTCAAAAGCAAGACGTTGAGCTAGGAAGTGAATTGTTTCGATTCACTTTTTTCAAGCTAATTTAAATCTCACAATTTATTTAGAAGCTAGCATTAAAAAGAAAAACAAATACCTTCTATTTAACAAGAATTATTTCTCTCTTTCATTATAAATTTTCACTTCTTTTTATCAGAAGTATTTGTACCCCTAGCATTTGTTTGGGATGAATTAATTTTTCAAAATTTTTTATTTCTTACAAGTCTAGGAAAGTGTGTTTGCTTCCGAGAATAAACAAAAACTACAGTTGTCTCGTTCAAATTTGTATCAATCGTGTATAATAAAATAAAAGTTAAAATTAGATTTATTGAAATGTTATAGAATATATTTACACAGAATCTGCAAATTATATTAGTAAATAAAATTACTGGAATGCCTAGTTTAGTGAAGATAGAAGAAATGTAAGAGAGAGAAAAAAAGAAAGTAAAAGAAGATGCAGTAAAAGTACTGTTTGTTATATAATTGTATTTCCATTTATTTAAAAGGAAGAATTACATGACTCATGATTATACTAATAAAGATAAAACTCTTACTTTCCTTCACATGACTCTTTCTAAATTAACTCCACAACTATGAAAATAAATTCATAGCAATTCTAATAAAGATAAAATGACAAAACGTCGTACGTCTTTCTTAAATAAAATCAAGTAATAAATTTTATTGGTTCTCAGTTCAACTATCCAATTTAACATGATCCTTTTTTACACAATACAATTATAAAATCACCTATAAAAATTATGATTGCCCATGTGCAAGCCAATACATAGTTTTTCATTTTACACGAGAATATTCAAAACAATATTAATTAAATTATGAAATTTTATAAAATAATTAATGTCACATCGAAAACTAAAAATTATTTTGAATTTTAAATAATTGAGGGAATATTTTAATACATTTTAATAATGGAGAAAAATATATTTTTTTTCATTGATATATTTTGTATCCCTAGTCTAAATGAATGAACATGAGAGTAAAGAATTGTGAAAGAAAACAAATTAGATGTGATTGTAAAAGTGATGTCTAAGTTTTAGAAAGGAATTTAACAAATAATGACAACAAAATAAAAATTGTATTTACATTTATTTCATGAGTCATGGTTCATAGAGAATTACATGACTCATCTTAACTGAATATAGAAATATGGAAATGTCATAGTGCTGCGTTTGTAGTTTAGAGAGGGGGTGTGAACCTTAGCAATTCAACAAATTAAATAATTTTTAATATGTTAAATACGCTTTGGGAGAGGGGAATCGAATTCCTTTTTAGTTGGTTGATTGGAATGGTGCAGGTTCTTTGGTGGACAAATATAATGATTTGTTTCAAAGAAGTAAATTCAAGAAAGAGTCGGTGTCTTCAATGGGTGAATTCGTCAAAGGTATTTGGACTTGGAGTGACTTCGGTTTACCAAATTCTCTTTCGACAGAAGAAACAAATCAATTGTTATCAATGAAGCAGGATCTGATGTAAGGCTGCCCAACTCAGAGGCTCGTGGATACAGTTAGTTGGAAACTGGGATCTTCTCAAGAGTACGGTGTTCGGGAGATGTACAGAGAATTGAGATCCAATGTGAGACTTTCGGAATTTCATTCAAATCAACTTCTTTCTTTCAGTCAGTTATGGAAGCTTAATATTCCGCCCAAATTCAAGACTTTTGCGTGTGTCATACCCTAAATTTTGACCAGACATTTTTAGTTTTTCTCATTTCATCTGTCTATATTTTCATATTGTGTCGTCTGCATATAATATCATATATTTTATTCATGAATATTTTTTGAATTATAAGCCGGCATTAACTTGTAAAATTTTCAGGTATTTTGGTCAAACTGAAAAGTCAACAGTGCAAAAAAGTCGGTATCCAAGCAATTTTTAAAATCGAACTTTCAGACAATATTTTTAATCTATTTTTCGCGTACTTTAATCCGGCGTGCTTATTTTAATTTTTTGACTTTTCGTTCATCATGTTTCTGATCCGTCTGAGCCTTTAGCGAGTAAAATCAATTTCAAAATTTGACAAAACGGTGTATTTTTTCAATACATGTTTTTTCTTGCTGATCATTTTAGCGTGTTCATTTTATTTTTTCGGACACTTTGATACAGACAATTTTTATCTTTTTTTACCGATTTCGGTTCCAATTTTTATTAATTTTTATTAATTAATCAAGATTTTAATAACTTAGTTTTTATTAAATTTGTTAGTATATTAGTATATTATTATAATAAATAATATAAATTTTGTTTTATTATTTTTACACCACTAGTCTCTTTTTTACACTATTAGTCTCCAAAAGTCACAAATTTTTTCTTCCTCTTACACAAATTACACGTTCCTTTTAAAAATTGTTTCTAGTATTCTAACTAATTTTGTTTTATACTACACAAAATACAAAAAATCATTAATGCACCTTCAACATTCTTCATTTCACAATTTTTCTCAACTCATCATCATCTTCTAAAACTTGAGAAACAAGTTCCACATTTCATCATTTCTATTAAGGGTGGACACACAGACGGTTCCGGTCGGTTCCGGGCCGTAAATCTTCATCCGAAAAAGTCCGTCGGCCATGGAATTTCAGTCCATCTCCGACCGTTTCAGTGATCGGTTGTTCGGGTCTCGGTTTTCTTCGAAATCGGATTGAATGGTTGGGTTAAAACGGTGAAAGAGAACGGCTCAGAATTTAATCACCAGTATATTTAAACTCATTAAAGTCAAAGTAAGTTATCACCATTCAAGCAAAGAGAAAGTTAATGCGATGAATGGATATATGCTTTTGATATATAACGTATAGCTTGTGTGTTGTTATATGATGTGAATGTATGTGATGAAATGATGTGATGATGTTTTGCGGCCTTATGGCAAATAAATGCATTGTGTTATGTTTGATTGTATATGCATGATTATAGATGTTGGAATGGTTTACATGGCTGTATATGTGTATGCATTTGATTGTCATGAGTCTTTGTATGCCAAGCATCATGATATGCATTCTTGTGATGTCGTGTGCCCTAGTGGGTGTGAGCGACGAAACGATTCCCGAGGGGATCTGCTGTAACGGTCGTGTGCCTTATATAAAGAGGACCTAAAGCGACGTTATGGACGATCGTGTGCCTTATACAAAGAGGACCTAAAGCGATCGGGTCGTGTGCCTTATACAAAGAGGACCTAAAGCGATCCATAAACGTCGTGTGCCTTATACAAAGAGGACCTAAAGCGACGGGGAACATCGTTTGCCCGACGGGGAGTTACACTAAGTAACAAGCGATGATTCCAATAATTCCTGAGTGAATTAATGATGAGATGATGGATGGAACGGTACCGCATTGCATTGCATAGAGTCGTTGTGTCGGTCTCTGTGCATTTGCATAAGTCATGAATGGATTGATTATGTGTGGGATTTGTGAATGGAATTGATGAGTTGATATATACACATGTTGGTGATAAATGTATTGAGCATGATTGATATGCCTTTGTGATGGATGTATGAGATAAGAATCGTGTTGTTTTGTGTTTGAATTATGGCATATGTTGTGATGAGAATGTTGTTGTGTGCGTATTTCCTGTTATTACATAATTGTTTACAACTATATTATAATTGTGTTTCTCACCCTTCTGCTGTTTTGAATGCTCTATGAGGCATTTCAGATTAGATGCTGGAGGTCTTTTTGTGAAGATTCTGTCTCCATTCTTTTGTCGGTCGGCTCTGATATGTAGCACCGGGTAGTCGGGGGATCGTTATGTGACATTATGTATATATATTTTTTTTTTGGATTTGACATGTATGACTTTGTATAAGACAGACAAACTTTTATGTTTATATATATATATATATATATATATATATATATATATATATATATATATATATATATATATATATATATGAGATTTCAGTTGCAGATTTTTCGCTTTTATTCTGTATCTGAATTGTGGGTGTTAGGAACCGAGTTCCTCTGTTTTTGTTGCTACCTAATTGTTGCATATCTTTATGAGCAGGTTATTATATTTCATCATTTTGATGTGACGCTCTAGTCTATGCCATGAATGTTTTAATTATACTCTGATTATCTGTTATCGCTTTAATTAATTGGGGGTTATAGATTAGGGGTGTTACATTGCTCGTAAGTGTTTTTCTTACAAATGCTAAGAGATCTGGAATCGGGGGTTGGTTGTACTGAGGGAAACTACTAACACCCTGAGTATATATAGTAATCTATAGGAACCTTTATTGTATATATTTCTACTATTGAATCACTTGGTTGCTTAAGTCTATTTGCTGCTAAATTGGGAAAGTTTCTCCTTTGTGAAAGCTGGGGAAATGTTTTTGTTGTTTTTTATGGGTTTCTATTGTTTTTGAAGGTACTTTACCTAAGGTTTTTTATTAATGCGCTTGTTAAGATTTCGCAATCTTATGCCTACGTATTCTCATAAAGAGACTTGGGTAAATCAGAGCGTTCGTAGTTCCTCCTAATCTATGGAAGGAAAAAGTTTGTTTTGTATCTTGTTCAAAGCCTAAGATGATGAAGCTAAAAGGGTATTTGTATCTTGTTAAAAGCCCAAGATGATGAAGCTAAAAGAGTGTTGAAAGATTTGACAAATTTTCATCTTTAAGGGAGATATCTCACATATTCACTACAATTATTTGAGAGTGATGTCATAAGGGAAAGAGATTTAAACTTGTTGTGTTAAGCAATATCACTTTTTCCTTTATGAATTCTTTACATACTAAAAGAGGGACCTTAACTTGGATATAGAATCGAAAAGTGTGCCACTTACATCAATTAGATGAAAAAAAGTTTTTGAACCATGATAAAGAGAAGGACTCCAGCTTGGATATTGAATCAACAAGATTGCCACTTACATCAATTATCTGGAAACAAAGTTTTGAATGTTTGATTTGAATTGTAGAGATTATAAAAAGATATCTTCCTACAGAGATGACTCAAGGCCTCATCTGTGAGGAGATGGATTCATTTAAGTATCTTGATTGAAGCCCAAGATATGAAGCTGAAAAAAGATTGACTCAACTGGGGAGTTTTATCTATCTTGTGCAAAGCCCTAGATTGAGGCGGATTGACTAGAGAAATTAGTATGATAGCCTGAGAGAAGGCTAATGATTGTTGAGGAAGTTTGAAGAGACTGGCTCAATACTGAGGATTTGATTGACTCTTTTGGAGATTTTATTTGTATCCTGTACAAAGCCCAGGATGAATGAGGCTAAAGAATTTATTGTATCCTGTACAAAGCCCAGGATGGTGAGGCCAAAAGATTTTATTTATGCTTTTAAGAAGCCTGAGGGTCCTTGTATAAAGCCCAAGAGCATGTTAGGGGATTGAGTGAGACTTCCCAAGTTTCCTTGTATGAAGCTCAAGAGGAGGCTATCTTGCTGGGGAGATTCTTTGTATGATTCCCAAGAGGAGGCAATGATGCTTGTATAAGGCCCAAGAGGAGGCCAGGGAACTATTTGTTTGAACTAAGTTGTGATTGGAGGGATCCTATTGTTTGGCCTATGTCTAAACTAAGGATGATATAAATGTCAAGAGAAACTTAACAGAATATGAACAAACATGATTGAAGACTAACAAGTATAGACATTAATATGACATGTTTTAAATCATGGAAGATTTGACACCTTTAGGGTTTAATGTGTTGAATGCTTTATTTGTGTGTTTTATTCTATTCATAAAGGTGTTGGGTCTTACACTCTAAGCAGAGGCCCAAGATTTATTGAAAAGAAAAAAAAAGGTGGTGAGTCTTACACTCTGGCAGAGGCCCAAGATTTATTTCATGTACAAAGGTGTTGGGTCTTACACTCTAAGCAGAGGCCCAATATTTGAAATTGTGATGCCACTAGGATTGTGTTTGATGAAAGTTGAAGATGGAGATTTGAAAGATTGAAAACTTTGAGAACTTGAAGAAAGTTTTGAAAAAGGAGGGGAGGGACTTACACTCTAATATAGGCCCAAGGAGTAAAAACAATTGGTTGTGATGAATGATAGGTGATGGGTCTTACACTCTGAATAAAGGCCCAAGGAGTTTATTGAAATCAAAAGATGATTTTGAAAGTTCATTTGAAAGATGATGTGTATTTTAAAGATATGTTTCTATCATGGTGAAAGTCTGTGAAAAGAAAAGTTGAACATTGGAGCAAGGATATCATTTAAACATGTTAAGACAAGTTGATAACAATCAAGCATTCATGTTAGGGTTTAAACATGGGTTTGGATAAAGTGGAAACACCACAAAGTTAATACAAATGAACATGTATAAAACATTTTCAAAGCAAAGTTCAAATGTTTTAGGAGCATATAGACATAGTGTGATCAACACAAGGGCACATAAACATATTAAAATCATGTAATCGTGGAAGAAAATCAACATGTTAAGGAAAAGGATTGGGCAAAAATTCAATGGTATGTTTGGAAGTTCATCATCCATTCACATGTAAACATACACTTAAAAAATAAATTAAAACCAAGTGAGGACAAATATTTACAAATTCACAATATCATTTAAGGTTTATACAAGATGTCTATGGTTCACACAAATCATTCTAAGCAAGGAAAGTCAAGGAATTATTCAAAAGAATCAAGAAGTTCTTTAAGAAACCCTAAAAACGCCACTTACTTTGAACACTCATAAATGTATTAAAAAATAATTATTTTTGGTATTTTATTTTTACAAATAGAAAATAGACATTATTAAGAACAATTTTCAAAAATAATGGGTTCAAAATGATTAAAAATGAGAAAGTTATGATAGTTTGAAAATGTGAAGAAAAAGGAGAAAATAAGTGATTAAAAATATGGGAAATGGTCCTCATGGGTGTTGAACCCATGACATCTCGCCTGCAGCACAAAATCAAGACCAACCAGTCAACGCGCGCAGTGTTGAAACATGATGGAACCAAAACATAATATATGTAACTCACTTGAAATTCAGAAAAAAAATCAATAAAAGAACTGGGGTGAGGGGGATTCGAACCCCAGTTCTTACACTCAAACACACAAACACGCGCAGGCCAAGAACCACTGGGGAGGTGATACATCCGTGTATCAAACCCAACTATTAAATGATAAAGGTGGAAAAGACCTAGGCCTAGCCAGAACAAAGACGCCATGACCTTGTTCTTGCTCAAGGAGGCCTAGTTTCTTACCAATATGCAAGAAGGGCATAACTTCTTCATTTCTCCATAAAAATGGATGAAACAAAGATGGATCTCACCTAGAATTTCTTAAGGAATCTAGTGGAGGTCTTAGATTTTTCAAGTTCTATGCTACATGTTTATACAGCCAACAATAACACTTAATTATAGTTTAAACACAACAAATATGACATATATGATATGTTCATGATCAATGTACATCAAAGCAAAGCATATTTTGACAAGTTCAAGTTTTGAGGAAACTTACCTCTTGAAGCAAACTTGGATATTTCAAGATAGTTGTTACTGAAATGTCTTGATGCTTTGGACACCTTCAATATACCTCAAATGATCCTTTTGAATGCTTGGAACCAAAGAAAACCAGCTGGAACAGAATATGGTACCCTTCTTGCAAAAATGGCAAAAGTGACCAAAATGAAACTTCAATCAAATGGAGTTACAGTTTTGAAACTATGGTCGGAACAGTTTAGGGATGTTATTTAGAGTGTCTTTGGAGTTTTTTTTGGTTTTGAAATGGACGGGATCAAGACATGGCTTGAAAAATGCTGAAAAGTCAAAATATGAGGTTTTGATGGTTGACTTTCTGATTTTGGTGGTTTGAGATGAAGATGAGGGTTTGGACACCTCTAGTGGATGATTTGTGATGTGTTTGGATGGTTATTTGAGTGGTTTAGGCTCTGGTTTTGAAAATTCCAAGTTTTCTCTTTGGAACTTTGAAACTTGAAGTAAAAGAGGGAGAATGAGAAAACAAGTCTTTAGTATTGTTTTGGTGTAATTGAATTGATGCAAAATGACCTCTATTTATAGGAGAACTGATTTGTTTTGGATGAATAGTGTTGGATGAGGGAGCATGCTATTATCCAATGGATATTGTCATGTAGCTCTTACTTAAAGGCTAAGATACCAAAGTCTTCCATAGCATGACTAGAATCTTGACTCAATTAGCATTTTGCAGATTTGAACACTCATTGTTTTTAAATTGATCTGAACTGGTGTGGCTCATTTCATGCCAATTCAGTGCTTCACTTAAATGCCAAATGACAAACTTGAATTCAAGGCTATGTAATGATGTTTTTTCACATGCCAAGAGATGAGATCCTTGACTTATGGTCCAAAGTTGGAGATATTATGTGATTCAACAAGATTCCTTCTGATCTTGGAGGATGACAAGGCTTGCAAAGTCACCGAATTTGAAGATGAAAATCATGTGATGCAAGTAATAATGAAAACTGTCTTGAAAAATCAGTTTGATCATGGCATGTTGTGAGGATCATATCTCCTTGCTCAAGTAGAATCAATGGATGTTCTTGTACTCTTTAGAAAACTGAGATATCATACTTTAACTTTGATGTTTGTATTTGGTCTTGAATATTCTTGGATCATGGTGAAAAATGTCTTCAAAGTTGGCCAAAACATGAAACAGATTCTGCCTAAAAAAATTCTAGTGTCAAAGTTCAAAATACCATGAAACCCTAACTTCATGGCCTTATATCTCAAAATCTATGCATTTTTTGGGGATGGTTCAGCCCGGCGATCTTGTTGTATGGAAGAAGATCTATCATTTGAGCTTTGGAGTGCAAAAAAAGGTTGCTTGGATCACAAGTTATGGCCTTGTAAAGTTAGGCACTTGAACATATATTTCCATAACTTAGTGAAATTTTCAATTCTTCCAATTTTGCTTCTTTTGCAAGTAACTTTGATTCCTTGATCAATCCTTGATTAAAAGCAACTATGGATCATATTTCCTTGAATAATAGCCTTTGATGATCAATTTTGCTCAAAAAGTCAAACTTTGACTTTGTGTATCAGATGAATTTTGTGCAGAGAAACCCTAATTCTTGATTTTCAATGAATGAATATCCCAAGGTGGTTTTAAACTTATGAATGGACTTCAAGGTTACATTTGAGTGTCTTGAATCATATCCCAAGTGTAGAGATCTTGTCTTGGCCAAAAGTCAAAGATATGGTTGACTTTTCATCAAAACCCTAGTTTATGGCTCAGATGGATTTGAATTCTTGCATTGTTTGTGAATCAAGTTCTTTGAATCAATCCAATCATATGAATGGACTAATATGATGTATTTGAGGTCCTTGAAACATATAATGAGGTCTGGGATCATGCCTTGCTTCAAAATTTAACCCAGGGATTGAATTAGGTCAAAACCCTAATTATGGTGTACTGAAGGTCTTGAGGCTTGATGAGCTTGTCATGATGCAATTTTGCACTTGATTATTGATGAGTGGAAGTTCTTGATCTTCATGGATGATATGGAGACTTGTGATGTTGAATATGATGTTTATTCCTTGACAATTCATCTGCTTGAGCTTTAGGGGGATCACCTAACCTGTGAAGCAAGTAAGCACACATATCTTGTACTTGTGATGGGTTAGTGATGCTTGAAAGTGTGTTCATATGATATGCAAATGATATGGAATCTTAGGGTCAAAATTTAGGGTATGACACATACATTGTGGTGAAAGCCTTTTCTTGAGGTTCCTTGATTCTCGCAACTATGGATGGCGATGAATTTCCACTGCCAGTGAACTCTGACACAGTCAAGCGATGTATTGCCTAAAAGAGTGGAATACAAAAGCCGTTAAGTCGAAAAACTAAAAATGTCACTTAGGAAAAAATGGTTATCCTGATGGATAAAAAAATGATTGTCGTACCCCAAATTTTGACCATTTTTTCTTTCTTTCAGCTAACTTAGAACTTAGATCACTAACATATCCAAAATCTCATACAAGTCATTGGGTCAACCCCAATGACCTAAAAGGTCAAAGGGGTATTATTTTGACCTTTTTAGGAATTTTGATCTTATCATAGGACTTAGTTGTTATTTTTGAACTTTTTAGAATGACATAATTATTAGAAAATTAGGCTAAGGGTTTAGTTATTTTAATCGTTATTGTGTTCTTATTAAGATTGTTATTATATACTCGCTAATACTATTTTATTTTGAGTAAATTGAATGACTTAGTTGGTAGTAAGAGGAGTATACGGAGTTATAAGGGAGGAAGGTTAAGAGTTCGAATATCATCTTTCTCACTTTTAGTGCATTTTTTTATTTGTCTTTCTTTGTCCCTAACTTTTCACTTTAATTTCAAATCATAAAAAATCACAAAATGTAATATTTTTTTATCATTTTATTATTAATTTTCGTTTTTCTTATTAATTCATTTTTTTATATATTATTTTTTTCATTAAAATCATGATTTTATGCATAAAGTCGCAAAAAAAATCATAAAAATAATAAAATCAAAATCTTTTATTATTATTAGATTATCACATTATTTTCTATTATTTTTATTAACAAAATTATTATTTTTATTTAAATTCACAAAGCCATGAATCCATCTAGATTCATTGGCTTGAGCTTTGAGAAATAGACAAAATCAGGTCAAATTAAATTATTCTAAAAATAGACAATCATATTTATTTTTTTAACTTAATTTTATCTATAAATAGCACCTATGTTCTACATTTTTTCTCATCCACAATTAACAGAAAATCCAGTCTAAAAAAACAACACTAAAACCCTAAACTTTCAACATCTCTCAAAGTATAAAAAAAAAAGGAAAAACGGATCTTGCACTAAATCAGAAGAGAGAAAAGTACAAAAGAAATGGAAAGAAGGGAGGGAGCAGCTTAAGTTGGTCACGACACTCCAGGTTGGTCGTGTGAATTTTTGATTCGTTGGCATGTTTGATCTTTATGAATATAAAATTTTTTTTGTGTGATTTATGATTATGCTATGTCTGTTGATGATTATTTAGTAGTTCTTATTTATACTATTTAGGTCTTAGTTTCTTAATATTCAATTTTTAATCATTACACTATTATTAAAAAAAAAACTACAACAAAATATATAATTACTTAGTTGTTTTCTTATTCACATTCAAATCCATTTTTATAAACTGACTTTAATTTATAAAAAAAAGAAGCATATCAAAGTGTTTACTAAAGTCATAAAAAATTCTGTTTTAAAATCTTTAATCACTCTTTTTAACAAATGTAATAAAACACTCTTTTAAACAAATATCATAAAACCTGTTCTGGACTGGACCAATGGCTAAAAATGGCCCAATCCGCTTCTGCTCCAGAGTGGCCCAAACTGCCTAAGTCCAATCCACAAAGGGGCAAAAGTTACCTTTCTGCCCCTCCAATCGGACAGGGATTGCATCGCTCCTCCCTGGAAATAATGCTCGTTACGCACGACTCGTCACTCCCCGAACAGCTACGTGCAGGTGCCCGAAACTGTGCCTTTTCCCGACATAACGGCTAGTTTTGGGCACCTTGCCCGACATAACGGCTATTTTGGGTAGTTACCAATTCTTCGGGAAAACGGTTATTTCGCCCCAAAAATAGGACTGTTGGCCACGCGCTGGGGGCTCTATATAAACCCTCTCGCTTGAGAGGGTCAGGTATCCAATATTCACCCTACGAACTCATACTTTGTACTTGCCCCCTTTTCTCTGACCCTTTCTTACTTGAGCGTCGGAGTGCCTTGCAGGTACACCCCCTCCTCCTCTTCATACGACCACCATCTCAGACATACTTGGTGGCCCACTTCTACAGGATCTGATCCAGCCTTCACGATCAGTGGCGCCGTCTGTGGGAATAATTGTTTTCCCCGTCTTTCTTTCCCCGGAAATCGAAGATCAAAAGCAACTTTCAAAATCATCGCCATGGCCTCTCAAGATCACGCCAAAGGTGCTCTCCAAACCGCTGTCCTCCCCGTCAACAAGACTGATGTTGACGGCCCATCATCTCTTCTCCGAGATGCCCGTTTTCTGAGGGACGGAGCCACAGCTTCTCCTTCCCCCACCCCTCGTGACCGCAACAACGATCAGCCTTTGCTGGACGTCCAGCACATTCTTGTTCTGCCCAACGCCGACCAGGTCGTGGCAGCCCTCCTAGAGGCGATCAACTAAACCAACACCCTGATCCTACAGTAAAACGAAAGGATCGGGGCGTTAAAGGAGTCCAACCAGCCAAGATCCCCTCCTCCGCGGAGGATCCAGCGACGATCAAAGAGCCCGCAGCCCCTGAGAGATATCGACCGGAGACTGCGCCAAGAGCCTGACCCTCGCGCAGCCCGGAAGCGCGACCAGGTTTCCCCGCGAGACCAGCACTCTCCCGGCCACAAGAGGACTCGAATGAACGAGCAGTCTCCCCCGGTCAAATCTAAAGGTCGGGCCCGTTCGCCTTCTCCCCGAAGGAACCGCTCTCCTTCTCCCCGAAGGAACCGCCGTCGCGAGCGTACCCTTCGGTCCCCGTCATTCACCAGTTCAAGCAGCGACGATGAGCCTCGTGGCCCATTGTCCCAGGAAATCTTGGCTACTCATCTCCCTAAAGGCCTGGAAAAGCCCCCGTCGCTGGGCACATACGACGGGACTATTGACCCCAACGAACACATCGAGAACATCGATGCGCTTTTGGACTACCATGGCGTATAGGGCGCCATCAAGTGCCGACTATTTCTGACCACACTTCGGAAAAGGGCAATGACCTGGTACAAGCAGCTGCCCGAAGAGTCCATTACCTCGTGGAGGCAACTGGACAGAATGTTCTCGCGGCATTTTACAGCTTCTCGCCGTCACCCCAAGACTGAGGCCTCCCTTGGAGCCATAATCCAAGGGAAAGATGAACCTCTCCGCGTATATATCGAGAGGTTCAACAAAGAAGCAGTACAGGTCCCTACAACGGACGAGATGAAAAAGTTTATGCTCGAGCAAGGACTCCGCCCGGGCTCCGAGTTCTCTAAAGCCGTCGGTCTCGCACCGCCGAGGAACCTAGATGCCCTCCTCCTCAAATCCCAATCGCACATTCAGTACGAGGAGAAGGTTGCAGCCAGCAACGTCCAAGCATCACGCCATCAGGAGAACGTGCGGGACTCTAGAGGCGAGGAAGCCTCAACATCTCGTCGAGGCGAACGGAGGCGTGAGGACCGTCCTCGGGAATCCCGCGACAACAAGGGACCCTCCGGGCGATTCCATGACTATACCCTCCTGACCGTCTCCAGGGAGAAGATACTATCTGAGTATGCGAACTCGGAATTCAAGTAGGCAGGGGTCCGCTTCCCCAAACAACTGCCGGCCTGACCTAATTCGGACAAGTCAAAATACTGTCGTTTCTACAAGAGTCACGGCCACACTACTGAAGACTACATCCATCTGAAGGATGCCATTGAGATACTGATCAGGGACGGCCACCTGAAACAGTTCGTAAAGAAGAAAGACACTCCTCGGCAGGATGCCCAGGAGTCCAAGAAGATAAAGGAAGAAGTACCCTCCTCGGAAAAAGCCAACATCCAGGTCGTTATGTCCATATCGCGACCAGAGGACTTCTACGTCCCGGACGGGCTCAGCGCCCCGGCTTATTTTGCGGACCACAGCCCGTGGGAGACGTTTACCTCTGCCATGGTTATCTCCGGTGGGGGGCTTCAACAAAGTCATGCTGGGCTCCGTGAAACAAACATTTGAGCATCTGATCAACACAAGCTCCAATAAGGTGACCACGCTCGATCAAGCTCAAAAGGGCTCTATCCCCATCTCCTTCTACCGGGAAGAGCTCCTCGGGGGGTCTCCCAACTCGAGCATACCTTTGCTCGTCAGAGCCCTAATGGCAAACTTCGACGTTCGCAGAATCCTCGTCGACCAGGGCAGCTCGGTCGACATCATGTACTCCCAACTGTTTTCAACACTTCAGCTGGATGAATCACACCTTACCCCCTATGTGGGGTCTAATTTGCAGGGGTTCAACGGATCAATGGCCAAGCCATGGGGATACGTCAAGCTGATCGTGACCTTCGGATCAGCTGAGATGGCCAGATCTGTCAAGGTACAATTTCTGGTAATCGATTGCCCGTCGCTTTACCAGTGCATATTCGGAAGACCAACTCTGGCCGAGTTGGTAGCAGTGCCTTCAACAGTCCACCTCAAGATGAAGTATTACACTTCGAAAGGGATGGTCGCCACCCTCCACGGTGATATCGAGGCTGCACGACGGTGTTTCGAAGTAGCAACAAAGGGGCTCAATGCCATTGCGTCCAAGCCAAAGACATCGAGCAAGCCAGCATTGCCAAGCAGCTCCGAGGAAGCCAATCCTCTTCCCCAGGTCGACTCCATCGACCTCGACATCCGCTTCCCCGAAGAAGACCGACAGGAGGAACGAGCAGCGTCAGCCAACTCGTCCATGTCGTCCAGCAGCGGCTCCTATCCGATGCGTCCAATCCCGGATGGCAACTTCGAGATCGTTCTGTTTGGCGACGACCCTCAGCGGGGAGTGAAGATTGGAGCAGATATGCCCGACATCGCGAGGAAACAGCTCAAGGCATGCCTCCGTGAGAATGCCGACCTCTTCGCCTGGAGCGCCGCCGAGATGCCCGTTTTGGACCCATCCATCGCCTGCCACCAGCTGACAATTGACCCGGCCGTCAAGGCCGTAGCACAACGTAGGAGAAAGCAGTCTCCGGAGAAAATGGAGGCGGCAGAAAAAGCTGTAAAGGACCTCCTCGAGGCCAAATTTATTTCGGAGGCCAAGTACACCACTTGGCTGTCCAACGTTGTACTCGTTAAAAAATCTAATGGAAAATGGCGAATGTGCATTGATTACACCGATCTCAATAAGGCATGCCCGAAGGATGCCTACCCCCTCCCCAATATTGATAAACTTGTTGATAATTTTGCCGGTTTTAAACTTTTATCGTTCATGGACGCCTACTCAGGCTATAATCAAATTCCAATGGCGATGGCCGACAAAAAATACACGGCCTTCATGACCGAATCAGGAAACTATTACTACAACGTAATGCCCTTCGGCCTGAAGAACGTCGGAGCGACCTATCAAAGAATGATGAACAAGGTCTTCCGGGGAGAGATAGGCGACATGCTCGAAGTCTAAATGGACGACATGATCGTAAAATCCCACGAGGAAACCAAACACACTACCCATTTAAGGAAGGTCTTCGAACAGGCCAGAAAATACAAAATGCGTTTCAACCCGGAGAAGTGCACGTTCGGTGTCCGGGCAGGGAAGTTCCTCGACTTCTATCTAACAGAACGGGGAATTGAGGCCAACCCCGATAAATGTCGAGCATTCTTCGAGTTTCCAACGCCCAAGTCAAAGAAATCCATCCAGTCCCTCAACGGGATGCTCGCGTCACTATCTCATTTCGTGGCCAAATCTGCCCACCACGCCCTTCCATTCTTCAAACTCATCCACTAGGAAGCAATGTTCGAATGGACCAAGGAATGTGACGAGGCTCTTCTCCATCTGAAACGGGCACTCTCAGAGCCACCAGTCCTCTCTCGCCCGGACAATGGCGAAACTTTGTACCTATACCTCACTGTAGCAACTGAAGCAGTGAGCGCCGCACTCATCCGCGAGACTCTTGACGGACAGAAGTCCATATATTTCACGAGCAAAGCACTGCAAGGATCAGAGTTAAGATACCAACAGATAGAAAAGGTGGCTCTGGCCCTCATCAATGCAGCCAGAAGATTAAGATACTACTTCCTGGCCCACACGATTGTGGTTCGAACAGATCAACCCATAAAGCAGCTACTGGGATGACCAGACATGGCCGGTCGAATGCTCAAATCGTCACTTGAACTATCTAAATTTAACATCCGGTACGAAGGCATGAAAGCTCTCAAAGCCCAGGCTCTGGCCAACTTCGTCGCAGAAATGAAATTCGCAGACTCCCCCGCGAGCGAAGCGCATAAATGGACCATTTTCGTGGACGGTGCCTCAAGCTCGGCAGGGAGTGGCGCGGGCATCATACTGGAAAGCAACGAAGGAATCATCGTCGAAGTATCACTCACCCTGTCCTTCCCAACCTCAAATAACCAGGCTGAATACGAGGCCTTTCTCGCTGGGTTTCGCCTGGCCGAGGACCTGGGCGCAGAAGAAGTCGTCATTTGCACAGATTCACAACTCGTGGCCCTTCAGGTCCGAGGAGAATATCAAGCCAAAAACAACAACCTGACCGAATACTTTTCCCTGGTCAAAAAGGAAATGGCGAAGTTTGCAATAGTAGAAGTGAAACATGTTCCCCGCGAACACAACGTGCGAGCAGACATTCTATCCAAACTAGCCAGCACAAAAAAGAAAGGCAGAAACAAATCCGTCATACAGAAAGTACTTCCCTGACCCAGTATCGAGAAGGCCTCCACGACCCTCGACGTAGAGGTGATCAGCGACAACAACTGCTGGATGACCCCTGTTTACAACTATCTCGCTAAAGACGAACTTCCGTCCGACCCAAAAGAGGCCAGCGTAGTTAGGTGAAGAGTGTGCTCCTACGTCCTGGTCGAGGATCAACTCTACAGGTGAGGATTCTCCATTCTGCTGCTCAAGTGTATCGAGGAAGAGATGTTCGCCTACATCCTGCGTGAAATCCACGAGGGGATCAATGCCCAACATCTCGATGCAAGGCCCCTTGCCCGAAAGGCCCTCCGAGCATGGTGTTACTGGCCGACCATGCAGCACGACGCAAAAGAACACGTGAAGAAATGCAATAAATGCCAATGGCACGGGGATATGCACCTGGCTCCACCTAACAAGCTCAAAGCAATGTCCTCCCCGTGGCCATTTGCCTGGTGGGGCCTAGACATCCTTGGACCCTTCGTAGTAGGATCAAATCAGAACAAATACCTAATAGTGGGCGTAGACTACTCACAAAATGGATAGAAGCAGAGGCTCTGGCCAAAATAACTGCCCTCAACATACTGCGTTTCTACAAACGAAACATCATTGCACGTTTTGGCGTCCCCCGGGCGATAGTCACGGACAATGGGACACAATTCACGGACAGGAAGTTCCAGGACTTCGTCGCCCAACTAGGCACGAAGCAACACTTTGCATCCGTTGAACATCCCCAGACAAACGGGCAAGCCGAAGCAGCGAACCGGGTCATCCTTCGAGGCCTCAAACAAAGGTTGGATGAAACGAAGAAGGCCTGGGTCAAGGAGCTGCACTGTGTGCTATGGGCATACCGCACGACTCCACACTCTACAACCGGGGAAACACCTTTCCGTCTAGCATACGGGACCGAGGCTTTAATCCCCGTCGAAGTTCACGTGCCCTCCAGGAGAACAGAGTCACCCCTAGACGAGGAGATGAACGACGGATCATTAAGAGAAGAACTCGACCTCGTCGAGGAAATTCGAACTGAGGCAGCCCTCCGCGAAGCCTCACTAAAACAAAAACTTACCATCAGGCACAACGCCAAGGTGATATGACGAGAGTTCGACGTGGGGAGCCTTGTTCTAAGGAGAAACCACAAATACTCTCGCGAAGGTAAACTAGCAGCCAACTGGGAAGGGCCCTATCGCGTCCGTGCAAAAACGGAGAATGGGGCCTACTACCTAGAACATCTCAACGGGGAAGAACTTGCTCGACCATGGAACGCCGAAAAGCTAAAACAATACTATAGCTAAGGCCCTAATTCTAGGGTCGACCCGTCACGACGACGAACGTCGGGTACCGACCACTATGCACGCCTAGGTACCAGCGTTGCATACCAATAAAGCAGAACCCCGCTCAGTAACGAGCCGAGTAACTGCTCGACGGCGGTCCTCGATCGAGCATCGCTGTCGTCAAAGTACCATGACTGGCAGAACCCAAACTCACGATGGGACATTCACGCTGTGAACTCAGGCCTCAAACGCGGCCTGAGCTCCGCACCCCCACCAGGATATTCCCCGGCCGTTCGACCAGTACCCCTCACTGCCGAACACATCTACGACGAGCAATCCCCTAAAACTTCACATAAGGCAAATACTCCCTATCATGGGCAAACATACATTCACAACAAGCATGAGTGCAAAACTTAGCAGAAAATAAAAGCAAGTAAAACCATGCAAATAACAGAACCGGCCACCAAGACCAGGCATATAATTTAAACATAATAAGTGGCCACTAGGACCACGGTTGTGCTTGATTACATAAAACGGGGGCCATGCCTCCCAAATAGATTACAACAATTACGCGGCACGTAGGCCGGACAAATTACAACAACAAAATGACAAACCCCTTACGCGTCCATCTGATCGGCAGGCTCGGGCTGAGGCCCCTGGCTCTCCGCAGGCTGATCCTCGGCATTTCCTTCAAGAAAGGCGTCGGGCATAACGATCCGGCCATCCTCAACATGCGCCAGATAATGGGTACCCTCGACAAAGAAGTCAAGCTCGGGGTTCACCACCCGCAGTTGAGCCAAGGCGTTTCTGAAGGATTCGTCCGCGACGGCAATACTGTCATCCTCGGTCGTCAGCATGCAGGCGACCATCTCGGACCTTGTCCTTAACTCCTTCACTTCTTCAGGCTCATTTTCACCTGGAGCGTTGACCGCCCTCAGCTGCTGGACCAGCTCCTCGACCGCCTTCTTCTCCGTAGCCAGCGTAGAATTCTCTTTCTTCAGCCTTACCACCTTCTCTTCAGCCTTCTTCCGAGCATCGTCTGCACCCTTGACCTCTTCCTTGAGGGACTCCATGGTAGCCCGGGCAGCATTAAGTTCAGACTCAGTTGCAGAGTCCTTTTCAGCATAAACGGCTGCCATCTCCAGTATCCTAACCAAAGCTGAAGCATCTTGAGCCACTAACGCCCTCTTGCTCAGGCGGTCCATGCTTTCCAAACGAAGAGATTCCGCCCGAGGCACGACCAAAGAGCTCCCCTCAAAGAATCTCCTATCAAGGATACAAGGAGGAAGCTCGAACTTCCCTTTCTCCGGTACTCGGGTGAGGTCCACATCGTTAATAACCCTTGGCCGCTTGGATCGTCCGGTCAAAGGCAGGGGAGATCCCCGGGGAGCGGGAGTGGGAGAAGAGGTCCCCTGAGCAACGACTTGGCGGGCTCCTGTTCTGGACTGGACCAATGGCTAAAAATGGCCCAATCCGCTTCTGCTCCATAGCGGCCCAAACTGCCTAAGTCCAATCCACAAAGGGGCAAAAGTTACATTTCTACCGGGCAGGGATTGCATCGCTCCTCCCCAGAAATAATGCCCGTTACGCACGGCTCGTCACTCCCCGAACAGCTACGTGCAGGTGCCCAAAACTGTGCCTTTTCCCGACATAACGGCTAGTTTTGGGTACCCTGCCCGATATAACGGCTATTTTGGGTAGTTACCAGCATCTCAGACGTACTTGGTGGCCCACTTCTACAGGATCTGATCCAGCCTTCATGATCAAAACCTTTTCAAACTTAATATCATAAATTAAATTAATTTTTCTTTAGAAAATATCATAAAAGCTTTTTAAACTTAATATTATAAATCAAATCAATTTTTCTTTAACAAATATCATAAAATATTTTTAAGCTTAATAATATAAATCAAATCAATTTTTTCTTAAACAAATATCATGAAACCTTTTTAAACTTAATATCGTAAATCAAATTAAATTTTTTGCTAACATAAGTTAAAAAAAAATTTAAAATCTGCATTATGTAACTAGCTATAACATATTTAGTAAACAAAAATCCTAAAAAACATAGTGGGAAGAAAATTCAACCTGATAAGATTTGGAAACCAGTAGCTAGCAAGAATACTGAAACTCAACATGAAGGAGAAGTAAGTAAAAACAGTATTGAGGAAAAATCAAGTAATGTAGAAAGAAGGGATCCTGAACCAGAGAACAATGCCATGGATACCTGGACAACTGTGACATCAGGAAAAGTGGATAAAGGAAAAAAGCAATGATTCAAACACCCAAGAACTCCTTTGTTGCGTACCAAAACTCATTTACTCCCTTAAGGATTAGAGAAGGTCCTATGGGAGATAACAACTTTGATCAATGATTGTGACTTGGAATGTTAGGGGCATCAATAAAGAGGCAAGGCATCGTGAGGTGAGCTCCTACATCTCTACTTTTAATGGGTTGGATATAGACAATTAGCTGTATATAGACAACTATGCTCATCATCCAAATGGGAGAATATGGTTGCTCTGGAAACAAAAAGAGGTTGAAATTAAAATGGTCGACTCAAATGAGCAATATATCCATGTGGAAGTCTATGGGTTGGACAAAATTTTACAATATATGGTAACAATGATTTATGCTTATAACCAAATTGAAAAGAGAAAAATCATGTGGGAAGAGATAGAGAGATTGGGACAAAATATGAGCACCCCTTGGATTGTTATGGGGGATTTTAGTAATGTCTTGACCAGCCAAGAAAGAACTAGTTGTAATGATGTTACAGAGGCAGAGTTTAGGGATCTAGCTACTATGATGTTGAATGTAGGCTTGTTTGAAGCTAACACAAGAGGTAGTCATTTTACTTGGACAAACAAACACACTAGAGGAATGATATACTCTAGAATTGATAGAGTTATTGGTAATGCTGAGTGGTTTCAGAAGTTCCAAGACACAATCGTAGAAAATCTAGCCCCTAACATTTTAGATCATCATCCTGTAAAGATTGATAGTAATGTGTATAAGGCCAAGACTGAAAGTGTGTTTAAATTTCTTAACTGTGTGATTCAGGAGCCTTCATTTTTGCAAGTGGTGACTACTAGCTGGCAACAAGAGACACATGGTAGGCCTATGTATAGGTTGTGGCTCAAGCTGAAATGGTTGCAACCTATTCTTAGGCAGATGAACAGAAATTACTCTGATATTCAGCTTCAAATTAAACAAGCCAGAGATGAGTTGCATCAAGCCCAAGATCAACTGCACAATAACTTGTTTAATGAGCAACACATTGAACATGTTAAACATTGTACGGAGAAAATTATGCAACTGAACCAGGTGGAGGAAAACATATTGATGCAGAAGGCAAAAACCAATTGGTTGCAACTTGGAGATAATAATAACGCTTTCTTCCATGCCTCAGTGAAGGATCAAAATAAGCAAAATGGAATATACACTCTAGTTTCCCTTGAAGGAGAATTGCTTAGTAGTCAGGCTAAAATTGAACATGAAATATTGGGATTCTATCATAAGCTGGTGGGAACTAATACAACTGAGCTGAGAGGGATTGATATTCCTATGATGAGACAGGGCAAAGGCTTATCAAGAAAGCAAGCACAACAGCTAATAAAGCCTATTGAAGACAAAGAAATTTTGAATGCCCTAAGTAGTATTGGGAACAATAAAGCTCTTGGAATGGATGGATTTAATGCTTATTTCTTCAAATCAACATGGCAGATAATGAAGTATGATGTAAAGGCAGTTGTTTTGAAATTCTTTAAAATAAGCAATCTCTATCAAGCTATCAACTACTCCTTAGTGACCTTGATTCCAAAATCTCCTGAGGCAAAAAACTATAAGAGACACGCGACCTATATCCTGCTGCAGTATAATTTACAAAATAATATCTAAGATTCTTACAGCAAGACTTGGAAGGGTGATCGGTAGTATTGTTGAAGATAATCAATCTGCGTTTGTTCCCGGCAGAAATATCCAAGACAACATCATGTTAGCTCAGGAACTGGTGTGTGGCTATAACAGAAAAAATGTTTCCCCTAGATGTATGATCCAACTTGATATTCAGAAAGCCTATGACACGGTTGAATGGCAAGCCCGGTCTCAAATTATGATTGAAATGGGATTTCCAAACATGTTTACCAATTGGATAATGGTCTGTGTATATACTGTCTCTTATAGATTCTCTCTAAATGGAGTCCATACAGGTATCTTGAAAGCTAAGAGAGGGTTGAGAGAAGGAGACCCTATCTCTCGCCTCCTCTTTATGTTGATTATGAAATACCTCCACAGGTTGCTTCAAGGGTTGCACTTGAATCCTAACTTCAACTTTCATCCCAAGTGTGAAAAACTTAGGATCATCAATCTTTTTTTAGATGATATCTTACTTTTTCACGTGGATATATGGAATTAGTGAAACTGGTTATGGATAAATTCAGGATTTTTGCTAATACAATTGGGCTAAACATTAGTAATCCAAAGAGTAAATTGTATCTTGGTGGTGTGGACATGGATACTCAAAGAATTGTGCAGCAGGTAATAGGTTTTGAAATGGGAATCTTTCCTTTTAAATACCATGGAGTTCCTCTTCATAGCAAGAAACTTTTGATAGCTAGCTGTCAACTTCTAATAGAAAAAATGTTGAAGAGAATTCAACATTGGAGTACCAGGTTGCTGTCGTATGCTGGCAAACTACAATTAATTAAAAGTGTGATGTTTGCAATATCTAACTATTGGATGCAAATATTTCCATTACCTAAGAAGATTATTAGACACATTGAAGGATTATGTAGAAGATTCATCTGGACAGGCAAGGAGAGTGATAGGAAAAAAGCTCCAATTTTAGGGAACCATGTTTGTGATCCTGTGGCAGCAGGTGGAAGAAACATGATTTCTCTAATTGAGTGGAATAAAGCTACCATTGGAAAATTTCTTTGGAACATTTGGGAGAAAAAAGATAAGTTATGGATCAAATGGCTGCATGCTTACTATCTGAAACAAGTGGACCCAAGAAACTATCAACCAGCAACCCACGGCTCATGGATTTTGAAGGCCATATTCAAGAATCAAGACGTTATGGTCAACTCTGAAACTTGGAAGAATTTTCAAGAAGCTGGGAAATATAGCACCAGAAAGATGTATCAGATGTTAAGAGGAACAAAACCTAAAGTGGAATGGAGGAAGATGCTCTTCAATAACAAGGTGAGACCTCGATCTGTTTTCACCTTATGGATGGCCTGTAACAGAAGATTACTCACCAAGGACAGAATGGTGAAATTTGGCATGACATCAGATGGTATATGCACATTTTGTAGCATACAAGAGAGTTTAGACCACCTATTCTTTGAATGTGATTATACAAAAGTCTTATGGGAACAGGTGCTGGCTTGGCTGGGAGATAACCATAACTCAGGTGGTTGGGCCATGGAGCAAGGGTGAATCACTCAACAAACTAAAGGAAAGAACAGTAGGAGCAAGATAATAAAAATGTTGGCTGCTTAATCGGTTTACCACGTGTGGACTGTGAGGAACAACATCATTTTTCAGGGATGGGATAAATCGAAGCTTCAAAGCAAGATTGTTATTGATATGGTGCTGAATAGAGTAGGGATGGATAAGAAATTAGCTAGATTTTGCAATAGGGCCTGAGTTAAAGGCTTTCTTTCTTTTTGGTTTGTCTTGTTCATTGGAGGCCTGGATCGTGTGCGATCGGCATATATTTTGACTGTTTTTGGTTAATATATTCTCTTATTTCCAAAACAAAATCCTAAAAAACAAATAAATACTTAGTATTTTATGATAATAATTTAAGAATTATTAATACAATTAGGGACTAATTATTTAATTAGGGTAATTCTATTGGGATAATCAGAAATTAATTAGTTGGTTTAAATGATCAAATAAGTCTTAAATAAAAAATAAAAAAGAGCAAAAAATATAATTAATCAGGGAATACAATTAATTAAAGAATCAGGGATAAACTTTGAGGATAATTTTAGGGGTAATTATGGGATAAAATTTTAGGGAAATTTCTAGGCTTTAGGGATACAATTGGGGATAAAAGTCAGTGATAAGAGATATGGGCTTTGGGTTTATAAAATTTTAATATTGGGATAATTATATATAATATCATTATAGATTATTTTTTAAAATCAAAATAAATGGGATTTTTTTTGCAATTAATCAAAAGAGATAAAATCAATCTAACACACTTCAAAATATTAAGTCCTCTGCCCTTGTGCATTGAGGTATATTTCAAAATTAAATATTTTTCAGCCCCCGATGCGTGATAATTTTTCAAGGGATAAAAACAACCAACCAACCAGCACTTTCGAGATGAACTACGGTGCTCTGATCATTAAATAAACTTAAGAGGACGTAGGCATAGATTTGTAAGACTCAAGCGAGTACAGATAATTAAAACTTTTTTAGGTTTTCTCTTTGTAATTATTAAAACAGTTTTTCCGTAAATAAATAATTAAACAATTAAGAGATAAAGCAAGCATCCTAGACAAGCACACATTAACCCTAGAATTGAAGGAGGATCTCATTGAGTACAATGGAGGTGAGAGGCGCCTAGTACCTTCCCTTTGCTTAACCGACTCACGAACCTAGTCTCTCACCCTTAACTTTAGGTTTTATCATTGTTTCCCTGTTTGGTAGGAACAAATAAAGGATGATGGCGACTCTTTCATTTTTCCTCCGCGACAATGATATTCCAGCAAAAATTAAGGATAAAAATAAAAAGAATTTAACCCTCTAAGTTGAAAACTCGAAAGAGAGACTTAGGAAAAAATAGGTATCCTGGTGGGATGACAAACCCGAAAGGACGGTCCAGGTAAAAGTTGGTGATTATTCCAAGGCAAAGATTATGGTCATTGAATCCATATTTCCATGGAACACTCTGGACAAGAAAAATAGATTCAGTTTCTCTCCTCAAAGGGAGGGTTTTGAGATCTTTAGATTCAGTTCCCATTTCCATTTTACTTTTTTCTAGCACACCAACTACCTCTTTAAGGAATTGCATCCTTATGTACTATTACACATTCACAACTCAATTTAATAAAAGATGATTGTAATACCCCATATTATTTAAATGCTTAATTGGATATCAGATGAGACCAGAGGAGTATCTATGTGCTCTATCTTTGGATAATTGGATTAATGGAATCCTCTAAGTACTTTAAGTATTATCAGATGGGATCAATAGAGCAACTATTGAGCTCTGACGAGATTAATTATTTAATGAAAGAGACAGATCATTAATTATTAGTTTAAGAGAGGATTTTTAAGATAACTCTAATAATTGATCAATTGGTCTGAGATGACAAAATATCAATTGGAGATATTTTACTCTATTGGATTTATATGATATAATAAGTTTATATATATATATATATATATATATATATATATATATATATATATATATATATATATATTTGTTAAGAAAAGAAAAGAAAAGGAAAGAGATAGTAAGAAGAAGAGGAAAGGAAGAGAAAGAGAGAAAGTGGAGGAAGAGGAAGAAGAGAGAAAAGTTTGGATCATCACCATTTGTTCTTCATCTTCTTCAAACTCCTCTTCAATGCTAAGGTGGGTTCTAGATAGAGACTTTAGTGTAGAAATCTAGAGTTCTAGAGTTAGGTTGGATTTTGAGAAAAATGAGTAATTTTGCAAATCAATGAAATCTAACGGATAAAACGAGATATAAATTGTATAGAACAATCATTATGCATGTATAATCATCTGTTAATGCTTGTTTATGTGTTTAAAATGATTTTTATTGGGATTGGAATGGAAAAGAGTCCAAGAAAAAACCATTATTTATGCCTCTGCGCCCAGAGTAACCGGTTAACATGTGGTGAGTAACCGGTTACCCTTTGAAAAATTGGGGTTTTGCGCAGAAAATGAATTGAGTAACCGGTTAACGTGTGGTGGGTAACCGGTTAACCAAATGTATCTCTAACTCTCATTTTGATTTTGTATGAACAGTGAAGCTTGAAGTAACCGGTTAACGTGTGGTGAGTAACCGGTTACCACTGTTAGTTTTCCAAAAATATTTTCAAAAATTCATATCTTTTTACTCGGGTGTCCGATACAAGCGTTCTTTATATCGATGTGAAGCTAAGGAAATATTCTATACAATGGGAGTGAAAATATGCTTTGCCTATCTTATTGTTGATATGCTTTGCCTATCTTATTGTTGATAAACATGATTGTGAGAGTTATGCATGCTTAAAAGACAAAATAGGAAGAGTGAGGAAAACTTACACCAAATTATATTAGAACCTAGTAATAGCTAGGAAATTGTTAAATAACATAACAACGATGCTCGTGCATAAGAGGCCGAGGCGTGCGTCTATTACCGAATGGTATGGAAAGAATTACACTAGTATGGATCATGTTTTATTGTGTTTATTTGAGAAAGACAAAAGAGGTCTTAAGGCGAATGTGGCCTTGTGATTGTCGAATACGATCATAATTGTGTGGATGATCACGTATTCATAATCGGTTATCTTGAGTTGCAGTTTCATGAGTCTCGAGCTCCTCTGAAACGTATGCATGACTACTTGGCAGGTTTGATTCCCGTGTGCAGTACGAATGGCGCTCAGGGAGCGTATGCTTGTGACAGTTAATGGCCCGTGTGAAGTGACGGTTCATAACGGTTAATGGCCCGTAGAACCCGAATCCATTCGTATGTCAAGTAGGTTACAAGGATCCATGACTCGTGTCGACTTCTAGACGTAGAAGAGAACGAGAAAAGGGGATGCCTTGGTATGGTTATCGATTAGTGATGATGTGAGTTAACATGACTCATGAGCATGGATCCATATAGTGTGTGTGAGTACTCAAAGTCACTTCCCTTCCCTTTTGACTTGAGTTAGGTGTGATAGAACCTTGTAAAGCCGAGGGGACCTATAAGATAGGGAACTCACTGAGATTTGATGTATCTCACCCCACTATTGTTGATTATTTTCAAGAGGTACTTGTAGGTTTGATTAACAAGTGGAGCTATACGCAGATGTTTCAAGAGAAAATTAGTTTTATTATTTCCGCTGTGTATCATTCTTGTACAATGAAAAATATTGTATAATGATCTTAGTTTTTATTGCTTTGGATAGTTTCCATTTCTTGTGCCATATGTTGTATTTATGTTTTAGAAATGGACAAGTATGTGAATTATGCCAATAGGCACTTATGATGGTGTCAGTACCAAATAAAACACTTGTATGGTATTATTCTAGATAAATATTATACAGGGCGTTACAGTTGGTATTAGAGCTGGTTGTGTTCTCGACCTAGCCTTGAAACATCATAAGTAAATCTATTCCTGCCTCTTAAGCGTGTCTTGCCAACATGACTCTTAATATCATACTATGTAGTGTTGGGCCTGATCAACCTAATACTATGTATGTGATAGGTAGAATCATGGTTGAGCAACCACGAGGACTCCGAAGTGTTGTCAGAACTTGTGTTGTGTGGGAAGGCTCAAGCCAAGAGTTAGTAGTGAGGAGTTTTGGTTAGCTCAGTGAAGTTTCATAGAAGTTGTGCTTTGGGTAACATGGAATTGAAGAGTGGTGTGTTGTTCAAACTAATCCTTTGGATGAGTAGAGTCTGAAAGTTGAGGACCTCTATCGGACGATTGGTCAAGGTATCAAGGAATATGTAAAATCGCAAGTAGAGCTGGATTGACCACTAGTACGGATAAGGATTTCAAGTAATCTCATTCCGTGGAAAAGAAAAGTTGTTTTGTGGGATGTGTGACCTAAGGTCCGAAAGTGAGATAAGTATTGGTGCCTCAGTTTCTAAGGTCACTATAGTATCTTGAATGGACGAGAGTACCTTAAGGAATGTGTTCAGAACAATATCTTCCGATTGGTTAAAATTTGAGAGTTAAGGAAGTTCGGCTTCTATGGGAACCTAAAGTAGGGGAGAAGTGTGTGAAGGAACACAAGAATGTGTTTACATGCTTCAAGTGAAATAAGTATGTGTCGGACGAAGAATAGGAGATAAATTATGTATCTTCAGTTATGAAGGGGGATTAAGTTCAGGATAATACGTTAGGTTTTCTGTTTTCAGTAAGAGACCAACTTGGAATTTGAAATTTGTTAACTTACCCAAGGAACAGTATAAGGTATTGTGTTGGAGAAAGAATGAACTTCATTTAGTAACGGAAAGTGTAGAAATACGGACCGGAAAAAGTTGTATTAAGAAACAGAGTAAGTACCTTGGATTTAAGGGAATCTTAGTAAGATGGTTTTATATTTGGATCTAAGAGGATTACAATGGAGAGAGAAGTAAACGCGATGTAGAAACGGTATCAACAGTATATTATGAGGAAATAACAACAGAATGTATTTTTGGACGAATGTGCAATAGAGCTATTGAGTAGTTGTTGAGGCTTAAATTAATGAAGTGTAATCAAAGATGGTTCATCCGTGAGAACTCTATTAGTATGATGTGAAATGGGAAGTCACACCTTGGTATCAATAATAAGCGTAGTGGTAGCATCGTGGTCATAAGTGTACGTGAGGGATTCTTATTCTTGAGATAAATATGAAGGGATGTACCTTGTGGCGCAGTGAATATTGTATTTTAAGAAGTAAGATTGTGGTAGAACAACGAGAAGCAAATCAAGACTTATTACGGACTAAGTATAAATCATGAAATGGTTTATACCATAAGGGTTTTGTAAATGGTTAAAGAGAATTTTCGGTTGAGAATCTTCCATTAAGTAATTTGGTGTAAGTGGGATGTGTAATGGATAGTGAAGGGTAAGAAATCCCAGTTAATGTGTACGAAGTGATGGAAAAGTCCTTCAAGAAGATGCATTGCCCCAGTTTATTTTCAAGTATAGGGAAACTTCTGTATTTGTGAATAATCAGAATATTCGGAATCTACCTTTTGTTTGACTAAGAATGTTGTTGTTTTAGTTCTCACCAGGGAATTCAAGTGAGAGAACAAGGTTGAGTGTCGTCATGTTGTGTCCATCGCTTTTGGTGGTATCGTGTAATGGTTGTGTGTTGGGTTTTGCTTATGGACGAATCAAGTATGAGTGGTGGTTGAAACCCTATAATGTTGTCATTATTAGCTCCCCGCTAGTGAGGTGGTTTGAGCGGAAGATGAATTATTCCGCTGGAGTTTTGTAGTGTGACCGCGTCAGAATTTGGAATTTTGCCTTGTCACTTGGTTGGAGTGTGTCATCTGAATGTTTTAACTTTGTTTTGTTTTACCTTGAGTGGATCATGGTTAGTGAATGTTATATAAGTTAAAGAGCCACGAGTTGAGAATGATATTCCAAGATAGAGCAAGACGGATTGATGGTTTTGGGTAGGGATGGCTTTGGATTAAACGAAATTGTTTATTTTCAGCTTCTGCAGCAGTGTTAACCGTTTAACACAATGGGGTTAACCGATTAACACGTGCAAGGATAGTGTTTTGTACTGAATCTTGAGGAATTAACCGATTAGCTCAAATGGTTAATCGATTAACGTGTGTGTAAATTGTGAAATCCCTTAGGAACCATCATCTGTGTTTTGTTACCTCATGTTGCTCCGAGTGGAGAGTATTGTGCGAATGAAAGACGAGATTGTGTTTTGAAATCGGAACTTATGGAAAGGTGTTGCGTAGTTGGCCTTTTGTTCAGACGATGAGAGGGTTGACTTTTGGGGAAGTAATCTTGTGAAATTGTGTTGAGTGTGAGGAAGTTATAAGTGTATTACCGTTGCGAGTCTTAAGGACGAAGTTAGAGAATACTCACGAAGTATTGATCTTGTAAAGATCGTTTCGGTGTGAAATTTTGGTGTTAGTAAGGTATGAACGGTTGGTCAGAGTTAGTAATTGCTATCTTCTGTGAGTTCATGGTATTGGATTTAGGTTCCTTGAGGGTGGTACCAGTTGTGTGCAGTTATGTTTTTACCACGAGGGTGAAATTTGAAAGTTATCTTTCAAGTACGAGTAAGAATTGAACGTTCCGAAGTTAAGCATATAACTTGGCCCGTATGTGGAACAGAATGATTAAGAGAAAGGGATTTAATTGAGAAGCGTGGTATGTCCTTTGAGGGTGTGTGTACGTGTAGAGTGTTGTATGTGGATTGGTGAGCAGTATGGAAACTCACAATTTCGCGTATGAATGAAGTTCGTGATGGTGTTACGTGTTATTGGTTGAGATCTCGTGTCAACAAGGAATCTCAAGTAAATTGGAGAACCCGTAAGAAGAATCGATTTGGAATGAGGTAACCAGAACTGGGAGTCGTTAAACTACTTTAGATGTATTATTTTGAGTTATAGTGAATTTTGGAGTTATATATGTTATGGTAGTAGCAGAGTAACTCCTGTACCTCTACCGTCTGAAGAGTGTTGGGCCGATATTATAATATTAGGTGTCGGCAAGGAAATTGTTCTACAATGAAATGTCAGTAAGTTTCTTATGTCGTTGGTTAGTAAGGATCCCAGTGGATAAGTGTGTTTCTCCGCATAATGTTAGCTACCTAGTAATGCTTAAGAACTCGTGGTGTTCCACTGTTAGATTTTGGATTTGCGCAGTGGAGGGTGACAGTTGAAAGAGTTCAGTCAGATTAATGAGAATCAGATGGATGGTTACTTATAAGAATAATGAAAAAGTAAGGAAATCTTGTTTTAAGTGTGTTACCTTTTGGTGTGACACGAAATAAAGGAAATATCGGATGTAATGATTACAATGTTTAGTATCAGACCAGATGGAACTGGTAAAGAAGTCGTTGACTAGTTATGAAGTGGTTAGAATGTTAAAGGATTTATGAAAGGATAGTTGTCGGTAATTGCATGAAGTTAAGAAATCACTGAATTACATCGCGAAGATGTGTTGAATGTTGTTGTCCTAATTTGAGAGGAGGTGTTACGGTCTTGTTTTGTGGCTCAGTAGAAGAGCGTAAGAATGGTATATTCTTTCCGAGATAAAATGCGACCAAGTGTTTTAGTAAGAAACAACAGATGAATTACGGAGGAAGCAAGGTTTGAAGTTAACTCGAGATTGGAACAAGAATATGATTAAGGACGTGAAGTTTTTTAATTTGTGAAAATAAGATTTTTCGGTCTGTGAAGTCAAGTAGGAATTTGAGTACGTCAGAATTTGAATGGAAGTAAAGTTGAGTGTGGAACTAAGACAATGATATAAGTTGTGGTTATTGTCGAGTAGAGGAAATTTGGGGGCGAATTTCAATTTAAGGGGGGGAGGGTGTAATACCCCATATTATTTAAATGCTCAATTGGATACCAGATGAGACCAGAGGAGTATCTATGTGCTCTATCTTTGGATAATTGGATTAATGGAATCCTCTAAGTACTTTAAGTATTATCAATTGGGATCAATAGAGCAACTATTGAGCTCTGAAGAGATCAATTATTTAATGAAAGAGACAGATCATTAATTATTAGTTTAAGAGAGGATTTTTAAGATAACTCTAATAATTGATCAATTGGTGTGAGATGACAAAATATCAATTGGAGATATTTTACTCTATTGGATTTATATGATATAATAAGTTTATATATATATATATATATATATATATATATATATATATATATTTGTTAAGAAAAGAAAAGAAAAGGAAAGAGATAGTAAGAAGAAGAGGAAAGGAAGAGAAAGAGAGAAAGTGGAGGAAGAGGAAGAAGAGAGAAAAGTTTGGACCATCACCATTTGTTCTTCATCTTCTTCAAACTCCTCTTCAATGCTAAGGTGGGTTCTAGATAGAGACTTTAGTGTAGAAATCTAGAGTTCTAGAGTTAGGTTGGATTTTGAGAAAAATGAGTAATTTTGCAAATCAATGAAATCTAACGGATAAAACGAGATATAAATTGTATAGAACAATCATTATGCATGTATAATCATCTGTTAATGCTTGTTTGTGTGTTTAAAATGATTTTTATTGGGATTGGAATGGAAAAGAGTCCAAGAAAAAACCATTATTTATGCCTCTGCGCCCAGAGTAACCGGTTAACATGTGGTGAGTAACCGGTTACCCTTTGAAAAATTGGGGTTTTGCGCAGAAAATGAATTGAGTAACCGGTTAACGTGTGGTGGGTAACCGGTTAACCAAATGTATCTCTAACTCTCATTTTGATTTTGTGTGAACAGTGAAGCTTGAAGTAACCGGTTAACGTGTGGTGAGTAACCGGTTACCACTGTTAGTTTTCCAAAAATATTTTCAAAAATTCATATCTTTTTACTCGGGTGTCCGATACAAGCGTTCTTTATATCGATGTGAAGCTAAGGAAATATTCTATACAATGGGAGTGAAAATATGCTTTGCCTATCTTATTGTTGATATGCTTTGCCTATCTTATTGTTGATAAACATGATTGTGAGAGTTATGCATGCTTAAAAGACAAAATAGGAAGAGTGAGGAAAACTTACACCAAATTATATTAGAACCTAGTAATAGCTAGGAAATTGTTAAATAACATAACAACGACGCTCGTGCATAAGAGGCCGAGGCGTGCGTCTATTACCGAATGGTATGGAAAGAATTACACTAGTATGGATCATGTTTTATTGTGTTTATTTGAGAAAGACAAAAGAGGTCTTAAGGCGAATGTGGCCTTGTGATTGTCGAATACGATCATAATTGTGTGGATGATCACGTATTCATAATCGGTTATCTTGAGTTGCAGTTTCATGAGTCTCGAGCTCCTCTGAAACGTATGCATGACTACTTGGCAGGTTTGATTCCCGTGTGCAGTACGAATGGCGCTCAGGGAGCGTATGCTTGTGACAGTTAATGGCCCGTGTGAAGTAACGGTTCATAACGGTTAATGGCCCGTAGAACCCGAATCCATTCGTATGTCAAGTAGGTTACAAGGATCCATGACTCGTGTCGACTTCTAGACGTAGAAGAGAACGAGAAAAGGGGATGCCTTGGTATGGTTATCGATTAGTGATGATGTGAGTTAACATGACTCATGAGCATGGATCCATATAGTGTGTGTGAGTACTCAAAGTCACTTCCCTTCCCTTTTGACTTGAGTTAGGTGTGATAGAACCTTGTAAAGCCGATGGGACCTATAAGATAGGGAACTCACTGAGATTTGATGTATCTCACCCCACTATTGTTGATTATTTTCAGGAGGTACTTGTAGGTTTGATTAACAAGTGGAGCTATACGCAGATGTTTCAAGAGAAAATTAGTTTTATTATTTCCGCTGTGTATCATTCTTGTACAATGAAAAATATTGTATAATGATCTTAGTTTTTATTGCTTTGGATAGTTTCCATTTCTTGTGCCATATGTTGTATTTATGTTTTAGAAATGGACAAGTATGTGAATTATGCCAATAGGCACTTATGATGGTGTCAGTACCAAATAAAACACTTGTATGGTATTATTCTAGATAAATATTATACAGGGCGTTACAGTTGGTATCAGAGCTGGTTGTGTTCTCGACCTAGCCTTGAAACATCATAAGTAAATCTATTCCTGCCTCTTAAGCGTGTCTTGCCAACATGACTCTTAATATCATACTATGTAGTGTTGGGCCTGATCAACCTAATACTATGTATGTGATAGGTAGAATCATGGTTGAGCAACCACGAGGACTCCGAAGTGTTGTCAGAACTTGTGTTGTGTGGGAAGGCTCAAGCCAAGAGTTAGTAGTGAGGAGTTTTGGTTAGCTCAGTGAAGTTTCATAGAAGTTGTGCTTTGGGTAACATGGAATTGAAGAGTGGTGTGTTGTTCAAACTAATCCTTTGGATGAGTAGAGTCTGAAAGTTGAGGACCTCTATCGGACGATTGGTCAAGGTATCAAGGAATATGTAAAATCGCAAGTAGAGCTGGATTGACCACTAGTACGGATAAGGATTTCAAGTAATCTCATTCCGTGGAAAAGAAAAGTTGTTTTGTGGGATGTGTGACCTAAGGTCCGAAAGTGAGATAAGTATTGGTGCCTCAGTTTCTAAGGTCACTATAGTATCTTGAATGGACGAGAGTACCTTAAGGAATGTGTTCAGAACAATATCTTCCGATTGGTTAAAATTTGAGAGTTAAGGAAGTTCGGCTTCTATGGGAACCTAAAGTAGGGGAGAAGTGTGTGAAGGAACACAAGAATGTGTTTACATGCTTCAAGTGAAATAAGTATGTGTCGGACGAAGAATAGGAGATAAATTATGTATCTTCAGTTATGAAGGGGGATTAAGTTCAGGATAATACGTTAGGTTTTCTGTTTTCAGTAAGAGACCAACTTGGAATTTGAAATTTGTTAACTTACCCAAGGAACAGTATAAGGTATTGTATTGGAGAAAGAATGAACTTCATTTAGTAACGGAAAGTGTAGAAATACGGACCGGAAAAAGTTGTATTAAGAAACAGAGTAAGTACCTTGGATTTAAGGGAATCTTAGTAAGATGGTTTTATATTTGGATCTAAGAGGATTACAATGGAGAGAGAAGTAAACGCGATGTAGAAACGGTATCAACAGTATATTATGAGGAAATAACAACAGAATGTATTTTTGGACGAATGTGCAATAGAGCTATTGAGTAGTTGTTGAGGCTTAAATTAATGAAGTGTAATCAAAGATGGTTCATCCGTGAGAACTCTATTAGTATGATGTGAAATGGGAAGTCACACCTTGGTATCAATAATAAGCGTAGTGGTAGCATCGTGGTCATAAGTGTACGTGAGGGATTCTTATTCTTGAGATAAATATGAAGGGATGTACCTTGTGGCGCAGTGAATATTGTATTTTAAGAAGTAAGATTGTGGTAGAACAACGAGAAGCAAATCAAGACTTATTACGGACTAAGTATAAATCATGAAATGGTTTATACCATAAGGGTTTTGTAAATGGTTAAAGAGAATTTTCGGTTGAGAATCTTCCATTAAGTAATTTGGTGTAAGTGGGATGTGTAATGGATAGTGAAGGGTAAGAAATCCCAGTTAATGTGTACGAAGTGATGGAAAAGTCCTTCAAGAAGATGCATTGCCCCAGTTTATTTTCAAGTATAGGGAAACTTCTGTATTTGTGAATAATCAGAATATTCGGAATCTACCTTTTGTTTGACTAAGAATGTTGTTGTTTTAGTTCTCACCAGGGAATTCAAGTGAGAGAACAAGGTTGAGTGTCGTCATGTTGTGTCCATCGCTTTTGGTGGTATCGTGTAATGGTTGTGTGTTGGGTTTTGCTTATGGACGAATCAAGTATGAGTGGTGGTTGAAACCCTATAATGTTGTCATTATTAGCTCCCCGCTAGTGAGGTGGTTTGAGCGGAAGATGAATTATTCCGCTGGAGTTTTGTAGTGTGACCGCGTCAGAATTTGGAATTTTGCCTTGTCACTTGGTTGGAGTGTGTCATCTGAATGTTTTAACTTTGTTTTGTTTTACCTTGAGTGGATCATGGTTAGTGAATGTTATATAAGTTAAAGAGCCACGAGTTGAGAATGATATTCCAAGATAGAGCAAGACGGATTGATGGTTTTGGGTAGGGATGGCTTTGGATTAAACGAAATTGTTTATTTTCAGCTTCTGCAGCAGTGTTAACCATTTAACACAATGGGGTTAACCGATTAACACGTGCAAGGATAGTGTTTTGTACTGAATCTTGAGGAATTAACCGATTAGCTCAAATGGTTAATCGATTAACGTGTGTGTAAATTGTGAAATCCCTTAGGAACCATCATCTGTGTTTTGTTACCCCATGTTGCTCCGAGTGGAGAGTATTGTGCGAATGAAAGACGAGATTGTGTTTTGAAATCGGAACTTATGGAAAGGTGTTGCGTAGTTGGCCTTTTGTTCAGACGATGAGAGGGTTGACTTTTGGGGAAGTAATCTTGTGAAATTGTGTTGAGTGTGAGGAAGTTATAAGTGTATTACCGTTGCGAGTCTTAAGGACGAAGTTAGAGAATACTCACGAAGTATTGATCTTGTAAAGATCGTTTCGGTGTGAAATTTTGGTGTTAGTAAGGTATGAACGGTTGGTCAGAGTTAGTAATTGCTATCTTCTGTGAGTTCATGGTATTGGATTTAGGTTCCTTGAGGGTGGTACCAGTTGTGTGCAGTTATGTTTTTACCACGAGGGTGAAATTTGAAAGTTATCTTTCAAGTACGAGTAAGAATTGAACGTTCCGAAGTTAAGCATATAACTTGGCCCGTATGTGGAACAGAATGATTAAGAGAAAGGGATTCAATTGAGAAGCGTGGTATGTCCTTTGAGGGTGTGTGTACGTGTAGAGTGTTGTATGTGGATTGGTGAGCAGTATGGAAACTCACAATTTCGCGTATGAATGAAGTTCGTGATGGTGTTACGTGTTATTGGTTGAGATCTCGTGTCAACAAGGAATCTCAAGTAAATTGGAGAACCCGTAAGAAGAATCGATTTGGAATGAGGTAACCAGAACTGGGAGTCGTTAAACTACTTTAGATGTATTATTTTGAGTTAGAGTGAATTTTGGAGTTATATATGTTATGGTAGTAGCAGAGTAACTCCTGTACCTCTACCGTCTGAAGAGTGTTGGGCCGATATTATAATATTAGGTGTCGGCAAGGAAATTGTTCTACAATGAAATGTCAGTAAGTTTCTTATGTCGTTGGTTAGTAAGGATCCCAGTGGATAAGTGTGTTTCTCCGCATAATGTTAGCTACCTAGTAATGCTTAAGAACTCGTGGTGTTCCACTGTTAGATTTTGGATTTGCGCAGTGGAGGGTGACAGTTGAAAGAGTTCAGTCAGATTAATGAGAATCAGATGGATGGTTACTTATAAGAATAATGAAAAAGTAAGGAAATCTTGTTTTAAGTGTGTTACCTTTTGGTGTGACACGAAATAAAGGAAATATCGGATGTAATGATTACAATGTTTAGTATCAGACCAGATGGAACTGGTAAAGAAGTCGTTGACTAGTTATGAAGTGGTTAGAATGTTAAAGGATTTATGAAAGGATAGTTGTCGGTAATTGCATGAAGTTAAGAAATCACTGAATTACATCGCGAAGATGTGTTGAATGTTGTTGTCCTAATTTGAGAGGAGGTGTTACGGTCTTGTTTTGTAGCTCAGTAGAAGAGCGTAAGAATGGTATATTCTTTCCGAGATAAAATGCGACCAAGTGTTTTAGTAAGAAACAACAGATGAATTACGGAGGAAGCAAGGTTTGAAGTTAACTCGAGATTGGAACAAGAATATGATTAAGGACGTGAAGTTTTTTAATTTGTGAAAATAAGATTTTTCGGTCTGTGAAGTCAAGTAGGAATTTGAGTACGTCAGAATTTGAATGGAAGTAAAGTTGAGTGTGGAACTAAGACAATGATATAAGTTGTGGTTATTGTCGAGTAGAGGAAATTTGGGGGCGAATTTCAATTTAAGGGGGGGAGGGTGTAATACCCCATATTATTTAAATGCTCAATTGGATACCAGATGAGACCAGAGGAGTATCTATGTGCTCTATCTTTGGATAATTGGATTAATGGAATCCTCTAAGTACTTTAAGTATTATCAATTGGGATCAATAGAGCAACTATTGAGCTCTGAAGAGATCAATTATTTAATGAAAGAGACAGATCATTAATTATTAGTTTAAGAGAGGATTTTTAAGATAACTCTAATAATTGATCAATTGGTGTGAGATGACAAAATATCAATTGGAGATATTTTACTCTATTGGATTTATATGATATAATAAGTTTATATATATATATATATATATATATATATATATATATATATATATATATATATATATATATATATATATATATTTGTTAAGAAAAGAAAAGAAAAGGAAAGAGATAGTAAGAAGAAGAGGAAAGGAAGAGAAAGAGAGAAAGTGGAGGAAGAGGAAGAAGAGAGAAAAGTTTGGACCATCACCATTTGTTCTTCATCTTCTTCAAACTCCTCTTCAATGCTAAGGTGGGTTCTAGATAGAGACTTTAGTGTAGAAATCTAGAGTTCTAGAGTTAGGTTGGATTTTGAGAAAAATGAGTAATTTTTCAAATTAATGAAATCTAACGGATAAAACGAGATATAAATTGCATAGAACAATCATTATACATGTATAATCATCTGTTAATGCTTGGTTGTGTGTTTGAAATGATTTGGATTGGGATTGGAATGGAAAAGAGTCCAAGAAAACCATTATTTTTGCCTCTGCGCCCAGATTAACCGGTTAACTTGTGGTGAGTAACTGGTTACCCTTTGAAAATTGGGGTTTTGCACAGAAAATGAACTGAGTAACCGGTTAACGTGTGGTGGGTAACCGGTTAACCAAATGTGTCTCTAACTCTCATTTTGATTCTGTGTGAACAGTGAAGCTTGAAGTAACTGGTTAACGTGTGGTGAGTAACCGGTTACCACTGTTAGTTTTCCAAAAATATTTTCAAAAATTCATATCTTTTTACTCGGGTGTCCGATTCAAGCGTTCTTTATATCGATGTGAAGCTAAGGAAATATTCTATACAATGGGAGTGAAAAATATAGATTTTATTTCCAGATTAAATAATCGGAGGAAACCCCAAAAGTGGTATAAATGTGTTGAATTATCATATGTAATTCTATTGTGCAAATGTAATATGCTTTGCCTATCTTATTGTTGATAAACATGATTGTGAGAGCTATGCATGCTTAAAAGACAAAATAGGAAGAGTGAGGAAAACTTACACCAAATTATATTAGAACCTAGTAATAGCTAGAAAATTGTTAAATAACATAACGACGATGCTCGTGCATGAGAGGCCGAGGCGTGCGTCTATTATCGAATGGTATGGAAAGAATTACACTAGTATGGATCATGTTTTATTGTGTTTATTTGAGAAAGAAAAAAGAGGTATTAAGGCGAATGTGGCCTTGTGATTGTCGAATACGATCATAATTGTGTGGATGATCACGTATTTGTAACCGGTTATCTTGAGTTGCAGTTTCATGAGTCTCAAGCTCCTCTGAAACGTATGTATGACTACTTGGCAGGTTTGATTCCCGCGTGCAGTACGAATGGCGCTCAGGGAGTGTATGCTTGTGACTGTTAATGACCCGTGTGAAGTGACGGTTCATAACGGTTAATGGCCCGTAGAACCCGAATCCATTCGTATGTCAAGTAGGTTACAAGGATCCATGACTCGTGTCGACTTCTAGACGTAGAAGAGAACGAGAAAAGGGGATGCCTTGGTATGGTTATCGATTAGTGATGTTGTGAGTTAACATGACTCATGAGCATGGATCCATATAGTGTGTGTGAGTACTCAAAGTCACTTCCCTTCCCTTTTGACTTGAGTTAGGTGTGATAAAACCTTGTAAAGCCGAGGGGACCTATAAGATAGGGAACTCACTGAGATTTGATGTATCTCACCCCACTATTGTTGATTATTTTCAGGAGGTTTGACCTATACTCGGAGGTTTCAAGAGAAACTTAGTTTTATTATTTCTGTTGTGTATCATTCTTGTACAATGGGGAATATTGTATAATGATCTTAGATTTTATTATTTTGGATAGTTTCCATGTCTTGTGCCATATGTTGTATTTATGTTTTAGAAATGGACAAGTATGTGAATTATGCCAATAGGCACTTATGATGGTGTCCGTACCAAATAAAACACTTGTATAATATTTATCTAGAATAATATCATACAGGGCGTTACAATGATTTTTTTAATTAAAATGTGCTTAATTATTTTTATTTTATCTGCTTGTTTGCAAAATGTCCATTATTTTTTATAAACACTGCATTGAAACTTTTCACAATAATAAAAGCATTTGAAAAAAATTATAATTTTTTTTTATTTTTGAAATGTCTGAATGGAGATTGACCGTCCCCAGTGATGCACTTAACATACAAAGACATATAATCATTTGCAGTTTGCCATGCCCCTTTCAAAACAACAACCAAGTTCTTTCAAGAACAAACATGCAGCTTGTTAGGCAACAGATGAAACTTCAGGCACTAAGAGCATCCACTTCTACTTTTCGATCATCGCATCGTCAAAAGACCGAGTGTTGGGAAGTCAAACCTCTCCATTTACCAAAGCCTAATATTCATTTAGCACCGCTAAAAAGCCCAATCCACTGGCATTTCCATAAACTAATGCCCAAATTCCATTGGCATATCAAACACCAATTGACATTGGTACACCAAAGCCTTAACTTTGCTTGACCTTTTCGAGGAAAAAATATCAAGCCTTAGAAAAACTAATCACCCATTTACATTCCCACATGTATCATTTCATCTCCACTGAGGTGGAGCATTGTGATATACAAAACTCGTTCACTTGTATCCCTACATACATCTCATGTAGAGTATTTCCACCAAGGTGAATTATTACGCAAGAAATCAAAACATGCATACATAACATAAATAAGGATCCGAGAGCAATTATGAGAGTCTAGGTCAATCAACAGCCAAGTCAACAGTATTTCTCTTAGAGATATCATACCCAACATGTTCTCATGGGATTCTTCCACCAACGAATTCGATAAGTTTTCTCCCCAAGCAAAGGTTACTTTAAAAAAGGTCTCCTTAGAACTTTTTCCCTACATAGCTTTCTCCAGTAAATATTCACCCAAGGGAGTCTTCTCTAGATTATTTTCCCCATTGGATGAACATGTAAGATTCTGCTATGTCAACTATTTCAAAATTCTTACCCTCAAAAGATTTCCTATTTATGATTCATTTTTTCCCGGTCAGAAGTTTTCGCGTAAGTATGAAAGGACATTTTGGAAGGGTAAAGTTGAAAGTTTGCTCTGTTAGTTCTCGGAGAAAACCTTCTAATAATAGTTAATTGAAAGCTCATTTCATTAGCTATTGGAAGATCTTTCAGTGGTTGTTAATCGGGATTTGTATCTGCTGATTCACGGAAAAATATCACGTAAATGTCTAGTTGATGTTTTTCTTTGATACTAGTAAAAGACCAGTGCGTCCGCACGGGTAAATTCATTTATATCTTAAGATCATTTGATAAGGCTTAGTTGTTATTTTGATATATAATTGATATTATACAATCACTAATAACGGAAAATATTAAAAAAATAAATACGTAACAAATCACGAACATTATAAATCCAATATGTCTAATAACTATAAATATTTATAAATATCATTAATAATTATAAATATTTATAAATATTTAGTTGATTAAAAAAATAATACCACACATATAATGTTATGATCAATAGTATAATCAATTGTTTTTATTTTTAATCGAATCCATAGCCAATCTATCAACCCTTTTTCACAGTTTATCTCAAAATTAATATTGATATCTGTCTGAAACCAACTCTTTTGATCCATAAGATAAAATATAAGATATTTGATGTGACTTTTACTTCAATCCTTTTTTTAATATAATAACTCTATTTAGAATTCTCCAGTTTTAATCTCATATTTAATGTTCCAAAATATTCAATTGCTTTTAATTTTATTATAAATACACCAAATTTTGAATAAATAGGATTAAGTACAATTAAAATTAATCCAAAAATAATATTCTAATATATTTTCAATTAATAAAAATCTTGCAGAAAATTAAAAAATATTTAATTTTTTTAACACAAAAAAATATTTAAATTTAAAATACAAATAAGTGTACAGCATTAAATCATATTTCATGTAATTACAAAATGCAAGCGCGTATAATTTTTAATTAAAAGATTTAATTAATATATATTTAATTTGCAGACAAAATAATCATGTATTTATGATATTATAAATTGAATACACAACTAATGTTAATTTAAAACTTGCTTCATTTGTAATAAAAGGAGTTTTAGACAAAAATAATAATAATACTATTTGTATCACGTATATTATAAAATATCATTGTTACCATTCTATTCAGAAGAAGAAAAAAAATCCATAATAATAAGTATATAAAAAAATTCGAAATCTTAATTATTTTTTTGTCTTTACATTACTCAGTTATTTTTTTTTATAAATAAAATATTCAATTGCTTTTCTTTTTATTATAATTACAACAAATTTTGAATAAATAAGATTAAGTACACCTCTGTAATTAATACTATTTTATAAAAACAAAACTGCTATATTTATAACAAAAAATACTATTTAAGTCATTTCTAATATAAAATATGTTCTGGACTAGGCCGGGGACTGCTACAAAGCCGAGCATGCCCAACCCACACATTCTGGGAAGGCCCAACAAGGGCCTTTTGGACCGACCAATGTCGGGCACTTGCCCCTCCTCCACGGCGCTGGGCACACGCATGACACGGAGCGTCGGGCAGGGCGTTGGACCTCCCCTAGTTCGTTCCTCCTCGACACTCCTATGCTCCTCCCTGCGATGAGCCACCTCCTTCTCACACAAGAGTCCTCCTCGCGAGGACACGTCTCTCCCCGACACGCAAGACTCCTCCCCGCGAGGACACGTTCTCATGTAACTACCCACTCCCGATGGAATCGGTCTGCCCTAATTCCAGAGATCTAGGAGCGGTTACCCCAGGGCGAAGACCACGTGCTGGTCTTCACTACGCCACGTAAGCCCTGGCAGTTACTTGGATTGGGCCTGGCAATCTAGCCCAATGCAAGTAACCGTTGGCCCCGCGCTGGGGGCTCTCTATAAATACCCTCCCACTTGAGAGGGTCAGGTTACATACTTCTTTACACTCTAACCTTCTTTTTCTGTACTTGTTTTCTCTCTGACCGTTACCTTACTTGAGCGTCGAAGTACGTTGCAGGTACACCCCGCCCCCCCCCCCCCCCCCCCCCCACCGTCTTTTAACCTCACCGGAGCTGAAGTTCAACAGATGCCGCTGGCCACCGATACTGTCTGATCCAGGTACGATCAGTGGTGCCGTCTGTGGGAACCCTTTGCTTCCCCGTTTTTCCCCCGTTAAACCAAAGCAACTCTCGTTCATCACCATCATGGCCGACAACCCGTCTGCTACCAAGGCTCTGGACACCGTCCTCGCACAACTCGAGAATGGCAACATCCGTGAAGACGCTGCTGCCCCACACGTCGAAGAAGTCAATGTGGGGGACGGGCAGACCGCCTCCCCAGACTCCCAAGACACGGCTTACCATGCTGCTCAGCAGGACGACCAACAAGCCGTCTTTCAGCCAGTTGCCCCTCCGCCCAACGCGGATCCGAGCACCGTGGCCTTATTTGCCCTGATCAACCAGACTAACCAGTTGATAGTACACCAGAATATCAGGATTAAAGCATTGGAGCAAAGGCGAACACGACGATCTTCCCCGCAAAGACACCGTCGTCCACCCTCACCTTGCCGATCCCCTTCCCCGCGAAGGACTCCGCCAGTGGAATCTCGGACCCCCTCGCCGGTGCGTGAGGGACGTCGTCCACCTCTTGAATGCCCCCAGCCGGCGGCCTCTCAGAAGCGCCATTGCTCCCCGCCTCAGAAGGAACCCAGGCCCGCTGCAAACAACAAGAAGTCTAAAACAGCCGAGGAGAGACCAAGAAACCACTCGAGGAACTCCCCTCCGCGACATCGCCGGTCCCCGTCGGAATCCCCGACCGGGAGCGACGACGATGACCAGAGGACCCCTCTGTCGTGGGAAATCATGAACGCCTCAATCCCGGCGGGCATGGAGAAACCCCCGCCACTGGGGACATACGACTGTCTAACCGACCCCGACGATCACGTCGAAAGTTTCGAAGCCATGCTCGACTTCAGAAACGTCCGGGGAGCCATAAGATGCCGGCTCTTCCCCACCACCTTGCAGAAAGGCGCCATGACATGGTACAAGGGCCTGGAACCCGGGTCAATAACATCCTGGAGGCAGCTGAGACAACGATTCACCAAACATTTCACTGCATCTCGTCGACACCTGAAGACAGAGGCTGCTCTTGAGAGCATCTTCCAAGGAAAGAACGAATCTCTCCGACATTACATAGAGAGATTCAACAGAGAAGCCGTCGAAGTCCATACGACCGACGATATGAAGAAATACTTGATCATACACGGTCTACGGGTGGGATCTGACTTCGCCAAGTCCGTAGGCCTTCGCAGACCCTGCCGTCTCGAGGACCTCCTCCAACGGGCGCAGTCGTACATCGAGCTTGAGGAGTCGGAGGCGGCACAAATCGCCCTCGAGTCGAGGCGCAAAGAGGGCCCCCGCGGTCACAAAGAGGAAGACTCTCCTCCCGGGGAGGAGAAAGAAAGAGAGAGAATCGCCCCCCTGATCCTCGTGAACCACGCGGACCAGCTGGCCGGTTCACCGAGTACACCCCACTCAACGCTCCCCGCGCGGGTATCCTCTCCGAGTGCCAGAACTCAGAATTTGTGAAAGGAGGAGTCCGCTTTCCGAAGCCCACTGCCCCCAAATCAAACGTCGACAAGTCGAAATACTGTAGATTCCACCGGAGTCACGGGCATGTGACGGAAGACTGCATCCATCTCAAAGATGCGATTGGATTCCTGATCAAAGAGGGGCACTTGAAGAAATACGCCCAGAAGAACGATGCTCCTCGTCCTTACAATTATTTTTTTGTCTTTACATTACTCTGTTATTTTTTTTTTACAAATAAAATATTCAATTGCTTTTCTTTTTATTATAATTACAACAAATTTTGAATAAATAAAATTAAGTACACCTCTGTAATTAATACTATTTTTTAAAAACAAAACTGCTATATTTATAACAAAAAATACTATTTATGTCATTTCTAATATAAAATATATTTGTTATAATTGTGTTTAGTAAGAATATATATATATATATATATATATATATATATATATATATATATATATATATATATATATATATATATATATATATATATATATATATATTAAAACACTATGTAACCTTATTTAATTTAAATTAAAAAGTTTAAATGATATGTATTTAATTTATAATTATAGCATCTTTAATGTATTCTCATGAACACAAGTTACAATTGAATTGAACTATTAGAAGGAAAATCGAAATGAAACTATGGATTATACCTAATAATATTGATGACCGAAAGAATAACAGGGGATTTATTAGCTAGAATTACAAACATTTCTCAATTTGTTGATATATAGCCTGTACAACCAAAAATAATAAATGTATGATACCTTACCTTGTTTAATAAAGTACTCTTTTGGATGCTGAGGAAAGTGACAGGACATGCCACGGGTTTCAAGAAAAAGGTAATTTTATTAAAGTATAGTAAGTTGAGCAAGTAATGTTCTACTATTGAAATGCAATAAGCCCCAACTTGTACCTGCAAACAGAGAGGAAACATATCTACCCATCCGCGAATCACCAGAACCTCGTGAACCTCTTTTGCAGTTAATACACCCTTCAATATTCAACAGAGTTTGATGAATGATGACTCATGAATCATTTACATAAATACTGTTTGGATTTTGATCAATGCAAATTGACTCTATTCATATGTGATTCCTTATACCCTTTGAATTTATCAGAGTTATTTAGAAATATACACATTTGAATTTATCAGTAGGTTGGTTTTATGTATATTACCTGCAATTTTTGGCGTTTAAGCATCTGTTCTTCAAGTTCATCAAAGACCTATAGGGAAAAGAAACACAAAAATAGTTACATCAACTGTGGTACAACCAGAATCAAGCAAACCGGCAAATTGGTCGGTTCGCTGTTCAACCGTCTAGTTCAGGATGGTTTGTAAAAAGTTGCATCCAAGTACTGTGGACAAAAAGGAGAAAACCAAACCTCTTTCCCCCATTTAGTGCAAAAGCCTCAGCAACTTTCCTATTTCTTCCACCCACTGCCACAAATAAGTCATTGCCTTAATCAAACCAAGAAAACTAGTGAGAAAAAAATAGGATTATCTAAATCATTTTCTTTACAACATGTTGTGATAAGGTCAGCTACACCACAACTCTCAAATAATGTACTGTCTTTAACAGATGGAAACAACAACTTTGAAAATGCTAACATCTCTTTCAGACCAATTCTCATGATTGTAGCCTACACATTGTAAAGATCATCATGGTTTTAAACCCTTATATTGTGGTAAAATGCGGACAAATACATCCAGCAGCAATATGTTCAATGTTAGACTCGGATCCACCGCTGCAGTGAGTACAAGTAGCCATGACAGCTTAATGTTTGATGTACAATGCTTACTGAATATCAATTTTAAAGAATTGGGGAAGCAAACCCAACCTTTTTTTTTCAAAAATTTCTATTCATAATACATGATTAATTGAGAAACAAATGGAAAATAATAAACACTATATCATAACTCAAACATGAGTTATCAGCACAAGCAAAACATAATGATACTTACTTTGTACCAACTCAATGGTTGCTTTAGAGAAACTAAATGTCCTTGAAGCCAATCAACAGAAGAAGTTACACTGAGAGTATAAGCATATATATTCAATTAATAAAACACAAATATGAGCCATTTTCTTCAATTTACTGCCTTTTCGATGTCAGTGCTTCATAGTTATAAACTGTAAAAGGACAAGTTTGAACCACTGTACATCGAAAATTCAAGTATTACCAAAAATGAAAATGATATTTTATAAAATCAAAGAGTAAGACATAATGATTTCTATTAGAATAATAAGTTTAGCTATAGTCTCAATTGATGCTAGACGAAACAAACAATATGGACAAAATGCCAAGGTCTATATATTGATCTATACAAATACAGTAACTCACAGTGCAACCATCGATTATGTGCTTATCGACAATGACTCTGCCAGCAACAACATGATCAGCTAAGACAACAAAACCAAAACCCCTTCATCAACATGGAACTTAATGTCACACAATTTGGGAGGCCCATTTTCTACACTCTGTAATCAAGGTAAAACCATTTTCCTGATGAGAAATTTATCACCGCAGGGACATGAGGTGGGGTATTACAAATGTTCATATCTTCTTCCATTGAAAGCAGCTCATCAGGAGGTGGTTGTGGCTCAAGGTGTGGAGTTTCTTTTGGATCAATAGTGGGACGGCAAGACTTCTGTTCCTCAACGGGTTAACTATCACTAATATGTTTCTCATTTGACTCGTCTGTCTTTTGCACGTTTCTTTCACCTCGAGATTCTGTAACTGAAAAATTTGACTCCCTATGAATGTGTTTATCTTCAGCAGTCTTACAACTATTTGGGGAGTTCTGCTTATCACATGCTGAGTTTTTGCAACTTGTTTCATCATGAACATCTTTCCTAGTTTGATCAAGGGGGTATCCTTCTACTAAATTTGGAGAACAGTCCATGTGATCATGACGCCGACCTTGATCTTGTGGCAACTGCTCGATGCATGCTGGACTTCTCAGTTTATGACTGTGCTGTCGCCAACCCTGATCTTGTGTTATCTCCATTAAGTAATAATCATAGTATTGGCGTATATGACCACAAATAATTTATATTACAAACCGGCGTAGAATAGTAATTGAAGAGTAAGAGTAAGAGGATAGAAATGTGACATACCCAATCAATTACTGTACCTCAAAAAGCTTAACAACAGGCCTATTTGTAGCCATTAAGAGTAATGCAAAAAAGTATGAAATATAATATCAGACATATTGATAGTTGAATTATATTTAAATACACATTAAGAGTAATATTTATGTAGATTTTTATTTGTTTGGATCTAACTTATTATATCTAACTTTATGAAGTATTTTAATCACATTTTTAATATTAGAGTGAAATGATTAAAATACATAATAATCAAGATTTTAGACTTTTTCAATTTTTTAGAGCAATATTTATGCATGATTTCTTATTTGAATCTAATTAGTTGTGTTTTGTGTCATTTTATAAACCTTTTTATATAACAGTGAAAAAATTGAATCTAACTGATTGTCTTTCGTGTCACATCATTTAAAGAAATATATATGCTAGTTTTCTTGGCACAATCTAACTGGTTGTGTCTCGTGCGACTTTAAGAACTATTTCAATCACATTTTTAAGTTAAAAAGTTATTTAAATATTATATAAGCATAATTGGAAATAAATTTGAATTTGATTTATTAAGTTTTAGAGCATTTTAAATCTCTTATTTATAAAAAAGTTATGAAGTATTAATGCCTTCTATAAAAATAAATGAGTTAAAAATGTATTTCAACATTAAAAGAGATCGAGAAAATTGATGCTTAAATATTTAAATAATAAGAAATAGTGAAAACTTTATTATTTAAAAAAAAACAATGAAACAAACATTTAAAGAATAGTTAAAACTGATACTTAAACATTTAAATTATTGGAGAAAAATATCCGATAATTTTGACTTTAAATATTTAATACTAAAAAGTTATTGTTAGCTACGTTTTCAACTCTATTCCAAATGTTGCTATAAAATATAATTATTTATTAATATTTATATATTCAAAATTTATGCAATAAGTAATTTGATTTTATTGTAATTAGAAGTGTCACAAGATATTTTATTTTAGTAAGTAAATTTTTGAAAGAAACGCTATGAAAAGAAATTATATAATTGTTCTCAAAATTTATGCAATTAATTTGATTTTATGCAAAATTAATTGTAATTAGAACTATCACATTCAAATTTTATATAATTAATTTGATTTTATTAGTTGTTACAAAATTAATTTGAAAATTTATGACAATAATTATTTTCAAATTCTAAAGATGGCAATATATAATAAAAGACATTCTTTATTTTTTCTTCTTTCAAAAAAACAATAAATATAAATTCATTGTATTAAATTTAGTAAAACACAATTGTTATCTTTCTTTACCTTTATTTTTTGTTCTCTCTAATATATCTCTCTATTTTTCAAACACTTATCTGGATTTTAAAAATTAAAATTAAGTCTCTAAATTAAAATTTATTTATAATTAAATCTTTTCATGTAAATGAAAGATTTAATTATTAAAAAATTTCAAAATAGTTTTTGGAAATATAAAAAATTAGAGTCTCCATATTGGAATCTTAAACTCTTCGACTTGTTTATATAGTAGATAATTGTAGATGAAAAGTTGATTTTCTAGTTAGCATAATTGTAGATGAAAAGTTGATTTTCTAGTTAACACTGACTATGTAAGCAGCTGTTTGACTGGAAACATGAAGGTAAAACAAAGCAGGGTCTGCATATTTGAACACCTACCTTGCAATTACATCTTTCAAGGGCATCAAGATTCCCCAACTCACTGCATTTAGTATTCCATGGTCTGAAACAAAGGACAAAACAAAAGTTACATATTTGATATTAAGGTAGAGCTACAACCCATAACATGGAAATAAGCAATCAAAATTTCATCCATTCACAACGTGGATTAGGGAACAAAAACCCTCATTTACCGAATAACAATAATAATATCAAACACGGTCTGACATTCACATTATATAGAATTATATCAAAACCAAAAGCAATGCAAGCCAGCAGGAATACCCATTGATCTAATTGATTGCAGTGTTAAATATCGAGATCTCCTTAGACTCTAAAGTACGGCATGAAAATGCATTGCATGCCAGCAATGTAGAATTAGAGGATCATAATTCTATTCCTCATAAATAAAATAGTTCTACTCTGAAACTGCTTCCGTTTCTCAATGAACTCATTCCTCTTCCAACCCCCACCCTACTAAAATAAAAAGCATATACAAGAAATATTTACTCCATTGCAACTACTATAAAAAGTTGAAGATGTGATAGCAGACAGCAAACGAAAGAGAACCAAAGTCCTGAGAGATTTGGTGAAACAACCTCAATGAATACACAATGTGTGGATTTGTCTTTTGATTATAATAACAATCTTTCCAAGACCATACCTTAACAACGATTTCTCCATCTTTTCTTGTGAACTCCTTCGACTATGGTGTGCAACTGTGCATTATTGTATGGGGAACCTTAATGAGTGTTTCCATGCTCTTGAAAATCAAAGGTGCTTAAATTGTGACAACATCAAATATGTAACAATGTAATTAATAATGTCTACCATTGGCACATGGAAATTAAGACACCCCTTCCCCCAAAACAAAATCATAAAAGTCCTAGAGAATAGCCATAAATTAGTCAGGTACATCAGAAAAAAAAACAATCCATGCTAACCTGCAAACATGGTCAACACTTTCAACATTTACAATGAAATCACCAATGTACTACAAGATATCATCAACTCATTGTAAAATGAAAAGAGAAAAAAAAACTATAGTGAAATTTATGCTTAGATTCCATATAAATAAACTCCAAGTTCGAAAAAATGACCTTTGGGACAATAAATAGAAAATAACCTTTGGGACAACAAATAGAAGTAAATATGGAGTGGGGAAAATTGAAGCTATATCCTCAAGTAACACCATTCCAGTATACTGCACAATACAAAGAAATACATGAGCATGAGAATTATTCAAACATATGCAATTGTGTAAATAAATAACAAATAGGGGTCAATCTAACATAATGTGAATGCATTAAACAAACACCCCAGGTAGGGTACCTGGAATAAGGTTTCAAACTCAATGCGGACCAGTTCAGTAATTTCTTTGCCACGCCATCTCTTTGTCATATAATGTGTGAACCACCATATATATTGCTCCCTCGGGATTTAATACAAGAAGCTCATTTCCAATTGCAGCCCGACTAAAAGCCGTTATAGTTCCAAAATCAGTAGCATACCAGAACAAGTTCCGACCAAATATCTGCAATGAAATTTAAGAAATAATAAAAACCTTCAATGACTACCATGGCATTAAGTAAACTTAGACAAAATTAATAGAAGTTCATTACATGGAAGCTTGTTCTCCATTAAGATCAATATTGCAGGGGTAAACAAAAGATTTCTCATATATTGAAGCTTTAAAAGGAAGAACAAATGAAAATGAAAATGAAAATGAAAATGGGTGTAGTTTGAATAAAACCAGTAATGTGAGAAACAAATTTTGCATCGTGGTGTATAGAAAACTTATATGGAAATGCACATTCACAGAAAATGGGAAGAATTCGGCAGAGACCTTTCATCGAACACGTGGTGAGCAAAGCGCAAAATGTCAAGAAACAGAGTAATATTTATGCAGAGTAATATTTCCTGGACTGCTCATTTGGTAATGGAATCTCAATTTTCCGACCAAGTCCACCCGAGCGAAACAGAGCAGGGTCAAGAACATCAGGCTTATTTGTAGCCACAATAATTTAAACCTAGATACAACATCCAAGTTAAGCCACTATTTTATATAAAGATTATGGAAGCAACAAAGAAAAAGCCAATAACTGTAACCAACATTCTAGTAATTGTAGATCTACTAAACGTTAAGAACAATAAACAGGATGAGAAATCACCTTTCTAAGCTGATCAAATCCATTTAGCTGGTTAAGAAGCTCCACAACGGTTCTTTGAATTTCACGATCAGCACTTGTTCTTTCACTGAAACACCATCCACCAATGGCATCAATCTCATCCATGAATATGATGCAAGGCTAAGCAAAATGTTAGAAATAGTAAAAATCAATTTTGAGTAGATATTAAAATGAAAACCAGTTTGAAAGAATAAAAGTTATTCCTACCTGATGATCACGAGCATATCCAAACATTTCCCTAATCAGTCTTGAACTTTCACCAATATACTTATCAAGTATAGCACTGGATACAACCTGAAATGAAGTATAATTTTGATTAAAATGACACATCAAGTAGTTAGCTTCGATATTGTTGGAAATTGCTCTTTGCTAATAATGTCTTCCTAGTTCCAAGAGGTCCATAGAGAAGAAGACACTGTAAGAAGTAAATTCGGTTACTTTTCCTTCAATAAATATTTATTCATTAGCCATATAAAATTATGTGCAATATAGGATCATTACTCATCAACAGTTTGCTCATATGATGAAGTTCCAAAATATTTAATATATGAATCCTCACCATTGTATCAATTCAGCTTTATGAATCCTGCTCCAATTGAGGCATGTCGCTAAATGTGGAGAAGGAAAAGTGGAAAGATATGAAAATACATAAAAACATATGATAAGACAGATACGAACTTTAGTAAAAATATGGTAAGAAGTACGAAGGATCCGTGCAAGATTATTTTCCCGGTCAACTGCAACAAGCCCAAACTTGGGACCATATCCATCAGCCCACTCCCAGTTATCAGAAATAGTCCAGAAGAAGTAACCAAGCACAGGCACACCCTATAGAACAATAACAAGAAGGTATAAGATGCACTTAGTGTTTTTGAAAGAATAGTTCAATGTTAAAAATGAAACTTTCAGAGTCAAAACTTTGATCATAGCTGCATAAACGGAAAGCAAATGCTCCAACAGATACGGTCGATGGATCACACTTCACAACCTCCTTAAATCTGATTTCCTAGCACATGGAATTCACAATTAGATCTTCACATTCCAACAGAAAAATTAAAAAAAAAAGAAAAAAAGGAAGAAATTAGATCTTCACATATCCATTTGTAGAAATAAATTAATAATTATGAAAACCATTTTACAGATGAGAGGAAGAAATAACCATCCATTTTACAGATCCATTTGCTAAAAATCGAAAATGAGACAAAGAAATAAGTTTTTGATGATGAAATCTAAGCTTCTTAATGTTGTGTTCATCACTATAAGCAACGATCATGAATTTTCATTCTTATATCTAGGGTTTGAATGAAAAAGAAGAGAGGGAGAAAGAGGGGAGACGAAAAAAAGAGGGAGGAAGAGGAAAGAACAAAGAGAGAAATGTGGAGAGAGGGAGAGAGAGAGAGAGAGAGAAGGACGATAGTGGAGAGAGAAGGTGAGGGAAAGAGGGAAGACAAGAGTGAAAGGGAAATGAGAGGGAAAAGGTTAGCACAATGTTTGAAAAGTGACAGGGAGTTTGTAAAAAGCACAAGACATGTGGCAAAAAGGAACAATGTTATTGGGCAATGTTTTTGTATTTAGTAAATTACCAAAAGGGACATTTGTAGGTGTAAATAAATTTTCATTAAAGGGTCGATTAGGGTGTTAATATGTATCTTCCATTAATAGTTAGGTAGTTGAAGTCTTGAGGAATCTTCCGATGGCTGCCAATTCTGCATTCCACTTATTAAAAATATATTTATAAAAAGTGTCTTTTAGTATGGCTACTTGAAATTCTTCTCACTTAGCTCTCAGAGAACCTTACAAATGGAGGTTAATTGGAGGATCACTTTGTCAACTCTCAAAGGATCTTTTCGATGACTGTTATTTGAAACTTCATCCTTTTAGTTCAAGGAGAATCTTTCGATGATTTCCATTTGCACGTTTTCTGTCTTTTCAAAAATAGTTTGTCTGTACTTGCTAAATTGAAGGTTTTCTCGGTTAGTTCTTGATGAACTATTCAAATGGAGATTAGTTGGATGTTCACCTGGTCAATTCTCCAGGGATCTTTGAATGATTATTACTTTGAAGGGTGTTGTTGATTACTCCCAGGAAGTCTTTTCAATGAATGTTATTTGCATTATGCTTTTCATGCCTTTTTCTTCTTTTTAAAAAAACCTAAAAAAATATCCATCCTCCCGTGCTAAGATGAAAGAACTCTCGATAGTTCTCGGGGAACCTCTTGAGTGACAGTTAGTTGGAAGTTAACTTTGTCTGCTCTAAAAGGATCTTTTTCTTATCTTTAATTAAAAGTTGTCTCTATTAATTCTCAAAGAATTCATTTTGTATTTAACATTTGAGCATGTTTGTTGTTAAGTCTCAAAGAATCCTTACGATGACCGTTGTTTGAAAGTTTACTCGGTCAATTCTTGGGGAAACTTTTTATGATTAGTAATCAAAAGACGCCTTTGTTAAGTCTCAGGGAACATGTCAATTGTCATTTCTTTGCATAAATTCATCACTGAAGGCAAAACATTAATCGAAGTATGAGGGTATTCCTTTTATATCCAAAGCAAGGTTAATCCTTCATAAACTCACTTCACTTTCCATCTTTTAAGACAAAATTTGAGTCTTTTTGTATCTAATTGATTTCTACCATGGAAATATGAAAGTTGTGGTAGTTCATTCTCCCGGATTTAAAGCAGTTGGATAGGGACAACTGTCACACCTCAATTTTATCCTACCATTCATTTAATTTTTACTTATCACATTGCAAGCACTAGTCGCAACTATATGTATTCACCCTGACATTCACAATAAACCATCTAGCCTATTGCCATGAGCATTCACATCTAGGCCTTGAGTATGGTCTTGTTCTTTGAGTCTTTATGTCTTCTTATGTCACATATAATTACTCTTGCATTTTAACATGGTCTAGCATTATTCCTTTTTCTTTTAATAGTCAGTTGATACCTTCATAATTTGTGCATTAGGAGGCTTGCTTCGGGTGGATCCCATATGTTTTGGCATTGATGTTGGAAGTCAATAATCATACCATTCCAATCCTACATATGGCCTTGCAAAATTAAGGGTAAGTCTTAATTCCATGTTTTTGGAAAAGATTGTGACCTAGCACCCAGAATCCCAAATTGGAGTCAAGTTTCCCAATTTTCAAAGTAGATACTTTTAAAATTATATTGCATAATTTATACATACATTACATCGCATCATTCAAAAAAGAAAATATAAAAAATTTATTGCATTATATTTCTTACATTACTTTTCAATACAAAAGAGGACATTATTATATAATTTGCATAATATCCATTTTTACATATATATGACTAAGTTACAAAAGGAATGAAAAAGTTTAAAATGTACAAAATTGAAAATAGAAGGGAAGCTCTAATTCTTGTGGGAGGCCCACACGTTTTTTGCTGCATTCAAATTCTCATCATCATCATGGCATTTAAGCCTACACAAGCCATGCAAAAGATCATTCCAACATACATAAGGTTCAAGTAGCAATGCAACATCCACACATCGTTTAATTGAGTTAAGCAAAGCAATCCATAATAATTCAAATCAACATCACCATTTCAAACACACATCCATATCAAAATTAATTTAATTAAAATTGAACAAAAATCAAGCCAGAAACCAATTGAAGCAAGGCAAGCAGCAGGGAAAACGTGAAAATCCATATTCACATCACCATTCATCCTTTAAGCAGGACCATCCATTCCAAATTTTGTAATTGAATTAAAGAAAATGGAAAATGAAATCTAACAAAAATAAATCAACAAAGCAAGAAAAACGAGTGACTATCTCAACATCCATTCCAAAATTCACCATGACATCAATCACTCATTGTCATACCCTAAATTTGGCATACTTGTATACTTACCTTCATTTGTATATCCGTCTACTAACTCTTATTCAGAAAATCCAAAAAATATGTTGTTTTTATTTTCTCATCAAGGTCAGAGTGCGTTGATTCGGGTGATGCGTGGCTGGGGATTTAATTGTGTGTCAATTCAAACCTGTTATGGATGGACCAGGTTCTTAGACCAGAGACGGAACCAGAAAGTTTTTAGTGTGGGGGCAATATAAATAATATTCAAAATAAATTTAATTAATATGAGTGGTCCTTTTATAAATTTTACATTTACCTTCAATTATATTTAAATATTTACCTTCAATTATATTTAAATGTTATACAACTTTATTATATTATTAATCAAATATTTCTATAAATATTCATACGATAAGATATATTTGGATATTTATTTTTAATATTTTACACTATACCAACCAATTATACTCTTACCAAAATAAACAATCTATTATATTTTAATTATAGATATTCTCTTTATTTTTAATATAAGTCATTTTGAAATTTTTTATACGCATTAAAAAATATAAATATTATTGTATAAAAAAGAAAAATTATAAAAACTTTTATTAAATTATTCTTCATTAAATGGTATGAAGAAAATAAATTCATATAAAAATATAATAAAAATATCATTAATAATTTATTAATATTAAATAAATTCACATAAATAAATAAATATATATATATATATATATCATGCCAAACTTTATATGGTTCGACCCAATTTTGTTATTGTTGAAGCTGAAATTACATAACATATATATTGGTTAAATTTAAGTGAAAACACTGCATTCATTATAAAACATGCATCATCAAATAAAATTGTTTTATGAACTTGTCCAATTACATTACATCATAGTATATATGGATACAATGTTTAGTGGGGGCATATGCCCACATGCTTGTACACCTAGCTCCGTCCCTGTCTTAGACTATAACAAATCAGGTGCTTCATGATTGAGAACTATCATGGTTCAATTAGGGTTTTGTGCTTCGAAATGAAGTTTCTTGTTCATTCACAATCAAAATGGCATTGGTATAAACTGTGCAAGCTATGGAGTGGTGCAGATGTCGTAACCCGAAATTTGACCTCCCCTTTTGCCTTTTCCATAAGCATGAGCATTTGCATCGCTGGCATACACACTAACATGTTTTCTCTATGGTTTTGTTGCAGGAATATTCTGGTTTTCAAAGCCCGATTAATCATATCCTCACAAAGTCATCACATAATCAATACAAGCAAAATATAAGGGTTGATATGCCTATTCATCAAGGCAAAAGGTCGAAAATAAGAATCATGGCCATAGCACTTGTTTTTAAGCAAACTGGGCAAGTTTTGCCTGTGGTAATCGATTACCACTTTGCTAGGAAAAATGGAGTAATCGATTACCCTGTGTAAAATGGAAGATTCTGCTGCATTTTCATGATAACAACTTTTCACTCTCTATTCTCTTGTGGCCTACTTGGTTCTAGCATTATGTGGAATGTTCTAGACAGTTCAAGACCTTTCAAGACACTTTAATGGATTTATTCCAATACATCACTTTGAATCAACACTACCATGCAACTTCATTTCCAAGCATGAGGACCATTTGATTTGGACTTGCAATGGGATTACTCCACTGAGTTAACAAATAACTAACCGAGTCAACTTCTGACTCAGTGAGTTAAATGTAACTAACTCCAAAGCTAGCTCCAAAGCAAGCTCCAAAGAAAATTCCAACCCTATCCTACTCCAAATCTAGCCTCTATATAAGGAAACCTTCACCATTTCACAAAACCCTCAATCATTTTCACAATTCTTCACTTTTCACTATCTCATTTCTCTCATTTCTCTCTGCATTTTCTGCAACTTCTTCACATTCATCTTCATCTTCTTCACAAAACCACACTAGAGCTCAATTTTCCACCATTGAAGAGTGGCAAATTTCACATTGAAATTTCTTTTCTCTTGAGCTTAAACCTCCATCACATTGCATTTCTTCTTGGATCTCTGTAATTACAGCAACTTCTACTTCAATCAAGTGACTGATTCAATCGTTTCGGTGCAAATTCGATTTCGAAGCTTTTATCGCGTTTTGATCGGTTTCGCCACGATTTGATCTCAAGGTTGGAATTCTCTGGTTTTCTTGGCTTATTCTCACCACATTTTTCTCACAACAATCACCAAGGCAATTCTCCGCCTTGTAGGTTGGTAATTCTTGTTCGATTTACTGTTTTCGATCACTTTCACGCATTTACAATGTAGTTTTAATAGCTTTTCGGTGTTGATTAATCATGTGATTGTTTGATCTTTGATCTTCATGTTTTATGCTTTCAATTGATGATTAATTGCTCCTACTTGATGTAATTTTTGTGTACAAATGTATGCCATAACATGTGGAGGATTGGATAAGTGATTAGTTGCTAGAAGTGCTTTTGAAAAAGTGATTTTCTGCCACTGTCATAGTGGTAATCGATTACCTATATATAAGTAATTGATTACCCTGCCTTTTTCCACATTTTTCTGAAGTTTTCAAGCAGGTAATCAATTACCACTGTGACAGAAGGCCATTTTTGTGTGTTTTCAAGCTTGTTTGACATTCTTTCCTCATTTAACTTCCATGGCTTAATATGCTTGATATTTGTGGATGTTTTATGAGTTGTTCAACTTCTGTTTGAAGCATGTATGCAACCTTTTGATGCACGATTTGTTGATTCTTAGAATTGTTTACATTCTTGACATTGTATGATCATGTTGATTCTTGCACATTTTTGTTCACATGATAACATGATTTGTGATACATGCTAATTGAAATTTGGTACTGCCTCATAATTTCATTCCTTGATCACAATAAGTTTGTTCTTTATTTAGGAAATTTAATCTTATACAATCAATAATCCACATGTTTGCTTCGGCGATCTTCTGATCCGTTCGGAAGATTGTTGGCTTGATCATTTCCCTCGATCGTTTGATCAAAACCTCATTTCAATTAGTCAATCTCCCCTCCTGTCTCTCTTTAGGATTCTTTAGAGCATTGTTCTCTTAGTCCCCTGCTGAGTCGGAGGTCTGTACGACGCACTAGAGCACTGTACAGATTGGCGTTGTTACTCTGTCGGTTTCAATTTCCGCAGTATACTCTGAGTGCTAGAGAAGGGATGAGAATGGAGAATTCCTACACTCATCTTGATTATTTTGGGTAGGGGCGAATGACCATGTGCCTGGAATAATCATCTCTATCCCCAGACTGTAGCGTATTTTAATCCCCAATCGAGTTGATCCTTGCTCATTCTTGCACCTTCCAATCTTCCCTTTGATCAATCACCATTTCCTTAGTTAAATATCTTTGTCGCTTTGGGTTAAAAACCTCCTATTGGTTCAACACCCTTTCTTTTGGTCAATCATTGCTTGGGCACTCCCCATAAGAGTTGTAATCATCCTTTCTTCGGTTGATCACAGTCTTTCTGTTAAATACCAATTTCCCTTCTTCCCCAGCGAGGTCGCAATTCTTTTCTTCGGTTAAACACAGTCTTCCTGTTAAAATATCGAAACCCTAGCGGAGTTCACAACCTTCTTTTGGTTCTCTCCCTTTTGATTGGTTAACCACTGCTCGTCAATTAAAACACCAATTTGCACCTATTATCAGTTAACCATAGTCCTTCTATTAACATACTGAGCTTCTGTTGAGTTAATCACCTTCTCTTGGTTAATTACTCATTTCTTTTTGGTTAATAACAGTCTTTCTGTAAACACTGAATCCTCAGCGGTTAGCAACCTTCGCTTGGGTCCACACACGTCCTTTGGGTCATGACCTTCGTTTGGTTCCACACCCGTCCTTTGGGTCACGATCTTCGTTATGTTCCACACACATCCTTTGGATCACAACCTTCGCTTGGTTCCACACCCGTCCTTTGGGTCGTAACCTTCATTTGGTTCCACACCCATTTTTTCGCTTAACCACTGTTATATCAGTTAATATACCAAAATCCCCTCAGAGTCAAACACCTTCTCTTAGTTCAGTACTCTCTCCTTCGGGTTCATCACAGCATGTTTATTGACACCAACATCTTTTTCCCCACCAGAGTCATACTCTCTTTCCTCAGTTAACCACTGTCTGTCAGTTAATACACCGAATCTTCAATAAATTGTACTTTGTCTCGATTCAATATCACTTGCTCCATTACTCTCTTGGTTTCGACACCGACCCTTTGCTTATTCTCTAATAAAGTCATTAATGTTCTTTTGTTCCTTTATCCTCTTGGTTTCGACACCATCTCTTTGTCCTATCCTCGACAGAGTTGCTACTATTCCTTTGCATTTCTTTCTTGGTTTTGACACCATTCTTTTGTATTCCCTAGTTGAATATTTCTACCTCTTTTGCTCTTGGTTTTGAAACCATTCTTTTGTATTCCCTAGTGGAATATTTCTACCTCTTTTGCTCTTGGTTTTGACACCATTTTCCTTCCCTTTTACCGTCTTTGTTCCTCGAACTACGTAGGCTCTGAATTCCTCATTCACTATGAGAATATGTAGGCACAAGATTGTGAAATCTTGGCGAGCCACCTTCTTTCGTCTTCTTCTTCTTCTTCCCTGGTTCCATGAACTACGAAACTCTGATTTTCTCATTTCACTATGAGGGTACCTAGGCACGAGGGCCCTAATCCTCCACGAGCACTCTCTTTCTTCGTCTTTTCTCTCCTTTTCTTTTAGCTAGTAGCCTTTATATTGATAACACATTCAAGCCTAGAAGCAAGCAAAATGGTTCCCGTCGAGTACGACAGATGCGTGGGGTGCTAATACCTTCCTCTCGCATAATCGACCCCCTTACCCGTTTCTCTTCCCTTTGGGTTTTGTCGATATTTTCCCTGTCCTTTGGGACTAAATAAAGTTCGGAACTCTGTTGTATCTTTCAGTGTGCGATTCATTCAGGTATAATCCCGCTAGCTTTAACTGGCGAATCAGCTGGGGATTCCTTGCTCTTGCAAGTTGGGGTCTCGCCTATTTTGTTTTTTTGTTTATTTGGGTGTTTATCATCTGCGCTTTACTCGCTTTATCTTTATGTTTTACTTGCTTTATCTTTATGCTATTTACTGCATTTCTTTACCGCTTTAAATAATCATATGTTGTATATTCTAGATATCCGATATATCTTCTGTTGTTGTTGGGAGGGGTAGATATAATTGGAGAGATAAGCTCTATCACCGGGATTGAGTATGCACATAGGATAGGACGTGGATAGTCGTGACACCTGCGCTTCGCGCGTTGGGTTGTCACGAGAGCCACGTCCCAGATTGTGATTCGTTTGAGAATACCTTCGCCTTGCGAGAATTCGCTACGGCGGGGGGTTTTCACTTGAGTCCTATGGTTTGGGAGACCCTTCTAGGGACCACCTTTTTGAGTCTGGATCACACCTGTGAGAAGGATATTGGGTTTTTGCAGTAAACCAAGACTCTTCATACCTTTGTTCTCTCACGCACGTCAGATTTTTGCATCGACACAAAATTATATATGCAGATGTCCAGATTATTCAGAATTGATTATTCAGACTGTGCTTGACTTCTTGATTTTTGTGTTGCATATCATTTCATGATGTAAATTAATGTTTGCATGTGCATTTCCAGGTTCTTCGAAGGCTTATTCTTTGTTGACATTATCATAGAGATGAGTACTGGTTGCAGAGGTATCTTTAGCTACAAGTTTGTGAAGCCTAAGTTGAAGACTTTGAGAGGTCTAGCATCTCGTGTGGTTGAAGATAACAGAGGGGTTTTCAAAGATGGTTGCGGTAATTATTGGCCATCCTCAGTACTGAAGTCAACATCACTGCCATTCATACACTTGTTCAGTTCTACGACTCACCACTTTGGTGCTTCACATTTCAGGATTATCAGTTAGCACCTACACTTGAGGAGTACTCTCATATCTTGGGGGTTGAGATCAAGGATCAGGTTCCTTTTGTCTACACCAGTGGTTGTCCGAAGTTTCCCCTTATTGTTGAAGCTCTTTGCATTAGTAAGAAGGATGTGGAAGCTAATCTCAAGACTAAAGGGAATGGTATTCGAGGGTTTGCTTCAAAATTTTTGGTAGACAATTCCATCTCTCTTGCTAAAGTTAGAAGGATTTCAACGCCATTCTTGATTTACTTAAATATGGGATTGTTTTGTTTCCGAACATGGAGGATTTTTTAGATCAAGCTGCCATCAGCATATTCTTGTCCAAGAACCCAGTTCCTACTCTTCTTGCCGATACCTATTATTCCATTCATTCAAGGAATGAAAAGAAGAAAGGAATTATTATCTGTTGTGCTCCTTTTCTGTACCGATGGTTCATGTCTCACCTTCCGCAGAAAGGTTCCTTCATTGAGAATAGGGAAAATCTCAAGTGGTCTCAACGGATCATTCTCTTACTGCTGATGACATCTCTTGGTATTCTCGAGTCTTCGACGATACTAGGATCATTCTTCTTTGTGGTAAATTCTCCAATGTACCTCTTTTGGGTACAAAAGGCAGAATTAACTACAATCCGAGACTTGCCTTCCGTCAGTTGGGATATCCTATGGTTGACAAGCCAGATCCTGAGGTAGTGGAAGAGTTCATCTTTCATTAAGGGGTTGATGACATGGGGTTATTGAAGAGGTTTAGTGTCGCTTGGACTCAGATTCATCAGGAAGGGAGAGTCGATTTGGGTAAGAAGAATTGCATAGCCAAAGATGCTTACACACATTGGGTCAAAGAGTGAGTCGAAGAAATCTTGTTGCCATTTCCTGCCGAGCCTTCCATGAATGTCAAGCTTCCTGAACTTGCCATAGTTCCTCCATCTGAAGTTGACCGACTCAAGTGGACTATTGATATGTTGAAGAAGGAGAATGTTGATCTTTGTCTCAACCTTGATACAGTCACATCCGAGAAGGAAAGCTTACAAACTGAGCTCCATCAGAAGAGAGAGTGCATACTCAAAGAGGTGGAAGTTGAACAGAACGAGCGGAGGAGAGTGGGTGATGCTTTTAAGAGTACCTACGATAAACTTACCTCAAAGAAGAGACAACTTGCCAACACTCAGTATCAAGCGTATAATGATGATTTGAGCTACAAGAAACAACTTGGAGAACTTCAAAAAAAGTTATCAGAGTACAAGACAAAGATACAGAGTGAACAAGACCGTGCTGACCAGTTGGCAAATGACTTTTCTCAATGTGAAGGCAAGTTCGACAAAGCCTTTGGTAAGATTCAGAAGCTATAATATCAAGCACATCAGAGCCGAGAGGAGATCAACCAGCTCAACCTGGAGAGTACTCAGTGGAAGCGCTAGAGCCGCCATCTACAAGTCCTCTTGGATCATAAAGAGGCTTTTTTACATGATCTTCTTCAGGGACCTAATCATTCTTTGTTGCGCAACCTCATGAAGGATGAAAAGTATTGGAGTGAGAGACACAGCCGTCTAGCCAGATTTGTTGAGCATGCATTGGAAGACTTACCAGGGTTGTTGAGGGATGCATATGCAGATGTGTTGTCGCACAAAACTCCTTGGGCTGTTTTTCACTTCTTATCTGTTTGTAGGGTGGTCTTTGATAGGATCCAGGCTGATCTTGTTGTAGCCCAAAAGGAAGATATTTGAGTTGTACTTGACTTGTACTTTTTACCTTTATTGAATGAATGAAGTTTCTTGCCAATTTTATCTTTGCACCTTTACTTGTATGCTTTATGATTATTGCTAAAAAAAATAAGCTTATGAATTCCTGGAATTTAAAACTTTATTTTTGCATGCATTGCACTCATTCATGCACACATATGCACGTCCCTAATCCAGAAAATAAATGCTTACATTGTCCGTCTCACCTTGAAGAAAGACGTGACTCGACATCGCTATTTCACTCGCTCAAGAAAAACCAAGATCGTGGCTGATTTCGAAGCTGAGAACGCGGCCTATAAGGAAACTCTGGCTCAATTTCAAGGTTAGATGGATCAGTTCCAAACTAACATGGATGTTATTATGGAGTTCCTTCACGCTCAGAAGGACACCGTTGTCGCTACTTCTGTTGTTGCAACTGCTACTGATGCAACTGTTGTCACTCCTATGGTGATTTCTCCTTCTTTGTCACTTCTTCTCCTGCTGCTGTTGAAGTGTCGGTTGAGAGTGTTGTTCAACCTACTGTTAACTTGCCAAGCTCTCAGTCTGGTCCAAATCGGATGCCTGCTGCTTTTCCTAGGGGAGTGCCCCCGAATTTTACTCCTCAGATTGTCGGTGGTAGTGCCTTTGTGCCATATCAACCTTTTATTACACCCATGCCCAATGGGAATTCTGTTGCTTACCCATGGGGCATGCCTACTGTGATTCTGCCTCTTGTGGTGAATCATGGCGATCATGAGATTCCTCAGGCACATACTCGCCAGACTCCTGCGCCTACAGATATTGAGACCCATGATGAATATGAGCATGTTTACAGAGGTCCGCCTATTCATGTTTCGGTTTTGCCTCAATCTGCTCAAACTGCTGTTCAGAATGTTCATTCTGGAATGTCTTATCCTAGAGTATCCTCACCTGTTATGGTACCTCCTCCGGGTTATTAGTATGGTTTTCAGATGGGTCAGAATTCTGGTCACATGGTGAATCCTGGGCTGGTATATCCATTTCATTTTTCTTCCCCGCAGGTGCCTGCTCTAGCCGCATCGCAACTTCCTAATCCACAGACTCTTGTCAGGCCTGCTGATCATAACAGGCCTACTGATTATAAGCTGTTAGATGAAAGGATTAGAGCCATCAAAGGATATTCTGCTTTTGGCACGGATGCCAAAGACTTGTGTTTGGTTCCTAATGTGGTGCTACCGCAAAAGTTCAAGATTCGGGAGCTTCCAAAGTACAAATAGTTAAGCTGTCCGCGAAGTCACGTGAGAATGTACTGTAGAAAAATGGCATCCTACATTGACAATGATGAACTGTTAGTGCATTTCTTCCAAGATAGCTTGTTTGGAGCTTCTTTGGATTGGTACATGGGTTTAGAGCGTAGCAAGATTCGCCCGTGGAAAGACCTATCAGAAGCATTCTTGAAATAATACAAGTATAATCTTGATTTGGCTCCTACCGTATTGCAATTACAGAATCAGTCCCAGCCCACAACTGAAACCTTTAAAGAATATGCACAAAGATGGCGCGAGATGGCCTCTCGTGTGCGACCTGCTCTTTCTGACACTAAGCTAGTTGATATCTTTATGGGTACCTTACAAGGGTTGTACTATGAAAAGATGGTGGGCAGGTCTTATTCAAACTTCGCCGATGTCGTGACTATTGGTGAACGAATTGAGAACAGTTTGAAAATTGGTAATATTGCTAGTTCCGCGAGTCAACGTTCAACCAACAAGAAACCTCAAAGCACTCATTCGAAGAAGAAAGAAGGTGAGGTGAATGTTGTGATGGAAAAAGCCCCTCCTTGTATCAGGCTCCTATGCCATACTATCCATATCCTTACATCGCTGCCGCCTAGTATCAACAACCACCATACAAATATCATCCACAACAACAAGCTTAGAATTCTCAGAAGCAACAGCCACAATGTCAATAATCTCAACAAAATAGTGGTAATCAGCAAAACAGACAGAACAATAATTAGAACAATCGCAAGCGTCCGAATTTTGACAAAATTCCCGTACCGTATACAGAGTTGTTTATCTGGTTTATCAAGGGGCAATTGTTCCAAAAGATATCTCGCTTGCAATTCCTCCTTACAGCTTGAAGCATAATCCAAATGCATCATGTGCTTACCATTCTGGGTACATAGGACATGCAACCGAAGATTGCATTATTTTAAAGACCAAGGTTCAAGAGCTTATTGATCGAAAGATCCTAACATTTGTCGAAGATCAACCTAACATACAGACTAATCCTCTGCCTACTCATGATAAACTGGGGGTTAACATGATTAAAGACTATCAAGGGGCTGAGTTGATCATGGATATCGACAAAGTGAAAATCCAATGACCGTTGTGTTCAAGAAATTGAATGAGCAAGGGTTGTTGAAAGGTCTTCATGTTAAATGTCACATTTGTGATGACAATCCCAATCAATGGCGAAGGTTGAAAGGTTGTGTTCAGATCTTGATAAATCGAGGTGTGGTTAAGTTCTTTAGATCCAAGTCTATAGATGAGGTGGCTACCATTATGTCGTTCACGATCGTATATAAGAAGGTTCCTGTGGAGGCTGCTAAGAAGAAAATATAGCATATCACTATCTTTGGTCTGAAGCCTTTCCCGTATCATAATTCGATAGAGGTACCTTGGAAGTATGATTCTATCGTGTTTTCTAGGGGTCGAGAGATTTAGTTCTTTGAATCTGAAATCATGAATGTAACCGCCGTTGGAGGCATAACTCGTAGTGGGTGAGTGTTTGCTCTGAAGGACACATCTAAACCCATGCAAGTTCCAACTATTATTCCTCCCAAGGATAAATCTGCTTCAACCACCCCTATTGTGCAACAAGGGGAATCTACTGTTGCACCAGTGCCAGTCACTCCATTTAAGGATATTGCCAAAAGTAAAAAGGAAATCGATGATCAAGAATTTCTCAAGTTGATCAAGAAGAGTGACTTTAAGATTGTGGATCAGCTGGGGCAAACACCCTCAAGTATCTCAATCTTATCTTTGCTTATGAGCTCGCCCGCGCACAGACTTGCTTTGTTGAAAGTTTTAAATGTTGCCCATGAGATGCACGACATCCCTGTAGAGCAATTTGATGACGTGGTCGCAAACATAACTGCAAGTCGGTATTTGGGCTTCAATGAATCAGAGTTGCCTCCTGAAGGAACTGCCCATAATCGAGCCTTGCATATATCAGTGACTTACATGGACGCATTGATATCTCGTGTCCTTGTGGATATCAGTTCTTCTCTCAACGTGATGCCTAAGGGCACATTGAGTCAACTGCTAGTAGAAGGGAGCGAGATGAGGCCGAGCATTTTAATTGTCAGAGCCTTTGACGGTTCTAGAAGGCAAGTTATTGACGAGGTGGATCTGCCCATTAAGATCGGACCACGTCTGTTTACCATTACTTTTCAAGTGATGGATATCAATCCTGCATATAGTTGCTTATTGGGCCGACCCTAGATCCATGTCGCAGGGGCAGTTACTTCCACATTGCATCAGAAACTGAAATTCATGATTGACGATCAACTGGTCATCGTTTGTGGTGAAGAGGATTTGCTAGTAAGCGAGTTATCATCCTTCCGATACGTTGTGACCGATGAAGGCATAGTTGAGGTGCCATTGCAGTGTCTTGAGTTTGAAGATGTCAGCTCCGCTTTAACTAGTCAAAGTAGATCACAAAAAATGACCATGTCATATGTAACACCCTTTTCTACCCCACAAATAATCACGGTAAAATACACAAATATCAGAGTAAAATCACCTCATAAGGGTGCATATTTCTCAATAAAACTCCAATAACACATTTGCTCCGTAAACAACAGGTTTTCCTCAAAATTACTCAAAAAGCCTTCATATGGCAGCGAAACTCAATAATTCAAAATAAAAAGGTTTTCCATAAAAGCATCAAAATAGGCAGCAAATCCACCATAACCACAAACACTCAAAAAGGTTTTCAAAATAAAACCATATTATCAAATAACAACAAAATAACGAAATCAACATGGTTCGACTCGACGACCCAACCCGATGTTGCACTATCAGAGCAAGGCCCTCTACATCGACCAAAAGCAAATAAACTTCAAGAATCCTCGAAGGCATCCACAGCTAAACCTGATCACCTGCACGTTACCCACGTGGAGGTAACATTCAAACAGGCAGGGTGAGTAATCACAATTCATTATAATCAATATAAAAATAAGATATACATAAAATGGCGTCATCATCATATACAACATCTTCAGGGTCATCACAAGGAAAACATCAAGAATCATAACATCATAAAATACATCAATGTCAAATAAATGCAATGTACAACAAGACTCATGCATGTGGTACCAATCATCATAATCGATGGACACTAGGCCATCACCCCTCTAAAGATCCCCATCAATAGGATCGATTCCGCATAGGAACTGGAGCATGTCATAATTACCTCATATCCGCACAATGGGAATGAAGCGTCGTCACAGAGTATGCATATGAATGCATGATACACAAACGTCAATAATCAACATCATCAAAATATCATTATATGCATCATTATTCATCAAAACATCATGTTAATCATGTCATCACATATTGGGTCACCAGAAAACCACCTCTGTCACACTCGCCACCATACTCGCCTTGCGAAGCCACTCACTGGGAAGTTCGCTTTGCGAGACTTCCAGCGAATCCCCAATTTCACTCTAGAATCGTCCCAGTCCCACACATAAGTTATCGCGCATTCACTGCGCTGCTCGCTTTGCGAGCCTTGGCGAACATTCGCCTTGCGAAGGAATGGTTCGCTTAGCGAACCTGCGATTACAGCAAATCGCTGCTACACATCAGTAGCTCCACAGCTCCAAAAATACATGTGATTTCATCCTCAATTCACCCCCAAAACATTCCCAAAACAGACCTGAAACATCAAGGCAATCAAAGGCATAAAACCTAGGACTATTGGGTCGATTCAGAACACTTACGGGAACCTTAAATCCCCTAAACCTTCAAAACTCTCAAGCTTCCCATAAACCCCATAAATCCCTTTCTCATACAAGATCCCACATATCATCAAAGAGGGTTTTGCCACGAAGGCTTATTTTTACCCGAATCAATTCAACCCTTAATAATCCATCATCGACCCTCAAAAATACCTCTAAATCATCAATAACTCATAAGCCCTTCAAAAACCCCAAAATCCCCAAAATCCACTTTAAACACATCACTTCCTATATTGAAAACAATGAAAGGAAATACTTCCCATACCTTGGATTTTTTATTTCGAAACTTTGTCTACCGAGTCTTTGGAAACCTTCTCGTATTCCTCACCTTTTCCTTTTTCCTCAGAGCTCTCACCTTCTTCTTTTCACGTTCTAACCAAAAGTGAATCCTATTCTCAAAATCCTCCTTTTATATTCACCCTAACCTTTGGGCCTCAAAATTGGGCTTTCTCCATAATGCCCTCACTAATTCTCCTCAAATGTCCACTTCACCCTTAATTCCTCTAATATTATTTAAAATAAATAATAATACAATATATTCCGTAATATATACTATTATTTAATTAAATAACCAAAACTTCACAAAAACACCGACATCGACACGAAACACCAAAATTCACAGAAATCCAAGAATATAATATTTAAATAAATTAAATAAATATTCTTACGAAATTTGGGGTGTTACAACTCTCTCCCACTTAAAGGATTTTCACCCTCGAAAATTACCTCAAGGAAATAGAGTCAGATACGACTCCCTCATCTGATCTTCACGTTCCCAAGTCCAACTTTCGCCAGCTGGTCCACCCCACAACACCTTCACCAAAGTTATGTCTTTACCCCGCAATTGCTTCATCTCTCGACCATCGACACGCACAGGCAATGCTTCCACTGTCAGGTTATCCCACACTTGTACATCATCCATCTGAATTACATGCGACGGATCCAGAATGTACTTCCTCAACTGAGACACATGGAACACGTCATGCAAATTCGCAAGTGACAGCGGTAAAGCAATTCGATAGGCTACCTCTCCTATCCTCTATGATATCTAATATGGACCAACAAAACATGGAGTGAGCTTCCTAGACTTCAAAGATCGACCCACACCAGTCACTGGCGTCACCCTCAAAAATACACGATCTCCCTCTTGGAATTCAAGTGCCTTCCTCCTCTTATCATGGTAGCTCTTCTGACGACTCTGCGAAGCTTTCATTCTTTCTTGTATCATCTTAATCTTCTCGGTCGTCTCTTGCACAATCTCAGGTCCGAGTACAGCACTCTTGCCCGACTCATACCAACACAAGGGAGTCATACACCTTCTCCCATACAAAGCTTCATAGGGCGCCATCCCAATACTAGCGTGAAAACTATTATTGTACGTGAACTCAATCAACGGTAAATGGCTATCCCACGATCCTCCATGATCCAACACACAAGCCCTAAGAAAATCCTCTAAAGATTGGATAGTCCTTTCTGTCTGACAGTCCGTCTGCGGATGATAGGCATAACTCATTCTTAACTTAGTACCCAACGCATCTTGTAAACTCATCCAGAACCTCGATGTAAACCTCAAATCCCTATCCGACACAATACTAGAAGGTACCCCATGTAACTTCACAATCTCCTCAATATACATCTCGGCCAACTTCTGCATAGAATGATTAATCTTCATCAGCAAGAAATGAGCCGACTTAGTTAATCTATCCACGATCACCCAAATTGAATTATTTCCCTTAGCAGTCTTCGGCAATCCCACCACAAAATCCATGGAAATACAATCCCATTTCCATTCTGGAATCCTCAACGGCTGCATCATACCTAAAGGCTTCTGATGTCCAACCTTCGACTTCTGACAAGTCAAACACGCATAAACAAACTCTGCAACATCCTTCTTCATACCTGGCCACCAAAACAACTTTTTCAAATTCTCGTACATCTTCGTAGCACCGGGATGAATGCTCAACCTACTTCGATGTCCTTCTTCTAGAATACTCCTCTTAATATCGGGAACATCTGGGACACACACCCTGTCTCTGAACATCATTACGCCATTATCGTCATTCCGGAATTCACCTCCGTTACCTTGGTTAATCAAAGTCAATTGGTCAACCAACTTTAAATCAGATTGTTCTCCCGCTCTGATTTCTTCCAGAATACCACTAGTCAACCTCAACATTCCCAACTTCACACTGTCAGGAGTCACTTCACATACCAGACTCAAATCTCGGAATTGCTCAATTAATTCCAATTCTTTCACCATAAGCGTCGACATGTGTAATGACTTTCTACTCAATGCATCGGCCACTACATTTGCTTTGCCTGGATGATAACTCAAATCAAAATCAAAATCCTTCAACAGCTCTAACCACCTCCTTTGCCTCATATTTAATTCCTTCTGATCAAATAAGTACTTCAGACTTTTATGATCACTGAACACTTCAAATTTAGAGCCAAACAGATAATATCTCCAAATTTTCAACACAAACACCACCGCGGCCAATTCCAAGTCATGCGTAGGATAATTCCTTTCATGAACTCGCAATTGTCTCGAAGCATAGGCAACAACTTGTCCATTTTGCATCAGAACTCCACCAAGACCCATCTTCGACGCATCACAATACACCACAAAAGATTCGCTCAGATTAGGCAAAATCAACACCGGAGCGGTCGTCAACCTCTTCTTTAATTCCACATAAATCTCTTCACAAGCTGCATCCCACACAAAAGCTTGACCCTTCCGAGTCAACTGAGTTAAAGGTAATTCCAACTTAGAAAATCCCTCAATAAACTTGTGATAATAACCCGGTAATCCCAGAAAACTTAGTATCTCAGTAGCAGACTTCGGAGTCTCCCACTGTAACACAGCATCAATTTTAGAGGGATCAACAGCAATCCCGCCCCTTGAAATCACATGGCCAAGGAAACTCACTTCCTTCAACCAAAACTCGCACTTCGACAGCTTGGCATACAACTTCTTCTCTTCCAACACTTGCAACACAGTTCTCAAATGCTCGGCATGTTCCTCTTCAGATCTAGAATATATCAAGATATCGTCGATAAACACCACCACAAACTTATCCAAGTACTCATGAAAAATATGATTCATGTACTCCATGAACACACCGGGTGCATTAGATACACCAAACAACATCACAGTGTATTCATAGTGTCCATACCTCGTCCTGAAAGCCGTCTTCGGAATATCATCAGGCTTAACTCGAATTTGATGATAACCAGACCTCAAATCAATCTTAGTAAACACACAAGCACCTACTAACTGATCCATCAAATCGTCGATTCTCAGAAGTGGATACTTATTCTTAAGAGTCACCTTATTCAACTGCCAATAGTCAACACACAACCTCATGCTACCATCCTTCTTCTTCACTAACAGCACAGGAGCACCCCACGGAGAAACAATTGGTCGAACAAACCGCTTCTCAAGCAATTCTTCCAGTTGTTTCTTTAATTCACTTAAATCAAAAGCTGACATCCGATAAGGAGCCATTGACACTGGACTCGTACCTGGTATTAAGTCCATTGTAAACTCTACTTCACGCTCTGGAGGCAAATCACTGATGTCATATGGAAACACATCTGGGAATTCACAGACAACAGTCAACTCCACACTCGCAGCTTCACGATCAATTTGCAATGATGCAAACATTACAAACACCAAAGCTTCGTCTTCTTGAAGTTCCTCTACTTGCTTAGCAGACAAGAACATCAACTCCCCACTATCATCAATCTCAGGAAACTCTACAGTCTTGTTATAACAATTGATATGAACCTGGTTGAACTCCAACCAGTTCATTCCAAAGATCACGTTAATTTGGTGCAAGGGTAGGCACACCAAATCCATCATAAAACTCTTCTAAAAAATTGTCACAAGGCATCTCAAACACACAAGGGTAGTAGTAACAGAACAATTAGCTGGGGTTTCTATTACCATATTACCATTCATATCAGATAACTTCAAACCCAATCTATTAGTACATTCAAGAGAGATAAAAGAATGAGTAGCACCAGTATCAATAATAGCAACCAACTCGATATTATTAATAAAACAAGTACCTCGAATTAGGTTTTCCTTCTCTGGCGCCTTTGCACCACTCAAAGCGAACACTCTGCCACTGGTCTGAGCAGAAGTCGCAGTTTTCTTCGGCTTCTGACATTGAGTACTGATATGACCTTTCTCACCACAATTGAAATAGGTCGGACCCTCGTCCTTGCAAACAGTAGCTCGATGACCTATCTTACCACATCTATAGCACCTCAGCACATTATTGGTGCACACATCAGAACGGTGGCCTTGCTCGGCACACTTATGACACTTCCCAGAAGCGGGAGCTGATCCACCACTTGTCTTTTTCCCATCTGAAGCCTTCTGCTTCCCCTTGTCAGTTGAAGTTATATAAGGTTTCCCCCTATACTGCCCTTTCTTCTTACTCAACTGCTTGTAGTGAGCAGATCGAGCTCTGCTATCCTCGTCATAGATTCTGCTCTTGTCTACCAACTCAGCATACCGGCGGATCTGTTGATACCCGATACCCTGCTTAATCTCTGGTCTCAGCCCATTCTCTAACTTGAGACACTTAGACATCTCAGCATCAACACGATAGTAGTGCGGACAGAACTTCACCAAAGCCTCAAACTTTGCGGCATACTCTGCCACATTCATATCTCCTTGCTTCAGCTCAAGGAACTCCACTTCCCTCTTGCCATGAGCATCCTCTAGAAACTACTTCCCCGGAAACTCCTGCTTAAACACAGCCCAAGTTATCACAGTGTCAACATCCGTGAGTCTCTGACGGGTGTTATCCCACCAGTCCTCAACTTCCTCTTCTAGCATATACGTTCCGAACTGAACCTGTTGCTCATCAGAACACCCCATCACTCGGAAGATCTTCTCGATCGCCTTCATCCACTAGTGTGCACTTGTTGGATCATGCGTACCCACAAAATTCGGTGGATTGTTCCTTTGAAACTTCTCCAAATAACGAAACTCATCAGGAGCTCCACCATTTGGATTTAGCTGCGCCACCATATTAGCAACCGATTCCAACGCATCAGCAATTGCACGATCATTTCTTCCAGCCATCCTGCACACCACCAACAAGGTTAGAAGAACTAAAACATCGACAGTGTACACACACTCATCGACTGATAGGGGACTGACATCATGTAAAAACCTGGCCGGACGAACCGACCTGCTCTGATACCACTAATGTAACACCCTTTTCTACCCCACAAATAATCACGGTAAAATACACAAATATCAGAGTAAAATCACCTCATAAGGGTGCACATTTCTTAATAAAACTACAATAACACATTTGCTCCGTAAACAACGGGTTTTCATCAAAATTACTCAAAAAGCCTTCATATGGCAGCGGAACTCAATAATTCAAAATAAAAAGGTTTTCCATAAAACATCAAAATAGGCAGCAGATCCACCATAACCACAAACACTCAAAAAGGTTTTCAAAATAAAACCTTATTATCAAATAACAACAAAATAACGAAATCAACATGGTTCGACTCGACGACCCAACCCGATGTTACACTATCAGAGCAAGACCCTCTACATTGACCAAAAGCAAATAAACTTCAAGAATCCTCGAAGGCATCCACAGCTAAACCTGATCACCTGCACGTTACCCACGTGGAGGCAACATTCAAACAAGCAGGGTCAGTAATCATAATTCATTATAATCAATATAAAAATAAGATATACATAAAATGGCGTCATCATCATATACAACATCTTTAGGGTCATCACAAGGAAAACATCAAGAATCATAACATCATAAAATACATCAATACCAAATAAATGCAATGCACAACAAGACTCATGCATGTGGTACCAATCGTCATAATCGATGGACACTAGGCCATCACCCCTCCAAAGATCCCCGTCAATAGCATCGATTCCGCATAGGAATCAGAGCACGTCATAATTACCTCATATCCGCACAATGGGAATGAAGCGTCGTCACAGAGTATGCATATGAATGCATGATACACAAACGTCAATAATCATCATCATCATCAAAATATCATTATGTGCATCATCATTCATCAAAACCTCATGTTAATCATGTCATCACATATTCATCAAAACATCACAAATCATCGACTCAATATCATCAAGAACATCGTGGTAAATCATCATAAAATCACAGCATCAAAACATCACAACAGCAAGCAGCATAAACAAAATTTTGCGAACAACAGTAGTTCGCTCTAGGGTTCGCTAGGCAAACCAGTTCGATGGGACCTTCGCTTTGTGAAGCTGTCAACGAGTCCCACAATTCTCCATACAAAACACCAGAAAACCACCTCTGTCACACTCGCCACCACACTCGCCTTGCGAAGCCACTCGCTGGGATGCTCGCTTTGCGAGACTTCCAGTGAATCCCCAATTTCACTCCAGAATCTTCCCAGTACCCACACACAAGTTATCGCGCATTCGCTGTACTGCTCGCTTTGCGATCCTTGGCGAATATTCGCCTTGCGAAGGAATGGTTCGCTTAGCGAACCTGCGATTACAGCAAATCGCTGCTACGCATCAGTAGCTCCACAGCTCCAAAAATACCTGCGATTTTATCCTCAATTCACCCTAAAACATTCCCAAAACAGTCCTGAAACATCAAGGCAATCAAAGGCATAAAACCTACGACTATTGGGTCGATTCAGAACACTTACGGGAACCTTAAATCCCCTAAACCTTCAAAACTCTCAAGCTTCCCATAAACCCCACAAATCCCTTTCTCATACAAGATCCCACATATCATCAAAGAGGGTTTTGCCACGAAGGCTTATTTTTACCCGAATCAATTCAGCCCTTAATAATCCATCATCGACCCTCAAAAATACCTCTAAATCATCAATAACTCATAAGCCCTTCAAAAACCCCAAAATTCCCAAAATCCACTTTAAACACATCACTTCCTATATTGAAAACAATGAAAGGCAATACTCCACATACCTTAGATTGTCGATTCCGAAACTTTCTCAACTGAGTCTTTGGAAACCTTCTCGTATTCCTCGCCTTTTCCTTTTTCCTCAGAGCTCGCACCTTCTTCTTTTCACGTTCTAACCAAAAGTGAATCCTATTCTCAAAATCCTCCTTTTATATTCACCCTAACCTTTGGGCCTAAAAATTGGGCTTTCTTCATAATGCCCTCACTAATTCTCCTCAAATGTCCACTTCACCCTTAATTCCTCTAATATTATTTAAAATAAATAATAATACAATATATTTCGTAATATATACTATTATTTAATTAAATAACCAAAACTTCACAAAAACACCGACATCGACACGAAACACCAAAATTCACAGAAATCCACGAATATAATATTTAAATAAATTAAATAAATATTCTTATGAAATTTGGGGTGTTACATCATATGCCAAGAATGGTCGCTTTGGATTGGGTTACCGTCCCAGTCAACAGAACAACACACATGGTCAGAAGCAGTGCAACTTGATCACGTTCAATAGCACGGGTTTTCAGAAGAGTGGCATCGTGGCAGTCATTGATGATGTTGGTCCCAACAATCAGAGTGCAAGCTTTGTACGCAAGTGCCCGCCTGGCTTCAAGCTCAACAATTGGACATCTACTGTGGTTCCCGTGGGTTTTCCCACAAGCATGTAATGCATTTTTCTTTCTTTTTCCCTCGTCCTCGCCCGAGACGAGTGGATAGCTTGTAATGAGCCTCCCGCTTTTGAAATATTATGTGATCAATAAATAAAAGTTTTTTTGAATTCAAATCATGCTCTATTTTCTTTCTTTATTTTACTTTTTCACAAAAAACAAATGGCAAAAGTTTCTTTTATTTTCATCTTTCAAAATAGCTCATTCTAAACAAATTCCTAAACATGCAGAACACATAAAAGCATTGATAACAACATGGAAAGCATCCATTATAATTCTGGGATTCCAATCAACCAAGCCGAAGAAGATGGTGAGGAAGATTGTGAATTACCGGCTGAACTAGCAAGGCTCCTTGAACCCGAGCAGAAAGAAATTCAGCCACACAAAGAGCCAGTGGAAGTTATCAACCTTGGTACTGATGAGGTTAGAAGATAAGTCAAGGTTGGTGCATCCCTCCCTAAGCATGTACACTCTGAGTTGGTCAAGTTATTGAGAGAGTATGTTGATATCTTCGCCTGGTCTTATCAAGATATGCCTGGGTTGGATACCAACATCGTTGAACATCACTTGCCACTCAAGCCCGAATATCCTCCTATCAAGCAGAAACTCAAAAGGACCAGACTCGACATGGCACTTAAAATGAGAGAAGAGGTAAAAAAATAGTTTGATGATGGGTTCTTAGCCACTTCCGAATATCCTGAATGGGTTGCTAACATCGTCCTGGTTCCAAAGAAAGATGGGAAAGTTAGGATGTGTGTGAATTATCGAGATCTCAATAAGGCAAGCCCGGAAGATGATTTTCCTTTGCCTCATATTGATGTCTTGGTAGACAACACTGCACAATTCTCCATCTTTTCCTTCATGGACGGTTTCTCAGGATATAATCAGATCAAGATGTCCCCAGCTGATATGGAGAAGACCACTTTCATCACGCCTTGGGGTACATACTGCTAAAAAGTCATGTCATTCGGTTTAAAAAATGCAGGGGCAACATATTAACGTTCCATGACAACCCTCTTTCATGATATGATCCATAAAGAGATTAAGGTTTACGTGGACGATATGATTGCCAAGTCCAAGACTGATGAAGATCACTGGTCCATCTGAAGAAACTGTTTGACAGACTCCAGAAGTTTAGATTACGGTTGAATCATGCGAAGTGCACTTTCGGCGTTTGATCTGGTAAACTGTTGGGCTTTATTATGAGCCAAAAGGGCATTGAGGTTGATCATGACATGCTTCGAGCAATTTAGAACATATCGCCTCCCAAAACAGAAAAATAAGTTCGTGGCTTTCTGGGTAGACTTAATTACATCTCAAGATTCATTTCCCACTTGACGGCTACCTGTGAACCGATATTCAAATTACTAAGAAAAATCAATTGGTCGAATGGAACAATGATTGTCAAGAATCATTTGACAAAATAAAATAATATTTGCAAGAATCACCGATCTTAGTACTGTCAGTTCCTGGTATGCCTTTAATCATGTATCTCACCATTCTCGATGAATCTATGGGATGTGTATTGGGTCAACATGACGACACTGGCAGCAAAGAGCATGCAATTTACTATCTGAGCAAGAAGTTTACTGATTGTGAGACCAGATACTCACTTTTGGATAAAACTTGTTGTGCTCTGGTCTGGGTCGCTCGATGCCTAAGACAATACATGATTTGCCATACTACTTTATTGATATCCAAAATGGATCCGATAAAGTACATATTCGAAAAGCCTGTTGTCTCTGGAAGAATTGCTCAGTGGCAAATGTTGTTAACTGAGTATGATATCCAACATGTCACCTAGAAAGCAATAAAAGGGAGCGTCTTGTCTGACTACCTTGCTCATTAACCTATCGAGGGTTATCAACAAATAAAGTTTGACTTTCCGGATGAGGATGTTATGTTTATCAGAGATTATGAGACTCTAGACCCTAACATAGGACCCAAACCAGAGGCGCCATAGATGCTCATGTTCGATGGTGCCTCCAATGCTAAAGGTTGTGGAATCGGTGTTATCCTCATCTCTCCGACAGGTTTTCATCTTCCCTTCACCGCTAGATTATACTTTGCATGCACCAACAATATGGATGAGTACGAAGCATGTATCTACGGACTTGAAGCCACAATTGACATGAGAATCAAGATTCTTGAGGTCTATGGAGATTCTGCTTTGGTTATTGGCCAAGTCAGAGGGAACTTTGTAACTCGGGATTCCAAGTTGGTTCTATAGTAAAAGCACATCGCGAAATTGATTCCCTATTTTGAGGAAATCTCTTTTCATCATATTCCTAGGGAGGAAAATCAACTAGCTGATGCTCTTGCCACCATGGCATCCATGTTCAAGATCAAGTGGAAGAATGAAGCTCCTGCTATCCGCACTGATCATTTGAATGAACCAGCACACTGTTTAGCAATCGAGGACGAGTCTGATAACAAGCCTTGGTTCTACGACATCAAAAGATATCTGGAAAAACAGGAATATCCCGAGGTTATTACTATCACTGACAAGAAAGCTCTTAGACGACTCTGCACCAAATTCTTCTTAAGTGGTGGTGTACTGTACAAAAGAAATTATGATTCCATGTTGCTCAGATGCATGGATAGACACGAAGAAAACACGATCATAAGGTCCATACATGAGGGTTGTGAGGGTGTACATGCCAAAGGGCCTGCCATGGCTAAGAAGATCCTTCGAGTTGGTTATTACTGGACAACAATAGAGGTTGATTATTACAACTTTGCCAAAAGATGTCACAAGTGCCAAATATATGGTGACAAGATCCATGTGCCTTCAACTCCTTTGAATGTTTTGACCTCTCCTTGGCCCTTCTTTATGCGGGGTATCGATATGATTGGAATGATCGAACCGAAGGCTTCCAACGGTCACCGCTTCATTCTGGTTGCTATCGACTACTTCACCAAGTGAGTTAAAGTTGCTTCTTACGCAAACGTTACACAGCAAGTGGTTGCCAGATTTATCAAGAAAGAGATAATCTGTCGTTATGGTATTCCTAGCAGTATTATCACCGACAACGCAAGCAACCTGAACAACAAGATGATGAAGGAGTCGTGTCAAGAATTCAAGATCGAGCACCACAACTCTTCACCATACCGGCCCAAGATGAATGGTATCGTTGAAGCAGCAAACAAAAACATCAAGAGGATTGTCCAGAAAATGGTCAAGACTTACAAGGATTAGAATGAAATTCTTCCCTTTGCATTGCATGGCTACAGAACTTCAGTCCGTACTTCTACTAGGGCAACCCCGTACTCGCTTGTGTATGTTATGGAGGTTGTTCTACCCATTGAAGTCGAGATCCCTTCGCTCAGAATCATCATGGAAGCAGATCATGATGAAGCTGAATGGGTCCAATCAAGATATAACCAGATAAATCTCATCGAAGAGAAGTGCCTGACAGCCGTTTTCCATGGCCTGTTGTATCAGAGACGCCTCAAGTGAGCTTTTGACAAGAAAGTTCTCCCTCGATCGTTCCAAGAAGGAGAACTCGTGATCAAGAGGAATTCACCTGTTCACTCGGATCCACGCGACAAGTGGACTCTCAATTATGAAGGACCCTTTGTTGTCAAGAAGGCCTTCTCAGGTGGAGCCCTGATCCTCACCATCGTGGATGGGGAGGAGTTTCCATAGCTCGTGAACTCCGACGCAATCAAAAAATATTATGACTGAAAAAAAAAAGAATAAAGAGCCCGCTAGATTGACATCCGCAAGGACAATCTAGGCAAAAATGGGTGTCCCGATGGACAAAAAAAAGAAATGTCCATGCAAAAGTTTGGGACAAAAGACAAAGCAAAAACAATAATAGCCCGCTAGGTTAAAAACCCGAAAGGGCGACTTAGGCAAAAATGGGCATCCCGATGGACGGGAAAAAAAATAGAAAATGTCCAAGAAAATTAGGGATAAAGGCATTTGAATGTGAACACTTGAGCCTAATTTCATCATAGTTGGACCTCAGACGGTAACAGAGAAATCAAGTCATCATCAACTGGTGCAAAGTGTTGGAACCTAGACTTGCAGTGGATGGTAGCCAGTGTTGTAATCAATGCAAAACAAAATTTCCCATTGCCATTTACCTTTGTTTTTCAATTTGTTGCAAATTTCCTCATCAAGGATTTTTGCATCCTTGTACACATCTTATGTACAAATATTTTCATATTCAATAAAAACCATCATTTGATTCCTCAACTGTCTCTTTTCAGTATTTTGTTTGCAAAATTAACAATTATTTGTGATCACATAATACTATAAAGCGTTGAGAATAATAAAAAGCTAAATCAACAAAGAGAGCATTATGCATTGCATGCCTTACCGGGAATCCTTAAGGGATGATCGGTAGTTTCCATTGCAAGCTTGTTCCCCGTCAAGCACCATTATGGTTCTTTGGAAAGGTTATTTACCTTTCATTTCCCCAGCAGAGCCATAATTTCCCCGGAAGAACCATGATTGGTCCCCAAACAGAGACATGTTTGTTATCTCATCCCCATCAAGGGTTGTGCATCATTCCCAGCAGGTCGAAACCGTCATTCCACAGCAGCGGTGTGTTTCAATTTCCTGTTTTCCACAAGCAGTGAAGATCATCCAGACCTTGGAATTCCCCTAAGCTGAATCAGTCATAGTTCGAAGGTCATCCAAGTTTCTTTATTCCCAGCAACAATAATGGTAATAGCTTGGAAATATGAGATTTCTAGGCTCTTTCCCCAGCGGAGTCGTCGCCATTTGTGGTACTTTTTCTCCTAGCTGAGGATGCCGATTTCATTTTGCTACAATCTTTGCCTACCAACATCACAGTACCTTAACCTGCATCGTTGCATTGCATGAGATCAAGCGTCATATAGAACATCACATACATAGCATAGGCATCGAGCATACTCTCTTTGACTGATTCATCTCCCCAGGAGATATTCAGCCAAACTCCTCACCTATTAACTCTCAAAACTCTTCTTTTGTCGTAGTCGGCCAAATTCTCAAGCTACTCTTTTATTTAATCCCCTTCCACCTCGAATAATCGAAAATCTAGTGCAATTCGAACATTCAGGTTCAAGAGGATTAAATAGGGGCAGCTGTCGTAACCCTCAATTTGACCTCCCCTTTTGCCTTTTGCATAAGCATGAGCATTCGCATCGCTGGCATACGCACTAGCATGTTTTCTCTATAGTTTTGTTGCAGGAATATTCAGGTTTTCAAAGCCCGATTAATCCTATCCTCACAAAGTCATCACATCATCAATACAAGAAAAAATATATGGGTTGCCATGCCTATTCATCAAGGCAAAAGGTTGAAAATCGGAATCATGGCCAAAACACTTGTTTTTAAGCAAACTGGGCAAGTTTTGCCTGTGGTAATCGATTACCACTTTGCTAGGAAAAATGGAGTAATCGATTACCCTGTGTAAAATGCCAGATTCTGCTGCATTTTCATGACAGCAACTTTTCACTCTCCATTCTCTTATGGTCTACTTGGTTCTAGCATTGTGTGGAATGTTCTAGACAGTTCAATACCTTCCAAGACACTTCAAGGCATTTATTCGATACATCACTTTGAATCAAGACTACCATGTAACTTCATTTCCAAGCATGAGGACCATTTGATTTGGACTTGCATTGGGATTGCTCCACTGAGTTAACAAATAACTAACTGAGTCAACTTTCGACTCAGTGAGTTAAATGTAACTAACTCCAAAGCTAGCTCCAAAACAAGCTCCAAAGAACATTCCAAACCTAGCCAACTCCAAAGCTAGCCTCTATATAAGAAAACCTTCACCATTTCACAAAACCCTCAATCATTTTCACAATTCAGCACTCTTCACTCTCTCAATTCTATCTGCATTTTCTGCAACTTCTTCATATTCATCTTCATCTTCTTCACAAAACCACACAAGAGCTCAATTTTCCACCATTGAAAAGTGGCTAATTTCACATTGAAATTGCTTTTCTCTTGAGCTTAAACCTCCATTACATCGCATTTCTTCTTAGATCTCTGTAATTACAGCAACTTCTACTTCAATCAAGTGGTCAATTCAATCGTTTCGGTGAAATTTTGATTTCGGAGCTTTTATCGCGTTTTGATCAGTTTCGCCATGATTTGATCTCAAGCTTGGAATTCCCTGGTTTTCTTGGCTTATTCTCACCACATTTTACTCACAACAATCACCAAGGTAATTCTCCGCCTTGTAGGTTGGTAATTCTTGCTCGATTTACTATTTTTGATCACTTTCGCGCATTTACAATGTAGTTCTGATATCTTTTAGGTGTTGGTTAATCATTGATTGTTTAATCTTTGATCTTCATGTTTGATGCTTTCAATTGATGATTAATTGCTCCTACTTGATGTAATTTTCGTGCACAAATGTATGCCATAACATGTGGAGTATTGGATAAGTGATTAGTTGCTGGAAGTGCTTTTGAAAAGGTGATTTTCTGCCACTGTCACAGTGGTAATCGATTACCTATATATGGGTAATCGATTACCCTGCCTTTTTCCATGTTTTTCTGAAGTTTTCAAGAAGTTAATCGATTAACCATATGCAGGTAATTGATTACCACTGTGACAGAAGGCCATTTTTGTGTTTTTTAAAGCTTGTTTGACATTCTTTCCTCATTTAACTTCCATGGCTTGATATGCTTGATATTTGTGGATGTTTTATGATTTGTTCAACTTCTGTTTGAAGCCTGTATGCAAAATTTTGATGCACGATTTATCGATTCTTAGAATTGTTTGCATTCTTGACATTGTATGATCATGTTGATTCTTTTACATTTTTGTTCACATGATAACATGATTTGTGATACATGCTAATTGAAATTTGGTACCGCCTCGCAATTTCATTCCTTGATCACATTAAGTTTGTTATTTATTGAGCAAATTTAATCTTATACAATCAATAATCCGCAGGTTTTCTTTGACGATCTTTCGATTCGTTCAGAAGATTGTTGGCTTGATCATTTCCCTTGATCGATTGATCGAAACCTCGTTTCTATTATTCAATTTCCCCTTCCGTCTCTCTTTAGGATTCTTTAGAGCCTTGTTCTCTTGGTCCCCTGCTGAGTCAGAGGTCTGGAAAACGCACTAGAGTATTGTACAGATTGGCGTTGTTACTCTGTCGGTTTCAATTTCCACACTATACTCTGAGTGCTAGAGAAGGGATGAAAGTGGAGAATTCCTACACTCATCTTGATTATTTTGGATAGGGAACGAATGACCCTGTGCCTAGAATAATTGTCTCTATCCCCAGACTTTAGTGTATTTTAATCTCCTATCGAGTCGATCCTTGTTCACTCTTGCACCTTCCAATCTTCCCTTTGATCAATCACCATTTCCCTAGTTAAAGATCTATGTTGCTTTGGGTTAACAACCTTCTCTTGGTTCAACACCCTTTCTTTTGGTCAATCATTGCTTGCGCACTCCTCATAAGAGCTATAATCATCCTTTCTTCGGTTGATCATAGTCTTTCTGTTAAATACCAATTGCTCTTCTTCCCCAACGAGGTCGCAATTATTTTCTTAGGTTAAACACAGTTTTCTTGTTAAAATACCGAAACCCTAGCGGAGTTCACAACCTTCTTTTGGTTCTCTCCCTTTTGATTGGTTAACCACTGCTCGTTAGTTAAAACACCAATTTACACCTTTTATCAGTTAACCACAGTCCTTTTGTTAACATACTGAGCTTCTGTTGAGTTAATCACCTTCTCTTGGTTAATTAATCATTTCTTTTCGATTAATAATAGTCTTTCTGTAAACACTGAATTCTTAGCAGTTAGCAACCTTTGCTTGGGTCCACACCCGTCATTTGGGTCACGACCTTCGTTTGGTTCCACACCCGTCCTTTGGGTCATGACCTTCGTTTAGTTCCACACCAGTCCTTTGGGTCACAACCTTCGCTTGGTTCCACACCCGTCATTTGGGTCACAACCTTCGCTTGGTTCCACCCCCGTTTTTTTGGTTAACCACAGTTATATGAGTTAATATACCGAAATTCCCTCAGAGTCAAACACCTTATCTTGGTTCAGTACTTTCTCCTTCGGGTTCATCACAATAAATCTATTGACACCAACCTATTTTCCCCCACCAGAGTCATACTCTCTTTCCTTGGTTAACCACTACCCGTCAGTTAGTACACCGAATCTTCAGTAAATCGTACTTTGTCTCGATTCAATATCACTTGCTCCCTTACTCTCTTTATTTTGACACCGGCCCTTTGCTTATTCCCCAATAAATTCATTAATGTTCTTTTGTTCCTTTATCCTCTTGGTTTCGACACCATCTCTTTGTCATATCCTCAGCAGAGTTGCTACTATTCCTTTGCATTTCTTTCTTGGTTTTGACACCATTCTTTTGTATTCCCTAGTGAAATCTTTCTACCTCTTTTGCTCTTGGTTTTGACACGATTTTACTTTCCTTTTCCCGTCTTTGTTCCCCAAACTTCGTAGGCTCTGAATTCCTCATTGCACTATGAGGATACGTAGGCACGAGATTGCAAAATCTTGGCGAGCCACCTTCTTTTGTCTTCTTCTTCTTCCCTGGTTCCATGAACTACGGAGCTCTGATTTCCTCATTGCACTATTAGGGTACGTAGGCACGAGGTCCCTAATCCTTCGCGGGCACTCTCTTTCTTCGTCTCTTCTCTCCTTTTCTTTTAGCTAGTAGCCTTTAGATAGATAACCTATCCAAGCCTAGAAGCAAGTAAAATGGTTCCTGTCGAGTACGGCGGATGCGTGGCGTGCTAATACCTTCCTCTCGCATAACCGACCCCCTTACTCGTTTCTCTTCCCTTTGGGTTTTATCGATATTTTCCCTTTCCTTTATTACTAAATAAAGTTCGGTGGCGACTCTGTTGTACTTTGAGTGTGCTATTCACTCAGGTATAATCCTGCTAGCTTCAGCATATAAGTTCAATGATTCTAATGTTGGTCATAAATTCAGATGAATTCATACTGATTTAAAGCTCAAATTCATTTAAAGTCCAAGGATTGATTCAATGGTGGATTCGTTTCGATTTAGGGTCCGTATTCGTTTCAAATTCAAGATGGATTTATGTGCTGTTTCATTTGTCAATGTGCGATTTGAGTTATTTCATTTTCAAACGAAGATTTCAAGATGTTGGAAATTTGTTTCAAGGTTAATTTTAGTTCAAGTCAGACAAGCCATTCAGTCAGAATTTGGTTCATTTTTAGTCATGTCTTGAGATTTAATTCAAGCTTTTGATGCAATATTGGGCTCAAGCGAGATATGGAGGGTGTATCAATAATTTTCATGGCCAAATTTACTTTCAAGGTCAATTCAAGTTTTGTTCAAGTGCAAGTTCAAGAAAAGTGGAATTTGGTTCAAAAATTGAAACGGAGTGTGCAAAGGCAATTCAAGTCCATTACAAGAGAAAAGTCCAACATGATCATCAGTAGAGCTGTCAAATAAGCCCAACATTTAAAGGCCCCTATTATTTAGCCCCAATATATTAAGCCCCTTACTAATAAGATTTTTTTTTAGGCCCCATAATTTTAAGCCCCTCCATTATTATTTTATTTTTGAGCCCAATGAAAGGGGCCTTATTTTATTAAATATTATTTCATCTTCACTGTATTTTTTTTACAGTTTCTATCCATTTCCATTGCAAACAAATCGCACATTCAAAATTTGTGCCGTTGTTGTGTCGCTCCCGTCGTGCAGCTTGTTGGGTCGCCGCCGCCGCCGCCGTCCAGCTTGTTGCGCCGCCGCCGTCATCTTCTTTTCACGTTGTTGTTCTATTTTTGAGGTACTCATCTCTCTCCATCTCTCTTTATGAACTCAATCTGTTTGTGAAAATGCCTCAATGAAATTCTTTCTCTTTAAGTTTCACGTTATGGGTTTTCAAAATTAGTAACAACCATATACTGCAATGCATAAGCGTATGCTTCTGGTGTGTAGGCTGTGATATTTCTCTATGTGTGCCTTAAATTTGCGTACGGTACTGATGTATTGTCCTCTTCCTTTTGTGTATAGTATTGTCAGTGAATGCTGCTTGTGATGTTATGATGTTCTCTGCACTTTTCAATTTTTGGGTGTGTGGGAAAAACAGAGTTAGAGTTGCTGGGCAACAGAGTAGAATTAATTCCTCCTCGAGTTTTTCGAACGTAATAGACATCAAAGTTGCTTATTGTGGATTGGATTTGATTTGCAATCAAGAGACTGGCTTAAACTTGTGTTCACAGATATTTGTGTGGTTTCCTAAGATATTTCCAACTTATCTAAACTTGTTGTGAAGGAAGAAACATGAACTAGAAACTTAATCAAGAACAATACAAGAAACGAATAACTATTATACATCTATCTACTGACTAAAATAGCTATGTCTCATTCAGTTTCATTTTTATCAGACAACATAGACGTTTTGGGTATTATTTTTATCTACTTTATTTCATGGTTTGGTGCATAGCTTGTCATTCTGTTTAGTCTTGGTAAGGTTTTGATTTCCACTTAATGAGTGTTTAATTATATGATACTGTGATGAATGAATTAAGGGGACATATTTGTGTATGTTTTGGAAAGACGAGCCGTGGTGGCCAAAGATGCAAACAGTTAAAGAGTTGATCGACACTTGCACAATCATTATATGGATTGCTTCCGCTCTGCACGCGGCTGTAAACTTCGGACAGTATCCTTATGCCGGCTACTTACCAAACCGTCCAATGATAAGTCGGAAATTCATGCCTGAGAAAGGAACTGAATATTATGACGAACTTGTGGCCAATCCTGATAAGGCTTTCTTGAAAACAATAACAGCACAATCACCAAATAAGAGGCATTGGAAGCATTTGAGAAATTTGGAAAGAAGTTAAAGGAAATTGAAGAGAGAATTGTAGCTATGAATGGTGATGTTAGTTTGAAAAATAGAGTTGGACATGTTAAAGTTCCATACACCTTGCTTTATCCTACAGCTGTATTCATCACATTTTGTTTGAATATAGTGTTTATATTTAAATTCATTTACATTTAATGGCTACGTAGAAATTAATTAGGTATGTCATGTGTTTGTTTCTTTATCTGAGAATGTTAATATCTCTTATTTGGATTTTCATGCCTCGGCTTGATGTGTGGTATTGTTCTGTTGTTTTTTGACACATGCAGGATGTTGATAGTGAAATTGTCGTGCACTTGAAGAGACTAGGCAGGAAGGATTCCACCACTAAGGTAATTTTGGATCAATCTCAATGAGAATTTGATTAAGTGGTGCATGTACGTGGGGCAGGACCAAGTTCAATTTGTTATTTATGATGCTTTATATCTATTTCTTTTTTGATACATTGTGTTCCACTCTGCATTAAGTTTGCAATTCCACACTTTTAGCCATTAGTAATCAAAGATGATGAGTGTTGAATAGGTGCACAGATAAGTTGAATAGAGAACCATGCCAATTTTAAAGATTTATTTTCTTGAGACATGACACTGCCACTTCCTGAATTTAATGAATATATCTTATTTTTGTTATAACACACATTCTTTTTGTTATAGCATGGAGTCAATGGATATGAGTGAGTATGCACAAGGTCAAGATGAAACTCGTAAAGAAATATTGTTAACGCTTTGGATTATTTTCACTAAAATCGGCAAAGGAAAAGATGGAGTTGAAAGAGCTGCATGCAATTTTTGTAGTACTGATTTTGCCATTGGAAAAAACCCCAAGTCCGGTCAAAATTATGGAACTTCACATCTAAATCGTCATGTATTTATTTGTAAAAGTTTCCAAATGAGCCTTCTTAGTCTAGAGGAATCGTCAAGCCTAACCCCAATCAACCAAAACACACATCGTGAATTACTTGGAGAAGCCATTATTGCACATGATCTTCCTTTTAGCTTTGTCGAGTATGAAAAAATTCGAGCTTGGGTGAAATATTTGAATCCATGTGTTGAAATGGTCTCTAGGAATACCATGGTTTCAGATATTGAAAAAATATATGATAAAGAAAGGATCAAGCTTAAGGAAATCATGGGTAGGATTCCAAATAAAATTTGTCTAACATCGGATGTTTGGACAGCATCTACTAGTGAGGGTTATATATGTTTGACTGCTCATTTTGTTGACGAAAATTGGAAGTTAGTTAGTTGTCTTCTTAACTTTCTTCGAATGAAGTCTCCCCACACAGGTATTGCTTTGGAAGCTACTTTATTTGATTGCTTGAAACAATGGGGAATAGATAAGAAAATATTTACTATTACACTGGATAATGCCTCTGCCAATGACAACATGCAAGACCATTTGAAAACTCATCTTCAAGTGCAAGGTAATTTGATGTGTGATGGTGAATTTTTTCATATCCGTTGTTCGGCCCATGTACTCAACTTAATTGTTCAAGAGGGTTTAAAAATTGCTAGTGAAGCCCTCCATAAAATCAGAGAGAGTGTCAAGTATATTAAAGGATCTGATGGAAGGATGCTTAAGTTTAAAGATTGTGTTGAAGATGCAGGGATATATGTTAGTGGTGGTTTAAGATTTGATGTATCTACTAGATGGAATAGCGCCTATTTGATGCTTGAAAGTGCTTTGCAATATAGAAAAGCTTTTGAGTTTTATAAGGTGGCAGATAGAAGCTATAAATCTTGTCCATCTGATGAGGAATGGGAAAGAGGGGAAAGAATTTGTGAGTTTTTAGAACCTTTTTATGAAATTACCAATTTAATTTCTGGTTCATCTTATCCAACTGCAAATCTGTATTTCATGCAAGTGTGGAAAGTTCAGTGCATTTTAGAAAAACATCAAAACAGTATTGATAAGGTGATAAAGGATATGTTCGATAAGATGAAAGTGAAATTTGACAAATATTGGAAAAATTACAGTGTTGTGCTAGCCTTTGGAGCTATTCTTGATCCACGCTTGAAGGATAAATTTTTGAAGTTTTGCTACACTACACTTGATGCCTCAACCTCTGAAGGGAAACTTAAGAATGTGATAGATAAATTTAAAGGGCTTTATGAAGAATATGTGAGTTATTCTACCAATGAAAGTGTTTCTTTTTCTCAATCATCTCATGAATTCAACTCATTGGCAAAGTTGTCTAGAGAGGGGAATAAAGCTAAAAAGTCAAAGATTATAAGTGTAAGTTTTTTATATTAACATATTTATTTCACCCCATTTCCTCTTGTTTTTATATCATTGGCTACACTACACTTGATCATGTTTGTTTAATGTTTGGTTCCATTTTTGTTTAATGGTATTTGGTTCTTGAATCATAGTAATCAAATTGTTTTAGTGCTATAAATTGGTTATTTTGCTTTTGTTGTCTTGGAAGTGAAAAATCTATTTTGCAGGATTTTAAAACATGGAACTCGATTGAGAGTAGCTTTTCCCCTGGAAAGAGTGAATTAGATATATACTTTGCCGAAGAGTTAATGGACCTCAATGAAGAACACTCTGAAGATTTTGATGTACTTCTTTATTGGAAGTTTAATGAGAAAAAGTTTTCGATACTCTCCATAATGGCACGCGATGTGCTTAGTATTCCTATCACGACTGTAGCATCTGAGTCTTCTTTCAGTATCGGTGGGCGTGTTCTTACCAAATACAGAAGTTCTACTCTTCCAGAACACATCCAAATGTTGATTTGTACTCGGAGCTGGTTGCATGGATTTTCTGAAAATATGAATGGTAATAATACTTTGTATTTTATTTATTTTTATTTGTTCATGTTTATGATATACTCATGTCATTGTTTTGTTGAATCTGCACCTAAGTATGATTTATTGTGTTTTTAAGATGAGGAAGATATCAACACTAATGATGAAGGCAACACTGAGGTGACGATGACTTAACATACATTTGGATTGCAAGATTGAAGTGGAGAACTAATTTTAGTGCCATATACTTTATTGTGTTTGTTGAATTTATGTTTTCATATTTTTTTTGTTTGGATTAGTGTCTTTGTTTATATGATATTTGATTCATGTTTGTATTGATTTTCTTCAATTTCTAATGTCGAATGTCATGAGTATTGACATATATCTTTCAGTGATATGTTTATGAACTATAATGGTCTAGTTGTAAGCGGAGAAAATGACATTTTTTTCTTTTTGGAAATATATGTTTACATGGTATTTTTCCTGAATTGAGATGCATAATATTGTTGCTTGTGTTTGAAGAATATAAAGTCCTACTCAAGTGTGAATATATACTTGCAAGTCACATAATCGAATTGGGTTTGTATAATATGTTTTCTTTTCTTTCTTATTTTATTATGTGAAAAATATGATTATAAGAGTTTTTTTTTTTTTGGAATTTTATGTTTGAAAAACATTTTTTTTTAATCTTTTTTAAAGTTGGTTTTTTTTTAATTTTTGGATTTTTAATTTTTTTTTCTACTTTTAAAAAAATTTATTTAAAAGTTTTTTATTTCACATTTCCTAAACGAGAATTACTCATTTGAAAATGAAAAAAAGTTAAAAAAATTTTTTAAAAAAATCTGATTATTTTCAAAAAATAAAAAAATTAATTTTTATTTAAAAATAAAATATTTAATTTTTTTGAAAAAAATCATTTTTTAAAAAAAAAGTCAAGTTTTTAAAAATATTGGAGCCATGAGACCCTTCTTAAGTTTTAGGGGGCCTACTTATTTTAGGGCTCATTTTTTTAAAAAAATTTGGGCCCCCTATATTTTTAGGGCTTTAAAAGTTAGGCCCCGGCCCCTTAATTTGACAGCTCTAATCATCAAGGCCCATTATACATCATGATACCAAGTTCACTATTACAAAAGTTCCTACAAAAAATTTAGATCATGAATTCAATAAAAATATGTAAAGCCCATCTATATTAATGGACCCATTTCACAAGTCCAAATTACATGGCAAAATAGCAAGCTAAAAATTTCTAAAAAAGCTCATGAAGAACCAAAGTGAATCAAGCCACAAATAAGCCATACCGTGAGCCAGCCATCCCAATTCATAATCTACATGACCTAACATCTCGTTCAAAAAAGCATGGAAATGTGAATACGTCATGGTTACCATCCAATGTAGATACTACTCACTTCTGAGCAAAAATGATTTGTACCTACACCAAATTCCCCAAGTCATGCGCATAACCAAACAAACTCCAGCTGTTGTGTGAATGCTAAAGATTGCCAAGCCCAAATAAAAACCTTCCACGACCCCACTTCATAACGAGCCAGCTGCTGCTATTGGAGGTCCAAACAACAAACATTTCCAAGTTTTATGCGAATGAAACCTGCGAACCATAAAGCCATCACAAAAAATCTTTCCACAATACGCGCATCACCATCACACACTGACCCTACCTCTTCAACCTGCACATGATTCGTACCGCACAACACAATTACAACCCAAAATGCGTAAAAACGGAAATGAAAATTCAGACAAGTTCACCCAATCCCCTCTATATATAAACACCTAATTCATTCTCCTCCCTCAAGCTCTTAGAGCCAAATAAATGCTGCCAAACCTTCTTCTGAACCGCACCTTATTCCTCCATTCTGCCTTCACTCAACCCGCAACATACAAACAACGCAACCGTTAAACTGAAATACACCAACATCAACATCTCCAATCAACCACAACAACTACAAATCCTTAATACAGCCTTCCTAAACCCTTCTCAACCTTCATCAACAATAAACAACCTTTAAATCCATAACCAAAACTCAACCACAACCAAAACCTTGAAACACGAGCCAAACCGAATCAGATTGAGTAGAAGAAGAGAAAGTTTGGAACAAACCATAACAAACCTGAATTGAAGCAAGACGGAGGGAAATAAAGCGAAATCGAAGCAAAAGAAGACCGTAAGAGTTGAATTAGAACCGAAAGGGAGACGAAGAAGGTTTAAACGCTTTATTTTTTTTCTCTCTTCCATATGCGGTCTTCAAGCGATGATGAAGAAGAAATTCTTCTGAACAAGTTGTTTGTGATATTCCACGGCCATTTTACTCGTTCCATTCTGTTGTTAACCTCGTTCTTCTTTTCGCTGAGGCGCCATGACGAAAAGGAAACCATTTTCTTTCTTCTAAGCTTGTTCGTACACCAAATATTTTTTCGAATAGTATATTTTTTGCCGATCATTTTAGTGTATTCATTTTATTTTTTTAAGCACTTCGGTACCGGTCCAATTATTCATTTTTTATCGACGTTATTTCTATTTTTCAATTAATGATATTTTTATTAAATCTCTTTTTACTTTTTATTTCAGTTTTCTTACATTAAATAGTTTATTTTATTTATTTATTTATTTTAATATTTAAAATATGTCTTTATTTTATTTTAGGTAAAACTTGTAAGTGAAGTTTAGAAATTTAGTTTGTATTGTCGTGTTTTTTGTGAAACCTATACTTATTACCATGCATGCTCTGAACCTTTCCTTTAACCATTATCACACACCATCCAACCCACGCCAACGACACAGATCTTAAGCCTCACCTCAAACAAAGGCCATGCATACATTTTTTACGGGTAACCTCTATTTTTCTTTTCAAAACAACCTGACTCACCTTTCTCTCATTCACTTCAACCTCCATTAACTTGGGTAAGATTATATGGGGTTCCGGTCCATGTTTGGAATAAGAAATTCTTTGAATTGGTGTGCATTAGTAGGGGAAAGCTCATTGCAATGGACAATAATACTGAGAAAAGGAAAAGACTTGATGTAGCAAGATGTTTACTGAAGACAACATCGATGGAGAAGATAGATAAAGTAGTTCAAGTTAAAGTCAACGATGAAGTTTTTAATATTAAAGTGGAAGAAGAAGCATTTATGTGTCTTCTAGTTTTACAGTCATCTAAAAAAGAAAGAATGGTGGCAAGTGAGGATGAAACAGACTTGGAAGAAGATGATGAATCAATTTTTGTGAGAGAGTTGGAAGAAGTCGAAGCGGCGGAAGATGAGATTGATTTGGAAAACAATTTCGAGGTAATTATGAATGGGAGAGAAACTAGGGCGGCGCATGGAAAAATAACAGATTCCAAAAAGAAAGTGGCAGGAGACATGGTGAGCGAGACGTTTTTAGAAAAGGAAAAAGCTAATGAGTTGGTAGATAAAGAAACTTTGACTTTAAGACATGATAAAGAAGGCGAACGTGTAGAGTCTAATATGCAAATATCAATTCTTGGGCCCAACACACAGCTTTTGCCCCAAATGTAAAAAGTTAGAGAGTTTAAGGCATTGGGCTACCACAATAAAAAACAAATAGGGGAGGCCCATATGAGTAAGTCGGAAAGAGGAGAAATTCCAAGCAATTCAGGGGTTGTGTGTATTCACGACAATTCGGAGGGGGTAGAAGGTGAATCGCAATTAGGGTTTGTAGATTCTAGCGATCGTATTATCCTAGAGGAGGGAGTAAACATGGAGTTTCCAGAATCAGAGCTAGAAGATCATGACAAAGAAGTTGAATTTCATAAAGAACCATCTAAGGAGTCAAATGCAGAAGAGGTGAATCCTAAGGAAGGTGAAGGTATGTTAAACCTAAATTCTATATTATGTGGCTCAGGATCTAAAGAGAGGAGGAAAATAAGAAAGGAAATCAACAAGGAAAAGAGAAAAAACCGGAAAAGTAAATTAGCGCAAAAGATAGCTGCAGTAGGAAAATCGAGTAACAAGAAAAGATTGGAAAAAGAAGATGTCTGTTGCAATTTAAACGAAGAGGAATCGGTGGCCTGGAAGTTATCTCACGGTGATACGAAGGTAATATCTAAGGGAATAGTGGATTTTGCTAAGGAAATAGGGGTTTGCATTGAAGGATTGAATCAGAGGTTGTAGAAAAAATAGCTAGTAATGTATCCAGGGACAAGAAGGCATTAAAGAAGAAGGGAGGGGAAGGCCATGCAATGGTTAATGTATGGTGATGGCGGGGAGTTAACTGGGGGATTGAGTTGATATCCATGAAGATAATTAGCTATATTATTAGAGGGCTTGGTGGATTGGTTAAGAAAAAAGAGTTAGCTCAGCTAATTAGATCCAAGTGTTCAGATTTTCTAGGAGTCCAAGAAACTAAATTAATCGAATTGGAAAAATCTACATGTGAGCTTCTATGGGGAAATGCAGAATTCGGCTTTAGGTATAGAGCAGCAGGTGGAAGATCAGGAGGTCTGGTACTATTGTGGAACTCCAAGGTCTTTAAGAAACTTGAAGATATCAATGGAGTCAATTATATCGGAGTAAGAGGGTACTTCGGAGTGGAGAGTAGGAAGATAAATATCGTTAATGTCTACTCTCCCTGTGATGGACCGGGGAAGAGGAGGTTATGGAATGATTTGAAGGAATTAATAGGATCGGAAGAGGAAAGTAATTGGTGTATTCTGGGAGATTTCAATGCAATCAGAACTGAAACAGAAAGGAAGGGATCCGGAGAGTTTCAAAGGAGAAACGACATGGAAGAATTTAATAATTTTATTGTAGAAGCAAATCTAGTGGATCTCCCTCTCATAGGCAGGAGATTCACATGGTCGAATTTAGAGGGCTCTTCTAGGAGTCGCGTTGATATATTCCTAGTCTCAGAAGGTTGGATGGTTCAATGGCCAAATTATTCTCAAAGATGTTTGGAGAAAAGTTTGTCAAATCATTGCCTGGTCATGCTAAGTGATTCAGTAGTAAATTGGGGTCCTAAACCTGTTCGGTTATTCGAGGGATGGAAAGAGCTTGAAGGATATCACAATTTTGTTGAAGAAACATGGAGAAAGTTTGAAGTGCAAGGCTGGGGTGGATATGTTCTTAGAGAAAAACTTAAAATGATTAAAGTGAAGCTAAAAGAGTGGAGTAAGGATCACGTAGAGAACTTAGATAATAGAATTGCTACAGCCAAAAGGAAGTTAAACGAATTGGATAGGAATGGTGAAACCGAAATCTTGATGGATGAGGAGGTGTTAATGAAAAGAGAAATCTCTAAACAATTGTTCTCTCTTTCGAAAATGAAGTCTAGTTTCCAGTGGCAGAAATCGAGACTGAAATGGTTAAAGGAAGGAGACGCTAATTCCAAATTTTTCATAGGTGTGTTATAAATAGAAGGAAATAGAATGAGATCTTGAGTATTGAGAAGGATGGTACGAAAGTGTATGATGTACAGGAAATTAAGAAAAAGACGGTCAAGTTCTTTTCTGGAGTTTATAAAGGCAGCAAGGAGAATAGAGTATATCTCAGTACTTTTGATTTTAAGAGGATTGATTTGGAGGACAATATACTTCTTACGGCAGAATTTTCAGAGGAAGAGATTCGAGGTGTGGTTTGGGAATGTGATGGTTTGAAGAGCCCGGGTCTGGATGGTGTAAATTTGGGTTTTTTTAAACAATTTTGGGAGTTGCTTAAAGGAGATTTATGCAGGTTCATTTCTGAATTTCATTCAAACTGTAAGTTGGTCAAAGGTGTGAATAGCTCCTTCATTATGTTGATACCTAAAGTGGAGAATCCTGTGAAGCTAACTCAGTTCAGGCATATCTCATTGGTTGGGAGTATGTATAAGATCTTGTATAAGTTACTAGCTAATAGGTTGAAAAAGGTAATTCATAAAGTGGTCTCGGAGCCGCAATTCACTTTTTTAGAGGGTAGACAAATAGGTGATTGTATTCTTATAGCAAATGAGCTAGTGGATGATGCAAAAAGGAGGAATCGTGAAGCTATTCCTTTTAAAGCAGACTTTGAAAAAACATATGACTCGGTAAACTGGGAATTCATTGACTTTATGATGGAAAAGATGGGGTTTAATGAGAAATGGAGAAATTGGATAAAGGAGTGTTTGAGAACAGCTAGGGTTTCTATCTTAATAAACGGCAGCCCTACAGATGAAATAGTGATGGATCAAGGGTTGAGGCAGGGGGATCCATTGTCGCCCTTTCTATTTTTATTGGCGGTAGAAGGGTTAAATATTATGATGGTTAAAAGTGAGCAGTTGAGGTTGTTTAAAGGGTACGAATTTGGGGAAGGAGAGGTGGGAGTGTCACATATTCAGTATGCGGACGATACAATAGTGATGGGGAAAAGAAGTTGGAAGAATGTATGGACTATAAAGGCATTACTGCAGTCATTGGAAATAGTGTCGGGATTGAAAGTAAATTTTCACAAAAGTTCTCTTATGGGAGTGAACATTAGAGGTGAATGGTTGGAGGAGGCGGCGGCGATGCTTAATTGTAAATTAAGTGGAATTCCTTTTAGTTATTTAGGGATTGCCGGTTGGAGGAAATCATCGTAAGATATGGATGTGGAAGCCGGTGATCGATGTTGTTAGAAGAAGATTGGTGGTTTGGAATAATAAACATCTCTCTATCGGTGGTAGGATTATTCTAATCAAGCATGTCCTAAGTGCGTTACCGATATACTTCTTATCCTTTTTTAAGGCCTCGGATGGAGTTATACATAAGTTGGAGGCGATGTTTAAAAATTTCTTGTGGGGAGGAGATTTGGATCGTAAAAAGATATATTGGATTCAGTGGAACATGATATGTAGAGAAAAGGATAAAGGTGGGCTAGGTATAAAAAATTTGAAGGCTTTCAACCTTTCTCTGGTTGGGAAATGGAGATGGAGAATGATAACAGAGAGAAATAAGTTGTGGGCAAGAATTTTAGAAAGTAGATATGGGCCTTTAAGTATTGGAGATGGTAAGGTTAACAAAAATAGTTCATTATGGTGGCGGGATATGCAGAAGCTTGATAAGAAGGAAAGATGCTTTAAGAAAAATTGGTTCGTTGAGAATGTATCTAGAGAGATTGGGAATGGGAAGGATTCTTCTTTTTGGAAGGACCTTTGGCTTGATGGAAAGATAATGAAAGACGAGTATCATGAGTTATTTCAAGCAGCGGTTGCGAAAGATTTATCAGTTAACGAGGCAATAGTGAGTGTTTCAAGAGGATTAGATTGGAGTAGATTTTGGAAAAGCAATCTTAATGATGAAGCCAGTGGGTCTTTAGAAGTTTTTAAAAGCAAGATTAGCAGCATAGTTCTAAAGGAAGAGGTGGTAGATAAATGGTGCTGGAAGTTGAAATCGTATACGGTTAAAGAGGCGTACTAAGTAATTATGGAGGGTTTGTTGGATCATATAGGTGAAAATAAAGAATTGAAAGTAGTCTGGAATAAGATAGTTCCTCTTAAGGTGTCGATCTTGGCCTGGAGAATTTGGCAAAATAAGATACCAAGTAAAGACAATTTAATCAGAAGGGGCTGCCTGGTTGTATCTCAAAATTCATGTCCGTTTGGCTGCGGAAAAGAAGAAAATGTCGCGCATATTTTCTTCGAATGTCCGTTGGCTTGGTTGACATGGAGCGAGGTCCTAGGTTGGCTCCGAACTGATTATGTCTTCCATAATTCAGTGGAATAGAATTTCTATCAGTTTACAAGTATGTGTAATGGAGGGAAAGTTCAAAGGGAGAGATTGTTGGTAATTTGGTTTGCGTGTGTTTGGATCATCTGGCGTCGGAGGAATGATAAGATTTTCAGCCGGGGGAAGAACTTTCCGGTAAATTGCATCGAGGAGATCCAGTCATTATCATGGAGGTGGCTGAAGGCAAAGGCCAAAGGTTTCTCTTGTGACCTGTTTTAGTGGATAATCTTTCCAAAGGAATATCTGGGTTGTGCCTGAATGTTGCAGGCTGTTATTCTTGTAGGATATACTGGCTTCTGTAGGAGGTTTTTGTTGTTCCGAGAGACAGGTTCACTTGTGAAAATTTTTCTGTTTCCTGGTGGATTGGTTCTATTTCTTTAGGACTGGTGGTGTGTAGGTCGTTTTGTTGTTCCTGAGCAGATTTGAAATAGGGGAAGTCTTGTGTTGGGTTGGTGCGTGGGGTTTGAGCCTGTTATCACCACTTGCTGGAATTGGTTTTCTTTTGCATTGGTGTTTGGTGCAGTTTAAGCGCTTGGGAGTGTTGTTTCCAGTTCTGCGAATGTGGTTGTGGGCATTAATTTGTTGGCTTTCAGTGCAGGGTTGATTGGTATCAGTTGTTGGTACCTCTTTTTATCTGCTGGCAGTGGTTGGGGTCCCTGTTTCGTTATTGGTTCTGGTTTTTGGGAGGTGTCTTTTTGGAAGGGTGATTTATTTTTTGTCCTCTCTGTATCTGTATGGAATTATCTGTTAAGCTTTTTGTGTGCGTGTCGTGAAGGTATTTTGTGTTGAGGAGTCCATGTTTTTAGTTTTAGTGTGGGTTTTCTATGTGATTAGCAATTAGAGGTGTCAAAAAAGCCCCAAATGACAAAGCCCCAATAATTAGGCCCCTTGTTGGCCCCATTTTTTTAGGCCCCTTACTAAATGAATATTTTCTGGGCCCCTTATTTTTAAGCCCCTTCATATTTTTGTCTTTAATGGGGCTTAAGTGAGAGGCTCAAAATCTAATTTATTTGAAATAAATAATTTTATATTATAAAACTGGTCTTTTTTCTAAAACCGGTTTTTTCTTAAAACTATTTATTTCTTAAAACCGATTTTTTTCAAAAATAAAAAAAATACCGATTTTTTCAATAAATAAAAAAAAAAAATTTTTTCGAAAATTAAAAAAAAAACTGATTTTTTCTGAAAATTAAAAAAAATCAATTTTTTTCCAAAATAAAAAACCGGTTTTTTAGAAGAAAAAAAAAGCCGATTATTTCCGAAAATAAAAAAAAAACCCGATTTTTTTCCAAAAAAATAAAAAACCATTTTTTTCCGAAAATTAAGAAAAACGATTTTTTTCAGAAAATAAAAAAAAAATCGATTTTTTTTTTAAGATAAAAAAAAACTGAATTTTTCCAAAAAAAAAAAAACCGATTTTTTCCGAAAATAAAAAGAAAAACGATTTTTTTCGAAAATGAAAAAAAACGATTTTTTCCGATAATGAAAAAAAACCGATTTTTTCCAAAAATAAAAAAAACCGATTTTATCCGAAAATAAAAAAACCCGATTATTTCCGAAAATGAAAAAAAACAGTTTTTTTCAAAAATAAAAAAAAATCGATCCGAAAATAAAAACCCGATTTTTTCCGAAAATTAAAAAACACGATTTTTTTCCGAAAAAAATAAAAACTGATTTTTTCCGTAAATAAAAAATCAGATTTTTTCCGAAAATTAAAAAAAAACAATTTTTTTCCGAAAAAAAAACTCAATTTTTTCCTAAAAAATAAAAAAAAAAACTATTTTTTTTTCGAAAATATAAAAACTCGATTTTTTTCGAAAAAAAACTCGATTTTTTCCCAAAAAAAACTGTTTTTTTTTGCAAATAAAAAAACTCGATTCTTTCCGAAAATAAAAAAAACCGATTTTTTCCGAAAATGAAAAAAAAACCGATTTTTTCCGAATATAAAAAAATCGATTTTTTCCAAAATGAAAAAATCGATTTTTTCCAAAAATGAAAAAAAACCGATTTTTTTCGAATATAAAAAAACCGACTTTTTCCGAATATAAAAAAACCGATTTTTTCCGAAAATTAAAAAAAACCGATTTTTTCCGAATATAAAAAAACCGATTTTTTCTGAAAATGAAAAAACCCGATTTTTTTCAAATATAAAAAAAACAATTTTTTCTAAAAATGAAAAAAAAAACCGATTTTTTTCGAAAATAAAAAAAAAATTGATTTTTTTTCCAAAAATAAAAAAAAACGATTTTTTTTTTAAAAAAATTGATTGAAAAAATCTATTTTAAAAAAAAAAATCAAGTTTTGAAAATATTGGGGCCTTGAGGCCCTACTTGAATTTTAGGGGCCCTTAATTTAAAGGACCTATATATTTTGTGGCTCATTTATTTTTTAAATTTTAGGCCCTTCTATTTTTGGGGGCCTTGAAATTTAGACTCCAACCCCCTAAATTGACACCTCTATTAGCAATGGACATCTTTGTTTGAATAAAGTTCATCTTTTTGCTTTTTAAAAAAAAAAATAACTACCTTATTAAAAAAAGCTGACAAACTCGTCACTTTTGACCCTTGAATCACCATCTTCACAATACTCAAAACACTCTTCTTCACTTGGTAATTGCTCACAAAACATACAGTAAAAAAAGCCCCAAGACACCCAAGAACCAAAAAAATGGCGCACACATACCCATACTAAAGAAAAAATGTTGAGGTGAAATATAGAAAATTGTTTTGATAAGTTCTATCATTTGTTCATTTTCCTACAATATGTAGCTACAACAAACACACAAATCCACTTTTTTTTCAAACTTCATTTCACTTTTTTTTCCTGTTCATCATCGGTACTAACCTTTTATCCCTACAGCCACCACCTTCACGTTGGTCTTCTCCCTCTATTCACCACCATCTTCCATTTTTTTCAGTCATAAAAAACTTCAAAAATAAAAGTCAAGCTTCCAACACAAACAAACGGTGTTTCCACTTCGACACGTAACAACACAACAACACTGCTCGACAGCTCCATCAACATGAAAGCAACTCCACGGTAACCCTTCACCATTTCCGACACAGTTAGTTTCGTTTCTGCCATCTCCATGATACGACCGTACACACGCGTGGTATTTTTTCTTCTCTTAATTTTTTGTTGCTTCCGGTTGTAATCGAATGCTATACAGTGTATGCTCATTGTTTGATTTTGAGTTCAGCATTATTGACTTCACTTTGCTCTTCACTCATTGGTTCTGATTTTAATAAACACTGGTATAATTTATGTTTTGGCACTTGTAATTTTTGTTTGGTTTTGGAAGTTTTATTAGTTGAACTACAAGATATGTGAAAGTTGAGTCATGCTAGTGTTACTTTATATGATAAATATATATATATATATATATATATATATATATATATATATATAGGGTTATGCTACTGCACACCCATATAGGTGTGTATTAGCAACATATACTTTAGTGTATTTTTGTGTAGGGTCTATCAATTTTAGGTGGGATCCATATTAGAAAGATGAAGAAAAAAAATAAAAATAAAATAGATGTAGTGTATTTTTGTATAGGATCTACTAATTTTGAGTATATGTTAGTATTTTCCATATATATATATATATATATATAAACTTTACAGTAGATTATGTATATAAAAAAACTTTCGTTTAGGTTTTAAGTATATACATAATCTACAGTAACAAAAGTGTATATATATATATATAATATAATCTTTTTTGTTTTTAAATATATATAACTTTTTATTTTTTAGTTTTTAAATATATATATATATATATATATATATATATATAACTTTTTGATTTAAATTTTTAAATTCATATATATGTATGTATATTTGTAATAAGATAGAACTATTTTTACATTTTATTCTTTTAGATTTATTTCGATTTTGTAGTAATATTAATTTATTATAAATAGTGTGCGCATGTTTTTGTTTAGCTTTCTATTATTTCGTTTACTTTGAGTTGATGAAAAAATTGTGACACTACTGTGATGATGATAATGTGCTTTCAGTTTGGTTTTCGCAATGTTTTGCCGCGTACCTTTGTCTGCTGATTACATGATGTTTTTCCGTGTATTTCTGTTGACTTTTCATTTTCTGATTACCATGATGTTTTTCCATGTGTACTCTGTGTGTATCTTTGTCTGCTACTTTGCTACATGCACTACAAAAAAAAAGGTTATCCGCCACGGCCAGAAAACCGTGGTTATATGAAAAATAACCGTGGTTGAAAGTTTTGGCCACGGTTTGGCCACGAATAAGTGACTGTGGGATATGCAGCCGTGACCTAAAGTATAAGCCGCGGTTTTCGTGTTTAGGCCACGTTTTATATACATTCGTGGCTTGAATAGGCCACGGTTTAGGTATCTAGGTTAAGGCCGCGGTTCTTAACAGCGGCCGAATCTTGCCACAGTTCTTATTTAATGTATAGGGTTTTAATTTATGGCCACTAATTAAAACCGCGGTTACATTTTGCTCATGTTTTTACACCATTTACGTAGGCCACGGTTTCTTTTTGTGCCGCATAGTTGTAATCATGTTGTTCTTCATGACATGGCATAAAGAACCATTGTAGATCAATATAATGTCTTCCAACATTATTCATTTTTGTAGATATTGATTAAAAAAATTAAAATCTAATTATACAAGAAAATATTAAGCCACAACGTCAAAATATTCATTAAGAAATAAGTAAGTATACATCAAGTGATGCTACCGACTAATAAGTCGCAAAAATATAGATAAGTTTTGATATTATCATTCTTAAACGAAACCAAATTTCTCTCTCGAGAGAGAGAGTGTAGACATATATTTTCGACACCATGTCTTGGTAGGTAAAATGATGTTCTTTAACTAAAGAAAATGGCTACAGATGAGGGAGAAAGAAAATGAAGGTATTCAAAAAGGAGTTTTCGACACTTCGACAAGAACAGCGTTTCGACATTTCGACAGAAACATAAGGAAGTTTTGTCAGACAAGGTTTAAGGGACATTTGTTACTTTTCGACAATTCGACAAAGTGAAGAGGCGCAACGCTTCGACGCAAAGGGAAAATTCAAATTCAAAAGATATGACGTTTGGCAGAAGACGCGTGGAAGCTTTAGAAGAAAAGAAGACATGCAGAAGGCCAAGTGTCAAAGATTTAGAATTTTTTCGTTACTAAATAGTTATTGTATTTTTCTATAAATAGGATAGTTGTTGTAGAATTTTAGTGTGTGAAAACTTGTACAAAATTCCTGTAAATACTCAAAGTACCCGTGTGAGAGAAAAGAGTTTGTTATCTGGAAAATGTACGTGTGAACACCATCTTTTAAGTTTATAAGAAATTCAAAGTCTTTTATAATTGCCTTTACTTTTCCCAGTCATTTATCCTTTGTCATTTACTTTATGCAAGTTTTAATTTCATTTAATTTACCTTTTCGCCAGAAGTTGTGATTTAGTTCTTTAACCAAACCATTCAAACATAAAAGATACATTAAAACACCATCCTTCTAAGAGTTAGATAATTTTGCACATGTATCCCAGGATTTGTGTGGTTGGTCCTGCAAGTAACCCAGTTTTATAAGAGATTGGTAAACCAGAGGTTGTTCGCCAAAATCTACAGCGAACAAATTGGCACGCCCAGTGGGACATTCAATGCCAAATCAGCCAAATAATCCAAATCCAAATGAAACCATTCCAGTTTCCAACCCTATCCCTTCAACAAGGGGAAATATGGATTCAAACCCTGTTTTAGAGGAGGCTATGCCTTCGTCAACAGGATCTATACCAGCGGTTTCGCTCTCCCAAAATATGCCTAGTTCTTCCACAATGGGACATTCAATGCCTTTGGGGACGCCTCCTCCTGGAGGACATAATTATAGGCCATTTCAGACAAATTTTTCCATGCCTATGTTTGGTAGAGAACAACCATATGGAATGCCAACTTCAGTGATGGCAAACTTGCAAAATGCATCATCCTTGTATTCTGATGCCATGGTCCACGTATCTTCACCACTACAAGGGTCGGGATATGGTGGAAATACGAGTAGATTGAACCAACCCCTACCAAATTTTCAAATGCCAGCAATTACAAATAATTATGCGCAAGTAATTCGACAACAAATGGACGAAAGTAATCATGATATGGTCCAAATGTTGACACAACAAATGGGAGCAGTGTTTAACCCTTTAATACAAAACACTACCCAAACCAACCAATTGTTGGCTGCGCAAATGACACGTATTGCTGACTTTTTTGGTGTTCCTCAAATGCGACAAAGAGGACAAGTAATTCAAAACCCAGCAGTGACTGTCGAAGAGGAACCCACAGTAAATCAAAGGCCTTTAGAGAATCATCAAGCAAACCCTAGAAACCAAGAGGCAGTGGTCGAACAGTCGCGCGTAGAAATCCCCGTTCAACAAGAACCTAGGAGGATAATAGTCCCGAGAGGCCAAGATGCTGATGATGTGTTGCAACAGCAAATACGATATAATAACCTGCCTGCCAAAAACAATTTAGCAGCCATGGTCGAAAGGATAATGGCGTAAAATGGAGTAAATGTAGGATTACAAAGGCCTAGTTATGTTTCCCCATTGTCTGAATATGTTCTACGACAGGAATTACCCCCAAGGTGGAAAGTACCCAAATTTACCAAATTTTCAGGGGACACTAGCGAATCCACCATAGAACATATAGCTCATTATTTGATCGAAGCAGGAGAAATAGCCCATGATGAAAATTTGAAAATGAAATACTTCCCAAGTTCTTTGACGAAAAATGCGTTTACCTGGTTTACATCCTTGCCTGCAAACTCTATATTCACTTGGACCCAATTAGAAAGATTGTTCCATGAACAATTTTATATGGGTCAGACTAAAATAAGTTTGAAGGAATTAGCCAGTGTTAAGAGGAAATTTTCAGAGCCTATAGATGATTACCTAAATAGGTTTAGGTTGCTTAAGGCAAGATGTTTCACACAAGTGCCAGAGCAAGAGTTAGTCGAAATGGCTGCAGGGGGTCTAGATTATTCTATAAGAAAGAAACTAGACACTCAATATTTGAGAGATATGGCACAATTAGCAGACAGGGTAAGACAAATTGAAAGGCTAAAAGCTGAGAAATTTAGATCAAATAAAAATAAAAAGGAAATAGTGGCCTATATAGGAGTATGCCAGGATAATGATAGTGACGAAAATGAACTAATTTTGTTCGACGAATAAGAAATTGATCTGGCAGAACTAAAGTCAGGCCCACCATACGCCTGTAAAGAACTAGCCCCGTCGAATGGGAAAAATCCAGTCGAACCTGAAAAGAATGATAGGTTTCCTAAAAGAACTTATACGTTCGACGTCACCAAGTGTGACGAAATTTTCGACTTATTAGTCAAAGATGGTCAATTAATAAAACCAGCAGGCACTAAAGAGCCTCCTGTGGACCAACAGAATAAGAGAGGTTTTTGCAAATACCATAACTTTTTGGGTCATAAAACTTCTCAATGTTTCCTTTTCAGGGATCTTGTTCAGAATGCAATCCGTGATGGAAGACTGAAGTTTGGAGACAAATCAAAACAACAGATGAGGATTGACTCAAACCCCATGCAGGTGGTCGAAGCCAATTATGCTGAACCTTCCACTGTGAACATGGTGGAAGTCGAAGTAGCCTCTGATGGTAGTTTTGAAATGGTGGAAGCTGCTGAGGGCTTCGACAATAATATTAACATGGTGGAGGTTGCTGATGACCTCCTAGACAAGCCTGAAGTGGAAAAAGTATCCAAGGACTTTGTAGACCAGCTAGTGTCAGTCAAGATTACTGAAAATCTTGATATAGGAAATTTGAATGACCGTATCAACAAAGTTGAGACTACTGAAAGTTTCAACAAACAGAACGCAGTTGAGACTACTGAAGGTTTCGACAGAAAGAACAAAGTTGGAGATACTGAAGTCTTCGACAGTCAGAAGCAGGAGGAAACTACTGAAGGTTTCAACAACCAGAATGCAGTTGGAATTACTGAAGGTTTCGACGAAAAGAATGACAACAAAATTGCTGAAGATGGAGTAATTTGGGATACTTTAGGGGAGCCCAGTGGAAAATTCGACTATCTCGTGAAATACTCTGCACCCCCAAGTTCTCGTATTGATATCAACAAAATCCAGCCAACTGGATGGGGAGATTTCTTCAAAGATACTAATGAAGGAGCAAATGTTAATGCCACTGTCATCAGAGAAGAGGCTACTGAAGGCCTTAATCATGACAAAACAGAGGCTGACAAGATCAACACTATGGAACCAGTCAATAAGAACGTTACAAGAATCAAGACAGAGGCTGCTGAAGGCCTTGTGGAGCCTGCTCCTTATGGGATTTTGCGCAGAACAATGGAAGACCCTAAAGAAAACTCAGTCGAGCAATGCTGCAAATTCATCTCCAGGAACATACCCTCAGGGGAAAGCTTCGACCAGGCGAAAGGGAATGCTGAAGAAGAGGCAAGGCTTATTGAAAGAATGAATAAATTAAGTATCACTGATGACCAGAATGTCGATATCAACATGGTGGAAATCGCTCAGAAGGAGCAAACAGAAACTGACGAAGAACGCCGTCGAGAAGAGTATCAGAAGTTGGCTTACCCTAAGGAGGAGGAGAGCTTAGTCGAATTCATCTAAAGGTGCCAGAGAAAGAAGGCTGAAGTCATGTTGTCCCCACGTTGTAGTGCGGTGTTCGACAAAAAAGCAGCAAGCAATCTCGAGGGGGTGGAGAGAGCCAAAAGAAGAGGAAACTGGGGGGCAATCCCAGCAACCAGAAATGGAAGGTTCGATCCAAGGAAGAGTGAGCATCACAACCAAAGGTTTGGCGAAGGACATCATAGGACTTACAAGCCATCTGTCAAAGCTGAGAATGACAAGTGGGTCCAACCAATTAGAGGTGCTCAAGGGCAGAAAAGATGGAAGAACTTTGAAATGCAGAGAGGTTCCTCCATGGAAGGAAAAAGGGAGGTCGAAAAACAGAAACCAAGACCATACCCATCAGAGAACTATAAAGGAAAGAATCCAATGTCAAGGTCTCAGTGGAGAAGGTTCCAAAGACAGAAAAGAGCAGAAAAGGAGGCTGCAGAAAAGAACAAAATCAAAGAAAACACTCTTGATGAAAATAAAGCTGAGTCAAGCAAAAACATGCAAACAATGAACCAAGCGTCTGCTGTAAAAAACGAGCCCTCTCAAAAGGATAAACCAAGCAACATGGTAGAGATGTCGAAGCCTAACAACAAGGTGCCAGAAGACGATGAAGTGACTGATGATTTTAGGTCAGACTCAGAAGCATCTTTCGATGTCACATGCAATGTGGTTTCAGTGCTGCCTAGAGACTATAATAGAGTGATGGAAATCGAAGACGAAGAAGATGATGTTGAAGATGACAGCATGGGGCTCAGGCCTGTATGTTATTATATAATGAACAATGGTTGTGTCGAAGAGCAAAACGTTTTCTTTGAAAGACCAGATGATGCAATGAAAGCGCACTTGAAGCCTTTGTTCATAAAAGGAAAAGTGGAGAACGTTGGTGTCAACAAGATCTTGGTAGATGGTGGAGCTGCTGTGAATTTAATGCCCCATTTCATGATAAAAAGGATTGGAAAGGATGACTCAGACACAAAGCCCCACAACATGGTGTTGTCAAATTATGAGGGAAAAGTAGGAAATACCATGGGAGTGATCCAGGTGAACTTAACTGTTGGAACCATAACAAGGCCAACAATGTTTATAGTGATAGCTTCAAGGGCGAATTATAACTTGCTGCTTGGAAGAGAATGGATTCATGGGGTAGGAGTTGTACCATCTTCCATGCACCAACGAATAGCCATCTGGAGGCCAGATGGGATTGTCGAGAATATTGAAGCAGATCAAAGCTATTTTATGACTGAAGTAAACAATGTGAATAGTCGAAGTTTCGACAAGAATTTGGCTCACATACCCCCCCTGCAACCTAGCAGAATTCGACTTAAAGGCAACTGACAACGCCTATTGTTCCATGTACCTTCACCCAACGCGTGGTTTTCAATGGGACAAAGAAGTAATTGGCGAACCAAGTCACGTATGGGGAACTTCGCCTATTGAGCCAACCGGTTGGGGAAGTGAATTTGATGATTATGATGGGTGAAGCCTCAGCGATCGAAAGAATTACGGCTTATATAGCCGAAAATAAACTCAAAACGGCCCTAGAGGCCGAAGTGAAATACATGGCTGTCGAAGCCAACAAAGAAGATTTTGGAGAACAATGTCCCCAAAGAGATATTAAAAAGGGTTATGACAACAATCAGACTGGCGAATGGCAGAATCAGAAGCTTGACGCCATCTATGATGACGAACCCTTGGGGTTCGAAAAAGATCCAGCGTCGGCTAACATAAAGATGGTGGCACAGGACCCATTAGAAGAAATCAATTTAGGACTGGGGGCAGAAAAAAAGCCAACTTACATCAGAGCCAAGATGGATCCTCAATTCAAAGTCGAAATAGTCCAATTGCTAAATGAGTACAAAGACTGTTTTGCATGGGATTACGACGATATGCCAGGATTAGACAGGAGTTTGGTCGAATTGAAGCTGCCAATAATGGAGGGAAAGAAGCCAGTAAAGAAGACTCCCAGACGCTTCACACCAGAAATCTTGTCGAAAATAAAAGAAGAAGTCGGAAGACTTCTAAAATACAGATTCATCCACACCACCAGGTATGTCGAATGGATTGCAAACATTGTTCCTGTAATTAAGAAAAATGGCAAGTTGAGGGTATGCATTGATTTTAGAGATTTAAATTCAGCTACCCCTAAGGATGAATATCCTATGCCAGTAGCAGAAATACTCATAGATTCTGCAGCAGGCCATGAGTATTTGAGTATGCTTGATGGATACTCTGGCTATAATCAAATTTTTATTGCTGAAGAAGATGTTCCTAAAACAGCTTTTCATTGCCCTGGAGCAATAGGAACCTATGAATGGGTAGTAATGCCCTTTGGTTTAAAAAATACTGGAGCAACTTATCAAAGAGCCATGAATTCAATTTTTCATGACTTTATCGACACTTTTATGCAAATATATATTGATGATATTGTGGTTAAGTCTGTTTCAGGAACAAGTCATATAGACCATCTTCGACAGTCCTTTGAAAGGATGAGAAAGTTTGGTTTAAAAATGAATCCCCTTAAATCTGCTTTTGGTGTGCAGACGGGTGATTTCCTAGGTTTTGTGGTCCACAAGAAAGGGATCGAAATAAATGAAAACAAAGCCAAAGCCATAATGGAAGCGAAAGCGCCATCGACAAAGAAGGGATTGCAGTCTCTACTAGGGAAAATCAACTTTCTCAGAAGGTTCATTTCCAACCTTAGTAGGAAGACACAAGCCTTCTCACCTCTGCTTCGACTAAAGAAGGAAGACTTCACATGGGGGCAAGAACAACAAGATGCCTTCGACAAGATCAAAGAGTATCTGGCTAGTCCTCCAATTTTGATGTCTCCTTGTAGAAAAAGAAGTATGAGATTATACATTTCAGCGTCAGACAAAACTTTGAGAAGCATGTTGTGTCAAGAAGATGAAAATGGCGTCGAAAGGGCCATCTATTATCTCAGCAGAGTCCTAAATGATGCTGAAACTAGATATAGTGTGATAGAAAAATTATGTTTGTGTGTATATTTCTCTTGTACAAAGTTAAAGCACTATATAAAACCTGTTGATGTATATGTTTCTTCTCATTTCGACGTAATAAAATATATGTTATCTAAATCCATTTTACATAGTCGAATTGGGAAATGGGCTTTGGCATTGACAGAATATTCCTTAAAATATCTGCCTTTAAAGGCTGTTAAGGGACAAGTGGTTGCTGATTTCATAGTTGACCACTCAATAAATGAAAATGAAGTGGAATATGTCGAATTAGAGCCATGGAAGTTATATTTCGACGGTTCCAGTCATAAGAATGGAACTGGTGTTGGAATGCTAATTATTTCTCCTGACAAAATTCCAACAAAATTCAAATACAAAGTCGAAGGCTTCTGTTCAAATAATGAAGCAGAATATGAAGCTTTGATTGCCGAACTTGAAATATTGTTGGAATTGGGGGCAACAAGAGTCGAAATAATGGGTGACTCTGAGTTGGTGATAAACCAATTGACAAGAGAATATAAATGTGTCAAAGAGAATCTGATTATGTACTTCGTAATAGCTAACAGACTTCTCAAAAAATTCGACAATGTGGCCATCAGACACATTCCTAGATTGAAGAATCAAGAAGCGAATGATTTGGCTCAACTTGCGTCAGGCTACAAAGTGTCGAAAGAAAATTTGGAGAAAGCTATTGAAGTAAGGGGAAGAGTTATATCCACCAAGTTGGCTCCTTCAGATTTGGAAACAATAAAATTAGGTTATGGGGATGAGGAAAATTTTGAAATTTTCAATATAGATGATTCAGAAATTGAAGATTGGAGAAAACCTATCAAGGATTATCTACAAGACCCAAATCAGAAAGTCGAAAGAAAAGTAAAGTACAGAGCTTTAAGTTATGTACTTTTTGGAAATGAATTATTTAAAAAGACTGCAGAAGGAGTCTTGCTGAAATGTTTGGGCGAAGATGAAGCTTACATAGCTTTGTCGAACGTGCACAGTGGTGCATGTGGCGCACACCAAGCAGGCCACAAAATGAAATGGTTATTATTTCGACAAGGAATGTATTGGCCAACAATGTTGAAAGACTGTGTCGAATTTGCAAAAGGTTGTCAGGAATGCCAAGTGCATGCAGGTATACCACATGTTCCTGCAAATGAGTTGCATTCAATTATAAAACCTTGGCCATTCAGAGGTTGGGCGTTGGATTTAATTGGTGAAATTCGACCAGCTTCTTCAAAAGGGCAGAAGTACATTTTAGTTGGAATAGATTATTTCACTAAGTGGATCGAAGCTATACCACTGGTAAATGTGGATCAAGAGGCAGTTATAGAGTTTATCCAGAAACATATAATTTAGAGATTTGGGATACCAGAACCAATAACTACTGATCAGGGATCTGTGTTCACTGGAAAAAACATGCAAATGTTTGCAAAAGACACAGGTTTTAAACTCTTAACTTCGACACCCTATTATGCCCAGGCAAATGGACAAGTCGAAGCCGCAAACAAGGTTGTAATAAATTTGATCAAAAAGCACGTGGGTAGAAAACCTAAAAACTGGCATAAGACTTTGGATCAGATTTTATGGGCTTGTCGAACGTCTCCTAAAGAAGCAACAAATTCTACTCCATTCAAATTGACTTATGGACACGATGCGGTGCTACCGGTCGAAATTTATTTACAGTCAATACGAGTTCAAAGGCATCATGAAATTCCATCAGAAATGTATTGGAGCATGATGATGGATGAACTAGTTGATTTGGATGAAGAGAGATTGCGTGCGTTAGACCTGATAAAGAGACAAAAAGAGAGAGTCGAAAAGTTTTACAATAAGAAAGTGAAATTTAAGACCCTTTCAGTGGGGGATCTTGTTTGGAAAGTAATTCTTCCTATGGATCGAAAAGATAGGTTAATGGGAAAATGGTCTCCTAAGTGGGAAGGACCTTTCCAAATTTTAAAAGTTTTTTCAAATGGCGCATATGAGGTCGAAGAGATAGATAAAGATAAAAGAATACTGAAGATAAATGGCAAGTATTTGAAAAAATATAAGCCAACATTGCAAGAAATTAAAATAGCAGTCGAATAATTGTAAAAATAAAGGCAATATGGCGGACTAAAAATTTGTTCGCCAAATAACACAGATCCATTGTCATTACAAAAAGGGCTTTAAAAGCAAAACAAAAATTACAAGTGTTCAAACGGGAAAGGATGCTTTCAGCTTCTCAAATTTTGACTTCTGAATTTGAAGGCGTCGCTCACAAAGTGTCTTGTTCTTAGAAATCTCCTCAATCTCCTCGCCAAGCTTACGGGCCCTGTCGACATGGTGCACACCAACTTGCAGCTCTTTGCGGATTTCTTCCTGGTCATCCTTCTGCAGTTCTGATTGACGTTTTCTCGCCTGTGAAATTTTGCCTTGGAGGACAGAAATTTGTTTCTCCCATTTTAGAATGTTTTCGCCACACAAAGCTGCTTCCCGCTGATTTTGCTCAGACACTTGCTCCATTTCAGTTACCTTGTTGGACGAATTCGACGCAGCTTCCCACTCAGCAAGTTGGCTCTCTGTTTTGTTTTCAAGCTTCTTGGAGCTCTCTCGAAGTCGATTAAAGTCAGTTACCACAAGATCTATCAAAGTAGTGAGGTCCAGCACCACATCAGTGACTTTAGGAGGAGCCTCCAGGACATTGACTTGCTTCAGGATTTTCTTCAGGTCGAAGTGAGCAGAGGAGTCATTCTCCAGAAGTTGAAATAAGTCAATATCAAGGACCTTCTGTCGAATGTGTGCCAGCGATTCGTCCATTGATTTGGCATCAGAAGTAGTTCCTGAGGTGGTCGAACTACTGATGGTAGTATCAACAAAGTTGTAGCGAGAACTGAGCATGGTCTTCAGGTATTCGAAAGGTCTTTGTACCTTCATACTTTCTAGCTCCTCATGAGAGAACTGGGTCGAAGTTGTCCCGGTCGAAGCAGCTTTAGCTGTTTTACCAAGATTTTCTTTGACGTTTTCTGTCTTTTCGCCAGTATCAGCAGCAGGAGTTGGTGGCCTTTCATGTTCGTCTTTTTCTTCTTCTTCGGCATCACTGGCAGCCTCCTTGTCTCTCTCTTCGTCAGCAAATTCTGAATGGGGGGGAGATTGATCTTCAGCTTCATTTCTAGTGGCAGCCATCACGGTGTCCCCCTCAGTTTCGACAAAGTCTTCAGTATCGGGACCAGTCTTTTCTTCCACTACTTTTGGAATTCGTATAGAAATGGCAATGGGTTGATCTACTTCAGTGGCTGATTCCTTCGCTGAACTCTTAGGGGAGGATTTGGAGGCGCTGGCTGGGTTATAAGTAGGATCACTGCTGGTCTTGGGAAGAACTTGGATCATAGGTTGTCCGTGAATATCGACAGGTACCTGAAGAATAAGTAGGTCAAAGGAGCAAACACAAGTAAAGCAGCTTGTTAGCATCAAGAGGAAAATAAAAAAATCATACCTTTAGAATTTTGGTCTTAAGACTAGAACTTTCACTTTCCGCCGGAGCAGGGGTGATTCCCTCACCTGGTTCCTTTGATAGAATTCTCTCTAAAACTTTGGGAGTAGGTGGTTTCTGGGGGAGAGGTTTGATTGCTTTCTTCCTCTTTTTGGTGGGTTTTGCCTGATCCGGTGACTCATCACCATCCTTTTCAGTATTTAATGCTGGACGAACAGGAGAATTATCAGAATGCTCTTCTAGGTCAGTGTCGAACTCATCAATGGCTTGCCTTTCATAGCTACCAGCATCAGGGTCGACTCCATCTTGGAGTCTCTCAGGTAAAGTCTTTTCAGAGTCAAGATCAATTGTGTCCTGCTCTTTTTCCTTTGTTGAGTTCTTTGTCGAAGCTTTGGAAGAGGTAGGCATTGAGCTAGCTGCTTTAAAGGTAGGACCACCTGTCAATGTTGGCATTTCTTTTGCTATGGGGTGTCCTTCGACATCAACTTGGATCTGAGAACAAGCAAAAAGTCAAGGAAAAGAAAAGGCAAGTAAAAGTGAATATCATCAGTCAAACTAAAGGTTTACCTGAGGGATCTCAGTATTAAAGCTAGAATTCCCACTCTCTGTATCTTTGATAAGAACTTTTGTAACTGGACTGGTGGGAGGAGTTTTCTTGGTCGAGCGGACAATGGACCTTTGGGAGGTAGCTGTCTTGATCTTCAGGACCTTCTTTCTCTTGAGAGGTTGTTGGTCTGGAGATTCATCCCCAAATTCTTCATCGATCACCTTTACCCCCTCCTCTTGTTTTCTTTTCTTGGAGGGTGGTGGGTTTTGACTCACCTAAAAACACAGGAGAAAATTGTTTTAGTTCAAGTTAAACAGAATTTATTACATGGGAAAAAGTCAATATTTTCTGATAAAACCTTTTCGACTGTAGAGGTTGGTTGTTCGACCACCTTTCCAAAATTACTTCCGACAGAAGCCTTTTTAGGAGTAATCTTGACAACTGAAAGAAAGAAAGGAAAATAAAGAAATCAATACAAAAGGGAAAAACATAAGAAGGAAGTTAGGATAAAGTAAAGAAAAATTGTGTTTCTTTAAACACCTTCAAGAATGGGAGATTCCACGCGAACGTGTTCTATTCCAATATGAAGGTGTCCTAGGAAATTGTCCAAATGATACTTAGTCGGAACCACATGCTCAGCAGGTTTTTTACAAGATTCACGGAGCAGTTTTAGGTGAGATCCACAAATAAACCAATCTGGGAATGGAGGGCTTAATGCTACACCAAATTCAGCAGAAGGTAGAGGGGGAAACTTTGGTGGATAATAGATGTATGCCAAATCATAACGTATTTCTGGACGAACATATGAAGGCAACACCAGCTTCTCCAATTTTGCTGTAAATTTGTGTTTCAAAGTCACTGCTGCTTCGCTTATGGTTCGACTAAGATCATTTGGCCGGTAAATAGATTCAAAATAATGCTGAAACTTTTAGATTTCTTTAATATGTCTTTCAGTACCTTTCTTTGTTCGATCCTGTACAAAAGTGAAAGCATTCGTCAGATGAGTCGTAAAGGCCGTCACGTCGAAGAATCTAGTGAGGTAGTAGTTTTTCCACCAAACATCAAATTCTTGAGTGCAGAGGAAAGATGATCGAAAGACCATTGGTTGAATCTCCAGAGTCTCATCATAGTATTTTTCTGATAACTCTATGCTTTTCTCCAGATTATGAAAAGAATTGTGAAAAATAATACAACCTTTCTTTGGATAAACGAGTTTTGTTTTTATTTGGATTAACCCAAATTGTCGAGCCACTAGGTTGGGTTGATAAACAATAAGGGAAATTTTTGTGTTATTCGTGTTGTGATGGGAGAAAAGGTGTCTTGGTGTTAGGAACGATTCCCAGATAACCAAAAATGTGTCTTCTTCTTTCTGCATCTCAAAAGGAAGTTGTTTGGTAAACCATTTGGGACCAATAGTTCTGTTGGCAAAGGGTGCCATGGACGGAGTGAAGTTGTATCGTTTGGCAAACATCATTACATAACTGGTAAAGGCTTGTCGAAGGCTAATCCCTTCGTCATATGGAGTTAGTTTTACCAACCTAGGCCATTCGACGTTTCTGCCCTTCACTTCTTCCTTATTTACTTTATTCTTGATAGGGAGAGAGACCTCGATGGTGGCATTTAGCCATAACTGTAGAAGCCAGAAAGGCCCTGCCAAGCTTAGTTTTCCTTTCTCTTTGGCAGTCTTCAAAAACTCCACACTCTCGCTAATGGATTCATAAAGGTTCGCCAAAACCATTTCGCTTAAACAAAGCTTTTTCCCAGCATGAAGTTGGTTGGCTATGGTAAGGTATTTTTTGGCAACCTGAAGAGAACGAGAGCAAACGACAAATTTCGACAACCAGAGGGTCAAAAAGGCTATGTGCTCTACATCAGAGACTCCTGTAGTTGTTTTGTCATAGTAATGAGCAATAAACAAGGAATAGGAGGCATGTTTGGTGTTGAAACCTATAGTATCTTCATCTAAATCAGTAGGGTCGAAGTCTAATCCTATAGGGCTAAGGCCAACTATGGCAGCTATGTCGAAGAAGGTTGGAGTGACCATTCCACATGGAAGATGGAAGTTGTTGTAGGTGTTATCCCAACAGTAAAGGAAAGCCAGGAGCATGTTTGGGCAATAACTAGGGCCCACTTTTGATAGTTGGATCAAGTCGAAAATGCCAGTTTGCTTCCAGAAATCCCCTTTAATTTTTTCGACTTTAGTTAGCCAGGCCAAATAGTCTGAAGGATCTTTTGTCAAAGGACAACTTCTAAAGATCCTAGCTTGGTTCAAATATGCTAAATCTATTTCTTCAGAAGCTGAGGAGCTATCAGGATTTTTTGGGGACGTTTCACTAGGTTTGGGTTTTATTCCAGCACCTATGGGTTTTGAATAAGAATACGTAGGGAAAAAATCCTTTAAACGATCAGCGTTAGCATTGGGGTCAGGGAGTGGACCCAACATTGCATGGCAAGTGCCAGAAATAAGAACCGGAATGAGTACCTGGGATTGATAAATGCTTGCTTTCTCTCTTTCATTTGGAGGCTCTGGAATGTACTGTTGATTGCTCACAATCACTGGTCCAGGCAACTCGTGCGCATAAGGGAGAACAATAGTGTTCCTGGTCTTCTTGGTTTTCTTGTCAGTAGAAGCTTTGCGAGGAGCCATTGATGAGGGAAGCAGAGAAATTTCAGAAGAAAGTATGAAGGTTTGAAATGGGTTTGTGGAGAAGAAGAAGTTCAGGAACGTAAAAGTATTAAAAGATTTGGAAATGAGTATTTATAGAGGGAAAGATGAGAAAACGTTCCAGTTTTAATATTGATCATGGGACACGTGGCAAGATTTCAACGGTGATGATCAAAGAGTATGGAAAGTTGAGAAAAGCATGGCTAGCTAGTTTTTAGGGTTATGGAGATCATGTCTGAACGTGGGATTAGATGGGACGTTTTAAGAAAAGTGTAATGATGGATTTTCTTGGGACTTAACAAAACGTCACATCTTGAAAACCAGCATCATTAATGAAGGTAACATGGCGTCGACAGCAAATGATGGTTTCTCCATAAATAAGTCGAAACATCTTTGCTGGGGGGCAATTTGTAGACATATATTTTCGACACCATGTCTTGGTAGGTAAAATGATGTTCTTTAACTAAAGAAAATGGCTACAGATGAGGGAGAAAGAAAATGAAGGTATTCAAAAAGAAGTTTTCGACACTTCGACAAGAACAACGTTTCGACATTTCGACAGAAACATAAGGAAGTTTTGTCAGACAAGGTTTAAGGGACATTTGTTACTTTTCGACAATTCGACAAAGTGAAGAGGCGCAACGCTTCGACGCAAAGGAAAAATTCAAATTCAAAAGATATGACGTTTGGCAGAAGACGCGTGGAAGCTTTAGAAGAAAAGAAGACATGCAGAAGGCCAAGTGTCAAAGATTTAGAATTTTTCCGTTACTAAACAGTTATTGTATTTTTCTATAAATAGGATAGTTGTTGTAGAATTTTAGTGTGTGAAAACTTGTACAAAATTCCTGTAAATACTCAAAGTACCCGTGTGAGAGAAAAGAGTTTGTTATCTGGAAAATGTACGTGTGAACACCATCTTTTAAGTTTATAAGAAATTCAAATTCTTTTATAATTGCCTTTACTTTTCCCAGTCATTTATCCTTTGTCATTTACTTTATGCAAGTTTTAATTTCATTTAATTTACCTTTTCGCCAGAAGTTGTGATTTAGTTCTTCAACCAAACCATTCAAACATAAAAGATACATTAAAACACCATCCTTCTAAGAGTTAGATAATTTTGCACATGTATCCCAGGATTTGTGTGGTTGGTCCTGCAAGTAACCCAGTTTTATAAGAGATTGGTAAACCAGAGGTTGTTCGCCAAAATCTACAGCGAACAGAGAGTCATCCCAAATTCAAAACAAAACTTCTAAGCGATAGATAATATAAAACACAACTATTATTAATTAAACTCATGCATCATAATATTCTTCTACATCATCTCCTCCTTCTTCTTCTTCTTCCATATCTTGATGACACGCTTCTTCGTCTCCATTCTGCAAGGAACATGATACATAAATTAATATAAGTAATTTTAGAAATTTAATGTGTTTTAGGAGATTTTAATGCATTTTGAAATCATATATCATATATCATTTGTAGGAATGTGGTTCATTTGTAGGCAAAAAGAGACAAACAGAGAACAAGCAGTAGTTTAGCGTATACCTCTTCACAATGAGGAATATGAGTTGATGCAGACGAATATGTAGCAGCAGGAGCATCATTAGTACTATTGGAACTGCCCAAAGCAGTTGCCATCATATTAGAGATCTCCTCGTCACTCATACGTGGGTTTTGTTGCTTCATCATGGTCTTAAAAAGTGCCTTCATACCATCCATCTCCCTCTTCATGCCAGCCACTTCATCATTATGCTGCTTTTTAATAACCAAAATTTCTTCATTCCTTTTAAGCATGGTTGGTGTCGTTGTTCTTCCATAGCAACGAGCTCGACCAGATTTTTCTTTCCCAAACAATGACTTAAATGTCTCAGATTCAGTTTAGTTCTGAACTGAATCTTGAAGCTTATCCTAATTAAAAAATATTCAACACTACTGTAAGAAACACAAACTTCAACAACAGCTCAAGATACTATAAGTATATGTGCATGAGATGAACTGATACTATAAGATACTATAACTATAACTATTTATCATGCCAATATGTTTCCAGCAGGCCTTGCTTTAATCCAAGACTGAATTGATATAGGCAGCATGAGAGGCGCATTTAACTTTAACAAAATGACATGACCATTGTGCACTCTAACGCATAAAAGCTCATCTCCTTGAGGTTTTCCATTAGTGTACGCAAAGTCTAAAAATTGAGTAACACCGTTGATGTACTCTTGACTAAACCTTGGAAATTTAGTCCACTCTTTGTCCATCACTTTATAATCTAAATATTTGAAACACACAACACAGAACATATTCAAAACTGCATGCATACATAACACATACATGAACATATACAAAACAAATATTTTTTGAGCTGTACTAACAGGACCAATGTGATTACTTAATATTTGCAGTACAATTATTAATGTGTATCACCTAGGACAAGAACTATAGATGGCTCAGTTGAATATTTTTCATGGAACTAGAATAAAGATAGTCATGATAGTATCTATATCTGAAACACTAACACATCCCAAAATTTGATCATGAATGGCTAAAAATACAATTTAACATCATAAACTAGAGCTACGTACCTCTAAAGCTTTGGTCAATTGTGGAACAGCTATTTCCTTCAATGTTCCCTCTGCCTTTAAACACATGAAAATAAACAATTAGTTTAATTTCAACAAGAGTAATTACATTGTAAATTCTAGGTGAAGAACTAGTTGCACAACCATTTAAAAATAAACAAATTACAAATCCATAGTTTAACAGAAAAACAATAACTAGTTGCACAATCATGAATGGCTAAAAATATATTTAAGGAAACAGAAAAACAATTTAACATTAACAATACTAACAGTCAATTAACTAGACTAACAATCTAATAATTTAACGGAAATTACAGACATAGTTTAACAGAAAATTAACAAGAATAATTGAACTAACTAACAGTTAACATCACTAACACCAACATAACATAGTACTGCTGCTATAATTGCAGAACTAGTATTTGAGAAGACAAAGGGAAAGTATACCTACTGATTACCATAAAGATGCACTTGCTATTGCTATGGCTTTACAAAATTATCATTGGTATGTTTCTAATTCATGTAATATATAACACAAAAGATTGTACAATTTGGAACTACTCTACTATTTTTTGTAGCAACTAATCGAAAGTCGAAACCTATGTATTGAAGAAGTCACAAGGCGTTTATGCACATCAGAGAAGAATAAAACCTCAGTCAACCTAACCTAGACCTTAAATCCTCCAACCTAGCCTTGATCCGACCCTACAACAACTCCAACCGATTCCTCGCTTCCTCGGTCGATAACAACATTGGCAACACGTCGAGTGGCTCAACCGGAGCATCATCCAAAATTTCCTTCAGCAATGGTGAGAAACAGGACCTCATAGTTTCCTCAAATCCATATCAGTTTCAACCCTAGTTACTCACCCTAAAAAAACTCAGTGCCACTCTCATTGTCAAGACCTTCAACCCTAGTTACTCACCTCAATCCACTGAGTTTCAAATCACCATAACAAAGTCTAACCTTAATAAACACAACAGTTATAACAAAACGGGTAAAAATGAAACCATAACAAAATTAAAAATGAAACCCTACCTTCGGTATTAGCACAGGAAACTCCAACGGTAATCGACAAGGGGAAGCTTCTATATCAGAACTGCAAAACAAAAATATAGATTAGGTCAACTGCAAAACAAAAACTACATGCATCAGAAAATCACGAAATAAATAGTGAGAATGAGGAACAGGGGAATGAGGAACATGGGAGGAGAAACGGAGGAGAAGAGGAGAAGAGGCGAACATGAGAATAGGAGAAGAGGATCGTACAGGAGAATAAGGAGAAGATGAGAAACGGAGGAGACGCGAGGAGAAACGGAGGAGACGCGATGAGAAGAGGAGAATTTTGTTTTGAACAGTGAGAGTATTTACTTTTTCAATTTTTTTTTATTTTTTTAATCTAAAAAAAAATTGGAAAAGAAAATAATTAACGCTAGGGAAAGTAAAAAACGAGAGGGAAGATCTGGCGGGGTATATTTTATTGGGCTTGGGCCACAGTTTGAAGTGAAAATTATAATTTCGCGGTTTTTCTTTGTGGCTTAAAATATCTACAGTTTGCTGACTGTGGCTTAAATATAAGTGTGATTTTGTAACCGTGGCAATTGAAGAAAAGGCCACAGTTTCACACTCCGGATTCAATGTTTCTAAACATATGTCTACGATTTGAAAATCCTGGCCAAAGCTTGTATGTGGCCACAGTTTTTGAGTTGTGGAAAAATTTAGCGTGGCCGTAGGCCAAAAATGTTGTAGTAGTGATGTTTTTCCGTGTATTCTGTTGACTTTTCACTATCCGATTACCATGATGTTTTGCCATGCGTATTCTGTGATTTCTTGTCTGTTTGACCTTACACGATGTTCTTCCGTGTATCTTTTGCTATCTTTAATCCTTGTTGACCTAATCCAAAGGGAGGGATTGTATGTTGACTTATTGTCATTGTGCATGTCCCTCGTTTGTTCTTTGCTTGTCTTTGTTGTTCTTGGTTCTTAGAACCTGGCAACTCGTAGTTCCACGAACTACGGACGGTCTGATTTCTCAAGTTCCTCTTGAGAATACGTAGGCAAAAGGCCCTGATCCTTGGCGAGCACACTTTTCTTTTTTCAACCTTTTCTTTTTTTACTCTTTTCCTTTTTACACCCTTTTCCATCGTAGTTCTGAACTACGATTGCTCTGACTTCCTATTAAGGATAGGTAGGCATAAGATTGTGAGATCCTAGCGAGCTACCTTTTTCTTTTTCCACCTTTTACTTTACCCATCTTTTACCCTTTAGCAAACAATTTTTAGCCAAAACACAAATATTTCAAGAGGTTCCTGTAGAGTGTTGCAGATGCTTAGGGTGCTAGTACATTCCCTTCGTATAACCAACCCCCGTACCTTTAATCTCTCTTTGATTAGCTTTAGGCCTTACTTTTTGCTTTGCATTTTATTTAGGGTTTTTGTTCGATCTTTTCTCCATTTTCTTGGATAAAATAAAAGTTTGGTGGTAATATCTTACTTTTGCGAGCCAAGCTGATCCGATAGTTTTGGTATCCGATTCTCACCGCGACACTCTCTCATCAATTCCTTCCCCATAACCGTGTTCATCTCATCCAAGCTCTTCAGAAAAATTTTAAGGTCAGTATCCGCATTCTTTCTCTGATCTCCCTCTTCTCTGGTTTTTTCCACTTTTTAATGTGATTTTTTATTTCATTGTACCATTTTTTCCTGTTAACCAACTTTCCTGTGGACTTGGGACTAGCAATGAAGCCTCGACGTGTGACCTAAGGGTGATAATTGTTGAATTGAAATGCCAGCCTCGTTCTTTCTTTGATCTCTCTCTTCTATGGTTCTTTCCATTTTTTAATGTGATTTTTTATTTCATTGATACCATTTTTTCCTGTTATCAGATATGAGATCCATTTTTTCCTGTTATTAGAGATAAGATCCATTTCCCCCCATTTTCAGAGTTGAGAACAATACTCAATTGTGCCTTCGTTTTATTGGTTTAGTATGATTTGTTCTTTTTCATCCTGGTTTTATGTCCATGTTAACAATACTCATTTGTGCCTTCTTGTTTTATGCCCATGTTAGGATCCATGTCATGTTTTATGTTGTAATATATTGTCATACCCATGTGTTGTTTAAATCATTCTTGTGTGTGAGGCATGTCAAGATTTAATGTTCACTTTATTGTTGAATGTCATCTGGTTTATACCTTCATGTTTTCATTAACGTGTTTTAGTTACTAGTTTGGTTTAGTTGATAATAATTTGTTATCTGGTTTTTTCACTTGGTAATCTATTGTTATGTCCATCTTTAGATTAACTAGCCTTGTACATCATTTTTGTGTGTGAGGCATGTGTAGATTTAATGTCCTCTTCTCTTTTACCATGAGGCGTATTATTGTTTCTGATTGTACCTGGATCAGACAGTTGTTCGGTGGCCAGCAACGTCATGTGGACTTCAGCTCCGGTGAGGTTGAAAGATGGCCGGGGGGTGTACCTGCAAGGTACTCCGACGCTCAAGTAAGAAATAGAGTAAGCAAGTACAGAAAAAGAGTTAGAGTGTAAGAGATTGTGTAACCTGACCCTCTCAAGTGAGAGGGTATTTATAGAGAGCCCCCAGCGCGGGGCCAATAGTTACTTGCAATGGGCTGAATGGCCAGGCCCAATCCAAGTAACTGTCAGGGCTTACGTGGCGTAGTGAAGACCAGCATGTGGTCTTCGCCCTGGGGTAACCGTTCCTAGATCTCCGGAATTAGGGCAGATCGATTCCATCGGGAGTGGGTGGTTACATGAGAATGTGTCCTCGCGGGGAGGAGTCTTGCATGTCGGGGAGAGACGTGTCCTCACGGGGAGAACTCTCATATGCAGAAGAAGATGGCTCCTCACGGGGGAAGAGCACCCGAGTGTCGAGGAGGAGCGAGCCCGGAGAGGCTTAGCCCTCTGCCCGATGCTCTATGTCGTGTGTGCCCGACACTATTGAGGTGGGCACGTGCCCGACATTGGTCATGCTAAGAGGCCTTTGTTGGGCCACCCCAGGACGTGTGGGTTGGGCCTGCTCGACTGGGGAGCAGACCTCAGCCCAGTCCAGAACAGGAGCCCCCCAAGTCGTTGCTTCGAAGCGTCGGAGTAATGACTTAAGTGTCAATGACCGCGTCGAGGAAATATTGGTCGCGGGACCGCGATGGAAGAATTCATCAACGGCTCCTGGCCATTTCGCCGGGGAGCCTCCGGCTCGATGGGCAGATGTAAACGAGAAGGCCGGGCGCGGGGCTTATGTCTGGTCGGCCCAGCGGGGATACGAGGAGTTTTGACGTGAAAGGGCGCGTGGGCAACTGAAGGGACGTACGTGGGAAATTGCGTGCCACGTAGCACACGCCATCATTGCCTGGGGCGGCTACCCTAGGGTAGCGTACTCGATCGCCTAGGAATGCCTTGAGTCTTGTGAGCCCCTTATAAATAGGGGTCACCTCGTTTCATTTGCACTTTTCTGCCCTCCTTGCTTCAGAGTCTCTCTATTTTCCCTTTCTGTTCCGCCGCCGTTCGCCGTCACTGACCGCCGTGCTGGAACCCTACCAGAAGCGAATTCCAAGTAAGTTTCTCTCTTTTTGTCTTTTCGTTTGCATCCGTACGGTGGTTTCATGGTGAACTGATGTAGTTCCCATAGAAATCACGAAATCTCAGGCGAAAACGGCGGAGATTTCTTAGTTTCTTGGTGTTTTTCGTTGAATATCGCGGGGAGAAGGGATGAATATCCCGGGGACACGAAGAATGTTCCGGAGACACGAGATGAATGTCTCTGTCGTACCTCGCGGGGAGAGACGATGAAATCCCCAAACACCTGAAGAATGCCCCGGGGACGGGAGTCGAATATCTCAGGGTCCCTCCCCAGCGCCGCTTCCTGCAGACCTGAGGATGGTCGCGGGTTCGCATTTCCCGACGTCTCTTCCTCGCCCTTTCACTTGATCAGCGGTGGAGGGGTGGATTTGATATGGGTCATCGAATTCATCGTTTCCTTCTACTTTTCAGGTAAATGGACGTACTGCAAGTGGTCGAGGGATCCTTAGATATTTACGACGAGCCTGAATCACCGATGGCAGAGGCAGCCAATTCAGAGGAAAGGCCACCCGAAGACTGGGCCTGCGAGGAGGCCGTAAACATGGCCTTCCATATCGTCGACGAGGACGAGGCTAGCATATTTTGTACCGTCGAGCACCGTCTGGTCGGTTCTGCGAAGACGTGGAATGTGTTCAGGCCGATGCCACATCATCGAATATGCTCGGCGTACAGCGGGATGCGATTTCCCTTATACGAGTTTATGTTCGACAAGGCGGGGTGACGCCTCCCCTTCACAGATTTCCAACAGTCAGTGTTTGTCTGGCTGCGTTTGGCCCCTTCTCAGCTCCATCCTAATTCCCTCGCCTTTATCCGCGCCTTCAAGCTTGTTTGTAAATACCTAAAGATCGGGGCAACCGTGCCCCTTTTCTTCTGTATTTTTCACCTCCAGAGACAGGCGGTCGACCGCAGGCACGGCTGGGTGTCCTTCAAGCAAGTGAGCAGCCTGTTTCACACCTACATGGATTCTGTGCGAGACTTCAAGTATCGGTATTACCTTGTGAGGCCAATCACGCACGAGGCCGCGAATTCAGTGTACTGTCGGGTCGTCGAGGAAAAAGATGGGCGGCAAGAGGAGAAGCTTGTGCCCAAGTTCCCGCTGTTCTGGACTGAAGAGCACTTCAAGAGGGGGACGGACAGTTATATTGTCATCCCCGGTAAGCTTTATGAAGGGGATCGCTTGGCTCACGAGGCGATAGTCAACTTTGTCACCGGTTTTAACAAAGCCACGTATGTGATGCCGGATGGGGAGCCTCTCCGGGGTGCTGACGGGAAGTTGTTAACGAAGCACCGATTAATAAACACGAGGGCCCTGCTCGAGACGTTCTCTGATGAGGAGGCCCTCGAGCTGTTAGGTGGTGAAGTCCTCCTTGACTTGCCTTTTTCTTTGTATTCTGGGTTCTGAATAACTGACACATTTATTTATTTCTTTTTGCAGGCAAGATGTCGACTGCTGAGGAGCGCTTCAAAAAGCTGAAGGCCAGCCGCATTGCGAAGAAGGGAGGCAAAATCCGCGTCGAGCAGATCCGAACACAGGAATCCGTTTCCACCCCGACAACCGGGGGGTCCTCTGGCTCTCACCAGGATAGTGATTCTCCCAGCCCTCGGAGCTCCCCGAAGAGGCAGCGGGTTGCTGACACATTCGACCTTACTGAGAACGAGAGCCCCCATGCTGTGAAATTTGTGCTCTCGCCTTGTCACTCGAGGCCGAACTTCTTCACGGGGAACAATTCCCTCTGCGTGGGTGCCCCCGAAGCTCAGGCCGTCTTAGGCATCAACAAGGTTTCTCGGAGAAGGGCGCTGGTGGAGGATGTGTCCGTGGTGATACGGGTTTGCACGGCTGCCCTGGTTCTGAACGACGAGGCGTACTCCGAAGATGAGCTGAAAAAATTGCGAGAGAGCTTCAGGTCTATCTCATCTGAAATGGAGAAGGTGGGCAAGGAGCTGGCCGACTGCAAAAGCCAAAACCAGGCCCAGGTCGAGCTTCAAGGGAAGTTGGAGGAAAAGTTTAAGAAAGCTGAGGAGGAGCGGAAACGTCTCCTAACGATGAACGTCGAGCTTGAGGAGGAGAGGGATTGTCTCTTGGCGAGGAACGCCGAGTTGGAGGAGGTTGTCCGCCCGGCTGATTAGGAGACCGAGGAAGATCGGTTGCTGACTTCGCGGGCAGCGCTGATAGCGAAGTTCTGGCAGTCCGAGGAAAACAACCTCGTGGCGGCTGACATAGGCTTTAGGAACGCCCTGCAACAGCTTCAGGTTCTCAACCCCGGGCTCGTAACCGAAGGGGCTGATCCCGACAATGAGGTGGTCGATGGTCAGATCGTGCAGGCGATGCGGGAAGATAAGGTTCATGATCATGAGCAGCTCGAAGGGATCGTCGCTGAGTAGGCTTTCTTCCTCGCTCTATTCGGCCTGCGAGCCGTTTTATTTATTTGATGCTTATGCCTGGCCTGCGTGCCAAGGGCTTTTTGATATTTGCTTGTAATATTTGTACAATGGGCTTTCGCCCGCTTCAATGTACTTTTGTTTATTCGTTTGTGTGTGATGTTATTGTATTTGCTATACTTTGTTTACTTTTGTCTAAGTAATAGAGGTTTTGGGAATTTGCTCGACTTTAATAATCCTCGACTACGTGGAGAGCTGGCCGAGTGGTCGGGGGCGTACTCCGACCTTCAACGAGGCTAAGAGCTCGGTCGAGGTCTTAGCTTCGTGGCGTGAACTTCCCATCGCGAGCTGGGTGTTCTGCCTAATTGGTACAACGACGGAGGAGCTCGATCGAGTTGTCCTCGTCGGATCAAAAGTCTTCGCGCACACACAACGCGGCCTTTGATCCTCATGTTCAGTGTAGGGGTATCGCGCTCGTACCTTAGTGCGTCCCCGTAATCGCGGTGCTAGTGTGTCGCGGGCAGTGTTTAACTGTAGTACTATTTGAGTTTCTCAGCGTTCCATGGTCGAGCGAGTTCTTCCCCGTGTAGATTTTCGAGGAAGTAGGCTCTTGTCCCCATTTTCGCGCGGACGCGATACGGGCCCTCCCAGTTCGCGGCGAGCTTGCCTTCTCACGAATCTTTCTGGTTCCTTCGTAGGAAGAGGGTGCCTACCTGAAAATCACGTTTGATAACTTTGTCGTTATAACGTAGAGTTAGTTTTTGCTTAAGTGAGGCTTCCTGGAGGGATGCGCCCGACCTTATCTATTCGACAAAGTCGAGTTCTTCCCTTAGGGCTTCGTTGTTCGCGTCCTCATCGAGGGGAGCCTTTGTCCTCCTCGAGGGTTCCCTGATTTCCACTGGAATCACCGCTTCTGTCCCGTAGGTCAGACAAAAAGGGGTCTCCCCGGTAGTGGAATGCGGGGTTGTTCGGTAAGCCCATAGGACGCTATGTAGTTCCTCGACCCACCGTTGTTTGGCATCGCTGAGTCGACATTTCAATCCTCGGAGGATTACTCTGTTCTCCGCCTCATCCTACCCATTCGTTTGAGGGTGCTCGACCGACGTGAAGTGCTGCTTCGTGCCTAACTTGGTGATGAAGTCTTGGAAGTTCCTATCGGTGAACTGTGTTCCGTTATCGGTGACGATAGCTTGAGGCATGCCGAATCGGGAGAGGATGTTTCTTTTGTAAAAACGCAGTATGTTGAAGGCCGTGATTTTGGCCAATGCTTCCGCCTCGATCCACTTCGTGAAGTAGTCCACCCCGACGATGAGGTATTTGTTTTGATATGATCCTATGACGAAAGGTCCAAGGATGTCCATTCCCCACCATGCAAACGGCCACGGGGAGGACAGCGTTTTGAGCTTGCTAGGAGGAGCGAGGTGCATGTCCCCATGTCGCTGGCATCTATCGCATTTCTTGACGTGTTCCTTGGTGTCCTGTTGCATGGCAGGCCAGTAGTAACCTGCTCGAAGCGCCTTACGGGCTAACGATCGCCCGCTGAGGTGCTGTGCATTGATTCCCTCGTGGATTTCCTGGAGGATGCCGGGGACCTTGTTTTCCTTGACGCACCTGAGGAGGGGGATAGAAAACCCTCGCCGGTATAGCTTGACCTCGACTATCGTGTATGAGCATGCCCGCCGCTTGACCATTCCTGCTTCTTTAGGATCTTCGGGCAGTTTGCCCGTCGTGAGGTATTCGTATACAGGGGTCATCCAGCAATTGCTATCATCAATGGCGTTTACGTCCGCCACCAGAGCGGGTTTGCATATGCTCGGGCGGGGGAGCACTTCTTGTATGACGGATTTGTTCCCCGCCTTTCTTCTTTGTGCTTGCCAATTTGGACAGGACATCTGCTCGGGAATTGTGCTCGCGGGGGATGTGAGTTACTTTCGCGGAGGTGAACTTTTTCATCTTTTCTTTCACCAAGGTCAGGTATTCGACGAGATTATCGTTCTTGGCCTGGTACTCTCCTCGGACTTGCGAGGCCACGAGCTGGGAGTCGGTGAAGATTTTGACCTCTTTGGCTCCGAGGTCCTCGGCCAGCCGCAGTCCGGCGAGGAAAGCCTCGTACTCTTCTTGGTTGTTCGACGTCGGGAAGGATAGTTTGAGGGATACTTCAATCAGGATTCCTTCCTCGTTTTCGAGGATGATGCCCGCCCCGCTTCCCTTCGGGCTGGATGCTCCGTCGACATAGATTGTCCATTTTTGGGATCCCTTGGTCGAGGGTTCCGGGACGGTCACCTCCGCCACAAAATCGACCAATACTTGAGCCTTCAGGGCTTTCCTTCCCTCATATCGGACGTCAAACTCGACGAGTTCGAGCGACCACCTGAGCATCCTCCCCGCCATGTCCGGCCGTCCGAGGAGTTGCCTTATAGGTTGTTCGGTCCTTACGACGACGGTGTGGGCTAGGAAATAGTGGCGTAGCCTCCTGGCCGCGGTGACGAGGGCCAAAGAGATTTTCTCTATCTGCTGATACCTAAGCTCGGGGCCTTGGAGGGCTTTGCTCGTGAAGTAAATTAGTTTCTGCCTGTCCGGGGTTTCCCGAATGAGAACGGCGCTGACCGCTTCACTCGTGATTGCGAGGTACATGAAAAGTGTCTCCCCGTTCCCAGGCCGTGAGAGGACCGGGGGTTGTGATAGGACTTGTTTTAAGTGGAGGAGCGCATGCTCGCACTCTTCGCTCCATTCAAACGTCGCTTTTTGTCGGAGAAGTTTGAAAAATGGGAGTGCGTATTGTGCAGATTTGGCGACGAAGCGGGAGAGGGCAGTGAGCATCCCGTTTAATGATTATATTGACTTCTTCGAGTCTGGAGTAGGGATCTCGGAGAAGGCCCTGCACTTGTTGGGGTTGGCTTTGATTCCTCGCTCTGTGAGATAGAAGCTGAGGAACTTACCTGCCCGAACGCCAAAGGTGCATTTGTCGGGGTTGAATCTCATGCGGCATCTCCTCGCTGTATCGAACACCTTCTTGAGGTGCATGGCATGGTCGACTTCTTCCGCAGACTTGATGATCATGTCGTCTATATAGACCTCGAGCATGTCGCCAATCTCTCCCCAGAAAACTTTGTTCATCATCCGTTGGTAGGTCGCGCCAGCGTTCTTCAGGCCGAAGGGCATTACGTTGTAGTAGTAATTGCCCGACTCGGTCATGAAGGTCGTGTGCTGTTTGTCGGCCTTGTCCATGGGGATTTGGTTGTACCCCGAGTAGGCGTCCATGAAGGATAATAGTTTGTAACCTGCAGAATTGTCGACCAGCTGGTCGATGTTAGGCAAAGGATAACAGTCTTTCGGGCAAGCCCGGTTAAGATCAGTATAATCAACACACATCCTCCATTTTCCATTATTCTTTTTTACGAGTACAACGTTGGACAGCCAGGTTGTGTACCTGGCCTCCGAAATAAAATTCGCCTCTAGGAGGTCTTTTATAGCTTTTTCAGCAGCCTCCACTTTTTTGGGAGACTGCTTACGCCTACGTTGAGCTATGGCCCTAGCGGTCGGGTCTACTGCAAGCTGATGGCAAGCCACCTCGGGGTCAAGGCCTGGCATCTCGGAGGCGCTCCATGCAAACAAATCAGCATTCTCCCAGAGACATGCCTTCAGCTGCTCCCTCGCTAGGTCGGGGATCCCCGTGCCAATATTCACGTTCCGGACTGGATCTTCCCCAAGGGATACGAGCTCAAAGTCTCCGTCTGGAATGGGGCGCGTTGGGTGGAGAGGCCGCCCGTTATTTTTCGCCCGGGAACCTGCTGTCGAGGTTGATAGCGTTGACGCGCGGGAGAGTCTTTTGTTCGGTATTCGGGGAAGAAGTTGTTTCGGTCTTGGGCTTGGTACCGATGGAACTCATTTCTTTGACCGTAGCATCGAAGCATCTCCTGGCTGCGTCTATGTCCCCGTGCATCGTAACTACCCGTCCCCTGGCCATGTAGTACTTCATCCTAAGGTGGACCGTTGATGGTACTGCCGTGCGTTCGGCCAGGGTGGTTCTCCCGAGGATGCAGTTGTAGAGGGATGGACAGTCGACCACCACGAAGCGGGTCTTGACCTATCGGGCAGTGTCTTCGGACCCGAATATGACCACCAGCTCAACATAACCCCATGGTCTGGTGGTTGTACCGTTGAATCCCTGAAGATCTGAGCTGACGTACGGGGTCAGATGCCTCTCGTCGAGCTGGAGGGTCCTGAAAAGATGGGCGTACATGATGTCGACCGAGCTGCCCTGGTCGACAAGAATCCTTCAAACGTCAAAATTCGTCATTTGTGCCCTGACCATGAGGGGAATAGTGGCGTTGGGTGCTCTGGTCGACAAGAATCCTTCAAACGTCAAAATTTGTCATTTGTGCCCTGACCATGAGGGGAATAGTGGTGTTGGGTGCTTTGCCGGGGAGCTCCTCGAGGTAGAAGGTGATAGGGTTGGAGCTCCCTCGCACCTTCTCGAGAGTAGTTGTCTTCGCTGATGTTGCAGACTCCAGTTCGTCAAATTTTCGCTTGATCAATCCGACGGATAACTTCTCGGGACCACCCCCGAAAATGACCATCGCTTTGGGAAGCCTTCCCATGTGCTACGAGCAGCGACGGGATCTTCGTGGGGGAAGTTCGCCCACATGTTGCGAACTGCTTCCTGGCCTTCAATGTCTCCGGGGACAAAAAAGTCTTCGGGCTGGGTGACGCTGAGGGCGACCTGAAGCCGACTCTCGTCGGGAGGAGGTGTCATCTCCTCGACGTTTTGGGCTTCTCGGGAACCAGGACGAGGAGCATCATTCTTCTGGGAGTATTTCTTTAAGTGCCCTTCTTTGATCAGGATCTCAATTGCATCTTTGAGGTGGATGCAGTCTTCTATGATGTGTCTGTGGCTCCGGTGGAACCTGCAGTACTTTGACTTGTCCGTATTTGATTTGGGCTCAGTCGGCTTTGGGAAGCGGACGTCTCCTTTCAAAAATTCTGAGTTCTGACATTCGGAGAGGATTCTCGCGCGTGGGACGTTGAGCGGGGTGTATTCCGTGAACCGGCCAGCTGGTCCGCGCGGTTCACGAGAATCCCGAGGGCGATTTTCTTTCTTCCTTTCTCCTCCTCGTCGGGGAGGAGAGTCTTCTTCTTTGTGGCCGCGGGGGCCTTCCTTGCGTCTCAATTTGAGGGCGATCTGCGCTGCCTCCGACTCCTCGAGCTCGATGTACGACTGAGCTCGTTGGAGGAGGTCCTCCAGACGGCGGGGTCTGCGGAGGCCCACGGACTTGGCAAAATCAGATCCAAAATGCAGTCCATGGATGATTAAATACTTTTTCATGTCGTCGGTCGTGTGAACCTCGACAGCTTCTCTGTTGAATCTCTCAATGTAGTTTCAGAGAGATTCGTTCTTCCCCTGGAAAATGCTTTCTAGGGCAGTCTCCGTCTTTGGGTGTCGACGAGACGCGGTAAAGTGTTTGGTGAAACGTTGTCTAAGTTGTTTCCAGGATGTGATCGACCCGGGGGCCAGACCCTTGTACCAAGTCATGGCGCCCTTCCGCAAGGTGGTGGGGAAAAGCCTGCACTTAATGGCTCCCCTGACATTTCTGAAGTCGAGCATGGCTTCAAAACTTTCGACATGATCGTCGGGGTCGGCTAGGCCGTCATAAGTCGTCAGTGGCGGGGGTTTTTCCATGCCCGCAGGAATTGGGGCGTCTATGATCTCCCACGATAGGGGGGTCCTCTGGTCGTCGTCGTCGCTCTCGGCTGGGGACCTTGAAGGGGATCAGTGATGTCGACCAGGTCCTTGTCGCGGAGGGGAATTCCGTGGACGGTTCCTCGGTCTCTCCTCGGTGATCTTGCTCTTCTTGGTAGTTGAGGAGGGTCGGGGTTCCTTCCGAGGCGGGGAATGATGGCGCTTCTGGGGGATCGCCGGCTGGGGGCGCTCGAGGTGTGGCCGACGTCCCCCGCGCATCGGAGAGGGAGTTCGAGATTCTTCCGACGGGGTCCTTCGCGGGGAAGGAGAACGGCGAGGCGAAGTTGACCGGGATGCCTTCGCGGGGAAGAGCGTCGTGTTCGCCCTCGCTCTAGTGCTTCAATTCTGAAATTCTATTGTGCGATCAGCTGGTTGGTCTGATTGACCAGGGAAAATAGGGCCACGGTGCTCGCATCTGCATTGGGTGGATGAGCAACTGGCTGAAAGGCGGCTTGCTGGTCGTCATGTCGGGTGGCATCGTAAGCCGTGTCTTAGGAGTCTGGGGAGGCAGTTTTCCCGTCTCTGACGTCGCCTTATTCGACGTTAGGGGCAGCAGGGTCCTCGCGGTGGTTTCCGTTTTCCAGCTGCGAGATGACGGTATCCAGAGCTTCGTTTACAGACGGGTTGGCCATGCTAGTGATGAGCAAAAGGATTGCTTTGGTTTGTCGTTGAAGGATAAATGGGGAAGCAAATGGTTCCCACAGACGGCGCCACTGATCATACCTGGATCAGACAGCTGTTCGGTGGCCAGTAACGTCGTGTGGACTTCAGCTCCGGTGAGGTTGAAAGACGGCGCAGAGGGGTGTACCTGCAAGGTACTCCGACGCTCAAGTAAGAAAGGGAGTAAGCAAGTACAGAAAAAGAGTTAGAGTGTAAGAGATTGTGTAACCTGACCCTCTTAAGTGAGAGGGTATTTATAGAGAGCCCCCAGTGCGGGGCCAACGGTTACTTGCAATGGGCTGAATGGCCAGGCCCAATCCAAGTAACTGCCAGGGCTTACGTGGCATAGTGAAGACCAGCACGTGGTCTTCGCCCTAGGGTTACCGTTCCTAGATCTCCGGAATTAGGGCAGGCCGATTCCATCGGGAGTGGATGGTTACATGAGAATATGTCCTCGCGGGGAGGAGTCTTGCATGTTGGGGAGAGACGTGTCCTCGAGGGGAGGAGTCTTGCATGTTGGGGAGAGACGTGTCCTCGCGGGGAGAACTCTCATGTGCAGAAGGAGATGGCTCCTCACGGGGGAGGAGCACCCGAGTGTCGAGGAAGAGCGAGCCCGGAGAGGCTTAGCCCTCTGCCCGATGCTCTATGCCGTGTGTGCCCGACACTGTTGAGGTGGGCACGTGCCCGGTATTGGTCATGCTAAGAGGCCTTTGTTGGGCCACCCCAGGACGTGTGGGTTGGGCCTGCTCGACTGGGGAGCAGACCTCGGCCCAGTCCAGAACAGCTTCCTAGTAAGCTATTGTTATTTTGAGGCTGATTATGAAATAGGTGTGTGCAGGATTTCAAGTATGTGATTTGCTACGTGAAGGAACTGGATCTAGAATAGGTACCCTTATAGGATGATGCTTACTCTCTTCATTTTCCCTTCTCCTAAGGTCTCTGACACGGTGGTGGAACCCTACAATGCTACTCTCTCTGTAAGAAATTTATCTCCTGAAGATCTTCAAATTGCAAGCGAAGTTGTGGAAAGAGTATTGAGGGCACGTGTAGAATTAATGAAAGAAAATAGCTTAGACATCGGTATGCTTATTATTCTATAGTATATTGATGCATTGGGAGCAAAAAATCCGACACTTTTGGGGAACCATTGAGATAAAACGGGGAGATCCATTTTACAAACCAGTGTTGAAGAGGAAAAACCAACTTTCCTTAAGACTTGGGACTAGCAATGAAGCCTCGACGTCTGTAGACATATATTTTCGACACCATGTCTTGGCAGGCAAAATGATGTTCTTCAGCTAGAAAAAATGGCTACAGATGAAGAAGAAAGGAAATGTAGGTATTCAAAAGAAGCCTTCGACACTTCGACAAAAACAGCATTTCGATGTTTCGACAGAAACATAAGGAAGGTTTCGTCAGACAAAGTTCAAGGGACATTTGTTACTTTTCGACAATTCGACAAAGTGAAGGGGCGCAACGCTTCGACGCAAAGGGAAAATTCAAATTCAAAAGATATGACGCTTGGCAGAAGACGCGTGGAAGCTTAAGAAGAAACGAAGAGATGCAGAAAACCGAGCGTCAAAGATTTAGAGTTTTTCCGTTACTAAACAGTTATTGTATTTTTCTATAAATAGGATAGTTGTTGTAGAATTTTAGTGTGTGAAAACTTGTACAAAATTCCTGTAAATACTCAAAGTACCCGTGTGAGAGAAAAGAGTTTGTTATCTGGAAAATGTACGTGTGAACACCATCTTTTAGGTTTATAAGAAATTCAAAGTCTTTTATAATTGCCTTTACTTTTTCTAGTCATTTATCCTGTGTCATTTACTTTATGCAAGTTTTAAGTTCATTTAATTTACCTTTTCGCCAGAAGTTGTAAGTTAGTTCTTTAACCAAACCATTCATACATAAAAGATACAACAAAACAAACCATTAAAACATCATTCTTCTAAGAGTTAGATAATTTTGCACATGTATCCCAGGATTTGTGTGGTTGGTCCTGCAAGTAACCCAGTTTTATAAGAGATTGGTAAACCAGAGGTTGTTCGCCAAAATCTACAGCGAACAAATTGGCACGCCCAGTGGGACCAGTGCGAAATTTCAGAATTTCTTACAGAATAACTCTTAGCCAAATAGTTTCTACTTCGTCGTATGCTTTTAAGAAGCGGTAAATTAGACGTAACCGACGTAGAAAGACCTAAAAGAACAAGAGTAAGAAGAATGGCAAATCAGCCAAATAATCCAAATCTAAATGAAACCATTCCAGTTTCCAACCCTATCCCTTCAACAAGGGGAAATGTGGATTCAAACCCTGTTTTAGAAGAGGCTATGCCTTCGTCAACAGGATCTATACCAGCGGTTTCGCTCTCCCAAAATATGCCTAGTTCTTCCACAATGGGACATCCAATGCCCATGGGGACGCCTCCTCCTGGAGGACATAATTATAGGCCATTTCAGACAAATTTTTCCATGCCTATGTTCGGTAGAGAACAACCATATGGAATGCCAACTTCAGTGATGGCAAACTTACAAAATGCACCATCCTTGTATTCTGATGCCATGGTCCACGTATCTTCACCACTACAAGGGTCGGGATATGGTGGAAATACGAGTAGATTGAACCAACCCCTACCAAATTTCCAAATGCCAGCAATTACAAATAACTCTGCGCAAGTAATTCGACAACAAATGGACGAAAGTAATCATGATATGGTCCAAATGTTGACACAACAAATGGGAGCAGTGTTTAACCCTTTAATACAAAACACTACCCAAACCAACCAATTGTTGGCTGCCCAAATGACACGTATTGCTGACTTTTTTGGTGTTCCTCAAATGCGACAAAGAGAACAAGTAATTCAAAACCCAGTAGTGACTGTCGAAGAGGAACCCACAATAAATCAAAGGCCTTTAGAGAATCCTCAGGCAAACCCTAGGAACCAAGAGGCAGTGGTCGAACAGCCACGTGTCGAAATCCCCGTTCAACAAGAACCTAGGAGGATAATAGTCCCGAGGGGCCAAGATGCTGAAGATGTATTGCAACAGCAAATACGGTATAATAACCTGCCTGCCGAAAACAATTTAACAGCCATGGTCGAAAGGATAATGGCGCAAAATGGGGTAAATGTAGGATTACAAAGGCCTAGTTATGCTTCCCCATTGTCTGAATATGTTCTACGGCAGGAATTACCTCCAAGGTGGAAATTACCCAAATTTACCAAATTTTCAGGAGACACTAGCGAATCCACCATAGAACATATAGCGCGTTATTTGATCGAAGCAGGAGAAATAGCCCATATTGAAAATTTGAAAATGAAATACTTCCCAAGTTCTTTGACGAAAAATGCGTTTACCTGGTTTACATCCTTGCCTGCAAACTCTATATTCACTTGGACCCAACTAGAAAGATTGTTCCATGAACAATTTTATATGGGTCAGACTAAAATAAGTTTGAAGGAATTAGCCAGTGTTAAGAGGAAATTTTCAGAGCCTATAGATGATTAGCTAAATAGGTTTAGGTTGCTTAAGGCAAGATGTTTTACATAAGTGCCAGAGCAAGAGTTAGTCGAAATGGCTGCAGGGGGTCTAGATTATTCTATAAGAAAGAAACTAGACACTCAATATTTGAGAGATATGGCACAATTAGCCGACAGGGTAAGACAAATTGAGAGGCTAAAAGCTGAGAAATTTAGATCAAATAAAAATAAAAAGGAAAGAGTGGCCTATGTAGGAGTATGCCAGGATAATGATAGTGACGAAAATGAATTAATTTTGTTCGACGAACAAGAAATTGATCTGGCAGAACTAAAGTCAGGCCCACCATACGCCTGTAAAGTACTAGCTCCGTCGAATGGGAAAAATCCAGTCGAACCTGAAAAGAATGATAGGTTTCCTAAAAGAACTTATACGTTCGACGTTACCAAGTGTGACGAAATTTTTGACTTATTAGTCAAAGATGGTCAATTAATAAAACCAGCAGGCACTAAAGAGCCTCCTGTGGACCAACAGAAAAAGAGAGGTTTTTGCAAATACCATAACTTTTTGGGTCATAAAACTTCTCAATGTTTCCTTTTCAGGGATCTTGTTCAGAATGCAATCCGTGATGGAAGACTGAAGTTTGGAGACAAATCAAAACAACAGATGAGGATTGACTCAAACCCCATGCAGGTGGTCGAAGCCAATTATACTGAACCTTCCATTGTGAACATGGTGGAAGTCGAAGTAGCCTCTGATTGTAGTTTTGAAATGGTGGAAGCTGCTGAGGGCTTCCACAATAATATTAGCATGGTGGAAGTTGCTGACGACCTCCTAGACAAGCTTGAAGTGGAAGAAGTATCCAAGGACTTTGTAGACCAGCCAGTGTCAGTCAAGATTACTGAAAATCTTGATGTAGGAAATTTAAATGACCATATCAACGAGGTTGAGACTACTGAAAGTTTCAGCAAACAGAACGCAGTTGAGACTACTGAAGGTTTCGACAGAAAGAATAAAGTTGGAGATACTGAAGTCTTCGACCGTCAGAAGAATGGAGTTGGAATTACTGAAGGTTTCAACAGCCAGAATGGAGTTGGAATTACTGAAGGTTTCAACGGAAAAAACAACAACAAAATTGCTGAAGATGGAGTAATCTGGGATACTTTAGGGGAGCCCAGTGGAAAATTCGACTATCTCGTGAAATACTCTGCACCCCCAAGTTCTCGTATCGACATCAACAAAATCCAGCCAACTGGATGGGGAGATTTCTTTAAAGATACTGATGAAGGAGCGAATAATAATGCCCCTATCATCAAAGAGGAGGCTACTGAAGGCCTTAATCATGACAAAATGGAGACAATGAGAGTTGCTGACAAGTTTAAACCAGTCAACAAGGATGTTTCCAGAATCAGGACAGAGGCTGCTGAAGGCCTTGTGAAGCTTGCTCCTTATGGGATTTTGCGCAGAACAATGGAAGACCCTAAAGAAAACTCAGTCGAGCAATGCTGCAAACTCATCTCTAGGAACTTACCCTCAGGAGGAAGCTTCGACCAGGCGAAAGGGAATGCTAAAGAGGAGGCAAGACTTATTGAAAGAATGAATAAATTAAGTCTCAGTGATGACCAGCATGTGGATATCAACATGGTGGAAATTTCTCAGAAGAAACAAACAGAAACTGACGAAGAACTCCATCGAAAAGAATATCAGAAGTTGGCTTACCCTAAGGAGGAGGAGAGCTTAGTCGAATTCATCCAAAGGTGCCAGATAAAGAAGGCTGAAGTCATGTTGTGCCCACGTTGTAGTGCAGTGTTCGACAAGAAAGCAGCAAGAAATCTCGAGGGGGTGGAGAAAGCCAAAAGAAGAGGAAACTGGGGGGCAATCCCAATAGCTAGAAATGGAAGGTTCGATCCAAGGAGGAGTGAGCATCACACCCAAAAGTTTGGCGAAGGACATCATAGGACTTACAAGCCATCTGTCAAAGCTGAGAATGATAAGTGGGTCCAACCAATCAGAGGTGCTCAAGGGCAGAAAAGATGGAAGAACTTTGAAATGCAGAGAGGTTCCTCCATGGAAGAAAAAAGGGGTGTCGAAAAACAGAAACCAAGACCATACCCATCAGAAAACTATAAAGGAAAGAATACAATGTCAAGGTCTCAGTGGAGAAGGTTCCAAAGACAGAAAAGAGCAGAAAAGGAGGCTGCAGAAAAGAACAAAATCAAAGAAAACACTCTTGATGAAAATAAAGCTGAGTCAAGCAAAAACTTGCAAACAATGAACCGAGAGCCTGCTCCAAAAAACGAGCCCTCTCAAAAGGACAAGCCAAGCAACATGGTAGGGATGTCGAAGCCTAGCAACAAGGTGCCAGAAGACGACGAAGTAACTGATGATTTTAGGTCAGACTCAGAAGCATCTTTCGATGTCACATGCAATGTGGTTTCAGTGCTGCCTAGAGACTATGATAGAGTGATGGAGGTCGAAGACGAAGAAGATGAGGTTGAAGATGACAGCATGGGGCTCAGGCCTGTATGTTATTATATAATGAAGAATGGTTGTGTCGAAGAGTAAAACGCTTTATTTGAAAGACCAGACGATGCAATGAAAGCGCACTTGAAGCCTTTGTTCATAAAAGGAAAAGCGGAGAATGTTGGTGTCAACAAGATCTTGGTAGATGGTGGAGCTGCTGTAAATTTAATGCCCCATTTCATGATAAAAAGGATTGGAAAGGATGACTCAGACACAAAGCCCCACAACATGGTGTTGTCAAATTATGAAGGAAAGGTAGGAAATACCATGGGAGTGATCCAGGTGAACTTAACTGTTGGAACCATAACAAGGCCAACAATGTTTATAGTGATAGCTTCAAGGGCGAATTATAACTTGCTGCTTGGAAGAAAATGGATTCATGGGGTGGGAGATGTACCATCATCCATGCACCAACGAATAGCCATCTGGAGGCCAGATGGGATTGTCGAGAATATTGAAACAGATCAAATCTATTTTATGACTGAAGTAAACAACGTGAATAGTCAAAGTTTCGACAAGAATTTGGCTCACATACCACCCTGCAACCCAGCAGAATTCGACCTAAAGGCAACTGACAACGCCTATTGTTCCATGTACCTTCACCCAACACGTGGGTTTCAATGGGACAAAGAAGTAATTGGCGAACCAAGTCACGTATGGGGAACTTCGCCTATTGAGCCAATGGGTTGGGGAAGTGAATTTGATGATTATGATGAGTGAAGCCTCAGCAATCGAAAGAATTACGGCTTATATAGCCAAAAATAAACTCAAAGCGGCCCTGGAGGCCGAAGTGAAATACATGGTTGTCGAAGCCAACAAAGAAGATTTTGAAGAACGATGTCCCCAAAGGGATATTGAAAAGGGTTAGACAACAATCAGACTGGCGAATGGCAGAATCAGAAGCTTGACGCCATCTATGATGACGAACCTTTGGGGTTCGAAAAGGATCCAGCATCGACTAACATGAAGATGGTGGCACAGGATCCATTGGAAGAAATCAATTTAGGTCTGGGGGCAGATAGAAGGCCAACTTACATCAGCGCCAAGATAGATCCTCAGTTCAAAGTCGAAATAATCCAATTGCTAAATGAGTACAAAGACTGTTTTGCATGGGATTACGACGAGATGCCAGGATTTTGGTCGAATTGAAGCTGCCAATACTGGAGGGAAAGAAGCCAGTAAAGCAAACTCCCAGACGCTTCGCACCAGAAATCTTTGTCGAAAATAAAAGAAGAGGTCGAAAGACTTCTAAGATGCAGATTCATCCGCACCACCAGGTATGTCGAATGGATTGCGAACATTGTCCCTGTAATTAAGAAAAATGGCAAGCTGAGGGTATGCATTGATTTTAGAGATTTAAATTCAGCTACCCCTAAGGATGAATATCCTATGCCAGTAGCAGAAATGCTTATAGATTCTGCAGCAGGCCATGAGTATTTGAGTATGCTTGATGGATACTCTGGCTATAATCAAATTTTTATAGCTGAAGAAGATGTTCCTAAAACAGCTTTTCGTTGCCCTGGGGCAATAAGAACCTATGAATGGGTAGTAATGCCATTTGGTTTAAAAAATGCTGGAGCAACTTATCAAAGAGCCATGAATTTGATTTTTCATGACTTTATCGACACTTTTATGCAAATATACATTGATGATATTGTGGTCCAGTCTGTTTCAGGAACAAGTCATATAGACCATCTTCGACAGTCCTTTGAAAGGATGAGAAAGTTTGGTTTAAAAATGAATCCCCTTAAATGTGCTTTTGGTGTGCAGGCGGGTGATTTCTTAGGTTTTGTGGTCCACAAGAAAGGGATCGAAATAAATGAAAACAAAGCCAAAGCCAAAGCCATAATGGAAGCGAAAGCGCCATCGACAAAGAAAGGATTGCAGTCTCTACTAGGGAAAATCAACTTTCTCAGAAGGTTCATTTCCAACCTTAGTGGGAAGACACAAGCCTTCTCACCTCTACTTCGACTAAAAAAGGAAGATTTCACATGGGGGCAAGAACAACAAGATGCCTTCGACAAGATCAAAGAGTATCTGGCTAGTCCTCCAGTTTTGATGTCTCCTTGTAGAAAAAGAAGTATGAGATTATACATTTCAGCGTCAGACAAAACTTTGGGAAGCATGCTGTGTCAAGAAGATGAGAATGGCGTCGAAAGGGCCATCTATTATCTCAGCAGAGTCCTAAATGATGCTGAAACTAGATATAGTGTGATAGAAAAATTATGTTTGTGTGTATATTTCTCTTGTACAAAGTTAAAGCACTATATAAAACTTGTTGATGTATTTGTTTCTTCTCATTTCGACGTAATAAAATATATGTTATCTAAATCCATTTTACATAGTCGAATTGGGAAATGGGCTTTGGCATTGACAGAATATTCCTTAAAATATTTGCCTTTAAAGGCTGTTAAGGGACAAGTGGTTGCTGATTTCATAGCTGACCATTCCATAAATGAAAATGAAGTAAAATATGTCGAATTAGAGCCATGGAAGTTATATTTCGACGGTTCCAGTCATAAGAATGGAACTGGTGTTGGAATGCTAATTATTTCTCCTGAAAAAATTCCAACAAAATTCAAGTACAAAGTCGAAGGCTTATGTTCAAATAATGAAGCAGAATATGAAGCTTTGATTGCCGGACTTGAAATATTGTTGGAATTGGGGGCAACAAGAGTCGAAATAATGGGTGACTCTGAGCTGGTGATAAAACAATTGACGAGAGAATATAAATGTGTCAAAGAGAATTTGATTATGTACTTCGTAATAGCTAACAGACTTCTCAAAAAATTCGACAATGTGGCCATTAGACACATTCCTAGATCGAAGAATCAAGAAGCGAATGATTTAGCTCAACTTGCGTCAGGCTACAAAGTGTCGAAAGAAAACTTGGAGAAAGCTATTGAAGTAAGAGGAAGAGTCATATCCACCAAATTGGCTCCTTCAGATTTGGAGACAATAAAATTAGGTTATGGGGATGAGGAAAATTTTGAAATTTTCAATATAGATGATTCAGAAATTGAAGATTGGAGAAAACCTATCAAGGATTATCTACAAGATCCAAATCAGAAAGTCGAAAGGAAAGTAAAGTACAGAGCTTTGAGTTATGTACTTTTCGAAAATGAATTATTTAAAAAGACTGCAGAAGGAGTCTTGCTGAAATATTTGGGCGAAGATGAAGCTTACATAGCTTTGTCGAACGTTCACAGTGGTGCATGTGGCGCACACCAAGCAGGCCACAAAATGAAATGGTTACTATTTCGACAAGGAATGTACTGGCCAACAATGCTGAAAGACTGTGTCAAATTTGCAAAAGGTTGTCAGGAATGCCAAGTGCATGCAGGTATACCACATGTTCCTGCAAATGAGTTGCATTCAATTATAAAACCTTGGCCATTCAGAGGTTGGGCTTTGGATTTAATTGGTGAAATTTGACCAGCCTCTTCAAAAGGGCAGAAGTACATTTTAGTTGGAATAGATTATTTCACTAAGTGGATTGAAGCTATACCACTAGTAAATGTGGATCAAGAGGCAGTTATAGAGTTTATCCAGAAACATATAATTTACAGATTTGGGATACCAGAAACAATAACTACAGATCAGGGATCTGTGTTTACTGGGAAAAACATGCAAATGTTTGCAAAAGACACAGGTTTTAAGCTCTTAACTTCGACACCTTATTACGCCCAGGCAAATGGACAAGTCGAAGCAGCAAATAAAGTGGTGATAAATTTGATCAAAAAGCACGTGGGTAGAAAACCTAAGAACTGGCATAAGACTTTGGATCAGATTTTATGGGCTTGTCGAACGTCTCCTAAAGAAGCAACAAATTCTACTCCATTCAAATTGACTTATGGACACGATGCAGTGCTACCAGTCGAAATTTATTTACAGTCAATACGAGTTCAAAGGCATCATGAAATTCCATCAGAAATGTATTGGAGCATGATGATGGATGAACTAGTTGATTTGGATGAAGATAGATTGCGTGCGTTAGACCTGATAAAGAGACAAAAAGAGAGAGTCAAAAAGTTTTACAATAAGAAAGTAAAATTTAAGACCCTTTCAGTAGGGGATCTTGTTTGGAAAGTGATTCTTCCTATGGATCGAAAAGATAGGTTAATGGGAAAATGGTCTCCTAAGTGGGAAGGGCCTTTCCAAATTTTAAGAGTTTTTTCAAATGGCGCATATGAGGTCGAAGAGATAGATAAAGATAAAAGAGTACTGAAGATAAATGGCAAGTATTTGAAAAAATATAAGCCAAAATTGCAAGAAATTAAAATAGCAGTCGAATAACTGTAAAATAAAGGCAATTTGGCGGATTAAAAAAAATCTTCTCGCCAAATAATACAGATCCATTGTCATTACAAAAAGGGCTTTAAAAGCCAAAACAAAAATTACAAGTGTTCAAACGATGCTTTCAGCTTCTCAAATTTTGACTTCTGAATTTGAAGGCGTCGCTCACAAAGTGCCTTATTTTTAGAAATCTCCTCAATCTCCTCGCCAAGCTTACGGGCCCTGTCGACATGGTGCACACCAACTTCCAGCTCTTTGCGGATTTCTTCCCGGTCATTCTTCTGCAGTTCTGATTGACGTTTTTTCGCCTGTGAAATTTTGCCTTGAAGGACAGAAATTTGTTTCTCCCATTTTAGAATGTCTTCGCCACACAAAGCTGCTTCCCGCTGATTTTGCTCAGACACTTGCTCCATTTCAGTTACCTTGTTGGACGAATTCGACGCAGCTTCCCACTCAGCAAGTTGGCTCTCCGTTTTGTTTTCGAGCCTCTTGGAGCACTCTCGAAGTCGATTAAAGTCAGTTACCACAAGATCTATCAAAGTGGTAAGGTCCAGCACCACATCAGTGACTTCAGGAGAAGCCTCCAGGACATTGACTTGCTTCAGGACTTTCTTCAGGTCGAAGTGAGCAGAGGAGTCATTCTTCAGAAGTTGAAATAAGTCAATATCAAGGACCTTCTGTTGAATGTTTGCCAGTGATTCGTCCATTGATTTGGCGTCAGAAGCAGTCCCTGAGGTAGTCGAGCTACTGATGGTAGTGTCAGCGAAATTGTAGCGAGAACTGAGCATGGTCTTCAGGTATTCGAAAGGTCTTTGGACCTTCATACTTTCTAGCTCCTCATGAGAAAACTGGGTCAAAGTTGTCCCGGTCGAAGCAGCTTTAGTTGTTTTACCAAGACTTTCTTCGACGTTTTCTGTCTTTTCGCCAGTATCAGCAGCAGGAGTTGGTGGCCTTTCATGTTCTTCTTCTTCTTCTTCTTCGGCATCACTTGCAGCCTCTTTGTCTCTCTCTTCGTCAGCAAATTCTGAATGAGGGGGAGATTGATCTTCAGCTTCATTTCTAGTGGCAGCCATCACGGTGCCCCCATCAGCTTCGACAAAGTCTTCAGTAGCGGGACCAGTCTTTTCTTCCACTGCTTTTGGAATTCGTATAGAGATGGCAGTGGGCTGATCTACTTCAGTGGCTGATTCCTTCGCTGAACTCTTAGGGGAGAATTTGGAGGCGCTGGCTAGATTGTAAGTAGTGTCACTGCTGGTCTTGGGAAGAACTTGGATCATAGGTTGTCCGTGAATATCGACAGGTACCTGAAGGATAAGTAGGTTAAAGGGGCAAATACAAGTAAAGCAGCTTGTTAGCATCAAGGGGAAAAGAAAAAATCATACCTTTAGAATTTTGGTCCTTTGACTAGAATTTTCACTTTCCGCCGGAGCAGGGGCAATTCCCTCACCTGGTTCCTTTGATAATATTCTCTCTAAAACTTTGGGAGTAGGTGGTTTCTGGGGGAAAGGTTTGATTGCTTTCTTCCTCTTTTTGGTGGGTTTTGCCTGATCCGGTGACTCGTCACCATCCTTTTCAGTATTTAATGCTGGACGAACAGGAGAATCATCAGAATGCTCTTCCAAGTCAGTGCCGAACTCATCAATGGTTTGCCTTTCATAGCTACCAGCATCAGGGGTAACTTCATCTTGGAGTCTTTCAGCTAAAGTCTTTTCAGAGTCAAGATCAATTGTGTCCTGCTCTTTCTCCTTTGTTGAGTTCTTTGTCGAAGCTTTGGAAGAGGTAGGCATTGAGCTAGATGCTTTAAAGGAAGAACCACCTGTCAATGTTGGCATTTCTTTTGCTATGGGGTGTCCTTCGACATCAACTTGGATCTGAAAACAAGCAAAAAGTCAAGGAAAAGAAAATGCAAGTAAAAGTGAATATCATCAGTCGAAATGAAGGTTTACCTGAGGGGTCTCAGTAGTAAAGCTAGAATTCCCACTTTCTGTATCTTTGATAAGAACTTTTGTAACTGGACTAGTGGGGGGAGTTTTCTTGGTCGAGCGAACAATGGACCGTTGGGAGGCAGCTGTCTTGATCTTCAGGACCTTCTTTTTCCTGAGAGGTTGCTGGTCTGGAGATTCATCCCCAGATTCTTCATCGATCACCTTTACCTCCTCCTCTTGTTTTCTTTTCTTGGAGGATGGTGGGTTTTTACTCACCTAAAAACACATGAGAAAATTATTTTAGTTCGAGTTAAACAGAATTTATTACATGGAAAAAAAAGGGTTGATATTTTCTGATAAAACCTTTTCGACTGTAGAGGTTGGTTGTTCGACCACCTTTCCAGAATTACTTCCGACAGAAGCCTTTTTAGGAGTAATCTTGACAGCTGAAAGAAAGAAAGAGAAAGAAAGAAATGAATACAAAAGGAAAAAACATAAGAAGGGAGTTTAGAATAAAGTAAAGAAAAATTGTGTTTCTTTAAACACCTTCAAGAATGGGAGATTCCACGCGAACGTGTTCTATTCCAATATGAAGGTGTCCTGGGAAATTGTCCAAATGATACTTAGTCGGAACCACACGCTCAGCAGGTTTTTTACAAGATTCACGGAGCAGTTTTAGGTGAGATCCACAAATAAACCAATCTGGGAATGGAGGGCTTAATGCTACACCAAATTCAGCAGAAGGTAGAGGGGGAAACTTTGGTGGATAATAGCTGTATGCCAAATCATAACGTATTTCTGGACGAACATATGAAGGCAACACCAGCTTCACCAATTTTGCTGTAAATTTGTGCTTCAAAGTCACTGCTGCTTCGCTTATGGTTCGACTAAGATCATTTGGCCGGTAAATAGTTTCAAAATAATGCTGAAACTTTTGGATTTCTTTAATATGTCTTTCAGTACCTTTCTTTGTTCGATCCTGCACAAAAGTGAAAGCATTCGTCAGATGAGTCGTAAAGGCCGTCACGTCAAAGAATCTAGTGAGGTAGTAGTCTTTCCACCAAACGTCAAATTCTTGAGTGCAAAGGAAAGATGGTCGAAAGACCACCGGCTGAATCTCCAGAGTCTCATCATAGTATTTTTCTGATAACTCTATGCTTTTCTCCAGATTATGAAAAGAATTGTGAAAAATAATACAACCTTTCTTTGGATAAACGGGTTTTGTTTTCATTTGGATTAACCCAAATTATCGAGCCACCAGGTTGGGTTGATAAACAATAAGGGAAATTTTTGTGTTATTCGTATTGTGATGGGAGAAAAGGTGTCTTGGTGTTAGGAACGATTCCCAGATAACCAGAAATGTGTCTTCTTCTTTCTGCATCTCAAAGGGAGGTTGTTTGGTAAACCATTTGGGACCAATAGTTCTGTTGGCAAAGGGGGCCATGGACGGAGTGAAGTTGTATCGTTTGGCAAACATCATTACATAACCGGTGAAGGCTTGTCGAAGGCTAATCCCTTCGTCAGATGGGGTTAGTTTTACCAACCTAGGCCATTCGACGTTTCTGTCCTTCACTTCTTCCTCATTTACTTTATTCTTGATATGGAGAGATGCCTCAAAGGTGGCATTTAGCCATAACTGTAGAAGCCAGAAAGGTCCTGCCAAGCTTAGTTTTCCTTTCTCTTTGACAGTCTTCAAAAATTCCACACTCTCGCTAATGGATTCATAAAGGTTCGCCAAAACCATTTCGCTTAAACAAAGTTTTTTCCCAGCATGAAGTTGGTTGGCTATGGTAAGGTATTTTTTGGCAACCTGAAGAGAACGAGAGCAAAAGACGAATTTCGACAACCAGAGGGTCAAAAAGGCTATGTGCTCTACATCAGAGACTCCTGTGGTTGTTTTGTCATAGTAATGAGCAATAAACAAGGAATAGGAGGCATGTTTTGTGTTGAAACCTATAGTATCTTCATCTAAATCAGTAGGGTCGAAGTCTAGTCCTATAGGGCTAAGGCCAACTATGGCAACTATGTCGAAGAAGGTTGGAGTGACCATTCCACAGGGAAGATGGAAGTTGTTGTAGGTGCTATCCCAAAAGTAAAGGGAAGCTAGGAGCATGTTTGGGCAATAACTAGGGCCCACCTTCGACAGTTGGATCAAGTCGAAAATGCCAGTTTGCTTCCAGAAATCCCCTTTAATTTTTTCGACCTTAGTCAGCCAGGCCAAATAGTCTGAAGGATCTTTTGTCAAAGGGCAACATCTAAAGATCCTAGCTTGGTTCAAATATGCTAAATCTATTTCTTCAGAAGCTAAGGAGTCATCAGGATTTTTTGGGGACATTTCATTAGGTTTGGGTTTTATCCCAGCACCTATGGGTTTTGAATAAGAATACGTAGGGAAAAAATCCTTTAAACGATCAGCGTTAGCATTGGGGTCAGGGAGTGGACCCAATATTGCATGGCAAGTGCCAGAAATAAGATCCGGAATGAGTACCTGGGATTGATAAATGCTTGCTTTCTCTCTTTCATTTGGAGGCTCTGGAATGTACTGTTGATTGCTCACAATCACTGGTCCAGGCAACTCGTGCGCATAAGGGAGAACAGTAGTGTTCCTGGTCTTCTTGGTTTTCTTGTCAGTAGGAGCTTTGCGAGGAGCCATTGATGAGGGAAGCAGAGAAATTTCAGAAGAAAGTATGAAGGTTTGAGATGGGTTTGTGGAGAAGAAGAAGTTCAGGAACGTAAAAATATTAAAAGATTTGGAAATGAGTATTTATAGAGGGAAAGATGAGAAAACGTTCCAGTTTTAGTAGTGATCATGGGACACGTGGCAAGATTTTAACGGTGATGATCAAAGACTATGGAAAGTTGAGAAAAGCATGGCTAGCTAGTTTTTAGGGTTATGGAGATCATGTCTGATCGTGGGATTAGATGGGACGTTTTAAGAAAAGTGTAATGATGGATTTTCTTGGGACTTAACAAAACGTCACGTCTTGAAAACCAGCATCATTAATGAATGTAACATGGCGTCGAAATATTTTCGACAGCAAATGATGGTTTCTCTAGAAATAAGTCGAAACATCTTTGCTGGGGGGCAATTTGTAGACATATATTTTCGACACCATGTCTTGGCAGGCAAAATGATGTTCTTCAGCTAGAAAAAATGGCTACAGATGAAGAAGAAAGGAAATGTAGGTATTCAAAAGAAGCCTTCGACACTTCGACAAAAACAGCGTTTCGATGTTTCGACAGAAACATAAGGAAGGTTTCGTCAGACAAAGTTCAAGGGACATTTGTTACTTTTCGACAATTCGACAAAGTGAAGGGGCGCAACGCTTCGACGCAAAGGGAAAAATCAAATTCAAAAGATATGACGCTTGGCAGAAGACGCATGGAAGCTTTAGAAGAAACGAAGACATGCAGAAAACCAAGTGTCAAAGATTTAGAGTTTTTCCGTTACTAAACAGTTATTGTATTTTTCTATAAATAGGATAGTTGTTGTAGAATTTTAGTGTGTGAAAACTTGTACAAAATTCCTGTAAATACTCAAAGTACCCGTGTGAGAGAAAAGAGTTTGTTATCTGGAAAATGTACGTGTGAACACCATCTTTTAGGTTTATAAGAAATTCAAAGTCTTTTATAATTGCCTTTACTTTTTCTAGTCATTTATCATGTGTCATTTACTTTATGCAAGTTTTAAGTTCATTTAATTTACCTTTTCGCCAGAAGTTGTAAGTTAGTTCTTTAACCAAACCATTCATACATAAAAGATACAACAAAACAAACCATTAAAACACCATTCTTCTAAGAGTTAGATAATTTTGCACATGTATCCCAGGATTTGTGTGGTTGGTCCTGCAAGTAACCCAGTTTTATAAGAGATTGGTAAACCAGAGGTTGTTCGCCAAAATCTACAGCGAACAACGTCTGACCTAAGGGTGATAATTGTTGAATTGAAATTCCAGCCTACAGGTACACTGAAAGCTTTAAGCTCTAGCATTGAAAAATCCTTGGAGGAAGGAAACTAAAATCTTGAATTGGAAGAGTCAATGGGGAGGATAGCGGAAGATGTTATGAACTTGAATAAATCTTGTGGGAAAATGAAGGCATCTATTGTTCAAACTAATGAGTCATTTTCTGAAAAATCATCTATTGGAAGAAATAATCTTCAGAAGACTAATTATTTTGGGAAAATTAACAATGATTGGAGAACCAATCACATTGATCAGTGTAAGGAAGAAAATGGAGGTCCATACAAGGCATCAATTACACTCAGTCGGGCTACAAATCCTAAAGTAGATATTCTACTTGCTTATGAGATGAATGGAGAAGTAAGCGAATACTTTGTCTAGACTTGATTATAAGAAAAAGTTACGAATTTCGATTTAATATCTTGTTGTTTTCCCTTAGCCTCTTAACAGGGAGCATGGTTATCCATTACGTGTGGTTGTTCCTAGTGTCATTGGAGCTCAGTTTGTTAAATAGCTGGAAGCTATTAATATCATAGCAGAAGAATGCCAGGTCTGATGTGTAATAATGTAAAATAGTTCTGAAATATCTTTAACAATTTATTTTCACTATGTACCCAAACTGTAACATTTTCAATATAGTTCTGAAATGTCAAGTCTGATGTGTAATGATTTCGATTTCACTTTGGCAGCGTGTTATATGTTCTGTAGAATACACGACCACGATAACACCAGGAAAGGTTGGTTTATACCTTAATATTTAGTCTGTTAGAAACAAATTTAAATCATAATGCTAACACGATTCCTGAAATTCGGGTGAGTATTAGTAGATATGCAGCATCAGGTGGTGGCAGAGGAATTGAGATAGTGGGTGTGTCTGTTGATGGAAAGAAAACTTGGATGGAAGCGCCAAGGTTTCAAAAAAGTGAAATTCCTTACACAACAGATGTGTTTGTTAAGGTCATCGCTGAAATTCAACAAGGCACTGAAATTATCCCAAAAGTCGTATGTGATATTTCTTCTGCTAAGTTTCATGTTTCTATCGTTTTGTCTTTGGTTCAAATCATGACTGAAAAAACCATTAGTATATTTTTATTGAATATCAATGTAAATCTGGTTTAAGCGGAAGTGACTAAATCCTTGTAATGATTTGTTTAATGTTTGAGAAAAAACATATTACATTAAGAATTATATTTTTGGCTGATTTTTTAAAATAAATATTCTATAAATAGCTATCCAAAATTTATCATTAGCTTTAAATCAAATTAGTTTTTAACTTATAACGGGTTCGATCGGATCCTTATATTATAAGTTGTCTTTATTTTGAAAAATTGACAAAATCTTATCGTAACAATTTTTCTATTAACTAGCTTGTTTACTTTCCAAAAAATCAATTAAACGTTATATTATATATTATCTTTCATCAATTAATTATATTTCATCGTTACATATATTATTAAAAAATTAATTATTATATACTATCAACGTAAAAAGACTTATCTTGTTAATGTAAAAAATTTTACATTGTCAGTTTATCGTCGTCATCTGTTGATATTACTTTATTAATAATTAAAATAAAAGTCAATTTTTTTTTAACATTTATCGATTATGATTAAATGACAATTTAAAATTTTTTTACACTATCAATGTATTTCAATTAAATTATATTATTAATATCTAACATGACAACGTTATATGCAAGAAACTCGTACGATATCACCTTGTATTTGCATTGTTGACCTTTATATTTATCAGAGATAGAGAGTATACATTGAGTAAATCATAGCACATACTACCACTGCCTGCACATTAATTAGTGATGCTACAAGTCATAGAGTTAACAGATTAGATGAACACGAAACCACCAAATCTCTTTTTCTATTTTATGTTCTTATGTTTTCTTAATCATAAAAGTATATACTTAATATTATAAATTAAAATAAGTTGCCTTATCTACAAAAATATCATAGGTTAGTTTTAATTTTAAAAAAAATAAGGGCAAGAAACAGGGACAAAATTGTCTCTAACAGTGTTTTCGCGCATTTTCACATATGGATCATGAATTTTAAATCGGATGGTCCATATAACTCATTAATAAAATATGTTGAAAGCATTTTGGTTTAAATATATCACTCTCACAAAAAAAATTGTAAATTTTAATTCGACTGAAAAATATTGATATTGTTGAATTAAACATTGAATTTAATTGATATGTATTGACAGTATAAAACTTTTTTATACGGTCAGTTAATCACAACCGTTAATTCATTTGAAATGTTTGACTTTTATTTGAACTATTTAAAAAGTACTTTCTCCGTCCCAAATTATAAGTCACTTTGTCAAAAAAATTTGTCCCAAATTATAAGTCACCTTACATTCTCAATACAATATAAATGACATCTTCCTCAATATACCCTCAAATATTTATTATTATTTACTCTTTCAACTTTTTTAATTTCTCTCTCCTATATAATTATGAGGGGCATTACTGTAAAGTTATACACAATTTATCTTTCCCATAAAGTAATAATTAAGTTTCTTAATTTGTGTGAAAAGTCTAAAATATTTTATAATTTGGAACAGATAAAGTAATACTAACGAATAGTTGTGATACATTAATAATGTAAAACTTTTTATATTGACAATATATAACAATTAATGTCTTAGACATTAGTATTATCAGAGTTTGATTCCTAAATCTTACTAGACGCCATCATTAGAATTTACGTCATTATTAAAATTTCAGTCATGGACATTATTTGTTGTGTGGAGTGGTTATTACCGCTTCGTTTTCAATTTAAAAAAAAAAAATATACATAGTATATATTTAGAGAGAAAAAAAAGTTAACAATTTGTGAGCAGGCAAGACAAGACATGACATAGTCATAGACATTCAAAAGACGTTTCATGTTAAATTACAAGTTCATTCAAAAATTCAATTCAACAAAAAAAAGTTTGTTCAGAAGCACTGCATCAGACACATACATGAATTGCTATCATGTACTTTAGCAAAATATTCGGTATTCTTATGTTAGGTATGTGCTAACTTCATCTCTACCGTCCAAATTATTTCTGTTTCTCTAAGCAACAAAGAACAACACTATAAATATATACATTGAAGCAAATCCATGTTTTACTCATTTCTTTAAAACATGACAGAAATGAAAACGGTTGTTGTCGATGGAGTGTTAAAGTTCAAGAATAATGTCTTCAAAAAGCTCTCAAAGTGTTTCTTAATGGAAAGAAATGGTGATGAATCAAAGGAAGTGAAAAAAGGACATTTTGTTGTGATTGCTGAGGATGAAGAGGAAATAAAGAGATTCGTTGTGCCATTGAGATTTTTAACAAATCCAATGTTTGTGAGATTATTGGAAAAAGCAGCAGAAAAATATGGATTTAATGGAATTGGTGCATTAACTGTTCCTTGTAGACCAAATGAGTTTCAGATGTTGATGGTACAGGAAGGGAGGCCTAGTTTATATTTCAATTTAAAGCAAATTATGTGTGGCGGTTATTAGGGGAAAAAATTAGGGAACAAAATTTGAGAAAAAATAAATAAATGTTCTAAGTATTTCTTTTGTAAGTAAGTAAGCTTAGTGCATGTTTGGTTCCACGTTTGCACTGTCTCCCACCGTGAAAAATAAAAGCTACAAAGTGTAACTTCTGCCCTTAGACGTGCGTTTACCCTTCTCCCAACGTGAAAACAAACATGCCATTAGTGGCAAAATTGATGAGAGGTTTTATATTTTTCTTCCCTAGTTTTATCTTACTAGTTAAATGCAGTTTTATTACTCATGTTATCTCATGATTTTGAATCTTTTATATTTTAAATATGAGTTTTAGTCTAGATTTTTTTAATTAAGTGATGGTATATTAGGTGCATATGAAGCTAATCTAATCATTAAGAAATGATGTGGTTGATATACACATGGTGCAAACATGAAGATGTTGATGTAGTTGTAGAATTATTTGGCATAAAAAGTGTGTTACGACACACTCTTTTTGTTCACTTCTAATACTCACTTTTTTAAATGAATAGAATATCTTATATCCATTGAGTTTAATTTTAAAATGATATATATATATACACCGAGATGGTACAAATTAAAATAGAACAAATCATAAGCATCAAAGATGTCATGTTGTCCTAATAAAAACGCAGATAGAAAAAGGATATTAGATTACATACAACCATCCATCTTTGCATTCACGTTGTTAGGATAGTATTGGTCGTCCGATCAAAATTGGACGATTCAATAAAAGAATATTAACTTTTTGTATTATCATTTAAAAATATCAATCTTTAATCAGGATCGTCCAAACTTAATGAAATGGTTATGTCATTATACTACAAGAAACTTGACTGTGTGACTACGGGAATTTATTATGTCAAAAGTGGTCCACACAAGAGTAAAGATAAAGTCATCTTCCTACAAAATAGGATAAAATTAGAATTCAGCACTAATAACCACTTTTGACATAACAAAAAATTCCAAGAAAAAAATAAGAACGCTTATTTCGAGAAATAAGTCAAAAAAAATACAAGTTGTTATTGATTAAAGCAAAGAATACAGTTATTCAGGCAGTCATAAAATATACCAGACTAGATCGGATATTTACTAAGAAATATTTAGTCAAAGAAGGTACAAGAGTAGGTCGAAGACTTACCAAGATATATTTTTCAAAGAGGAAAAAATACCCTATCCTCCAACTCCTCCACATTTAGAGAGGTATCTTAAAATCTTGCATCATTCTGGGACTTCAAGATGTACTACCACACTACTAATTGACAAATCATAATCAGACCAACTCTAATCCAAGACAACCCCCCATAATGATTAAAAAATCTCAAAAAGAGACTAGTGATCCCTAGGCAAAACAAAAGGTCACCCGAGCTACTTAAAAAATAAATACCAGAGTAGCCACAACCTCACAAGAAATACCTATAGGATCAAGTAAGACATGTTCTCTTAAATGGGTTATCTCTCGGGTAGATCTTATTTTGGAGGAGTTGTTAGAAGGGAAACAAACAACTTTATAGGGATCCTAACTACCCCAAATTAAGGGCAAAATATATTATCTATAGTCATAGATTTGATACGCACAAGAATAGTAACGAGAAGGGAATTATAAGTCGAGGCAACCAAAAAAAGAGATATCTTCCACTACATAGGTTTGAAGATGAGGACTAACACCCACGTGCAAGGCATTTGAAAATGATGGACTATTGTTTACAATGAAGAAAGTCGCATGCTATCTCCATAAAATTTGGATTTATATTCAACCCAATTAGGCTACTCTTGGAAAATGCACACAAAGTTGAGATGCAAGCTTAAACACTTAGAGGATAGCTTTAATAAGTCAAAGGTTCTCCACCAAATCAAATTAAAATCTCCTAGAACACACTACATGTCACCTTCAAGAAGACCTTTGTGTAGCTGAAGGTTGCCCCACATTGCTCTTATCCAGTAAGGTTCACTGAGAATAAACATTAACCATAAAGTAAAGAGATTTATAATTTCCCACTATAAACACCAAGAAACCGAAGCTAGCAAAATAGAGAAAATAGGGCTCTTTCGAACTACACTAGATATAGAGAAAAATCTCAATATTTCCAACAGCATAACTAAAACTTCAATCACATAAAGAGTTCTCCCACAGATAATGCACCAAAGAAACAAACATTTGGCTAAGTTTAGTCTCTTAAATTGTCACAAACTCCAGGAAATTTGTCGAGATAAACTCATTTCATTCACCTTAATATTTGTTATCCTACTCCTAAACCCACGAATGTTAAAACAACCTATCAAAATTAAATAGGGCGTATAGTCACCCTAACAGCCTTTTTTTGCTAACGATCTTTGTTATCTAAAACTTTTACCTTAGCAGTCTCTTTGTCATTGCTAATTTAAAAGTAAAACCTAATTGTTTATATAGGTTATAAATTGATTGTAATTTAAATGGATCAAGGTCGGAATCTTGAACGAAGCACTTTCTTTATAGTATTTTAAGTACTCTTAAATTATCTTAGAGTCAGCATATTTTGAGTTTGCATAAAATCGATGAAAACTTGAATGTAAGGAAGATGAAATTTAAAATTTATAGTGAAGAGGATGTACTTTTTGTTATACTTTTTATAATCTTAAATGATGAATTTATAGGTCAAGTAGTGTTGTTTCACAAAGTTGCGACCCTTAATCAAATGCATCCTTTAAAGAGCCGTTTTTTATTAAGTGATGCGGTTGTTCGCCTACTGCAACACTTCCCAAATATTACCTATTTAAATTGCTTACTGCAACACTTCACAAATTTTCAATAGATTATATGAGAATCTCACGGGTCAGAATTGAGCCTTTGTTGTTACTTGCTTAAACATTATGGGTGTCAATCCCTTCAAAATCTTGAGTAGCAGATACTATCAAAAGTCTCAATTTTAAAGGTCCTTTGCCACAGCTTAATGCAGTTTGAAAGTGGCCCGCCTGGTCGACATAGGTTTAAGACTTTCCAATGGAAGTGAAGTCATGTCAAATTGATTGCAAATGAGAATAGGAATAGGTGAGTGCTTAACATGTAATAACTATACCGCCTATGTTGATAGGCACTGACAATTAAGCACGTGTTTAAGATAATGTTTTATGCAAGTATTTTGATCTAATACTATTGAGCCGAACCAGTAGAGCACATGCTATGTTGTGTTTACTCTATATAAATAATGAAGCGGCATTAGAAACTGATGATAATACTAGCTACTAATATCATAAATATAGTAATCTCCGTACAACAAAATGATAGAACAAGCATCGTTTGAAGGTTTTAAGATGGTGTCCAATCATCCTCTTGCTGGTTAAGAATAACCAAGCAATTAAATGACAAGCACAACAAATAATAAAGGAGAAAAAATAATATCAAGTCCACCAAGGTGAAAAAATATAAACTCAATCCAAACAAAAATGATATAGCACTTCCAATTCGCCATTGACCTCAACAATCATCACCACCAACATTGCAAAAAATGGAGGCACCCACCAAGATATTGGTTGTACTAAATCCTTAGCTAGTAATATTACTATGGAACAGCCAATATCCCAGCAAACCAGATTTATTAAATAAACTTGATGTAAGCAGAGGTCGCGGTGGTTTGGCCTATATATCTATCTCTATATCTCACTAACTGCTTCAGTCAGATATCCCTGCCTTTGCCTTTAGATGTTTCTTGAAATCCATAATGTCACCCTCCCATCTGGTCACTTTTTGATCAGCACACACCCATATCTCTTTGGCCACCTGATTTATGAGCCTAAAATCGTGGCTAACAAGAACCAAGCCACCATCCCACTCATTCAAAGCCTCAGCAAGAGAGTCAATTGTCTCAATATCCAAATGATTAGTTGGCTCATCCAAGAGTAACAACTGAGGCTGTCTCCAAGCTAACCATGCGAATATTACTCTACTCTTCTGCCCATCAGACAAGTGATTCATAGGCATCACCTGGGCTTTACCTGTCAGTCCAAACCTCCCAATAGCTGCCCTCATCTTCTCTTCCTCGTTTCCAGGGTATTCTCTCATCATAAACTGAAGGGCAGGCATGTCCAAGTCTAACTTTTCAGCCAAGTGCTGATGATACTGAGCAATTCGAAGATGATTATGACGCTTGACCATGCCATCAGAAGGAAACAAATCACCTGTCATTAGCTTCAGTAGTGTACTCTTCCCAGCACCATTTGGTCCAACCAGAGCAATCCTAGAGTCTAAGTCAACCCCAAAGTCAATGTTTTTGTAGATGAGATTATCTTCAGTGTATCCAAAACTAACTTCAGAAAACTGGAGAACAGGAGGGGGAAGTTTTCCCACATCAGTAAAGCGAAATACTAATACTTGGTCTCTAACTACCTTCTCTGTAAGTCCACCTCGTTCCATTTTTGCAAGTGTTTTTTCCTTACTCTGAGCCTGGCGAGCTAGTTTAGCTGAACCATGACCAAACCGAGCAATATATTCCTTCATGTTGGCAATCTGCTCCTGTTCCCACTTGTACTGCTTCATCTGGTTCTCTTCCAAATCACCTCGTGTCTGAACATATTGATCATAATTACCAGTGTACATCTTCAATTTCTTACTTTGCATGTGGATAATATTTGTGCAGACACCATTTAGGAAATCCTGGGAATGTGATATCACAACCAAAATACGTTCAAACTTCTTCAAACTTTCCTCCAGCCACACACAAGCTTCCAAATCTGCAAACAGACAAAAAGTTAGTTGATATCCGTATAAAGATAATCTGATACATGTATACATGAAAAATGCTGACGATGAAAAAACATACTGCAAAATTTAATTTAAGACATAAGAAATTTGAAAGTGAGATAAGAAACAAGCCCAAACCCGCCAGGGAAATATTGCATCATAGTGAGGGAAGAAACATAACCCACATAAGTCAAAATCAACATGAATAAAACAGACAAGAGGAATGTGTCAAAAAAACAGACAAGAGGAAGATAAAGAAATCACTTAAAACAATATAACATGACATAATAAAGCATAGATATAATTATTATATGCAATTGATCGAGTCATGCATTCACAATAACATTATTAAACATGCTGATATAAAGCATTCACTATACTATCCAAAATGAAAGTGGCAGCGACGGCTGTTGGCTGTTGTTCTACTTAATGGTCAAAAAGGATTTAGAGCCCATTTGTTACTGATATTTCTTTTTAAGAGATTATTACAAAACAAAAGTTATTGTGTTTGTTTAACATAATGAAAATCATTTTCTATTTAAAACAGTTGTGAAAAATGGTTCGCTAGAGAAGCTACTCAACAGCTTCTAATTTGAAGCAATTTATTTCCAGCTTGCATTTCTTTAAAATCTGTAACAACCAATGAAACTTCTAAATCTATTTAATTTGTTTAACAACAAATTGATTTTCTTCACACAAAAAGCTACAACAAATAGACTTAGTAATGAACATTTAACAATAAGCAAAAACAGATTGTTTAATTAAACATCAAGTGATCCAACACAGACAGCAACCAAAACTAACTTTTGTTCATAAAACATGGCAAGGTGATAAATTTATTCAAAGGGGTTATTTCCAAGGAAGGAATGTTACCAAGATGATTAGTAGGTTCATCAAGTAGAAGAACAGTAGGGTTCATAAATAAAGCTCGTGCTAATGCAATTCTCATTCTCCAGCCCCCAGAAAAATCCCGAGTCTTCTTTGCTTGCATCTGCTTGTCAAAACCAAGACCATGCAAGATTTCAGCAGCACGCTTTTCTGCAGTTGCTGCATCTAGGGCATCCAATCGCTCATAAATACGTTCAAGGGCTTCACCACCACCATCATCCTGAAACCAAGTTAACTTAAAAGTTAGCAAACCACAAAATAACTATAAAAATCAGATGTTTCAATACTTAAATAAACAAACCTGAGCTGCCAGAGTTTCAGCCTCTCTTTCCAATTTCAACCTTTCTTCATCACAGGCTATGACCGCTTCCAAAGCAGACATGTCAGACGCTTCAATTTCCCTGCTAAGATGATGAATATCCATGTGCTCAGGAATTGGAAGTTCCCGGCAACCTATTGCAGTAAGAAGAGTAGACTTTCCGCATCCATTTAATCCAAGTAAACCATAACGTCTGAAAGAGATTCAAAACAACCACAACAATCAGTTAAAGTTACAGGCATAACTAACATCATCAAATTTGGCTCTATAGAGACAACAAACCTTCCATAATTCAGCTCCAACTCAGAATCAACTATGAGATCATGCCCGTGGAAAGTAACAGACAGAGACTCTATCTGCAATAACAGGCAAATCAAAATGCATCAATATAAAATCATTTTCAACATTAACATTTAGTTATGATAATTAATACTCCCTTAAGTCTCATAATAGGTGTTCTCTTTGAAATTTTCACACTTTTTAAGATAATGATTAATTGTGTTGATTTTAACGATAAAATGAATGCCATTCACTAAAACAACCTTATTAATAATAGGTAGTGGAGTAGTTACATAATTTAAAATACAAAAAAAAGGTAAGTTAGAAAATATAATAAATATCACATTGGTATTTTAAAGGATCAAATAATTTGAGAAATAAAAAGAGGAAAGAGGACATTATTGTGAGACGGAGGGAGTTAGCTATAAATATCATTTTACAGCACAGTATGCCTACCTCCAAAAAAAATTGGATTAGACAAGTAATGGTTACACTCTCAAAGAAGAACCAAGTTATGAACCCCCATCAACATGGTAGAATCCCCATGCTACACATACCCAGCAGCTCAACTAGGCACTCATACACATGCACCCAAGCTAGCAACAATAAGCTACAAGTAAGACTCACTAAACCAGCAACAATAAGCCAGAATTAAAACTCACAGAACCAGGAATGACAACAAATTGCAAAAAAAAAACTAATTTTCCACACTGAAGTACTTTCTTCTTAATTGAGGTATAAGACTTAAATCTTATCCACCGTAGACAATTGTTTCAGCTATAGAACAAAGGTATTCTATTGATTAAAAAATTATGTTTTTTGACACCATAGTTTCAATCAATAACTATACTTTCCAGAACAAATCTAACCAGGGAGAGATGTGTTGAACTGATTTACTATATTTTTTGGTAATATAGTTTGTAAACGATATACTAGTGTACATCCTCATTCTAGGTGGATGCCACAGATTCATTGAATTAGCCATGGATCAAAAGGAGCAAGATCTATAAAGGCATAGAGCATATTGATACCGATAAAGGTTCATACTTAACAAAAGAGGCACTTATTCATGGTAATTTATAACTAACTAACTAAATTCCAATGAACCCACCTATTTCAAAATCAATATTAACTACAGAAATCGATGATTATTAAATAAAGGATTATGTAGTTACTGTTACTAACCCGAATATCTCTGGAAAGAGGATGAGAGCAGAGAACGCCAGTACACGTCCGATCCGATATCTTGATACCGGCAATTTTGTCAGCAACCTTATCAGCGGCTTTAGACGAAGCAGCGGCGACCGCGGCCTTACCACCACGCTTAGCTGCGGCGGCGGCTTTCTTCTGTGCGGCTTTCTTCTTGCTAGCGTCAGAAACCATCTTCGATTTTCAAACACAAACCCTAAAGAGAGAAGAGAGGAGTGACGAAACTAGATCTGGCCAACGCGGGTTCCGATGAAGAAAAACTGAACCCGGCCGAGGCTTAGATTTAATTAGGGTTAGTGGTTTGAGTTTGAAAGAGGAAGATGCAGTGTGAGTGGTGGTTTGGTGGAGAATATATATAGAGAGAGAAAGGGAATGCGTGTTTGTGGTTTGGGAGTTTGTTGGGCTCATAGCTTGCGTATTGAATTGGGATTTGTGGGTTGAAAAGTCAACAATTTTGTGAGGGCGGTGCAATGGGGAAGTCTTTTGTTATGGGCTTTTAATCATTTGGACATGGGTTTTGTTTCCACACCCTTACTTTATCTAGTTACTAGGATAAACAACAACAACAACAAATACTTTCATAGTTATTGTGAGATGTAGTTTAGTATAAATCGACATGATGTCGTCGGAACCTAATCAATCATCACCACACTTTCTTCTGTTGCATATCTCCACACTTTCTTCTGTTGGAGATATGCAGAGAAGGAACACAAGCTTGACACACCACAGCAGATTCCAATGCCTGTGATTGCTACTCCAACAAAAAGTCATTCAGTGGAACCTAGTATTCAAGATGAAAGCTGGACAACAATAATCAAACCATCAAGAGGTAAAAGTACTCAATTGCCTGGCTCTACTAGTGTTGTTACTTGTTTAAGTGGGTTTGAACTTTTGGGGGATTTGAATGTCCTTCAAGGTCCTCATGATAGGGGGTCATGTTAACCTCCTGGAATGTGAGGGGGCTTAACAAGGCTGGTAAGCTTAAAGAGATCAGCTCTCATCTCCATAAGCTACAACCCTCCATAGTTGTGATGTTAGAAACTCGAGTAAAGGAACACAAAGCAGATGAAATTAGGAAAAAGCTACATTTCAAGGGAAAATACATTGATAATTATGATAAACATGAAAATGGTAGGATATGGCTGACTTGGGATGAAAATAGAGTGGATGTAAAAAAGGTTTTGAGTTCTAGTCAACACATACATTGTGGTATATATGATACTTATGGCAGGTTTAAATACTGGTTAACAGCAATTTATGCTCATAACCATATTGAACAGAGGAAAATTTTATGGAAGGAGATGGCACACATCCATACTACCCACCAAGGGCCTTGGTGTGCCATTGGGGACTTTAACAATGTGGCAACTAGTAATGATAGAAGTGGAGGCAGAATAGTGACAGAGAATGAATTTAAAGATCTTCAAGACATGATGCTTTTTACAGGCCTAAGTGAAATGGATAGCAGGGGTGATTTTTTCACATGGTCAAATAAACAGGCAGATAACCCTATCTACTCTAGGATTGACAGAGTTTTGGCTAATGTGAAATGGTTCCAAGATAACAGCAGGGCAACCCTTAACATCCTACCTCCCCACATCTCAGACCATGTTATCCTCTATATCCATGATCCTAAGGAGATAAAGGCTAGGCATAACTTCAAATTCAATAATAGATGGGTGGATGCAGTGGGTTTTGATGACACTGTTAGAAAGAGTTGGGATGAACCTATGACAGGACCACCTATGCAGAGATTATGGAATAAATTAAAGAGATTGCAACCTCATCTGAGAAAACTCCAAAGGCAAACTAATGGCAATCAACAAAAGCTCCAAACAGCAAGGGAAGATCTTGAGAGGGCGTATAATGAGTTAAGCACTCACAGAATGGAAGCTGATAGAATTCATAGAATTAAGTTGCTGACTGAAGAGGTTATAAAGTGGAACAGTTTTGAAGAGAATGAAATGATGCAGAAAACAAAAATTAATTGGATCAAAATGGGGGATGACAACTCTGCATTTTTCCATGCTTACTTAAAGTCAAGACAGAACAACAAAAGTTTGAGGATGATCCATAGACAAGATGGAACTGTTTTGACTACACAAACTGATGTTGCCAAGGAAATCATGGACTATTACAAGGCATTAATAGGAAGTAACAGCTAAGACCTTAGACAAGTGGATATAGATGCACTGAGAAGAGGTAAACAACTCACTATGGAGCAGAGAGAAATCTTGATCAGACCTATTACCATCAAGGAAATTGAAAAATCTTTGCAGGGTATAGGTGAGTTAAAGTCCCCTGGTAGTGATGGATATAGATCCAATTTTTTTAAGAACTGTTGGCACATAATAAAGAATGATGTATTGGAGGCTGTTATGGAATTCTTTGATCACAACAGGATTTTTCTTCCCTTCAATCAAACTGTGGTCACACTTATCCCAAAATCAGAGGAGGCAAGGCATGTAAAAGATTTCAGACCAATTGCAGGATGCAACACCTTCTACAAAATTATATCAAAGATTCTTACTGCAAGGCTAGGGGAAATGCTACCAAATATAATTCACTTATCACAAGCAGCTTTTGTTCCTGGCCAAAATATTCAGAACCATATTATGCTTGTTTATGAATTGCTCAAGGGGTATACAAGAAAGGATGGAACCCCCAGGACTATGATTCAATTGGACCTACAAAAAGCCTATGATATGGTTGACTGGCATGCCATGGAAACCATTCTTAGGGAAGTGGGGATACCAGATAGATTTGTAAAGTGGATCATGACATTAGTGACTAATGTGACCTATGTATTTAACATTAATGGTAATTTAACTGATGTTTTGCAGGCTAGGAGAGGGATCAGGCAGGGGGATCCCATATCGCCTCTACTCTTTGTCTTAGTGATGGAATACCTGACAAGGCTAATGGCAAAGATGACACAGGACCCTAACTTCAACTACCATACAAAGTGTGCAAAGCTAGGAATTACCCATCTTACCTTTGCAAATGACCTTCTAATGTTCTGTAGAGGGGATGAAATGTCAGTTGCAATGCTTATGAATACAGTCAACAAATTCTCTGAGACAACTGGCTTGGTGGTGAACCCGGCAAAATACATAATGTATTATGGTGGTATGGATAGAGAGGCAAAGGATAAAATGCACAGGCTGACTGAGATTAATGAGGGTCAACTCCCATTTAGGTATTTAGGCATTCCATTAACTTGCAAGAAACTTACAGTTAATCATTATCTTCCTTTAATAGATAGGGTGATGGCAAGGATAAGACATTGAACATCAAAACTTTTGAGTATGACTGGTAGAATCCAATTGGTGAAAAGTACTGTTAATGCAATCCTACAGTACTGGATGCAATGTCTTCCAATTCTTAAGATGGTCATTAAGAAAATAGAAGGTATGTGCAGGAATTTTGTATGGGCAGAAAGCCAAGAAAATAGCAGAAAAAGTCCAATAGCCTGGACTACTGTCTGCAAACCAAGGAGACAGGATGGAATTGGTATCTACAACATGGAGGTTTGGAATAAGGCTTCCCTCTTGAAATGTTTGTGGAATTTGAGTAGAAAGGCGGATAACCTGTGGGTAAAGTGGATACATACATATCCACTACTTAAAGGGTGTACCAGTCATGGAAGCAAATATAATGAATATTGGTTCTTGGGTTATGAAGAAGATATTGAAACTTAGAAAGGAAGTTACTAAAATCCAACCAGTTTGGGATGGCGTCATTAGAAGAAATAAATTCAGTTTGAAAACTATTTATGATGCGTTGATTGATGATAACACTAGGGTGTCTTGGAGATAACTTCTCAAAAGGAACCTTGCTCGACCAAGAGCTACCCACACCATGTGGCTAGCATGCCATGGTCGGCTAGGGACAAAAGACAGGCTGATGAAACTAGGCTTTATCAATGAGAATGCTTGTAGCCTTTGCAAAGAAACTGACGAAACAATGAACCATCTTTTCTTTGATTGCAGAATTTCTCAATTTATCTGGTGCGAAGTACTAAAATGGATTAAGGTCGAGCATGCTCCTAAAAACTGGGACTTGGAGAGGTCTTGGTTAATAGCACAGGTGGCGAGGAAAGGCTGGAAATCTAGTCTGCTAAAACTTGCAGCAACGGAAACTGTTTACGAGATATGGAGATATAGGAATGAGATAATTTTTGGAACCAATACAAATACAGTCACACTTATAAATACAAAGGATAGGATCATAGAGAACTTATTGTATAGGGGCTGGAAATCTAATAAGCTGAGAAAGCATATTGCTAGAATGATGCTATAGTTTATATGTTTGGTTGGATCACTTGATCACCTTGTACTTATTTGTTTTTTTTAGTTAATAAAATTTGTTTTTGATTCAGAAAAAAAAAAAGTTATTCAGAGATGTAGTTTAGTATAATTAATATTTTAGATTTTATACAAATTAAGTTAAATTTACATTTACTAAATTTTTTAGATTTAGTGGGAAAATTATTTTAGCTATTTACATTAAATATTTTTGAATTAAATGAAAAATATATTAAAAATAATAGTATTAAATAGTTTAAAAGTAATTTTTGTATAAATGATAACATTCGTTTAACTATTCATTAAAATTTATTAAAATTAGAGTTGGCAATAAACCGAACTAATTCGAATATAACTCGAAATTCGATTTGTCAATTAAATCGTTAAATTTAGATCATAAACTAAATGAGTTAAATATAAACAAAAAAAATTAAGTTCGATAACTAAATAAATTGAGCAATGTAAGTTCGACTATATATATATATATATATATATATATATATATATATATATATATATATATATATATATATATATATATATATATATATTACTAAATGAGTTAAATATAAACAAAAAAAATTAAGTTCGATAACTAAATAAATTGAGCAATGTAAGTTCGACTATATATATATATATATATATATATATATATATATATATATATATATATATATATATATATATATATATATATATATATATATATATATATATATATTTAAATAAAGTTAAACTTTAATTGAATAATTTTTAAATTAGACATTCAAATATATCTCTTGACTATTGTGGAGTTTTTGAATTTGTGGATTTTAACACAATATTAAATTTCAATAGAATAATTTTTAATTTATTTCAATAATTTTCTTTTAAAAAATATCAATTTAAAAGGCCAAATTTATTAAAAAATATAGACTTAAAAAATGATTTTTAAGTTAGTGAAGCTAGATAACTAAACGTAATGGACTAAATCTAACGAATTGAATCAAGTTGTTCGTGAACTTAAAATGAGTTGAGTTTGACCTTAAAAAAAAGTTCGTGTCAAACTCGAGTCAAGTTTTGAATTGAACCCATTTCTATCGAATCGAACTAAACTGAGACAAATTCAACTCGATTCGACTCATTTCCAATCTTAATTAAAATATTTTTTTCAAAATTAACATTGAATTTATCAATAGTGTAGAAATAGATTTAGTGTTTTGTAGTGAAGACACCTCAACTTGGGATCTGAAGTCTCTTTAGTTTTTTTTCTCCTCCTATTTATTTGGTGTTTGTTAGATATTTTCAAAATATAATTTGGAAAATGAAATTTTGTATATATTAATTATAAGTAAAATTATTAAACAAATGATTAAATGTCTTAGTGGTAAGGTGTTTGAGATTTGATGTAAGGGTGTGTGGTTCGAATCTTGTTGGTGCCTTTTCTTTGAATAAAGTTAATTTTATTAACAGTAATAAAATCGAATTCAAAATGAACCAATGTGTGGTTCGAACTCGTGCCCTTTCAGTGCAAGAAGAGATACTTTGCTAATTGAACCAATGTGTCAATTGGTTATTAACCTGAATCCGAAATGATATAAACCTTGATTGAATAGATGCATAATCATTTGTTTCTTTATAAATAGGGACACTTGGAAAACAGAAAAAGGACACGAAAATAACAATATCCACATCCAATTTTCACCATTTCAATTATTCTAAAATCATCTCTTGCTTCATTAATGCATGAGTGAAGTATAGGAAATAATTTTCTGTAAACTATTATCAAAAGATAAGATTAGTGTGTTTGTGCAATTCACATTAAGGTATTCATAGTATCCTGAAGGGAATTCGTCGTTAATCCTTATTGCATCCAATATATAATAAGTAGAATGGGCGAATTGAACCTAAAGGTTAGTGTGAAATTCACACGCTTTGAATTTTCAAGTGCAATCTTCATTAACACCTTCTTTGTTCAAGTGCTGCTGCATATTTTCAAACAACAACAAAATCCAACAATCTTTAGGTTCAATTATTTTCAACTTATCAATGGCAGCATCACTCAAAGAAATGACATCCAACTTTGTGAAATTGGAAAAATTTGATGGAGGCAACTTTATCCGTTGGCAGAAAAAGATGAAGTTTCTACTTACAACATTGAAAGTGGTGTATGTTCTGAACACTGCAAGACCATTAAAGAGGGAAAAAGAAACCATTGCTGAAACGAGAGAAAGACAAAAATGGGACAATGATGATTACATTTGCATGGGTCATATTCTCAATGGTATTCAGACTCTTTATTTGATATCTATCAAAGTAACAATTCTGCAAAGGAACTGTGGGAAAAACTAGAATCAAGATACATGCAAGAAGACGCTACAAGTAAGAAGTTTCTTGTTTCTCATTTCAATAATTATAAAATGGTAGACAATAGGCATGTAATGGAACAAATGTATGAAATCGAACGTATTCTCAATAACTACAAACAACATGATATGCATATGGATGAAACAATAATTGTATCTTCCATAATAGATAAACTTCCTCCATCATGGAAAGATTTTAAAAAATTATTGAAACATAAGAAAGAGGACATATCTCTTGAGCAATTGGGTAATCACGTTCGTTTAGAAGAAGAGTATCGTAAACAAGATGATACTAAAAATCAAATTGCTCATGAGAATGTGCATGTAATGGAAGAAGAAAATTCAAATAAAACTTCCAAGAAAAGAAAACGAGATTTTGGAAAATCTTATGAAAATTATAATGTTAATAGCAATAATAACAATAGAAAGAAAAAGAAAGGAAATTGCTATCATTGTGGAAAACCAGGACACTTTAAAAATGAGTGCAGGTTCTTGAAAAGAGAGAACAAAAACAAGAATTCAAGTGCAACAAAAGACAATCTTGTTATTGTCATTTCTGAAATCAACATGATAGAAGATGTCGATTCTTGGTGGATAGACTCTGGTGCTACCTGTCATGTGTGCAAAAATAAAAAATTATTCAAGACCATTAATGAAGAAAATGGTAATGTTTTGTACATGGGAAATGCCTCTACTGTTCAAGTCAAAGGAAAAGGATCAGTCGAGATTGAATTCACTTTTGGAAAAACACTCACTCTTCAAGATGTTCTTTATGTTCCGGAAGTTAGGAAGAACTTGATTTCTGTACCTTTACTTAATAAGTATGGTTTCAAATCTGTATTTGAGGGAGATAAATTTATCTATCCAAAGGGGGTATGTTTGTAGGGAAGGGTTATCTTTATGAGAATATCACTACTACGAAAAACCCATTTAACGACCTCAGGTTTACAACGGAGTCGTATCCCACCGTTGTAATAGGTTAACAATTTTGCAGCTGATTTATACCGCCATATTTAATGACAGTCGTATTAAAAAACTGTTGTAATACATGGTGTGTAACAAGCTTCGATTCCCAACAACTACATTTTTTTTCCATATTTTTACATTTTAAACACGCTTGTATTAAAACACCGTTGTAATAGATGATGTGTAACAAGCTTCGATTCCCAACAACTACATTTTTTTCCATATTTTTAGATTTTAAACATATATTTTATTTCTTTTGTTAGTGTTACGGGGATTTAACCTCAAAACTCAAAATTCATCTTTGTTTTTCTATTTTTTAAAGTGCAAGAGAATAGGTTGAAATAGTTTGATCATAACTTCTTTAAAAATAAAAGTGAAAGAGATGAGTATATATAAAAGAAAACTTTATTAAGATTTCAGATAAGAATAGTACATTGATAATCATATATTACATATATTTATCAATGTCAGAGCCCATAGCTGCAAATGCATCTTCATAATCCAGGACTCTCTCCTCACTTCCCTCATCGGAATCATAATAAACAGTCCTCTTTTTCTTCTTTTTCTTTTTCTTCTTCAGCTTCTTCTTCTTCTTCTTCTCCTTCTTTACCCTTAACGCATCCCTGATGTTGGCCGCTGGTTGGACCTCCTCATTTGGCGGCTGACGTTGTTCATTTGTGCCCTCATTGGTGATGTTTCTAGCATTCTCATTTGTAGAACTCATTGTTACGAAGAATATATTATGAAGAAACGTAAAATTGTATATTTATAGATGAGGTTGAAAATGAAAAGTCTGATAGTTTAATGCTTGCAATGATGATAACTTCTAAATGGTTGATATTCTGGAACGATATTTTTTGAAAAACGGAAAAAAATTTAAATCATTATTATACTTGGCCAGAGTGTTCTCTATTCCGGGAAGAGCAAGGGTTATAATATTACAACGGTTAGTAATAATAATCGTAGCGATACCCCTTTCTATTTTACGTAATTATAGAAAAATGTTGTTGCCCGGAGTCGAACCATGTACCAAGTATAAGGGGTATCACTACGGTTAATATAACTAACTGTTGTGATATTATTAAAATAATATATATTCTTATCATTATGGTTCTTTTAGAAAACCGTTGTGAAATATTTACCTATATAAGGGAATTAACTTTCCCTTATTGACAGTAGCGTCGTTTCCTTCACAGCGAAACCCTAGCACCCATTTTTTTCTCTACATTTTTGGCAGCAAACTTCATCTTTTTTTAGAATCCACGAAAAGAAATACAAGAAGTATGAAGCTTTTGATTTAAGCTTCTTTCTCCTTGTATTTCTTCTTGCAGAGTCTAAAACTAGATGAACATGGTGATGATGCTAGCGGTAGCAAGCGTAGTGTACATATTGCTTATGGAAAATAAGGTATTATTCTACTTCAATTTTTTTGTTAGATAGTTCCCATTATCTCGTTTGCTTCATGTTGTTTTTGTTGATTGTTCTTATTTTGTGCAGATTCGACTTCAATGCTTCACAAGCAAGGTGAACTTCATTGTAATGGTACAGTCCCACTTCTTAGGGTTTTGTTTTAACTTTTGCTTGTTTTGTTTTGAATACTAACTAGTTTTCTTCATTGCTTCCCACTTCTTAGGGTTTGTTTCACATGGTGATGATGATTGTGGTACATATATATGAATTCATTCTGATAAGGTACATATATATGAATTCATTCTGATATTGTATATGAAATTTAGTTTATTATATACTATGTATATTGTTTGTTTCACTATTCTTTTATTGAAAATGCAATCAGTTAAATTGATATAGAAACTTATAATCTGAAAATTAAGATGTATTTGAAAGCCAACCTTTATCATGTCAATGTTTTCCGAATTGCATCCATTTCATTCAGCACATTTAATGTTCCTTAACATAAAATTTATGGTTCAATGGTCCGTTTACTTCAATTCATCAATATCTTTTATTATAGTTTACCTCATCGTCGTCACTAATCATCGTGGTTGTTAAGATCATGATTGTTATGATGATAAAATCGCGATGATTTTTGGCGATGATGAGGTAAACTATAATAAAAGATATCGATGGATTGAAGGAAACCTACCATTGAACCATAAATTTTATGTTAAGGAACATAAAATGTGCGGAATAAAATGGATGCAATTCGAAAAACAGTGGTGTGTTTAAGTTGGTTTTCAAGAACAGTTTAATTTTCAGATTATATAGTTCTTTACCAATTTTAATGGTTGTATTTCTTTAATTAGGTGTATGGTAAAACGAGCAATATACATTTGTATTTAATAAACTAAGGGTACATTCCACAATGGTTGAGACTCATAACCATTGTGATAGTTAATATATATTACAACGGTTGAAATAACTAACCATTGCAATATAATGCGCGCTTTCCAGAATACAACAACGGTTTCCAGACCGTCGTAGAAACAACAAACTTACAACGACAATCTACATAACAACGCCTTCGCCCACGTCATTATATGTCATTCCCAACCGTTGTTAAATGGGTTTTTCGTAGTAGTGTATGTTCATGTGTAATGTTGTTAGTAGTAATAATAATAATGTGATTTCTGCTTATATTGTTGAATCTTGTGATTTATGGCATATGCGACTAGGACATGTTAACTTTAGAAAATTAAATGATATGATAAAATCAAATGTAATTCCGACTCTTGACAAAAATTCAAATTCATGTACTACTTGCATGTTAACTAAAATCACAAGAAAACCTTTTAAAGGAATTGAAAGAAGTTTTAAGGTGTTAGATTCAATTCATTCGGATGTGTGTGATTTACATGGTTGGCCCACCATTGGTGGTAAAAAGTATTTTGTCACCTTCATTGATGATTGCACTAGATTTTGTTATGTTTATTTAATGCATTCTAAGGATGAAGTCTTAGAACTTCAACATGAGACTTTCATTCAATGTTTTAGAAGTGATAGGGGAAGGGAGTTCTATCATCCTAATTATTTTGAGTCCACTGGTATTGTGCATCAAACAACTGCACCATATTCTCCATAACAAAATGGGATAGCATAAAGGAAAAATAGGGTGTTGGATGAAATGGTAAATGCCATGTTATCCTATTCTGGTTTATCTAAAGGATATTAGGGTGAAGCCATGCTAACTGCATGTTATATATTGAATAGAGTTCCTAATAAAAGGAACAAGATAACCCCATATGAACTCTGGAAGAAAAGAAAACCCAATCTTAATTATTTAAAAGTTTGGGGTTGTAGAGCAATTGTAAAGGTGCCTGAACCAAAAAGAAAGAAACTGGGAGAAAGAGGAATTGAATGTGTATTTCTGGGATATGCTGAAAATAGCAAAGCATATAGATTCATGGTTATTGAATCCAATGACTCATATCCTATTAATATCGTGATTGAGTCAAGAGATGCAATTTTCCAAGAAAATAGATTTACCTCAATTCAAAATCCCAAAGACAATGCTCATTATGATGTTCAAAGTCTAGAAAGTAATGTATCTAATAATGATACGTTGGCATGTTCAGAACCTAGAAGAAGTAAAAGAATCCGAAAAGTGAAAAACTATGGATCAGACTTCTTCATGTTCCTTGTTGAAGGAAATAGAGTCGATAAATTGTTATGGACCAATTTGCTATAACCTAGAGAAGGATCCAGAAACATTTGAAGAGGCAATAAAATCTGAAGATTCTGCCTTTTGGAAAGAAGCTATCCAAGAATAAATGGATTCAATTATGGGTAATAAAACCTGGAAAATAGTAGATCTCCCACCAGGATCAAAACCAATAGGTTGTAAATGGATCTTTAAAAGAAAAATGAAAGTCGATGGTACCATTGAAAAATTCAAAGCTAGACTTGTCTCTAAAGGGTATACACAAAAAGAAGGTATTGATTACTTTGATACATATGCACCTGTTGCTAGAATTGCATCAATTAGAGTGCTTTTGGCACTTGCTTCCATCTATAAGCTTGTTATCCATCAAATGGATGTTAAAACTGCTTTTCTAAATGGAGAGTTAGATGAAGAGGTGTATATGAAACAACCTGAAGGATTTGTCATCAAAGGTCAAGAACATAAAGTGTGTAAATTAACCAAGTCTTTATATGGGTTAAAATAAGCACCCAAACAATGGCACCAAAAATTTGACCATGTTGTGTTAACCAATGGATACAAAATAAATGAATCTGGCAAATGTATTTATAGTAAATTTAGCAATGGAAAAGGTGTCATGATTTGTTTATATGTTGATGATATGTTAATCTTTGGCACTGATTTAAATGAGGTAGAAAAGACTAAAACTTTCTTATCCAAAATTTTTTATATGAAAGACTTGGGTGAAGCAGATGTGATTTTAGGAATTAAAATCATAAGAGATGGTGAAAATATTGGTTTATCCCAATCTCACTACATCGAAAAGGTGCTTAAGAAATTTGATCACTTCAATTGTAAATCAGTTTCTACCCCATTTGATCAAAATGTTAATTTGCAGCCACACAAAGGGTGTCTAGTGGCACAACTCGAATATTCAAAGGTAATCAGATGCTTGATGTACGGTATGACTTGTACTAGACCTGATATTGCATATGTTGTTGGTAGGTTAAGTCGGTATACAAGTAATCCAAGTAAAAACCATTGGCATGCTGTTAATAGAGTATTAAAATACTTGAAAGGGACAATTAATTTTAACTTATCGTGGATATCCTTCAGTTTTAGAGGGATATACAGATGCCAGTTGGGTAACATATGTAGAAGATCATGCCTCTACTAGTGGATGGATCTTCAATCTTGGTGGAGGTGCAGTTTCTTGGGGTTCTAAGAAACAAACTTGCATTGCCGACTCCACCATGGCTGTAGAATTTATTGCTCTAGCTGCCGGGAGTAAAGAGGCTGAATGGCTAAGAAATTTATTGTATGAGATACCTATTTGGCCAAAGCCAATGACATCTGTATCCATACATTGTGATAGTCAGTCCACACTATTAAAAGCATATAGCCAAGTATATAATGGAAAATCCAGACATATTGGTATAAGACATAGCTATGTGAAGGATTTAATTTCAGATGGAGTAATTTCCATTGTGTTCGTAAGAACATAAAATAATCTTGTAGATCCTTTGACGAAAGGTTTGAAAAAAGACATGGTGTTGAAAACATCATTAGGGATGGGTCTAAAGCCCATATCTAATTGACCACCAATAGTGGAAACTCAACTCACACTTAGTTAATATTAAGTCTTGAGTTCAATGGTGAAAGTACACTATTAGAGTAATTGCAAGTACTTGATTATAAAGACATCCCAAAGAGCAAAAGTACTTGGGTACCATAAGTAAAAGATGGAAGGTTGAGTTTTCCTCTTAATAGACATATAGCATATGTTTGCTGGAATGCATAATTATGGATGCATTTCTGATATAGTCTACCTATACGAGAATGAAGTGGGGCCGCTTCATAGAGTTAAAGGGCTTTACTCTTAAATTCTCGTGAAAAGGGTATGTGACGCAATGCCATATTAAATGTGTCAATTTCTATAATTCTTTTGATAGTACCGAGATTTCATGTGTGAATTATGCACGCTTGTTCTAATGAATAATTGGTTCAAAGCTTGTCTACCAGTCTATTCGGGGATGAGTGAAAACTTAATTTACTAAGTAATGGTTCAAATCGTAAGATACCATTATCTGAAACCATGATATTTCCAGAGATATGAGATTTAGTTATATTTTGTAAATGGCGGGGGATTGTTAGATATTTTCAAAATATAATTTGGAAAATGGAATTTGTATATATTAATTATAAGTAAAATTGTTAAGCAAATGGTTCAATGTCTTAGTGGTAAGGTGCTTGAGATTTGATGTAAGGGTGAGTGGTTCGAATCTTGTTGGTGTCTTTTCTTTGAATAAAGTTAATTTTATTAACAATAATACAATCGAATTCAAAATGAACCAATGTGTGGTTCGTACTCGTGCCCTTTTAGTGCAAGAAGAGATACCTTGCCAATTGAACCAATGTGCCTATTGGTTATTAAACTGAATCTGAAATGATATAAACCTTGATTGAACAGATGCAGAATTCATTTCCAAATGCTGTTTTTCTTCATCAAGTGGCCTAAATTTCTTTATAAATAGGGACACTTGGAAAACAGAAAAAGGACACGAAAATAACAATATTTACATCCAATTTTCATCATTTCAATTATTCTAAAATCATATCTTACTTCATTAATGCATGAGTGAAGTATAGGAAACAATATTCTGTAAACTATTATCAAAAGATAAGATTAGTGTGTTTGTGCAATTCATATTAAGGTATTCATAGTATCCTGAAGGGAATTCGTCGTTAATCCTTATTGCATCCAATATATAATAAGTGGAAGGGGCGAATTGAACCTAAAGGTTAGTGTGAAATTCACACGCTTTGAATTTTCAAGTGCAATCTTCATTAACACCTTCTTTGTTCAAGTGCTGCTACATATTTTCAAACAACAACAAAATCCAACAGTGTTAATATAAATCTTGAATTAATCTAATAATATAGGAGAAATGGGTAAAAAGCGATCAAATTATTAGATTTGAATAGGCATTATATAACAGAGATAAAGCATAAAAAGTGCAATAGAGAATTTGTTTCCGTTAACTTTAGTGTGACTTGATGAATTTTATTTGTGTGAGAGAGAAGGGAGATAAACATATAATCACATGACTTTATCACCTTAAAGTTACTCATCTTCATCTAAAAAATGTGCATCTTCTTTCTAAAATGATCCTACAATTATTGTAAGAGAGAGATATAGAGAAAACTGATAGTCTTTTAATTCTCTTCATTTAATCAGCGATATTTATGTGAAAATTAAACTGACATACTATGATCTTAAAAATGATCTTACAAAAATGAATAAGAAAATTCTACATATAAAAACAAAGGTATATTGTAACATCAATGCGCCTATGAAATACTAGTAAGTATTAGTAATTTTGTATGAACCAGTTTTAAAATAAAATTGTATTTGATACAAAGACTAGGTGTGTTTGGTTCGGAGTAGATGGAGGGGAGGGGAGGGGAAAATTTTAATTAAATATGTTTGGTTCAAATTTTAGGAGGGGAGGGGAGGGGAGCAAAATCCCTCCAAAACACATTTTTTTGTTTCCTTCCGAATTGGGGGGATTTGGAGGGGAGGGGAGGTAAAGTGAATTTTGATAATTAAAAAATTATTATATTTACTAAAATATCCTCAATTTAATTTTATTATTTCAAAATTATTCGTTTTTTTCGTGTTACTATTTCTCTTCTGTGTGATTTTTTCGATTGCTTGCATCAATTTATTATAATTATTCTCCAACTTCAAATTATTTTATAGTTTTTTACTTAATATAAATCATAATCATTATACTTTTTCTGTTTTTCTATAAAAAAAAAAATGTTTTGTTATATTCATTTTTTTCTTCTAATTTTATTATGTGTCATATCATATTTTCTTTTATATCAAATTTTAAACCATTTATTTTATTAAACATTTTAAACCATTAATATTTAATAATAATTTATTTTATGTATTTGTTTTGTTAGATGATTCATCACGATTTAAACGTTGTTATCAGCATATTGTTTAATTTATGTTGAAGAGTTATAATCTGAATCAAGTGTACTCGATTTTTTAATATTGGATAAATAAATAACTTTTTAGTAAATCAATATTAGAAATTTTATCACAAAAAAAAAACATGCATGAATTTTTCACATTTGAATATCATATCACTTATATAAGATCATAAGGATAAAAATGTAAATTATTAATAAAATCCCTCCCCTCCCCCTCCTGAACCAAACATATTTCTAATTAAAATCTCTCTCTTCCCCTCCCCTCCCCTCTTTTGAACCAAACACTTATCTGATTAAAAAAACCCCCCATCTCCCCTCCCCTCCCCCTCCCTCCATTAAAATCCCTCCTCTCCCCTCCCCCTCATTTGAACCAAACAGACCCTAAGATAACGTTACTTTATTTTGATATAGCTTGGTTTTGGTTGGATTGATTCTTTTACATAGAACTAAACTATATTAGATTGTTTTGAAGTTCTTGCCATTATGTTAGGCTACTTTTGGAGTATGTTAAAATTAATGAAAGTAATGATACCTTTATATTTTAGACACATGTTAAGATCAATGGGATTAGGATGTTACTTTGTGTGTATGGTAAAATATTAGACTATCTTGTAATGACAAAGTTCAATTTTAACACAAACTATATTTTAATTTTGCATCAATAATTGTTAGGGGGAGTTTATTAGGGAGCATTGATACATAGTGTAGGACTAGGCACCTTTGTAAGAGATACACCACTTGTCCACCTAAAACCTTAAGGTGATAGGTGAGTGGGTTCTCCCACTTATAAATGCTCAAGTCACCATATTCCTATCCAATGTGGGACTATTTCCCCACTTACTCACACTTGTTTATATTATTCCAATACTCCTCCTCAAGTGTGAGTCCACAATGTTCCCTTTTTTATATACTTGTGCCGTCGTTGACACCTTTTTCAAGGCACCTCTTATTAGGTATTTCGAATACACCTCTTCCTTGGGCATTTCGATTTCAACGGGACACCACTTCCTGGGCATTTCGATACAAGTAAGCCGGTCTCTTTACGAACCAGGCTCTGGATACCATGTTAGAGGAGTTTTACACTAGGGAACATTGAATATTAGGCCAAGAGCAACACAAGTGAGAGAGACACCACATATTCACCCAAAACATTGAATATTCTCCCACTTATCTAATATGCGCCCAGGAAGTGGTGTTCTGTTGAAATCGACGCCCAGGAAGAGGTGTATCGAAATGCCCTTGAAAGGACCTTGAAAAAAGTGTCAACGGCGGTACAAGTATAAAAAAAAAAGGGAACATTGTGGACTCACACTTAAGGGTGGAATAATATAAGCAAGTGTGAGTAAGTGGGGAAATAGTCCCACATTGGATAAGAATGTGGTGACTTGAGCATTTATAAGTGGGAGAACCCACTCACCTATCACCTTAAGGTTTTGGGTGAATATGTGGTGTCTATCTCACTTGTGTTGCTCTTGGCCTAATATTCAATGCTCCCTAGTGTAAAACTCCTTTAACAATAATATCCATATTTTTCATATCGTTTAACATCTAACATGACATGTACTAATGCACATAGTACTTATAAATGTGCACAACATTAACAAACTCACTATTTGCACAAGTTTTACATGGGCGACGATGGTAAATTCTATAAAGGGGAGGAGTAACGATGAATAACGTTTAAAATATAGGACGAGGAAAATAAAAACTCGTAGGAATGATGGCGAAGGATTGAAAAAGGATTTATAGGGTTAAGAAAGGGAGAAATGATGACAAATGTGTTTTAATTCATTCATTTGATTTTTTAAATGCTTAAATGTAATATTAAAAATTATAGTTATTATTTAAATTATTTTAATACGCAACTGGTGATATGGATCCATATCATAGCAACAACATGTTTGTCATATCATAGATGAATTTTTAGGGTATGTTTGATTGTGAGATGAAAATGAGAAGAGAGAAAGATGTGAGAAAGAGTGTGAGAAGAGAGAAGTGAGTGAGAAATGAAAGAGAAATAGAGTAGATTTAATTTATTGTTTGTTATAAAATAAGTATGAGAGAATTAGAAGAGAGAGAAGTAAAATTACTTTTGAAAGGATAAAAATACCCTTAAATTATAAAAGTTAATACTACAAAATTTTATGTTCTAAAAAAATATTTTCTTATCAATATCAATTTAAATATGTATTTTAATTAAAAATAATAATTTGATAAATTTATTTTAATTAGTTGTTTTACTATTTCAATTATTTAAAGTAATTTAATTTATAGTTTATTTGTTTTTATAAAAAAGCAACCAAGTAGCATTTAACAAATAAATAAAGTTAGACATGTGTAAAAAGTGATCTAAGGAATCATATAATCACAATAAACCAATGGTATTTATTCATCACGTAAAAAACAAGGGCATAATTGGAAACAAAGAAAAAACTTTCATTTCTCTTGTCTTTCTTCTTTATCTTGAGAAGATAGTAAAATGTAGTGGAACTCATGTATATTCTTTCTCTCTTCAGCATTTCTATGCACTACCAAGCAAGAGAAGTGATTTTTTCTTTGCAACCTCTCTTTTTGATACTTCACTCTCTTGTTCCAAATACACCCTTAATTATTCAAGTTAGTAAAGATTTTGCAATTGTACCAAAAAAAATATTTTGCAATTACTTTTCTTTGAAAAAAAGGATTTCTCAATTAAGGATTGATTATGTATAAATAAATTATTGGGGATAAGTTTTCAAGTGAGTAAATAAGGAATTAAACTTGGGTCACGATCGAAAGAGGTTTTGGCATTTGCAACGACGACATTTGTTTTCATCGTTTCTTTTGCTCTGTGATCAAAAGATGGCGAAATCTGCAAGTGAGAAGGTAAGAAATCACATACATGATGATCTTGGTTTCTCCATTCTATCAAAACTTCCTTTAAAATCTTTGAAGCGCTTTGAATGTATAAACAAAACATGGTCTGTTTTGTTTGAGAACTCTCATTTTATGATCAAGTTTTGCAATAATTTCATATTCATTCCTCACTCTTACTACAATGATACATCTTTCCTCCTTCATCAATTTGTTTATAATCACAATCGTTCTCACGTTAGTTTCTCTTTGCATTCACTTTCCGGCGAGAGGCTTGAGAATAAAGTTAAATTGGACTTTCCAAATCCATATCAACAAGAGGACCCTGGCTTTTGTATATTGGTTTCTGGTAGTGTAAATGGAATTCTATGTCTTTATAATCGTGACATCATTGTATTGTGGAATCCAGCTACGGAAGAACCTGCATTGAGAATATCTACTAGAGAGCGTCAAGTTTCTCAAAGATATCCTTCACACGAGTATGTGATGATCGCTGTAATAGAGAGCCATAATACTACCAAGATGCCATTTCAAATGTTGATAAAGAAAAGTGGTTGAAGGCCATGCAAGAAGACTTGAATTCCTTGCATGAGAATCACACATTTGAGTTGGTGAAATTGCCTAAGGATAGAAGAGCACTCAAGAATAAATGGGTATACAAGATAAAGCCTAAAGAGAATAAATCTCAACCAAGATACAAAGCAAGATTGGTTGTGAAAGGATTTAATCAAATAAAAGGTATTAACTTTGAAAAAAAATTCTCGCATGTGCTAAAAATGACTTATATTCGAGTTGTGATGGGATTAGTAACTAACTTGAATCTAGAGGTTGAATAACTTGATGTGAAGATTGCTTGCTTTCATGGTGATTTGGAGGAAGAGATCTATATGGAGCACCTCGAGGGCTTCAAAGTCAAAGGTAAAGAAAAGCTTGTTTGTATATTGAAGAAAAGTTTATATGACCTTAAGCAAGCTCCGTGACAATGGTATAAAAAGTTTAATTCTTTCATGGAAAGAAATAGTAATGGTAAAACTATTGTTGATCATTGTGTGTTTGTGAAGAAATTCTCTTATGGTAATTATAGTATTCTCTTGTTATATGTTGATGACATGTTGATTGTGGGTCATGACACTAAGAAAATTGAAAGCTTGAAGAAAGAGTTAAGAAAGTCCTTTGCAATGAAGGACTTAAGTCGTGCACAAAAAATCCTTGGCATGAGAATTTCTCATGACATGAATAAAGGTAAATTGTGGTTGTCTCAACATAATTACATTGGTAATATGTTAGAGAGTTTTAATATGAGCAATTCAAAACCCGTGAGTACTCCACTTGCTAATCATTTCAAATTAATTTCTGAGTAATGTCCTACAAGTGAAGAAGATAAAGAAGATATGGAGAATGTTCCTTATGCGTCTGCAATTGGTAGTTTGATTTATGCTACGGTATGCATAATACCAGATATTGCTCATGTTGTTGGTGTTGTTAGTCGATTCCTCTCTAATCCCGGTAAAGATAATTGGCAAGTAGTGAAGTGGATTCTCAGATATCTTAGAGATACTTCCACAATGTGATTATTCTTTTAGAGCACTGGTTCTATGTTAGATTGCTACACAGATAAAGATATGGCCAATGATATTGATTTCAGAAATTCTACTTCTAGATGCATGATGACTTTTGCAAGGGGGGCAGTGTCTTGGCAATCAAGGTTACAAAAATGTGTTGCTTTATCTACTACCGAGACTGAGTATATTGCAGTAACTGAAGCGTCTAAAGAACTTTTATGGATGAAGAAATTCCTAAAAGAAATGGGTGTTGAGCAAGAGAAGTTTGTGTTGTTCTGCAATAGTAAGAGTGAAATTTATCTTGGTAAGAACCCGATGTTTCATTCTAGAGCACATTGAGGTGTGGTATCATTGGATACGAGATGCATTAAAGACAAAGTTTTTTTCACTTGAGAAGACACATACTGACGAGAATGGTTTAGATATGTTGACAAAGACTTTGTCTGTGACATAGATTATTAACTACGAAAAGAATGTGAGCATGGTGGAGCTGTTCCTTCCTAGTTAAATCGTGAGGGAGAGATTTGTAAGGTGGGTTCACTCTTAAAGTGGGTCCCACTATTTAATTAGAAAAAGAAAAAAAATTTAGATTTGTTTTATTTGGGCCAAACCCATTTAGCATCTATTTAAAGGGATTTTTTTAATCTCTAAAGCAACACAACAAATAAGCAACTTATAAGACTTTCAAAGAAGAGCACGAAGATTTCAAAGAAGTGGAAAATACACAAGTGATAGAAGGGTGTGTAGCAAATCTAGTCGGTTTGAACTACAAATTTAGTATCTTGTTTCTATCACTTAAATAATTTTATTGATATTCTTGTTGAGTAGTTTTACCTTCTCTTAAAATTGCTTTAGTATACTCACAATTTATGGAGGTGGTGTTTGGAGTGAGTTTTCCCACCTTTATTATTTATTGGTGAGGATTGTTATTCCCTGAATTACTAAGAAGACTTTTTATTCCCATTATTAATATATTGGAAGGTTTTACTGGACTAGGTCCCTGAGTTTTAAACTTGTTTAACTTTTTCTTGTGCTTTTTGATTTGTTTGGTTTAGTGTGCAGACTCCGTTTTATGCGAGGGAAGTTACCCGCGAACCAACTTCTGTTCGATCCCGAGATTGAAAGAATCGCGCGTAAAATAATTAGCAGAACAAGGCGAAGGAGGTAACTTGCTAGGCAAAGACAAGAGCAAGAGGGAAGTTCAACTTCGACACCAATACCACCAATTCCACAGTTACCGCCAACTATGGCTGCTCCACCACCACCACCACCACCAGCTTCAGTTCCTTGTACTAATAGTCCGAGACATACTGTACAGTTCGCATGTAATGCTCAAAATGGTCGGCATTCAGAAATGAAGACGAGTATTCTCCCTCTTCTATGCCAAAATCCTTTTACTGGTATAGATCACGAGGATCCTTTTACACACTTGACGAAGTTCTATGAGATTACGGGCGCGGTTGGTGCACCCGAAGCTGAAGAGGAGTCGTTGTTTAAGAGACTATTCCCGCATTCCCTCATTAGGAAGGCTAAGGAATGGTATCTTGACCAATCTACGACTATTATGACGGACTGGAATTTGCTAGAGGAAAAGTTTTTGGAACGATTTTTTCCTCACAATCGTTTCAGGGATTCCAAAACGGCAATCGCAGTTTTCACTCAAGGTGGAAATGAGTCTCTCAACGAAGCTTGGGAGAGATTCAAGTCCATGTTGAGAAAGTGTAAAGGGCACGGTTTCGATGAGCTTTCTCAAATTCATATTTTTCGAAATGGTCTTCAGTTGGTCCATAAAACATTGTTGGATGCCACCGCGGGAGGATCCTTAATGAGCAAAACTGCCGAAGAAGCCATTTCCATCATTGACAAGATGGCTTTAAACGACCATCAGGGAAACCATAACTGTGGCTCTTCTCAAAAGAAAGCGGGAGTGCTAGAGTTGGGAACAAATGACGCAATACTTGCACAAAACAAATTGATATCTCAACAGGTTGAGTTGCTAACGCAACAAATGTCAAAGTTACCTCAACAGATCAAAGAGATTCATGAAAAAGAGAGCAAAAATGTGCAAGTAGCGGTTTGCGAGCTTTGCAAAGGTGATCACCCAATCGGCTATTGTCCTCCTTGTCCTCCGGTGGAAGAAGAAGTGAATTATATGAACAACCAAAATCAACAACAAGGTTATCAAAGGCAATAACAACCATAACAAAATGAACAAGGGTACCAAAATCAACAACCAAGAGGAAATTATCAAAACCAACAAGGATATCAACAAAATCGGCAAAATCCGTATCAACCGTAAGGTGGGAGTTCCAAGCTTGGAGAAACTCTTAACCAATTCATTCAAATGTCCATGGAAAATCAAAAGACAAATGAAGCATCCATCAAAAATCTCGAGAATCAAGTTGGGCAACTTGCAAAACAAGTGGCCGAACAACAAGCGGGACCTTCTTTTTCCGCAAATACTCAAACCAACCCAAATGAGCATTGTAAAGCTATTGTTACTAGAAGTGGGAGAGAGTTGGGAGAAGGAGAAAAAAATGAAAAAATTGATGATGTGAGTTTGGATGTGGTTGTGGAGGAGGAAAAAGTTGATGATGTTGTAGTTGAAAAGAATGATAAGGAGGAAGTTGAAAAAGAAAATAAGAAGTTAGTTGAAAAAGATAACCTTGAAAAAGAAAAGATTGAAGAAAATAAAAGAAAAGTAAAAAAGGGGAAGGAGGTAGTGAATCCAATTCCGATCCAAAACTTACCGTATCCTCATGTGCCCACGAAGAAAGACAATGAACGACATTACGCTTGTTTCATGGATATATTCAAACAATTGCAAATCAACATTCCGTTTGCCGAAGCGCTTAAACAAATTCCAAAATATGCTAAGTTCATGAAAGATATTCTCACAAAGAAGCGAAGATATTCGGAACCGGAAACAATTATCCTTGACGCAATTTGTAGTGCTATAATCCAAAGAACTCTTCCAAAGAAAGAAGTTGATCCGGGGCGTGTTACTTTGCCGGTAACAATTGGTGATGCCTATGTTGGCAAAGGCTTAATCGATTTGGGCTCAAGCATTAATCTAATTCCATTGTCCATTGTAAAGAGGCTTAGGAACATTGAGATGAAAGCAATTCGGATGACGTTATAATTGGCCGACAAATCCACAACTCATCCTCATGGATTGGCTCAAGATGTCTTGGTAAAGGTTGATAAGTTTTTCTTTCCGGTTGACTTTGTTGTTATCGATATGGAGGAAGACGAGGATGCGTCATTAATTCTTGGGCGCCCTTTCATGAAAATCGCCCGAATGATGATCGATGTTGATGACGGTTTGATGAAAGTGAGGGTTCAAAACGAAGAAGTGTGCTTTGATCTTTTTGAAGCAATGAAACATTCTTAAGATAAACATGATAGCTTTCGTATCGATGCAACGGAAGAAGTAATTTTGGAAGTATCAAAGCAAGTTCATATAGTATCTCCTTTGGAGATGGCTCTTGATGATTCGTTTGAAGTATTTTCCGATGAAGAAGAAAGAGCACTTGAAGAATGTTTGAAGGAACTTGAATCTCTAAAAGAGTTGCAACCGTGGGAAAGTGAAACGGAAGAGTTAAAGAAGGAAGTGAATGATGAGAAGTCTCAACTTGAATTGAAGTTTTTGCCTTCTAATTTGAAATATGTGTTCCTTGATGACGGTTATAACAATTCGGTTATCATTAGCAACATTTTGTCTGAAAGTGAGGAAAACCGTTTAATTCAAGTTTTGAAGAAAAATCAAGATGCTATAGGTTGGGTTCTTTCCGATCTAAAAGGAATTAGTCCGGCTTATTGCATGCACCGAATTTTAATGGAAGAGGATTTCAAGGTGGTAGCCCAACCACAACGTCGTTTGAATCCAACGATGAAAGAAGTAGTGAGAAAAGAGGTTGTCAAGCTCTTGGATGCCGATATGATTTACTCGATTTCCGATAGTCCTTGGGTAAGTCCGGTCCAAGTTGTGCCTAAGAAGGGAGGAATGGCTGTAAGCCAAAATGAAAAAAATGAGTTGATCCCGACAAGAACGGTGACGGGTTGGAGAATGTGTATAGATTATAGGAGGCTAAACACCGCTACAAGAAAAGACCATTTTCCACTTCATTTTATGGACCAAATGTTAGAAAGATTGCCGGGCCAACAATTCTATTGCTTTTTGGATGGTTACTCCGGATATAACCAAATTTCGGTTGATCTGGAAGACCATGAAAAGACGACATTCACATGTCCTTTTGGGATTTTTGCCTACCGAAAGATGCCGTTTGGTTTGTGCAACGCACTGACAACATTTCAACGTTGTGTTCAAGCAATTTTCTCCGATCTTATTGAAAAAATGATGGAGTTATTCATGGACGACTTCTCCGTGTTCGGAGCGTCTTTTGATCTTTGTTTGAGAAATTTGGAGGCCGTTCTTGAACGGTGTGTTGAGACAAATTTGGTATTGAACTGGGAGAAGTGCAATTTTATGGTAACAGAGTGGATTGTGCTTGGCCACAAAGTCTCCTCTAAAGGTCTTGAGGTTGATCAAGAAAAAATTGAAGTAATTGAAAAGTTGCCTCCTCCAACCAATGTCAAAGGCATCCGAAGTTTTCTTGGCCATGCTGGCTTTTATTGGCGGTTTATCAAAGACTTCTCCAAAGTTGCAAGGTCATTGAGTAATCTACTCAACAAAGATAAGTCTTTCTCCTTTGATGATGAATTTTTAAATGCCTATAAAATTTTGAAAGATAAACTCATCACCGCACCAATAATCGTTGCTCTAAATTGAACTTTGAATTTTGAATTAATGTGTGATGCTAGCGATTATGCCGTTGGTGCAGTGCTTGGGCAAAGAAAGGCCAAAAATTTTCATGTTATTCATTATGCGAGTAAAGTTCTTAATGAGGCACAAGTTAACTATGCCACCACAGAAAAATAATTACTCGCTATTGTTTACGCTCTCGAGAAATTTCGGTCTTATCTGATTGGTTCTAAGGTAGTAGTCTACACTGACCACTCAACAATTAAATATCTTCTTACCAAGCCAGATTTGAAGCAAAGGCTCATCCGGTGGATCCTTTTGTTACAAGAGTTTGATTTGGAAATCCGGGACAAGAAAGGGTCGAAAAATTTGGTAGCAGATCATTTGTCTAGGTTGGTCAATGTAGAGGTAACTCACCGTGAGAATGAGGCCCGTGAAGAATTTCTGGATGAAAAGCTTTTTTGAGTACAAGTTAGGCCGTGGTTTGCAGATTTCGCTAACCACAAAGCCACCGGTTTTATACCGGAGGACCTAACTTGGAATCAAAGACGGAAATTCCTCTCGGATGCTAATTTCTACGTTTTTTATAAGCCATACTTGTTTAAGTTAGGAGGTGACAATTTGTTAAGGAGGTGTGTCACTCTTGATGAGGCCAAAAGTATCCGTTGGCATTGTCACAACTCGTCGTATGGAGGGCATTACAATGGTTTAAGAACGATAACTAAAGTCCTCCAATCGGGCTTTTATTGGCCTACATTGTTCAAAGATGCCAACCTCTATGCAAAAAGTTGTGATACATGCCAAAGAAGTGGCGGGATTGGAAAAATAAATGAAATGCCCTTGCATACAATTTTAGAAGTCGAAGTTTTTGATTATTGGGATATTGATTTTGTCGGACCATTCCCACCATCTTTTTCAAACGAGTATATTTTAGTTGCAGTTGACTATGTTTCCAAGTGGGTGGAAGCAATTGCGTCACTGAGGCCCGATGGCAAGACGGTGATAAATTTTTTAAAGAAAAACATATTCTCCTGTTTTGGCACCCCTGGTGTGTTAATTAGTGACGGAGGTTCGCATTTTTGCAATGCACCGCTCAAAAAGGTCTTAGAGCATTACTGTGTAAAGCACAAAGTTGCAACTTCGTACCATCCACAAACAAATGGTCAAGTCGAGGTGTCTAATAGATAGGTGAAAAGAATTTTGGAGAAAACTGTGTCAAGCTCGCGGAAAGATTGGTCACAAAAGTTAGATGAGGCTTTGTGGGCGTATCGCACCGCTTACAAAGCACCAATAGGTCTAACTCCTTTTCAGATGGTTTATGGCAAGTCATGCCATTTACCCGTTGAATTGGAGCATAAGGCTCTTTGGGCGCTAAAAATGTTGAATTTTGATCTGAGTTTGGCCGGTGAAAAGAGAAAAGTTCAGTTGCATGAATTAGAAGAAATGCAAAATAATGCTTACCATTCAAGTAAGATCTATAAGGAAAAAGTGAAAGGATATCTTGACAAGAAAGTTTCTCAGAAGGAATTCCGGGTTGGTCAGATGGTGCTTTTGTTCAATTCCCGCTTGAAATTGTTTCCGGGAAAATTAAAGTCCAAATGGTCTGGACCGTTTCTTGTCAAGGATGTTAAGCATTATGGAGCTATCGTGATAGAGGATTTACAGAAAAAAGAAAGTTGGACCGTGAAAGGCCAACGCTTGAAAATTTATCTTGGAGGCGATTTTTTATCGCGAGATTGGTTCCGTGTTTCTTGATGGTCGTTGATCATCTTGGACCGTCGAGCTTAGCCGACGTTAAACAAGCGCTTGTTGGGAGGCACCCCAACATTGTAAGTATTTCACCTTTTCTGTGATTAAGTGTTGATTTATGTGATATTAGTAGTGATTTTGATAAGTGTTGGAAAATTCTGCATTGCATCATTGATAGCAGAGAATTTTGTTTCTGGTGTAATTCGCCTGGCGAATCCAAATTCGTCAGCCCCTCGCCACACATTCGCCAGGCGAATCTGGCGTGACTTGTGAATTTTGTTTGCAGAAAGAAAAAGAAAAAAATTTAATATAATATTTTATTAGGGTCCACTTGGGACCACTTATTATTTTTTTTTTACCTTATCTCTCTTTTCCTCTCACTTTCACTCTTTCACTCTCACACTCACTCTTTCTCTCACACACTTTCACTCTAAACCCCACTCTTTCATACTCTCAATTTCACTCTTCCATCACTTTCACTCCCATTTAAGGTATGTTTTCATTTTCATTATTGTTCTGAATGTTGTTTTTACTTAATTTGTTCAACTGTGTTAGATTAGGGTTTTAATTTCACAACTGTTAGGGTTGTTGTTGAAACCCTAGAACAATGTTAGATTAAAGTTGTTGTTGGATTGCTGCTGTAGTTTTTAGGGTCTGTTGTGAATTGATCTATGGAAGATAACCCTATGTCTATTATAGATTTTTCTGGGTTCGTAAGATTTCTCCTGGCGAGCGTGAGGCGAGCTTTTGCTTCAGCTTCGCCTGGCGAGTGTGTCGCGAGAAGTCGCCCCTGCTTCGCCTGGCAAGCACGGGGCGAATGGTCTTTTTCAGTTTTTTTTCTTCTGTTCTGTTTTACTTCTTATTTTAATTGTTTTAAATTTCTGCTTTAAATTTGTTTTGCTGTTTGTATTTGGCTAACAATAGAAAACACTTCCTTTGCTTTGTGTCTCATCTAATTTTTCAGATGGCTCCAAAAATGAAAGTAACCGGTGGAAAAAAGTAGAAGACAGTTGATGGAAGCAGTTCCGGGTAACAAAGTGTGTTTGATCCCAATCGATTCTTAAGTGTTGCTCATGCTGCCCGGTATACCATGCTTGAAAGCCGGGTGTTTTTGTCTGAAAAAAGGTTTGATATTCATCCCGAGGGGCCGTACCGGAAGTTGGCTAAAATTTTCAACAATAAGAAGTGTGGACATTTGATAAATCCTTTGGAAGCTCTCAACTACGAGATGGTGCATGAATTCTACTCAAATGCTCTCCAATTTCCCAAAGCTCAAGGAGATATGCAAGTGTTCCGGTACATCACTTATGTCCGTGGCAAGGAAATTAGATTCGATTGTGAGGACATAAATAACCTTTTTGGAAAACCAAGTTCTTTAGGGATGTTCAAGAAGGATGCCTACACTAAGGAACTTGGCACTCGTCTAGATCACGATAAAATTGCAAGGACCATTTTGTTTCCAGGAAAAAGTGTGGAAAGGAACGCCCAAGTAGAAGCCATCCGGTATAAGAGGGAAGACATGCCACCGGATGTGCAAGCCGCACTTCTTATCATCCTCCATAACATCAAGCCCAAAATGCACCGTTCCTTGATACCGGTTGATTTTACCCTCCTTCTGTACTACATCATGGAAGACAAAGAGGTGGATGTAGCTCGGATTATTTTGATGGAAATGAAGAATTTTATCGAGAACACGCGAAGACCCGAGGTACATGTTGTTGCCCCTACCATTTTTCCTTGTTTCGTAACCGTTTTTTGTCTTAAAAAGTGGATAATGATGTCAGACATGATTAATGAGAAGAGGAGGGGGCTGATTAATGATGATTATATTGAGCGGTATTGTAAGAATAAGTTGATTCAGAAGAGAAAGGGTGTTAGTGTTGGTCAATCATCCCGCTCGTAAACTAGTGAGCAAGCTAGTGAGCAAACTGAGTCTCTTGACTATTCAACATGGGATCCTAGAATGTGAGCGGCATTCAATTACTCGTGGGATATGGCTGAGGCTTACCAAAGATCATCGAAATTCAATTTCAATTGTATGCAACAGCTGTACCAATTTCAAACCACACCGCAAGAAGTTGTTCCTTTTCCTACTATGTCCGATTATGATAATTATGCAAACTGGCCTGTGGGCAGGCGTCCTTTTTTTTTCAGGGGGAGGAGCAGCCGGAGCTGTTAATGATGGTGCAGGTGGAGCTGAAGATGATGATGATGATGGTGGTGACGAGATGGAAGATGATCTTAATGACATGATTAATTAAAGGAGCTACAAAGTGAAGGATTTTTATTTTGTTTTGTTATTTATTTCATGTAGTTTATTTTCAGCTTTTTAATGATAGTAAGTACTTTTGGATCGCTTCGGCGAAAATTCTGATGTAGTATTTTGTCGCTTCGGCGAGTACAATTTCGGTCTTTTTACACCATAGTTTATAATATTTTCAGTTTGGTTAAATTTTGTTTTAGTTTAAATTCTGTTTTTATTTTTATGTTGTGTTTGCGCAAAGAAAATGATGGTTGTCCTTAAAATTTTGAAAATTTTGTGTGTTAGCACAAGAAGAGAAAATAGTACTTTGTTGACCTTAAACATTGATGGTGATGATAGAATTCTTGATTGTGTGCACAATCAAGGTATGGAATTGAGTTTGTAGAATCATAATGTGAATGTGAAATTTTTACTTTTTGAAAAATTGGTCAATGCAATGTTTTGTAAACTCTTGTTCATTTTGAATCAATTAGGACATTACCACAAATGTGAGTTGTCTCCATTGTTCACAAATTCTTGAGGGATTCAAGAAGTTGTTGTTTACTCGAAAGTTTTATGTTTAATCTTACTTGTTGTTTGAATTATGGAAACTTAGAAGTGATCAACGCATTTTTGTGTAGTATGAGTAGAACCACTTTTCCAAAATCACTTCAAGTCACCTTGTGAGTGTGTGAACATTAGAAACCTCTTTTGAGCCAAAAGCGGAAAAAAAATTGTATCTTTGAAGCATGAACCCGAACTTTAACTATTTTGAAGAGCATTTTGATTTAAGTGTATAGTATTGTTGAAGTTGGAGAGATTGGTTCATTGTGAAAATAGGAAAATGAATTGTGGATACAATGCATTCTCATAAGAAATCAAAAAGAGAATGAAAAAGAAAGAAAAAAAAAAGAAAAAAAATGGGAATCAAAGCAAGAAAAGAGAATGCATTGTGAGAATAAGAGTTGGAAGTTTGAGCAAGAATGGTTGTTTAAAAAGAAAAAGCTCTTCATGAAATTTACCCTTTCTTGATTCAATGGTCGTGTACATATGTCCCTTATTTTTAACCCCGGCCAAGTTACAACCGATAAAAGTCCTTTTGTGATCTTTGTTTCCATAGTTTTCATGAGTAGTAAGATGATTGCATAAATTGTTTTGGATGTGGCACGATTACTTATGAGTGTGTTTTGTCCTGTGTAAATAATGCGTGTGAGTATTTAGGTGATTCAATTCGAGCTTGAGGGTACTTGATGTTGCATTGTTTAATTTTGTGATTAGGATTTGAGTCATATTTATGTTTTGATCCTATGAGTGCTTAGAAATACTTTGTGCGTGTATTTGTCGAGTTTGAACCATTGATGTTTTCGGTTGATTTTGTGTTTTGAAATCTTGCTTGTGGTTGTTGGAACTTACTTTTGTTTGAGGGCAAACAACGAGGCAAGTTGGGGAGAGTTTGATAAGTGTCTGGTTGTACATGAATTTTAGATCAATTTTCTGCAGTTTTAAGCTCTTTTCCAAATGCCTGAATGCGAAACAGCTTATTTTTAAGTGATTTTTGAATCAATGTCTATTCTTGGTCTCTTTGATGTTTTTGTTAGTTTTGCAGCATTTTTCGTAAAAGGGACGCGACAAAAATCGGAAGAAAACACGAAGAAATGAGCAAAGTCGCGTGTCTGCAGCACACAGTACATTCGCCAGGCGAATGGGTGGCGAAAGGAGAGATTCGCCAGGCGAAAGCCTGGCGAGTGAAACTTTAAATTCCAGTAGCTACTGGAAGTGCTTCGCTGGAAGATTCCCCAGGCGAAGAGGTGGCGAAAGGGATTCACCTGGTGTGGCTGGAATTCGCTTGGCGAATGCAAGATATTTTCCCAGATTTCTCTGCACTGTTTTGTCACGTGGGTTGTACTTAAAGGTTTCATCAGGAGAATTTTGTAGCTCGCCTGGCGAATTTGTCTGGACAGAAAGTGGTATTTAGGGTGTTTGTTAGATATTTTTGACATAACACTTTTAGAAACAATCTTTGTAACCTAGAAATCTCTTGGGAGATCAAAAACTTCATCTTTTAGTATTTTTCTTAGAATCCAAAGCTTTTATGCTTCAATCCTTGATCCATTGAAGATTGATGCAACAAAAGCTTTGTCCATTACTTGTTGATCAAGCTACCATGACAATGGGTAGCAGAGCAACTCTTGTGTCAAGATTAGTGGAGGTAATCCATCATTTTGTATGTATTGATCTTGTATTAAGTTTGTGAACTTTGTTAATGATAAATATAGAGAAAAAACTTTGTTTATATGGTTTATATTTTGTTTTGATTCATGATCGAGAGATATATGTTAAAACTTGACCTAAGTTTCAATCCATCAATATTCACGAGGCTAGAGATAGTTTTGAATGTTGATGTTCATAAATATTGTTCTTAAATGTTATCATATTAATAGTTTGTGTGAGAGATCAACAAAGGATCAATATGATAAATCCCACAACAAGTGTTCGAGAGAAATTTGTTGAGAGGATATGTGAGTTTATTTATCATTAGCAAGTTCACACGCTTTTTCGAGTATATACGTACGAAACGGATTACCGGATACTAATCTTGGCATGTTTTTACAAACCTAAAAACCAAATCTTTTTACCGTTAAATTCTAAATTTATGCAAAATATCCGAAACGTAAAACCAAACCCTTTGTTACTATTAAAGTTTGAAACACTTTTAACTAGCGAACAACGACAGTATACACATTCTCTGTGGATACGATAAAACACCTCCTAAGTACTTTTCAACAATTGCCCGTTGGCAGATGTTGTTATCGGAATACGACATCGAGTATCATGCTTAGTAAGCCGTCAAAGGAAGTATTTTAGCCAATCATTTGGCTCATCAACTGATTGACGATCAAGAATCAGTCAGATTTGACTTCCCAGACGAAGATGTCATGTACTTGAAAATGAAAGATTGCGATGAACCGCTACCCAGCGAAGTGCCAGAACCAGGTTCCCAATGGGGACTAATATTTGACAGAGCCGTCAATACTTATGGAAACGGAATTGGGGCAATCATCGTAGCACCTCAAGGTACCCATATTCCTTTCACTACCAGATTGACATTCAAATGTACAAACGATGAGGCCGAATATGAAGCTTGTATCATGGGTCTCGAAGAAGCTATTGACCTAAGGATAAAGAATTTGGATGTGTATGGTGACTCAGCCCTAGCGACTCAGTCCTTACAAAGACTACGCGAGAAGGTTGTTACCCTTCTTCAACAGGATAGAATTTCATCATATCCCTCGTGAAGAAAATCACATGGCTGATGCATTAGCCACCCTATCCTCCATGAATAGTGTAAGTTAATGGAACGACGTACCTAAGATTGACATAATGCGCCTTGAAAGACCCGCTTACATCTTCGCGATTGAAGCAGTCATGGATAACAAACCATGGTATCATGATATCAAATGCTTCCTTTAAAGACAAGAATACCCGTCAAGGGCATCAAGAAAATATAGGAAGACTCTCAGAAGACTGGTTGGCAATTTCTTCCTGAACAATGATATACTCTACAAGAGAAACTTCGACATGGTTTTGCTCAGATGCGTAGACAGATCTGAAGCAAACATGATGATGAAAGAGATTCACAAAGGATCTTTTGGCACTCATGCCAATGGACTCACAATGGCAAGAAAAGTTCTGAGAGTAGGATATTATTGGCTGACAATGGAATCTGATTGTTACCAGTATATGAGGAGGTGTCACAAGTGTCAGATATACGCAGACAAAATCCATGTAACGATAATGCATCTCAAAGTTCTTTCTTCTCCATGGCCTTTTTCTATATGGGGAATCGACATGATTGGCATGATTGAACCCAAAGCTTCAAACGGACATCGGTTCATCCTAGTAGCCATTGATTACTTCACCAAGTGGGTTGAAGCAGTGTCACACACCAATGTAACCCGACAAGTGGTGGTCCGGTTTATAAAAAACAATCTCATCTGCCGTTATGGTGTTCCAAGCTAGATCATTATAGATAATGGGTCCAACTTGAACAACAAAATAATGAAAGAGTTATGTGCTGAGTTTAAGATCGAACACCATAACTCATCTCCCTACCGACCCAAAATGAATGGAGCGGTAGAAGTGGCTAACAAGAATATCAAGAAAATCATTCAGAAGATGGTTGTAACCTACAGAGATTGGCATGAGATGCTACCCTTCACTCTTCACGATTATGGTACATCTGTCTGCACTTCAACAGGGGTAACCCCTTTCTCTCTAGTATATGGCATGGAAGCAGTCATCCCCATAGAAGTAGAGATCCCATCAATGAGAGTATTGATGGAAGTTGTCATACCCCAAATTTTGACCACTAAGATTCCGCATCATTGTGTAAATCATCACCACAATATGGATGTACCATTATGCCTCATCAGTCTCCCCAAAGATGGGTGAGCATTCACTACAAACAAGAATTAGGGTTTTGAGCCCTATCAGAGCACTTAGAGAAAGGATCAATCAAGGAATGACATGATCTTCAACTTGTTTAACCTCTCAAACACCCATAAAAGAATCAAGAGGACTCCCACATCAAGAACCAAGCACAAAGTTGCTACATTCCAAGTGGATTAAGCCTCAAGATCGCCAGTGTCACCAAATTAGGGTTTTGGTCGACCAAGGCCTCCAGGTGGAATTTTTCCTCTAGACATGAACCAATGCTTCAAAGCATAACCCAAGATACTCCATGGGACCTCATGGACCCAATCATCAAGTCAATTTAACCTCAGGGGATGCATTTATAAAAAATCAGGAATTAGGGTTTCTTGACCTAATTCACCCATAAGTTGACTTCTGGGACAAAACATGAGCCAGGACCTCAAGACATGATTTGAGGGTCTCCAATACACTATATTGATCCATTTGCAACAATGGATTGATCTAAGAAACTTGGTTCACCAATTTCAATTTCATCTGAACCACAATTCGGGTTTTGAAGAAAAAGTCAACTGTATCCCTGACTTTTGACCAGGACATGCTCCCAAACCTTGGGACATGATTCAATACACCCTATATCACCTATGGAATCCATCTATTAATTTTTATTTAGGTCAAGGACTTGATTTCATAGAGGATCGCGTAGTTCAAAATTCATCTGATAAAAAGTCAACTGTACAAAAAGTCAAAGTATGACTTTTTGATTTTTTGGTCAACCAAGGTTCCTTAGCCCTAAAACAATGTTAATATGTGTTTGAATCATCATTCATCAAGAAAAATCAAGAAAAGTGAGTTAACTTGTAAAAGGGGTAATCATAAAAAACTTAGAATTTTTCTAAGTTATGAAACAAAGTGGTTAGGGTACCAACTTCCAAGGATCATAACTTGAGATCCAAGCAACCATTTTGGATGATCCAAAGATGGATTTGTAGCTGTCATGGCATACTTTAAAAGTGTCAACTACATCTCATTTCAATTCCTAATGGATTTTTAGTTATGGAGTGGTCAAAATGGCTGAAAACATGAAATGTCACTTTTTCCAACACTTAGTGAAATTTTCACTAAGTCAAAATCTGTCTTGCTTTTTTTCAAAATATAGGGGCATTTTTCACTTGGATCCAAAAAGTTTCAAGACAAACTATGATCACACATGTGTTGTATCATATGAGAGCTTTCCAAAATGACCAAGAACTCCATCAAACTCCACTTGAGCTAGGAGTTATGATAACTGCAACATGCCTTGCTGCAAACTGTCTTGGCAAGGCAGATTTGTGCACAAGAGCTCGATTTGTCCAAATTGTGCAATAACAAGCATGGTTATCCATCTGCACACCTCAAGGGGGAACAACCAAGGGACAAACACTGATTCATCAGGCTCCAAAGTCCCAAAATCTACAAGTAGCATGCCAAACCTAAAAAGGCTAAGGATGCTTCAAGACTCCAATTTTGTTTTGGAACATTTAATGGATACTTAGAGGTGGCATGTATCAGAGCAAGTATGAACACTTCAGTTAAGCCTTATCCTTGAATCAAAGAACCATAGGCCTGTGCTCTAATCTCAAGTCAATGGCTAGAGGAGACTTGAGATTCCATTTGATTCACATTGGCCACAAACATGTACCACTTGTCATTCCCCATTCCTTGCAAAACAAACTTGCTCTACTATAAATAGACCTCATTTCTGATCAGTTTGAGTACACTAAAGCACCCAAACTGATGCTTTCCTCAAAATCTCCTCTTTCACTCCAAATTTGCCTTCTAAAGCAAGTCACTATCGAGTTTTGAGTTTGAGAGAAATTCCAACCAAACCAATGGTTCACACACCTCACATATAACATATAGAAGTGATGTAAACTCTCACATAACATCTGGAACATCAGAATCACAAAATCACCAGCCATTTGCACAAGCTTTTGACAGATTTGCAGTTGAGGTGCCAAATCCAGTTCCAGCTCAATTCAATTCATTCCAAGCATTCAGACACACTCCATAGCACCTAGGGAAGCTGTCCACATCATTGGAACCAAGCTGTAACACCTCCAACTTAAAACACGATCACCAGCTGCAAGAGGTAAGCCTCAACTTGGCCATCTCATGATTCATGCATATTTCCTCGCACAATAATTTTGACATATGTTCATAATCATGTATGGAGTGTTTCCCCTCAATTCATTGCTTTATTTGGATCATGTATCAAATTTTTGAGCCTTCATGCAGAAATTAGGGTTCTTGAGGTTTCTCTTCGATTTCTTATTCCATGCTTAAAATAAATAAAATTAAAGACCATAGACATGATCGTGAGGTGAAAACGAGCAGATTGATATGTGGATTGTGTGATTTCATCAAGTATTCAGTGAGATTGATGAGAAAATGCAAATCAGCCAAGAACAGGGCACGCGGGCAAAACCAAAGTGTTCTTGGCGCCCTTTTTCAAATATTTGAATATTTGAATTTTGTGATTTTATTTAATTGATTCAAAAATTAATTTCTCTCTGAATTTTAATGATTTTGAGTTGGTTCCTTTTTTAATAATTCACAAAAATGTTAAAATATTTTATTTTACAAAAATTTCCCAAAAATATTATTTATTTCATATGCTTGATATTTTTGCAAAGAATTAATTTTTATTTGTTTTTTAACATTTAAAATATTTTTTCCTTCTTGATTTTCCAAACTTGAATGATTTTCAATCATTTTGTGGGTAGAAACATGATTTTTGAAACATTGATCCAAGATCACCACTCATTTTTCACATGTTTTCAATGATTGTTATTAATTTTTAATCAAAATTAATTTCATGATTAAGCAAAATTAGGGTTTTGATTGATTCCACCCTCATCAATCTTTTTTCAAACACGCCTTGGGCCTCTAATAGAGTGTAAGACTCAACCCTTTGTACATAAACCATTGTTGAGCCTCATTTATTGTATAAGTCCCTCTATACATTTTCAAAACAGCGGTGCGATCGTCGTCTTTTTTATGAAATAATCTGGGCCTACCCTCGTGTTGTAAGTCTCATTTATTTTCTTTTAAAACATCATTGGGCCTCTTATAGAGTGTAAGACCCATTCCTTGTAAATAAGTTACGTTGTTAGGCCTCATATATTGTATAAGACCCATTGTGTTTTCAAAAACCTCGGCGCAGTCGCCGTTTTCAAACAAACCATTTGGGCCTACCCTCGTGTTGTACGTCCCATCTTTCTTTTTTTCAAAATAATCTTTGGGCCTCTCCTTGAGTTGTAAGACCCATACCTTTGTACAGAAAACATTTTGGGCCTCAGACGTTGTATAAGTCCCAGTACAATCTTTTCAAAACAACTTCCCTTTTGATTTAGATTCAAGTATACAGTTGTTATCAAAACTTTCTTTAATTTCTTTGAACAACTAACAATACAACATTGCTCGCCTGTAAGTTTTATCCGCTTTCATTTACTTGCTTTAATATATATAATTGTATTGTGGGAAGCTGCGCATGGTTAGTTTTCTTTCATTCTTTTAAATACATGTCAAATATATATAATTGTATTGTGGGAAGCTACGCATGGTTAGTCTTCTTTCATACTCCTTTACATACTTGTCATATATCAACTGTATATATACTAGTATAGCTATTTAGAGTTTTCCCCGTTGACTAGGTCTAGAACTAGGTAAAGCCCGTTTGGTCACTCTTAAATACAGTCAAAACTAGATCCCCATAAGAATTCCAGATACAGTCTTCCCTTCTCTTGGGGTTAAACAATATGGAACAAAGAGAAAGGCAGTATTCCTCGTGAACCTTTTCTCAGACTGTCACCCTAGAAATTGTCAAAGAAGTTCTACTCCCCAGAGTTGATCTATTCTCGGTGAATAGCATCTCTTGAGCTTCTTTAAACCTCAGAATTTTCACTAAATGATATATTCTCGGTGAATAGCATTTCTTGAACTTTTCTTAGTTTGGGACCCACAGGCTTCCTAAAAGCATCCCCGCCTCCTCTTGGGCTTTGTAAAAGGACCCGTTGTCATACCCCAAAATTTGCCCTCTCATTTCTTCATGTCATTTAGCATGAGCTTTCATTTCATTGCATTGTATTCAAGCATAGAAAAATAAAACATCAAGCATTGTATTGCGTCTTGCATAAGGGCATGGGATCAGTAGTTTCTCAGCGGTTGATCATCCAAAGCAAGGGAACAAGAGCCAAGGGTCTTCCAACAAGCCTCAAGGGTCTCTTATGTCATATATCATCTCACTTTGATCCCACAAGGCATTGGAAGAGGAGATTTCATCAGGAAGATTGAGCAGTGCATCATTTCCTACACAAGGCAGTCAAAAATTGGGATCTGACCCCCAAAGGGGCAAGCTCTTTGAGTTTTTATCATCTTCAAATGGTATATCTCATCATTATTTGAGAGGATACACATCATATTCAGAGGAATTTGGATTTGGAGGATGTGCAATTTCCTCCTAACCAGAGGGTGCCAAAATTAGGGTTTGACCTAAAAGCAGTTTATCTCTGATTTTTTGGACAAAACTTGATCTCATGGTATTCCTTATGTTCTTAAGTGTATATGGATGGAAAATTGCTCATCAATTGGTTTCAGAATGGTTTCAATTGATCAGTTGCTTGATAATCAAGAAATTGGGGGAAAAGTCAACTGTGCAGTGAAAAAAGTCAACTCTTGACTTTCTAAGGTCAAATTCATGAAATTCATGTTATATATGTTCAATGGACAAAATTTGATCAAGAGATGATGGAGGAATAATGAGAAATCAAGAAATCACAAAACTGCCAAAAATGGAAACTTTAGGGTTGCCAAAGATAGTAAGTTTGGACCATTTTGCACCCTACTTTGAGGCTCTCTTTCTTCAAGATAAAAGATCCAAACCTCAGGCCCAATTTGAGCCAATTAAAGTTCATGTTCTAAGCTTCAAATCCATATAAAGAACTCCTCCATTGGATAAAAATTGAATGAGTTATGGTTGATCAAAGTTTGAGAAAACTAGGTCCAAAACCAAGTCATGACCAAGCGTGACCAAGCCCACCGACCATCATTTTGTCAAACACTTGGTGTGCCAAATGTCCACCCATTTTTATTAATGATAAAAGCTCCAAATGAAAAACTTTTCAACATCAAAGTTGTTCCTTGCCATGCCCTCTTCAATGTTGATGTTGGACAAATTTTGATTTGATCACGTTATGATGAAGATATATTGGTTCCAAGTTGGTATGACCATGCTGAAAATCCATGCGCCATGTTGCCTTGCCATGTCACAACATGCCTCGCCTTTCCACCAGTTGCGAACCTTGATGTTCTAAGCTATTTTCCAACCTCTTACACACCTCAATTCAATCCAATTCTCACACCAATATTGTTCTATGATCCATCATCTTTTCAATGACACATAAACCTCATGATTTCATGCACTAGAGTGAGAGAATGTCCTTCACAAAGTTCCATGTTTCAAGCTGCTAAAATTAGAAGGAAATGAGTTGTTGTTGTTGTCATGTTTCAGTCTACACGCATACACACCAGTCACTTCTTTTCCTCTTACAGCCAAACATTTTTCTTACACAATTCATATCATGCTTTCTCATACATCAAATTAGAAAAGAATAAAAGCTTACATTGCAAGTTTCTCGCTGCAGCATGCCATCATCTCCACCATTCTTTCTCAACCTCACCATACCTCATCATGAACTAACACACACCATAGCTCCACTATCCAACCCGCCCTAACTAACTTGACTCAGTTAGTTAGGGATAACTCATTTAACCTCACATCAACTCACCTAACTCACTCACTTAACCACAGTTAACACAATTAACTCAACATATATATTGAAAACTCTCTCACAATTCCAACTTCAACTTCATTTTTTTCAATCTCTCTCATTTCTCACGATTCATCTACACCAAACTCTCTGATTTTCTCTTTGAATTCTTCAAGAACTCACTAATTGTTCTTCAGTTTTCTTCAGAGTTTTGCATCAAGGTTCTCCATCTTCATCCATAGTACATTAAGGTTACATAGATCTTCATCTTTTTCTCCAACGGTTTCCATCGATTCTCACTGATTCAAAGCCTTTCTCAACCTTTATTTGGCTCAAATCAAAGCTTAAGGATCAAGCGTGGTTCCTCTGGTCTTCTTACAACCTTGAATTCAGCAGCTACAGGTTCAAGATTCTTCAATTCGTTCTGCTCGTTTTTTCTTGTTCTTAAGCTTGTTTCATGTTGATATGAGCTCAATAGGAGCATTTTGGATCCGGCTAGTTGATATGCACCTTAGGTGCTTAGATCTGAAAATCTAGGGCTTACTTGTTAGCTTCGATTCTCTATTTGTTGCTTGTTATTTGTGAATTTGGATGCTGAATATGGATTATACATGAGCTCAGTGTTATTTTGATATGTTTCTTACGCATTTCTGGAATATTTGAGAGTTGCAGGTCGCCGGAGATGGCCGGAGTCTTTTTCGGCCGGTAAGGTTTACGCTAGGGTTTTAGTTTCCAGTTTAAATCCTGACCGTTGATGTTGTTTGATCCAACGTGTGTGGTGTGTTTGATTTCCATAGATCTCGTGTGTGCATTTTACTATAACTATTATGCGCTTTCCTTTTAAACCATGCGATTGAATTACCTTGCTTGTTTGATTTGATCCAATGCACCAAAACTTGCCAACACATTAAAATAGCGTGTGGTTTCTCACGTACCTTCATTTTGGACTCAGAGGCTTGCATGTGCGTGTGTGTAGGGTAACTAACATGTGTTGGCACCTTCATCCATTAGATTGGTTCATTTTACTTGATGATCTGGTGTTGACTAGATGTGTGGCCCTGATTGCATCCTTATGGTAACTGCGCATACACCTAAACACACACAATCACGCGTGTTGGACTGAACTCATATTTGTTTTCCGTACCCCCATACTGAGCCCATTTTCATTTTTGAACGTGGAAATTACTTCTATGCACCCCCTGCTTGCTCTTTCTTTTTTCTTTTGATACTTGTTTCATAATTGACTTTTAAAAATACAAAAACATCATGAAAAATTCTACAAAAATTCATGTGATATCTTAATATGTTTAAATAATTTTTTATTATTTTTAATTTTTATTTTGTGAATATTTGCATATCTTTCCATAATTTTCTTTTATTTCTTTTGAAACTTGTTTCTATTTTCACATCTTCATTTCAAAGATTTATTTCTCATAGCTCCTTAAACATTTTTGCATCAATCCTTTTGCATCCATTCAGTAACATCCAAAAATTCATAAAAATATTTTTGTTTGATTTTTAGAACTTTCTTTTATTGCATTTAGGTCCTCCATCTTTGCACTTTGGTTCATGATTCATAAGTGACTATTGCTTGGTTGTTTGAGGTCCTTCCTTTCTGAATTTTTGCATGAGTTTTTGGTATGATATTTGCCTCTGGTTGAGGTCTCTTGAGACCTAAATTGATGTTTTTTCAATCATGTTTGGTATTTGTTTGATGACTTTTGTTTGAGGTCCCTTTTTGTGAACTTCTTTGATCATGTTTGTTTACTTGCTTGAGCCATGTTTAGATCATTATAGGTCTTTTGAATGAAATTATAGGTCATTGGTTTGAAGTTGATGCTTTCTTTGTGCACATGTTCAACACTTGTTTCACATGTCTCCTTTTAACCTAATTCCTCACTCCTTTTCATCTAAGTGCCAACTTGACTTCTAATTGGTTTGTTTATGCCATGTCATACTATTCATTTGCATTTCATATGATGTATGCCTCTGACTTTGAAGTATTGCATTCATTCCATATGCCATTTATGTCTTACTTTGCATACTTGAACATGTTTCATCCAAATGCATGTTTCTTTTTCTTCTAGCTTCTAAATGACTTGTAATTGCTTGAATGTGATTGATTTGTGCATCTTGTCTTCATCCTAACATGTCATATCACTTCTGATTTTGATACTTGAGTTTCATCTTGAACTTTTGTAGGTTTGACTTATACCATTAATGTTTTCTTTCCATGTTAAATTCATGTTCATATCTTCTCACTTCTTCTCCTAAGCACTTTTAATGTTTGGATACTTGTTTGTTTGCATCATTTGACATTTATATATCATGTTTAGGCACATGCTTAGGTCATCCACATTCTGACTTTGACATTATTTGAAGCATAATTGCATGATCACCTTGCATATCCACTCATTCTTCCTCCATTTCTTCCATGATTCACTTCTTTAATGATTAATGCTTTGTTTGTGCATAATTCATTTGTGTTTGGTATCTTAACATTAGAGATCACCCTTATTGTTTAGATTTTGACTTTGATTAGTTTGTATCTCTTAAGATCTTTGTTCCTTAGTCCTTAATTGATTTGATCATTACTTGTTGTTTCTCCCTTTATTTCCTACTTGTAAATAATTTTGTGAGCTAACCTTTTCATGTAGGTGCATGGTAAGTAAGAGTGTGGACTTAGTTCCACATACACTTCTCTCTTTCATCTTCCCTTATTTCATTTAATCATTCAAATTTGTGTTTGATAAGCATTTACATGCTTTCTTTGAATAACTTCTTCTTCATCCCTCTTTAAGATCAACTTAACTTCTATCTTGGAAGTAAGTTGCTTCTTTTGCTCTTCTTCTTTCTTTTAGAAGTAGGTTTGTTAAACCACATTAACCATAAGATCTCCTAGCATGCTAACATTAGGGCGAGTCTTAGTTCCCTTTAGTTTTTACCTTTACTCCTTTGTTGAGTCACTTCTTCTCATCTTATAATAAAGGTAAAAAACACTTAATAAAGGCAAAACAAATATTGTATTTTAGCCTTTCATGTAAGAATGAGATAGTGAGGGATCTTCCCTCATTTTCTTAGAATGTTTAGCGTACGTCCCATCTCGGGTCGATATGCGAGGCATTCGATCCTACATGAAGGACTTAAATACAATATGTGTTACAAAACACACATAATCAAAACACTTCTTTCTTAAAAGACAAAAACAAACAATAACGTCTTTCCTTCGGGAATTCTTTTCTCATCTCACTCATTCTTAACGTATGAACGTGCTCCTCCTCGTTCTCTTGCAAGATGGTAACGCACTCGGACCAGCGAGCCTGCAACACCTGAGCTAGAACGTTAGCCGTTCCCTAAAAAACATAAACAATCCATCCCTAGTGAGGGGAACTACGTCGCTCTGATTCTCATGTTCCCGATGAGATACGTAGGCAGTGGGGTAGGGCCCATTCGAGCACTTCTTTTATTTTCCCTACATTTGTTTCTCATTCTCTTTCCATTCTTTTCCAGCATCTTTTCTAACACCCTTTGATCGAGCAACAAGCGTGGATCCCATCGGGTACGATGAACGCGTGGGGGTGCTAATACCTTCCCTGCGCGTAACCGACTCCCGAACCCAGTTCTCTTGGTCGCAAGACCTTGCTCTTTCCTTCCCCCGGGTTTACGCAGTGTTTCCTTTCCCTCTCTTGGGATAAATACACATTGCTGGCGACTCTGTTTTCGTGCCACTTTCGCGTTTGTACTAGGATGAAAATCCCGGGAGCGACAGCTGGCGACTCTGCTGGGGACTGAACCCAGAATCTCTGGTTTCCTTAGCGAGTCAATCCTAGTGCTTGTCTGTTTTTCTTTCATTGGGTGTTTACTGTTGTGCTGTATTTACTGTTGTACTGTATTTCTATTTAATGTATTACTGCTTTACTGTATATTACTGTATTTACCGCATTTTAGCATTTTCATTTCATATGATATATTATGCTATACTGGACTGTGCTGTTTTCTGTTTGGCGGGATGGGGAATTCTGAGAGATAGGCCCAATACACAGGCCTGAGTGCACTTATGTTTAATGTGTTTCATATCCTCTTGCGTTCCATCTCGGTTCGAGGAGGGAATATGAAGCACAATCTGGATGTGGTTCTCTCTAGATAATTCTGCGTTGTGGATCTCCCACAATGGTAGAGCTATCTGGAAGAGCTGTTAAGTCTGGATGACCTTTTAGGATGACCCCTCTTTATTTTGAGGTGAATCACAGGACGATCTCTTTGTTTGGCGATAACATTGTATCCTTCGGGCTGAATGTGCTATTGCTTCTCATTCCGAGACCCGAATTTGAAGATTCTCACTTTCTAGTACATACATGTGAGATTGGGGGGATTGTTTACAGGTGTGCAGGAACCCTTGACTTTCAAAATACCCGGTTTTCTTATTTGTTCTGGATTGGTTACTGAATCTTTGGTCCTGATCAGTTCACATGTGTCCTGGATGTTTTACTGGACTTTGATCCTGGGTTGTGTATCTCGCCAAATTCAGACTACAGTACAGTGGGTTCAGCAGTATTTGTGCAGCACTGATCACATGCTCTTGCATACATATCATCATTAGCATTCTTGCATTTAACCTTCATGTTTATTCATTTGTAGGGTATACTTCCTTTTGATTCCGGTTGACGGTTCCTTTTGCAGTTATGGAGATTCCCAGGAAGAACAATGTGCATTATACATTCTTTGATACCAAGATATGACCGTTACAGAAGATGATTTCCCTCATTACTCCAGATCATGTGGGTTTGTTCCGAAAAGCTTATGGGGAGATTTTGACCATGGTGGATGACTTGAATGCTTCATAAAGGAGTGTCATTCATACGTGCTTGCAGTTCTATGACCCGCAGTTGAGATGTTTCACTTTTGCAAACTTTCAGTTGGCTCCGCTGTTAGAAGAATATGCCCTGCTTCTAAATGTGCCTCTCAAGTACCAGATTCCTTTCAACCCTGACATGCGCCCTCCAAAGCCTGAAGAGATAGCTAAGGCCCTTCATCTGAGCGTACCTGTGGTAGCAGATAACCTCGCCACCAAAGGAGGTTTATCTGGTTTTCATTTGGACTTCTTGGTTACCAAAGCTGAAGAATGTGCCGCCAAAGCTCAGTGGGAAACTGTTTGTGCAATCCTAGCCTTGAGCATCTATGGAATTATGCTATTTGCTGATGAACCTAAGTTTGTGGACATGAGTGTAATCCATATTTTTGTAATGAAGAATCCCATACCTACACTCCTGGGCGATTTGTACTATTCTGTGCATTTTAAAAATGAGAAGAAGCGAGGAGGGTTGGTCAGATGTCGTGCACCTCTGTTCCACAAATGGCTCATGAGTCATTTACCAAATTCTGAGGCCTTTTTGGATCCTCATCCTGCAAAGAACTGGGCTAAGAGGATGATTCAATTGACGGCTAAAGACATTCGTTGGTTCAATCAAAGGACGATGGGTGGGGATTTTATCAGCAGCTGTGGAAGACATCCTAACGTCTCTTGGGAGTAAGGGGTTGCATCAATTACAATCCTGTTATTCTAAGGAGGCAGTTAGGATTTGCTTTGATAGAGCCTCCGAAGGACTGTGAATTAGGAGAATATTTCGTTTTCTCTGTAAAGGATAATCTTTTGTTGGTAAGGCAAGCAGCTGGAGCTTGGGGTAATCTGCAAACGAAGGGTAAGGTTGTCTTCGGAAAGTGCAACAATGTGTCTTCTTCTCAATATGACGCCTGGTTGAAAAGAAGAGTTCAGATCACTCTTTTTCCGTTTTCTCAGGAAATACCGTCAGATCCAGTTGCTGTTGAACCAGTGACCATGGTAAGTGTTGCTGAATATAACAAGCTTAAAGCGGAGATGGATAAGACGGTCAAAATGAATGAGAAGTTAAGCGAAGGACTCAGAAAGACGCTTTGTGAAAAGCGTAATGTTGAGTATGAACTTCAAAAGCTGACTGAGCGTCATGAGGCGAACGAGAAAAGAATTGCTGAAGACACCATCTATATTCGCAAGGTCAAACAGAATGAGCTGACACTAAAAGAGGCGTGCAAGCGCATCAATGAGCAGTTGACCAAGTCGGAGAATGCCCTTGCCAAAGGACAACAGAGATGGGATGAGTTTTCTGAATGCCGGAGGGAGATTGAGGCGAGAATCCAGCCTGAAAATGACGAGTTGAGGAAAAATTTGAAGAGCAAAGAAAGTGAATTTCTCCAGCAACTAAGTTCAGCTAATCAAGAGATCGAAGATTTGAAAGTCCATGCTGGAGTGAAGAGAGCCAAAGAGCTAGCTGTTAAAGATCAAATCCGAAAGCTAGAAGAAGCTGTCAAATTAAGGAGTTAACTGATCAGAAGTCTTACCGAGCGCCCAAGTGATCCAGTTATTGAAGCGCTTCTCAAGGAGGTCCGGGAAGATTTATATGGGCTCAGTGTCTGAGGTTTTTTGTTGTTCTGAGAATTCACCATTAGGCTTGTTGATGGGTTTTCCTTTGTTTGTATTCATGTTATTCATTTTTATTTGTTCAGGAACAATTTGTATTTGACTATTCCACACCTGGCTGTGGGTTTTTTCATTTATGCTATTGGCTTTGTTGGTATTATTGAGGCGGATGCTGCATCAAATTATACAATGATTCACACACTCACTGGGTCGTATATGATGGGTATTCTGAATTATTAACATGCACCTTTGATGCTCTGTCACTGTTAGCAATTGCAGGAATGTGCGCTGTTCCCTTTTGGTCAAACTGGAATCGAAGGAAGGAATGCCTCAAAATGAATAAACTTTGCATTGCATAGCATATCATTTTACATTTTGTTGCTTGTTTTTCAGGTACTTGTTGCAGGAGATCTCTAACCTTTATTTGGTTTCAGGCATTATAGCTGAGAATCACATTCACCGATACTCAACTCGAAGAAATCAAGCTGGATCAAATGCAGAAGGATTTGGCTGAGATGAAGGCCCAACTGGGGCATTTTATGGGGGACATTCAGGCATTATCCCGAGGTCAGAAAATGATGAAGGAAGAAGTCAAACAGATGGAGACTCAAATGGGCCTGGTCATGGAAATATTGAATAAGGTGTTAAAAAAGGAAAACGACCAGGTGCCCGTTTCCACAACAGAGGTCTTTACCCCTCCCATCTCTTTGGGGTTTGCCCTAGATCATGGATTGCTTCGTGAATCCCCTCCGCAAACTAAAGGTTCAGAGCTCTCTCATCAGCAGTCACCTCCTGCTCCTCAAGAGGACCCTAAGTCAGAGGGGCATAAGAGGAAGTTTGATCCCATTCCAATTCCGTATGCGCAATTGCTTTCTTATTTGCTCGAGCTCAAACTGGTTGAACGTGTTAGTTTGGGACCGCTGCCAATGAAGCTTCCTCTGGGACCTAATGTTAATGCTAGATGTGAGTTCCACTCTGGGCATCTGGTCACAATGTTGAGAATTGTACAAGGTTCAAGCATAAAGTCCAAGAGCTCATTGATTCCGGGGCAATCAAGTTTACATCAGTTGGCACTGGTAAACAAAGTGATGTTACTCCCATTGTTGCAAAGGAACTGAGGACTCCCTCCTTTTCCAAAGGATCTACCTCGCGTAAGGGATCTCTTCCACAATCCTATGTTGCAGAAGACCTATGTCAGCAACCCCTGTTTGTGCCTCAGCCGAATGCAGAAAGGAAAGTGCAGGGGCAGACTGGGAGCCCGAATCAGTAGCAGCAGAATTATCAGCAGCGGAGGCAACTCAGACCAAGAAAGCCCAAGAGGATATTTAATCCTATTCCTATTCCTTACAGTCAGTTGTTGGCTCGCTTGCTCAAGAGTTCGCTGATCCAGCTGAGGAATACCATGCTAGTGCCTTACCCTATTCCTTCGGACTATGACATGAACACTAGCTGTGAGTTCCATTCAGGAACGTTTGGGCACACACTTGACAACTGTAATGTGTTCCAGCACAAGGTGCAAGATTTGATTGACTCAAAGGTCATCACCCCAGACGGTACCCCCCACAAGGTGAAGCTTTTGTATCAGGGTGAGCACTCGAAGCTACAAAAACATCACCGGAAGTAGTCAGTCCAGACGGAGCCAAGCCTCCTCAACAATGGCAATCTTCATTTTCTTTGTTGCATTTTCATATGTAGTCTTTATTTGCTTGTTCAGACATTGTTTGCATGTTAAAACTTGTTTGTATTTGGTATGATGATTTTAATGCAATGAATATGTTTTCTTGAAGAATTTCATTTGTGTTCACTCATTTAATGCTAATGTGCACTGCAATACCAATTTTCTTGCTTAAACTCTATGAGGGAGGATGATGAGGTAAAACACAGAAATCTCTAAGGGTGTGCTTTTGAATAAAAACCCAGTTGAGGATGTACAGGCATTGTTTCAACTCCCTAAACACTGGAGATATAAGGGAGATATACCCTTGTTAACCCCTTTGAGCCTTGAAGTAGGAGTTTCTTTCGTACGAAAAAACCCTCACATTTAACCCAGGGGCAGGGTAGGCGTTAGTTAATTTGACTGAGCGTTCAAATTTCAAAAGGAGTGTGCATCTGAGGATCCATTACCTTCTATTCCACCGCCAAGAGATCAAGAGATGTGAAACCACAATGGTTATCCATCAACAATCAAAGAGTGAGGTAGTCACAACCCTTTCAACAAAGTCAAGACAAGCCAGTGTCACACGATTTGTTCCGAAAAAAAGAAGAAAAAAAGAAAAAAGCCCGCTAAGTTGAAACTTGAAAATAAGCAACTTAGGCAAAAGTTAGGGCATCCCGCTGGACTCCGAAATCAAAGATTCAAAAGAATCTGTCCAGGCAAAAGTTAGGGATAAGCAAAAGGATGTGAAAGCGAAATGCGAAAAGGATTACAAAAGAAAAGCCTCGAGCAAGAACAAAGTCGTGTGACTACGAACAAAAGACAAAAGGGGTGACTGTCACTCCAAAACCTCATGGGGTCTCAAATCATCAGTGCATGGATTCCTCAAAGATCACAAAATCCTTTTGAGAGGCGAGCGCTTGGGCAAATTATCTGAATGTAGGACTGGAGAATATCATGAAGAGTGGGTGCGCACTGATAAACTTTGAGCCATAAATCTTTTTTTCTCAAAACCGTGAACCAGGCCACGTTACAACCCTCAAAAGTCCTAATTGAAACAGGGTTATTTCAAAAGCATACTACCAAGAAATAGCGTTCCTGACTCCTATGAGTTGTGCTAAAAAGATCTTTGTTGGTGTTGCATGTGCATGGCATTCTTTCATTTAAAAATCAATGTCGTATCCTAAGCAGTGATTTGTTCACAGCTTTGCGACATCTTTGCAGTAAAACTTCAAGATTAACATGTGTGTTGCATTAGAATTTTCATTCTCAGAATAAAACATTTTCTGCTTGCATACTTTTGTTTGACATCAAAAGAAGTTTACATATGGAAATTCAGTCCAGAAGCTTAATCTTGCCGAGTTGAGAATCCTGAAACTCCCGAAGGACCACCACATACAGTGGTAATTCCTCAGGAAACTTTGTTGAGCAGGAGCTTTCCCAACAAGTTGTGTTAAGACGTAGCCGATCTGGGGCAGTCACGTCGAATCATCTCTTTAAGGTGTAGCCAATCTGAGCCAATCACGCAGAGAAATCTCTTCAGAGTTCAGCCAAACTGGGGCAATTACTTCAAGATTCCTCTGTAGACCATACAGTCTGGGGCAGTTACTTCGAGATTCGACGAATCTCTCCAAGAGTTTGAAGACACTGAAGCATTGAACATGCAAAGTCTCTGTAAAATCCTCTTGAGATGACCTCTTCTAAGTAATCCATGCGGTCTGGGGCAGTTACGTCGAGATCCGACGAATCTCTACAAGAGTTTGAGGACATTGAAGCGTTTTGAACATGCAAGTCTTCTGTAAAATCCTCTTGAGGCAATTTCTTTTGGTGGACCATGTTGGTCTGGGGCAAGTGAAGAAAAATTGTTGGTCACGCATATGCAGTCAATCAGCCAAAAAAGCTTGAAACAAAAGGGGCATTCCAACCCAAGGCATTTGTGGTCCCTTGTCCTCAGCAGGCTTCATTAATCATGTTGCCAGCAAGAGACGCATCAAAACCTTTCTCCCCAATAAGTGGTGGTTCAGAGTTGGATTTTCTCAGTTGCAGAAGTCATATCCAGCACGGCGCATGCATGCATATCCTTTGCTTGCAGGTAGCAGCCTCATACTAGGCTCAAAAGCAAGATTGAGGCCTTTGCAAGAGCATGGGCCATTTTCTCCTAGACGAGTAATCACTTATTCCCACACAGAAGACTGGGGCAATCATGTTACAGGGAAGGGTTCACTTGTCACTCTTTTGTCATAACATTTACTGATTGAGTCCCTCCCTCGGTCGACGGTCGTCCACGACGTTTCGACATCGGTGAATTAAGGTCAACTGGGTATCGTTGTATCTTATTAAGTCGATTCTCCCATTCAGTACTTCCAACAACTACAAGCTTTTCTGTGTCAATAACGGTTGCGAATTCCCCAGTAAAGTTGCTTCGCAGACACCGAAGTTGATGGTCAATCCCTAGTGAAATCACCAGGAGTTTGAACATGTCAAATCTTCCGTAAAATCCTCTTATGACGTTTCTTCAGATAAGTCTTAAAAGCAAGTTGTTGAACTTCCCAAGCATGGGGCATTTTGAATTTCCCCAGCAAGAGATGTTCTAGATCTATTATCCCCAGTAGAGTTTGAGGACGTTTGGCCTTCTATAAAATCATCTCAAGAGACGTTCCCCAGCACGAGACGCTTTGAAGCGGTTCTTCCCAGCAGAGTTTGCTATAAACTCATTATCCCCAACGGAATCGTCAAATGGAAAGTTCGCCTAACATGGGGAATTGTGACACTTATCCTAAGCTTGATAGTCTTATTCCTCAGTAGACTATCATGGAGTTGCTTTGGGTTTCCCCAGCAGATCTCTAGGAACTCTTTATCAGCATGTTGCAACGGATTGTCTTCCAACCGAATTTGCATATCCCCGACAGAGTAGCCCTGAGCCCCAGCAAGATCGTATCTCTGGTAATGGTATCCCCACAGAGTTCATCATCGAATCTTGTCAACAATATTCCCCAGCTGAGTTATTATTTTTCTCCTCGCAAGAGGCTTATTGATCAATAGAATTTATTCCTCTGCAAGGTGATAGTACATTATTTCCCCAACCGGGTTAGCAGGTTGATTCTCCCCGCAAAGGATCTCGGTTTTGGTAGATCCTCAAGCAGAGTTTTAATGACCTTTCTTCCCCAGCAGAACGTCATTCAGAAAATTCTTATCCCCAGCGGAGTTGCTATGACCAGAATTCATCCCCAAGCAGATGAAGTAATTCCTGGCAGAATCATCACTCCCCTCATATCTCAAAGTCCAATTTATTTTTGGCAAACTTGACAATTCGAAGCAGACGGATTGTTCATTCATTCTCCAACAGAGATATTATTCTTTCAGGAGTCTCTGAGATCAAATCATTGATTATTGTTCCTTAGCAGAGTCAGCAGAGATGTCTGACACGGATGCAGAGAGTAATCCAGTATTGGAATTCTTAAAGTCCAACCGTAGATTGGAAAAAGGTTCATCCAAGGGTGGCAAATTCTTAAAGTCCAACCGTAGATTGGCAAAAGGTCCATCCAAGGGTGGCAAATTATTAAAGTTCAACTGTAGATTGGATAAAGGTCCATCCAAGGGTGGCAAATTCTTAAAGTCCAACCGTAGATTGGCAAAAGGTCAATCCAAGGGTGGCAAATTCTTAAAGTCCAACCGTAGATTGGCAAAAGGTCCATCCAAGGGTGGCAAATTCTTAAAGTCCAACCGTAGATTGGCAAAAGGTCCATCCAAGGGTGGCAAATTCTTAAAGTCCAACCGTAGATTGGCAAAAGGTCCATCCAAGGGTGGCAAATTCTTAAAGTCCAACCGTAGATTGGAAAAAGGTTCATCCAAGGGTGGCAAATTCTTAAAGTCCAACCGTAGATTGGCAAAAGGTCCATCCAAGGGTGGCAAATTTTTAAAGTCTAACCGTAGATTGGCAAAAGGTCCATCCAAGGGTGGCAAATTCTTAAAGTCCAACCGTAGATTGGCAAAAGGTCCATCCAAGGGTGGCAAATTCTTAAAGTCCAACCGTAGATTGGCAAAAGGTCCATCCAAGGGTGTCAAATTCTTAAAGTCCAACCGTAGATTGGCAAAAGGTCCATCCTAGGGTGGCAAAGCAAGGCAAAAGTCCACCCGTAGTGTGGCAAGTTAGTAGTCGTCTGACCCTCTTTAAAAGACCGCAGCTAAGTCCAACCGTAGATTGGCAAAAGACCATCCAAGGGTGGCAAATCATCAGCAAGTCCAACCGTAGATTGGCAAAAGTCCACCCGCAGTGTGGCAATTCAGCTGCAAGGTCCAACCGTAGATTGGCAAAAGATCCATCCAAGGGTGGCAAATTATTAAAGTCCAATCGTAGATTGGCAAAAGGTCCATCCAAGGGTGGCAAATTCTTAAAGTCCAACCGTAGATTGGCAAAAGGTCCATCCAAGGGTGGCAAAGTCTTAAAGTCCAACCGTAGATTGGCAAAAGGTTCATCCAAGGGTGGCAAATTCTTAAAGTCCAACCGTAGATTGGCAAAAGGTCCATCCAAGGGTGGCAAATTCTTAAAGTCCAACCGGAGATTGGCAAAAGGTCCATCCAAGGGTGGCAAAGCAAGGCAAAGTCCACCCGTAGTGTGGCAAGCCAGTAGTCGTCTGACTCCATTTAAAAGACCACAGCTAAGTCCAACCGTAGATTGGCAAAAGACCATCCAAGGGTGGCAAATCATCAGCAAGTCCAACCGTAGATTGGAAAAAGTCCACCTGCCGTATGGCAATAAGTGCAAAGTCCAACCATAGATTAGCGAAAGTCCACCCGCAGTGTGGCAGGTCAGTAGTCTTCTGACTCCATTCAAAAAGATAGTCCACCCATAGTGTGGCAAGCCAGTAGTCGTCTAACGTTGTGCTAAAAGACATTGTTAAAGTCCACCCGCAGTGTGGCAAGCCAGTAGTCGTCTGGCGTTGTGCTAAAAGACATTGTTAAAGTCCACCCGCAGTGTGGCAAGCCAGTAGTCATCTGGCGTTGTACAAAAGACGTTGCTAAAGTCCACCCGCAGTGTGGCAAGCCAGTAGTCATCCGGCGTTATACAAAAAACGTTGCTAAAGTCCACCCGCAGTGTGGCAAGCCAGTAGTCGTCTGGCGTTGTACAAAAGACATCCCTTCAGTGTTATTCTTTTCATCAGAGTTTTATACAAGCAGAATTCATTTGGTGGGGTTTATATCCCTTTTCTTCTTCTCCACAGAGTGCAAATGTTCGGGTTATTCTTCGGTATTCAATCCCTCCATACCTTGAACGTCTGAAAGCAACCGCTATCATCCATTCAGGTCTACAGTGATTGAATAGGGGCAGCTGTCATACCCCAAAATTTGCCCTCTCATTTCTTCATGTCATTTAGCATGAGCTTTCATTTCATTGCATTGCATTCAAGCATAGAAAAATAAAACATCAAGCATTGTATTGCATCTTGCATAAGGGCATGAGATCAGTAGTTTCTCAGCGGTTGATCATCCAAAGTAAGGGAACAAGAGCCAAGGGTCTTCCAACAAGCCTTAAGGGTCTCTTATGTCATATATCATCTCACTTTGATCCCACAAGGCATTGGAAGAGGAGATTTCATCAGGAAGATTGGGCAGTGCATCATTTCCTACACAAGGCAGTCAAAAATTGGGATCTGACCCCCAAAGGGGCAAGCTCTTTGAGTTTTTATCATCTCCAAATGGCATATCTCATCATTGTTTGAGAGGATACACATCATATTCAGAGGAATTTGGATTTGGAGGATGTGCAATTTCCTCCTAACCAGAGGGTGCCAAAATTAGGGTTTGACCTAAAAGCAGTTTATCTCTGATTTTTGGGACAAAACTTGATCTCATGGTATTCCTTATGTTCTTAAGTGTATATGGATGGAAAATTGCTCATCAATTGGTTTCAGAATGGTTTCAATTGATCAGTTGCTTGATAATCAAGAAATTGGGGGAAAAGTCAACTGTGCAGTGAAAAAAGTCAACTCTTGACTTTCTAAGGTCAAATTCATGAAATTCATGTTATATATGTTCAATGGACAAAATTTGATCAAGATATGATGGAGGAATAATGAGAAATCAAGAAATCACAAAACTGCCAAAAATGGAAACTTTAGGGTTGCCAAAGATAATAAGTTTGAACCATTTTGCACCCTACTTTGAGGCTCTCTTTCTTCAAGATAAAATATACAAACCTCAGGCCCAAGTTGAGCCAATTAAAGTTCATGTTCTAAGCTTAAAATCCATATAAAGAACTCCTCCATTGGATAAAAATTGAATGAGTTATGGTTGATCAAAGTTTGAGAAAACTAGGTCCAAAACCAAGTCATGACCAAGCGTGACCAAGCCCACCGACCATCATTTTGTCAAACACTTGGTGTGCCAAATGTCCACCCATTTTTCTCAATGATAAAAGCTCCAAATGAAAAACTTTTCAACATCAAAGTTGTTCCTTGCCATGCCCTCTTCAATGTTGATGTTGGACAAATTTTGATTTGATCACGTTATGATGAAGATATATTGGTTCCAAGTTGGTATGACCATGCTGAAAATCCATGCGCCATGTTGCCTTGCCATGTCACAACATGCCTCGCTTTTCCACCAGTTGCGAACCTTGATGTTCTAAGCTATTTTCCAACCTCTTACACACCTCAATTCAATCCAATTCTCACACCAATATTGTTCTATGATCCATCATCTTTTCAATGACACATAAACCTCATGATTTCATGCACTAGAGTGAGAGAATGTCCTTCACAAAGTTCCATGTTTCAAGCTGCTAAAATTAGAAGGAAATGAGTTGTTGTTGTCATGTTTCAGTCTACACACATTTTCTTACACAATTCATATCATGCTTTCTCATACATCAAATGAGAAAAAAATAAAAGCTTACATTGCAAGTTTCTCGCTGCAACATGCCATCATCTCCACCATTCTTTCTCAACCTCACCATACCTCATCATGAACTAACACACACCATAGCTCCACTATCCAACCCGCCCTAACTAACTTGACTCAGTTAGTTAGGGATAACTCATTTAACCTCACATCAACTCACCTAACTCACTCACTTAACCACAGTTAACACAATTAACTCAACATATATATTGAAAACTCTCTCACAATTCCAACTTCAACTTCATTTTTTTCAATCTCTCTCATTTCTCACGATTCATCTACACCAAACTCTCTGATTTTCTCTTTGAATTCTTCAAGAACTCACTCATTGTTCTTCAGTTTTCTTCAGAGTTTTGCATCAAGGTTCTCCATCTTCATCCATAGTACATTAAGGTTGCATAGATCTTCATTTTTTCTCCAACGGTTTCAATCGATTCTCACTGATTCAAAGCCTTTCTCTACCTTTATTTGGCTCAAATCAAAGCTTAAGGATCAAGCGTGGTTCCTCTGGTCTTCTTACAACCTTGGATTCAGCAGCTACAGGTTCAAGATTCTTCAATTCGTTCTGCTCGTTTTTTCTTGTTCTTAAGCTTGTTTCATGTTGATATGAGCTCAATATGAGCATTTTGGATCCGGCTAGTTGATATGCACCTTAGGTGCTTAGATATGAAAATCTAGGGCTTACTTGTTGGCTTCGATTCTCTATTTGTTGCTTGTTATTTGTGAATTTGGATGCTGAATATGGATTGTACATGAGCTCAGTGTTCTTTTGATATGTTTCTTACGCATTTCTGGAATATTTGAGAGTTGCAGGTCGCCGGAGATGGCCGGAGAAGATGACCGGAGTCTTCTCCGGCCGGTAAGGTTTACGCTAGGGTTTTAGTTTCCAGTTTGAATCCTAACCGTTGATGTTGTTTGATCCAATGTGTGTGGTGTGTTTGATTTCCATAGATCTCGTGTGTGCATTTTACTATAACTATTATGCGCTTTCCTTTTAAACCATACGATTGAATTACCTTGCTTGTTTGATTTGATCCAATGCACCAAAACTTGCCAACACATTAAAATAGCATGTGGTTTCTCACGTGCCTTCATTTTGGACTCAGAGGCTTGCATGTGCGTGTGTGTAGGGTAACTAACATGTGTTGGCACCTTCATCCATTAGATTGGTTCATTTTACTCGATGATCTGGTGTTGACTAGATGTGTGGCCCTGATTGCATCCTTATGGTAACTGCACATACACCTAAACACACACAATCACGCGTGTTGGACTGAACTCATATTTGTTTTCCGTACCCCCATACTAAGCCCATTTTCATTTTTGAACGTGGAAATTACTTCTCTGCACCCCCTGCTTGCTCTTTCTTTTTTCTTTTGATACTTGTTTCATAATTGACTTTTAAAAATACAAAAACATCATGAAAAATTCTAAAAACATTCATGTGATATCTTAATATGTTTAAATAATTTTCTATTATTTTTAATTTTGATTTTGTGAATATTTGCATATCTTTCCATAATTTTCTTTTATTTCTTTTGAAACTTGTTTCTATTTTCACATCTTCATTTCAAAGATTTATTTCTCATAGCTCCTTAAACATTTTTGCATCAATCCTTTTGCATCCATTCAGTAACATCCAAAAATTCATAAAAATTTTTTTTTTTCATTTTTAGAACTTTCTTTTATTGCATTTAGGTCCTCCATCTTTGCACTTTGGTTCATGATTCATAAGTGACAATTGCTTGGTTGTTTGAGGTCCTTCCTTTCTGAAATTTTGCATGAGTTTTTGGTATGATATTTGCCTCTGGTTGAGGCCTCTTTATACCTAAATTGATGTTTTTTCAATCATGTTTGGTATTTGTTTGATGACTTTTGTTTGAGGTCCCTTTTTGTGAACTTCTTTGATCATGTTTGTTTACTTGCTTGAGAAGGCACTTGTGCCATTGTTTGACATCATTCTTCTTGACTTCTTGAGCCATGTTTAGATCATTATAGGTCTTTTTAATGAAATTATAGGTCATTGGTTTGAAGTTGATGCTTTCTTTGTGCACATGTTCAACACTTGTTTCACATGTCTCCTTTTAACCTAATTCCTCACTCCTTTTCATCTAAGTGCCAACTTGACTTCTAATTGGTTTGTTTATGCCATGTCATACTATTCATTTGCATTTCATATGATGTATGCCTCTGAATTTGAAGTATTGCATTCATTCCATATGCCATTTATGTCTTACTTTGCATACTTGAACATGTTTCATCCAAATGCATGTTTCTTTTTCTTCTAGCTTCTAAATGACTTGTAATTGCTTGAATGTGATTGATTTGTGCATCTTGTCTTTATCCTAACATGTCATATCACTTCTGATTTTGATACTTGAGTTTCATCTTGAACTTTTGTAGGTTTGATTTATGCCATGAATGTTTTGTTTCCATGTTAAATTCATGTTCATATCTTCTCACTTCTTCTCCTAAGCACTTTTAATGTTTGGATACTTGTTTGTTTGCATCATTTGACATTTATATATCATGTTTAGGTCATCCACATTCTGACTTTGACATTATTTGAAGCATAATTGCATGATCACCTTGCATATCCACTCATTCTTCCTCCATTTCTTCCATGATTCACTTCTTTAATGATTAGTGCTTTGTTTGTGCATAATTCATTTGTGTTTGGTATCTTAACATTAGAGATCACCCTTATTGTTTAGATTCTGACTTTGATTAGTTTGTATCTCTTAAGATCTTTGTTCCTTAGTCCTTAATTGATTTGATCATTACTTGTTGTTTCTCCCTTTATTTCCTACTTGTAAATAATTTTGTGAGCTAACCTTTTCATGTAGGTGCATGGTAAGTAAGAGTGTGGACTTAGTTCCACATACACTTCTCTCTTTCATCTTCCCTTATTTCATTTAATCATTCAAATTTGTGTTTGATAAGTATTTACATGCTTTCTTTGAATAACTTCTTCTTCATCCCTCTTTAAGATCAACTTAACTTCTATCTTGGAAGTAAGTTGCTTCTTTTGCTCTTCTTCTTTTTTTTAGAAGTATGTTTGTTAAACCACATTAACCATAAGATCTCCTAGCATGCTAACATTAGGGCGAGTCTTAGTTCCCTTTAGTTTTTACCTTTACTCCTTTGTTGAGTCACTTCTTCTCATCTTATAATAAAGGTAAAAAACACTTAATAAAGGCAAAACAAATATTGTATTTGAGCCTTTCATGTAAGAATGAGATAGTGAGGGATCTTCCCTCATTTTCTTAGAATGTTTAGCATATGTCCCATCTCGGGTCGATATGCGAGCCATTCGATCCTACATGAAGGACTTAAATACAATATGTGTTACAAAACACACATAATCAAAACACTTCTTTCTTAAAAGACAAAAACAAACAATAATGTCTTTCCTTCGGGAATTATTTTCTCATCTCACTCATTCTTAACGTATGAATGTGCTCCTCCTCATTCTCTTGCAAGATGGTAACGCACTCGGACCAGCGAGCCTGCAACACCTGAGCTAGAACGTTAGCCGTTCCCTAAAAAACACAAACAATCCATCCCTAGTGAGGGGAACTACGTCGCTCTGATTCTCATGTTCCCGATGAGATACGTAGGCAGTGGGGTAGGGCCCATTCGAGCACTTCTTTTATTTTCCCTACATTTGTTTCTCATTCTCTTTCCATTCTTTTCCAGCATCTTTTCTTACACCCTTTGATCGAGCAACAAGCGTGGATCCCATCGGGTACGATGGACGCGTGGGGGTGCTAATACCTTCCCTGCGCGTAACCGACTCCCGAACCCAGTTCTCTTAGTCGCAAGACCATGCTCTTTCCTTCCCCCGGGTTTACGCAGTGTTTTCTTTCCCTCTCTTGGGATAAATACACATTGTTGGCGACTCTGTTTTCGTGCCACTTTCGCGTTTGTACTAGGATGAAAATCCCGGGAGCGACACCCGTCGGCTTCTTAAAAGTTCTCATGCCTTCTCTTGGGCTTCATACAAGGACCTTCACGACCTCTAAGAGGTATAGGACATAACTTAGTCATCCTTTGCTAGAGCTGTCTTTCTAAAAGGAGTCACAAAAGCCCTCAGACAAATTTTAGGGTTGATACTCATCTCTTAAACGAGTTGGCCTCCTCTTGGGTGTTGTACAAAGATAGACAACACTAATAGACTTGGACAGTCTAAATCCACTCTTAAGTCTCAAAGACATTCTCAAGTTCCCTACAAACCTAGGGAGAAACCCCGAATTCTGGATTAATCTCCAGCAGAGTTAAAACTTGTGGGTTCAAAAACCCAGTCTCTCTCCTAAAATTCCCTAGCCAGGGTCAGTTTATCATCATATAACACTATCTCAAATCAGAACCTCAAGGTATCTGGTCCACCAATTCTTCTGCATTCCCCTGCAAGAGTTGGTTTCCCCATTTGGACATGCCTCGGGATCTCAATAATCCCCCGCAGAAGTTAGCCTCCTCTTAGGCTTTGTATAATGATCCTTTCCTCAGGAAAGTCAGCCTCCTCTTGGGATTTGTACAATGATTCTCCCCAGTGGAGCTAACCTTTTCAAACTCTCTTGTTGAGTCAATCAATTACTTCCCAGACTCTCTTGTTGAGCCGATCACCTTTTCAGACTCTCTTGTTGAGTCAATCACTCTCATAGACTCTCTTGTTGAGTCAATCACCTTTTTGTACTCTCTTGTTGAGTCAACCCTTTTTAGCCTCAATCTCGGACTTCGTACGAGACATATAAAAAACACTCTCTTATTGAGTCAACCCTTTTTAGCCTCAATCTCAGGCTTCGTACGAGACAGATAAAAAACACTCTCTTGTTGAGTCAACCCTTTTTAGCCTCAATCTCGGGCTTCGTACGAGACAGATAAAATCACTCTCTTGTTGAGTCAAACTCTTTTAGCCTCAATCTTGGGCTTTGTACAAGACAGATAGAACACTTTCCCCTGAAAAGTCAAACTGTTAGCCTCCTCTTAGGCTTCATATAATGATATCCCCAAAGAGTCAGTCTCTTTTTTGCTTCCGCTTGGGCTTTGTACAAGACACCAATATATCCACTCTCTTGCTGAGTCGGTCTCATATAGCCTCCTCTTAGGCTTTATATAAGGACTTCCCCAGTGGAGTCAATCAACCTCTTAGCTTCAACCTTGGGCTTTGATCAAGGCGCACAAGAATCAACAATCCCTCTTTAGAGATGACAAATTCTCTTTTAGTCAACCTTTTAGCTTCAATCTTGGGCTTTGAACAAGACACAAATACTCCTTTTTAGCCTCTGTCTTGGGCTTTGAACAAGACACCAACACATATTTTTCCTCCCATAGAATAGGGGGAACTACGATTGCTCTGATTTCCCTGTTCCGTTTAAACGAGAATACGTAGGCATAAGATTGCGAAATCTTAGCGAGCATACTAATCAAAAACTTTAGGTCCAATAACTTCATACTAATAAAAAACTCTAGGTCCAATACCTTCATACATCAATCAAAACTTAGGTCCAACACCTTCCCAAAAACATCAACAAAAACTCACTCTCCCTGTCACATTTCCCAAGAAACTTTCCCAAACCCATTAACAGATAAACACCACAAAGTACAAAGCAAAACCTAAAGCTAATATTATGTGGATAACCACATATAGGATGGGTAACTGACAACTGCCCATTGTATAACTTGACCCCGGATCCCCCAATCTCTTTAAGCATTTGTTCAGTTAAACATTCGCGTGCAAGGTTAGTTTTAAATAGCTTCCCTTTCCCTTCCAGCTTCATGCGATAAATATGAAATCAGAAAGTAACACCCCTTTCTCCTCGAGGAGGAAAACCCAAACTTCAGCGATAAGGTGGTCGCGTCACCGACAAAAATTGCTCGCTACAGAAGCCAAGCTAACAGAAGCTGAATGGTGTCAAAGCCGACACGATGAACTGAACCTAATCGAAGAAAAGAGAATGACGACTTTGTGCCATGGTCAGTTATATCAATGAAGAATGGAGAAAGCGTTTGACAAAAAGGTACGACCTCGTATCTTCAGAGAACGAGACCTCGTGCTCAAGAAGATATAATCATTTCTCACTTATTCAAGGGGAAAATGGACTCCGAATTACAATGGCCCTTATGTTGTTAAGAATGCCTTTTCAGGAGGTGCTTTAAGACTCACAACCATGGACGGAGAGGAGTTTACCTACCCCATAAATGTTGATGTAGTCAAGAAATACTTCGCCTAAATGAAAAAAGAAAAAAAAAGTCTCGGTGGATTGAAAACCCGAAAGGGCGGTCCAAGCAAAAATTAGAGACATAAGCAAAAAAACATCCCGATGGATTGAAAACCTGAAAAGGTAATCCATACAAAAGTTAGGGATGCATGGCAAGTAACTATATCCGACAAGATTAACTCCTCAGCGACAATGTCATCTGTCAGGAAAACTTCAGTCAAGGTCACCTTCGACAGAAGCTCAGAATATCCATAACTCAAAGTTGGTAGAAGAATAGCGGTCGTTATGTTTCAATGTAGCCCCTTTCCTTTTAAATTACCATTTTCTAAACTTTGTAATGCTCTTTGGGATCATGCATTTGGTTGATTACCATCCTATCAATAAAATTTGAGCCCGTGTGCCTTTTGTTTACAATTCTCATTTATTTTGCTTTACAGAATGACATTTTGAATATGATCAATGATTCTTGAAACAAAAAATGAATTCTACTTTTTCAAAACGAGAAGTCCAAGTTTTACATTTAAAACAAAGATGGTAATTTCCTTTCGATCAATGAGCACAAAAAGGAATATCGACTGCTTCTCTGGTAGTGATCCAACTTCAAAATGCGGAATCAAAGTACTTCCTGAATAAAGGATCAATTACTTCAGATGGAATGATCCATCTATCATCCCCGACAGAGTTCTCACCTCTGAAAACCAATTGTTGGCTTTTCTTACCAGTAGGATCTGCCTCTGAAAAACAAGAAAACGGATTTCTATCCCTAGCAGGTTTGTACCTCCGAAATTGGAACAAACATGGGAATCCTTGTTCCCAAGTAAAAGTACAGCTTTCAGAATCTCCCGTGGTACCCCCCATCTCCTAGAGTGGCCGAGTATCCTGTTGAACTCATCACCAGTCTATATGTCGTGTCTGTTTTGTCAGCATAAACATACATAAATCCTGCATAATTGATTCATATTCATACATATGTTGCATTAATATCACTCTGGTCATTTTCATCCCCAAGTGATAAATGTCCTCTATCTGATAGAGTCGTCAGTCTTTCTTTCCTCATCCGGAAATGTATCATCCAAACAATCTTTCTCTAGTTTATTCATGGATTGAAGTCGGTCCTCAAACTTCTATGATACCTTGAACCTCTGAAAGGCAAGAAGACATTCAGGTAGACACCTTTGTAACATCACTCTTCACCATTGAAGATGATATTTTGCTTTCCCGGATTAAAGAAAATCCCCAGAGAAAGCCTCTCAACAAAAGACTCTTGGCAATACGGCGATTTCTCCCCGAGAAAATTGTTTTCAATAAAGTCATCAGCACCTTAAAATTGGATTACATCACACGGCATTTCTCCGAAAAGGTCTCGAAGGAAAGTATGCAGTAACATCACCAAGCAACAAGCAATCTCTCAAGAGACTTACTTTCCCCAGTAAGGTCGACAAATGGCATCTCCCACGGAGAAGTTTGCACACCTCTGCAGTTCAGACAAATGGCTTTCCCCAGTAAGTCTGGCGTCAAATCTCTTTCCATCGAATGGCGTCTCCCCAGTAAAACTCGGCGAGAAGTTTGATGAAGATCGCTACAAATAGTGTTCCTTGTCAAGAGAAGAACTCGACAAGAAGAAACTGAGACCAGTTCCATGGATGAAGACCAGGATCGAGAGGAAGTTTATTTCAAAAGAAAACTGAGACCAGTTCCATGGCTGAAGACTAGGATCGAGGGGAAATTTATTTCAAAAGAAACTAAGACCAGTTCCATGGCTGAAGACCAGGATCGAGGGGAAGTTTCACCCTTTTCTAAGTGACATTACTTAATAAAAGAAGATGGATGAGCAAATAACTGCTATTCATAACCACAGTCAAAATTTCGGGTATTCCGATATTTAATCCTCTTTTACTTTGAATGTCCAAACGTCTTCGCCATTCATACCTTCAGGTCCAAGAAGATTACCCCAAATTTTGACCACAAGATTTCCCATCATTGTGCAAATCATCACCACAATATGGATGTACCTTCATACCTCATCAATCTTCTCAAAAATTGTTGAGCAACCCCCTCCACCAAGAATTAGGGTTTTGAGTCCTCTCAGAGTACTCAGACAAAGGATCAATCAAGAATGGACATGATCTTAAACTTGTAAAACCTCTCAAACATCCATGAAGGACTAAGAGGTCTCCCACATCAAGAATCAAGCATGAAAATGAAACATCTCAAGTTGATCAAGCCTCAAGATCACCAGTGTCACCAAATTACGATTTTGGTCGACCAAGGCCTCCAGAGAGAAATTTTCATCTGGGCATGAGCCAATACTTCAAAACATTATCCAAGAAGCTCAAAGGTACCTCATAGATCCAATCATAAGTTCAAAATAACTTCAGGGGATGCATTCATAAAATATCAGGAATTAGGTTTTCTTGACCTAATTCACCCCTAAGTTGACTTTTGGAGCAAGACATGAGCCAAGACCTCAAGAAGTGTTTTGAAGACCTCCAATACATCATATTGATCCATTTACAAGATTGGATTGATTCAAATAACTTGGTTCATAATCAGTACAAGGATTCAAATTCATCTGGACCAATTAGGGTTTTCTGATAAAAAGTCAACTGTATCTTTGACTTTGGACCAAGACATGATCCCAAACCTTGGGACATGATTCAAGACACTCTAAAACACCTATGGAATCCATCCATTAGGTTTGAATTAGGTCAAGGACTTGATTTCATAGAGGATCACAAAGTTTGAAATTTATCTGATAAAAAGTCAACTGTGACATAAAACCAAGTTTGACTTTTTGAATTTCTTGACAAACAAGGCTTCCATAAGTCAAAAACAATGTTAACTTATGGTTTAAATCATCATACATCAAGAAAAATCAAGAAAAATGGGGTTACTTGCAAAAGGGGCAACCATAAGAAACTTGAAATTTCACTAAGTTATGAAAAAAAGTGATTTATACCCAACTTTGCAAGACCATAACTTGTGATCCAAGCAACCTTTTTCTTCCATCCAAAGCTCAAATGAAAGCTCTCATTACATACTTCAAGATTGTCAGCTATAACAAATTCCAAATCTTCATGGATTTTGAGTTATGGATTGATCAAAATCACAAAAATATGAAAATTGCCATTTTTCCAACACTTAGTGAAATTTTGGAGAGAATCTGTTTTGCATTTTCACCAACTTTGAGGCCATTTTTCATTATGACCCAAGATGATTCAAGACCAAAGTTAAACATCAAAGTTGAAGTATGTTATTGGGGTTTTCCAAAAAGTACAAGAGCCTCCCATGGTTCAACTTGAGCAAGGAGTTATAAGCCTCCAAAAATGGCATTTTTCACCCTGCCCACACAAAGGCATGAAGACATAACTTGGTTCCCACGATTTCTTGAGCCAATTTTGGACACTTGCATCATTTCATTTCTGTCTAAAATCAACTTGAATGATGAAGAATCTGATCACAAGGCCACCAAGTCAAAAACCTCATCCTTTAGGCATGTGACATTTAAAGTTCAAAATCCAAAACTTTCAAATTTGTCATGAAGCATTTAAGGGATGCATGGAGCTGGTATGTATCAGTCCACAACATTGTAAATGAGTCAAGATGAACTCAAGCATCAGAAGACCATAGGCCTGCAAGATTGACCCAAGTCTGGAGAGGAGACTTTGGCTACATGACAAAGTTCAATGTTGCTCTAAAATGCAAGATTGACGCCATATCAGTAAAATGCAGAATTCTTCATTTCTTTGCTGAATTTTCCTCTTCCTTTGCTCTTTTTCGATCTTGAACCCGATTCCTCCACAGACGAAGCTATCAACTACAAAACACATAAAACACGATTAAATGCTAATAAAACTCAAATAAAATGAACGAAACAAATGTGTAATGAGCTATAAAATACGATAAGTGGGATCTTAGGGTTAAAAATTAGGGTATGACACACATAATTTAAAATGATAAGTGGGAGAGAACCAATATGTGATCTTGTTTGTGTAAAGATGCAAATGATAAGTGGGATCTTAGGGTTAAAAATTAGGGTATGACACACATAATTTAAAATTTATCAATTCAATATAGTTTGTAACTTTTTGTTATTGTTTTTGAATAATCTAAAGATAGTTGTGAATTCTAGTATAATTGCATTAGTGATTCCTTCCAAAATGAGCATAATGTCTCTATTTTTGCAAATCGGTTTCCGCAAAATAGACTCTGATATTTTATTTTGAAAATTGGTTAAATTTTTTAAGGGTCTATTCGCACACCCTCTAGACCGTTTCTCTACCCTATATTCTCACACAACATTTGGCCTCATAGCTGGTCTTTTTATCAGGTCTAAGTGACTCAAAAGTTTGGGAATATGAGTAACGACAATCCAAATGTAGTGTTTAATAGAGCACTTATTTTTAAAGGTCATAATTATGCTTATTGGAAAGCAAATATGCATGTGTTGTGATAACTAGAAATCGTATCGTATTTTATAGCTCATTACACATTTGTTTCGTTCATTTTATTTGAGTTTTATTAGCATTTAATCGTGTTTTATGTGTTTTGTAGTTGATAGCTTCGTCTGTGGAGGAATCGGGTTCAAGATCGAAAAAGAGCAAAGGAAGAGGAAAATTCAGCAAAGAAATGAAGAATTCTGCATTTTACTGATATGGCGTCAGTCTGGAGAGGAGAATTCTCCAATCACTATTGCTCCCAAAACAAAGTTGCTCTACTATAAATAGAGGTTCTTTCTGATCAATTCAAGTACACCAAAGCATAACAACTCATGCTTTCCTTCCAATCACTCTAAAAAAACCAGAATTTACTTCTCTTACAAGTTACATTCGAATTTTCAAATAGAGAGTAATTCTATCCAAATCAACCATCCTTACACCTCACATATGTATTATACAAGTGATCCATAACCTCAAAACATATCTGGAACACCAGAATCACAAAGTCACCATCCATTTGATCAAGCTTTTTGGTTTATTTGCAGTTGGGGTACCACAACAAGTTCTAGGTTGTTTCAATCCATTCCAAGCTTCCAAACACACTACTTGAGGTCCAAGGAAGCTGTTCAGATCATCAAAACACTTCTGTAACACCTAAAACTGAGGATTCGATTTCCTCTTGCAGAGGTAAGCCTAACACTCTCAAAGTCTATGATCCATGCATCATAAATGTGTTTTCAAGTTACAAACATGTTTTTGCACTTATTTAGAGTGTTTCCCCTCAATCAATTGCTTTGTAGCTATCGTGTATAGGATTTCATAGTGTTCTTGTAAAAATTAGGGTTCATGTGTTCATCTTTTAATTTCTCACTCCACACTTAATATAAATGCAATTAATTTATATCACTAAAATCCTTGTTCAAAAATACACATCTTTCGTGTTTACAAAAGTCAAAACCATTACGTATTGAGAGAGATATGTCAGCTTTTGCAAAACGACCATGGAGGGAGGTCGTGAGGAAGAAGATGACCGTTGGCGCCATATTTTTGAATTTTTGAATTTTTGGTCATTTTCTTAATTGATTTCAAAAATTAATTTCTATCTCAATTTTTAAAAACTCACAAAATGTTAAAATATTTTATTCTACAAAAAAATCAAATTTATATTATTTATTTGATATAGTTTGAATTTTTGTAAATAATTTCATTTTATTTGTTTTTTTACATTTTTAAATGAAATTTCCACCTTAGTTTTTCAAATTCAAGTGAATTCCAAGTTTTCATGTGATTACACATGATTTTTCAAAATATTTTTAAAGTGGACAACTTGTTTTTGAATATATTTGATATTTTATATCATTTTTTATTTAATTTCCTTTGAAAATTATATTTTTAAATTAAAATTAGGGTTTTTCTTAATTTTTATTTTTTCAAACTTCATTTGAAACACTTTTGGGCCTCTAATGGAGTGTAAGACACATCCCCTTTGTAAATATACCATTTTGGGCCTCAGTCATTGTATAAGTCCCGATACGATAAACGGTACGATCACTGTTTTTCATCTGGGCATCTCCTTAAGCTATAAGCCCCACCTCTTGTTTATAAACAAACTTTTGGGCCTCTATTAGAGTGTAAGACTCATTCCTTCTTGTACATAAATAATTTGGGCCTCATTCATTGTATAAGTCCCTCTGTAGTTTTCAAAATCACAGCGCGATCATTGCCTTTTCAAATAAATCATCTGGGCCTCTCCTTGAGTGTAAGCCCCATTTTTAGTCTTTAAAAAACACTTTTGGGTCTCTAATATAGTGTAAGACCCAAAACCCCTTTGTATAAAAAACATTTTTGGGCCTCTGCTATAGTATAAGCCCCATAACGTCTTTCAGTATCGCAGTGCGATCAATGTTTTCAAATAAGTCATCTGGACCTCTCCTTGAGTATAAGCCCCAAAATTTTGTACATAAACTTTGTTTTTAACAATAAAACAACTTTCATGGGCCTCTCCTTGAGTTGTAAGCTCCATACCTCTATCTTCAAAATCCTCTATCTGTTTTAAACTGGTACTAAGAGGGGCATTATTCCCGGTGAAACTGCTCTTAGACCACTTGGGCCTCTCTTTGAGCTATAAACCCCAAACATTCTTTTCTTTCAAACAACTTTCTTTTAATTCAAAAGTTCAAAGTTTTCTCAAAACTTTCTTCAATTTCTTGAAACTCTAATCAATCATACAGTTCTAGTCAATACAACAGATCATAATACACTCGGGCTTCTTCTCAGAATGTAAGTCCCAACATCTTTTTCCCAAATGCGTATTTGTTTATATATCTGTCAATTTACTTGTCTGTATATACTTGTGCATATCTTGCTTAGAGTCTCCCCAAAAGTTAGGTCTACACTTAGGTCAAACCAGAGGTTACTTTATAACTGAGTCAAAACTAGTTCCCTTATAGGAAATTCCCTATACAGTCTGCCTCCTTTTGGGCTTATACAATATGGAATAGAGAAAGGCATTATTCCTCGTGAAACTTTTCTCAAGACTGTCAAACTTAGAAATATATATGTGTATACAAGAAATTCATTTCCCCAGAGAGGATTAATTCCTGGTGAAACCTATTTTGAATTTCTTCAAACCCTAGAACTGTTCAACATAGAAAGGATTAATTCCCGGTGAAACGTTTCTTGAACTTTTCTTTGGTTTGGACCCACAAGCTTCTTAAAAGTATCCCCAGCCTCCTCTTGGGCTTATTACAAGGACCAACAGGCTTCTTAGAAGTTCCTCAGCCTCCTCTTGGGCTTAGTACAAGGACCCAAAGGCTTCCTAAAAGCATATGATAGAAATTAGTCATCATTGCTTGTTCAATCCCTATGAGATTCAAAATTCTAGAACATCCTATCATTCTAGGGTTGATCCTCATCCCTTAAACCCTCAGCCTCCACTTGGGCATCATACAAAGACCCCTCTCTACAAATAGAGCCTACCACTTTTTGAGGGACTTGGAAAGTCTCAGCCTCCTCTTGGGCTTCATACAAGTAGACTTGGAAAGTCTCATTTCCTCTTGAAACTCACACAGGAACCTCAAGTTTCCTAAAAGCATAGGAAAAACCCTGATCATCTGATCATTACACCAATCTCCATTAAAGATAAAACCTCAAAGGTTTTCAAACTCACCTTTAAAACCCACTGACCCCTCAATAAAGCTTAAGCTTTCATTTTAAATTCCCAAATCAGGGTCTTTTAACCATCAACAAATCCCCAACAGAATCAGAGCCTCATGGCATCTGATACTTCAAGTCTTCCCTGATTGCCAGCAAGAGTATTCCCTTTGGATCCCACAATACAATTTGGACCTGCTTTTGGATTTCAATAATCCTCAGCAAGAGGTTGCCTCCTCTTAGGCTTCATATAAGAATTTCCTCAGTCAGCCTCATTCTTGGGCTTTGTACAAGACAAATAAAACCCTCCCCAGTGGAGTCAATCTCTTTTAGCTTCAACCTTGGGCTTTGATCAAGGCACACAAAAATCAACATCCCCTCAGATGAGATTATAAATACTCTCTGTAGGAGGATTTCCCCTCTCTATACATCACAACTCAAAAACAAACAATCAAAACCTTTCCAGATAATTATTGTAAGTGGCACACTTGTTGATTCAAAATCCAAGCTGGAGTCTTTCTCTTATCCTGGCAAAAATTTATCTTTCATCTAACTGTTGTAAGTGGCAAGCCTCTGGATTCCATACATCCAAGCCAATGTTCCTCTCTTAGCATGAAAGATTCATGAAAGAAAAAGTGGCATTGCTCTACATTGAGTTAAAGCTTTCTTCCTTCATGACATCTCTCTTATAAAGGAAATTATGGCATTGTTGGATTCTACATATCTCAGTTAAAGTAATTTCCCTTATAACTAATTTCTCATATTTGTGATGAATATGTGAGATATCTCCCTTTAGAGATGACAAATTCTCTCTTTCAATCAACCCTTAGCTTCAATCTTGGGCTTTAAACAAGACACAAATATTCAGATAGCTTCAATCTTGGGCTTTGAACAAGACACCAAACATTTTTCCTCCCATAGAATAGGAGGAACTACGATTGCTCTGATTTCCCAAATCTCTTTACGGGAATACGTAGGCATAAGATTTCAAAATCTTATCGAGCACGCAAATAAAAAACTTTAGGTCCAGTACCTTCCCAAAAACCAAAAAAAACCCGAAAATCCCAAAAACATTCTCTCAATTCTCTCATAGGAGAAACTTTCCCAATCCATGACAAATAAACACAAGAAAGCATTTCAAACTAGCAGAAATACATGCAATAAAAGGTCCCTTTGGATTACCATAGATACACTGGGTGTTAATAGCTTCCCTTTGTATAACCAGACCCCGACCCCGGATCTCTTAGCATTTGTTAAAGAAAACATTTGCGTGCAAGGTTAGTTTTAGATATCTTCCCTTTCCTTTCCAGCTTCATAGGACAAATAAGAAATCAGAAAGTAGCACCCAAACCCCAATCATTGCGTTAAGGTGGTCGTGTCACCGACAAAAACCGCACGCTACAGGTTTAAATAGAGATTTTTATAATCATGACAAAAATAAATAATAATGACAATTAAAGTAATTAGCACAAAAACTGACAAGGGGGTAAAGCGTCAAGATTTAATCTAATCTCAAGATTAATGATTAATCCCAATGTGTCACACAAACTTTAGAAACTAATTGAGTTTTTTAAGACAAATGTCGTTAAAATTGTCCCGCTTTCCAAAACAGATTGAAAACAATTTAATGAGAAATTGTTCAGTATCCATAAAGCATATTGGTTTAACCAAACAAATTCAAACTAGATACCTCTAAACTTATGAAACCTTCTCACTTCAGAAGCCTCACACGTTCATAACTAAAACAAATCTCAGAGTCTCATATTACCATTATGAGAGATTCACATTCTGATATAATCATCAGATTCATTTTGAATATAATTCCATTTTCAATCTTTTCAGAATGAAAAAATATATATCTTCAACAAGGGGTTTTGCAAAGATATCAGCCCATTGATGGTCTGTATCAATAAATTTTAGATCTAAAATACCCTTCTGAACATAGTAACGTATAAAGTGATGTTTGATCTCAATGTGTTTAACTCAAGAATGCAAAATGGGATTCTTAGATAAATAAATAGTAGAAGTATTATCATAAATTATAGGAATATTACTATCATAAATATGGAAATCTTTTAGCTGGCTTTTCATCCAAGCCTGCAATGTATTCAATTTCTGCAGTTGATAGTGCTATTGTTGACTGCCTTTTACTGGACCACGGATAAGATTATATCCCAAAAACTAACAGCTTCAGAAGTGCTTTTCCTCTCAAGTCTATCTCCAGCATAGTTAGCATCACAATAGCCCAATAGCTTGTAATCTTTAGATTTTCTATAACACAAGCCAAGGTTAATAGTACCTTTCAGATACCTGAAAATCCTCTTAACAACTGTTAAGTGGGACTCTCTAGGATCGAATCAGAAGCGAGCACACAAGTAGACACTAAACAAAATATCAGGTATAGAAGCAGTCAGGTATAAGAGAGAGCCAATCATACATTTGTATAGCTTCTATTCTCCCTTAGCACTTACCTCATCCTTCTCAAGGATGCATGTAAGATGCATATGAGTCTTAGACATCTTGCATTCTGACATGTCAAACTTCTTCAGAAGTTCCTTGGTGTACTTGCTCTAATGGATGTACGTTCCTTCTGGATTTTGATTGATCTGAATCCCTAGAAAGAACTTGAGTTCTCCCATCAGACTCACCTCAAACTATGCCTACATAGACTTAGAAAATTCCTTTCACAAAGTAGCATTAGAAGAACCAAGCATGATATCATCAAAATAAATCAGAATAACAAGAATATCATTTTTTAATGACTTACAAAAAAGAGTTGTATCAACCTTCCTTCTGGTGAAATCATTTTCTAACAGAAAATTGCTTCGTCTTTCATACCATGATCTAGGAGCTTGTTTCAGACCATACAATAATTTCTTGAGTTTGAAAATGAAATATGGGTTTTTAGGATTTTCAAATCCAGGGGGTTGGTGTACATACACTTCTTCATCAATGTAACCATTAAAAATGCACTCTTAACATCTATCTGATATAAGATGATGTTATGATTAACAACATAGGAAATTAAGAGATGAATAGACTCTAACCTGGAAACTAGTGCAAAGGTTTTTATATAGTCAATCCCTTCTTGCTGACTATAACTTTGTGCTACTAGTCGAGCGTTGTTTCTTACTACCTCTCCTTGTTCGTTCAACTTGTTTTTGAAGACCCACTTTGTTCTAGTAACATAAGTTCTCTTGGTCTTGGCACCAAATCCCATACATAATTTATGGAGAATTGATTGAGTTCCTCTTGCATAGCCAGAATCCATTATGTTTCTTGAAGCGCTTCATCAATTGATGTAGGCTCTATCAAAGACACCAAACCTAGAAGGGTTTCTTTAGAAGGCTTGAATGAAGATATGGTTCTGACAGGTTCTGACATGTCTCCCATAATCAATTTTGCAAAGTGTGATGATCTCTTTCGGTGCCTTCTTAGAGGAGTCTGAGCTTCAATAACTTCTGGTTGAAGAGCTTCAGAGTCTTTGGCTTCATCTTTTTTGGCTTCTGAAGTATTTTCTTCAGAACCTGAATAAGTAATCTCCAAATATGAAAATTTGTCAACTATCTTTGACTTTTTAGAGTCAAGCGTATCATCGAATCTGAAATGGATTGATTCTTCAACAATCTCTATCTCAGTGTTATATACCCTATAGCCTTTTGAGCGTTCAAAGTATCCTAACATTATGCACTTATGTTCCTTAGAATCAAACTTGCCTAGACTCTCTTTAGTGTTCAACATAAAACAAGAATATCCAAAAGGATGAAAATAAGAAATGTTAGGTTTCATGTTCTTCCACAATTCATAAGTAGTCTTACCTAGAATATGTCATATAGAGATCATGTTCTAAATATAACACGTTATATTAATTGCCTCCGCCCAAAAGTGCTTAGCCACATTAGTCACGTTGATCATGGTTCTTGCCATTTCCTGCAAAGTCCTATTCTTCCTTCATACAACTCCATTATGTTGTGGAGTTCTAGGGAAGGAGAAACCATGGGAGATTCCATTCTTAACAAAGAGTTTCTCAAAATATTTATTTTCAAATTCACCACCATGATCACTTCTAACTTTTACAATTATGAGATCCTTCTCATTTTGCACTTAGGAGAAGAAGGCAGAAAACACAGAATGTAACTCATCCTTGTGTCTAAGAAATTTTACCCATGTCCATATGTCGTAGTCATCAATAATGACTAGTCCATCCTTCTTACCATTGACAGAAGCATTTTTTATTGGTCCAAACAAGTCAATGTGCAGAAGTTCCAATGGTCTGGAGGTTGAAACAACATTCTTAGCTTTGAAAGAAGTTTTAGAAAACTTGCCTTTTTGACATGCTTCATAAAGAGCATCAGAATAAAACTTCAGATTTGGCAGACCTTTGACTAAATTGAGCTTGTTAAGTTGAGAAATCCTCCTCATACTAACATGACCCAATCGTCTATGCCATGTCCCTTGCTCTTCGTTAACAGACATAAGACATTTAACATTCTGATTTTTCAGGTCAGAAAGTCTGATCTTATAAATGTTATTATTCCTTTTTCCATTAAAAAAACTGAATCATCCTTTTGGCTGACAGCTTTACAAGACTTTTGATTGAAGATAATGTCATAACCATTGTCACTCAATTGACTTATGGATAGAAGGTTATGCATTAGTCCTTCAACAAGAAGAACATTTGTAATGGAAGGGAGAGTATCGTTACCTACTATTCCAGAGCCAATGATCTTCTCTTTCTGATCACCTCTGAAACTGATGATGCCTTCAGGAATAATTTTGAGGCATTGCAACATATGTCTTCTTTCCATCATGTGCCACGAGCATCCAGAGTCCAAGTACCATGATTGGTGTCTTAACTCCGCTGCTAAGGATATCTACAACATATATTATCTTGTCCTTGGGTACCCATATCTTTCTGGGTCCTTTAGGGTTAGTCTTCCCAGAGTTTTTCATAACTTTGGGTTTCCATGCAGTATATTTATACATGAATGCATGATTAGAACGAGCATAAGGTTTTGCTTTAGCCTTAGGTTTGAAAACAGTTCTACCTTTAGGCCTAACATCATTTTGCTTTATATAAGGAACAAAATGAAATTCAAGAGTATTAGGCTTATCTTTTTTTTTTTAAGAATCACATTCGTCAGCATAATCATAGCCCATACCCCTTGTCTCATTTCTACTAACGCCATAAATCATGGAAGCCATTAAGCTTCTATTCAAGCTTTTAGAGAGAAATCTCTAAAAAGACTTAACATACTTCTGTATGATATCAGGAGAAGTTGTAGAGGCTTTAGAAATGATTTTCTTCTCAGGTTTGAGACTTTTGATTTGAGGCACAAAGATGTTTTTTATAAGGAGATTCTCTTCACTCAAACTTAAATTTTTTTTTGAAGCTTACAATAAGCCTCTGATTTAGATACACGAATCTTCTTCAGATACTTGTATTTGTTAAGAACATTCTGATATTTTTCTAGAACTTCAGATAAACTAGATTCAAGCTCAGATCTAGAAAGTTCATAGAATACCTCTTCAAAATCAGACTCAGATTCTGATTCTGGTTGACTCGTTTGTGCAAGAGCTTCTGTGAACGCCACTAGAGCCACGTTAGCCTTCTCTGTTAGAACAAGATTTATTCATGACATATTTTCCTTGGGTTTGGACGATAACAAAGTATTGAAAGAACAATGGTTTATTTGATGTGTGTTACATGTGTGCAGGTTCTTATACTTGTAAATATTATTGTCAGAATTTGTTCTACATTAAGCACACTTTGAGAGTTGCTGCATTGCTAGCTTCTGGTGGAAGAATCTGAAGAACACTTGCTAAGTGATGTTTGGCGAAGACTTTGAAGCTGAAGGTCTCAGCATTAGAAGAAGCAACATTATTGTCTCTACACTTAGTGAATGCAAATTGGCTTTTGGTACCATTCAGAGTTGGTGATAAAGTTGAAGTTGTACGTACTGCAGAAAGCAAGATGTATTGTCAAATCAGTTTGTTAGCTAGAGTCTACAGATTGCAAGGCTCAAGAAAAGCTGAGATGTTTCATGGATATCTACTCTCAACAGCTCTAATAGTAGAGAATCTCTTGAAGACTCAAAGGTTAAACATGTTACACATTGGATTAAGATCTTCTAGTGTATCTATCTTTAACGGCTCTTGTACTATGGAGTAACAGCAAAGACTCTTGACGAAGTTACCTCCTCAACGGCTAGTTTGTGAAAAGGTTATAAATATGGATGAAGGTTAAAACTGAATCTTTAACAAGGATCAACCAGAAGAAGGAGTAACAAGATCAACAATTATCCACTCAATGTATATGCATATTTTTCTGATGTAGGTTGTAATTGTAAAAACATTAAGATTTCTTACACATTGAATATGTTAGAAATCTTAAGAGCTTTAAGTATTTGTTATGGTGATTTCCCGTACCTCTGATACTTGTATCATGCACACCTTGTTCTCTATTCTGCTGAGCTTGTTCAGCAGTTTAGATAAAAGTCTTATGTTATTAGGATACAAGGAAGGAAGTCTCGAGCCAAGATGCTAGAGCCACGTAAGTCTCTTGCTATGTGCTTGAGCTGTGAAGGTCTTAATCAATTATATTAATTGAGCAGAAGTCTTGTATCATTGGGATACAAGCAAGGAAGTCTCAAGCCAAGATGCTTGAGCCACATAAGTCTCTTTCTATGTGCTTGATAAGTGAAAGTCTTAATCAAGTAAATTGATTAATCAGGAAAGTCTTGAGCTAGTGTGGCTTGAGTAGGATAGATCGGTTCATGAAATTTGGAGCAGTAAGTCTTGACCTGGGAGGTGCAAGAGGAGGCTCGTTTCATGGAACCTAGAGCAAAAGTATTGAGCCTGAGAGGCTTGAGCATGAATGCTCAGTACATGAAATTTAGAGCTGTAAGTCTTGACCTGGGAGGTGCAAGTAGAGAGGCTCGTTTCATGGGACTTGGAGCAGAAGTCTTGGGCTGAGAGCCTGAGCAAGGAAGTCTTGGGTTTGTGGAACGTGAGCAAGAAGTCTCGAGTGAAGAGCTTGAACATAAGTCTTGGAACTTGGGTCTGAGCAAGTGTAAAAGTCTTATGCAGAATGCATAAGCAATTGTAATCATGTTTTAATTATATTGAAAATCTCTTGTAAAGCAAGGGGACTGGACTACTCTTAGTTTGGGGAGGAACCAATATAAATCTTTGTGTCTTCTGCTATTATTTATTTGCTTCTGTTAACATTCTGCTGCTAAGAATTAACCAGAATCTGAACACCAGTTTAGATTTTGAACTCTGATCAGATGCAAACTAAGAAAATGAAAAACACAATTCAATCCCCCCTTCTTGGGTACTTTTCTCACCTTCAATTGGTATCAGAGCATGGTCTGTGTATAACACTTAACAATGGCGCATATAATGATCCAATAAGAAAAGTATGTATGTCAAAGACTTTCCTTCAAGAAGGAATCAAGTGCCACATGAAAAATATTATACTGCTTTTCCTACCATATTCATAGGGTGATTCCATTGAATATAAATGATGGAAAAGTGAAACATATTTTTAACTCACTGGTCTTAATAAAAAGGGTTCTGAAGGTCTATAGAATATCCTTTCAAAAGGTATTACTATAGAAGTTAATGGTGTAGAGATAATATATTTGAAAGTCTCTATTACCAGCTCAGAAGAAGCTTATTGAATATCTTCAGAGGTAGTTGCATTCTGATAGGTGCTCTATTTCACTTCTGAGTATGTCAACATCATTGATATGCCTGATGCTCGGACTATCTTTGAATCCTTGTGCTCAGATTTGTGGGAGTCATTTTTGAAGCTTGTCTAGTTACACTTCATCTAATCTTTCAAGCAAATTCTGAGAAGATTGGTTTAGATTCAAACCCGAGGTCACAGTTATTCCAGAAGTTATACAACTTGAATTTATTGTGGTCTGTTGGTTTATCTTGCAAATCTTCGAAGAAAAGAAATGAAATTAGATGATGAAAAGCTATCTAACAGATCACCTTTTCCTAAAGCTTGGTTCTTTGAAGTGTCTGATGATAAGGGACTTATATTTCTTATCAGATGTACTTCTTAACCAGCTGGATGGGTTGTACTATCTGTTGATAGAAGAGTAACTTCATAAGCTTCTGAAATACTTGTATTTCAATTGATTTCCCAGATCTGAAAGCAAGGCGAAACACTACCGGAACCTAATGTCAGTTAATCTTCACTAATATATTATTTTGAAGATGACATTAGTGCAGAATTCAGATAAAAGAGTAATCTGGCTCTGCCAGTCATTACTGCTTCTGAAGAAGCATCTGAGTCCTGAAATAAAAATCAAGTATTGAAGAGAAAGGGATTATGCCAAATTTATCTTGCTTCAATATTTGATAATAAGGAGTCTTCTCTTTAAGTTGATATCTTAAGAGACTCCATTGCTCCTTGAATGAGGGTCACCATATAATTTTTATTAAAGGACAAGTATATGAGAAACCTTCAATTTTTCTTTGTGTTTTGCAGGCAATTAGATGATGGTGCTTTAATTTGTTTTATGCCATTCTCTGATAGCTAACATTATTTGGTTATTTTCTTATCAAAGATCTCAAAGTTTTTAGTCATGACAATGAAATTAATGATTCAGCTGAGAACAAGATCCTATTCATACTATGGTTTATTCTAGACTGATACTCTAGAATGAATCATGGTACTACTATCAGAATGTGGCATAAGGCGAAGGAAATCATGTCTGAACATTTATGAATGGTCTCATAGAAATATGAGTGTCATAATTAAAATGTATTTGCTAGAAGAAGAGCCCACAACCCAGACTCAAGTGCTAGAGGTATTGAGTTTAGTGAGAGTAGTGGAGTCATTGGTTTAACAACCATTGAATCAGAATACATTCAAAGCGATGTTCAGACTCTATGGTCAAGTCTAAATACTGATACGTGTATGACCGAGAAAATAACAAAAAAAAGGGTATGCTTGTTCTTTTTGGATTATTTTTTATTAAATGAGATATTTGTGTAGATGTTAATACAACGTTTCTGTTAGATTTCTAGAGAAGCTCCTTTGAAAGGATCTTCAGAAATATTTAAGAAGAAACTTTGTTGTTGTTAGCCAGGAGATTTCGACCAAACATAAGAAATGAAGAAATGGTGGAAAAGTCAAGCAGGTGGGTCGACGCCAAGAGAAAGAATGGTGAGGAAGCCTAAAGTTGGGTCGACACAAGCGAATGGTGCGTCGGAAGGAAGCATATAAACGAGGCCGTCGAAGGGTATCACTTGGTGGCCCATGAAGCCAACACAAAGCTGATAAGATTTTGGGCGGGAAAACTTGAAAGCCAAGAACGTGGGAAGTTAGAAAGATAGTGGGGTGACACATGTCATAGCCAGAATAAATCTGGGGAAACAGACAATTATTTTCTCAACCTATTTAAGGCAATAGTTATTTCCATTTTAGGAGTCTCATTTGTAACATTGCAAAGGGAAAACACTAAAAGTACCAAGCGTTAAGAGAAACGAGTTTACTCCCGCATAAATGTATGATAGTGTCCACACTTGTTATTTTAATGCAATTTAAATGTCCAAAGTTTGAGTTATTTTGTCATTTACTTGTCTGTTTTTTTGCACTTTGTTTTATTTATCAATTCGATTTGTTCAAGTTTCTTACAACTCCCTTAAACTAAAAACTGTCATACCAACAAGACTTACACTTCAGCCCGATTGTTATGGGATTCTGTGGCCGATCCCACGAGTAAACCTGCGATAGGAGGCCAGCGGTTGTTCGAGCGGGAATCGCGTGCGAACAAATTGGCACCCGGTGGGATGCTTCTGAGTTAAGTGTATGCATTTGCGTAGTGGTAAGATGGTGACACCACGTCTGAACGAAGAACCGTTTTTGACAGAAAGTACAGTTGTAACGCAAACAACTGACGTTGGCTCTGGGACCGTGTCTGCGGTTTCGACCGCCCCTAGTGGGCCAACCGCGACATCACGTCGATCTGACCCGAGGCCGACAATGGCAGGGACTACAGAGCAGCATGTGCCTAGTTTCATAATGCCCATCCCTCGATCCTTTGGGATGCCAACAGAGTTCATGTCGAGTCTACATTCTAGTGGTCCGATGTTTGGGGAAAGTTCGTCTCTAGTTTTCTCACCATACCAAGGCTTAGGGCCTTTGGCAAACCAAGTTACTCGACCCCCACATTTTAGTGTGTTATCCCAATTAACACAACGTTCACATCAAGTTCTGTCACGGTCATGAGGCGGCAGATGGATGAGAGTAATCACGAAATGGTTCATATGTTGACTCAGCAAATGGGCACCATATTGAGACCATTAATACAAGACTCGACCCAGAGTTACCAATATTTGGCAACTCAGATGACATGAATAGGTGACTTCCTAGGCGCTCCTAGGGCACTAGGTCGACAAACTCCTCCGCCTCGACCGGAGACACAAGTTTGTCAGGATGAGGTCTTCGACGAGACAATTGACTAACCCCATGAGTTTGAACAAACCCCTGGAAGGGCCTAAAGGCCTCGTGTTGTGATGGTGCATAGAAACCAAGATCCCGACTATGTGGTCAAACAAGTTCGACACGATGCCTTACCTGGCGAACCAAACTTGGAAGCCATGGTCGAACGTATCATGGTCAGAAATGGGGCAAATCCAGGCCTTCGACAGCCAACGTACTCGTCCCCTTTACCAGATTTTGTTTTACAGACCGAATTACCTAGGGGTTGGAAAGTACCAAAGTTCACCAAGTTCCCCGGAGAGACAGAAGAGTCCACCGTTGAACACGTCGCCAGGTATCAAACCGAAGCCAGTGACATAACAAATAATGAGGACTTGAAAATGAAGTATTTCCCAAGTTCCCTCATGAAGAAAGCGTTTACATGGTTTACCACGTTGCCCCCTCAGTCTGTTCACACCTGGGCACAATTAGAAAGATTGTTTCATGAATAGTTTTACATGGGACAATCGAAAATTAGTTTGAAAGAATTGGCCAGTGTCAAACGGAAGGCCACGGAGTCGGTGGACCAATATCTTAACAGGTTTAGACTTTTGAAAGCACGATGCTTTACTCAAGTCCCTGAACATGAGCTAGTCGAGATGGCAGCTGGCGGTTTAGACTAATCCATCAGGAAAAAGCTGGACACGCAATATCTCAGGGATATGGCGCAGCTGGCTGACCGAGTCCGACAAGTCGAACGGTTGAAAGCTGAAAAAACTCAGACTAACAGATACCGTAAGAAAGAAAAGGTGTCGTACGTAGCCGCTGACGAATATTCTTTTGACGACGAAGAACTCGTCGACGAAAGCGAGGTCAATGTGGCTTAACTCAAGTCAGGGCCTCCATACACATGCAAATTATTAAAACCATCAAACAGGAAAAATCCCGTCGAAAATGGAAAAACAGATAAATATGTTGCTAAAACTTATACCTTTGATGTGTCAAAATGTGACAAAATATTTGATTTACTGGTTAAAGATGGTCAGATAATTGTTCCTCCTAGTTTAAAAGATCCCCCATTAGAACAAAAGAAAAAAAGGAGATTTTGTAAATTTCATAATTTCCTTGGTCATAAAACAGCTCAATGTGTTCTTTTCAGGGATTTGGTGCAAAAAGCTTTGAAGGAGGGCAGGCTTTAATTTGGAGAAAGGCCAAAGTTGCAGGTTGATACGGACCCGCTGAAGGTCGAAAAGGCTTTGTATTCGGAGTTGTACGAGTGCATGATGGTTGAGGCTACTGAGGATCTTAACAAACAATCGACAACTGAATTTGTGGAATGCATGATGGTTGAAACCACTGACAGTTCTGACAAAAAGACTGGAAAGAACTCGAGGCAGTTTACCCTCAAGCTGGCGAAAGTCTGGCAGATTTCCAAGAAAAATGCAGGGTAAGTGGGTCGAAGGCGGTGTTATGCCTTAGGTGCAATGCTGTCTTTGATGAGAAAGCTACTGAGAAATACGAAGCGGGAAAGAAAGAGATGCCGCGAGGTGATAAGCCAACTGTCCCAAGGTTTGTATTCGACCGAAATGGTGCTCCTCATCGAAACGAGGAATACAAGAAGTTGTTCCAAGAGGCACGACCCAAGACTTTTGTGACACCGTCGGACACTCCACAAGAAAAATGGGTGGCACCAGTAAGCCAGAAAGGAAGCAAAAGGCCGAAATGGAAAGTATTGGATTTGGAGAAGGAAGCAAAAGTGTATGACAAGAGAGTCGAACCAAGGGGCTATGTGGTGTCCCCCAACTATAATGGAAAAACCCTATGACCAGAACTCAATGGAGACGCTATCAGAGAAATAAGAAAGCTGAGAAAGAGGCTTCGACTTCACAACTGAAGCCTGTCGAAACTTCTGGACAAAAACGACAATACCCAAAAGGAAGATGGGTAGAGAAGGGAAAAGTTACGAAAAATTAAACTATGGCAGTAACCGTGGGAGCCTCAGGAGATAAGGGGTAGTTTCGACCCAAAGATCGAAATGTACTTCTGTGATCGAAAGCAAGAAAGAACCAGAATACACTCCCCAGTCAGGTGAGGAAGAACCAAAGTATTCTCCCCAGTCGGACGAAGAATATACCCCTTCACCAGATGGAGACTTCGACGAAGACATGTACGATGACACCAATGATGACACCTATGGTGAAGATTTTTTCCTGAACTGTGGTATCGTGTCGATACTTCCAGCCGAATATGATATGGTGTCGGAAGTCTCTGAAGCGGAAGAGGATTTCGTGCCAGATGAAAATGCGGAGGACAAACCGCTATGTTATTATGTGATGAACAGTGGTGTGGTCGAGGAACAAACGACCATGTTTGAAAGGCCCAATCCTGGGATGATGTACCATTTGAAGCCGTTATTCATAAAAGCGAAGGTTGACGGAGTGACGCTCAACAAAGTGTTTGTGGAGGGGGGGCAACTGTCAATCTAATGCCTCACAATTTATTTAAAAAGATTGGAAAGACTGAGGCTGACCTCCGAAAACACAACATGGTTCTATCCAACTACGAAGGAAAGACCAACAACATCCTTGGAGCTGTCCAAGTGGACTTAGCAGTGGGTACGACCAATAGATCAACACTCTTTATGGTTATCAACTCAAAGGCGAATTTCAACTTGTTGTTGGGCCGGTGTAGCGAGCGATTTTTGTCGGTGACGCAACCACCTTATCGATGGGTTTTCCTCACTACGATGGTAGGAGGGGGTGCTACTTTCTGATTTCTTATTTATCCCATGAAGCTGGAAGGGAAAGGGAAGGAATCTAAAACTAACCTTGCACACGAATCTCTAACAGAACAAATGCTTAAAGAGATTGGGGGGGTCCGGGGTCAGGTTATACAATGGGCAGTTGTCAGTTACCCATCCTATATGTGGTTATCCACATGATATTAGCTTTAGGTTTTGTTTTGTACTTGATGGTGTTTATCTGTTAATAAGTTTGGGAAAGTTTCTTGGGAAATGTTACAGGGAGAGTGGGTTTTTTGGTGATGTTTTTGGGAAGGTGCTGGACCTAAGTTTTGATTGATGTATGAAGATATTGGACCTAGAGTTTTTGATTAGTATGCTCGCTAAGATTTCGCAATCTTATGCCTACGTATTTCCGTTTAAACGAAACAGGGAAATCAGAGCAATCGTAGTTCCTCCTATTCTAAGGGAGGAAAAAGATGTTTTGGTGTCTTGTTCAAAGCCCAAGACAGAGGCTAAAAGGAGTATTTGTGTTTTGTTCAAAGCCCAATATTGAAGCTAAAAGGTTATTTGAAAGAGAATTTGTCATCTCTAAAGAGGGATTATTGATTTTTGTGTGCCTTGATCAAAGCCAAAGGTTGAAGCTAAGAGGTTGATTGACTCCACTGGGGAAGTCCTTATACAAAGCCTAAGAGGAGGCTGTATGAGACCGACTCAACAAGAGAGTGGACATATTGGTGTCTTGTACAAGGCCCAAGATGGAGGCTAAAAGAGACTGACTCTTTGGGGATATCCTTATATGAAGCCTAAGAGGAGGCTATAAGTTTGACTTTTCCGGGGAAAGTGTTCTATCTGTCTTGTACAAAGCCCAAGATTGAGGCAAAAAGGGTTTGACTCAACAAGAGAGTGTTTTTATCTGTCTCGTATGAAGCCCGAGATTGAGGCTAAAAAGGGGTTGACTCAACAAGAGAGTGATCTTATCTGTCTCTTACGAAGCCCGAGATTGAGGCTAAAAAGGGTTAACTCAACAAGAGAGTACAAAAAGGGTGATTGACTCAACAAGAGAGTCTATGAGAGTGATTAACTCAGCAAGAGAGTCTGAAAAGGTGATCGACTCAACAAGAGAGTCTGGGAAGTAATTGATTGACTCAACAAGAGAGTCTGAAAAGTGGTTAACTCAATATGAAAGTCTGAAAAGGTGATTGACTCAACAAGAGAGTCTGAAAAGGTTAGTTCCGTTGGGGAGAATCATTATACAAAGCCCAAGAGGAGGATGGCTTTCCTGAGGAAAGGATCATTATACAAAGCCTAAGAGGAGGCTAACTTATGCTGGGGATTCTTGAGATCCCGAGGCAGGTCTAAGTGGGGAATCAACTCTGGTTACAGAAGAGTTGAGGTATCAGATGCCTTGAGGTTCTGATTGGAGATAATGTTATATGCTGATAAACTGATCCCGGTTGGGGGATTTTTAGGAGAGAGACTGGGTTTTAGAACCCACAAGTTTTAACTCTGCTGGAGATTAATCCAGAATCCAAGTTTTCTTCCTATATTTGTAAGGAAACTTAAGAATATCTTTGAGACTCAAGAGGATTAGACTGTCCAAGTCTGTTGGAAAGGTCTATCTTTGTACAACACCCAAGAGGAGGCCGACTCGTTTAAGGGATGAGTATCAACCCTAAAATTGGTCTGAGGGCCTTTGTAACTCTTTTTAGAAAGACAACTCTAGCAAAGGATGACTAAGTTCTGTCCTATACCTCTAAGGGGTCGTGAAGGTCCTTGTATGAAGCCTAAGAGAAGGCATGAGAACTTTTAAGAAGCCGACGGGTCCTTGTACAAAGCCCAAGAGGAGGCGGGGATGCTTTTAGGAAGCCCGTGGGTCCCAAACCAAGAAAAGTTCAAGAAATGCTATTCACAGAGAATAGATCATTAAGTGAAAGTTCTGTGATTTGAAGAAACTTAGAAGATGCTATTCACAGAGAATAGATCAACTCCGGGGAGTAGAGTTTCTTTGACAATTTCTAGGGGTGACAGTCTGAGAAAAGGTTCACCGAGAATACTGGCTTTCTCTTTGTTCCATATTGTTTAACACCAAGAGAAGGGAAGACTGTATTTGGAAATCCTATGGGGATCTAGTTTTGACTGTATTTAAGAGTGACCAACATGGCTTTACCTAGTTCTAGCCCTAGTTACCGGGGAAAACTCTAAATAACTATACTAGTATATATACAGTTGATATATGACAAGTATGTAAAGGAGTATGAAAGAAGACTAACCATGTGCAGCTTCCCACAATACAATTATATATATTGGACATGTATATAAAAGAATGAAAGAAGACTAACCATGCGCAGCTTTCCACAATACACTTATATATATTAAAGCAAGTAAATGAAAGCGGATAAAACTTACAGATGAGCAAGCTTCCATGCTGTATTGTTAGTTGTTCAAAGAAATTAAAGAAAGTTTTGATAACAACTGTATATTTGAACCTAAATCAAAAGGGAAATTGCTTTGAAAAGATTGTACTGGGGCTTACACAGCGACTAAGGCCCAAAAGGTTTTCTGTACAAAGGTATGGGTCTTACAACTCAAGGAGAGGCCCAAAGATTATTTTGAAAAAAAGAAAGATGGGACTTACAACACGAGGGTAGGCCCAGATGGTTTGTTTGAAAACAGCGATCGCGCCGAGGTTTTTGAAAACACAACGGGTCTTATACAATGTCTGAGGCCCAACAAGGTATCTTATTTACAAGGAATGAGTCTGACACTCTATTAGAGGCCCAAGGATGTTTTTGTACAAGTGATGGGGCTTACAACTCAAGGGGAGGCCTAAGTGGTTTTATTTTAAAGTGGCGATCGCGCCGAGATTTTTTAAAATGTGTTGGGACTTATACAATGACTGAGGCCCAAACTATTTTGGTTTCAAAGAGGTATTGGGTATTGCACTCTATTAGAGGCCCATAAGTCTTTGAAAACAGTTTGTTACGGTGAAAATCAAAGAAACCCTAATTTCATCATTTTAAAAAAGTAATCCTTTTAATAAAATGAATAAAATGACAAAAATACCAAATAAGTCTAAATAAACTACTTGTGATTTTTGGTTAAGGTTTGAAAAATGAAGTTTTAATCACAAGATGAATTAAAACTCAATTGGTTTTGATTTTCAAGATAAGAATCCACTTTTAAAAGTGTTTAAAACAATTAAAAATGAATTTGTTTACAAAAATATCAACTATATTAAATAATTAATATAAATCTGATTTTTTTTTGTGGAATAAAATATTTTAACATTTTTGTGAGTTTTTGCAAAAAGAACCAATAAAAAATCATTAAAATTGAAGGAAAAATTTATTTTCCAAATCATTTAAAATAATATAACAAATACATAACAAATGGAAAAAGTGGTAAAAAAGAGCATCTGGGGCGAGGGGGATTCGAACCCCAGACCTCTAGGGTGCAGCGCGCGCCTTCTACCACTGGGGTGGTGATACATCCGTGTATCAAAACCACCCCATGAATACATGAGGTATGCCTTGTTTTTTGCCTGGCCAAGGCATGGCAAGGCAAGGTTTTGGCAAAAAACGTGAAGATTGTAACTTTCTCATTTCTCCATGGATTGGGACAAAATTTAGGTCTTTATTGCCTAGAATTTCACAAGGAATCCAATGGTGGTGGTGGTTTTTTCAGATGAGGCTCCTATTTCAAAACCCGATGGTGTTCTTGAAATAGGCCTATAATTTCATTTTCTATGCTACCTATTGTTACAAGCATGAATTACATGATGAATTGGTTCAAACACAACATATATAACATGTATGAGATGTGCATGATTAATGGACTTCAAAGCAATGCATATTTCAAAGAGTTCAAGTTGTGATGCTTACCTCTTTAGGAGCTTTTTGGGCTATCTGCCAAGTTTCTTGTGCCAGATGTAATTTGATGCTTTAGACACTCTCAATTGATCCCTTATAAGCTTTTAGAATGGTTGGAACCAGCTGGAATCCTCAGGAACAAGTTTGAACTCTTTCTAGCAAAAGGGGCAAAAGTGGCCAATATGGCAACTCTCTCAAATGGTGTTCCAGATGTAGGGAACCATTTGGGACAGTTCAAGGATGATATTTGGAGTGTGTTTGAGGTTTTATCTGGTTTTGAAAGTGACTGAATCAAGACATGGCTTGAAAAAATGCAAAAAAGTCAAATTTTGAGGTTTTGAGAGGGGACTTTGTGGTTTTGGTGTTACAGGTCACATGTGAGAGTTTGGACAACTTAGATATGACATATTGGTTGTGTTTGGATCATGAGATATGGTGGAAATGCTCTCTAACTCAAAAACTCAGAGTTACCTTGCAAAAGAAGGCATTTTGGCCTAAAGAAAGGGATTTTGAGGAAAACAAGTGTTGTAGTGCTTTGGTGTACTCAAACTGAGCACAAATGAGCTCTATTTATAGTAGAGCAAGTTTGTTTTTCAAGCAACAATGTGTGGCAACTACAGCAGGCCTTTGGCCAATTAGATCACTTTGGAATCTCAAGTCTCCTCTAGCCATTGACTAGAGGTTAGAGCACAGGCTTTGTAGCTTTGGTTCAGAGATAAGTCTTGACTGAATTCAGTTGGAATAGGCTCAGTTCATGCCACCTTGGTGCATCCATTGAATGCTTGAAAACAAAATTGGATATTTGGCATCTTTGTAGCCTTTTTAGGTTGGGAATGCTACTTGTAGATTCATGGACTTGTGAGGCTTGGAGATCAGATCATCCCCCTTGGATTTGATCCTCAGATGTGTCCAAAATGATGACAAGGCTTGGATTTGTCATATTTGATCAAATCGAGCAAAATGCATCAAATCTGCCAAATATGTCTTGGAAAAATCAGTTTATGAGGCCATGTTTCAAGGGTTGTATCTCCTTGCTTAAACGGAATTTGGAGTTGATCTGGTACTTGTTAGAAAGCCCTCATGACATACTTCAAGTTTGATGTCCAACCCAAGACCTGGTTTGACTTGGATCAAGGTGAAAAATGTCCCTACATTTTGGAAAAAGTAAGGCAGATTTTGACTTAGTGAAAATTTCGCTAAGTGTTGGAAAAATGTGATTTTCATGTTTTCAGCCATTTTGATCACTCCATAACTAAAAATCCATGAAGAATTGGAATGAGATATAGTTGACACTTTTAAAGTATGCCATGAGAGCTACAAATCCATCTTTGGACCATCCAAAATGGTTGCTTGGATCTCAAGTTATGATCCTTGGAAGTTGGTACCCTAGCCATTTTGTTTCATAACTTAGAAAAATTCTAAGTTTTTTATGGTTACCCCTTTTACAAGTTATCTCACTTTCTTTGGTTTTTCTTGATGAATGATGATTCCAATCACACATTAACATCATTTTAGGGTTAAGGAACCTTGGTTGACCAAAAAATCAAAAAGTCAAACTTTAACTTTTTGTACAGTTGACTTTTTCAACAGATGAAATCTAAACTGTGCGATCCTCTATGAAATCAAGTCCTTGACCTAAATCAAACTTAATAGATGTATTCCATAGGTGTTGTAGGGTTTATTGAATCATTTCCCAAGGTTTGGGAGCATGCTTTGGTCAAAAGTCAAAGGCACGGTTGACTTTTCCTTCAAAATCCTAATCGTGGTTGGTTCAGATGAAATTGAAACTTGTGAATCAAGCTTCTTGGATCAATCCATTGTTGAAAATGGATCAATATGGTGTATTGGAGACCCTCAAATCATGTATTGAGGTCTTGATTCATGCTTTGTCCCAAAAGTCAACTTAGGGGTGAATTAGGTCAAGAAACCCTAATTCCTGATTTTTGATAAATGCATCCCCTGAGGTTAAATTGACTTGATGATTGGGTCCATGAGGACCCTTGGAGTATCTTAGGTTATGCTTTGAAGCATTGGCTCATGCCCAGATGGAAACCTTCATCTGGAGGCCTGAGTCGACCAAAACCCTAATTTGGTGACACTGGCGATCTTGAGGCTTAATCCACTTGGAATGCTGCAACCTTGTGCTTGATTCTTGATGTGAGAGTCCTCTTGATACTTTATAGGTGTTTAAGAGGTTAGACAAGTTGAAGATCATGTCATTCCATGATTGATCCTTGTCTAAATACTCTAAGAGGGCTCAAAACCCTAATCTTTGATTGTAGTGAATGCTCAACCATCTTTGGGGAGACTGATGAGACATAATGATACACCAATATTGTGGTGATGATTTACACAATGATAGGGAATCTTAGTGGTCAAAATTTGGGGTATGACAGATGCCCCTATTTAATCTTCTTGGACCCGAAGGTGTGAATGGCGAAGGTATTCAGGTATTTGGGGTGCAAGAGGATTAAATATCGGAATACGCGAAATTTTGATGGTGGTTATGAATGGCAGTTTTCCCATCCATCTTCTTTTGCTAAGCAATGATGCTTAGAAAATGTAAACTTCCCCTCGATCCTGGTCTTCAGCCAAGGAACTGGTCTCAGTTTTCTTTTGAAATAAACTTCCCCTCGATCCTGGTTTCCTACCTAGGATCTGGTCTAAGTTTATGATATAAACTTCCCCTCGATCCTGGTTTCCTACCAAGGAAATGGTCTAAGTTTCTGATATAAACTTCCCCTCGATCCTGGTTTCCTACCAAGGAACTGGTCTTAGTTTCTTTTGTCAATAAACTTTCTTGACAAGGGACGCTATTCGTAGCGTTTTTCCTCAAACTTCTCGCCGAATTTTCCTGGGGAGATGCCATTTGATGGGAAAAACTTTTGATGTCAGACTTGCTGGGGAACCCATTCATCTGAGTTGTAGAGGTGCTCAAACTTCTCTGTTGGAGACGCCATTTGTCGACTCTACTGGGGAAAATGAGTCTCTTGAGAGGCTGTTTCCTGCTTGGGGATATTACATCATACTTTTCTTCGAGATCTTTTCGAAGAAATGCCATGTGATGTAATTCAATTTGGAGGTTCTGATGACCTCATTTGATAGCAAATTTTCAAAGAGAAACTGCTGTGTTGCTGAATCTCCGGTTGCGAGGCTTTCTCTGGGGATTTTTCTTAATCCGGGAAAGAGAAGATATCATCTTCAATGGCGAAGAGTGACATTTGTCGAAGGTTTTCTTGTCTTTCAGAGGTTCAAGTTATCAAAGTGGTCAAGGACCAACTTCATCCCAGAAATAAACTGGGGAGAGATTGCTTAGATGATTCGCTTCCTGACGAGGAAAGAACTAATGACTTGATTGACAAGAGGACTTTTATCACTAGGGGACAAGACCGACTAGAGTGATAGTGATGTAATATGAATATGAATGCAAATCAATGATGCATGAGGTATGTATGTTTATGCTGACAAAACTGACACGACATACAGACTAATAGATGAACACGTTGGATACTCGGTCACTGCGGGGGACAAAGAAATACCGTTCGGTCCAAGATAGCAATTTTGCCTTGCTTAGGAGAGATAGTCCCTGTGGGGAACAACCTTAGTCAGGCTTAGGAGGTAAGAACTCTGCCGGGGGTGTCGGTCGAAATATTCGCATCTGACACAGTTTATCCTTCGTTCAGGTGTACTGGTTTAGAAGGAGTACTTTGATTCTGCACTTTGAAGTTCAAACACCTTTGGAGAAGCAATCGATGTTCTTTCGATGTTCAACAGTCAAAAGAATTGCCATCTTTATTTTAAAAGCAGAAAAATTTGACAAGTAAATTCATTTTTGTTTTATTTCAAGAATCGTTGATCATGTTTAAAATGTCGTTATGTAAAGCTAAAACAAATAAGAATTGCAAACAAAAGCACTAGGGCTCAAATTTTATTGATAGGATGGAAATCAGCCAAACGCGTGATTCCATGGGGTATTTACAAAGTTAGAAAACGGTAATTTAAGGGAACGTGATCCTTCCACCAACTTTGAATTCTGGCATCCTGAGCTTCTGTCAAAGATGACCTTGACTGGAGTTTTTTTATGGATGGCATGACTGCTACTGGGGGATTTGCCCCTTTGTTGGACGTAGTTACTTGCCATTATCCCTAACTTTTGCCTGGATTGTACTTTGAGGTTTCCAATCCACCGGGATAATCTTTTATTATGTCTCTAATTTTTTCCTAGACCGCCCTTTCGGGTTTCCAATCCACCGAGACGTTTTTTTTTCTTTTATTTTTTTTATTTAGGCGAAGTATTTCTTGACTACGTCAACATTTGTGGGGTAGGCAAATTCTTCTCCATCCATGGTTGCAAGTCTCAAGGCGCCGCCTGAGAAAGATTTCTTGACCACATATGGGCCATCATAATTCGGAGTCCATTTACCCCAAGAGTCAGTGAGAAATGATTGTATCTTCTTGAGCACAAGGTCTCCTTCTCTGAAGACGCGAGGCCGGACCTTTTTGTCGAACGTTTTCTTCATTCTTTGTTGATACAACTGACCATGGCATAGAGCCGTTATTATCTTTTCTTCGATCAGATTTAGCTCATCGTGTCGCTTTGACACCATTTAGCCTCTGTTAGCTTAGCTTCCATCAATACCCGGATTGATGGGATCTCTACTTCGATGGGGAGCACTGCTTCCATGCCATATACTAGAGAGAAAGGGATTGCCGCTGTTGAAGTGCGGATAGACGTATGATAACCGTGAAGGGCAAAGGGTAGCATCTCGTGCCAGTCTTTGTAAGTTACAACCATCTTCTGAACAATCTTCTTGATCTTCTTGTTAGCCGCTTCTACCGCTCCGTTCATCTTGGGTCGGTAGGGAGATGAGTTATGGTGTTCGATCTTGAACTCAACGCACAACACTTTCATCATTCTATTATTCAAGTTAGATCCATTATCCGTAATGATCTGGCTTGGAACACCATAACGACAAATGAGATTGTTTTTGATAAAGCGGACCACCACTTGTCGGGTTACATTGGCGTATGATGCTGCTTTGACCCACTTGGTGAAGTAATCAATGGCTACTAGGATGAACTGATGTCTATTTGAAGCTTTGGGTTCGATCATGCCAATCATGTCAATCCCCCATATAGAAAAAGACCATGGGGAAGAAATAACTTTTAGATGCGCTGGCGGTACATGGATTTCGTCTGAGTATATCTGACACTTGTGACAACTCCTCATGTACTTGTAGCAGTCAGATTCCATGGTCAACCAGTAGTACCCTGCTCTCAGAATTTTTCTCGCCATTGTGTGTCCGTTGGCATGAGGGCCAAAGGATCATTCGTGAATTTCTTTTATCAACATGTTTGCTTCTGGTCTGTCTACGCATCGGAGCAAGACCATGTCAAAGTTTCTCTTATAGAGTGTATCACCGCTCAGGAAGAAACTACCTGCCAGCCTTCTGAGGGTCTTTCTGTCTTTCCTGGATGCCCCAGGTGGGTACTCTTGTTTCTGAAGAAAGCATTTGATATCGTGATACCAAGGTTTATCGTCTATGACTGCTTCAATCGCGAAGATGTAGGCGGGCCTATCAAGGCACATTATGTCGATCTTAGGTACATCGTTCCATTGCCCCACACTAATCATAGAGGAGAGAGTGGCTAATGCATCAGCCATGTGATTCTCTTTACGAGGGATATGATGAAACTCGATTCTGTTGAAGAAGGGTAACAACCTTCTCGCATAATCTTTGTAAGGAATCAGTCCTGATTGGTATGTGTTCCAATCTCTTTTGATCTGATTGACGACCAGAGCTGAGTCACCATATACATCCAAGTTCTTGATCCTTAAGTCGATCGCTTCTTCGAGACCCATGATACAAGCTTCGTATTCGGCCTCGTTGTTTGTACACTTGAATGTTAACCTGGCAGTGAAAGGAATATGGGTACCCTGAGGTGTTATGATGATTTCCCCAATTCTGTTTCCATAATGATTTACATCTCCGTCAAAGATAAGTCCCCATTGGGAACCTGGTTCTGGCCCTTCACTGGGTAGTGGTTCATCGCAATCTTTCATTTTTAAATACATGACATCTTCGTCTGGGAAGTCAAATCCGACTAATTCCTGATCGTCAATCGGTTGATGAGCCAAATGATCGGCTAAAACACTTCCTTTAACGGATTTCTAAGCATGGTATTCTATGTCATATTCTAATATCAACATCTGCCAACGGGCGATTCTTCCCGTGAGAGCAGGTTTTTCAAAGACGTACATGATTGGATCCATTTCTGAGATTAACCAAGTAGTGTGACGAATCATATACTGGTGAAGAAGTTTGGCTGCCCAAGCCAGAGCATAGCAGGTTTTCTCAAGCATAGTGTACCGAGTCTCGCAGTCGGTGAATTTCTTACTCAAATAGTAAATAGCAGACTCTTTTCTTTTTCTTTTGCCTTGTTGACCAAGTACACAGCCCATGGAGTCTTCTAAGACTGTTAAGTATATGATTAGTGGTCTTCCTTCAACTGGAGGTGACAGAATCGGTGGATTCAACAGGTATTCCTTAATACTGTCAAAGGCAGTTTGGCAGTCTTCTGTCCAAATGCAGTCCTGATTCTTTTTTAGTAATTTGAAAATCGGCGCACATGTCGTGGTCATGAGGAATATGAATCTGGAAATGTAATTCAAACGTCCCAGGAAACCCCTGACTTGTTTTTCAGCCTTTGGAGAAGGTATTTCTTGAATGGCATTGACTTTGTCAGGATCAACCTCAATTCTTTTCTGGCTGACGATGAACCCTAAAAGTTTCCCTGAACGGACACCGAAAGTACATTTATTGGGATTCAAGCGGAGTTTGTACTTTCTCAACCACTCAAATAGCTTTGACAGATGGGTCACATGCTCCTCTTCTGTCTTAGATTTGGCAATCATATCATCGACATATACCTTGATTTCTTTGTGTATCATGTCATGAAAGAGAGTAGTCATGGCCCTTTGATAGGTTGCCCCGGCGTTCTTCAAACCGAACGACATTACCTTGTAACAAAAGGTACCCCATGAGGTAATGAACGAAGTTTTCTCCATATCCCTCGGCGCCATTTTTATCTGATTATAGCCCGAGAATCCATCCATGAAGGAGAATATTTTGAACTTTTCTGTACTGTCTACCAGCATGTCAATGTGTGGTAAAGGAAAGTCGTCCTTTGGTCTGGCCTTGTTTAGATCTCTGTAGTCCACACACATTCTGACCTTTCCGTCCTTTTTTGGAACTGGTAGGATGTTGGCTAACCATTGAGGATATTCTGATGTGGCGAGGAAACCCGCGTCAATTTGTTTCTGTACTTCCTCTTTGATTTTGATGGCCATGTCTGGATGAGTTCTTCTCAACCTCTATTTTACTGGCGGACATTTCGATCTTAACAGTAGATGATGTTCCACGATGCTGGTATCCAACCCTGGCATGTCCTGATAGGACCAAGCAAATATATCGGGAAATTCTTTGAGAAGCTTTATCAAATCTTCATTGATAGTTGGACTGAGCAGTGCCCCAATCTTGTCTTCTTTTCTCTCTTCTTCTGAACCTAAGTTGACCGTTTCCAACGGCTCTTTGTGAGGTTCAATGGACCTTTCCTCTTGTCTGAGTAATCAGGAGATCTCTTCTGGAATTTCTTCGTCATTTTCTTCTTCAGCCTCAAATACCGGGAATTCAAAGTTGGGAGAAGGCATTGGATCGTACGTTTCAATGGGGTTTAAAACAAGCAATCTACATGACGTGATGATTTGTTTTTAAAAGAGATAGAGAGAATGCAAGAGTGTGTGCAGCGTATTTTCGTTGGAAAACTGCTTGTTTTTATTATTTGAGTTGTTTTTAGGATTACCATTTTATGAAAAAAGCGAAAAGAGAAAACAGCAATAAATGCGGAAATTACAGAACAACGTTATTTTATTTATGATCTTGTTGATTCTTGAAACTACAACCCTATAAAACAAAACTCAGTCACTTTGGGCGAAGCGAAGAGGTATATTTACAGAAAGTGAGCCCTATCAAAACAACCGTTTCACCTGGGCAGGGTGAAAGGTTAAGATAAAGACGACAATTACTTAGACTTATGAACGAATTTCGGGACATCGACAGTAACCTACTGGCGGCGAACTCCTCGGTGAATCACAAAGTCTGGCACCTTCTTTCTTAGTTTGTCCTCAGAAATGACGCTGATTTCTGGCGGAGCAGGATCGTTGGAATATGTTTCCCAAGCAGAGTTGTCATAGATGAACTCTTCCGTTGTATCTTGCATATTATTTGTACTCTCAGGGGGATCTCCCCATCCAGTCGGCTGGATGTCTTCGAGCCTGATACGAGATCTCTCAGGAGCAGTGTACTTGACCAAGTAGTCGTATTTGCCACTTGGTTGTCCCAAGGTGTCCCACATTTCTTTGGAACGGGAGGAGTCATCCCTTTCGATGACGTTGACCTCAGGAAAAGCGTAGTTGATAAATTCTAGTCCTGCAAGCTTTGCAAATTCATCGTCGTGCTGGGTATTTTCTGAATGCCCTGAGTAATGATCCCATGACATGGTGGGGACGCAGGTATTCTTTTCAATAATGCTTAGTTGATAAGCATCGTTCGGCTGACTCTTTTCCCCCAAGTCTCCTGGATACGGATGCTAGATAGGCAGGCCATCCATTGGGCCATAATAGTCATGGTCATAGTTGTCTTTCATCAGAGTATCCTCCTCTAATGAGTTTGGTGGAGCACGACATCCTTCCGGATCACAATCTCCGTATATCATTTTGACATCTGACCTTGGTATAAATCTCGGACTCTGTGCGGGATAGCAAAATGGAGTAGGCACCTCTTCCTGAGACATATAACCGTCCTCGTTAAGATAGGACTTCCACTCTTCATCTGTATCGGAGGAATCTCCCTCGTTGATGGTATGCACTTCCTGAGGCACTGGGTGAAGGAAACCTCCACTGTGGAAGAAGTCCTTAATGGGATGAAGACTTTCATCGTTAGTAGCAGTCTGGGTACAGGTTGAAGAAAAACCAAGACCCTTCTTTTTTTTGTTATCAGTAGGAATGACAAGTTGTCCCCATCCATTTGCATTGTTACTTTTGATCACTTTGAGAGCATCTTTGTATGAGGAAATCGGCGTTCCTTTTTCCGATTTGTCATTGCTCACCGAAAGTGCTTGGAACTGAGTTCCAACAACCTCTTCTGGTTCTACAAAAGTGGACGGCGATAAGTTACTCACGATCAAGGCTTGTTCTCCACAGACTGTGACTAGTTGGCCATTCTTGACGAACTTCAGTTTCTGGTGCAGTGTCGAAGTGATTGCCCCAGCCTGGTGTATCCAAGGTCTTCCTAATAAACAGCTGTATGCTGCCCGGACGTCCATGACCTAAAAAGTGACTTGGAAAGTGTGAGGACCGATAGTTATGGGAAGATCGATTTTGCCGATAACTGCTTTTCGAGATCCATCAAATGCTTTTACGATGACCTCACTGCCCCTCATCGGAGATCCTTTAAATGATAGTCGCATTAATGTGGACTTCGGCATAACATTCAGAGCCGATCTGGTGTCTACTAGTACGCTGGCTAAAGCATCGTCCTGGAAGTTGGCTGTAATATTAAGCTCCATGTTGTGACTTTTTCCGTCTTCTGGAAGTTCCTCGTCACTAAACCCCTAGTTGTTACAGGAAGTGATATTGGAGATGATGCTGTCGAATTGTCTTATTGTTACATCTTGTTCCACAAAGGCCTGCTCTAAGACTTTCTGTATAGCTTCTCTGTGAGCTTCGGAACTGAGTAAAAGAGACAACACAAAGATTTTCAAAGGAGTCTGCAATAGTTGAGCAACAATGTTGTACTCACTCTTTTGGATGAGCTTCAGCATCTCATCATTGTTATTTGGAAGGTCGGGATCACAGGATTGACCGACTGGTTGATCGGGAACTTCTGTTTGAAGTTCCTTTTCTCTGTTGGGTTCTCCAACTCCTCGGTTGAAGATTCGACCGCTCCGTGTTACTCGACTGATGTCTGCAATATTCACGATGGAGGGTAATGGAGTTTCCTTTCTATTCTCAATTGTTGTTGCACTGTACTTGTAAGGGATCGCCTTATCAGATTTGTACGGTACTGGTCCCGGCAGATAGATAACCACATGAGCCTTTTGATTTTTCTGCCCATCATAGCTGGCCTCAATTGGTTCAAGATTGAGAACCTTTCCACCATCAAGAGGGACTCTTGATTCACGGAGTAAAGGGATTATGGCGCACACATCTTTGGTCACTTCTCGTTTAGGGATCAAGACAACATCCCCGCTTTAATCAGGATGATAGTTTGACATTGAACCAGAGCTTGACCATGGCTGAGTTTCCTTACGGTCCAACTGACTTTGAAGGGCTGCTCTCACGAGGTAGTACCCTTAATTATTCTCCGAGCAAACTCTACAACGCTCGTAGTTGTGTGGTGGCACCCGACCACATCCGCTTTGAATGCAATGCAACTTCACCAGATCGGTTTCCATTGATCGAACATCCCGACTTTGATGCCTAGTAGGGTTCCCATCGATCATACTGACTTGTTCTGTGTCTTCATCTAGATAGATCGGAAGCCACCAGTGGTTTAACAAATGTTGAAGTGTCCTTTGAATGTGCACAACCTTGGTTACTCTCACGACACACTTTACAGTTCTGATACTCATGTGAAGTCAGAAAACCATGTTGGACTTGCTTAGCGTGTAATCCACTAAGCTGGTATTCATCAAGCGAATATCAAAAATTTGAATCATGTTGACCTGATAGGGATTTCTATCACGGTAGTCCTGGATCCATCCAAGATCCATCTGACGCTGTAGGGCCTCTTGTACAAAAGAGCATCCCTGATTATTTATCGAGCAAATCAGACAGGAATCATAATCATGCCGTGGCAGATTATGATGTTGGCTTTGCCTTGAGTGCATTGCTACCAAGTTGACATTCATCGCACGGATGTCGTGGTTCTGAATGATGTTGGAATTCGTATAAGTCATGTTGACCCCACGAATTCGGTGATCCTGGATCCAACCGAGATCCAACTATTCTTGTAGAGATGATTGCACCACAGAACATCCTTGATTGTCTTTACACTACACCAAAATTGGACAAAGACAGCGCAAAAAAGACAGCGTTTTTTTGACAAAGCGCTGCTATAAGTCTTTAAAAAATTTTCGCTTAAAAAAAGCGCTGTAAAAGACAGCCTTTAGAAAGCGCTTTTTAAAAGCGCTGTTAAATGCCCAAAATGGAAGCCACCTTAGACAGCGCTTTATGGACAAAGCGCTGCTATAAGTCTTTAAAAAATTTTGCTTAAAAAAAGCACTGTAAAAGACAGCCTTTAGAAAGCGCTTTTAAAAGCGCTGTTAAATGCGCAAAATGGAAGCCACCTTAGAAAGCGCTTTTTGAAAAGTGCTGCTATAGGTATTACCTTAGAAAGCGCTGCTATAGGTTTTAAATTCTCCCCACCTTAGAAAGCGCTTTCTGAGGAAAGCGCTCTTATAGGTAGCACTTAAGAAAGCGCTTTTTAAAAGCGCTGTCTAAGGTCATTTATGAATTAAAATATAAAACAATTTCTAATCATTTTCAGACACTTCTTTTCATTTTCTTCTCTCGACCGTTCTTCTCTAGAAACCCTTGTTATCGTTCTTCTCTGCTGAAAACCATTGCCATTGCCGTCGTTCATTCGCCATTGCCGTCGTTCATTCGTCATTGTCGTCGTTCACTTTTTCCGTCATTTTGGTTGTTCATTCGCCATTGCTTTCGTGAAGAAGAAGACGAAACGAAGAAGAGGTACGATTTTCATTCTGTTTTCATTCTTGTTTTCATTCTTGTTAACGAGATTTTTTGTGAAAGGTTTGGAATTATTGTAAGGTTATTTTGTTTTTTTTTCGATTTTTTTCTCGCTGTTATGTGTGAATGCTATGCGATGTTTGTTATGCTTTCTTTTCTCTCCGTGTATGAGTGTGTATGGTGTTTTCCTCTGTCCTTAAACTCTGATGACCCTTGCAATTTATAGGCTCAACACTTTTAATTTTTAATATCAATGTGAAGATATATCTCATTAGTATCACCTGAAGATATATAACCTTCTACATTAAAAGCCATAACAAGAATAAAAGAGAACTCCAAACTTATCTTTATCCCCTGTTTGTAAACTATTTAAAAAAAAAAAGAATAAACGATTTTCATTCTTGTTTTCATTCTGTTTTCATTATTGTTTTCATTCTTGTATGATAGTTATTGTAATATTGATAGTTATTGTATTGATGGAGTTATGATATATAGAGCCATGAAAGTGGAGTTATGATAGTTATTGTATTGCATGGTCAAAGAAAGTATGATATTTGTCTTTGCATGAGATGTTTATCTTGCTCAATAATTGCTTTGATGGTTATCTTTGTGATATGATGATTACTTGTTTAAGTATGATTTAAACTTGATTCTTGATAGATTTAGGTTATCGTATGAATGTTACTTGTTTAAGTTGATGCATGTTTACTTGTTTAGCTATTGCTTAGATTTGAATCTTGTTAGGTTTAGGATGAATTGCTCTAATACTTGGTTACTTGTTTAAGTATGCTTGGTTACTTGTTTAAGTATGCTTGCTCTTAAGTATGTTGCTTGTTTGTGATTACATGTTGCCACTTATCAAGTTATGACTCATAATTGGTCAATTAATGATATTTCATTTTATGATACGTGTACAGGGGGATCTTGGTAATTCTAACCTATCTGGACACTGTGTGGGTCTAGAAGTTATTTACATCTCTAAAGGTAATTAGTTGTTCTCTCTCGCCACTGTAATTAGGGGTTACTTGTGATCAAAGTGTGAAAGTCGGATCGTTTCCCTACAGGTAAATATTTTTTATTTTTGTTTTTGTTTAGTTTAATTAGTATAGCTATGGATAAGAAATGGATGTCTTCAAGTCGATTGTCGAAAGAGTACGAGAATAGGGTATCGAAATTCGTTAAGTTTGCTGTTGCGCACGCCAAAGACCCCAGTCGAATGAGATGTCCTTGCTTGGGTTGTTGTTTTGGGAGTCGGGTTGACGCAGTTCAGTTGGCATCGCATTTAATGAGGAGTGGAATTGATAGAAGTTATACATGTTGGAATTTGCATGGTGAGAAAATTAACGAGAATGTTGAACCGGGGGATAATATGACCTATGCTTCAAACGACAATGGCACATATACATACGATTCTGATCGAGTCGAAGAGATTGCAGAAGCACTTGAAGAAGATCTTAAGGATTGTCCCAAAATGTTTGAGAGGTTGGTAAGCGATGCAGAGAAACCGTTATATAATGGTTGCACCAAATTCACAAGATTGTCTGCGGTATTAAAGTTGTACAACTTAAAGGCGGGCAATGGATGGTCGGATAAAAGTTTCACAGAGTTATTGGCCCTTATGAAAGATATGCTTCCAGAGGATAATGTTCTTCCCAATCGAACATATGAGGCCAAAAAGATGTTGTGCTCTATTGGTATGAGCTATGATAAGATACATGCCTGTCCAAACGATTGCGTTTTGTTTCAAAATGAGTATGCATCGTTAAATGAGTGTCCTAAATGCGGTGTCTCTCGATATAAGGAAAAGTTGTCTCCAACAAAAGTCTTATGGTATTTTCCTATAATTTCGAGATTTAGATGCATGTTTCGTAGTGAGACCAATTCAAGACACTTGACTTGGCATGCAGATGAAAGAATTATTGATGGAAAGTTTCGACATCCGGCAGATTCACCCCAGTGGATGAAAATTGATGATGATTATCCTGAATTTGGAAAAGAAGCAAGAAACCTTCGCTTGGCATTATCTACTGATGGAATGAACCCACACGGTCTTCAAAGTATCTCACATAGCACTTGGCCTGTGATCATAATGATTTATAACCTACCTCCATGGCTATGTATGAAGCGTAAGTACATGATGTTATCTATGTTAATTTCTGGGCCTAGACAACCAGGGAATGACATAGACGTATACTTGGCACCCTTAATCGAAGATTTAAAGTTTTTGTGGGAGAACGGTGTGAAGGTTTATGATGGGTATAGGAAAGAAAGTTTCAACTTGAGGGCGATGTTGTTTGGCACAATTAATGATTTTCCAGCATACGGAAATCTATCAGGGTACAGCATAAAAGGTCAATGTGCATGTCCTATTTGTGAAGATAAAACAGATTGGATGCGATTGGAGTTTGGTCAGAAGAATGTATTTCTCGGTCATCGTAGATTCTTAAATTCTAATCATCACTATCGTGGGTGGAGAAAAGCATTCAATGGAGAGGCAGAACATGGTAGAGCTCCAACTATATTGACAGGTGATCAAATTTTTGAAAAGGTGAAAGATGTGAGTACTCAGTTTGGAAAGCCTTTTGCACATACACTTGTCAAGAGTGGGTGGAAGAAGAGGTCAATTTTTTTTGAACTGCCATATTGGAAGTCGTTGTATGTAAGACATTTTCTCGATGTTATGCATATTGAAAAAAATGTATTTGACAGTGTTATTGGTACGTTACTCAATATACAAGGAAAGTCTAAGGATGGCTTTAAAGCAAGAAAGAACCTGGTAGCGATGGGAATAAGAAATGAATTAGGACCCATGAAGAAAGGAACACGAACATATCTACCACCTGCTGCTTATACTTTATCTAGAAAAGAGAAAAAGGTATTGTGTAAGTTTCTAAGTGAAGTTAAAGTTCCAGAAGGATACTCTTCAGATATTAGAAGACTTGTGTCTATGAAAGACCTCAAGTTAAAGAGTTTAAAGACGCATGACTTCCATGTTATAATGGAACATTTTCTACCAATAGGTATACGTTCTATTCTGCCAGAAAAAGTAAGAAGCGCAATAACTAAATTGTGTTTTTTCTTCAAGTCAATTTGCAGTAAGGTGACCGATCCTGCGATCTTACCAACATTGCAAAAAGAAATAGTTATTACTTTGTGTGATCTTGAAATGATTTTTCCTCCCTCGTTTTTTGACATAATGGTTCATCTAGTTGTTCATCTGGTGAAAGAGACACAATTGTGTGGACCGGCTTATATGAGATGGATGTACCCTGCTGAACGTTATATGAAAATATTAAAAGGGTATGTTAAAAACCGAAGTCAGCCAGAGGGTTGTATTGTCGAACGATACATTGTTGAAGAAGCGATTGAGTTTTGTACTGAATATCTGTCCAATGTACAATCAATTGGACTCCCCAAATCTCATATTGTCAAAAAAAAAGAAGGAAAAATGTTAATTGGAAATAAAGTTGTGACAATATCAAGGGTCGAACGGGATCAAGTGCATTTGTATGTTCTGCACAATGAGAATGAGGTTGAGCCGTATGTTGAAATGCACAAGGATGTTCTCCGAGGTTTAAATCCGAATAGAAATGAGAATTGGATAGTACGAGAGCACAATCGAAGTTTCATACCTTGGTTTAAGGATCATATTTATTCAAAGTATTATTCAGATCCCGCTTCAATAACAGAAAGGTTAAGATGTTTAGCATATGGTCCAAGTTTGGTTGTGTTTTCTTATAGCGCATACGCAATTAATGGATACACATTTTATACCAAAGAACAAGATGATAAAAGTACTATGCAAAATAGTGGTGTCACCGTGGTAGCTGAAGCAATGCACATTTCAAGTGTGAAAGATTTAAACCCCAAATTTGCAAATCTGTCATATTTTGGGGTTATCGAACGCATGTGGATGTTTGATTATGAGAAGTTTCAGATTCCTATATTTCGTTGCAAGTGGGTTGAAAATAATAATGGCGTACGAATGGATAAGTCAGGATTTTTGCAAGTGGATCTTAATAGGGTGGGGTACAAAGATGAGCCTTTTATTCTAGCCTCTCAAGCTAAACAAGTGTTCTATGTCACTGATCCGACAAGTACAAAATGGTCTATAGTGCTTTTATCTAACAAAGTAATTGATGAAAACATTGGAGATCAAGGTGATATTGATGTTGATATTAAATCATTTACTAGAAATGATCAAGATGAAAATATTATAGTTAATGAATCATATACAAGAAATGATCATAATGAGAGTATTTGGATCAATCCAACCGTCCGTGTTGTTAAGAGACGGGTAGAACATATTCCAACCAAGAAAAGAAAGAGACGTTAGTGAAAAAGGTACTAGTTATAAAATTATAGCTTATATCATTCAATAATATTAATTAGTTGTCATGTTATATATAGCTTATATCATTCAATGGATTATGGATTATGGATTTTTATATTTGTCATTTAATTTTTATTTTTTTCTTTCTTACAGGTGAAATGGCTAGTGACCATGACGACACACACGCACATGATGAAAATGAAGCTCAGAAGGTATATTAATTTTCACAATGTTGCTTATTAGTGATGCTACTTGATAACACAAAACAACTATATATTAATTCTTATTTGTTTGTCTATGTGTAGTGCCCTCGTCAGCGTAATGACATAGACTGCGGGTATTTCGTTTTGAGGTTTATGAGAGAAATCCTTCAAATGGATCGATTAGAGATTCCTATTACGGTATGCATGGATTTATAACTTAGGATTTATTTTAATATTTATCGGATATGTCATATAATTTATTATTTTTAACTAAATCATGAATATTTTGTTTTGTTATGTAGTACTTTGATGAATACGCGTGTTCTCATTACACGAAGGATAAATTGCAAGAAATTAAGGAGGAATTGTGCGAATACCTTATTGGAAAAAAAAGTCATATAAGGTATAGGATAATGGGATTATGTGAATGTATAGTTTTGTGAATGGTTTATTTTATGGGATTGTATAGTTTTGTGAATGGTTTATGTTATTTATGTGATTTTGGAATGTAATTGTATAGTTTTGTGAATGGTTAATGTAAATGACTTGAATTATAATGGAAATGGTTTATGTGATTTATGGGATTAGTGGAAATGGTTAATGAACCATACTAGAAATTGTTAATGGAAATGTGAAATATACAGGTTTATTGAAATGGCTTGAATTATACAGGTTTCTGCATAAAAAAATGGTTAAAATGGAATTTAAAAAAAAAAATAATTAAAATTATACGTAGAGAAAAGACAGCGCTTTCTAGAAAAAGCGTTGTCTATAGTTCACAACAGAAAGCGCTTTTCCTAAAAAGCGCCCTCTAAAGGTATAGAAAAATTCATAACTAAAATTATAGGCATACATTAGATAGCGCTTTTAAAAGCGCTGTCTAAAGGGGGCCTTTAGAAAGCGCTTTCCCTAAAAAGCGCCCTCTAAAGGTATAGAAAAAATTACATTAGACAACGCTTTTTAAAGCGCTGTCTAAAGGGGGCCTTTAAACAGCGCTTTTTCTTGAAAAAGCGCCCTCTAAAGGTATAGAAAAATTGATAATTAAAATTATAGGCATACTTTAGACAGCGCTTTAAAAAGCGTTGTCTAAAGGGGGCCTTTAGACAACACTTTTTGTTGAAAAAGCGCCCTCTAATGTATACTTTAGAGAGCGCTTTTTCGTAAATAAAAAGCGCCGTCTTTTCCTACGCCAGCGCTGCCTTAGGCAGCGCTTTTAAGCGCTGTCTAAGGCCTAAAAAAGCGCTGTCTAATGTCTTGTTTGGCGTAGTGTTAGAGCAGATATCACACTGGTGATAGTTATGAGGTGGTACATGCCCATATCCGCTCTGTCTGCGATGCATCTTGACCAGATTAGCCCTTAATAAGAGTACGTCATGAATTTGATAGATGTGGTTAGACTCTCCCTCTATCAAATTTACCGCAGCTTTCTCATGTTGAGGCAACAGGTTCATCTGAACATTTGAATTTGTATCTTGGAAGAATAAGACCCCGCTCCTGACGAGCTTTTGCACATCAGATTTCAAACTGAGACAATTTTCTATGTTATGCCCTGGTCCTCCTTGATGGTAAGGACAAGTCTGATCCGCTTTGAACCAAAAAGTCGAATTCTCTGGTATTGTAAGAGGTGACCTGGTTTGGACGTGCCCTTTGACCAGTAGTAATGGAAACAGTTCTGCGTACAATATTGGTATAGGGTCAAACCCTGGTGGTCGCGTTGTACGGTTGTTGTTGTATTGAGGACGAGCCTGCTGAAGAGACTGTTGTGTCCTTGGTTGATATTATTGTTTATTCGGTTGGCTTTGAGCAACCTGAGGTTGATACGTTGGAACGGGCGCAGGGTTGATAGTAGGAATTACACCTGCTACTGGTTGGTACCGTCGCCTTTGCTTTTCGAGAGAGATATTGCCAATATCTTGCTATTTTTTCTTAGAGAGAGCACTACCGTATCTTTTGGTACTGCTTGATGGTCCTGTATCTTTAATTAAACGTCCTTCTCGGATAGCTTCCTCAAGACAAACTGCCATGCCTACCATCTCGGTGAAGTCACTGGGCGCACTGCCGACCATTATGTCGTAGTAAAATGAGCTTAAGGTTTTCACGAAGATCTTTGTCATCTCTTTTTCCTCAAGAGGTGGACAAATCTGGGCGGCAATTTCACACCATCTCTGAGTATATTCCTTAAAGGGTTCCTTATCCTTCTGTGACATGGCTCTGAGTTGATCTCTGCCTGGTGCCATGTCCAGATTATATTTAAATTGTTGCACAAAGGCAACACCAAGATATCTAAAGGTGACGATCTTAGTGCGGTTTAAACCTATGTACCATTTGAGTGTGGCACAAGTTAAACTGTCTTGGAAATAGTGGATCAGCAGCTGGTGGTTCTCTGTCTGAGTCGACATCCTCCGAGCGTACATCATCAAGTGACTTTGAGGGCAAGATTTACCCTTGTATTTTTCAAATTCGGGCACCTTGAACTTGTGCGGAACTTTCACATTGGGGACCAAACAAAGGTCTGCGGCGTCTTTTCCCAGTAGATCCTGACCGCGAATGGCTTGCAGTTCTTTCTGCATCTCCAGGAACTATTCCTGGAATTCCTTCATTTTATCGTTCATACTCTCATTTCCACCAGAAGGTATCTGTGGAGTCTGTCCTTCCGGGATAGTGTGTACCATGGGTGGTGGCACAGTCATTACGACAGTGACTCTTGGTGCTTCCCTTTCCTGAAGTTTGTAACCTTCAGGAGTTGTTGTCATGCCCCTTGCATCTTCGCTTTCCTGAAGTTTGTAACCTTTAGGCCCAGCGGCTCCTGCTGCAGTTTTCGGATCTTCCATGATCGGCGGAATATATCCTTTCGGGATATAGTTGAGTGGCATGCCCTAGGGACGATCTTTTGGCATGTTATACCGAGGATCATACTTTTCCACTATGGGTGTAGATGTGATCTCTGAGATCACAGTCCTTTGTTGTTATATCTGGGCTGCTGCCAGAGCTTGCATGTCATTGTGAAGTTTCCTCAGATCTTCTTTCAGAGTGTCGATTTCTTCTCTCAACTCTTTGTTCTCTTCCTCGAGATCATCCTTTTTCTTTTGTTGATTGGCCCGAGTATTGTACGAATGAGACAGTTTGACTCTAGAATCGAGACACAAACATGAGATTCGTAGGGAAGAAGAATGCGTTATGGGCGAATGATGAATGATATGCAATGATTATATTAATTTTTTTATCAAAAGAAACTTCGACAATTGGATTGCAAATATCATACAGTGGGGAAACCCCGTTTTATTGAATTCAAAGATTGCGGAAATGGAAATACAGTAATTTACAAAGTGCTGTAAAAGGAAATGTCTAAACTAATGGATCCTGAGTCCTCTCTGAGGGGAGCTCAGGTGCTGGCTCTGGTATTTTCCTTTTCTTTGACCGGGGCTCTTGAGCCGTTGCCGGGTTGTCATTCCTTTGCCAAGTGAAAGGAGCGAGCAAATTCCTTTGGTCTTCTTGATTCTCTACAGCATGTTGCTCTAAAATCTCAATCAGAGCATCTTTATCTTTTAACAGTTGCTGTATTTTGTTACACTCCACATTGAGAATGCGGTACTTGTTCTTCCAAGACCTTTTCTCCTGTTGAACTTTTTTGAGAGTAACTTGAAGTTTTTCCGTATCAGACATAAAGTAAAGGACATATTCCTTTAATGGAAGAACTTCTTGACGAGGGTAAGGCATCCTCAGTTTGAGAGCTCTAGTTTGTACCCAGCGGAGATAAGGCTCTACAGAGATACAGTCCAGTTTTCCTAGAGACTCTCTTCCTTTCCTGTGAACATGTTTCCAATCATGCATTATTTTTGTCTTTAGTGCCCTGTCATTTTCTCCTTCCTTGAAGAAAAGACCTTCTAGATGAGCATTACGTGGGATATGCCTCATCGGGTATCCAAATTGACGACGAACTAAAACTGAATGATAATTGATTCCTCCTTTAACTCCTATGAGGGGTACATTAGGGAAGTTTCCACAATGGTCAATGATTCTGATCCCGTCATAAATTCGATTGTACCAATCGATGTCAGAGTTGGTAAGAGACATGGTTCTCTGCGACCAACGTAAAGTACTCTTTTGATCCCAAAAAATAGCAGACTTGGATAAATGAGAAGTGAACCACTTTTATAGCAAGGGTACACAGCATGTGATCATTCCTCCACTGTACAAATTCCTTAAGTGTACATAATGATAAGCATTTGCGAGCAAGGTTGACACGGGGTTTCCAATCAGAAAAATCTTAATGGCATTGATATCAACGAAACTATCAATGTTGGGAAACAGAAATAACCCGTAGGTGAGCAGTACAAAGATGCTCTCGAAAGCAGGCACATTCCCTATACTATCAAAGTACAGGGCTTTCTTTATAAAAAACTGGGCTGGCAAATCTTGGATTCCACCCTTAGGTGTCATGTGAGTCCTAACTTCTGACTCATCCAAATAAATTGCTCTTGCAATGGTTTGATCCTTTTGAATTTCTTCCAGTCCAGAAAAGGGATCTTGGTCAGTAATGGGTAAATCAGTCAGGTGAGAGTACTCCTTCAGTGTTAGTGCTAGCTGATAATCCGGGAATGTGAAACAGTGATAGATCGGATCGTAGAACTGGATGAGTGTAAATAGGATTCCTTCAATTACATGGACCCTTAACAAAGACAGCAGTCCTCCATACTTAGCTCTGAAAGCATCAGGGTTGGTGATCATCTTTGCCAATCCTCTTAAACCCTCTAGTTTTGGAACCTTGAAGGTGTACTTGTGAGTCCTCCTTTTACCGAAATCCATAACATAATCTTTTTCTCTGACATTTGCAATCATTGTCTTAGTTTAATTTGAAAAAGAGAGACTAGAAGAGAAAATTTTCTTTGTTTAAGAGTTTTTTAGATGAAATTAATGCATGAATGCAACACACAAAAACATAGAAAAAACATGGGGTCAAAGGTTCAGTGTCATGAAGTCAAGGCTCTACCCATCCCCAAAGGTTATACTGGTGATTTTTTGTACCTGTCCGCAAAATCATTGACCCCTCTTGGGATAACAACAACAGGCTGGTTCACCCGAGCGAGCTGATGTATCTTAGAGTGATCTCAAATGAGGGTAGTATCGCGTGACAACTATTTTCGATAGCTTCCGCACTACAAAATAGTAACATGGTCTTAGTCTACTAAAATCCTCAGTTTCATGGACAGCCCAATCGAACAATCTGCTTTCAACAGCCGAAGTCGTATATGCATTGAATCCGCAAAGGGTATCTCCACTGATTCGATGGGCTTCCAGGACCTCTTATTTGGGAGTCACTCCCTGTAAGATTACCTGTCTCGTGCCATCCCCTATCTTAGGTGTATACTCAATCTTTCCAGATGTGGCATCACCCGCAGTCCCATTAGCAGAAAAATAAACACGGATATCAAGTAGGAAAAGCAATATATATATATATATATATATATATATATTCATTCCTAAAGCTAACATCCTAGACCTCTTAGGAGCTATAATAATCCTAGTCCTAAACAATAAAATGCGTCCCCAATGAAGTCGCCATTTTACTGTAGCGAGCGATTTTTGTCGGTGACGCGACCACCTTATCGTTGGGTTTTCCTCACCGCGATGGTAGGAGGGGGTGCTACTTTCTGATTTCTTATTTATCCCATGAAGCTGGAAGGGAAAGGGAAGGTATCTAACACTAACCTTGCACGCAAATGTCTAACAGGACAAACGCTTAAAGAGATTGGGGGGGGGGTCTGGGGTCAGGTTATACAATGGGCAGTTGTCAGTTACCCATCCTATATGTGGTTATCCACAGGATATTAGCTTTAGGTTTTGCTTTGTACTTGATGGTGTTTATCTGTTGATGGGTTTGGGAAAGTTTCTCGGGAAATGTGACAGGGAGAGTGAGTTTTTTGTTGATGTTTTTGGGAAGGTGCTGGACCTAAGTTTTGATTGATGTATGAAGGTATTGGACCTAGAGTTTTTAATTAGTATGCTCGCTAAGATTTCGCAATATTATGCCTACGTATTCCCGTTTAAACGAAATAGGGAAATCAGAGAAATCGTAGTTCCTCCTATTCTAAGGGAGGAAAAAGATGTTTTGGTGTCTTGTTCAAAGCCCAAGACAGAGGCTAAAAGGAGTATTTGTGTCTTGTTCAAAGCCCAAGATTGAAGCTAAAAGGTTATTTGAAAGAGAATTTGTCATCTCTAAAGAGGGATTATTGATTTTTGTGTGCCTTGATCAAAGCTCAAGGTTGAAGCTAAGAGGTTGATTGACTCCACTGGGGAAGTCCTTATACAAAGCCTAAGACGGAGGTTGTATGAGACCGACTCAACAAGAGAGTGGACATATTAGTGTCTTGTACAAAGCCCAAGATGGAGGCTAAAAGAGACTGACTCTTTGGGGATATCCTTATATGAAGCCTAAGAGGAGGCTATAAGTTTGACTTTTCCGGGGAAAGTGTTCTATCTGTCTTGTACAAAGCCCAAGATTGAGGCTAAAAGGGTTTGACTCAACAAGAGAGTGTTTTTATCTGTCTCGTACGAAGCCCGAGATTGAGGCTAAAAAGGGGTTAACTCAATAAGAGAGTGATCTTATCTGTCTCGTACGAAGCTCGAGATTGAGGCTAAAAAGGGTTGACTCAACAAGAGAGTGCTTGTCTCGTACGAAGCCCAAGATTGAGGCTAAAAATGGTTGACTCAACAAGAGAGTACAAAAAGGGTGATTGACTTAATAAGAGAGTCTTTGAGAGTGATTGAATCAACAAGAGAGTCTGAAAAGGTGATCGACTCAACAAGAGAGTCTGGGAAGTAATTGATTGACTCAACAAGAGAGTCTAAAAAGTGGTTGACTCAACAAGAGAGTCCGAAAAGGTGATTGACTCAACAAGAGAGTCTGAAAAGGTTAGCTCCGTTGGGGAGAATCATTGTACAAAGCCCAAGAGGAGGCTGACTTTCCTGAGGAAAGGATCATTATACAAAGCCTAAAAGGAGGCTAACTTATGCTGGGGATTCTTGAGATCCCGAGGCAGGTCCAAGTGGGGAATTAACTCTGGTTACAGAAGAGTTGAGGTATCAGATGCCTTGAGGTTCTGATTGGAGATAGTGTTATATGCTGATAAACTAATCCCGGTTGGGGGATTTTTAGGAGAGAGACTGGGTTTTAGAACCCACAAGTTTTAACTCTGCTGGAGATTAATCCAGAATCTGGGGTTTCTTCCTATATTTGTAAAGAAACTTGAGAATGTCTTTGAGACTCAAGAGGATTAGACTGTCCAAGTCTATTGGAAAGGTCTATCTTTGTACAACGCCCAAGAGGAGGCCGACCCGTTTAAGGGATGAGTATCAACCCTAAAATTGGTCTGAGGGCTTTTGTAACTCTTTTTAGAAAGACAACTCTAGCAAAGGATGACTAAGTTCTGTCCTATACCTCTAAGAGGTCGTGAGGGTCCTTGTATGAAGCCCAAGAGAAGGCATGAGAACTTTTAAGAAGTTGACGGGTCCTTGTACAAAGCCCAAGAGGAGGCGGGGATGCTTTTAGGAAGCCTGTGGGTCCCAAACCAAGAAAAATTCAAGAAATGCTATTCACAGAGAATAGATCATTTAGTGAAAGTTCTGTGATTTGAAGAAACTCAGGAGATGCTATTCACAGAGAATAGATCAACTCCGGGGAGTAGAGTTTCTTTGACAATTTCTAGGGGTGACAGTCTGAGAAAAGGTTCACCGAGAATACTGCCTTTCTCTTTGTTCCATATTGTTTAACCCCAAGAGAAGGGAAAACTGTATCTGGAAATCCTATGGGGATCTAGTTTTGACTGTATTTAAGAATGACCAACATGGCTTTACCTAGTTCTAGACCTAGTTACCGGGGAAAACTCTAAATAACTATACTAGTATATATATATAGTTGATATATAACAAGTATGTAAAGGAGTATGAAAGAAGACTAACCATGCGCAGTGTAACGCCCCGATTTGTTTAATTGTATTTATTTATTTCATTTATGTGAATTTTGTGAAATGTGTGAATTTATTGTATTTTACCTGCTAATTGAGTTAATTGGTTAATTTCTCTGATAGATAAAATATTTACATTTAATTATAATTTCTTTTCAACTTTTATTTCCTAAAATATATTTCATCGCCGTTTATGTTTTATCGCATTTTGAGAGCGTTTGCGAGATATTTGAGCGGAGGGGTATTTTGGTCTTTTGCTTGGTTATTTTTCATAAAAAGAACATAGACATTAGAAAGAGAGAAAAATAGAAAGAAAGAAAAAGAGAAGAAGGAAAAGAGAAAGAAAAGAAGAAAAGAGGGAAAAACTTGGAGAGGAGGAAATCGATTCAACCGACTTTTGAAAACACGATTAATAGGGTAAGGGTGTGAAACTCGATTATCTTATACTTGTGTATGATTATGCATGTATGTTTTTGGTTGATATTGGATTGAAATTGAATATAGAGTAAAAACCATAATATGTGGAAATTGTTGGAATTTGATTCAAATTGTGTCTGAAATCATGTTTGAATGTTCCTTATTGTTGATACATGTTAGATATGTGTTGTTGTGTATCCAATTGGTATTTTTCTGGTGTTTAGAAGAGATTTAGAGAGGAAAATGGAACAATTTCGCAGAAAAATTATGCAGGAAAAATTTTGGTTTCCCGCTGCCCATACGCGTATCACTCAAGGCAATACGCGTATTGGTTAAGGCAATACACGTATGGAAATGAAGGAATGAGAGCAATACGCGTATGGAGTTCCATTTTCTCGGCCATCTGCTCATTTGCGTAATGGTACGCGTAAGGAGTTGGGCAATACGCGTATGAAGTGAGGCAATACGCGTATTGGATTTTTAGTGGAACTTTTGGGGAAAAATCAGTCTCTGCCCATACGCGTATCACTTTGGGCAATACGCGTATGGATGGGCGAGTGAGCAAGGCAATACGCGTATGGCTCAGGGCAATACGCGTATGGCCAGTGAGAGTGCAGAATGTTGCCATTTCGCGATTCCTTTTCTGTTTAATTCCATAACTTGTGTTCCGATTATCCGTTTTGAACATTCTTGGTATCGTTGGAAAGCTATTGAGCTATTCTTTCTTATTATAATGGTTTTGAGATTGTTGGCCGATTTAATTATGTCGGGAATTTGGAATAGTGTCGTTCTGTCGACTTTTACCATCGTAATTGTGTGTAATTGATGTGTATCATGCAATGTGCTTTTGATATGGATATCGTATGACTTGTATGATGTTATATGATGTGAATGCATATAATGACATGTTGTGATGATGGTTTGTGGCCTAAGGGCAAGTAAATGTAATGTGTTGTGTTTGGTTGTAAATGCATGATTATGGTTGCATATATGTGTGAAGATGCATTTGATTGTCATGAGTCCTTGTATGCCAAGCATCATGATATGCATCTTGTGATGTCGTGTGCCCTAGTGGGTGTGAGCGACGAATCGATTCCAGAGGGAATCTGCTATAACATCGTGAGCCTTATACCGAGAGGACTGAAAGCGATAATTATAGACGATCGTGAGCCTTATACAAAGAGGACTGAAAGCGATCGGATCGTGAGCCTTATACAAAGAGGACTGAAAGCGATCCATAAACGTCGTGAGCCTTATACCAAGAGGACCGAAAGCAACGGGGAACATCGTTTGCCCGACGGGGAGTTACACTAAGTAAAAAGTGATGATTCCATTAGTTCCTGAGTGAACTAGTGACGAGAATGATGGATGGATGGTACCGCATTTGCATAGAGTCGTTGTGTCGGTCTCTTTGCGTTTGCATAAATCATGAATGGATTGATTGTGTGTGGAAAATGATGAATGGATTGATTGTGTGTGGAAAATCATGAATGGATTGATTCTGTGTGGGAAATTGTGAATTGATTGAGTATGTGTCGAGATTTATGTTTGAATTGGTGGATTGGTGTGCATATGTGATAAATGCATTGGTTGTGGATAATATGTTTTATGCATAGACATATGCTATGTGATGTGGTGGTGTGTTTCCATATGCTATAACCTTGGTATGCCTTATGTGTGAATATGTGATTGAGTGGGTGTAATTGATATATGCAATGTGTATTAGTATGTGATGCTTGTGGTGAGAATGTTTTATATGTGGATTTTTGTGTTATTATATAATTGTATGCAATTATATTATGATTGTGTTTCTCACCCTTCTGCTGTGGTTTGTTGCTCTATGAGGCAATTGCAGATTAGTAGTATTGGAGGCTTTTGTGAAGATTAATTCGCCATTCTTTGTCGGTCTGTCTGCTCTGATACGTAACACGGGAGTCGGGGAACGCTGTAGATATATATGTATACATTTGTTGAATATATTTTGTATTACTTTTGTATGTATATTTGGATGTTATAAAATGATTTATTTTGTAAAACAAGTCCGTTATGGATCTTTTATTCCATAACTGAACTTTCCTTTTATATGGAAAAAGTTTCCCTTTTAGGTTTATTCCATTTTGTGTTATGTATCAAATTTATGAGCAGAGATTGTGTTTTCTTTCCTTAATTGTGGCATCCTTGTTTCTGTCGGAAAAATAAATTTATATTTACTCTGATTTAATTATGTATTATTTACTCGCGATGGGAATTGGGGTGTTACAAAAGTGGTATCAGAGCAGGTCGGTCCGTCCGGCCAAGTTGTTGAGTCAGTGGTGTGACAGTTGAATACTGTCGGTGTTGTTTGTCCCTTAGTACGTGATATGTGTGTGAAACACTGTCGGTGCTTTCTGGTTTTCTAATCCTTGGTCTTCAGGTGTGAGAATGAAATAAGTGGGGGAGGAGCTGGTGCTTCTCCAAGTTACTTCAGTTGTGTGCCGTGGTTGCAAGAGTGTAAGTGTTGTTTGGACAGTGTTGATCCCGATTCCGGAGGGAGTGCGGAGGTAAGGTTTATGTCAATTAAGGATTTGTGCCTTAAGTAGTTTGTGCATAAGATGCAAGAAATGCTATTATAGTTTGGTAAGATGGTTTATGCCCCATCATGATTGTCGGCTGTCTATTGACAAATTGAGGAACTGATCACCCTTAATCTCTTGTTGATAGCAGACGGGAATTATGTTGGATGGAATAGGCGTGTCTTTCCGGCCTTGATAGTGGGTGTAATGAATTGTTTGAAATTAAGAAATGATTGCAGATTGTTTTGTTGAGTTGATGAAGATTCTTATATCAGAAGATGAGGCGGATTTGAGGTTTTTGCATGTTGGTCAACTTGGGAAGTCATTGAGAGAGAATGAATGAGTATTATTAATGGCTGCTTCTCAGAGAGTAGAAAGTGAACTTAAATTGGACGAAGGTGAATAGTTGAGGTTTATATCTGCTAAGTAAGTAGAAAACTCTTAGTAGATGGGACTAAGATGTTTGTTTTGTCTGTGATAGTAGTGTTCTAGAAATTGGCAGGAAGTCACAGTGATGGGCCGTCAGTTGTGCATGGTTTTCAGAGGTGTTTTTGGATGAAACATTAGTGTGTCGACTTGAAGAGATCCAGCATGGTTGGTAAGGAAAAAGATGATAGTAGGAGGTTGCATGTTAACCAGTGAGTAGTATGGACACTTGCAGTTGTGTTCTGGATAGCTTGAGTTTTGAATTGTGATGAATCGCGAACGATTTGAAATTCCTTGATGGTATTGAGACTATGGAAATCTTGAGAAAACCCTTAGGTGTGGATGTAATATTTGAGAGTTCTTTTTGGTTGATGGTTGCTACATGTTGGGATTTATGAGAATTTGGACTGTCAAGAGAAGAAATTGTGTATGGATTACTGACAGTGGATTAAGGTAGCAATTGAGACTAAGTGTCCACTTTCATGAACAGATGACTGGAATGGTTTGGTTGAGTTTGAGTGAAATTGCAAGTGTTTGGAATGTTTGATAAGTGTGGTGAATTGTGTGAGTTGAGGCTTTGATCGATTTAATGTGACTGGTTATGTTTGTTATCATCAGGATAGGCTGGTATTTACTCGGTTAAGCTTGTGTGTGAGTAACCAGTTATCCAGTGAGAAATTTTGCCAAAGCTTTAAGAATTTTTATCTTTTGGAAGTTGGTTGGGCATTACAATGTACAGTGATGGTATTTGGTGTTAGTAATGCGTCTGTAATGTCTGTGGAGTAGATGAATTGTATCTTCCATATTTATTTGGATAAGTTCGTAGTGGCTTTGATTGAGGATATTCGGATCTGTTGTAAACTCAGAGGAAGAACATATAGAGTGTTTGAGATTTGAATTACAAGTGTTGAAAAGAGACGAAGTTTTATGCTAAGTTATTCAAGTGAGAATTTTGGTTGAAAAAGGTTAGTTTTCTTGGATATGTTATTTCAGATAAGAGTATAGTTAATGGATCCATCGGAAGTAGATGTAGTTCTACAATCAGAGGCTCCAAAGTTGGTTAAGGAGATTAGAAACTTTTGGGCTTTGGTGGTTGTTACTGCAGGATGGGGAAGACTTTGCTAAGTTCGTACTTCGGTTATCTCAGTTGACTTGCAAAGGGTGAGTCGTTTGTTTGGATGTTCGTTTTGAGTAAGTTTTGGTGAGCTGAAGTAGAAGTTGTCTGCGGCTCCAGTTTTGATTCTGTTTGATCCTAATAAACCGTTCGTGAGGTATTGTGATGTGTCTTTGATGATTTAGTCAGTGTGTTAATGCAAGAGGGTAAAGTCGTGGCTTATGCTTTACGACAATTGAGGATTCATAAGAGGATCTATACTAATTAGGATTTAGAATTGGTTATGGTTGTATTATATTGGAATATGTGGAGGTATCATCTTTATGGTTCTGGGTTCGAAGTGTTTGGTAATCACAAGATTTTAGAGTACTTGTTTGGTCTGAAGGAATAGAGTATGAGACAACGAGGATGGTTAGAATTCGTGACGAGTTATGAATTTGGTTTGGATTATCCTTCAGGAAAAGTTAATGTCGTGCGTGATGAGTTAAGTTGGAAATTTTTATACATGGTTGTTTTGATGGTCAGAGAATTAAAATTATTTGAGCAATTCTGAGACTTGTGTCTGGTGTGTGAGATAACACAGTAAAGTGTGAGGTTGGGTATATTAAAAGTGAACAATGATTTTTGGCGAATATGAGAAAGAGTTAGACTTTGGACGTGAGATTGGTAGCTTTGATGGTTACGAGTAATCAGAGTGCGCAGCGGAAGCGTGATATGGCACATTTTGTATTTACGTGTGGGACTTGTAAGAATTCATAGGTTGAACATTGGGAACATGTAGGAATGGTGAGACTATTGGTCGTTTCAGAATGGACGTGTTAGGTGAAAGGTTTGAATATTATTCATGGGCTGCTATGTAAATGGATGTTTTGGTTATATGTTCGATTGGTGAATCGTAGCATTGTTGTAATAATGTTGTGTGACAAGGATGTTGGTATTGTGGTTATGTAGAGGTTGTTGGAACGTTGTTAAGTCGTGGGACTTAGATTCTTGTTTCTGGTGTTGCCTCGTTTCCATGGTGATGGTTTGAGTGCGAGTGGCTAATTCCTTGTGGGGAATTAGGGGCGTGTTACCTTTGGTGAGGGTAACGATCTTGTTGTGTTTCGGTTCAAGAGTGAACCTGCGTGGTCGTAACTTGTGTGTTATTTGAGTTGTGAGTTAGTCGTCAAGTGCATTGTATGGGCTTTACATCTTGTCGTTGTAGTTCTCGTCGTTGTTGTGTCGTTGTTGTAGTTGCTGTTAGCAAGGTGGTTTGTCAGTTGTGTTATTCGTGGTGTGCCTTTGGTTGGCATGTTGGTTGGGTAGTCGGATGCGAGAGTCGTATCCGGAGTTGTTCGTATCGGTTATATTTTCGAGGACGAAAATTTTTAAGTGGGGGAGAGTTGTAACGCCCCGATTTGTTTAATTGTATTTATTTATTTCATTTATGTGAATTTTGTGAAATGTGTGAATTTATTGTATTTTACCTGCTAATTGAGTTAATTGGTTAATTTCTCTGATAGATAAAATATTTACATTTAATTATAATTTCTTTTCAACTTTTATTTCCTGAAATATATTTCATCGCTGTTTATGTTTTATCGCATTTTGAGAGCGTTTGCGAGATATTTGAGCGGAGGGGTATTTTAGTCTTTTGCTTGGTTATTTTTCATAAAAAGAACAGACATTAGAAAGAGAGAAAAATAGAAAGAAAGAAAAAGAGAAGAAGGAAAAGAGAAAGAAAAGAAGAAAAGAGGGAAAAACTTGGAGAGGAGGAAATCGATTCAACCGACTTTTGAAAACACGATTAATCGGGTAAGGGTGTGAAACTCGATTATCTTATACTTGTGTATGATTATGCATGTATGTTTTTGGTTGATATTGGATTGAAATTGAATATAGAGTAAAAACCATAATATGTGGAAATTGTTGGAATTTGATTCAAATTGTGTCTAAAATCATGTTTGAATGTTCCTTATTGTTGATACATGTTAGATATGTGTTGTTGTGTATCCAATTGGTATTTTTATGGTGTTTAGAAGAGATTTGGAGAGGAAAATGGAACAATTTCGCATAAAAATTATGCAGGAAAAATTCTGGTTTCCCGCTGCCCATACGCGTATCACTCAAGGCAATACGCGTATTGGTTAAGGCAATACGCGTATGGAAATGAAGGAATGAGAGCAATACGCATATGGAGTTCCATTTTCTCGGCCATCTGCTCATTTGCGTAATGGTACGCGTAAGGAGTTGGGCAATACGCATATGAAGTGAGGCAATACGCGTATTGGATTTTTAGTGGAACTTTTGGGGAAAAATTAGTCTCTGCCCATACGCGTATCACTTTGGGTAATACGCGTATGGATGGGCGAGTGAGCAAGGCAATACACGTATGGCTCAGGGCAATACGCGTATGGCCAGTGATAGTGCAGAATGTTGTCATTTCGCAATTCCTTTTCTGTTTAATTCCATAACTTGTGTTCCGATTATCCGTTTTGAACATTCTTGGTATCGTTGGAAAGCTATTGAGCTGTTCTTTCTTATTATAATGGTTTTGAGATTGTTGGCCGATTTAATTATAATGGGAATTTGGAATCGTGTCGTTCTCTCGACTTTTACCGTCGTAATTGTGTGTAATTGATGTGTATCATGCAATGTGCTTTTGATATGGATATCGTATGACTTGTGTGATGTTATATGATGTGAATGCATGTGATGATGGTTTGTGGCCTAAGGGCAAGTAAATGTAATGTGTTGTGTTTGGTTGTAAATGCATGATTATGGTTGCATATATGTGTGAAGATGCATTTGATTGTCATGAGTCATTGTATGCCAAGCATCATGATATGCATCATGTGATGTCATGTGCCATAGTGGGTGTGACCGACGAATCGATTCCAGAGGGAATCCGCTATAACATCGTGAGCCTTATACCGAGAGGACTGAAAGCGATGATTATAGACGATCGTGAGCCTTATACAAAGAGGACTGAAAGCGATCGGATCGTGAGACTTATACAAAGAGGACTGAAAGCGATCCATAAACGTCGTGAGCCTTATACCAAGAGGAGCGAAAGCGACGGGGAAAATCGTTTGCCCGACGGGGAGTTACACTAAGTAACAAGTGATGATTCCAATAGTTCCTGAGTGAACTAGTGATGAGAATGATGGATGGATGGTACCGCATTTGCATAGAGTCGTTGTGTCGGTCTCTTTGCATTTGCATAAATCATGAATGGATTGATTGTGTGTGGAAAATCATGAATGGATTGACTGTGTGTGGAAAATCATGAATGGATTGATTCTGTGTGCGAAATTGTGAATTGATTGAGTATGTGTTGACATTTATGTTTGAATTGGTGGATTGGTGTGCATATGTGATAAATGCATTAGTTGTGGATAATATGTTTTATGCATAGACATATGCCATGCGATGTGGTGGTGTGTTTCCATATGCTATAACCTTGGTATGCCTTATGTGTGAATATGTGATTGAGTGGGTGTAATTGATATATGCTATATGTATTAGTATGTGATGCTTGTGGTGAGAATGTTTTATATGTGGATTTTTGTGTTATTATATAATTGTATGCAATTATATTATGATTGTGTTTCTCAACCTTCTGTTGTGGTTTGTTTCTCTATGAGGCAATTGAAGATTAGTAGTCTTGGAGGCTTTTGTGAAGATTAGTTCGCCATTCTTTGTCGGTCTGTCTGCTCTGATACGTAACACGGGAATCGGGGAACGCTGTAGATATATATGTATACATTTGTTGAATATATTTTGTATTACTTTTGTATTTATATTTGGATGTTATAAAATGATTTATTTTGTAAAACAAGTCCGTTATGGATCTTTTATTCCATAACTGAACTTTCCTTTTATATGGAAAAAGTTTCCCTTTTAGGTTTATTCCATTTTGTGTTATGTATCAAATTTATGAGCAGGGATTGTGTTTTCTTTCCTTAATTGTGGCATCCTTGTTTCTGTAGGAAAAATAAATTTTTATTTACTCTGATTTAATTATGTATTATTTATTCGCGATGGGAATTGGGGTGTTACACGCAGCTTCCCATAATACAACTATATATATTGGACATGTATTTAAAAGAATGAAAGAAGACTAACCATGCGCAGCTTCCCACAATACAATTATATATATTAAAGCAAGTAAATGAAAGCGGATAAAACTTACAAGTGAGCAAGCTTCCATGTTGCATTGTTAGTTGTTCAAAGAAATTAAAGAAAGTTTTGATAACAACTGTATATTTGAACCTAAATCAAAAGGGAAATAGCTTTGAAAAGATTGTACTGGGGCTTACACAACGACTGAGGCCCAAAAGGTTTTCTGTACAAAGGTATGGGTCTTACAACTCAAGGAGAGGCCCAAATATTATTTTGAAAAAAAGAAAGATGGGACTTACAACACGAGGGTAGGCCCAGATGGTTTGTTTGAAAACGGCGATCGCGCCGAGGTTTTTGAAAACACAGCGGGTCTTATACAATGTCTGAGGCCCAACAAGGTATCTTATTTACAAGGAACGGGTCTTACACTCTATTAGAGGCCCAAGGATGTTTTTGTACAAGTGATGGGGCTTACAACTCAAGGAGAGGCCCAAGTGGTTTTCTTTTAAACTGGCGATCGCGCCGAGATTTTTGAAAATGTGTTGGGACTTATACAATGACTGAGGCCCAAACTATTTTGGTTTCAAAGAGGGATTGGGTCTTACACTCTATTAGAGGCCCATGAGTGTTTGAAAAAAGTTTGTTAGGGTGAAAATCAAAGAAACCCTAATTTCATCATTTTAAAAAAGTAATCCTTTTAATAAAATGAATAAAATGACAAAAATACCAAATAAGTCTAAATAAACTACTTGTGATTTTTGGTTAAGGTTTGAAAAATGAAGTTTTAATCACAAGATGAATTAAAACTCATTTGGTTTTGATTTTCAAGATAAGAATCCACTTTTAAAAGTGTTCAAAACAATTAAAAATGAATTTATTTACAAAAATATCAACTATATTAAATAATTAATATAAATCTGATTTTTTGTGGAATAAAATATTTTAACATTTTTGTGATTTTTTACAAAAAGAACCAATAAAACATCATTAAAATTAAAGGAGAAATTAATTTTCCAAATCATTTAAAATAATATAACAAATATATAAAAAATGGAAAAAGTCGTAAAAAGAGGATCTGGGGCGAGGGGGATTCGAACCCCAGACCTCTAGGGTGTAGCGCGCATCTTCTACCACTGGGGTGGTGATACATTCGTGTATCAAAACCACCCCATGAATACATGAGGCATGCCTTGTTTTTGGCCTGGCCAAGGCAAGGCAAGGCAATGTTTTGGTAAAAAACGTGAAGCTTGTAACTTTCTCATTTCTCCATGGATTGGGACAAAATTTAGGTCTATCTTGCCTAGAATTTCACAAGGAATCCAATGGTGGTGGTGGTTTTTTCAGATGAGGCTCCTATTTCAAAACCCGATGGTGTTCTTGAAATAGGCCTATAATTGCATTTTCTATGCTACCTCTTGTTACAGGCATGAATTACATGATGAATTGGTTCAAACACAACATATATAACATGTATGAGATGTGCATGATCAGTGGACTTCAAAGCAATGCATATTTCAAAGAGTTCAAGTTGTGATGCTTACCTCTTTAGGAGTTTTTTGGGCTATCTGCCAAGTTTCTTGTGCCAGAAGTAATTTGATGCTTTAGACACTCTCAATTGATCCCTTAGAAGCTTTTAGAATGGTTGGAACCAGCTAGAATCCTCAGGAACAAGTTTGAGCTCTTTCTTGCAAAAGGGGCAAAAGTGACCAATATGGCAACTCTCTCAAATGGTGTTCCAGATGTAAGGAACCATTTGGGACAGTTGAAGGATGATACTTGGAGTGTGTTTGAGGTTTTATCTGGTTTTGAAAGTGAGTGAATCAAGACATGGCTTGAAAAATGCAAAAAAGTCCAATTTTGAGGTTTTGAGAGGGGACTTTGTGATTTTGGTGTTACAGGTCACATGTGACAGTTTGGACAACTTAGATATGACATATTAGATGTGTTTGGATCATGAGTTATGGTGGAAATGCTCTCTAACTCAAAAACTCAGAGTTACCTTGCAAAAGAAGGCATTTTGGCCTAGAGAAAGGGATTTTGAGGAAAGCAAGTGTTGTAGTGCTTTGGTGTACTCAAACTGAGCACAAATGAGCTCTATTTATAGTATAGCAAGTTTGTTTTGCAAGCAACAGTGTGTGGCAACTAGAGCAGGCCTTTGGCCAATTAGATCACTTTGGAATCTCAAGTCTCCTCTAGCCATTGACTAGAGGTTAGAGCACAGGCTTTGTAGCTTTGGTTCAGAGACATGTCTTGACTGAATTCAGTTGGAATAGGCTCAGCTTATGCCACCTTGGTGCATCCATTGAATGCTTGAAAACAAAATTGGATATTTGGCATCTTTGTAGCCTTTTTAGGTTTGGCATGCTACTTGTAGATTCATGGACTTGTAAGGCTTGGATATCAGATCATTCCCCTTGGATTTAATCCTCAAATGTGTCCAAAATGATGACAAGGCTTGGATTTGTCAGATTTGATCAAATCGAGCAAAATACATCAAATATGCCAAATCTGTCTTGGAAAAATCAGTTCATGAGGCCATGTTTCAAGGCTTGTATCTCATTGCTTAAATGGAATTTGGAGATGACCTGGTACTTGTTAGAAAACCCTCATGACATACTTCAACTTTGATGTCCAACCCAAGACCTGTTTTGACTTGGATCAAGGTGAAAATTGTCCCTACATTTTGGAAAAAGTAAGACAGATTTTGACTTAGTGAAAATTTCACTAAGTGTTGGAAAAATGTGATTTTCATGTTTTCAGCCATTTTGATCACTCCATAACTAAAAATCCATGAAGAATTGGAATGAGATGTAGTTGACACTTTTAAATTATGCCATGAGAGCTACAAATCCATCTTTGGACCATCCAAAATGGTTGCTTGGATCTCAAGTTATGGTCCTTGGAAGTTGGTACCCTAGCCATTTTGTTTCATAACTTAGAAAAATTCTAAGTTTTTTATGGTTACCCCTTTTACAAGTTATCTCACTTTCTTTGGTTTTTCTTGATGAATGATGATTCCAATCACACATTAACATCATTTTAGGGTTAAGGAACCTTGGTTGACCAAAAAATCAAAAAGTCAAACTTTGACTTTTTATACAGTTGACTTTTTCAGCAGATGAAATCTAAACTGTGCGATCCTCTATGAAATCAAGTCCTTGACCTAAATCAAACTTAATAGATGGATTCCATAGGTGTTGTAGGGTGTATTGAATCATGTCCCAAGGTTTGGGAGCATTCTTTGGTCAAAAGTCAAAGGCACGATTGACTTTTCCTTCAAAACCCTAATTGTGGTTCAGATGAAATTGAAACTTGTGAATCAAGCTTCTTGGATCAATCCATTGTTAAAAATGGATCAATATGGTGTATTGGAGACCCTCAAATCATGTCTTGAGATCTTGGTTCATGTTTTGTCCCAAAAGTCAACTTAGGGGTGAATTAGGTCAAGAAACCCTAATTCCTGATTTTTGATAAATGCATCCCCTGAGGTTAAATTGACTTGATGATTGGGTCCATGGGGTCCCTTGGAGTATCTTAGGTTATGCTTTGAAGCATTGGCTCATGCCCAGATGGAAACCTTCATCTGGAGGCCTGAGTCGACCAAAACCCTAATTTGGTGACACTGGCGATCTTGAGGCTTAATCCACTTGGAATGCTGCAACCTTGTGCTTGATTCTTGATGTGGGAGTCCTCTTGATCCTTTATGGGTGTTTAAGAGGTTAGACAAGTTGAAGATCATGTCATTCCTTGATTGATCCTTGTCTAAATGCTCTAAAAGGGCTCAAAACCCTAATCATTGATTGTAGTGAATGCTCAACCATCTTTGGGGAGACTGATGAGACATAATCCCATATTGTGATTTACACAATGATGGGGAATCTTAGTGGTCAAAATTTGGGGTATGACAGCCGGGAGTGGATTCATGGAATAGGGGCAGTGCCGTCAACACTACACCAGAGGTTAAGTATCTGGAGAAAAGATGGCATTGTCGAAAACATTGAGGTTGATCAAAGTTATTATAAGATCGACGAAGCTAAGGGCAGTAAGAAGTCCTTTGATCAGCATCTAGCAAATGTGGCTCCTTGTGATGACGGATCAGGGTCTTATACTTCCGTCGACACGGGTCGCGTCCTGACCTTAGATCCTGACTACGGGTTTATCTGGGTTGCTACCGACGAAACAATGGAGCCTAGAGAGAATAATCCACCCACGGGATGGCCAGTAGTCAGTGAAAATGACTACTGAGTCAGAAAGCATGACTCGAATTTCGGCCTACCTGGCTGAAAACAAAAGAATGTCGGCACTAGAAGCAGAAGAACAACAGAAGATAGCTAGCAGAGCCGACTGTGACGCACAAGTAAATGGCTCACAAGGCTTGACAACAGTTTGAGAAAGCCGGAGGCTTGATTGTATATATGACAACGAGCCTTTGGGGTTTGAAAAAACCCAAGTAGTGAGCTGCAAAGAATGCAAGCGCAAGACCCACTCGAAGAAGTTGACTTAGGAGATGGGGTTACAAAAAGACCTATCTACGTGAGCACTAAAGTTGGGTCAGAGATGAAAGCTAAACTGATCGAGGTATTAAAAGAGTACAGGGATTTCTTTGCCTGGGATTATGGCGAAATGCCTGGTCTGAGTTGAAGTGTGGTGGAGCATCGACTTCTAATTCAGCCAGATAAAAGGCCAGTGAAGCAGTAGCCTCGATGATTCGCTCTAGAGGTTACCTCGAAGATCAAGCAGGAGATTGAGAGACTTCTCAAAAGCCGGTTCATCAGAACTGTGAGGTACGTCAAATGGATAGCAAACATAGTGCCTGTTATCAAGAAAAATGGAACCCTTCGAGTCTGTATAGACTTTAGGGATCTGAACAACGCTACCCTAAAAGACGAATATTCGATGTCTATGGCAGAAATGCTTTTCGACTCAGCAGTAGGTTTAGAATATTTGAGCATGCTTGGCGGTTATTCTGGCTATAATCAAATTCTCATAGCCGAAGTGGATGTTCCCAAAACTGCGTTTCGATGCCCTGGGGCTTTGGGAACATACGAATGGGTTGTGATGCCATTTGGTTTAAAAAATGCTGGGGCAACCTATCAAAGAGCCATGAATGCTATATTCCATGATTTTATTGAGAATTTTTTGCAGGTGTACATTGATGACATTGTGATAAAATCCTCATCGGAGAATGGTCACTTAGGCCACCTTCGACATTCATTCAAAAGAATGAGGAAATATGGATTAAAAATGAATCCACTAAAATGTGCCTTTGGTGTTCATGCAGGGGACTTCCTGGGATTTGTCGTCCACAAGAAAGGCATCGAGATAAACCAGAACAAGAAGAAAGCAATCCTGGATCTCAAGTCTCCTTCGACAAAGAAGCAGCTCCAGTCTTTGTTGGGGAAGATAAACTTCTTGAGAAGGTTCATATCGAATCTAAGTGGCAAGACGAAGGTATTCTCGCCATTACTCAAAGCCAAGAAGGAAAGTAAATTCCATTGGGAATGGGAGCAGCAGGAGGCTTTCGACGCTATCAAAGAATATCTCACAAGGCCTCCTATCTTATTGCCACCTAGTGTGAACAAAAACATGAGGTTGTACATTGTTGCGGCGGATACGACAATAGAAAGCATGTTAGCACAATAGGATAGTAGTGGTGTCGAAAGACCCATTTATTACCTTAGTCGAATGTTAATAGATGCTGAAACTAGGTACACTATGATTTAAAAATTGTGCCTATGTCTGTACTTCTCATGTATGAAATTAAAGCAATATATTAAACCAGTTGATGTTTATGTTTTGTCGCATTTTGATGTTATTAAGCACATGTTGTCTAAACCTATTTTGCATAGTCGAATTGGGGGAAAGGGCACTAGCATTGACTGAGTTTTCCTTGACATACGTCCCTCTAAGGGCTATGAAAGGTCAAATAGTGGCAGATTTAATTGTCGACCACGCAGTAGTTGAAACGTCAATATGTAATGTCGACATTGCCCCTTGGAAGTTATACTTCGATGGATCGAGCCATAGAAACGGGGCAGGTATTGGAGTTCTAATAGTATCCCCGCAGGATATTCCGACTAAATTCAAATTCAAGGTTGACGGGAGATGCTCCAATAACGAGGCAGAATATGAAGCCTTAATTACTGGCCTCAAAATACTTAGGGATTTGGGTGCCAAGAGGGTCGAAATAAAAGGCAATTTTGAACTGGTGATTAAACAAATCACGAGAGAGTATAAGTGCATCAAAGAGCATCTTTTGATTTACTTCTCAATGGCAAAGCGACTTTTGGAGCACTTTGAAGTCGTCAGCGTTACGCACGTGCCCATAATAGAAAACTAAGAGGCCAATGATCTAGCGTAGACCGCCTCCGGTTACAAGGTGTCGGAAGAAAAGTTGAAGGACTTCATTGAAACTAGGGAGAAGATGGTGTTGAACATACGCCCACCATCCAGCCTGTCAATCCCAAAAGCAGTGGGGGCCAACGCCTCGTCAGAAAGCTTGATCGAAGGGTTGGAAAATTACGAGGTTTTTACTATCAGCAATCTGTCATCAATAGATTAGAGAAGACCAATCATCGAGTATTTGGAGAGTCCGGTGGGCAGCACTGATAGGAAGACTAAATATAGAGCTCTAAGTTATGTGCTGATGGGAAATGAGTTGCTAAAAAAGACTCCGAAAGGAGTATTTCTCAAATGTCTAGGGGACACACATGCATACTTAGCAATTTCTGAAGTTCACAGTGGGACATGTGGAGCTCACCAAGCTGGCCACAAGATGAAATAGTTATTGTTTCGACAGGGCGTTTATTGGCCAAGCATGCTCATGGATTGCATGGACTTTGCAAAGGGATGTCAAGACTGTCAGAAACATGCAAACATTCAGCATGTGTCAGCCAATGAATTACACACCATCGTCAAACCATGGCCCTTTCGAGGGTGGGCATTGGATGTCATAGGGGAAATTCGATCAGCCTCGTCGAAACAACAAAAATTCATCCTCGTATGTATAGACTATTTCACAAAATGGATAGAGGTTGTGCCCCTAGTGAAAGTAGATCAGGAGTTTGTGATCGAGTTCATCTAGAATCATATTTTGTATATATTCGGTATCCCTGAAACCATCACGACGGATCAAGACTCTGTATTCGTTGGCAAAAAAATGCAAGAGTTCGCAGCAGAAACGGGCTTCAAGTTGGTTACTTCGACACCATATTATGCTCAGGCAAATGGTCAGGTCGAAGCAGCTAATAAAGTGGTAATTGGGCTCACCAAAAAACACGTGGCTAGCCAGAAAGCCAAAAAATTGGCACAAGTCATTGAATCAAATTTTATGGGCTTGTCGAACATCCCCCAAAGAGTCAACAAACTCCACTCCGTTTCGTCTGACTTTTGGTCACGACGTTGTATTACCGGCATAAATATGTTTACAGTCAGTCAGAGTGCAACGACAACATGAAATTCTGTCAGAGCAATACTGGGACATGATACTAGATGAAATCGTAGACTTAGACGAGGAAAGGATGGCTGCGTTAAATGTGTTATTACGCCAGAAGGCACGAGTTGTCAAGGCATATAATAAGAAGGTTAGAAAGAAGACCTTTGCAGTAAACGACTATGTGTGGAAAGCAATGTTGCCCATGGATCGACATGATTGAACGTTGGGGAAATGGTCACCAAATTAGGAAGGACCATTCAAAGTGATCCAGGGGTTCAGCAACAATGCATACGACGTTCAGGAAATAGGAATAGACCAACGAGTCTTAAGGGCAAATGGGAAATATTTAAAAAAATATTAACCTATGCTACAAGAGATTCAAATTAGAAAGTAATTTTTTCATTAATAAGTGGCCAAAATAGGCTAGGGTTACCTAGATGACTTACAAAATATCTGAATAAAATTACAACAGTTTGACATGATAGTTAAGAGGAAGTAGGGAATCTTGACTTAAAGTCTTCAAAGATGGTCTTCTCATGAACAACCTTGCTTTCGAGGAGAGTTTTTCTTTTCCGCATCTGACCAATGGTGTCCTTTATCTTGAGAACAGTTTCAACGTGAGCAATCCCTTGAGCGACTTCTTGATCAATTACCTCTTGAGTAGGCAACAGTTCAGCGAAATCCAAAGAGGCCTTCTGCTTTTCGACCTCAGTGATTTTTCTGGTGAGTTCAGCTATATGAGCCTGGTAGTCAGATATCTATTGGTCGAAATCAAGGTGCTTGTCGGAGCGCTCTTGCTTGGTGGCCTCGAAGTCCTTAAGTTTATTCTCACAGAGTGAGCTGAGATACCACTCACGACCCATTCCATTGTGTTTCTGCCTTATTTGAGTGTCGGCTTATTTGCACCTAGTAAGGTCCTTGGCCAGTTACTAAAGAAGGCCTCAAATTCAATTAGGTACGAGGCCATGGGATCTGGAACTTGAAATTCGGCAAGTTCATCCAATATCTTGAACACGTCACAAGCCACAACAGACTCCTCTGCGACGGCCGCCAGAAATTCATCCTCAAACAAGTATGTCTTCCATTGTTGAAGCTTGAGGGCGAAAGAAGCATCTATTTCTGGGGTTGGTATGGCCGTCAAACTCGTGGGTTGAACGTCCCCAGACTCTTTGTGAAGCTGGTGCAGTGCCTTCAAAGCCGTCGCTGGACTTGTTTGTTTGGTCGCCAGAATCTCGTCTGGGGTAAGAGTTTTGTCGACATTAGGCGTAGCCAGGTTGGAGGTACCTTCAGCAGAAGCTTTAGGGTTCACATTGACTTCAACAGTAGTAGCCGTTGTCGAAGGATTGTCATTATCACTAGTGATTGCGCCGTCCTTCGTAGCCTCAGTGGTGGTTTGTTGAACTGGGGGCGTTGTCTTCACTAAGTCCTCTTCTGTTGAAGTCATTTGAAACTCGTCAACGATTTGAGGACTAAACATAGTTGTTGTCTCAGGCGGATTGACAGTGGTGGTCATTGCAGTATTGTCCTTTGCAGCAGTGGTCGAAGTGGCCATAATTTCCTGCAATAAAAGTTTCAGTGAGAAAAAATCCAAATACCATACAAAGCAATAAAACAAGGATAATGAATACCTCAGCAAGCTGTTTTGGAGGAGGGGCTTCAACCTCGTCAGGCTCAAAGACGTTAGCAAGGTTTCTGGGAACAACAGGTTTGACGGCCGAAGCAACCGTCTTTGAAGGGGTTTTCTTGATTGGGGCCCTCTTCTTCCTCACCAATGGAGTAGCTGGAAGAGATGCTGGGACTCTAGTGGGAAAGATTTAGGATTGAGTACTTTTATCCGACACGTCTCCCTCAGGAGATGGTATTTTTTCAGAAGCCTGGAAAACGACAAAGTCAGATAACTTGCAAAAAACAAATGCGAAGTAACACTGAAACAGGTTATACCTATGGTTTTAGGGTCTTTGGTTTATTGGCCGGCCTGGTGGAGGTCGAGGCATCAACTAGTTCCCATTTTCAACCCTGGGAAATAAACACAGATGGTTAGATAAAGACAACTAATGAAATAAACTTAAAGAGTCAGGAGTTTCCTTCTGTGGCAGGGTCTTCTGTGGCATCAGCTTCTTGCGTGTCCTCGACAGGCACAACAACTCTTGGATGAGGGACTTCGCCAGCAAGAGTGGCGAAAGCATCGACCACGTTTGACAGGAACATGTCATGTGGGAAAATCTGATTCTGGTATTCAAACCACCAGACGTCGAAGTCTTATGTGGTAAAGGAGGAAGGTTGGAACGCAAAGACAGGCAATTCAAGATGTTGTGTCGACTTGACAAATCTGAGGCAGGCTTTGTGTCCCGCTAAATTTAGCTGTCGACCAACCCGTACGATATCAGAAGGATGTTTCACCAGGGATTTTGGTAGCATCTGGCTCAAGCCAAATTGACGGGACACCAAGTTAGACTGGTAATTCATGAACCCATAACCTGTGTTCTCTGTCTCAATCTGAAAGGATAGCATGGCGGGGGTCAGGAATGCCCTCCATATTGAGTTCCACTACGCTGTTGCTTTGGGGAAAACACCAGGAAACTGATTCCTGAACCATGTCGGACCGAATTGGTGAGCCACAAAGGGCGCCATGCTGGGAACGAAGGATGTGGTCTCCACAAACATATTGAGATACTTCATGAAGAGACTTTTGTTGGGGGTTTCTTGGGTGGTCATCAGGGAGAGTCGAAGGCCCTCTATAGAACGCTCTTTGTTCAGACGCTCCATCGTGGCAGAGACAGGATAGCCCAGTTGATGTTCAAAAGTAGCATTGAGCCAATGTTGCAACAACCACATAGGCCCTGAGGCGTTTACAGACTTGGTAGTCGCATGCAGAAGTTTCATCCGCAGGGATGATAGACCAAGGGAATGATAAAGGGAGGCTAGTAAAAGCTTACCCAAAGATACCTATCGACCTTCGTGAATCTGGATCGCCAGGTTGATGTAACTTTTGGCTATTTGCAGAGAGCCAGGACATAATAGATAATACGACATCCATAGAGTTAAAAAAGCAATGTGCTCCTCGTAGGACACTTCTTTGGAGGCTTTGTCGTGATGATTTTTGATGTAGTTTTGGAAACCAGCACGCACGAAGTTGAAGGTGTGGTCTGTTTCTAGCGTTGGGTCAAAAGTCTCGCCCAAAGGTGACAGACCAGTGATAGCCGCTACATCAAAGAGTGTCGGTGTGAACATACCACAAGGGAAGTGGAATGTGTTGGTCGATCCTTCCCAGAAGTACATTGATGCCAACAACAAACAAGGGTTGACCCTATGAGTATTCCTTGATAGTTGAATGGTGTCGAAGATACCAGCTTTTTGCCATTGCTCCTTGCGCTGGCCTTTGACTTTGTTGAACCAAGAAATGTAGTCTTTATTGCCAGGTGTAGGCATTGATCGAAAGACTCTGGCTTTGGGCGCCATGAATTTAAGGTCTAAAGTGCCACCTTTCTCAAAGGCTGGTGGTATAGTAGGAGCGAAACATGGAAAGAACTCTTAAAGTTCTTGATGACTTGGCTTTTTATCCAGATATGGACCATGAAAGGAAATGAGTTTACCAGCCACCACGAAAGGGATGACCATCTGATGTCGCCAGTTTGCCATCACTGCTTCATCAGTAGATGATGGTTGAGGGAGAGACCTGAGTGATTCCTTCTCAGAAAGAATGAAGGTGATAAGGTTGTTTTCGATGGTGTGAGTGACGGAAGCAGTAGCAGTTGCATAGGATGCCATTGAAATGAAAGTTTTTGGGAGCAAGAAAACTTGAAAGAAGAAGAAGCTGTGAGAAAGTGGCAAAAAAACAAGCAAACGAGTTCTGGGAGTATTTATAAGGAAGAAGACATGCAACTGAAAAGCCAAGAACTGTTCAAATTATGCAGTTAGTGGGGGTGGTTTCGAGACCCATAACTTAGGACGAGACTAGCCATCATGACGTTTCTTGGAAATCGTGGCGCATAAATGTGCCATCATCACATCAGACTACGAGTGACACGCGACAAAGATTCGACAGAAGACAGAACGTTGATTGTTGGGTCAAAACCAAAGCGTCGTCGAAATCTCGCAGGAAATCAAAACGCCAATTCTCTCAGTCGACGCATTGCTCAGTGGAAATTGGCCTTTTGGGGGGGCAATTTGTTAGCCAGGAGATTTCGACCAAACATAAGAAATGAAGAAATGGTGGAAAAGTCAAGCAGGTAGGTCGACGCCAGGAGAAAGAATGGCGAGGAAGCCTAAAGTTGGGTCGACACAAGCGAATGGTGCGTCGGAAGGAAGCATACAAACGAGGCCGTCGAAGGGTATCACTTGGTGGCCCATGAAGCCAACACAAAGCTGATAAGATTTTAGGCGGGAAAATTTGAAAGCCAAGAATGTGGGAATTAGAAAGATATTGGGGTGACACGTGTCATAGCCAGGATATATCTTGGGAAACAGACAGTTATTTTCTCAACCTATTTAAGGCAATAGTTATTTCCATTTTAGGGGTCGCATTTGTAACATTGCAAAGGAAAAACACTCAAAGTACCAAGCGTTAAGAGAAACGAGTTTACTCCCGCAGAAATGTATGATAGCGTCCTCACTTGTTATTTTAATACAATTTATATGTCCAAAGTTTGAGTTATTTTGTCATTTCCTTGTCTGTTTTTTTGCACTTTGTTTTATTCATCAATTCGATTTGTTTAAGTTTCTTACAACTCCCCTAAACTAAAAACCGTCATACCAACAAGACTTAACTTCAGATCGATTATTTTGGGATTCTGTGGCCGATCCTGCGAGTAAACCTGCGATAGGAGGCCAGCGGTTGTTCGCGCGGGAATCTCGTGCGAACAGTTGTATTTACCTATACTGAATATTTCATTAAGCTAGATGATGATCATATTTATGGAAACAATTTCATCACTTTTTGTGATGTTATTTCTGCTTTTTAGCTGTCAATGGAAACAATTCAATATTCATCTATCACTCATGACTCTTGTTTCAAGAGGTAGTGTTGGCTCTGAATAGAATCTTAGGGATTTATGACTGACACAAGATATCTCTCTTTCTCAGTCTAGTTCTACTAGATTCTGATGGATGATAGCTTCTTGTGGTACCCTAAATTTTGACCAATCATTTACAGTCATCTGGTCCTCCCAATAACCTAAAAAGTCAAAGGGAGACAATTTTGATTTTTTTCTCACTATAGTTGCTATTTTGGGCATGATCAATTGGGATGTGATGCTTGCTAGGTGTATTGTTTAGGTGTTGGGGTGTCTAACACATATCAGTGTGGGCTTTTGAGAATATTAGTACTTCTGGACTTATTTTAGAATTAATTAGGCATAAGGGGTGTATTTCCAAGATTAATATAATTTAACTATAATTTTTAATTAATTTGGTTCTTTATATTAAGATTATTTAAGTTATTAAGATTTTTTAATTTAATTATTATATTTATTAATTTTAGTAGTATTATTTGGGAGATTGGGTTTTAATCCAATTATTAAGTGTATTAGGATTATTGGTTAAGGGAGGGTCAAGTTATTTAGAATTAATCAAAATATTTCACAAGTTTTTGTTAAATATTTTTAAGAGGTTTTGTTATTATTAATATTAGAGTTCACTCATTTTATTAGATTATAATTTAGTAAGAATTCTTTAAAGTCCATTAGGGATTGGTTTTAGTCACTATTGAATTAGAGTAATTTAGTAGGATCACTATAATAATTATAACTAACATTATTAATGGATAGTTATTATTATTAGCACTAATTTAAGGTTACTTATATTTTAATAGAGTTATTAAGGTTTATTATTAATGATTAGGGGGAGGATGAGTTTTATATATTTAATCAGAATACTTTTATTTAATATTTTATTTTAATATTAAGATTTTTTAGGGTTAATCCTTTTTTTAAGATATTTATTAGTATGGTTATTATTAATTTTAGTTTTTCATTATTATTCGATTATTATTATTAATAATAATAATATTTATTGGGTCCAAAATTGTTAACCCACGAAAATCCTAAATTTTCTTCTGTCATAAACCCTAAAATGACGCACAGAAGAGGTACATTTGGATCAAAACTTGGACCAAATTGAATAAGACAAGCAAAAGTGTCCATTAATAAATTGAATCAGATATAGATTGGATTACAAGATGCGTTACAATTGAAAAAACCTAAATCTAATTCCTAAAAACTAATCAAATCTTATACAAATTACAATCAAATCACAATGATACAAAAATCAGACTATAAATTTCCTAAAAACTAAATCTAACTAATTAATTCCTAAACCTAAATCAATCCTATATTAAGACAAAGAATTTTAAAAGAAAAAAACGTTAAGACTAAAAAGGCTTGTGGTGCAAACCCCAAACCCTCTCACAAAAGCTCTTGTATTCAGAGAATTATGGTTCATCATCAGAACCTTAATTTCTTCAAGCATTAGCCACCTACAAAACAAGGAAAGAGAAAAGGATCAGAGGAAAGAATCAAAAAGACCTCGAGGAATAAAGAAAAGAAGGGAAGGGATCAACATAATTTGGACATGGCAAGGAAGGTAAGTGACCCTTAGCTTCTGTTGTTGTTGTTGTTACTGTTACATAATTGTCGTTGCATCTTTTTGTTGTTTCTGATTTTGGGTTCGATTGTGTGTTTGAGGTTTAATCTGGGGTTTCTGGGTGAAATTTAGGGTTAGGATTTGTTCCCTTATGGTTAGGTTCTTGTTTGGAACCCTAGGGTCATCTGGGTTTGCCCTAGGGTTCTTTAGAACCGCTTAAGGTTCATGGGTTGGGTTGAAGATCGTAGGGTTCTTGAGCTAGGGTTCTTAAGGGAAGGGGATTTCTGGGAATACCCTATGAATGTTTGAAGGTCCTGGTTGAATCTCAACCGGAAACCTGGATTTTAGGGTGGTTACCAGGGCGGCTGGAGGCCACGCCCGGTGGTGGAAGGTGGTCGGAGAGAAGAGAGATCAGAGAGGGACGAAGAACATGGAGAGAGGAGGGAAAAGTAGAGAGATAAAGATAGGCGAGAAATGAGTGAGTTTTGAAGAGAACTCATTTATATACTCCCCCCCTTCGCAGCCAGATGAGAGACACGTGGTTCTCTTCAGGACCATGAGATCAACATAGTTTTACCAGTCCAGTGGATGCGAGCCTTTGGTGTACTCTAATTGACCATCAATATCAACCTTCAGTTTGGTTTACTTTGACTAGTAAACATAATCAAGGGTCAAAGTTTAAGCAATCTCAGTTCCTTTGATCTAGATCACACAGCCCAGAGAGAGAGTCAATAGTTAACTCTCTTTGTGACTTTCCTTCCTCACCAACGGGCTTAGAGGGGTATGGGCCTTATCATTTTACTATTTACACCCCCATTTACTTGGCCCATTACTTAATAAAACAAAATATACCCCCGATTTTTTTAAATAAATTAACCATTTAATTTAATTAGTGAATATTTGGTTGTAATTTACTTTAATTATTTTAATCAGAGTAACTAGGGTTTAGGGTTATATCAAATTAATTTAATGATGGAATTTTTAGGGTTTGTTTATTTTATTAACATATAATTAATTAGGCTAATTTTTAATTAATCTATAATAATCTATTAAAAGGTTTTATATTTCAATTGATTATTTCATTTGAATAATTGGAATTACTGAATTAAGGGTTTAAATTGTAATTGGGTAAATTAATTAGATATAATTAGGGTGAATAATAATCAGGGTTTTATTTTTAATAATCATTGGGGTTTTATTTATTTATTTAATTTAATAATGATTGGACTTGTTTTATTTTTGCGGTTTTATTTAATTAACTTAATAATTGGGTTTTTATGTATTTGGATATTTTAAAAGTTTCAATTAAATAATTGGGATTTATTCTTGAATAACGGGAATACTTTTATTTTTGGGATAATTGGGACTAATTCAATGTTGAGATAATTATAAGATTTAATAAAAATTTTAGGATATTACATATTATTCAATTAAATAATCACATGATTATTCTTGGGATATTACAAGTTTTGAAATTAATTAATTAGGATTAAGTTATATTTTGGGAGGCTTTAAGATATTTATCTTTAGATGAATGGGGAATTACTTTACGTTTTTGGGATATTATAATTTATTAAAGATGGAATAAACCTATAATTTTGGGATTATTATGTTTGGGATAAAGGATTATTTAATTATTTAATTCTTGAATTAAATTAAATACTAGGTCTACAAGCAATTTGGGATGGATTCAGGGATAAGGATTCAATTACAAATTAAGGATTTATTTTCTTAAATAATTTGGGATTTATGAATATTAGGGATACATGGGATATTAAGGGATAGATGTTGGTTTAAAAGGGATAAGTCATGGGATAGAAAGGGATAAAGACCTTGGGATAAAACTCTTAGGATCCAAGAGTATAAACATAGGACTAGGGATAAGGGATAAAAGTTTAATGGTATAATACTTATATTTTTATAACTAAATCTAAAGGGATATTTTTTGCAAATTTAAATGGATAAGGGATAAAAACATCTAACTCACTTAAACTATAAGTCCTTTACCCTTGTGTATTGAGGCATTTTTCTAAAAACGAATCTTCCTCTACCCCGTTGTGTGAGGATCTTTTAAAGGGATAAAATTAACCAACCAACCAAATTATGAATATGAACTATGGAAACTCTTATCCATCAACTTGAGGGTACGTAGGCATCTGATTGTAAACCTTAGCGAGTAAAATAATAATAATAAAAACTTAGGGTTCCCCTTTTACATTTAAGTAATTTTCTTTGTATGATAATGGGAATTTAATAAATAAATATAAACAGCCAAACATTCAAATAACAAGCAAACATACCCTAGGACTTAAGGAGGATCTTATTGGATACAATAGAGGTTAGGGGTGCCTAACACCTTCCTCCCACCTAACTGACTCCCAAACTTAGTGTCTCACCCTTAGTTTTTTGGTTTTATCATTATTTTCCTGTCTCTTAGGACGAATAAAGGTTGATGGCAACTCTGTCTTTTTGCTGGCTGCGACACTTCTGAAAGTTGTCTGATTATGAGATTCAGAAGAGGATTCTTTACTTCTGATAAAGCAGTTTAAGTAAATGGTTTTTCAAAAACTTTTATAACACTTAATTTTTAATAAAGGTGAATGTCATACCCCAAATTTGACCCTTAAATTCTTTGATCTTTTGCATATCATTCTAGGTCGATCATGTTGCATATTACCCAATTTATCAGCTGGAATAAACTTGTTGGATTTACAGCCGAATCGGTCAAACTAAAAGTCAACAGTGCAAAAAATCAGTGGACGGAGAATTTTAAAATCAAGCCTGCAACGTCAGTGATATTAATCTACGTTTCGCGTAATTTAACTTGGCGTGCTCATTTGAATTTTTCGACCACTTTTCGGTCGCAATTTTGGACAGTTTAAGCTTTTTAGCGAGTAAAATTTATTTCGAAATTTGACCAAACGCTGTATTTTTCCAATACGTATATTTTGTGCTGATCATTTTGGTGTATTCGTTTTATTTTTCTGAGCACTTCGATTCCGGTCCGATTTATCGTTTTCACCGATTTTTATTTTATTTATTTATTTATTTTATAATTAAATAATCATTTTTATTATTCAGATTTTTCTTTTAATTTAGAATTAATTCATTTAAGTTTTTTATTAAATGTTTTAATTTATTTTTTTACTTTTTGTTTTCTATATATATTTAATTTTTGTTTTATTCCATTTTGGACAAAACTTAAGTATTAAGTTTTATGGCTCTTTGTTTTTACTACTTGTTTGATGTAAACATCTGCACCATTATGAGAGCAGAGCAGACTGTATAAAAAGAGACATCACACCACTATTCTCTCTCCCCACGCGGACGACTCACAGAATTGGGCTTAATGCCTATATGCTTTCTTTCCATTTTTAATGAAACAATAATATGAAAATTGAAAAAGGAGACAATCAGCAGCATTCTTCTCTCTTGTTGAAAGGACCGAATAGACTAATTAAAGTCCAACAGATACATTTGTTCCTCTCATCCATATTCCATTAGCTTCTACCATCGAATAAACCTTTTTATTTAGGGGATAACTTCTCTACCCACCACAAAAAGTTGGGTAGTGTACCTTCAACCAATCAATCAATACCATATCATTTTATTATATTTAATTATTTATTTAATAGTTTAGATTTTGTACCTTTCCAATGCAATTTACTCTAACTTACTCTATGGGTAACTCTACCCAACTTTTTGAGGTGGATAGATAAGAATTCACCTTTTATTTAACACCTAAAATACACTCTATTTCCTCACTCTCTGCTACACACCATATCATTTTCTTCACAACAAAAAATAAAGACAAAAGCTTCATTCTTCTCTTCATTTGACTTTTTCAATCAAATATACAAGAACCATACACTCTTTTCATTTCTTTTAAAAGCGCGGACCATACACACATCATACGGCACATTTCCTTAACCGCGCGAGACCCGGCATGAAGCATAACCTCACATTTCTTTGGGATATTCTGAAAGTCTCTCCGCGCCGATGACTCATTTCATACTCCCTCCATTAAAAACTCATTATCCGTCATTTAAAACCACCTCACTGTAATAACTATTCCATCACACGCACAACTTTCGCCGTGAGAGAGAACGCCAGCAGAGAGAGATCGAAGAGAAAAGCTCAGTTTTTGCTTCTTACTCTTGCATAATATTCGGTCTCATCACCTTCATCAACTCTCGACGGCCGCGGATCCGCCGTTTCTACCGCGCTTCAAGTTTTCGCCGGTATAACGCCATAGTTCCAAGTGGTAGCGTAACAAGAGCATTTCATTCTGTTGGTTAGTTTTCATTTTTCTCCTGTTTGACTTTGGTTGTGTAGTTGTTGTAATACATGATTTTTACTTTCAATTTGTCTTTGGTATCGGTTCCGTTTCGTCATTTTTGAATTTGACTTGTGTTCATGGTTTTGTTCTCATAAGAAGAATATGAATCATTGTTGTTATTGAATAGAATGTATGCTTGCCTGTAAGATGTGTGACCCATGAGCTGCACTAACATGGTACCATGAGTATGTTATGCTGAAAGTATTAATGTTAATAACAGTTGGTGCGTCTTGTTTTGTGTCTAAACTGTGCATGTTTGTTATGCTTATGATGAACAATTCCACTGTACGCAACAACATTTTTTTTCCTTTTTTTCTTCTTTTCTTTTATTATTATTTTATTTCATTGTTATTTTAAATGTTAATTAAAGTCTAAACATGTTTGTTTTGGGCTTACTATTTGTTATAATTGACTCACGTGACAATTAAGTGAAGTTTATTAATATTTCTTTTTCTTTAGGTTAGATAGAAAATGTAAACAATACTGTAATGTTATTTTTAATGAGAAACCAATTTTATACTTAATTAGTTGTTTTAATTTTTATTTTGTACATTCTAGAAAAATTCCAAAAAAGACTTTTTTACTTGTTTTAATTATTTAAACTTTTCTCTTTTTATTATTTATATATTCTAATAAGGACCAAAAACATTTTAATCTTTTATATTTTTCATTTTTATAATTTAATTATTTATTTTGTTAAATACAAAAAATATGTAAAAAATATGTTTTGGTTATTAAGTAATTTAAATATTTTTATTTAATATTGATTAATTAAATTATTAATTAATCTTATTAAATATTAATATTTAAATTAATTAATAATTTTTCTTGTTGCCCTATTCTATTTTCACGACTTGTCTGTTTCTATATTTTGGGCCCGTCCTCTCTGATTACATGATGCATTCCCGTGTACTCTGTCTGTGACTTATCTATTTGCCACATTCCAAAGGAAATGATCCTTCCCCGTTGACAGCTATGTCATTTAGGACAACCTTATCCCACATTACCTTATCTCACGCCGTCGTGCGATCAAGACTTACCTTCCCTTTTAACCTAGCCTTAGGTTTGGAATCGCCGCACTCCACGTAGGTGTCTTGCTGTCAGACCCTACTTTCCCATGGACACTTCTTCCCCGTTTTACCTAGCCTTAGGTTTGGAGTCGTCGCACTCCACGTAGGTGTCTTGCTGTCAGACCCTACTTTCCCTTGGAACCTTGACCACAGTCAAGAGTTCCTCACCCCCGTTGAGGGGAACTACGAATGCTCTGATTCCATTCCCGTCAAGATACGTAGGCACGAGATGCGATGTCTTGGCGAGCATACTTAGTGTATATATATTCCTAGGTCTTTACCTTAGCACAGTTACCTTTAACAAGCAAATAATAGCATAACACAAATACTAACAAGAGGTTCCTGTAGAGTACTACATATACTTAGGATGCTAACATCTTCCCTAGGTATAACAAACCCCCGAACCTTAGATCTCTTAGCTGTGTCTTTACATAGCGCACTTAGGGTTTTTTTTCGATCTTTGCCCTTTTCTTTGGATAAATCAAAGTTCGGTGGTGAACTTTATGTTTTGTGATTCAAGTTAATTAATAGTTTGATATCCGATTCTCATCGCAACAGAAATAGCGACTTCACTGGGGACATTCCCCTAAGAGGGTTAAGCATATCTTGTTTGTATTGGTGTTATTTATATGTTTGCTTGATTGTACATTTGTATATTCATATCTGTATATATATCTGTTGTTCTTGGGTTTTTCTGTGTGCAGGGTTGTTACCTTGAGTGGTGAGATATGTCTTAACCCGGACATGAGCGTACACTTATGATAGGATAGTGGATATAGTCAAGGAGACTTCGAGGGAGTAATCCCAAAGGAGTTGAATTGAAATTCCATACTCAGTTGAGGCCCTCTTGAGGGTGGTATATGTTGAACGAGCAATCGTGAATGCGTTGCCACTTTCGACCTAGGAGCCCGTGATTCTGATGACTTTTAGTTACCCTTTATCCCCACTTGGCCTCTTAGGACGTAGTGCGATGACTATAAGGGAGTAATCCCAAAATGGTTGATACACGATACTACACTCAGACGAGACTCTCTTGAGAATATTATTGACTACCAAGTAATTGGGAAATCGATTATATCCGAAAGATGGGTTGTTGACTCTAGGAACTCTTTGGAACCCTGTTCTATGGATAAAAAAACCCTAGTACACACCCTGTGGTCGGTTCTTTACCCAGACTCCATGTTGTGATCTCGAACCCTTGATCCTATTGCATGTGTTTTGCATCCCGTTTGCATTGCATTGCATTGCATGTCATTTGCATCTTTGCATAATTCATTGCATGCGTCTGATTGTCCAGTGGTCTCTATCTTCCAGAGTTTGTCTGTGAGTCGTCAAGCTGATTCCTCGACACCGATACTGGATGTTAGTTCTTTAATTTTAAGGGTTGGCATTAATTTTGTAAAATAAATAATAACATCAATATGTTAGATAGGATGTTTTATCTTGCTAAAGAAGAACAGGTTGAGCAAGAAGTCCTAGTGTGCAATGGAACATGTTGAGCTGAAGTAGTTTCAACATCTGGAACAACATGTCGTATCAAGATGTCCCATGCAGGTTCATTCGACATCGCGCCAGAACTGAAGAGAATTTAGAATTCTGTTATGTCTTAACAGATGTAGAAGATTCAGGTAATAATATGCAAATTCTATGTGGCGCTGAATTAAAAGGTCTGAAGATTCAAGTCTGAAATTGAGAAGAATATTGGAAAATATACACTTTCTAAATATGGAGATATTTTAGGAAGTTATAGATTGAAGTCCTGATTTGTAGCAGAAGTTTCTGCTGACTTGTAGCAGCTCATTTGCTGTGTTTTTTTAGGCCCAAATCCAGCTAGGGATAGGTTATATATAGATACATTGTAACCTAATATTGTAACGCAACCAAAGATGTAAAAGTTCTAGTATTAGGGTTGGTTCCTGTACCACTCGACATGTGAGTTGGACAGTTTGTAAGTGTGATCCTCGAAGCTGTTAAGTAAGAGGAGTATTGTTCTTGGAGGAAGCTTTTAAGTAACTCTAAGTTGTGTCTTGGAAGGGTGTCTTCCTTGTTGAATTGTTGTATAGGTAAAGAGCCGTTGATGCAGTGGCGGATTATCGACTGCTAGACATCATTGTGATGATTGGGAGTGAGAAGAGTTTCTCATAGCTAGAGAGGATCTAGGTAGAAGGGTCATTGGGTAGCGATTGAGTGATAAGCTGTAAACGAAGAGTTTAGCTTTGAATTGATACTACTGATAGTGGACTTCATCCCTGGATTGGTAGCCCCCAGAGTAGGTGTGTTAAACCAAACTGGGTTAACAATTCTGTGTGTCTTGGTTTTATCTTTTCAGTACCATGATTATTGCTATATACCTTGCCCTTTGTGATCATGTCAGACCAGATGTCGAACGGCGTGTTCTAGGACATTTGAATTCTGCACATGTACCAGAATTTCAATTGGTATCAGAGCAGGTCATTCTGTTCTGTATCTGGATGAGATCCGAGGGAAGATACTTTCTAGTTCATGGTCAAGGTAGAAGCTTTCTACTGAAAAGTTGTTTGAACTTGGAGAAGTTCATATAGGTGTGAGAATGGTCCCTAGAAGTGGAGGATGGACTGTTCGTGATAGGCAGTGGCATGTGCTGAAGGCTTGGAGGTTTGATTGAGAAGCTGCTGTGTTATGGTTATTTTCAAACCTATGGTAAAGTGGTGTCACCTGGATTATGATGCTAGGGCTGATATGTGACACCTGAAGGTTTTGAGGAGTTTGTGTTTTGATCCGCTGCGTACCTATCTGAAAACTCCTGAGGTTGTAACTGAGAAGGTTGTTCTTCTCTGAATGTACATCCTGTGGTGATGGGATATATGCAAAGCTGCTTCAACTTACTTTGTCAACGATACTTGAAGATTATTGTTCAAGTCCACTCATAAAGGCATTGTTAAGTGAAGTTGTAAGGAAGAGATCTGAAGATAGTGAGGAGTAATTTACTTTTGCCTCTATTCCTAAAAGGGCTAATCTCCAGTCCTTGATCTCTTGGTGTGTTCCTTGGAATGATGTCCTATCTTGTGTTAGAACATCACGTCAGAATTGTGAAGAATTCTGTAGTCTAAAGGAATGGCATAGCAGATGCTCTGGGTGCTGAACTAATGTGGTTTGATCACATGAGTTTAGAACCTACTCCTGATCTGGAAGAGGAGGCATCTGGGTGGCATGTCTAAGAAGTTTCTGGAACTTATCTTAGATGTGTGAGTTGGTCAAGGTGTGATCAACATGTTATTTGCTCCTGAGGTCAGTTTATTTCTGGTCCTTGTTGCAGGAGTGGAGAACCTGAGATTCAAGAAGTATTATCTCTAGCAGACTTCTTGGACATGAAGGTAAAGATACTCATCAACTGATCAGGAGTATTCCAAATTATCATATGGGAGAATGATAGGGAATGATTGCCTTTGGAGAGTTGGATGAGAGAACACTGTTCTAGTGTTCTTGTGATCTTCTGTGATGTGATGGGTTATGATGGTTGTTTTTGGTCCTGAGGCTAAAAGGGGGAAGCTTGGAGATTCTGTTTTGGAATGTGGTGTTTCTCTTTGTGCAGCTGGACTCTGTTCATGATGTCAAGACTGATGTCTTAACATCTGTTGACAGAACATTCTGTTCAGAATGTTGTGGTGTTTGTCTCCTGAGATCACAAACCTCTACTTGATTTATGTACTGATGTAAGGGTCAAGCAGTAGGTGAATGTGTTTAGCAGGTGTGTTGAACAGAGAGTGCGCTCTTGAAGACATGAAGATGAGTCTCATGTTCTCCATTCATTTAGGTATTCTCCTTGCAAAGGAGTACATGTGGTCTTAGATAGAGAAAAGTTGATCAGATTGGGATCATGTGAGTATTGGTACAAGTGATGATTGTGTTCAACTTGTGAGTTGAACAAAGAGTGAGCTCTTGAAGACATGAAGATGCGTCTTATGTTTTCCATTCTTCAAGGTAAGAAGAAGCACATGTTTTTCTTGATAGGGGGAGAGTGTTAAAATTTTATGCAGCTGGACGGGAGATTGATAATTCTGCAGCTTTTGGTGTTGGCACTTATTTTGAAGCAAATTAGGAATTTGCATACATGAGGATTAAGTGTGCTGTGATGTGTCTTGTGCAGTTGTGATCCTTGTTACATTTGTTTAGGAAACAGGATTGAAACCGAATTTTATTGCACTTTTGAAAGCATACAAGATTAGTAAAAACAACAAACAAAGGACCTAAAGGTTATCCCAACCCCCCGAATCAAGAAAAGTTTTCCAATCTTCATCCCATTCATCATCAGAAGCTTGAAGTTGCACTTGGTTTTTCTTGATGGTCTTCATCCTTGTCTCTGATGTCTTTCTTGTTCTTGTTGCTCCTGAAGCTGCCCCAGCTGTGGACAGTGGTTTGTCCTTCAACTTCTGTGGATCTGGTTTCAACACTTCCTGCATGTGTCTCTTCTCTGCATCCTTGCTAGACTGACTCATGGCTCTATCTGTGTTGCGATGTTAGAAGCTAGGAAGCTTGGTTCTTATACTGCTTAAAGAGATCTTGTTTGTATCGCCCGACCAGTCAAAGTGGTCTTTGGCTTGGGAACTTGCCTTCTTGGGAATCTGTCACATTGGATACCAGAACTTCGTGTTTGGTGCCTTGGTAGAGGTTGTCCTTTTTGTATCTAAAAGGATGAGCCTAGGTCCTGTCTAGTTGTCTGATGTGATTCCCTTTAGTTTGCTTTCGGTATAGCTGCTGGTGCTGGTTGTGATCAAGTGGTGTGTTCCTTTGTCTTATGCTGATGTCCTACATACTGGTGCAACATCGTTGGTTGTTGTGTACCATGCTTATGAATTTGGAAGAAGCAGCATTATCGTCCGAAGTGGCAGTTCTGACATAATGTGGATTAGAATGGGCAGATTCTAATCTTGATGGTAAGTAGTTCTGGAAATACAAGACTACTTTCATGTTAAAGACTCAATTAGGGTGCAATCTGATCAGAATGGATGAAGATTAGGAGGTTCCTTCTAATACAAGTAAAAGGTGTTGGCAGTCCTTATCTTGTGACATTTGTCATGAAATATGTGAGTAGTTTCAAATCAAATGGGCTTTTGTTGTTTGGACTTGGCAGACCATGTATCTAAAATCACCAAGCTTGGGTACTGTTCAAGTTTGTACAGTGTGATGTCAAACATCTTGATGGGACATATCATAACTGTGTGAAGTTAGTGCTTATGTAGGAGAGGTCTGAAAAGCAGAATTGTTGTATATGGGTGAATTTATTTTTCTCTGCTGTTTCTGAAGGAATCTAGAAGGGATTGTGAGAAGTCGTCTCAGTATCCATTAGATAAGAAGAAATGTTTGTATAAGGTTCTGTGGAGTCTTGGGTTGATATGTTTATGAGCTAGCACACAACTAGTTGGTAAGATGTCAGAACATGGTACAGGGCATGTTTCTCTTGAGCCAAACAAGGAATTGTCATGGTCGGTAATGCAAGGATAAGGTGAAACACGTGTCTCTGCCTATGCATGGAACGTTATTGGCCTAATTTATAGTAAGATTCAGTTGAGAAACATTTAAGGCAGTCAAGGCAGTTTTGGAAGGTAGGCATTGAATTTGAATGCAGTTTTTGATACCTAAAATAGCGTTTCTTTGACCAAGAACCTTGACATATTCAAGGCTTGTTAATTCCAAAGTTACTGGTAAGCTATTTATAGGGGTTGTTCTCTTCTCCTTCAGCCAAGTGAGTGTTTTGTTTCACAAGTCTAATGGGGTTTGTTCGTATTTGGGTAAGCATCACTTGGGTCTGGTTCTGTGAGGGCCTTCTTTGCCAATTTTTGGCTAAAAAGGGGGAGAAAGGGTATGTGAAATGGGTTGTCCAGATGCCTTGTTTGGAGTCTTCAGTTCCAATTGTGTGCAATGATGTCGAAGAGGGTGTCATTTCCTTGAGTTGGTGTTGAGTTCCTTGTGACTTGTGTCCTGAGTTATAAACACAGTTGTGACTTGTGTTCTGAGTTACCTGGGTTGATAGATTGATACTTCTTAAGTTTCATCTTATGTCGCAGGTCGACTGGGGGCGTCTGATCATTTAAGGTGTGCAGAAATCTCTTATGCCACCATTGGTCCTTTGTGTCAAGATAGACGTTTCTTTTCTGGAGGAGTCTTCTACAATTAATCCAGGTCTGAGCTAGAAGGAAAAAGAAATGTGTTGTATTAAGGGGGAGTGTCAGATATCTTCTTCCTCATGTACACCAGATATCTTCTTCCTCATGTGCACCAAATGACTTCAGGACTTTCTACTTCTAAGATCCTAATGTGCTGCCTAAAGTTATTGTGCTGTGGTGCTCGAAGGTGATGTTATGGAGCTCATAGAATATGCCGAAAAGAGTTGTCAAACATGATGTCCTAACATCACTCAAGTATTCCCAAGAAGATGATTCTCCATGATTGCTGTTCTCAGTAGCTACTGATGGCTACTGTTAGGTTCAATAGTTGCTGATGACTACTGACAGTAGTATAGAGTTGTGATTGCTGCTGTAATCTGAGTTGTAATGTTTATGTATTTGTTTTAGCCAAAATTTACCAAAGGGGGAGAATGTTAGTTCTTTAATTTTAAGGGTTGACATTAATTTTGTAAAACAAATAATAACAGCAATATGTTAGATAGGATGTTTTATCTTGCTAAAGAAGAACAGGTTGAGCAAGAAGTCCTAGTGTGCAATGGAACATGTTGAGCTGAAGTAGTTTCAACATCTGGAACAACATGTCGTATCAAGATTTCCCATGCAGGTTCATTCGACATCGCGCCAGAACTGAAGAGAATTTAGAATTCTGTTATGTCTTAACAGATGTAGAAGATTCAGGTAATAATATGCAAATTCTATGTGGCGCTGAATTAAAAGGTCTGAAGATTCAAGTCTGAAATTGAGAAGAATATTGGAAAATATACACTTTCTAAATATGGAGATATTTTAGGAAGTTATAGATTGAAGTCCTGATTTGTAGCAGAAGTTTCTGCTGACTTGTAGCAGCTCATTTGCTGTGTTTTTTTAGGCCCAAATCCAATTGGGGATAGGTTATATATAGATACATTGTAACCTAATATTGTAACGCAACCAAAGATGTAAAAGTTCTAGTATTAGGGTTGGTTCCTGTACCACTCGACATGTGAGTTGGACAGTTTGTAAGTGTAATCCTCGAAGCTGTTAAGTAAGAGGAGTATTGTTCTTGGAGGAAGCTTTTAAGTAACTCTAAGTTGTGTCTTGGAAGGGTGTCTTCCTTGTTGAACTGTTGTATAGGTAAAGAGCCGTTGATGCAGTGGCGGATTGTCGACTGCTAGACATCATTGCGATGATTGGGAGTGAGAAGAGTTTCTCATAGCTAGAGAGGATCTAGGTAGAAGGGTCATTGGGTAGCGATTGAGTGATAAGCTGTAAACGGAGAGTTTAGCTTTGAATTGATACTACTGATAGTGGACTTCATCCCTGGCTTGGTAGCCCCCAGAGTAGGTGTGTTAAACCGAACTGGGTTAACAATTCTGTGTGTCTTGCTTTTATCTTTTCAGTACCATGATTATTGCTATATACCTTGTCCTTTGTGATCATGTCAGACCAGATGTCGAACGGCGTGTTCTAGGACATCTGAATTCTGCACATGTACTAGAATTTCACTGGACTAGAGCTAACTATAGACAAAAGATGTCAGAGCAAGAGGTACACAATGCTGAGATCCGAATGGAGATCGACAACCTTAAGTCAAGCATGACTAAACTCACTGAGATGCTTCAAGTTTTGATTGCTAGGGGAGAGCCACCCCAAAGGACAGTCATCCAGGAAGTTTCAAGTGCTGATCTTCCACCAGTTCAAATGTCGCCTTCAACTTGGCCCGAGTTTGGTTTACCACGCAACTACTCTCCACCGATTGCATCTACTGCTATGGTTGGTCAGACTGCTATGCCTGTTTTTCAAGCTCCTGTCTTCACCGATCCCAGACCTGTGGTCCATGCTGGTCCATAGAATATTCGAGCTCCCTTTGAGAATCCCCTCTATGAGTACAATGCTGCCAGTGCTCAAGGTGAAGAGCGTGAAGACTTTGTTGAACCTGAAGTTGTCCGAGAGCAGTTTCAGATCATAGATAAGAGACTTAAGTCGTTGAGGGTACTGACTTCTTCAATGTGGACGCAGATAACATGTGCTTAGTGTCTGACCTCGTTATGCCTGCTAAGTTCAAAACTCCAAAGTTTGTGAAGTATAAGGGCCACTCTTGTCCAAGGGCTCATTTGGTCATGTATCTTCGCAAGATGACTGCTTATACCAACAGTTAGAAACTGCTTATCCACTGTTTTCAGGACAGCTTGAGTGGAGCGTCACTCAAATGGTATATGAGTCTCGAACAAAATTCCATTCACTGCTTCCAAGATCTCACAAATGCCTTCATGAAGCAGTATAAGTATAATCTCGACATGGCTCTTGATCGCCGCCAACTGCAAAACATGACTCAACATGAGAAGGAATCTTTTAAGGAGTATGCTCAGCGCTGGAGAGAGTTGGCTTCCCAGGTTGAACCTTCATTGGCTGAGAAGGAATTGACTGGAATGTTCATGGATACCTTGTCCCCATTCTATTGGGAGAAGATGATTGGAAGTGTTTCCTCCAATTTCACTAATTTGGTAACTATCGGCCAAAGGCTTGAGGAAGGACTCAAGAATGGAAAAGTGTCCAAGGCTGCTGAATCTTCCAATGGTGCGAAGAAATCCTATGGAAACTTCTAGAAGAAGAAGGAAGATCAGACTAATGCTATAATGGTTGAAGTGAGAAGGCCTCGTCCCCAACCTCAATATGCTATTCCCCTTACTGTTGCCGCTGTTACTCCCGTGGTTACTACTCCATGACCGGCTCAAGCTCCCCAACGTCCAACTGTTTGACAGAACCAGTACCGTAATAGGAATCAATTTGATCTTATTCAAATGACATACACCGAACTTTATCCTGGTATAGTTCAACAAGGTTTGATTACCACAAGGCCTATGCCTCCTCCTCCAAATCCTCTTCCAGCCGGCTATAGAGCTGATCTTCATTGTGAATACCATCAAGGTGGCGCAGGCCATAACTTGGAAGGTTGCTTTGCGCTGAAAGCTAGAGTACAAGAGCTGATGAGAAATAAAATCCTCTCCTTTAAGGACAATCCCAATGTCCAGAGCAACCCTCTGCCAGGGCACGCCAAGTGAAGCTTCAGTCGACTTCAGCTCAGCTACTTCTTAAAGACAGGACAACTCATCCTTGTGTTTAACTAGTCACTAGGCCTTGTTTCTTGTTGTTTGTGTTTTCCTTATTTTGTAATGGCTGTTTGCCTTCAAATGATGTTTGTACTTCCATGATTAATGAAATGAGCATTGCAACTTTTGATTCAATTCATTTGTGTTTGCTATTTACATCTTTATGCTTTCTTTTGCAAAATATTTTATCTCTTTTCCATTTTCTTTTTGATTGTGCAAAGATTGGAGGGAGGATGATGATATGTTATACCCATAATTGTCGTGGTATGCTTTCAAATAAACTTTGCTGATGATGTAAGGCATTGTTTCACATTCCCTAAACACTGGAGAAATAAGGAAGTTATTCCCTTGTCAAACCCTTCGAGCCTAGTAGTTGGAGTTTCTTTCTGTACAAGAACCCACAATCTTAACCTTGGGGTGGGTAGTCTTTAGTTAACTCGGTTGTACGTTCATGCAAGACACAGCAAGAAAGTGTCGAAGATGTTTTTCAAGTCAAATGCCAATGATGGTTCACCATAATCATTAAGCTGGCTAGCCACTTTCCTTACCCGAAGAATAAGCCGAGTCCCTTTCAAGGCAAAAGCTAAGAAAGATGGGAAGCTCATGACCTTGCCTTATACAAAAAGGTTTGTGTGACCACCAAAAAGAGGAAATATTTAAATCCTTCACCATGAAAGTTCTCAATGCCAAACAGTTTGGTAAGGAAGCAGTGACTGCCATTTCAAAGTCCCTTGACTTCTGAACCATCATCATTACTATGACCAGTGTAATTTCCAACATGTGGGAACATGAGTGTAAAGTCTGAGCTAACTGAGCGTAGGATTGGTAGTTCATCACGAAGATTGGGTGGGTACAAATAAACTTTGAGCCTTTATCCTTTGTTTCATAAACCGTGAACCAGTTCACGTTAAAACCCTCAAAAGACCTAACTGAAACAAGGTTATTTTGAAAGCATACTACAGCAAGGTTGCGTAACTGACTCCGAAAGATCTTTGTAGAGCATCTGCTTTGGCACTTCGCTTTACCTTTCACTTTTTAAATGTCTTGAACCGCCGCGTTTAGACCAGTGACTCATTTTGTTTTGCATCTTCCAAAAATGATTTTGATTTCAAAAGTTGCATGACTTTACTTTAAAATTATCATGTTTGTACAAATACTTTTGTTTGCAAACTGGCTATACCCCCAAGGAATGTTCAAACAATTAAGAAACTTGGTCGGTGATCCTATCAGTGGCAAATTCTTTCCAAATTCTGCTGAAGATTCGGCTTAAGATTTTGTTGTTCAGGGGTAAGTCCTTCTCTGAATTGGTTTATACAGAAGATTTTCAAGACTCATATTGGGGCAAGTTTTCCCAGTATACAGTAGAGCAGTCATGTCCAGAATCAGACAAGCTGAAGCATTGAACAGTTCATCTAGAGCACTCAGCTAATCTGGGGGCAATTTACTTTAAGAATCCCCAAGCAGCTCATTATCCTTCCTACAAGGGCCATCATGTGATACAGTTCACCAGTGTGGCAGAGATGTGTTCAGCAGTAACATCTTTAGTCCCCAAGCAGAATGGAAGTCATCTTCGTGTTGAGGAATCAGTCTTCCAATCTTGTCTTCTCCCTAAGAGAGTTGAGCTATGTTGTTAGTATCTGCATCGCATCAGAATTTGATCATATATCATCTGCATAATTCATATACCATATACATGGCATGAGTGTTTCATACTCATTTGCATTTCTCTCGAGGTCGTGTCGTTATCCACGTCTTACCTTGTGGTCAAAGTCCAACTTACTTGGCACTTACCCAAACATTGTCGTGTCTATCCAATGCTTTCTTAGGTATCTCCTTGTTCACATTCATCCAATGCTTTCTTGGATACTATGATTTCCTTTTATCCAATGCTTTCTTGGGTATCTCTTTGTTCACATTCCTCCAATGCTTTCTTGGATATTGTGATTTCTTTACATCCAATGCCTTCTTGGATTTCACCTTTTATCTCATTCTCATCTGATGCTTTCTCAGATATTATGAGTTTACCTTTCATTCAAAGCCATTATTGGATGACTGGTTTCTTTGCATCCAATGCTTTCTTGGATCCCTATTTTATCTCATTCTCATCTGATGCTTTCTCAGATATTATGAGTTTACCTTTCATTCAAAGCCATTATTGGATGACTGATTTCTTTATCCAATGCTTTCTTGGATCTCTATTTTGTTCACTTTCATCTGATGCCTTCTCAGATATTGTAATTGTACCGTTCATTCAAATCCATTATTGGATGATTGGTTTCTTTGCATCCAATGTCTTCTTGGATTTCATTTTTTACCTCATTCTCATCTGATGCTTTCTCAGATATTATGAGTTTGCCTTTCATTCAAAGCCATTATTGGATGACTGGTGTCTTTGCATTCAATGCTTTCTTGGATTGCTACTTTGCTCACTATCATCTAAAGCCAATATTAGATACTGTGATTGTACCTTTCATTCAATGCCACTATTGGATGACTGGCTTCTTTTGCCATCTGATGCTCTTTCGGATGTGCCTTTCTCTTTCTAATGTTCTTCCAGATCGAGTCTTTGTTATCTGATTCCCCAGTGGAGACCGTCTTTCCGGTGCTGCTTCCATTGAGGATCTTGTGTTATCTTTTCTTTCTAAAGTGCCATCCGGTCACGCTTGAACCAGTTGCTCCGTCACCTTAGATTTCCACCAGTTTTGTTTCAGTTTCCCCAGTGTTGTTGTCATCCCCAGTGAGTGATTGCTCATTGTGTGGACTTTGTCCTTGTCTGCTTTCGTTTTTGTCTGCATTTTGCATTTATCATTCCATCATTTTTATCATATTAGAGTTCTTTGCATTGTCAACATTGCATAACTTTCTTTTCTCCATAGCATGGCATGTCATTGCATCTAAGGGCAAAATTTTTGGTTATCTATATTTAAATACCTTTACCATGATTTCATGAGGATCATCATCACTCATGTCATCTAGTGAAGATATTTAAATATGGGCAACTGTCATACCCCAAATTTTACCCTTAGATTCTTTGATCTTTTGCATATCATTCTAGGTCGATCATGTTGCATATTACCCAATTTATCAGCTGGAATAAACTTGTTGGATTTACAGTCGAATCGGTCAAACTAAAAGTCAACAGTGCGAAAAATCAGTGGACGAAGAATTTTAAAATCGAGCTTGCAATACGTATATTTTGTGCTGATCATTTTGGTGTATTCGTTTCATTTTTCTAAGCACTTCGATTCCAGTCCGGTTTATCGTTTTCACCGATTTCTATTTTATTTATTTATTTTATAATTAAATAATCATTTTTATTATTCAGATTTTTTTTTAATTTAGAATTAATTCATTTAAGTTTTTTATTAATTTTTTTAATTTATTTTTTTACTTTTTGTTTTTTATATATATATAATTTTTGTTTTATTCCATTTTGGACAAAACTTAAGTATTAAGTTTTATGGCTCTTTGTTTTTACTACTTGTTTGATGTAAACATCTGCACCATTATGAGAGCAGAGCAGACTGTATAAAAAGGGACATCACACCACTATTCTCTCTCCCCACGCGGACAGCTCATAGAATTAGGCTTAATGCCTAATTGCTTTCTTTCCATTTTTAATGAAACAATAATATGAAAATTGAAAAAGGAGACAACTAGTAGCATTCTTCTCTCTTGTTGAAAGGACCGAACAGACTAATTAAAATCCAACGGCTACATTTGTTCCTCTCATCCATATTCCATTAGCTTCTACCATCGAATAAACCTTTTTATTTAACACCTAAAATACACTCTCTTTCCTCACTCTCTGCTACACACCATATCATTTTCTTCACAACAAAAAATAAAGACAAAAACTTCATTCTTCTCTTCATTTGACTTTTTCAATCAAATATACAAGAACCATATACTCTTTTCATTTCTTTTAAAAGCACGGACCATACACACATCATACGACACATTTCCTTAACTGCGAGGGACCCCACATGAAGCATAACCTCACATTTCTTTGGGATATTCTGAAAGTCTCTCCGCGTCGATGACTCATTTCATACTCCCTCCATTAAAAACTCATTATCCGTCATTTCGAACCACCTCACTGTAATAACTATTCCATCACACGAACAACTTTCGCTGTGAGGGAGAACGCCAGCAGAGAGAGATCGAAGAGAAAAGCTTAGTTTTTGCTTCTTACTCTTGCATGATATTCGGTCTCATCTCCTTCATCAACTCTCAATGGCTGCGAATCCGCCGTTTCTACCGCGCTTCAAGTTCTCGCCGGTATAACGCCATAGTTCCGAGTGGTAGCGTAACAAGAGCATTTCATTCCGTTGGTTAGTTTTCATTTTTCTTCTGTTCAACTTTGGTTGTGTAGTTGTTGTAATACATGATTTTTACTTTCAATTTGTCTTTGGTATCGGTTCCGTTTCGTCATTTTTGAATTTGACTTGTGTTCATGGTTTTGTTCTCATAAGAAGAATATGAATCATTGTTGTTATTGAATAGAATGTATGCTTGCCTGTAAGATGTGTGACCCATGAGCTGCACTAACATGGTACCATGAGTATGTTATGCTGAAAGTATTAATGTTAATAACAGTTGGTGCGTCTTGTTTTGTGTCTAAACTGTGCATGTTTGTTATGCTTATGATGAACAATTCCACTGTACGCAACAACATTTTTTTTTCTTTTTTTTCTTCTTTTCTTTTAGAATTTAATTGGTATGCACTGACAGTGTAAAAATATTTTACACTGTCAACCAATCACCCTCATGCATCCCGCCACATCACACTGTAAAATTTAAATTAATTGTATGACATGGCAGATTAATATATTCCTATTGGTTGACAGTGTAAAATTATTTTACACTGTCAGTGCATACCAATTAAACTCTTTCTTTTATTATTATTTTATTTCATTGTTATTTTAAATGTTAATTAAAGTCTAAACATGTTTGTTTTGGGCTTACTATTTGTTATAATTGACTCACGTGAGAATTAAGTGAAGTTTAGGGACGGCCATTAGGGACGGTAACAACGTGAGCAAGTCAAATGGGGCAAATGAAAGAGAAAAAGAAGAAATGTTGGGTAAAAGTAAAGGTCTGGTGGGTGTTATCGATGCAGAAAAATGCCAAATAGAAGAAGAGGAAAGCCAAGTGGAAATAGGGTACGACATGATAAACCACAGGGCACGGATAAGGGAAACTCACTTAAGGAATTGTGCAGACAAATTAACACAAGGTAACAAAAATTCTCAGGTGGAGAGGAGGAATACAGAAGTAGTCAAAGAGACAATGGAAACAGCAACAACATGCAAGGAAAGGAGGCGAAGAAGGCTGTCAATTCTGAAAGAGAAAAGGAAGGCATGGAGAAAAGGAAGGAAAGACAAGGCTAAATGCAATTGTAATAACAGAGAGAACAAGCAGGTTAGTAATAAATCTGAGGTTATTCTGGCTGATATAGAAAGTGAAAGGAAGAACTGGATCATTTTACATGGGGAAGCAAAAAAAGTAGCTAGTGATACATGGGATTTAGGGAAGGAATTTGGGCTTGTACATAAAGGTGAAGAAGGGGAAATCCTTCAAGAGCTGGAAATAAGGTTGAAAGGTGTTGAGGTCAAACCGTAAGGAAGGGTGGGGTGATGGGCGGCCGATTGAATGGTATTATGAGCATGAATATGAGTATTATAAGCTATAACGTGAGAGGATTAGGTGGTTACGCAAAGAGAAAGGAAATTCAGTATAGTCCACAATCATAATCCAAAAGTGTTGTGTATACAAGAATCAAAGATGGAGAATATCGACAGAAATACATGTATTGGAATGTGGGGATCTCCAGATTTTGACTTCGCGATCAAGTCGTCAGTGGGAAACTCGGGAGGAATTATCACTATTTGGGATAGTAACTACCTCACTATTAAAGAGAGGCTGGTTAAGGGAAACTATATATGGCTAAAAGGTGAGTGGGGGAAACAAAAATACAAATCAACATCATTAACGTATACGCGCCGTGTGATTCAAACTTGAAAAGGAGGCAGTGGAATGAATTGAAAGAAGAGATCCAAGGCAGATTGGATGAGAAATGGTGTGTGGTGGGAGACTTCAACTCGGTAAGGGAGGCGTCGGAAAGAAAGGGAAGAAGTGAAAGGTCTAGAGGAAGAGAGGAGACAGAATTCGAAGAATTCATTACAGAGTAAGAACTTGTTGACCTACCTCTTCATGGAAGAAAGTTTACCTGGTTTAGAAGTGGAGGAAGTGTAATGAGCAGGTTAGACAGAATGCTAGTTTCAGATTCGTGGGTTGAAACTTGGCCAGATCATAAACTAAGTTGTATCGAAAGAGGCCAATCAGATCACTATCCAATCATATGGAGAAGTTGGAGTCAGAATTGGGGACCAAAGCCCTTCCGAATGCTTACGTGTTGGAGAGATACAGAAGGATACCAACATTTTGTTAAGGAACAATGGAGGAAAATTCAATTAGAAGGATGGGGTATGTATGTACTTAAAGAGAAACTCAAGAAGATTAAAGGTGATCTAAAGGAATGGCACAGAAACCACACTCAAAATTTAGAGGGAAAAATAAAGAGTCTCAAAGAGGAAATAAATACGATGGATAAAAAGGAGGAGGATGGTGCTATATTAGAAGAAGAAATTAGTGAACGAAGAGTGAAGCAGGCGGAATTATACAGGCTGTCAAGTCTAAATTGTAGCATAAACTGGCAGAAGTCTAGAATCAAGTGGCTAAAGGAAGGGGATGCGAACACAAAATACTTTCATGGGTGCATCAATAAGAGGAGGCGGGAAAACGAAATACTATTTATTGATGCAAATGGTAAAAGGGTGTATGAAGTGGAGGAAGTGAAGCAGACTGTGCAAGAGCATTTCAAGCAGCATTTCAAGGCAATAAGAACTAGTAAAATAGATCTAAATGTGAATTTCAAAAGGTTATCTGAGTTGGACAAGATAGAAATGGTCAAAGCATTTACGGAAGAGGAAATACGGAATGCCGTTTGGGAGTGCGATAGCTCAAAAATCCCTGGACCGAATGGTGTGAACATGGGATTTATCAAGGATTTCTGGGTAGACGTCAAAGAAGATTTTATAAGAGTTCTGAACGTGTTTCACGAGCATGGGAGATTTGTTAGAGGGGCGAATGCTTCTTTCATAACTTTAATTCTGAAAAGGAAAAGTTTGACAAAGGTGGATGACTTTCGGCCAATTTCTCTAGTTGGAAGCATATATAAGGTGATAGCGAAAGTGCTCACAAATAGGCTCAAAAAAGCAATGAAGACACTTATCTCTAAAACACAAACGGCCTTTATATCAGGAAGACAGATCCTAGATGGTATCTTAATTGCTAATGAGATCGTGGACGAAGCAAAGCAAAAGAAAAAGGAAGTGGTCATGTTGAAGGTTGATTTCAAAAAGGCGTACGATTCGGTGGATTGGAAGTTTCTTGATTCGGTGATGAGTGGAATGGGTTTTCATGAGAAGTGGAGAGGCTGGATAACTGAGTGCTTAAGCTCGTCCACAGTGTCGGTTCTGGTGAATGGAAGCCCCACTGAGGAGTTTAGAGTGGGGAGAGGTCTGAAGCAAGGAGACCCATTGTCTCCGTTTTTATTTTTACTAGTGGCAGAAGGATTTCATAAACTTATGAGCAGGGCAGTGGAGGTGGGAAAGTTCAGTGGATACAAATTTGAAAATGGAGCAACTAGGTTCTCGCATTTGCAATATGAGGATGATACAATAATCATTGGTGAGAAAAGGTGGGAGAACATAAGGTGTATGAAAGAAAATTTGGTTTTGTTTGAGATGCGGTCAGGTATGAAAGTGAATTATCAGAAGAGTTGTTTAATAGGAGTCAATATCTGCCATTGCTGGCTTAAAGATGCAGCAGAAGTTCTGAGATGTAAAGTGAGTTTGTTGCCCTTCAATTACTTAGGAATACCAATCGGGGCTGATCACAGAAGTAAGAAGACATGGAAACCGGTAATAGATTTGGTTACAACTAGACTTTCAAAATGGAAACATAGGAATCTTTCTATCGGAGGCAAAGTAGTGGTCCTGAAATCTGTACTATCGGCGATACCGGTGTATTATTTCTTCTTCTTCAAAGCTCCTTCAGGAATTATTGCAAAAATCGAATCTATTTTCAAGCAATTCTTCTGGGGAGGGTGCGGGAATGCGAGGAAAATCAACTGGATTAAATGGGAATCTCTATGCAAATCAGGTGATGAGGGGGGGGGGGGGGTGTGGGCATTAGGGACTTAAGTGCGTTCAACAAATCCCTCCTGGGTAAGTGGACATGGAAAATTGACAAGGAGAAGGATGGTTTGTGGTACAGGGCCTTAGAAGACAGGTATGGGAATGATGAAGTGTTAATAAGATTGTGTGATAGGACAAGCTCACAGTGGTGGAGAGATATGTGTCGGTTAGATGTGGGAGATATAGAAAATATGGAAAACTACATTATAAAGGAGAGATATAAGGCTTTGAGGGGGGTAGATAGCGTGGAGACAAGTCTGGACTGGAAGGTTGTTTGGAATAAGTCGGTTTCGTTAAAAGTTAGCTGCTTAATTTGGAGGCTATTCCACGATAGACTTCCGACTAAAAACAACTTGGTGAAAAGAGGAATTATTGGTGAACCATATAATCAGTGTGGGAGTGGATGCGGAAAGGAGGAAACATTAGCACATCTTTTCTTTGAGTGTCATTTGTTCTCAGGTATATGGCAGAGGGTAAGCAACTGGATGGGCATTGCAGCTGTTTATCGAAGAGAGTGTTGAGAGCATTTGAAGCAATCACCAGATCTGATAGAAAGATTGTAAATAGAGCCAGAGTGGTGTGGTATGCGTGCGTCTGGAGTATTTGGAAAGCCATGAACGATTGTATCTTCAACAATAAAGTGATAACCGTAGAATGGATGTTTGAACATGTACAAAGAATATCTTGGAATTGGCTAAGCTTCAGAGATAAGAAACTTGGAGTTAATATGATGCCGTGGTTTGTAAATCCTATGACAGTTAATGGATAGGGGTGTATGGCGTATTCATGGTGGATTGGAATAGGAATAACTGTGCAGGGAGGTATGGAGCTGGTATAATTGGAGTGTAGCAGTGTCGGAGGTTTTAAGGGTAGACAGGATGGTGGTTGATGTCTGTTCTACAAGGGTTCAGGGTTGCGGTCATGTGGTTGTCTCAATTGCATGTTTGATGGGATGGACCTAATAAGTGGTTAGTGTGGTTCAATCATAGCCAAAGTCTGGTGTAGAAGAGTGGCCAGGAGGTTCAGCTGATGGGAGTTTTTTTGTTTTGATCGTGGAAATTTGTCAGTGCATATCTGAGTATTGAAGGAGCATAGAGAGAATGCAGAAGTTTGAGAGTCAGCAGGATAATGTTCTGTTTTGTTTCGCGTTGCCTGCTCCTATTAGTGGTATCATGACTCTGGTTCTCAGTTGATGTTCAAGTGAAAGGTTCCGTTGTTGTCAGTGAATGTGGCTTGGTGTGCTGCGGGGTATGGTCGGTCTCAGGTGGTGCCAGCTTCATTTGTGGTTGGATTCATTTGTCTCGTTGCATCAATGGTGTTATTCATCTAGCATAGGGGTGAGCAGTGGCAGTGGTGTGTGCTTTGAATTGAATGGTTGTCTTCAACCAGCCATGGGTTTAGGAGTTAGTCTTGTGTAGTTTTGTGCTGTGGTTTGAGTCTGGGCAGACAAATTTTGAGTTGGTGGTATTGGGAGTTATCCATTAACTGCTTGTGGGTCTGGGTGTTTGTTTTGGTTTTTAGTTGTTGTGTTACTGAGTTTGTTTGTTGAGGTGTATGCATTGAATTATCATTTGGTTTTTGTTGTACTTTAGCTGTGGCATATCTTATGCCTGTTTGTTAATAAAATCTTGGCTTTTTCAAAAAAAAAAAAGTGAAGTTTATTAATATTTCTTTTTCTTTAGGTTAGATAGAAAATGTAAACAATACTGTAATGTTATTTTTAATGAGAAACCAATTTTATACTTAATTAGTTGTTTTAATTTTTATTTTGTACATTCTAGAAAAATTCCAAAAAAGACTTTTTTACTTGTTTTAATTATTTAAACTTTTCTCTTTTTATTATTTATATATTCTAATAAGGACCAAAAACATTTTAATCTTTTATATTTTTCATTTTTATAATTTAATTATTTATTTTGTTAAATACAAAAAATATGTAAAAAATATGTTTTGGTTATTAAGTAATTTAAATATTTTTATTTAATATTGATTAATTAAATTATTAATTAATCTTATTAAATATTAATATTCAAATTAATTAATAATTCTTCTTGTTGCCCGATTCTATTTTCACGACTTGTCTGTTTCTATATTTTGGGCCCGTCCTCTCCGATTACATGATGCTTTCCCGTGTACTCTGTCTGTGACTTATCTGTTTGCCACATTCCAAAGGAAATGATCTTTCCCCATTGACAGCCATGTCATTTAGGACAACCTTATCCCGCATTACCTTATCTCACGCCGTCGTGCGATCAAGACTTACCTTCCCTTTTAACCTAGCCTTAGGTTTGGAGTCGCCGCACTCCACGTAGGTGTCTTGCTGTCAGACCCTACTTTCCCGTGGACACTTCTTCCCCGTTTTACCTAGCCTTAGGTTTGGAGTCGTCGCACTCCACGTAGGTGTTTTTCTGTCAGACCCTACTTTCCCTTGGAACCTTGACCACAGTCAAGAGTTCCTCACCCCGGTTGAGGGGAACTACGAATGCTCTGATTCCATTCCCGTCAAGATACGTAGGCACGAGATGCGATGTCTTGGCGAACATACTTAGTGTATATATCCTTAGGTCTTTACCTTAGCACAATTACCATTAGCAAGCAAATATTATCATAACACAAATACTAACAAGAGGTTCCTGTAGAGTACTACAGATACTTAAGATGCTAACACCTTCCATAGGTATAACCAACCCCCGAACCTTAGATCTCTTAGCTGTGTCTTTACATAGTGCACTTAGGGTTTTTTTCGATCTTTACCCTTTCCTTTGGATAAATCAAAGTTCGGCGGTGAACTTCATCTTTTGTGATTCAAGTTAATTAATAGCTTGATATCCGATTCTCACCGCAACAGTGAAATTCATCTAGTGGATTCAAGAAATCTGCTGGATAAGAACCTTTGGGTAATGATGTTTTCTTTTGGATACTTATTGTCAGTATCCCTTGTCTTGTGAAACATCATTTTGTCTTTCTTGTGACAAGATTCTTGTTCATTTAGGAATCTTGTTTAGTTCTTTTTCTCTTTATTTTCTTTGTGGTTATGTGCTGATCAAGCCAAACTTGAGATGAGTTTCCTAGTCAATTCTTCTTTGAATCAACTGGTAGTCATCAATGAAAAGTGTATGGATTTTGATGAGTTTCTTAAGTTAGGCTTTAACTTCTAGAAGACTGTGTGTGAATAAGGATGGAATGGATACTTCGAAATGCTCTATGGTTTCACTTATCCATATCTTGTCAACGAGTTTTGGATTAATACTTCCATTGTTGAGCTGATTTCTGAGTGTGCTATTCCTTCTAAAGTAACTGGTGTTTCTATAACAGTAACCTCTAAAGCGATTGCTAATGTTATCAATTGTAAGGAAATTGGAGAAATCCCAGGAACTCTTGTTTGGGAACACTATCTTCCTACATGGCGTATCTTTGTAGATCCAACTAATACATTAGTGGTGTCAAATCTTCTCCTGAATCTGTTGTTTGGAATCAGATTCTAAATTCAAACTTACTTCCTAAGGATAAGGATTCATACCTTGTGGACCCTATTGAAGAAGATCTGCTTCTACTTCTCAATTCATACTTGCATATTGATCTTCCTCAAGTTATGTTTTACTATTTAAAGAAGACTCTTTCTTCATTTCAGAAGGGAAAGACTGTCTTCATTCCTTTTGGACGAGTTCTTTTAGAATTACTTGTTCAGCTGGGAGTTATCATAAGTTCAGAAGCTGATTTGTCTAGAATCTAGAGAGACAAGTTTGAAGCAATCTATGAAATATTCCGATGTTTGATTTCTGCATAGTTATGCCTTGTAATTGTTAGAACCTTTGTATTAAGTTTTCTTATTATTTATTCAAAGTTTGTTCATATTGTTGTTCATTTAACTGTTGATTATATTTATTTATGGTTGTTCAAAAGAATCAAAAGTAATGGGAGTAAGGACTTAATGTTTGTTACTTTTATCATTAATAAGATGGAAGGTATTACAAATTATTTAGACATTCTAGTCTGTTGGATTTTCCCTAAGGTATTTCCTAGGATCATCTGACATGTCCAGATTATCTAAGTAATCTTTCCATTCTTCCTTGGAAAATTCCAAAGCCTCATTTCTTAGTTGGTTTGTGTGTCTGAACCCATAAGATCTTCTTCTTCTGTGTGTCTTCACAAAGGATGCTAAAGAGGTGAGAGCTTCTGAAATCACCTGCTTGTTAGTAAATCCTTTGGTTGCTGCTTTGCTTTCACTTGCTTGAGTTGCATCATTTAGTATGACTGTCTTTCTGAAATATCTCTTTGGAACCCATATTTTCTTTTGTTTGTACATCTTGGTGTTTTGAGGATTAATTGATTATGAAAGTAAGCATGCTATGAGTTCTTATATAGACATGTTACATACAATGTTTCAAGTGTTTGTTGTTAATATATTGATTAAGTCTTATCAATATCTTAAATGATATATCTTGGAAATGTTATCTAATAGTCTAACCTATTAAAGATTCTTTAATAGCTATGAATTTTATACTTGACTCGTTTAACTGTTGTTTCAGGTGTCGATTTTACTTCATTAATGTCTTCCAGTAAATATAAAGGAATTTATTGAGAGTATTTGCATGCAATAAACAAAATTTGGTCAAAAAGATACTTTTTCATTAATTGAAGCAGAGAATTACAAAACATTGATTCACAAGGAACTACTAATGCTTAGTATAGTTCCATATCTAAGTCATCCTGAGCCTTATGACGATAACAGTTGTCATAGCCTATGTCTAGCTCATCTTCATCAATGTCTTCATCTTCTGCCTCTAGGATTGGACGGTTGGTCGGTGGATTCCGCAAGTGCACAACCTATCGAAGTAATATTAAAGATTGTCTAACCCACAGAGACCAATTGTCAAACTTATCGTTACTTAATTATTACGGTGTTTATCCAAGGCGATTGAATTAAGAATAAGAATGATGAAGTAAATAACTTTAATAAATTCAGATGAATTACAATAATGGAATGTAATTCACATCAATCAACAATACTCTAATCGTCTCTACTAAGGTTACTTATGGGGCAATATTTTCACTTTGAAAAGAATCAACTTACTCTCTAATTAATGTCGTCCATTGTCACTTATGGAAGGTGCTTATCGCGTTAAAATAGTAAACCTATTTTTAAGAAATTAAATTCTTAACTCAGTCGAAAAGTGATTTTGATTGGAAAGTTTAACTTCAAAGGGTTCCAGGCTTTCGCTCAGGTCACCAGATCCTAAACCTATAAACGATCCGCTTTCGTAAATAGTTTTAAAATTATTTTCTAGAAATATTAGACTCCCTAATTAATTAACAAAGTGCTTTCGTGATATTTGTTAATAAAAAACAAACCAATTTTAGTTTTTAGTGTCAGACGACTTTCGATCTTACCCGACATTTGTACTGCCCCACTTTCGTAGAGGCAGATTAAAATGAATTACGAAAAACTGTGTTTAAACCAAAATAACCCATAAAGGTAATCCTAAAGAGACAACATGTAGATCACCGTCTATTGACGGTCCTCACATCCCAACACTAATAAGTTAGCCGGACATGGTTATTGAAAACAAAACATAAAGGGTTTTAAGTGCAAACTTAATGACTGGTAAATAACGTTTGGAAATAAAGTTGCGATAGAGGTAAATAAGATGAAGAGAATAATTGTGAGGTAAATAAAGCAAACAAATAAAGGCAAGACAAAGTAAATATAAAAGCGGAATGAATTAAAAACCTGCTCCAAACGGAGTCTTGAAACTGGTACAATAAATGCTGAAGTAATCTTGACGGAAATAAAACTTGTACAGGGATGATCCAAACTTGATACAGACTCGATTCGTGATGCAATAACTCTTTGGTGTGAAGGGTTATGCTTACAATTGGATAGAGTATGGCCTAAGTGTGCACCAAACTTGGATGATCAAAAGTGGAGGCATCAGGGGGTATTTATAGGGTTCTAAACACCCTAAAAATCCCTTAAAACCGCTCCAAAAGCGTGGAGCGAAAGGAGGAGCGCTTGTGGACTCTTGAGGGCTAAGTAAAGCATGTTCCCAACCATTTTGACTGAATAGAGCATGGTGAACTTCATGGGGGTGTGGAGAATGCCACACCTTGCTAACTCATGCCTGTTTGCTCCTCTTTCTTCGTTTGTGGGCACCGTGTGTCCGCCTTGAGTGCAAACTGCTCCATTTATTCCGTTTTTCGCCTGTTTTGCTCCGATTCTTCGCAAACGCCTCTTAAATGGCTAAATATCTTAAACAAAAACAAAACACCCGCATAATAGCGGAAATGTAAACAAAATGACAATAAAACATGCATAAAGCGAGTCAAATAAACGATGAAATCTAGTGTCATCAACGGTAGAATAGTTTGTTGGACCGTCATCTCTTCTTCGTTCTCTTCATTATCTTTTTTATGGGCTTTATCACAGCCTCTGATGAACCTACTCCTATAGGTTGTGTTGGAGCTGCCGACGTTGCTTCTTCAGAAGCGAGTCTTGTAGAGGGCAAAGGCTCAGTGGTAAATGATTCAGAAACATCTCGTTTCTGAATGTTCTGGACATCTTGTATCGTATAGCACTGGGAGATTTCTATTACTACATAAGTCTTATGACTCTCAGCTAATGCTTCCATGACTCAGATGGATGTTGATGAAAATGAATTAGGTTCAGACTGCTTTTAGAATAACTTCCGAGCAACTAAAATATCTAATTTAATACTGCTTGATTCTTGGAACAATAACGACCACTAAAAATTTATGGCATGCGCTGTAAAATCCTTAATGATCCAATGTTACTTGGTCGTTTTTCAATTCCTTGGAAACCGATCTTGTAATGATGATTTGTGATGCATTTATGACTGCATTTCTTTTCTTCTTCTCTTTTTATTTTCTTTTTTATGTGACAAAATAGGGGGGATAATGGTAAGTATTTAATTAGAAATTGTACCCATTGAGTACCTATTCAGTTGTACATATTGGTCATTTATAATTTTGTTATTTATATTTCTGTTTTTATGGTTATCTTGCCTGAGCGACACATTTTAACTTTATTGTACATAGAATTAAGGAGGAACTTACAAACCTCAGCCTTAGCCTATCAGACTCAGAAAGAGCTTACAAACCTCGTATTCTATTGTTGCCAAAGGAAATTAAAATATGATTTTTGGTTTTCTTAAATATGGAACTAAGGGGGAGCTTAAAATCTCAACCTTGGAACTGTTTGACTCAGGGGGAGCTTACAAATCTCAGACTCTGCTGAAGATTCAAAGTGAAGTCTTCAACATGGAATAAAGGGCGAATAGAAAAGGAAAGCCAAGAAGGATATATGTGTTATACACTTCCGTCTGGATGGAGGAATAACAAGATCAATAATAAGCAACACAATTGAGTATGTAGAATTTATGTTATATGTTATAAATTGTACTAAGCCTTAAGATTTCTTAAACATTGAATATCTTATAAATCTTAAGTGCTTAAGGTCTTTGTTATGGGGATCACCCTGTACCTCTGATTTGTATCAATTACACCTTATCCTCTATTATGCTAAACATGTTGTTTGGCAGTTTATATAAAGTCTCTTGCTATGTGCTTGAGCATCAAAGTCTCTTCATGAAAAGCTTGAGCCAAGTAAGTCTCTTGCTATGTGATAAGGTATTGAAATTCTTGATCAGTTGCTGCTTAAGAAGAAGTCTTAGACTGTGAGTCTGAGCAGAAGTCTTGTACTTGAGAGTATGAGCAAGGAAGTCTTGGGCCTAAGGGGCATGAGCAGAATTCTTGGGTTAGTGGAATCTGAGCAAGGAAGTCTTGAGTTTATGGAACTTAACCAAGGAAGTCTTGGGCCTGAGGGGCTTGAGAAGAAGTCTTGGATTCGTGGAATCAGAGCATGGAAGTCTTGGACCGAGGGTTTGAGCAGAAGTCTTGAGCCTGAGGGGCTTAAGCAAGGAATTCTTGGGTTCTTGGAACCTGAGCTGAAGTCTTGGACCTCAGGGGTTTAAGTAGGAAGTCTCGGGTTGATGATCTGAGTAGAGAAAAGTCTTATGTTTAAGTGCATAAGCGAATGTAATCATGTTTTGGTTATGGTGAAAATCTCTTGTGATGCAAGGGAACTGGACTACTCTCATTTGGGAGGAACTAGTATAAATCTTCGTGTGTTCTTTATCTTTTATTTGCTTCTGCTAACATTCCATTGTAAAGTATAATCAAAATTTAAACACCAGTTTAGATTCAAAACTCTGATTAGAGGCAACATTTAAGAAACAGAAAACAAAATTAACCCTCCATTCTTGTGTATTTTTCTCACCTTTAGTCGGTTCCTCTCTAATCCTGGTAAAAATAATTGGCAAGCAGTGAAGTGGATTCTTATATATCTTAGAGGTACTTCCACAATGTGCTTATTCTTTAGGAGTGGTGATCCTGTGTTAGATGACTACACAGATGCAAATATGATCGGTGATATCGATTCTAGAAAATCTACTTCTGGATACATGATGACTTTTACAAGGGGAACAATGTCTTGGAAATCAAATTTACAAAGGTGTGTTGCTTTGTCTACTACCGAGGCTGAGTATATTGCAGCAATTGAAGCATCTAAAGAACTTTTATGGATGAAGAAATTCCTACAATAATTTGGTGTTGAGCATGAGAAGTTCATTTTGTTTTGGTCAGTCAGAGTGCAAGTCATCTTGGTAAGAACCCGACGTTTTATTCCAGATCAAGGCACATTTAGTACGGTATCATTGGATACGAGATGCATCAGAGACAAAGTTGTTTTCACTTGCGAAGATCCATACCGATGAAAACAGTTCAGATATGATAACAAAGGCTTTGCCTGTGACATAGATGATTAACTGCAGAAAGAAGGCGAGCATGGTGGATCATTTCCTTCCCACTTAAATCGTGAGGGGTAGATCTGTAGGGCGAGTTCACTTTTAAAGTGAGTTCCACAATTTATTAAAAAAAAAAAAAACAGAAAAACAATAAAACAATAAAAAGTTTTTTATTTTTAGATTTGTTTTATTTGGGCCAAACTCATTTGGCATCTATTTAAAGAGATTTTTTAATCCTTAAATCAACACAACAAATAAGCAACTTACAAGGATTTCAGAAAAGAGGAAAAGACACAAGTCATAGAAGAATGTGTAGCAAATCTTATTAGTTTGAGCTACAAGTTCAGTATGTTATTCCTATCACTTAGCTAATTTTATTGATATTCTTGTTGAGTAGTTTTACCTTCTCTTAGAGTTGTTTAGTATACTTATAATTTGTGGAGGTGTTGTTTGGAGTGAGTTTTCTAACCTTTATTGTTTATTGTGAAGATTGTTATTCCCCTATGTTACTAGGAATACTTTTGTATTCCAATTATTAATGTAGTGGAATGTTTTACTGGAATATGTCTCGTGATTTTTATTCTCTCACTTTGAGAGAAGTTTTCCACGTTAAAAGTTTGGTGTTCTTGCTATTTTATTTTCCTTTTAGTATTATCATGCTCTGAAATTGATTATATTAGTTGTCTATTTAAATTGCACAGGTTTAGAAAAAGTATTCCGCTTGAGAAAAATATTCTAATAATTTGATAATTTTTAAACATGAGGAGATTGAACATAATTCCTAGTTGATAGGATGAACCAAGATAAACTTTGTGTGTGAATTCTTTCGCTCTTTCTTTACATTCACCAATTTATTCCATTGTTATTATGTTAACGAAAACAATTTATGTGTTTTTTCACCTTCACTTCTCATAGCTAGAATGTATTTGTCCACAAAGAAGTCTTGAATTGACATTTATTTCTTAATTTATTCAATGAAGTCAAGTCAGGATACTTGATGTGCAACGATGTTTTCATATCCCTTTGTGTCTCTTATTTCTAAATTGAATTCATGTATGAGTAATATCCACCTTAGAAGTCGTAATTTAGATATTCTGGTTAGCAAACAACTACCTTAAATAGTATAAGGTTAATGTCTCGTGATGTCTACTATGAGAGACCTTAATAGGTTTCTCACATAAACGGGTATCATTTTCGTCATTTTTTTATTTATAATTTCACCTATTTAGTGGTGGTTTTAAAATGACGTTAAATATCAGTTTAATTTATTTTTTCAGTTTTTAAGCATAAAACGACGGTTTTTAACCGATGCAAAATTTTAGTTTTTTTTGTTTTTAACTTTTTAGCGATGGTTTTAAACCGTCGTAAAAATAATTCCTGAAAATTTGTGGCGGTTTAAATAACATGTAACACTTTATCCTTTTTTGACCAAACATTGTCCATGCAACTATGTCACAATCACAACACATAGTTTCAATTGGTAAATAATAATTAGATTCTATGAAAATGCTCGAAGAAACTAGCAACTTCAACCATGTAATACGTCGTCAAATTGTTGGTTAATGTGATTTTAAGTTGAAACGAGGTTTTCCATAATCTTTTGAATCATCTTTTAACATGCTATGATTCATTCAATGTTACTCACAAATATTGTTAAAATACTAAAGAAAATGATAGACAAAAGAAGTATAGCAGTGTTTATTAATAAATTAATTTTAATGTTGGAAAATGATTTGAAATTGATTTTAGTTTTTGAAAATTATATATCTCAAAACTAAAACTGAAATTGATTTTGGTTCCTGTAAATTTTAGGATTTAAGAAAAAAATGATTTAATTTTTTGAAAAATTCAAAATAGATAATCACGCTAAAAAGAGTCTTAGTTGTTTATTAATTTATATCTACTTCACTAACATTATATTATAAAGAGATCAACATTTTTCATAAATTAATTTTATATACTATTATTATAAATAAGTAACAGTGTTTATTTATGTATTATAAAGAAAATTATATTCTAATTAAAAAAAGTAACAAAGAGTATCTCAATGAAATTAATATCAATGGCTTGACTGTGGAAATTTAAATATGATTGTGGTTCCACTAAATATTTTATATTTCACTTTTAAAATTTTTAAAAATTTCTTTCAAAAACTGATCCGCTTAAAAATTTTCATCCACACTTTTGATCCCTTATACTAAAATTGTCGTTAAGTAGTAAACTATTGCTAAAACAGTTGCTAATTTTGTCCCTAAGTTGGATAAATCGTTGCTAAGTTGCAGGTGATAAAAAATGTTGATAAAATTTTTTAGGAGGATCATTCTTTGAAGAATATTTTTTATAAAACTAAAAGTGAAATATGATATATTTAAGAGGACCACAAACATATTTAACCTATTTTTCTATCGAATCATGCTAAATAAATATATATTTTTTAAAATAACGATATCACTTAATATTTTTGTCGTATCTGCGAAAATCAACCGGCAGAAAAGAACAGAAGAGTTGCCACCGAACGTTATTTATCCCAACGCAGGGAAAGGAAACGATCGAAGAAAACCTGAACAAAGGGAAAGACATGGTCGTCGCAACCATAGCCTGGGTTCGGGAGTCGGTTACACGAGAGGAAGGTATTAGCATCCCCTCGCGTCCATCGTACTCGATGGGATCCACATTTGTTATTTCGATCAAAAGGTGTAGGGTATCTGAAGCTCTAAATGCTAAACTAGAAAGGAAAATGAAAGGGAAACGGGGGAAGAAAAGAAAGTTGACTCGATAGGACATCGCCGTCCTAGGCCTACATATTCCCTCGGGAGTGGAAAAGTCAGAGTCAACGTAGTTCGGAGGACTACGGGATTTGTGGGAAAGGTTGCTCGCCAAGACATCGCCGTCTTGTGCCTACGTATCCTCAATCTTACCAGAGAGAGGAATCAGAGCAGTCGTAGTTCGACCTAACAGGATCGGTTTTTGATTATTTGGTTAAAGAGTCTCGATTGCACTCGGGCAAGAGAAAAGGTTTGATTGATTGATTGGCCTCGATTGCATGGGTGCGAGAGAAATGGGAAGTTAGTTGTTAGTTTGTCTTTTAGTGGAAGACACCAACGTTCGCGTTCCAGCAGTTTAGGTATTGCCACTCGTTGTATGGAGTCTTATGCTTTTACCTGTTTGCGGTAGAACGGAAATGATGTATCCTTTACGAATGGAGTGAGGGAGATGAGAAGCGAATCCCGAAGGAAGACGAGTGTTTGTTTTTGTCTTTTATGAGAAAGTGTTTTGATTTATTGATTGTGGTATGTTTCGTGCTAAAGACTATGACATAGGAGCGAACACTTTACAAGTTCGTTCCCAACAGAACATTTGCAAAGTATCCTAGAATAGCAAAGAAGACCTTCACTACTCATTTTCCATGTGCTTAAGGCTCGTGGTGCACTCCGCATACGATACTTATTAAGTGTTTTGAATTTGTCTTTTGAGATGAGAAAAGAGAGAATCAAAGGTGAAAGGAAATACTAAGGGAGACTAGGTCCTAATGTTATCATACAAAGGTGGTCCTATGGTTAAGGTTAAGAGGGGACTAACCTACTTGTTATCATACAAAGGATTGCTTACCTAATGTCTATCCTACTTTGGTCTTAATAAAAAATTAAAACCAAACTAGGAGCCCTAAGGGATCATGTTATTGCACAAGTAAACACTAAGTGAAATCAATCCATTATTCAAAGAAGAAAGAGAGATGAGATGAAAAGGAAGTGGAATAAGAATGTAAACATCAAATTAAATATACTTACCTCACACACAAGCTCAACCAAATGATGGTTGAAAGATTTATGCAAGCAAGCTTAACTAATGAATAGTTGAAAGTTTATGCAAACTATGTCCTAAAACTAATGCAAATACCCTACAATGTCTCCACATGCAATGACAAACCACAAACAAAGTGAGATAGGTTCTAAAAGGGTAAGATCCTATATAGGTCAGTAGCTAAACCAATCTTAATCCTATCTAAGTTAGTATCATAATGAGGATCAAACAATTCCAAGTTGTGTCCTAAGCTAGCTCACAACACAAGTCATTCACAAACTACACACAATTGGTGTCTAAAGGTCACATGAATTGAATTAAGTCACATATATGAGATGAGGTCAGTAGTGTACACCATGAAAAATGAAATTTAAGATGTGAATAAATGATCATGGCATTCATACCAAACCATATTCAAAAGTTTAGGCAATCTTGCGCAAAGATGTTTCACTTAGGATGAATCAATCACTTAAGGTTGTATGATGCACAAAAAGTATGAAATGAACATGTAAATGACATGGATCAGAACTTAAAACATGTGTTCAAGGTATGAGAATGACTTCAAGTTGTCATGGAAGTATCATGTTAAAGCATTTTTAAAAGTTACACAAGTCTTCACACAAGTAGTTCACTTAAGATGTAACAACATGTTTGATCAAGCAAGGCATAAACAATCATGAAAGTATGCATGTTAAATGAGACAAGTCAGAAGTGAATGCAAATTTGGATGTTTAATAATGACCTTAAGTCATCATGAAATGTTCTATGTTAATGCACTTGTAGAAGTCAAAACAAGTAAGGTACAAAACAAACTTCAAACATTTTCAAAGGACTTGTAACTTATAAGTCAAGTAAAGATGGAACACATGAAGCATATATACATGTATGAGTATCCAAGTCAGTAGGTAAAGACCTCTAATGTTGCATGTTAAGTGTTAAAAGAAGGATCACAAAGTATGTAGACAAGACCTAAAAAGAATAGCCCAAGTTAGTGCACATTCGAAGTCATGTTCAAACAAGTTTCAAACCATTTTCAAACATCCAATGATGACCTATAAAGTGAAATTACAAGGCTTTACGTCATGTCTTAACAATGTAAATCAATGAACCAAAGATTCCTAATGGATTGCATAAATGCATCCTCAAAATTCAAGCAATTAGGCAAACATTAAACAAGCATCGGGTATGCAACAATGACTTAAGAGTGAACATATGAATCATGATCCAAATACCTATATCAAAGTATGAAAATAAGGCATGGAAGGTATTAGAAAATATGTCTAATCACATCAAGGATATTACTTTAAAGCAAGTCTCACAAATGTCTCAAAACTAACCCTAATCCTAAGCATCAACAAACATATAGACCACAAAACAATATTCAATGAAAAATAGTTACATGCTTTAAAAAATTATTAGATTTTAACTAAAGAAATATGAAGTAAATAACCAATCATACTCAAAATATGTGCACAAAATCATGCATTGTAGATGCTTAAACAAGTTCAACTATATGCCTATTGTCAAACAAATGATCATCCATAAACACCCCCCAAGAATGAGCTCAAAAGTGCCCTAAAAGTCATGAGAAAAACAAGATGTCCTATACACTTTTGTTTAATGGAACACAAAAATTGAAATCAAAATCAATTAGGAAAAAACATATTTGAAGCCTTAAGCCAAGAACTAGGCCTTTGAAACACCTTTTAAACAAAAATTCCAATTAATTGCTAAAAGTCATTAAAAAAGAAATTAAAAATTAATAAAAATTATTTAAGACCCTAAAGATCACATGTGATTTTTTCTAGAATTTTAATGGTCAAGGAACTATTTTTAATATTTTAATTTTGAACGTGTGAGAAAAGAAAATCCAAAAAACATGAACAAGGATGAGGGGTGCATCCAGAGTAATATCTTAGTTCATTACTCACTAGGCCCAGAGACTGGGGGCATGAAAAGCAAATGTGCCAGGCCTAACGTGCCAAAAACACACTTTTTTGGTCAGATTTCAAATTGGTTGAAAAAAGGGGGAAAATTGAACACGTGAGTGGCATGCATTTTATTAATGTGCTGGTAACACCCCAGCTCTTGGATTGAACGAAATGAAAGGCCAAGATGAAATCCTGTTATTTATCAGATTGTAAATCCAAAATAAAAAACACGGTGGCAAAATGATGGCCTTAGGATGGGAATTATGGACGGTCTGGATCAATTCACCTTTCTACCCAGATTCAATTTGAATTAAAAAAAACAAGAGGGAAATCTAGCACGTGATAAGCACAATATTTTTAATGCGTTGGCATGCTAATAGCCATTAGATCAAGATTAAGCTAGGGTTAGGATTAAAACATGAGACTGGCTTGAAACCCTTAGGGTTTGTTACAGGTGACCGGAGAAGGCTCTCCGATCATCTTCTTTGGTGAGGCACCACCGTGCCTGAAAATAAAATCGCCTAGAAAATGTTAAACCTACAACCATCCTACCCAGAATTCCATGATGATTCCAAAAATGCTATCAAAAATACCATGTCATGCACACACAAAGAGAATCGATGGAAATAATTTAAGATCCAAAAACTGAAAACTCACATTTCTCTAATTTCTAGCCAGCAAATAGAGCCTATGATTATAGGACTTCAATGTGCAACTTAACTCATGCTTCTGATCACTTTTAATCCTATTATGATGTGATGAAATTCAAGATGAATACCTGGTCATAAATGGAATTCCAGCTCCAAGAAATACCAGAGAACTTCGTGCAATATCTTCAAATCTACATTGTGGACAAAATAATGCTTGATATTCTTGCAACTTTGCCTGAAAATGGAGATTGGATGAAGAATCTGCAGTGAGTTTATGGGGCTTCTATGGTGGTTCTAGCTCCTTAACTTTGCAAAGAGTTATGAGAAACAAGCTTGATGATGATGACGGTGAAGAAAAATCCTGAAAAATCTTGCCAAAACCATTGAAACGAAGCTATGGAGTTTAGAGAGAATTGGAGTTTGATGGATCTGATTTTGGTGAAAGTGAAGTTCTAACCGTTTCTGTTAGAGTCTATGGCTTTTATATGAATGGTTAATGATGATTAATCAAGGTTAAGGGCGGGTTAAAGTGTGGTTAAGGTTTTTCAAGGTTGAGAAGTTAGTTAGAGCATGGTTAATACAAAATTGAAAATGAGGGTGAAGTCATGGTTTTGCACGGTTTGTGTGTGTGTGTATGCTGTATAATGATGATGATGATGATGATGGTAAAGGTACAATCAGAATGACAACTTGCCTCTTAAGTTTTGTGATTCTCTTTCATGGATGCATGGGGTAATGGTTATGGTGTGTGCATATTATGTAAGAGTTTGCATGGTTAATAATGGCAATGTTGTAATGACATTATGGTATAACATGCATGTAATGGTACAACAACAATGCAAGGTTTCATTTTGAAATTGGAATGGGATACCATGGCTTTGAACACTTGAGTGACATCTTCATGAAGGTGACTTTGAAAGGACATAACTTGATGAATTTTGAGTTAAAATGAATGGTTCTTGTGTCATTGAAAAGAAGAAGTTTGATAAGACACATTTTATGTTGGATAATCATGGAATTGAAGTCTAAAACATTGTGTGATATGTCATTGAAAACTTGGGTACAAAACTGATTTTCTTGCTTTGAAATTTTCTAAGATTTTTCAATTTCACAACTTTGAGATGCAAACTTCAATTGATCATAACTTTTTCAATAATGATCCAATGGAGATGAATCACATATGGTTGGAAAGCTTGAAGAAAACTCTACAACTTTAATTTGAGAGAATTTTTCAAAAGATGTTTGCAGCATGGAGAAAATTGGGCTTGAAAATGGCTGAAAAAAGGTGAAAACTTTCCCAAAAAGGAAAGTTCTCAAGAAACCCTAATTTCCCAAAATGGCAACTTTCACACTTCTTGATTTTTCTTGATCCTTTGGACATCTCTTGATCAAATTCCACCCATAAGTCATGTTTAACATGAGGATCATGATTTTGACCTTAAAAAGTCAGGAGTTGACTTTTTCCTTGACCAGTTGACTTTTTCCCCAATTCTCCTGATTACATCAATCCTCCAATTGAAAGCCCTATAAGTGCAATTGTTGGCTCATATTCGTATCTTAGGCACTTAGGAACATGTGGAATACCATGGAATAAAATCTTGTCCAAAAAATCAGAAATAAACTGACTTTAGGCAAAACCCTAATTTAGTCCCCAAAAGTCAAGATATATTGATTGATCCTCAAAACCCAAATTCCTCTAACCATAATGTAGATTGCCTTAAACCAATATGATTCATGTGATGAGATGATGTTAAAGACCCAAGATCCTTGCTTATGAGGGTGTCCCAAGTTTGGACATTCAAAGCCCTAGTTGGGGATCAATAGTCAGGAGGGGGTGATCCTTCTCAATCCATTTGCCAATTTCAATCTCTTGATGACATGGTGGACCATCTGAGGTGACTTAAAGCATGAAAAGACTTTGTGGCTTAATTATTTAGCATATCTCATCCTCCTTGCCTTGCATAAACAATGATGATGACACCCTTGATACCATGCCTTGAGAAGACCAATGATGCTTGTGTAATGTTTATGACTTAAATGTAAATGAGAAGTGAAAGCATAAGCCATTAATTGGGTATAATTAAAAGGGCAAATTTTGAGGTGTTACAGCTGCCTCTATTCAATCAACTGTGGACCTGAAGGGATGAGAGCAGCGAATTTCAGTCGTTCGAGGTAAATAGGGATTGAATACCAACAGAAACTGAAAATTTGCACTCTGTGTGTATAAACCAGGGTAGAAGATCTGATGAGTGTGGAAGACTCTACTGGGGATGAAAATGAATTGACGTGATTGAAGAATACGATATGGAGAAGAGACGACACAGACAGGTGTCTAAAAAAATGAGGTAAGATGACTATCAGAAGATGATACTTACTGGTATCAAAAGGAAGTTCAGACACGAATAAGTGTACTGACAAGACGATACTTACCGGTATCGAAAGAAAATACTTTCCGAAGTCAAAGAAAATTGAGGTGACGATACTTACCGGTATCGAAAGATGAATGAAATAGCGACACTTACCGGCATCGGAAAATGATAACGATACTTGCCGGTATCGAGAGATGACATTGTCTTGTATCAAAGGGTGAATTGAGATAACGACGTTTACCGGCATCGAAAGATGATACTTTCCGGTATCAAAAGGGAAAACTTGAGATGAGGACATTTACCAGCATCGAAAGATGATACTTTCTGGTATCAAAAAATGATAACGATACTTACCGGTATCAAAAGATGATACTTTCCGGTATCAAAGAATGAATTGAGATGACGACGCTTACAAGCATCAAAAGATGATGCTTTCTGGCATCAAAGAAGAAATTGAAATAATAATACTTACCGGTATCAAAAGATGATACTTTCCGGTATCAAAGAATGAATTGAGATGACGACGCTTACCGGCATCGAAAGATGATACTTTCTGGTATCAAAAGGGAAAACTTGAGATGACGACGCTTACAAACATCGAAAGATGATGCTTTCCGGCATCAAAGAAGAAATTGAAATAACGATACTTACCGGTATCGAAAGATGATACTTTCCGGTATCAAAGAATGAATTGAGATAATGACGCTTACCGGCATCGAAAGATGGTGCTTTCCGGCATCACAGAAGAAATCTGAGGGTGTACTAGAATCCTAATCAGACGACTCTGCTAGGGAACAAAAATCAAAAGGGGAGGATGGACAGATCTACTACCCTAGGAATTTATTAAGGTGCCTGCTTGAGGGCTATAATTATATGGTTTCTGGTGGAATCAGGAGAATTCTGAACAGACAACTCTGCAGGGGAACACCGGTAAGATGAACAAGTTTATTAGCAACTTCACTAGGGATAAGGTAAAATTAGTCTTTCTGAATTAATATACTCTCTGTTGGGGAATTGTCCGACAACTAGGATATTCAAACCTGGCTTATGCTTCAAATGCATATGTTTCAATTTGCTATGGCGTAATGCTCCATGTAGAATAGAAATGCTACGCGTTTTGAGGATGCAATGATTACTATATGCAAGATGCAAAAAGAATCTTCTATCGGGGATGCTGATTAGCCATTCCGCTGAGGAAATGATGACTGATCTGATCCTCTGACTTCTGTGGAGAAAAGACCAACAACTCGGCTAGGGAGATAATGTTGATACATCTGGAATCTAAATCACGGGGAGTGACGAATTTGTTGGGAAGACATCATCTGAACCAGTCCAGCTTGAAAAGAAACTGTTCTGGACTGGGCCAACGGCCGTGCGCAGCCCAATCCGTGACTGCTACAGTAACGACCCAAACGCTTGGATCCAGTCCATTAAGATGACAAAAGTACCCTTTTGCCACTACAACCGGGCACCGACTGCTCAGTCTTGCCCGAAGTTATTGTCCGCCACACACGAACTACAGCTCCCCGACAGCTGACGGACAGATGCCCGCAACTACCCTCCTGCCCGTCATAACGGCTAGTTTGGGCAGTTACCTATTCTTCAGGAAAACGGTTATTTCACCATGAAAATAGGACCGTTGGCCACGCGCTGGGGAACATTATATAAACCCTCTCATTTGAGAGGGCGAGGTATCATTTTTCTACCCTAAGAATACACTTTGTACTTGCCCCTTTTTCTCTGACCCTTTCTTACTTGAGCGTCGGAGTGCCTTGCAGGTACACCCCCTTTTCTCCTCATCAACGGTCCGAACACCCTGCACGTCTGACGACCATCATCCGCCGAGCACCTTGCCATCTGACGACCAGCGTACGTGGATCTGATCGAATACTCGAGATCAGTGGCGCTGTCTGTGGGAAATCCTTGTTCTCCCCTTCTTTCTTTCCTCCTCGGAAACTAAAATATCAAAACACACTTTCTTTAATCCACTCACCTATGGCCGCTCAGAACTCCGCACAAGGTGCTGATATTACAGTCCTCGTTCCCATTAACAAGATGGACGTGGACGGAAGATCTCCGTTACTTTTTGATCCCCGTTTCCTTCGAGATGGGGCCCCTGCATCTCCAACTCCTCCCCCCACCGAGCAAGGAGGAAAACAGTCACCGTTGGGGGAGCGACTAAATCCTGGCCCCCCCCAGCGCCGATCTGGCCGTTGCAGCCCTCCTGGACGCTATCAACCGCACAAACCTCCTTATCTTGCAGCAAGGAGAAAGGATAGGAGCTCTCGAAGAAGCAGCTCTACCAAGATCCTCCCCTCCTAAGAGGAAACACCAGAGATCAAGAAGCCCGCCACCTAGGCGCCGGGAAGACCGTATGACGAGGCGTGAGCCTGAACCACTACGCGTTCGCAAGCGCGACCAGATCTCCCCGCGGGATCAGTCACCACCAAGACACAAGAGAACGAGGCAAGACGGGCATTCTCCACCGGCCAGACCTCGCGACTGGCCACGATCACCCTTACCTCGCAGAGACCGCCGTCGCGAGCGCAGACAACGGTCACCGTCGACTTCAAGTTCGGACAGCGACGACGAGCCTCGCTGCCCGTTGTCCCACAGGATCTTGGCCACTCGTCTCCCCAAAGGACTAGAGAAACCTCCGTCTCTAGGGACTTATGATGGAACCACAGACCCAGATGAGCACATAGAAAACATAGATGCTCTTCTGTACTACAGAGGGGTACGGGGAGCCATCAAATGCCGCCTGTTCCCAACCACGCTCCGGAAGGGAGCAATGACCTGGTACAAACAGCTGCCAGAAGAATCCATCACGTCCTGGAGGCAGCTCGGGAGGATTTTCTCCCGACACTTTACTGCTTCACGACGCCATCCAAAGACTGAGGCGTCCCTTGGAGCTGTTGTACAGGGGAGAGATGAACCTCTTCGGGACTACATTGAGCGGTTCAACAAGGAAGCCGTCTAAGTGCCAACGACTGACGAGATGAAGAAGTTCCTGCTCGAGCAGGGACTACGTCCTGGCTCAGACTTCGCGAAAGCCATCGGCCTAGATCCACCGAGGAACCTCAACGCTCTCCTCCACCAAGCCCAGTCGCATATACAATACGAGGAGAAGGTCGCTGCCCACTCTGTCTGGGCCTCCCGTCACCAGGAAGGTGCCCGGACATCCAGAGCTGAAGAGCCCTCGACATCCCGTCGAGGAGATAAACGACGCGACGATCGGCCTCGCGATGCACGCGAACAGAAGGGACCTTCTGGACGGTTCCACGACTATACCCCCCTCACTACCTCGAGGGAGAAAATCTTGTCCGAATGTGCCAACTTAGAGTTCAAGCAAGCGGGGGTCCGGTTCCCCAAACAGATGCCGGCCAGACCATGTGCGGACAAATCCAAGTATTGCCGCTTCGACAAGAGCCACGGCCATACGACGGAAGAATGCATCCACCTCCGAGACGCCATAGAAATCCTCATTCGCGACGGCCACCTGAAGCAGTCCGCGAAGAAGAAAGAAGCTCCCCGACAAGAAACCCAGGAGAGCAAGAAGGCTGCAGAAGAAACTCCGCCCTCCGATGACACCAACGTGCAGGTCGCTATGTCCGTGACTCGGCCAGAAGACTTCTGTATCCCTGATAGTCTGCTCGCTTCCACGTCCCTCGGCGCTCACAGCCCGTGGGAAACCTTCCCGTGGGCCATGGTCATCTCCGGTGGTGGATTCAACAAAATCACGGTTGGTTCGGTCAAGAGGAAGTTCGATCAACTGATCAGCAATTGTTCCAACGAAGTTACCACGCTGGATACCACTCGCAAAGGATCCTCTCCCATTTCCTTCTACAAAGAGGAGCTCCTCGGCGGGTCACCAAACTCAAGCATCCCGCTTCTCATCCGGGTAAGGATGGTGAACTTCGACGTTCGCAGGATACTCGTGGACCAGATCAGTTCAGTTGATATAATGTACAACCACCTGTTCGAGACACTGCAGTTGGACGACTCTCACCTTACTCCATACGTTGGATCCGACCTGCAGGGATTCAACGGAGCAGTAACAAGGCCCCGAGGTTACGTAGAGCTCATCGTGACCTTCGGTTCAAGAAAGACAACCCGAGCAATCAAAGCACATTTTCTGGTAATTGACTGCCCGTCACTATATCAGTGCATTTTTGGAAGGCCAACCCTGGCAGAGTTGGTTGCAGTGCCTTCCACCGTACATCTCAAGATGAAGTACTACACTTCTGAAGGGACGGTCGCCACCCTCCACGGCGACATCGAAGCTACCCGTCGATGCTTCAAAGCAGCATCAAAAGGACTGAGCACCATCTCAGCGAAGCCGAGGACATCTGGTCGCCCTCCTCTGCCCAGCAGCTCCGAGCAGCCAAAGCCACTCCCCCAGGTCGAAGCCATCGATTTGGACAACCGTTTCAGCGAGGAGGATCACGCCAAAGACCTGACGACTTCGGGTAACCAGTCCCACAACAACGTCCATCTCCTGCACCCCATACCAGATGGCAACTTCGAGATCATCCCGTTCGGAGAAGACCCCCAACGGGGAGTGAAGATCGGAGCAGACCTCCCCGACCTGGCCAAGAGACAGCTAAAAGCGTGCCTCAGGGAGAACACAGACTTGTTCGCATGGAGCGCTGCTGAAATGCCAGGATTGGACCCCTCCGTCGCTTTCCACCAGCTTACAATTGATCCGGCCGTCAAAGCCGTTGCCCATCGCAGAAGGAAACAGTCCCCGGAGAAGATGGAAGCCGCGGAAAAAGCTGTTAAAGACCTTCTAGAAGCTAGGTTTATTTCTGAGGCCAAATACACTACATGGCTCTCAAATGTTGTACTTGTAAGAAAAAATAATGGCAAATGGAGAATGTGCGTTGATTATACCGATGTTAACAAGGCCTGTCCGAAGGACGCCTACCCCCTCCCCAACATAGATAAACTCGTAGATAACTCCGCAGGTTTTAAACTTTTATCGTTCCTCGACGCCTACTCGGGCTATAACCAAATCCCAATGGCCACAAGCAATAAAACTTACACGGCCTTCATTACCGAATCGGGCAACTATTACTACAACGTAATGCCCTTCGGACTAAAGAACGCCGGTGCTACGTACCAACGAATGATGAACAAAGTCTTCCAAGGACAAATAGGCGACATGCTCGAGGTATACATGGACGACATGATCGTCAAGTCCCACGAGGAGCTGGACCACGTCGCCCACCTTCGTCAAATCTTCGAGCAAGCGAGAAAATATCAAATGCGTTTTAACCCAGAGAAGTGCACGTTCGGAGTACGGGCAAGCAAATTCCTTGGTTTCTACTTAACGGAACAAGGAATAGAGGCTAACCCCGACAAATGTCGGGCATTCTCTGAGTTCCCAACGCCCACTTCTAAGAAGAACATCCAGTCCCTCAACGGGGTACTCACCTCGTTGTCCCGCTTCGTTGCTAAATCCGCCCAACACACCCTTCCTTTCTTCAAGCTCTTGAGAAAAGAAGCCGCGTTTAAATGGACCGAGGAATGCGAGGCATCCCTCATTCACTTAAAACAAGCTCTGTCGAAACCGCCCATGTTATCATGGCCAGATACCGGGGAAGTTTTGTTCTTATACCTCGCCGTCACCGCCGAGGCCGTGAGCGCCGTTCTCATCCGCGAGAATCACACCGGGAAAAAACCCGTATACTTCACGAGCAAAGCGTTGCAGGACGCAGAGTTGTGATATCAGCAGATAGAAAAGGTAGCATTGGCCCTCGTCAACGCTGCCAGACGACTGAGACACTACTTCTTGGCCCATACGATCGTGGTAAGGACGGATCAACCCATCAAGCAATTGCTGGGCCGGCCAGACGTGGCCGGTCGAATGCTCAAGTGGTTGTTGGAGCTGTCCGAATTTGACGTCCGGTATGAAAGCAGAAAAGCTCTCAAAGCACAGGCCCTGGCCGATTTCTTGGTGGAAGTAACCTTCTCAGACTCCTCGCCCCACATAGCAAACAAATGGACCATCTACGTGGACGGAGCATCCAGCTCGAGTGGCAGCGGGGCAGGAGTAATTCTTGAAAACGACGAAGGGACCATAGTAGAGGCGTCTCTCACTCTGTCCTTCCCCACATCGAACAACCAGGTGGAGTATGAGGCCTTACTCGCTAGGTTGCGCCTAGCCAAAGACCTAGGGGCAGAAGAAATCATCATCTGCACGGACTCTCAGCTCGTAGCCCACCAGATCTCCGGGGAGTATCAGGCCAAAAATGACAGTCTATCTGAATACCTCTCCCTAGTCAAGGAAAAGATGTCGAGGTTCAGGGCGGTAACGGTAAGACATGTTCCCCGCAAACACAACGTGAGAGTAGACGTCCTGTCCAAACTAGCGAGCACCAAGAGGAAAGGTGGAAACAGGTCAGTCATTCAAGAGATACTTCCCCGGTCCAGCATCGACAAGGTGTCCTCGACCCTACACGTGCACGCGATCGAAGACAGCGACTGCTGGATGACGCCCGTGTACAACTACCTCACCAGGGACGAACTTCCGGATGACCCCAAGGAAGCCAGCACCATCAGACGAAGAGCTTGCTCGTACGTCATCCTCGAGAATAAACTTTACCGAAGGGGCTTCTCCATCCCACTGCTAAAGTGCATAGAGGAGGAGATTGTCCCCCACGTATTACGAGAAATCCACGAAGGTATTAACACCCAGCACCTGGGAGGAAGGTCCCTTGCCTGCAAGACACTCCGGGCAGGATATTACTGGCCAACTATGCAGCAAGACGCCAAAGAGCATGTGAAAAAATGCGACAAATGCCAACGGCACGGGGATATGCACCTAGCTCCACCTAACGAGCTGAAAAGCTTGACATCCCCGTGGCCATTCGCCTGGTGGGGCCTAGACATCCTAGGACCCTTCGTGACAGGGTCTAGCCAAAATAAATACCTGATAGTGGGCGTAGATTATTTCACAAAATGGATAGAAGCAGAAGCCTTAGCGAAGATAACAGCACTTAACATTCTACGCTTCTACAAGCAGAATATCCTTGCCCGTTTTGGGATTCCCCAAGCAATCGTCACGGACAATGGAACACAATTCATGGACAAGAAGTTCCAAGACTCCGTCGCCTATCTCGGAACAAAGCAACACTTCGCTTCGGTCGAGCACCCCCAGACCAACGGGCAGGCGGAAGCGGTCAACCGTGTCATCCTTCGTGGCCTCAAACGAAGACTGGACGAAACGAAGAAGGCCTGGGTGGAGGAGCTCCACAGCGTCTTATGGGCATATCGTACTACTCCCCAGTCTACCACCGGGGAGACGCCTTTCCGCTTAGCATATGGCATGGAGGCTGTTTTACCCATCGAGATCCACGTACCGTCCAGAAGGACCGAGTCACCTCTAGACGAGGAGATGAATAACGAAGCGATGAGAGAAGAGCTCGACCTCGTTGAGGAAATCCGGACAGGAGCAGCCCTCCGCGAAGTGTCTCTTAAGCAAAAAATAGCAATCAGGCACAACGCCAAAGTCTTACGACGAGAATTCGACGTGGGCAGCCTTGTCCTGCGAAGAAACCACAAGGACTCTCGCGAAGGCAAACTAGCGGCCAACTGGGAAGGGCCATACAGAGTCCGTGCCAAAACGGGAAATGGTGCATACTTCCTCGAAAACCTCAACGGGGATACAATCCCTCGACCATGGAACGCTGAAAAACTTAAGCAATACTACAGCTAAAGTCACAATAGGATTCCTCGCGTCAAAGGACCACCCAACGGTCATCATGCTCGTCCAGGTACAAACGATGCATACGTACAAAGTGGAATCCCGCTCAAGTAAATGAGCCGGAACTCTGCTCGTCGGCGGTCCTCAATCGAGCACCGCCTTCGCCCAAGTACCATGATTGGCAGAACCCCAGCTCGCGATGGGACGTTCACGCCGCGAACTCAGGCCTTAATCGCGACCTGAGATCCGCAACCTCGCCAGGACCTTCCCCGACTATTCGACCAGTTCTCTGCACTGGCGAATTCACACACAACGAGCAAGCTTCAAAAGATAGCTCTGCTAACGGACACACCCTCCGACGGGCAGTCATACATGCACAACTGATGTAAAATACAGCAACGTAAACAAAAATCATATAAGTAACAAAACCGGCCATAAAGTAAAAGGGGCCACCAGGGCCAAAGATTGTACGAATTACATAAAAAGGGGGGCCACGCCCCCCAAACCAAATAAAATTACAACAAACTACACGGCACGCAGGCCGGAAAAACATCATCGTCGGCAAACATCATTCCTCGGTGTCTTCGACCCGTTCACCATCGGGCGGAGAGGTCTGGATTCTAGCTTGGCCGGCAAGGATAGACTCTGGCATCACTATTCGCCCGTCTTTAACGTACGCCAGGAAATTGGTACCTTCGGTCACCAAATCAACACCAGGATTCACCACCTGAAGCTGAGACACTGCGTTTTTGAAGGACTCCTCGCCGAGCACCACGTTGTCATCCTCGGCCACCACCAGTCGGGCAACTAACTCTGACCTTGTCTTCAGCACTTTCACGTCCTCAGGCTCCTCCTCGCCCGGAGCATTGGCCGCCTGCAGTTGCGCGACCAAGTACTCAGCAACCTTTTTCTCAGCCTCGAGCATAACCATCTTCCCCTTCAGCTGGGCAACCTCCTCGCTCTCCTTCTCCCTCGCCTCCTTGGCATCCCTAGCTTCCTCCTTGGCCTTCCTCAAGCTCTCCTCGAGAGTGGTCACCTTCCCGCGGGCAATAGTCAACTCACCCTCAGTGGCCGTGTCCCCTTCGGCATAGGTGACCGCCATCTCCAGCAGTCTGACCACCGCAGAGGCATCCTGGGCCACCAACGCCCTCTTGCTCGGACGGTCCAGGCTTTGCAGATGTAGAGAATCAGCGTGGAGAATCACCAAAGAGGTCCCTTCAAAAAACCTCTTGTCCAGTACACAAGGAGGCAGCTCGAATTTCGCTTTCTCTGACGCCTTGCCCAGATCCACTGCCTCGTTCCTTGGATGCTTAGTCCTGGTCGCCAGGGGCATTGGAGACCATTGAGCATTGGCCGGTGAAGCATTCCCCTGAGGAGGCTGGGAAGGACCAATCGTACGGGCAGGGGAAGGACGAACCTTAGGAATAGCAGCTGCAGCAGCTTGTTTCCGCGCGGCCACGTTCCTCACCAATGTATTTACCCTCCTCGTTAATCCTATCCTCCCCGTTCTCATCCACTTCAAGCTCCCAGCAGAACGTGCTATCCTGGGCAGCCTCCGATACGGGCTCCACGATGAAGTACCTCGTCTTAAATGTACAGATAGATTCAGAGAAAGGTTTGAACAGCTTACGCTGCTGCTTCAAAGAGACCCAGCCATAGCTCTTTCCAGAAGTCTGCCGTTGAAGATGAAATACGGTGAAGAAGAATGGAAGAGTCGCCCCTACCTGCAAGTGTTCGCACACCAGCTCGAACGCCCGCATGAACGCTAACGAGTTGGGGTGGAGCTGCGTAGGGGCCAGGTGAAGATGTAGAAAGAAGGACTGTTGGAAATCCGTAAATGGAAGCCTCAAGCCCAACTCCTTGAAGACATATTCATACATCGTGAAACGCTCCCCGTAATTGGTGCAGACGCGCTCATTAGCAGTGGGAAAGTGGACTCTCCAATCCCCGTCGTCTCCCACCGTCCGGAAGCAGTCTCTAACATAGCTCGCAAACTCGGACACGTGCTCAGAGGGTTCCGCTACCTCCTATTCCTCTGCTTTATTTTCTGCTACATCCTCCTCGGGTGCATCCTCCTCGGGTACCTCCTCCTCGAGCACCTCTTCCTGATCATCATCCCGCAATTTGTCCTCTTGCTCGTAGTCCGTATCCTGCTCAGTGGACCCACTCGAAGACTGAGTGCTATTACTCCCCGAGGAACCAGACTCCTCCTCGGACGAATCTAATACAATTTCTCCATGGGGCCCTGTCGCCATCACCTGAAAAGCAGAGAAAGACAGTGAATTCGACAGCTAATCAAATCCACCCTTCCACCGCTGAACAAGTGAAAGGGCGCGCTAAGGGCTGAGGACGACGTCCCCGGCCTAAGCCCTGACAACACTACAAAAGGTCTCCCCGCGAGACAATGCCTGGAACTCTCCTCCCACACGAGGAACTTCTCCAAAGCAAGATCACGAGTTTTTCATTCAGCTCACAACTCCATAAAACGCAATGCTCACACTGTCACGTGCACGTCACCATCGTGACGGCGTCACAGACAGATCCTCCACACACAGTGTAACAACAGGCTAACGATGATGGAGACGGTGGAACCATCATCCACCACCAGCGGCTACCACATATACAACCCTAAGTCTCCTAAAATCTAACCTAACCACATGCAATGTCTAAGTAAACATCGACAAAAAGTAAAACAAGGAAAAGAGACGACTTACTCGTAAATATAAGGCTGAAAGGACTTGCTCGGAGCTTCAAACAATGAAGGTTGCAACGGACAGCGTTCACGGGCAAGGAATTTGCTGAAGATTGAAGGAAAAGGTTCTGAAGGAAGGTTTTTCCCCTATTTATACAGGAGGTCACGTGCAACCACACGCGCACATAGGTCATAATGACTACCCGCTAGCCATCATTGCCTAAGCGGCGGCGGCACAAGTTCCAACGCACACGTGGCAACCCCCATACCGTTTCGTATTCCACTAAACTGTTGGTACCCACCGGTAACGGGCAACGTATTACAACCACGACCGACAGCCACAACGGACAATAGAAACCACGAGCTTCCACAGCCAACGAGAAAAACGCTCCACTTCCCCGAGACTGTACGCTATCCTTAAGTCATCACTTCCATGCTCGGAAGCAACGACTTGGGGGGCTACTGTCTGGACTGGGCCAACGGCCATGCGCAGCCCAATCCGTGACTGCTACAGTAACGGCCCAAACGCTTGGATCCAGTCCATTAAGATGACAAAAGTACCCTTTTGCCACTACAACCGGGCACCGACTGCTCAGTCCTGCCTGGAGTTATTGTCCGCCACACACGAACTACAGCTCCCCGACAGCTGACGGACAGATGCCCGCAACTACCCTCCTGCCCGTCATAACGGCTAGTTTGGGCAGTTACCTATTCTACAGGAAAACGGTTATTTCACCATGAAAATAGGACCGTTGGCCACGCGCTGGGGAACATTATATAAACCCTCTCATTTGAGAGGGCGAGGTATCATTTTTCTACCCTAAGATACACTTTGTACTTGCCCCTTTTTCTCTGACCCTTTCTTACTTGAGCGTCGGAGTGCCTTGCAGGTACACCCCCTTTTCTCCTCATCAACGGTCCGAACACCCTGCACGTCTGACGACCATCATCCACCGAGCACCTTGCCATCTGACGACCAGCGTATGTGGATTTGATCGAATACTCGAGATCAGAAACTATGACCATATGATTCAGTTGGGGAAATGCCAACCTCCTGACATAGCTGTTGGGGAACTGAAATCACATAAGCCTCTGCTGAAGAAGGAAATAGTTCCTGTCTTGATCATATCAGTACTTTATGGGGAGAGAATCGAGTCTCTTGTTGTGAATACCAACCTGCTTGGAGAGTCAACAGACTAACTCTACCCGGTCTGGGCTTAAACTCCTATTGGAGAAAAGATAAATCCATCTTTGACTAGGGAAACCAAACCTCTGGGCTTTTAGCTGGGGAGCATGATAAGAAGACATAGCCTCTGCCTTGGCTACTTCTGCTGAGGAGACATTCATTCTCATATCTGAACAATGCCACCAGTGCTGTGAGAAGAAAATGGTCTCTGACTAGCACAATAACCATTGAGTACGAATACCTATGCCGGCACACACAAAAAGATACACACATATGCCCCAGGGTATTATGTGGTTTGAATTTACTACCCAAGGACACTCCATATTCAAAGAAATTTTAAGTGTTTTCACGCATGTTCATGTAGAGCTTTATTGTTTTCAAATGCAATGTTTATAAAAAATTCGGACGTCCTTTGCAAACAAAATTGTAAAATGAAAACAAAAAAGAAAACTATTTGAGGGAAAATGAATTTATTGATTGAATGGGCCTGTAAATAGGCGTTTACATCAAGAAGAAATTCCTAGAAAGAGGTAATTGCGTAAAAAAGAAAAGAAACTACATTAGTGGCAATGTACAAAAGAGATTCCCATTGAGTTTCAATCATGCTATGACTCATATGTTTTCAAAACGCTCCGAATACTCTACTTTCCGAGAAGGGTGATTGGACTGATTCCTATCCTTCGAGATTCCCAGATGTTGAAAAGAGATGGTGTACAGACTACTCAGATCGCAACCTTTCGCTTTAATCCCTAACTTTTGCCTGGATCTCCCTTTACGGGTTTTCAATCCACCGGGATACCCATTTTTGCCTAAGTTGCCTTTTCAGGTTTTCAACCTAGCGGGTTTACTCATTTTTTCTTTTTATCCCTAATTTTTGCCCGAACCTTTTCTTTTTATGGTTCGCCGGGATGCCCCAATTTTGCCTAGACTTATTCTTTTTGATGTCCAGCGGGTCTCTTTTATGCGAAGTATTTTTTAACAGCGTCTGAGTTTACAGGGGATGTAAAATCTTCACCGTCCTGTAGCGTGCGATTTTTGTCGGTGACGCGACCACCTTACTGCATTGGTTGGAATTGGGTGCTACTTTCTGATTTCTTATTTATCCTATGAAGCTGGAAAGGAAAGGGAAGCTATCTAAAACTAACGTTGCACACAAATGTTTTCTTTAACAAATGGTAAGAGATTAGGGGGTCCGGGGTCAGATTATACAGTGGGAAGTTGTTAATTACCCAGCGTATATATGGTTATCCATAGATTGTTTGGCATTTTATTCTGTCATCTACTTACTGGTGTTTATCTGTCATAAATTGGGAAAGTTTCTCCTTTGGGAGTGTTGAGAGAATGTTGAGAGGATGTTTTTGTTGTTTTTGGGTTTTCTGTTACTTTTGGTAAGGTACTGGACCTAAGGTTTTTTTAGTGTGCTCGATAAGATTTTGCAATCTTAAGCCTACGTATTCCCGTAAATAGGTACAGCGAAATCAGAGCAATCGTAGTTCCTCCTATTCTATGGGAGGAAAAAAATGTTTGGTGTCTTGTTTAAAGCCCAAGATTGAAGCTAAAGGTTGTTTGTGTCTTGTTCAAAGCCCAAGATTGAAGCTAAAGGTTTGACTGAGAGAGAATTTTTCATCTCTAAAGGGAGATATCTCATCTGTTTATCACAATTATTTAGGTAACTTCTTATAAAGGAGAATTACTTTAACTGGGATGCGGGATCCAGTAATGCCATAAGTTCCTTTATGAGGGGATTGTCCTGAAGAAGGAAACTTTAACTCAATATAGAGCAATGCCATTTTTCCTTAGGAGTCTTCCATACTAAGAGTTGGACATTAGCTTGGAAGTAAATAATCCAGAGGCTTGCCACTTACAGTAATTAGATGAAAGAAGAAGTTTACCAAGGTAAGAGATGGACTACAGCTTGGATTTTTGAATCAACAAGTGTGCCACTTACAGCAGTTATCTAGAATTTAGGGCTTTGTTTGAATATTGGTTTTGACATGTGATATATAGTGAAATGTGTAACACCCCATTTCTACCCATAGAATATTTAATAAAATCAGAGTAATAAAATTCCAACATAAACAGGATGTCACATTTTCAACTTTAAACATCACCTCAATCACATAATACACAGATACATAACACTTTAAAATAATAGGAGACATCATCAACGTCAACTTTTTGTCTTTAAAATCAAATGACTTCATAAATCAAGCAGCGGAATTCTTACTTCAATTTAAACGAGCAACATCTTCATCTAACTCAAATTAACTTCACATAACAAAGGTTTAATAAAATCAACATAAAATTCAGCAACTGAACAAAACAATAACAACTACAAGTAGCGTTCATTTCCCCCCGAGTGTTTTGTATCAGAGCGACGACACCGACTCGAACTAATGAAGGTAAACAACCTTCACTCTGGATTACCTGCAGGATGGCGTATAAACCATCACCAACCACAGAAGGGGTGAGATATCAAACCATATAATCGGATATATGATAAATAATATATTAGATCAGATTATAAAATCACCACTTCACAACTTTTTAGGCAACATAAATCAACAACACAACGACAACGTCTCAATCGACATAAATCAACAACATAACAACCTTGAAATCAATATTAATCCACAACGCAACAACAACTTAAAAATCACATTCAATTAACAACACAACAACAACGATGCAACATGAAATGCGACTCAAAATGCACATGCATGTTGTACCATTGGAGCAGAACTCCCAGCTTAAAAATTTGCCAATTAATATTGACATCAACAAGGCATAAGCCTTCCGCTTAATATTTTTCCAATCCAGGCCAGCTTAATATTTTGCCAATCCAGGCCAGCTTAATATGTTATGCCATGTGACCCAACATGAACATCATAATAACAACACTGATAATTACATCTATCAGCACAATAGCAAATCAACATTGCCCATAGGCCTACAACTTAATCCTTGCCAATAATTAGAGGCAATTCAACATATTCCACAGCTTTATACTTCTCAACAACCAGTATCACAACAACTAGAATTTATAATGCACCCACTAAAAGGTACTAAAATCAATCATTTCATTATCCGGTAATTTTCGACTGAAAATCAGTTAATTAATTCCATTATCAATTTATCTGCCAGCACTACGGAATTATATAACAACTTCTCAAATTAAAATGGAACAGAATAATCAAAACCATGGCAGATAGAATCCTCATACCAGAAACAGAAATAAAACACACAGCAGGCCATGTGACGCAACAACTACAGCATCAAAATAACCAACGATAGTCATTAAAATCAACATAACAGCATTTTAACATTTTCCATAGACTACAACTTAACAACAACAAATCAACATTTGACATAAGCCTACAACTTAACAACAACAACAAATCAACAACTAACAACTTCACAACTTGCAACAAGGAACACAACACAAAGAACAACCAATTATATCGCATTACTATTTGTATAATTTTCTTAACTAAACCCATTTAACTAACTTCTCTGCTAAACTCTATCATTTCCACTTCTTACTAGCTTCTTGTCATTCCCCTGATAAATTCGGGTCAGCAAACAACTTACCAAAACATACTACTAAATTCTACATCACGGTTACTTAAGTATCCTCCTATTAATTCGTCTTAGTACTATTATCAATTTCTTACAATCTTCACTTGTTTACTCACTGATTTATCCTACTATTTTAACACTACTACTGCCATATTAATCTCTTAATACTGATACTGATATACTTACAATGATCCTCCCTCAATAATTATTACTGCTACTTATATTGTATTCAACTCTGCAAAATTGTCTACTGTTAGTTATACTGATTCTCAAATTAATTTTGTTTTCTGCAAAATGTTTAATAAGTTCAATTATACTAGACTGACATACAACAACCAGAAAAACACAACGCAGAACAAAAACAACACACATGCCCTTGTGACGATCGTAACAAAACTAATGCCGGTCGTCACAAGACCATGACAGTCGTAACAAGGCTATGAGGGTCGTCATGCCTCCCAGACGGGCGTCCCACTTCACGCCTTTGTTCTCTCTGTTTCTCCCATTCTTCTCCTCCGTTTCCTGTAATTTCTTACTTTTCATTCTCCAATTCTGTAATTTCTTACTTTTCAATCTCCAATTAATTTATCCAGTGCACGATTCCACATCAACACAACAAAATCATACCCCAATTCTTACAGATAAGCATGCCACACTCAATTCAACAACATCAACATATAAACCACAATTAAACAACACATACTAATTTCCACAACCGATCAACTTAGAATTCAACTTCGGTATCAACAAATCAGAAAACACAACAGAGAAAATCCTATAATCTAACCCCATATATCATTCATCAAGTATCCCGTTATAGAGTCAGAACCCCACCCTTACCTTTGATTGAAGGTCGCTCTAAATCTCTGATTGAATTTTTGCTCTAGCAGCCACTACGGATTCTCTTCCAAAACCCTTGTTCCTCTTCTCTGTAACTTCCACGTTCTTCTCCTACTTTTCCTCTTTCTCTGCAACTTCCACTTACTGCTACTTCTAATTTCTCTTTTATTTCTAAAACCTAATATAATAATACTATTATCTTATTTTTCTTATTGGGCCTCATTACTACACCCCCACTATTACTACCATCTAAAAAGCCCAACATTCTCTTATAATTCTACTATATTAACACCATATTATTTTCTACAACTTAAAATTAACTTAATTTAGCTTAATTAATTAATTAACAACAATACAACTTAGATCAACATTTTTATGATTAATTCAACTAAAACCGACATAGCAACTCAACACAACACAATTCCGATAATTTGAAAATCAACATAAATCAACACAAATGATACGAATATATTTAATTAAATAATTAATTAATTACCGGGCGTTACAACTCTCCCCCACTTAGAATATTTTCGTCCTCGAAAATTTACTCGATGCACCACACTCCAGATACGTTATCTCAGCTAACAAATCAACTTCCCTGCCCTAAAAAGGCAACCCCACGTCTAACACTAAATAACAATACATCACATCAACGACAACAACAACAACACGAAACAATGCTCACGTAACGCACCCAACGACTAACTCAAGACACGAAGAATAACCAAGTTACGAACACACAAGTTCTCTATGAACCAGAACACGACATAATCGTTACCATTACCATAGGCAACACTCCCCTAATCCTCCATCATAGGAATTAGCTACTCGCACTCGAACCATCACCCTAGGTAACGAGGTAACAACAAGGATATGAGCACAAAAGTCATAACACAACATCAACGTAATCAAACCACCAACATCGTTGTTACTCACATAAGAACAAACTGTGTCACACCATGCTTTCACTGTGCACTATGAGTACTAGCAACCATCAAATCTACCAAGTTCACATCAACTTCCGACTATCAAAGCAGACATAAGAAAAGACTTTCGACTTAACTCTCCGGAAATTCTGACCAACAGGTATTCTACACTTTGATTAGTGACTACTTCGAACTTAGATCCATAAATAATACCTCCGAATATCCCACATAATTACAACTGCAGCCAATTCCAAATCTTGAATAGGAATAGGATAGATACTTTCATGAATCCCCAATCATCATAAAACACAAGCTACAATTTTACCATGTTGTATTAACACATTGTCTCAACTCGTCTTAAACTCCTAACAGCATTACAACAACATAAGGGTACAATGTCCAATTAATCTCAACAAGAAGAAATCATCTTACCAACAGTGCTTAACACTCAATAGCCATAGATTTAGTCGCAATAACCTACACTTAACATGGCATATTAACCCAACCAATCAAACAACTAATTCATCAAGTTCTACTCATACTAGCCCAATTCTCCATGATCCTCATCCGAAGTAACACAACCAAGTAAACCCATCTTTACGAATCAAAATCACACTTTGATAACTCAACATATAACTTCACTTCTTTCAACACTGGCAACTCGACTCTCAAATACCCTACGCGTCTTCCTTCTGATTTCATAGCAGATCAGAACGTCCACAACGAACACCAGTTATAACATTATCTGAACAAGTATGGAAAATACAATTCATATTTCCTATATACACGTTAAGGCATACCAGCCACCACCATTCTTTATCTGACCTCCTTGTCAAATCATGGTCTTACATTTCCATTTAATTCCTCCTTGGATCATCTCTACAATTCTCCAAGTCTCATGTCAATCGAATTCTTGATCCACCACAAATCAAAACCCAAGTTATCCAGAACACAACTGTGAGTTTCCAAACTACTCACTGATCAACCCGCAACCTCATTTCCCTATATAGGAATCTGCATCGACAACTCAACAATTCATAAGCACTTGGCTCAACTCCAAACAATTCACTGTGCATACTATTCTAGTTGGCAAGACACGTCTACTCCATCCACATGATTCCGTCTACTATCAACAAGAGATTAAGGGTGATCAGTTCCTCAATTTGTCAATAGACAGCCGGCAACCATAATGGTGGCATAAATCATCATTACCCAACTACAATAGCGTCCTTTACCTTGTGCTCAAGATTACCTAAGCATACTACTCCACCATTCCTCTAAGGCTTACAAACGTGTTCTTAATTTCTTCATTTCCAACTTCGTCAGTGATACACAACGTCCAAAATCCAACACATATTCTCCTATACAATTTAGTTGTACAACACAATCATTAAATATCCTTCTAGTACCGGAATCGCTACCACATCAAGTACCATCCAAATCGGTCCACTTCCACCGAAACATTTATCCAAGTTAAGAGCTTTAACAACACTAACAAATCCTTCGTCTTTCTTCTTAATTTCATAACTTCAATGATCCATATAGTTTCACACTTGATTCTCATTCCAATCACAATCTCAACAATACCATCTCATCATCTGGTTGGTGATAGAACTTCCAAAAATTTTTGACTCATGTCGACACATCTCGCCAATAACACACAATCCACTTTACTATTTAACCTTCCTCAAAGATTTCTATACTTTAATAATTTTCAACTATTATACGCCGCACTTCCATGTGCTCCTCCGATACTCTTATCTTCTCCCATTACCAAACATTTTATACTTGACTTCATCTTACTATTTCCAGTAAGAATTGTCCAACTTCAAACACGATTATCTTCTTCAATACAGACGTCCCAGACACAAAATTATATTCCAAAATGAAGGGAATTTCATGTAGATTTCAGAACTTCAAGAATCGCTTAAATCCGAGTTACGAGTAGAAAGTTATTGCCTGCACAATGGCGGCTGATCCAAAAATCCCGTATACATACTTCCACCAAAATCAGCATCAGACCCAAAAATTCAAACGCGTTTTTCTCTCTCTTCAAAAACATGCCGAAGACAAAATTTATAAGCAAACTGTAGGGAATTTTTTAACCTTTCCGAAAAGTCCAGAATCGCTTTCATCGGAGTTACGAGTAGAAAGTTATGCCTCTTATACTGAAGGCTGTTCCATAAATACGAAAATAAAATCCAAAATTAGTGAACATGAGTTCTACCTCTTTTTCTTGCTTCCAAACTCTTCCAACTATCCTTGCTTTTCACCCAACTCTGAAAATCATTCGACTTCAATCCAATTATACTCAAAACATACTAGTCTATCAGTTGATCCATCGAATTATCATTTTCTTTGGAGTGGATCCTTAACCTCAATCATCTCTTAACTGTCCCCAAACTCTGATCTACACTTCAGGGGCCAATCGCAATTATCGGCTCGTCCTCCCTCAAAGGCATCTCAAACTTGACCGATAAGAATCATGAGTCCATACTCTCGTCGGTTCGCAACACAGTTCCAATAACATTTGCACTCTTGCAATCATTATCGCCTTGATTCAACTTCACATACCATTAACATTTTCGAGAAGCAAGCTTCTCCCCCACTTATTTCAAACCAACTCCTGGAGACAAACGGTTAGAAAACTAATAAGCAAGTACCGACAGTGTTTCACACACATGCCGCGGACTAAGGAATAAACAACATTAGACAACTTGGCCGGACGGACCGACCTACTCTGATACCACTAATGTAACACCCCATTTCTACCCATAGAATATTTAATAAAATCAGAGTAATAAAATTTCAACATAAACAGGATGTCACATTTTCAACTTTAAGCATCACCTCAATCACATAATACACAGATACATAACACTTTAAAATAATAGGAGACACCATCAACGTCAACTTTTTGTCTTTAAAATCAAATGACTTCATAAATCAAGCAGCGGAATTCTTACTTCAATTTAAACGAGCAACATCTTCGTCTACCTCAAATTAACTTCACATAACAAAGGTTTAATAAAATCAACATAAAATTCAGCAACGGAACAAAACAATAACAACTGCAAGTAGCGTTCATTTCCCCCCGAGTGTTACGTATCAGAGCGACGACACCGACTCGAACTAATGAAGGTAAACAGCCTTCACTCTAGATTACCTGCAGGATGGCGTATAAACCATCACCAACCACAGAAGGGGTGAGATATCAAACCATATAATCGGATATATGATAAATAATATATTAGATCAGATTATAAAATCACCACTTCACAACTTTTTAGGCAACATAAATCAACAACACAACGACAACGTCTCAATCGACATAAATCAACAACATAACAACCTTGAAATCAATATTAATCCACAACGCAACAACAACTTAAAAATCACATTCAATTAACAACACAACAACAACGATGCAACATGAAATGCGACTCAAAATGCACATGCATGTTGTACCATTGGAGCAGAACTCCCAGCTTAAAAATTTGCCAATTAATATTGACATCAACAAGGCATAAACCTTCCGCTTAATATTTTTCCAATCCAGGCCAGCTTAATATTTTGCCAATCCAGGTCAGCTTAATATGTTATGCCATGTGACCCAACATGAACATCATAATAACAACACTGATAATTACATCTATCAGCACAATAGCAAATCAACATTGCCCATAGGCCTACAACTTAATCCTTGCCAATAATTAGAGGCAATTCAACATATTCCACAGCTTTATACTTCTCAACAACCAGTATCACAACAACTAGAATTTATAATGCACCCACTAAAAGGTACTAAAATCAATCATTTCATTATCCGGTAATTTTCGACTGAAAATCAGTTAATTAATTCCATTATCAATTTATCTGCCAGCACTACGGAATTATATAACAACTTCTCAAATTAAAATGGAACAGAATAATCAAAACCATGGCAGATAGAATCCTCATACCAGAAACAGAAATAAAACACACAGCAGGCCATGTGACGCAACAACTACAGCATCAAAATAACCAACGATAGTCATTAAAATCAACATAACAACATTTTAACATTTTCCATAGACTACAACTTAACAACAACAAATCAACATTTGACATAAGCCTACAACTTAACAACAACAACAAATCAACAACTAACAACTTCACAACTTGCAACAAGGAACACAACACAATGAACAACCAATTATATCGCATTACTATTTGTATAATTTTCTTAACTAAACCCATTTAACTAACTTCTCTGCTAAACTCTATCATTTCCACTTCTTACTAGCTTCTTGTCATTCCCCTGATAAATTCGGGTCAGCAAACAACTTACCAAAACATACTACTAAATTCTACATCACGGTTACTTAAGTATCCTCCTATTAATTCGTCTTAGTACTATTATCAATTTCTTACAATCTTCACTTGTTTACTCACTGATTTATCCTACTATTTTAACACTACTACTGCCATATTAATCTCTTAATACTGATACTGATATACTTACAGTGATCCTCCCTCAATAATTATTACTGCTACTTATATTGTATTCAACTCTGCAAAATTGTCTACTGTTAGTTATACTGATTCTCAAATTAATTTTGTTTTCTGCAAAATGTTTAATAAGTTCAATTATACTAGACTGACATACAACAACCAGAAAAACACAACGCAGAACAAAAACAACACACATGCCCTTGTGACGATCGTAACAAAACTAATGCCGGTCGTCACAAGACCATGACAGTCGTAACAAGGCTATGAGGGTCGTCATGCCTCCCAGACGGGCGTCCCACTTCACGCCTTTGTTCTCTCTGTTTCTCCCATTCTTCTCCTCCGTTTCCTGTAATTTCTTACTTTTCATTCTCCAATTCTGTAATTTCTTACTTTTCAATCTCCAATTAATTTATCCAGTGCACGATTCCACATCAACACAACAAAATCATACCCCAATTCTTACAGATAAGCATGCCACACTCAATTCAACAACATCAACATATAAACCACAATTAAACAACACATACTAATTTCCACAACCGATCAACTTAGAATTCAACTTCGGTATCAACAAATCAGAAAACACAACAGAGAAAATCCTATAATCTAACCCCATATATCATTCATCAAGTATCCCGTTATAGAGTCAGAACCCCACCCTTACCTTTGATTGAAGGTCGCTCTAAATCTCTGATTGAATTTTTGCTCTAGCAGCCTCTACGGATTCTCTTCCAAAACCCTTGTTCCTCTTCTCTGTAACTTCCACGTTCTTCTCCTACTTTTCCTCTTTCTCTGCAACTTCCACTTACTGCTACTTCTAATTTCTCTTTTATTTCTAAAACCTAATATAATAATACTATTATCTTATTTTTCTTATTGGGCCTCATTACTACACCCCCACTATTACTACCATCTAAAAAGCCCAACATTCTCTTATAATTCTACTATATTAACACCATATTATTTTCTACAACTTAAAATTAACTTAATTTAGCTTAATTAATTAATTAACAACAATACAACTTAGATCAACATTTTTATGATTAATTCAACTAAAACCGACATAGCAACTCAACACAACATAATTCCGATAATTTGAAAATCAACATAAATCAACACAAATGATACGAATATATTTAATTAAATAATTAATTAATTACCGGGCGTTACAACTCTCCCCCACTTAGAATATTTTCGTCCTCGAAAATTTACTCGATGCACCACACTCCAGATACGTTATCTCAGCTAACAAATCAACTTCCCTGCCCTAAAAAGGCAACCCCACGTCTAACACTAAATAACAATACATCACATCAACGACAACAACAACAACACGAAACAATGCTCACGCAACGCACCCAACGACTAACTCAAGACACGAAGAATAACCAAGTTACGAACACACAAGTTCTCTATGAACCAGAACACGACATAATCGTTACCATTACCATAGGCAACACTCCCCTAATCCTCCATCATAGGAATTAGCTACTCGCACTCGAACCATCACCCTAGGTAACGAGGTAACAACAAGGATATGAGCACAAAAGTCATAACACAACATCAACGTAATCAAACCACCAACATCGTTGTTACTCACATAAGAACAAACTGTGTCACACCATGCTTTCACTGTGCACTATGAGTACTAGCAACCATCAAATCTACCAAGTTCACATCAACTTCCGACTATCAAAGCAGACATAAGAAAAGACTTTCGACTTAACTCTCCAGAAATTCTGACCAACAGGTATTCTACACTTTGATTAGTGACTACTTCGAACTTAGATCCATAAATAATACCTCCGAATATCCCACATAATTACAACTGCAGCCAATTCCAAATCTTGAATAGGAATAGGATAGATACTTTCATGAATCCCCAATCATCATAAAACACAAGCTACAATTTTACCATGTTGTATTAACACATTGTCTCAACTCGTCTTAAACTCCTAACAGCATTACAACAACATAAGGGTACAATGTCCAATTAATCTCAACAAGAAGAAATCATCTTACCAACAGTGCTTAACACTCAATAGCCATAGATTTAGTCGCAATAACCTACACTTAACATGGCATATTAACCCAACCAATCAAACAACTAATTCATCAAGTTCTACTCATACTAGCCCAATTCTCCATGATCCTCATCCGAAGTAACACAACCAAGTAAACCCATCTTTACGAATCAAAATCACACTTTGATAACTCAACATATAACTTCACTTCTTTCAACACTGGCAACTCGACTCTCAAATACCCTACGCGTCTTCCTTCTGATTTCATAGCAGATCAGAACGTCCACAACGAACACCAGTTATAACATTATCTGAACAAGTATGGAAAATACAATTCATATTTCCTATATACACGTTAAGGCATACCAGCCACCACCATTCTTTATCCGACCTCCTTGTCAAATCATGGTCTTACATTTCCATTTAATTCCTCCTTGGATCATCTCTACAATTCTCCAAGTCTCATGTCAATCGAATTCTTGATCCACCACAAATCAAAACCCAAGTTATCCAGAACACAACTGTGAGTTTCCAAACTACTCACTGATCAACCCGCAACCTCATTTCCCTATATAGGAATCTGCATCGACAACTCAACAATTCATAAGCACTTGGCTCAACTCCAAACAATTCACTGTGCATACTATTCTAGTTGGCAAGACACGTCTACTCCATCCACATGATTCCGTCTACTATCAACAAGAGATTAAGGGTGATCAGTTCCTCAATTTGTCAATAGACAGCCGGCAACCATAATGGTGGCATAAATCATCATTACCCAACTACAATAGCGTCCTTTACCTTGTGCTCAAGATTACCTAAGCATACTGCTCCACCATTCCTCTAAGGCTTACAAACGTGTTCTTAATTTCTTCATTTCCAACTTCGTCAGTGATACACAACGTCCAAAATCCAACACATATTCTCCTATACAATTTAGTTGTACAACACAATCATTAAATATCCTTCTAGTACCGGAATCGCTACCACATCAAGTACCATCCAAATCGGTCCACTTCCACCGAAACATTTATCCAAGTTAAGAGCTTTAACAACACTAACAAATCCTTCGTCTTTCTTCTTAATTTCATAACTTCAATGATCCATATAGTTTCACACTTGATTCTCATTCCAATCACAATCTCAACAATACCATCTCATCATCTGGTTGGTGATAGAACTTCCAAAATTTTTTGACTCATGTCGACACATCTCGCCAATAACACACAATCCACTTTACTATTTAACCTTCCTCAAAGATTTCTATACTTTAATAATTTTCAACTATTATACGCCGCACTTCCATGTGCTCCTCCGATACTCTTATCTTCTCCCATTACCAAACATTTTATACTTGACTTCATCTTACTATTTCCAGTAAGAATTGTCCAACTTCAAACACGATTATCTTCTTCAATACAGACGTCCCAGACACAAAATTATATTCCAAAATGAAGGGAATTTCATGTAGATTTCAGAACTTCAAGAATCGCTTAAATCCGAGTTACGAGTAGAAAGTTATTGCCTGCACAATGGCGGCTGATCCAAAAATCCCGTATACATACTTCCACCAAAATCAGCATCAGACCCAAAAATTTAAACGCGTTTTTCTCTCTTTTCAAAAACATGCCGAAGACAAAATTTATAAGCAAACTGTAGGGAATTTTTTAACCTTTCCGAAAAGTCCAGAATCGCTTTCATCGGAGTTACGAGTAGAAAGTTATGCCTCTTATACTGAAGGCTGTTCCATAAATACGAAAATAAAATCCAAAATTGGTGAACATGAGTTCTACCTCTTTTTCTTGCTTCCAAACTCTTCCAACTATCCTTGCTTTTCACCCAACTCTAAAAATCATTCGACTTCAATCCAATTATACTCAAAACATACTAGTCTATCAGTTGATCCATCGAATTATCATTTTCTTTGGAGTGGATCCTTAACCTCAATCATCTCTTAACTGTCCCCAAACTCTGATCTACACTTCAGGGGCCAATCGCAATTATCGGCTCGTCCTCCCTCAAAGGCATCTCAAACTTGACCGATAAGAATCATGAGTCCATACTCTCGTCGGTTCGCAACACAGTTCCAATAACATTTGCACTCTTGCAATCATTATCGCCTTGATTCAACTTCACATACCATTAACATTTTCGAGAAGCAAGCTTCTCCCCCACTTATTTCAAACCAACTCCTGGAGACAAACGGTTAGAAAACTAATAAGCAAGTACCGACAGTGTTTCATACACATGCCGCGGACTAAGGAATAAACAACATTAGACAACTTGGCCGGACGGACCGACCTACTCTGATACCACTAATGTAACACCCCATTTCTACCCATAGAATATTTAATAAAATCAGAGTAATAAAATTTCAACATAAACAGGATGTCACATTTTCAACTTTAAGCATCACCTCAATCACATAATACACAGATACATAACACTTTAAAATAATAGGAGACACCATCAACGTCAACTTTTTGTCTTTAAAATCAAATGACTTCATAAATCAAGCAGCGGAATTCTTACTTCAATTTAAACGAGCAACATCTTCGTCTAACTCAAATTAACTTCACATAACAAAGGTTTAATAAAATCAACATAAAATTCAGCAACGGAACAAAACAATAACAACTGCAAGTAGCGTTCATTTCCCCCCGAGTGTTACGTATCAGAGCGACGACACCGACTCGAACTAATGAAGGTAAACAGCCTTCACTCTAGATTACCTGCAGGATGGCGTATAAACCATCACCAACCACAGAAGGGGTGAGATATCAAACCATATAATCGGATATATGATAAATAATATATTAGATCAGATTATAAAATCACCACTTCACAACTTTTTAGGCAACATAAATCAACAACACAACGACAACGTCTCAATCGACATAAATCAGCAACATAACAACCTTGAAATCAATATTAATCCACAACGCAACAACAACTTAAAAATCACATTCAATTAACAACACAACAACAACTATGCAACATGAAATGCGACTCAAAATGCACATGCATGTGGTACCATTGGAGCAGAACTCCCAGCTTAAAAATTTGCCAATTAATATTGACGTCAACAAGGCATAAGCCTTCCGCTTAATATTTTTCCAATCCAAGCCAGCTTAATATTTTGCCAATCTAGGCCAGCTTAATATGTTATGCCATGTGACCCAACATGAACATCATAATAACAACACTGATAATTACATCTATCAGCACAACAGCAAATCAACATTGCCCATAGGCCTACAACTTAGTCCTTGCCAATAATTAGAGGCAATTCAACATATTCCATAGCTTTATACTTCTCAACAACCAGTATCACAACAACTAGAATTTATAATGCACCCACTAAAAGGTACTAAAATCAATCATTTCATTATCCGGTAATTTTCGACTAAAAATCAGTTAATTAATTCCATTATCAATTTATCTGCCAGCACTACGGAATTATATAACAACTTCTCAAATTAAAATGGAACAGGACAATCAAAACCATGGCAGACAGAATCCTCATACCAGAAACAGAAATAAAACACACAGCAGGCCATGTGACGCAACAACTACAACATCAAAATAACCAACGATAGTCATTAAAATCAACATAACAACATTTCAACATTTGCCATATCCTACAACTTAACAACAACAAATCAACATTTGACATAAGCCTACAACTTAACAACAACAACAAATCAACAACTAACAACTTCACAACTTGCAACAAGGAACACAACACAAAGAACAACCAATTATATCGCATTACTATTTGTATAATTTTATTGACTAAACCCATTTAACCAACTTCTCTGCTAAACTTTATCATTTCCACTCCTTACTAGCTTCTTGTCATTCCCCTGATAAATTCGGGTCAGCAAACAACTTACCAAAACATACTACTAAATTCTACATCACGGTTACTTAAGTATCCTCCTATTAATTCGTCTTAGTACTATTATCAATTTCTTACAATCTTCACTTGTTTACTCACTGATTTATCCTACTATTTTAACACTACTACTGCCATATTAATCTCTTAATACTGATACTGATATACTTACAGTGATCCTCCCTCAATAATTACTACTGCTACTTATACTGTATTCAACTCTGCAAAATTTTCTACTGTTAGTTATAGTGATTCTCAAATTAATTTTGTTTTCTGCAAAATGTTTAATAAGTTCAATTATACTAGACTGACATACAGCAACCAGAAAAACACAACGCAGAATAAAAACAACACACATGCCCGTGTGACGGCCGTAACAAAACTAATGCCGGTCGTCACAAGACCATGACGGTCGTAACAAGGCTATGACGGTCGTCATGCCTCCCAGATGGGCGTCCCACTTCACGCCTTCGTTCTCTCTGTTTCTCCCATTCTTCTCCTCCGTTTCCTGTAATTTCTTACTTTTCATTCTCCAATTCTGTAATTTCTTACTTTTCAATCTCCAATTAATTTATCCAGTGCAAGATTCCACATCAACACAACAAAATCATACCCCAATTCTTACAGATAAGCATGCCACACTCAATTCAACAACAACAACATATAAACCACAATTAAACAACACATACTAATTTCCACAACCGATCAACTTAGAATTCAACTTCGGTATCAACAAATCCGAAAACACAACAGAGAAAATCCTATAATCTAACCCCACATATCATTCATCAAGTATCCCGTTATAGAGTCAGAACCCCACCCTTACCTTTGATTGAAGGTCGCTCTAAATCTCTGATTGAATTTTCGCTCTAGCAGCCTCTACGGATTCTCTTCCAAAACCCTTGTTCCTCTTCTCTGTAACTTCCACGTTCTTCTCCTACTTTTCCTCTTTCTCTGCAACTTCCACTTACTGCTACTTCTAATTTCTCTTTTATTTCTAAAACCTAATATAATAATACTATTATCTTATTTTTCTTATTGGACCTCATTACTACACCCCACTATTACTACCATCTAAATAAGCCCAACATTCTCTTATAATTCTACTATATTAACACCATATTATTTTCTACAACTTAAAATCAACTTAATTTAGCTTAATTAATTAATTAACAACAATACAACTTAGATCAACATTTTTATTATTAATTCAACTAAAACCGACATAGCAACTCAACACAACATAATTCTGATAATTTGAACACATAAATCAACAGAAATGATACGAATATATTTAATTAAATAATTAATTAATTACCGGGCGTTACAAAATGTCTTCCTACAGAGAGAATTTTTTATTTCCTCTGAGGGGATGTTGATTTTTGTGTGCCTTGATCAAAGCCCAAGGTTGAAGCTAAAAGGTTGACTCTACTAAGGGAGTTTTATATTTGTTTTGTACAAAGCCCAACATTGAGGCTGAAAAGGGATTGACTCTTTCGGGGAATGTTTTATTTGTCTCGTACAAATCCCAAGATTGAGGCTAAAAGTAAACTGACTCCACTGGGGAATGTTTTATCTGTCTTGTACAAAGCCCAAGATTGAGGCTAAAAGTAAACTGACTCCACTAGGGAATGTTTTATCTGTCTTGTACAAACCCAAAAATTGAGGCTAAAGAAAGACTGACTCTACTGGAGAGTGTTTTATCTATCTTGTAGAAAGTCCAAGATTGAGGCTAAAAGAAAAACTGACTCAACAAGAGAGTGTTTTATCTATCTTGTACAAAGCCCAAGATTGAGGCTAAAAAAAGACTGACTCTACTGGAGAGTGTTTTATCTGTCTTGTACAAAGCCCAAGATTGAGGCTAAAAGAAAAACTGACTCAACAAGAGAGTGTTTTATCTGTCTTGTACAAAGCCCAAGATTGAGGCTAAAGAAAGACTGACTCTACTGGAGAGAGGTTTTATCTGTCTTGTACGAAGCCCGAGATTGAGGCTAAAGTAAACTGAGGAATAATCATTATACAAAGCCTAAGAGGAGGCTGGTTGCGAAATTCTTATATGAAGCCTAAGATGAGGCTAGCTTCTGCTGAGGATTATTAAAATCCAGAGACAGGTCCAAATTGTATTAGGGAATCCAAAAATAAATCAACTCTTGTTGTGGATTGAAGAAGAGTTGGAATATCAGATGCCATGAGGTTCTGATATTGTTGTGGATTTGTTAAGGGTATACTGACCCTAGTTGAGGATTTCTTGAACCTTGTTGAGGATCAAAGAAATTCTAAGGTAAGTTTGGAGAATTTGAGAATTTAGACTCTCCTGGGGATTAGACATGTGTAGATGACTAAATTCTTTCCTATGGCCTTTTAGGAAACTTGTGGGTTTCTGTGTGATATTCAAGAGGAAAGAAGACTTTCCAAGTCTACTTTTATGAAGAGATTGACTCTCAGTTGGAGAATTATTTTGTATAATGCCCAAGAGGAGGCTGATGTTTTAAGGGATGAAAGTCAACCCAAGAATGGTCTAATGCTTTGACTCTTTTAGAGGACTGCTATAGTAAAAGATGACTAAGTTCTGTCCTATACCTGTAGGAGGTCTTTGGGTCCTTATACTAAGCCCAGGAGGAGGTTGAGAACTTTTAAGAAGCCTAAGGGTCCTTGTACAAAGCCCAATAGGAGGCTGGGGATGTTTTTAGGAAGCCTGTGGGTCAAAACCTAAGAAAGTTCAAGAAATGTGTCACCGAGAATAAGTCCTTTCTTTTTAGAACAGTTCTAAGGTTTGAAGAAATTCAAGAGAGGTTTCACCAGGAATTAATCCTCTCCGGGGAATAATGCATTTCTCTATTCCATATTGTATAAGCCCAAGAGAAGGCAAGACTGTATCTGGAATTTCCTATGGGGAACTAGTTTTGACTGTGTTAAAAGAGTGACCACTAGCTTGATCTAAACCTAAACCTAATTGCTGGGGAAAACTCTAAACAAGTATATATAAGCATATATATTGTACAGAAGAAATATATATAAGTATTGCTGAGGAGTGATAAGGAAACTTACAGGTGTGCAAGCTTCCAGCATTATAAACACAGATATATGGTTAGTTATTCAAGAATTTGAAGAAAGTTTTGATAACAACCATGAATTTGAATTTGAATTAAAAAGAAAGTTTGTTGTAAAAGGAAATTTGGGGCTTATACTCAAAAGGAGGCCAAGATAAATTCTTTTGAAAAGGCGACGATCGCGTCGTAGTTTTGAAAATTTACAGAGGGACTTATACAATGACTGAGGCCCAAATTATTGTATTTATAAAGGGATTATGTCTTATACTCTATTAGAGGCCCAAAAAGAAGAGAAATGGGGCTTACAACTCAAGGAGAGGCCCATATGATTATTGTTTTAAAACTGACTATCGCGTCGAGATTTTGAAAACGTATCGGGACTTATACAATGACTGAGGCCCAAAAAGGTTTATATACAAAGGGGGTTGGATCTTACACTCTAATAGAGGCCCAAAAAGTTTAGTTTTGTTATAGGGCTTACAACTCAGAGAGATGCCCAAATGAAAATAGTGATCGCACAGCCGTTTTGAAAATCGTATCGTGTCTTAAACAATTATTGAGGCCCATTTTTATTTGTGTGTGATAAGGGATGGGTCTTACACTCTATTAGAGGCCCAAAAAGTGCTTGAAAATGTTTGTGAGGGTGAAAATAATTAAAACCCTAATTTTGATTAAAAATGTATTTTAATTTGAATAAAAATCAAATAAAAATGATCAAAATTATTAAACATGTGTGAAAAACAAATTGTGATCTTGGATAAATGTTTGAAAAATCGTGTTTTATCCTTAGAAAGATTTGAAAATCATTTAAAATTGAAAAATCAAGAGAAATAAATATTTTTTAATGCTTAAACCAAATAAAAAATAAATTCTTTATAAAAATATTAAATATATAAAATAAATAAATTTTTTGTAGAATAAAATATTTTAACATTTTTGTGAATTTTGAAAAAAAGAATCAATTCAAAAACATTAAAATTCAGAGAGAAATTAATTTTTTAATCAATTAAATAAAATAATTAAAATTCAAAAACTCAAAATTTTGAAAAAGGGCGCCAAGAATAACTTGTTCTTGCTCGCGTGCCCTGTTTTGCTCAGATTTGCATTTTCTCACTTTTCTCCTTGATTACTCAATGGTTTTGCACGATTCAAACACCAATCTCACTCGTTTTTGAACAAGGATCACAACCATATAAATTAATTGCATTTATATTTAGTGTGGAGGGAGAAATTAGAAGATAATCTCAAGAACCCTAATTTCAGCATGAACACTATGAAATTCCATACACGATTCATACATAGCAATTGATTGAGGGTTAACACTCTATATACATACAGAAACAAGATGGTAACTCAAAAATTCATTTATGATGCATGTAATATGGAGTTTGAAGGCTTCAGGCTTACCTCTTGCAGCTAGTGATCGAATTTGATGATGGAGGTGTTGCAGATGTTATGTAATGATCTGGACAGCTTCAATGGAACTCAAGTAATGTGTTTGAAAACTTGGAATGGATTGAATTAGCCCATAATTTGTTTTGGCACCTCAACTGCAAACAGGTCAAAAGCTTGAGCAAGTGAGGGGTGATTTTGTGATTCATGTGTTCCAGATGTGTTTCAGGGTCATGGATCACTCATATATGATGTTTATGAGGTTTTTGCATGATTGGTTTGGTTTGAATTGCTTCCTATTTCAAAATTCGATAGTGACTTGAAATAGAAGGTAAATCTGGTTTTTTGAAAGTAATTTAGAGGAAATCATCAACTGTAGTGCTTTGGTGTACTTGAATTAACCAGAAATGAGCTCTATTTATAGTAGAGCAAGTTTGTTTTGCAAGGAATAGTGAATGGCAACTGGTACAGTTGGTTATCCAATGGCTTTCAAAAGGAATCTCAACTCTCCTCTAGCCATTGACTTGAGATTAGAGCACAAGCCTATGGTCTTCTGTTACAGGGATAAGGCTTGACACATTCATTTGGGTTTGCTTCAATTCATGCCACCTTGATGCATCCATTGAATGCTCTATGACAAGCTTTGAAGTTTTTGGCTTTTGCATCATTAGATATCACATGCATACTTAATGATCTTTTGTCTTGGATGACTTGTAGCTCAGAGATCTTTTCCTTGATCTGAACCTTAATGCTTCTAGAAGGATTACAAGACTTGTAATTGCACAAAGTTTCTAATTCGAGCAAATGGCCTATAATCTGCCTTGGGAAAGAATCAGGTTTTGGTGCCATGATCCAAGGGTTGTAACTTCTTGCTGAAATTGAATTTGGAGATGATCTGGTACTTGTTGGAAAGATCTCATGACACACTTTAACTTTGATGTTCACTAACGGACCTGGTTCAACTTGGATCAAGGTGAAAAATGACCTCAAAGTTTGGAAAAGTGAAACAGATTCTGACCAAGATTCACTAAGTGTTGGAAAAAGTGATCATTTTCATTTTTTGTGAATTTGATCAATCCATAACTTAAAATCCACGAGGATTTGGAATCTCTTGTAGTTGACACTTTTAAATTATGTAAGATGAACTTTCATTTGAGCTTTGAATAGAAGAAAAAGGCCTTGGGGTTTGGGAGATATGGCCTTGCAAAGTTGGTACCAAATCATTTTTATCTCATAACTTAGAAAAATTTTGGTTTCTCATGGTTACCCCTTTTGCAAGAAGCCTCACTTTTCTTGATTTTTATTGATGAATGATGATCAAAATCATACATTAACATTGTTTTTGACTTAGGGGAACCATATTTGTGAAAAATTCCAAAAAGTCAAACTTGATTTTAGGCACTATTGACTTTTTGTCAGATGAATTCCAAACTGTGTGATCTTTTGTGAAATCAAGTACTTGACCTAATTCAAAACTAATTTATGGATTCCATAGGTGTTTTAGGGTATATTGAATCATGTCCCAAGGTTTGGGAATATGTCTTGGTTCAAAGTCAAAAGTACAGTTGACTTTTTCTTCAAAACCCTAATTGTGGTCCAGATGAAATTGAAACTTGTGAATCAAGCTTCTTGGATCAATCCATTGTTGTAAATGGATCAATGTGGTATATTTTAGGCTCTCAAATCATTTCTTGAGGTCTTGGTTCATGTCTTGGTCCAAAAGTCAACTTAGGGGTGAATTAGGTCAAGAAGCCTTAATTCCTGATCTTTGATGAATGCTTCCTCTGAGGTTTTTTTGACTTGATGATTGGATCCATGAGGTCCCTTTGAGCATTTTGGATCATGTTTTGAAGTATTGGCTCATGCCCAGATGAAAAGTTTTATCTGGAGGCCTTGGTCGACCAAAACCCTAATTTGGTGACACTGGCGATCTTGAGGCTTGATCCACTTGGAATGTTGCAACCTTGTTCTTGATTCTTGATATGGGAGTCCTCTTGATCCTTTATGAGTGTTTGAGAGACTAGACAAGTTGAAGATCATGTCAATTCTTGATTGATCCTTTGTCTAAGTGCTTTGAGAGGGTCCAAAACCCTAATTCTTGATTGTATTGAAGGCTCAACAATCCTTGAGGAGATTGATGAGGTTTGATGGTACACCCATATTGTGGCAATGATCCTCACAATGATGGGAAATCTTGTGGTCAAAATTTGGGGTATGACAGATGCCCCTATTTAATCTTCTTATACCCGAAGGTGTGAATGAGGAAAGTATTCGGACATTCAGGGTATAAGAGGATTAAATATCGGATGAATGTGAGTTAATTTGCTCGTCCATCTTCTTTTGCTAAGTGTTGATACTTAGAAAAGGTAAAACTTCCCCTCGATCCTGGTCTTAAGCCATGGAACTGGTCTCAGTTTCTTTTAAACTTCCCCTCAATCCTGGTCTTCAGCCACGGAACTGGTCTTAGTTTCTTGATATAAATTCCCCTCGATCCTGGTTTTCAGCCACGGAACTGGTCTTAGTTTCTTGATATAAACTTCGCCTCGATCCTGGTATTCAGCCACGGAACTGGTCTTAGTTTCTTGATATAAACTTCCCCTCGATCCTGGTTTTCAGCCACAGAACTGGTCTTAGTTTCTTCTTGTCGAGTTCTTTTCTTGACAAGGAACGCTATATGTAGTGGTCTTCATCAAACTTCTCGTCGAGTTTTACTGGGGAGACGCCATTTGATGGAAAAAGATTTGATGTTAGACTTGTTGGGGAAACCCATTCGTCTGAGTTGTAGAGGTGTGCAAACTTCTCTGTTGGAGATGCCATTTGTTGACTCTACTGGGGAAAACAATACTTTTGAGAGGTTATTTTGCTTGATATGGAATTACATCATACTTCCTCTTCTTTGAGATATGTGATGTAATCTGACTTTGAGGTGCTGATGACTTCATTAACATCAAATTTCTTGGGAGAACAACCGATGTATTATCGAGAGCATTCATTTAAAAGGCTTTCACTGAGGATTTTCCTTTATTTGGGAAAGCGGAGATATCATCCTCAATGGTGAAGAATGATGTTTCAAAGGTGTCTGTCAAACGTCTTCTTGCCTTTCAAAGGTTCAAGTTATCAAAGTGGTCAAGAATAGTCTCCAATCAAGAAATAAACCGGGGAGAGATGGCTTAGGCAAAACTTTATGGACGGGGACAGAACTAACAACTCTATTGGTGATAGGATTTTTATCACTTGGGGATGATTATGAACAAATCGATAATAATGCAATGTGAATATGTATGTGAATCAAATATGCATGATGTATGTATGTTTATGCTGACAAAACAGACGCGACATACAAACTAGTGAATGAACATGACTGGAAACTCGGCCACTGCGGGGGTGAAAAGTATCATTGGTTCAAGATAGCAATCCTTTCTTGCTTAAGAGTAGTAGACTCTATGGGGGAAAAAGAACCATCAATTGGTCTTCAGAGGTGAGAACTCTGCCAGGGATATCAGATGGGACATTGCATCTGAAACAATTGATCCTTCATTTAGGGGTACTGGTGTAGAAAGAGTACTTTGATTCTGCGTTTTGAGGTTTAATCGGTTTCCGGAGAAGCCATCGATGTTCCTTTTTGTGTTCAATAGTAAAAAAGAATTACCATCTTTATTCTAAAAGCAGAAGAAAATTTGACAAGTAAATTCATTTTTGTTTTGTTTCAAGAATCGTTGATCATATTAAGAATGGCATTCTTAAAAAGCTGAAACAAATGAGAATTGCAAACAAAAGCACTAAGGCTCAAATTTTATTGATAGAATGGTAATCAGCCAAGCGCGTGATACCATAGAGCATTATGAAGTTTAGGAAATGGTAATTTACGGGAAAAAGGGCTACATTGAAACATAACGACCATTATCCTTCTACTAACTTTGAATTCTAGACATTCTGAGCTTCTGTCGAAGGTGACTTTGACTGAAGTTTTCCTGACAGATGGCATTATTGCTAAGGAGTCGAACTGATGAGACGTAGTTACTTGCCATGAATCCCTAACTTTTGCCTGGATTGCTTCTAGAGGTTTCCAATCCATCGGTATGATTTTTTATTATATCTCTAAATTTTTCTTGGACTGCCGTTTCGGGTTTTCAATCCACCGAGACATTTTTTTTATTTAGGCGAAGTATTTCTTGACTACATCAACATTTGTGGGATAGGCAAACTCCTCTTCATCCATGGTTGCGAGTCTCAAGGCATCGCCTGAAAAGGATTTCTTGACCACGCAGGGGCCATCATAATTCGGAGTCTATTTGCCCCTGGGATCAATGAAGAATGATTGTATCTTCTTGAGCACAAGGTCTCCTTCTCTGAAGACACGTGGTCTAACCTTTTTGTCTAATGCTTTTTTCATCCTTTGCTGATATAACTGACCATGACATAAATCAGTCATTCTTTTTTCTTTGATTAGGTTCAGTCTGTCGTGTCGACTTTGACACCATTCAGTCTCTGTTAGCTTGGATTCCATTAATACATGGATTGATGGGATCTCTACTTCTATGGGGAGGACCGCCTCCATGCCATATACTAGAGAGAAAGGGGTTGCCCCTGTTGAAGTGCGGACAGATGTGCGATAATCGTGAAGAGCAAAGGGTAACATCTCGTGCAAGTCTTTGTAGGTTACAACCATCTTTTGAATGATTTTTTTGATGTTCTTGTTAGCCACTTCTACCGCTTCGTTCAACTTAGGTCGGTAGTGAGACGAGTTATGGTGTTCAATCTTGAACTCAACACACAACTCTTACATCATCTTGTTATTCAGGTTCAATCCATTATCTGTAATGATCTGGCTTGGAACACCATAACGACAAATGATATTGTTCTTGATAAATCGGACCACTACTTATCGGGTAATGTTGGTGTATGATACTGCTTCGACCCACTTGGTGAAGTAGTCAATGGCTACTAAGATGAACCTATGTCCGTTTGAAGCCTTGGGTTCAATCATGCCAATCATGTTAATTCCCCATATAGAAAAAGGCCACGGAGAAGAAAGAACTTTGAGATGCGTTGGCGGTACATGGATTTTGTCTGCGTATATCTGACACTTGTGACATTTCCTCATGCACTTGTAGCAATCGGATTCCATTGTCAACCAATAATATCCTGCTCTCAGAATTTTCCTTGCCATTGTGTGTCCATTGGCATGAGTGCCAAAGGAGCCTTCATGAATTTCTTTCATTAACATGATTGCTTTTGGTCTGTCTACGCATCTGAGCAAAACCATATCGAAGTTTCTCTTATAGAGTGTATCATTGTTCAGGAAGAAGTTGCCAGCCAGTCTTTTGAGAGTCTTCCTATCTTTTCTTGATGCCCCAGGCGAGTACTCTTGTTTTAGAAGGAAGCGCTTGATATCATGATACCATGGTTTGTCGTCTATGACTGCTTCGATCAAGAAGATGTAAGTAGGCTTTTCAAGGCACATAATGTCAATCTTAGGTACATCGCTCCAATGATTTACAGAAATTATGGAAGAGAGAGTGGCTAGTGCATCAGCCATGTGGTTTTCCTCACGAACGATATGATGAAACTCGACTCTATTGAAGAAGGGCAGCAACCTTCTTGCGTAGTTTTTTAAGGAATCAGTCCTGATTGATATGTGTTCCACTCTCCTTTGATCTGATTAATAACCAGGGCTGAGTCTCCATACACATCCAAGTTATTTATCCTTAAGTCAATAGCTTCTTCGAGACCCATGATACAAGCTTCGTATTCGACCTCATTGTTTGTACATTTGAATGTTAATCTGGCATTGAAAGGATTGCCCCAATTCGGTTTCCATAAACACTGACAGCTCCGTCAAATATTAATCCCCATTGGGAACCTGGTTCTGGCCCTTCGCTGGGTAGCGGTTCATCGCAATCTTTCATGTTCAAGTACATTACATCCTCGTCTGGGAAGTAAAATCTGATTGATTCTTGATGGTCAATTGGTTGATGAGCCAAATGATCGGCTAAAATACTTCCTTTGACGGCTTTTTGAGCATGGTATTCGATGTCGTATTCGGATAACAACATCTGCCAACGGGCAATTCTTCCTGTGAGAGCAGGCTTTTCAAAGACATACTTGATCTGATCCATTTCGGAGATTAACCAAGTAGTGTGGCAAATCATGTACTAGCGAAGATGTTTAGCTGCCCAAGCTAAAGCGCAGCAAGTTTTCTCGAGCATAGTGTATCGAGTTTCACAGTCCGAGAATTTCTTGCTTAAGTAGTAAATGACAGACTCTCTTCTTTTTGTTTCGTCTTGTTGATTGTTCTCTACTTTATATATAATGCTTTTCTTTGTAATTTGTTTAAAGCAAAGGTGTCACATGCAAGTATACATGCTTGATAATGTAGCAAGTGATAAAGTAAAGATCAAACCCACAAGGAAGTGATAAAGGCTTTGAACTACTAGTATTAATTTCTTTGTTTAAGAGAAAGTATGAGCAAGGTAACAAAATATTGATAATAAAGAACATGAGAAACACACAAATAAATAAGACAAAATTTATAACCAAAAAGGAAGTTGAAATATCAGAGAGAGTAGTTGATGACCTAAATCCATTAGTATAGTTATTGCTAAAATGCTTATATGATGTGAAGTGTCGTGCCTCAAAAGGTCTGAACGTGATCTAGTGGTGTATCTCAACAACATAAAAAACATGCACTAGGGCAAGGGAACAAATCTCTACGCCTCACTTGTAACCCTAAAATACGTCTGGTTTTAATTCTGAAATTCTTTATGGTCTCAACTTCTTATCTCTAAGCAAGTTGAATTAAGTGAATATCTCTATCCTACTTTATTAACCACTTTTGTTATGAAATCCACTTGTTTGTTGGATCTCTCTCAACAATAAGCTTTTACCTTTTTCCTAGTTGATCACTCTAAGAATCGAGTATATAGCATAAAAACACATAACAAAATAAGACACTAAACAATACATCATATCGACATAAAAACAACTTTTATACTAACTTCATTAGGCTCATCAAACAAGGGTTTATCTCATAGTGAGCTGAGTACAAACTACTGAAGTGAAACTAACAGGAAACATCTTCTTACAAAGTGAAGTAAAGAAATGCAACCTAATAGTAACTTGGAAATCTCTTGCGTTGAGTAAACAACAACAACTCTCTTCAGTTACGACAGCTTTCAGCAGAGTGTACAGGACTGGATGAGAATAGAATACCCTCTGCTAATGCTCCAACTCTTGGAATAAAAATAAACTTAAAACTACAACTGAAATAAACTGTTTTGTTGTGTGTAAAATCTCCAGCTCTCTCTTCCTCAATGCACAAGCCTTCTTTATATAGAGGTGAGTGGAAGTGAGAGTTGCTACTTTCTTGGATCATGGGTTTCTTGATGAAAATAACGTTAGGCCCAAATCAAATCCGCATGTTGGCCAGTTGTCCGTCAATCCTTTCATTGCAAGCTATCTGGTACAAAGGTTGGTGGGAGACAAAGCTGCTTTTTGAAGACGGCTGTGGCAGAGTGGTGGAGCAGCGCAGACGGCTGGTGGTTTTGGTGTTGGGCGCTCTTTTGCAGCGTGGTCCCCACCGTACTACCATTTTTCTTCTAGCTTCCTTGATCTTATCCATTCCTTTTGCTCCAATGCTCTTCAAAACAATGCCACGTGAGCCCTAGTTATTCTTTTCTCCTCCACTTCTCTTGATGAAATAATTGATTAAATTATCAACTACTTCCTTTCCAATAGCTCCTCATTCTTCTCCAGAGTCTGTCTTCCAGGTTCATGTCTCCTCTTGCCATCACCTAGCTTCCTTTTAGGACAAAAACACATTGAAAAACATAAAAGAAGCACCTAGTGTGCTTAAAGCTAAAACATGCTGAAATAAGTTAAATTTATATCAAATCAGTAAATCCTAAACTAAAAATGTCACACAGAATGGGTCAAAGTAACACACTAAAATAGTGTTATCACTCCCCCAAACTTTAATGATCACATGTCCTCAGGTGATGTGACAGTGAATGACTAGGGAAATGAAATTGGGGTTCACCAGCTTCAGTCAGGTCAGAAAGATGATGTGGCTTTAGATTTGGAAGGGTAATAAAATCTATCAAGTGAAATTTGCTCAGCTTTACAATTGGTCTAAGTGGTGTTAACTCAAAAGAGGACTGACGTCTCTTGTCACGACCCTACTCTTCTAGGAAACATGCCAAAGTTTCTCTCTTTTGATCCCCTTTTTTTGTACTTTCGTGAGTGACGTCTCTTCCTTTTGTTTCACTAGGGAATTCTTTTCTGACTCTCAAATGATATTTTTGATTTTCACACTTGGGACCACACTTCTCCACTTATTATTTTTTTTGTTCTTTTTCTTTCTCTTTTCTCTCTTTTTTTTTGGCAAAACATCTCATCTCAGAAGAATCTCACGTGTAATGAGTCCAACTGCATATTATGATTAAATGCTTGTTGTTCCTCTAGTTTCGGGCACATGAACTTTATTGGTGGTCTTTGCCACTTTTGCACACTTTTGTGTGTTTTTGTGTGGAGTGTGCCCCTTCTGTGATCATCTCAATCATTATTCAAGTATTTCTGTCCTTCCCTTTGTGATTCCTAAGGTTTTAACCTCTCTCTTGATTCCCACAAATCAGTTATCTTTTTGGAAAAAATTCCTGGCTGGTTTAAAAGACTAGTGATGTCGTGACAGAGAACATCAGTCTCCTCTGTCAAAACTCACTTAGCACAATTCCTACACTTTGCTCTGCTCACTCATAAAAGCTTCCTTCCCCTATTTTTTATTCTTAAGCCAAAATTTTGAAAATTGAAAATTGACGTTCTTGACCTATTGTAGTTTAACCCAAACATTCCCTAGCATTCTTACTCTAAACTACGACATGCAACTAAATGAAACAAATTCAGCAAAATAAAAATAAAACAGATGCTAACTAAATGAAACACACATAACATTAAGAAAACAGATCCTCAAGTTCTCGAGGCATCAAAGCTTCCCACAAAAGATTAAAAAAACCTATGGCTCAAAACATGGCCATCCCAAGCATAAATCCAAAATATTATCCAGAAATAGAAACATGCAAGACAAAAGACAGAATATCCAGATTGTGATATTAGAGGGTTAGAGTGGTGAGAATAGGCTAAGCGTTGGTGTCCTCCCCCAAACTTAAAGTAAGGACAGTGTCCTCACTGTTTAGTGATGAGAGAAGGCAGGCCATCGCTTGCCTATTTCACTTTACCAACTAGGCCCTAAGCCTGGAGCTCTTCCTTGGTGCAGGCATGTCTTGTTTCTTCTTATTCTTCTTTGCCTTTGTGCCCTGTGCGCCTAGCTCCTTTTACTAATTACGCTCTTCAGTCGCGACTCCAGTTACCATCTTCCCAGCAGCTTTGTTTGGACTTTTAGCCTTCTTCTTGGGTTGCTCCTCAGCTTTCTCTGGCTGCTCCTCCGCAACAGTATCACCTTCATTTACGGCAGGTTCCTCGACGGGATTTGTTCTGGGTCAGTGGTGATCTTCTCTGTCTCTTCACTGTCTGCTTCATCATCTCCTTTAACATTTTCTTCCTTCTCTGTGGTTTCTGTTGATGAATAATACTTCCGCAGTTGTTCTTCTTCCTTGTCTTCCTCAGTTCCCTCTGGCTGGACAGTTTCTTCCAATGGATTCTCTTTTTCCTCACTCCCCTCTTCTTCAACTACATCTTCCTTATTCATCTCCAGATCTCTAACATCCTTGTCCATTTCTGCTAAAAAGCTTTCCAAAATCCCGTGTTTGCTAGAGCCTCCCTCCTCTTGATCAAACTTATTTGCAGGACTGACAGGTGGTGTCGGGGCTGTAGTGGTCTCCTTCTTCTTCCATTCTGCTTTCATCTTTTTTCTGTTTTGGGCTGCCTTCAAGTTCTAGAGGTGTAGAAGAGTAGGTTTTTCTTAGCTTTTTCTTTTTCTTGACCTGGCTCTGAGTGGTGTCTACTGACACGCCCTTGCTTGTCTCCTCCACTTCTTTCTTCTTCATTTCCTTCTCTTTCTTTTTCTTCTTCATTTTCTCCTTCTTGGTAGATTTCTTCTCTTTTCCTTCATTCTCAGCAGCAGCTGGTTCAACACTTCCCAAAATGTGATCAGGGAATTTGGGGGCCTCAAGCGAGTTGGATGGGGTTTGCATAGCCCACATCTTTTCTTGCCATATTGCCCTAGCCTTTTGATATGCAAAGTACTCTTGCTGATCCTTTTGCATCTGCGCTGGGTCTTGTTGTTCAGATACCCCAGAAGAAGCTTGGCTTACTGCTGATGTCCTTTTTCTGGATCCTTTAGGTTTCATCAAAGTCATGATTAAGGTCTTATCCAAGGGTTACTGTGGAGACCCAAAGTTATCTGAGTCGTATTCTGGCACACCCTGTCTTCTACAAAGGGTTGTTATCAGACAAGGAAAATACAACATTCCTTCTTTCTTCTTTGAACAGGCGTGAATCTCTTGAACAATTATTTTTCCAACATTAATCTCCCTCAATCCAGTGATGCAATGGAGAAGCGCCAAACTAGCCCTGGAGTCTGTCTCGTTATGAGCAGTGGGCTTGATTGAATGCTTGATAAATTGATACCATACTTTCACCTCTGACCTCAAATCCATTCTCTTCACAGCTTTCTCAACCTAGCTCGTCCCAGCAACACACAACGATTCCATGTAGGCGTCGTATTCATCTTCTTGCGAACTGAGTACCAGATTCTGGTACTCATCTTCAGTATTTTCCAGCTTGAAATAAAAGTTAATATTGGACACGTTATAGATCACCTTCGTTCCTCTGACCAATACCTCTAGCCTCTTGTGCCCAGGATTCGTCAAGTTGGAATAGAATTCCTTGACCAGCGTTGCATTGTAAGGACCGAGTTGCTTAGAAAAGCTACCCCACTTCAGATTTGAAATAGTGGTTCCTAGGTCACCTGGAAGTCCCAGTTTTTCATCTTCAATGTCCATGATAAATCCTCTTTCAGCAAACACATTCATTTTGCTGAAGTGCTCCACAAATCTTTTGTGGGCTTCAGCGTTAACGAAAGTGTCGTTTTCATCTTGACTGGAGAGGTCGATCATTGGGACGACGATTTTCTTTGCTGCAGTCTTGTAACGACAGCCAGTGGTTGGGCCTCTAGTCATTTTCTTGGTGAATGGAGGTGAGAGGGTTTGAGAGATTAGGGTTATGGAAGGAAGGGTAGAGAATGAAGAGTGAAAGGTTTTATTTGAATATTTGGGTAGAGAGAGGGAGATGGAGGGAAGTTGGAAAGGTGATTGAAAAATTTGAGAAAAGAATAAAAAACGTCCTTGGGAAGATGGAGAGAGAAAGGTTTCCTTTTTTTGTGATTATTAGGGCAAAGGGTGAAGGGACTTGGGTCTGACAACGAAAAAGACACCATTTAGAGGTTTTTGCGTGTTTAGCTAGCTGAACAGCCTGACGTGGCAGACAGAGCCATTATGACTCTGCTGCTACACACGACCTAAGGCACACGATCCCCATGCCACACTTTGATTCTCTCCCCTTCTCTTAAAATAAAATGGTCCATTTTATTTCTGATGTCCAAAAGAAAATATTTATTGCCAGGTCAACATTAATATCTCTCTTATGGACTCAACAAAATTAATTCCTTCACATCTTCCAACATTCCATTTCTACTTTTCTCGTGTCCTTTACCGGCGTGTCACATCTTGTCATGAGCGGATGCCACAAAAACCTTCATGGTTCTGTACAAAAATAAAAACCAAAAGAAACTGCATAAAGCTGGGCTGCCTCCCAGTAGCGCTATTTTAAGGTCTTATCGCCTGACCAAAACAAGTGTCCATCAATCAATGAAATGGAGGGAACCCCTTGTGTTATTTGAGGGTTCTCCAAAATAATTCTTGACCCTTTGGCCATTAACCTTAAATCTTTCTCCATTTTTCTCATTCAACAATTCCACAGCACCATGGGGGTAAATCTCTTCCAAAATAAAGGGTCCAGACCATCTTGATTTTAATTTTCCAGGGAATAGCTTCAGCCTAGAGTTAAAAAGTAGAACTTTTTAGCCTCTCACTAATTCCCTCTTCTGAAATTTCCTGTCGTGCCACCTCTTGGTCTTTTCTTTATACAACTCAGCATTCTCGTATGAGAACATCCTCTGCTCATCTAACTCATTTTATTGAAGCATTCTAGCCTGGCCAGCATTTTTAATATTAAAATTTAGTTGCTTCACAACCTAAAATGCCTTATGCTCCAATTCAATGGGTAGGTGACAAGCCTTTCCATAAACAAGTCTATGTGGAGACATGTCTAAGGGAGTTTTATAGGCAGTCCTATACGCCCATAGTGCTTCGTCCAATCCTTTCTTGTGGGGTTAACCACTTTTTCCAAAATTCTCTTGATTTCTCTATTTGAAAGCTCTACTTGTCCACTAGTTTGTGGATGGTAAGCTGTAGCAACCTTGTGTTTTATCCCATATTTTGCCATTAAGTTTTCAAAAAGTTTGTTGCAAAAATGGGACCCCCCATCACTAATGATAGCCCTAGGCGTGCCATGTCTTGTCAGGATGTTCTTGAGCAAGAACTTGGTCACTACCTTAGCATCATTGGATGGTGTTGCTACTGCTTCAATCCACTTGGACACGTAATCTACATCTACAAGGATGTAAAGATTGCCAAAGGATGGAGGGAAAGGTCCCATGAAATCAATGCCCCACACATAAAAAATTTCTACTTCAAGAATACTCGTGAGTGGCATTTCTTGTCTCATGGACACATTTCCAACCCTCTGGCATCTATCACACCTTTTTGTTAATTCATGAGCATCCTTAAAAATAGAAGGCTAGAAATAACCTGATTGCAGAACTTTTGCTGCAGTTCTGACTCCTCCAAAGTGTCCACCATAGGGGGCTTTGTGGCAGGTTGATAAGATTTGTCGTGCCTCCTCATAGTCAACACATCTTATTAATAACTGATCAGCACACTTCTTGTACAGATAAGGCTCATCCCAAAAATAACTCTTGACAGTGTGGAAGAACCTCTTCCTTTGTTGGAAGTTGAATTCTGGTGGCACGACTCTGCTGACCAAGTAGTTAACAATGTCAGCGTACCAAGGAGTCATGCCATCAGTAATCAACAATAGCTTCTCATCCGGAAAACTTTCTTTAATGTCTCCATTGTTTTGAGATTGAACTTCTTCAGGTAGTCTTAAGAGATGATCAATAACTGAGTTTTCTACTCCTTTCTTGTCTCTTATCTCTAGGTCAAACTCTTGTAGCAAAAGACCCATCGTATGAGCCGTGGCTTTGCATCTTTTTTGGCAATCAAATATTTGATTTCTGCATGATCCGTGTACACAATAACTTTAGTTCCTACCAAATAAGGTCTGAACTTATCAAAGGCAAACATTACTGCCAACATCTCCTTCCCTGTGGTTGTGTAATTGATTTGTGCTTCTATCAAAGTCTTGCTCGCGTAGTAGATGGTGTGAAAAACTTTGTTATGCCTTTGGCCTAACACAGCACCAATGGCAAAGTCACTGGCATCACACATTAACTCAAATGGCGTGGACCAATCTGAAGTTTTGATTACAGGTGCAGAAATGAGAGCCTTCTTCAAAAGATTAAAAGATTCAAGACACTCTTTATTGAAGACAAAAGGCGTGTCATGCTGCAGCAGCTGGCATAGCGGTTTAGTTATTTTTGATAAATCTTTTATAAACCTCCTATAAAATCTAGCATCCCCCAAGAAACTCCTAATGCCCTTGATGTTGACTGGTGGGGGTAACTTTTCAATTACCTCTACCTTTTCTTGATCTACCTCTAATCCTTCTTTTGAAATTCTATGACCAAGAACAATTCCTTCTTTTACCATAAAATGGCATTTTTCCCAATTAAGAACTAGATTGTTCTCTTCACACCTTGCCAACACCAACTCCAGATTCTTTAGACAATCCTTGAATGATTCTCCAAAAACTGAAAAGTCATCCATGAAGACTTCCATGGAATTCTCTATGATGTCTGAAAAGATAGCCATCATGCAACGTTGGAAGGTGGCTGGTGCATTGCACAGTCCAAACGACATCCTTCTAAAGGAAAAGGTGCCATAAGGGCATGTGAATGTTGTTTTCTCTTGATCTTCCGGGGCAATTGCAATTTGGTTGTAGCCCGAATATCCATCTAAGAAGCAATAGTACTCCTTTCCAGCTAGTCTATCCAACATCTGATCAATGAAAGGCAAAGGAAAATGATCCTTCCTAGTTGCTCTGTTCAGCTTCCTATAATCTATGTAAATCCTCCAACCAGAAACTGTTCTAGTGGGGATGAGCTCATTCTTCTCGTTGATTATCACTGTCGTGCCCCCTTTCTTCGGTACACACTGGATGAGACTTACCCACACACTATCAGAGATAGGGTAAATAATTCCTACATCCAGCCACTTGATAATTTCCTTCTTTACAACTTCCTTCATGATAGGGTTCATCCTTCATTAACTCTCAATGCTATTCTTAGCATTTTCTTACGACAGAATTTTGTGCATGCAAATTGCTGGGCTGATTCCCTTGATGTCAGAAATCTACCATGCAATTTCCTTCTTGTGTCTCTTCAGGAGTGAGATCAATTGCTCTTTCTGCTCCTCTTTCAGATCTGTAGCAATGATAACTGGCAACTTCTGTCCTGCCTCCAAATATGCATACTGTAAATGCTCCAGCAGTTGCTTGAGCTCCAGTTCGGGGGTTCCTCTATGGAAGGAAGCTGCTGCTTGTGAGCAACAGTGGTGGATTCTATCACTTCCACAGATTCTTCCTCTTGCATTTGCAGTGGACCATAAATGATCCCATCTTTTAGTCCTTTATCTTCCACTTTGCCTAACTCCATTTTCAACACATCGCTAGCCCTTAGAAGGATTTTATGAATCAAACCTTCCCAGCTAGATATCATGGAACAGTCAGCTACCTCTTCTTCTGGGTATTGTAAGGCATTGAGTATGTTGAACACTACTTGCTGCTAGTTCACTCTAATAGTGAGTTCTCCTCTTTCTACATCAATTAAGGTTCTACCCGTTGCTAGGAATGGCCTTCCCAACAAAATGGGTGTCTCCTTATCAGCTTCAAAGTCCATAATAATGAAATCAGCAGGGAAGACAAATTTGTCAACCCTTACTAGAACATCTTCTATCTTTCCTTGTGGGTAGTGTTAGTTCTGCAGCTATGCAGTATGTATGTTGGCTAAATTTTGTTAAAACCTTTATGTTAGCTCTTATGTCACTGAAGGTGTTTTAACATGGTGTATGTGTATCTGCCATAACAGATTAGTTGCAGGTTGTGAAATGTCAAGTAGGATGTCTTGACATGTTGTTCTGCACTAACTGGTTATGTTCAGTTTCTGTCATATTAGATTAGTTAAATGTCAAGTGTGATGTCTTGACATGTTGTGTTGCACCTACCTAGTATGAGTGCATGGTTGTAATGGTGTGACAGAGATGTCATGAGCACTTCACTGAACCTGAATGTTTAAGGTTATGTGACGTGGCTGTTTTTGGAATGTCATGACAGAACATCTTGATCTGGTACAACATGTACTGCTGCTCTGTGATGGTTAATCAAGATGTTAAAGGAGATGTCACAACATCATTGTCTATTACAGCAGGTGCTGCTATTGTATATCTCTTGACACATTTGATTTGATCTGATGAGATCTTTTTAGATACCTCATCATTATACACAGGTCAAGGAGATTTATTAGGAACAAAGTGCAGATTTAATTGGATTTCATAAAAAGGATCTTGGAGACTTTTTAGGAAAATATTTGGAGATTTGTTCATATTTTTATGGAGAAGATCTTGCAGCTGAATTAAAAAGTGAAGATTTAAAAGATACATAATATCCTGGAAATATTATGTATCCTTTGTGGAGCTGATTTAAAGGTCTGGAAGATTCAAGATAAAATCAAGAAAAGATTGAGTATTTAAATATGGAGATATTTTAGGAAGATTTGATTGAAGACCTATTATGTAGCAGAAGTTTCTGCTGATTTGTAGCAGCTGTTATGCTGTGATTTGAAGCCCAAATCCAGTTGGGAATAAGTTATAAATAGAATGCTTGTAACCTAGAAAAAACACGGGTCCAAGATGTAGATCATTAGGGTTTGTGTGAAATTGTGAGCCACTCTGGTACTGTTTTGTGCTTAGAGTTGGACTGTTTAGTTGAGTTGTATTTGTCAATCATCTATGAACTTTTAAGCAATGATGATTGTGTTTCTTTGAAACGCGTCTTCTACTTTTCTGTAACTTAAGAGTTGTTGGAAATCAAGCTGTTGATGCAGTGGCTGAGGTGTTGATTGCTAGACATCATTGCGATGATTGGAAATGAGATGGAGTCTCTTACCTAGGGAGGACTTAGGTAGAAGGGTCATTGGGTAGTGATTAAGTGAGTAGATCGTCAACAGGTGTGTTGGCTGTAGGGTCTATGAATTGATACTGCTAATAGTGGACTTCCTTCCTGGCTCAGTATGCCCCCAGATGTAGGTGAATTCCATCGAACTGGGTTAACAACTTTGGTGTTATTTATCATTATGTAATTTACATTTTCTGCATAATTAAAGATTGTTAATATTGTTCTGTCAGGCTTAAGATGTCATAACATCTGTCATGACAGTGTTATGATGTTGTGATATCAGAATGTTCTTGGTTTTAAGAGAACATAATGTTTATGTTCTGTCCTTGTTCAGTTTTAGCAGAGATCAATGTCTCGACATCTATTAGGACATCTGTGATCTGCTTGCCAGAATTTCAATTGGTATCAAAGCAAGCATCCTGTTCGCTTTTCTGGGTGAGATCCTAGGGAAGATACTTTCTGGTTCATGTGCAAGGAAGATAGCTGTGCTGAAAAGTTGTTTGGACTTGGTCAGTTCATATGTTGTTTGAATGGTCCCTTGAAGTGGAGGATGGACTATTCGTGACAGGGTGTGTATTGGCTCTGTTTGATGTTGTCAGGCGTGTAGCTTTGGTGGTGAGCTGCTTTGTGGGGTGATTTATTTTCAACCTATGCTGGCCTATTGCACTTGAAGTGTGGTTTTTGTACAAAGGTTATTAAGTTTTTTTCTGAAGGTTGTTGAGGGGTTTTCTTTTCTGTGTTCCGCTGCATTTGTATATGTCAGAAAACTCTTGGTGGTTTTGTGTGTTGTGGCTGCAACACTCTGTTCTCCTCTGAAGGTGTATCACATGGTGTGGTGATACTTGAGGATATCTTCAACTAGCTTGTTAGAGTTGCCCAAGATACTTGTGGTTCATCCCACATCCAATCATAAAGGAACTTTTATATAAGGGTGTTGAAAAGAGATCTGAAGAAAGTTAGAAACAATTTATTCTTACTTCCAACCCTACAAGGCCAATCTCTGGGCTTTGATAAAGGATCTCTTGGTGTGTTTCTTGAGAAGGGAACTAATGTCCTACCAGATGTTGGAACTTCAAACCAACAGATTGTGCAGAATCTTGTTGAATAAAGGTATGGCATAACAGATGCTTGGGGGCTAAACAAATGTGTTTTGATCACATCTGTTTGGAACCTACTCCTGGCTTGGAAGAGGAGGCATCTGGGTTATGTGTCTAAGAAGGTTCTTAGATAAGTGTGTTGGTCAAGAGGTGATCAACATATTGTCACTCATTGGATTAGTGTATTTCTGATCCAATTGAGTAGGAGTACAAAGGTTTTTTTTTGTGTGGAGGTCAAGCTCAAATGTCAAGGACATTCTCTCTGAAATCTGGAAGTTCCTTCTGTTCAAAGGAGCCAGATGTATGGAATCTTGTTTATGGCCATGGAGCAAATTCTGTTTGAAAGGAGCTATATGTGTGTACCAACCTGAGGTGGTGCAGCTATTTGAGGGGAGAATGAATAATTCCCTTAGGAGTTCTTAGCAGTTAATAAGGGGGAGTCCTTAATCTAATGCTGGAAGAACTCGAAGAAATGTCAGACATAATGCCTTGACATCTTTGTATTGAGAATTAATTTTTCTCAATATGTCTGGTGGTGTTTCTCAAAAACAGGATGGAGGTTGTTTACTCAAACTTGATATCACTATCAAGTCTATGAGAGCATGAAACTCTTGTTCTAGTGGAAGAGAAACTTAAAGGGATGTGCATAGAGGAGGTGTATTAATCTAACTGGTTGGCTGGTGTCTTCATTGTTGGATTGTCATCCAAACCATCTAGGATGAGCATTTCAGATTTGTGTTTGGAGCAAGGAGGAGTTGGTGTTTTGGGACCAAAGGATTATGGTTCCCTGGTATCTGCATGAGAAGTTTCTTCTTAAGCTGGAGTTCAGTTATGTGGTGTCCTCACATAATGGAACATTTTTTTTGCAAGGATTGAAGAGCATCCTTGTAGGTTGAAGTGTTGGGAGAAGCATATTTTTTTTGAACAATCTGGTTAAGATGACCAGTCAATGTATTTTTTTTGCTCCAGAAACCTGTTAGAGGGTATCTCCTCTTTAGGTACAGAAGGATGGCATCCAACATCTCAAAGTCAGACAGGAGGTCTGAACTTTAGAAGTTTGAGAAGAAGATTCTTCGGATGTAGAGTATGCAGGTTCCTGCATGTGTGTATGATCTGGTTTTGAAGGTTGGTCAGCTACTAATGGTTGATCCTCTTATGTCCCTTGCAAAAGATGTGTGTGGATTACTATGGTTGTTGTCTCCAAAGCCATAGTAAATGTTTAAATCCATGTGATTTAGACTGATGTTGGAATTGATGTTGAAACATCATTCCAGTTCTCTACTTCCTCAGCCAAGGAAGTTTGTTTAGCTCAGGGTGGAGTATCAGGTCAAGCCACTTACCTAATCTGAAGTGATTAGTGGTGTGGATTAATAAAAGAGGGATCAGCTAGTGCCACAAGTGTGCAGGAAAAGAATGTCGTACCTTGTGTGAGAAGGTTACCTTATCACATATGATAAATACCTTGACAGGAGTTAAGTATTTGTCTGTTTTTGTTAAGGATGTGCATCTAACCGATAGTGAATACTCTGACGGGAGCTGAGCGTTTGTCTAAGGTGTTGTGCTTTCAACTAATGACAAAATACTTTGACGAAAGACTATGTATATGTCTGATGTAAAAGTGCAGAATTGCAGAAGTGTTGAGAATTTACTTTTCTCTATTTGGCTGTTTATTTCTTTTTGTGGTGTATGTGATGTGGCAAGAATGTCCTAACAGATGTTAGAACATTTTCGGGGTTAGTTATCCTTGGAGTAGGACTCTGAGTTCACATCTTATCTAAGAAGTATTTATCTTGTCATACGGGAGAATGATGGGTAAAGGATTGTCTTGGAAGCCTGATGTGAATGGGACATGCTATAAGTGGATAAGTTTAGTGCTTATGGAACAATTGGGCTGAAAATTCCTGGAGCTTTGATCTCAAGTCTATTGGTTGTGGTACACGGATGGGTTCTGGGTATCCACACACTATATGATCATGAAGCTGTCATAGGATATCATGTAGTGGTTTTGGGGTGTTTCTTGTTGAAGAAGCATATGTTGAGAAAGATAGTGGGAGAGTAGAGAGTGTTGTAGTGTAGAATTTTGTGTGCTGTGGGGGTTGTTTGGTTTTCTGGTTTTTTGGTTCCTTGGCTTAAGGGGGAGCTTGGAGATTCTGTTTTTATTTGGATTGTGGTGTTTTTCTTAGTGCAGCTGGATTCTGTTCATGATGTCAAGACTGATGTCTTAACATCTGTTGACAGAACATTCTGTTCAGAATGTTATGGTTTTTGTCTCCAGAGAACACAAGCTTCTATCTAATTTATGTACTATTGTGGTACATGGTTTACTTGAGGGTCAAGCAGTAGGTGAATGTGTTCAGCAGGTGTGTTGAACAGAGGGTGCGCTCTTGAAGACATGAAGATGTGTCTTGTGTTTTCCATTCATTTTGGGTGTTCTTCTTGCAATGGAGCATTGGTTATCCATGACAGGGAGAGTACTGTAACCTGTCAGATTGTACAAGCTTTTGAGTTGGATGTGTTCTACTGCTGACTTGCTTGCTTTTGGTTGATTGTCCTTAGATGCATAATTGCTTGGTTTGGTATATTATGGCTAAAAAGGGGGAGAAGTAAATAGTAGTAGTGTTCCTTGGTTGCTTCCTTGAGGGGGAGCTGGTTGTGTTATCCAAAGGTTGTATGGATATTGCTCTGGTATGCTATTGCTGTGGTATATTATGGCTAAAAAGGGGGAGAGTGTGTGATAAATGTTTTTATCTACTGATGTGTGTGTGACTGTGAAGTTGCTTTGTGAAATGTTGATCTGTTGTTGTGAAGTTGCTGTTGTGTGATAAATGTTTTTATCTGCTGATGTGTGTGTGACTATGCTAACAATCTGTGTTGGTCTTCTGATGCTGGTATCTCTGACTGTTGGTTTTAGCCAAAATTTTCCAAAGGGGGAGTTTGTTAGTTCTGCAGCTATGCAGTATGTATGCTGGCTAAATTTTGTTAAAACCTTTATGTTAGCTCTTATGTCACTGAAGGTGTTTTAACATGTTGTATGTGTATCTTCCATAACAGATTAGTTGCAGGTTGTGAAATGTCAAGTAGGATGTCTTGACATGTTGTTCTGCACTAACTGGTACAACAGGTACTGCTGCTCTGTGATGGTTAATCAAGATGTTAAAGGAGATGTCACAACATCATTGTCTGTTACAGCAGGTGCTGCTATTGTATATCTCTTGACAGATTTGATTTGATCTGATGAGATCTTTTTGGATACCTCATCATTATACACAGGTCAAGGAGATTTATTAGGAACAAAGTGCAGATTTAATTGGATTTCATAAAAACGATCTTGGAGACTTTTTAGGAAACTATTTGGAGATTTGTTCCTATTTTTATGGAGAAGATCTTGCAGCTGAATTAAAAAGTGAAGATTTAAAAGATACATAATATCCTGGAAATATTATGTATCCTTTGTGGAGCTGATTTAAAGGTCTGGAAGATTCAAGGTAAAATCAAGAAAAGATTGAGTATTTAAATATGGAGATATTTTAGGAAGATTTGATTGAAGACCTATTATGTAGCAGAAGTTTCTGTTGATTTGTAGCAACTGTTATGCTCTGATTTGAAGCCCAAATCCAGTTGGGAATAAGTTATAAATAGAATGCTTGTAACCTAGAAAAAACACGGGTCCAAGATGTAGATCATTAGGGTTTGTGTGAAATTGTGAGCCACTCTGGTACTATTTTGTGCTTAGAGTTGGACGGTTTAGTTGAGTTGTATTTGTCAATCATCTATGAGCTTTTAAGCAATGATGATTATGTTTCTTTGAAGTGTGTCTTCTACTTTTCTGTAACTTAAGAGTTGTTGGAAATCAAGCTGTTGATGCAGTGGTTGAGGTGTTGAGTGCTAGACATCATTGCGATGATTGGAAGTGAGATGGAGTCTCTTACCTAGGGAGGACTTAGGTAGAAGGGTCATTGGGTAGTGATTAAGTGAGTAGATCGTCAACGGGTGTGTTGGCTGTAGGGTCTATGAATTGATACTGCTAATAATGGACTTCCTTCCTGGCTTGGTATGCCCCCAGATGTAGGTGAATTGCACCGAACTAGGTTAACAACTTTGGTGTTATTTATCATTATGCAATTTACATTTTCTGCATAATTAAAGATTGTTAATATTGTTCTATCAGGCTTAAGATGTCATAACATCTGTCATGATAGTGTTATGATGTTGTGATATCAGAATGTTCTTGGTTTTAAGAGAACATAATGTTTATGTTCTATCCTTGTTCAGTTTTAGCAGAGATCAATGTCTCGACATCTATTAGGACATCTGTGATCTGCTTGCCAGAATTTCAGGTAGCAAATACTTCTATCTGCCAGTTGCAATGTGATAGTTGTAGGCCTAGCAGCACCTATCCCTAGCTTCTTGAAAATGGATAAGGGCATGAGATTAATGCTGGCCCCTAAATCACATAATGCCTTTCCACAAAAGGTGTCTCCAATGGTGCATGGAATAGTAAAACTTCTAAGATCCTTCAATTTGGGAGGGAGTTTGCCTTGAACCAATTGACTACACTCTTGTGTGAGTGCAACCGTAGCAAATTCTCCCACCCTTTTTCGCTTGGTAAGCACATCCTTCACAAACTTTAAGTAGTTTGGCATTTGTTGAATAGCTTTAATCAATGGTAAGTTGATGTGAAGCTGCTTCAATATTTCCATAAACTTTGGAAATTGTTACTCTTCCTTGGCCTTTTTGATTCTTTGTGGAAAAGGAGGTGGTGGCCCTTCTTGCACAAACTTTTGCTTTCTGTTGGCTTCAGTAATGACTTCTTGATTCTCTTGAGGAATTTAATCTGCAGTAGGTACATCATCTTTGTGCTTCTGCTATTTTGATGAAGACGGATCTCCATCATTGTCTCTTGCTCCATAACTGTCCGGCTTAGACAAATCAATACTTGACTCCTTGCTCTTTGTTACGACTTCTTCAATTTCTTTGCCATTTCTGAGTTTAAGGGCTTGGCACGTTTCAACATTCTTCACTCCAGCTTGTGTATTGGGAGTCTCAGTGCAGCTGGGGAGAGTTCCCAAGTTTCTTGAACTTAGAGCAGTGGCAATTTGCCCTACTTGATTTTCCAAGTTCTTGATACTCACCCCTTGTGCATGAAATTGATTCTTTGCTTCTTAAATAAAGGACTTTAGAACATTTTCCAGATGGTTGTTTCCTTGATTAACCCCAGCATAGTTAGGGTTAGAAAAACCAGGTGGAACTTGTGGTGTAGTTGCTTGTGGTTTAGGTTGACTTTGATTGTTACTCCAAGAAAAATTGGGATGGTTGCGCCATCCTGGGTTGTAAGTGTTGCTGTATGGATTATTGTATCTACTGTTGTTGTTGGGATTGCCAAAATAGTTAACAGAAACAGGATTTTCAGAACATTCTTCAAATAAACGTGGTCCTCCACAGTAAACACATGCAACCTCAGTAGCGTCAGTAACCACCTTAACAAGCTCAGGCTTTGTCACTTCAAGACTCATCAGATTCTTCATCATTTGTTGGATCTGAGCCACTTGAGCAACAAAAGTTGTGGTCTTAGTAACTTCATGAACTCCAGCAGGCTTCTTTTGAGTTGAACTTGCAGTGGCCCTTGTGACCGGCCATTGATAAGTGTTGGCAGTAATGCTCTCAATCAACTTGTAACCATCAACATAAGATTTAGACAATAGGGCTCCACCACTGGATGCATCTAACATATTCCTTGAGGATGGAATTAATCCATCATAGAAAGTCTCAAGTTGTATGCAGATGGGAATCCCATGATGTGGACGTTGTCTCAACAGCTCCTTAAATCTTTCCCAAGCATCAAACAACGATTCATCATCTCCTTGCCTAAATGATGTGATCTCATTTCTCATTTTTGCATTCTTAGAAGGAGGAAAGTATTTGGCCAAAAATTTTTCTGCCAAAGCATTCCATGTAGTAATGGAATTTGGTTCCAAAGAATTAAGCCAGCTCTTGGCTCTATCCCTTAGAGAGTATGGAAACAGCCTTAACCTAAAGGTATCCACTGGCACGTCAAGGATCATGAAGTTGTCAGCAACATCCATAAATTGTTTTAAGTGCAAATGTGGATCTTCATGAGGAGAGCCTGAATATTGACCAGCAGCTTGTAACATTTAGAACATCATAGGCTTGAACTCGAACTATGGTGCTGTGATGGCTGGCCTAGCAATGCCAGTATTCATAGCATTAGGGTTGAAGACAACATAGTCCCTGATGCTGCACGCTCGGTCATTGTCAATGCCAATGATTTTTGGCTCGGTCATGTTTGTCTCGTACAATGACTCGTCTGAAGAAGACGATGAACTTTCTTCGTTCGTGTCCTCCTTGTGCACTATTCCTTCAGGTTCAGCCATATCCGAGGATAAGGAATCTCTAGATATTTGCTGAGCACGTAAAAATTTCCTTCGTGCTTTGAGAATTCTTCCAGGTTCAGGATAACCACTGTAAACTGGTTGTAACGACCTGCGGATGCAATAGCTTAAGCCTGTCGTGACACCAAATCACAACACACGTTAAAAGCTCAAATACAATCTTAAACAAAAATAAATACTGTGTTTCAAACTTTATACACTTCCCCGGCAACGGCGCCAAAAACTTGTTCTCTACTTTATATATAATGCTTTTCTTTGTAATTTGTTTAAAGAAAAGGTGTCACATGCAAGTATACATGCTTGATAATGTAGCAAGTGATAAAGTAAAGGTCGAACCCACAAGGAAGTGATAAGGCTTTGAACTACTAGTATTAATTTCTTTGTTTAAGAGAAAGTATGAGCAAGGTAACAAAATATTGATAATAAAGAACAGGAGCAACACACAAATAAATAAGACAAAATTTATAACTAAAAAGGGAGTTGAAATATCAGAGAGAGTAGTTGATGAGCTAAATCCATTAGTATTGTTATTACTAAAATGCTTCTATGATGTGAAGTGTCGTGCCTCAAAAGGTCAGAACGTGATCTAGTGGTGTATCTCTACAACATCAAAAACATGCATAACTAGGGCAAGGGAACAAATCTCTAAGCCTCACTTGTAACTCTAAAATACGTTTGGTTTTAATTTTAAAATTCTTTATGGTCTCAACTTCTTATCTCTAAGCAAGTTGAATTAAGTGAATATCTCTATCATACTTTATTAACCACTTTTGTTATGAAATCCACTTGTTTGTTGGATCTCTCTCAACAACAAGCTTTTACCTTTTTCGTAGTTGATCACTCTAAGAATCGAGTATATAACATAAAAACACAAAACAAAATAAGACACTAAACAACACATCATATCAACATAAAAACAACTTTTATACTAACTTCATTAGCCTCGTCAAACAAGGGTTTAGCTCATAGTGAGCTGAGTATAAACTACTGAAGTGAAACTAACAGGAAACATCTTCTTACAAAGTGAAGTAAAGAAATGCAACCTAATAGTAACTTGGAAATCTCTTGCATTGAGTAAACAACAACAACTCTCTTCAGTTACGACAGCTTTCAGCAGAGTGTACAGGACTGGATGAGAATAGAATACCCTATACTAATGCTCCAACTCTTGGAATAAAAATAAACTTAAAACTACAACTGAAATAAACTGTTTTATTGTGTGTAAAATCTCTAGCTCTCTCTTCCTCAATGCGCAAGCCTTCTTTATATAGAGGTGAGTGGAAGTGAGAGTTGCTACTTTCTTGGATCATGGGTTTCTTGATGAAAATAAGGTTAGGCCTAAATCAAATCCGCATGTGGGCCAGTTGTCCCTCAATCCTTCCGTTGCAAGCTATCTGGTACAAATGCTGGTGGGAGACAAAGCTGCTTTTTGCAGGCGGCTGTGGCAGAGTGGTGGAGCAGCGCAGACGGCTGGTGGTTTTGGTGTTGGGCGCTCTTTTGCAGCGTGGTCCCCACTGTACTACCATTTTTCTTCTAGCTTCCTTGATCTTATCCATTCCTTTTGCTCTAATGCTCTTCAAAACAATGCCACGTGAGCCCTAGTTATTCTTTTCTCCTCCACTTCTCTTGATGAAATAATTGATTAAATTATCAACTACTTCCTTTCCAATAGCTCCTCATTCTGCTCCAGAGTCTGTCCTCCAGGGTCATGCCTCCTCTTGCCATCACCTAGCTTCCTTTTAGGACAAAAACACATTGAAAAACATAAAAGAAGCACCTAGTGTGCTTAAAGCTAAAACATGCTAAAATAAGTTAAATTCACATCAAATCAGTAAATCCTAAACTAAAAATGTCACACAGAATGGGTCAAAGTAACACACTAAAATAGTGTTATCATTGACCAAGTACACAACCCATGGAATCTTCCAAGACTATTAAATATATGATTAGTGGTCTTCCTTCCACTGGAGGAGAGAGAATCGGCGTATTCAATAGATATTCTTTGATGTTGTCAAATGCTTTTTGGCAATCCTTTGTTCATACGCAACTTTGATTCTTTCTGAGTAGTTTGAAGATCGGCGCGCATGTCGCGGTCATGAGGGATATGAACCTTGAGATGTAATTCAAATGTCCCAAAAATCCTCTGACCTGTTTCTCAGTCTTTGGTGAAGTCGTTTCTCGAATGGCCTTGACCTTGTCAGGATCAACCTCAATTCCTTTTTGGCTGACGATGAATCCTAAGAGCTTTCCTGAGCGAACACCGAACGTGCATTTATTGGGATTCAAGCGGAGTTTGTATTTTCTCAGACGTTTGAATAACTTTGACAGGTGTTTCACATGCTCTTCTTCTGTTTTAGATTTGGCAATCATGTCATCGACATACACTTCAATTTCTTTGTGTATCATGTCGTGAAACAGAGTTATCATGGCCCTTTGATAAGTTGCCCCCGCATTCTTCAATCCGAACGACATTACCTTATAACAAAAGGTGCCCCATGGGGTGATGAATGAAGTTTTCTCCATATCTTCCGGAGCCATTTTGATTTGATTATAGCCCGAGAATCCATCCATGAAGGAGAAGACTTTGAATTTTGTTGTACTGTCAACCAGCATGTCAATGTGTAGCAAGGGGAAGTCATCCTTTGGACTTGCTTTGTTCAGATCCCTGTAGTCTACACACATCCTGACTTTTCTGTCCTTTTTCGGAACTGAAACTATGTTGGCCAACCATTGAGGATATTCTGAGGTGGCAAGGAAACCTGCTTCAATCTGTTTATGCACTTCCTCCTTAATTTTGATAGCCATGTCTGGATGAGTCTGTCTCAGTCTTTGTTTTACCGGAGGATATTCTATTTTTAGTGGTAAATGATATTCCACGATGCTGGTATCCAACCATGGCATGTCCTAGTAGGACCAAGCAAACACGTCCGGAAACTCTTTGAGAAGTTCTATCAGGCCTTTTCTGACAGTTGGACTGAGCAGTGCTCCAATCTTGACTTCTTTCTTCTCTTCATCTGAACCCAAATTCATCATTTCCAACGGTTCCTTGTGAGGCTCAATAGACCTTTCCTCTTACCTGAGTAGTCGAGAGATTTCTTCTGGAATTTCCGCATCCTCTTCTTCTTCGGCTTCAAATACCGGGAATTCAAAGTTGGGAGAAGGCATCGGATCGTATGTTTCGATGGGGTTTAAAACAAGCAATCTACATGACGTGATGATTCATTTTTAGAAAAGACAGATAGAATGAAAAAGTGTGTGCAGTGTATTTTCTGAAAAATGCTTGTTATTTTTTTAGGTTGTTTATAGGATTACCAATTTCTGAAAAAGCGAAAAGTGAAAACAACAATAAATGCGAGAATGACAGAATGACATTATTTATTTATGATTTGTCGATTCTTGAAACACAACCCTATAAAACAAAACTCTGTCGCTTTGGGTGAAGCGAAGAGGGATATTTATATAAAGGTGAGCCCTATAAAACATCCTTTCCACCCGGGCAAAGTGAAAGGTTAAAACAAAGATGGTAATTACTTAGACTTATGGACGACTTTCGAGATATCGACAACAACCCATTGGTGACGAACTCCCATGTGAATCACAAAGTCGGATACCTTCTTCTTGGTTTTTCTTCAGAAATAACACTGGTTTCTGGTGGAGTAGGATCATTAGAGTCTTCCTCCCATGCAGAGTTGTCATAAATGAGCGCTTCTGTTGTATTTTCCATAGTGTTTTCTCTCTCAAGGGCATCTTCCCATCTAGTTGGTTGGATATCCTCAAGCCTAATACGAGAGCTTTCGAGAGTAGTGTATTTGACTAGAAAGTCGTACTTGGCGCTTGGTTGTCCCAAGGTGTCCCATGTTTCTATGGGAGTGGATGAGTCATCTTCCTCAATGAGGTTGACTTCAGGAAAAGCAAAGCTAATGAATTCTTGTCCTGCGACCTTCGCAAATTCATCAACATGGTGTTGGACACTCTCAGAGTATTCTGGGTAAGGATTCCATGGCTTTGTGGGGGTCATAGGTATTCTTTTCAATTTACTCAGTTGATAGGCATCCTTCGGCTGACTCTTTTGCCCCAAGTCTTTCGTGTATGGCTTCCAGATAGGCAAGTCATCCAGGGGATCATAATAATCATAGTCAAAGTTGTCCTCCATTAGATTATTTTCCTCTAATGAATTGGGTCGAGCACGACATCCTTCGGGTTCACAATTCTTATCAATCATTCTGACATCTGATCACGGTATATACCCGGGATTCTGCTTGGGAAAACAGAATGGCATGAGTGCCTCTTCGTGGGACATATAACCGTCATTGTTGAGATAAGATTTCCACTCCACATCCGTATCGGAGGAGTCACTCTCATTGATGGCGTGTACTTCTTGAGACACTGGGTGGAGGAAGCCTCCACTGTGGAAGAAATCCTGAATGGGACGAAAATTTTCGTCTTTCTTAGCAGTCTGGGTACAGGTTGGCGAAAAACCAAAACCTTTTCTTGTTTTGATATCAGTAGGAATTACAAGCTTTCCTCATCCTTTTATGACACCATTCCCGATTACTTTTAGAGCATCTTTGTACGAAGAAATCGATGTCCCTTTTTCTAATTGATTTTCATTGCTCACCGAGAGTGCTTGAAACTGGGTTCCAACAACCTCCTCGGGTTCTACACATGAGAATGATGATAAGTTGCTCACGATTAAGGTCCGTTCTCCACAGACTGTGACTAATTTGTCATTCTTGACGAACATCAACTTCTTGTGAAGTGTGTCATACCCCAAATTTTGACCAATAAGATTTCCCATTATTGTGAAAATCATCATCACAATATAAGTGTACTTACATGCCTCTTCAATCTCCTCAAAGAGGATTGAGCATTCACTACAATCAAGAATTAGGGTTTCAAGCCCTCTCAGAGCACTTAGACAAAGGACCAATCAAGAAATAACATGATTTTCCACTTGTCTAGTCTATCAAACACCTACAAGGGATCAAGAGGACTCCCACATCAAGAATCAAGCACAAAGTTGCAACATTCCAGCTGGATCAAGCCTCAAGATCGCCAGTGTCACCAAATTAGGGTTTTGGTCGACAGAGGCCTCCAGATGGAAATTTTCCTCTGGGCATGAGCCAATGCTTCACACAACAACCCAAGATACTCCAAGGGACCTCAGGGACCCAATCATCAAGTCAATTTAGCCTCAGGGGATGCATTCATAAATAAATCAGGAATTAGAGTTTCTTGACCTAATTCACCCCTAAGTTGACTTTTGGGACAAAACATGAGCCAAGACCCCAAGACATGATTTGAGGGCTTCCAATACACTACATTGATCCATTTGCAACAATGGATTGATCCAAGAAGCTTGATCTACAAGTTTCAATTTCATCAGGACCACAATTAGGGTTTTGAGGAAAAAGTCAACTGTGCCTTTGACTTTTGACCAAGACATGCTCCCAAACCTTGGGACATGATTCAATGCACCCTATAACACCTATGAAATCCATCCATTAAGTTTGATCTAGGTCAAGGACTTGATTTCATAGAGGATCGCACAGTTTAGATTTCATTTGCTGAAAAAGTCAACTGTACAAAAAGTCAAAGTTTGACTTTTTTTATTTTTTGATCAACCAAGGTTCCTTAACCCTAAAATGATGTTAATGTGTGATTGGAATCATCATTCATCAAGAAAAACCAAAGAAAATGGGTTAACTTGTAAAAGGGGTAACCATAAAAAACTTAGAATTTTTCTAAGTTATGAAACAAAGTGGCTAGGGTACCAACTTCCAAGGACCATAACTTGAGATCCAAGCAACCATTTTGGATGGTCCAAAGATGGATTTGTAGCTCTCATGGCATACTTTAAAAGTGTCAACTACAACTCATTCCAATTCCTCATGAATTTTTAGTTATGGAGTGATCAAAATGGCTGAAAACATGAAAATCACATTTTTCCAACACTTAGTGAAATTTTCACTAAGTCAAAATCTGCCTTACTTTTTCCAAAATGTAGGGACATTTTTCACCTTGATCCAGGTCAAACCAGGTCTTGGGTTGGGCATCAAAGTTGAAGTATGCCATGAGGGCTTTCTAACAAGTACCAGATCATCTTCAAATTCCATTTGAGCAAGGAGATACAACCCTTGAAACATGGCATCATGAACTGATTTTTTCAAGACAAATTTGGCAGATTTTGTGTATTTTGCTCGATTTGTTCAAATCTGACAAATCCATGGAGAAATGAGAAAGTTACAAGCTTCACGTTTTTGGCAAAAACCTTGCCTTGGCAAGGCCAAAAACAAGGCATGCTTCATGTATTCATGGGGTGGTTTTGATACACGGATGTATAACCACCACAATGGTAGAAGGCGCGCGCTGCACCCTAGAGGTCTGGGGTTCAAATCCCCCTCGCCCCAGATCCTCTTTTTACCACTTTTTTCCTTTTTTTTAATATATTTTGTTATATTTTAAATGATTTAGAAAATTAATTTATCCTTCAATTTTAATGACTTTTGATTGTTTCATTTTGCAAAAAATCACAAAAATGTTAAAATATTTTATTCCACAAAAAAATCATATTTATATTAATTATTTAATATAGTTGATATTTTTGTAAATAAATTCATTTTTATTGTTTTTAAACCTTTTAAAAATGAATATTCACCTTGAAAAAACAAAACCAAATGAGTTCTAAATCATCTTGTGATTAAAAATTCATTTTTCAAACCTTGACCAAAAATCACAAGTAGTTTATTTAGACTTATTTGGTATTTTTGTCATTTTATTCATTTTATTAAAAGGATTACTTTTAAAAAATGATGAAATTAGGGTTTCTTTGATTTTCACCCTAACAAACTTTTTTTCAAACACTCATGGGCCTCTAATAGAGTGTAAGTCCCATCCCTTTGTAAATAAAACCATTTTGGGCCTCACATATTGTATAAGTCCCTCTGTACATTTTCAAAACAACGACGCGGTCGTAGCCTTTTCAAAATCATCTGGGCCTCTCCCTGAGTTGTAAGCCTTATCTCTTGTACAAAAATAAACTTTCGGCCTCTAATAGAGTGTAAGACCCAATCCCCTTTTAACCAAAACCATTTTTGGGCCTCAGTGTATTGTATAAGTCCCGATACAGTTTCAGAAACTCCGACGAGATCGTCGTTTTCAAACTATTTTCAACTGGGCCTACCCTCGTGTTGTAAGTCCCATTTCTTTTCTTTAAATAATCTTTGGGCCTCTCCTTGAGTTGTAAGACCCATACCTTTGTATAGAAAACCTTTTGGGCTTCAGTCGTTGTATAAGTCCCAGTACAATCTTATCAAAACAACTCCCTTTTGGTTTAGGTTCAAATATACAATTGTTATCAAAACTTTCTTTAATTTCTCTGAACAACTAACAATACAGCATGGAAGCTCGCTCACCTCTAAGTTTTAATAGCTTTTATTTACTCGCTTTAATATATATAACTGTATTGTGAGAAGCTGCGCACGGTTAGTCTTCTTTCATCTCTTTTAAATACATGTCAAATATATATATAATTGTATTGTGGGAAGTTGCGCATGGTTAGTCTTCTTTCATACCCTTTTAAATACTTGTCATATATCAACTGTATATATACTGGTATAGTTATTTAGAGTTTTCCCTGGCAACTAGGTCTAGAACTAGGTAAAGCCTGTTGGTCACTCTTAAATACAAACAAAACTAGATCCCATAGGATTTCCAGATACAGTCTTGCCTTCTCTTGGGCTTAAACAACATGGAACAAAGAGAAAGGCAGTATTCTTCGTGAACCTTTTCTCAGACTGTCACCCCTAGAAATTGTCAAAGATATTCTACTCCCCAGAGTTGATCTATTCTCGGTGAATAGCATCTCTTGAGTTTCTTTAAATCTCGAACTTTTACAAAATGATCTATTCTCGGTGAATAGCATTTCTTGAATCTCTCTTGGTTTGAGACCCACAGGCTTCCTAAAAGCATCCCCGCCTCCTCTTGGGCTTGGTACAAAGACCCTCTGGCTTCTTAGAAGTTATCATGCCTTCTCTTGGGCTTAATACAAGGACCCTGAAGACCTCTTAAAGGTATAGGACATAACTTAGTCATCCTTCGTTAGAGCTGTTTTTCTAAAAAGGAGTCAAAACCCTCAGACCAATTTTAGGGTTGATACTCATCCCTTAAAAGAGTTGGCCTCTTCTTGGGCATCATACAAAAGATAAAACTCTTCCACGCCAGTAGACTTGGACAGTCTAAAAACCCTTGAGTCTCAAAGACATTCTCAAGTTCCCTACAAAACATAGGAGAAACCCCGGATTATGGATTAATCTCCAGTAAGAGTTAGAACTTGAGGGTTCTAAAACCCCGTCTCTCTCCTAAAATCCCCCAACCAGGGTCAGTTTATCATCAGGATAACACTATCTCAAATCAAAACCTCATGGTCTATGATACCTCAACTCTTCTGTAATCCCCAGCTGTCGTAACCCGAAATTTGACCTCCCTCTTTTGCCTTTTGCATGAGCATATGCATTAGCATCGTCAACATACGCATTCACACTTTTCTCTGTGTGTTTCTTGTTGTAGGATCTGCAGGTTTTCCAAGCCCGATTAATCGCATCCTCTCAAGATTATTTCATCACCAAAACAAGCTCAAAATAAAGGTTTCCATGTTTACTCATCAAGACAAGAGGTGGAAAACCAAAACCAGGACTTCAACATCATTTTCCAAGAAAATTTGGCTGAAGTAACCGGTTACAGCATTACTGATAACCAGTTACACAGTGTATTTTTCACCAAAAACTACATTTTTCAAGCAAGTAACCGGTTAGCAGATATCCTGTAACCGGTTACTCTGTACAAAGTTGCAGATTCTACTGCATTTTTGGGACAGCAGCTGTGCACTCTCTTTCGTCTTTGTTTCTACATTATTCTAGCAGCATGTGGAACATTCTAGACAATTCAAGACCATTCAAGACATTTTCCTTACATTTATTCAATGCATCACTTTAAATTAAGAGCACCATGTTACCTAATTTACAAGCATGTCAACCTTTGGATGTGGAAGCTTGCATTGGGATTGTTACCGAGTTGATCCTAACTAACCGAGTTAACCGCCTTGACTCAGTGAGTCAAGTGTAACTAACTCCAACCCTAACTCCAAACCTCCCAAAGCTAAGCCCAAACCAAAGTCCAAAGCTCTCACACTCCATACCTAAACTCTATATAAGCCAAGCTTCACCATTTTGCAACTCCTCCACAATCATTCACACAAATTCACACTTTCTTCACTCTCAATTCTCTCATTCTCTTCTGCATTTTTCTGCAACTTCTACATCTTCATCTCAATTCCCATCCCAAAACCGCACCAAAAGCTCTTATTCTTGAAGGATAATCACTTTTCACATTGAAAGTGATTAATTCTTGAGCTTAACCTCCATCATTTGGCATTCTTTGGTTGGATTTCGGGAATTACATCTTATTCTACTTCAATCCAAGAGTTCTACAACTTTCAATTTGGTGCAAATTCGATTTCGGTGCATTTTCGCATTTTTGATCGGTTTCAACGCGTTTCGTCTACAAATCAAGGATCCTCTGGTTTTCTGTGATTTTCTGCATCAAGATCTCTTTGCAACATTTACCAAGCCAAATCTCCGGCTTGTAGGTTGGTGGATCTAACTAATTTTATTGTTTTGCGCATTTTCGTATCGTTCACAATGTAGTCGATAATTGTTGTGTGTGATTTGGTTTTGCATTTGTTTGATCCATGATCCTAATGTGTTAGTTGATTCTATCACTGTTTATTTGTTGTTTTCAAGTTCAATTTTCGTGCACAAATTCATGCCCTAGCATGTGGTGTTTGACATAAGTGATTATGTGCTGAAAACTACTTTTGAAAAGTTGTTTTTACTGTTATTTTTGCCTCTGTTACAGTGGTAACCGGTTAGCAGATATGCTGTAACCGGTTACACAATGCAATTTTCTCCAAAAACACGCATTTTCAAGCATGTAACCGATTACCACATATGCTGTAACTGGTTACCACTGTACAAAATGCCATTTTCTTGCATTTTCAAGTGTGTTTGCCATGCTTTCTTCATTTTAACTTCCATTGATTGTCATGCTTGATTTTATGGATGTTTTACATGTCATTTCACATCTGGTTGAAGCATATTCATGAACTTTCGATGCACATTTTCAATTATCCATTTGTTTAATGTTCTTAGCATTGTATGAACATAGCAATTCTTGCACTATCTTTGTTCACATGATACATGATTTTGTGTGGCATTTTGATGATCATTTGGCACTATTTTGCACCTTCCATTTCAGTTTGCATTAAGTTTATTCTTCATGGATAAACTTAATCTTGTATAATCAATAATTCACTCCTTTTTGCTTTAATGACTTTTCATTCTCTTTGGAAAGTTGTTAGCATGTTTCTCCCTTGATTAATTGATCGAAACTTTGTTTTGATTAATCGATCTTCCCTTTTCCTCTCTTTAGGCCTCCTTTAGAGCTTTTTCTCTTGATCCCCTCGTAGAGTTGGAGTTCGCGCTACGCCTGACGCTGGAGCACTGTGCAAATTGACGCTGTTATGCTGTCCGTTTCTCTACGCAGGAGCACTGTACAACGTGGAGTTGTTGTGTTATCCGGTTCAACTTCCGCATTACACCCTGTGTGTTAGAGAAGGAATGAGAAGGGAGAATTCCTACTCTCATTTTGATTACTTCAGGTAGAGGACGAATGACCCTGTGCTTGGCGTAGTCACCTCTAGCTCCAGGCGGTAGTGTGTTTCCCTTTCCCCAGTCAAGTCGATCCTTGATCACTCTTCACTCTTTGCGATCTCTGTCGATCCTTGATCACTCCTATCTCAATCTCTCTCTCTCGATCAATCACCGTCTTGGTTACGATCCTTTGTTCATTGGGTTAGCAAGCTTCCTTTGTTTCAATACCCTATTCTTTTCTTGCGGTCAATCATTGCTTTTTGATTCCCCTGAAGAGTCTCAATTCTCTTTCTTTGGTCCAACACAGTTTTCCTGTCACGACCATTTTTCCCAGGAGTTCGCAACCTTCTCTTGGTTCTTCTCCTTTGTTTGGTTAATCATTGTCTGTCAGTTAAAACACCAATGTTTGCACTCCTTCTCAGTTAACCACAGTCTGTCTGTTAAGTCACTGAGTTTCCTCTTGGGTTAATCACCTTCTCTTGGTTAATCACCCTTTCCTTCAGTTAACCACAGTCCGTCTGTTAAAATACTGAGCCCTTTCGAGTTAATCACCTTCTTTTGGTTAATCACTCACTTCTTTCGGTTAGTCACAGTCCGTCTGTAAACACCGAATCCCCCGCAGTTGGCAACCTCCTCTTGGTTCGAATACTTGCATCTTTGGGTTAGTAACATTTCTTTGGTTCGGGTACCCTTTCTTCGGTCAGGTACTGTTTGTTCAGTCGGTGTACCGAATTCCTTTGGGTCACGACCTTCGCTCGGTCCTACACCCGTCCTTTGGGTCACGACCTTTGATCGGTCCTACACCCGTCCTTTTGGGCCACGACCTTTGCTCGGTCCTACACCCGTCCTTTTGGGTCACGACCTTTGCTCCGTCCTACACCCGTCCTTTGGGTCACGACCTTTGATCGGTCCTACACCCGTCCTTTTGGGTCACGACCTTTGCTCGGTCCTACACCCGTCCTTTTGGGTCACGACCTTTGCTCGGTCCTACTCCCGTCCTTTGGGTCACGACCTTTGCTCGGTCCTACACCCGTCCTTTTGGGTCACGACCTTCGCTCGGTCCTACACCCGTTCTTTGGGTCACGACCTTTGCTCGGTCCTACACCCGTCCTTTGGGTCATGACCTTTGCTCGGTCCTACACCCGTCCTTTTGGGTCACGACCTTTGCTCGGTCCTACACCCGTCCTTTGGGTCATGACCTTCGCTCGGTCCTACACCCGTTCTTTGTTTGATCATAATTCTTATCTGTTAAAACTTCTTTTCCCCACACAGTCTTCCTTCGGTTAACTACTGCCAGACAGTTAACATACCGAGTCCTCTTTTCTCATGGTTTTAACATCATTCCTTTGTTTGTTTCCCAGTAGGGTCGCTACCTTCTGATTCTCAGTCATGGTTTCTTTGTTCTCTTATTCCCCAGTGGAGTCTCTTTATTCCTTTTGCTCTCTTGGTTTCGACACCACTATTGCACTTTATTCTCAGTATAATCACTGTCTTTCCTTTGCACTCCTTTCTTGGTTATGACACTATTTCTTTTGCATCCCCAGCGGATCTTTCTCTATCTCTTATTCTCTTGGTTCTGACACCATTTCTCTTTTGTTCCTTGCACAGTCACTTTAGTCTCTTACTCCTCAGTGGAATACTCTCTTTTGACTTTTGCTCTCCTTTCTTGGTTTTGACACCGTCTCTCTTAAATCCCCAGTGGAATTTCCTTCTTTCTTTTGCTCTTGGTCTTGACACCACTTTCCTTTCCTTTTCCTTTTCCGTCTTAGTTCCCCGAATTACGGAAGCTCTGATTATGCATTCTACTGAATGTCAGATACGTAGGCACGAGACGCAATGTCTTGGCGAGCACACTTCCACCCTTCTTTCCTTCTCCCTTTCTTCCATTCTTTTCTGTCCCCTGGTTCCATGAACTACGACGCTCTGATTTCCTCATTGCACTATGAGGGTACGTAGGCACGAGGGCCACAATCCTCCGCGAGCACCTTCTTCCTTTCTCTTCTTTTTCCCCTTTCTCTCTCTCTCTCTCTCTCCTTTTCTTTTAGCTAGAAGCTTTTAGATAGATAACCCATCCAAGCCTAGAAGCAAGCGAAATGGTTCCCGTCGAGTACGACGGATGCGTTAGGTGCTAATACCTTTTTTTCGCATAACCGGCCTCCCGTTCCCGTTTCTCTTCCCCTTGGGTTTTATCGATATTTTACCTGTCCTTTGGGACTAAATAAAGTTCGGTGGCGACTCTGTTGTATCTTTGAGTGTGCGATTCACTCAGGTAGATTTCCAGCCATCTTCAGTTGGCGACTCTGCTGGGGACTGGTTGACCTATTGCTAGTCCTTCCCTTGAGGGGTCTCGCCTAGTTTTGTTTGCTCTCTTGCTTGTTTGGGTGTTTATCTTTAGCGCTTTACTCGCTTTATTTTCCTTGCTTTAGCTTTATGATTATTTATCGCATTTCTTTACTGCTTTGAATATTCATATGCTGCATACTCTGGATATCTGCTGTTTTCTGTTGTTGTTGGGATGGGTAGATATTATTGGAGAGAAAGGTCCTAACACCGGGCCTAGTATACACATAGGCTAGAACTTGGATAGTCGTGAGGCCTGCGTTTTGCGCGTTGGGATATCACGAGACCCATATCCCAGATTGTGATTCGTTTGAGAATACTTCCGTCCTGTGAGAATTCACTACGGCGGGGGATTTTCATCCTGAGTCCTATGGTTTGGGCGACCTTTCTAGGGACCACCTTGTTGTGTCTAGATCACACCTGTGAGGGGGATGGGTTTTTGCAGGAAAACAAGCCACTACATACCTTGGTTCTCTCACACGCCAGATTTCTTCACCGACACATCAGATTATGTTGCACTGACATAGAATTATATGCTGATATCCGAATTGTTCAGACTTGATTGTTCAGGCTGTGTTGGCTTCTTGTTGTTGTGTTGCATATTATTTCATCATGTAAATTAATTTTTGCATGTGCATTTCCAGGTTTTCGAAGGCTTATCTTTTGTTGACATTATCATAGAGATGAGTACTGGTTGTCGTGGCATCGTCAGTTACAAGTTTGTGGAGCCTAAGCTGGGTATTCTGAGAGGTTTGGCATCTTTGTTGGTTGGAGATCACAGAGGGGTTTTCATAGGTACTTATGGTAATCTGTTGACCATCCTCAACACTGAAGTCAACATCACTGCTATTCACACTCTGGTTCAGTTCTATGACCCGCCATATAGGTGCTTCACATTTCAAGATTATCAGCTAGCGCCTACACTTGAGGAGTATGCTTATATTCTGGGGGTTGAGATCAAGAAGCAAGTTCTTTATGTTTACACTAGCGGTTGTCCGAAGTTTCATCTTATTGCTAATGCGCTTTGCATTAGTAAGAAAGATGTGGAGGATAATCTCAAAACCAAAGGGAAAGGTATTCGAGCATTTGCTTCGAAGTTCTTGGTTGACAAGGCCACTAGTTTTGCTAAGGATGGAAACTGGAAGGCTTTCAACGCCGTTCTTGCTTTGCTGATATATGGGATTGTCTTGTTTCCGAACATGGAGGATTTTATAGATCAGGCTGCCATCAGTATTTTCTTGTCCAAGAACCCTGTTCCGACACTTCTTGCTGATACCTACCATTCTATTCATTCCAGGAATGAAAAGAAGAAGGGAACCATTATCTGCCGTGCTCCTCTGCTGTACCAATGGTTCATGTCTCACCTTCCACATAAGGGTCCCTTTGTTGAGAATAAGGATAATCTCAAGTGGTCTCAACACATCATGTCTCTTACTGCCGATGATATTTCTTGGTATTCTCGAGTCCTCGATGACATTCCTATCATTCTTCATTGTGGGAAATTCTCCAATGTGCCTCTCTTGGGTACAAAGGGTGGAATTAATTACAATCCGAGAATGGCCTTCCGACAGTTAGGATACCCTATGGTTGACAAGCCTGATCCTGAGGTGGTGGAAGAGTTCATCTTTCATGAAGGGGTTGATGACATGGGTTTGCTGAAGAGGTTTAGTGCCGCGTGGACTCATATTCATCTCGAAGGGGGAGCCGACTTGGGTACGAAGAATTGCGTAGCCAAGAAAGCTTACACACTTTGGGTCAAAGAGCGTGTCAAAGAGATCTTGTTGCCATTCTCTCCCGAGCCTTCCATGAACGCCAAGCCTCCTGGACTTGCCATTGTTCCTCCATCTGAGATCAACCAACTCAAGTTGATTATTGAGAAGTTGAAGAAGGAGAATGTTGATCTTCGTCTCAACCTTGATAGAGTCACTTCCGATAAGGATAGCCTACAGATTGAGCTCCATCAGAAGTGCGAGCGCATGCTCAAAGAGGTGGAGGTTGAACATAACAAGCGTAGGAAGGTGGGTGATGCTTTGAAGAGCACCTATGAGGTGCTTGCTTCAAAGAAGAGACAACTCGCCGATGTTCATTATCAAGCCTACAAAGAGGAGCTGAGCTACAACAAGCAACTTGAAGAGCTTCGAGGGAAGTTATCCGAGTTCAAGTCAAAGTGGCAAAGTGAGCAAGACCGTGCTAATCAGTTAGCCAAGGACTTTTCTCAATGTCAAGCTAAGCTAGACAAAGTCTTCGGTGAGATTCAGAAGTTGCAAGATCAAGCACATTAGAGCAAAGAGCAGATTAGTCAGCTCAACACAGAGAGCACTCATTGGGAGCATCAAAGCCGTCATCTACAGAACCTCTTGGATCAGAAAGAGGCTTTTCTTTAGGACATGCTTCAGGGACCTAATCATTCGCTGCTGCGTAACCTCATGAAGGATGCGAAGTACTGGAGTGAGAGGCACGACCGTCTAGCCAGATTTGTTGAGCATGCATTGGAGGACCTACCAGGGTTGTTGAGGGATGCATATGTTGATGCATTGCCACACCAGCTTCCTTGGGCTGTTTTTCATTTCTTGTCTGTGTGTAGGGTGGTGTTTGATTGGATCCGTGCGGATTTTATTGTAGCCCGAGAGGCAGATGTTTAACTAGGTATTCGACTTGTACTTCTTTCCTTTATTGCTGAATGAATGAAGATTCTTGCTCACTCTATCTTTTATGCCTTTACTTGTATGCTTTATGATTATTGTCAACAAAGATAAGTTTAAGAATTCCTGGAATTTAAAACTTTATATTTGCATGCATATCATACATTCATCTGCACACATATGCACGTCCCTTTATCCGAAACACTTGCTCATCCTTGTCCGCCTTCCTTGTAGCAAGACGACGACTCGACATCAGTATTTTACTCGCTCAAGCAAATCCCGAATCATGGCTGACTTCGAATCTGAGAACGCTGCTTACAAGGAAACTCTGGCTCAATTCCAGGGTCGGATGGATCAGTTTCAGACAAACATGGATGTCATTATGGAGCTCCTTCGTGCTCAGAGGGATGCTGCTGCTGCTGCCACTGTTGTTGCGACCACTACTGATGCAACTGTTGTCACTCCTATTGTAACTGTTCCTCCTGTTGTTACGGCTACTCCTGCTGTTGTTGTTCCTTCTCCTGCTAGAGTTGAAGTGCCAGTTGAGCCTGTGAATCAGCCTGCTGTTCAACCCGGTTTGAACCAGATGTCCGCTGGTTTCCCTTGGGGCATGCCTCCGAATTACGCTCCTCAGATTACAAATAATGGTAGTGCCTTCATACCATATCGGCCTTTTGTTGCACCCATGCCTAATGGGAATGCTGCCGCTTATCCATGGGTCATGCCTACTCCAGTCCCGCCTCCAGTGGTGAATGATGATCCTGAGAATCTTCAGGCTCAAACTCATCAAACTGTCGGATTGGTTGACACTGAAACTCCTGATGATGAAGAGCATGTGTATAAGGGTCCTCCTATTCATGTTCCGGTTTCATCTCAAGTTGCTCAAACTGCTGTTCCAAATGCTCATACTGGGATGTTCTATCCTGGGGCATCTTCCTCAGCTGCTGGGGTAACTCCTCCGAATTATCTGTATGGTATTCCGATGGGTCAGAATACTGGTCAGATGGTTAATCTGGGTTTGATGTATCCTTCCCAGTTTACTACTCCACAAGTGAATGCTCCTGCCGCTTCTCAGCTGCCAAATCCTCAGATTCGTGTCAGGACCAATAATCAGAATAAAGCTGTCGACTACAAGTTGTTGGAAGACCGTATCAGGGCTATTGAAGGGTTTTTTGCTTTTGGCATAGAGGCCAAAGATCTGTGTTTGGTTCTAAATGTCGTGCTGCCGCAGAAATTCAAGATACCTGATTTGCCAAAGTATAAAGGCTTGAGCTTCCCGCGTAGTCATATCACTATGTACTGCAGGAAGATGGCATCCCATATTGATAATGATGAATTGCTTGTTCATTGTTTTCAAGATAGTTTGTCTGGTGCTTCATTAGATTGGTACATGGGTCTGGAGCACATCAAAATCCGTACTTGGAGGGATTTTTCCGAAGCGTTCGTGAAACAATACAAGTATAACCTTGACCTGGCACCTACCAGATTGCAATTGCAGAATCAATCTCAGCGCTCTGCTGAAACATTCAAGGAGTATGCACAAAGATGGCGTGAGATGGCATCTCGTGTGCGACCTGCTCTCTCTGATAATGAGTTGGTTGACATCTTTATGGATACATTGCAGGGATCTTACTATGAGAAAATGGTGGGTAGTTCTTCGTCGAACTTCGCTGATGTTGTGACAATTGGTGAACGGATTGAGAACGGTTTGAAGACTGGAAAGATTCCTAGTGCTGCTTCCTAGCAGCTGGCCGCTAGAAAGTCTCAGAACAGTTAGTCCAAGAAAAAGGAAGGTGAAGCCAATGCTGTGACAACTCAAGGTTCTCCTCAGTATCAAGCTCCCATGGCTCCCATGTCATACTATCCGTATCCGTACATTCCTGTTGCGCAGTATCAACAACCTTAATATCAGTATCATCCGCAACAACTAGCTCAGAATGCTCAGAATGCACAGAATCAACAGAACAACCAAAATCAGCAAAATCACAACCGTTAGAACAACAACAATCAAGGAAACCGTAAGCGTCCGAATTTTGATAAGATTCCGGTGTCATACACGGAATTATTTCCTTATTTGGTTCACCAAGGGGAAATTGTCCACAAATAGATTGCGCCCGCGATTCCTCCATTTGGGCCGAAGCATAACCCTAATGCGTCTTGTGCTTACCATGCTGGATACATAGGACATGCAACAGAGGACTGTTTCGTTTTCAAAACCAAGGTCCAGGAACTCATTGATAAGAAGGTTTTGACTTTTGCTGAGGAGGGACCTAACATTCAGAGTAATCCGTTGCCGAATACCGGTGGACCTGCAGTTAATATGATTGGGGATAATTCTAGGGATGAATTGATTACGGATGTCGATGAGGTAAAGACTCTGATGGCTGTGGTTTTCAAGAGATTGAATGAACACGGGCTGTTGAAAGAATTGCATGGTAAGTGTCAGATTTGTGACGATAATCCCAACCAGTGTCGAAGGCTGAAGGGTTGTGTCCAGATTCTGATGAACCATGGCGAAGTGCAATTTTCTAGATCTAAACCTGTCGAGGAAGTTGCTGCTATCGAGCCGTTCACCATCGTCTATAGGAAGGTTCCTGTGGAATCTCCAAGGCAGAAGAGGGTGCAACCCGTCGTGGTTTGTCTGCCAAATCCGTTTCTGTATCAGAATTCTAAGGAGGTACCTTGGAAGTATGGGTCGACTGTGTTTTCTGGAGGTCAAGAGATAAGGTTCACCGAATCCGAGATCGTGAATGTTACATCCGATGGAGGTATGACTCGTAGTGGGCGAGTGTTTACTCCAAAGGTCACCACAAAGCATGTTCAAGTTCCAACTGTTGTTTCTCCTAAAGAAACACCTGCAGCTGCAAACCCTGTTGTTCAACAAGGGGCATCGTGTACCGCAGTTCCAATACTGACTATCCCGTCTGAGGATGTTTCAAAGAGCAAGGAGACCCTTGATGATCAAGAATTCCTTAAGCTGATCAAGAAAAGTGACTTTAAGATTGTGGATCAGCTGGGTCAGACTCCCTCGAGGATCTCAATTTTGTCCTTACTCATGAGTTCGCCTGCGCACAGATCAGCTTTGTTGAAGGTCTTGAATAATGTTCACGTTATGAAAGATATATCCGTCGTCGAATTCGATGATGTAGTGGCCAACATAATTGCAAGTCGGTACTTGGGTTTCAATGAATCAGAATTACCTCCTGAAGGAACTTCCCACAATAAAGCATTGCACATATCTGTAACCTGCACAGACATCCTATTATCTCGTGTTCTAGTGGTTACCGGTTCTTCTCTCAATGTGATGCCTAAGGGCACATTGAGTCAATTACCAGTGGAAGGAATCGAGATGAGACCAAGTGCCTTAAATGTCAGAGCCTTTGACGGTTCTCGAAGACAGGTCATTGGAGAAGTGGATTTACCCATCAATATTGGGCCGCATCCGTTTACCATTACCTTCTAGGTGATGGATATTAATCCAGCATACAGTTGCCTACTGGGTCATCCATGGATCCACGCGGCAGGGGCAGTTACATCCACTTTGCATCAGAAGTTGAAGTTCATGTTTGACGATCAGCTTGTCATTGTCTGTGGTGAAGAGGATTTGATTGTAAGTGAGTTATCGTCTTTTCGATATGTCGAGACAGAGGCAGGCATAGCTGAGGTGCCGTTGTAGTGTCTCGAGTTTGAAGATGTCAGCTCTGCTTCAACTAGTCAAAGTAGATCACCACAATTGACTTTAGCATCTACTAAGAGTGCTAAGGAGACTATCCAGAAAGGTGCTTTGTCAGGCTGGAGGCATGTGGTTGATGTGGTTGAGAAGTATAATCATTTTGGATTGGGTTATTACCCTGGTTGTCAATCCGGGTCCTCTGGTCAGGAGCGATGCAATTTGATCAAGTTCCACAGCACGGGTTTCCAGCAGGGTAACATCGTGGCAGCTGCTGATGATGCCGGTCCCAGTAATCAGATTTCAAGCTTTGTGCGCAAATGTCTGCCAGGTTTCAAGCTCGACAATTGGACATCTACCGTGATTCCTGTGGTTTTCCCATATAACATGTAATGCATTTTTCTTTCTCATTCCCTCGTCCTCGCCCGAGATGAGTGGATGGCTTGTAAAGGGCCTAACGCTTTTGCAATATTATGTGATCAATAAGTGAAAGTTTTTGCATTCAAAATCATGCTCTATTTTATTTCTTTATTTTACTTTTCACAAATAAATGGCAAAAGTTTCTTTTCTTTTTCATTTTTTAAAATAGCTCATTCTGAACATATCCATAAACATGCAGAATTAATAAAAACATTGATAACAACATGGTAAACATCCATTGTAATTCTAGAATTCCAATTAACCAAGTCGAAGGAGATGGTGAGGAAGATTGTGAGTTACCGGCTGAACTAGCAAGGCTCCTTGAGCACGAGCATAGAGAGATTCAGCCACACAAAGAGCCAGTGGAAGTTGTCAATCTTGGTACTGATGAGGTCAGAAGAGAAGTCAAGGTTGGCGCATCCCTCGCAGAGCATGTACACTCCGAGTTGGTCAAGTTATTGAAAGAGTATGTTGATATCTTCGCCTGGTCCTATCAAGATATGCCTGGGTTGGATACCAACATCGTTGAACATCACTTGCCACTAAAGCCCGGATGTCCTCCTGTCAAGCAGAAAATCAGAAGGACTAGACCCGACATGGCACTAAAAATCAGAGAAGAGGTAAAGAAACAGCTTGATGCTGGGTTCCTAGCCACTTCCGAATATCCTGAATGGATTGCCAACATTGTCCTGGTTCCCAAGAAGGACGGCAAAGTCAGAATGTGTGTGGACTATCGAGATCTCAACAAGGCAAGCCCGAAGGATGATTTTCCTTTGCCTCATATTGATGTCTTGGTAGACAACACTGCGCTGTTCTCTGTCTTTTCATTTATGGACGGTTTCTCAGGATATAATCAGATCAAATTGTCCCCAACTGATATGGAGAAGACTACTTTTATCACGCCATGGGGTACATATTGCTACAAAGTCATGCCATTCGGTCTAAAGAATGCAGGGGCAACATACCAGCGTGCCATGACAACACTCATTCACGATATGATACATAAAGAGATTGAGGTTTACATGGACGATATGATTGCCAAGTCCAGAACTGAAGATGATCACTTGGTTGATCTGAAGAAGCTGTTTGACAGACTCCGGAAGTTTAGACTGCGGTTGAATCCTGCGAAGTGCAGCTTCGGAGTTCGATCTGGTAAACTATTGGGCTTTATTGTAAGTCAGAAGGGCATTGAAGTTGATCCTGATAAGGTTCGGGCAATTCAGAACATGCCGCCTCCCAAAACAGAAAAAAAAAAGTCTGTGGCTTTCTGGGCAGACTCAACTACATTTCAAGGTTCATTTCCCATTTGACGGCTACCTGTGAACCAATGTTCAAATTACTAAGGAAAAATCAATCGGTTGAATGAAATAATGATTGTCAGGAAGCATTTGACAAAATAAAACAATACCTGCAAGAACCACCGATCTTAGTACCGTCGGTTCCTGGTAGGCCTTTAATCATGTATCTCACCATTCTCGATGAATCAATGGGATGTGTATTGGGTCAACATGACGACACTGGCAGAAAAGAACATGCAATATACTATCTGAGCAAGAAGTTCACGGATTGTGAGACCAAATACTTACTCTTAGAAAAAACTTGTTGTGCTCTGGTCTGGGTTGCTCGACGCCTACGACAATACATGGTTTGCCATACTACTTTGTTGATATCCAAAATGGATCCAATAAAGTACATCTTTGAAAAGCCTGCTGTCTCTGGAAGGATTGCTCGGTGGCAGATGCTGTTAACTGAGTATGATATCCAACATGTTACCCAGAAAGCAATAAAAGGGAGTGTCTTGTCTGACTACCTTGCTCATCAACCTATAGAGGGTTATCAACAAATGAAGTTTGACTTTCCCGATGAGGATGTTCTGTTTATCAGAGATTATGAGACTCCATATCCTGACATAGGACCCGAACCAGGGGCGCGATGGAAGCTCGTGTTCGATGGTGCCTCCAATGCTAAAGGTCGTGGAATTGGGGCTATCCTCATCTCTCCAACAGGTTTTCACCTTCCCTTCACTGCCAGATTATTCTTCGCATGCACCAACAATATGGCTGAATACGAAGCATGTATCTATGGTATTGAAGCGGCTATTGACATGAGAATCAAGATTCTTGAGGTCTATGGAGATTCTGCCTTGGTCATCGGTTAAGTCAGAGGGAACTTTGTGACTCGGGATTCCAAGCTGGTTCCGTACCAACAACACATAGAGAAGTTGATTCCTTACTTTGATGAGATCACTTTTCATCATATTCCCAGAGAGGAAAATCAACTAGCTGATGCTCTTGCCACTCTAGCATCCATGTTCAAAGTCAAGTGGAAGAATGAAGCTCCTCATATCCACATTGATCACTTGAACGAACCAGCACACTGTTTAGCAATCGAGGATGAGTCTGATGACAAGCCTTGGTTCTACGACATTAAAAGATATCTGGAAAAACAGGAATATCCCGAGGGTATCACTATCACTGACAAGAAATCTCTTAGGTGGCTTTGCGCCAAATTCTTCTTAAGTGGCGGTATACTGTACAAGAGGAATTATGATTCCATGTTGCTCAGATGTGTGGATAGACACGAAGCAAGCACGATCATAAGGTCCATACATGAGGGATGCGAGGGTGTACATGCTAAAGGTCCTGCTATGGTCAAGAAGATCCTTCGGGCTTGGTATTACTGGACGACAATGGAGGTAGATTATTACAACTTTGCCAAAAGATGTCACAAGTGCCAAATCTACGGAGACAAGGTCCATGTGCCTCCAACTCCATTGAACGTTTTGACTTCACCTTGGCCATTCCCTATGTGGGGTATAGATATGATTGGAATGATCGAACCAAAGGCTTCCAACGGTCATCGATTCATTCTAGTTGCTATCGACTACTTCACCAAGTGGATTGAAGTTGCTTCTTATGCAAACGTTACACGACAAGTGGTTGCTAGATTCATCAAGAAAGAGATAATCGGTCGCTATGGCATTCCTAGTAACATTATCACGGACAATGCAAGCAACCTGAACAACAACATGATGAAGGAGTTATGTCAAGAATTTAAGATCGAGCACCACAACTCTTCACCATATCGGCCCAAGATGAATGGCGTCGTCGAAGCAGCAAACAAAAACATCAAGAGGATTGTCCAGAAAATGGTTAAGACTTACAAGGATTGGCACGAAATACTTCCTTTTGCACTGCATGGCTACAGAGCTTCAGTTCGGACTTCTACCAGGGCAACTCCGTATTCGCATGTGTATGGTATGGAGGCTGTTCTGCCCATTGAAGTTGAGATTCCTTCGCTCAGAGTCATCATGGAAGCAGGTCTTGACGAAGCTGAATGGGTTCAATCCAGATACGACCAACTGAATCTCATCGAAGAGAAGCGCCTTACAGCTGTTTGTCATGGACAACTGTATCAGAGACGCCTCAAGCGAGCTTTTGACAAGAAGGTTCTTCCTCGAACATTCTGTGAAGGCGAACTCATGCTCAAGAGATACTCACCTGTTCACTCGGATCCACGAGGCAAGTGGACTCCCAATTACGAAGGACCCTTTGTTGTCAAGAAGGCCTTCTCAGGCGGAGCCCTGATCCTCACCACAATGGATGGGGAGGAGTTGCCATCGCCCGTGAACTCCGATACAGTCAAAAAATATTATGCCTGAAAAAAAGGATAAGAGTCCGCTAGATTGACATCCGCAAGGACAATCTAGGCAAAAATGGACGTCCCGATGGAACAAAAAAAAGAAATGTCCATGCAAAAGTTAGGGACAACGAAAAAACAATAATAGCCCGCTAAGTTGAAAACCCGAAAGGGCGACTTAGGCAAAAATGGGCATCCCAGTGGACGAAAAAAAAAAGTGAAAACATGTCCAGGCAAAAATTAGGGATAAAGGCATTGACTGTGAACACTTGAGCCTCTCTTCCTCATGGCTAGACCTCAGACGGTAACAGAACGGTCCAATCATCATCAACAGGTGTAAGGCGTTGGAGCCTAGACTTACAGTGGATGGTGGCCAATGTTGTAATCAATGCAAAGCATAATTTCCCTTTGCCATTTACATTTGTTTTTCAATTTTATTGCAAATTTCCTCATCAAGGATTTTGCATCCTTGTACACACTTTTATGTACAAAAATTTCACATTCAATAAAATGCATTCTTTGTTATCTCAATTTGTTTCATTCCAGTATTTTGTTTGCAAAATAAACAATTATTTGTGATCACATAATACTAAAACACGTTGAGAACAATAAAAAGCTAAATCATTCGAGAAAGCATTATACGCCTGGCCGACAATGTTGGGATTCTATGAAGAAGTTGTTGTTTCCTCAGCGGTTCCTCAGCAGAGTCATCATCCTCCCCAGTAGGTTGCCAAGGTGTTCCCCAGCAAAGACGCTTTGTTCTCTTTTCCCTAGCAAGGGTTGTGCATCATCTCCAATGATTAGGAACTATCTGTCACTAGCAGCAGTGGTTTCTCCTCAGCTAAGTCAACATGATTCGGGAACTTCTTTTCCCCACGCAGAGCCCGTCTTGGTAGAAAGGATTGACTTGGTTCTTTCATCCCTAACGGGGACATCCGTGGTGATTTAGAAACCTGAGATGTCCCCGGTTTCTTTCCCCGGCAGGATCATCATCCTTTTTGAACTTTCTTCTCCAACAGAGATTGTATTCATCTGCGGGTCCTCTCCCCGACCGAGGGTGTCGAGGTCGTTTTGCTACGATTTATGCCTAACCGCCTCGCTGTGCCTTATCTTGCGCCTTTACATTGCATGATATCAAGCAGCATGTAGAAACGTATACATAGCATATGCATCGATCATACTCCCTCTCTTTTGGCCTGACTTATCTCCCAGCACATTTTCAGCCATACCTTGCACTTATCTTTTCAAACACTTTCAACTCTTCTTTTGTCGCCGTCGGCCAAATTTTTGAGCTACTCTTTTATTTAATCCCCTTTTTACCTTGAATCATCGAAAAGCTAGCGCAATTCGTATATTCAGGTCCAAACGGATTAAATAGGGGCAACTGTCGTAACCCTAAATTTGACCTCCCTCTTTTGCCTTTTGCATGAGCATATGCATTAGCATCGTCAACATACGCATTTGCACTTTTCTCTGTGTGTTTCTCGTTGTAGGATCTGTAGGTTTTCCAAGCCCTATTAATCGCATCCTCTCAAGATTATTTCATCACCAAAACAAGCTCGAAATAAAGGTTTCCATGTTTACTCATCAAGACAAGAGGTGGAAAACCGAAACCAGGACTTCAGCATCATTTTCCAAGCAAATTTGGGAAAATTTGGTGAAGTAACCAGTTACAGCATTACTGATAACCGGTTACACAGTGTATTTTTCACCAAAAACTACATTTTTCAAGCAAGTAACCGGTTATCAGATATGCTGTAACCGGTTACTCTGTACAAAGTTGCAGATTCTGCTGCATTTTTGGGACAGTAACTGTGCACTCTCTTTGGTCTTTGTTTCTACATTATTCTAGCAGCATGTGGAACATTCTAGACAATTCAAGACCATTCAAGACATTTTCCTTACATTTATTCAATGCATCACTTTAAATTAAGAGCACCATGTTACCTAATTTACAAGCATGTCAACCTTTGGATGTGGAAGCTTGCATTGGGATTGTTACCGAGTTGATCCTAACTAACCGAGTTAACCGCCTTGACTCAGTGAGTCAAGTGTAACTAACTCCAACCCTAACTCTAAACCTCCCAAAGCTAAGCCCAAACCAAAGTCCAAAGCTCTCACACTCCATACCTAAACTCTATATAAGCCAAGCTTCACCATTTTGCAACTCCTCCACAATCATTCACATAAATTCACACTTTCTTCACTCTCAATTCTCTCATTCTCTTCTGCATTTTTCTGCAACTTCTACATCTTCATCTCAATTCCCATCCCAAAACCTCACCAAAAGCTCTTATTCTTGAAGGATAATCACTTTTCACATTGAAAGTGATTAATTCTTGAGCTTAACCTCCATCATTTGGCATTCTTTGGTTGGATTTCTGGAATTACATCTTATTCTACTTCAATCCAAGAGTTTTACAACTTTCAATTTGGTGCAAATTCGATTTCGGTGCATTTTCGCATTTTTGATCGGTTTCAACGCGTTTCGTCTACAAATCAAGGATCCTCTGGTTTTCTGTGATTTTCTGCATCAAGATCTCTTTGCAACATTTACCAAGCCAAATCTCCGGCTTGTAGGTTGGTGGATCTAACTAATTTTATTGTTTTGCGCATTTTCGTATCGTTCGCAATGTAGTCGATAATTGTTGTGTGTGATTTGGTTTTGCATTTGTTTGATCCATGATCCTAATGTGTTAGTTGATTCTATCACTGTTTATTTGTTGTTTTCAAGTTCAATTTTCGTGCACAAATTCATGCCCTAGCATGTGGTGTTTGACATAAGTGATTATGTGCTGAAAACTACTTTTGAAAAGTTGTTTTTACTGTTATTTTTGCCTCTGTTACAGTGGTAACCGGTTACACAATGCAATTTTCTCCAAAAAAAATGCATTTTCAAGCATGTAACCGGTTACCACATATGCTGTAACTGGTTACCACTGTACAGAATGCCATTTTCTTGCATTTTCGAGTGTGTTTGCCATGCTTTCTTCATTTTAACTTCCATTGATTGTCATGCTTGATTTTATGGATGGTTTACATGTCATTTCACTTCTGGTTGAAGCATATTCATGAACTTTCGATTCATATTTTCGATTATCCATTTGTTTAATGTTCTTAGCATTGTATGAACATAGCAATTCTTGCACTATCTTTGTTCACATGATACATGATTTTGTGTAGCATTTTGATGATCATTTGGCACTGTTTTGCACCTTCCATTTCAGTTTGCATTAAGTTTATTCTTCATGGATAAACTTAATCTTGTATAATCAATAATTCACTCCTTTTTGCTTTAATGACTTTTCATTCTCTTTGGAAAGTTGTTAGCATGTTTCTCCCTTGATTAATTGATCGAAACTTTGTTTCGATTAATTAATCTTCCCTTTTCCTCTCTTAAGGCCTCCTTTAGAGCTTTTTCTCTTGATACCCTCGTAGAGTTGGAGTTCGCACTACGCCTGACGCTGGAGCGCTGTGCAAATTGACGATGTTATGCTGTCCGTTTCTCTACGCATGAGCACTGTACAACGTGGAGTTGTTGTGTTGTCCGGTTCAACTTCCGCATTACACCCTGTGTGTTAGAGAAGGAATGAGAAGGGAGAATTCCTACTCTCATTCTGATTACTTCAGGTAGGGGACGAATGACCCTATGCTTGGCGTAGTCACCTCTAGCTCCAGGCGGTAGTGTGTTTCCCTTTCCCCATTCGAGTCGATCCTTGATCACTCTTCACTCTTTGCGATCTCTGTCGATCCTTGATCACTCCTATCTCAATCTCTCTCTCTCGATCAATTACCTTCTTGGTTACGATCCTTTGTTCATTGGGTTAGCAAGCTTCCTTTGTTTCAATACCCTATTCTTTTCTTGCAGTCAATCATTGCTTTTTGATTCCCCTGAAGAGTCTCAATTCTCTTTCTTTGGTCCAACACAGTTTTCCTATCACGACCATTTTTCCCAGGAGTTCGCAACCTTCTCTTGGTTCTTCTCCTTTGTTTGGTTAATCACTGTCTGTCAGTTAAAACACCAATGTTTGCACTCCTTCTCAGTTAACCACAACCTGTATGTTAAGACACTGAGTTTCCTCTTGGGTTAATCACCTTCTCTTGGTTAATCACCCTTTCCTTCAGTTAACCATAATCCGTCTGTTAAAATACTGAGCACTTTCGAGTTAATCACCTTGTTTTGGTTAATCACTCGCTTCTTTCGGTTAGTCACAGTCCGTCTGTAAACACCGAATCCTCCGCAGTTGGCAACCTCCTCTTGGTTCGAATACTTACATCTTTGGGTTAGTAACATTTCTTTGGTTCGAATACCCTTTCTTTGGTCAGGTACTGTTTGTTCAGACGGTGTACCGAATTCTTTGGGTCACGACCTTCTTTCGGTCTTACACCCATCCTTTGGGTCACGACCTTCGATCGGTCATACACCCGTCCTTTTGGGTCACGACCTTTGCTCGGTCCTACACCCGTCCTTTTGGGTCACGACCTTTGCTCGGTCCTACACCCGTCCTTTGGGACACGAAATTTGATCAGTCCTACACCCGTCCTTTTGGGTCAAGACCTTTGCTCGGTCCTACACCCGTCCTTTTGGGTCACGACCTTTGCTCGGTCCTACACCCGTCCTTTGGGTCACGACCTTTGCTCGGTCCTACACCCGTCATTTTGGGTCACGACCTTCGCTCGGTCCAACACCCGTTCTTTGGGTCACGACCTTTGCTCGGTCCTACACCCGTCCTTTGGGTCACGACCTTTGCTCGGTCCTACACCCATCCTTTTGGGTCACGACCTTTGCTCGGTCCTACACCTGTCCTTTGGGTCACGACCTTCGCTCGGTCCTACACCCGTTCTTTGTTTGATCATAATTCTTATCTGTTAAAACTTATTTTCCCCACACAGTCTTAATCCCTTCCTTCGGTTAACTACTGCCGGACAGTTAACATACCGAGTCCTCTTTTCTCTTGGTTTTAACACCATTCCTTTGTTTGTTTCCTCAGTAGAGTCGCTACCTTCTGATTCTCAGTCATGGTTTCTTTGTTCTCTTATTCCCCAGTGGAGTCTCTTTATTCCTTTTGCTCTCTTGGTTTCGACACCACTATTGCACTTTATTCTCAGTATAATCACTGTCTTTCCTTTGCACTCCTTTCTTGGTTATGACACTATTTCTTTTGCATCCCCAGCGGATCTTTCTCTATCTCTTATTCTCTTGGTTCTGACACCATTTCTCTTTTGTTCCTTGCACAGTCACTTTAGTCTCTTACTCCTCAGTGGAATACTCTCTTTTGACTTTTGCTCTCCTTTCTTGGTTTTGACACCGTCTCTCTTAAATCCCCAGTGGAATTTCCTTCTTTCTTTTGCTCTTGGTCTTGACACCACTTTCCTTTCCTTTTCCTTTTCCGTCTTAGTTCCTCGAATTACGGAAGCTCTGATTCTGCATTCTTCTGAATGTCAGATACGTAGGCACTAGACGCAATGTCTTGGCGAGCACACTTCTACCCTTCTTTCCTTCTCCCTTTCTTCCATTCTTTTCTGTCCTCTGGTTCCATGAACTACGACGCTCTGATTTCCTCATTGCACTATGAGGGTATGTAGGCACGAGGGCCACAATCCTCCGCGAGCACCTTCTTCCTTTCTCTTCTTTTTCCCCTTTCTCTCTCTCTCCTTTTCTTTTAGCTAGAAGCTTTTAGATAGATAACCCATCCAAGCCTAGAAGCAAGCGAAATGGTTCCCGTAGAGTACGACGGATGCGTTAGGTGCTAATACCTTCCTTTCGCATAACCGACCCCCCGTTCCCGTTTCTCTTCCCCTTGGGTTTTATCAATATTTTCCCTCTCCTTTGGGACTAAATAAAGTTCGGTGGCGACTCTGTTGTATCTTTGAGTGTGCGATTCACTCAGGTAGATTTCCAGCCATCTTCACCAGCAAGAGTTGATTCCCCCATTTGGACCTGCCTTGGGATCTCAATGATCCCCCCGCAGAAGCTAGCCTCCTCTTAGGCTTTGTATAATGATCCTTCCTCAGCAAAGTCAACCTCCTCTTGGGCTTTGTACAAATGATTCTCCCTAGCGGAGTTAACCTTTTCAGACTCTCTTGTTGAGTCAATCATTTTTTAGACTCTCTTGTCGAGTCAATCACTTTTCAGACTCTCATGTTGAGTCAATCACTTTTCAGACTCTCTTGTTGAGTCAATCACTTTTCAGACTCTCTTGTTGAGTCAATCACTTTTGCGACTCTCTTGTTTAGTCAAGCACTTTTCAGACTCTCTTGTTGAGTCAAGCACTCTCTTGTTGAGTCAACCCCTTTTAGCCTCTATCTCGGGCTTCGTACGAGACAAATAAAAACGCTCTCTTGTTGAGTCTATAGCCTCCTCTTAGGCTTTGTATAATGATTTCCCCTAGCAGGAGTTAGCCTCCTCTCGAGTTGTGTAGATTGATTTCTCCAGCTTGTTCAACCATAATCCTGGGCTTTGTACAGGACAGATAGAAACACTCTCTTGTTGAGTCAAACCCTTTCAGCCTCTATCTTGGGCTTTGTACAAGACACATACAAAACTCCCCGGCGGAGTCAAAAATCCCTTTTAGCCTCAATCTTGGGCTTTGTACAAGACAGAAAGAACATTTCCCCTAGCGAAGTCAATTCCTCCGACCCTTCATTTAGACTTTGAGGAATAAACTCCCAAACCGAGTCAAACTCTTTTCCACCTCCATCTTGGGTGTTGTACAGGATAGATAACACTCTCTAGTAGAGTCAAATCCGTGTAGCCTTCGTCTTAGGCCTTGTACAAGACACTCAAAATATCCTCAGTCGAGTCGATTAAATTTCTCATTTCAGCCTCAATCTTGGGCTTTGTACAAGACACAAACAGATTCCCCAAAGAGTCAGTCTCTCGTTTTTGCCTCAATCTTGGGCTTTGTACGAGACACACATATAAACTCTCTTGTTAAGTCAGCCTCTTCCAGCCTCCTCTTAGGCTTTGTATAAGGACTTCCCCAGTGGAGTCAATCAACCTCTTACCTTCAACCTTGGGCTTTGATCAAGGCACACAAAAATTAACATCTCCCTTTAGTGGTGACAAATTCTCTCTCTCAGTCAAACCTTTAGCCTCAATCTTGGGCTTTGAACAAGACACAAATAAAGCTTTTAGATTCAATCTTGGGCTTTGAACAAGACACCAAAACATCTTTTTCCTCCCATAGAATAGGAGGAACTACGATTGCTCTGATTTCCCTGTTTCATTTAAACGGGAATACGTAGGCATAAGATTGCGAAATCTTAGCGAGCATACTAATAAAAAACTCTAGGTCCAGTACCTTCATATTAATCAAAACTTAGGTCCAGTACCTTACGAAAAACATCGGGGACACCCGACCATCAATGAAAACTCACTCACTCACTCAAATTTCCCAAGAAACTTTCCCAACCCATTACCAGATAAACACCATCAATTACAAAGCGAAACCCTAAAGCTAATATCCTGTGGATAACCACATATAGGATGGGTAATTGACAACTACCCATTGTATAACCTGGCCCCCGGACCCCCCAATCTCTTTAAGCGTTTGTTCAGTTAAACATTCACGTGCAAGGTTAGTTTTAGATATCTTCCCTTTCCCTTCCAGCTTCATGGGATAAATAAGAAATCAGAAAGTAGTACCCTTTCACCTCGAGGAGGAAAACCCAAACTTCAGCGATAAGGTGGTCGCATCACCGACAAAAATCACTCGCTACTGTAAAATGGCGACTCTGCTGGGGAGTCAAAGTAAGATCTAGTCATCATCGTCCCCATTTTCCACAGAAAAATGGCGACTGTACTGGGGAGTCAAAGTAAGATCTAGTCATCATCGTCCCCATTTTCCACAGAAAATGGCGACTCTGCTGGGGAGTCATTGACTGTATAGGAATAGGCTATAGCTCTTAAGAGGTCTAGGATGTTAGTATTAGGATAAATATATATATCGCTTTTCCTAATTGATTCCGTGTTTATTTTTCTGCTAATGGGACTGCGGGTGATGCCGCATCTGGAAAGTTTGAGTGACACCTAAGATAAGTGATGGCATTAGACGAGTAATCTTACAGGGAGTGACTCCCAAATAAGAGATCCCGATCAACCATCGAATCAGTGGAGAGACCCTTTGCGGATTCAATTCCTATACAACTTCGGTTGTTTAAAGCAGATTGTTCGATTGGGTTATCTGAGAAGCTGAGGATTTTAGTAGACTGAAACCATGTTACTATTTTGTAGTTCGGAAGCTATCAGAAATAGTTGTCACGCGATAATACCCTCATTTGAGATTACTCTAAGATACTGCAGCTCGCTCGAGTGAACCAGCCTGCTGTTGTTATCCCAAGAGGGGTCAATGATTTTGAGGACAGGTACCAAAAATCACCAGTATAACCTTTGGGGATGGGTAGAGCCATGACTTCATGACACTGAACCTTTGACCCCATGTTTTTTCTATGTTTTTGTGTGCTGCATTCATGCATTCATTTCATCTAAAAAACTTTCAAACAAAGAAAAAATCTTCTCTTCTAGTCTCTCTTTTTCAAATTAAACTAAGACAATGATTGCAAATATTAGAGAAAGAGATTGCGTTATGGATTTCGGTAGAAGGAAGACTCACAAGTACACCTTCAAGGTTCCAAAATTAGAGGATTAAAGAGGTTTGACAAGGATGATCACCAACCCTGATGCTTTTAGAGCTAATTACGTAGGACTGCTGTCTCTGTTAAGGGTCCACGTAATTGAAGGAATCTTGTCTACACTCATTCAGTTTTACGATCCGGTCTATCACTATTTCACATTCCCAGATTATCAGCTAGCACCAACACTAGAGGAGTACTCTCATCTAACTGATTTACCCATCACTGACCAAGCTCCCTTTTCTGGACTAGAAGAAATTCCAAAGGATCAAACCATTGCAAGAGCAATCTATTTGGACGAGTCAGAAGTCAGGACTCACATGACCATTAAGGGTGGAATCCAAGGTTTACCAGCTCAGTTTTTGATAAAAAAAAAGCCCTGTACTTTGATAGTATAGGGAACATGACTGCTTTCGAGAGCATCTTTGTTTTGCTCACCTACGGGTTATTTCTGTTTCCCAACATTGATAGCTTCGTTGATATCAATGCTATTAAGGTTTTTCTGATTGGAAACCCTGTATCAACCTTGCTCGCAGATGCTTATCATTCTGTACACTTAAGGAATTTGTATAGCGGAGGAATGATCACATGTTGTGTACCCCTGCTATACAAATGGTTTACTTCCCATTTACCCAAGTCTGCTACATTTTGGGATCATAAGAGTACTTTACGTTGGTCGCAGAGAATCATGTCTCTTACCAACTCTGACATCGATTGGTACAATCGGATCTATAACGAGATAAGAATCATTGATCGTTGTGGAAACTTCCCTAATGTACCCCTCATAGGAACTAAAGGAGGAATCAATTACCATCCAGTTTTAGTTCGTCATCAATTTGGATACCCGATGAGGCATGTCCTGCGTAATGCTCATCTGGAAGGTCTTTTCTTCAAAGAAGGAGAAAATGATAGGGCAATAAAGACAAAAATAGTGCATGCTTGGAAACATGTTCACAGAAAAGGAAGAGAGTCTCTAGGAAAACCAGACTGTGTCTCGGTGGAGCCTTATCTCCACCGGGTACAAACTAGAGCTCTCAAGCTGAGGATGCCTTATCCTCGTCAAGAAGTTCTTCTGTTAAAAGAACCTGCCCTTTATTTCATGTCTGATACAGAAAAACTTCAGGTTACTCTCAAAAAAAGCTCAACAGGAGAAGAAGTCTTGGAAGAACAAGTACCGCATTCTCAATGTGGAGTGTAAGAAAATACATCAACTGTTAAAAGAAAAAGATGCTCTGATCGAGATTTTAGAACAACATGCTGTAGAGAATCAAGAAGACCAAAGGAATTTGTTCGCTCCTTTCACTTGGCAAAGGAATGACAACCCGACAACGGCTCAAGAGCCCCGAACAAAGAAAAGGAAAGTACCAGAACCAGCACCTGAGCTCTCCTCAGAGAGGACTTAGGATCCATAAGTTTAGATTTCCTTTTACAGCACTTTGTAAATTACTGTATTTCCATTTTCGCAGTCTTTGAATTCAAAAAACGGGTTTCCATTGTAAGATATTTGCAATCCAATTGTCAAAGTTTCTTTTGATTAAACAAAAAATAATTAATATAATCATTGCATATCATTCATCATTCCCACATAACGCATTCTTCTTCTCCACGAATCTCACGTTTGTGTCTCGATTCTAGAGTCAAACTGTCTCATTCGTACAATACTCGGGCCAGTCAACAAAATAAAATGGATAATCTCGAGGAAGAGAATAAAGAGATGAGAGAAGAAATTGACGCTCTTAGAGAGGATCTGAGAAAACTTCACAGTGACATGCAAGCTCTGGCAGCAGCCCAGATGCAACAACAAAGGACTGTGATCTCAGAGATCACATCAACGCCTATAGTGGAAAAGATTGATCCTCAGTATAACATGCCTAAAGATCGTCCCTGGGGCATGCCACTTAACTATATCCTGGAAGGATATATTCCGCCGATCACGGAAGATCCGGAAACTGCAGTAGGAGCCGCTGGGCCTAAAGGTTACAAACTTCAGGAAAGCGAAGATGCAAGGGACATGACAATAACTCCTGAAGGTTACAAACTTTGGGAGGCACCAAGAATAACTGTCGTAATGACTGTACCACCACCTATGGTACACACTGTCCCGGAAGGACAGATTCCACATATACCTTCTGGTGGAAACAAAGATATGGACGACGGGATGAAGGAGTTCCAGGAACAGTTCTTGGAGATGCAAAAGGAACTGCAAGCCATTCGCGGTCAGGATATATTCGGAAAGGACGCCGCAGACCTTTGTTTGGTCCCCAATGTGAAAGTTCCGCCTAAATTCAAGGTGCCCGAATTTAAAAAATACAAGGGTAACTCTTGCCCTCAAAGCCATTTGGTGATGTATGCTCGGAGGATGTCAACACAGATAGAGAACCAACAACTACTGATCCACTATTTCCAAGATAGTTTAACCGGTTCCACACTCAAATGGTACATGGGTTTAAACCGCACTAAGATCGTCACTTTCAGAGATCTTGGTACTGCTTTTGTTCAACAATATAAGTATAACCTGGACATGGCACCAGACAGAGATCAGCTTAGAGCCATGTCGCAGAAAGACAAGGAAACTTTTAAGGAATATGCTCAGAGATGGCGTGAAATTGCCGCTCAGATTTGTCCACCTCTTGAGGAAAAAGAGATGACAAAGATCTTCTTGAAAACCTTGAGCTCATTTTACTACGACAGAATGGTCGCCAGTGTGCCCAGCGACTTTACTGAAATGGTTGGCATGGGAGTTCGTCTTGAAGAAGCAGTCTGAGAAGGAGGTTTAGTTAAAGACGCTGAACCATCAAGCAGTACCAAAAGATACAGTAGTGCTTTCCCAAAGAAAAAAAAGAAAGATATTGGTAATATCTCTCTCAGAAAGCAAAGACGACGATACCAACCAGTAGCAGCTGTAACTCTTGCTATTAACCCTGCGCTTGTTCCTGCGTATCAACCTCAGGTTGCTCAGAGCCAACCGAATCAACAGCAATATCAGCAAAGGACACAACAACCTTTTCAGCAGGCTCGTCCTCAATACAACAACAACCGTATAACGCGACCACCAGGGTTCGACCCTATACCAATGTTATATGCAGAACTGTTTCCATTACTACTGGTCAAGGGGCATGTCCAAACCAGATCTCCTCTTGCGATTCCAGAAAATCCGCCTTTTTGGTTCAAAGCGGATCAGACTTGTCCTTACCATCAAGGAGGACCAGGGCATAACATAGAAAAATGTCTCAGTTTCAAGTCCGATGTGCAAAAGCTTGTTAGGAGCGGGGTCTCATCCTTCAAGGATACAAATCCAAATGTTCAGACGAACTCGTTGTCTCAACACGAGAAAGCCATAATAAATTTGATAGAAGAAGAGTCTAAGCACTGTTATCAAATCCATGATGTACTCTTATTGGGGACCAACCTGGTCAAGATGCATTGCAGACAGAGTGGATACGGGCATGTACCATCTCACAACTATCACTAGTGTGATATCTGCTCTAAAAACAATCAAGGATGTTCTGTGGTGCAATCAGCTCTACAAGAACAGAATGATCTCGAATGGATCTAGGATCACTGAATTCGTGAAGTTAACATGACTTATACAAATTCTAACATCATTCAGAACCACAACATCCTGGCAATGAATGTCAACTTGGTGGCGATGTACTCAAGGCAAAGCCAACATCATAATTTGCCACAACACGATTATGATTCCTGTCTGATTTGCTTGGTAAACAATCAGGGATGCTCTTTTATACAAAGGCTATCCAGCGTCAGATGGATCTTGGATGGATTCAGGATTACCGCGATAGAAGTCAGTATCAGGTTAATATGATTCAAATCTTTGATATTCGTCTGATGAATACTAGCTTGGTGAAACTACACGCCAAGCAAGTCCAGCTCGGTTTTCTGACGTCGCATGAGTATCAGAACTATAAAGTATGTCATGAGAGTGACCAAGGATGTGATCTTGTTCAGAGAACACTGCAACACTTGTTAAACCACTGGTGGCTTCCGATCTATTTAGAAGAAGACACACAACAAATCAGTATGACCAATGGGAACCTTACTAGGCATCAAAGTTAGGATGTTCGATCAATGGAAACAGATCAAGTAAGGTTACACTGCATACAAAGCGGACGTGGCAGGGTGCCACCACACAACTATGAGCGCTGTAGAGTCTTCTCGAAGAATAATCAAGGATGCTACCTCATGCGGGCAGCCCTTCAAAGTCAGTGGGACCATAAGGAGATTCAACCATGGTCAAGCTCCAGTTCAACATCAGACTATCATCTTAATGAAGGCAAAGATGTTATCTTAATCCCTAAGCCAGAAGTGGCCAAAGATATTGTAGCGGTGAGAATCGGATAACAAGCTATTAATTAACTTGCATCGCAAAACTTTGAAGTTCACCACCGACTTTGATTTATCCAAAGGAAAGGTTCAAGATCGAGAAAAACCTAAAGGAGGGAGATCTAAGGTCCGGGGATTGGTTAAGCCTAGGGAAGGTATTAGCATCCTAAACGTCCATAGTACTCTACGGGAACCTCTTGTTTAGTTTGTGTTATGTCTTACTCGCTTGCTAAAGGTGCTATACTAAAGGTTGAAACCCTAGGGGTTAGTATCTAAGTATACTCGCAAAGACATCGCGTCTTGTGCCTACGTATCCTGACAGGAGTGGAATCAGAGTAACCGTAGTTCACCTAACTAAGGGTGAAGGAGGAACCATTGACAATGGCCAAAGTTCCAAGGGGAAATGTGTATGAGCTCATTTTAGAGTTCACGATAACTCTCTAAATCTAAGTTATAGGGAAAAAGTGAGTTCTCATGATGGTGAGAATCACATAGAGTTCAAAACTCTAACCTAATGCTAAGTTATGATTTCATGGCTCTCATGAGGCCAAGAAATGGGATAAGCTCTTATGAGGCTAAGGTAGGGTGATTTGTTTAGTGACTCATGAGTCAATTTAGGAGGACTTTCCTTTGGAATAGGGGAATACAACAGTTTTACTTATTATCATGAAAATAGGGGTTATATGAATTTAATATGATGATGTAACAAGACATAAACAAGATATTAGGGTGGCATAAAGTTTATAATATTATGCAAGGTTAGAATTACTCATATTAAACAATGCTTAAACAAAATAAACAAAGATAACATAATAGGATGAATAAAATAGTGCAATAAACACCCTAAAAGATACTTCTAATCAACACGAATAAAGGCCATCAAGATTAAATATTTTCATCAACTCCTTTTTATATTCAACATGTAAATTCAATTAGAAACAATTCGCAAAAAGAATGAGTGAAAAAGGATAAAAAATGGCTAAGATATGAAGGTTTGAAATTGAAGCTTAAACCATAAAGAAATAAAACAAACATGTGGTAAAAATAAAGGGAAAGGCCCTCTTAGGTATTGAACCCAGAACCATGCGCATTCAGTCCTAAAACCTTACCAACCAAACCATACGCGCGTGCTTTAACAAATAATGGTAGCAGTGATATATATGTGAAGCGAAGCGAATTTGGAAAATAAAATAAAAGGACTGGGGCGAGGGGGATTCGAACCCCAGTCCTAAGGGTCAAAGGCGAGTGTGCATGTGTGTGCTTGCCACTGGGGTGGCTGGTACATCCGGTATAAAACGCAACTCCAATAATATATAACTCTTCACGCGCGCATATGACCAAAAGAAGCAAAGCAACCAAACTCAAATGGCAGTCAGCTCAAATAGAAACAACATGCCATGCCCTTAATCAAAACAGGTTGTAGAACGCATATTAACAGGAAAGGAAGCATTTGATTAAACTCTCAATAATATATGAATTTTTGAACATAGAAAACACCAAGCAATGCCAAAGAACACACAAACCAAACATACAAGTAAGTTCTTACTTCGGTAATGCAAACACACAGCCAAAATAATGAGACAACTCTGAACATAGGAGGTAACAGGTTCATACATTGGTATTGCACCAAGGGTTCAGCAAACACATTACACATTCATTGGAAACCATAAAAGGACATGTCTTTGATGCAACTAAACAAACATTCATGTGTACTAGGGATTGAAACAGTATGGCATCAGAATAAAGGAACAAGATAGCATGATGATATATTGGCAAATATATGGTCAGACATGATGCAGACAGTTTTAATAGCATGATTTCAATGTTCAACAGCAACTCAATCATGTTAATATGAGTGTTAATAGGATGATGACATCAAAGTAAAACATCAACAATGACAAACATTCAGTGCAGACAAGCAAAAATGTCATTTAGAGCAGTTATGGTTCATAGGGCAATAAGCTTAAAAGGTTAAATGCACACTAATGCTAGCATACCAGTCAAATAACAAGATTCACATGTCATGATACATTGAACAAGGCAGCAGACAGAACTTCAGAACAGATAGCATACAAGGCATGGTAATAGTTCATACATCAAGGCCAGATTATAGGTATACAAATTAAACACAATGTCAAGGAAAGTTGGCATTCAATCTTAATAACAATATGGTAGAAGACATGGGTTCATGGCATTTTGGATACACAAAGTTATCATGAAGCATAGGTTCAAACAGAATTTGTACACATCAAATAACAGTTAGGCAAGAATACCACATATAAGCAACATCCTGATAGTCAAAGGCCATATAAGCTGCAACATGTATTCAGGGCAAAACAAGACAACAAACATGACAGCATAGCAATAAGTTTACTCAAGTAATGTCATTCAAAACAGGCAGTGGCATGTAACATGACATGGTAAAAGCAAATACTTGTTGCACCAACACATAATGGATACAAAACAAACCTAAAAGCATGGATCAAAACCAGTTCTAATTTAAGACAAAGGCACTCCAATGGTCATGAAGCAAAGGCATATCAGATGATCAAGTGAACATTGAGGATGAATAAGGTGGATAAAAATTGTCATGGAGAGGGTTATGGAGATATCTCTTTGAACATGAGAAACTTGCTTAATTCAATGTTCCATCCAAAATCTTGACTGATCAACTCTTGAATCCTCTTGAAATAAAACTTGATTCATAAATGAAACAAAAACAAACAGAACCTGGTAAACGGGTTAGCTATGCAGCATGATTGACCTAAGATGACATGCAAAAGATCAATGGATCTAAGGGTAAAATTTGGGGTACAACAGTTGCCCCTATTTAAATATCTTCACCGGATGACATGAGAGATGAAAAATCCTCATGAAATCATGGTGAAAGATATTTAAATACAGATAACCGAAAATTTTGCCCTTAGATGCAAAATTGTCATAGAGAGGGAACAACAGATATATGCGCCATTATCCCTCTACTCCATGAATCAAGAGTCCCTCTTGATAGTGGAAAGGTTCTCAACATTGAACCAATTAAGGGCGACTATTATGGTCAGAAAAATCAGAAGGCTCCTGTAGTTATCTATCTACCAGGACCAGTAGCGTACAAATCCAATAAGGTTATCCCTTACAAGTACGGTGCAACAACAATTGAGAATGGAAAGGAAATTCCATTACCCTCCGTCGTAATATTGCAGACATCAGTCGAGTAACACGAAGCGGTCGGATCTTCAACCGAGAAGTTGGAGATTCCAGTAAAGAAAAGGAACCTCAAACAGAAGTTCCCAATCAACCAGTCGGTCAATCCAGTGATCCCAACTTTTCAAAGAACAACGATGAGATGTTGAAGCTCATCCAGAAGAGTGAGTACAACATTGTTGATCAACTGTTGCAAACTCCTTCAAAAATCTCTGTGCTATCTCTTTTACTCAGCTCCGAAGCTCACAGGGAGGCTCTACAGAAAGTCTTAGAGCAAGCCTTTGTGGAACAAGATGTAACAATAAAACAATTCGACAACATCATCTCCAACATCACTTCCTGCAACAACTTAGGAAATAGTGATGAGGAACTGCCGGAAGAGGGCCAGAATCATAATATGGCACACAACATTACAGTCAACTTCCAGGAAGATGCTTTAGCCAGCATACTGGCAGATACTGGATCGGCTCTAAATGTTATGCCAAAGTCCACACTAATGCGACTATCATTTAAAGGATCTCCGATGAGAGGCAGTGAGGTCGTCATCAAAGCATTTGATGGATCCCGAAAATGGTTATTGGCGAAGTCGACCTTCCCATAACTATCGGTCCTCACACTTTCCAAGTCACTTTCCAGGTCATGGACATCCGAGCAATATACAACTGTTTGTTGGGAAGACCTTGGATACACGAGGTTGGGGCAGTGACTTCGATACTTCACCAAAAGCTGAAGTTCGTTAAGAATGACCAACTCGTCACAGTCTGTGGAGAACAAGCCTTAATCGTGAGTCATCTATCATCGTCCATTTGTGTAGAACCCGAGGAGGTTGTTGGAACCCAGTTCCAGGCACTGTTGGTGAGCAATGAGAATCAATCAGGGAAAAGAACCTCGATTTCCTCGTACAAATATGCTCTCGAGGTGATCAAAAGTAACAATGCAAAAGGATAGGGACAACTTTTCATTCCTACTGATAACAAGACAAAGAAAGGTCTTGGTTTCTCTTTAAGCTGTACCCAGTCTGCTACTAACAATGAAAGTTTTCATCCCATTCAGAACTTCTTCCACAGTGGAGGTTTCCTCCACCCAGTGTCTCAAGAAGTACATACCATCAACGAGGGAAGTTCCTCCGATACAGATGAAGAGTGGAAGTCCTACCTTAATGAGGACAGTTATATGTCTCAGGGAGAGGTGCCTATGCCATTTTGCTATCCCGCACAAAGTCCGAGATATATACCAAGATCAGACGCCAAAATGATATACGGAGATTATGATCCGGAAGGATGTCGTGCTCCACCCAACTCATTAAAGGAAGACACTCTGATGAAGGATAACTTTGACCACGACTATTATGGCCCAATGGATGGCCTGCCTATCTGGCAGCCGTACCCAGGAGACTTGGGGCCAAAGAATCAGCCGAACGATGCATGTCAGCTGAGCATCATTGAAAAGAATACCTGTGTCTCCACCATGTCATGGGATCAACACTCAGGGTATTCAGAAAATATCCAGCACGACGATGAATTTGCAAAACTTGCAGGACTAGAATTCATCAACTATCCTTTTCCCGAGGTCAACGTCATCGAGAGAGATGACTCCTCCCGTTCCAAAGAAGTATGGGACACCTTAGGACAACCGAGTGGAAAATTCGACTTCATAGTCAAGTACACCGCTCCAGAAAGCTCTCGTATCAGGCTCAAAGATATCCAGCTAACTGGATGGGGAGATCTTCCTAAGAGTACAAACACTGTGCAAGATACAACTGAAGAGTCCTCCTACGACAACTCTGCCTAGGAGACAGATTCCAATGATCCTGCTCCACCAGAAATCAACGTTATTTTTTAAGATAAGCCAAGAAGGAAAGTGCCAGGCTTTGTGATTCACCGAGGGGTTCATCGCCAATGGGTCGTTGTCAAAGTTTCGAAAGTTGTTCATAAGTCAAAGTAATTGCTGTCTTTATTTTAACCTTTCACCTTACCCAGGTGAAACGGATGTTTTGATAGGGCTCACTTTCTGTAAATGTCCCTCTTCGCTTCGCCCAAAGCGACATAGTTTTGTTTTATAGGGCTGTAGTTTCAAGAATCGACAAAATCATAAATAAAATAACGTCGTTATGTAATTTCCGCATTTATTGTTGTTTTCTCTTTTCGCTTTTTCAGAAAATGGTCATCCTAAAAAATAACAAATAATAAAAACAAGCAGTTTTAAAAAAAAAACACTACACACTCTTGTATTCTCTCTATCTCTTCTAAAAAACAATCATCGCGTCATGCAGATTGCTTGTTTTAAACCCCGTTGAAATATACGATCCAATGCCTCTCCCAACTTTGAATTCCCGATATTTGAGGCTGAAGAAGAAGAAGATGAAGAAATTCCAGAAGAGATCTCCCGATTACTCAAACAAGAGGAAAGGTCCATTGAACCTCACAAAGAGCCGTTGGAAACGGTAAACTTGGGTTTAGGAGAAGAAAGGAAAGAAGTCAAGATTGGGGCACTGCTCAGTTTGACTGTCAAAGAAAGCTTGATAAAACTTCTCGAAGATTTTCCCAATATATTTGCTTGGTCCTATCAGGACATGCCAGGGTTGGATACCAGCATCGTGGAACATCATCTACCGTTGAGACCAGAATGTGTGCCAGTAAAACAAAGGTTGAGACGAACTCATCCATACATGGCCATCAAAATCAAAGAGGAAGTACAGAAACAGATTGACGCATGTTTCCTCGCCACATCAGAATATCCTCAATGGTTAGCCAACATAGTACCAGTTCCAAAAAAGGAAGGAAAGGTCAGAATGTGTGTAGACTACAGGGATCTGAACAAAGCAAGTCCAAAGGATGACTTTCCCTTACCGCACATTGACATGCTGGTAGACAGTACAACAATATTCAAAGTCTTCTCCTTTATGGATGGATTCTCGGGCTATAACCAAATCAAAATGGCGCCGAAAGATATGGAGAAAACTTCGTTCATCACCCCATGGGGAACTTTTTGTTATAAGGTAATGTCGTTCGGTTTGAAGAATGCCAGGGCAACCTATCAAAGGGCCATGACTACTCTGTTTCATGACATGATACACAAAGAAATCGAGGTATATGTCGATAATATGATTGCAAAATCTAGGACAGAAGAGGAGCATGTGACCCACCTGTCAAAACTATTCGAGCGTCTGAGAAAGTACAAACTCCACTTGAATCCCAACAAGTGCACATTCAGTGTCCATTCAGGGAAACTTTTAGGGTTCATCGTCAGCCAGAAAGGAATTGAGGATGATCCTGACAAGGTCAAGGCCATTCAAGAAATGCCTTCTCCAAAGACTGAGAAACAAGTCTGAGGATTCCTGGGAGGTTTGAATTACATTTCCAGATTTATATTCCTCATGACCGCGACATGCGCGCCAAACTTTAAATTACTCAAAAGGAATCAGGATTGCGTTTGGACAGAAGACTGCCAAACCGCCTTCGACTGTATCAAGGAATACCTATTGAACCCACCAATTCTATCACCTCCAGTGGAAGGAAGACCGCTGATCATCTACTTAATAGTCTTGGACGACTCAATGGGTTGTGTACTTGGCCAACAAGACGAAACAAAAAGGAAAGAGTCTGCCATCTACTATTTAAGTAAGAAATTTACCGTCAGTGAGACTCGATACACTATGCTTGAGAAAACTTGCTGTGCTCTGGCTTGGGCAGCCAAATGTCTTCGTCAGTATATGATTTGTCACACTACTTGGTTAATTTCTAAAATGGATCCAATCAAGTATGTTTTCGAAAAGCCTGCTCCCACAGGAAGGATTGCCTGTTGGCAGATCTTGCTATCAGAATACGACATCGAGTACCATGCTCAAAAAGTCGTTAAAGGAAGTGATTTAGCCGATCATTTGGCTCATCAACCGATTGACGACCAGGAATCAGTCGTATTTGACTTCCTAGATGAAGATGTCATGTATTTGAAAATGAAAGATTGCGATGAACCGCTACCCAGTGAAGGGCCAGAACCAGATTCTCAGTGGGGATTAATCTTTGACGGAGCTATCAATCATTATGGAAACGGAATTGGGCCAATCATCATAACACCTCAAGGTACCCACATTCCTTTCACTTCCAGACTGACATTCAAGTGTACAAACAACAAGGCCGAATACGAAGCTTGTATCATGGGTCTCGAAGAAGCAATCGACTTAAGGATCAAGAATTTGGATGTATATGGCGATTCAGCCTTGGTTATCAATCAGATTAAAGGAGATTGGAGCACATACCAATCAAGATTAATTCCGTACAAAGATTACGCGAGAAGGTTGTTACCATTCTTCAACAGAATCGAGTTTCATCATATCCCTCGTGAAGAGAACCACATGGTTGATGCACTAGCCGTCCTCTCTTCCATGATTAGTGTAGGTCAATGGAATGACATACCTAAGATTGACGTAACGCGCCTTGAATGGCCCGCTTACATCTTCGCGATTGAAGCAGTCATAGATGACAAACCTTGGTATCACGATATTAAATGCTTCCTTCAGAAACAAGAATATCCACCTGGGGCATCCAGAAAAGGCAGAAAAATCCTAAGAAGGTTAGTAGGCAGCTTTTTCCAGAGCGGTGATACACTCTATAAGAGAAACTTTGACATGGTTCTGCTTCGCTGCGTAGACAAACCAGAAGCAAACATGCTGATAAAAGAAATTCACGAAGGATCCTTTGGCACTCATGCCAACAGACACACAATGGCGAGAAAAATTCTGAGAGCAGGGTACTATTGGTTGACCATGGAATCCGATTGCTACAAGTACATGAGGAGGTGCCACAAGTGTCAAATATACTCAGACAAAATCCATGTACCGCCAACGCATCTGAAAGTTATTTCTTCCCCATGGCCTTTTTCCATATGGGGAATCGACATGATTGGCATGATTGAACCCAAGACTTCGAACGGACATCGGTTAATCCTGGTAGCCATTGACTACTTCACCAAGTGGGTCGAAGCAGCATCGTACACCAATGTAACCCGACAAGTCGTGGTCCGTTTTATCAAAAACAATATCATCTGCCGTTATGGTGTTCCGAACCAGATCATTACATATAATGGATCTAACTTGAACAATAAGATGATGGAAGAGTTGTGTGTTGAGTTCAAGATCGAACACTATAACTCATCTCCCTACCGACCCAAGATGAACAGAGCGGTAGAAGCGGCTAACAAGAACATCAAGAAGATTGTTCAGAAGATGGTTGTAACCTACAAAGATTGGCACGAGATGCTACCCTTTGCTCTTCACGGTTATCGTACATCTGTCCGCACTTCAACAGGGGCAACCCCTTTCTCTCTAGTATATGGCATGGAGGCAATCCTGCTCGTAGAAGTAGAGATCCCATCAGTCTGGGTGTTGATGGAAGCTAAGCTAACAGAGGCTGAATGGTGTCAAAGTCGACACGATGAACTGAATCTGATCGAAGAAAAGTGAATAACGGCACTATGCCATGGTCAGTTGTATCAGCAAAGGATGAAGAAGGTGTTTGACAAGAAGGTCCGACCCCGCGTCTTCAGAAAAGGAGACCTCATGCTCAAAAAGATACAATCATTTCTCACTGATTCCCAGGGTAAATGGACTCCGAATTATGACGGCCCCTACGTGGTCAAGAAAGCCTTTTCAGGCGGTGCCTTGAAACTCGCAACCATGGATGGAGAAGAATTTGCCTACCCCACGAATGTTGACGTAGTCAAGAAATACTTCGCCTAAAAAAAACGTCTCGGTGGATTGAAAACTTGAAAGGGCGGTCCAGGCAAAAATTAGAGACATAATCAAAAATCATCCCAATGGATTGGAAATCTCAAAGTACAATCCAGGTAAAAGTTAGGGATTAATAGCAAGTAACTACGTCCAACAAAGGGGCAAATCCTCAGTAGCAGTCATGCCATCCATCAGGAAAACTCCAGTCAAGGTCATCTTCGACGGAAGCTCAGGATGTCCAGAATTCAAAGTTGGTAGAAGGATAACGGTCGTTATGTTTCAATGTAGCCCTTTTTCCCTTAAATTACTATTTTCTAACTTTGTAAATACTCTATGGAATCACGCGGTTGGTTGATTTCTATCCTATCAATAAAATTTGAGCCCTTGTGCTTTGTTTGTAATTCTTATTTGGTTTAGCTTTACAGAACGATGTTTTAACATGATTAACGATTCTTGAAATAAAACAAAAATGAATTTACTTGTCAAAATTTTTCTGCTTTTAAAAATAAAGATGGCAATTTCTTTTGACTGTTGAAAATCGAAAGAACATCGATCGCTTCTCCAAAGGCGGTTAAGCTTCAAAGTGCAGAATCAAAGTACTTCTTCTAAACCAGTACACTTGAATGAAGGATCAGCTGTGTCAGATGCGAATATTCCGTCCGACATCCCCGACAGAGTTCTTACCAACTAAGCCCGATCAAGGTTGTTCCCCGCAGGGACTATCTCTCTTAAGCAAGGCAGAATTGCCATCTTGAACAAATGGTACTTTTTTGTCCCCAGCAGTGGCCGAGTATCCAGTCGTGTTCATCCACTAGTCTGTATGTCGCGTCAGTTTTGTCAGCATATACATACATACATCATGCATTATTGATTTACATTCATATTCATATTGCATCACTATCACTCTAGTCGGTCTTACCCCCTGGGGATAAAAGTCCTCTCAATCGAGTTGTCAGTTATTTCCTCGTCAGGAAATGCCTCATCTGAGTGACTCTCCTCCAGTTTATTTCTGGGATGGAGAAGGCCCTTGACCACTTTGATAACTTGAACCTCTGAAAAACAAGAAAACTTTCGACGAACGTCACTCTTCGCCATTGAAGATGATATCTTCGCTTTCCTGGATTAAGAAAAATCCCCAGAGAGAGCCTCGTAACTGAAGACTCTCAGCAACACAATGGTTCTTCTCTCCAGAAAATCAATGTTAATGAAGTCATCAGCACCTCAAAATTGGGGTACATTGTATGACATTTCTCCGAGAAGGCCTCGAAGAAAAGTATGATGTAGTATCCCCAAGCAGAAAGCAGTCTCTCAAGAGACTCATTTTCCCCAGTAGAGTCAACAAATGGCGTCTCCTACAGAGAAGTTTGAACACATCTTCAACTCTGATGAATGGGTTTCCCCAACAAGTCTGACGTCAACCCTTTTCCGTCAAATGGCATCTCCCCAGGAAAATTTGGCGAGAAGTTTAAGGAAAAATCGCTACGAATAACATTTCTTGTCAAGAAAGGTTATTGACAAAAGAAACTGAGACCAGTTCTTTGGTAGGAAACCAGGATTGAGGGGAAGTTTATATCAGAAACTGAGACCAGTTCCTTGGTAGGAAACCAGGATCGAGGGGAAGTTTATATCAGAGACTGAGACCAGTTCCTTGGTAGGAAACCAGGATCGAGCGGAAGTTTATATCAGAAACTGAGACTAGTTCCTTGGCTGAAGACCAGGATCGAGGGGAATTTTTTACCTTTTCTAAGTATCGTTGCTAATCAAAAGAAGATGGATGGGCAAGTAGCCATTCATAACCACCATCAACATTTCGGGTATTCCGATATTTAATAATCTTGCACCCCGAATGCCCGAATACCTTCGCCATTCACACCTTCGGGTCCAAGAAGATTAAATAGGGGCATCTGTCATACCCCAAATTTTGACCACTAAGATTTCCCATTATTGTGAAAATCATCATCACAATATAAGTGTACTTACATGCCTCATCAATCTCCTCAAAGAGGATTGAGCATTCACTACAATCAAGAATTAGGGTTTCAAGCCCTCTCAGAGCACTTAGACAAAGGACCAATCAAGAAATGACATGATTTTCAACTTGTCTAGTCTCTCAAACACCTACAAGGGATCAAGAGGACTCCCACATCAAGAATCAAGCACAAAGTTGCAACATTCCAGGTGGATCAAGCCTCAAGATCGCCAGTGTCACCAAATTAGGGTTTTGGTCGACAGAGGCCTCCAGATGGAAATTTTCCTCTGGGCATGAGCCAATGCTTCACACAACAACCCAATATATTCCAAGGGACCTCAGGGACCCAATCATCAAGTCAATTTAGCCTTATGGGATGCATTCATAAAAAAATAGGAATTAGGGTTTCTTGACCTAATTCACCCCTAAGTTGACTTTTTGGACAAAACATGAGCCAAGACCCCAAGACATGATTTGAGGGCCTCCAATACACTACATTGATCCATTTACAACAATGGATTGATCCAATAAGCTTGATCTACAAGTTTCAATTTTATCTGGACCACAATTAGGGTTTTGAGGAAAAAGTCAACTGTGCCTTTGACTTTTGACCAAGACATGCTCCTAAACCTTGGGACATGATTCAATACACCCTATAACACCTATGGAATCCATCCATTAAGTTTAATCTAGGTCAAGGACTTGATTTCATAGAGGATCGCACAGTTTAGATTTCATCTGCTGAAAAAGTCAACTGTACGAAAAGTCAAAGTTTGACTTTTTGATTTTTTGATCAACCAAGGTTCCTTAACCCTAAAATGATGTTAATGTGTGATTGGAATCATCATTCATCAAGAAAAATCAAAGAAAATGGGTTAACTTGTAAAAGGGGTTACCATAAAAAACTTAGAATTTTTCTAAGTTATGAAACAAAGTGGCTAGGGTACCAACTTCCAAGGATCCTAACTTGAGATCCAAGCAACCATTTTGGATGGTCCAAATATGGATTTGTAGCTCTCATGGCATACTTTAAAAGTGTCAACTACAACTCATTCTAATTCCTCATGAATTTTTAGTTATGGAGTGATCAAAATGGCTGAAAACATGACAATCACATTTTTCCAACACTTAGTGAAATTTTCATTGTGTCAAAATCTGCCTTACTTTTTCCAAAATGTAGGGACATTTTTCACCTTGATCCAGGTCAAACCAGGTCTTGGGTTGGACATCAAAGTTGAAGTATGCCATGAGGGCTTTCTAACAAGTACTAGATCATCTCCAAATTCCATTTGAGCAAGGAGATACAACCCTTGAAACATGGCATCATGAACTGATTTTTTCAAGATAGATTTGGCAGATTTTGTGCATTTTGCTCGATTTGTTCAAATCTGACAAATCCAAGCCTTGTCATCATTTTGGACACTGTCGCTCCCGGGATTTTCATCCAAGTACAAACGCAAAAGTTGCGCAGAAACAGAGTCGCCAGCAATGTGTATTTATCCCAAGAGAGGGAAAGGAAACACTGCGTAAACCTGAGGGGAAGGAAAAAGCATGGTCTCGCGACCAAGAGAAATGGGTAAGGGAGTCGGTTACACGAGGGGAAGGTATTAGCACCCCCTCGCGTCCATCATACTCGATGGGATCCACGCTTGTTGTTATCGATCAAAGGGTGTGGGGTATCTGAAACTCAACTGCTGACTGGAAACTGGAAAGAACGGGAAACAGAGAAACGGGGAAAAAAGAGAAAAAAAATACAAAGGACTCGCAAGGATCGTCGCAATCCTATGCCTACGTATCTTCATTAACCAATGAAGAATTAAAGTCAACGTAGTTCGGACTACGGATTGGGGAAGGGTGAAAGGATTGTGCTTGGAGAGATCTCGCACGATCTCCTGCCTACGTATCCCACTCGCGCGCTAGAATCAGAGCGACGTAGTTCCCCTCACCAGGGACGGATTGGTTTGTTTGTGTTTTTTAAGTAGAGTACGTCCAGGCGTGCGTTACAGCAGTTACGTGTCGCAGCTCGTTGTACGGAGTCTTAGGCATTTACCTGTTTGCGGTAGAACGGACGTGACGCATCCTTTATGAACGGAGCGAGGAGATCAGAAGAGAATTGTTGTTTTTTTTTCTTTTCAGAAGAAGTGTTTTGATTATTTTGTGTTTGTAACACGTATCGCACTAAAGTCTATGACATAGGATCGAATGCCTCGCATATCGACCCAAGATGGTACGTACGCTAAACATACTAGGAAAGTGACGGAAAATCCCCCACTCTCCATTTCCCATGTACTTAAGGCTCATGGCGTACCATACGAGCCGTCTTTATTGGATGTTTTTGACTTTTGTTTTGAGATGAGAAAAGAGAGACTCAAAGGTGTTAAGAAAGGAAAAAAGTCTAAGTGGGGGAAAGACTAACAATCCTAAAGTTGTCATGCATGGATGTCCTATGGTTGTGTGGAGTATAAGAACCACCTAAGTCTAAAGAGAAGAGAGGGATAAGACTATCTAATGCTTATCCTACCTCACCTTAATCAAAAATTAAGGATGAGCTAGGATCCCTAAGGGATGTGAAGAAGTTCTACACAATCAAGCATTATATCATGTAATCCATATAAGCAATGAGAGGTGAATAAACAAGAAAAACAACGGAAATTACAGCGCATCTGCAACAAAACAGTAGTAAATCCAACACCATACCAAACAGCATTCTACAGTTCATGTTCAGCATAAAAATGGGTGTAAAAAGCCAAGCAGCAGCATATACAACAGCACATATGCACATAAACAGCAGTAGAAACAGGGCAGCATGCAACATTTGAAGATGATTCAATCATGGCACAATGGACATGCATCAAACAACAAATATTATTCAATCAATCATGATCACAATCATATCACAACATGGTAAACAACCTTGAAATTATCATAAAAGAATGCACAACTTTAAGTACATGAACAAACCAAATCAAGTATGCATCTCATGGAATTGAATGCAAGTAAGCATGCACAACACAACAACTCCAGTAACACAAATCTTAATTCACAATTAGCATGATCAAGGAGTGTGTGCTATGTGTTCATCGCATTAATTAATCAACAACGCAAACATTAGCATTTATCGATGAAGAAACAAGGATCGCGCGTCGACAAATCATGTTCGTACCATGGTGTGAGGTAAAATAGCTGAGGAATAGTCCACCAATCATCAATACATAGATCCATGAAGTTTAGACATGCAAAGGATCTCAATCAAACAATAAAATGCAAGAAAACCCACATACTGTCCCAGGGTAACCGGTTAACGCATGGGTGTTAACCGGTTACTTAGTTCAAAATCAGACCAATTACGCAAAATTACAACATGTTAACCGGTTAACATAATTGCACTGTAATTGTGTTAACCGGTTACTCTGGGACAGTAGCAAAAAAAACTGTTTCAAAAGCACTTTTCAGCAGCAAATCACTTCTCCAAACTTCCAAATGATCATGCAATTAATTAATCACGAAATTCACATCGACTAACAGCAATCAAACATCAATTGGATCCAATAATCATCAACATCAAGAATCAAATTCAAGCGCAATGGATCCAAATCAAAATCACCGAAGATCTACATCGAATAAGTTGTAAATAAGCTAAACAAGCATAGATATAAGGAAAACCAACCTACAAAGTCGAGATTTGCTTTGGTGATTGTTGCAAAGTTATCTTGGTGCAGAAAATTAAAGAAAACCAGAGATTCCTCTATTAGTAGCCGAAACGCGTCGAAACCGAGCAAAATCGAAAAAAATCACCGAGATCGAACTTGCACCAAAATAAATGGTGTGAAACCCTTGGATTGAAGTAGAATAAGCTGAAATTCCAGAAATCCAACCAAAGAAAGCCAAATGATGGAGTTTAAGCTCAAAAATTAATCACTTTTCAATGTGAAACGTGATTATTCTTCAAGAAATAAGAGCTTTTTTTGTGAGGGTTTGGAAGAGAGAATTGAGATGAATATGCAGAAGTAGCAGAAAGTTTAGAGAGAAAATGAGAGAATTGAGAGTGAAAAGTGTGAGAAATTTTGTAGAATGGTTCCCTCCTTTGGAAAATGAGTGAAGGGTTTCTTATATAGACTTTAGGTTCGGAGTGTGGGAGGTTCGGGATTAGCTTTGGACTTAGCTTTGGGTTTGGAGCTAGGGTCGGAGTTAGTTGGACTTGACTCACCAAGTCAAGGCGGTTAACTCGGTTAGTTAGAACCAACTCGGTAACAATCTCAAGGTGAACTTCAACATCCAAAGGTGGAGATACTTGGAAAACAAGGAATATGGTGCACTCAATTTCAAATAAAACATTAGAATAAATGCCCTTGGAATTAATTTAATAGCCTTGCAATGTCTAGATATGCCTAGAATATTCCACTTGCTACTATAACACTATAGAATCAAAGACCCAAGTGTGTGCAATGGTGTTGTCATGAAAAAGCAGCAGAATATGCAAAATCTGCCTGTGTTAACTGGTTAACATAATTGCACTGTAATTGTGTTAACCGGTTAACCAGACCAAAAATTGCCCATTTTGCTTGAAAAATGGTGTTGTGGCTCTGGTTTCAATTCCCCACTCTATGCTCTGATAAATAGCCATAGAATCCCTTGTTTAAAGAACACCGTGATCCCATGTCCTAGGAAAACCAATGATGTGTATGATTTACGAACGAGTTATGACTTAATGGATATGCAGATGGATGCGAAACAAAAGCCAGAAAAAGTTAGAAAAAGGTAGGGAAAATTTTGGGGTACTACAGCTGCCCCTATTCAATCAACTTGGACCTGAAAGGATGATAGCAACGGATTTCAGACGTTCAAGGTAGAAGGTGATTGAATACAAAAAGGACCGCAAAATTTGCTAACTGCGAGGAGCAAAAATGTAAACTGGAGTCCAGTCACACTTCGTCAAAGGAATTTGACGGAAAGACAACATACCCAGCGAACCACATCGTCAAAGGGGTTTGACGAAAAGAAGATGGAAACCCGACCGAAGGGACACATCATCAAAGTAATTTGACGGCAGGAAGACTCAATAGAAGGAACACATTGTCATAGGGATGACAGAAAGAAGACCTGGCCAAAGGCAACACATTGTCATGGGGATGACAGAAAGAATACTCAACCAAGGGACCACATTGTCATAGGGATGACAGAAAGAAGACCTGACTTGGGGAGTACATTGTCAAAGGGGTTTGACGGAAAGAAGACCCGACCGAGGGAACACATCGTCAAAGGGGTTTGACGGAAAGAAGACCTGACCGAGGGAAGCACGTCGTCAAAGGGGTTTGACGGAAAGACAAAACCTGACCGAAGGAAACACATCGTCAAGGGGTTGACGGAAAGAAAACTTGACCGAAGATAACACATCGTCAAGGGGTTGACGGAAAGAAAACTTGACCGAAGATAACACATTGTCATAGGGACGACAGAAAGGAAACATGAACGAAGATAACACGTCGTCATAGAAATGATGGAAAGGAAACCACATCATCATAGAAGTGACGGAAAGGAAACCTGTTTTTGGAATATCGTCATCAAAGGGTTGATGGACAAGGACTGATCGAGGGTAAGATCGAGGTATGACCTACGACCCTGAAGAAAGGTAAGCAGAGGGGTAATTGAAATGTCTGCTGGGGATATGTCAGCATCTTGACTGAAAATTGATTTGGCCTTTCGCGCAAGGTACTAAATCTGGCTTATGCTTCGCATGCATATGTTTGAATTTTCTTCTATGGCGTAATGCTCTCTACGAAATGGAAATGCTACGCGATTTGAGGATGCAATGATCACTATATGCTGAAAACCGACGTATGCTCGGGTGTCATACCCCAAATTTTGACCACTAAGATTTCCCATCATTGTGCAAATCATCATCACAATATGGATGTACTTTTATGCCTCGTCCATTTCCTCAAGGAATTGCTGAGCATTCACTACAATCAAAATTAGGGTTTTAAGCCCTCTCAGAGCCTTAGACAAAGGATCAATCAAGGAATGACTTGATCTTCAATTTTTATAACCTCTCAAACATCCTCAATGGATCAAGAGGACTCCCACTTCAAGGATTAAGCATAAGGTTGCTCCCTTTTAGGTGGATCAAGCTTCAAGATCGTCAGTGTCACCAAAGTTAGGGTTTGGTCGACCGGGGCCTCCAAATGGAAATTTTCCTCTGGGCATGAGCCAATGATTCAAAACATAACCTAATATACTCCATGGAACCTCATGGACCCAAGCATCAAGTCAATTTAGCCTCAGGGGATGCATACATCAAAAATCAGGAATTAGGGTTTCTTGACCTAATTCACCCCTAAGTTGACTTTTGGGACAAATCATGAACCAAGACCTCAAGACATGATTTAAGGGTCTCTAATATACCATATTTATCCATTTGCAACAATGGATTGATCCAAGAAGCTTGAGCAACAAGTCTCAATTTCATCAGGACCACAATTAGGGTTTTAAGAGAAAAGTCAACTGTAGCTTTGACTTTTGACTAGGACATGTTCCCAAACCCTAAGACATGAATCAATATACCCTATAACACCCATGGAATATGTCCATCCAGTTTGATTTAGGTCAAGGACATGATTTCCTGAAGAATTGCACAGTTTGGAATTCATCTGCTAAAAAGTCAACTGTGCACAAAAGTCAACTTTGACTTTTTGAGATTTTTCACCAAAATGGTCTTTTAACCCTAAAATGATGTTAATGTATGATTTGAATCATCATTCATCAAGAAAAATCAAATAAAGTGGGATAACTTGTAAAAGGGGTAACCATAAAAACTTAGAAAAATTTCTAAGTCATGAAATAAAGTGGCAAGGGTACCAACTTTGGAGGACCATAACTCCTAAACCACAAAGCAATTCTTCCCCATCCAAAGCTTGATTTGTAGATCTCATTGCCCTCTACAAAAGCTTCATACTGATCTATGTCCAAATTCCTCATGGATTTTGAGTTATGGAATGATCAAAATCAAGAAAAGTCACTTTGTTCCAACACTTAGTGAAAATTTCACTAAGTCAGAATCTGCCTTTACTTTTTTCCAAATGTAGGGGGATTTTTCACTTGGATCCAAAAGGTATCAAAACCAAATATGGTCAAACAGTTGTTGTATCATATAAGGGCTTTCCAAAATGGCCAAGAACATCACCAAATTCAATTTGAGCTTTGAGATATGGTAGTGGCAATATGCCTTGCTGAAATCTGCCAAGGCAAGGCAGATTTTTGAACTTTTGGTCGATTTGCCAAAATCAGCCAATTCCAAGCCTTGTCATCACTTTGGACACATTTGAGGATTGAATCTAAAGGGGACAATCACTGAGCCAAGCCTCCAAAGTCCTTGGAACAAGAAATAACATGCCAAACCTAGAATTGCCTAAAATAGGGACAAGACTCCAATTTTGGATTGGAGCATTCAATGGAAGCATCAAGGTGGCATGAACTGAGCTATTGGCAACTGAATTCAGTCAAGACTTATCCAAGACCAAGGGAACCAAAGCTCTGTGCTCTAACCTCTAGTCAATGGCTAGAGGAGACATGGATTTTCATTTGCCAACATTGGCCAACCCTACTCAGCAGTTGCCATTCACTATTCCTTGCAAAACAAACTTGCTCTACTATAAATAGAGCTCAATTGTGGTCAGTTTAAGTACACCAAAGCCATCAAACAGATGCTTTCCTCAACATCTCTTCATTCACTCCAATTTTGCCTTCCAAAGCAAGTCACTATCGTGTTTTGAGTTTGAGAGCTATTCCAACCTAACCAATCACACACACACACCTCATATACATCATATGTGAGCTGACCAAACACTTAAACAACATCTGGAACATTGATTTCTCAGAATCACCAGTCAATTGCTCAAGGTTTTAACCAAGTTGCAGTTGAGATGCCATGAAGTGATCCAATCAATTTCCATCAAGTCCAAGCATTCAAACACACTCCATAGGGTGTAGGGAAGCTGTTCAGATCATCACAACTCATCTGTAACACCTCCAACTCAGAAATCATTTTGAACTTGCTGCCACGACCTAGAGGTAAGCCTAAACTTGGTCATCTCTCAATCTATGCATATTTCCTCGCACAATACTTTTGCCAAATGTTCATAATCATGCATGGAATGTTTCCCCTCAATTAATTACTTTGTTTGAATCGTGTATCAAAAATCCCAGCCTTCATGCAGAAATTAGGGTTCTTGAGGATTTGTCGTGATTTCTTGTTTTATGCTTAATTTAAATGAAATTAATTGTCATAGACATGATCGTGAGGTTGAGACGAGCATATTGATATGTGGATTGCATGATATAATCAAGTATTCAGTGAGATTGGATAGAAAATGCAAATCTGGGCAAAACTGAAAAACGCGCGTGTTCTTCAGCCGTTCTTGGCGCCATTTCTCTCAAATTCAAATATTTGAATTTTGTGATTTTTATTTAATTGATTCAAAAATTAATTTCTCTCTGAGTTTTAATGATTTTGAGTTGATTCTTTTTTTAATAATTCACAAAAATATTAAATTATTTTATTTTACCAAAAAATCCCAAAAATTTTATTTATTTCATATAATTGATATTTTTGCAAAGAATTAATATTTTAATTGTTTTTGACATTTAAAATATTTTTTCCCTCTTGATTTTGTAAATTTTAATGACTTCTAATCATTTTGTAGGGCAAAACATGATTTTTGAAGCATTAATCCAAGATCATAATTTGTTTCCCACATGTTAAACAATTTTTGATCATTTTAATTGAATTTTTATTCAATTAAATTACATCTTGGAAATAAATTAGGGTTTTTTGATTAATTCAACCCTCACAAATCATTTTCATAAAACGTTTTGGGCCTCTTGAGAGAGTGTAAGACCCAAAAGCCCCTTGTACAAAAACTTTGTGGGCCTCACTTATTGTATAAGTCCCTCTGTACAAGTAAACGGCGCGACCGTCGTCCGTTTAAAACATCTGGGCCTCTCCTCGAGCTATAAGACCCATTCAAAAACTTTTTGGGCCTCTATTAGAGTGTAAGACCCAATACCCTTTTAACCAAAACAATTTTGGGCCTCAACTATTGTATAAGTCCCTCTGCGTTAAAAGAAAACCTCGGCGCGATCGCCATTTCAAACGAAAAGTCATCTGGGCCTACCCTCATGTTATAAGCCCCACTCTTTTTCTTTAAAAACTTTTTGGGCCTCTTGAGAGAGTGTAAGACCCAAAACCCCTTTGTACAGAAAACAATTTTTGGGCCACAGTCACTTGTATAAGTCCCCCTGTACAAATTCAACAGTGCGATCACTGGTAAAACCCTGGGCCTCTCCTTGAGCTGTAAGCCCCAATCTTTCTTTTCAAAGCACTTTCTCCTTTGATTTTGAATATACTGTTGTTTTCAATCTTTCTTTGTTGAACAACTAACCAAACAGCATGGAAGATCTACAACCGAGTAAGTGTTTATATGCTTTCATTTACCGCTTTCATATCATATAACTGTATTGTGGGGCTGGTCATTGTAAGTCTCCTTTCATAAACTCATATGAACTGTGTAATAATAGTATAAATATTTAGAGTTTCCCCGGCAACTACGTCTAGAACTAAGTAAAGCCGTTTCGATTACTCGTAGAAATAGACAAGCTAGATCTCCAATAGGATTACCAGATACAGTCTTCTCTTCGGCTGTCCTCCTTAGGAATTGTCAAGAGACTCTACCTCCCCAGAGATGAATGTATTCTCCGTGAATAGCATCTCTTGAGTTTCTTCCAAATTCTCGAACTTTCCTGGCTTGATCTATTCCTTGTGAATAGCCTGTCTTGAATTTCTCGGGGTTTGGGGACCCACGGGCTTCTTAAAAGCATCGGCCTCCTCTTGGGCATTGTACAAGGACCCACAGGCTTCCTAAAAGCATCCCCGCCTCCTCTTGGGCTTAGTACAAGGACCTGTCGGCTTCTTATAAGTATTCATAGCCTCCTCTTAGGCTTCATATAATGATCTCTTCCTCCGGGAATGATAGCCTCCTCTTGGGCATTGTACAAGGACCTCTCGGCTTCTTAAAAGTTTCCAGCCTCCTCTTGGGCTTCGTACAAATTGTCCCGACGACCTCCTAGAGGTATAGGAACAGAAACTAGTCATCCAAATAGAACAGTCTTTCAAAGATTCTAGACCCTACTACTGTTTCTCAAAGCATAGTACAAAAGATAAAACTCTAGACTTGGACAGTCTAACTTCCTTGAGTCTCAAAGACATTCTCAAGTCCCTTTCAAAAATAGGAAGACACCCACAGACTTGGACATTCTCAATACCCTTTGGATTCCCCATTTCCTCGAAGAAAAGGAAACAATCCCGATTCACAGATCAAATCCATGAGTACAGTGTTACTCATATAAGAACTGATTTTTTCTTAACCAAGATATTGGACCTATCACTCAACTGTAACAGCAATCCTTTTAGCCTCCATCTCGGGCTTCGTACGAAATACAAAAGACTCCCTTGTCGAGTCAAATATCTTTAGCCTCCATCTCGAGCTTTATACGAGATACAAAAAGGTTCTTATTGAGCCGAACAAACTTTAGCCTCCATCTCGGGCTTTATACGAGATACAAAAAGGTTCTTATTGAGCCGAACAAACTTTAGCCTCCATCTCGGGCTTCATACGAGATACAAAAAGACTCTCTTGTTGAGTCAAACTTCTTTAGCCTCCATCTCGGGCTTCATACAAGATACAAAAAGGCTCTCTTGTTTAGTCAAACTCTTTTTAGCCTCTCTCTCGGGCTTCGTACGAGACACATATAAAAACACCCTCTTGTTAGGCCAATAGCCTCCTCTTGGGCTTTGTATAAGAAAACCACTGGTTAATTCAATCAACCTTTTAGCATCAAAGTTGTGCCTCGTTCACATCATACAAACATCAACAACTCCTTTCCCTTCATCTAATCGCTGTAAGCGGCAAGCCTCTGGATTATTTACATCCACGCCACTGCCCCTCTTTTAGCATGAGAAATTCTTAAGGAAAGATAGCGTTGCTCTACACTGAGTTAAAGTCTTCTCCTCCAGGTTAAAAATCCCCTATAAAGGAAATTATGGCATTGCCGGACTCACATATCCCGGTTAAAGTAATTATCCTTTATAATCAGTCACCCAACAGTTGTGACAAACCCCTCTTTAGAGATGACAAATTCTCTCTAAAGTCAACCCCCTTTAGCTTCACATCTTGGGCTTTGAACAAGATACAAATAAACCTTTCAGCTTCACATCTTGGGCTTTGAACAAGATACAAACTACCCTTTAACTTCACGTCTTGGGCTTTGAACAAGACACCAAAACACCATTTCCTCCCATATAATAGGAGGAACTACGAACGCTCTGATTTCCCTGTTTCGGTAAATGGGAATACGTAGGCATAAGATTGAAAGAAAAATCTTAGCGAACACACTAAACAAAAATCCTAAATCCCATCAATCAGAAAGCATCAATCCTAACATCCTGCCAATAGAATAAACCCGTCATTATGTCAAAATAACCTAAGAGAGACCCCGAATCTTTGTAGAATCTGTAACCTAACAGACCGCTGTTCAAACTCAGTATGCAAGCAGGGTTAATTGGAGACATCTATTTCCCTTCCTTCATCAGCTTCAATAGGATAAAAAATGAATCGAGCTGTAGTCCCAGAGCGGTAGTGTTTCGCAACCACGTCCAAAAATCACTCGCTACATCGGGCTGCCAGGAAAAGAAAGGATGTGCTGAGTATGATTGAACTTTACTGGCTAGGACAGGTGAAACCTGATGGTGATTATTTTTTTCGAAGGTGAAATCTTTTGGGGTACCAATGGGGATTGGACTTTGAAAAGAGGTGCCAATAGGGATTGGACTTTTGGTGGTCGCCAACATGGATGGACTTTTGCTTTGAAGGGTGCTAATAGGGATTAGGCTTTAGGGTTTTAGAAGATGCCAACAAAGTGGGTTGTGGAAGGATGCCGAGCACGGTTGGGCTATGGATTTTCTGTTTGGTTTCACAAACTTCATGATATGCTATACGAATGATATGCGTGGTAATGATTATGCCATGATGTTTATGATATGCAACAGGACCACTCCCGCAAAATGAATGATGAAGAGACGAGGCCAACTCTGCTGGGGATAACAAACTGGATCGGCTTCAGTGTCATAACTTCTCGAGATCCCGACTAAACCTCGATTCTGCAGGGACCTGCTGGAATACGAATAACAAACGTCTGCTGGAGAAACATCCCAGGACTCTGCTGAAGAAAAAGTGCCAATGACAAGTCCTTGAATTGCTGGGGAAAGCTAACCACCACCCAAAAATATGCTTGGGGACAATGGTTGATGACATCAACTCTGTTAGGGGACAACATCGGACTTACTCCTCTGTTGGAAATTTACCTCTTACCCTTACTCTGTTGGGGAGACAGAAACAACTTTACCGCAAACTGGGGAAGCACAGACCCAACACTTTTATCCTATACAGGAATATGAACTCTTGCTGAAAAGCAGTAAACTTCGCCAAGCTGGCTAGGGGAGAGCGAACTCCTGAACTCTTGCTGGGGAGAACAATCACCATCTTCATAATGCTCTGCTGAGTGATAAAACTTCAGCTATCTCTGCCGAGGAGAGAAACTCTACTGGGGACGTCACGTGTTAACTATCAACGTGAACCCTGCAGATGTGATATGACCAAAAGAGGTGCCCCGATGCAGCATAACCTGTAAATGAACATGTCTTTAGGATGTCTCATGAAGATCTGACATATATTGCCCCATGGCTTTTGATTAACCGTCCTCCGGAGGGAATAACCTTTTGTGCTTTTGGGGTGGCATGCCCCAGCCTTGAAACGATTTGTGCCCCTGTCTGGCTGATCTATGAAGGAGTTCCTTTAATTGACCTTCGAGAGATTTGTTGAATCTCGACTTGATTGCCCCAGATTAACTGAATCTTGGAATGGATTGCCCATTTGATATGACTTGCCCTGGCTCAACGGAGTACTCGGGCACTTTGCACCTTAGATTAATCAATCTTTCCATTGTAGAAAATTTCCTGATGTCAAGTACTGACTCGCAAGTAAAATAATTCATTTTGAAAAGATAATTTTAATGCAATACGTATAACAGTTTTGATATCCAAGTGTGTTCACTGGAAAAATGTTATGACATGTGGTGAACGAATCACTTATTAGAATGTCACATCGATACCAACATGAATGGTCAGAAAGTCCTTTTGGGATTCAGAACTGACGCGATTTTAACCGAAGTATGCTTTCGAAACAACCCTGCTTCAATTAGGTTTTTCGAAGGTTGTAACGTGGCCTAGTTCGCGGTTTAAGAAAGAAAGGATATAAGGCTCAAAGTTTTGTTTGTACCCACCCATTCTCCTTGATGTTCTCCAGTCCTACGTTCAGCTAATTCGACACAAGCGCTCACCTTTCAAAAAGGTTAATGAATGGTAGGAGGATAAGATGAACCCACACGGTTTTCGGAGTAACAGTCAGCCCTTTTTGTCTTCGGTGTCTGTAGTCACACGACTTGTTCTTTGCTCGAGGATTTTTATTTTGTAATCCTTTTGTTTTTTATTCTTTTGTTTTTGAAATCCCTGATTTTTGCCTGGACTGATTCCTTTGAATTTTTCGATTTTGAAGTCCAGCGGGATGCCCTAACTTTTGCCTAAGTCACTTGTTTTCGAGTTTTGACTTAGCGGGCTTTTTTTTTCTTCTGATTCTTTTTTTTTTTTGAACTAATCGTGTGACACAGGTTTGTCTTGACTTGTAAAGGGTTGTGACCGTCTCACTCTTCGGTTGGTGAGGGATAATCGTGGATGTAATTGATCCTCGAACCGAACACTCCTTTTGAAATTTGAACTCATGGTCAAATTAGCTGACACCTACCCTGCCCCAGGTTAAGATTGAGGGTTGTTCATTTTCAAAAATAAACTCCTACTACTAGGCTCAACGGGGTTTGCAAGGGTTTATCTTCCTTATGTCTCCAGTGTTTAGGAATTTGAAATAATGCTTGTACATCATCAACAGGGTTTTTGTTCAAAAGCATACAATCAGAAGTTTTGTGTCTTCAATTTTGTCATCCTCCCTAGGATCTTGCTTAAACAAGCATATGATATCGATAAAAAGTATGAGTGAACACGACTGGATTTAATCAAAACATGCATATTTATTTTATTATCATTATCAATCGAAAACAACAAGTTTTACAAATGAGTTTGTACATTTTAACAGAAAAGAAACTACAAATGCAAAGAAATGACATGATCTAAATGGTCGCCAGCTTCGAGGAACTGGGCTTTCCAAGCTTTATTTGCTAATGAGCTAGCCATCTTCAGTATTGCTCGTCGAAGTCAGTCTGATACTCATCTGCACAATTGCTCTCGGTGACTTCTTCCATAACCTGGATGGATGAACCCACCTGACTGAATGAAGGAGAATTGTTGATCTGAATACCCTGAGGCATGAATGAGAACATGTTGGAGTCAAGCAGCGTCTGAATCTTGCTCCTGAGCACCTTATAGTCTTCAGTTGAATGCCCTTGTGCCCCAGCATGGTAGTCACAACGGGCATTGGCATCAAAATCCGGTGGATATGGAAAAGGAACTGGCTTCAATTCCTTCGGCACTATTAATCCACCTTTGATCAAATCTGGCAGTATTTGACTGTACGACATTGGCAACTGAGTGAAATTCCTCTCTGGCTTTCTTGGCCTTTGTCGTACGTGCTGACGCGGCTGACGACGATATGATCGTTGACTCTGAGGGGGTCTCTGATTTGCAGAAGAATATTGTCCCTGATACGGAAACCCATAAGATTGTTGACTCTGAACAGTTGATATGTTTGAACGTTGAGAACAAGGTGGTGAAGATTCCTGAATGGAACTATTTTCTTCCTCGAATTCTTCCAGAGAACTGACAATTGATTCATTTTCATTAGCTTGGAGGTTCGAGACGCCTTGGAGCTTTCCACACTTGATCAGGCTCTCGATACGTTCTCCCACCATCACCAGGTCAGAAAATTTTCCGGCCCCATTGATAATCATCTTTTCCAAGTACGGCCCTTGCAAGGTATCCATGAACAAATCAACCAATTCTCTATCCGAAAGTGGCGGTTGAACACGAGCGGCTAACTCTCTCCATCTCTGAGCATACCCTCTAAATGACTCATTATCTGCTTGAGACAAGTCTTGCAAATGCATTCAGCTGGGAGCCATATCAAGATTATAGTTGTATTGCTTCACAAAGGCATTGGCTAGATCTGACCATGATTGGATGCTACCACTATGCAACTGCATATACCAATTCAGTGATGCCCCACTCAGACTGTCCCGGAAACAGTGAATCATGAGCTTATCATTGTCGACATGTAAGCTCATTCTTCTGCAGAACATCACCAAATGTAGCCTCATACAGCTATCTCCTTTGTATTGCTCAAACTTCGGCATCTTAAACTTTGGTGACAACACAAGGCCGGGCACCAAACACATGCTCGAAGCATTCAAATCAAGAGTATCACGCCTCTCCAGGGCTTTAATTTTCTCGTCCAACACACGGTATCTTTCATCATCAACAGATCGTGGGTCATTGGGTTTCATCTTTGGAACTACCCCCTGGACATCTGGCACAGAGAAGGCAAAGCTCTGATAGTCTGTGGCATCAAGAGAAGAGGAATGTCCATCTCAGACGATAGTATGCTCGTGTATAGCATGATTCTCAACAGGAATTTGCACCGGTTGAGCTTGGGCAACATTGTTCACCGAAGGTGGAATGACATTCTCATTTCTTTGAATATTGGCCTCTCCCCTTGTCATGACGGCCATAGATTCCATAAGTTGGTCCAACTGATTCTTCATCAAATCAACATCGGCCCTAGTCACAATCTGATTCTGCTCTCCTGAGTTCATGATCTTTCCAGAAGCTGATTCAAGTCCAATACGAAGGTCAATGGATGAGCTCACTGGTCTGGCCTGGAGAAAGATACGCAAAATGATGCAAGATGCAAATGCAATGCAACAATATGAATGCAACAGACATGGGATCAAAGCTTCCATATAGTTCGAATAAGTGTTGTGCTGACGTCTGAATAAGCTCATGGGTATGTTCTGAAGAGAATACCAGAATGCCAGAATATCCAAATAATCAGGATACCAGAATACCAGGCTGATAAGTCCACACTGGTAGGAAAACCAGAATACCGGGTAGGTTGAAGGTCAAGGTTACCTGCAAACCTGTAAACAACCCGCCCCCCTCACATGTGAGTACTAGAAAGGTGAGGATCCTCAATATCACGGACTCTCAGGTCGAGAAATGATGATACGTTCACCATTTCTGGTTTGGCATCATCATCAATCGAGGAGGCCTCAACTGATTCCCCTCAAAAAGATCATCCTATGCAAGTTCCCAGCATTGGGTCCTCGGATCAAGAAGTGTAATGGGTTTGCCATTTATGGTCTGCCATTATCACGCCTCGGGAGGAGTGCCGCAACTGAGTCCTCGGGAAATGGTCACCAGAGTCGACAGTTTCCCAGGTTACACTCCATCATCTGCCCCAAATGCGCAGGATAGAATATTACCAAAGAAAACCTCGTCTGGATGTGGAGTTTTCATGTATACTACATCTGGCCAAATGCCAAACAAGTCACACTAATTTCCACGCTAATCATAGGTGTATACTCAAGCACGGGTAGTGGGCTTATCTCTCAGAACATCCCAACCTGCCAAATAGAAAACCAGTACAGCACAGTACAGTTCAGCACAATACAATATATATGGCAACAGTAAATGAAAAGCAAGTAAATGTAATAAAACAATAAACATGCAATAATGCCATAAATAAAGCGAGTAAAGTAAACACATAAAACACCTTATAATCGAAAACAAACAAGTGCTAGGATTGACTCGCTTAGGTAACCAGGGTCCCCAGCAGAGTCGCCAGCTGTCGCTCCCGGGATTTTCATCCAAGTACAAACGCGAAAGTGGCGCGGAAATAGAGTCTCCAGCAATGTGTATTTATCCCAAGAGAGGGAAAGGAAACACTGCGTAAACCTAAGGGGAAGGAAAAAGCATGGTCTCGCGACCAAGAGAAACGGGTAAGGGAGTCGGTTACGCGAGGGGAAGGTATTAGCACCCCCTCGCGTCCATCATACTCGATGGGATCCATGCTTGTTGTTATCGATCAAAGGGTGTGGGGTATCTCAAACTCAACTGCTGACTGGAAACTGGAAAGAACGGGAAACAGAGAAACGGGGAAAAAGAGAAAAAAACGTACAAAGGACTCACAAGGATCATCGCAATCCTATGCCTACGTATCTTCATTAACCAATGAAGAATCAGAGTCAACGTAGTTCGGACTACGGATTGGGGAAGGGTGAAAGGATTGTGCTCGGAGAGATCTCTCACGATCTCCTGCCTACGTATCCCGCTCGCACGCGAGAATCATAGCGACGTAGTTCCCCTCACCAAGGATGGATTGGTTTGTTTGTGTTTTTTAAGTGGAGTACGTCCAGGCGTGCATTCCAGCAGTTAGGTGTCGCAGCTCATTGTACGGAGTCTTAGGTATTTACCTATTTGCGGTAGAACGGACGTGACGCATCCTTTACGAATGGAACGAGGAGATGAGATGAGAATTGTTGTTTGTTTTTGTCTTTTAAGAAGAAGTGTTTTGATTATTTTGTGTTTGTAACACTTATCGCACTAAAGTCTATGACATAGGATTGAATGCCTCGCATATCGACCCAAGACGGGACGTACGCTAAACATTCTAGGAAAATGACGGAAAATCCCCCACTCTCCATTTCCCATGTACTTAAGGCTCATGGCGTACCATACGAGTCGTCTTTATTGGATGTTTTTGACTTTTGTTTTGAGATGAGAAAAGAGAGACTCAAAGGTGTTAAGAAAGGAAAAAAGTCTAAGTGGGGGAAAGACTAACAATCCTAAAGTTGTCATGCATGGATGTCCTATGGTTGTGTGGAGTATAAGAACCACCTAAGTCTAAAGAGAAGAGAGGGATAGCACTATCTAATGCTTATCCTACCTCACCTTAATCAAAAATTAAGGCTGAGCTAGGATCCCTAAGGGATGTGAATAAGTTCTACACAATCAAGCATTAAATCATGTAATCCATATAAGCAATGAGAGGTGAATAAACAAGAAAAACAGCGGCTATTACAGCGCATCTGCAACAAAACAGCAGTAAATCCAACACCATACCAAACAGCATTCTACAGCTCATGTTCAGCATAAAAATGGGTGTAAAAAGCCAAGCAGCAGCATATACAACAACACATATGCACATAAACAGCAGTAGAAACAGGGCAGCATGCAACATTTGAAGATGATTCAATCATGGCACAATGGACATGTATCAAACAACACATATTATTCAATCAATCATGATCACAATCATATCACAGCATGGTAAACAACCTTGAAATTATCATGAAAGAATGCACAACTTTAAGTACATGAACAAACCAAATCAAGTATGCATCTCATGGAATTGAATGCAGGTAAGCATGCACAACACAACAACTCCAGTAACACAAACATTAATTCACAATTAGCATGCTCAAGGAGTGTGTGCTATGTGTTCATTGCATCAATTAATCAACAACACAAACATTAGCATTCATCGATGAAGAAACAAGGATCGCGCGTCGACAAATCATGTTCGTACCATGGTGTGAGGTAAAATAGCTCAGGAATAGTCCACCAATCATCAATACATAGATCCATGAAGTTTAGACATGCAAAGGATCTCAATCAAACAATAAAATGCAAGAAAAACCACATTCTGTCCCAGGCAACCGGTTAACGCATGGCTGTTAACCGGTTACTTAGTTCAAAATCAGACCAATTACGCAAAATTACAACATGTTAACCGGTTAACATAATTGCACTGTAATTGTGTTAACCGGTTACTCTGGGACAGTAGCAAAAAAAACTGTTTCAAAAGCACTTTTCAGCAGCAAATCACTTTTCCGAACTTCCAAATGATCATGCAATCAATTAATCACAAAATTCACATCGACTAACAGCAATCAAACATCAATTGAATCAAATAATCATCAACATCAAGAATCAAATTCAAGCGCAATGGATCCAAATCAAAATCACCGAAGATCTACATCGAATAAGTTCTAAATAAGCTAAACAAGCATAGATATAAGGAAAACCAACCTACAAAGCCGAGATTTGCTTTGGTGATTGTTGCAAAGTGATCTTGGTGCAGAAAATTAAAGAAAACTAGAGATTCCTCGATTAGTAGCCGAAACGCGTCGAAAACGAGCAAAATCGCGAAAAATCACCGAGATCGAACTTGCACCAAAATAAAAGGTGTGAAACCCTTGGATTGAAGTAGAATAAGCTGAAATTCCATAAATCCAACCAAAGAAAGCCAAATGATGGAGTTTAAGTTCAAGAATTAATCACTTTTCAATGTGAAACGTGATTATTCATCAAGAAATAAGAGCCTTTTTTGTGAGGGTTTGGAAGAGAGAATTGAGATGAAGATGTAGAAGTAGCAGAAAGTTTAGAGAGCAAATGAGAGAATTGAGAGTGAAAAGTGTGAGAAATTTTGTAGAATGGTTCCCTCCTTTGGATAATGAGTGAAGGGTTTCTTATATAGACTTTAGGTTCGGAGTGTGGGAGGTTCGGGATTAGCTTTGGACTTAGCTTTGGGTTTGGAGCTAGGGTCGGAGTTAGTTGGACTTGACTCACCGATTCAAAGCGGTTAACTCGGTTAGTTAGAACCAACTCGGTAACAATCTCAAGGCGAACTTCAACATCCAAAGGTGGAGATGCTTGGAAAACAAGGAATATAGTGCACTCAATTTGAAATGAAACATTAGAATAAATGCCCTTGGAATTAATTTAATAGCCTTGCAATGTCTAGAGATGCCTAGAATATTCCACTTGCTGCTATAATACTGTAGAATCAAAGACCCAAGTGTGTGCAATGGTGCTGTCATGAAAAAGCAGTAGAATATGCAAAATCTGCCTGTGTTAACCGGTTAACATAATTGCACTGTAATTGTGTTAACCGGTTAACCAGACCAAAAATTGCCCATTTTGCTTGAAAAATGGTGTTGTGGCTCTGGTTTCAATTCTCCACTCTATGCTCTGATAAATAGCCATAGAATCCCTTGTTTAAAGAACACTGTGATCCCATGTCCTAGGAAAACCAATGATGTGTATGATTTACAAACGAGTTATGACCTAATGGATATGCAGATGGATGCGAAACAAAATCCAAAAAAAGTTAGAAAAAGGTAGGGCAAATTTTGGGGTACTACAGACACATCTGAGGATCAAATCCAAGGGGGATGATCTGATCTCCAAGCCTCACAAGTTCATGAATCTACAAGTAGCATGCCAAACCTAAAAAAGCCTAAAAGAGGCCAAGACTCCAATTTTGTTGCAATGCATTTAATGGATACACCAAGGTGGCATGGACTGACACATTCCTAACTGAATGAGTCAAGGATAAGCTCTGAATCAAAGAACCATAGGCATGTGCCCTAACCTCTAGTCAATGGCTAGAGGAGACTTGAGATTCCATTTGATCACCATTGGCCAACGGTCTGCTGTAGCCACCATTCACTATTGCTTGCAAAACAAACTTGCTCAACTATAAATAGAGCTCATTTGTGCTCAGTTTAAGTACACCAAAGCAACCAAACTGATGCTTTCCTCAAAATCTCTTTCTCTAGGCCAAAATGCCTTCTTTTGCAAGGTAACTCTGAGTTTTTGAGTTAGAGAGCATTTCCACCACAGCTCATGATCCAAACACATCCAATATGTCATATCTAAGTTGTCCAAACTCTCATATGTGACCTGTAACACCAAAATCACAATGTCCCCTCTCAAAACCTCAAAATTGGACTTTTTTGCATTTTTCAAGCCATGCCTTGATTCAGTCACTTTCAAAACCAGATAAAACCTCAAACACACTCCAAATATCATCCTTGAACTGTCCCAAATGGTTCCCCACATCTGGAACACCATTTGAGAGAGTTGTTATATTGGTCACTTTTGCCCTTTTTGCAAGAAAGAGCTCAAACTTGTTCCTGAGGATTCCAGCTGGTTCCAACCATTCTAAAAGCTTCTAAGGGATCAATTGAGAGTGTCTAAAGCATCAAACTACTTCTGGCACAAGAAATTTGGCAGATAGCCCAAAAAGCTCCATAAGAGGTAAGCATCACAACTTGAACTCTTTGAAATATGCATTGCTTTGAAGTCCACTGATCATGCACATCTCATACATGTTATATATGTTGTGTTTAAACCAATTCATCATGTAATTCATGCCTGTAACAAGAGGTAGCATAGAAAATGCAATTATAGGCCTATTTCAAGAACACTATCGGGTTTTGAAATAGGAGCCTCATCTGAGAAAACCACCACCACCATTGGATTCCTTGTGAAATTCTAGGCAGGATAGACCTAAATTTTGTCCCAATCCATGGAGAAATTAGAAAGTTACAAGCTTCACGTTTTTTGCCAAAACCTTGCCTTGCCTTGGTCAGGCCAAAAACAAGGCATGCCTCATGTATTCATGGGGTGGTTTTGATACACGGATGTATCACCACCCCAGTGGTAGAAGGCGTGCGCTGCACCCTAAAGGTCTGGGGTTCGAATCCCCCTCGCCCCAGATCCTCTTTTTACCACTTTTTTCCCCTTTTTTTTATATATTTTGTTATATTTTAAATGATTTGGAAAATTAATTTCTCCTTCAATTTTAATGATTTTTGATTGGTTCCTTTTGTAAAAAATCACAAAAATGTTAAAATATTTTATTCCACAAAAAAAAATTGGAGTTATATTAATTATTTAATATAGTTGATATTTTTGTAAATAAATTCATTTTTATTGTTTTTAAACCTTTTAAAAATGAATATTCACCTTGAAAAAACAAAACCAAATGAGTTCTAAATCATCTTGTGATTAAAACTTCATTTTTCAAACCTTAACCAAAAATCACAAGTAGTTTATTTAGACTTATTTGGTATTTTTGTCATTTTATTCATTTTATTCATTTTATTAAAAGGATTACTTTTAAAAAAATGATGAAATTAGGGTTTCTTTGATTTTCACCCTAACTAACTTTTTTTCAAACACTCATGGGCCTCTAATAGAGTGTAAGTCCCATCCCTTTGTAAATAAAACCATTTTGGGCCTCACATATTGTATAAGTCCCTCTGTACATTTTCAAAACAACGGCGCGGTCTTCGCCTTTTCAAAATCATATGGGCCTCTCCCTGAGTTGTAAGCCCCATCTCCTGTACAAAAATAAACTTTGGGCCTCTAATAGAGTGTAAGACCCAATCCCCTTTTAACCAAAACCCTTTTTGGGCCTCAGTGTATTGTATAAGTCTCGATACAGTTTCAGAAACTCCGACGAGATCGTCGTTTTCAAACTATTTTCAACTGGGCCTACCCTCGTGTTGTAAGTCCTATTTCTTTTCTTTAAATAATCTTTGGGCCTCTCCTTGAGTTGTAAGACCCATACCTTTGTATAGAAACCCTTTTGGGCTTCAGTCGTTGTATAAGTCCCAGTACAATCTTATCAAAATAACTCCCTTTTGGTTTAGGTTCAAATATACAGTTGTTATCAAAACTTTCTTTAATTTCTCTGAACAACTAACAATACAGCATGGAAGCTCGCTCACCTGTAAGTTTTAACAGCTTTCATTTACTCGCTTTAATATATATATATATATATATATATAACTGTATTGTGGGAAGCTGCGCACGGTTAGTCTTCTTTCATCTCTTTTAAATACATGTCAAATATATATATAATTGTATTATGGGAAGCTGCGCATAGTTAGTCTTCTTTCATACCCTTTTAAATACTTGTCATATATCAACTGTATATATACTAGTATAGTTATTTAGAGTTTTCCCCGGCAACTAGGTCTAGAACTAGGTAAAGCCTGTTGGTCACTCTTAAATACAAACGAAACTAGATCCCATAGGATTTCCAGATACAATCTTGCCTTCTCTTGGGCTTAAACAATATGCAACAAAGAGAAATGCAGTATTGTTTGTGAACCTTTTCTCAGACTGTCACCCCTAGAAATTGTCAAATAAATTCTACTCCCCAGAGTTGATCTATTCTCGGTTAATAGCATCTCTTGAGTTTCTTCAAATCTCGAACTTTCACTAAATGATCTATTCTCGGTGAATAGAATTTCTTGAATCTCTCTTGGTTTGAGACCCACAGGCTTCCTAAAAGCATCCCCGTCTCCTCTTGGGCTTGGTACAAGGACCCTTCGGCTTCTTAGAAGTTCTCATGCCTTCTCTTGGGCTTAATACAAGGACCCTGAAGACCTCTTAAAGGTATAGGATAGAACTTAGTCATCCTTCATTAGAGCTGTCTTTCTAAAAAGGAGTCAAAACCCTCAGACTAATTTTAGGGTTGATACTCATCCCTTAAAAGAGTCGGCCTCCTCTTGGGCATCATACAAAAGATAAAACTCTTCCACGCCAGTAGACTTGGACAGTCTAAAAACCCTTGAGTCTCAAAGACATTCTCAAGTTCCCTACAAAACATAGGAGAAACCCCAGATTCTGGATTAATCTCCAGTAAGAGTTAGAACATGAGAGTTCTAAAACCCCGTCTCTCTCCTAAAATCCCCTAACTAGGGTCAGTTTATCACCAGGATGACACTATCTTAAATCAAAACCTCATGGTCTCTGATACCTCAACTCTTCTGTAATCCCCAACAAGAGTTGATTCCCCCATTTGGACATGCCTCGGGATCTCAATGATCCCCTCGCAGAAGCTAGCCTCCTCTTAGGCTTTGTATAATGATCCTTTCCTCAGCAAAGTCAGCCTCCTCTTGGGCTTTGTACAAATGATTCTCCCCAGCGGAGTTAACCTTTTCAGACTCTCTTGTTGAGTCAATCACTTTTCAGACTCTCTTGTTGAGTCAATCACTTTTCAGACTCTCTTGTTGAGTCAATCACTTTTCCGACTCTCTTGTTGAGTCAAGTACTTTTCAGACACTCTTGTTGAGTCAAGCACTCTCTTGTTGAGTCAACCCCTTTTAGCCTCTATCTCGGGCTTCGTACGAGACAAATAAAAACACTCTCTTATTGAGTTCATAGCCTCCTCTTATGCTTTGTATAATGATTTACCCTAGCAGGAGTTAGCCTCCTCTCGAGTTGTGTAGATTGATTTCTCCAGCTTGTTCAGCCATAACCCTGGGCTTTGTACAGGACAGATAGAAGCACTCTCTTGTTGAGTCAAACCCTTTCAGCCTCTATCTTGGGCTTTGTACAAGACACATACAAAACTCCCCGAGGGAGTCAAAAATCCCTTTTAGCCTCAATCTTGGGCTTTGTACAAGACAGAAAGAACATTTCCCCCAGCAAAGTCAATTCCTCCGAGCCTTCATTTAGACTTTGAGGAATAAACTCCCAAACCGAGTCAAACTCTTTTTCGCCTCCATCTTGGGCGTTGTACAGGATAGATAACACTCTCCAGTAGAGTCAAATACGTGTAGCCTCCGTCTTGGGCCTTGTACAAGACACTCAAAATATCCTCAGTCGAGTCGATTAAATTTTTCATTTCAGCCTCAATCTTGGGCTTTGTACAAGACACAAACAGATTCCCCAAAGAGTCAGTCTCTCTTTTTTGCCTCAATCTTGGGCTTTATACAAGACACACATATAAACTCTCTTGTTGAGTCAGCCTCTTCCAGCCTCCTCTTAGGCTTTGTATAAGGACTTCCCCAGTCGAGGGAGTCAACCTCTTAGCTTCAACCTTGGGCTTTGATCAAGGCACACAAAAATTAACATCTCCCTTTAGTGGTGACAAATTCTCTCTTAGTCAAACCTTTAGCCTCAATCTTGGGCTTTGAACAAGACACAAATAAACCTTTTAGCTTCAATCTTGGGCTTTGAACAAGACACCAAAACATCTTTTTCCTCCCATAGAATAGGAGGAACTACGATTGCTCTGATTTCCCTGTTTCGTTTAAACGGGAATACGTAGGTGTCGCTCCCGGGATTTTCATCCAGGTACAAACGCGAAAATGGCACCGAAACAGAGTCGCCAGCAATGTGTATTTATCCTAAGAGAGGGAAAGGAAACACTGTGTAAACCTGAGAGGAAGGAAAGAGCATGATCTTGCGACCAAGAGATCTGGGTTCGGGAGTCGGTTACGCGTGAGGAAGGTATTAACACCCCCACGCGTCCATCGTACCCGATGGGATCCACGCTTGCTGCTTCAATCAAAGGGTGAAGGAAAAGATACTAGAAAAGGAACTGCTAGCTGGAGAACTGGAAAAGGAAAGGAGAGAGAAAGAGAAACAAATGTAGGGAAAATAAAAGAAGTGCTCGAATGGGCCCTACCCCACTGCCTACGTATCTCATCGGGAACATGAGAATCAGAGCGACGTAGTTCCCCTCAGCTAAGGGAAAGTTGTTTGTGTTTTTTAGTGGAAACTTCAGAGTGCGCGTTCCAGCAGTTAGGTGTTGCAGCTCGCTGTATGGAGACTTAGGCGTTACCTGTTTGCGGTAGAACGGAAATAACGCATCCTTAAGGAATGAGATGAAGGAGATGAGAAGAGAATTGTTTGTTTTTGTCTTTTAAGAAAGAAGTGTTTTGATTGTTTTTGTGTTTTGTAACATATATTGTATTTAAGTCCTTCATGTAGGATCGAATGCCTCATATATCGACCCAAGACAGGACGTACGCTAAACATTCTAAGAAAATGAGAGAAGACCCCTCACCTCCTTATTCTCACATGAAAGGCTAAAATACAATACATATTATGCCTTTATTAAGTGTTTTTTTATTTTTGTTTTGAGATGAGAAGAAGAGAGACTCAAAAGGAAGCAAAAGGTGAAAACTAATGAGGGAGACTAAGACTCACCCTAGTGTTATCATACACGGATGTTCCTATGGTTAATGTGGTTTAAGAAACCTAATCCTAAGAGAAAGGAGAAGAAAAACAAAAGAAACAACTTACTACCAAGATGGAAGTTAAGTTGATCCTAAAGAGGGATGAAGAAGAAGTTATTCAAGGAAAGCATATAAGTGCTTATCATGATCACAAGTTGAATTATTAAAAGATATAAGAGAGAATGAAAGAAAGAAGTGTATGTGGAAGCATATCCACACACTTACTTACCATTTGCAACCTACATGAAAAGGTTAGTTCACAAACTATTTACAAGTAGTGGAATAAGGAAACAGCAGCTATTACAGCCCACATGCAACAGAACAACAGTAAATTCAGCATCATATACCAAACAGTAAACAACAGCTCATGTTCAGCATACAAAATGGGTGTAATAAACATTTGGCAGCACATACTACGACACATATGTGTTCAGGCAGCAGTGGAAGATTAGAGACAACATGCATTAACAAACAATTTCAATCATGAACAACAATTATCATGCATCGAGCCTTGCAAATTCATCAAACAAACATGATCACAATCACCTTACAAATCACGGTGAACAAGCCTTGAAATCAAACATGGTACAATGCACGTTACAAAAGAATACACATTGTCAAGAATATGAGCATGTTAAAAACAAGTATACATCTCTTGCAATCGAAAGCAAATGAACATGCGCATAGTAATTCCAGCAACATAACATCAATTAGCAATTAATAAGCTCAAAGTGTGTGTGTCATGTGTTCATCACATCAATTAATCAACAATGCAAACATTGCGTTCAATGATGAAAAACAAAGGCATGTGTGTCGTAAAATAAAGTTCATACTGTGGTGTGAGTTAAAATAGCTCAAAAATAATCCACCAATCATCAATGCATTGATCCATGAAGTTCAAACATGTTAAGGATGTCAAACAAGCAAGAAAATGTAAGAAAATAACATTCTGCTTCAGTGGTAACCTGTTACACAGTTAAAAAATGCGCAATCAGGCTGAAAATACACAGTGTAACCGGTTACAGCATAACTGCTAACCGGTTACACTGGAACAATGGTCAAAATAATTAGTTTCAAAAGCACTTTTCAGTAGCAAATCACTTCTCCAAACATCCAAATGAACATGTAATCAATTAAGCACGAAATTACATTGAATTACATTCAACAAACATCAATTGGATTCAATTAACAACCACATCAAGAATCATATTCAAGCATATGAATCCCAAATCGAAAATCCACAAAGATCTACATTGAATAAGTTGAAAATAAGCTAAAAACAGTGTAGATCTAGGGAAAACCAGCCTACAAAGCGGAGACTTGCTTTGGTAATTGTTGCAAAGTAATCTTGGTGCAGAAAATGAAAGAAAACCAGAGATTCCTCAATCGATTTCCAAAACGTGTCGAAACCGAGCAAAAATCGCAAGAATGCACCGAAATCAATCTTGCACCAAAATAAATGGTGTGAAGCCCTTGGATTGAAGTAGAATAAGCTGCAATTCCATAAATCCAACCGAAGAAAACCAAATGATGGAGTTTAAGCTCAAGAATTAATCATTTTTCAATGTAAAAAGTGATTATTCTTCAAGAAATAAGAGCTTTTGTGTGTGGTTTTTGGAAGTGAGAAGTAGAAGTTGTAGCAAAGTGAAGAGAGAAATGAAAGAGAATTGAGAGTGAAATGTGAGAAATTTGAAAAAATGGTTGAAGGTCCTTGAAAATGAGTGAAGCATTTCTTAAATAGATTTTAGGTTTGGAGTGTGAGAGGTTTGGAATGAGGTCTGGGTTTGGAGCCAGGGTCGTAGTTAGTTAGACTCAACTCACCGAGTCAAGGTAGTTAACTCGGTTAGTTGGGATCAACTCGGTTGCTTAGAAAACAAGGAACCACAACTGGTGTATGAGTGTGTGACTTGGGCTGCAAGCAAGGCCTTGTGACTTGTGAACTTTCAGCATGAAACCACCATGTTTGAGCCCTCGTATGACCTTCATAACCTATTCAAATGAAAAAATGTCCAACATCAAAGTTAAAGAGGACATGGAGACGAACAACTTTGATGTTCAACATTTTTTCATTTGAAGCCTTCTTGATGGAGAAAACCAGCTTGACATTTGGCACGCCAGGTGTTTGATGAAATTATGGCCTGGAGGCCTGAACTTGCCTTGCCATGACTTGGTTTTTGCCTTGGTTTTACCAAACTTTGATTGATCATAACTGCCTCAATTTTGATCCAATGGAAGAGTTCATTATATGGATTCGAAGCTTAGAATGTGAACTTTAATTGGCTCAACTTGGGCCTGAAGTTTGGAGCTTTTATCATGGAGAAATGAAGCCTCAAAGTGTAGTGCAAAATGGTCCAAACTTGCCATTTTTGGAAATCCTAAGTTTCTAAAAATGGAAACTTTGTACATTTCTTGGTTTTTCATGATTCTTCCATCATTTCTTGATCAAATCTTGTCCAATGAACATATGTAACTTGAATTTCATGAATTTGACCTTAAAAAGTCAGGAGTTGACTTTTTTCACTGCACAATTGACTTTTTCCCCAATTTCTTGATTCTCAAGCAACTGATCAATTGAACCTCTTCTGAAATGAACCAATGGCCAATCTTCCATCCTTATATACTTGACATCATGTAGAAAACATTGAAATCAAGTTTGAACCAAAATTTCCTCAGGAAACTTCTTGAACCACAAACCCTAATTTGGACTGTTTTGTTAGGAGATGATGCACTGCCCAATCTTCTTGATGAATTCCCAACTTCCAATGCCTTGTGGGATCAAAGTGAGAGGATATATGATATAAGAGACCCTTGAGGCTTGCTTGAAGACCCTTGGCTCTTGCTCTCTTGCTTTTCTTTGGCTTTCAATTATTCACACCTTGAAGCACTAGATACCATGCCTTGCTACCAATGATATGCAATTTATGACCTACTATGGAATGCAAAATGAGTAAAGCATAGACCCATTTATTGAGAAAACATGAGGGCAAATTTTGAGGTATTACAGCTGCCCCTATTCAATCAACTGTGAATCTGAATAGATGAAAGCGACAGCTATCAGGAATTCGAGATACATAGGGATTGAATACAAAATAACCGAGAAAATTTTCACTGTGTGGATAAAGAAAAATGTTGTAAATGGAGCAATGGTGAGGAAGAGAAGTTCGTGAGAAAGAATTTGGAACCATTGAACCCTATAGGAAACCTGTTCGGGAACTGGTGAACTACCTGTCGAGAACTGGTGAACTGCCTGTCGGGAACTGGTGAACTACCTGTCGGGAACTGGTGAACTACCTGTCGGGAACTGGTAAAATACCTGTCGGGAACTGGTGAACTACCTGTCGGGAACTGGTGAACTACCTGTCGGGAACTGGTGAACTACCTTTCGGGAACTGGTGAACTACCTGTCGGGAACTGGTAAAATACATGTCGGGAACTGGTGAACTACCTGTCGGGAACTGGTGAACTTCCTGTCGAGAACTGGTAAAATACCTGTCGGGAACTGGTGAACTACCTGTCGGAACTGGTGAGTTTGGACCTGGGTTACCTATCGGGGATGGGCAAGTGTACCTGTCGGGAACTGGCAAGGTTCAAACCAAAGGTGCTGTCGGGGACGACTACAGTTTATAACTAAGGCTTACCTATCGGGGATGGGTAAATGGACCTGTCGGGAACTGGTAAGGTTAAAACTCAAAGGTGCGGTCGGGAACGACTGCAGTTTATAACCAAGGCTTACCTATCGGGGATGGGTAAATGGACCTGTCGGGAACTGGTAAGGTTAAAACTCAAAGGTACGATTAGGAACGGATGCAGTTTATAACCAAGGCTTACCTATCGGGGATGGGTAAATGGACCTGTCGGGAACTGGTATGGTTAAAACTCAAAGGTGCGGTCGGGAACGGCTACAGGAATCCTATCGGGGATGGTTCCAAGAGACTCGTAATCTGAGAGATATGACTCCGTGGGGAGAAAAATGATGAAACCCTTTGCGTTGCTTTGAAATGTCTATTGGGCGAGGCGCTCTTTCTGGCTTTGTCAATGATATAAGGAGCAAAGTTTTGGACTCTCGCACAAGTTACCAAAACTGGCATATGCTTCACATGCATATGTTTGAATTTTTCCATGGCGTAATGCTCCATCTCAATGGAAATGCTACGCGTTTTGAGGATGCTATGCACGCTATATGCAAAATGCAAAGAGGCCCTCGGCAAAATAAATGCTGAGGAAAGGGAAGTTACTCCGCTGGGGAACAATGAGTTGACAACAAACTCTGCTGGGGAGAACCACTTCAGGGCGTCTCGTGCTAGGGAATGTTTCTTAAGAGAATTTTACAAAAGATCCAACATCTTCCAACTCTTAAACAAAAACTGAAACTTGAGCCAAAATGCAGTAATTGAGAGGCCACTCTACTGGGGATAATAGATCTGGAACACCTCCTACTGGGGAACTTTCAAAATGCTCCATGCTTGGGATGGTCAACCACTTGCTTTTGCTCTATGATACAAGGCTGATTTGGAGAAAACGTCCCAAGAGGATTTTACAGAAGATTCGACATCTCCAAACTCCTGGACATTTACTGAGTCTTGAACATTTAACTGTAAGGCACTCTGCTGGGGAATTTGCAACCGTTATCGACACAGAAAAGCTTGTAGCTGTTGAAAGTACTGAATGAGAGAATCGACTTAATAAGCTACACTGCCCCATTGAAATTGCCTTATCAATATCGAATTGTCATGCGCGATCGTCTGCCGAACGATGGGTTCAATCAGTAAACGTTGTGACAAAAGGGTGACTTCGGTACTACCATTTGACGATGCTGTTGGGGATCATGAAGCTCTGTAAATATGCTGGGGATGACCACCTCCAAGATTCCCGCTGATAAACCTTCTCTGCTTGGGGAGGAACTATCATTTACGTTTCGTAAAAGGATGCCCACCTGCTTGGAGGGGAAGATCAAACCATCTCTACCCTGTCTAGGGACTCGAACTCTTGCTGGAGAAAGGCAAATCCAACTCCGGTTGGGGAAACCAAACCTTATGTCTCTCGCTAGGGAGGATACTTTGCTGAGGACAATACTGTCTTGGCTATTTCTGCTGGGGCAACTAGCCATGCTAATACCTCACTGGGGAACGATACCCTCTGGCGCCTTGTCGAGGAAGAGAAAGTCCATGTTGGGAACTACTTTGGCGCTTCACGTTTCTGCTGATCGAATGCATGCCAAATATCACAAGCGAACTCCCGACTTGCCTCGTACCACATGGTCTATTGGGATAAATCGTCTCAAGAGGATTTTACAGGAAACCTGGCATTCAAAATGCCCCAGGGTATTCAAACTCTCGGAGAGATTTATAGATCTCGACGTAACTGCCCCAGTCTGCATAGTGTATGAAAGAATTTGCCTCGACAAGATTCGTAAAGATTTGACATACTCTGCCCCAGTATACTGAACCTTGAAGAGGTGCTTTTGATTAACCGTCTTTTGGAGTAGGATAGCTTCTCGTTCTCTTGAAGTGGCCTGCCTCAATATAACCCTTGCAGTGATTTTGCCACTGATTGATTGATCTTCGAGAGATTTGCCTAATCTTGACGTGATTGCTCCATACCTTTGACATAATTGCCCCCAGATTAACCGAACCGCAGAGATATTTCACAATGTAATTACCCCAAATTGACAACTTCTTGGCACAAATTGTCGTGAAAGTCCACACTTAACAGAATCACTTGGTCACATGCCCCTGGTCACTCTCATCCCTCGGAGTTTCCAAGCATCTCACTTTGGCGTGATCAAAATTCTCGACTGATGTTCACTTTGTGAGCCTTACTGGCGTCAAATACATGTAAGCAAGCATAAAAATTTCTATTCTAAGAATGAGAATTATAATGCAACACATATATTAATCTCGAAGTTTTTTATCAAAAATATATCGCCGATACCTGTGAACGAGTCACTGGTTAAGGTGCGACACATATCTTTTTTAATGGAAAATAGCATGCACATGCAATACCAACCGAGGTCTTTTAGCACAACTCATGGGAGTCAGGAACGCTATCTTATTGAAATACGCCTTTAGAATAAACCCTGTTTCAATTAGGACTTTTGAGGGTTGTAACGTGGCCTGGTTCATGGATTAAGAAAAAGGATTTATGGCTCAAAATTTTGTTTGTACCCACCCATTCTCCTTGATGTTCTCCAGTCCTACGTTCACCTAACTCGACACAAGCGCTCACCTTTCAAAAGGTTATGAACGGTATGAGGATGGTTAAGGAACCCACACGGTTTACAGAGTGACATTCACCCTTTTTTGCCTTTGGTGTCTGTGATCACACGACTTGTTCTTTGCTTGAGGATTTTTCTTTTGTCATCCCTTACACTTTTTATTCTTTTGTTTTTTTTTATTTCCCTAATTTTTTCCTGGACTGACTCCTTTGGGTTTTTCGATTTTGAAGTCCAGCGGGATGCCCTAAGTTTTGCCTAAGTCATCTATTTTCAAGTTTCGACTTAGCGGGCTTTTCTCTTTCCTTTGATTTTTTTTGAACAAATCATGTGACACAGGTTTGTATTGACTTGTTTGAAAGGGTTATGACTGTCTTACTCTTCGGTTGGTGAGTTATAACCATGGATGTAATTGATCCTCGAATGGGATACACCTTTTGAAATTTGAACGCATGGTCAAATTAACTGACACCTACCCTGCCCCGGGTTAAAATTGAGGGTTTTTTTCATTTTCAGAAAGAAACTCCTACTTCTAGGCTCAACAGGGTTTGACAAAGGTTTCACTTCCTTATATCTCCGGTGTTTAGGGATTTGAAATAATGCCTGTATATCATCAATAGAGTTTTATCCAAAAGCATACACCCAAAGATTGTGCGTTTTCATCTCATCATCCTCCCTCCAAGAGTTTGAACAAGAAGGTTAGTATTGCAGTGCATACAAACATTAAATGAGTGAATACGAATGAACTTCTTCGAGAAAAACATACTTATTACGTTAAGATCAATATTCAAGAACAAACAAGTTTATTACATGCAAACATTAACCAGTAATGAAAATTACAAATGAAAATGCAGTAACGAAAAATGATGTTCGCCATTGCTGAGGAGACTTGGCTCTGACTGGACTGATTGCTTCAGGAGATGTCTTTGTGGTCCCAAGTGCTCACTTGAGAAGCTTCAGTTAACGTACAGACCATCTTCGGTGCAATTGATAAACCCAGCGTCAATGAGATCTTGCACCTTGTGTCTGAACACCTTGCAATCTTCAATGATATGCCCCTGTATCCCTGAGTGGTACTCGAATCTAACACTCCTCTCATAATTTGGGGGAATAGGATACGGAACAGGAGAAGCTTCCTTTAGCTCGATCAAAGAGTCTTGGAGTAAACGGGCAAGCAGATAACTGTAAGGAACAGTAATGGGATCAAACTTTCTCTCCTGCCTTCTGGACTTTTGTTGACTCTTCAGATGATAGCTTTGCTGCCGATACTGACTTGTGCCTTCCTCTCGTTCGGGCGCTTTCCTCCTTACACTTGGCTTAGGAGCAGGCAACAATTGAGGACAAGGAGGTTTTAAAACCACAGGCTGCAAGAAATGCCTCTGACTTGGTGCAACTTCAGGAGGGAAAACTGGGATATTCACTTCTTTCGCAGCAACAGGAGTAAGACCACCTTGTACGCCTACGCCGCCCGGCTTGAATTCAATTGCTTTCAAGTCGATCAAATCCTGAACCACATGATGAAAGGCTTTACATTTTTTCACATCATGCCCCGGTGCCCCAGAGTGAAAATCACAATGGGCATTTGCATCGTAATCGAATGGGAGCTTTCCACGAGGAGGATTTATCGTCCGAAGTTCAACCAATTAGAGCTGAAGTAGATACCTCAACAGCTGAGCATAAGCCATAGGAATTGGATCAAAGATTCTGTCAGCTTTCTTCGACTTTGGTGGGTACCTATTAGCCTTGGGGTAGTCTTGGCAGACGAGAAGTAGCTGCTGACGAGGAAATTCCGGAAACCCAGGTTTTGCAGAAAATCTGTGAGGCACATCACTCTTTGGGAGGGATCCCTCAGACAATGGAGGAGAGACAATTCCAGCCACGGCCTCAGGTATGGGATTATCATCATTGCTTAGCACACCTCTCACAATTTCCATAACCAGACTCATCTGAATCTTCATTTGATTGACCTCTTCCTTCAATATTTTCTGGTCTTGAATCAAGGCTTGCATGTCTCCCATAAACTGCCCCATTCGGCTTCGCATTTCCCTCAACTCTGCTTGAACTTGATCCATGACCTTAGCTTGGTTTCGTCTGGTTGCGTATCGGTGAATGTGGGAATCAGCTATTATGTCTGAAACCAAATAAAGGTTAGAGAGTCCCTGCAATGAGTACCTGTTATGCAAAATGAAATGTTATGCAATGTAAATGCCACGTTTATTCATTGCCAGGGCGTATTACACCCTGATTCCAGTCTTAATCACAAGGAGCTCAATAATAGTCATATAATGTCGAGAGAAAAATATTGAGAAGAACTGTGTTGTGATAGAATGTTGTGATAATGTGCTGGTGAATAGAGCGATGCCGAAGAAACCCCTTTCAATAAGCCATTCATTGAATTCAACAGAAAACTAATAAGTACCGGAGCATTTTACAATGAGTCCGTAAATGGGAAATACATCAAGGAAATGACTCCATAAACAAGCCTGATGGTAGCCAACAGTACATCAACAAACTACATTAAGAAGATGGGGAAGTACGATCAAACATCTAGCTCCAAATCTTTTAATTTCTCACTAGAATGCTTGATTTCTTCAAAAAGGATTCTGGTGCGCTGATGACCCGGCCTTTCAATCAAATCTTTGATCAAAATGTCTCTCTTCTTCAGAGCTTCGTCTAGTGAATCCGCGTGCATCAAGAGAGCTTCATCAGTACTCGCTTCCTTAAACCTTTTCACTCCAGCTTGCATCTTGAGTCTTCCCATCTCTACCATGGCATCCTTAAGCTTTTTCTTGGAAACTGTCAGCTCATCATTAACATTCTTTAGCTGCTCTTGGCTTTTTCCAAAGTCCTCCCGATGCTTTCTCCGTTGTTCATGTACTCTAAGAAGCTCGTCATCTTTGGCCTTTAATTGTTCCTGTAACTCTGTATTTTCGAGCCTGACCTCATCCCAGGCTTGCTGAAACTCGGTTAACGTCTCCTTGGTCTGGGCTAAGGCCTGTTTGGTCTTCTTGTGAGCTTGAGTAGCAGCATCGGCACCTTTACTAACTTTTTGGAAATGTTGGGCTCTTTCAGCAAAGTCCCTCTCTCTTGCTGCTTAGATTTGCTCCGCGTCTTGGGCTCTCCACTCCAGCTCTCTATTGGCATGTAGAGCATTCTGAAGAAGACTACTCAAATTGGAATTCTCCACCCGAAGCTCATTCGCCGAAGCTTGCAGTTTGTTAAACTCCTCCATGGAAACGGTGGTAGATTGTTCCGGAATTGCTGGATACAGAGGTGGCTCTCTTGAAAAGGGAAAAAGAACTTCTTCAACCTTTCTCTGAATCCATTCCGTATACTGTGGATAAGCTCTACAATCACCTTTTCCAAAGACAGTCTTCCCAATCTTATGGAGGTGCCCCCAAGCATGCACAACCCTTCTTAACACCTCTGTATCTTCATCCCCATTGAAGAACAAAGACTCTTCCAAATGTTGGTCTTCAGGAGGGTTCCTTGAGGCATACCTAAATTTCCTGATAGCTAGGATTGGGTTGTAGTTAATTCCCCCTTTCCTGCCTATCAGAGGCACATTCAGGAAGTTTCCACAACTGGTAATAATCTCTACTCCTTGCAACTGACGGTCAAACCAAACAATGTTGTCAGCAGTCAACCCCATTATCCATTTAGACCACTTTAGAGAATCCCTCGTGTCCACAAACGCACCAGATTGAGGCAAATGTTTCAGAAACCAATCAGAAAAAAGTGGAGTACAGCAGTTGACAGGACCCCCCCCCCCCCTTCTTTTCTCATTTTTGAAATGCACCGAGTGGTAGAAATCACCCAACAAAGTGGGAACTGGATTTTTCCGGATAAAAACCCTCACAGCGTGCATATCCACAAAGTGATGTTGGTTAGGAAACAGAACGATGCCATAGATACACAAGGCCAGGATAGAATTATAGACCATCCAATTCTTGGCGTTGGCAAATTCCTAAGCTTGATCTGCAAGAAATTCCAAATGAAAACCTTTGACTCCATTCTTACTAGCAACATTTCTCTTCAGCACTGACTGTTCTACCTGTAGGGCCGTTGCAATTTCTTCTATGCTAGGGTGATCTCCAGAAAAGAATGACACATTTGATTTGACTAAAATACCCAAGATGAATGAAAACTCCTCCAGTGTAGGCATCAAGATATACCCCGGAAAGACAAAGCATCTTAGCGACGGCTCATAGAACTGCAGTAGAGTGTGGAGAGCGTCATGCTCATACTTTGTAATGTTATGGACCATTTTCACCAATCTTCCATATTTCTTCTGAAAAGTGATAAGAACACCCGGGTCAGCCATGGCTATCATTCTATGAAGTAGATCCAACGTTGGCTCTAGAAATCTGTAAGCGACACTATTCTTCCTCTTAGCATTTGTCTCCGTCGAATCCATTGACTGGAATCGGAGGTAAAATAAGCACCTGGAAATGATAAACGTGAATGTTATGATATGATAATGCAATGCAAAAGGCATGGTATCAGTGCTCTGTGTCTGTGCTGGACTGTGTGCATGGTGTCTGTACGAATCTGAGAATAAACTGTAGATAGAAACCCACTGACTGTAACAAGTTACATCATATGTCTGTGAAAATACCAGGATACCAGGGTATGTAGGAGGCATGGTCACCTGCAAATCTGTAAACACCCGCCCATACTCACATGTGGGTACTAGAACAGTGGTTCCTCAGTTTCGGATTCTCTATTTTGAGAAGCAATAGCACATTCAGCCCGTAGGATACAATGCTATCGCCAAACAAAGAGAACGTCCACTGATTCCCCAAAAATAAAGGCCATCCTATGCAAGTTCCAAAGTGGGCCCTCGGGGTGCGAATGGGTTTGCCATATAATGTGGGTTGCCACTGTCACCACTAAAGAGGGATGTTTCCACTAAGGTCCTCAATGATCGGTCACCAGAGTCGACAGCTTCCTAGGTCAATACCCCGAAATGCACAAGACGCGCAAATCAGAACATCTCCCAAGAAAACCTCGTCTGGTTGTGGATTTCGTGTAAACCATACATAACAAGATGCTACGTAGGCCACACTACCGTCCACTCTAGTCCTATGTATATACTCAAGCCTGTGTAGTGGGCTTATCTCTCAGAATACCCATCCCGCCAAACAGAAAACCAATACAGCACAGTCCAGTATAGCATATGAAATGAAAATGCTAAAATGCGGTAAATACAGTAATATACAGTAAAGCAGTAATACAATAAATAGCCATATAGTAAAACAGTAAATACAGCACAACAGTAAACACCCAATGAAAGAAAAACAGACAAGCGCTAGGATTGACTCGCTAAGGAAACCAGAGATTCTGGGTTTAATCCCCAGCAGAGTCGCCAGCTGTCGCTCCCGGGATTTTCATCCAAGTACAAACGCGAAAGTGGCACCGAAACAGAGTCGCCAGCAATGTGTATTTATCTTAAGAGAGGGAAAGGAAACATTGCGTAAACCTGAGAGGAAGGAAAGAGCATGATCTTGCGACCAAGAGATCTGGGTTCAGGAGTCGGTTACGCGTGAGGAAGGTATTAGCACCCCCACGCGTCCATCGTACCCGATGGGATCCACGCTTGTTGCTTCAATCAAAGGGTGAAGGAAAAGATACTGGAAAAGGAACTGCTAGCTGGAGAACTGGAAAAGGAAAGGAGAGAGAAAGAGAAACAAATGTAGGGAAAATAAAAGAAGTGCTCGAATGGGCCCTACCCCACTGCCTACGTATCTCATCGGGAACATGAGAATCAGAGCGACGTAGTTCCCCTCAGCTAAGGGAAAGTTATTTGTGTTTTTTAGTGGAAACGTCAGAGTGCGCGTTCCAGCAGTTAGGTGTTACAGCTCGCTATATGGAGACTTAGGCGTTACCTGTTTGCGGTAGAACGGAAATGACGCATCCTTAAGGAATGAGATGAAGGAGATGAGAAGAGAATTGTTTGTTTTTGCCTTTTAAGAAAGAAGTGTTTTGATTGTTTTTGTGTTTTGTAACATATATTGTATTTAAGTCCTTCATGTAGGATCGAATGCCTCGCATATCGACCCAAGATGGGACGTACGATAAACATTCTAAGAAAATGAGAGAAGACCCCTCACCTCCTTATTCTCACATGAAAGGCTCAAATACAATACATATTATGCCTTTATTAAGTGTTTTTTTATTTTTGTTTTGAGATGAGAAGAAGAGAGACTCAAAAGGAAGCAAAAGGTGAAAACTAATGAGGGAGACTAAGACTCACCCTAGTGTTATCATACACGGATGTTCCTATGGTTAATGTGGTTTAAGAAACCTAATCCTAAGAGAAAGGAGAAGAAGAACAAAAGAAATAACTTACTTCCAAAATGGAAGTTTTGTTGATCCTAAAGAGGGATGAAAAAGAAGTTATTCAAGGAAAGCATATAAGTGCTTATCATGATCACAAGTTGAATTATTAAAAGATATAAGAGATAATGAAAGAAAGAAGTGTATGTGGAAGCATATCCACACACTTACTTACCATTTGCAACCTACATGAAAATGTTAGTTCACAAACTATTTACAAGTAGTGGAATAAGGAAACAGCAGCTATTACAGCCCACATGCAACAGAACAGCAGTAAATTCCGCATCATATACCAAACAGCAAACAACAGCTCATGTTCAGCATACAAAATGGGTGTAAAAAACATTTGGCAGCACATACTACATCACATATGTGTTCAGGAAGCAGTGGAAGATTAGAGACAGCATGCATTAACAAACAATTTCAATAATGAACAACAATTATCATGCATCAAGCCTTGCACATTCATCAAACAAACATGATCACAATCACCTTACAAATCTCGGTGAACATTCCTTGAAATCAAACATGGTACAATGCACGTTACAAAAGAATACACATTGTAAAGGATATGAGCAAGTTAAAAACAAGTATACATCTCTTGCAATGGAAAGCAAATGAACATGCGCATAGTAATTCCAGCAACATAACATCAATTAGCAATTAAGAAGCTCAAAGTGTGTGTGTCATGTGTTCATCACATCAATTAATCAACAATGTAAACATTATGTTCAATGATGAAAAACAAAGGCACGCGTGTCGTAAAATAAAGTTCATACTGTGGTGTGAGTTAAAATAGCTCAAAAATAATCCACCAATCATCAATGCATTGATCCATGAAGTTCAAACATGTTAAGGATGTCAAACAAGCAAGAAAATGCAAGAAAATAACATTATGCTTCAGTGGTAACCGGTTACAGCATAACTGTTAACCGGTTACACAGTTAAAAAATGCGCAATCAGGCTGAAAATACACAGTGTAACCGGTTACAGCATAACTGCTAACCGGTTACACTGGAACAGTGGTCAAAATAATTAGTTTCAAAAGCACTTTTCAGCAGCAAATCACTTCTCCAAACATCCAAATGAACATGTAATCAATTAAGCACGAAATTACATTCAACAAACATCAATTGGATTCAATTAACAACGACATCAAGAATCATATTCAAGCATAGGAATCCCAAATCGAAAATCCACAAAAATCTACATCGAATAAGTTGCAAATAAGCTAAAAACAGTGTAGATCTAGGGAAAACCAACCTACAAAGCAGAGACTTGCTTTGGTAATTGTTGCAAAGTAATCTTGGTGCAGAAAATGAAAGAAAACCAGAGATTCCTCAATCGATTGCCAAAATGTGTCGAAACCGAGCAAAAATCGCAAAAATGCACCGAAATCAATCTTGCACCAAAATAAATGGTGTGAAACCCTTGGATTGAAGTAGAATAAGATGCAATTCCAGAAATCCAACCGAAGAAAACCAAATGATGGAGTTTAAGCTCAAGAATTAATCACTTTTCAATGTAAAAAGTGATTATTCTTCAAGAAATAAGAGCTTTTGTGTGTGGTTTTTGGAAGTGAGAAGTAGAAGTTGTAGCAAAGTGAAGAGAGAAATGAAAGAGAATTGAGAGTAAAATGTGAGAAATTTGAGAAAATGGTTGAAGGTCCTTGAAAATGAGTGAAGCATTTCTTAAATAGATTTTAGGTTTGGAGTGTGAGAGGTTTAGAATGAGGTTTGGAATGAGGTTTGGGTTTAGAGCTAGGGTCGGAGTTAGTTAGACTCAACTCACCGAGTCAAGGTAGTTAACTCGGTTAGTTGGGATCAACTCGGTTGCTTGGAAAACAAGGAACCACAACTGGTGTATGAGTGTGTGACTTGGGCTGCAAGCAAGGCCTTGCGACTTGTGAACTTTCAGCGTGAAACCACCATGTTTGAGCCCTCGTATGACCTTCATAACATGTTCAAATGAAAAAATGTCCAACATCAAAGTTAAAGAGGACATGGAGACGAACAACTTTGATGTTCAACATTTTTTCATTTGAAGCATTCTTGATGGAGAAAACCAGCTTGACATTTGGCACGCCAGGTGTTTGATGAAATTATGGCCTGGAGGCCTGAACTTGCCTTGCCATGACTTGGTTTTTGCCTTGGTTTTACCAAACTTTGATTGATCATAACTCCCTCAATTTTGATCCAATGAAAGAGTTCTTTATATGGATTCGAAGCTTAAAATGTGAACCTTAATTGGCTCAACTTAGGCCTGAAGTTTGGAGCTTTTATCATGGAGAAATGAAGCCTCAAAGTGTAGTGCAAAATGGTCCAAACTTGCCATTTTTGGAAACCCTAAGTTTCTAAAAATGGAAACTTTGTACATTTCTTGATTTTTCATGATTCTTCCATCATTTCTTGATCAAATCTTTTCCAATGAACATATGTAACTTGAATTTCATGAATTTGACCTTAAAAAGTCAGGAGTTGACTTTTTTCACTGCACAGTTGACTTTTTCCCCAATTTCTTGATTCTCAAGCAACTGGTCAATTGAACTTCTTCTAAAATGAACCAATGGCCAATCTTCCATCCTTATATACTTGACATCATGTAGAAAACATTGAAATCAAGTTTGAACCAAAATTTCCTCAGGAAACTGCTTGAACCACAAACCCTTATTTGGACTGTTTTGTTAGGAGATGATGCACTGCCCAATCTTCTTGATGAATTCCCAACTTCCAATGCCTTGTGGGATCAAAGTGAGAGGATATATGATATAAGAGACCCTTGAGGCTTGCTTGAAGACCCTTGGCTCTTGCTCTCTTTCTTTTCTTTGGCTTTCAATTATTCACACCTTGAAGCACTAGATACCATGCCTTGCTACCAATGATATGCAATTTATGACCTACTATGGAATGCAAAATGAGTAAAGCATAGACCCATTTATTGAGAAAACATGAGGGCAAATTTTGAGGTATTACAGTAGGCATAAGATTGCGAAATCTTAGCGAGCATACTAATAAAAAACTCTAGGTCCAGTACCTTCATACTAATCAAAACTTAGGTCCAGTACCTTACCAAAAACATCGGGGACACCCGACCATCAACAAAAACTCACTCACTCACTCAAATTTCCCTAGAAACTTTCCCAACCCATTACCAGATAAACACCACCAATTACAAAGCGAAACCCTAAAGCTAATATCCTGTGGATAACCACATATAGGATGGGTAATTGACAACTACCCATTGTATAACTTGACCCCGGACCCCCAATCTCTTTAAGCGTTTGTTCAGTTAAGCATTCGCGTGCAAGGTTAGTTTTAGATAGCTTCCCTTTCCCTTCCAGCTTCATGGGATAAATAAGAAATCATAAAGTAGCACTCTTTCTCCTTGAGGAGGAAAACCCAAACTTCAGCGATAAGGTGGCCGCGTCACCGACAAAAATCGCTCGCTACAAAGTGTCGAAGTGACTGTCCCAGCTTCGTGTATCCAAGGTCTTCCTAATAAACAGCTGTGTGTTGCCCGGATGTCCATGACCTGGAAAATGACTTAGAAAGTGTGAGGACCGATGGTTATGGGAAGATCAACTTCGCCGATAACTGTTTTTTTGGATCCTTCAAAGGCTTTGACGATAATCTCACTGCCTCTCATCGGAGCTCCTTGAAATGATAGACGTATCAGAGTTAATTTTGGCATAACATTCAAAGATGAACCTGTATCTACCAGTACGCTGGCTAAAGCATCGTCTTGGCAGTTGACTGTAATGTTAAGCTCCATATTATGATTCTTACCTTTTTCTGGCAGTTCTTCATCACTAAATCCTAAGTTGTTGCAGGAAGTGATGTTGGAAATGATGATGTCAAATTGCCCTACTGTTACGTCTTGTTCCATGAAGGCTTGCTCTAAGATTTTCTGCAGAGCTTCCCTGTGAGCTTCGGAACTAAGTAGGAGAGATAGTACGGAGATTCTAGATGGAGTTTGCAACAATTGGTCCACAATGTTGTACTCGCTTTTCTGGATGAGCTTCAGCATCTCATCATTGTTCTTTATAGGTTCAGTATTACTGGATTGACCAACTTGTTGGTTAGGAACTTCCAATTGAGGTTCCTTTTCTTTGGCAGGTTCTTCAACTCCTCTGTTGAAAATCCGGCCGCTCCGAGTAACTCGACTGATGTCGGCGATGCTCAAACCGGAGGGTAATGGAGTTTCTTTTCCATTTTCGATGGTCGTTGCACCGTACTTGTAAGGGATAGCCTTTTCTGATTTGTACGGTATTGGACGTGGCAGATAAATAACCACAGGAGCTATTTGATTTCTCTGACCATCATAAGCAGCCTCAATTGGTTCCTAATTGGGAACTTTTCTACTATTGAGTAGAGGGATTATGGCACAAACGTCTTTGGTTGTTCCATGATCGGAGATTGTGACAGTGTCTTTGTTCTAACAAGGGAGATAATCTTGTATCATGTTGATCGATTTGGAATTCGGACATGATTGAATCTCTTTTCTGTCTAACTGTTTCTGGAGTGCTGCTCGCACGAGATAGCATCCTTGATTATTTTCTGAGCATACTCTACAACGCTCATAATTGTGAAGTGGTACTCGACCGTACCCACTCTGTATATAGTGCATCCTTAGGAGATTTGTTTCCTGTTAGTTCTTGTGATTGGCTGAAATTTTGGTAAAACAATGTTAATGTCATGGTTGATGTTTCAACATGAGCTCCTAACATTATTGGCATGATTGGTTAACATTGTGGTGTTGAAGAGTTAAAGTGCTGAAGAGTGATGTCACATGCGATGTCTTGACATCACTATACCAGAACATTATAACATCAGGTTATGATGTATTAGGGCTGCACGTGGTTCGGGGTTTAATGAGATATTCTGCTGAAGAGAATCAAAGATTGCAGGCGAAAATCATGGGGTGGATAGATTCTGTTGCAATTAGTTATGAAGAAGATTAGTTTGTTGCTTATTTAATGCTAAAAGATATGAAGAATAATTAGAGTTAATTATGAAGAAGATTTAATTGAAGATCTATTTTGTAGCAGAATCTTTTGCAGATTTGTAGCAGAAGATTTGATATGATTTGAAGGCCCAAATCCAGTTGGGAAAAGCTATAAATAGAATGCGTGTATCCTAGATGACGTACGGGTCCAAGATGTAGATCATTAGGGCTTAGTCTAAGTGAACCACTCGGGTTGTGAGATGGTCACTGTGTTATTACTCAGAAACCTGTAGGTAATGAGTATTGTATTGTTCTTGGAGGAAGCTGTTAAGCAACTCTAAGTATTGTTCTTAGTCATGAGGGTCATGTCTAGGTATTGTCATGGAAGTGTGACTTCTAGTTATGTAGTTGAAAAGTGTTGGTAATCAAGTTGTTGATGCAGTGGTGGATTTGTTGACTGCTAGACATCATTGCGATGATTGGGAGAGAGATGGAGTCTCTTATCTAGGTAGGACTTAGATAGAAGGGTCATTGGGTAGTGATTGAATTAGGTAGATTGTCAACTGGTATGTTGAGTCTGTAATTTGATACTGCTAATAGTGGACTTCCTTCCTGGCTTGGTATGCCCCCAGACGTAGGTGGTTATACCAAACTGGGTGAACAATCCTTGTGCGTGGTTTATGCGTTTCTGTTACTATTTTTGCCTTGTTCATACAGTAGATTGCGATGTTGTGACATTGCACTTGACATCACACATCTGTACCAGAATTTTAATTGGTATCAGAGCAGGCATCCTGTCTGTTTCTGGATGAGATCTAGGGAAGATACTTTCTGGTTCATGAGCAAGGAAGATAGTTATGGACTTGGTCAGTTCATAGAGATTTTTGTATGATCCCTTGAAGTGGAGAATGAAGTTATCAGTCTTGTAGCTTTGGTGGAGAGCTGCTGTATGGTTTGACTTATTTTCAAACCTATGATGACCTAGTGTACTTGGAGTGTCGTGGGTTATTATGTTTTGCCTGAAGGTTGTAGAGGAGTTTTCTGGTGTATGTTCCGCTGCATGGTATCTGGTGTAACCCTAGTTGATTCTTGTATCTCTGGTGTTGAGACTCAAGGCAGATATTCTCTTGGAAGGATCAGAAGAATTTATTTCACATCAGGCATTGAAGACCAATCTGTTCAGTTCAGTGATTCCTTCTTTATCATATTTCTTGATGGTGAAAGAAGAAGGTAGAGTCAAAGCAAAAGAGTATCACTGTCAAATCCTTCACGCGGGAGTGAATATCTTGATATGTTATCTCTTAAGCTTAGTTGTGGTGACCTAAGGAGGAGGAAGCTTCATCAAGAAAGAAGCTGAGCTTGATGTGCTCCCTACAAGAGAGATGGGTGCATGTAGTCTCCAAAGCCATAGCAGTTGATATAGACTGATGTCGGAACTGATGTTGAAACATCATTTCAGTTCTTTGCTTTCTCAGCTAAAGAAAGTCAGGTGTGCTCATGGTGGAATATCAGGTCAAGCCACTTACCTAATCTGAAGTTATCAGTGGTGTGGATTAATAAAAGAGGGATCAGCTAGTGCCACAAGTGTGCAGGAAACGAATGTCAGACCAGATGTTGTAAATAGCTTGACAATAGTTTAGTATTTGTCTGCTTTTGATAATGTTGTGCATTCAACTAATGACAATATACATTGACGGGAGACTATGTATATGCCTGAGGTAAAAGTGCAGGACTTCAGAAGTGTTGAAAATTTACTTTTCTCTATGTGGCTGTTTTGGAAGTATTTTCAAGGGTTAAGCACTTTGGAGTTGAATCAACTGGTGGAGTTGATGGGTGACTATGGAGTATCATCCATATGGTCTGGGATGAGTTTGGATTACAAGAGGCAGAGTGATTGTGGAATCCAACATCTCAAAGTCAGACAAGTTGTTGGTTTTAAGGCTGAAAGATATCACATCTTGATGGTTACAGCTTGGATCAGTTCGTTTGACCTAAGTGGTTAGGAGCATGGTGTTTGCTCTGATTGTGAAGGTCGAGGATAAGTGGCAGTTATCTTTGGCTTTCTACTGACGGCTCTACTAAGGGAAGTGACTTTCTTTAGTATTGCTATGGGGTAGTCCTGAACTACTTATTTTCTGAAGATTCAGATGTGATAGGGTAGAAGTCTTTGGAGTTTCTGAGCAGGATGAAGGTTGTCTACTCAAACTTGATTGTTGAATCGAGTCTATGAGAGCATGGAAATCTGTTTCTGCAAAGGGAGGAGGTTCTTCTAAGTGGCAGAAGGAAGAGCTGAATTCAACAGTTGGATATCATAATGTTTTGACATCTAGCTTAACATCAGAAGTCTCAGCTGGTGATGTGGCACATCAGCTTAAGATAGAGGTGATCTACAGTTATGGAAGTTATGGATGCTTCAAAAAGATCGTTCTCATGGCAGTTTGCGGGAGCTGCAGGTAGGAGAAGATGTTACATGACCATAGCTTAGGGAGTCTAAGTGTGTTTGCTTTTGAGCAAGTGGAACATGTGACCTGAAGATCAAGTTTCCTTATTGGACCAAGATATCTTTGTGAGAGTTCTGACAAACGTGAAAAAGATAAGCAGAGTGTGGCAGCTGGTTATTATTGAGGATTGTCTTGGAACAACTTACTCTTGGGCAGAAGGGTAATGAGTTGAAGACTCAAGGAGATTTTTCTTCTTGAAGGTGGATGAGAGTTTAGTTCTCTAGTTCTTTGGATTACTATGCAATAGTAAGTCCAGTTGGTGGAGCATATCAAGAATCATGGTGATGATATCTTGGTGTGTGGCAAATGTTCTAACTTGTGTTGGGACATTATCTGGTTGAATATCCTTGGTGAAGGATGATTTTGTTCTGGTTCTGAAGCTTGGTGCATACAGTATGCCTAAGGAGCGTCTACATAGTCATACGGGAGAATGATGAAGTAGAAGGTATGCCTTGGATGGAGAATGTAGAGAAGACTGAAGTAGATCAGGTGTTGATTGATTGGAAGTCTGAAGATGAAGAGCATGATAAGGAATGAATGCCTTTGGAGAAAGGGACAATGGTACCGAAATGCATGTGCTCAACAAGTGTGCTCAAAGGTTCATCTTCATCTAGAGCATTAGTTAACCATGACTGGGGGAGTACTTGTCTATGGATTTTACTGCAAAGGAACATATGTGGTAAAGATTGCATGCTGATCAAGCTTGTGAAGATGGTTGAATCTTATGAGGATATAATGTCAAATAACATGTTATGACATTAGGTTGTTGGATGGCATGTTGGTGTGGACATGAATGGTTTTAGCCATGTGAATCTAATTGTTTGAATCATATGCGCACATGCTTCTGAGGAGAAGTCTGAAGGACAACTTTGGTTGTGTATGGGAGATTTTATTTTTCTCTGCAGATTTTGGAAGAGCTTTGTGAGGGTCTTTGTTGATGGGAGATGTGTGGAGTTTACTTAGAGCTCAGTGGAAGGCATTGTGAGTGTGCTTCAGAACTTGTGGATGGTTGTGTGAAGCATTCCTGACTGGATGGATGAAGACTGTGTCTGGATTTTCCAAATGTTATGATCAAGAAGTTCATTCCTGAGAGAAGTCGATCATCTTGGCAAGATATGAGTTTTGGTATTTGGATTGTTTGAGGATCAAGCATTAAGTGAATGCGTTCAGCAGGTGTGTTGAACAGAGGGCGCGCTCTTGAAGACATGAAGATGAGTCTTATGTTTTTCATTCATTTAAGGTGTTCTTCTTGCAAAGGAGCACTAGTTATCTTAGATAGGGGGAGTTGATCTTTTTCTCTCTGTTGTTCTGAAGGAATCTAGAAGGTATTGTGAGATGTGCTGATCAATAAAAGTAGTGCTTGTGTGCATAAGATTCTGAGGAGTTTTGGGTTGTGAGCCAGCAGACAATGTCTGATAAGATGTCAGAACATGGTATAGGACATGTTTTTCTTGAGCCAAACAAGGAAGTACTTTGGACGGTGGTGTAAGGATAACGTGAAACACGTGTCTTCAACTATGCATGGAACTGTTTTGGCACAATTTATGGTAAAAATCAGTTAGGAAACAATAAAAGTGGTGAAGACTGTTTTGGATGATAGACATTGAATTTGGATGAAGTTTTTAGTTCCTAAAATAACGTTTCTATGACCAAGAACTTTAACTATTCAAAGCTCGTTAATTCCTAAGTAACTGATCAGCTATTTATAGGGGTTATTCTGTTCTCCTTCAACCAGTGAGTGTTCTTGCTTCATAAGTCTTATGGGGTTTGTTCGTGTTTGGGTGAGCACTACTTGGGTCTGGTTCTGTGAGGGCTTCCTTTGCCAATTTGTGGCTAAAAAGGGGGATAAAGGAAAGGTTTTGGCGAAATGGTTTGCGCAGATACTATGTTTGGAGTCTGCAGTTCCAGATGTTGCACAGGATGTCCTAGCCGTAAGCCGGTGTTGAGTCTTTGTGACTTGTGTCCTGAGTTATGAACACAGTTGTGACCTGTGTTCTGAGTTACCTGGGTTGGAAGATTGGCACTTCTTAAGTTCCATCTTATGCCACAGGTCGACTGGGGGCGTCTGATCAGATAAGGTGTGCAGAATTCTCTTATGCCACCATTGGTCTTGGATGTCTAGACAGACATTTCTTTTCTGGAGGAGTCTTCTGCATTTGTTCTGGGTCTGACCTGGAAGGAAAAAGAAATGTGTTGTATTGAGGGGGAGTGTCAGATATCTTCTTCCTCATGTGCACCAAATGACTTCAGGATTGTCTACTACTTAGGTCCTGATGTGTTGCCTGGAGCTGCTGTGCTATGGTGATGTTATGTCCAACATGATGTCCTAACATTAGTCAAATCTAGCCAAGAAGATAATTCTCCATGGTTTCTATACACATTAGCTCATGATGATCACTGTTAGGATTAGATGACTTCTAACAGTAGTATAGGGTTGTAATAGCTGATGTAATTAAAGCTGTAATGTTTATATATGTGTTTTAGCCAAAATTAGCCAAAGGGGGAGATTTTTAGTTCTTGTGATTGGCTGAAATTTTGGTAAAACAATGTTAATGTCATGGTTGATGTTTCAACATGAGCTCCTAACATTATTGGCATGATTGGTTAACATTGTGGTGTTGAAGTGTTAAAGTGCTGAAGAGTGATGTCACATGCGATGTCTAGACATCACTATACCAGAACATTATAACATCAGGTTATGATGTATTAGGGCTACACGTGGTTCTGGGTTTAATGAGATATTCTGCTGAAGAGAATCAGAGATTGCAGGCGAAAATCATGGGGTGGATAGATTCTGTTGCAATCAGTTATGAAGAAGATTAGTTTGTTGCTTATTTAATGCAAAAAGATATGAAGAATAATTAGAGTTAATTATGAAGAAGATTTAATTGAAGATCTATTTTGTAGCAGAATCTTTTGCAGATTTGTAGCAGAAGATTTGATATGATTTGAAGGCCCAAATCCAGTTGGGAAAAAGCTATAAATAGAATGCGTGTATCCTAGATGACGTACGGGTCCAAGATGTAGATCATTAGGGCTTAGTCTAAGTGAACCACTCGGGTTGTGAGATGGTCACTGTGTTATTACTCAGAAACCTGTAGGTAATGAGTATTGCATTGTTCTTGGAGGAAGGTGTTAAGCAACTCTAAGTATTGTTCTTAGTCATGAGGGTCATGTCTAGGTATTGTCATGGAAGTGTGACTTCTAGTTTATGTAGTTGAAAAGTGTTGGTAATCAAGTTGTTGATGCAGTGGCGGATTTGTTGACTGCTAGACATCATTGCGATGATTGGGAGAGAGATGGAGTCTCTTATCCAGGGAGAACTTAGATAGAAGGGTCATTGGGTAGTGATTGAATTAGGTAGATTGTCAACTGGTCTGTTGAGTCTGTAATTTGATACTGCTAATAGTGGACTTCCTTCCTGGCTTGGTATGCCCCCATACGTAGGTGGTTAGACCGAACTGGGTGAACAATCCTTGTGCGTGGTTTATGCGTTTCTGTTACTATTTTTACCTTGTTCATACAGCAGATTGTGATGTTGTGACATTGCACTTGACATCACACATCTGTACCAGAATTTCATTTCCATTGAGCGGACATCACGACTTTGATGTCTATCAGGAACCCCATCAGTCATGCTAATCTTTTGTGTTTCCTTATCGAGGTAAATTGGAAGCCACCAGTGGTCCAATAGATGCTGAAGAGTCCTTTGTACAAGTGCACACCCTTGGTCATCTTCGAAGCACTCTCCGCAGTCTTGATAATCATGTGAGGCTAGAAAGCCAAGTCTGACTTGTTTGGCGTGTAATTCCACAAGATTGGTATTCATCAAGCGTATGTCGAATATCTGAACCATATTGACTTGATGATCATTCCTTTCACGGTAGTCCTGGATCTATCTGAGATCCATTTGTCGCTAGAGGGCCTCTTGTACAAAAGAGCATCCCTGATCGTTTGTTGAGCAGATCAGACAAGTGCTGTAATTATGCCGTGGCAGATTATAATACTGACTTTGCCTCGAATGCATTGCCACTAAGTTAACGTTCATTGCACGGATGTCGTGGTTCTGAACAATATTGGGACGTGCATGAGCCATGTTTACTTCACGAATCCTGTGATCTTGAATCCAGCCCAGATCCATTTGTTCCTGCAGAACTGTTTGTACTACGGTACACCCTTGATTGTTCTTTGAACAGATATCACACTGATGATAGTTGTGAGATGATACATGGTCGTACCCACTCTATTTGCAATGCATCTTCACAAGATTTGTTCCTAGTAAAAGTACATGGTGAGTTTGATAACTACGGTTAGATTCCTCTTCTATCAAGTTTACATAAGGCTTTTCATGTTGCGGTAATGGGTTCGTCTGAACATTCGGATTAGTATCTTTGAAAGATAGGATCCCGTTCCTGACAAGCTTTTGTACATCAGACTTAAAGCTGAGACAATTCTCAATGTTGTGCCCCGATCCTCCTTGATGGTAAGGGCAAGTTTGATTTGTCTTGAACCAAAAAGGCGGATTTTCCGGTATTGCAATAGGGGTCCTAGTTTGGACGTGTCCCTTGGACAGTAGAAGTAGAAATAGTTATGCGTACAACATCGGTATAGGGTTGAACCCTGATGGTCGTGTAGTACGATTGTTGTTGTTATACTGTGGACGAGCCTGCTGAAGAGGCTGTTGTGGCCTTTGTTGATACCGTTGTTGATTTGGTTGGTGTTGAGCAACTTGAGGTTGATAAGTCGGAGTCGGTGCTGTGTTGATAGCAAGAGTTATTGCTACTATTGGTTGATACCTTCGCCTTTGCTTTCCCAAAGAGATATTACTGATCTCTTGCTTTTTTTCTTTTGAAAAGCACTACTGTATCTCTTGGTACTGCCAGATGGCTCTGTATCTTTGACTAAACATCCTTCTCGGACTGCCTCTTGAAGGCGTACCCCCGTGTTCACCATTTTAGTGAAGTCACTAAGCGCACTGGCAACCATTCGGTCGTAATAAAACGTGCTTAAGGTTTTCAGAAAGATCTTGGTCATCTCTTTTTCCTCAAGAGGGGAACAGATCTTGGCGGAAATTTCACACCATCTCTGAGCATATTCTTTGAAAGTTTCTTTGTCCTTTTATGACATCGCTCTGAGTTGATCCCTATCTGGTGCCATGCCCAAGTTATATTTATACTGCTGAACGAAAGGTGCGCCGAGATCTCTAAAGGTACTGATCTTGGTGCGGTTTAAACCCATGTACCATTTGAGCGCGACACCGGTTAAGTTATCTTGGAAGTAATGGATCAGTAGCTTTTGATTTTCTGTCTGGGTAGACATTTTCCTAGCGTACATCACCAAATGACTTTGAGGGCAAGAGTTGCCTTTGTATTTTTCAAAGTCAGGCACCTTGTATTTGTGCGACATCTTTACATTAGGGACCAAACAGAGGTCTGCGGCATCCTTTCTGAATAAGTCTTGACCGCGAATGGCATGCAGTTCCTTCTGCATTTCCTAGAATTGTTCCTGGAACTCATTCATTCTTTCGAACATGTCTTTGTTTCCACCAGAAATTGCTTGAGGAATTTGTCCTTCCTGGACAGTGTGTACCACTGGTTGTGGTATAGACATTACTGCAGTGATTCTTGGCGCTTCCGTGCCCTGAAGTTTATAACCTTCAGGAGTTGCTGTTGTAACCATTGCATCTTCACTTTCCCGAAGTTTGTAACCTTCAGGTCCAGCGGTTCCTGCTACACTTTCTGGGTCTTCATTGACCGGCGGGATGTATCCTTCAGAGACAAAGTTGAGAGGCATGCGCCAAGGGCGCCCTTTAGGCATGTTGTACCGAGGATGATTCTTATGTGTCTCCATTATGTGCGTAGATGTAATCTTTGAGATCACAGTTCTTTGATGTCGCTGTTCCTAAGTTGTTGCCAGGGATTGCATGTCACTGTGAAGTTTTTCCAAACTTTCTTTTAGAGCGTTGATTTCTTCTCTCAGCTCTCTGTTCTCTTCCTCGAGATCATCCATTTTCTTTTGTTGATTGGCTCGAGTATTGTACGAATGAGAGAGTTTGACTCTAGAATTGTGACACATACGTGAGACTCAAGGAAAAGAAAAATGCGTTATGTGAGAATGATGAATGATATGCAAAGACATATTTTTAGTTTTTTTAATTCAAAAAGAAACTTCAACAAATAAATTGCAAATATCACCAGTGGGGAAGACCCCTTTTATTGAATTCAAAAGGTTGCAGTATTTTACAAGGAAAAGTACAGTATTTTACAAAGTGTTGCACGGTAAATGCCTAAGCTCATGGATCCTGAGTCCTCTCTAAAGAGGGATCAGATGCTGGTTCATGTATCTTCCTTTTCTTTGATCGGGATTCTTCAGCCGTTGTTGGGTCGACGACCCTTTACCAAGTGAAAGGAGTGAGCAAATTTCTTTGGCTTTCCTGACTTTCTATAGCATGTTGCTCTAATATCTTAATCAGTGAGTCCTTTTCTTTTAACAGTTCCTGAATCTTAGTACATTCCTGATTGAGAATATGGTATTTGTTCTTCCAAGAGCTCTTCTCCCGTTGAACTTTGTTGAGAGCTACCTGGAGTTTTTCCGTATCAGACATAAAATAAAGGACAAATTCCTTTAATGGAAAAACTTCTTGGTGAGGGTAAGGCATCCTCAGCTTGAGAGCTCGGGTTTGTATCCAGTCGAGATAAGGCTTCATGGCGATACAGTTTGGTCTTCCCAAAGACTCTCTTCCTTTCCTGTGAATATGTTGCTAGGCATGCACTATTTCTTTCTTTAGTGTCCTGTCATTTTCCCCTTCCTTAAAGAAAAGACCTTCCAGTTGAACATTATGTGGGATATTTTTCATTGGGTATCTGAGTTGACGGCGAGCTAAAATTGGATGATAGTTGATTCCTCCTTTAGTTCCAATGAAGGGTACGTTAGGAAAATTTCCACATTTGTCAATGATTTCTATCCCTTCGTAAATCCTGTCATACCAATCTATGTCAGAGTTGGTAAGAGACATAATCCTTTGTGACCAACATAGAGTACTCTTGTAATCCCAAAAAGCAGCAGACTTGGGCAATGTGGGAAATAAAGCATTTGTAGAGTAAAGGTACACAACATGTGATCATTCCTCCACTGTACAAATTCTTTAAGTGTACAGAATGATAAGCATCTGTGAGCAGGGTTGATACGGGGTTCCCAACCAGAAATATATTAACAGCATTGGTGTCGACAAAGTTATTGATGTTGGGAAAAGGAATAACCCATATATGAGCAGAACAAAGACATCCTCGAAAGCGATTATGTTTCCTATACTGGCAAAGTACAGAGCTTTTCCTATTAGGAATTTAGTTGGTAAACCCTGGATTCCTCCTTTAGTGGTTATGTGAGCCCTTACTTCTGACTCATCCAAAGAGATTGCTCTTGCAATGGTTTTATTCTTTGGAATTTCTTCCAATCCAGAAAATGGAGCTTGATCAGTGATAGGTAAATCAGTCAGGTGGGAGTACTCCTCCAGGGTTGGTGACAGTTGGTAATCCGGGAAAGTGAAGCAGTGATAAACCGGATTGTAGAACTGAATCAGCGTGGACAGAATTCCTTCAATCACATTAACCTTTAATAGAGACACCAATCCTCCATGCTTAGCTCTGAAAGCCTCAGGGTTGGTAATCATCCTTGCCAACTTTCTTAAGTCCTCTAGTTTTGGAGCCTTGAAGATGTACTTGTGCGTCTTTCTCCTACCGAAATCCATAACGCAACCTCTGATATTTGCAATTATTGTTTTAGTTTATTTGAAAAATATATTTTTTTTCTTTTCTTGTTTGAAAGGGGTTTTTTATATGAATGCATGAATACAGCACACAAAAACATTAGAAAACATGGGTTCAAGGGTTCAGCGTCAAGAGCATTAAGTCAAGGCTCTACCCATCCCCAAAGGTTGTACTAAAAGGTCAATTTTGCACTTGTAGAACGGGTTCTAAGGTTCTCATTGATCCCTCTTAGGAATATTAACAGCAAGTTGATTCACTCGAGCGAGCTGTAATATCTTAAGATGAATCTCTTTTGAGTGTAGTATCGCGTATCAACTATTCCCGATAGTTACCGCACTACCAAATGTCTCTATGGTTAATGTCTACTAAATCCTCAGTTTCACGGATACCGCACTGGGAAAACGATGCTTTCAAGACGATCAGTCGTTCAACATTTAGTATCCACACGGGTATCTCTACTGATTCGGTGTACTACCAGGTTAACTTAGTCGGAATTCACTCCCTATAAGCGTTTCCCGTCTATGCCACCACTTATCTTAATGTTCTCTCAAACTTTCCACATGCGTATTAATCGCATTCCCATTTGATAGAAAAATAAACACGGATATCAAGTAGGATGACTATATATATATATATATATATATATATATATATATATATATATATATATAGAGAGAGAGAGAGAGAGAGATAGTATAAAAATGTCAAATAACCTAGACCTCTTAGGAACTCTAATCCTAAAAACTCCCCAGCAGAGTTGCCATTTTTCTGTAGCGTGCGATTTTTGTCAGTGACGCGACCACCTTACTGTATTGGTTGGAATTGGGTGCTACTTTCTGATTTCTTATTTATCCTATAAAGCTGGAATGGAAAAGGAAGCTATCTAAAACTAACCTTGCACACAAATTTTTTCTTTAACAAATGCTAAGAGATTGGGGGGTCCGGGGTCAGATTATACAGTGGGAAGTTGTCAATTACCCAGCGTATATATGGTTATCCATAAATTGTTTGGCATTTTCTTCTGTCATCTACTTACTGGTGTTTATCTGTCATAAATTGTGAAAGTTTCTCTTTTGAGAGTGTTGAGAGAATGTTGAGAGGATGTTTTTGTTGTTTTCAGGTTTTCTGTTATTTTTGGTAAGGTACTGGACCTAAGGTTATTGTTTAGTGTGCTCGCTAAGATTTCGCAATCTTATGCCTACGTATTCCCGTAAAGAGGTACAAGAAAATCAGAGCAATCGTAGTTCCTTCTATTCTATGGGAGGAAAAAATGTTTGATGTCTTGTTTAAAGCCCAAAATTGAAGCTAAAGGTTGTTTGTGTCTTGTTCAAAGCCCAAGATTGAAGCTAAATGAAATTCTGGTACCAGACGTGTGATGTTAAGTGCGATGTCACAACAACACACTCTGCACAATGGACAAAATAAACAACAGAAGAACACACCAAATTGTTCACCCAGTTCGGTCTAACTACCTACGTCTGGAGGCTAGCAAGCCAGGGATGAAATTCACTACTTGTAGAATTAAATTACAGACTCAATAACCCAGTTGACAATCTCCTAATCTTAATCCCTACTAGTGATTTTCTACCTAAGAAACCACTTAGATATGAGAACACTACTCAATCCCTAAAATGCTTCAGTGATATAATTCAAAGATCACACAGTTTGAATAACACTACTTGATTCTGCTTCACAGCTTTGATCAAGAACAACTCAAAACAACAACACCAATTCACACTAGAATGGTTTACAAAACATACACGAAGACACAAAATGACACTCAGTCTTTAGCTCTTTTTCTTCATTTTTTTTTCTTCAGTACTGGTGCGCTTTATATAGCTCTTTGAATTGGACTTGGACCTGCTACAATATCTGACCTGATTTGTTATTTAAAACTGAATCTTTTTAAAACAGATTTTCTCACCAAAATCTTCTTAAATCTTCAGCTTTTAAACCTCCTACAAATCTACATCAAATCTCTATGCAACAGAGAATATATATCCCAAGATATCCGCAACCAATGAGACAACTTGCTCTCCACAATTCCAGCTAAGACGTAAACCCTAATAACATCACTAAACCTGATGTTATTAATTCTGCATATCTAATGTCACAACATCGCTTGTGACATCAGACATCCAAACTTCAGCAACTTAAACACTTAACACAGCCCAATGTTAAGACTCAATGTTGTGACATCACCACCTTGACATCAAACATTGAACAACCTTTGTTTTACCAAAATTCCAGCCAATCCAAGAAACTAACAATCTCACCCCTTTGGCTAATTTTGGATAAAACAATCTCTGCACCTTCAGAGACTTCAGCAGCGGAATAAACTTGAATAATTTTTTAAACTTCAAGCAGCAGCATCTTCAATACATACGGACTTCACTTCACACAAAACTCTGCTGCAGCACCATCTTCAACAGCTACTTGGCAACAACCAAAATGGTGCTCCCCCTCAAAACAAGAACCAGCATAACAGCTGTTCAGCAGCACACACACTTCCCCTCAACTCCTGCACTTCTGATCATACCAGATCTAGGGTACACTCTACACACCTAGGCTAACTCTCCCCCTTTTTAGCCACAATTTGACAATTACCAAACACAATGTTCTGACATAAAGACATGGCCAAACAACATGCTTCCCAAAAACACAAGTTCCAACACATAGACTGTTTAGTCGATACAAACGAGGCTCCTTGTTTTTCATTATAAACACAAGCCTTTCTACTAGTAGCACCACTCAGCAACCAAGAATGAGCCAGTCAAACAGCAAAGGTGCAGCAAAGAACTTTAAGCAGACGAGCACGACTTTAGATCCACCTTAGCCGAGAAACAAAACAATGGCTGCAGCTGCAACTACTTCAGGAGCCAAAAGGACAGGCAGAACCTCAGAAACAACCATGAAACCAAGCAAAAAGCTTCTGTGCAACAACAAGCTGCTGATGATGATTGGGATGAAGACTGGAAAGCTTTTCTAGATGCAGGGGGTTGGGAAAATCTGTAACTTATGATGTACTTCAACCTTCTATGCTATCAGCAGTTGAACAAAATCAATTTCTAATACATACTCCAACTGCTTAATACACTTTCTTGCACATTTAATCTTCATGTATGCAAATTCCCAATTTACTTCTCAAACTTTCAAATTGGTTTGCATCTAATACTTTAGTGAAGATATCGGCTAACTGTTTTTCTGTGACTACATGCTCCAATGCAACAACTTTGTCCTCAACCAATTCTCTTATAAAATGATGCCTTATATCAATATGCTTAGTTCTGCTATGTTGAATAGGATTCTTAGAGATATTGATAGCACTCAAATTATCACAGTACAATGTCATGACATCTTGCTTGACATTGTATTCTGTTAACATCTGCTTCATCCAAACCAGTTGAGAGCAACTACTTCCTGCGGCTATGTACTCAGCTTCAGTAGTGGACAGTGACACACAGTTCTGCTTTTTACTAAACCATGAAATCAGATTATTCCCTAGGAAGAAACAGCCTCCTGAAGTGCTTTTCCTATCATCAGCACTCCCAGCCCAGTCAGCATCACAATATCCCCTTAACTCAGTCCCAGAACCATGACTATACAGCATCCCATAGTCACTAGTGCCATTAATATATTTCAAGATCCTTTTCACTTGATTCAAGTGACTGGCCTTCGGTTCAGATTGATATCTGGCACAAACTCCAACAGCAAAAGCAATGTCAGGTCTGCTAGCTGTGAGATACAATAGACTCCTAATCATGCTTCTATATAAACTTTGATCCACACTGACACCGTGTTCATCCTTGGATAATTTTAGATGAGTAGGAGCAGGAATCCTCTTGTGATTAGCATTCTCTAGGCCAAACTTCTTCACTATGTTCTTTGCATACTTGCTCTGAGAAATGAATATGGAGTCCTCCATTTGTCTAACTTGTAGAACAAGAAAATAGTTCAGCTCACCAACAAGACTCATTTCAAATTCAGACTGCATCTGTTCCACAAAATGTTTCACCATCGTATCCGACATCCCACCAAATACTATGTCATCAACATAGATTTGAGCTACCATCAGTTTTCCTCCTTCCTCTTTAACAAACAAGGTCTTGTCAATCCCTCCTTTTCTGTAGCCATTCACAACCAGGAATTCAGTAAGTCTTTCATACCAAGCTCTGGGTGCTTGCTTCAAACCATATAGAGTTTTCCTTAGTTTGTACACATGGTCAGGAAATGTTGGATCAATAAATCCTTTTGGTTGATCAACATACACCTCTTCATTTAAGTAACCATTCAAGAAGGCACTTTTAACATCCATCTGAAAAAGCTTGAATTTGAAATTACAATCCACACCTAAGAGCAATCTGATAGACTCCAGTCTTGCCACAGGAGCAAAGGTTTCATCATAATCAATTCCTTCAACCTGAGTGTATCCCTGAGCAACTAATCTGGCCTTGTTTCTGGTGACCACTCCTTGTTCATCAGATTTATTCTTGTAGATCCACTTGGTGCCAATCACATTCACTCCATCAGGCCTAGGAACAAGCTCCCATACTTCATTTCTCTTGAACTGCTCCAGCTCTTCATGCATTGCATTTATCCAAAACTCATCAGTCAATGCTTCCTTGACATTCTTTGGCTCAATTTTGGAGACAAAACATGAACTTGCTATAACATCTCTTGACCTAGTCCTCACTCCAGAGTTTGGATCACCTATAATGAGCTCCTTTGGATGGTCCTTCTGCACTCTGATGGAGGGATCCTTATGAGGTTGCTCAGCTTCAGGCTCAGCAGCAGCAGCACTAGGAGTTTGGCTTCTATCTTCAGCTTCTGGTGCAACTTCACCAACTGATGTCTCAACAGTATCTGGGACATCATCATCTTCCTGCTTGTCACTGTCATCAATCACCACATTGATTGAATCCATCATCACCTTGGTTCTAGAGTTGAAAACTCTATATGCTCTGCTGTTAGTAGAGTATCCCAAAGATATCCCTTCATCACTTTTGGAATCCAACTTTCTTCTCTGCTCTCTATCAGCAAGAATATAACATCTACTTCCAAAAACATGAAAGTATTTAACACTAGGTTTTCTTCCTTTCCATAGTTCATACAGAGTGGATGAAGTGCTTCTTCTCAAGGTAACCCTGTTGTGAATGTAGCAGGCAGTATTCATGGCTTCAGCCCAGAAATGATAAGGAAGTTTCTTGGCGTGGATCATCGCTCTAGCAAACTCTTGGATAGTTCTGTTCTTCCTCTCAACTACTCCATTTTGCTGAGGAGTAATAGGCAATGAAAACTCATGACTTATACCTTCAGTAGAGCAGAATTCTTCAAACTTGCTATTCTCAAACTCTCTTCCATGGTCACTCCTTATTCTGATAACCTTACTCTCCTTTTCTCTTTGGAGTCTTTGACAAAGATCTTTAAAAACATCAAACACCTCTGATTTGTCTTTGATGAAGCTCACCCAGGTGTACCTTGAATAGTCATCCACAACTACATATGCATATTTCTTTCCACCCAGACTTTCCACCTGCATAGGTCCCATCAAGTCCATATGAAGTAGTTCCAATACCTTGGAGGTGGTGTCATGTTGAAGCTTTGGATGAGACATCTTTGTCTGCTTCCCTTTTTGACAGTCTCCACACACTTTTTCTTCCTCAATACTCAGTTTGGGAATTCCTCTAACTGCTTCTGAGGAGATGATTCTCTTCATTCCCTTTAGGTAAAGATGTCCCAACTTCTGATGCCAGATTTTGACATCATCTTCTTTAGCAAGCACACACGTGGAAGAATTTGAGTTTTGAGGCACCCAAAGATAACAATTGTCCTTAGACCTGGCTCCCTTCATAATGACTTCTCCTTTATCATCTTTGACAATACATTCAGACTTAGTAAAGTCTACTTTGAATCCTTGTTCACAAAGTTTACTAATGCTAATCAAATTTGCTGTTAGTCCTTTAACAAGAAGAACATCCTCCAGTCTGGGAGCACCAGCACAGTTTAGTTTACCAATCCCCTTGATCTCTCCTTTGAACCCATCGCCAAATGTAACATAGCCTGAAGACTGAAGCTTCACATCTACCAACAGATTCTTTACTCCAGTCATGTGCCTTGAACACCCACTGTCAAGGTACCAGTCTTCTTTGGTAGAAACCCTTAAGGAAGTGTGAGCTATCAAGCTGGTAACCTTAACTTTAGGGACCCATTGCTTCTTAGGCTTGGAAACCTGCCTTCTTTTATAACAGTTCTGTTTGGGAACAACCTGATGAGCCTTCTGTGGATACCCATGTAGCTTATAACAATAAGCCTTAATGTGTCCAAAACATCCACAATGGTGACATCTCCAGTGTCTGTATTTCTTCTTAGATGGAGTTCTGTCATGATGTTTTAACATCTGTTTTAACATCACTGGTTTTGGGGTGATAGAACCTGTATCACTGGTGAATCCCAAACCACATTTATCTCCAGCCATCTTCCCGAGAATGTTGTTTAACGCATCAGTACCATTGTTCAACATTCTGATAGTTTTGGTCATAGAGTCCAGCTTATAGTTGAGCATACTGACTTCAGCTTCAAGTTCAGTCTTTTCTGCTTTCAACTGTACTATGGTTTTCTTCAGCTATTCTCCTTCAAGACACACTTGCTCACTTCTCACGAAAAGATCTTTGTAAGTGACAGCAAGTTCTTCGTAAGAGACCTCATCATCACACGACTCATCATCTGACTCATAAATCCCAATCATAGCTCTCGCAAGTTTAGCTGAATTTTCTTCAGATTCACTCTCACTGTCAGACCAAGAAGCTGATAACCCTTTTTGCTTCTTTAGAAAAGCGGGACATTCCTTCTTGACATGTCCATACCCTTCACACTCAAAGAATTGTACCCCTTTGTCATTACTGGATTTTTCTTCATCTTTAGACTTCTTCCCTTGTTCTCCTGATCTGTTGATGTCAAAGGTAATGTTCTTGACATTGGGATTATAACTCCTATTTATCCTCTTCATAACTTTGTTGAACTGTTTACCCAGCAAAGCAATAGCCTGAGACAGCTCCTCCTGAGAGTCATCTACTTTCTCTTTCTCGGCTTCTTCAGAACCGGAAACTAAAGCTATACTCTTGAACTTCTTCTCAGGTTCTTCTTCACTTAACCCTAGTTCAAATGTTTGAAGAGTTCCAATAAGCTCATCAACCTTCATTTTGCTGATGTCTTGAGCTTCTTCAATAGCAGTCACCTTCATCTTGTACCTCTTAGGAAGGGACCTAAGGATCTTCCTTACAAGCTTTTCTTCTGACATCTTTTCACCAAGAGCACTGGATGCATTGGATAGCTCAAGAATACTCATGTGGAAGTCATGGATAGTCTCATCTTCCTTCATCTTCAGGATTTCAAACTTTGATGTTAGAATCTGAAGTCTTGACATCTTAACCCTAGATGTTCCTTCATGTGTAGCCTTCAAAATATCCCATACTTCCTTAGCAACTTCACATGAGTTGATCAATCTGAAGATGTTCTTATCAACTCCATTGAAGATAGCATTTAGGGCTTTAGAATTACCAAGGGAAAGTTCATCTTCTTCCTTGGTCCATTCTTCTTCAGGCTTCAGCTTAGCGGTGCCCTCTTTGTCTTTCCCATCATCATCTTTTTCACACACAACAGGTGCTTTCCATTCTTTAACAATAGCCTTCCAAGCCCTGTTGTCCAAGGATTTCAAAAAGGTGATCATCCTTGGCTTCCAATAATCATAATTCGAGCCATCCAAAATAGGGGGTCTGTTGACAAATCCTCCAACTTCTTTGTCCATCTTTACACCAGAAAGTAACTTCCCTAGATCTCACCCAGAGACAGACAGGATGCCTGCTCTGATACCAATTGAAATTCTGGTACCAGACGTGTGATGTTAAGTGCGATGTCACAACAACACACTCTGCACAATGGAAAAAATAAACAACAGAAGAACACACCAAATTGTTCACCCAGTTCGGTCTAACTACCTACGTCTGGGGGCTACCAAGCCAGGGATGAAATTCACTACTTGTAGAATTAAATTACATACTCAACAACCCAGTTGACAATCTCCTAATCTTAATCTCTACTAGTGACTTTCTACCTAAGAAACCACTTAGATATGAGAACACTACTCAATCCCTAAAACGCTTCAGTGATATAATTCAAAGATCACATAGTTTGAATAACACTACTTGATTCTGCTTCACAGCTTTGATCAAGAACAACTCAAAACAACAACACCAATTCATACTAGAATGGTTTACAAAACATACACGAAGACACAAAATGACACTCAGTCTTTATCTCTTTTTCTTCGTTTTTTTTTCTTCAGTACTGGTGCGCTTTATATAGCTCTTTGAATTGGACTTGGACCTGCTACAATATCTGACCTGATTTGTTATTTAAAACTGAATCTTTTTAAAACAGATTTTCTCACCAAAATCTTCTTAAATCTTCAGCTTTTAAACCTCCTACAAATCTGCATCAAATCTCTATGCAACAGAGAATATCTATCCCAAGATATCCGCAACCAATGAGACAACTTGCTCTCCACAATTCCAGCTAAGACGCAAACCCTAACAACATCACTAAACCTGATGTTATTAATTCTGCAGATCTAATGTCACAACATCGCTTGTGACATCAGACATACAAACTTCAGCAACTTAAACACTTAACACAGCCCAGTGTTAAGACTCAATGTTGTGACATCACCACCTTGACATCAAACATTGAACAACCTTTGTTTTACCAAAATTCCATCCAATCCAAGAAACTAACACTAAAGGTTTGACTGAGAGAGAATTTGTCATCTATAAAGGGAGATATCTAATCTGTTTATCACAGTTGTTTAGGTAACTGCTTATAAAGGAGAATTACTTTAACTGGGATGCGAGATCTAGCAATGCCATACTTTCCTTTATGAGGGGATTGTCCTGAAGGAGGAAACTTTAACTCAATATAGAGCAATGCCATTTTTCCTTAGGATTCTTCCATACTAAGAGATGGACATTGGCTTGGATGTAAATAATCCAGAGGCTTGCCACTTACAGCAATTAGATGAAAGAAGAAGTTTACCAGGATAAGAGATGGACTACAGCTTGGATTTTTGAATCAACAAGTGTGCCACTTACAACAGTTATCTGGAATTTAAGGTTTTGTTTGAATACTGGTTTTGACATGTGATATACAGTGAAATGTCTTCCTACAGAGAGAATTTTTTATTTCCTCTGAGGGGATGTTGATTTTTGTGTGCCTTGATCAAAGCCCAAGGTTGAAGCTAAAAGGTTGACTCTACTAAGGGAATTTTATATTTGTTTTGTACAAAGCCCAAAATTGAGGCTGAAAAGAGATTGACTCTTTCGGGGAATGTTTTATCTTTCTTGTACAAAGCCCAAGATTGAGGCTAAAAGTAAACTGACTCCACTGGGGAATGTTTTATTTGTCTTGTACAAAGCCAAAGATTGAGGCTAAAAGTAAACTGACTCCACTAGGGAATGTTTTATTTGTCTTGTACAAAGCCCAAGATTGAGGCTAAAGAAAGACTGACTCTACTGGAGAGTGTTTTATATGTCTTGTACAAAGCCCAAGATAGAGGCTAAAAGAAAAACTGACTCAATAAGAGAGTCTTTTATCTGTTTTGTACAAAGCCCAAGATTGAGGCTAAAGAAAGACTGACTCTACTGGAGAGTGTTTTATCTCTCGTGTACAAAGTCCAAGATTGAGGCTAAAAGAAAAACTGACTCAACAAGAGAGTGTTTTATCTGTCTTGTACAAAGCCCAAGATTGAGGCTAAAGTAAACTGAGGAATAATCATTATACAAAGCCTAAGAGGAGGCTGGTTGGGAAATTCTTATATGAAGCCTAAGAGGAGGCTAGCTTCTGCTGCGGATTATTAAAATCCAGAGACAGGTCCAAATTGTATTATGGAATCCAAAAGGAAATCAACTCTTGTTGTGGATTGTAGAAGAGTTGGAATATCAGTTGCCATGAGGTTCTGATATTGTTGTGGATTTGTTAAGGGTATACTGACCCTGGTTGAGGATTTCTTGAACCTTGTTGAGGATCAAAGAAATTATAAGGTAAGTTTAAAGAATTTGAGAATTTAGACTCTCTTGGGGATTAGACATGTGTAGATGACTAAATTCTTTCCTATGCCCTTTTAGGAAACTTGTGGGTTTCTGTGTGATATTCAAGAGGAAATAAGACTTTCTAAGTCTACTGTTATGAAGAGATTGACTCTTAGTTGGAGAATGGTCTTTGTATAATGCCCAAGAGGAGGCTGATGTTTTAAGGGATGAAAGTTAACCCTAGAATGGTATGATGCTTTGACTCTTTTAGAGGACTGCTCTAGTAAAAGATGACTAAGTTCTGTCCTATACCTGTAGGAGGTCTTTGGGTCCTTGTACTAAGCCCAAGAGGAGGCTGAGAACTTCTACGAAGCCTGAGGGTCCTTGTACAAAGCCCAAGAGGGGGCTGGGGATGCTTTTAGGAAGCCTGTGGGTCAAAACCTAAGAAAGTTCAAGAAAGGTTTCACCGAGAATAAGTCCTTTCTTTTCAGAACAGTTCTAGGGTTTGAAGAAATTCAAGAGAGGTTTCACCGGGAATTAATCCTCTCTGGGGAAATGAATTTCTTCTACAAATTTCTAATAGTGATAGTCTTGAGAAAATTTTCACCAGGATAATGCCTTTCCCTACTCCATATTGTATAAGCCCAAGAGGAGGCAAGACTGTATCTGAAATTTCCTATGGGGAACTAATTTTGACTGTGTTAAAAGAGTGACCACTGACTTGATCTAAACCTAGACCTAATTGCTAGGGAAAACTCTAAACAAGTATATACAAGCATATATATTGTACAGAAGAAATATATATAAGTATTACTGAGGAGTGATAAGGAAACTTATAGGTGTGCAAGCTTCCAACATTATAAACACACCTGTATGGTTAGTTATTCAAGAATTTGAAGAAAGTTTTGATAACAACCATGAATTTGAATTTGAATTAAAAAGAAAGTTCGTTGTAAAAGGAAATTTGGGGCTTATACTCAAAAGGAGGCCCAGATGAATTCTTTTGAAAAGGCGACGATCGTGTCGTAGTTTTGAAAATTTACAGAGGGACTTATATAATGACTGAGGCCCAAATTATTGTATTTACAAAGGGATTGGGTCTTACAGTCTATTAGAGGGCCAAAAAGAAGAGAAATGGGGCTTACAACTCAAGGAGAGGCCCATGTGACTATTGTTTTAAAACTTACGATCACGTCGAGATTTTGAAAACGTATCGGGACTTATACAATGACTGAAGCCCAAAAAGGCTTATATACAAATGGGGTTGGGTCTTACACTCTAATAGAGGCCCAAAAGTTTATTTTTGTTCAAGAGATGGGGCTTACAGCTCAGAGGGATGCCCAAATGAAAATAGTGATCACACAGCCGTTTTGAAAATCGTATCGGGTCTTAAACAATTACGGAGGCCCAATTTTATTTGTGTGTGATAAGGGATGGGTCTTACACTCTATTAGAGGCCCAAAAATTGTTTGAAAATGTTTGTGAGGGTGAAAATAATTAAAACCCTAATTTTGATTTAAAATGTATTTTAATTTGAATAAAAATCAAATAAAAATGATCAAAATTATCAAACATGTGTGAAAAACAAATTGTGATCTTGGATAAATGTTTGAAAAATCATGTTTTATCCTTAGAAAGATTTGAAAATCATTTGAAATTGAAAAATCAAGAGAAAGAAATATTTTTTAATGCTTAAAACAACTAAAAAATAAATTCTTTATAAAAATATTAAATATATAAAATAAATAATATTTTTGTGAATTTTTTGTAGAATAAAATATTTTAACATTTTTGTAAATTTTGAAAAAAATAATCAATTCAAAAACATTAAAATTCATAGAGAAATTAATTTTTGAATCAATTAAATAAAATAACTAAAATTCAAAAATTCAAAATTTTGAAAAAGGGCGCCAAGAACAACTTGTTCTTGCCCGCGCGCTCTGTTTTGCTCAAATTTGCATTTTCTCACTTTTCTCTCTGATTACTCAATAGTTTTGCACGATTCAAACACCAATCTCACTCGTTTTTTAACAAGGATCACAACCATATAAATTAATTGCATTTATATTTAGTGTGGAGGGAGAAATCAGAAGATAACCTCAAGAACCCTAATTTCAGCATGAACACTATGAAATTCCATACACGATTCATACATAGCAATTGATTGAGGGTTATCACTCTATATACATGCAGAAACAAGATGGTAACTCAAAAATTCATTTATGATGCATGTAATATGGAGTTTGAAGGCTTTAGGCTTACCTTTTGCAGCTGGTGATCGAATTTGATGATGGAGGTGTTGCACATGTTATGTAATGATCTGGACAGCTTCAATAGACCTTAAGTAATGTGTTTGAAAGCTTGGAATGGATTGAATTAGCCCAGAATTTGTTGTGGCACCTCAACTGCAAATAGGTCAAAAGCTTGAGCAAGTGAGGGGTGATTTTGTGATTCAGGTGTTCTAGATGTGTTTCAGGGTCATGGATCACTCATATATGATGTTTATGAGGTGTTGGCATGATTGGTTTGGTTTGAATTGCTTCCTATTTCAAAATTCGATAGTGACTTGAAATAGAAGGCAAATCTGGTTTTTTGAAAGTGATTTTGAGGAAAGCATCAGTTGTAGTGCTTTGGTGTACTTGAATTGATAAAAAATGAGCTCTATTTATAGTAGAGCAAGTTTGTTTTGCAAGGAATAGTGAATGGCAACTGGTACGATTGGTTATCCAATGGCTTTCAAATGGAATCTCAAGTCTCCTCTAGCCATTGACTTGAGATTAGAGCAAAGACCTATGGTCTTCTGTTGTAGGGATAAGGCTTGATCATTCAGTTGAGTTTGCTTTAGTTCATGCCACCTTGATGCATCCATTGAATGCTCCATGACAAGCTTTGAAGTTTTTGGCTTTTGCATCATTAGATATCACATGCATACTTGATGATCTTTTGTCTTGGATGACTTGTAGCTCAGAGATCTTTTCCTTGATCTGATCCTTCATGCTTCTAGAAGGATTACAAGACTTGTAATTGCACAAAGTTTCCAATTCGAGCAAATGACCTATAATCTGCCTTGGGAAAGAATCAGTTGTTGGTGCCATGTTCCAAGGGTTGTAACTCCCTGCTCAAATTGAATTTGGAGAAGATCTGGTACTTGTTGGAAAGATCTCATGACATACTTTAACTTTGATGTTCACCAATGGACCTGGTTCAACTTGGATCAAGGTGAAAAATGGCCTCAAAGTTTAGAAAAAGTGAAACAGATTCTGACCAAATTTCACTAAGTGTTGGAAAAAGTGGTCATTTTCATTTTTTGTGAATTTGATCAATCCATAACTTAAAATCCATGAGGATTTGGAATCTCTTGTAGTTGACACTTTAAAGTATGTAAGATGAACTTTCATTTGAGCTTTGAATGGGAGAAAAAGGCCTTAGGGTTTGGGATATATGACCTTGCAAAGTTGGTACCAAATCATTTTTATCTCATAACTTAGAAAAATTTTGGTTTCTCATGGTTTCCCCTTTTGCAAGAAACCTCACTTTTCTTGATTTTTCTTGATGAATGATGATCAAAATCATATATTAACATTGTTTTTTACTTAGGGGAACCATATTTGTGAAAAATTCCAAAAAGTCAAACTTGATTTTAGGCACAGTTGACTTTTTGTCAGATGAATTCCAAACTGTGTGATCTTTTGTGAAATTAAGTACTTGACCTAATTCAAACCTAATGGATGGATTCCATAGGTGTTTTAGGGTATATTGAATCATGTCCCAAGGTTTGGGAACATGTCTTGATTCAAAGTCAAAAGTACAATTGACTTTTTCTTCAAAACCCTAATTGTGGTCCAGATGAAATTGAAACTTATGAATCAAGCTTCTTGGATCAATCCATTGTTGTAAATGGATCAATGTGGTATATTTGAGGCTCTCAAATCATGTCTTGAGGTCTTGGTTCATGTCTTGCTCCAAAAGTCAACTTAGGGGTGAATTTGGTCAAGAAACCCTAATTCCTGATCGTTGATGAATGCTTCCCTTGAGGTTGTTTTGACTTGATGATTGGATCCATGAGGTCCCTTTGAGAATTTTGGATCATGTTTTGAAGTATTGGCTCATGCCCAGATGAAAATTTTCATCTGGAGGCCTTGGTCAACCAAAACCCTAATTTGGTGACACTAGTGATCTTGAGGCTTGATCCACTTGGAATGTTGCAACCTTGTGCTTAATTCTTGATATGGGAGTCTTCTTGATCCTTTATGAGTGTTTGAGAGACTAGAAAAGTTGAATATCATGTCAATTCTTGATTGATCCTTTGTCTAAGTGCTTTGAGAGGGTCCAAAACCCTAATTCTTGATTGTACTGAAGGCTCAATAATCCTTGAGGAGATTGATGAGGTATGACGGTACATCCATATTGTGGCAATGATCCTCACAATAATAGGAAATCTTGTGGTCAAAATTTGGGGTATAACACGTCCATAGTTGAAAACATCAAGGCTCCGCCAGAGAAAGCCTTCTTGACAACGTATGGGCCTTCATAATTCGGGGTCCATTTGCCCCTATGATCTGTCTGTGGAGGGAGAATCCGTTTCAGCACCAAATCACCAGCCTGGAAACAATGAGGACGCACTTTATGATCAAATGCCTTCTTCATCCTCATCTGAAACAACTGCCCGTTGCATACGGCTTCCATTCTTCTTTCTTCAATGAGGCTCAGCTCGTTGAATCTTTTTCGGACCCATTCAGCTTCGTCTAGCTTCACATCCATCATAACCCTCAGAGAAGGAATCTCAACTTCAACTGGCAGGACTGCTTCCATACCATACACAAGTGAGAACGGAGTTGCCCCGGTTGACGTACGCACTGAAGTACGATACCCATGTAAAGCGAAAGGCAGCATCTCATGCCAATATTTGTACGTGGCAACCATCTTTTGCACAATCTTCTTAATGTTCTTGTTACCTGCTTCAACATTACCGTTCATCTTTGGATGATACAGAGAAGAATGGTGGTGTTCAATTTTAAAGCTCTGGCACAGCTCTTGCATCATCTTGTTATTGAGATTAGAACCATTATCCGTGAGGATTCTTTCAGGAACCCCATAACGACAAATGATCTCTTTCTTGATAAACCAGGAAACCACTTGTTTGGTGACATTTTCAAAGGAAGTTGCCTCCACCCACTTGGTGAAATAATCAATGGAAACTAGAATAAAATGATGCCCATTGGAAGCAGTGGGCTCAATCTTTCCGATTATATCAATTCCCCACATAGCAAAGGGCCATGGAGAAGTCATAACATTCAAAGGATTCGAAGGCACATGCACTTTTTCGGCATAAATCTGGCCTTTGTGGCACTTTCAGGCATATTTGAAACAATCTGATTCCATAGTCATCCAGTAATAACCAGCCCTCAACAACTTCTTTGCCATGGCATGTCCATTGGCATGGGTACCAAAGGAACCTTCGTGCACTTCTTGCATCAACATGTCAGCTTCGTGTCTATCCACGCATCTGAGCAAGACCATGTCAAAATTCCGCTTATACAACACCTCATCCTCGTTCAAGAAGAAACTACCAGCCAATCTTCTCAGAGTCTTCTTATCATTGTTGGATGCCCCAGTCGGGTACTCTTGACTTTTCAAAAAGCACTTGATATCATGATACCAAGGTTTACTATCTAGAACTGTCTCGGCTGCAAACACATAAGCGGGCTTATCAAGGCGCGTCACATCAATTTTGGGCACATGATTCCACCATTTCACTTTGATCATGGAGGATAACATTGTCAGAGCGTCTTCCATTTGATTTTCGTCACGAGGTATATGATGAAGCTTCACAGTATTGAAGAAAGTCAATAATCTTCTCGTGTAATCTCTATATGGAATCAAATTGGGCTGATGAGTATTCCAGTCTCCATTGACCTGATTGATCACCAGAGTGGAATCCCCAAATATGTCAAGAGTATTAATCCTCAGATCAATAGCCTCTTCGATACCCATAATGCAAGCTTCATACTCGGCTTCATTGTTGGTGCATTCAAATATCAGTGTGGCGGTGAAAGGTATATGAGAACCTTTCGGAGTGGTAATAATTTCCCCAACTCCGCTACCATTCATATTAACGTCCCCATCGAACATCAAACACCATTTAATATCAGGATCTGGCCCTTCGTCAACTAACGGCTCTTCGCAGTCCTTCATTTTCAAATACATGATGTCTTCATCAGGGAATTCAAATTTCATCGGCTGATAATCATCAAGTGGTTATTGAGCAAGATGGTCAGATAGAACACTACCCTTGATGGCTTTCTGGGAAGTATATTGAATGTCATATTCTGTCAGGACCATTTGCCAACGAGCAACCCTTCCAGTGAGAGCTGGCTTCTCAAAGATGTACTTTACTGGATCCATCTTGGATATCAATAGAGTCGAGTGAGTCAAAATGTATTGTGTCAAACGCTTAGCAGCCTATGCAAGTGCACAACATGTCTTCTCAAGCATTGAATATCTTGACTCGCAATCATTGAATTTCTTGCTCAGGAAGTAAATGGCGTGCTCTTTCCTACCTGTCTCGTCATGTTGACCGAGTACACAACCCATCAAGTTTTCAAGTACTGTCAAATACATTATCAGTGGTCTCCCTGGAACTGGAGGTATAAGGATCTGAGGTTGTTGAAGATACTCTTTTATCTTTTCAAATGCCCTCTGGCAGTCATCATTCCACCTGACAACCTGATCTTTTCTTAGCAGCTTGAAAATTGGTTCACAAGTGGCCGTAAGATGAAAGATAAATCTAGCAATGTAGTTCAACCTCCCTAAGAAACCACAAACCTGTTTTTTTGTTCTAGGCTCAGGCATCTCTTGAATTGCTTTTACTTTTGCTAGATCAACCTCGATCCCTCTTTCACTGACGATAAAGCCCAATAGTTTGCCAGAACGCACCCCGAAAGTGCACTTATTTGGATTTAGCCTCAACTTGAATTTTCTCAACCATTCAAAGAGTTTATGCAAATTCACCAAGTGTTCTTCTTCGGTCTGTGACTTTGCGATCATGTCATCAACGTAGACTTTAATCTCCTTATGAATCATATCATGAAAGAGAGTCACCATTGCACGCTGATAGGTTGCCCCTGCGTTCTTTAAACCGAAGGGCATCACTTTATAACAGAAGGTTCCCCATGGGGTAATGAATGTTGTTTTCTCCATGTCCTCCAGTGCCATCTTAATCTGATTGTAGCCGGAGAAGCCATCCATGAAAGAAAATACCGAGAACTGAGATGTATTGTCAACCAAAACATCGATGTGAGGTAATGGGAAGTCATCCTTCGGACTTGCTCAGTTTAGATCACGGTAATCAACACACATCCGGACCTTTCCATCCTTCTTAGGTACCGGTACAATATTTGCATCCCATGGCGGATAACTGGTAACAACTAAGAAACCTGCATCCAACTGCTTCTGAACTTCTTCCTTGATCTTGATTGCCATTTCTGGTTTCGTTCTTCTAAGCTTATGCTTGACGGGAGAGTAACCCTCTTTGAGAGGCAATCTGTGCACAACAATATCGGTGTCAAGCCCTGGCACATCTTGATATGACCAAGCAAAGATGTCTACGTATTCATGCAGAATTTCAATCAACCCCTTCTTTACATTCTCATTTAGGGCAGCCCCGATCTTGACCTCTTTCTTGGCGTCCTCGGTTCCCAGATTAATAACTTCCAGTGCTTCTTCATGAGGCTGAATGGTCCTTTCCTCCTGTTTCAACATCCTGGCTAATTCCTCAAGAAGTTCACAATCTTCTTCACCATCCTCTTCGGCTTGGTAAATCAGATTGTCAAAGTCATAATAAGCCATAGCAGAATCGTTATCAATGGAATCCGATGAAATGCATCTGCATGAATGATTATTCACGCTTTATTTTAGAATGAGTGAAAGAAAAACAACATTGCCATTCATTATAAAAAAGTAAAAGAGAAAGACAGGGAGCACGATATTTGAATGCAAAAGAACGTCCTTTATTAATGATAAAATTGAATGTTTAACAACGTAAGCCCTACAAAAGAATCTCTACGCCTTGGGCGGGGAGCAGGATTTAACATGAAAACAAGAAAAATTACTCTTCATGAATAGTGACTTGGATGAAGCTTTCAGAAGACGAATTGTGAAGTTCTTGTCCCGGGACAGCTGGGCGTATCTGTCGTACCCTAATTTTTGACCCTAAGATCCTCGCCTTGGTTGTTGCATGGCATATTAGGGCATCCTTCGTGCATAACTAACCGTTTTATCTAGCTTTGTCTGTTTGTTTCTCTTATGAATACAAGTACTGCTGCAGAAGATTCAAGGTCCTGAAGGCTATGTTGTGTGTGTGTTTGTGGGGGTTCCCTGGTCCTTGTAAGATGTGTGTGGATTCCTGTGAGATTATGCCCCTTCCCTTTCTGGTCCTTAAGCCATTACAAAGCCTTTTCTTCCTTCAAATTCCTTAGAAGTCTCACCACAAATACTATGCCCCTTTTGCTCTCTGATATGGGATTTGGTCCCTGAAGACTAGTAATTGGTTGTGTGATGGCATCTCCCTCTCTGTAAGCTCCTTATTTAAGAGATGTGTGTGTTTTATGATGTGAATGTTTTAAATAATGAATTCAATAAGAAAGACCCTCCAAGAAAGCTCAAATATGGGATATGCTCAGCTTCAAGTTCACTGAGTGTCCAATGGATTAATCAAGCTCCAAATTCCAAGCCAAGAATTCACAGTCTCAATAGAGATTGAGTATGATCAACATTATTTTGAAATACTGGGTTTTCTTGAATCAATTAATGACATTTGGTTTCAAATTTAAATCCAAGGGTCCTTTACCATTGTCATTAGCTCTTAAGATTATTTTCAAGGAATGTCATTTTGGCAAAGACCATTCTTCAAGGATTTAACTTGAAGACATACAAGATCCATGACGAGATTTTTTTTTTTGAATTAGTCAAAGAGTCCTTAGCATGTTTTAGTTCCATAAGTTCAAGACTCAGAATTTGAATACGGGACACTTTTCCAATTATCATGAAAATTCAAAGTTTATTTACCTAAAACTAAATCCAAAATGTTAGGCTGCCATTTTCTAAATATTATTGACGAATTAGCAAAGTTCGTGCTAATACAAGTGCAAGAAGGTTCAAATGTGGGTTTTAAGCTCAATCTCGTAATGTGTAATTCATTACAAATTAAATCAAAGGGTGAGAACTTTAGAGATTTGCAAAAGACTTTTTTTCTTTTGTGCAGAGCCAGCTTAAGACCATGCCATTTAAAAAATCAAGGTCACAAGGTTTAAGAATTTTGCAATTCAATTTACCTCTAATCCATGCCAAGATTTTCAAATGAAAGTAAAGATCTTTACAGGTTTTAATTAGAAATACATTTGAAATTAGCCAAAGGAAAGTGGAGGATTAATTTGTTTTATGATGATGCAACCAAAATCTAATATGTATACAACATGTTGATATACTTGATAAATATATAAATCCAACTCAGGACCTCATGAATAACGAGGGATTACTTTTTCAAGTTACATATCCTTTGCAAAAAAAAACAACATGACATATGGAGGAGACCCTAGTTGTTTTTGGTCGTACAACTTGGAGAATGTCCCTTCATTTCATTACTGTAAGTGTATTTGGAGACCCCACTTGGAAGCCAACGTTTAATACAGCAGGGGCCCATTGAAAGCTAGCCTTTCAAGTACATTAAAGGCCAAGTTAATTGAATCAAGAAGTCTTAAATGTCATAATTTCTATCTTTCCAAAAGCAAAGTACGATTGAGAACAGGAGAGCAGCGTATCAGCAATCATTCAGATCATGTTTTTTGAACTTGTCCCAAATTAGATGGAAACTCATTAGCAAGAACAGACAACATCAAACGGTCCAAATACATCTCAAACATAATAAGCTGAGAAAGGAAGTTTAAAACCATATATTTATGACAGTAATTATATGACGGCAAGAAATCGTCGGTTTATTGCTCTTCCCAAAAAGCATCAGACAAATTTAAAATGGATTCTAAAAAAGATCCAAAACATGTCTCATACACTTTTCAAATGTTTTCCTAAATAAACAGAGCATGTTTCAACAAGCAATTAAGGAGCTTTCAAGAGGGCCTTTTTGTGTTTCTATCATCTTAAACTATAAAACCAGCAGATACGCACAGGAAGGGGGAGGAGAAAACGATTCACCAATACATATCAGTTAAAGTTCAAAACCAACATTCAAATCACACCATACACTACAAAACAATCTAACACCAGAAAACTCAACCTCAATCACACACAGTACATCAATCAAGTTCACAAATCACAACCAGAAACTCACAAACGGTTCATTCACTCATACATTTGAAAACCTCCACAAGATCATCACACGACCAAAAATTACAATTCATACACCAGCAACCATTCCTTACAGCCATATCAGAAACTAAACATATCAAAACCAGACAACATTCATTAAACCAAGAAACACTTATCAAAACCAATATCAGCAAACAATTCAACCATATACCAGACAACCAAACTCAAAATTAATTAATAGAATTTCTTAAATCAATATACCAGAAATCCACAAAAAAAACAATACACCAGAAAACAGTTTGCCACAAAAATCAGTATGCCAGAAAAACCCATCACCAATCAATCATCAAAACCGCATACATAATATCAGTGAGCATCAACACAGATACGAAGGCTAAGCATAGCAGAACAACCACAGCAGCAGGGCGATCCATAAACACACGCACGCGTTGCAGAGAAGAAATAAAAAATTCAAACAAAAGAGGAAGAAGTAGAAGACTTATCTTTAAGATAAGGATCATTGAAGGCTCGATCGCGTCCTCCTCATCTTCAATCGTCGGCAACTCTACTTTCCTTTCATTATTTTGAATCTCTGTATGTGTAATCATTCAAGTTATAGTGGATTGGGGATTTAGGGTTTCGGCGGGATTTGGGTTTCTATTTGTTGCCGTTGCGATTTAGAGTTTCAATCGGAGTGTGAGAGGACGAGAAAGTGAGAGGTGAGAGGCGGTGGCGAGGATTGGATTAGGGTTTCAACCCCTTTTGTTTGAGAACGAGAGAGGCGCGAATGAGGGAAGAAACGTCTGAGAGAGAGAACGAGAGGGACGAAAGGGGAAGACTCCTTTTTTGTCTTTTCTGAGTTACACAGATTCCATGTACACATGCACACACTACAATATCTCACCCCCTCATTTGGAACGTTAGATTATAGCGTGGAGAGATCAACGGCCACAATCGGAGGGTCTATCGTAGACCTTCTCCCTTTACGCAACACCTAATCCAACCTTTTTTTTTCTTTTTTAAATATCAAATCTGTTTTGATTAATTTAACTTTTTTTTAAAGAAATAAATTCATAAAATTCAGAAATTCATCTTTTTTTTTCCAAATTATCAAAATCTGTTTTTGGAACATAACTAAAATTAAAATATGGAACTTTTTAAGCCTTTTTCAAAAATAATAATAATAATAATAACAACTTCCTTTTTATATATTTAAAAATGCCACCTTTCTTATTAAAATATAACTAAAAATTAATTATAAATTTTTGATAAACCCCTTTTAATTAGTACAATCCTCCTTAAAAAATAAAACATTTTTTCTTTATATAATAAAATTAAAACTTTTTTTAATTAATAAGAGACTTTTATTATTCGTTAACTTTTTATATAACTTCAAAACTAAAATAAAGCTTTTAAAATAACTAAAACCCTCTTTATTAATAAGAAAAAACTTTAATAACTCCTTTAATATAACTTTAAACTAAATAATAATTAAAACTCTTTTTTAGAAAACCTTTAACCTTTTTCAAATTAATTAATAATCACCTTTAGCATAAACTCTAAAATATAATAAACCTTTTATTAGTTTTCCTTAAAATCATAAACTCCTTTTTCTTAATAAATCGTTCCCCGTTAGATTCCTCATCGCGCTTGATTGTACGCTTGTGTGAAATAGGTTAGAACCCTTGTTTGATATCATGCTTTACTTATACGTTTGCGTGTTTACTATTGTATGTGATGTATGCATGCCTTTTGTGTTCTAAACCTTTCAAAACAAAAAAAAAACTCTCGATCCAACGTTGAGCCAATTTTCCACCCATATAAGTCGATCGCCTTCGGGCATCGCATTTGACCTATTGATCACAAGACACAAGTCTAGCATCACTTTGCTAGCACCCTCGCCTAAATAACAATAATTAACCGCATAAAATATCCAAGGAAAAATCCCATGCATGATAACCATGTTATTGTGCATGGTGCATATCATTTGCATTCATAATCGATACCTTAAGATAAGTCAATTAGATAATTTAGGATAGATTTCCTAGGTTAGTCCCCCCTTAATTTTGATTTTTAAATCAAACTTTAGCCCACCTAATTCTCCACACAAGAGAATTAGATGTTAATCATCTCAAAGAAGGGACATACAATCCCATACCCCACAAAATACAAACATTTTCAAAACTGTGGTGGTTTTCTTAAGATGATGACTCATCTTCTCTCCTAAACCTTTAAAAAAACTTTAGTATCCTTAATAAGGAACTACAAGTGCTCTGATTCCCTCCTGACAGGATATGTAGGCACAAGATGCGATATCTTGTCGAGCACACTTAGGAATAAAAATAATAAATCACCTACCCTTAAACCCTTAGCAAAATAGATAACAAATAACATAATAAAATAAGAGGTTCCTGTAGAGTACTACAGATATCTAGGATGCTAGACACCTTCCCTAGGTATAACCAACCCCCGAACTTAGAATCTTAGTGCATTTGCATTGCATTGTGGGTATTCGGTTTTTTCTCCTTTCCCTTGGATAAAATCAAAGACCGGTGGTGACATTAAAAATGCGATCCTAGTTAACAAATAACTATGGTATCCAATTTTCACCGCGACAGTATCCAATTGCTGATGACGCTGTCACTTTCTCCATATTCATCGTTAGCGCAAAAATCTGACCAGGATCGATGACTCCAGCACTAGAGAAAGTAATAGGTCCCTGACGTCCTTGAACCTTTGGTCCTCTATAACCAATTCCGAACCTGTTTTCTTTGAGAGGCGCTTCAATCGCTCTGCCCCAACCTCCGGAGTTGCCAGATTGTACGACAGCTTGGGCTTGCTTGTAAGAGGTAATAGAAACTTCTGGCTTCTTCTCCGATGAAGGAGATACTTCTTGCACATTCACCGTTTCAAATGCTTGACATATCGTTTCATGGATTTCACCATCCATCTCAACATACTTGAACGAAGATAGGTGACTTACAAAGATATCCTCCTCACCGCAGATGGTGACCACTTGTCCATCTACCACAAACTTAACCTTCTGGTGGAGGGTCGATGATACAGCTCCGGCACCATGAATCTACGGGCGCCCCAGCAAATAGTTGTATACAGGCTGGATATCCATCACATAGAAAGTAGTGTTGAAGATTTGGGGCCCTACCTTGATTGGAAATTCCACTTCCCCAAAAACCGACCGTTTCGACCCATCAAATGCTCGAACTACCAAGTCGCTCGGTCTGAGCACCACTCCTTCAACCTCCAGCTTGAGAAGTACCTTTTTAGGAAGTACATTAAGTGAGGATCTGGTATCTACCAGCACATGAGAAAGAACTGCTCCTTTACATTCCATAGAAATATGGAGTACTTTGTTATGGTTTTGGCCCTCCGAAGTCAAATCAAAGTCAGTGAAACCCAGCCCCCGGCTGGAATTAACATTGGATATTACCCCTTCCAATTAATTGACTGATATTTCCTGAGGCACATACGCCGCATTCAAGACTTTCAACAGAGAATTGAGGTATGCTTCAAAACACAACAATAGAGACAAGATGGATATCTTCGATGGAGTTTGGTAGAGGTGATCTACAATCTTGTAGTCACTCCTCTTGATGATTTTCATAAATTCTTCGACAACATTTTCAAAAGAGGTACCAGGCTCCGTCCTCTGCACAGGCTCTTCGTTTACCACTTTCTTGCCCTTGGCTTTTGCCAAGGCATCTGCATTATCGCCTTGAAGAGTTTGCGGCGCAAACAACCTACCGCTTCTAGTCAAACCACCAACTCCTACATTGTCAACCTTCTGATCAACTACAGATGGAGTATCAACTTACTGCCTTTGACTGTTGTAGTATACTTCAGCACCATAGTGCCATGGAATTGCTTTTTCACTTTCAAACGGGATTGGTCCAGGCATCGTGATGGTAACCGGAGCTCGCCTTGCAGGCACTGGAATCTGTACCGGTGTAAAAGGGATGGTAATGGTTGAAATATCATTCTCAACACTGGCAACTTGATTGAATTGTAAACAACCATCGTTCATCAAATTCTGAATACAGCTTCTCAACTTATCACAACCATTCTCAAAAATCAAACAATTTGAACAATCTGCATCACAACTAGGGAATACGCCTCCTCTCAACAGTCGATCTTTCATAACCATCAATGACGTCTTAACAGCCCCTACATCAGATACCAACATCCAACCATCGTCTTCTTCAACAGCATTAACCCGACCATGGGGAGGTACCGGATTCTGAATGATATTTGGAGTTGCAGGAGGAGCAAAATTAATGGCTTTGGAATCTATCAAATCATGAACCTTGTGTTGAAAAGCTCTGCACTTCTCAATAGTGTATCAAGGGCCACCTAGATGAAAATTACACTGGGCATTAGCATCATACCCTACTGGGAGCTTTGTAGGAGAGGGACCCATTGCACGTGGTTCTACCAAATTCAATTTGAGCAACTGTTGGAACAACTTAGCATAGGACATCGGTAAGGGGTCAACACGCCGATCAACTGTTCTCTGCCTTTGTTGGTAGGCCTGCCTTGGGGCATATTGTTGTTGTTGATTTTGTTGTTGTGTAGCAACGGGAATGGTTACAGCAGCGGTCTGATGGTACAGAGCCTGATATCCTCTGTTTCCACTCTTTTGAGAAGACGCAGTGTTAGTCTCCCCTTCACGTTTCTTACCCGCACCAGAAAACAGCTTTCGCACACCAGAAGATGATCCAACACTGTCTTGAATTTTACCCAACTTAAGCAAATTTTCTATCCTCTCCCTAGAAACAACAATATCGGAAAAACCAGACGAAGTACTCCCTGCCAAACGTTCTAGGAATGGACCTTGCAGTGTTCCCATGAACATGTCAGCCATTTCTCTCTCCAGTAACAGCGGTTGTACTCTCGGAGCCAATTCACGCCACCGCTGGGCATATTCCTTGAAACTTTCCATACTTTTCTGCGTCATACGCTGCAGCTGAGTATGATTAGGAGACATATTAATATTGTATTGATATTGCTTCAGAAATGCTTCACCTAGATCTTTCCAATTCCTCACACTGGCTCTTTCCAACTTCATGTACCATTCAAGAGACGCGCTGGACAGACTACCTTGAAAAAAATACATCCATAGCTTTTCATCGGTAGTATAAGCAGAAATTTTCCTGAAGTAGGCTTGCAAGTGGGTTTTAGGGCATGAATTGCTGTTGTATTTATCGAAAGTTGGAGCCTTGAACTTAGGAGGGATTCTTACTCCTTGAACCAACCCCATGTCTGCTACGTCGATGCCCAGAGTATTCTGACATTCTATGGCCCTGACTTTTTCTGCCAGCAGTTTGTACCTTTGATCTCCTTCACAATTGTTACCCATATCTGCGTTCATCAGAGAAAACTGATCATAGTGATTATCCTCCATATGAGGAACATGAATAGGAATGGGGATAGGACCCCCAGCAGCTTGACTCACAAGAATACCACCATTAACTCCCCCGACAGGAATACCAGCATTAACTCCACCTACAGGAATACCACCTCCAACCGAAGGGTCAACTTGATTGTCAGCATGAGGAATTTCCCCTTCAGGTCTCTGGACCATGGCTCTCAGCTCTTGTTGGCCCTGGTCCACACCTTGCATTAGGTCCATAAACTGGTTCATCCGAGCTCTCATTTCGGCCATTTCTGCCTGTAGTTGTTCCATGACTCGCTGTTGGTTTTGACGCGTTGAATAGCGGTGGATATGAGAATCAGCAATCCTCCTTGTTAATTAAATAAGGTTAGGAAATCCATAGACAAATCACCTGTTATGCATAAATGATATGTATGAATGCATGCACATGCCATGTTTAATTATTTCCAGGATATATCCATATTTCGATTCCAGTATTAATCGGGCGAGGGATTGGATATGTTGCAGAGAAAGTATCACAGGAATAAATAGATATTGCAAAGAAAAATACAACTGGAACAGACATTGTTGAGAAAACCACTGAAACAAAATAGCATGAAGAAAATATCTCATCAAATAACATTCTGGAAAGTCATACAAATATTTTTTATACAACCAAGGGTGAGTCCATCAATAATCCTAATGGTAATCACGATGAACATCATACAGAAATACAGATACAAATCAGTCCCAAACCCCTAGTCCGTGCAAACTGGTCTTGACCTCTTCGAGGAGGGCTTTAGTGTCTGGATGATTTGGTTGTTCTAACAGTGCTCTGATCAGCCTATTCCTTTTTCCAATGTCTTGATTCAGCTTGACAATATGTTTTACACTATCGTCGTCTCCGAAGACATCCCTGAGTTTCGACCTCTTGATCCCAGCCTGAATCTTGAGCTCTGCAATCTCCTTCTGAGCTTCCTTCAGTTGTTCGGAGATGTGCTTCTTTCCTTTTTTCGCCTTTCGTGGTTCTTCCTTCAATTCCTCATTTTCATCCATGATTTTAACCCACCTGTTATGAGCATCAGTAAGTTTGACCTTTGCCTCAGACAAGGATTGTTTAGTTTGCTTGTGAGCTTGGGCAGAGGATTCTGTAGCCAACTTGTGAGCTTGGGCAGAGGATTCTGTAGCCAACTTAGATTTCTGGTAGAACCGAGCTCTATCTGTAAAGTCCTCTTCTCATTCGGCTAACAGCCTCGTTGCGTCTTTAGCCTTACATTCCAATTCCACATTGTTATGAAAGGCGTCTTGAAGACGACTACTCAATTATGAATTTTCTACACGGAGCTCATTCACCAGAGCTTGCAACTTGTTGAACTCTTCAATGGCAACAGTGGACCTTTCTTCCATAACCTCAGGATACAAAGGAGGTGCAGGATCAAAAGGCAAGTAGAAGTCTTCCACTCTCTTTCTTATCCAACTTTCATAAGGAGGATAGGTTCGGTTGTTGGCTTTTCCCAGAACAGTTTTACCCTTTTTTTGAACACTGAACCAAGCCTCAGAAGCTCTCTGTGCTATTTCCAAACCATCAGCTGCTTGGAAATACAAGGACTCTTCCACATTCCTCTCAACAAGTGGACTTTCCAGAGCGTATCCAAACTATTTGATGGCCAAAGAAGGATTATAGTTAATTCCCCATCTTCTCCCTATCAACGGAACATTGGGGTACCCACCACAACTATGGATAATGTCTTTGCAGAGCAACCCATGATCTATCCAGATGATATCTTTGGCAGACAAACCCATCAGTCGATGACACCATTCCAATGAATCCTTGGTATCTACGAAAGCGCCCAAACGAGGTAGACGGTGCGAAAACCACTTATAAAAGAGAGGCGCACAACAGTAGACATACCCTCCTCTTCTTTTTTCATTCATGTTATAGACTGAATGGGAAAGATCACCCAACAAAGTGGGTACTGGATTTTGCGTTATAAATATTCTGATGGAGTCAACATCAACAAAGTTTAGCACGTTCGGAAACAGAACAATACTGTATACGTAGAGAGCCAATATGGCATTGAAAACAGTCCATCCGTTGTCTTTAGCAGCTTCCTGAGCCTTCTTCAACAAATACCCCAGATGATAGCCTCGGAAACCTCCTTTATTAGCGATAATGGCCTCCAAAGTTGATTTGCTCAAATAAAGAGCATTAGCCACAGCCCCAGAGTCTGGATCTTTATTAGAACTGAAGAATGGTGCACCCTCTTTGATAGAAATCCCCAAGATGTGTGAATACTCCTCCAGTGTAGGAACCAGCAGATAGTCGGGAAACACGAAACATCTAAGAAGAGGATCATAAAATTGCATCAAAGTATGAAGACCTCTGTATTCATAGTCACTGATATTATGAACGAAAGACAAAATCCACGCATACTTCTCCTTGAAGACTCCCAACACATCTGGACTAGCCATAGCTTTCAGACTGTTAATAGAATCGAGGTCAGGCTTGAGGAACCTGTAGATGATAATGTTCTTCTTATTTCTCTCAGTACCCATCCCTATGACAGCCCACTGACTAGAATCAATAAAAGATATAAACCTGGAAATAAAAGAACATGAATGTTATGGCATGAAAATGCAATGCAAAGGCATGGTATCAACAATACCATATATATATATATATATATATATATATATATATATATATATATATATATATATGGACGTGTCTGTGCTGGACTGCATGAATAGTGTTAGTGTAGATCTGAATGAATAATAACCGGCTGAATATAATAAGATGAACTGTCTATTTTTGTAAGAACCAGAAAACCGGGTAGGTGGGAGGTCAAAGTCACCTGCAAACCTATAAACACCTAGCCCCTCTCACATGTGGGTTCTAAGACTCAGGATCCTCAGCGTCATGGATCCTCAGGTTGAGAAATGATGATATGTTCACCATTTCTGGTTTGGCATCATCATCAATCGAGGAGGCCTCAACCGATTCCCCTAAAAAGGTCATCTTATGGCAAGTTCTCAGCTTCGGGTCCTCGAATCAAGAAGCGTAATGGGTTTACCATTTCTGGTCTACCATTATCACCTCTTGGGAGGAGTGCCTCAACTGAGTCCTCAGGAATGGTCACCAGAGTCGACAGCTCACCAAGGGAACATCCAATGACCTGCATCAACATGCAGTATCGGATATCTCCTAGATGAACCTCGTCTTGCTGTGGGTCTCGTGAACACTACACATGGTCACCACCACGCGAGCGACACGACTATCCACTCTAAAATCTGTCTGTATGCTCAAGCCTGGGTAGTGGGCTTATCTCTCAGAATGCCCATCCCACCAAAGAAAACAATAGTCCGGCATAGTCCATAATATATGGCAATAATGAATGTAAAGCAAGTAAATGCAATAAAAGCGATAAATAAAGCAAGTAAAGCATACAGATAAACACCCAACAATCAAAAACAAACATACGCTAGGATTGACTCGCTTAGGGGACCAGAGATTCTAGGTTCGGTCCCCAGCAGAGTCGTCAGCTGTCGCATCGGCAAAAATCAACCGGCGGAAAAGAACAGAAGAGTCGCCACCGAACGTTATTTATCCCAACACAGGGAAAGGAAACAATCGAAGAAAACCTAAAGAAATGGAAAGAAATTGTCGTCGCAACCACGCTTGTTGTTTCGATCAAAGGGTGTAGGGTATCTGAAGCTCTAAATGCTAAACTAGAAAGGAAAATGAAAGGGAAACGGGGGAAGAAAAGAAAGGTGACTCGATAGGACATCGTCGTCCTAGGGCTACGTATTCCCTCTAGAGTGGGAAAGTCAGAGTCAACGTAGTTCGGAGGACTACGGGATTTGTGGGGAAGGTTGCTCGCCAAGACATCGCCGTCTTGTGCCTACTCATCCTCAATCTTAGCGGAGAGAGGAATCAGACCAGTCGTAGTTCGACCTAACAGGGTCGGTTTTTTATTGTTTGGTTAAAGAGTCTCGATTGCACTCGGGCAAGAGAAAAGATTTGATTGATTGATTGGTCTCGGTCGCATGGGTGCGAGAGAAAGGGGAAGTTAGTTGTTAGTGTGTCTTTTAGTGGAAGACGCCAACATTCGCATTCCAGCAATTTAGGTATTGTCGCTCATTGTATGGAGTCTTATGCTTTTACCTGTTTGCGGTAGAACGGAAATGACGCATCCTTTACGAATGGAGTGAGGGAGATGAGAAGCGAAACCTGAAGGAAGACGAGTGTTTGTTTTTGTCTTTTATGAGAAAGTGTTTTGATTTATTGTTTGTGGTATGTTTCATGCTAAAGACAATGGCATAGGAGCGAACACTTTATAAGGTCGTTCCCAACAGAACGTTAGCAAAGTATCCTAGAATAGCAAAGGAAACCTTCACTACTCATTTCCCATGTGCTTAATGCTCGTGGCGCATTCCACATACGATACTTATTAAGTGTTTTGAATTTGTCTTTTGAGATGAGAAAAGAGATAATCAAAGGTGAAAGGAAATACTCAGGGAGACTAGGTCCTAATGTTATCATACAAAGGTGGTCCTATGGTTAAGGTTAAGAGGGGACTAACCTACTTGTTATCATAAAAAGGATTGCTTACCTAATGTTTATTCTACTTTGGTCTTAATCAAAAATTAAAACCAAACTAGGAGCCCTAAGGGATCATGTTATTGCACAAGTAAACACTAAGTGAAATCAATCCATTATTCAAAGAAGAAAGAGAGATGTGATAAAAAGGAAGTGGCATAAGAATGTAAACATAAAATTAAAGAGACTTACCTCATACACAAGCTCAACCAAATTATGGTTGAAATATTTATGCAAGCAAGCTCAACTAATGAATAGTTGAAAGTTTATGCAAACTATGTCCTAAAACAAATGCAAATACCCTACAATGTCTCCACATGCAATGGCAAACCACAAAAAAAGTGAGATAGGTTCTAAAAGGGTAAGATCCTATATAGGTCTATAGCTAAACCAATCTTAATCCTATCTAAGTTAGTATCCTAATGAGGATCAAACAATTCCAAGTTGTGTCCTAAGTTAGCTCACAACACAAGTCATTCATAAACTACACACAATTGGTGTCTAAAGGTCACATGAATTAAATTAAGTCACATATATGAGATGAGGTCAGTAGTGTACACCATGAAAAATGAAATTTAATATGTGAAGAAATGATCATGGCATTTATACCAAACCATATTCAAAAGTTTAGGCAATCTTGCACAAAGATGTTTCACTTAGGATGAATCAATCACTTAAGGTTGTATGATGCACAAAAAGTATGAAATGAACATGTAAATGACATGTATCAGAACTTAAAACATGTGTTCAAGGTATGAGAATGACTTCAAGTTGTCATGGAAGTATCATGTTAAAGCATTTTTAAAAGTTACACAAGTCTTCACACAAGTAGTTCAATTAAGATGTAACAACATGTTTGATTAAGCAAGGCATAAACAATCATGAAAGTATGCATGTTAAATGAGACAAGCCAGAAGTGAATTCACATTTGGATGTTTAATAATGACCTCAAGTCATCATGAAAGGTTCTATGTTAATGCACTTGTAGAAGCCAAAACAAGTAAGGTACAAAACAAACTTCAAACATTTTCAAAGGACTTGTAACTTATAAGTCAAGTAAAGATGGAACACATGAAGCATATATACTTGTATGATTATCCAAGTCAGTAGGTAAAGACCTCTAATGTTGCATGTTATGTGTTAAAAGAAGGATCACAAAGTATGTACACAAGACCTAAAAAGAATAGCCCAAGTTAGTGCACATTCGAAGTCATGTTCAAACAAGTTTCAAACCATTTTCAAACATCCAATGATGACCTATAAAATGAAATTACAAGGCTTTACCTCATGTCTTAACAATGTAAATCAATAAACCAAAGATTCCTAATGGATTGCATAAATGCATCCTCAAAATTCAAGCAATTAGGCAAGCATTAAACAAGCATCGGGTATGCAACAATGACTTAAGAGTGAACATATGAATCATGATCCAAATACCTATATCAAAGCATGAAAATAAGGCATGGAAGGTCTTATAGAATATGTCTAATCACATCAAGGATTTTACTTTAAAGCAAGTCTCAAAAATGTATCAAAACTAACCCTAATCCTAAGCATCAACAAACATATAGACCACCAAACAATATTCAATGAAAAATAGTTACATGGTTTAGAAAATTATTAGATTTTAAATAAAGAAATATGAAGTCAATAGCCAATCATACTCAAAAGATGTGCACAAAATCATGCATTATAGATGCTCAAAGAAGTTCAACTATATGCATATTGTCAAACAAATGATCATCCACAAACACCCCCCAAGAATGAGTTCAAAAGTGCCCTAAAAATCATGAGAAAATGCACAATGTCCACCAAGATGTCCTATACACTAGTGTTTAATGGCACACAAAAATTGAAATCAAAATCAATTGGGAAAAAACATATTTGAAGCCATAAGCCAAGAACTAGGCCTTTGAAACACTTTTAAAACAAAAATTCTAATTAATTGCTAAAATTCATTAAAAAAGAAATTAAAAATTAATGAAAAATATTTAAGACCCTAAAGATCACATGTGATTTCTTCTATAATTTTAGTGGTCAAGGAACTATTTTAATATTTGATTTTTGAACGTGTGCAAAAAGAAAATCCAAAAAACATGAAAAGGGATTGGGGTGCATCCAGAGTAATATCTTAGTTCATTACTCACTAGGCCCAGAGACTGGGGGAGTGAAGAGAAAATGTGCCAGGCCCAACGTGCCAAAAACACACTTTTTTGGTCAGATTTCAAATTGGTTGAAAAAAGGGGGGAAATTGAACACGTGAGTGGCATGCCTTTCATTAATGTGCTGGCAACACCCCAGCTCTTGGATTGAACGAAATGAAAGGCCAAGATGAAATCCTGTTATTTATCAGATTGTAAATCCAAAATAAAAAACGCGCTGGCAAAATGATGGCCTTAGGATGGGAATTATGGACGGTCTGGATCAATTCACCTTTCTACCCAGATTCAATTTGAATTAAAAAACAAGAGGGAAATCTAGCACGTGATAAGCACAAGATTTTTAATGCGTTGGTATGCTAACAACCATTAGATCAAGATTAAGCTAGGGTCAGGATTAAAACATGAGAGTGGCCTGAAACCCTTAGGGTTTGTTACAGGTGGCCGGAGAAGGACCTCCAGTCATCTTCTCCGGTGAGGCACCAATGTGCCTGAAAATAAAATCGCCCAGAAAATGTTAAACCTACCACCATCCTACCCAGAATTCCATGTTGATTCCAAAAATGCTATCAAAAATACCATGTCATGCACACACACACAGAATCGATGGAAATAAATTAAGATCCAAAAGCTGAAAACTCACATTTCTCTAATTTCTAGCCAGCAAACAGAGCCTATGATTATAGGACTTCAATGTGCAACATAACTACATGCTTCTGATCACTTATAATCCTATTATGATGTGATGAAATTCAAGATGAATACCTGGTCAAAAATGGAATTCCAGCTCCAAGAAATACCGGAGAACTTCATGCAAGATCTTTAAATCTACACTGTTGGCAAAATAAATGCCTGATATTCTTGCAACTTTGCCTGAAAATGGAGATTGGATGAAGAATCTGCAGTGAGTTTATGGGGCTTCTATGGTGGTTCCAACTCCTTAACTTTGCAAACAGTTACGAGAAACAAGCTTGATGATGATGATGGTGAAGAAAAATCCTGAAAAAGCTTTCCAAAAACTTTGAAACGAAGCTATGGAGTTTAGAGAGAGAATTGGAGTTCATTGGATCTGATTTTGGTGAAAGTGAAGTTCGTACCATTTCTGTTAGAGTCTATGGCTTTTATATGAATGGTTAATGAAGATTAATCAAGGTTAAGGGTGGGTTAAAGTGTGGTTAAGGTTTTTCAAGGTTGAGAAGTTAGTTAGAGCATGGTTAATACAAAATTGAAAATGAGGGTGAAGTCATGGTTTTGCACGGTTTGTGTGTGTGTGTGTGTGTGTGTATGGTGTATCATGATGATGATAGTAATGGTACAATCAGAATGACAACTTGCCTCTTAAGTTTTGTGATTCTCTTTCATGGATGCATGGGGTAATGGTTATGGTGTGTGCATATTATGTAAGAGTTGGCATGGTTTATAATGGCAATGTTGTAATAAAATTATGGTATAACATGCATGTAATGGTACAACAACAATGCAAGGTTTCATTTTTAAATTGGAATGGGATACCATGGCTTTGAACACTTGAGTGACATCTTCATGAAGGTGACTTTGAAAGGACATAACTTGATGAATTTTGAGTTAAAATGAATAGTTCTTGTGTCATTAAAAAGAAGTTTAATAGAACATATTTTGTGTTGGATAATCATGGAATTGAAGTCTAAAACATTGTGTGAAATGTCATTGAAAACTTGGGTACAAAACTGATTTTCTTGCTTTGAAATTTTTCTAAGATTTTTCAATTTCACAACTTTGAGATGCAAACTTCAATTGATCATAACTTTTTCAATAATGATCCAATGGAGATGAATCACATATGGTTGGAAAGCTTGAAGAAAACTCTACAACTTTCATTTGAGAGAATTTTTCAAAAGATGCTTGCAGAATGGAGAAAATTGGGCTTGAAAATGGCTGAAAAAAGGTGAAAACTTTCCCAAAATGGAAAGTTCTCAAGAAACCCTAATTTCCCAAAATGGTAACTTTCACACTTCTTGATTTTTCTTGATTCTTTGGACATCTCTTGATCAAATTCCACCCATAAGTCATGTTTAACATGAGAATCATGATTTTGACCTTAAAAAGTCATGAGTTGACTTTTTCCTTGACTAGTTGACTTTTTCCCCAATTCTCCTTATTACAATCAATCCTCCAATTGAAAACCCTATAAGTGCAATTGATGGATCATATTCCAATCTTAGGCACTTAGGAACATGTGGAATACCATGGAATCAAATCTTGCCTAAAAAATCAGAAATAAACTGACTTTAGGTAAAACCCTAATTTGGTCCCCAAAAGTCAGGATAAATTGATTGATCCTCAAAATCCAAATTCCTCTGACCATAATGTAGATTGCCTTAAACCAATATGATTCATGTGATGAGATGATGTTAAAGACCCAAGATCCTTTCTTATGAGGTTGTCCCATGTTTGGACATTCAAAGCCCTAATTGAGGATCAACAGTTAGGAGGGGGTGATCCTTCTCAATCCACTTGCCAATTTCAATCTCTTGATGACATGGTGGACCATATGAGGTGCCTAAAGCATGAAAAGACTTTGTGGCTTGATTATTTAGCATATCTCATCCTCCTTGCCTTGCATAAACAATGATGGTGACACCCTTGATACCATGCCTTGAGAAGACCAATGATACCTGTGTAATGTTGATGACTTAAATGCAAATGAGAAGTGAAAGCATAAGCCATTAATTGGGTATAATTAAGAGGGCAAATTTTGAGGTGTTACAGTTTTGATTGAATACATATAAGCTCTTTTTGACGTAACACATTTTTTGATCGTATACTTATAACTTATAATTTATATATTTATATGACAATAAAAGATCTATTCAAAACAGTTTTTTTTATCACGAGTTTATAGTTTTTTTTATATGTTATTCAAATAGTATTTTAACATATAGTTTATTGTTTTTTTCTTTCACTTTTATCCTTATTATTTTAACTAAAATCCTTTTTTATCCTTTCTAATTTATTTTAATTTAAATAAAATAATTATATATTAAATTTTTTTAAAGTTACTTTACATTTATTCGTTAGTTGAATTGTAGTTATACCAAACAGTTCAATTAACTTATCAACTATCAATTGTCAACTATTAACTATGAGTTATAAGTTATCAGTTATCAACCATCAACTATAAACTATAAGTTATCATTTAGCTTATAAACTAACAATTATTTTTACCAAAAAAGAACAATATAAAAAAATACTTATCAATAGCACATAGATATTAATTTCATTTTATAAATGTAAAAAAAATATAGGAAACTAGAAGCATTTAAGAGAAAATAAAAGTTTTTTATAAGAAAAACATAGAGAATAAACTGATAAAATGATGAAATAAATAGAAAATGCACAGTCCAACTAAATAATATTACTTTTTATTTAAATTAAAATTCCCAAAAAAAGACACTACAAGAAATTTGGCGAATTGCGACGGTTCATTTTGGTAGATTACGACGGTTCTAACCGTCTTAATTTTCTATTTACGACGGTTTTAGAACTGTCGCAGAAATGTGGGTCGCGAGGGCATTTTGCGACGGTTATGAAAACCGTCATGCAACCCGTCGTGATTTTTACGACGGGTATCTAACTGACGTAACTTTAATATTGTGACGGTTTCCAACCGTCGTAAATTGCTTACTGGTTATTCTTTGAATTGTAATTTGCGACGGTTACAACCGTCGTAATTTTCAGTGAGATAGAGGATTATGTCACTGATTGCGACGGTTCTAACAGTCGTTATTTTCCTATTATTTTTTTGTTTTTATTCTTGATTACGGCGATTATAACCGTCGTTATTTTCCTATTATTTTATTTATATATTTTTAATTTTAATTATTATCTATTAAAATATTTTTAAATTTAATATTATATTTTTCAATATTATTTACTTTCTTTAAATTATTTCCACATAAATATTTTTATTTATGGTATTTTTTTTTAATACTTCATTACTTTTTTATATGATTTTCTATATTACATTTTAAATGGTAAATTTAAATCCAATCATAAACATGTAATATCCATAACAATAATCATGTCATATTATATAATCATGTAATATCCATAAAACATCTAATATATCCATAATCATAAAATCCTAATCTTATAATAATAAGCATCATAATGCCAAAAATACATTAAAAAAAGTTTATAAGAAAGTATCATATCATCATGTCGCTAAAAAAGTACATAGAAAAACATATCAAAGTCTAATTTATCCTTTTTGATGATCCATTGTCTGCAAATCGGTAGCTAGACTCAGAAGAACGTCTACCATCAATAGGTGACTCCAATCCTTGTGAAAAAAAATATTAAACTTAGAAGAACGTCTTCCACTAGAATGAACTATCAATTTTAAACTTATGTATTTTAACGTTAATAATATAGTTCATGAAAATCATACCTGTCTTCCACTAGAATTTTGCATTTGCATTAAGAATTCAATTTCTTCTTTCCTAGTGTCATACCCCAAATTTGTCCTACCTTTGTATAAATGTCATCTGTACATCCACCCACTGACCATTATTCAGAAAAATCCAAAAAATATGTGGTCTTCAACTTTATCTCTCTTTTATTTCTTATCCATTTTTATTCATATCTTTTTTTAACCTTTTTTCATCATTCTTCCAATTAAATATCCATTTACCCAATTCTTAATCCATAAACCATTATTCAAATTAGAAAACCATTTCCTTTTTTTTTACCATTGTCACAAATCATTATCCAATATCCATTTTATCCATTCCACATCCACATCCATAACCCATAAATATCCATTTTACAATTTCTAAACCTCTCTTAATTCATTTTCCCTATATATCCAATTTTCACTTTTTAGTCATTTTAATTCATCTTTTCTAATCAATTTTCAAAAGCTCAAAAAATCCCAAATTCAAATTCTACAAAAGCCCATCATCATTATATTATTACTTTTTCATTAGAATCATACAAAAAAGGCCATGCTACCACTTTCCAACAAAGAATCTTTGACCATGCCACACCAAGACAACACTTGCTTCAACCGTACCAGCCACAGCACATCACCACAAAACTCCAAACATGAACCTGCTGAACTTCTGCAACCTTGAACCTCATGCCTGCCACAACAAAACAAAAAAAGGTGCTAGGACCTGCAAGGCGATGGCAGAATGAAAAGGATACTACACAAACCAAAAAATTTTGAAAATCTGACACAAATAAAACTCTACCAAGCCGTACAAATTGCACAAGCCTCATCTCAAGACCCTGCGACAAGTCTGCTCTAAAACAAGTCATACCAAAACCAAGACAATGACATTGCTACAAAATAGACCAGTCCACAAACCAGGAAAAAACCTGATAAAGACAATTCAACATGAAAAATTGGAGGTTGTTTTAAAGGAAGGAGGAGAAAATTCAAAAGCGGGTCGAAAAAACTCACAGCAAAATTACCTCTTGGAACCACTTTCAATGGTCCTCAACCAAAAACAAAACCTGTAACTCATTCAACCTTGAACTTCTACTCCTCTTCAACCCTAACCCATCTTCAAACCTCTATCAGATTTTACAAACACAACCCAATCAAACTCACACAAATAACCTCCACCACTAAAGCTCGCCATTGTTCTTCGCTTTTCATCAAACCGCGACGACACAAACTCCTCCATTCCATTTCCGATTTCCTACCATAACCGTGACCATTCTTCGAATTCCAACCAACAACACCTCAGCTACCTACTGAAAAACCTTCAAACCCTTCGACATCACCAAACCACTCGTTACTCCACCATAAATTAAACTCCACCCTCCACCTCAGAACGACTTTCACCATTTTCTACCAAAACCTCTCCTCCAAATCACAAATCCACAAACCTTCATATTCTCAGAACCGTCCCCATAATATGCTTCACCCAATCTTCAATCATCAACCAAATCCCCAAATCATAAACCCTTTCAACACGAATCTAGAACCAGAGAAGATGAAGAGAGAACAAATCAAAACCAAACCGGTTTAAAACTCAGATCCAAAATAGAGGCGAAGAAGGAGAGAGATTGAACAAACCTGAGTCGGGTCAGAGACAGATCACGATAAGAGAAGGTTGGAATAAGATGAACCGTATTCTTTTTCAGTTTATCCGTTTTGTTATTAGGCGACGATGGATGTCGAGCCATAGGGTTGTTTTTTATTATTCATTTTGCTTGTTGAAGTAACCTTGCTAATGGCGTTTTAAGTATAATAAAGCTGATAACATTGGTTTTTTTAAACCGTGTGTTGCTGGGTTCTTTGGAGCCCATTGCTCAAACACCCTTGTTTTCCCAAGCCACCCCATTTTGTGACTTTGATATGGATTGGGTGATGGGCCTTAAGCCCAAGTGATGCCATATCTGTATAAACCCTCTTGAATATTCAACGTCCCCCTCCCCTGGTTTTCTTTTTTCTTTTTTCACATTTTTTCTAGCATTTTAATAAACTTTTTTTTTTGTAAAAACTTTTTTTGATAAGTCTTGTCTTATTGTTTGGTGATTTTACTTATTTATTTATGTGATTTAGAATTTTCCTTTCTGTTTCCATATTGGATTCCATTTTATTTGGGCCAATGATATCACAACAATCTTGATTAAGTTGATTTCGTCAAAATCGACTCTAAATCTTGATTTATATGAAGCCCAATTTAATTTTCTTTTATTTTTCTTTCAACTTTTTGGTCAATGAAAACCAAATATCAACGATTTCTCGATTTCTCGATTAAATCTTGATAAAGGTGAGACCTTTATTCTTTTTCTTGTCATTTTCGATTTTATTTCATTTCTATTATTTTTATTTCATTTTTATTCATTTTTGGGTCAATGAAAATCAAATACTAAAGATTATCGATTTTTCGATTTAAAATCTTAGTAAAGATGAGACCTTTCTTAGTTTTTCCGATTTTTATTCTATTTCGATTTATATTCTTTTATTTTCACTTTAGGTCAATGAAAGTCAAAAATCGTTGATTATCGATTTCTCGATTAAATTCCGATTAAGACGAGACCAACTTTATTTTTATGTTGATATTATATCTTGTTAATATTATCTTGATTATTATTGTTCATATCCATGTTCATATTTATCTAACCATTTTTTTATTATTTGTTCACACCTTAATAAAAAAAACACTAAAAATATCGAAACCATAAAACAATAAATTGATGGACTGTTGGTTATGATCATTTTCTTGGCAACTTTGGTTCGAGGCATAGTTTAGGACACTTCGCACACACATGGCTTTCTCTTGGGCTACCTTACAATGAGACCCTTTATTTCATGTCATCCCATGTACTTTACATGTACCCTTCTCCCATTCCGATGTACGCATTTAGTTTTCTTTTGATTGTGGTTTGTTTACTAGGAGCACCCCTAGGGACTAGCATAGGCAACCCATTTTCACTAATTCTCGATTCGTCGTCGATCCATTTTCAAACAAACCTCTTTTCAAACCAAACTCTCGATTCGTCGTCGAGCCCATTTTCAAATCAACCTCTAACCAAATCCTTTTTTCAAACCAAACTCTTTTCATAACAAATAAACCCTTGATCCAACGTCAAGCGGATTTTCATAATCAAACTTCAAAAATGACTAACAACTATCGAAACTCTTTCAAGGTGAAAAATGTGCAAGTCTTTGATCTTCCTTCGATTGTTTGGGTGCGAGTTCTCTTACTCGTGTGTGAGCAATTGGCGCCTCTTTTAAAAATCAACCAACTCCTCTTTTTTCGTGGGCGTACCACGAACTACGACTGCTCTGATTCTTTACTCTCGTCCGAGTAAAGATACGTAGGCAAAAGATTGCGATAATCTTGGCGAGCACACTTTTTCTTTTTTCCCCGTTTCCACACTACCATCTTTTTCCGTCAAACCCTGTAGTCGAACTACGATTGCTCTGATTACTCATTCTCGTCCAAATGAGCATACGTAGGCACAAGATTGCGATGATCTTGCCGAGCACCCTATCCTTAAACCACCCATTTCCCCTTAGTATCTTTTCCTTTTTCCTTTACCTTTCCGCATTTACTTTAGAGAAGAAAACAAACAAGCTTACCTAACGAGGATCGCGATTCGAATCAAGAGGTTCCCGTTGAGCACAACGGACGTGAGGGGGTGCGCATACCTTCCCCTCACGTAACCGACTCCCGAACCCAGAATGTGGTTGCGACGACCATGTTCTTATCCCTCCTTTAAAGGTTTTCTCGATATTTTCCATTCCCTCTTTTGGGATAAATAAAGTTCGGTGGCGACTCTGTCGAACCGTTTTCCGCGCCTTTCGCGCAAGGGTCGTGTCTTCGATGAAGCGATTTTTCGAGGTGCGACAGATGGCGACTCTGCTGGGGATACATTTGCTCCATGCAAGAGAGAGTCGAGCCTATCTTGATTCGAATCGCTAGCTCTTTAGCTTTGTTTATCTTTTTCTTCTCATTCGCTTATGTACTTGTTTTCCTATTCCTTATTTGTGATACCTTTTGCGACATTGTTGGGTTGTTCTGACATTGGGAACTTTGTGAGATGGCTCTACACCCGAGTCGAGAAAAACCCTAGGATTAGGATGGTGGTTGTGTAGTGTAGGCTTACGTGGTCTCTTTCGCGTGAATTGAAGCGAAAACCACCGCTTGGAGTAGATTCCCTTGGAGATATTATTGTTGTGGTGAATCTTTGCCATGGTGGTAATACTTTTGAGGTGGGTCGTCGATCCCAAGGACCATTAACCCAATTTACCCATGGTGGTTGGTAGTGTTAATTCTATGTGAGTTAATGCGAATGCCCCAATCAGATGAGATCCCTAGAACGTATTACTTCCTGACAGTAATATTTTCGACCTCGATCTAGGATTCTGAGAACCCTATTTAGAACCCGTGTGTCGATGGTTGTGTAGTGGGCGCCTCCGAGGAATCTTTCTCGTGGGGAAGAAACGAAGACCTCACCTAGACGAGATTATTTCGAGGATATTATAGTCGGATGTCTCTTCGTCTTGGTTATAATGTTTTCGAAATATATCCATAACTCTAGGCACCTACCCGTTTTAGAAACCTACCCGTGGGCTTTCTTGATCCTAGCTGTGGTTCTTGACCCGTCATCTGTTTGATTCTGCGATCCTGGATCTTGCATCTTATATTGCATTTCATGTCATTGCTTTGCATTGCATCTGTTATGCATCTTGCATTGCATTTTCAACCTCAGAATCTCACTTCAACTTCCTTCCATCTCCAGTAAATCAAGTCGTTTCCTCGACACGGATACGCAGCTCACGCCAAGAGCAGACGAATGATGAATCAAATCCAACAAGACCATGTTGCCACATGCACAGGCATGACCATCAGTCATTGAAGGGGTTGCCGAAGACAAGTAGAATAGTCTCCACCTCTGAACAAGCCAGTTCAAGCATCAAATCAAGTCAAGACAGGAAGTTTATTCCCCGAAGAAGGCAGTCATGTTGCCATCCCATCATTTACATTCTTGTATTTTGTCTTTATTTGTTTAAGTACTGTATGCTTTGAACATTGCCTTTCATATTTGGTTTTCTTAATGTAGTGATTATGCATGTTTTGAATCAGTTATGTCGTATTCACTCATTTTTTCCATTTACTGCAAATCACCGACACACTTCTCCACTTCACTCTCTATATCAAACTGTTGTTAGAAATGATTGGAGGGAGGAGGATGACAACGAAATACCCATAATTGCAAACCGTATGCTTTCGGACAAAATCTCGTCGATGATGTACAAGCATTGTTTCAACCCCCAAACACTGGAGACACAAGGAGATAATCCCTAGTAAACCACTTTGAGCCTTGAAGTAGTAGTTTCCTTTGGATATTTAAACCCTTACACTCAACCTGGGGCAGGGTAGTGTTCAGTTAACCCAATTACGCACTCGAATCACAAAGCAAAATCCAAAAGACATGACGGTTGTTCATCAAAGACCCATGACTTGGCAGTCACAATCCTCCAAAAACAAAAAAAATCAATCAAACAAAAAAATCAAAAGCCTGCTAAGTCAAGCACCTCAAAGGGGACTTAGGAAAAAATCAAGGCAACCCTGATGGACTCGAAAAGCAAAATCAGTCCATGCAAAAGATAGGGATCAAAAAACACAAAAGAGGGCCTCGAATCCTCAACTCAAACAAAATAAGACTCAGCGACCACCAAATCAAAACCAAAGGGTCACTGACATCTATCAAAAACAAAATAAGGTGACTTCCATTATCACGCTTACACTGTCAACCCTTTTTGGAATACAAACATGTGCAGTTTTAACTGAACGTAGGACTGGAGATCATCACGAAGAAGGGGTGGGTACAAATCATACTTTGGACCTAATGTCCTTTGTTTCGTAAACTTTGAACCAGACCACGTTACAACCCTCGAAAGACCTAATTGAGGCGAGGTTTATTCTGAAAGCATACTATCGCAAGGTTGCGTAAACTGACTCCCCACATATTTGCTAATCTTCAGCATTGGTGTCATTCTCCTTGCTATATCTTTCACACCATCAAAATCAACACAACGTCTGGACTAACGGTCCATTCGTCTCACTATCACGACACTCCAACAACGACTCTCTTTCAAAACTTTCATGAGCATTACATTAAGATTACCATTTGTGAATGTGCAATTTTAACTGCAAATCAGTGATAGACATCAAAACAATTCCAACAAGGGGCAATCGAAGAGGAACTTGAATTTTCAAGTGGTGTCAACCCGAATCAAGACTCCCTCAAAACCCGCAAGCTGGGGAAAATCATTCAACAGCTCAATCAGGGGCAAGAAATCTCTAAGCATATCAAAGTTCGACTTCCAAAGATCAAATCCTTTCAGAACTAGTTAATCAGGGGCAGACCATTACCATGTTCAGACTGGGGCAAGATCCATTGCAGAAGGCAGATCCTCTGTATCTTCGAGTTGGTCAAGCAGGCCTTGCCAGACACTGACAATCACCGAGTTCAGAACAAGCATAATCTTCATGAGTCGATCACGTCGCTGCGCTCATGTTCAAGTCAACCTGACCCTCAAGCACATAATCATGGTCTTCTCAGAAATAACTTATCATCAAGTGACTAAACATGAGGCATCAAGAGCATCTTCATCTGCTTCAATCATAGAATCTTCAACAAGATGAATGTCGAGGAAATCAAACCCTCCCCCCACCCAAAGTCCAATCCGCATTGGCAACTACCCAAAAGTCCACCACGCTGGCACTTCTCCAAAAACATCCAATCACCCATCTGCAATCATATCATCACATTTGTAATCATACGCATCATATGCATCGCATTCAGCATCATGTGCATCATATGCATACCCAAAAAACCAAATCATACTTCCCCAGCACTTGCATCTCCGCGCGTCAGCATTTGCACTTGCATTTCCATTCGTCATGGAACAACATTACAAAATCAAGCATCATACGCATAGTCGAGATCCAGGATTAATCTCAAGACTGCAAGAAGATTTTCAGCCCAGGCAAAAGCATCTTCTCCAGATCTATGGGCGTTCCTCATGACGTTGGTTCAACCTTTTGTTGACCAATCTCAAGACAAGATTTCAAAGCAATCTCTAGCCCAGGCAGGGGCATCTTCTTCAAGTTCATGGGCATTCCTCATGAAGTTATTTCAACCTTTTGTTGATGAAGCTATGATCTCCAAGCAAGTCAGTGGGTGTTCCTCATTGAGCTGTATCTTTGCCTCAACCTTTTTTTATGTCTTCAAATAAATCTCACTCATCATATCCCCAGCAAACTTGACCTTTTGTCAATTGCCTTACTATCATCCTTTTGGTGATAGTCGAACCCTATCAACTCAATTCAACTTGCATCCTTTTGGTGTTGGTCAACCCTCAAAATCAGAAATTTCCTATCATCCTTTTGGTGGTAGCCGTTCATGTCATTTCAACCTAACCTGCATCCTTTTGGTGTTGGTCCTCGCAAGTGGGAAGTTCCTATCATCCTTTTGGTGGTAGTAGCTTGTATTGATCCGTCATCCTTTTGGTGCCGCCGATCCGTGAACCTTTGGTCTGTGTATCATCCTTTTGGTGAATGACAGTCTCAGCTATCCAGTGTGTACCCTATTATCCTTTTGGTAATAGCAGGCTTTGACCTCATTTTCATCCTTTTGGTGGAAGGGTATGTGTGGATGTGTGCCCTATTATCCTTTTGGTAATAGCAGGTTGTGACCTGATTTTCATCCTTTTGGTGGAAGGGTATGTGTATGTGTGTGTGCCCTATTATCCTTTTGGTAATAGCAGGCTTTGACCTCATTTTCATCCTTTTGGTGGAAGGGTCTGTGTGTGTGTGTGCCCTATTATCCTTTTGGTAATAGCAGGCTTTGACCTCATTTTTCATCCTTTTGATGGAAGGGTCTATGTGTGCGTGTGTGCCATATTATCTCGTTGGTAATAGCAGGATTTGACCTCATTTCCTTCCTTTTGGTGGAAGGATCTGTGTGTGTGTATGTGTGCCCTATTATCTCGTCGGTAATAGCAGGTGTTGACCTCATTTTCATCCTTTTGGTGGAAGGGTCTGTGTGTGTGTGTGTGCCCTATTATCTCGTCGGTAATAGCAGGCGTTGACCTCATTTTCATCCTTTTGGTGGAAGGGTCTGTGTGTGCGTGTGCCCTATTATCTCGTCGGTAGTAGCAGGCTTTGACCTCATTTCCATCCTTTTGGTGGAAGGGTATGTGTGTGTGTGTGCCCTATTATCTCGTCGGTAGTAGCAGGCTTTGACCTCATTTTCATCCTTTTGGTGGAAGGGTATGTGTGCGTGTGTGCCCTATTATCCTTTTGGTAATAGCAGGCTTTGACCTCATTTTCATCCTTTTGGTGGAAGGGTATGTGTGTGTGTGTTCACTATCATCCTTTTGGTGATAGGTCTGTCATCCTTTTGGTGTCAGATTTCTTGTATTTCAACATCCCAATCCCTTTTCTTTCTTTCAGACAAATTTGTGGTCTTTTTATATCTAATTAACTTATACCTCGATAAGACCGAACACCATAGCTGTTCATCTTACTCGGTTTAAGCCAATTAGATAGGGGCATCTGTCATACCCCAAATTTGTCCTACCTTTGTATAAATGTCATATGTACATCCACCCACTGACCATTATTCAGAAAAATCCAAAAAATATGTGGTCTTCAACTTTATCTCTCTTTTATTTCTTATCCATTTTTATTCATATCTTTTTTTAACCTTTTTTCATCATTCTTCCAATTAAATATCCATTTACCCAATTCTTAATCCATAAACCATTATTCAAATTAGAAAACCATTTCCTTTTTTTTTACCATTGTCACAAATCATTATCCAATATCCATTTTATCCATTCCACATCCACATCCATAACCTATAAATATCCATTTTACAATTTCTAAACCTCTCTTAATTCATTTTCCCTTTATATCCAATTTTCACTTTTTAGTCATTTTAATTCATCTTTTCTAATCAATTTTCAAAAGCTCAAAAAATCCCAAATTCAAATTCTACAAAAGCCCATCATCATTATATTATTACTTTTTCATTAGAATCATACAAAAAAGGCCATGCTACCACTTTCCAACAAACAATCTTTGACCATGCCACACCAAGACAACACTTGCTTCAACCGTACCAACCACAGTACATCACCACAAAACTCCAAACATGAACCTGCTGAAGTTCTGCAACCTTGAACCTCATGCCTGCCACAACAAAACAAAAAAAGGTGCTAGGACCTGCAAGGCGATGGCAGAATGAAAAGGATACTACACAAACCAAAAACTTTTGAAAATCTGACACAAATAAAACTCTACCAAGCCGTACAAATTGCACAAGCCTCATCTCAAGACCCTGCGACAAGTCTGCTCTAAAACAAGTCATACCAAAACCAAGACAATGACATTGCTACAAAACGGACCAGTCCAAAAACCAGGAAAAAACCTGATAAAGACAATTCAACATGAAAAATTGGAGGTTGTTTTAAAGGAAGGAGGAGAAAATTCAAAAGGGGGTCGAAAAAACTCACAGCAAAATTACCTCTTGGAACCTCTTTCAATGGTCCTCAACCAGAAACAAAACCTGTAACTCATTCAACCTTGAACTTCTACTCCTCTTCAACCCTAACCCATCTTCAAACCTCTATCAGATTTTACAAACACAACCCAATCAAACTCACACAAATAACCTCCACCACTAAAGCTCGCCATTGTTCTTTGCTCTTCATCAAATCGCGACGACACAAACTCCTCCATTCTATTTCCGATTTGCTTCCATAACCGTGACCATTCTTCGAATTCCAACCAACAACACCTCAGCTACCTACTGAAAAACCTTCAAACCCTTCGACATCACCAAACCACTCGTTACTCCACCATAAATTAAACTCCACCCTCCACCTCAGAACGACTTTCACCATTTTATACCAAAACCTCACCTCCAAATCACAAATCCACAAACCTTCATATTCTCAGAACCGTCCCCATAATATGCTTCACCCAATCTTCAATCATCAACCAAATCCCCAAATCATAAACCCTTTCAACACGAATCTAGAACCAGAGAAGATGAAGAGAGAACAAATCCAAACCAAACCCGTTTAAAACTCAGATCCGAAATAGAGGCGAAGAAGGAGAGAGATTGAACAAACCTGAGTCGGGTCGGAGACAGATCACGATAAGAGAAGGTTGGAATAAGATGAACCGTATTCTTTTTCAGTTTCTCCGTTTTGTTTTTAGGCGATGATGGATGTCGAGCCACAGGGTTGTTTTTTATTATTCATTTTGCTTGTTGAAGTAACCTTGCTAATGGCGTTTTAAGTAGAATAAAGCTGATAACATTGGTTTTTTTAAACCGTGTGTTGCTGGGTTCTTTGGAGCCCATTGCTCAAACACCCTTGTTTTCCCAAGCCACCCCCTTTTGTGACTTTGATATGGATTGGGTGATGGGCCTTAAGCCCAAGTGATCCCATATCTGTATAAACCCTCTTGAATATTCAACGTCCCCCTCCCCTGGTTTTCTTTTTTCTTTTTTCACATTTTTTCTAGCATTTTAATAATCTTTTTTTTTTTTGTAAAAACTTTTTTTGATAAGTCTTGTCTTATTGTTTGGTGATTTTACTTATTTATTTATGTGATTTAGAATTTTCCTTTCTGTTTCCATCTTGGATTCCATTTTATTTGGGCCAATGATATCACAACAATCTTGATTAAGTTGATTTCGTCAAAATCGACTCTAAATCTTGATTTATATGAGGCCCACTTTTATTTTCTTTTATTTTTCTTTCAACTTTTTGGTCAATGAAAACCAAATATCAACGATTTCTCGATTTCTCGATTAAATCTTGATCAAGGTGAGACCTTTATTCTTTTTCTTGTCATTTTAGATTTTATTTCATTTCTATTATTTTTATTTCATTTTTATTCATTTTTGGGTCAATGAAAATCAAATACTAAAGATTATCGATTTTTCGATTTAAAATCTTAGTAAAGATGAGACCTTTCTTAGTTTTTCCGATTTTTATTCTATTTCGATTTATATTCTTTTATTTTCACTTTTGGTCAATGAAAGTCAAAAATCGTTGATTATCGATTTCTCGATTAAATTCCGATTAAGACGAGACCAACTTTATTTTTATGTCGATATTATATCTTGTCAATATTATCTTGATTATTATTGTTCATATCCATGTTCATATTTATCTAACCATTTTTTTATTATTTGTTCACACCTTAATCAAAAAACACTAAAAATATCGAAACCATAAAACAATAAATTGATGGACTGTTGGTTATGATCATTTGCTTGGAAACTTTGGTTCGAGGCATAGTTTAGGACACTTCGCACACACACGGGTTTCTCTTGGGCTACCTTACAATGAGGCCCTTTATTTCATGTCATCCCCTGTACTTTACATGTACCCCTCTCCCATTCCGATGTACGCATTTAGTTTTCTTTTGATTGTGGTTTGTTTACTAGGAGCACCCCTAGGGACTAGCATAGGCAACCCATTTTCAAACTAATTCTCGATTCGTCGTCGAGCCATTTTCAAACAAACTTCTTTTCAAACCAAACTCTCGAATCAACCTCTAACCAAATCCTTTTTCAAACCAAACTCTTTTCATAACAAATAAACCCTTGATCCAACGTCAAGCGGATTTTCATAATCAAACTTCAAAAACGACTAACAACTATCGAAACTCTTTCAAGGTGAAAAATGGGGGTTCAAGTCTTTGATCTTCCTTCGATTGTTTGGGTGCGAGTTCTCTTACTCGTGTGTGAGCAATTGGCGCCTCTTTTAAAAATCAACCAACTCCTCTTTTTTCGTGGGCGTACCACGAACTACGACTGCTCTGATTCTTTACTCTCGTCCGAGTAAAGATACGTAGGCACAAGATTGCGATAATCTTGGCGAGCACACTTTTTCTTTTTTCCCCGTTTCCACACTACCATCTTTTTCCGTCAAACCCCGTAGTCGAACTACGATTGCTCTGATTACTCATTCTCGTCCGAATGAGCATACGTAGGCACAAGATTGCGATGATCTTGCCGAGCACCCTATCCTTAAACCACCCATTTCCCCTTAGTATATTTTCCTTTTTCCTTTACCTTTCCGCATTTATTTTAGAGAAGAAAACAAACAAGCTTAGCTAACGAGTATCGCGATTCGAATCAAGAGGTTCCAGTTGAGCACAACGGACGTGAGGGGGTGCGCGTACCTTCCCCTCACATAACCGACTCCCGAACCCAGAATGTGGTTGCGACGACCATGTTCTTATCCCTCCTTTAAAGGTTTTCTCGATATTTTCCTTTCCCTCTTTTGGGATAAATAAAGTTCGGTGGCGACGCTGTCGAACCGTTTTCCGCGTCTTTCGCGCGAGGGTCGTGTCTTCGACACAGCGATTTTTCGAGGTGCGACACCTAGCATTGTCCCTTTCCTTTAAGAATGTGATTGCATTCATCAAGTCATCAATTTTTTAATTCTGTTCTTTAAGCGCATCAATTTCTTCTTGCATTTTCTTTATTTTTTTCATTTTCTTCAAAAGAAGACGACGATCTCTTAGATCTATTAATCTGAGATGGTGTAACTCCAAGTCCCATAGAACGAACATATCCAGGATGTTCTTTTCCAAATACTTTCTGAAATGCCTCATTTTCAGACACGAAGTCCTTAATTGCATCTTGTAATTTTTCCTACACATGCAAAAGAGCAAATAATAGTCATACAATGAGAACATGTCTAACTTTGATAACAGTCCAATTAAAATGATTTCCTAACACTAACACATTAACCGAACAATTTAAACAAGTCCAATTAAAATGATTTCCTAACACTAACACATTAACCGAACAATTTAAACAAGTCCAATTAAAATGATTTCCTAACACTAACACATAACAACAACTCAATATTATTTTCAAAATAGCAAGTGCACATGGGTTCAAAGTCTATATTAAAATCCTACCCAAGACTCAAATAAAACTTATTATCAAGAAACAATAATATATGCAAGAGAAAAAACAAACAACAAAAACAAAAGCATCCTCCAACTTGAGATCCAATTATGACAATGAGCTATTTGGAAGAGTTTATAAAAAATTGAAAACAACTTATGGACATATCACTCACATACACAGATGCTGTAATGGACTCCTCCACAGTGAACCTGTGGTTTGATGAGTTGATTGTGATATTTTTGTTGAATAGATTTGTAATGAGAAATCAACAATAGATACAATGTAGAGCTTATAAGCATATGATATGATGTTGTAGGAATAAATTAGAGATGTGAACTTGTAATAGGGAGCTCTTAGCAGAATATGCAAAAACAGTTCAACACATCATCAGCCATCCATGAAATACAGCCCAAGATAATCTTTATTTATAACCAAGTGCATTATTATAAATAAGAATACCTATACTTGATAATAGAATGGTTACTATTACTGCTAATCCATAAAATATATAAATAAAATCCAACTGTTTTTACATGTTCCTTAGTTGAAAATACATGGGCAGGGACCACGAAGATGCTTTTAGATAGTTTGTGGTTTACCTTGAAAACACAAATATTAATTTAACACTGGTAGAACTTTTCACGGGTTGTGTTAGGATTATAAAACACTATGAATCCCAAATTATATCAGCATGGCAAAGCGAGTTTCGGAAATTCACGGGTTGTGTTAGCATTATAAAACAAAGATAATAAATTCACAGATTATATCAGCCGTAACAGAAACTTCTTGAATCAGCTATGCATAATTACGAATCAATATGAACCACGCCTAAAACATCCTAACGATTCATCACATGGCAGTACTTTTACTAAAAGGGTGAAATATGGATAAATGATCAGAGCATCGGTCGTCATTGGCCTGGATACATAACTCATGGTAATTGCTGTGAATGTGATTATGCCGGAACTTTTACTAATGCAAAATGCTGATTAGAAATGAATTCTAGATAATCCTGTAACCTTCAGGTAATAAGTACACTGTTTTTGGATGAACCTCTGTTTCGTTGCGTCATAGATTTTATCCCCTTAGGTAGTCTCTCTTTGTTTTGTGTGGTACTGAGTTGGCCTGTATGTTGTTTATTAGTTACCTCATTACTTATACAAACGTTTCTGTTTTGCAATCGGCACCTGTTCTATTTTTGGTTTAGTCATGATAAAACCCTACTACCAGTTAACAGAGTCTTCAGAACCTAATGAAAAAGCAGTGTATTGTTACCTTTGTGAGCAGTCCTCTTGTTAAGTTCAGGGATATCAAATCCATTGTTATTGGGTGACCCTTTTTCACTTTGTGTTTGAAGGTTCAGTAAAGGATGAAATATGTTACACAAGTTATACAAGTTTTAGTTTTCTAATGATTTGGATTTATATAACAACCTGATTGATAAAAGAAGTGGTCTGGTTCCTATATGAGCAGTCTTCTCGTAACTATCAGGGATATAAAATCCGTTGTTTTTGGGTGAACCTATGTCCTGGGTTGCAGAAATTTCAGATTAGGGTTGAACATTATGCTTCCAAGAGAACCAAGTTCATCATGGCGCATGATTCTAGAATTGCCTGTTTCAATATAACCCAAGATGGACTTTTACTTGCTACTGCAAGCTCCAAGGGGACTCTCATTAGGATTTTCAATACCTTGGATGGTTCTTTGCTCCAAGAGGTTGATTGACTTGTTGCATTTACACATTATTCTGCTACATATATAGAAGTATTTCCCTAAAATATTATTATTTTCCTATATAGAAATATGATTATTAGTTTGTTGTTATGTTTTGTTTTTTATGTGACTATTTAATTTATCTGTTTTCAACTTCTGTTGCTATAGTTTGATATACTGCTTGAACTTTAGGTTGAGGTTCATTCGGGGCCGATTGTTTTAAAATGTTGTTTGGTTTTTTGTTTGTTTATTTATGTGACTAGTTCAATTGTTTTTGAAGTTTGAATGGTACTAATGATTTCAGGTACGAAGAGGTGTTGACCGAGCTGAGATATATAGCCTTGGCTTTTCTCCCATGGCTCAGTGGTTAGCTGTCTCGAGTGACAAGGGAACTGTTCATGTATTCAACCTGAAGGTTGATTCGGGATTGTTGGGGCATGAGATATCACATGCTACATCTGAGTCTAGTCCTACTAGTCCATCGGCAGCTTTGTCTCTCTCATTTATTAGAGGTTTGTGCATTTGTCCACTGTGGGTTATTCATTTATTAGTTATAGTGCATGGATATTAGGTTTTTGTTCAGTAATTATAGAACAACTAGCTCAAGCCAGATGTGTAGCTGTAGTAGTACAGGGTTTTTGTTCTATCATTATTAACACAGACACAGTTAAGCACTATTGATCCAATGCTTGCATGTAGACACGGACATGAATATTCTAATACAACCTACGAAATATTAACACAGACATGCAAACACAAAAGTATCGGTGCTATAAATATTATAACTAGTACTTACATGCAGACACAGACATGAATATTAATTAATTTTCAGACAGGTTCTCCCCACATCTAAGAGATGCCAAAAGGTTTGATTTTTTCTCAAACCTTAAGGAGACTAACAAATATTTTTAAAAAATTAACTTGTACTTACATTATTGTTCCGTGCATGCTCATTGACAAAAGACCCGTCAGACTTTTTATGCGAAATTGCATACATTTCTCCTCTACTGTATGATCGCCCATCTCTCGATTCCTACAAATAAGAACGAATATTAATTATTTGTAATATCAAGCATAAAATCAACAATATATAGATTTAGACATACCAACTCATGTTGCTTCCTTGCAAGCGACTTAGATCCAAGTGTATGCGGAATGTTCAATTTTCCTCGATTTTAGGCATTTTGTTTTGCTATTTTCTACATTGGTAACAAAAAAACACGCGTTATAGATAGGAATAAGATACAATGCATTACTTATATATTAAAAATAAAATTATACGAGTAAAACACTAATATTACCTGAGTTTTTTCTTTCCGCCTATATTGAACAAAAACAGCCCAATCTTTTTCCTCAATGCCTTTGCATTTTGGATAATTTTGAAGATTTTCCTCCAAAGTGAGATCCCATCTATAAAATTTTTGAAACAATTGACAACGACCATCCTTCCATTTCTTTGCAGCAGAACCAAGTATGTAATCTTTGTCACGCCCATCATCAACATTAAAATGGAGCTAACCATAAGAATAAAAATTGGTTAATAAAACAAATGATAGGCACGATAAAATTAATTTACAAAATATGTAATTGTTTATTAATGATACCTTTATCTTTGAATCATAAAACAAAGTTTTTTTATCCATTGAAATACTCCTCCAACTCTCGAACATTATGGGAAAGTCTTTAAACATTCTAATAAGTACACCCAAATACCCTGCTAACAAACCAACCGCCGGTCCTACTGCACGATGAGTCTTATCCCATTCAAGTATTATCCATGTTCCATCAGACTCTGATTTCAGAACCAAATCTTTCACACATAAACGTGTGTTTGAAACATAACCCTCCTCATCTATCACATAAAAAAGTAAACAAATTAATGTCATAACTCAACTATGTAAAAAATTAAATTACTTACAGATACTTTAACCTTAAATTACTTACTAATAACATTTGCATCCCAATACTCAGAACTAGCCACTCGAACAACATCTTTAGTCCCATCTTCTACCACAACATCTTCAGCCTCGTCTCCTACCACAACATCTTTAGCCTCGTCTCCTACCACAACATTTTCGGTCTCATCTTCTACCACAATATCTCCATCCTCATCTTCTACCACAACATCTTCAATTGTAGTTTGGATTGACGGAGGGATTATTGTAGTTTGGATTGGCGGAGGGGTTATTGTAGTTTCGATTGGCGGAGGTGTTATTGTAGTTTGGATTGGAGGAGAGGCTATTGATGATTTTTGAGTTGTCGTTGAACGTAGGCGCTTCTTGTTTACTTCAAGCTCTCCAGGTTGTACAAACCTCGGACGTCCCTTCACAGACTAAATAAAATGCATCAGTGAATATCAGTCAACAATCAATACAATTAATTAGTTTTGAAACATTATTGATATTATTAGTTATATGAGAATATATTACTAACCAATGATGGTTTTGAAGAAGACGAAGATGATTTGTAAAGGGATTGAGAGAGTTTAGTAAGATTGAGAGTCCGCATCTTTTTTTGATTCTCTTCAATTATTTTGCAGCGAATATCATCATATGATGGATTCATTATTTCACAACAGATTTCAACTGCAAGTATAGGTGATAAACAAGTCAGTACACTAAAAGATAAATTATGACTACAACTTTAATCAATATAACATAATCACAAAGAGTAACATCAATCATGACTATTAAAGATGGCTGGAAATCTACCTGAGTGAATCGCACACTCAAAGATACAACAGAGTCGCCACCGAACTTTATTTAGTCCCAAAGGACAGGGAAAATATCGATAAAACCCAAGGGGAAGAGAAACGGGAACGGGGGGTCGGTTATGCGAAAGGAAGGTATTAGCACCTAACGCATCCGTCGTACTCGACGGGAACCATTTCGCTTGCTTGTAGGCTTGGATAGGTTATCTATCTAAAGGCTTTTAGCTAAGAGAAAAGGAGAGAGAGAGAGAGAGAGAGAAAGGGGAAAAAGAAAGAAAAGAAGGAAAGTGCTCGCGGAGGATTGTGGCCCTCGTGCCTACGTACCCTCATAGTGCAATGAGGAAATCAGAGCGTCGTAGTTCATGGAACCAGGGGACAGAAAGGAAAAGAAGAAAGGGAGAAGGAAAGAAGGGTGGAAGTGTGCTCGCCAAGACATTACGTCTCGTGCCTACGTATCTGACATTCAGAAGAATGCAGAATCAGAGCTTCCGTAGTTCGGGAAACTGAATGAAAAAGGAAAAGGAAAGGAAAGCGGTGTCAAAACCAAGAGCAAGAGAAAGAAGAAAATTCCATAGGGGATTCCATAGAAATGGTGTCAAAACCAAGAAAAGAGTATAAAGAAAAGGAATAGTAACTGTATTGAGAATAAAGTGCGAGAATGGTGTCGAAACCAAGAGAATAAAGGAAAACGGTGTCCAAACCAAGGGAAAAGGAGTAATAGAGAAATGGTGTCCAAACCAGGAGAATAAGAGAATAAGAGAGAAATGGTGTCTAAACCAAGAGATGAGGGAGAAACTCTACTGGGGATAACAAAGAGGATCGGTGTCGAAACCAAGAAAGTAAGAGCAAAGGGAATAGGAAGGATTCCACTGGGGATCCAAATAAAGGGGTGGTGTCACAACCAAGAGAAAAATGAAACTCGATATATTAACTGGCTGGCAGTGGTTAACCGAAGAAAGAGAGTAGGACCCTGGCAGGGAAAAACAGTTGGTGTCAAAAGACGGACTGTGATAAACCAAGAGATAGAGTGCTGAACCTAGAGAAGGTGTTTGACTCTGAGTGGCCTCAGCATATTAACTGACTGGCAGTGGTTAACCAGGGAAGAAAAGACTGCAAATCTGTGGAGGTAGAGAAGCATTGGTTTTAACAGAGAAAACTGTGATTAACCAAGAAAACGGGCATAGGACCGAATAAAGATCGTGACCCAAAGGAAAACGGGTGTAAGATCGAATAAAGATCGTGACCCGAAAGGACGGGTGTAGGACCGAGCAAAGGTCGGGACCCAAAGAACGGGTGTAGGACCGGGCGAAGGTCGTGACCCATAAGGACGGGTGTAGGACCAAGTAAAGGTCGTGACCCAGAAGGACGGGTGTAGGACCGAGCAAAGGTCGTGACCCAAAGGATGGGTGTAGGATCGAGCAAAGGTCGTGACCCAAAGGACGGGTGTAGGACTGAGCAAAGGTCGTGACCCAAAGGGCGGGCGTAGGACCGAGCAAAGGTCGTGACCCAAAAGGACGGGTGTAGGACCGAGCGAAGGTCGTGACCCGAAAGGACGGGTGTAGGACCGAGCAAAGGTCGTGACCCAAAGGGGTTCGGTAAACTGACTGAACAAATAGTACTCAACCAAAGAAAGGGTATTTGAACCAAAGAAAGGTTACTAAACCAAGGGTGCAAGTATTCGAACCAAGAGGAGGTTGCCAACTGCTGGGGATTCGGTGTTTACAGACAGACTGTGATCAACCGAAGAGAAAAGCGAGTGATTAACCAAGAGAAGGTGATTAACTCGAAAAATGGTTCAGTATTTTAACAGACAGACTGTGGTTAACTGAAGAGAAAAGCGAGTGATTAACCAAGAGAAGGTGATTAACTCGAGAAGAACTCAGTATTAACAGACGGACTGTGATTAACTGAAGAAAAGGGTGATTAACTAAGAGAAGGTGATTAACCCAAGAGAAGCTCAGTGATTAACAGACGGACTGTGATTAAATGAAGAAAAGGGTGATTAACCAAGAGAAGGTGATTAACCCAAGAGAAGCTTAGTGATTAACAGACGGACTGTGATTAACTGAAGAAAAGAGTGATTAACCAAAAGAAGGTGATTAACTCGAAAGGGTTTAGTTTTAACAGACAGACGGTGATTAACTGAGTAAGAGAGAAAAATTGGTGTTTTAACTGACAATCAGTGATTGACCAACAAAGGGAGAAGAATCAAAAGAAGATTGCGAACTCCATGGGATTTACAGTTTTAACAGACAGACTGTGATTAACCGCAGAAAAGAGATTGAGATTCTTCAGGGGAATCAAAAAAGCAATGATTGATTACAAGAAGGAAGGAGTAATGAAACAAAGAGAGATTGCTAGCGCAAGAATAATGATCTTAACCAAGAAGGAAGGTGATTGATCAAAAGGCAATGATTGAGAAGAGCACAAGTGATCAAGGATGAATCTGATTGGGGAAGGAGCAACACTACAGCTTGAGGATAGAGGTGACTATTCTTGAAGAGAGGATAAGACGTCCTTACCAAGGAAATAGCTAGAATGAGGACAGAAAGAATCCATCCACATTCCTTCTCTAGCACTCAAAGGGGTAGCGCAGAAATTAAAACAGACAGAAAAACAGCTCCAATGTTGTACAGTGCTCCTGCAGAGAGAAACGGACAGCGCAACGGCGTCAATTCGTACAGTGCTCTGATGCAAGGCGTAGCGTGAACTCCATCTTCACCGGGGGGAACGAGAGAGAAAGCTCTAAAGGAAGCCTAAAGAGAGGAAAGGGGAAGATCAACTAATCGAAACTTGGTTTCGATTAACCAATCATAGGGAAAACCATGCTAACAACTTTCCAAAGAGAATGGAAAATCATTAAAGAAAAAGGTGTAAATTATTGATTATGCATGATTAAATTTGCTCAATAAAGATCAAACTTAATGTGATCATGAAATGAAAGTGCAAAACAGTGCCATACAAATATTAGCATGTATCACAAATCATGTTTCAAGTGATCAAAGATTGTGCAAGATTTAGCATGTTCAAATAAAAATCAAGAACACACATAATTGCAAGAATTGATAAATCAATCATTGAATTAATATAAATATGCTTTAAACAGAGGTTAACTGCATAAAAAACATCCATAAATATTAAGCATATCAATCCATGGAAGTTAGAGGAGGAAAGGATGCCAAACAAGCTTGAAAAACACCAAATATGGCCCTCTGTTACAGTGGTAATTGATTACCCTATGTAGGTAATCGATTACTTGCTTAAAAATAGCAGAATTTGGTGAAAAAAAGGCTGAGTAATCGATTACTCTCTTTGAGTAACTGATTACCACTGTAACAGTGGCAAAAAAAGAGCAAAAAACAGCTATTCAAAAGTGGTTTTCAACACTTAATCACTTATGCCAACCACCACATGCTAGGACACGAATTTGTACACGAAAATTACATCATGTAAGTGAAAATAAACACAAATTACAAGCATTGATCATGGAGATTAAAGATCAAGCAATTGCATGATAAATTAAACCGAAAACGATCGAAATTACGACGTAAATGCGCGGAAATTATCGAAACAGTGAGTAAAGTAAGATCTACCAACCTACAAGCAGGAGGTTTGGCTTGGTAATTGTTGTGAATGAAATGTAGAGAGAAAAAGCCAAGAAAACCAGAGAATTATGCTCTTGCACTTCGAACCGTAGCGCAACCGATGAAACTTCGACAAAAACTCTGAAATGCGAATTATCACCGAAGAATCTTGAAGCACACACTTGAGATGAATTCAAAAGCTTGTAGAACTCCAGAAACTCAAGTATAATTGTAGAATGATGAAGATAATCAAAGAAAACCAGAAATTTCTCAATTGCACTTCGAATCGTGGCGAAACCGAGCAAACTTCGACGAAAAATCCAAAATGAGAATTATCACCGAAGAATCTTGAAGTGATCACTTGAGATGAATCCAAAAGCTACTGAAGCTCCACAAAATTCAGTAGAATGGAATAATGATGAAGGTTAAGCTCAAGAAATAATCACTTTCAATGTTAAAAGTGATTATTCTTCAAGAATTAAGAGCTTTAGTGAGGTTTGGTGAAGAAGATGAAGAAGAGTGTGTAGAAGTTGCAGAAAATGCAGAGGAGAATGAGAGAATTGAGAGTGAAGAAAGTGTGAACTTATGTGAATGATTGTGGAGCCATTGTGAAATGAGTGAGGCTTTGTTTAAATAGAGTTTAGGTATGGAGTGTGAGAGCTTTGGACTTTGGTTTGGCCTTAGCTTTGAGAGGTTTGGAGTTAGGGTTGGAGTTAGTTACACTTGACTCACCGAGTCAAGGTAGTTAACTCGGTTAGTTAGGATCAACTCGGTAACAATTCCAAGGTGCACTCCATCATCCAAAGATCCACATTACTTGGAAAACAAGGAATATGGTGCACTTAATTTAAAGTGAAGTATAGAATAAATGTAAGGGAAATGTCTTGAATGGTCTTGAACTATCTAGAATGTTCCACACAATGCTAGAATAGAATAGAAACAAAGACCAAAGAGAATGCATAGCTGCTGTCCCAAAATGTAGTGGAAATTGCAAATTCGCACTTAGTAATCGATTACCCTATTTGAGTAATTTGTTACTCAGTTGAAAAAACAGCAAATTTGGCAAAATTACACTGAGTAATCTATTACCCTGTTTGAGTAATCTGTTACTCAGTTGAAAAACAGCAAATCTGGAAAAATTGCCCAGATCACTCAAAAACAAGTGTTGAGGTCCCGGTTTCGATTTTCCACTTCTTGTTTGGATAAATATGCATAGAAACTCCTGTCTTGTGCTTATTTTGATAATGTGAGGACCTTGTGATGATACGATTAATCGGACTTGAAAACCTAAATATTCCTGCAGTCAAAACACAAAGGAAAAAATGCAAACGCGTATGCTAGCGATGTGAGTGCACATGCTTATGCAACAACAAAAATGGAGGTCAAATTTTGGGTTACGACAGCTGCCCCTATTTAATCCTCTTGGACCTGAATGTACGAATTACGCCAGCTTTTCGATGATTCGAGGTAAAAGGGGATTAAATAAAAAGAGTAGCTCAAAAATTTGGCCGACGGCGACAAAAGAAGAGTTGAAAGTGTTTGAAGGTTGATAAGTGCGAAATTTGGCTGAATATCTGCTAGGGAGATGAATCAGGCCAAAAGAAAAGGAGTATGCTAGATGCATATGCTATGTATGCGCTGCTCTACATGATGCTGGATATCATGTTATGCAAGGATGCAAGGTTAAGGTACCATATCGCAAGTTTGCAGGTGCTGGACGGACCAGAGAGGATTTGGACGGACCAAGGAATTGAAAAGGTTCCGGAAAGGTTTGCCAGACGAAAACTGGATTTTGATTGGGATGCATGTTTGAACTTGCATGGTGTAATGCTCCATGTTGATGATTATGCTATGCGTTTGAGGATGCAATGCTATGCGAAGCTGATTACTATATGCAGAATATCAGTGATTGGTTTTGAAGATATGTTAAATATGATCGTGCTTAAGTTAAGGCTTCATGTTATGCTAGATGAATAAATAAGCATGAGTGAAGCGACGTGATCAACGCATGAGAATGATCTATGCAATGGTTCAAGTGTTTTATTGTGGTAGACGAAAAGTCGAGGTTAGGGTGCAGCCATAAAGACGTGATTCCCCGACACATACTTCAGGATTAATAGTTATTGATGCACCGTTGCCCTTGTCTCAAAGCAGGGGAGGAACTTTTACCTTGGTAGCCTGTCTCCGCCCCAATTTGTTGGGTATCAGCATGGGTTGCCCCAGTCACATGGTATGAAACAGTTGTGTCACAGGATGATCCTGACTCGACTTGCCCCAGGGTATCGGAACAGTATGCCCTTGATTAACCGTCTCTTGGAGAGGTTGACCTCTTATGCTCATGCGGTGGCCTGCCCCAATGTGAGCTCTGGAGTGATTTTGCCCCTGGCTGATCGATCTTTGGAGGAATGCCCCTGACCAAATGAACATGGAGAGATTTGTCGAATCTCGTCGTGATTGGCTCGGATTGACTGAATCTCTGAGTGCCCAGGCCCAATGGAGTTTTCCAGGCGTTTTGCCCCTTGAGGTGATCACACTTTCCATTATGGAAGCTTTCTTGATGTCAAGTGCTTGTTTGCAAGTAAAAAGTGTTGGCTTTGAAAATGATAATGCTAATGCCATGCATATGTCAGTTTTGAAATCCAAGCATGTTCACTAAGATTATGACATATAGTGAATGGATCACCATTTAGAATGCCATGTCAGTATCGGCACAAATGATAAGCAAATCGTTAGGAGTCAGCTTTGACACGATTTTACTGTCGCGTGCTTTCGAAATAAACCCTGCTTCAATTAGGTCTTTTGCATGTTGTAACGTGGCCTGGCTCACGGTTTAGGAAAGAAAGGATATAAGGCTCAAAATTTATTTTAACCCACCCATTCTCCTTGATGTTCTCCAGTCCTACCTTCAGCTAGTTTGACACTAGCGTTCACCTTTCAAAAAGGGCTTTGAATGGTAGAGTAATGGTAAGGGAACCGACAAGGGTTTTGGAACGGTAGTCACTCACCTTTTGTTTTTGTCACATGTGATCACACGAACTTGTTCTCATTGAGGATTTTTCTCTTTTGATTCTCTGTTTTGTTCTTTTTGTTTTCCCTGATTTTTGCGTAGACTGATTATTTTGACTTTGCAGTCTACCGGGATGCCCTACTTTTTGAGTTTTTGACTTAGCGGGCTTTTTGTTTTTTTTTTCAATTGCTTTTTTGATTTTTGTGTGATTTTGATTTTTTTCTCTTGAACAAAATCGTGTGACATGTGTTTGATTTGTGAAGGTGAGTTGTGACTGCCTCATTCCTTTGGTCGATGAGAGACAACCATTGTGGATTTGTGATTTTTCCGACCTCTTACGAGGGATAGGATGTGGTTGATCCACAGATGGGGTACTCCTCTTTTGAAATTTGAACGCATGGTCAAACTAGTTGAAGACTACCCTGCCCCTGGTTAAGATTGAGGGTTTTATGTGTACAGAACGAAACTCCTACTTCAAGGCCCAAAGGGGTTGACTAGGGATTACCTTCCTTATACCTCTAGTGTTTAGGGGTTTGAAAAAATGCCTTACATCATCAGCAGGGTTTTATTCAAAAGCATACAAACATTGATCTCATGTCTTTTTGATTTCATCATTCTCCTTTTGATTTTGCTTGACCAAATGTGTGATACTGATAAAAAGTATGAGTGAACACGAATGAATTTATTCAAAACATGCATATTCATTTCATTATTATTATCATCTAAAAACAAACAAGTTTTACAAGTGAACAATGCTTGACAAACAAAAAGATTACAAATGGAAGAGATGGAATGACATGATGATTGCCGATGTTGAGGAAATGCTCACAGGCTTATTCAAGGGATTCTTTTGAGATCTTGGCTCTTACACGGACAAAGGATTCCCGTTCAACCACAGTTTCTCGCCTTGAACGGTTAAGTGCTTCTTGTCAATCAACTGTTGGACCTTAGCTTTGAAAGCGTGGCAATCCTCAGTCGAATGTCCAGCCGGCCCAGTATGATATCTGCACCGCACATTGGGATCATATCTAGGTGGGAATGGTTTTGGAGGGGGTTTCAGAGCTTTGGGAACCACCAGCGAGTTCTGAACCAGATGTGGGAGAAGTTGAGTGTATGTCACTGGAATTGAATCTAGAGAAGAATTCCTTCTTTCTAGATTACTCCGGGGCTTGCACTGATTTTGGCGCTCTCGGCCTTGGGCTCGATGATTATGATTCTGAGGAGGCTGTTGATATTGGGCTGCAGCAACATGCGAGAATGAATAGTATGGCGTAGGAGCCAGAGGTGGTTGAGGAAGAATCTGATGAGCAGCGTGTTGCGGGAGCACTTGAGCAGGGTGCATCAAACCAGGATTACCCATCCGATTAATAGTCTGACCAAAACGGATCCCATACAGAGTGTAGGGTGCCCCAGGATAAGCAACCGGAGGTGCAACAGCAGAGGGTGCCCCAGGATAAGCAAAAGGCATTCCAGATGTAGCAGACTGAAAACTTTGGAAGGGGTATTACCTAACAGGTTGAACAGCTGGAGGAATCTGCACATGAATAGGAGAACTTCTATTCTCCACTTCGGCAGATGTTTCAGTAATCACAGGTGATGACTTCTGGCAAGGCTTCTCTATAAAGCAAAGCAACTTCTGATCGAGGAGCTCTTGGACTTTGTCCTTAAAGATGACACGGGCTTCTGTAGAATGTCCCACATATCCAGCATGGTATCCACATGTGGCAATAGGATCATGCTTAGGATAATAAGGAAACTTGGCCGGCTTGATTTCTTTAGGAACAATTGCCCCAGCATGAATCAGAACAGGCAGTAGATGCGTGTAAGTCACGGGAATTGGATCATGACGAGGACGTCTCCTCCCTTGATTGTTGTTCCCTTTGGTGATTTGCTTACGCTTCTGTTTCTGATTGCCTTGAGTGGGCTTCTGATTAGTCAAGGGGTGAACTGGTAGATTGCTTGCATCCAAATTCATGGTCTTATCCATCTTTTGGCCACACTGGGTTTGCTCATCCACTACAGCCTGATCCGAGGAGTTTATTGTCATACTGTCCAGAAGTAGTTCCACAATCATGTCAACCTTGCCTTCCTTGTGCATCGTGCTCTCATACCCAATCTGTTCCATGATCCCTTGGCTTTCGGCGTCGGAGAATCGTTGTCTTTGGGCTGATGAAGGGAAAAAGTGATCTTTCTCTGGTTTGAAGGTATGTAATGCAAAGGTATGTATGAATATGTTGTTTATGCAGGTGGCATGCAAATGAGATATGCAACGGCCAATGATGCAAAGGTTAGATAATGCAAAAGTTACGCATACATATGATCATGCAATAACTCAAGTTCAAAAGTTCGGCATACATGAAGATGCAATAACATTATGCAATAATGTAAGTCGGGGATGCAACATCTTCTGGATAATCTGCACAGGTAGCTCTGTGTAGGTGCGAAGATCTGAAGTGCGTGAGAGAACAAAGGTATAAAGTGGCTTGTTTTCCTGCAAAAAACCCATCCCCCTCACAGGTATGATATAGAATGCGGGATTCTCAGTTTCGGATTCTCAATTTGAGAAGCAATAGTACATTCATCCCTCGGGGTACAATACTATCGCCAAACAAAGAGGTCGTCCACTGATTCCCCCAAAAAAGGTCATCCTATGGCAAGTTCCCAGCTTTGGGTCCTCGGATCAAGGAAGCGTAATGGGTTTGCCATTTCTGGTCTGCCATTATCGCTCCTTGGGAGGAGTGCCGCAACTGAGTCCTCGGGAAATGGTCACCAGAGTCGACAGCTTTCTAGGTTAACACCCCGAAATGCACAAGACGCGCAAATCAGAACATCTCCCAAGAAAACCTCGTCTGGGTGTGGATTTCATGTAAACCATACGTACCAAGACACTACGTAGGCCACACTACTTTCCACTCTAATCCTATATGTACTCTCAAGCCTGTGTAATGGGCTTATCTCTCAAGTAGCAACCCAACCGACAACAGCAAAGAAAATAGCAGATATCCAGAATATGCAGCATATGAATATTTAAAGCAGTAAAGAAATGTAATAAATAAACATAAAGCTAAAGCAAGGAAAAGATAAAGCGAGCAACGCGCGAAAGATAAACACCCAAGCAAGCAAGAGAGCAAACGAAACTAGGCGAGACCCCTCAAGGGAAGGACCAGCAGTAGGTCAACCAATCCCCAGCAGAGTCGTCAGCTGAAGATGGCTGGAAATCTACCTGAGTGAATCGTACACTCAAAGATACAACAGAGTCGCCACCGAACTTTATTTAGTCCCAAAGGACAGGGAAAATATCGATAAAACCCAAGGGGAAGAGAAACGGGAACGGGGGGTCGGTTATGCGAAAGGAAGGTATTAGCACTTAACGCATCCGTCGTACTCGACGGGAACCATTTCACTTGCTTCTAGGCTTGGATGGGTTATCTATCTAAAGGCTTTTAGCTAAGAGAAAAGGAGAGAGAGAGAGAGAGAGAGAGAGAGAGAGAGAGAGAGAGAAAGGGGAAAAAGAAATAAAAGAAGGAAAGTGCTCGCGGAGGATTGTGGCCCTCGTGCCTACGTACCCTCATAGTGCAATGAGGAAATCAGAGCGTCGTAGTTCATGGAACCAGGGGACAGAAAGGAAAAGAAGAAAGGGAGAAGGAAAGAAGGGTGGAAGTGTGCTCGCCAAGACATTACGTCTCGTGCCTACGTATTTGACATTCAGAAGAATGCAGAATCAGAGCTTCCGTAGTTCGGGGAACTGAACGGAAAAGGAAAAGGAAAGGAAAGCGGTGTCAAAACCAAGAGCAAGAGAAAGAAGGAAATTCCATAGGGGATTCCAAAGAAATGGTGTCAAAACCAAGAAAAGAGTATAAAGAAAAGGAATAGTAACTGTATTGAGAATAAAGTGCGAGAATGGTGTCGAAACCAAGAGAATAAAGGAAAACGGTGTCCAAACCAAGGGAAAAAGGAGTAATAGAGAAATGGTGTCCAAACCATGAGAATAAGAGAATAAGAGAGAAATCGTGTCTAAACCAAGAGATGAGGGAGAAACTCTACTGGGGATAACAAAGAGGATCGGTGTCGAAACCAAGAAAGTAAGAGCAAAGGGAATAGGAAGGATTCCACTGGGGATCCAAATAAAGGGATGGTGTCACAACCAAGAGAAAAATGAAACTCGGTATATTAACTGGCTGGCAGTGGTTAACCGAAGAAAGAGAGTAGGACCCTGGCGGGGGAAAACAGCTGGTGTCAACAGACGGACTGTGATAAACCAAGAGATAGAATGCTGAACCTAGAGAAGGTGTTTGACTCTGAGGGGCCTCGGCATATTAACTGACTGGCAGTGGTTAACCGGGGAAGAAAAGACTGCAAATCTGTGGAGGTAGAGAAGCCTTGGTTTTAACAGAGAAAACTGTGATTAACCAAGAAAACGGGCATAGGACCGAATAAAGATCATGACCCAAAGGAAAACGGGTGTAAGATCGAATAAAGATCGTGACCCGAAAGGACGGGTGTAGGACCGAGCAAAGGTCGTGACCCAAAGAACGGGGTGTAGGACCGGGCGAAGGTCGTGACCCAGAAGGACGGGTGTAGGACCGAGCAAAGGTCGTGACCCAAAGGACGAGTGTAGGACCGAGCAAAGGTCGTGACCCAAAGGACGGGTGTAGGACCGAGCAAAGGTCGTGACCCAAAGGACGGGTGTAGGACCGAGCGAAGGTCGTGACCCAGAAGGACGGGTGTAGGACCGAGCAAAGGTCGTGACCCAAAGGGGTTCGGTAAACTGACTGAACAAACAGTACTCAACCGAAGAAAGGGTATTTGAACCAAAGAAAGGTTACTAACCCAAGGGTGCAAGTATTCGAACCAAGAGGAGGTTGCCAACTGCTGGGGATTCGGTGTTTACAGACGGATTGTGATCAACCGAAGAGAAAAGCGAGTGATTAACCAAGAGAAGGTGATTAACTCGAAAAATGGTTCAGTATTTTAACAGACAGACTGTGGTTAACTGAAGAGAAAAGCGAGTGATTAACCAAGAGAAGGTGATTAACTCGAAAAAGGGTTCAGTATTTTATAGCTTAAGGTTGGAAATGCATATGATTTAGATGAGTTAATGGAAATTGTTTTTTACATAACTTGTGAGTCTGTTACCGTATAAGCTTGTAAAACGAATTTTTGTTGCAGTAAAAAGTGACTACCCAAAAGCTATATAGTTTCATTACTACACCCCCTCAATTTAATATATTTTAAAAAACTAAAATTGAAATATGATATATTTAAGAGGACCACAAACATATTTAACCGATTTTTTCTATCGAATCATGCTAAATAAATATATATTTTTTTAAAATAGCGATATCACTTAATGTTTTGATTGAATACATATAGGCTCATTTTGACGTAACACATTTTTTGATCGTATACTTATAACTTATAGTTTATATATTTATATGACAATAAAAGATCTATTCGGTAACAGTTTTTTTATCACGAGTTTATAGTTTGTTTTTTATATGTTATTCAAATAGTATTTTAACTTATAGTATATTATTATTTTTTTCACTTTTATCCTAATTATTTTCACTAAAATCCTTTTTTATCCTTTCAAATTTATTTTAATTTAAATAAAATAATTATATATTAAATTTTTTTAAAGTTACTTTACATTTATTAGTTAGTTGAATTATAGTTATACCAAACACTTCAATTAACTTATCGATTATCAATCTTGGGTTAAATATACAAACCCCCCGTGCAATGTTAGCGAGTTCTCATTTTAGCCCCTGGCAAAGTTTTTTTTTTTAAAAACCCCCTCATCTTAATTAGATTCCGTCACTTAGGCCCCTGACTGCCACATTGCAGCAAAGATTTCTTTCTGTTGTTTGTGTGGCAGTCCACGTGGCATTTTTAATATTATTTTTTTATTTTTATTTTTTTTTATTTTTTATTTTATTTTTTTAATTTTTTTTATTTTTATTTTTATTTTTTTTTATTTTTTTTTATTTTTTTTTATTTTTTTTTATTTTTTTTTTATTTTTTTTACGTTTTTTTTTGTTTTTTTTATAATTTTTATAATTTTTTTATTTTTTTTTTAAATTTTTGTTTCGTTTTTATTTATATATTTTTTATTTTTTTACTTTTTTTTATTTTTCGTTTTTGGACCTAATTTTTATTTTTAATTCTATTTTAAACAAATTGTTATTTTAAAAATTAGTTTAATTAGGCCACAAACAAACACACACACAAGCCCATTATAACTCCACTTTTTCTGACCCATATATTATTTCATTTGTTATATGATTGACAAGTAACATATATAAACACTTTTATTTAGTAAATAGTTTTCGATGTGGGACATTTGTGAGTATTAGCCTTTTGGACTCTTCTCTTTGGATTCAAGATAGATACAACATCCTTATCCTCCCCTTACATGCACATTCATATGTTCTTTGTACAAAAAATTGTTCATACCAAAGGATAATGATATAGTAAGTTGAAAACTATATTATATCATACACTCTAAGTTGATGGAGGTGGTCGTGTGCAACTGTGTGGGTTGAGTTCGAGAAAGGAAAGATACAAGATGGGGGTGGTGGTTGTTACAGCAAGGTTGAGTTGTTATGTTGTTTCGATGGAGTGAAGGTTTGTTGTTGTGATGTTGCTACATTATGTGTGTGAGTGATATATGGTGTTAAGAAGTTTAAAATGGTCAATAAGAGAAAGATTTTTTTGAAGGTGGTGGATTGTAATGAAGTTGATAACTTTTTATATTGTATGAACATAACTTATGGTGTGAACATGGCAGTAGCAAGTTACCATTTTCATGAGGATGTGGACGGTTGTGTTATGGTTATAGTATAGATATGATGTTACAATATGGTGATGGAGGTTTGGAGAGTGATGAGAGCTTGAGATTCTTGTTTATTATGGTGTGTGGTATTGTTGTGTTGTGAGTATGCTTTGTATTGAGTTTTGGATGGTTGATGAGTATTGAAAACAATGGAGAAGAAATGAAACAATACTGTAGCGAAAAAAGAAGAAGAAGTGGAGAGAGGTTATAAAGATGGTTGATGAGTGTTGTAATATAAGGGAAGAAGTATGTGGTGTTTGTGTTCTCCTCTCAAATTATTAACATATATGAAGTGTTTTTGCTGGTAAAGTTTCAACAGGTTTGAAGTGTTTTCAATGTCCCACATCGGTTGGTTAGGGGGCACCACTAGTGTTTATAAAGAAATCACTCATAAGTATTGTTGAATTGAAATTAGTATGAGAATAAATGGATTAGTATGATAATAAATTGAAATAAATGGATTAGTATAATGAAACTAATTTTTAAAATAACAATTTGTTTAAAATAGAATTAAAAATAAAAATTAGGTCCAAAAACGAAAAATAAATAAAATAAATAAATAAAAACGAAAAAAAATTATAAAAATTAAAATAAAAACAAATAAAAAAATTAAAAAAAATTAAAAAAAATTAAAAAAAATTAAAAAAAATAAAAATAAAAATAAAAATATATAAAAAAATTAAAAAAATTAAAAAAAATAAAAAAATAATAAAAAAATAATATTAAAAATGCCACGTGGACTGTCACGCAAGCAATAGAAAGGAATCTTTGCTGCAATGTCGTAGTCAGGGGCCTAAGTGAGGGAATCTAATTGAGATGAGGGGGTTTTTAAAAAAAAAACTTTGCCAGGGGCTAAAATGAGAACTCGCTAACATTGCAGGGGGGTTTGTATATTTAACCCATCAATCTTCAACTATTAACTATGAGTTATAAGTTGTCGAGTCTCTACCACCTTATCAGACCATTGTTAAGTTTCTTCATGGATTTGGTTATGACCCTTTTACTGACGACTATAAGATTATTAGGAAGGTAGGTTTTGTTCCAGTAACGGGTGATGATGATGTTCTTCTGTCTGATGTGGAATGGGAAGATGTGTGTGAGAACTATGAATCCTTTTGGGAGGTATATAGCCTATTATGTAATTCTTGGAGGAAAGTTGATCCCGTCTTTCCTACTTGTTGTTGAGAAGACGACAACTGTAATGATAATCTATTGTACTTAGATGGAATGTGTCATTGGCTCTCTAACTCTTATTATGGAGATAACAATGAAGAGTACATGGTGTCATTTGACTTGACTAATGAGGTTTGTTTTACCACACTCATGCCCTTAGACATAGATCAAAATAATTGGGTGCACAATGTGGTTGTGTTGTTAAATGGATCCATTGCTTCGATTTTATGTTATACAACTACTTTTCATTAATTTTAGGCAAATTGGGTGTGAAGGAATCTTGGAATAAAATCTTTGTTGTTGGACTCTTGTCCGAACACATTAAATATTCTATTGGAGCGGGAAAGAATGGTGATATATTCTTCACAAAGAAAAATTGAAGAGAAACAGTCTGCTTTGATTTATGTACCCAAATGATTAAAGGAATGCATGATTCTAAAATAATAATTTATAAAGAAAGTCTCGTTTCGATTGGAGAAAAAAATCATTAGTTAGCTTACTTGTTTTCACATAAGAGATAACAATATTATATTAAAAGTCTATTATGTGTTTGTTTTTATTGAATTGTCTTCATTTTTATATGGAAAAACATATATTTAGAGAACATGATAATGAGTTTGAATTTTTCGTATTTTAAATATATATGCTCCTAAGTATATGATGTACGGTTAATCTTACTTTCTATGCAAATCATTAAAATTTAATTGGCTACAATGCTCAGAATTGTGGTTTTATTAGAAACAAAAGTATGATTTAGTTATTAATGTCGTAACTTGTTGTGTGTATGCAATCATGGTGTTTGCAGGAGATTATCACGAATTTATAGTTTATTTTATTAGCTTATATCTTATTTTTTATACGTTATTCAAATAGTATTTTAGTTTATAACTTATCATTTTTTCTTTTACATTTATCTTTATTATTTTAATTAAAATTTCTTTTACCCTATATAATTTATTTTGATTTAAAATAAAATAGTAATATATTAAAAACTTTTTACATCATTTTAAATTTATTAGTTAGTTGAATTATTAGTTATACTAAATAATTCAAGTAACTTATTAACTATAAGTCATCAATTATCAACTATGAATTATAAGCTATTAGTCATCAACCATCAACCATACACTATAATTAATCGGTTAACTTATTAGTCAAACAACTATTTTTATCAAAGAGTACCATGTAAAAAAATTACATATCAATTCAACATAGATATTAATTTCTTTTTATAAATGTACCCCAAAAAATAGAGGAAACTAGGAGCATTTAAGAGAAAATAAAAGTTTTTGTGAAGAAAAACAGAGAGAATAAATTAATACCAACTTAATAATGTTACTTTTTATTTATATTATTCCCAAAAAAAGAGTTATTATAAATCTAAATAAAATCATAAAGTTTTTATGATTTTTATTTGGAAAACATATAGTTTTAGAATATTTTATGAAAAGAAAGAAAAAAATAAAAATATCTACAAAAAATAGAATCAATTAAAAAAAGTAAAATATTTTTTTTTAAGAAAATATATTGTAAGATAAAGTATAATATTGCAAATGAATAAATAAATTAGTAAAATTTATATATTTTTAGAATATTTTATGTAAAGAAAGAAAAATATTAAAAATATAAAAGGAAAATAGAATCAATTAAAAAGTAAAATATTATGTTTTATGAAGGAAAAAAGATTGTAAAATAAAGTATAATATTGCAAATGAATAAATAAATTAGTAAAATTTATATATTCTTAGAATATTTTATGAAAAGAAAGAAAAAATATAAAAATATAAAAGAAAAATAAATCTAATTAGAAAAAGTAAAATAATTTGTTTTTTTGAATGAAAATAGATTGTAAAATAAAGTAAAACATTGAAAATTAATAAATAAATTATTAAAATTATGAGATAAATGAGAAAATGGAGAAACCAAATTATTCGAGTAAAGATTTTTCAATTGTACCAAAAAAAAAATTATTTTGCAATTAATTCTCTTTAAAAAAAATGATTTCTCAATTAATTATTGATTATGTATGAATAAATAACCAGGGATATGGCTTGAGAATAAAGTTAATGATTTCTCACGTTAGTTTCTCTTTGCATTCACTTTCTGGCGAGATGCTTGAGAATAAAGTTAAATTAGACTTTCCGAATCCATTTCAACAAGAGGACTCTGGCTCTTGTGTATTGGTTTCTGGTAGTGTAAATGGAATTCTATGTCTTTATAATCGTGATATCATTGTATTGTGGAATCCAGCTATGGAAGAATTCAAAGTCATTCCTCCCAGCCCTGTCGAGTCTCTACCACCTAATCAGGCTATTGTTAAGTTTCTTCATGGATTTAATTATGACCCTTTTAGTGACGACTATAACATTATTAGGAATGTAGGTTTTGTTCCAGTAACGAATGATGATGACGATGTTCTTCCGTCTGATGTGGAATGGGAAGATGTGTGTGAGAACTATGAACCCTTTTGGGAGGTATATAGCCTAGTATGTAATTCTTGGAGGAAAGTTGATCTCGTCCTTCCTACTTGTTGTTGGGAAAGCGGCAATTGTAATGATAATCGACGATTTCTCAGCCTATTAAACAATACGGTAGCATTAAGATTCGACACTTTTTGTGAATATTAAACCTAAATCTATGTCTAGCATTTAGAGTTTAATAGATGTTATCTGTGATCGAGATCTGAATCGTATTTGTCAATATAAATTCAATCCATGAAATAGGCGATAAAACAAAGATAACATCAATAACGATTCATACATAAATTGCATATAATGCCATAATTAAAGATAATACATACTGTTTCGGTGAGCTACTGTTATTTCTGTGCTTTTGTGGTTGGCATTTATTTTGCTAAAACTATTATAGCAGCAAGATGTTGTAACATGATGTTCTAGGTTGCTGCATTCAACATGTCGAATGAAGATGTCTCATACCTGCTCATAGGACATCGCATTTGGATTCAGGTCTTAAAGCAGTTTCTGTTGCTGAGAATTGTTACTAAATATTCTGTGAATATTTGGTTATCCTATGTGGCATCCAAAGCATTTTTGGATTGTGTTTATTTATTGGTTTTTCGGATTTTCTGCATTTTCTAATTATGGAGACATAATAGGAAACTTTGGATTGAAGACCTATTTTGTTGGAGTTTATTTTGCAGATTTGTGAGCAGTCTATTTGCTGCGTTTTTGAAGCCCAATTCAGTCCAGATTAAATGCTATATATTGACTGATGTAAACCTAGTTTAGGTGTGGAACTTACATGTGTTTTTGTTAGGGTTTTCGAGTGGATTTTTGTGAGGCTAACTGGTATCATTCTGATAACAGTATAAGGACTGGTTTTTGTGTTGTAAGTTTTGTCAATTCTCATAAGCTTTGAAGTATTGAGAATTGTGTGTTTTGAAAGTGTGACTTTCGGTTTGTTACTTGTGTGGAAAGGTACCAATCAAGGGTTGTGGTTGTAGAGGGATTTGAGGAGGGCCTCATACCTAGGTGAGTCTTAGGTAGAAGTCATAGGAAGGGCAGTGGTTAAGTGAGCAGATTATTCGGTGAGTGTATGATCTGTGAATTGATACTATCGTATATTGGTTTCGTCCCTGGCTTGGTAGCCCCCAGAGTAGGATTGTTGATCCGAACTGGGTAAACATATCATTGTGTTATTTACTTTCTGCACTATTACTTTTATTGTTATCTTGTTCATTGTGTTGGATATCAGTGTCTCAACATCTGCGTAGGACATCTGATATCTGTGCCAGAATTTCAATTGGCATCAAGAGCTTGCACCCTTATTTGGTTCTGGGTGAGATTCAGGGAAGGTACTTTCTGGTACAATGGACAAGGGTGGAGGATTTCTGAACAAACCACCTCTGTTTGATGGTTCCAACTATGACTATTGGAAACCAAGGATGATAGCATTCATCAAATCCATGGATGATCAAGCATGGAAAGCTGCTATAAAAGGATGGGAGCCCCCAAAGGTTAAAGATGAAAAAGGTAACCCTACTGATGTGATGAAGGAAGAGGAAGACTGAGATGATGCAGATTACAAAGGGTCCGTAGGGAATTCCAAAGCCATGAATGCATTGTTCAATGGTGTTAACAAGAATATCTTCAGGTTGATTGAACACTGCACCATTGCTAAAGAGGCGTGGCAGGTCTTGAAGGTTGCTCATGAAGGGACTTCAAAGGTGAAGATGTCAAAACTTCAGCTTCTCACTAGCAAGTTTGAGAGTTTGAAGATGAAAGGGGATGAGAGCATTCATGATTTTCACATGAACATTATTGAGATAGCTAATGCCTCTAGTGCCCTAGGTGAAAAGATGTCTGATAGCAAACTGGTCAGAAAAATCCTCAGATCTCTACCTAAGAGATTTGACATGAAAGTGACTGCTATAGAGGAAGCTCAGGATATAGACAAGATGAAAGTGGATGAACTGGTGGGATCTCTTCAAACATTTGAATTGGGGATCAGTGAAAAGACTGAAAATAAGAAGAGTATGGCTTTAGTGTCAAAGGCAAGTGATTCAGAAAGGGAAAGTAATCTGGACAGAGATGAAGGCCTCTCAGAAGATCTGGTGTTACTTGGCAAACAATTTAACAAAGTACTCAGAAGGGTGGATTGGAAGTCAAGATCAAATGTTAGGGACAAGCCATCTGACATCAGTAAAAATCAGAATGCTGGGAGAAATACCAGTACTGAAGATAATTCCAACCAAGAGATAGGAGCTCAGTGTCATGAGTGTGAAGGTTTTGGACACATAAAGTCTGAGTGCCCCACATATCTCAAGAGGCAAAAGAAGGGGCTATCAGTGTCATGGTCAGAAGATGACTCTGAAACTGAAACTGATGAGAAGTCTGGAAAGAGGGTCACAGCATTAACAGGTGTGTGTGAGTCTGATGAAGAATCAGTCAGTGATGATCTTACTTTTGAAGAGCTAGCTGCTTCCTATAAGAACTTATGCATTAAAAGTGAAGAAGCGTGTTAGCAGAAAGAAGAACAAAAGAAAATTATTGCTCATCTAAAAGCTGAACAGGTAGAGCATTTGGCTACTATCTCTGATCTAAAAAATGAAGTGGTTATTCTGAACTCTAAACTGGATAATGTCATCAAGACAGTCAGAATGCTTAATAGCAGCTCTGATGTGCTTGATGAGATTCTGAAGTCAGGGAGAGATGTTGGAGATGTTAGGGGTCTCGGGTTTGAAAGATCCAGCGAGATGGACAAGGGAAAATGGCCTGAAGTGACATCTGCTTAACCTAAGAAAGAATCAAAGATGTTGTATAACATGTCGCAACATCATCACAGACATCAGAAGAATTTCACAAGAAGAAAGAATCAAAGATGGAAATGCCACTATTGTGGAAGGTTTGGCCATATAAAACCCTTCTTCTACAGATTATATGGCTACCCCAAGACTGGGTTACAGTCTAGTAGGAAACAAGAGTGGGTTAGAGCAACAAAAGTATGGACTTCCAAGAGTACTGCAGAGGAACACATAGCTCATAAGTCTTTCAGTGTCTTTGCAAGGGAAAAGTGGTACTTCGACAGTGGATGTTCCAGGCACATGACTGGTATCATGGGATGTCTGTCAGATGTGAAGTCTCATTCTGTTAACTATGTGACCTTTGGTAATGGATCAAAAGGGAGAGTTATAGGTGTTGGAAAACTGGACTGTGCAGGTCAACCCAATCTGGAGGAGGTATTACTTGTTGAAGGTTTAGATGCAAACTTGATCAGCATAAGTCAATTATGTGATCAAGGTCTCAAGGTCAACTTTACCAATTCTGAATGTCTGATAACTAACAAGAAGGGTAAGGTTATCATGAGAGGTAAGAGAGCGTCAGATAATTGTTATCTGTGGAGTTCTGAGAACACTGGAATAGGCTTGGAGACTAAGAAAGATATTGGGAAGACTATTAAGTTAGAACAGGTGCTGATAAATTGTAAAGCAACTCATGATGTTTTCTTGGTGAACTGTAATAATGAGCTTAAACTTAGTAAGTATGCCAGCAAGGTAAGTTTAGAAGGAGAATTTGATAAATGTGCACTTGATGCGAATCGGGTAATCAAATTCTGTGAATATCGCTCTACTCTGGGCCCAGTCCTCAAAAGTATATATAGGCGGGCAAACACACCATATTTTCAGCAAACCTATTCTACACAAATTCCTCTTGCCCTTTCTCTTCAAAGCTCATGTGTCTTAGGATTTTCTCCTAATATTCTCAAGACTGTACCGTGTGATCAATTGAACATGTCTCAACATCACAACTCCGAATCCATGCACGACTCCTCTGATAACTCTGGTTCTCCACGAATCAATACTGGAGATGATGAATCACTGCGGATGATCAATCTCTCAGATCTAGTGCTAGATATTGCTCCTTTGAATGTTGTGTCGGCTGACCCTAAAGGCAAACAACAAGCTTCTCACACAACGAATGTCAATATTCCAGGTAAAAATTCTAAACCTTTTTCACCTAGGAAGAAAGTCCACTCCATGACTAGTTTGTTTGCTGACCAAATAAGCCCTAGGAAATGCGTGTCTGAAAAAGGGTCTATGTCTGGTTTAGTTGAGAAGAAGAAGGATTATAAATCATGAGATGTAAACAAGAATTCCACTGATGATGATGCTGTAAAAAAGAATAGGAACTTAGGAGGGTTGTTGCCACGATTCTGAGTGGAATTAAGGCAGATGTCGGGTCTGATGTTCCAACCTCCGTGACAGAAAATATCAATAGCAGCCCTACTGATAGGACTGTTGGTGGTATTCCCATGCATGTGGACCGTGAAAGAAGGAGTAAAAAGAAAGCTGATGTAAGAAGGACTGGTGATGTTATTAATGTTGATGACCTCACTTCTGATGAGGAACCTATTTCTGGAATGCTGAGAAAAATTAAGAGAAGAAGAGAAAAAATTGTGATAAGTGAAGGCTCCAAGTCTTCGAAACTGCATGGAAAATCTGGAGGAGGGGAGGGAAAAGTTCGAGCAGGGCCTCCTAAACAATGGAGCAAGGTTGTAGTGCCCACTAAGAAGAGAAAAATCACTGATCAAAGTGAGTCTGGCTATGAAGTTGCAACAGATGTCCAGGACATCATTGGTATGAAAACCTCCACCTGCAAAAAGACGTATGCTGAAAGTTCTGTGAAAAATGCGGATAGATGGAGAATTGTAGATCAAAGGAGGGTTGCTCTGGAGAGAGAGTTGGGGAAGGATTTCGATAAGTACAAAGAAATCATGGATCTCATTGCAGCGGCTGGATTAATGAGAATAGTGTCCAAGATGGGACCCTACTATGGAAATCTAGTCAAGGAATTTGTGGTGAATATATCTGAAGAGTGTGATGAGAACAGGGGTGACAACCTCAGAAAGGTATCTGTGAGAGGAGAAGCTGTCACTTTTTCTCCTGAAATTATCAACAACTATCTAGGCAGGAGTAAGGAACCTCAACCTGAGTTGGAGGTTACAGACAATACTGTATGCAAGGAGATTACAGGTGGATGTATTAGACACTGGCCAAATGAAAAGAAGTTGTCGTCTGGAAAACTGAGTGTCAAATATGCCATCCTCCACAGGATTGCTGTTGTGAATTGGGTTCCTACAAATCACACATTTACTATTTCCTCCACACTTGGCAGATTCATGTATGCTATCGGGAAAAAGATTTCCTTTGATTTTGGATCATATATCTTTGAACAGATTCTGAAACAAGCTAGCTCACCTGCTGTCAAGATGCCTATCTGTTTCCCTTCCTTGATCTGTGGTATTATTCTAGATCAGTGTCCTAACCTTGTGTTGAGGGGTGACACTGCGCTCAAAAGAAAACCTCCTCTGTCCCTTCACTACAAGCTACTTGGTGGAGCACATGTCTCAGACATTGTTGGGACATCTTCACAGACTTCCAGTCATGCTAATCTTGATGATGAAGTCATTGCACAACTGCAAGAAATGTGCAAGGAACTGGAAGATTCCATCAGAAGAGACACTGCTCGAAAGGCCAAACTCGAACAGCTAATCAAAACCTTCATGGAGAAAAGGAATGCTTCTGCTGGGACAGCTGGTAAAGACCAAGGAACTGCTGAAGGTGATGCCTCTGTAGAATCTGATAGAGAATGTGAGCAGAGTTCAGATGACTCAGGATCTAGGAGTGGTGATACTGATATTGATGCTATTGCTGATGGAGAGAGTGAAGACATTGCAGAATCTGACGATGATGGTGCTGCAGAATAATGGCGTACTTTCTGCAGAAGTTTTATTTTGCTTTAGTTGTTTTTGTCTGAACACCTGAATAGCTTTTCTATGTATCTCTTCTGAACTTTACTCTGGTTTATTTTTACTTTGACTTTTTCTACTTGCCTTTGTCATATTTATGGCTAAAAAGGGGGAGTAGTATGTATGGGGAGTGCTTGTGTGTGTGTTGCTGCAGTAGTTGAGGGGGAGAATGTGGAATGTCGCTGCTATTGAGGGGGAGTTTTGGTATGCTGCTATGATGTGTTGTGTGCAGCTGAAGGGGAGTGCTGCTATGCTGGATGTTGTTTTTGCTGTGTGATGTTGATATTTCGCTGCTGTCTGATATGGATATTTTTTGTGCTTCTTTAAAAGTTTTTGTTTGTGTGTAGTTTTAGCCAAAATAAGCCAAAGGGGGAGATTGTTATTTCTGTGCTTTTGTGGTTGGCATTTATTTTGCTAAAACTATTATAGCAGCAAGATGATGTAACATGATGTTCTAGGTGGCTGCATCCCACATGTCGAATGAAGATGTCTCATACCTGCTCATAGGACATCGCATTTGGATTCAGGTCTTAAAGCAGTTTCTGTTGCTGAGAATTGTTACTAAATATTCTGTGAATATTTGGTTATCCTATGTGGCATCCAAAGCATTTTTGGATTGTGTTTATTTGTTGGTTTTTCGGATTTTCTGCATTTTCTAATTATGGAGACATAATAGGAAACTTTGGATTGAAGACCTATTTTGTTGGAGTTTATTTTGCAGATTTGTGAGCAGTCTATTTACTGCGTTTTTGAAGCCCAATTCAATCCAGATTAAATGCTATATATTGACTGATGTAAACCTAGTTTAGGTGTAGAACTTACATGTGTTTTTGTTAGGGTTTTCGAGTGGATTTTTGTGAGCCTAACTGGTATCATTCTGATAACAGTATAAGGACTGGTTTTTTTGTTGTAAGTTTTGTCAATTCTCATAAGCTTTGAAGTATTGAGAATTGTGTGTTTTAAAAGTGTGACTTTCGGTTTGTTACTTGTGTGGAAAGGTACCAATCACGGGTTGTGGTTGTAGAGGGATTTGAGGAGGGCCTCATACCTAGGTGAGTCTTAGGTAGAAGTCATAGGAAGGGTAGTGATTAAGTGAGCAGATTATTCAGTGAGTGTATGATCTGTGAATTGATATTATTGTATATTGGTTTCGTCCCTGGCTTGGTAGCCCCCAGAGTAGGATTGTTGATCCGAACTGGGTAAACATATCATTGTGTTATTTACTTTCTGCACTATTACTTTTATTTTTATCTTGTTCATTGTGTTGGATATCAGTGTCTCAACATCTGCGTAGGACATCTGATATCTGTGCCAGAATTTCAACTACTACCAATCCCAACAAGAGAGGGATTTAGCTACTCATGGTAGCTTGAAGCATAATGGAAGATTTGAGTTGAATGAGCATCAACGATGATTTCTCGACTCTTGATGCAAATTCACCCCTCTTCCTCTAAACCTCACTTCTATTCATATTCTACTGATGTATTACTGTCTAAAACTGTTTAAAAACCAGATGCTCCACTTTGCATTGCCCATGATATCCTTTTATAGTGTTTTTGGCCGCCTAAGTTCGCTATGTGAAGTTTCTGGTCGCTATGCGAACTCCTTTTTCTTCTCCATTAAGATTTGAACTTTCAAACCGCCTTTCAGGGACCGCCATACTTCGCTATGCGAAGTATAGTTTGCGTCGCGAACTCTGTCGCTTCCTTCCGCTTTCTGTCGCTTCAAGCGAAGTTTGGCCATTTGATTCTGTTTTGAGTTGCTGGTTCCTCGCCTTTCCTCGCCTATCCTCGCATCGCAACCTTTCGCTATGCGACCCATAGCGATCTTCAAGCGAAGTTTGCTCTGTCTGATTCTGTTTTGTTCAACTGCATCTCGCTTCCTCTCGCCTCCTTTCGCATAGCGATGCTTCGCGTAGCGAATCTTTTGGTCGCGATGCTAAAGTTGCAGGGCATGAATTCTTCTTGCTTGTAACTAGTGTGTTCTTTTGTTAATCCCTGCAAAACCAAACCCATTCAAGAGTAGTATCCTTTTGTATCTTTTGTTGGTCCAAATTTCATATTAAAAGTTAAAGGAAACAAGCATTTCATTAGAGTTTTGACACACGAAATATCAACTATTGAACTTCCATCACATGGTGAAAACCAACATAAACAAATATGTTATAACATCTAAACAATTATAAAGTAAAGTTCTAACAAGACTAAAACATCATGGATGATAAGTTAAGGTTCATTATCAAAGCAAACATGCATTAGGGTTAACTAACACCACTTAATCATGAATACAAGACAGGTATGAATGAGTTATAACAACACTTAATCATGAATACAATTTAAACATTTCAAACATGGATAAGTTATTACAACACTTAAACATGGTAAGATTCATGGTTCAAGTTAACTTGTAAAATTTATAACAATACTTTGAACATGGATAGAAACAAAGGTTCAAGTTAACATGTGAGAGAAGACAAGGTTTATATTGAACATGTAAAAGTTATAACAATACTTTAGACATGGATGAAAGTTCAAAGATGAAGTAAGGCATATACAAGTCAAGACATTACTTATCATGGTGTCATTCAAAGTTCAAAGAAAACATGCATAAGTTAAAATATCACTTAATCATGAATACAATTAAAAAAAAAAAAACAAGGTAACAACCAAATATACTTGAGCAAGAGTGACATGTTTATGACAATAACATGTGGATGAAGATGCAAACATACAAGAGATGGCATGTGAGCATACTTAAAGATGACAAGTTTAAAGCTTAAACATCATGTGAACAAGTTAAGGCATTACTTGAACATTCAAGCATGGATATAAGTTGAGCATGTTGAGATTAATAGGTAACAACCAAACATACATGTTAAGAGTTCAATCATGGTCATAAACAAGTAAGAACATCACAAAGGTCAAGGTAAACAAACATGTATTTAATGGCATATTCATGACAAAATTCAAGTGTTTAAGATCACACAAACATGGTGAAATCATTCACAAAGGCAAACATACACATCATGGTCATGTAAACATGGAGGGTGTAACACCCCAATTTTAGTGATTAATTATTTATATTAATTAATTGAGTGATTTTGTGAATTATTTGATTTATGTGATTTATTTGATTTACTTGATTTATTGAATTTATATTAATTGTTTGATTTATATGAATCATTGGAATTATATAAACTAATTGGTTTATTTAATTTATTTGAAATAATTGATTTATTTAGTTACTTGATTTATTTGGATTATTTAAATTAAGTAATTTATTTAATTGATTCTATTTGATAGAATTTTATAGATTTACTAAAATTATTAATTGGGCTTATGTGGTGTGTAATTAGTAAGTGAGATAGGTTGAGTTAGGTCCACTTGGTTTAAGACATTTTAGGGTTTAAGAGAATCAAAAGATAGTAAGAATAGTGGGAGCAAGATAAGAAAAAGAAGAGAAGTGTAGAGGAAAGGAGAAAAGTGGAGAAGAACAAGAACACAAGTCCAAGCTCAAGAAATTCATCCAAAAACTAAGGTAAGAGTGGGTTTTCATTTATTATTGGAATTATTGGATGATAATTAGTGAGTAGAAATGAGTTTAGATTAAAATCGCCCAAAAAATTCTATGAGATTGAAATTATTAGGTTTTATTATTAATTTCTGAAAAACATTAATTTTGTGTGTTTTGGAATTGATTATTGGTATATCATAGAGACCTATTAATAATTAGTAGCTTAATTGTAGTGTCAACCCCTTCCCTTATACTGCGCAGGGATCCATTAATTAATTTTATTTGATTATGAATCATCTCCCACACCTAGTTGTTGCGCATGATTATTAAGGAAATGGTAGAATAGTACAACTAACAATTGTTGGTGTTGTTAGAGCATGTTTAAACGCATAATTGTGGCCTGAATAGTGTAAATGGGGTGGGGTGACCGCATTAATTGCTGCTCTGATCTTATTGGGAGCGGCTCTGATCTGTGGTCATCTGTTATTCTGTTGATTCAAATTGGCTGGAGGTGCTGGAATTTTATTTCTTGTCCTTTTTGGGAGCTGGTAATTTTTGGGCGGGTTTGTTGGTAGGGCAGGGGTCTGTTTTGGTGCTTAGTTTTAGCAGCTGGTGTTGGGGAGTGTGTTAGTCCTGGGGTAGTAGTTTTTTCCTGTCGCAAGTGTGTTGGTGATCGTGTATTTTTGTAGTTTTTGGCCTTGGTAGTTTGTTTTAGAATTGGTGCTTTGTTCTATGTTATAGAATGGTTCTTCAGTAGGTGTAGGAGGTTTTGCCACTAAATTTTTTGTGGTTTCTGTCTCTTTGGACTCATCTGTGTGTATTTTGTTTTTAGCACTCCTGGTGCTGCGATTTAATAAAATTCTTTGGCCTCTTCAAAAAAAAAATTGCTGCGTTTGCTACTTTCCACCTACGTTTAATCCTGTAGCATTAATAATAAGAATGGAGAAATGTTAGATTAATAAATACACCTTCCGGTCACTATTATAAGCAATACAAATCTTTTTAGGTTTATTAAATAAATGATGTATCTAGACATTATTATACATCAGATACATCAAATATTCAATGAACCTAAAATTTTTTTTATTGTTTATAATAATCACCAGAGAATAACTATTATTACCGGTGGCTATTATTTATACATTAGCCAGGCTCAGGGAATACATTACATGAGGGGAGAGTAATCTCTTTTCTTTCATCCTGTAGCCACTTGTGAGATATTTATATATTGATTAATATGTTGGCTTGGCAATGTGAGATAGAAAGTACTGCGCATGATTATAATAAGTGGCGCAGGGAATATGTCCCTTGGATGTGAGGCTACTCCATGAGATAGTACTTACGAGTAATATTTAAGTAGCATTTCTTGTAGCTATTAATATTTATTCGGTTCCTGTAGCATGATATATATAATATAGGTGGAATAGAAGAAAGTGATAGGATATATTTATATACTATCTTCAGCGCACATCACCTTATTAATTGGTTTTGGAGAGTGACACTAATTGCAGCACAGGACCTAATTAAAATGCAAAAGTGATAGTATGTAGTATATAACAAATGTGCCTTGAATCATGTAGTATGTAAAACATAGTAATACTTGAAATAAGGAAATGATGGTAGTTATATATATACATGCAGCGCACATCCCCTTCATTTATGTTTAATGATTTTGAAAGTAATACATTACACCTATATTTAATTCCAAGTTGTTCAATAATAATTCTATATTTAATTATTGTCATTATATTTTATTTTTAGTGAAGAAACAAACATTGGGTTAATTATTGATGATAATTAATTTCTCCATTTTTTAATTGGTATTGTGTCTTGTGAATTGGGTTTGGATTGTGCCGATAATGGTGAAATTACTTGCTATGTGGAGTGGTAATGTTTGAAGTAAGAATGTGTTGATTATGAAAATGTGATTGTGTATGCAATTGTGTGATAATTCAAGTGTGATGAATTATTGATGATATGCTTGGATATTAAGATCAGGGAATGATCTTAATTGCATATGGTTGTGTCATACCCCAAATTTGTCCTACCTATGTATAACTTTCATCTGTACATCCATTTACTAACCATTATTCAGAAAATTCAAAAATATGAATCAGGTCTCATTTAAGGTTAAATGGTCAAACAAGTTTCAAGGTTTGGGTGTGTAAAATTCAAATGGTGTATATGTATCTGAGGATCTAGTTAGGGTTTGTATCAAGTTGTGTGTGAGTTCCACAGTTGAAGATCATCTTCATCACGAGCAGGTCATTCACTTCCACTTTCATTTTATCCAATCCAATTACCATTTATCCATCCAATGTTCATATTCATTTCCACTTTCTATTTCCTACCAATTTCCATTATTTTCTATCAATTAAACTATCTACCTTTTAATACCCTTTTCAAAGAACCATTTTTTAGTTATCCATTTCATTCATCTATTTTAAACCACGTCCATATCCACTTTAGTATCCATTTCAAAACCATTTTTTACATGCCATTATCCAAATAGTTCAATATCTAGTTTTTCAATCCTATGTTCAATGTTCATTTCAAACAAAATTCAAAAATCCAAATCACCATTTTTTTAATATCACACATCCATATTCATTTTTTCCAAGGGCCCATTGTTCATCATTTTATAAAAGCCCATATTTACAAACCAATTCTATTAACAATACAAAAATGCAAGAGCCCAATTGCCAATTGCCATGATTCACGTACATTATTTTCAAAAGTAATACTAAGACTTTTTGCTAATATACCAGCCACAAACTTCAATACACTTCCAAATCGGTACAAGTTGCGCAACACCATGCCCCACAAAACCTTCCCACAAACTTTTCAACACGTTTGCCATTACACCAATACCGCAAATCTGACCCCACCACAATGACCCTCATCAAACTGAAACAACACGCTATTTTTCAGCCAAAAGAAAAAACGTGATTCATGTAACACCACAAACAACACTACGCATCAACGCACCGCACCCTGCATAATTTCGTACACAAACCTGCAATACACAGCAACCATCCACAACAATAACACAACATTACAACCTGATTTACAACACACCAGACTCCACATGAAAGAACCTGTGAAAACAATTTTAAAATGGATATCAGCTTTTCATACAACACGTGATGCATCGAAATGTTTACAAACCAAATAGCACATACAACAAAAATAAACCGTAAGAAATAACTGTAGCGAGCGATTTTGGACGTGGTTCTTAAGCACTGTCGCTCTTTTTGGGGTTACTACAGGTCGATTCATTTTTTATCCTATTAAAGCTGATGAAGGAAGGGAAATAGATGTCTCCAATTAACCCTGCTTGCATACCAAGTTTAAACAGCGGTCTGTTAGGTTACGGATGTTATGTGGTCGTGGGGCCTTTCTTGTGCTATTTTGACAGAATGACAGGTTTCTGGCGGGGAACAAGGATTAGGATGTTAGGACTAATGCTTTTTCGATTGATATGTGAGAGTATGGGATTTAGGGTTTTTGTTTAGTGTGCTCGCTAAGATTTTTTCTTTCAATCTTATGCCTACATATTCCCGTTTACCGAAACAGGGAAATCAGAGCGTTCGTAGTTCCTCCTATTCTATGGGAGGAAATGGTGTTTTGGTGTCTTGTTCAAAGCCCAAGACGTGAAGCGAAAGGTGGATTGTATCTTGTTCAAAGCCCAAGATGTGAAGTTAAAGGGGATTTATATCTTGTTCAAAGCCCAAGATGTGAAGCTAAAAGGTGTTGACTTTAGAGAGAATTTGTCATCTCTAAAGAGGGGGTTGTATGTCACAACTGTTTATAAAGGAGAATTACTTTAACCGGGATATGTGAATCCGGTAATGCCATAATTTCCTTTAAAGGGGATTTTAACCTGGAGGAGAAGACTTTAACTCAGTGTAGAGCAATGCCATATTTCCTTAGGAATTTCTCATGCTAAAAGAGGGACAGTGGCATGGATGTAGATGATCCAGAGGCTTGCCGCTTACAGCAATTAGATGAAGGGGAAAGAGTTGTTGATGTTTGTGTACTATGAACGAGGCACAACTTTGATGCTAAAAGATTGATTGGATCAACCAGTGGTTTTCTTATACAAAGCCTAAGAGGAGGCTAATATGTGTCTCGTACAAAGCCCGAGAGAGAGAGGCTAAAAGGTTTTGACTCAACGACGGAATCTTTTGGTATCTCGTATAAAGCCCGAGATGGAGGCTATTTGACTCAACAAGAGAGTCTTTTGTATCTCGTACAAAGCCCGAGATGGAGGCGAAAATTTGTTTGGCTCAATAAGAACTTTTTTGTATCTCGTATAAAGCCCGAGATGGAGGCAAAAGGGTAATTGACTCAACGAGGGAGTCTCTTATGTGTCTCGTATAAAGCCCGAGAGAGAGGCTAAACGTTGTTTGACTTCGCTGGGGAGAATCATTGTACAAAGCCCAAGAGGAGGCTATGGTGACTGTTTCAGTTGAGTGACAGGTCCAGTATACTGATTTTGAAAGAGAAAATCAGTTCTTATATAAGCAACACTGTACTCAAGGATTTGATTCGAGGATTCGGGTTATTCCTGTTCTTTAAGGAAGTGGGAAATCCGAAGGGTATGGAGACTGTCCGAGTTTACGGGTTTTCTTCCTATTTAACGAAGGGGTCACTTGAGAATGTCTTTGAGACTCAAGGAAATTAGACTGTCCGTGTCCAGAGTTTCATCTTTTGTACTATGCTTTGCGAAACAGTAGTAGACTCTTTGAAAGGGTTGTTCTATGCAGATGACTAAGTTCTGTTCCTATACCTCTAGGAGGTCGTCGGGACAATTTGTACGAAGCCCAAGAGGAGGCTGGAAGCTTTTAAGAAGCCGATCGGTCCTTGTACGAAGCCCAAGATGAGGCTATCATTCCCGGAGGAAGAGATTATTATACGAAGCCTAAGAGGAGGCTGTGAATACTTCTAAGAAGCTGGCGGGTCCTTGTACTAAGCCCAAGAGGAGGCAGGGTTGCTTTTAGGAAGTCTGTGGGTCCTTGTACGATGTCCAAGAGGAGGTCGATGCTTTTAAGAAGCCCGTGGGTCCCCAAACCCCGAGAAATTCAAGGCAAGCTATTCACAAGGAATAGATCAAGTCAGGAAAGTTCGAGAATTTGGAAGAAACTCAAAGATGCCATTCACGGAGAATACATTCATCTCTGGGAGTAGAGTTTCTTGACAATTCCTAATGAGGACAGCCGAAGAGAAGGCTGTATCTGGTGATCCTATTGGGGATCTAGGTGTCTATTTCTACGAATAAACGAAACGGCGTCACCTAGTTCTATACGTAGTTGCCGGGAAAACTCTAAATATCTATACTATTATTACACAGTTGATATGAGTTTATGAAAGAAGACTTACAGCGAAACAGCCCCACAATACAGTTATATGTATATGAAAGCGGCAAATGAAAACATATAAACACTTACTCGGTTGTAGAGCTTCCATGCTGTTTGGTTAGTTGTTCAACAAAGACAGATTGAAAACAACAATATATTTCAAAATCAAAGGAGAAAGTGCTTTGAAAAAGAAAGATTTGGGGCTTACAGCTCAAGGAGAGGCCCAGGGTTTTATCAGTGAGCGCACTGTTTGAATTTGTACAGAGGGACTTATACAAGTGACTGTGGTCCAAAAAGTTTTCTGTACAAAGGGATGGGTCTTACACTCTCTCAAGAGGCCCAAAAAGTTTTAAAGAAAAAGAGTGGGGCTTATAACACGAGGGTAGGCCCAATTGATTTTTTGTTAAAAATGGCGATCGCGCCGAGGTTTTCTTTTAACGCAGAGGGACTTATACAATAAATGAGGCCCAAAATTGTTTTGGTTAAAAGGGGGTTGGGTCTTACACTCTATTAGAGGCACAAAAGTTTTGAATGGGTCTTATAGCTCAAGGAGAGGCCCAAGGTTATTTTTCAAAAGGCGACGATCGCGCCGTTGGTTTTTGACGGTATCGGGACTTATACAATACACTGAGGCCCAAAAATGATTTGGTCAAAGAAAAGGATTGGGTCTTACACTCTATTAGAGGCCCAAAAGTTTTGAATGAGTCTTATAGCTCAAGGAGAGGCCCAAAAAGGTTTTCTAAAAGGCGACGATCGCGCCGTTGGTTTTTGACGGTATCGGGACTTATACAATACACTGAGGCCCAAAAATGATTTGGTCAAAAAAAGGATTGGGTCTTACACTCTATTAGAGGCCCATGAGTGTTTGAAAAAGTTTGATGAGGGTTGAATTAATCAAAAACCCTAATTTCATTTTTTAAAGGACATTTTTCAAAGAAAAATCAAGTAAAAAATGATAAAAAAATATCAAATAAAATCATTAACCATGTTATAAACAGTGATTAAGGTTTATGAAAAAGTATTTTATCCACATGAATATTTAAAATCATTTTGGTTTTAAAAATCAAGAAAAAGAAATCATTTTAAAAGCATTTAAAACAATTTAAAACAATATTTTTGAATATATTAAAAATATATCAAATAATAATATTTTTTGTGATTTTTTGGTGGATTAAAATATTATGGAGTATGAATAAGAAGTGTGTAAAACAGATTTGGAAAATGATCATTTTTGCTATGTGAAATAATTGGTTGAGTTTTGAAGATAAACTAAGAAAAAAGGGGATGCGATGTCACAACATCACATTCGACATCACTCATGAGTTTTGAAGATAAGAGAACAATGGAATATGTCACAACATCACATTCGACATCAGACAAAAACCAGTACTGCACCTTGATTTTCAACATCTTTTTATCAAACTTTAAACATTCATAACTCTCTCAATTTTTAACGGAATTAAGATCCGGAAGAGCCTATCTTGACCAATTTTTAGCAAGGAATCCAATGGTATCACTCATACATACTGAAACTGAATGTACAGAACATACAAAGTAAAAAACCAGATCTGCACCTTAAGTTTAAACATCTTTGCTTTATCAAATTTTCAAACATTCATAACTCTCTCAATTTTTAACGAAATTGAAATCCGTAAGAACCTATCTTGACTAATTTTTCGCAAGGAATCCAATGGTATTACTCATACATACTGAAACTTAATGTACAGCACACACAAGGCAAAAAACCAGATCTGCACCTTAAGTTTAAAACAACATAAACTCCACATATAAACATGTTAAAGTGCAAACAGTAGGAGAATCATAACATACACATTAAGGACTACATTTTTGTTTCAAGAATTGTTCAATATGATGCATGTATGTGGACATCAAAGGAAAGCATGATTCAAAGAATTCAAGTTATGAATTTTACCTCTTTTTTTGGAGATTTTGTGCAACCTACCAAGTGCTTTGTTCCAGAAATGATTTGATGCTTTGAACACCCTCAAATGACCTCTTGGATGCTTTTAGGATGATTGGAATCAGCTGGTACCTGCAAAAACACAAACTGTCCCTTTCTTGCAAAAGGGGTTAAAAGTGACCAAAATAGCAACTCTCTCAAATGGTGTTCCAGATGTTGGGAACCATTTGGGATAGTTCAAGGATGATATTTGGCGTGTGTTGGAGGTTTTATCTAGTTTGGTAAGTGACTGAATCAAGACATGGCTTGAAAAATGCAAAAAAGTGTCATTTTGAGCTTTTGAGAAGTGACTTTGTGATTTTGTGATTACAGATCACTTGTGATAGTTTGCACATCTTACATATGATATATATGAGGTGTGTGTGTGATTGATTGTGATGGAAAAGCTCTCAAACTCAAAAACTCAGAATTACTTGCTTTGGAAGGCAAATTTGAGGTGAAAGAAGAGATTTTGAGGAAAGCATCTGTTTGATGGCTTTGGTGTACTCAAACCGAGCACAAATGAGCTCTATTTATAGTAGAGCAAGTTTGTTTTCGCAGCAATAGTGAATGGTGGCTGCAGCAAAGGTTTGGCCAATGTTGTCCAATGAGAATCCAAGTCTCCTCTAGCCATTGACTAGAGGTTAGGGCACAGAGCTTTGGTTCCCTACTTGTTGGAGGAATCTTGACTGAATTTAGTTGCAAATGTGTCAGTCCATGCCACCTTGATGCTTTCATTGAATGCTCCAATCCAAAATTGGAGTCTTGTCCGTCTTTTAGGGATTTTTAGGAATAACATGCTACTTCTTGTTCCAAGGACTTTGGAGGCTTGGCTCAGTGATTGTCCCCTTTAGATTTGATCCTCAGATGTGTCCAAGATGATGACAAGGCTTGGAAATTCGTGTGGCACAAGAAATGTGCAAATCTGCCCCATGAAAAATTCAGCTGCAGCAAGCCTTTTTGTAAAATCCATAACTCCCTGCTCGAGTATGCTACATGTACGTTCTAGGACTTTCTGGAAAGATGTTCTTCAACTTTGATGTTCAAGGTTTGGCTTGAATCAACTTGGATCATGAAGAAAAACATCCTTGAAGTTGGGACATTCTTGCTGGGAAAAAAATATTAGTGATGTCTTATACAATGTTGGAACATCAGACATTAAGAACATTAATAATTCCAAACTTCAATCACTTGTATCTTTCAATCATTATGATATTTTGAGTATCAAATACCCTCTTTACACTAGTATAAAAAATACTTTTTAAATCGGTTAAAAACAACTTTTTAAATCGGTTGGTGGACCGATTTAATTACGGCCGATTTAGAAAATTTTTAGATTTTAAATTAGGTTCTATCCGATTTAAAATATTTTTATTAAATCGGTCAGTCTGATTTAAAAATGTTTATTTAAATCGGTTTGACACATTTAAAAAATGTTCAAAAAGTAAAGAAAGGTTTTAAATCAGGTATCACCCGATTTAAAATATTTTATTAAATCAGTTAGTCTGATTTAAAAGTGCTTATTTAAATCATTTTGACACATTTAAAAAAAGTTCAAAAAATAATAAAAGCTTTTAAATCTATATGCTCTGATTTAAATTCTCAAATTTAAATTGGTTCATTTGATTTAGTTGATTTTAGCCATTTAAATGCATATTTCCAAATCAAAGTATGATCACACTCATCAATATATTTGAAACATACCTGTTTCCTAATCAAAGCTTTAACAATGACTGCAAATTCATTAACCAAATGTTACCAAAATCTAAAACAATCTTCAACACCCTAATAACAATTCAAGTTACATGATGAAAATACTAATAATCACTACAATTGAAAGCATCTCTGATTTTGTTCACTGCCAAGTTAAACTTATTTATTTTCTTCAACACGATTAGGTCAGGACTACTCATTTCAGAATCTTTACGGATCAGCATCTGATAAGTTAAAGTCACGACCGAACCTTCATACCATTCACCAATTGCTTTCCCTACATTTTTATCCGAAAGCTGCCCATCCCCCGATATGGTTAAACCAGATGGAAGAAGAGGCAACATGGAACAATCTTCTTCTTTTATAGTGCAATTCATTGTAATTGTATCGATTGGACAATAAACCAAACCAGATTTCATAGAGTGTGTGTAACACTCTTGCAGAATTCTTATATCTTTATCTTTCTCATTCAAAGTCTACCTCACATGAATAGATGAAAAAGATTCATATGTTAAATTCCCTTCAAACAAAAAATAATTGCAAACTATGGTAATTAATTCCATTAAACATTTATTGATCTTCGTGAGACTCTTAATTCGCAAGTACCTTGATAATTGAAGTGAAGTTTCCCGGATTGGTTCTGTTTGTTATGCGGTGAATTTCTTCAGCCGGATAATCTTCGCATAGAACATCCCACTGCAAAATTAATATAAAAATTAAAATTAATCATCAAATAAGTATACTATAGAATAATTCAAGTTTATATTATAATAAAAATTCTAATGATAATAATTAACCTGAAATCTTCTACTATCTTTGAAGAAATCAAAGACATGGTCTGGAGAGCATGATAGCCAGAAGGTGAGAGAAGCAGTGAGGATGACTCCATTTTCAGTGCCGGGATCGGTACATTTTCGAACACAAACCCTAACTCCATCAGAATCCATTGTATTCAGGATTGGAAAAATCTGTGTTAGATGCCATGTCCAATGCTTCATAAAATATTTTCAGCATTCTTTCAGCAAGCTTCATTACGATCCTTTTTGCTCTTGTGGTGATGTCAGTGCTAGATGTGTTTGGAACTAAAGAGGTTGAAATTCTCTGACACATTCTTTCCATTGTTAAAAGCCATCTTTCAGCTCTATATCCATTGTTTCCACAAACTAGTTTTTTGAAGAAAGTGTCGGTTGTTCCCTTATCCTCTACTTGTATATGTTCCACCCAAGTTACCTATATATAATAATCGACCAAAGTTAGAACATAAATAAATTAACATACAAATTTACATTACTAACAATGGATTTAAATCTCTACATCAGTGTAGAGGTTTTTTTGGACGGTTACTAACCCGACCAGAGTCATTTGCAAGTTCTTGAATCATGCATCTAGAAGGAAACTTCCAGACATTTTGAACACATGCATCGAATACAGAACGAATTGACAGTGATGATACATGAGCTATTACCCACGTGTCTTTTTCAATCTGTTTACAATAGCGAAGGAACGAGGTGTGTCGAGTTGGAACCAATGGAGATAGAATGTGCATTTTTGCATGCATCTGTATGAAATAGAGTTTGAATTATCACCAACCGTTTCAAAGAAACTATATAACAATTTTTTTTTAAATGTATTCATTTTCAAGTAAAAAAATAATAATTATATTCATCTTAGCAATACCTATTAAATTCATCTTCAAGTCAAAAAATAATAATTATATTCATCTTAGCAATACCTATTAAGTACACTTAGTAATACTTCGCTTATTCGTATAACATTTTAAAATTTAGAATGACGCGTCATTTCAGACGTTCAAATTCATTCTCATGACATATTCTAGAAGGTTACTAACCCGGCCAGAGTCATTTGCAAGTTCTTGAATCATGCATCTAGAAGGAAACTTCCAGACATTTTGAACACATGCATCGAATACAGAACGAATTGACAGTGATGATACATGAGCTATTACCCACGTGTCTTTTTCAATCTGTTTACAATAGCGAAGGAACGATGTGTGTCGAGTTGGAACCAATGGAGATAGAATGTGCATTTTTGCATGCATCTGTATGAAATAGAGTTTGAATTATCACCAACTGTTTCAAAGAAACTATATAACAATTTTTTTTTAAATGTATTCATTTTCAAGTAAAAAAATAATAATTATATTCATCTTAGCAATACCTATTAAATTCATCTTCAAGTCAAAAAATAATAATTATATTCATCTTAGCAATACCTATTAAGTACGCTTAGTAATACTTCGCTTATTCGTATAACATTTTAAAATTTAGAATGACGCGTCATTTCAGACGTTCAAATTCATTCTCATGACATATTCTATCTCATACAACATAATATAAGAGTTTAATCAAGTAACAACAAAACAAACCTCATTTCCTACATTTAAATTAAACTCAACAACAATTTCATCCTTATTGCAAAATATAAAACAAGGTCAAACTAGATATAGTTGTTAAAAATAATCCTAACATGAAGCCTTATGTAAACTAGATCTGTGTTTTATAGTTGTTTCTATATAAAGGCATATTGCAGATATAAACCAAATATTGTTTTAATAGGGCAGACTACATATATTCTAAAACAATCTCAAGTTTAAGACCCTTTTTTTATTGAGAACATACATAGATCAGTGTTGACTGCATGATATATATCTTACAAAAACGTTTAAGACTCTATCGTATACACACTATAACAGGGCAGAAGTTTCCAACTAATTGACATAAAAAATAGAAGTTTTTGTAAGATGTATATCAATGATAGGTTGAAACAAGGACCAACAAAAACAGAAACAACCGATGAACCCACACAAAAACAAACACAACAGATACACTACACTAATTACATGGATTCAATTATATATAAATATAAAACACAGAATCCTTTTTTTAACTGCAAATTAATATTATTATTATCACATGAAAAAAATAATGTTTCAGGTACTATTACTATGGTCTTGCTTGTATTAGAAGTTCGTAGTCTGTGAATGTAGGTTGAAATTTGATGGGCCATTTAGTTCAATACGCCATAAGAAATTAAATTTTATTCATTTATTCATAAATGTTCTAAAAAAAATCAGATGTGTGATGGAAGCTAATTCAACTAACTTTATTTTCATGGCAGGTAGCAGAAATCAAAATTTGAAAAAAGATAGTGAAACCATTTAAAATGTTTTTTTTTGCTTCACCTAATAAAACCTGAAAAACTAGAAACTTATTGACTAGTGATCAACATTATTCAATATAATAAAATGGCAAATTTGAAAAGATAAAATAAAAGAGATCATGCAGTGTACAACAAACTAAGAGGCACATATCTAAAAGAATTCAACAAGCTCAACCACTATCTTCAAACAAAAACACCGGCACACAAGAAACAAAACTACAAAAATAGAGGTGTGGGTCAACAAAGTTTGCAATGTAAATTATACCACCCACAAAGTTTGACACCCACAAACAACTCTCAACAGATTGACACTTATAACCATCATTTATCAAATTCTAGCTATGTAAATTCTCTCTTCTCTTGTTCACAAGAATTTCCAAATGAAATTATAGTATTCAGCAACACATTTTGCAAAATTGAACATCATATAATGTAACAGAGGATAGTCAAAACCGAATTGACCTTGTTATTCTCATATGTTAAGTAAATCAAAGAAAGAAAGCAAAGTACTTGAATATATTTGGTTTCAAATTTACTTTTTCAGGGTACTGTTTTCATTTTTAAAAATCTTCTTTTCTTAACATGTTTAATTGCAGCACGTAAATGTCTATACTAATAAAAACTAAATCTAAATTAACCTTGAAATAGACCAAAATTTGAACTAACCTTGGAAAATCAAACAAAAGCAACGGAGATTCTGGAGTTCTGAATGTCAACAGAAATTGAAGCAATGTTTTCGTGCTCATAGAAGATAGTGTTCGTCTTCGCAGAGAGAGAACGTGAGAAAGAAGTACAGGGTTTGTTTCGCCGCCGAGAGAGAAAGTGAGAAGGAAATGCGTTTAGGGTTTGCTCGCCGAGAGAGAGAGAGAGAGAGAGAGAGAGAGACAAAGTGAGAAGGAAATGCGCTTTTGTGAAATAAAAAAAAAGAATAATTTATGTTTCACGGAGAGAGGAAGTGGTTTTTTTAATTATAAAAAAATCATTTTAAATCATGTTAACTGACTTAAATGTTATTCACTAAAAATGCACCATTTGAATCCCAACTTTTCAAGTTTTTAAATCAAGTGGATAATATCTGATTTAAAATGTATGATTTAAAAAATGTTTTTTGCACTAGTGTTAAAAGTAGCTCTTACTCAAAATCAATGAATGTTTGGATCAATAGTTACAACCTTGAAAAGTTGTGCACTTGAACATGATTTTAACTTAGAAAAAATTTCTTAGTTTCTTTCAATTTGATCAATTTTGTAATTTTGCATGATTTCTTGATTTAAATTTGATCAAATTAAATCATCCATCATATTTTCTTGAGTAATGGCTTGTGAAGCTCAAAGTTGACCAAAAGTCAAACTTTGACTTTCTGCGTCAGTTGACTTTGTATTAGATGAACTTGAGGTTTGATCCACTTGAAATGTTGCCCTCTTGTGCTTAATTCTTGATGTGGGAGTCCTCTTGATCCTTTGTGGATGTTTAAGAGGTTAGACAAATTGAAGATCATGTCATTCCTTGATTGATCCTTTGTCTAAAGGCTCTGAGAGGGCTTGAAACCCTAAGTCTGATCGTAGTGAATGCTCAACAATTCCTTGAGGAGATTGATGAGGCACAAAGGTACATCCATATTGTGATGATGATTTACACAATGATGGGAAATCTTAGTGGTCAAAATTTGGGGTATGACAGATGCCCCTATTTAATCTTCTTGGACCCGAAGGTGCGAATGACGAAGGTATTCGGGCATTCGGGGTGCAAGAGGATTAAATATCGGAATACCCGAAATTTTGATGGTGGTTATGAATGGTAGCTTACGCATTCATCTTCTTTAGCTAAGCGATGATGCTTAGAAAAGGTAAACTTCCCCTCGATCTTGGTTTCCTGCCAAGGAACTGGTCTTAGTTTCTCTTGTTAACTTCCCTTCGATCCTGGTTTCCTACCAAGGAACTGGTCTCAGTTTCTGATGCAAACTTCCCCTCGATCCTGGTTTCCTACCAAGGAACTGGTCTTAGTTTCTTTTGTCAATAAACTTTATTGACAAGGGACGCTATTCGTAGCGGTTTTCCTCAAACTTCTCGCCGAATTTTCCTGGGGAGATGCCATTTGATGGAAAAAATTCGATGTCAGAGTTGCTGGGATGACCCAGTCGTCTGAGTTGTAGAGGTGTACAAACTTCTCTGTTGGAGATGCCATTTGTTGACTCTACTTGGGGAATGCGAGTCCCTCGAGAGACTGCCTTCGCTTGGGGGTCTTACATCATACTTTTCTTGGGATCTTCTCGGAGAAATGCCATATGATGGGATCCAATTTTGAGGTGCCGATGACCTTTTCATCAGCGGTCTTTTCGGAGAAAAACTGCCGTACCGCCGAATCTCTTTATTAAGAGGCTTTCTTTGGGGATTTTCCTTAATCCGGGAAAGCAAGGATATCATCTTCAATGGCGAAGAGTGATGCTGACTGAAAGTTCCTCTGGTTTTTCAGAGGTTCAAGTTATCAAAGTGGTCGAGGGCCAACTTCCTTCCAGAAATAAACTGGAGGCGAGGTTGTTCAAACGCAGCGTTTCCTGACGAGGCAAGAACTGACAACTCGATTGAGAAGACTTTTATCCCTAGGGGACAAGACCGACTAGAGTGATAGTGATGCAATATGAAATGTGAATACAAATCAATAATGCATGATATATGTATGTTTATGCTGATAAAACTGACGTGACATACAAACTGACAGGTGAACACGACTGAATACTCGGCCATCGCGGGGCGAAGAAGTACCGTTGGTTCAGAATAGCAATTCCACCTTGCTTAGGAGAGATAGTCCCTGTTGGGAGCTATGTTGGTCGGGCTTAGGAGATGAGAACTCGGCCGAAAATGTCAGATGGATTAGTCGCATCTGACATTGTTGATCCTTCATTCAGGCGCACTGGCGTAGAAGGAGTACTTTGATTCTGCACTTTGAGGTTCGAACACCTTTGGAGATGCGATTGATGTTCTTTCGATGTTTAACAGTCAAAAGAAATTGTCATCTCTATTTTAAAAAAGCAGAAAAAATTTTATCAAGTAAATTCATTTTTGTTTTATTTCAAGAATCGTTGACCATGTTAAAATGTCGTTCTATAAAGCTAAAACAAGTAAGAATTACAAACAAAAGCACAAGGGCTCAAATTTTATTGATAGGATGGAAATCAGCCAAACGCGTGATTCCAAAGAGTATTTACAAAGCTAGAAAATGGTAATTTACAGGGAAAAGGGCTACGTTGAAACATAACGACCACTATCCTTCTACCAACTTTGATTCGGGACATCCTGAGCTTCTGTCGAAGATGACCTTGACTGGAGTTTTTCGACGGATGATGTAACTGCTGCTGAGGGACTTGCCTCTGTTGAACATAGTTACTTGCCATTATCCCTAATTTTTGCCTGGATTGTACTTTGATGTTTCCAATCCACCGGGATGATTTTTTTTCATGTCTCTAACTTTTGCCTGGACCGCCCTTTCGGGTTTTCAATCCACCGAGATGTTTTTTTTTTTAGTTTAGGCGAAGTATTTCTTGACTACATCAACATTCGTGGGGTAGGCAAATTCCTCTCCGTCCATGGTTGTAAGTCTCAAGGCGCCGCCTGAGAAAGCTTTCGTGACCACATAGGGGCCATCATAATTTGGAGTCCACTTGCCCCGGGAATCAGTGAGAAAGGATTGTATCTTCTTGAGCAGTTTGAAGATTGGCGCGCATGTCGCGGTCATGAGGAATATGAATCTGGAGATGTAGTTCAAACGTCCCAGGAATCCTCTGACTTGTTTTTCAGTTTTTAGAGAAGGCATTTCTTGAATGGCCTTGACCTTGTCAGGATCAACCTCAATTCCTTTCTGGCTAACGATGAACCCTAAAAGTTTCCCTGAACGGACACCGAAGGTGCATTTGTTAGGGTTCAAGCGGAGTTTGTACTTTCTCAACCGCTTGAACAGTTTTGACAGGTGGGTCACATGCTCCTCTTCTGTCTTAGATTTTGCAATCATATCATCGACATATACCTCGATTTCTTTGTGTATCATGTCATGAAACAGAGTAGTCATGGCCCTTTGATAGGTTGCCCCGGCGTTCTTCAAACCGAACGACATTACCTTGTAACAAAAGGTACCCTAAGGGGTGATGAATGAAGTTTTCTCCATGTCTTTCGGCGCCATTTTGATTTGGTTATAGCCCGAGAATCCATCCATGAAGGAGAAAACTTTGAACTTTGCTGTACTGTCTACCAGCATGTCAATGTGTGAAAGTCGTCCTTTGGACTAGCCTTATTCAGATCTCTGTAGTCGACACACATTTTGACCTTTCCGTCCTTTTTCAGAACGGGTACGATATTGGCTAACTATTGAGGATATTCTGACGTGGCGAGGAAACCCGCATCAATCTGTTTCTGTACCTCCTCTTTGATTTTGATGGCCATGTCCGGATGAGTGCGTCTTAACCTTTGCTTTACTGGCGGACATTCCGATCTCAACGGTAAATGATGTTCCACGATGCTGGTATCCAACCCTGGCATATCCTGATAGGACCAAGCGAATACATCGGGGAATTCTTTGAGAAGCTTTACCAAACTCTCTTTGGCAGTTGGACTGAGCAGTGCCCCAATCCTGATTTCTTTTCTCTCTTTTTCTGAACCCAAATTTACCGTTTCCAACGGCTCTTTGTGAGGTTCAATGGACCTTTCCTCTTGTCTGAGTAATCGGGAGATCTCTTCTGGAATTTCGTTGTCAACTTCTTCTTCAGCCCCAAATACCGGGAACTCAAAGTTGGGAGAAGGCATCGAATCGTATGTTTCAACGGGGTTTAAAACAAGCAATCTGCATGACGTGATGATTCGTGTTTAGAAGAGATAGAGAAAATGCAAGTGTGTGCAGTGTATTTATTTTTTACTACTTGTTTTTTTTTTATGGATTGTTTTTTAGGATTACCATTTTCTAAAAAAGCGAAAAGAGAAAACAGCAATTAATGCGGAAATTACAGAACAACGTTATTTTATTAATGAACAAGTCGACTCTTGAAACTACAGCCCTATAAAACAAAACTCTGTCGCTTTGGGCAAAGCGAAGAGGGAAATTTATAGAAAGCGAGCCCTATCAAAACATCCGTTTCACTTGGGCAGGGTGAAAGGTTAAAGATGACAATTACTTTGACTGATGAACGATCTTCGGAACATCGACGGCAACCCATTGGCGGCGAACTCCTCGGTGAATCACAAAGTCTGGTACCTTCCTTGATTTTTCTTCAGAAATGACGCTGATTTCTGGTGGAGCAGGATCATTGGAATCTGTCTCCTAGGCAGAGTTGTCGTAGGAGGATTCCTCTGTTGTATTTTGCATAGCATTGGTGCTCTCAGCTGTATCTCCCCATCCAGTTGGCTGGATAACTTCGAGCCTGATACGAGAGCTTTCGGGAGCGGTGTACTTGACCATATAGTCGTATTTTTCACTCGGTTATCCCAAGGTGTCCCACACTTCTTTGGAACTAGAGGAGTCATCTCTCTCGATGACGTTGACCTCGGGAAAAGCATAGTTGATGAATTCAAGTCCTGCAAACGTTGCAAATTCATCGTCATGTTGAGTAGTTTTTGAATGACCTGAGTGTTGATCCCATGACATGGTGGGGACACAGGTATTCTGTTCAATGATGCTCAGCTGAGTTTCATTACTCGGCTGACTTTCTGGCCCCAAATCTCCTGGGTAAGGCTGCCACATTGGCAGGCCATCCATCGGGCCATAGTAGGTAGAGTCAAAATTGTCCTTCATCGGAGTGTCTTCCTCTAACGAATTTGGCGGAGCACGGCATCCTTCCGGATGACAATCTCCATATATTATTTCGACATCTGACCGTGGTATAAATCTCAGACTCTGTGCAGGATAGCAAAATGGTATAGGCACCTCTTCCTGAGACATATAACTGTCCTCGTTAAGATAGGACTTCCATTCTTCATTTGTGTTGGAGGGACACTCCTCATTGATAGCATGGACTATTTGAGACACTGGTTGAAGGAAACCTCCACTGTGGAAGAAGTTCTGAATGGGATGAAGACTTTCATCGTTAGCAGCTGTCCGGGTACAGGTTGCAGAAAAACCAAGACCCTTCTTTGTTGTATTGCTAGTAGGAATGACAAGCTGTCCCCATCCTGTTGTATCGGTACTCTCAACCGCTTTGATAGCATCTTTGTATGAGGAAATCGAGGTTCCTCCTTAGGATTGATTGTCCTTGCTTACCGACAGTGATTGGAACTGAGTTCCAATAACCTCCTCGGGTTATATACCAGTAGATGATGATAAACTACTCACGAGCAAGGCTTGTTCCCCACAGACTGTGACAAGTTGATCGTTCTGAACGAACTTTAGCTTTTGGTGGAGGGTTGAAGTAACCGCTCCAGCCTGATGTATCCAAGGTCTTCCTAACAAACAACTGTACGTTGCCCGGATGTCCATGACCTGGAAAGTGACTTGGAAAGTGTGAGGACCAATAGTTATGGGAAGGTCAACTTCGCCGATAACCGTTTTTCTGGATCCGTCAAACGCTTTGACGACGACCTCGCTGATTCTCATCGGAGGGCCTTTGAATGATAATTGCATCAAAGTGGACTTCGACATAACATTCAGGGCTGACCCTGTGTCTACCAGTACGCTGGCTAAAGCATCGTCCTGGCAGTTAACTGTGATATTGAGCGCCATGTTATGACGACGACCCTCTTCGGGTAATTCCTCATCACTAAATCCTAAATTATTGCAGGAAGTGATGTTAGAGACAATGCTATCGAACTGTCTGATTGTTACATCCTGTTCCACAAAGGCTTGCTCCAAGACTTTCTGTAGAGCCTCCCTGTGGACTTCTGAACTGAGTAATAGTGATAATACCGAGATCTTTGAAGGAGTCTGTAACAGTTGATCGACAATGTTATATTCACTCCTTTGGATGAGCTTCAACATCTCATCATCGCTTTTCGAAAGGTCAGTATTACTGGATCGACCGACTGATGAATCGGGATCTTCTGTTTGAAGTTCCTTTTCCTTGTTAGGTTCTCCAACTCCTCGGTTGAAGATTCAACCACTCCGTATTACACGACTGATGTCTGCAATATTCACGACGGAGGGTAACAGAATTTCCTTTCCATTTTCAACTATTGTTGCACCGTATTTGTAAGGGATCGCCTTAGCTGATTCATACGGTAGCGGTCCCGGTAGATAGATGACTATGGGAACCTTCTGATTTTTCTGACCATCATAAGTAATCTCGATTCGTTCCTGGTTGGGAACTTTAGATTCGTCAAGTAGAGGGATGATGGCAAAAACATCCCTGGTCTGGTGACGACCAGAGATTGTGACAACATCCTCAACTTGATCGGCAAGGTAGTCCGGTGTCCAGTTGATGGGTCTAGAACCTGGATACGAACGAATCTCTCCACGATCCACCTGACCCTGAAGAGCTGCTCTCACAAGGTAACACCCTTGGTTACTTTCCGAACAGACGCTACAACGGTCATAATTATGTGGGGGCACCTGGCCACACCCATTTTGAATACAATGTAACCTTACTAGGTTAGCTTCCATTGATCGGACATCCTGACTCTGACGCCGAGTAGGATTCCTGTTACTGATACTAATTTGCTGAGTATCTTCATCCATGTAGATTAGCATCTACCAGTGATTTAACAAGTGCTGAAGTGCCTCCTGGACAAGGATACAACCTCGATCATTTTCGCAACCTGCTTTACAACTTTGATAGTCGTGTGATATTAAGAATCTGAGTCGGACCTGCTCAGCATGTAACTCTACCAGGTTGGCATTCATCACGCGAATATCGAAGATCTGAACCATGTTGATCTGATAAGGGTTCCTATCATGTTAGTCTTAGATCCATCCAAGATCTATCTGACGCTGGAGGGCCTCTTGTATGAAAGAGCATCCCTGTTTGTTTACCGAGCAAGTCAGACAGGAACTATAATCGTGCCGTGGCAGATTATGATACTGGCTTTGCCTTGAGTGCATCGCCACCAAGTTGACATTCATTGCACGGATATCGTGGTTTTGAATGACGTTAGAATTCGTGTAGACCATGTTAACTCCACGAACTCGGTGCTCTTGGATCCATCCGAGATCCATTTTTTCCTGTAGAGCTGCTTGCACCACAGAACATCCCTGATTGTCTTTAGAGCAGATATCACACTGGTGATAGTCATGAGGTGGCACATGGCCATATCCACTCTGTCTACAATGCATCTTGACCAGATTGGTCTTCAACAAGAGTACATCGTGAATTTGATAGACATTGTTGGATTCTCCTTCTATCAAATTGACTGCAGCCTTCTCGTGTTGAGGCAGCGGGTTCGTAAGAACATTAGGATTCATATCTTTGAAAGATAAGAGCCCGCTCCTAACAAGCTTTTGCACGTCGGATTTGAAATTGAGACAAATCTCTATATTATGCCCTGATCCTCCTTGATGATAAGGGCATGTTTGATCCACCTTAAACCAAAAAGGCGGATTTTCTGGTACTGTAAGAGGAGACTTAGTCTGGATGTGCCCCTTAGCCAGTAGTAATGGAAATAGTTATGCGTACAACATGGGTATAGGATCAAACCCTGATGGTCGCGTTGTACGGTTGTTGTTATATGGAGGACGAGTCTGCTGAAGAGGTTGTTGTGTCCTTTGTTGGTTAGGTTGGCTCTGCGCAACCTGAGGTTGATACGTAGGAATAGGCGCAGGACTGATAGCAGGAGTTACAGCTGCTACTGATTGATAATGTCGCCTTTGCTTTCCGAGAGAGATATTCCCAATATCTTGCTCTTTTTTCTTAGGGAGAGCACTACCGTATTTCTTAGTATCGCTCGTCGATCCAGCGTCTTTTACCAAACATCCTTCTCGGACGGCTTCCTCAAGACGTACGCCCATGCCCACCATCTCGGTGAAATCACTGGGTGCACTGGCAACCATTCGGTCATAGTAAAATGAGCTTAAGGTTTTTAAGAAGATCTTTGTCATCTCTTTTTCCTCAAGAGGTGGACAAATCTGAGCGGCAATCTCGCGCCATCTCTGAGCGTACTCCTTAAAGGTTTCCTTGTCCTTTTGAGACATCGATCTGAGTTGATCTCTGTCGGGTGCCATGTCCAAATTGTATTTGTATTATTGGACAAAGGCAGTGTCAAGATCTCTGAATGTGCTAATCGTAGCACGGTTTAAACCCATGTACCATTTTAATGCGGCACCGGTTAAACTATCCTGGAAGTAGTGAATCAGTAGGTCCTGATTCTCCATCTGAGCTGACATTCGCCGAGCGTACATCACCAGATGGCTTTGAGGGCAAGAGTTACCCTTGTACTTTTCAAAGTCGGGCACTTGGAATTTGTGCGGAACTTTCACATTGGGGACCAAGCAGAGGTCTGCGGTGTCCTTTCCAAATAGATCCTGACCTCGAATGGCTTGTAGTTCCTTCTGCATTTCCAAGAATTGTTCCTGGAATTCATCCATTCGATTGAACATAGTTTCCTTCTTACCAGAAGGTATTGGTGGAATCTGTCCTTCCGGGACAGTGTGCACCACAGGGGGTGGGACCGTGACTACGGCAGTGAATCTTGGCGTTTCCCGAAGTTTGTAACCTTCAGGAGTCTTCAGTATGCCCCTGGCATCTTCGCTTTCCCGAAGTTTGTAACCTTCAGGCCCAGCGGCTTCTGTTATGATTCCCTGATCCTCGGCGATCGGCGGAACATATCCTTCCAGGATATAGTTAGCAGGCATGCCCCAAGGACGATCTTTCGGCATCTGATACCTAGGATCAAACTTCTCCACTATGGGCGCTGAGGTGATCTCTGAGATCACATTCCTTTGTAGCTGAGCTTCTGCCATGGCTTGCATGTCGTTACGAAGCTTTCTCATATCCTCTCTCAGAGCGTCGATCTCTTCTTTCAACTCTCTATTTTCTTCCTCAAGATCATCCATCTTTTTCTGACGATTGGCCCGAGTATTGTACGAATGAGACAGTTTGACTCTAGAATCGAGACACAAACGTGAGATTCGTAGGTAAGAAGAATGCATGATGCGAGAATGATGAATGCAATGATTATATTAATTGTTTTTTGGTTTAATCAAAATAAACTTCGACAATTAGATTTCAAATATCAAACAGTGGGGAAACCCTTTTTTATTGAATTCAAAGGAAATACAGTAGATTACAAGGTGCAGAAACAGAAACCTAAGCTAATGGGTCCCGAGTCATCTCTGAAGAGAAATCGGGTGCTAATTCTGGTACTTTCCTTTTCTTTGACCGGGGCTCTTGGGCCGTTGTCGGGTTGTCATTCCTTTGCCAGGTGAAAGGAGCGAGCAAATTCCTTTGGTCATCTTGATTCTCTACAGCATGTTGCTCCAAAATTTCAATCAGAGCGTCCTTATCTTTCAGTATTTGCTGTATTTTGATGCACTCTACGTTGAGAATGCGGTATTTGTTTTTCCAAGACCTCATCTCTTGTTGAACTTTGTTGAGAGTAACCTGAAGTTTTTCCATCTCAGTCATGAAGTACATGACAGATTCCCTCGGCGGAAGAACTCCATAACGAGGATAAGGCATTTTTAGCTTGAGAGCTCTAGTTTGTACCCAGTGGAGATAAGGCTCCACCGAGACACAGTCTGGTTTTCCCAGAGACTCTCGTCCTTTCTTATGAACATGTTTCCAAGCATGCACTATTTCCATCTTTAGTGCTCTGTCATTTTCTCCTTCCTTGAAGAAAAGACACTCCAGATGAACACCCCGTGGGACGTGTCTCATCGGGTACCCAAATTGACGATGAACGAGAACTGGATGGTAATTGATTCCTCCCTTAGTTCCTATAAGGGGTACGTTGGGGAAGTTTCCACAATGGTCAATGATCCTGATCCCATCATAAATCCTATTGCACCAATCTATATCAGAGTTGGTAAGAGACATGATCTTCTGAGACCAACGTAAGGCACTCTTGCAATCCCAAAAAACAGCAGACTTGGGCAAGTGGGAGATAAACCATTTGTAAAGCAAAGGTACACAGCATGTGATCTCCCATCCGCTGTACAAATTTCCTAAGTGTACAGAATGATACGCATCTGCGAGCAAAGTCGGCACAGGGTTTCCAATGAGAAAAACCTTGATGGAGTTGATATCGACGAAGTTATTGATGTTGGGAAACAAAAATAACCCGTAGGTGAGCAAGACAAAGATGTTTTCAAAAGCAATCACGTTCCCGATACTAGCGAAGTATAGGGCTTTCTTTGTCAAGAACTGGGCTGGAAAACCTTGTATGTCACCCTTGGTAGTCATGTGAGTCCTGACCTCAGACTCGTCCAAATGAATTGCTCTTGCAATGGTCTGATTCTTTGGAATTTCTTCCAGTCCGGAAAATGGAGCTCGGTCAGTGATATGTAAATCGATCAGATGAGAATACTCCTTCAGCGTTGGTGCGAGCTGGTAATCCGAGAATGTAAAGCAGTGATAAAACGGATCGTAGAATTGGACGAGCGCGTCCATGATTCCCTCAATCACATGGACTCTTAGCAGAGATAGCAAACCTCCGTACTTGGCTCTGAAAGCCTCTTGGTTTGTGATCATCCTCGCCAAACCTCTTAAATCCTCTAGTTTTGGAATCCTGAAGGTATACCTATGGGTTTTCCTTCTACCGACATCCATGAGCGCAATCCTTTTTTCTGACATTTGCAATCATTGTCTTAGTTTATTTTGAAAAACAGAAAGACTAGAAGAGAAATTTTTTCTTGTTTTAATGTCTTTTAAATGAATGCATGAATGCAGTACACAAAAACATAGAAAAAACATGGGGTCAAAGGGTCGTTGTCATGAAGTCAAGGCTCTACCCATCCCCAAAGGTTTATACTAGGGTGATTTTTGTACCTGTACTCATTATCATCAGCTCCTCCCAGGAAAGCAAAACAACAAGCGGATCGACAGCGAGTTATAGAGCAATCTTAGAGTAAGTGCCATTCACCGAGAATAGATCACCAGCCTCAAATGAGGGTAGTATCGCGTGACAACTATTTCCGATAGTTTCCGCACTACAAAAGGGTTTGGCTCCTCATCTTCTCAGGCATCGCAACCGACCCATTGTCTAGGTGAGAGAATGGTTATGTTAGGATGCCTCCACTGAGGTTGATGGTCGGCCTCGTCGCCATCACTTATCTTAAGTGTATACTCAATCTTTCCACATGCGGCATCACACGCATTCCCATTAGCAGAAAAATAAACACGTATAGCAATTAGGAAAAGCAGTATATATATTTGTCCTAATCATCCTAGACTTTTAAAGCTATGAATCTTAAGTTCCTGACAAAAAATGGGTTCCCCGACGGAGTTACCATTCTGTAGTTTCGACACAAGAGACGAAAAGAAGAAAAAGAGATCGGCCCCATGGTGGGCGCCATTTTTCTGTAGCGAGCGATTTTGGACGTGGTTCTTAAGCACTGTCGCTCTTTTTGGGGTTACTACAGGTCGATTCATTTTTTATCCTATTAAAGCTGATGAAGGAAGGGAAATAGATGTCTCCAATTAACCCTGCTTGCATACCAAGTTTAAACAGCGGTCTGTTAGGTTACGGATGCTATGTGGTCGTGGGGCCTTTCTTGTGCTATTTTGACATAATGACAGGTTTCTGGTGGGGAACAAGGATTAGGATGTTAGGACTTATGCTTTTTCGATTGATATGTGAGAGTATGGGATTTAGGGTTTTTGTTTAGTGTGCTCGCTAAGATTTTTTCTTTCAATCGTATGCCTACGTATTCCCGTTTACCGAAACAGGGAAATCAGAGCGTTTGTAGTTCCTCCCAATGGTGTTTTGGTGTCTTGTTCAAAGCCCAAGACGTGAAGCAAAAGGTGGTTTGTATCTTGTTCAAAGCCCAAGATGTGAAGCTAAAGGGGATTTATATCTTGTTCAAAGCCCAAGATGTGAAGCTAAAAGGTGTTGACTTTAGAGAGAATTTGTCATCTCTAAAGAGGGGGTTGTATGTCACAACTGTTTATAAAGGAGAATTACTTTAACCGGGATATGTGAATCCGGTAATGCCATAATTTCCTTTAAAGGGGATTTAAACCTGAAGGAGAAGACTTTAACTCAGTGTAGAGCAATGCCATCTTTCCTTAGGAATTTCTCATGCTAAAAGAGGGACAGTGGCATGGATGTAGATGATCCAGAGGCTTGCCGCTTACAGCAATTAGATGAAGGGGAAAGAGTTATTGATGTTTGTGTACTATGAATGAGGCACAACTTTGATGCTAAAAGGTTGATTGGATCAACCAGTGGTTTTCTTATACAAAGCCTAAGAGGAGGCTAATATGTGTCTCGTACAAAGCCCGAGAGAGAGAGGCTAAAAGGTTTTGACTCAACGAGGGAATCTTTTGGTATCTCGTATAAAGCCCGAGATGAAGGCTATTTGACTCAACAAGAGAGTCTTTTGTATCTCGTACAAAGTCCGAGATGGAGGCGAAAATTTGTTTGGCTCAATAAGAACCTTTTTGTATCTCGTATAAAGCCCGAGATGGAGGCAAAAGGGTGATTGATTCAACGAGGGAGTCTCTTATGTGTCTCGTATAAAGCCCGAGAGAGATGCTAAACGTTGTTTGACTCCGCTGGGGAGAATCATTGTACAAAGCCCAAGAGGAGGCTATGGTGACTGTTTCAGTTGAGTGACAGGTCCAGTATACTGATTTTGAAAGAGAAAACCAGTTCTTATATGAGCAACACTGTACTCAAGGATTTGATTCGAGGATCCGGGTTATTCCTGTTCTTTAAGGAAGTGGGAAATCCGAAGGGTATGGAGACTATCCGAGTTTACGGGTTTTCTTCCGATTTAACGAAGGGGTCACTTGAGAATGTCTTTGAGACTCAAGGAAATTAGACTGTCCGTGTCCAGAGTTTCATCTTTTGTACTATGCTTTGCGAAATAGTAGTAGACTCTTTGAAAGGACTGTTCTATGCAGATGACTAAGTTCTGTTCCTATACCTCTAGGAGGTCGTCGAGACAATTTGTACGAAGCCCAAGAGGAGGCTGAAAGCTTTTAAGAAGTCGATCGGTCCTTGTACGAAGCCCAAGAGGAGGCTATCATTCCCGGAGGAAGAGATCATTATACGAAGCCTAAGAGGAGGCTGTGAATACTTCTAAGAAGCCGGCGGGTCCTTGTACTAAGCCCAAGAGGAGGCGGGGTTGCTTTTAGGAAGCCTGTGGGTCCTTGTACGATGCCCAAGAGGAGGCCGATACTTTTAAGAAGCCCGTGGGTCCCCAAACCCCGAGAAATTCAAGGCAAGCTATTCACAAGGAATAGATCAAGTCAGGAAAGTTTGAGAATTTGGAAGAAACTCAAAGATGCCATTCACGGAGAATACATTCATCTCTGGGAGTAGAGTTTCTTGACAATTCCTAATGAGGACAGCCGAAGAGAAGACTGTATCTGGTGATCCTATTGGGGATCTAGGTGTCTATTTCTACGAATAAACGAAACGGCGTCACCTAGTTCTAGACGTAGTTGTCGGGGAAACTCTAAATATCTATACTATTATTACACAGTTGATATGAGTTTATGAAAGAAGACTTACAGCGAAACAGCCCCACAATACAATTATATGTATATGAAAGCGGTAAATGAAAGCATATAAACACTTACTCAGTTGTAGAGCTTCCATGTTGTTTGGTTAGTTGTTCAACAAAGACAGATTGAAAACAACAATATATTTCAAAATCAAAGGAGAAAGTGCTTTGAAAAAGAAAGATTTGGGGCTTACAGCTCAAGGAGAGGCCCAGGGTTTTATCAGTAAGCGCACTGTTTGAATTTGTACAGAGGGACTTATACAAGTGACAGTGGCCCAAAAAGTTTTCTGTACAAAGGGATGGGTCTTAAACTCTCTCAAGAGGCCCAAAAAGTTTTAAAGAAAAAGAGTGGGGCTTATAACACGAGGGTAGGCCCAATTGATTTTTCGTTAAAAATGGCGATCGCGCCGAGGTTTTCTTTTAACGTAGAGGGACTTATACAATAAGTGAGGCCCAAAATTGTTTTGGTTAAAAGGGGGTTGGGTCTTACACTCTATCAGAGACCCAAAAGTTTTGAATGGGTCTTATAGCTCAAGGAGAGGCCCAAGGTTATTTTTCAAAAGGCGACGATCGCGCCGTTGGTTTTTGACGGTATCGGGACTTATACAATACACTGAGGCCCAAAAATGATTTGGTCAAAGAAAAGGATTGGGTCTTACACTATATTAGAGGCCCAAAAGTTTTGAATGGGTCTTATAGCTCAAGGAGAGCCCCAAAAAGGTTTTCTAAAAGGCGACGATCGCGCCGTTGGTTTTTGACGGTATCGGGACTTATACAATACACTGAGGCCCAAAAATGATTTGGTCAAAAAAAGGATTGGGTCTTACACTCTATTAGAGGCCCATGAGTGTTTGAAAAAGTTTTATGAGGGTTGAATTAATCAAAAACCCTAATTTCATTTTTTAAAGGACATTTTTCAAAGAAAAATCAAGTAAAAAATGATAAAAAATATCAAATAAAATCATTAACCATGTTATAAACAGTGATTAAGGTTTATGAAAAAGTATTTTATCCACATGAATATTTAAAATCATTTTGGTTTTAAAAATCAAGAAAAAGAAATCATTTTAAAAGCATTTAAAACAATTTAAAACAATGTTTTTGAATATATTAAAAATATATCAAATAATAATATTTTTTGTGATTTTTTGGTGGATTAAAATATTATGGAGTATGAATAAGAAGTGTGTAAAAGAGATTTGAAAAATGATAATTTTTGCTATGTGAAATAATTGGTTGAGTTTTGAAGATAAACTAAGAAAAAGGGGAATGCGATGTCACAACATCACATTCGACATCACTCATAAGTTTTGAAGATAAGAGAACAAGGGAAAACCACATAAACTCCACATATAAACATGTTAAAGTGCAAACAGTAGGAGGATCATAACATACACATTAAGGACTACATTTTTGTTTCAAGAATTGTTCAATATGATGCATGTATGTGAACATCAAAGGAAAGCATGATTCAAAGAATTCAAGTTATGAATTTTACCTCTTTTTTTGGAGATTTTGTGCAACCTACCAAGTGCTTTGTTCCAGAAATGATTTGATGCTTTGAACACCCTCAAATGACCTCTTGGATGCTTTTAGGATGATTGGAATCAGCTGGTACATGCAAAAACACAAACTGTCCCTTTCTTGCAAAAGGGGTTAAAAGTGACCAAAATAGCAACTCTCTCAAATGGTGTTCCAGATGTTGGGAACCATTTGGGATAGTTCAAGGATGATATTTGGAGTGTGTTTGAAGTTTTATCTGGTTTGGTAAGTGACTGAATCAAGACATGGCTTGAAAAATGCAAAAAAGTGCCATTTTGAGGTTTTGAGAAGTGACTTTGTGATTTTGTGATTACAGCTCACTTGTGATAGTTTGCACAGCTTACATATGATATATATGAGGTGTGTGTGTGATTGATTGTGATGGAAAAGCTCTCAAGCTCAAAAACTCAGAATTACTTGCTTTGGAAGGCAAATTTGAGGTGAAAGAAGAGATTTTGAGGAAAGCATCTGTTTGATGGCTTTGGTGTACTCAAACTGAGCACAAATGAGCTCTATTTATAGTAGAGCAAGTTTGTTTTCGCAGCAATAGTGAATGGTGGCTGCAGCAGAGGTTTGGCCAATGTTGTCCAATGAGAATCCAAGTCTCCTCTAGCCATTGACTATAGGTTAGGGCACAGGGCTTTGGTTCCCTACTTGTTGAAGGAATCTTGACTGAATTCAGTTGCAAATGTGTCAGTCCATACCACCTTGATGCTTCCATTGAATGCTCCAATCCAAAATTAGAGTCTTGTCCCTCTTTTAGGGATTTTTAGGAATAACATGCTACTTCTTGTTCCAAGGACTTTGGAGGCTTGGCTCAGTGATTGTCCCCTTTAGATTTGATCCTCAGATGTGTCCAAGATGATGACAAGGCTTGGAAATTCGTGTGGCACAAGAAATGTGCAAATCTGCCCCATGAAAAATTCAGCTGCAGCAAGCCTTTTTGTAAAATCCATAACTCCCTGCTCGAGTATGCCACATGTATGTTCTAGGAATTTCTGGAAAGCTGAGATGATGTACTTCAACTTTGATGTTCAAGGTTTGGCTTGAATCAACTTGGATCATGAAGAAAAACATCCTTGAAGTTGGGACATTCTTGCTGGAAAAAAAATATTAGTGATGTCCTATACAATGTTGGAACATCAAACATTAAGAACATTAATAATTCCAAACTTCAATCACTTGTATCTTTCAATCCTTATGATATTTTGAGTTGATTCCTTCTACAATGTTGAAGTATCAAATACCCTCTTTTAAAGTAGCCCTTACTCAAAATCAATGGATGCTTGGATCAATAGTTACAACCTTGAAAAGTTGTGCACTTGAACGTGATTTTAACTTAGAAAAAATTTCTAAGTTTCTTTCAATTTGATCAATTTTGCAATTTTGCATGATTTCTTGATTTAATTTTGATCAAATTAAATCATCCATCATATTTTCTTGAGTAATGGCTTGTGAAGCTCAAAGTTGACCAAAAGTCAAACTTTGACTTTCTGCGTCAGTTGACTTTGTATTAGATGAACTTGAGGCTTGATCCACTTGAAATGTTGCACTTTTGTGCTTAATTCTTGATGTGGAAGTCCTCTTGATCCTTTTTGGATATTTAAGAGGTTAGACAAATTGAAGATCATGTCATTCCTTGATTGATCCTTTGTCTAAAGGCTCTGAGAGGGCTTGAAACCCTAAGTCTGATTGTAGTGAATGCTCAACAATTCCTTGAGGAGATTGATGAGGCACAAAGGTACATCCATATTGTGATGATGATTTACACAATGATGGGAAATCTTAGTGGTCAAAATTTTGGGTATGACAATAACGTCCTCTCAGCCATACAAACTCACAAAATCATTTTCAGGACGCAAGATAACACGTCACAATCCGTACGAAATACCATCCGCAACTCACCTCATAGAATCCACAATTTCCCGCTCATAACTTTTCTAATTCATTCCCATTTCACCCTTCATTCACTCCATAAAACCCAGTCCCCTTCCTCACTCTCGAAAGGAGCCCTAGCCGCCACCCAGAACAACCATCGTGGCCCTGCTCTTGACTCTCTCTTCTCCTTCAACCATTTTTCAATCTTAACCCAACCTCCAATCCTTCTTTTTTTCCGTTCACAAATTCACTCAACCACAACCAAATCTCACCTTCAAACAACAATAATAACCTTCATCGAACCATAACAATAAACCTATATCAGATTTTCTCAACCCAACTCACAAATCCAAAACCTCAATCAAAACTCACACCAACCTTCTTCAGACCCATCTCCAAATCAACACTCAGACAACAACCACAATCCAAACTTAAATCCATAATACACTCCACGAAAAAACCTCCTCAACAACCTTCAATCACAAACCCCATCTCCTTCAAGTCGACCTCCATAACCTCTTCATTCTCTCCAAATCTGAACCCTAAACCTTCTTCTATAAATCTCCTTCAACAACGACAACCATCACCCACCTTCAAACCATTTAACTCAGAACCACAAATCTTAAACTAGAAACCCACAAGAGATGAAGAGAAAGATAACGACACCTCTCAAACCCCCAAATCAAACCAAGACATAAACCATTTCAGAATCTGGACATAAAACAAGATGAAGAAGAGAGTTTGAACCGAAAACCCAAACCTGGACCATGAGAAAGAAGAGTGACTGCAGCGAGAGATAAGGTTGAAAGTTGTTGCCATTGATCTCGTTTTGTTTTCTTTTCTGACCGTCAAGCGATGATGGAAAGTATTCTTTTCTGAGCGATTTGATTTGATAAAACACTATTGTTTTGCATTTTCGAACCTTGCCTTGTTTTCGTTTCGCGATGATGAAGAGAGTGTTCGCAACTCTTCTGAGCATGTGTGTGCTTTTCTTTTGCGGTTTGCCTCTTTAATGCCAGTATCTCACTATTGTTGATGATAACGTGTTGGAGTTTTTGTTCTTTTTTAATTTAATCTATTATGTTGTGACTAAACCGTGTGAGGATGATGGGCTTTTAGGCCCAAACGATTCCTCTTTCCCATTTACACCCCCTGATTTCATATTCCCCTTTTCTTCTATTTTGCTTTACTTATTTTCCTTTTTATTTAACACTTTTTAGTTATTATTTAATTAGTTCAAGTTTCTTGATATGGTTTTAGTTTGTATTTACTATGACTTGATTCTCAATTCAATTTTATTTTATTTTTGAGCCAAAGATACGACAACAATCTTGATTTAATTGATTTTTTCAAATCGATTCAAAATCTTGATTAATATGAGGCCACTTTTATTTTCTTTTATTTTTATTTCAACTTTTCGGTCAATGAAAGTCAAATACCAAAGATTATCGATTTATCGATTTAAGATCTTGGTAAAGATGAAACTTTTCTTATTTTCGATCTCTTTTCGATTTCCTTTTCATTTCATATTCTATGTATTTATTTCCCTTGTTTTTTATCGGTCGATGAAAATCTAAAACCAAAGATTATCGATTTATCGATTTAAAATCTTGGTAAAGATGAGACCTTTCTTCCTTTTCCATCTTATTTTCGATTATATCTTTTCATTTTCGATCTCTATCTTTTCTTTTCATTTTTGGTCAATGAAAGTCAAATATCGTTGGTTATCGATTTCTCGATTAAATCTTGATTAAGACGAGACCACTTCAATTTATTTTCTATTTCCATTTCATTTTCTATTATCTCCTTCTATTTTCTCATCTTCGGTCGATGAAGTCTTTCTATTCGCGAATGTTGATGGTTGAAGCGATTAACCTTCATTATTTCAAATCTGTAGTGAGTGATCATTGAGATCTCTTTCTATACTTTGAGATCGTGATAGGTTACCTTCGATTAATCGACGAAAGTTTGTGATTAAGACGAGATCTTCACCTTTTCCTTTCGTGTGGCACGATCCAATTGGAGAATGATCCTCAATATCATTTCTCCATCGTGTTCTAGCACATAGATCAAAGTGCGCATCCTCCTATAGTATGATCTTCGTCATAGATTGTGCTACGATGGCTTAGCGCCACATTGGACCCGATTCATCCGATTAACCACTAACTTTGCATTTCCGTCAATATTATCTTGATTTACTTTTATGTCAATATTATATCTTGTTCATATTATCTTGATTATATTATTGTTCATATTATCTTATTATCATTGTTCATATCATATTCATACTTGTTCATCTAACTATTTTCTTTGTTTATACACCATTTAATTCACACTAAAACTATTGATACGCCTAAACACTTAATTTTTGATTAAAATACTCAACACACCTATTCAAATCATTTTTCAATTAAATCGCGAAAGAACTGAATTCTTGAGGTCTAACACTTAATGGGTTCTTGAGTGACCGCTATTGAGGTGCACGCCTTGGGTGGCGTGTCATCCGACCTTTCATTTCTAAGACACGCGCCTTAACTATTTGGACAAAGAAATACCATTGGAGTCTAGCATTCCATGTGGTACTTTCGTTGTTCATCAAACAATATTTTGTAAATCAATCGAATGAAAAAGGTGTCATTGGGATCTAGCATCCCAATAATGCCCCGATTAATTGGTTGCGAGGTCGACGTCTCGTTTATCGAATAATCGTTATTCTCCTTAAAAACATTTGACAAACCAAATCATTTTCAAACCAATCCTCGATTCTTCGTCGAGCTCAATCGTAAGCCGAGCGCCTTTTGGCTCGCTATCAAACGCACACTTGTACATCTCGTGGTTTTGTTACTAGGAGCACCCCTAGGGACTAGTATCGATCCTCACCTCTTTTCTCAACCAATTCGACTCAATCTTATTCAAACGTTTTTCTTAATCAACTTACGAAAGGAGGAGATTCTTGGAATCTAGCATTCCTTGGATCTTCGAATGAATGACTCTTGAGGCACGCCCCTTAGGTTGTTATTCATTCACCCTTTCGTCTTAAAACACTTAATCACTATCAAACATTTTCGTAATCAACTCACGAAAGAATTGAGTTCTTGGAGTCTAGCATTCCTTGGATTCTTGAGTCAATGCTCTCGAGGCACTCCCTTGGGTTGTATGTTATCATTCTTTCGTCTCATAAAATTCGAACCCTAACCCTTTCTTTTCGTGGGCGTACCACGAACTACAACTGCTCTGATTCTTTATTCTCGTCCGAGTAAAGATACGTAGGCACAAGATTACGATGATCTTGGCGAGCTACCTTCCCTCCATCATCCGTCTTCCCTCTATCCCTTCCCGTAGTCGAACTACGATTGCTTTGATTCCTCATTCTTGTCCGAATGAGCATACGTAGGCCCGAGGTCGCGATGATCTTGCCGAGCACCCTATCTTAAAATCACCCAATTTCCCCTTAGTATCTTTTCCCTTTATCTTATCGTTTCGCATTTACAATTGAGAAGGAAACAAATAAGCTTAGCTAACGTTCATCACAATTCGAACTAAGAGGTTCTCGTTGAGTAGAACGGACGTGAGGGGGTGCGCGTACCTTCCTCTCACGTAACCGACTCCCAAACCCAGAATGTGGTTGCGACAACCATGTTCTTTTCCCTCCTAAAAGGTTTTCTCGATATTTTCCTTTCACTATTTTGGGATAAATAAAGTTCGGTGGCGACTCTGTCGAACCGTTTTCCGCGCCTTTCGCGCGAGGGTCGCGTCTTCGATTAAGCGATTTTTTGAGGTGCGACTTATTTGTTTTCTTCTCGTTTACGTATTTGTTCTCTTATGGCTTTTATATCCTCAGCTTATCTGTTGGATCTTGGGATGATATCATGAGTAAAGCTCTACACCCGAGCTTTGGTAAAAGCAGAGGGAACACATAGTTTAGAATTGGATGTCGAGTAGTGTTAGTCCCCAAGGACTCGCTCCTTGCGTGCCTAGCATGAAAGCTCCCCTAGAGTAGACCTTTTCGTAGATCCTGTTGTAACGCAGCTAACCTGTCGCACGACTTGATTCATGAAGGGTCCGTGACTCTAGGAACCACTCTTAGAACCAAGTTCTATATTGGTGGTCGTGTAGTGTTAGTCTCCAAGGACTCGCTCCTTGTGCGCGTAGCATGAAGACCCCGCTCAGGGGAGACCTTGTCGCCATTCTCATTGTAAAGCAGCTAGCCTGTTGCGTGACGTTGATGCGATTAGTGTCCGTAATCCTGGGAACCTTATCCATCAACGTAGAAACTATCCCGTGAGTGGGTTTATGGGTAAAGAACCTAGAACTTTCCTCATAGAGCCTACCTATAGGGTTTCTTTGATCAGAGACTTTGGTCATCTACCCGTGAACGGCCAACCTCAGAACCTGTGATCTGTGATCCTGGATCTTGCATCTTGCATACATGTCATTGCATTGCATTGCATCAATTATGCATCTTGCATTACATTTTCAACCTCAGAAACTCATTTCTCCTTCCTTCATCTCCAGTAAATCAAGCTGATTCCTCGACACCAGTACGCAACTCGAGCCAACACAAGAAGAACGATGGAGCAGATTCAACAAGAGCAAGTCGCCTTCAGAGAAGTGTTGGATTCTATCAAGGGAAAGATTGACCAGATTCTCGAAGCCATCATGATGGCCAGAAAAGAAGAAGAATTGCGAGAAGCCGCTGCTGCCAACAACACTGTGCCTGTGCAAGGGTCACCCTCAAGGTTCTCAGTTCCTGTTCCCAACCCTATCAATTATGGGATACCAATGAACTTCACTCCTGCCGCTGAAGGAGCCACTTCTCAACCACTTCCAATATCTGGAGTTACTGTTGGAGCTATTCCGCAAGCCCAACTTATTGTCACTCAGATCCCTATTCCTCATGCTGATGAAAATCTACTATATCAGTATGATGAGGTCCAGAACTATCATGCTGCCATCCCAATTGTCAATCCTACTGCTGCTCAGGATTCTGAGGCCATCAAAATGTGTCGTGATCTAGCTGAAAAACTCCGAGTCATGGAGGAGCGCAACTCAAAATCTCTGACTGCTCTGGAAATATGCTTGGTGCCAGATGTTGTCATTCCTCCCAAGTTCAAGGTACAGGAATTCCCGAAGTACAAAGGCCTCAGTTGCCCATACATCCATCTGAAGACGTACTGCCGCAAGATGGCTGCTTATGCCAAAGACGAAAAACTGATGATCCATTGCTTCCAAGACAGTTTGTCTGGGGCATCACTCGAATGGTATATGCAGCTGGAGCGTAGCAATGTGTGCACTTGGGATGAGCTAGCTGATGCATTTGTCAAGCAATACAAATACAACACTGACCTTGCTCCGAATCGTACTCAGCTTCAGAGTATGGCTCAGAAGGACAACGAATCCTTTAAGGAGTACGCGCAACGCTGGAGAGAGCTAGCTACAAGAGTGCATCCACCTCTGGTTGACCGTGAACTAATTGACATCTTCATGGGTACTTTGCAAGGCCAATACTATGAGAAGTTGATTGGTAGTGTTTCTGCTGGATTCTATGATTTGGTAATTGTTGGTGATAGAATCGAAGAAGGTCTAAAGAGCGGAAGGATCCAAGGAGGTTCTAGCAGCCAGTATCAAAGCAAGAAACCTTTCAACAATGGATACAAGAAAAAAGAAGGTGAAACAAATGCCATCTCTGCTCAGAAAGGGCCAGCTCAACAAGCTCCCCCTCCAATGCCTTATCAAATGCCATACTTCTAGTATCCGTATGTTGCTGCTGCGCAATACGCTCCAATGCCTTATCAACCAACAGTTCAAGCTGTTCAAGCTCCAATGCCTCAACAACAGGCTCCTCAGCAACAGTCCTATAATCAGCAAGGGTATCAATATCCTCCTCAGAATTAACAACAGAGAGTTGCTCAACAACGTCAGCCTAATCAACAGAGGACAAGGAGGTCAGATAGAGACTTTGATCGTCTGCCGATGACATATGCTCAGATCTTTACTCAATTGATGGATAAGAGGGTTGTTACTTCCAGAGACTTGGCTCCTCCAACTGTCATTCCCCCAGATTATGATGTTAATGCTCATTGCGAGTTTCATAAGGGTGCTCCAGGGCATACGATCGTGGACTGCAGAGCTTTCAAACACAAGGTTCAAGACATGATCGACTCAAAGTATCTCACGTTCAATGGGAGGGCTCCAAACGTCATAAAAAACCCTATACCGCCGCCAAACTAGTGCCAGCATCAAGTCAAGTCAAATCATGTCAAGTTTATCCCCCAAAGAAGGCAGTCATGTTGCCATCCCATCATTTGCATTCTTGTTACTTTGTTTCTGTTTGCTTAAGTACTGTATGATTTAAACATTGCCTTTCGTATTTGGTTTTCTTAATGTAGTGATTATGCATGTTTTGAATCAGTTATGTCGTATTCACTCATTTCTTCCATTTACTGCAAAACACCGACACATTTATTTCCACATTACTCTATTTATCAACTGCCGTTTAGCAATGATTGGAGGGAGGATGATGACAACGAAATACCCATAATTGCAAAATGTATGCTTTCGGATAGAATCCCGCCGATAATGTACAGACATTGTTTCAACCCCCAAACACTGGAGAGACAAGGAGTTAATCCCTAGTAAACCACTTCGAGCCTAGAATTAGCAGTTTCCTTCGGATCTATAAACCCTTACACTTAACCTGGGGCAGGGTAGTGTTCAGTTAACCCAATTACGCACTCGAATCACAAAGCTAAATCCAAAAGATTTGACGGTTGTTCATCAATAACCATAACTCGGCAGTCACAATCATCCAACAAAACCAAAAAACAAAAATTAAAAGCCTACTAAGTCGAGCTCCTCAAAGGAGACTTAGGCAAAAATCAAGGTTACCCTGATGGACTCGAAAAGCGAAATCAGTCCATGCAAAAGATAGGGGTCAAAAAACAAGGAGGCCCTCAAATCCTCAACAAAAACAAAATAAGATTCAGTGACCACCATCTCAAAGGGTCACTAACATCCATCAAAAACAAAATAAAGTCACTGCCATTTCGAGCAAACCTTGAATCATCACGCTTACACCGTCAACCTTTTTGGAAGACTAACATGTGCAAAATTAACTGAACGTAGGACTGGAGATCATCACGAAGAAGGGGTGGGTACAAATCATACTTTGAGCCTAATATCCTTTGTTTCTTAAACCGCGAACCAGACCACGTTATAACCCTCAAAAGACCTAATTGAGACGAGGTTTATTCTGAAAGCATACTATTGCAAGGTTGCGTAAACTGACTCCCCAAATTTGCTAATCTTCAGCATTGGTGTCATTCTCCTTGCTATATCTTTCACACCATCAAAATCAGCAAATGTTTGGGCTAACGGTCCATTCGTCTCACTATCACGACACTCCAATAAACGACACTTTTTCAAAACTTGCATGAGCATTGCATTAAGATTACCATTTGTAGATGAGCAATTTTAATTGCAAATCAGTTCTAAACATCCAAGAAATTCTAACAAGGGGCAATCAAAGAGGAATTTGAACTTTCAGTGGTGCCAACCCGAAGCAAGACTACCTCAAACCCTCAGTCAGGGGCAAATCCTTCAACAACTCAATCAGGAGCGGGCTATCTCAAAGCATATCAAAGCTCAGCTTTCCAAAGATCAGATCACTTCAGAACTGGTTAATCAGGGGCATACCATTACCATATTCAGACTGGGGCAAGACCCATCGCAGAAGGCATATCCTCTCTGTATCTTTTCAAGCCAACCTAACCCTCAAGTATAAGAGTTATGGTCTTCTCGGAAATGACTTATCATCAAGTGACCAAACTTGAGGCATCCAGAGCATTTTAGTCTACTTCAATCATGGCGTCTTCAACAAACTGAGTGTCGAGGAAATCAAATCCCTCCCACCGCCCAAAAGTCCAATCCGCATTGGAAACTACCAAAAGTCCACCATGTTGGCATCCTTTACAACATATCCAATCACCCGCCTGCGATCATACGCATCATACGCATTATATGCGTTGCATTCGACATCATAGACATCATATGCATCATGTGCATAAAAAAAAAACCAAATCATACTTCCCCAGCACTTGCATCTCCGCGCGTCAGCATTTGCATTGCACATCATTACAAAGTCAAGCATTCATACACGCAATTCAAGATCCAGGATCAATCTCAAGACTGCAAGGTGATCATCAACCCAGTCAGGGGCATCTTCTGCAAATCCGTGGGTGTTCCTCACGAAGTTGGTTCAACCTTTTGTTGATCTCAAGTTCAAGACAATCTCCAGCCCAGCCAGGGGCATCTTCTTCAAATCCATGGGCGTTCCTCACGAAGTTGTTTCAACCTTTTGTTGATCAAGCTCAAGCAATCTTCAGCCCAGTCAGGGGAATCTCCAAGCAATTCAGTAGGCGTTCCTCATTGAGTTGTGTTCCTCAACCTTTTGTTGATGAAGTTGTCATCCTCGGCTCAACAAATAAACACTCCTCTGAGTCAGTGGGTGTTCCTCATTGAGTTCTTTACTTCAACCTTTTGTTAATGACTCCAAATAACCCTCACTCATCATATCCCCAACAAACTTGACATTTTGTCAATTGCCTTACTATCATCCTTTTGGTGATAGCCGAACCCTATCAACTCAACTCAACCTGCATCCTTTTGGTGTTGGTAACCCTCAAATTAGAAACTTACTATCATCCTTTTGGTGGTAGCCGTTCATGTCATATCAACCTTACCTGCATCCTTTTGGTGTTGGTCCTTGCAAGTGGGAAGTTTCTATCATCCTTTTGGTGGTAGTAGCTTGTATTGATCCGTCATCCTTTCGGTGTCACCGATCCGTAAACCTGTGGTATGTGAATCATCCTTTTGGTGAATGACAACCTTTGTTATCATTTTGCTTGCTATTATCCTTTTGGTAGTAGTAACTTATGTCCACTATCATCGTTTTGGTGATAGGTCTGTCATCCTTTTGGTGTCAGATGTCCGTGTGCGTGTGTGCCCTATTATCCTTTTGGTAATAGCAGGCTTTGACCTCATTTTCATCCTTTTTGTGGAAGGGTCTGTGTGCGTGTGTGCCCTATTATATTTTTGGTAATAGTAGGCTTTGACCTCATTTTCATCCTTTTGGTGGAAGGGTCTGTGTGTGTGTGCCCTATTATCCTTTTGGTAATAGCAGGCTTTGACCTCATTTTCATTCTTTTGGTGGAAGGGTCTTTGTGCGTGTGTGCCCTATAATCGTTTTGGTAATAGCAGGATTTGACCTCATTTTCATCCTTTTGGTGGAAGGGTCTGTGTGTGTGTGCCCTATTATCCTTTTGGTAATAGCAGGCTTTGACCTCATTTTCATCCTTTTGGTGGAAGGGTCTGTGTGTGTGTGCCCTATTATCCTTTTGGTAATAGCAGACTTTGACCTCGTTTTCATCCTTTTGGTGGAAGGGTCTGTGTGTGTGTTCCCTATTATCCTTTTGGTGATAGCAGGCGTTGACCCCATTTACATCCTTTTTGGTGGAAGGGTCTGTGTGCGTGTGTGCCCTATTATCCTTTTGGTAATAGCAGGCTTTGACCTCATTTTTATCCTTTTGGTGGAAGGGTCTGTGTGTGTGTGTGCCCTATTATCCTTTTGGTAATAGCAGGCTGTGACCTCATTTTCATCCTTTTGGTGGAAGGATCTGTGTGTGTGCCCTATTATCCTTTTGGTAATAGCAGGCTTTGACCTCATTTTCATCCTTTTGGTGGAAGGGTCTGCGTGTGTGTTTGCCCTATTATCCTTTTGGTAGTAGCAGGCTTTGACCTCATTTTCATCCTTTTGGTGGAAGGGTCTGTGTGTGTGCCCTATTATCCTTTTGGTAATAGCAGGCTGTGACCTCATTTTCATCCTTTTGGTGGAAGGGTCTGTGTATGTGTGTGCCCTATTATCCTTTTGGTAATAGCAGGCTTTAACCTCATTTCCATCCTTTTGGTGGAAGGGTCTATATGTGTGTGTGTGCCCTATTATCCTTTTGGTAATAGCAGGCTTTGACCTCATTTCCATCCTTTTGGTGGAAGGGTCTGCGTGTGTGTGTGCCCTATTATCCTGTGGGTAATAGCAGGCTGTGACCTCATTTTCATCCTTTTGGTGGAAGGGTCTGTGTGCGTGTGCGCCCTATTATCCTTTTGGTAATAGCAGACTTTGACCTCATTTTCATCCTTTTGGTGGAAGGGTCTGTGTGTGTGTGCCCTATTATCCTTTTGGTAATAGCAGGCTTTGACCTCATTTTCATCCTTTTGGTGGAAGGGTCTGTGTGTGTGTGTGTGCCCTATTATCCTTTTGGTGATAGCAGGCATTGACCCCATTTTCATCCTTTTTGGTGGAAGGGTCTGTGTGCGTGTGTACCCTATTATCCTTTTGGTAATAGCAGACTGTGACCTCATTTTCATCCTTTTGGTGGAAGGGTCTGTGTGTGTGTGTGCCCTATTACCCTGTTGGTAATAGCAGGCTGTGACCTCATTTTCATCCTTTTGGTGGAAGGGTCTGTGTGTGTGTGCCCTATTATCCTTTTAGTGATAGCAGGCGTTGACCCCATTTTCATCCTTTTTGGTAGAAGGGTCTGTGTGCGTGTGTGCCCTATTATCCTTTTGATAATAGTAGGTTTTGACCTCATTTTCATTCTTTTGGTGGAAGGGTCTGTGTGCGTGTGTGCCCTATTATCCTTTTGGTAATTGTGGGTTTTGACCTCATTTTCATCCTTTTGGTGAAGGGTCAGTGTGTCTGTGTCCACTATCATCCTTTTGGTGATAGGTCTGTCATCCTTTTGGTGTCAGAGTTTCCTGTTATCATCCTTTTGGTGATAACGACCCTTGTAAGTTTTCCAGTGTCTACTCGAGGGTTGACATTGGTCCCTCATTCCACCCCCAAGCATTTTCTTTCTCCTCGGACAAATTCGTGGTCTTCTTCATATCTAATTGACTTCTACCTCAGAAGAATGAACACCATAGTTATTCATCTTACTCGGTTTAAGCCAATTAGATAGGGGCATCTGCCATACCCCAAATTTGTCCTACCTGTGTATAACTTTCATCTGTACATCCATTTACTAATCATTATTCAGAAAATTCAAAAATATGAATCAGGTCTCATTTAAGGTTCAATGGTCAAACAAGTTTCAAGGTTTGGGTGTGCAAAATTCAAATGGTGTATATGTATCTGAGGATCTAGTAGGGTTTGTATCAAGTTGTGTGCGAGTTATTCCACAGTTGAAGATCATCATCATCACGAGCAGTTCATTCACTTCCACTTTCATTTTATCCAATCCAATTACCATTTATCCATCCAATGTTCATATTCATTTCCACTTTCTATTTCCTACCAATTTCCATTATTTTCTATCAATTAAACTATCCACCTTTTAATACCCTTTTCAAAGAACCATTTTTTAGTTATCCATTTCATTCATCTATTTTAAACCACGTCCATATCCACTTTAGTATCCATTTCAAAACCATTTTTTACATGCCATTATCCAAATAGTTCAATATCTAGTTTTTCAATCCTATGTTCAATGTTCATTTCAAACAAAATTCAAAAATCCAAATCACCATTTTTTTTAATATCACACATCCATATTCATTTTTTCCAAGGGCCCATTGTTCATCATTTTATAAAAGCCCATATTTACAAACCAATTCTATTAACAATACAAAAAAGAAAGAGCCCAATTGCCAATTGCCATGATTCACGTACATTCTTTTCAAAAGTAATACTAAGACTTTTTGCTAATATACCAGCCACAAACTTCAATACACTTCCAAATCGGTACAAGTTGCGCAACACCATGCCCCACAAAACCTTCCCACAAACTTTTCAACACGTTTGCCATTACACCAATACCACAAATCTGACCCCACCACAATGACCCTTATCAAACTGAAGCAACACGCTATTTTTCAGCCAAAAGAAAAAACGTGATTCATGTAACACCACAAACAACACTACGCATCAACGCACCGCACCCTGCATAATTTCGTACACAAACCTGCAATACACAGCAACCATCCACAACAATAACACAACATTACAACCTGATTTGCAACACACCGGACTCCACATGAAAGAACCTGTGAAAACAATTTTAAAACGGATATCAGCTTTTCATACAACACGTGATGCATCGAAATGTTTACAAACCAAATATCACATACGAAAAAAATAAACCGTAAGAAATAACGTCCTCTCAGCCATACAAACTCACAAAATCATTTTCAGGACGCAAGATAACACGTCACAATCCGTACGAAATACCATCCGCAACTCACCTTATAGAATCCACAATTTCCCTCTCACAACTTTTCTAATTCATTCCCATTTCACCCTTAATTCACTCCATAAAACCCAATCCCCTTCCTCACTCTCGAAAGGAGCCCTAGCCGCCACCCAGAACAACCAACGTGGCCCTGCTCTTGACTCTCTCTTCTCCTTCAACCATTTTTCAATCTTAACCCAACCTTCAATCCTTCTTTTTTTCCGTTCACAAATTCACTCAACCACAACCAAATCTCACCTTCAAACAACAATAATAACCTTCATCGAACCATAACAATAAACCTGTATCAGATTTTCTCAACCCAACTCACAAATCCAAATCCTCAATCAAAACTCACACCAACCTTCTTCAGACCCATCTCCAAATCAACACTCAGACAACAACCACAATCCAAACTTAAATCCATAATACACTCCGCGAAAAAACCTCCTCAACAACCTTCAATCACAAACCCCATCTCCTTCAAGTCGGCCTCCATAACCTCTTCATTCTCTCCAAATCTGAACCCTAAACCTTCTTCTATAAATCTCCTTCAACAACGACAACCATCACCCACCTTCAAACCATTTAACTCAGAACCACAAATCTTAAATTAGAAACCCACAAGAGATGAAGAGAAAGATAACGACACCTCTCAAACCCCCAAATCAAACCAAGACATAAACCATTTCAGAATCTGGACATAAAACGAGATGAAGAAGAGAGTTTGAACCGAAAACCCAAACCTGGACCGTGAGAAAGAAGAGTGACTGCAGCGAGAGATAAGGTTGAAAGTTGTTGCCATTGATCTCGTTTTGTTTTCTTTTCTGACCGTCAAGCGATGATGGAAAGTATTCTTTTCTGAGCGATTTGATTTGATAAAACACTGTTGTTTTTCATTTTCGAACCTTGCCTTGTTTTCGTTTCGCGATGATGAAGAGAGTGTTCGCAACTCTTCTGAGCATGTGTGTGCTTTTCTTTTGCGGTTTGCCTCTTTAATGCCAGTATCTCACTATTGTTGATGATAACGTGTTGGAGTTTTTGTTCTTTTTTAATTTAATCTATTATGTTGTGACTAAACCGTGGGAGGATGATGGGCTTTTAGGCCCAAACGATTCCTCTTTCCCATTTACACCCCCTGATTTCATATTCCCCTTTTCTTCTATTTTGCTTTACTTATTTTCCTTTTTATTTAACACTTTTTAGTTATTATTTAATTAGTTCAAGTTTCTTGATATGGTTTTAGTTTGTATTTACTATGACTTGATTCTCAATTCAATTTTATTTTATTTTTGAGCCAATGATATGACAACAATCTTGAATTAATTGATTTTTTCAAATCGATTTAAAATCTTGATTAATATGAGGCCACTTTTATTTTCTTTTATTTTTATTTCAACTTTTCGGTCAATGAAAGTCAAATACCAAAGATTATCGATTTATCGATTTAAGATCTTGGTAAAGATGAGACTTTTCTTATTTTCGATCTCTTTTCGATTTCCTTTTCATTTCATATTCTATGTATTTATTTCCCTTTTTTTATCGGTCGATGAAAATCTAAAACCAAAGATTATCGATTTATCGATTTAAAATCTTGGTAAAGATGAGACCTTTCTTCCTTTTCCATCTTATTTTCGATTATATCTTTTCATTTTCGATTTCTATCTTTTCTTTTCATTTTTGGTCAATGAAAGTCAAATATCGTTGGTTATCGATTTCTCGATTAAATCTTGATTAAGACGAGACCACTTCAATTTATTTTCTATTTCCATTTCATTTTCTATTATCTCCTTCTATTTTCTCATCTTCGGTCGATGAAGTCTTTCTATTCGCGAATGTTGATGGTTGAAGCGATTAACCTTCATTATTTCAAATCTGTAGTGAGTGATCATTGAGATCTCTTTCTATACTTTGAGATCGTGATAGGTTACCTTCGATTAATCGACGAAAGTTTGTGATTAAGACGAGATCTTCACCTTTTCCTTTTGTGTGGCACGATCCAATTGGAGAATAATCCTCAATATCATTTCTCCATCGTGTTCTAGCACATAGATCAAAGTGCACATCCTCCTATAGTATGATCTTCGTCATAGATTGTGCTACGATGGCTTAGCGCCACATTGGACCCGATTCATCCGATTAACCACTAACTTTGCATTTCCGTCAATATTATCTTGATTTACTTTTATGTCAATATTATATCTTGTTCATATTATCTTGATTATATTATTGTTCATATTATCTTATTATCATTGTTCATATCATATTCATACTTGTTCATCTAACTATTTTCTTTGTTTATACACCTTTCAATTCACACTAAAACTATTGATACGCCTAAACACTTAATTTTCGATTAAAATACTCAACACACCTATTCAAATCATTTTTCAATTAAATCGCGAAAGAACTGAATTCTTGAGGTCTAGCACTTAATGGGTTCTTGAGTGACCGCTATTGAGGCGCACGCCTTGGGTGGCGTGTCATTCGACCTTTCATTTCTAAGACACGCGCCTTAACTATTTAGACAAAGAAATACCATTGGAGTCTAGCATTCCATGTGGTACTTTCGTTGTTCATCAAACAATATTTCGTAAATCAATCGAATGAAAAAGGTGTCATTGGGATCTAGCATCCCAATAATGCCCCAATTAATTGGTTGCGAGGCCGACGTCTCGTTTATCGAATAATCGTCATTCTCCTTAAAAACATTTGACAAAACAAATCATTTTCAAACCAATCCTCAATTCGTCGTCGAGCTCAATCGTAAGCCGAGCGCCTTTTGGCTCGCCATCAAACGCACACTTGCACATCTCGTGGTTTTGTTACTAGGAGCACCCCTAGGGACTAGTATCGATCCTCACCTCTTTTCTCAACCAATTCGACTCAATCTTATTCAAACGTTTTTCTTAATCAACTTACGAAAGGAGGAGATTCTTGGAATCTAGCATTCCTTGGATCTTCGAATGAATGACTCTTGAGGCACGCCCCTTAGGTTGTTATTCATTCACCCTTTCGTCTTAAAACACTTAATCACTATCAAACATTTTCGTAATTAACTCACGAAAGAACTGAGTTCTTGGAGTCTAGCATTCCTTGGATTCTTGAGTGAATGCTCTCGAGGCACGCCCTTGGGTTGTATGTCATTCATTCTTTCGTCTCATAAAATTCGAACCCTAACCCTTTCTTTTCGTGGGCGTACCACGAACTACGACTGCTATGATTCTTTATTCTCGTCCGAGTAAATATATGTAGGCACAAGATTGCGATGATCTTGGCGAGCTACCTTCCCTCCATCTTCCGTCTTCCCTCTATCCCTTCCCGTAGTCGAACTACGATTGCTCTGATTCCTCATTCTTGTCCGAATGAGCATACGTAGGCCCGAGGTCGCGATGATCTTGCCGAGCACCCTATCTTAAAATCACCCCATTTCCCCTTAGTATCTTTTCCCTTCATCTTATCGTTTCGCGTTTACAATTGAGAAGAAAACAAACAAGCTTAGCTAACGTTCATCACAATTCGAACTAAGAGGTTCCCGTTGAGTAGAACGGACGTAAGGGGGTGCGCGTACCTTCCTCTCACGTAACCGACTCCCGAACCCAGAATGTGGTTGCGACGACCATGTTCTTTTCCCTCCTAAAAGGTTTTCTCGATATTTTCCTTTCCCTATTTTGGGATAAATAAAGTTCGGTGGCGACTCTGTCGAACCGTTTTCCGCGCCTTTCGCACGAGGGTCGTGTCTTCGATTAAGCGATTTTTCGAGGGGCGACAGGTTGTTGATTGCATATGCATCATTTGTGTCAAGAGGCAATGCTTTCTAGTTCCGTGCGAGCTAGTGACTTGTCCCAAACCTAGAGTGGGGTTTGAAAGCTTAGGGGGCGGGCTTTTGTTTGTTATTGGTCTAGGGGACGAATCCGGTTTAAGTGTAAAAACCGAAAAATAATGACAAGTGTTGGTACCACATGGCATGAGATGCATTGAGTCTTGCATCGAGTCACATAGCATATATATTTGTCATATGAAAGTGTGTGTATGTATGTGACTTATTGAATTGGAGAAATTGTGAATGGTATGGTTACTTGAGTCATACCTTGTTTTTGAAACTTTGAAGTGTGTGAATGATTATAATTATGTTTGTATTCCTTTATATTAATTATTATCTTATGATTTCAATATTGATGTGAATTCTCACCCTTCTGTTGGAATGATGTTTTATACGACATCGCTCAGGTACTGAGGAGTAGAGTTGCTCGTAGCGCGAGGTAGCCATTGGATTAGTTGATTAGTTTCTTTATTTATGTTGGGCCGAGTCATGCTCAAATCATGTAACACTGGGATCGTTTTGGTTTATGTTTTAAAGATACATTACATACTCTACTTTATGCTTTCATGTTAATTGAATTGTACGAAGTATCAGCTTTTATGCCTAAGTATTGTTTATGAATGTGATGAGCATGAAACTTTCTTTCTATCAATTATGTTCAACTTGAATCCGCTGCTACATGCTAGTGTGATAGTTTTTGAAAAGCATGAAATTATTTAGGTGTTAGTGAGCATGACAAGTGTTGTATGATGTTTTGAAAATATATGTGACACCCTTGTGTGAGATGCATGATAATTACTCTGGTTTATTTATATTTATTCCGCGGGGTTTAGAAAGGTGTTACAAAGGAAACATCTCATATTAAGGCAAGATAGTTGTACAAAGGTTCATGGTATAGGCAAACAAAATTCAAGGCATTTAAACATGTAAACATACAAAAAAGTAAGCCAAAAATCATCTCAAAACCAAAATATACAAGTTGACAACATCACACAAGGTTTGTACATGCTACACAATAGTCATACAACTCATGGTTACCAAAAGAATTCAAAGAATCCCTCAAAAGAATCACAAAATGTCCTAAGGAAACCCTAAAATATCTCACACTTTGAACCATCATAAGTATGAGAAAAATAAATATTTTTGGGGAAAATTTTATACCACATGAAAGTAGATAATAACATGAGTACATGGAAAAAAGAAGGGGTAAAAAAGGTGAAAGGATGAACAAGTTACGATCAAATGAAGTTGTGAATAAAATATAGAAAATAAAGTCATAAAAAGAAAGGAAATGGCCCAGGGAGTGTTGAACCCACGCCATTCAGTATGCAGGTTAAAACAGTTACCAAACCAACCACACGCGCGCAGTTGAACAACTATGGAAACACAACATTATATTCTAAGCATGATTCATAAATGTTGAAAAATAAAACAAATCAAAAGGGTATGGGGCGAGGGGGATTCGAACCCTAGACCCTGCGCTTGCAAACACATACAAAACCTCCTCCTTGACCAGCGGTGTTATGCCCTCATCCATTTATCTATCTACTTCCAAAAATATATATTTTAAAAACACTCTAAAACACCCAGTCAGCGCCATCTCACTTCCACATCACCTCCACCTCACCTTCTTCTTCCTTAATTTTTTTTCTCTTTCTCTCTCTCCGAGTTCAACAATAACAACTTATTTTTTTCTCATTTTCAACTTAATATATCTCCCTCATTTCTCCAATTTTTTTCACAAAATAAAAACCTATCTTGCTTGGATTTTTCCCAGGAATCTAAATATGCTATTTGTTTGCCCTAAAACTAAGCACACCAAACACATGGATGCAAACACCAGTGCAACAACACTAAAGTTCAAAGGTTCAAAACTTCAAAAATACAAGTTATAGAATGCAAACGGTGATTCAAACAACACAAGCACAATATTATCTTCAAAAGAGAGTCATGAACAACGCATGCATGTGAGTTTCAAAAGTTTTAGAAACATACCTCTTGGAGACAATCCAAGGCTTCTTCAAATGATGTTATAGATAATAACTAAAGAATCCAAGAGCCTTCTTGATGTCTTTGGGGAGTGCTTGAGCAGAGAGAATGACCAGAACTTCCTTGGAGAACTCACACGAAGGTTCTTGCAAAGTGAGCAAGAGGAAATGGAAAGAGGTGTTGGGACTGTTACAGAGCTCTTTCAAAGGCTTGAATGAACTCAAACGAGTGTTTAGGGATGGTTTATGAAGTTTTTTTAGGCTTGCACGATTGGAAATGTGTTTTGGAGAGAACTTGCAAGAGTAGTGTATTCATGCAAGTTGTGGTGGAGACATATTTTGAGAAGGTTTTGAGAGTGATTTTTCGTGTCCTTTAAAGCTTGATACATCCCTCTATTTATAGGGAAAAGGTTGGGAGAAGCTCTGGTCAGAATAACAAGTGGTAGAGTTTTGGCTCTAGTTGGAATTCAAGTGATGGTTTGTGAGAAACTTGTGGTTTCCATGCAAAGTACAAAGGCTTTTAGAGTAGTTTCAGACCTTAGACATGTTGCTTCTGTATTTAGTGTTTGAGTGTGGCCAGAGGAAACAAAGTATGGGCTCAATAAAGTGGTTTTGTAACACCCATATATAATATAATACATCAAAGCATCCATATTATAAATGAATTTACGTTTTGGTACTGAAATACAATAAGTCCCTAGTTAACACATTATACATATATATGCCCAAAAAACACCTAATACAAAACTATGGCATTATATATACAAGATGTTCCAACACTAAGAACTAGATCAAATAATGATCTCAAAATAATCTTCACAACGGAAGTCTTGCCATCCCAAAAAGCTAAGGTAGTAAGGAAAGTCACACAACTTTATCCTTACCCTTCGCTGAACCTGTGGTACCTGTAATATAATCAACAACGTGGAGTGAGATACATCAAATCTCAGTGAGTTCTCTATCTTATGGGTTCTCTCGGCTTTACAAGGTTCTATCACACCTAACTCAAGTCAAAAGAGAAGGGAAGTGACTTTGAGTACTCACACACACTATATGGATCCATGCTCATGAGTCTTGTCAACTCATACTATCACTAATCGATAACCTTACCAAGGCATCCCCTTTTCCCGCCCGCTTCTACGTCTAGAAGACGACCCAAGTCATGGATCCTTGCAGTTACTTAGCATACGAATGGATTCAGAATTAAGGGACGCATTATCACCTTAATTCGTCACTTCTCATGGTCTCTCATGCCATCACAAGTCTCTACCCGTAGGTTCCATCGTACTATAACATTGGGAATCAAACCTGCCAAGTAGTAATGCCTGCACTTCAGAGGAGCTCGAGACTCGTGAAGGCCTCTCAAGGGCGATGGTTACGATTACGTGATCATATACACCAACGAGATTGTATTCAACAATCACCCGACTATATTAGCCTTAAGACCTCTTTTGTCTTTCTACACTTAACACAATTAACATGATCCATACTAGTGTAACTCTTTCTATACCATTCAGTGATAGACGCACGCCTCGGCCTCTCTTGCACGAGTGTCATCGTTATGTTATTCAATACTATCCTAGCCGTTACTAGGTTTCAATATAGTTATGGTAATATTCCTCACTCTACCTATTTCGTATTTTAACATGCATATGCTCTCAAACATGCTTAACAACAAGAAAAAAATAGGTAAACATAAGTCAATTATATAATGGAACCACATAATTCAACATATCACAAAGTTATACCAATTCCGGTTCCCTCCGATTATTTAATCAGGCAATATAACCGACATCTTTTACTGTCATCATAAAGATTATTTCTACAGCTTTCTATTGATATCAAGAACACTCAAATCAGATAAACAGATCAAAAGTTATGGATTTTAAAAGAAAATGGGACATTTGGAAAAGTCCCAGGAGCGCCCGAAACTCCAATTTTCGCCCGGCGGAAACCCCTTCGCCTCTCCCTTTACCCGGAGAAGCAGAGGCGTAAACAATTTTTCACAAACATGAAGGTTATAGGGGCGTTACATGCTGTGCCTCTTGGGCATCGCCCGGCGAAGCACAGGCGCTTGCCTCGAATCGCCCGTCGCTCTGAGCACCGCCCGGCGCTCTGCACCAGAACAGCCATGCTCAGCTGCGTTTTCCTCTTGCTCCAAGGGTTAAAAACCCATCTTTCTCAACTCAAAACATTCTCAAACAGCACAAACAAGCATCACAATTGTTCATAAGCACAGTGTGATCATTCAACACAGTTTATATCGATTTTTAACCGTTAAATCCATTGATTCCACATTTCTAACCTAAATCAAACATTTTCCAAAAACTCTAAAACTAAAGTTCTAACTAGAACCCACCTCTTAGCAAGATGAAGATGAAGATGAGATTGGGTAAAGATTGGATGAATTGATGATGATCCTTGGTGATGAGCTTCAAGAGTTTCTTCTTCTTCTTCGCTAACTTCTCTCTTCTTTCCCTCTCCAAAACCAAGTTATGTTACTATCTTTTGTAACATGGAGGAAAAAAAAGATATAGTAATAATACCCATTAATTAGTAATACTACTAAATATCCAAAAAGTCTCTAAAGCTCTAATAATTAAATACCTCAAAGTCAGATAATATTAATCTGGTATGCTCTGAGCTCATCAGTTTACTCTAATTATTTTATCCAATAAATTCTCAAAGTAAACCGGAACCCAGTTGATCATAATAATATTCTCCAGAATGAAATAATTTACGGGGTATTACATCCTCCCCCCCTTAAATAGAAATTCACCCACGAATTTAAAAAGATTACCTGAACAGGTGAGGGTAAGCTTCCCGCATCTCCGATTCTAGCTCCCAAGTAGCATCACCCGGATGCGTCACATCCCATTGCACCTTCACAAGAGGAATGTCTTTGTTCTTTAATACCTTCGTTTCTCTTCTCACAATGCGACTCAGTTGAGGCTCAAACGTTAAGTCTGCTTCTATTTCAACGGAGTCTGGTAGAATTGGCTGAAGGGGATCAGGAACAAACTTCCGTAGCTGAGACACATGATAAACATCGTGCATCTCTGACAGAGAAGTCGGTAAGGCTAATCTGTAAGCTACTTCACCAATTCTTTCTAAAATCTGATACGGTCCCACGTATCTCAGACTTAGCTTGCGTGACTTAAACGGTCCTTTCAATCTCAATCTCGGAGTAACTTTCAAAAATACATGGTCACCTTCCTCAAATTCTAAAGGTCTCCTACGGTTGTCCGCATAACTTTTCTGACGATCTTGTGCTTGTTTAACTTTCTCCCGGATCATTCAAATCTTTTCCGTAGTCTCTTGAATAATTTCAGGTCCCAAAGTTCTATCTTCACCAACTTCCGCCCAACACAAAGGTGTTCTACATTTCCTCCCATATAATGCTTGGTAAGGAGCCATACCGATGCTCGCATGGTAACTATTATTATAAGAAAACTCAATCAACGGTAACAGTTCCTTCCAATTTCCTCTACTCTCTAGCATACAAGATCTCAACATATCTTCCATTGTTTGTATTGTTCGCTCAGTCTGACCATCCGTTTGAGGATGATTCGACGTGCTCAAATGCAACCTTGTACCCATAGCTTGTTGAAAGACTTTCCAAAACCTTGAAGTAAACTTTGGATCTCGTTCGGACACAATATTAAAGGGAATACCATGCAATCTCACAATTTCAGCAATGAACAGCCTTGCAAGATGACTTGCTTTAAAAGTAGTCTTCACGGCTAAGAAATGTACAGATTTCGTTAGTCAATCCACAATCACCCAAATCGAATCATATCCACCTTGCGTATGAGGTAAACCTACTGCAAAGTCCATAGAAATACTATCCCACTTCCAAACTGGAATCTCTAAAGGTTGCAACAGGCCTCCCGGTCTTTGATGTTCAATCTTTACCTGTTGGCACACTGCACATTCTGAGACATACACCGCGATATCCTTTTTCATTCCGGACCACCAATAATCTCTCTTCAAGTCTTGATACATCTTCGAAGAACCAGGATGTATCGTAAAAGTACCTTTATGAGCTTCATCCAAAATCTTTCTTTTTAACACCGCATCGTCCGGAATACAAATCCTTTGGTTAAACATAATAATTCTGTCGGTAGCTTGAACAAAACCCGGTTGTACTAACACTTCTTGTAACTTCTCATCCAACAATTGTCCTTGTTGAATCTCAACTCTTAGAGTAGAATTGACATTCAAATTTCCCATAATTACACCGTTCGGAGCCCACACAAACTGAAGATTAAGATCTCTAAACTTTTCCAACAAGACATACTCCAATATCATCAATTTGGCACCATGAACCATCTTCCGACTTAATGCATCTGCCACTTTATTTGCTTTTCCTGGATGATACTTTAATTCTAAGTCATAATCCTTTAAGTATTTCATCCACCTTCTTTGCCGCATATTCAACTCCATTTGGTCGAATAAATACTTCAAACTTTTATGATCACTGAACATTTCAAAACGTACACCATACAAATAATGACGCCACACCTTCAGTGTAAACACAACTGCTGCTAGTTCCAAATCGTGAGTTGGATAATTCTTCTCATGAACTTTCAATTGTCGAGAAGCATAAGCTACAACTTGACCTCCTTGCATCAGAACACCTCCTAATCCCATCTTAGAAGCATCGCAAAATACTTCGTAAGAGTTGTTAGGATCAGGAATGATTAACACCGGAGCCGTCGTCAAACTTTCCTTCAATTTCATGAAGCTTTGCTCACAACCCGAATCCCACTCATAAACACAATCTTTCCGAGTAAGCTTGGTCATTGGTAAGGCCAATTGAGAAAAACCTTTGATGAACCTTCTATAGTACCCTGCCAATCCAAAGAAACTTCTAACCTCTGAAGCATTCCTCGGTCTCTCCCAATTAATCACTGCTTCTACCTTCGACGGATCCACTGCCACACCACCTTGAGATATAACATGTCCAAGAAAATTAACTTCCGACATCCAAAATTCACACTTGCTTAACTTGGCAAAAAGTTGCTTCTCTTACAATACCGATAAGACAATTCTCAGATGTTCTCCGTGCTCTTGCGGAGTGCTAGAATAGATAAGAATGCTGTCAATAAAGATCACGACGAATTGGTCCAAGAAAGCTTGAAATATACGGTTCATGTAATCCATAAAAACAGCTGGAGCATTAGTCACACCGAAAGGCATCACCAAGAATTCATAATGGTCGTAACAGGTTCTAAATGCAGTCTTAGGCACATCGGAACTCTTCACTCGGATCTGATGATAACCCGACCGTAAATCAATCTTCGAGAACACACAGGCTCCTTTCAATTGATCCAACAGGCCGTCTATCCTTGGTAAGGGGTACTTGTTCTTAATGGTGACTTTGTTCAACTTACGGTTGTCGCGGCCGGCTAAAAAATTTCGAGTCGCCGCCATATTTTTTAAGGAAAATAATGATAAACCTAAAAATCCTTAATCCCAAGGGCAGAGATTCCTACGGTTCGGGAGTCAGTTAAGTGAGGGGAAGGTGTTAGGCACCCCTCACCTCCATTGTATTCAATGGGATCCTCCTTAGATTCTAGGGTATGTTTGTTTGTTATTTTAATCTATTTATTTATAAAAGAATCCTAAGTTTTTTATAATTGTACTCGCTAGGATTTACAACCCTATGCCTACGTACCTTCAATTTTGAAGGATCAGAGTAACCGTAGTTCACCTCCCCTATTCCTACCCCCTAATTCTATTCCTAACCCTAACCCCAAACTTAATCCACTATTTATACTCTTGGATAAAGAGTTCTATCCCCAAGTCTATTATTTATACTCCTAGTTAAGGAGTTCTACCCCTTAATCTATTATTTATACTCCCAGATAAGGAGTTCTATCCCTTAATCTATTATTTATACTCCTAGACGAGGAGTTCTATCCCTTTATCTATATTTATACTCCTAGATAAGGAGTTCTATCCCTTAATATATTATTTATACTCCTTGACGAGGAGTTCTATCCCTTAATCTATTATTTATACTCTTATACGAGGAGTTCTATCCCTTAAATCCCGATCCGTTTATTTATACTCTCGAAGGAAGAGTTTTATCCCAAAATCCTTGTCCATTGTTTATACTCTCGAATGGAGAGTTTTATCCCTTGATCTATATTTATACTCCTAGATAAGGAGTTCTATCGCTTAAAATCCCCTATCCATTGTTTATACTCTCGGATGGAGAGTTTTATCCCTTAATCCCTTATCTCTTTGGCCTATATTTTAACTCTTGGAACCTAAGAGTTTTATCCCTAAACCCCATCCTTTATTTAGACTCTTGGACCAAGAGTTTTATCCCAGTTGTAAATCCTTAAAATAATCCTATTATAACCCTTAAGTTCTTAATAATTATCCTTTAAATCCCAAACTTAAATCCTTTAAATCCCATAAATCCTTTATATCCCTTATGTTAAAAATGAATTCCTAAAATCCCAAAGAATTTAATAATAAAACCCAAAATGGCCTTATGCTAAAAATAGTAAAATTTATCCCCCAAATTATCCCAAATAAAAAATAATCTCCAAATTCCAGATAGTCTCAAAAATAATTTTAATCCCAAAAATTAAATCAAGATAAGTCCCCAAGCATAAGAGAATTTAAATCCCAACAATTAACTTTTTTTTATTCCCCGTCCCTTATTTAAATCCAAATTAAATAAAAATCTAATTTTCTTAAAATAAATCCTAAACCAAATTAAATAATTAAACTAAGTTATTAATTTAATTAATTAAAAACCCAAAAACCCTATTTCTAAACCCCGGTTAATACCTAATTAAATTAAGTTGTTAATTTAATTATACAAAAAACCCATAAAATCCTATTCCTAAATCTTAATTAAAATTTTAACCCAATTAAACAATTAAATTAAGTTATTAATTTAATTATACAAAAAAACCCTAAAATCCTATTTCTAAATCCTAATAAAAAATTAACCTAATTAAATAATTAAATTAAGTTATTAATTTAATTATTAAAAACCCTAAAACCCTACTTCTAAATCCTAATTACAATTTTAACCCAATTAAACAATTAAATTAAGTTATTAATTTAATTATAAAAAACCCTAAAATCCTATTTCTAAATCCTAATTAAAAATTAACCTAATTAAATAATTAAATTAAGTTATTAATTTAATTATTAAAAACCCTAAAAGCCTACTTCTAAATCCTAATTAAAATTTTAACCCAATTAAACAATTAAATTAAGTTATTAATTTAATTATACAAAAAACCCTAAAATCCTATTTCTAAATCCTAATTAAAAATTAACCTAATTAAATAATTAAATTAAGTTATTAATTTAATTATTAAAACCCTAAAACGCTGAATAAATCCCTAGAAAATAAAATAACAATTCTAAAATCCCTAATTATATTTTTCCATAATAATAAACCCAAATCCCCTAATTAATCCCTTAATCCCCAATTAATAATTAAATTAAGGATTTAATTTAATTAAATTAAAAAAAACCCTAAGGGATTAATATGAATCCTAACCCTTTTCCCCAAGAACCCTAACCGTTTGGTATGAACCAAGAACCCTAGCCCAAACTTTTCCAGAAATATCCCTAAAAACCCAATCAATCAACAACAACACACAACAACAAAAAATAAGCTAAGTATTCTGTAAGTTCTTGTAATTGGCTGAAATCTTGTTAAAACAATGCTGATGTCATGGTTGATGTTTCAACATGAGCTTCTAACATTATTGATATGTTTAGGTAACATTCAGGTATGTTAAAGATGTAAGGGTTGCAGTTGTGTGCTGATGTTACACCCGATGTCGTGACATCAGTAGTGAATATCAGGTCTGAGATGTATGTTTAGGGTTGCACGTGGTTCTGGGTTTAATGAGATATTTTGTTGAAGAGAATCAGAGATTGCAGGAGAATATCATGGGGTGAATATATTCTGTTGCAATCAGTTATGAAGAAGATTAGTTTGTTGCTAATTTAATGCAAAAAGATATGGAGAATAATTAGAGTTAATTATGAAGAGTTGATTGAAGATTTAATTGAAGATCTATTTAGTAGCAGAATCTTTTGCAGATTGGTAGCAGAAGATTTGATATGATTTGAAGGCCCAAATCCAGTTGGGAAAAAGCTATAAAAAGAATGATTGTAACCTAGAAAGGGCACGGGTCCAAGATGTAGATCTTTAGGGCTTAGTCTAAGTGAACCACTCGGGTTGTGAGATGGTCACTGTGTTATTACTCAGAAACCTGTAGGTAAAGAGTATTGTATTGTTCTTGGAGGAAGCTTTGAAGCAACTCCAAAGTGTGTCATGGAAGTGTGACTTCTAGTTTTCTGTGATGGAGAAGTTGTTGGTAATCAAGTTGTTAATGCAGTGGCGGAGATGTTGACTGCTAGACATCATTGCGATGATTGGGAGTGAGATGGAGTCTCTTATCTAGGGAGGACTTAGATAGAAGGGTCATTGGGTAGTGTTTAAATTAGGTAGATGTCAACTGGTTTGTTGAGTCTGTAATTTGATACTGCTAATAGTGGACTTCCTTCCTGGCTTGGTATGCCCCCAGATGTAGGTAGTTAGACCGAACTGGGTGAACAATCCTTGTGTGTGGTTTATGCGTTTCTGTTTCTATTATTTGTTCATACAACAGATATTGATGTTGTGACATTGCACTTGACATCACATGTCTGTACTAGAATTTCAATTGGTATCAGAGCAGGCATCCTGTCTGTTTCTGGATGAGATCTTGGGAAGATACTTTCTGGTTCATGAGCAAGGAAGAGAGTTGTTTGGATGATCCCTTGGAGTAAAGGTTGGACTATTGTTGGCACGTGGTTGATGCTGATAGTGTGCAAGTAGTGCCTGAAGGTTGTTGTTGTGTGTTCCGCTGCATGGTATCTGTTGTAACCCTGGTTGGTTCTTGCATCTCTAGTGTTGAGATTCTAGGAAGATATTCTCTTGGAAAGACATTAAGGTTTGGTCTCCTCAGCAGGATATCCTATGATGTTGTAGTTTATGCAAGACAGCTTTAACCGGTTGGTTAGAGAGGCCAACGTTACTTGAGGATTATCTCATATCCTTGTTTGGGAGAGAAGTGTTCATAAGGTGAATGGATCTTCTAAAGACTGCTTGACATGGAAGGATCAAAAGAAGAATACATTTCAGTCAGACATTAAAGAACAAGCTGTGATTCCTTCTTTATCATCTTTCTTGATGGTGAAAGAAGAGGGTAGAGCCAAAGCAAAAGAGTATCACTGTCAAATCTTTCATGCGGGAGTGAAGATCTTGATAAGTTATCTCTTAAGCCTAGTTGTGGTGACCTAAGGAGGTGGAAGTTTCATCAAGAAAGAAGCTGAGCTTAATATGTCAATGTCTCGACATCGCGCTACACATCAGCAGTTTATGCTGGAGCTGGTTGAAGAAAAGGTAGTAATCTTGATAGCAGAAGAGAAGGAGATGATCCGTGTTTGAGCTAAACTGTCTGAGGACAATATTATAGGGAAAATGCATCCAAGAGTCTGTGTGCAGTAGCAGTGTAAATCAGCCGGTGGTCAATTGGTGTCTGCATTAGTGTATGGAATGAACTCTTCTAGTTTTGTGGCTTGAAGGATTGGAAGTAGCAGATTGTCTAAGGTATGGTTATACTCTGGCTTTAGATGCAGAAGGATGGCAGTTAACACTCTTAAGTTAGACAAAAAGGTATGAACCTTGTGCTTATAAGAAGAAGCTTCAGGAAGAGTGTGTTATGCAAGTTATTGTAGTTTTGTTGGTCTAATAAGTTGATAAGAAGACTATGAAGACATCATAATATTGATGGTTACAGCTTGGATCAGTTTATTTCTGATCTAAGTGGTTTGTAGCATGGTGTTTGTTCTGGTTGTGAAGGTCGAGGATAAGTGGCAGTTATCTCTGGCTTTCTATTGACGGCTCTACTAAGGGAAGTGACTTTCTTTAGTATTGCTATGGGGTAGTCTTGGACTACTTATTTTCTGAAGGTTTAGATGTGGTAGGTTTGAAGTCTTTGGAGTTTCTAAGCAGGATGGAGGTTGTCTACTCAAACTTGATTGTTGAATCAAGTCTATGAGAGCATGGAAATCTGTTTCTGCAAAGGGAGGAGGTTCTTCTGAGTGGCAGAAGGAAGAGCTGAATTCAACAGTTGGATGTCATAATGTTTTGACATCTAGCTTAACATCAGTTGGTGGAGCATATCAAGAATCATGGTGATGATATCTTGGTGTGTGGCAAATGTTCTAACTTGTGTTGGGACATTATTTGGTTGAATATCCTTGGTGAAGGATGATTTGGTTCTGGTTCTGAAGCTTGGTGCATACATTATGTCTAAGGAGCGTCTACATAGTCATACGGGAGAATGATGAAGTAGAAGGTCTGCCTTGGATGGAGAATGTAGTGAAGACTGAAGTAGATCAGGGTCTTGCTAAAGGCAGAAGAAAAACCTGTGAAGGGGACATGGACCTAGTGTCAAGTCATTGCTAGATCAGCCTGGCAAGATGTGGAGTTTTGTAGCATGTGAAGATAGCAAACCAAGAGGGAGTTATATCTGATGTTGGGACAACACTCCGAAGGTGTTGAGTTTTCAGCCAAGAAAGTTAGTTGTGCTCATGGTGGAGTAATCCACTTACCTAATCTGAAGTGATCAGCTGTGTGAATTTTTAAAAGAGTGATCAGCTAGTACCACAAGTGTGCATAAAAGTATGTCAGACCAAATGTCATGCCTTGTGTGAGAAGGTAATCTTATTCTGTCTAATAGTAGATACTTTGACGGGAGACTTAATATTTGTCTATTAGTGAGGCTGTGCATAAGGGTAAATACTTTGACGGGAGACTGAGTATTTGTCTAGAGAATTATGCAAATCTGTGTCTGGATATTTATGTTTGTGGCCATGATGGAGTAGCTTGATATTTGAAGATGACAACCTGAGGTAGCCTTATCAGCTGACTGTATCAGAAGGGTGAGAATGAAGGAGTGAACATCATCTGCTGGCTGTTTGTAAAAACCTTGTTGGGAGCTTGGCAGTTGTCTGTTGTGTGGATGGAATTCAGTTTTCTGAATTGTGTGAGAGCTTATTCCTCTCTGTTGTGATCAGATGGTTGTGACTACCTGAATGAAATGCAGAAGATGTGAGCTGTTATCTAATGCTGATGTCCTACATAATGTTACAACATCTTTGTCTGGTGTGAAGGTCTGGGACTGAGCGTATAAAGTTGGAAGAAGCAGAAGTAGTGTCTGAAGTGGTATGATCTGATCAGAATGGCTGAAGATAAAGAGGGTTCTTCTAATACAAGTAAAAGGTGGTGTCAGCCCTTATCTTGTGTTGCAAGTGATGGAATATGTGAGAAATTCCAAATCAAGTGGGCGTTTATATTGGACTTGGCGGACCATGTATCTGAAATAAACATGATGAGATTATGCTCAACAAATACAAGAAGTGGCAGTTCTTAATATTGAGAAAGTGGCAATTTCATTGTGCTTTTATCTGGTGTCAAGTATTCATCTTCATAAGGAGCATTAGGTGTTCATGTCAGGGGGAGTTAAGGCTGTTGTCTATGGTCTATTACTGCAAAGGTGCAGATTGTGGTGAAGATTGCGCAGAGTAGTGTCAATCAACTTGATGGGACATGTACTACTGAGTATGGTTGGGTGTTCCTAAGGCTGGTATGCTAGTGATTATGAGGAGGCTGAAGAGCAGAATTGTTGTATCTGGGAAAAGGTGTTTTTTTGGAGGAATCTAGAAGGGATTGTGAGTTGTGTTGATCAATAGATGTCATGCTTGGGTTGAGAATATTGTGAGCCAGCAGACAATGTCTGATGCGATGTCAGAACATGGTATATGACATGTTTGTTTTGAGCCAGACAAGGAATTATTCTGGACGGTGGTGTAAGGATAAGGTGGAACACGTGTCTTCGACTGTGCATGGAACAGTTTTGGCACAATTTATGGTAAAAATCAGTTAGGAAACAACAAAAGTGGTCAAGACTGTTTTGGATGATAGACATTGAATTTGGATGGAGTTTTAGTTCCTAAAATAGCATTTCTATGACCAAGAACCTTGACTATTCAAAGCTCGTTTATTCCAATGTAACTGATCAGCTATTTATAGGGGTTATTCTGTTCTCCTTTAGCCAGTGAGTGTTCCTGTTTCATAAGTCTTATGGCTTTTGTTTGTTTTTGGGTGAGCACTACTTGGGTCTGGTTCTGTGAGGGCTTCCTTTGCCAATTGGTGGCTAAAAAGGGGGAGAAAGGAAAAGGTTTGGCTAAATGGTTTGCGCATATGTTATGTCTAGAGTCTGTAGTTCCAGATGTTTTAGAGGATGTCATATCCTTAAGTTGGTGTTGAGTCTTTGTGACTTGTGTCCTGAGTTATGAACACAGTTGTGACTTGTGTTCTGAGTTACCTGAGTTGGCAGAATGACACTTCTTAAATTTCATCTTATGCCACAGGTTAAACCCAGTGTCTGATCAATGAAGGTGTGCAGAATTATCTTATGCCACCATTGGTCTTTGATGAATAGACAAACATTTCTTTTCTGGAGGAGTCTTCTACATTTATTCTGGGTCTGTTCTGGAAGGAAAAAGAAATGTGTTGTGTTGAGGGGGAGTGTCAGATATCTTCTTCCTCATGTGCACCAAATGACTTCAGGATTGTCTACTACTTAGGTCCTGATGTGCTGCCTGGAGTTGCTGTTATACTTAGGTCCTGATGTGCTGCCTGGAGTTGCTGTTATATGGTGATGTTATGTCCAACATGATGTCCTAACATCATTCAAAATTAGCCAAGAAGATGATTCTCCATGGATGCAGTACACAGTAGTTACTGATGATTATAGATGACTTCTAACAGTAGTATAGGGTTGTAATTGCTGCTGTAATTTGAGCTGTAATGTTTATATATTTGTTTTAGCCAAAATTAGCCAAATGGGGAGATTGTAAGTTCTTGTAATTGGCTGAAATTTTGTTAAAACAATGCTGATGTCATGGTTGATGTTTCAACATGAGCTTCTAACATTATTGATATGTTTAGGTAACATTCAGGTATGTTAAAGATGTAAGGGTTGCAGCTGTGTACTGAAGTTAGACCCGATGTCGTGACATCAGTAGTGAACATTAGGTCTGAGATGTATGTTTAGGGTTGCACGTGGTTCTGGGTTTAATGAGATATTCTGTTGAAGAGAATCAGAGATTGCAGGCGAATATCATGGGGTGAATATATTCTGTTGCAATCAGTTATGAAGAAGATTAGTTTGTTGCTAATTTAATGCAAAAAGATATGGAGAATAATTAGAGTTAATTATGAAGAGTTGATTGAAGATTTAATTGAAGATCTATTTAGTAGCAGAATCTTTTGCAGATTGGTAGCAGAAGATTTGATATGATTTGAAGGCCCAAATCCAGTTGGGAAAAAGCTATAAAAAGAATGATTGTGACCTAGAAAGGGCACGGGTCCAAGATGTAGATCTTTAGGGCTTAGTCTAAGTGAACCACTCGGGTTGTGAGATGGTCACTGTGTTATTACTCAGAAACCTGTAGGTAAAGAGTATTGTATTGTTCTTGGAGGAAGCTTTGAAGCAACTCCAAAGTGTGTCATGGAAGTGTGACTTCTAGTTTTCTGTGATGGAGAAGTTGTTGGTAATCAAGTTGTTGATGCAGTGGCGGAGATGTTGACTGCTAGACATCATTGCGATGATTGGGAGTGAGATGGAGTCTCTTATCTAGGGAGGACTTAGATAGAAGGGTCATTGGGTAGTGTTTAAATTAGGTAGATGTCAACTGGTTTGTTGAGTCTGTAATTTGATACTGCTAATAGTGGACTTCCTTCCTGGCTTGGTATGCCCCCAGATGTAGGTAGTTAGACTGAACTGGGTGAACAATCCTTGTGTGTGTTTTATGCGTTTCTGTTTCTATTATTTGTTCATACAACAGATATTGATGTTGTGACATTGCACTTGACATCACATGTCTGTACCAGAATTTCATATTCGAATTACCTCCCCTTGCCGTGACCAATTTAAGCTGCTTCATCCCTTCTTTTTTTTCCTTTGCCTTTGTGATTTTTCCCCTTCTTTTTCCTTTTTCCCTTCTTTCCCTTCTTTTATTTATTTCTTTGTGTATTCCTTTTTCTCTTGGTGGTGATTTCCTTGTATCCCGTTTCTCCTTTGGTGTGAGATCTCCTTTAGCAAAAAGGAAAATATGCCTTGAGCGACATGTATGCATGTTTGTCTATATGAGCGACATGATTAATGCATGACAATGATTTGAATACCTCCATATGTGCCCCCAGTATTTAAACCTTGAAAATATGCCCCATATTATTAGGACATGGAAGAGTGTCTTGAGAACGAACTTGGATCCCCCCATACTGTAGTATGACTTTGGTATGAACTGCCCCCAATATTTGAATCTTGAAAATTGTGTCCCATTGTTTGAATCCTTGAAATGTATGCCCCTGATTAGATTGACCCTTAGAGTGATTGGCCTCAATGCACCCTTGAGTTGGTATGCCCCAGCGTGAACCTCTTGAAAGGTCCACCCCTTATCATTAGAGTCATGGAGGTGATTCAACATCAGTGTGTCAAATCTTGGGATGCTTTGCCCCTAGTTAGTAAGATTTCCAGATAATATGCTCCTATGATCATTAGGATTTGCCCCATGGTTGGAAAGATTCTTTGGTAATTCGCCCCCTTATCATAAATCTCTTGAATCCTTGTGCCCCTGATCAGTCCTTTGTTGAAATTTCCTTAACGCTAAGTATTGATTTATGAGAAAAAAAATGTTCACTTTGAAAAGTAATTATAACTTCATGTTCATGCAAGTTTTGAAATCCAAAATTTATACAAGGCGTATGATAGATGGTATTCGTCCATGAGGTTGGCGCGAATGAGAATGGGAAAATGATGATTTAACAAACATTCAGATTCGGAGTCAGCTTAACAACGACTTTGCCGAGTATGCTTTTATAGTGCCCCTAGCTTCAATTAGGACTTTTATATGTTGTAACGTGGTCTGGTTCACGGGTTTTTTTAAAAACAAAGATACAAGGCTCAAAATTTGAAATTTAACCCACCCCATTCTCCTTGTTGTTCTCCATTCCTAAATCTAATTAACACAACAAATGCGTTCATCCTGCAAGAGAAACTTTTCAGTCACGGTGATTAGAAGTTATACTGGTTTAAGCACTCGATGAGATCCTTTTGAGGTGCAGTCACTCACTCATGTTTATAAGATTGTTCCATTTTTCCTTTTTCTTTTCTTTTAATCCCTTGTTTTTGCATGGACCAATTCTTTTGAATTTAGTGGTCCATCGGGGTACCCTAATTTTTGCTTAAGTCAAAGTCAACTATTTTTTCAGTTTTTTTTCCTTTTCTTCTTGACTTAGCGGGATTTTCTTTTTCCTCTTTTTTTGGAACATTTCCTAAGTGATCTTGCTTTTGACTTAGAAAGGGTGTGACTGCCCTATTAGATATTATGAGCTATTATCCCTTTTGCTTCCTCAATGTTGAATGGTGTGAGGAAGAAGATGTGCTTTAAACCTTTATCCTTGTGATTAGGTGTACTGATTCCCTTGCATTAGGACTAGGGGTGGCAAACGGGCATACCCGCCCCGTTTAGGCCCGCCCCGCAAATGCCCGCAAAAAAACGGGGCGGGGCGGGGCGGTCATAGTCGAGGATGCGGGCCTAAAACTTAGGCCCACCCCGCAAAAAAAGTGAGGGCGGGGCGGGGAAAACCCATGGGCACCGCACCTTTTAAGCTTAAAAATGCAAAATTTTATGTAAATGCTCGTGCCCGCAAAAGCCCGCGAAGAAAATGGGGCGGGGCGGGGCGGACACATTAGAGGGTGAGGGCCTAAATCCTTAGCTCACCCCACACTAAAGTGCAGGTAAAACGGGTATGCCCAACGGGCTGGGCCCGTTTTGCCACCCATAATTAGGACGCAATGTTGAATTAATTGAAATCTACCCTGCCCCTGGTTAAGATTAAGGTTTTTTTTAAATAGAAAGAACACCAACTTCTGGCTCGAGGGGGTTGACTACGGTTTAACTCCTTATTCCTCTAGTGTTTGGGAGTGAAACAATGCCTTACATCTTCAGCCAGGTCATACCATTAAAGCATACATCAGCAAATTCGTTTGTTTATTTACATCCTTCTCCTCCTAAGTTTGTTAATAGGTGAGAAGTGAAAAGAAAAGGTGTGATTTATGTTATTTTTGTGGCATAAGAAAGAGTGAAACGAATGGATGAATTCCAAAAACATGCATGCTCATCTTATTAAAATTATTTCCCAAAAAGTACATCTTTCAATTACAAACAACACTTTAGCAAAAAGGAAAGGGTTAATACCTATTTTCACCCCTGCCATATGAGCGTGTTTTGAAAAAATCCCCCTGCGAAAAAAAAAGTTGCAAGACTGACCTTAACAAATTTTAAAAGTTTTGATTTAAACCTTTATCAGGCCACATCATCAAAAATACTTATGTGGCATCCATTTTTTTAATTTTTAATTGAAACATATTGCGACATCAATTAATTAGGAATTGCAATGACTCTTTTACCCTCAGCACTTTTACCCATTCCTCAGAATGCAAACAACACGGTTGAGCATTAACCCATTCTCACGTAGAAAACAAAAAAAAACAGTTCCTCCATTTCCACGATTAACTTCACTCTTTGAAGAAAAATGAAACACGAACCTGTTCTTCTTTTCCACTTTCGTAATCGCTCTATCTCAAAACTCCTCTCTGCCTTCTCTCGACACTTCCTCTGCTTCGCGATTCCGCACAAATCTTGCTTTCGCGGCTGTTTCCCTCGACCTCTCCTTGTTCTATGGCGATTTCCGGTGGCGTGTCGCGATTCCGCATAAATCTCGCTTTCGCGACTGTTTCCCTCGACCTCTCCTTGTTCTATGGAGGTTTCTGGTGGCGTGGTCAGTTGTGGTTTGATGATGGTCGTTGGTGATTCTCAGATTTGGTGGTAGGATTTAGGTTGAATGAGGTTTCTGTGTTATTGTGAAGGGTTGCGACGGTAAGCTTTGGGGTTATGCGTGGTGAAGGCTGAGGTTTAATGGAGGTCGTGAGTTTGTGGTGGCTGGTGGAGGATGAAGGTCGTTTGCTGGAGTTGAAAGAAGTTGTCGTGATTGGGGAGGTTGTGAGGGCTTGAGGGTAAAAGAGTCATTGCAATTCCTAATTAATTGATGTGGCAATATGTTCCAATTAAAAATTAAAAAAATGGATGCCACATAAGTATTTTTGATGATGTGGCTGATAAATGTTTAAATCAAAACTTTTAAAATTTGTTAAGGTCAGTCTTGCAACTTTTTTTTTCGCAGGGGGGTTTTTCAAAACACGCCCATATGGCAGGGGTGAAAATAGGTATTAACCCAAAAGGAAAATACAACTGGGAATGATAAAGTCCCTTGATCCCAGGGGTAAGCTTCCTTGTTGATCCAACCAATTTTGGGAGACTTCTTGGTGTCCTTCCACTTGTAAAAATAAGGGGTGGCTTTTAATCCATGGGACTCCTCCTTTGAAAGTCGGTTGTAGGTCATGTGCTTTGTGCTCATAATTTTAGTGTCTGAGTAGGATCAAGTAACTGCAACTTCACTAAGGCACCTCCAAGCAAGTTATGAGACATTAGCGTATGATACAGTTCTCTTCCAACCTTCCTTTGTTGTATAGGCATCATCCAAGGTTATTGCATTTGAGGCTCTAACCACTCCTCTGGCAGACATGGTGAAGGGTTTCCTTCTTTCCTTAATGATACTTGCCCCTCTTGATTTCCTCCATAGCTTCTTGAGGTATCCTTTAAGTTTGTACATGAGTATCGGGAAACCTCTTAGGTCTTGGTAGTTGGATAAGGGCGAAAGCGGAAAGGATATGCAAATGTATGTGTATGTATGCAAATGCATGAAAATGCATGGGGTATGCCAGAAAATTTTTCTTTTAAAATTTTTTTCATGAAAATGATGAATGCATGTTTTAATTACGTATTTTATTGGGTTAAGGTAAGGTGAAAATGCAAGCATGACCCTAACCAGGTAGGCTCCCTACAATGGTTTAGATCTAAGTCTTATCTACCCAATCCCCTCACATGTAGGATATAAATTTTGGACAGCATAACGACCCTATAATGTACAGATTATACCCTTGTTTTACCATGAGAAGGAGCAAGCCTTCCTATGGTAATCCTTCGGGATAAGTCTCTTCTGGGTAGGACCCTAGTAACAGCCCTTGAGGGTTGAACACATAGGGTCTCCATGAGTTGGCAAGGGATAGGCTAAAAGTTCTCAGAGTCTCGGACCACATCCAAATCATCCTCTACATTAGGGGCTAGCCCTTTCATGAGGACACCTTTGGAAGGATCTATTCTGAGTGTGGCATCAATGAATTGTTGGGGATGTCACATCCCCCCCAAAACATTTCCGTTCCACGTCCTAATCTAGGGTTATACTCCAAGCTTGGGCTTTAGCTTCACATGTCATATGCCCCAATCCAATGCATGATGGCAAAATAAAAATATAATGGACAAATATAATAAATAAAAACAAATTAAAACATAAAATAAATCATAATAAAAAAATAAAAAATAACAACAATAAACACCCAAAACAAACAAGGACCCTAAAACCTAAGGTTAGGAGGGACTCTCTTTAGGGAGGCGTCCCCAGCAGAGTCGCCAGCTGTCGCGGCCGGCTAAAAAATTTCGAGTCACCACCATATTTTTTAAGGAAAATAATGATAAACCTAAAAAGCCTTAATCCCAAGGGCAGAGATTCCTACGGTTCGGGAGTCGGTTAAGTGAGGGGAAGGTGTTAGGCACCCCTCACCTCCATTTGATTCAATGGGATCCTCCTTAGATTCTAGGGTATGCTTGTTTGTTATTTTAATCTATTTATTTACAAAAGAATCCTAAGTTTTTTATAATTGTACTCGCTAGGGTTTATAACCCTATGCCTACGTACCTTCAATTTTGAAGGATCAGAGTAACCGTAGTTCACCTCCCATATTCTTACCCCCTAATTATATTCCTAATCCTAACCCCAAACTTAATCCACTATTTATACTCTTGGATAAAGAGTTCTATCCCCAAATCTATTATTTATACTCCTAGTTAAGGAGTTCTATCCCTTAATCTATTATTTATACTCCTAGATAAGGATTTTTATCCCTTAATCTATTATTTATACTCCTAGACGAGGAGTTCTATCCCTTTATCTATATTTATACTCCTAGATAAGGAGTTCGATCCCTTAATCTATTATTTATACTCCTAGACGAGGAGTTCTATCCCTTAATCTATTATTTATACTCCTATACGAGGAGTTATATCCCTTAAATCCCGATCCGTTTATTTATACTCTCGGAGGAAGAGTTTTATCCCAAAATCCTTGTCCATTGTTTATACTCTCGAATGGAGAGTTTTATCCCTTGATCTATATTTATACTCCTAGATAAGGAGTTCTATCCCTTAAAATCCCTTATCCATTGTTTATACTCTCGGATGGAGAGTTTTATCCCTTAATCCCTTATCCCTTTGGCCTATATTTTAACTCTTGGAACCTAAGAGTTTTATCCCTAAACCCCATCCTTTATTTAGACTCTTGGACCAAGAGTTTTATCCCAGTTGTAAATCCTTAAAAGAATCCTATTATAACCCTTAAGTTCTTAATAATTATCCCTTAAATCCCAAACTTAAATCCTTTAAATCCCATAAATCATTTATATCCCTTATGTTAAAAATGAATTCCTAAAATCCCAAAGAATTTTATAATAAAACCCAAAATGCCCTTATGCTAAAAATAGCAAAATTAATCCCCCAAATTATCCCAAATAAAAAATTATCTCCAAATTCCAGATAGTCCCAAAAATAATTTTAATCCCAAAAATTAAATCAAGATAAGTCCCCAAGCATAAGAGAATTTAAAAATCCCAACAATTAACTTTTTTTCATTCCCCATCCCTTATTTAAATCCAAATTAAATAAAAATCTAATTTCCTTAAAATAAATCATAAACCAAATTAAATAATTAAACTAAGTTATTAATTTAATTAATTAAAAACCCAAAAACCCTATTTCTAAACCCCGGTTAATACCAAATTAAATAATTAAATTAAGTTGTTAATTTAATAATACAAAAAAACCATAAAATCCTATTCCTAAATCTTAATTAAAATTTTAACCCAATTAAACAATTAAATTAAGTTATTAATTTAATTATACAAAAAACCCTAAAATCCTATTTCTAAATCCTAATAAAAAATTAACCTAATTAAATAATTAAATTAAGTTATTAATTTAATTATTAAAAACCCTAAAACCCTACTTCTAAATCCTAATTACAATTTTAATTAAACAATTAAATTAATTTATTAATTTAATTATACAAAAAACCCTAAAATCCTATTTCTAAATCCTAATTAAAAATTAACCTAATTAAATAATTAAATTAAGTTATTAATTTAATTATTAAAAACCCTAAAACCCTACTTCTAAATCCTAATTAAAATTTTAACCCAATTAAACAATTAAATTAAGTTATTAATTTAATTATACAAAAAACCCTAAAATCCTATTTCTAAATCCTAATTAAAAATTAACCTAATTAAATAATTAAATTAAGTTTATAATTTAATTATTAAAACCCTAAAACCCTGAATAAATCCCTAGAAAATAAAATAACAATTTTAAAATCCCTAATTATATTTTTCCATAATAATAAACCCTAATCCCCTAATTAATCCCTTAATCTCCAATTAATAATTAAATTAAGGGTTTAATTTAATTAAATTAATCAAAACCCTAAGGGTTCAATATGAACCCTATCCCTTTTCCCCAAGAACCCTAGCCCAAACTTTTCCAGAAATATCCCTAAAAACTCAATCAATCAACAGCAACACACAAAAAAAAAAAAAAGCTAAGTATTCGAATTACCTCCCATTGCCGTGACCAATTTAAGCTGCTTCATCCCTTATTTTCTTTCCTTTGCCATTGTGCTTTTTCCCCTTCTTTTTCCCTTTTCCCTTCTTTCCCTTTTTTTTTTTTTATTTCTTTGTGTATTCCTTTTTCTCTTGGTGGTGATTTCCTTGTATCCCGTTTCTCCTTTGGTGTGAGATCTCATTTTCCTTTTTGACTCGGAGGGATGTTGAAGGTTTAGGGTTTTAATGTTGTTGAGGGTTTAGGGTTTTAGTGTTGTTGAGGGTTTAGGGTTTATTTGTTGTTGTTCTTCAATGTGAAGAACAACAACTTTTTATCGTATGGTTTGTAAAATCCCCCCCGAAATTGTAAGAAATAGACTCTACTTATAGGACAAATTAGGTTAAACAAAAAAGGAAATTAATAAATTTGATCTATCAACAAAATCAAAAGTCCATAAATCAATTTTATGTGATTTTTAATTTTGTTATCAATCATATTAACTTTTTTCTAAAATTAAATATTATCCTAAAAATAAAAAGAACAAAATCTTTTCCAATACTTTTTATTTTATGATTTTTTGAATATTTTTTCAGTAAAAAGTACAAAAAGTGAAAATTAATATTTTTTAAAAATGCCTAATAAATAAATACGAAAATTAAATTAAAAAAAGATGGAAAATGCAATTTTTGTGATTTTGATTTTGTAATAATTCTTTATCAATCATATTGATTCTCAATAATTAAAAATATACTAATATAACCATAACCATGTAAAAATAAAATAAATAATAAATATAACAAAAAACCATATTAATAAATAAATAAAAACAAAATAAATAATAATTAATAACCATAATTCTGACTGATCGGCCCATCTCCCAATTAAGTTTAAATCTCACTAACCTTAATTAATGATAACAGAAAATGACCCTAAATGAAATAAATAAAATAAGTAATAATTATAAATAATAAATAATAATGAATTAAAATAAAATAAACTACCAGTCTCTTTAAATTAGTAAATCCTAATATCATCCAAAACCAAAAATACAAATTATCCCTAATCAATAATTAATTTAAAATAATATACTTAATCTCTAAAACTTAATAAAAATTATTCCTAATTAATAATTAAAAATAATATACTTAATTTTTAAACCTATTTAATTAATTCTAATGAGCCTTAGAAAATAGTAAAATAAATAAACACTGATATATTTAATCCTTTAAAATAAATCAATCACAATATTCAAAAATAAATTAAACATAAATAATTCTGAAATAAAATCCTGATTATTATACTATTAAGTTAAAAAAGCCCAAACTTCCTAACTAACTCTAAAATGATTGCCTCTAAAATAAAATAAATCATAACAAATTATTAAAATTAAACAAGCCCCCTTTAAATAAAACAAATAATAAAAAAACCCTTTATACCACACCAATTCCAAAATGGGCCTAAAAGTGCTAGCAATCTCAAGAGCCCACGTACATCTAAATGACACCCTCTGGTAACACAAAAATCCAAAAATAGTAACAAACCACTGGTCAAAATTTAGGGTACTACAACGGTAATCAATGCACAAACGCATTCCACCATCTTTCTTCTTTACCAGCAACACTGGAGCTCCCCACGGTGAAACACTAGGTCTAACAATATGCTTAGCCATTAAGTCCTCCAATTGGTCCTTTAATTCTCTTAACTCAAGAGGTGTCATCCGATACGGAGAAACGGATATAGGAGTCGTTCCCGGGTACCAGGTCAATAGAGAATTCAACCTCTCTTTTCGGAGAAAGAGAAGTAACGTCCTCGGGAAAAACTTCAGGAAACTCACAAACTATTAGGATACTCAGCACTGGATGCTCCCTACTGCCCTCCTTAGTAAGAACCAGTAAAACAGATTTCTCCTTCTCAAACAAGACATTTATCATTTCCACCGTACCTTCTAAAATAGTTGCTAGCACATCCTTCGGGGTAGCCTCAACAGATGGAATAATGATTAGCTTCTCCTCACAACCGATGAACACTGAATTAGAAGAAAGCCAATCCATCCCCAAAACGACATCAACTTTCTTTAGCGGTAAACAAATAAGGTCAATCTGAAAGACTCTATCATTCACAGACAAAACACAATTCTCACACATCAAAGGTGTTTCCACTATCTCATCCATAGCAGTAGTAACCACCATGGGTGGAGACAACGGAACAACTTGTAACCCAAGTCGCTTCACACATTGCATCGATACAAAAGAGTGTGTGGCTCCACAATCAAATAATACAAAGCAAGGTTTCCCATTAATGAAACACGTACCAGCAATCAAAGAGTTGTCACCCTTTGCTTTCCTTGCATCCATTGTGTAAACTCGCCCGGTATTCTTTTCTTGCATTTGGTTTCTATTTTGAGGACAATCCCTCACCAAATGACCCCTTCTATGACAACGATGACACTCCACTCCTTCGAAATGACATCTACCTCCATGCCTCTTTCCACAAAAATGGCACACAGGAGGTGCACTAGTCCTGGAATTCTGAACCTGCTTTCCCTTAAAAGTTTGTTGCCTCGGTATAAATTGTTGATTCGATCTTCCACGGTCACCTTGATTCAACCTACTCAAATCTCCTTCCGCTTGCACCTTCTTCAAGCTGTGTTCTGCCACATAACACTGCCTCAACAACTCCGCATAGCTAGTGAATTCCCTCTGAGACACGCTATGTGAAATCTCAGCCCTCAAACCAAATAGAAATTGATCTATTTTCCATCTCTCGTCAGGAGCATACATGGCTTGCCTAGAATAAGCAGCCATAATCTAGAACTTTTCCGCATAAGAAGCCACGGTTAAGTTGTCTTGCCTCAACTGTTGAAACTCGAATTTCTTCTGAGACCTTAAGGAACTTGGAAAATAATTCTCCATAAAATTTATCTTAAATTGCTCCCATACCTTCGGTACCTCTTGAATTGTCATTAAGGCTGAAGCACTCTCCCACCACCTCATGGCAGGACCCTTTAACAAGTGAGAAGCGAAGACCACCTTATTTTCCTCACTGCACTGAACTATCAAGAAAATCTGCTCCATACCGAATATCCATTCATGAGCCTTTACCGGATCTAACCCTCCCTGAAACTCTGGAGGATTAATACGAATAAAATCCCTAAAGGTTCCCCCTGTAGCTTCAGGAACAACCAATGGAGGATGCAGGCCACCAGCCATTTGCTGTACCATTTGTTGGACAAACTGATTTTGTTGTTGCTGCATCTGTTGCATGAATTGATACAAAGGGGCATTCCCCTCGTCACCGGGTGGATTTGTTTCAGCTGGAGTGGTTCTGGGTCTACCACGATTGTTTCTGCGCCCGTCTGCCATGTTCCTGGATGTCATACAGATAGGATTAAGTTGATCAGGCTCAATACCATAAATATAACACGCAAGACCAATGGCGACACGACACATATGAAACGGAAGGAAATGCTTATCCTATTTAATGACTAGGTCAAGGATACGACCTGCTCTGATACCAACTGTAACACCCATATATAATATAATACATCAAAGCATCCATATCATAAATGAATTTACGTTTTGGTACAGAAATACAATAAGTCCCTAGTTAACACATTATACATATACATGCCCAAAAAATACCTAATACAAAACTATGGCATTATATATACAAGATGTTCCAATACTAAGAACTAGATCAAATAATGATCTCAAAATAATCTTCACAACGGAAGTCTTGCCATCCCAAAAAGCTAAGGTAGTAAGGAAAGTCACACAACTTTATCCTTACCTTTCACCGAACCTGTGGTACCTGTAATATAATCAACAACGTGGGGTGAGATACATCAAACCTCAATGAGTTCTCTATCTTATGGGTTCTCTCGGCTTTACAAGGTTCTATCACACCTAACTCAAGTCAAAAGGGAAGGGAAGTCACTTTGAGTACTCACACACACTATATGGATCCATGCTCATGAGTCTTGTCAACTCATACTATCAGTAATCGATAACCTTACCAAGGCATCCCCTTTTCCCGTCCGCTTCTACGTCTAGAAGACGACACGAGTCATGGATCCTTGTAGTTACTTGGCATACGAATGGATTTGGAATTAAGGGACGCATTATCACCTTAATTCGTCACTTCTCATGGCCTCTCATGCCATCACAAGTCTCTACCCGTAGGTTCCATCGTACTATAACATTGGGAATCAAACCTTCCAAGTAGTAATGCCTGCACTTCAGAGGAGCTCGAGACTCGTGAAGGCCTCTCAAGGGCGATGGTTACGATTACATGATCATATACACCAACGAGATTGTATTTAACAATCACCCGACTATATTAGCCTTAAGACTACTTTTGTCTTTCTACACTTAACACAATTAACATGATCCATACTAGTGTAACTTTTTCTATACCATTCGGTGATAGACGCCCGCCTCGGCCTCTCTTGCACGAGTGTCATCGTTATGTTATTCAATACTATCCTAGCCGTTACTAGGTTTCAATATAGTTATGGTAATATTCCTCACTTTACCTATTTCGTATTTTAACATGCATATGCTCTCAAACATGCTTAACAACAAGAAAAAAAATAGGTAAACATAAGTCAATTATATAATGGAACCACATAATTCAACATATCACAAAGTTATACCAATTCCGGTTCCCTCCGATTATTTAATCGGGCAATATAACCGACATCTTTTACCGTCATCATAAATATTATTTCCACAGCTTTCTATTGATATCAAGAACACTCAAATAAGATAAACAGATCAAAAGTTATGGATTTTAAAAGAAAAGGGGACATTTGGAAAAGCCCCAGGAGCGCCCGGCGCTCCAATTTTCGCCCAGCGGAAACCCCTTCGCCTCTCCCTTCACCCGACGAAGCAGTGGCGTAAACAATTTTTCACAAACATGAAAGTTACAGGGGCGTTACATGTTGTGCCTCTTGGGCATCGCCCGGCGAAGCACAGGCGCTTACCTCAAATCGCCCGGCGCTCTGAGCACCGCCCGACGCTATGTACCAGAACAGCCATGCTCAGCTGCGTTTTCCTCTTGCTCCAAGGGTTAAAAACCCATCTTTCTCAACTCAAAACATTCTCAAACAGCACAAACAAGCATCACAATTGTTCATAAGCACAGTGTGATCATTCAACACAGTTTATATCAATTTTTAACCGTTAAATCCATTGATTCCACATTTCTAACCTAAATCAAACATTTTCCAAAAAATCTAAAACTAAAGTTCTAACTAGAACCCACCTCTTAGCAAGATGAAGATGAAGATGAGATTGGGTAAAGATTGGATGAATTGATGATGATCCTTGGTGATGAGCTTCAAGAGTTTCTTCTTCTTCTTCTCTAACTTCTCTCTTCTTTCCCTCCAAAACCAAGTTATGTTACTATCTTTTGTAACATGGAGGAAAAAAAAGATATAGTAAGAATACCCATTAATTAGTAATACTACTAAATGTCCAAAAAGTCTCTAAAGTTCTAATAATTAAATACCTCAGAATCAGATAATATTAATCTGATATGCTCTGAGTTCATCAGTTTACTCTAATTATTTTATCCAATAAATTCTCAGAGTAAACCGGAACCCAGTTGATCATAATAATACTCTCCATAATGAAATCATTTACGGGGTATTACAGGTTTAGTGATTAAAGTAACCTTTTCAAGAACGAAAGTGCGACCTTTCTCCCAAAAATAGCATAATTCAATGGACAAAGCTTCAAATTAGTGTGTAATGCTTCCCTAAATCGTGTACTATTCTGATTAAGGTGAGATTTGATATCAACAAACTCTGCAAAGCAAGATTATGTGGTAGCTAAGTGGTTTTGCATCAAGTTCATCATGTTGAAAGTCTTGAAAATCAAGTTTGGAGCCCCTAACTTCATCTCTTCGAAACTCATGGCTCAAGAATGGGATTGAGGAGTTCCTATACTTTTTGGATAGCCCCAAACATGCTCTATAACTTTCATGTTTGACAAATTTCTTGAAACTCAATGGATCATAGTGAAAACTGGCTCCAAAGATTGGTACTTTTGAAGAACAAAATCTGCCTCAAAATTTTTCTAAGTGTTTAAATATTTTCCCAAACTTTATGGCTCCATAACTCAAAATCTAAGAATTTTTTGGAGATGGACCCAAAGTGACAAAGTTGTAGTATGTTGTGAGGGCTTCAATTTGATTTTTGGAACTCAAAAATTGGGTGTGTAGATTGAGAGTTATGATTCTCCAAAGTTGGTGCCAAAACTAGGGTTTTCCTTCCATACTTAGAAAATTTTCACTTTCTTAACTTTGCCCCTTTTGCAAGAAACCATTCAAATCTTGATTTTTCATGATCAAACATGTATTGATGAAATTGGGCTTGATGATCTCAATTTTGACTAAAGAACCCAAAAGTCAAAGGGTTGACTTTGTCAGATAAAGCTTATGTATCAGATGAATTCAACAGTGTGATCTTCAATGATCTTGAATTCTTGAATCTTTTAAACATCATGGGTGGACTCCAAGGATGTATTTGAGTGTCTTGAACCATGTCCCCATGCTTGGGATCATGCTTTGATAAAAAGTCAAAGGCACAATTGACTTTTCCAAGTAAAAACCCTAATTTGTGACCAGATGAAATTGAGCTTCAAAGAATATATACCAAGACCAATTTGTACTTGATTCTTAATGAAGAGGTGTCTATTGAGTGTATGAACACTTGATAGGTTGATGATCAATCCAAGACATTGACTGATCATGTGAAGATCCTCTTGTTTTTCTTGAGCCAAAACCCTAATTCAGACGGAATCAAAAAAGAACAAACTTGAATGATATTAGGGTTAGAAATGCAATGCTTGATGCTCCTAGAATGATGATGGAATCTAGGGTAAAAATTTGGGGTATGACACTCAGAATTGGGATTTTATTAGAAACAAAAATATGATTTAGTTATCAATGTCGTAACTTGTTGTGTGTATGCAGTCATGGTGTTTGCAGGAGATTATCACGAATTTATAGTTTATTTTATTAGCTTATATCCTTTTTTTATACGTTATTCAAATAGTATTTTCGTTTATAACTTATCATTTTTTCTTTTACTTTTATCTTTGTTATTTTACTTAAAATTTCTTTTACACTATATAATTTATTTTGATTTAAAATAAAATAGTAATATATTAAAAACTTTTTACATCATTTTAAATTTATTAGTTAGTTGAATTATTAGTTATACTAAATAGTTCAATTAACATATTAACTATAAGTCATCAATCATCAACTATGAATTATAAGCTATTAGTCATCAACCATCAACCATAAACTATAATTAATCGGTTAACTTATTAGTCAAACAACTATTTATATCAAAGAGTACCATGTAAAAAAATTACATATCAATTGCACATAGATATTAATTTTTTTTTATAAATGTACCCCAAAAAATAGAGGAAACTTGGAGCATTTAAGAGAAAAAAAAGTTTTTGTGAAAAAAAACAGATAGAATAAATTGATACCAACTTAATAATGTTACTTTTTATTTATATTAAAATTCCAACAAAAAAAAAGAGTTATTATAAATCTAAATAAAATCATAAAAATTTTATGATTTTTATTTGGAATACATATAGTTTTAGAATATTTTATAAAAAGAAAGAAAAAAAATTTAAAAATCTAAAAAAAAAAAATAGAATCAATTAAAAAAAGTAAAATATTTTTTTTAAAGAAAATATATTGTAAGATAAAGTATAATATTGCAAATGAATTAATAAATTAGTAAAATTTATATATTTTTAGAATATTTTATGTAAATAAAGTAAAAATATATAAAAATATAAAGGAAAATAGAATCAATTAAAAAGTAAAATATTATGCTTTTTAAAGGAAAAAAGATTGTAAAATAAAGTATAATATTTCAAACAAATAAATAAATTAGTAAAATTTATATATTCTTAAAATATTTTATGAAAAGAAAGAAAAATTATAAAAATATAAAAGAATAATAAATCTAATAGAAAAAGTAAAATATTTTTTTTTTTGAAAGAAAATAGATTGTAAAATAAAGTATAACATTGAAAATTAATAAATAAGTTATTAAAATTATGAGATAAATGAGAAAATGGAGAAACCAAATTATTCAAGTGAGTAAAGATTTTGCAATTGTACCAAAAAAAAAAGAAAAAAAAAGTTATTTTGCAATTACTTCTCTTTAAAAAAATGATTTCTCAATAAAGTATTGAGTATGTATGAATAAATAACGAAGGATAAGTTTTAAAGTGAGTAAATAAGAAATTGAACTTGAGTCACGATCAAAAGAGGTTTTTGCATTTGAAACGACGGCGTTTGATTTCATTATTTCTTTTGCTCTGTGATCGAAGATGGCGAAATCCGCAAGTGAGAAGGTAAGAAATCACATACATGATGATCTTGATTTCTCCATTCTATAAAAACTTTTTTTAAAATCTTTGAAGCGCTTTGGATGTGTAAACAAAAACATGGTCTATTTTGTTTGAGAACTCTCATTTTATGATCAAGTTTTGCAATAATTTCATATTCATTCCTAAATCTTACTACAATGATACATCTCTCCTCCTTCATCAATTTATTTATAATCACAATCTTTCTCACGTTAGTTTCTCTTTGTATTCACTTTTCGGCGAGAGGCTTGATAATAAAGTTAAATTTGACTTTCCAAATCCATTTCAACAAGAGGACCCTGGCTTTTGTGTATTGGTTTTTGGTAGTGTAAATGAAATTATATGTCTTTATAATCGTGATTTCATTGTATTATGGAATCCAGCTACGAAAGAATTCAAAGTCATTCCTCCCAGCTCTGTAGAGTCTCTACCACCTTATCAGGCTATTGTTAAGTTTCTTCATGGATTTAATTATGACCCATTTAGTGACGACTATAAGATTATTAGGAATGTAGATTTTGTTCCAGTAACAGATGATGATGACGATGTTCTTTCGTCTAATGTGGAATGGGAAGATGTGTGTGAGAAATATGAATTCTTTTAGGAGGTATATAGCCTAGTAAGTAATTCTTGGAGGAATATTGATCACGTCCTTCCTACTTTTTGTTGGGAAGGCGGCATCTGTAATGATAGTCTACTGTACTTGGATGGAATGTGTCAATGGCTCTCTAACTCTTATTATAGAGATAACAATTAAGAGTTCATGGTGTCATTTGACTTGACCAATGAGGTTTGTTTTTCCACACTCATACCCACACTCATGCCATTAGCCATATATCCCAATAATTGGGTGCACCATGTGTTGGTGACGTTAAATAGATCCATTGCTTCGATTTTATGGTACATGTTCTGGACTGGGCCGAGGCTGTCCAACAGTCGAGCAGGCCCAACCCATACAGCCTCGGGAGGCCCAATACGGCCCTTCTGCAAGACACGTGACTGCCATGGGCAAGCCACAGTTTCGCCGGGCACTTTGGCAGTGTCGGGAACTTGGGACAATAGGAAAGGAGGACATCACACCCTACTGAGATGTACCTCCCCGACAGATTAGCTTCTCCCCTCGAGAATGCTACACATCACTCCTCGACGGACATGATTCCTCCCCGCGAGGCCATGTCCATTCTACGGGATTCATATCTCCTCGACACAGAAGGCTCCTCCCCGCGAGGAGTACCCAACGGTTCATACCATGTGGACACGTTCCAAGTAACCTCCTACGTCCGAAGGATTCGGTCTGCCCTACTTCCGGAAATCTTGGAGCAGTTACTCTAGGGCGAAGGCCACGTGCTGGTCTTCACTACTACACGTAAGCCCTAGCAGTTACTTAGAGTAGGCCTAGTTGATCCAGCCCACTGCAGGTGACCGTTGGCCCCGCGCCGGGGGCTCTCTATAAATACCCTCTCACTTGAGAGGGTCAGGTTAGACACATTTTTCTTGCCACTCTACACTTTCTGTATTTGCTGTTATTCTGTACACTCTCTCACTTGAGCGTCAGAGTACCTTGCAGGTACACCCCCCCCCCCCCCCCCCCCCCCCGCCGTCTCTCACCATCACCGGAGCTGCCGTTCCAGACGTCGTTGGCCACTATCAACTGTCTGATCCAGGTACGATCAGTGGCGCCGTCTGTGGGAACTTGTAAGCTTCCCCATTTTTCTGCTCGATAAACCAAAGCTTTCTCCATTCAACAACCATCATGGCCAACCCGTCGGCGAATCAAGCTCTAGACAACATTATCGCGCAGTTCAGCACTGGCAACCGCGGCGACAACAATGCCGCCCAACCTGTCGTGGAGAACGACATCAGAGACGGACTCACCGCCTCACCATCTTTCGAGGAGGTGGAGTACGAGACAGCTCACCAAGACGGACATGAAACAGTCCTCCAGCCCGTGGACCCACCGCTAAATGCGGACCCGAGTACTGCTGCCTTGTTTGCTTTGGTCAATCAGACCAACCAGAGATCTTCAACCAAAACATCCGGATCGAGGCGCTGGAGAAAGGTCGTGGTCGGACTTCCCCGCGAAGGCACCGACCACCACCATTTCCAAGACATTCGCAGTCCCCAGAGGCATCTCGCAGCCCCTCCCCAGTTCACAGGGGTCGCAGGCCACGCTTAGAGCGTACTCAACCGGAGCATCCTCAGAAATTCCACCGCTCCCCGCCACCAAAGGGGCCAGTTCGCTCCTCGAAAAATAAAAGGAGCAGGCCGGACGCCGAGGAGCCCAGAGGCTGCCCAAAGGACCACTCCCCGAGGCGTCACTATGTTCATGGACAACCCTCCCCCTCTGTGTCTCTGGGAGCCAGCGAGGATGACAATTACCGGACCCCTCTGGCCAGGCACATCATGGACGCCCCTATTCCTAAGGGCCTGGAGAGGCCCCCATCCTTGGGGACATATGATGGGACATCTGATCCTGATGACCATGTCGAGAGTTTTGAAGCTCTGCTCGATTTCAGGAATGTCTCCGGCGCTATCAAATGTCGATTATTCCCTACGACTCTTCGGAAATGGGCCATGGCTTGGTACAAAAACCTAGCATCTGAATCAATCACGTCGTGGAAGGTCCTGAGGGAGCACTTCAGAAAACATTTTACGGCTTCTCGTCGACATCCGAAGACGATAACCTCCCTGGAAGCCATCTTTCAGGGGAAGAATGAACCTCTCCGGAGCTACATCGAGAGGTTCAACAAAGAAGCGGTCGAAATCCACGTCACCGATCACATCAAAATGTATCTCATCATCAAGGGTTTGCGACTGGGATCCAAGTTTGCAGAATCCGTCGGACTACACTGTCCCCGCAGCTTTGAAGGCCTCCTCGAGAGGGCTCAGTTGCATATTGAGTTCAAGGAAGCTGAAGCCGCACAAATTGCCCTCGATTCGAGGCGCAGAGAAGGCTCCCGTGACAACAAGGAAGAAGACTCCCCTCCATCCAGGCGAGGTGGAGACAGGAGAAGAGAAGACTCCCCTCCACCTAGGCGAGGTGGGGAAAGAAAAAAAGAAGCCCGGACCAAAGAGCCCCGCGAATCACGGGGACCGTCTGGCCTTTTCAAAGACTACACACCGCTAAATGCGTCCCGCGCGCGCATTTTTAGCGACTGTGCCAACTCGGAGTTCGTCAAAGGGGGAATCCGCTTCCCGAAACCGACGGCTCCCAAACCAAATGCTGACAAGTCCAAGTATTACCGGTTCCTTCGCGGTCACGGGCACGTTACTGAAGATTGCGTCCACCTTAAGGACGCAATCGAAACGCTGATTAAAGAGGGGTACCTGAAGAAGTACGCCAAGCAGCAAGAGGCCCCCCGCCCCAGCGGCCAGGAGGCCCAGAATGTCGAGGAGTCAACTCCTTCTCCCAACAACGGATCGCTGCAAGTCGCGTTGAGCATCACGCGACCTGAAGACTTTGGCTTTTCGGGAGAGCTCGACAACCCTGAAGCTGTCCGAAACATGTGGAAGAGCTTCCCAGCAGAAGAGCCAATAAATGCCCGCAGTGCCTGGGAGTCTTTCCCCCAAGCCCTGGTCATATCTGGTAGAGCCCCTGACCGTTTGACCGTAGGGTCGATAAAGAGGAAATTCGACGAACTGAAGGCAACAACTCCTCGATCCCCTACCCTCGAGAGGGTTAGTGGAAGATCAACTCCGATTACCTTTTACCTCGAGGAACTTCCGAGTGGGGCACCTAACGCCAACATCCCCCTCCTGATCCGGGCACAGATGGCCAATTTTGATGTCCACAGAATTTTGGTTGACCAGGGGAGCTCGGTGGATATCATGTACATCCACCTCTTCGAGACCCTCCAGCTGACCAAGAGACACTTGTCCCCGTACGTAGGGTCAGACCTATAAGGCTTCAATGGCGCGACCACCAGACCATGGGGCTTCGTGGAGTTGATGGTCACCTTCGGGTTTGAGGAAACTGCCCGACAGGTGAAGACACGTTTCTTGGTGGTGGACTGCCCGTCCCTCTACAACTGCATCATGGGGAGGACCACGTTGGTGGAACTGACGACTGTACCATCAACGGTCCACCTAAAGATGAAGTACTACACGAAGCATGGACGTGTGGTCACTCTCCATGGAGACATCAAGACGGCCAGAAGATGTTTCGACGCAGCAATCAAGGGTCTGAGTGTCGTCGGTGGCATCAAACCCAAGACTCAGGCAAGGGCATCTCCAGACGTCGTGCAGGTTCCACTCCCGCCGGTCAGCGCGGTCGACCTTGACAGCAGGTTTCCCAGGGAGCAGGAAGAAGCTGTAGGCGATGACCTCCCAGTTGAAATCAATGGGCAGCCTCTCCACCCAACGCACCCCGTCCCAGACGGAGATTTTGAGCTGGTTCCTCTCGGCAACAGCCCAGATCGAAACGTGAAGATTGGCTATGGACTCCCCGACCTGGCGAAGAGGCAACTGAAGGCATGCCTCCGAGAAAATGCAAATTTGTTCGCCTGGAGTGCTGCAGAGATGCCCAGACTGGACCCTGAAGTAGCTTGTCATCAGCTGACTGTAGATCCGGCCGCTAGGGCTGTAGCTCAACGTAGGCGTAGGTAGTCTCCGGAAAAAATGGAGGCTGCTGAAAAAGCTGTAAAAGACCTCCTAGAGGCAAACTTTATTTCCGAGGCCAAATACACGACTTGGCTCTCAAATGTTGTACTCATTAAGAAAAATAATGGAAAATGGAGGATGTGCGTTGACTACAGGGATCTTAACCGGGCATGCCCGAAAGACTCTTATCCCTTACCTAACATCGACCAGCTGGTCGATAACTCTGCAGGTGTAGCACCCCAAAATTTGCCCTCCTTACTTTATTACTAACTGGCTTATGTTTCATTTCATTTTTGCATTATCATGTGTGCATATCATTGGTTCTTAGCATGGGGTCAAGGTGCCTGAGGCAGTTCTTCAAAGGGTCGAGCAAGAGTCCTTGTATTGTCCAAGAGAGCTCAGGTGGATCACTCTCCTAACTAGTGCAGAAATTAGGGTTTTGAGATTCTTGGGTTTATTGCTCCAATGGCAAGCTTCTTGGGTTTTTATCATCACTAAATGGCATACCTTATCTTTGTTGGAGAGGATACACATCATATTCAGGGGAATTTAAATTTGGAGACTGTGTTATTTCCTCTTAGACTGAGGGTGCCAAGATTAGGGTTTGCTATAAAGTCAGTTTATTTCTGATTTTTTGGGCAAGACATGATTCCATGGTATTCCTTGGGTCCATAAGTATCTAGGAATGGAAGATTGTCCATCAGTTTGGTTCATGAGAAGTTCAATTGGCCAATGGATTGGGAATCAGAAGAATTAAGGAAAAGTCAACTGTAAAGGAGAAAGTCAACTGTGAAATTTTGAGATTCCCTTCAAGGTTTTCAAGGTCTTACATCCTCATATGGTCTCCAAGGGTCAAGTTTCACACCATCTATTAGGAATCAGGAGTTGGTGCAAAAGTTACTAATTTTGGAAAGTGACCTATAATGAGAAGTTTCCATTTTGGCAAGTTTTTACACTTCATTCAACGTGACTTTTCACCATCAAGAAAGCTTCAAATTAATTTTTCTTAAACATTAAAGTTGAAGATCTTTTTCTCCTCTTTCCAACAAGTACTAGTGGGTCTCCATATCATTTGTGAAGCTCAGGTTATGATCAAAAGAAGGCAAGGTGGTTTTTAGGGTTTCTCATGATTCCATTTTCACAACTTTGGGCACAATGACCTATAATTAATTCCATTGCTTCATGTCACTTTCTAATATCAAAGAATACCCCTTAAGGATCATTTTGGCCTCTAAATCAAGAAGTTTCATGGTTTATTCATCACTTATTCTCCATGGTGCAAAATTGCCAAATTATTTAAAACTCATGAACCAAGGCATCTCAGGGCCCAATTTCAATTTAGGTGTGATTAGCAATTGTTGAGTAAGTGATCCATCATGAAATACTTGGATATCCATGCACGGGAGAGGGTGTATGTCATATTATTCAAATTTTTAAATTTGCCCAAAACTCATTAAGTGGAGAATTACCAAGGCCCAAATCATTATCAGTGTTTTAACCTAGTGTATTTAAGCTTACTCATGCTAGGGTTAGGGGAGAACACGTGATTTTTGAGGAGAAAAGAGTTGGAACCCTAAAAGCTACAATCATTGGAATCTCTCAATCCACAATAGCTCTTCCAAAACTTCTTCCACAAACTTCATCCTTGGCATTTACAGAGCATAAACCAACCATCCTTTGGAGGAAAAAGCAAGGATACGTAGTGCATAGCCTCAGGTTAGTCATTCTTTTGATGATCATAGAACTCTTTTTTTAAACGTACATATTGATGTGTGATGCCCACTAATCATTCCGATGTAGTTTTTTCTGAGTTTGGTTGCATATATGGATTGCAGCGTGAGTTTCAAGTTTTTGAACCAAACTTTTTTCCATTCGTGTTGCTTTGTGTGGTGGTCGTTTGTGATTTTTGATGAGATATTTGAGATCCTTGTAAAAATCCGGTTGGATTGGTATAGTTGTTTGCAGTTTCTAGGAAATTTCAGGTTGGTGTTCATCTAAGACGATGAACGGAACCCTAGCTCCGTCACCGGAGATGTTTGCAGGTCGCCGGAGAAAATTTGGAGAAGATGGTGTTTTGGCCGTTGGATCTAGGGATCTGACGGTCCTTGGTGTGCCACGCGTTCTTTTTTTTATTTTTATTTTATATAGTTGTGTGTATATTACCCCACAGTTATTATCGTGAGCACCCAATCATGTTCTCCCATTTTAATTACTTTGACTTGTTTGCGTGCGTGGGATGAATCGTGTGGTCAAGATCTCGCCAGCGCATTAAAGTGAGAGCGTGTAGCTCACGTGGTGTGTGCACGGTGTACTGGGCGATTGCGTAAGTGTGCGTGCATGGTTATTATCGTGTGTTTGTTAATCATGGCATTTGATCTGTATTACTTTTTATTCTGGTTGACTAAATCATGAACCGTTGGATTGATCCTAGGGTGAGGGCTGAGTCAATCTTTTGACTAGGGTGCATGGTATTCTTTTATGGATCCAACGTGTCTGGGCCTTGTTATTCGCACCCCTCGTTATGAGCCCAGTTGCCTTTCCAACGTGTTTTATTTACTGAACACACCCCCATGCCCATTTCCTTTCTATTTTATTTTTATTTAACTATTACATTTCATTTTAATTTTTTTAAAATAGTTTTTTGCATTAAAAAATTCCAATAAAATTCATGCATCATTTTTATAATTTTATAAAATATTCACAAATTTTATTTTATTATTTTATTTTATTTTTAGCATCTGAAATAATTATTGGTTTATTTTCTTCTTGAATTCTTCATATCATGTATACCTAAACTTGTAGAATTTTGTCCTCATAGCATACAAAACCTTTTGCACTCATTCTTTTTGCATTTTTTCATCAATACATTGAATTGCATAAAAATATTTTTCTGTCATTTTTTAAATCATTTCATATTGCATTTTAGTCCTCCTTTTTTGCATATTGGACCATGTTTCTCATCTGAATTTACATAATTGTTTGAGTGCCTTTTATTTTGAATTTTGGCATGAGCTTTTGATATGTAGTTTGCCTCTGGTTGAGATATGTTGATAATTAATTTGGTGATTTTAGAATTTGTTTTGCCAATTATTTGATTGCTTTTATTTGAGGTCTTCTTGTATGCATATCTCTGATCATGTCTGGTTACCTGTTTGAAAAGGCACATGTGCCATTGCTTGGGGGTTTGTTCTTTGATTTCTTGGACCATATTTGAATTGTTATGGGTCACTTGATCACCATTATATGTCATTGCTTGGGTTTCATCTCTTTTACTTATGCTCGTTTTGTACTAACCTTGTGTGCAGGGGCTGAAGTAAGTTCTTTGAGGGTGTGGATAAGTATCCATGTCCACTCTCATCCTCTCTTTCTCTCATCTTTTCTTTTCTTTAGGCTTAGGTAGTTGTCAAACCTCCCCTTAGGGCCACTTTTGCATGATAACATTAGGATAGATTCTCCCCGTAGTGTTTTTCTTTTTCTCTTGAGTCACTCTTCTCATCTCAAAACACCTTTAAGATACTTAATAAGGTCAACTTGCCTTGCACACAAGACTTAAACATAGGAAATGAAGATTGAGGGGTCCCCCTTCTCTCTTCTAGAGTGTTGAGCATACGTTCCATTGGGGACGACCATGCGACGCATTCGTTCCCGTGTCATAGACTTTGGTTCAAGATGAGTTACGAACTAACTCAAGTCACTTCTGTCCTAAAAGATACAAACAAACTTTAAATCTTTTTGTCCTTCGGGATTGTCAAACTAATGGCTATTTTCAAAAAGGGCACGTTACTTTCCGTCTGAGTCGCAAACAGGCATCGACCCTAACACCCGGACGCGAACTTAACGTCGCTCATAAAAAACACAAAGAGAACTTGGTTCGAACTACGTTGACTTTGGATTTCCCATTGCACAAAGGGAGTACGTAGGCCTAGGACATCGACGTCCTACCGAGTCTGTCTTTGTTTTCCCCTCCCCCGTTTTAGTACAGCCATAGATGTTAGGATAACTCACCCTTAGAATAGACAACAAGCGTGGATCCCATCGAGTACGATGGACGCGTGGGGTGCTAGCACCTTCCCCTCGCGTAACCGACTCCCGAACCCAGGTTATGGTTGCAATGACCATTCCTTTCCCTCTTCCTCAGGTTTATGCGGTGTTCCATTTCCCTCTCTTGGGATAAATTTACACGGCTGGCGACTCTGTTTTTCTGCGCCACTCTCGCGTTTGTACCTGGATGAAAATCCTGGGAGCGACAATTGGCGACTCTGCTGGGGACTCTGGTTGACCTATGCTGGTCCATCCCTAAGCGAGTCAATCCTAGCGCTTGCTTGTCTTTGTTCTCTTTGGGTGTTTCTATTTTGCTTTATTTGTTGTATTTTATTTTAACGCATTTTTTTTGCATTGCATATTATTATCAGCTGCTGCACTGTTTTTCTGTTTGGCGGGTTGGGAATTCTGAGAGATAAGCCCAATACCCAGGCTTGAGCATACACGTAGGGTTAGCGTGGCAAGTAGTGTGACTCGTGTGGCATTTGGCCAGACATAGTATACATGAAAACTCCACATCCAGACGAGGTTCTCTTTGGTAATGTTCAATCCTGCGCATTGGTGTAGATGATTGAATGTAACCTGGAAAACTGTCGACTCTGGCGACCATTCCCGAGAACTCAGTAACGGCACTCCTCCCGAGACGTGATAATGGCAGACCAGAAATGGCAAACCCATTGCACATGTCGATCCGAGGACATAATACTGGGAACTTGCTATAGGGTGTCCTTTGGAAAAGAATCGGTGGAAGCGCTCCTCGTTTGGCGATAGTACTGTACCCCTAGGGATGAATGTACTATTGCTTCTCGACCTCAGTGCCGAAGCTGAGGACTTGCCATGGGAATTTTTCTTTTTGAGGGGAATCAGTAGAGGCCTCCTCGATTGGTGATGATGCCAAACCAGAAATGGTGACCGTATCATCATTTCTCGACCTGAGAGCCTGTGATATTGAGGATCCTCGGCTTTCTAATACCCACATGTGAGAGGGCAGGGTGTTTACAGGTTTGCAGGTAACCTTGACCTTCAACATACCCGGTTTTCTGATCAGCAGATTTATCAGTGTGGTACTATGGTTATGTTGGTATTCTGGGTATTTGGGCAGACCTTTGAGGTGGTTCAATTGGTACAGTGCATTAGTGTCCAGTCTGTGTGGCATCCTTGACCCCATGTGTGCATTTACATCATCATTTTGCATCCCAACATGTTTATTTATTTGTAGGGTTGCATCCTAACTTTGATTCTGGTTTTCGAAATTAAACTGGAATCAAAGGGGGGATCGCCCTGCAAATTTTTAAACATGTTCATTTGCATTTGCATATTCATAATCATTTTGCATAATCATTTTGCATGACAGGTGTTTATCTCTGGCGTTCTTACTTGGTTCTCCATCTCAGTATAGGATTGTGGATCAACACATTCACCGGTATTCTACCAAACAAGGTCAGAAAAGACTCATGGATCAATTACAAGCTGAGATGACTGAGATGCGGACCCGCATGAACCAATTCATGGATTTAATGCAAGGGGTTGCTTAGGGCCAAGAGCAGTTAAGAACTGTTGTCCAACCACTGATTGCAAGGGTTAATGACGAAGTTGTCCTTCATGGAGGAGTCCATACTGGTGTTACTGGTACTAATGTTCAGAGTGGCCCTCCGGGCGGAGGTATTCCTGTTTCTGGTGTTGTGATCCCTCCGGGCGGGGCTGAAAATGTCGGGGGAGATGGTATTGGTGTCGGTGCAATTCATGGCCGTCAGTTTGATGATATTCAGGATGATGCATTCTCTGCGCCAGGTGGGGATACTGGTTCCCAGATTGACACTGATCAGAGACTCAGGTTGATTGAGGAACAACTAAGGGGTATTGCCAATCAAGATTCTGTGGATATGGATTTAGAGGATTTGGGACTAGTTCCAGGCGTTGTTATCCCGCACAAGTTTCAGACTCCTACCTTCGAAAGGTACAATGGTATGACTTGCCCAAGGACTCACGTCAGGGCATACACGAGTAAAATGGATGCTCACGCAAAGAACGAAAAGTTGATGATGCATTGCTTTCAGGATAGCCTATCTGGGGCATCCCTGGAATGGTATATGCAGCTAGAGAGGAAAGACGTTCGTAGTTGGAGAGAGCTGGCAGGGGCTTTTATCAAACACTATCAATACAACACCGACATGGCTCCCAATCGTACACAACTGCAGAATATGTCTCAAAAGAGCAACGAAAGCTTTAGAGAGTACGCCCAGAGGTGGCGTGAATTGGCTTCCCGAGTTCAACCTCCGATGTTGGAAAGAGAGCTCGTTGATATGTTTATGGATACGCTTCAGGGGCATTATTATGAGAGATTGATTGGATGTTTGTCAGCTGGATTTTCAGGTCTTGTATTGTCAGGAGAAAGAGTTGAAAACGACATCAAAACGGGAAAGATTCAAGTTGCTCCCGGTTATTCTGAAAATGCGAAGAAACGTTACAGGGGAGAAGAAGGAGAGACTAATGTCATTCAGTACCAACAACCTTATGCTCCTCAACAACAGAAGTATCAGCGTCAGAATCAACATAGGCCGCGCAACAACTTGGAAAGAAGGAATGCTCCTCTTCATCCAGTTCCCATGTCGTACAGTCAACTCTTGCCACACCTGGTCCAAAACTCATTGGTGGAGCCTAAGACTTTGAAGCCTGTTCCAGAACCATACCCTCCGGGGTACAATCCCCATGTGCAATGTGGATATCATGGAGGATCTATGGGGCACTCAACCGAAGATTGCAAAGCCTTCCAAGCCAAAGTGCAACAATTGATTGACAAAGGGTACATATCATTTCCAGAAGGAGACTTGGTTGTGCATGTCGACCTCTCTTCTGTTTGAAGACTTCAAGGGTCGTCTCCTAAAGCCAGTAGTCCAAGCGGAGTCAAGTCTTCTCAACAACGGCAGTCATTAGTTTCTTTACTGCATTTTCATTTGTAGTTTTTCATTTCTCGTTAAAGCATTGTATGCATGTAGAAACTTGTTTGTTTTAATGATGATATTAATGCAATGAGTATGTTTTCCTTGAAGTAATCCATTCGTGTTCACTCTTAAATGTTTATATGCACTACAATACCAATTTTCTTGTTTAGAACTCTTGAGGGAGGATGATGAGACGAAAACGCAAAATCTCTGGTTGTATGTTCAAAGATAGAACCCTGTTGAGGATGTACAGGCATTGTTTCAAACCCCTAAACACTGGAGAGATAAGGAGATAAACCTTCGTTAACCCCTTTGAGCCTTGGAGTAGGAGCTTCTTTCGTACGAAAAAACCCTCATACTTAACCCAGGGGCAGGGTAGGCGTCAGTTAGTTTGACCAAGCGTTCAAATTCCAAGGAGAGTGTGCATCCGAGGAACCATTACCTTCTATCCCACCGTCAAGAGGTCAAGAGATGTGAAACCACAATGGTTATCCTTCAACAATCAAGAAGTGAGGCAGTCACAACCCTTTCAAGCAAGTAAGACAACCAGTGTCACACGCTTTGTTCGAAAAAGGGGAATAAAAAAAAAAGAGAAAGCCCGTTAAGTCAAAACTTGAAAACAAGCGACTTAGGCAAAAGTTAGGGCATCCCGCTGGATTTAAAAATCGAAAAGCTCAAAAGAGTCAGTCCAGGCAAAAGTTAGGGATCAAAAAGCAAAAGAAAGAAAAAGCGAAAAGCATTGCAAAAGAAAATCCCCGATAAGAACAAGTTCGTGTGATTACAGACACAAAAGATAAAAAGGGGTGACTGTCATTCCAAAACTCCCCTAGGTGCCAAACCATTAGTGGCATAGGTTCCTCAAAGATCATAAGCCTTTTTGAGAGATGAGCATTTGGGTCAGATTAACTGAACATAGGACTGGAGAACATCACGAAGAGTGGGTGGGCACCGATAAGTTTTGAGCCATAAATCCTTTTTCAGAAACCGTGAACCAGACCACGTTATAACCCTTAAAAGTCCTAATTGAAACAGGGTTTATTCCGAGAGCGTACTTCAACCGGATAGCGTTCCTGACTCCTACGAGTTGTGCTAATAAGATTTGTTGGTATTGCATGTGCGCATTGTTTTGCCATTCAAAAATCAAGGTCGCATCCCAGCCAGTGATTCGTTCACAAGGCTTGCGCATTTTCAATAAAAACTTCAAGGTTAACATGAGTGTTGCATTAGAATTGTCATTCTCATAATAAACATTTTCTGTTTGCATATATGTGCCTAAGCATCAATGCGGCTTACACAGTGAACGTCAGTCGAGAAGCTTGATCCTGCCAAGTTGGGTTGCTTATTCTGAAGGACAATCATATCAAAGGGCATGCTGCCAAGAGACTCAGTGTAGAGTGGGCTCTCCCCAGTAAGTCGTGTTAAGATGTAGCCAATATGGGGCAGTCACGTCGAGAAATCTCTCCGAAATTCAGTTATTCTGGGGCATTCATTCTAAGATCAGGGGCAAAGTCATATTGGGGCAGGCCATCCTTAGAGCATGAGAAGTTGTCCACTCTTGAAAATGGTTAATTGAAAACACCTCTTCAAAGTTCAGAATACTGGGACAAAGTACTTTCGAGTCATTACAATCCTTTCGAGGTAGTGCACTTCATCGATTATGAAGTCTGGGGCAGTTATGTCGAGATATGATAAATCTCTCCAAGAGTTTGAAGACCCCGGGACAGTGCGAACGCCCGGTCTTCTATAAAATCCTCTTGAGATGATTTCTTCCATTAGACCTGGTGGTCTGGGGGCAAGTAGAAAGTTCAAAGAGCCGCTTATGACCATAGAGACAGGTCAGGTTGCAGGGCAACATATTTGTACTCCCCCCAGCAGTTCGCTCCCCCAGCAGGGAAAACTTTCCTCAGCAGAGCAGACCTTCCCCAGCAGGAGACTTGGGAGGTATTTTCTCTGGATCAAGACGTTATTTCCCCACAGAATCAGGGTGTTCGCCCTCCCCATCCAGTCAGGAAGCGTGCTTTCACTGACGATGTCATATTCTAATCCCCAGCAAGGTGGGAGTAAAGTCATTCTCCCCATCAGCAGGCTAAGTTCAGCAGTATCCCCAAGCGGGATGGTATTATGGACTGTTTTCCCCAAGCAGGATGATTATGGGCTGGCATCCCCCAGCAGGTTCTGAGCCCAATTGGATATTAGCAATCCTCAGCAATTGACTTCTGGTTCTGTCATTGGCATTCATTCTCAACTCCCCCAGCAGAGGAGAAATCTCAGGTTTTGGGATGTTACCTTCAGTATAGGTCATGTGTAATCCCTGGTGGTGTGGATGTTCTTTTGGAATTTCATCCCCAGCAGAGGTTGCTGATCCAAAGAGTCGGTCAGTGTGATCTTTCTTAGCAGAGTTCTTGGATTCAGAGGATAATTTATTTTTGTCATCCCCAGCTGAATTGGTCTCTTCTCTCCGACATTTATTTTGCTGGAGGACCCCTTTTGCATATCATAAACATTTGCATTGCATCCTAAAACGCATAGCATTTCCACTTCGTATGGAGCATTACGGCAAAATCCAAACATTTGCATTCGAAGCATAAGCCAGGTTTGATACTTTCCTTGCCAGTTCTTTTTCTCAGCAAAGATGGCATAACTCAGGAGATTTTGGAGGGACGCGCTCCTCAAACTTGTGCTCCCTGGCAGAATCTTTTATTTAGACTTCTCCTTTCCCCAGTGGAGTCATCTTATCTGTGGATCGTGAATCCGTTAGAAGTTCGCCTTCGTTTGGACTTTCTCTTTGGTGAAATCCAGTTCTCGTCTGGTAGTCAGTTCTCGTCTGACTTATTTGGTGTAAACCCAGTTCTCGTCTGGTAGTCAGTTCTCGTCTGACTTATTTGGAAAACCCAGTTCTCGTCTGGTAGTCAGTTCTCGTCTGACTTACGTGGTGTAAACCCAATTCTCGTCTGGTAGTCAGTTCTCGTCTGACTTACTTGGTGTAAAACCCAGTTCTCGTTTGGTAGTCAGTTCTCGTCTGACTTATTTGGTGTAAACCCAGTTCTCGTCTGGTAGTCAGTTCTCGTCTGACTTACGTGGTGTAAACCCAGTTCTCGTCTGGTAGTCAGTTCTCGTCTGACTTACTTGGTGTAAAACCCAGTTCTCGTCTGGTAGTCAGTTCTCGTTTGACTTATTTGGTGTAAACCCAGTTCGCGTCTGGTAGTCAGTTCTCGTCTGACTTACTTGGTGTAAAACCCAGTTCTCGTCTGGTAGTCAGTTCTCGTCTGACTTATTTGGTGTAAACCCAGTTCTCGTCTGGTAGTCAGTTCTCGTCTGACTTATTTGGTGTAAACCCAGTTCTCGTCTGGTAGTCAGTTCTCGTCTGACTTATTTAGTAAAACCAGTTCACGCCTGGTAGTCAGTTCTCGCCTGACATCTCTTTGGTGTAAATCCAGTTCTCGCCTGGTAGTCAGTTATCGTCTGACCTATTGTTGTGGTAAATCTAGTTCTCGTCTGGTAGTCAGTTCTCGTCTGACTTATTTCGTGAAACCCAGTTCCCTTTATCAGCAGGGATGGCATTTATTTTGCTAGTTCTCTTTGTCAGCAGAGATAGCAATCTTTTGAAGATTTCCTTTGTCAGTTCCCTTTATCAGCAGGGATGGTATATTTCGAGATTCCTTTGCAGAGATGACATAACCTGGGGAGTTTGTTTCACTTTATACCCAGCATAGCTAGCACTCGTCCACGTTGTGGCAGTACAACATTTATGGCTGATTCTCCAGTGGAGTTGTCCCTCCTTTGAGGATTGCAAATTTCCGGGGCTCTTTTGGTATTCAATCTCCGTGCATCCCGATGGTCTGAAAACCGTCGCTATCATACCCTCAGGACCAAGTTGATTGAATAGGGGCAGCTGTAGTACCCCAAAATTTGCCCTCCTTACTTTATTACTAACTGGCTTATGTTTCATTGCATTTTTGCATTATCATGTGTGCATATCATTGGTTCTTAGCATGGGGTCAAGGTGCCTGAGGCAGTTCTTCAAAGGGTCGAGTAAGAGTCCTTGTATTGTCCAAGAGAGCTCAGGTGGATCACTCTCCTAACTAGTGCAGAAATTAGGGTTTTGAGATTCTTGGGTTTATTGCTCCAATGGGCAAGCTTCTTGGGTTTTTATCATCACCAAATGGCATACCTTATCTTTGTTGGAGAGGATACACATCATATTCAGGGGAATTTGGATTTAGAGACTGTACTATTTCCTCCTAGACTGAGGGTGCCTAGATTAGGGTTTGCTATAAAGTCAGTTTATTTCTGATTTTTTGGGTAAGACTTGATTTCATGGTATTCCTTGGGTCCCTAAGTATCTAGTAATGGAATATTGTCCATCAGTTTGGTTCATGAGAAGTTCAATTGGACAATGGACTGGGAATCAGAAGAATTAAGGAAAAGTCAACTGTAAAGGAGAAAGTCAACTGTGAAATTTTGAGATTCCCTTCAAGGTTTTCAAGGTCTTACATCCTCATATGGTCTCCAAGGGTCAAGTTTCACACCATCTATCAGGAATCAGGAGTTGGTGCAAAAGTTACTAATTTTGGAAAGTGACCTATAATGAGAAGTTTCCATTTTTGGCAAGTTTTTACACTTCATTCAACGTGACTTTTCACCATCAAGAAATCTTCAAATAAATTTTTATTAAACATGAAAGTTGAAGATCTTTTTCTCCTCTTTCCAACAAGTACTAGTGGGTCTCCATATCATTTGTGAAGCTCAGGTTATGATCAAAAGAAGGCAAGGTGGTTTTTAGGGTTTCTCATGATTCCATTTTCACAACTTTGGGCACAGTGACCTATAATAAATTCCATTGCTTCATGTCACTTTCTAATATCAAAGAATACCCCTTAAGGATCATTTTGGCCTCTAAATCAATAAGTTTCATGGTTTATTCATCACTTATTCTCCATGGTGCAAAATTGCCAAATTATTTAAAACTCATGAACCAAGGCATCTCAGGGCCCAATTTCAATTTAGGTGTGATTAGCAATTGTTGAGTAAGTGATCCATCATGAAATAATTGGATATCCATGCATGGGGGAGGGTGTATGTCATATTATTCAAATTTCCAAATTTGCCCAAAACTCATTAAGTGGAGAATTACCAAGGCCCAAATCATTATCAGTGTTTTAACCTAGTGTATTTAAGCTTACTCATGCTAGGGTTAGGGGAGAACACGTGATTTTTGAGGAGAAAAGAGTTGGAACCCTAAAAGCTTCAATCATTGGAATCTCTCAATCCACAGCAGCTCTTCCAAAACTTCTTCCACAAACTTCATCCTTGGCATTTACAGAGCATAAACCAACCATCCTTTGGAGGAAAAAGCAAGGATACGTAGTGCATAGCCTCAGGTTAGCCATTCTTTTGATGATCATAGAACTCTTTTTTTAAACGTACATATTGATGTGTGATGCCCACTGATCATTCTGATGTAGTTTTTTCTGAGTTTGGTTGCGTATATGGATTGCAGCGTGAGTTTCAAGTTTTTGAACCAAACTTTTTTCCATTCGTGTTGCTTTGTGTGGTGGTCGTTTGTGATTTTTGATGAGATATTTGAGATCCTTGTAAAAATCCGGTTGGATTGGTATAGTTGTTTGCAGTTTCTGGGAAATTTCAGGTTGGTGTTCATCTAAGACGATGAACGGAACCCTAGCTCCGTCACCGGAGATGTTTGCAGGTCGCCGGAGAAAATTTGGAGAAGATGGTGTTTTGACCGTTGGATCTAGGGATCTGACGGTCCTTGGTGTGCCACGCGTTCTTTTTTTTGTTTTTATTTTATATAGTTGTGTGTATATTACCCCACAGTTATTATCGTGAGCACCCAATCATGTTCTCCCGTTTTAATTACTTTGACTTGTTTGCGTGCGTGGGATGAATCGTGTGGTCAAGATATCGCCAGCGTATTAAAGTGAGAGCGTGCAGCTCACGTGGTGTGTGCACGGTGTACTGGGCGATTGCGTAAGTGTGCGTGCATGGTTATTATCGTGTGTTTGCTAATCATGGCATTTGATCTGTATTACTTTTTATTCTGGTTGACTAAATCATGAACCGTTGGATTGATCCTAGGGTGAGGGCTGAGTCAATCTTTTGACTAGGGTGCATGGTATTCTTTTATGGATCCAACATGTCTGGGCCTTGTTATTCGCACCCCTAGTTATGAGCCCAGTTGCCTTTCCAACGTGTTTTATTTACTGAACACACCCTCATGCCCATTTCCTTTCTATTTTATTTTTATTTAACTATTACATTTCATTTTAATTTTTTTTAAATAGTTTTTTACATTAAAAAATTCCAATAAAATTCATGCATCGTTTTTATAATTTTATAAAATTTTCACAAATTTTATTTTATTATTTTATTTTATTTTTAGCATCTGAAATAATTATTGGTTTATTTTCTTCTTGAATTCTTCATATCATGTATACCTAAACTTGTAGAATTTTGTCCTCATAGCATACAAAACCTTTTGCACTCATTCTTTTTGCATTTTTTCATCAATACATTGAATTGCATTAAAATAATTTTCTGTCATTTTTTAAATCATTTCATATTGCATTTTAGTCCTCCTTTTTTGCACATTGGACCATGTTTCTCATCTGAATTTGCATAATTGTTTGAGTAACTTTTATTTTGAATTTTGGCATGAGCTTTTGATATGTAGTTTACCTCTAGTTGAGATATGTTGATAATTAATTTGGTGATATTATAATTTGTTTTACCAATTATTTGATTGCTTTTATTTGAGGTCTTCTTGTATGCATATCTCTGATCATGTTTGGTTACCTGTTTGAAAAGGCACATGTGCCATTGCTTGGGGGTCTGTTCTTTAATTTCTTGGACCATATTTGAATTGTTATGGGTCACTTGATCACCATTATATGTCATTGCTTGGGTTTCATCTCTTTTACTTATGCTCATTTTGTACTAACCTTGTGTGCAGGGGCTGAAGTAAGTTCTTTGAGGGTGTGGATAAGTATCCATGTCCACTCTCATCCTCTCTTTCTCTCATATTTTCTTTTCTTTAGGCTTAGGTAGTTGTCAAACCTCCCCTTAGGTCCACCTTTGCATGATAACATTAGGATAGATTCTCCCCGTAGTGTTTTTCTTTTTCTCTTGAGTCACTCTTCTCATCTCAAAACACCTTTAAGATACTTAATAAGGTCAACTTGCCTTGCACACAAGCCTTAAACATAGGAAATGAAGATTGAGGGGCCCCCCCTCTCTCTTCTAGAGTGTTGAGCATACGTTCCATTGGGGACGACCATGCGACGCATTCGTTCCCGTGCCATAGACTTTGGTTCAAGATGAGTTACGAACTAACTCAAGTCACTTCTGTCCTAAAAGATACAAACAAACTTCAAATCTTTTTGTCCTTCGGGATTGTCAAACTAACGGCTATTTTCAAAAAGGGCACGTTACTTTCCGTCTGAGTCGCAAACAGGCATCGACCCTAACTGCCGGAGGCGAACTTAACGTCGTTCATTAAAAACACAAAAAGAACTTGGTCCGAACTACGTTGACTCTGGATTTCCCATTGCACAAAGGGAGTACGTAGGCCTAGGACGTCGACGTCCTACCGAGTCTGTCTTTGTTTTTCCCTCCCCCGTTTTAGTACAACCATAGATGTTAGGATAACTCACCCTTAGAATATACAACAAGCGTGGATCCCATCGAGTACGATGGACGCGTGGGGTGCTAGCACCTTCCCCTCGCGTAACCGACTCCCGAACCCAGGTTATGGTTGCAATGACCATTCCTTTCCCTCTTCCTCAGGTTTATGCGGTGTTCCCTTTCCCTCTCTTGGGATAAATTTACACGGCTGGCGACTCTGTTTCTCCGCGCCACTCTCGCGTTTGTACCTGGATGAAAATCCTGGGAGCGACAGCAAGATTCAAATTACTATCCTTCATGGATGCCTACTCGGGGTACAACCAAATCCCCATGGACGAGGCCGACAAGCAGCATACCGCTTTCATGACCGAGTCGGGAAATTACTACTATAACGTAATGCCCTTCGGCTTGAAAAATGCTGGCGCCACCTACCAACGGATGATGAACAAGGTCTTCCGGGCAGATATCGGCGACGTGCTCGAGGTCTATATGGACGACATGATCGTCAAATCTGCAGAGGAAGTCGACCATGCTGCTCATCTCAAGAAGGTGTTCGACACGGCGAGGAAATGTCGCATGAGGTTCAACCCCGACAAATGCACCTTCGGTGTTCGCGCAGGGAAGTTCCTCGGCTTCTACCTCACGGAGAGGGGAATCGAGGCGAACCCTGACAAATGTAGGGCATTCTCCGAAATCCCTACCCCGAACTCGAAGAAGTCGATCCAGTCACTTAACGGAATGCTGACTGCTCTCTCCCGTTTTATCGCCAAATCTGCTCAGTACGCACTCCCTTTTTTCAAGCTTCTCCGACAGAAGGCAACTTTTAAATGGAGTGAAGAATGCAAACAAGCCCTCCTCCATCTAAAACAAGTCTTGTCACAACCCCCGGTCTTGTCCCGACCAGATAACGGGGAAACACTTTTCTTGTACCTGGCTGTCACCAACGAAGCGGTGAGTGCTGTCTTCATACGGGAGACCCCCGACGGACAGAAACCGATTTATTTCACGAGCAGAGCTCTTCAGGGTCCCAAGCTCAAATACCAACAGATTGTAAAGGTCGCCTTGGCCCTCGTATCTGCAGCCAGAAGATTACGTCCTTACTTCCTGGCCCATACAATCGTGGTAAGGACGGAGCAGCCTATCAGACAGCTCCTCAGTCGGCCAGATATGGCGGGGAGAATGCTCCGGTGGTCTCTCGAGATATCCGAATTCGACCTTCGATATGAAGGAAGAAAAGCCCTGAAATCTCAGGTACTGGCCGACTTCTTAGCGGAAATGACCGTCCCTGAATCCTCAACCAATGGCTCCCAGAAATGGACGATTTACGTCGACGGAGCCTCCAGTGCAAAAGGCAGCGGAGCGGGCATTATCCTAAAAAATGAGCAGGGCATCCTGATAGAGGTCTCCCTTGAACTGTCCTTCAAGACATCGAATAACCAAGCCGAATACGAGGCCTTCCTCGCGGGACTTCGACGTGCGGAAGACCTTGGCGCAAAAGAAGTCAAAATCTTTACAGACTCTCAGCTCGTGGCATCACAAGTTCGGGGAGAATTTCAGGCCAAAAATGATAGTCTCATTGAGTACCTAACCCTGGTGCAAGAAAAGTTGAAGAAATTTGTCTCCGCGGAGGTGACTCACATCCCGCGCGAGCACAACACTCGAGCAGACGTGCTCTCCAAGCTTGCGAGTACTAAGAAGAAAGGAGGGAACAAATCAGTTATCCAGGAGATACTCTCCCAGCCGAGCATAAACAAACCCACACCGACCACAGAGGTCAACGCCATCGGGGACGCAAACTGTTGGATGACCCCAGTTTACGAGTACTTGATGACGGGCAAACTGCCCAACGGACCTAAAGAAGCGGGGATAGTCAAGAGGCAGGCATGTGCGTACACCGTCGTCGAAGGTAAGCTATACCGTCGAGGATTCTCCATTCCCTTAGTCCGGTGTGTCGAAGAAAGCAAAGTTTCGGGGATCCTCCAAGAAATCCACGAAGGGATCCACGCCCAGCACCTCGGCGGAAGGTCCCTAGCTCGAAAAGCACTCAGAGCGGGGTATTATTGGCCCACTATGCAACATGATGCAAAGGAACACGTCAAGAAATGTGACCGCTGTCAAAGACACGGGGACATGCACCTCGCTCCTCCCAACGAGCTTAAGTCATTGTCATCCCCATGGCCGTTTGCATGGTGGGGAATGGATATCCTCGGACCTTTCGTCATAGGGTCGTACCAAAACAAGTACCTCATCATCGGGATAGATTACTTCACGAAGTGGATTGAGGCAGAGGCGCTGGCCAAAATCACTGCCTTCAATATACTCCGTTTCTACAAGAGAAACATCCTCGCCCGATTCGGTGTACCCCAGGCCATTGTCACCGACAACGGGACACAGTTCACCGACAGGAACTTCCAAGACTTCGTCGCCAAACTGGGCACAAAATAGCACTTCACGTCGGTCGAACACCCTCAAACCAATGGGCAGGCCGAAGCAGCGAACAGAGTGATACTCCGGGGACTGAAGCGACGACTCGACGAGGCCAAACAACGGTGGGTCGAGGAGTTGCACAGCGTCCTCTGGGCGTATCGAACAACCCCACACTCCACGACCGGGGAGACCCCGTTTCGCCTAACGTACGGAACTGAGGCAGTTATCCCCGTGGAGATCAGGGAACCCTCGAGGAGGACAGAGGCTACCCTCGACGAAGAAACAAACAACGAAGCCCTGCGAGAGGAGCTCGACCTTGTCGAAGAGATAAGGATCGACGCTTCCCTCCAAGAAGCCTTTTTAAAACAAATAATAACTTTGCGTTATAATGACAAAGTCATCAAACGAGACTTCCAAGTAGGCAGTCTTGTCCTACGGAGAAATCAGAAAGATTCACACGAAGGAAAGCTGGCCGCAAACTGGGAGGGCCCATACCGCGTCATTGCAAAGACGGGGACAGGTGCCTATTACCTCGAAAACCTCCACGGTGAACAACTTGCTCGACCATGGAATGCTGAGAAGCTCAAACAATATTACAATTAGACACTGCCCGGGACAGTACGACGTCGCGACCACGGGGGCGTGCAACGGTACATGCGCGACACCTCTATATAACACACGACGGCCAAAAACCACGAAGTGTGTGCGTGAGACTTTTTGGCCCGACGAGGAGACCTCGACCGAGCTCCGTCGTTGACGTACCAAATAGGCAGAACACCCAGCTCGCGATGGGAAGTTCATGCCACGAAGCTAAGACCTCGACCGACTTCTTAGCCTCGTTGAAGGTCGGAGTACAACCCCCGACCACTCGACTAACTCTCTTCACAGTCGAGGATCATCAGAGTCAAGCAAACCCCCAAGGCGCCAGCGATCTCAACTACTTAGGCAAAAATAAGTAATGTATAAAGTATCACACACAAGCAAAATAAATAAAGAGGCAAAGCGAAGTATTAGAATCCGGCAAAACCCATTGTACGAATATTACATCAATAAGCCCCTGGCCCATAAGCCGGGCAAAAACAACAAAATGGCACGCAGGCCAAGTAAACTATACTCCTACGCAACAGCAGTCTCGGCAGCAGTCTCAGCAGCGTCTGGCCCACCTCCTTAGGAACCCTATGTCCGCGGCCTCAAGAGTATCATCCTCGGCTAGCCGGAGATCCTGCTCGACTCTCCTGAGTTTGGCCACCAGAGCTGCCCGAGAAGTTAGGAGCTTATCCTCTTCAGTTTCACCTTCAGCTGGCCGAACAACATCCTCCAGCTCTGCGACCCTCTCCTTGAACCGCTTCTCCTCTGCCTCCAGCTCGGTGATCCGGGCAAGATGACCTTTCTCCGCTTCCTCAGCTTCCTTTAGCTTTGTTTCCGCCCGCTGCTGCTGCTCGCTTTGTTCTTTATTCAGGTCCCTGCATTCTTTTAACTCTTTGCGCAGGTCTAGCAGTTCAGCCTCCAAGGTCTCGAGCCTTTCTTGCAGTCGAGAAAGTTCAACAGCGGGGCGGGTTTCATCGTTCAGGACAATAGCAGTAGAACAGAGCCGCATAACGGCAGACATGTCCTCAAAGATCGTTCTCCTCCTCGCTTCCGCAGCGGTCCCCAGCACAGCTTGGATTTCAGAGGGAGGGAAGCGAGGATAGATGACTTCAGAGAAGAAGCGGGGCTTGAGATGACATGGTGGGAGTTCGAAGCTTGGAGGAGGTGGGGGACTTTCTTCGTGGGCCAGGTCGACAAACTCCGCATTCGAAACCCATAGCCGTTTCGGCGTCCCTTGATTACCCCGGGACTGGCTCCCAGCAGGAGGTGTGCGCCTACCTGAAGTCCCCGACGCAGTCAAAGCAAGCTGGGATTGGCTGGAACCTTCGGGCATTGCGGCAGAGGAAACACCCTCGGGCATGGACCAGAAGGAGCAACACCTTGACCCTTTGAATGAGATGGCTCTCCCCGAGCCTGTTCTTCCCGAGCCCTCTTCGCCTTCAACTTCTTGAGCCTCTCCTCAGCTCCGGCCATTTTCCCTGCAGAAAGAAAGAAAACATTAGTAAGGCAAGGTATACAGACGCGAGGAAGGCTTAGGTCGAGGATGTTTTCACCACCTAACAGCTCATCTGCTTCTTCATCGGAGAAGGTCTCGAGCAAAACACGGGTATTGATCAAGCGACGTTGCTTCATCACCTGCCCGTCTGCTCCCGTTATAGGCTCGCCATCCGGTGTTTCATACTGAGCTTCATTGAAGCTTTCCACGAACGCGACGATCTTATTATAAGCTGCCCGGTTGTCGACGTCCAACTTATTGTGTTTCACCTTGTATTTATCTACCCCTTTTTTGAAGTGTTCCTCCGTCCAGTACAGGGGGAACTTCGGCTCCAGAACCTCCTCGGAGCGACCGTCTACTTCACGGGTAACTCTCCGGTACAGCGAGTTAACAGCCCCAAGGGTGACCGGCTTCACAAAATAGTAACGGTACTTGAAATCCCGGATGGAATCCAAATACGTGTGGAACAGAGCTTTGCTTTGCTTAAAGGACACCCAGCCGTGTCGTCCACTGACCGTCGACCTTTGAAGATGGAATATTCGAAAGAAGAGGGACATTGTCGCCCCGATTTTCAGGTGTTTACAAACAAGCTCAAAAGCCCGGATAAAGGCCAGCGAGTTCGGGTGAATTTGCGAGGGTTCCAGCTTCAACCAGGCGAAGACCCCCTCTTGGAAATCCGTGAAGGGCAGCCTCCACCCCGCTTCGTCGAACATGAACTCGTATAACGGGATACGCATTCCTCGGTAAGGCGAGCATATTCGGTGATGCTCTTCAGGGCGGAGAACCTTCCATGATTTATCAGACCCAATTAGCCGATGCTCGACGGTACATAACGCATCTTCCACGTCTCTGTAGACAAAGATGGACGACATCTCTAGGGCTTCGTCGCATACCCACTCCTCGAGCGGGCGCTCTTGTGCAAAAGCCATATGAGCCATAGGAGATTCTGGGTGGTCGTCTTCTTCAAAGGATCCTACGGCCACCTTCGCAGCCAAACCGTCCATTTACCTGAAAATCAGAAGGAAACGGTGAATTCGATGGGTCATATCAAATTCACCCCTCCACCGCTGTTCAAGCGAACGGGCGAGGAAGGGGCAAGGCTTTCTCGTTTCCCCGACATAGCCAGCCGAGGAACAACATGGTCACTGGGAAACTCATCGCCTCCCCGGAAAATTCTGCCCCTTTTTCCCATAACGCTAACGAAAAGAGTAACCATTGGGGACCCCGGGACATTCATCGCGTCCCCGAGATATTCATCCATTGTCCCCGAGACATTCAACAAAAGCGAGAGAAGTTCTTAACACTTCCTCTCTCAACAATAAAAGATTCCCGCCGTATTCGCCAGGTACCCTTTCATTTCTCATGGGAACTTCATCAGTTCACCAAGGAAGTGCTATACACTAGTTAAAATCAAGAGGAAATGCAAGAAAAAGGTCAGTTTTTGAACAAATACCTTATAGGCGACGATTTAGGTTTCTGGTGCGGAGTTCTGGCAGTTGACGGCGGCGAACGGCTGCTGTAGAAGATAGAGAGAGAAGGAGAGAGTTTATTGAGAGAGAAACGAAAAAAGTGGGAAAATGAATGAGGGGAGGAGTTTTTATGGTGGTTTTCAAAGAACTCGAGGGACATAGGACACTTGAGTGCGCTACCCTAGCTAGCCGCCCTAGGTAATGATGACAGACGACACGTGGCACACATGCAGCCATTCATCCTCCCACGCGTGTCCTTTCGATTTTCCCCAACGTTTCGAATCTGAAACCCCTCATCTCCCCAGCGTTACGACCAGACGCAACTGTCCGATGCCCGGCTTGTGTGCGACCGTAGGAACTTCGAGCACGAGAATGGTCTCCTCGGTTCCTCTCTTGGCGTGTCCCCGACATGCCAATAACCCTTAAGTCATTACTCTGACATCTCAGAGCAACGACTTGGGAGGCTCCTGTTCTAGACTGGGCCGAGGCTGTCCAACAGTCGAGCAGTCCCAACCCATACAGCCTGGGGAGGCCCAATACGGCCCTTCTACAAGAAACGTGACTGCCACGGGCAAGCCACAGTTTCGCCGGGCACTTTGGCAGTGTCGGGCACTTGGGACAATAGGAAAGGAGGACATCGCACCCTGCTGAGATGTACCTCCCCGACAGATTAGCTTCTCCCCGCGAGAATGCTACACATCACTCCTCGACGGACATGATTCCTCCCCGCGAGGCCATGTCCATTCTACGGGATTCATATCTCCTCGACACAGAAATCTCCTCCCCGCGAGGAGTATCCAACGGTCCATACCACGTGGACACGTTCCAAATAACCTCCCACGTCCGAAGGATTCGGTCTGCCTTACTTTCAGAAATCTAGGAGCAGTTACTCTAGGGCGAAGGCCACGTGCTGGTCTTCACTACTACACGTAAGCCTTAGCAGTTACTTGGAGTGGGCCTAGTTGATCCAGCCCACTGCAGGTGACCGTTGGCCTTGCGCTGGGGGCTCTCTATAAATACCCTCTCACTTGAGAGGGTCAGGTTAGACACATTTTTCTTGCCACTCTACACTTTCTGTATTTGCTGTTATTCTGTACACTCTCTCACTTGAGCGTCAGAGTACCTTGCAGGTACACCCCCCCCCACCACCCCCACCCCCCCCCCCCCCCCCCCCCCCCCCCCCGCCGTCTCTCACCATCACCGGAGCTGCCGTTCCAGACGCCGTTGGCCACTATCAACTGTCTGATCCAGGTACGATCAGTACACAACTACTTTTCACATATCAATTTTAGGCAAATTGGGTGTGAAGGAATCTTGGACTAAAATCTTTGTTATTGGACCCTTGTCCGAAGACATTAAATATCCTATTGGAGCGAGAAAGAATGGTGATATATTCTTCTCAAAGAAAAATGGAACAGAACGAGTCTGCTTTGATTTATGTAGCTAAATGATTAAGGAGCTTGATGGTGTTAAAGGAGCGCATTATTCTAAAATAATAATTTATAAAGAAAGTCTCGTTTCGATTGGAGGAAAAATTCATTAGTTAGCTTACTTGTTTTCACAAAAGAGATTACACTATTATATTGAAAATCTATTATGTGTCTGTTTTAAAACTAGTTTGATTTTTATTTCAACTGTTAGAAACTTCCAACTATATTTTGGCATTTATAGAACTGTCTCCAATTTTATATGGAAAAACATATATTTGGAGAACAGGATAGTGAGTTTGACTTTATCGTATTTGAAATATATATGCTCCTAAGTATATGATGTATGGTTAATCATACTTTCTTTGCAAATCATTAAAATTTAATTGGCTACAATGCTCAGAATTATGGTTTTATTAGAAACAAAAATATGATTTAGTTATCAATGTCGTAACTTGTTGTATGTATGCAGTCATGGTGTTTGCAGAAGATTATCATGAATTTTTAGTTTATTTTATTAGCTTATATCTTATTTTTTTATACGTTATTCAAATAGTATTTTAGTTTATAACTTATCATATTTTCTTTTACTTTTATATTTATTATTTTAATTAAAATTTCTTTTACCCTATATAATTTGTTTTTGTTTTAAAATAAAATAGTTATATATTAAATACTTTTTACATTATTTTAAATTTATTAGTTAGTTGAATTATTAGTTATACTAAATAGTTCAATTAAATTATTAACTATAAGTCATCAATCATCAATTATAAATTATAAGCTATTAGTCATCTACCATCAACCATAAACTATAAACTATAATTAATCGGTTAACTTATTAGTCAAACAACTATTTTTATCAAAGAGTACCATGTAAAAAAAATAAATATCAATTGCACATAGATATTAATTTCTTTTGATAAATGTACCCCGAAAAATAGAGGAAACCAGGAGCATTTAAGAGAAAATAAAAGTTTTTGTGAAGTAAACAGAGAAATTCAATTTATACCAGCTTAATAATGTTACTTTTTATTTATATTAAATTCCCAAAAAAAAGGGTTATTATAAATCTAAATTTAATCATAAAATTTTTATGATTTTTATTTGGAACGCATATAGTTTTAGAATATTTTATGAAAAGAAAGAAAAAAAATATAAAAAATATAAAAAAAAATAGAATCAATTAAAAAAAGTAAAATATTTTTTTTGAAGAAAATATGTTGTAAGATAAAGTATAATATTGCAAATGAATAAATAAATTAGCAAAATTTATATATTTTTAGAATATTTTATGTAAAGAAAGAAAAATATATAAAAATATAAAAGGAAAATAGAATCAATTAAAAAGTAAAATGTTATGTTTTTTGAAGGAAAAAAAATTGTAAAATAAAGTATAATATTTCAAATGATTAAAAAAATTAGTAAAATTTATATATTCTTAGAATATTTTATGAAAAGAAAGGAAAAAGATAAAAATATAAAAGCAAAATAAATCTAATTAGAAAAAGTAAAAAAAATATTTTTTTTGAATGAAAATAGATTGTAGAATAAAGTATAACATTGAAAATTAATAAATAAATTATTAAAATTATGAGATAAATGAGAAAATGGAGAAACCAAATTATTCTAGTGAGTAAAGATTTTGCAATTGTACCAAAAAAGGTTATTTAGCAATTACTTCTCTTTAAAAAAATGATTTCTCAATCAAGTATTGATTATGTATAAATAAGTAACCAGGGATAAGTTTCCAAGTGAGTAAATAAGAAATTGAACTTGGGTCACGATCAAAAGAGGTTTTTGCATTTGCAACGACGCCGTTTGATTTCATTGTTTCTTTTGCTCTGTGATCGAAGATGGCGAAATCCACAAGTGAGAAGGTAAGAAATCACCTACATGATGATCTTGCTTTCTCCATTCTATCAAAACTTCCTTTAAAATCTTTGAAGCGCTTTGGATGTGTAAACAAAACATGGTATGTTTTATGTGAGAACTCTCATTTTATGATCATGTTTTGCAATAATTTCATATCCATTCCTCAATTTTACTACAATGATACATCTATCCTCCTTCATCAATTTGATTATAATCACAATCGTTATCACGTTAGTTTCTCTATGCATTCACTTTCCGGCGAGAGGCTTGAGAATAAAGTTAAATTGGACTTTCCAAATCCATTTCAACAAGAGAACCCTAGCTTTTGTGTATTGGTTTCTGGTAGTGTAAATGGAATTCTATGTCTTTTTGATCGTGATATCATTGTATTATGGAATCCAGCTACGGAAGAATTCAAAGTCATTCCTCCCAGCCCTGTCGAGTCTCTACCACCTTATAAGGCTATTGTTAAGTTTCTTCATGGATTTGGTTATGACCCTTTTAGGGACGACTATAAGATTATTAGGAATGTAGGTTTTGTTACCGTAACGGATGATGATGACGATGTTCTTCCGTCTGATATGGAATGGGAAGATGTGTGTGAGAACTATAAAACCTTTTGGGAGGTATATAGCCTAGTATGTAATTCTTGGAGGAAAGTTGATCTCGTCCTTCCTACTTGTTGTTGGGAAGGAGGCAACTGTAATGATAATCTACTCTACTTGGATGGAATGTGTCATTGGCTCTCTAACTCTTGGTATAGAGATAACGATGAAGAGTACATGGTGTCATTTGACTTGACCAATGAGGTTTGTTTTACCACACTCATACCCACACTCATGCCATTAGACACAGATCCTAATAATTGGGTGCACCATGCGTTGGTGTTGTTAAATGGATCCATTGCTTCGATTTTATGGTACACAAATACTTTTCACATATCAATTTTAGGCAAATTGGGTGTGAAGGAATCTTGGACTAAAATCGTTGTTATTGGACCCTTGTCCGAAGACATTAAATATCCTATTGGAGCTGGAAAGAATGGTGATATATTCTTCGCAAAGAAAAATGGAACTGAACCGGTCTGCTTTGATTTATGTACCCAAATGATTAAGGAGCTTGATGGTCTTAAAGGAGCGCATAATTCTAAAATAATAATTTATAAAGAAAGTCTCGTATCGATTGGAGGAAAAATTCATTAGTTAGCTTACTTGTTTTCATATAAGAGACAACAATATTATATTGAAAGTCTATTATGCGTCTATTTTGAAAATGGTTTGATTTATTTTTCACCTGTTAGAAACTTCCAATTATCTTTTGGCTTTTATTGAACTGTCTCCAATTTTATATAGAAAAACATATATTTGAAGAACATGATAATGAGTTTGAATTTATCTTATTTGAAATATATATGCTCCTAAGTATATGATGTATGGTTAATCTTACTTTCTTGGCAAATCATTAAAATTTAATTGGCTACAATGCTCAGAATTGGGGTTTTATTAGAAACAAAAATATGATTTAGTTATCAATGTCGTAACTTGTTGTGTGTATGCAGTCATGGTGTTTGCAGGAGATTATCACAAATTTATAGTTTATTTTATAAGCTTATATCTTATTTTTTATACGTTATTCAAAAATAATATTTTAGTTTATAACTTATCATTTTTTCTTTTTATTTTAATCGTTATTATTTTAATTAAAACTTCGTTTACCCTATGTAATTTATTTTGATTTAAAATAAAATAGTAATACATTAAATACTTTTTACATCATTTTAAATTAATTAGTTAGTTAAATTATTAGTTATACTAAATAGTTCAATTAACTTAATAACTATAAGTCATCAATAATCAACTATGAATTATAAGCTATTAGTCATCAACCATCAACCATAAACTATAATTAATCGCTTAACTTATTAGTCAAACAACTATTTTTATCAAAGAATACCATGTAAAAAAATTACATATCAATTGCACATAGATATTAATTTCTTTTGATAAATGTACCCCAAAAAATAGAGGAAACTAGGACGATTTAAGAGAAAATAAATGTTTTTGTGAAGAAAAACAGAGAGAATAAATTGATATCAACTTAATAATGTTACTTTTTATTTATATTAAAATTCCCAAAAAAAAGAGTTATTATAAATCTAAATAAAATCATAAAATATTTATGATTTTTATTTGGAATACATATAGTTTTAGAATATTTTATGACAAGAAAGAAAAAAATAAAAAAAAAATCTAAAAAAAAAAGAATCAATTAAAAAAAGTAAAATATTTTTTTAAAGAAAATATATTGTAAGATAAAGTATAATATTGAAAATGAATAAATAAATTAGTAAAATTTATATATTTTTAGAATATTTTATGTAAAGAAAGAAAAATACATAAAAATTTAAAAGGAAAATAGAATCAATTAAAAAATAAAATATAATGTTTTTCGAAGGGAAAAAGATTGTAAAATAAAGTATAATATTGCAAAAGAATAAATAAATTAGTAAATTTTATGTATTCTTAGAATATTTTATGAAAAGAAAGAAAAAATATCAAAATATAAAGAAAAATAAATCTAATTAGAAAAATTAAAATAATTTGTTTTTTTAATGAAAAAAGATTGTAAAATAAAGTATAACATTGAAAATTAATAAATAAATTATTAAAATTATGAGATAAATGAGAAAATGGAGAAACCAAATTATTCAAGTGAGTAAAGATTTTACAATTGTACCAAAAAAAAAAGAAAAAATAAAAGTTATTTTGCAATTACTTCTCTTAAAACAAATGATTTCTCAATTAATTATTGATTATGAATAAATAAATAATTAGGGATAAGTTTTCAATTGAGTAAATAAGAAATTGAACTTGGGTCACGATCAAAAGAGGGTTTTGCATTTGCAACGACGACATATGATTCCATTGTTTCTTTTGCTCTGTGATCGAAGATGGTGAAATCCGCAAGTGAGAAGGTAAGAAATCACATACATGATGATCTTGGTTTCCCCATTCTATATAACTTCCTTTAAAATCTTTGAAGCACTTTGGACGCATAAACAAAACATGGTCTGCTTTATTTGAGAACTCTCATTTTATGATCAAGTTTTGCAATAATTTCATATCCATTCCTCACTTTTACTACAATGATACATCTCTCCTCCTTCATCAATTTGTTTATAATCACAATCATTATCACGTTAGTTTCTCTTTGCATTCACTTCCCGACGAGAGGCTTGAGAATAAAGTTAAGTTGGACTTTCAAAATCCATTTCAACAAGAGGACCCTGGCTTTTGTGTATTGGTTTCTGGTAGTGTAAATAGAATTCTATGTCTTTATAATCGTGATATCATTGTATTGTGGAATCCAACTACGGAAGAATTTAAAGTTATTCCTCCCAGCCCCGTCGAGTCTCTACCACCTTATCAGGCTATTGTTAAGTTTCTTCATGAATTTGGTTATGTCCCTTTTAGTGACGACTATAAGATTATTAGGAATGTAGGTTTTGTTCCAATAACAGATGATGATGACGATGTTCTTCTGTTTGATTTGGAATGGGAAGATGTGTGTGAGAATTATCAACCCTTTTGGGAGGTATATAGCCTAGTATGTAATTCTTGGAGGAAAGTCGATCTCGTCCTTCCTACTTGTTGTTGGGAAGGCGACAACTGTAATGATAATCTAGTGTACTTGGATGGAATGTGTCATTGGCTCTCTAACTCTTATTATGGAGATAACTATGAAGAGTACATGGTGTCATTTGGCTTGACCAACGGGGTTTATTTTACCACACTCATACCCACACTCATGCCATTAGACATAGATCCCAATAACTAGGTGCACCATGCGTTGGTGCTGTTAAATGGACCCATTGCTTCGATTTTATGGTACACAACTACTTTTCACATATCAATTTTAGGCAAATTGGGTGTGAAGGAATCTTGGACTAAAATATTTGTTATTGGACCCTTGTCCGAAGACATCAAATATCCTATTGGAGCGGGAAATAATGGTGATATATTCTTCGCAAAGAAAAATGGAACATAATCGGTCTGCTTTGATTTATGAACCCAAATGATTAAGGAGTTTGATGGTGTTAAAGGAGCGCATGATTCTAAAATAATAATTTATAAAGAAAGTCTCGTTTCGATTAGAGGAAAATTTCATTAGTTAGCTTACTTGTTTTCACATAAGAGATAACAATATTATATTGAAAGTCTATTATGCGTCTGTTTTAAAACTAGTTTGATTTTTATTTCAACTGTTAGAAATTTCCAATTATCTTTTGGCATTTATTGAACTATCTCCAATTTTATATGGAAAAACATATATTTGGAGAACATGATAATGAGTTTGAATTTATCGTATTTGAAATATATATGCTCCTAAGTATATGATGTATGGTTAATCTTACTTTCTTTGCAAATCACTAAAATTAAATTGGCTACAATGCTCAGAATTAGGGTTTTATTAGAAACAAAAATATGATTTAGTTATCAATGTTGTAACTTGTTGTGTGTATGCAGTCATGGTGTTTGCAGGAGATTATCAAGAATTTATAGTTTATTTTATTAACATATATCTTTTTTTTGATACGTTATTCAAATAGTATTTTAGTTTATAACTTATCATTTTTTCTTTTACTTTTATGTTTATTATTTTAATTAAAATTTCTTTTATGCTATATAATTTAATTTGATTTTATAATAAAATAGTAATATATTAAATACTTTTTACATCATTTTAAATTAATTAGTTAGTTGAATTATTAGTTATACTAAATAGTTCAATTAACTTATTAACTATAAGTCATCAATCATCAACTATGAATTACATGTTATTTGTCATCAACCATCAACCATAAACTATAATTAATCGGTTAACTTATTAGTCAAACAACTATTTTTATCAAAGAGTACCATGTAAAAAAATTTACATATCAATTGCACATAGATATTATTTTCTTTTGATAAATGTACTCGAAAAAATAGAGGAAACTAGGAGCATTTAAGAGAAAATAAAAGTTTTTGTGATGAAAAACAGAGAGAATAAATTTATACCAACTTAATAATGTTACTTTTTATTTATATTAAAATTCGCTAAAAAAAAGTGTTATTATAAATCTAAATAAAATCATAAAATTTTTATGATTTTTATTTTGAAAACATATAGTTTTAGAATATTTTATGAAAAGAAAGAAAAAAAATAAAAAAAATATAAAAATCAATTAAAAAAAGTAAAATATATTTCTTAAAGAAAATATATTGTTAGATAAAGTATAATATAGCAAATTAATAAATAAATTAGTAAAATTTATATATATTTAGAATATTTTATGTAAAGAAAGAAAAATATATAAAAATATAAAAGGAAAATAGAATCAATTAAAAAGTAAAATATTATATTTTTTGAAGGAAACAAAATTGTAAAATAAAGTATAATATTATAAATGAAAAAATAAATTAGTACAATATATATATTCTTAGAATATTTTATGAAAAGAAAGAAAAAATATAAAAATATAAAAGAAAAATAAATCTAATAAAAAAAGTAAAATAAATTGTTTTTTGAATGAAAATATGTTCTAAAATAAAGTAAAACATTGAAAATTAGTAAATAAATTATTAAAATTATGAGATAAATTAGAAAATGGAGAAACCAAATTATTCGAGTAAAGATTTTTCAATTGTACAAAAAAAAAGTTACTTTGCAATTACTTCTCTTTAAAAAAAATGATTTCTCAATTAATTATTGATTATGTTTGAATACATAACCAGGGATAAGTTTTCAAGTGAGTAAATAAGAAATTGAACTTGGGTCACGATCAAAAGAGGTTTTTGCATTTGCAACGACGACGTTTGATTGCACTGTTTCTTTTTCTCTGTGATCGAAGATGGCGAAATCCTCAAGTGAGAAGGTAAGAAATCACATACATGATGATCTTGCTTTCTCCATTCTATAAAAACTTCCTTTAAAATCTTTGAACCGCTTTGGATATGTAAACAAAACATGGTCTGTTTTGTTTGAGAACTCTCATTTTATGATCAAGTTTTGCAATAATTTCATATCCATTCCTCACTCTTACTACAATGATACATCTCTCCTCCTTCATCAATTTGTTTATAATCACAATCGTTCTCACGTTAGTTTCTCTTTGCATTCACTTTCCGGCGAGAGGCTTGAGAATAAAGTTAAATTTGACTTTCCAAATCCATTTCAACAAGAGGACCCTGGCTCTTGTGTATTGGTTTCTGGTAGTGTAAATGGAATTCTATGTCTTTATAATCGTGATATCATTGTATTGTGGAATCCAACTACGGAAGAATTCAAAGTCATTCCTCCCAGCCCTGTCGAGTCTCTACCACCTTATCAGGCTATTTTTAAGTTTCTTCATGGATTTAATTATGACCCTTTTAGTGACGACTATAAGATTATTAGGAATGTAGGTTTTGTTCCAGTAACGGATGATGATGACGATGTTTTTCCGTCTGATGTGGAATTGGAAGATGTGTGTGAGAACTATGAACCCTTTTGGGAGGTATATAGCCTAGTATGTAATTCTTGGAGGAAAGTTGATCCCGTCCTTCCTACTTGTTGTTGGGAAGACGACAACTGTAATGATAATCTACTGTACTTGGATGGAATGTGTCATTGGCTATTAACTTTTATTATGGAGATAACAATGAAGAGTTCATGGTGTCATTTGACTTGACCAATGAGGTTTGTTTTACCACACTCATACCCACACTCGTGCCATTAGCCATAGATCTCAATAATTGGGTGCACCATGCGTTGGTGTTGTTAAATGGATCCATTGCTTTGATTTTATGGTACACAACTAATTTTCACATATCAATTTTAGGCAAATTGGGTGTGAAGGAATCTTTGACTAAAATATTTGTTATTGGACACTTGTTCGAAGACATTAAATATCCTTTTGGAGCGAGAAAGAATGGTGATATATTCTTCTCAAAGTAAAATGGAACATAACGGGTCTGCTTTAATTTATGTACCCAAATGATTAAGGAGCCAGATGGTGTTAAAGGAGTGCATTATTCTAAAATAATAATTTATAAAGAATGTCTTGTTTCGATTGGAGGAAAAATTCATTAGTTAGCTTACTTGTTTTCACATAAAAGATAACAATATTATATTGAAAGTCTATTATGCGCCTGTTTTAAAACTAGTTTAATTTTTATTTCAACTGTTATAAACTTCCAATTATCTTTTGGCTTTTATTGAACTGTCTCCAATTTTATATGGAAAAACATATATTTGGAGAACATGATAATGAGTTTGAATTTATCATATTTGAAATATATATGCTCCTAAGTATATGATGTATGGTTAATCTTATATTCTTTGAAAATCATTTAAATTTAATTGGCTACAATGCTCACTTTTGTGGTGAGAATTGGATATCAAGCTATTGATTGAACTTGAATCACAAATCTTTAAAGATTTAGCACCGTGTTTTGATTTATTCAAGGGAAAATGTAAAGATCATATAAAATCCTATGTTTGCAATGTAACAACAATGCTAAGAGATTGTGGGGTCGGTGGTTGGTTATACCTAGGGAAGGTGTTAGCATACTAATCATCTATAGTACTCTATAGGTACCTCTTGCTAGTATTTGGGATATTGTTTGCTATTGTTTGTGTTTGGGTTTTATGGTGAGAGATAGGAACCTAAGGGTTTAGTCACTAAGTATGCTCGCCAAAACTCCGCGGTCTTGTGCCTACATATCCTTACAAGGATGAAATCAGAGCATTTGTAGTTCACCTCACTATGGATGAATGAACACTTTGATTATGATCAAGGTTCAAGGAGGGATTAAATATTAAGGTCTTAACACTTACTTGACTTGACAAAGTCAAAAGAGTTGTCTATTCAAACTTAAGTCTAAGTTGAAGGTTTGATGACTCTAACAAGGTCAAAGAGAATGGGAATGGCTAAGCTACCTATGACAATGAGTCAATAGAGAGACTTTCCCTTGGACCAAGGAACAAAACGGAACTTAAGGATGGAAGCTAACAAGCTAACATCACTTGGGGGAAATAACTTGACAAAGTTAAAAGAATTATGATTAAGTATGGATGATATGAACAAGTATAATATTCAAACATGACATCAATTAAAAGTATTCAAAGTAACATTCAAGCATGATGTTAATTGACAAGATAAAGCACATGGTTACAACCAACTCATAAGGATAAATGTGACAACATTTAAAGCAAAGACTTGACAAAGTCATATGTTCAAAATAGGATTCAAGTTCAAAATAACATGGTGACAACCAACATTAACAAATATGTTATAACATCTAAACAATTATAAAGTAAAGTTCTAACAAGACTAAAACATCATGGATGATAAGTTAAGGTTCACTATCAAAGAAAACATGCATTAGGGTTAGCTAACACCACTTAATCATGAATACAAGACAGGTATGAATAATTTATAACAACACTTAATCATGAATACAATTTAAACATTTCAAACATGGATAAGTTATTACAACACTTAAACATGGTAAGATTCATGGTTCAAGTTAACATGTAAAAGTTATAACGATACTTTGAACATGGATAGAAACAAAGGTTCAAGTTAACATGTGAGAGAAGACAAGGTTTATATTGAACATGTGAAAGTTATAACAATACTTTAGACATGGATGAAAGTTCAAAGATGAAGTAAGGCATATATAAGTCAAGACATTACTTATCATGGTGTCATTCAAAGTTCAAAGAAAACATGCATAAGTTAAAATATCACTTAATCATGTATATACAATTTAAAAAAAAAACAAGGTAACAACCAAATATACTTGAGCAAGAGTGACATGTTTATGACAATAACATGTGGATGAAGATGCAAACATACAAGAAATAGCATGTGAGCATACTTAAAGATGACAAGTTTAAAGCTTAAACATCATGTGAACAAGTTAAGGCATTACTTGAACATACAAGCACGGATATAAGTTGAGCATGTTGAGATTAATAGGTAACAACCAAACATACATGTTAAGAGTTCAATCATGGTCATAAACAAGTAAGAACATCACAAAGGTCAAGGTAAACAAACATGTATTTAATGGCATATTCATGATAAAATCCAAGTGTTTAAGATCACACAAACATGGTGAAATCATTCACAAAGGCAAACATACACATCATGGTCATGTAAACATGGAGGGTGTAACACCCCAATTTTAGTGATTAATTATTTATATTAATTAATTGAGTGATTTTGTGAATTATTTGATTTATGTGATTTATTTGATTTACTTGATTTATTGAATTTATATGAATTGTTTGATTTATATGAATTGTTTGATTTATATGAATCATTGGAATTATATAAACTAATTGGTTTATTTAATTTATTTGAAATAATTGATTTATTTAGTTACTTGATTTATTTGGATTATTTAAATTAAGTGATTTATTTAATTGATTCTATTTGATAGAATTTTATAGATTTACTAGAATTATTAGTTGGGCTTATGTAGTGTGTAATTAGTAAGTGAGATGATTTGAGTTAGGCCCACTTGGTTTAAGACATTTTAGAGTTTAAGATAATCAAAAGATAGTAAGAATAGTGGGAGCAAGATAAGAAAAAGAAGAGAAGTGTAGAGGAAAGGAGAAAAGTGGAGAAGAACGGGAACACAAGTCCAAACTCAAGAAATTCATCCAAAAACTAAGGTAAGAGTGGGTTTTCATTCATTATTGGAATTATTGGATGATAATTAGTGGGTAGAAATGAGTTTAGATTAAAATCCCCAAAAAATTTCTATGAGATTGAAATTATTAGGTTTTATTATTAATTTCTGAAAAACATTAATTTTGTGTGTTTTGAAATTGATTATTGGTATATTATAGAGACCCATTAATAATTAGTAGCTTAATTGTAGTGCCAACCCCTTCCCTTATACTGCGCAGGATCCATTAATTAATTTTATTTGATTATGAATCATCTCCCACACCTAGTTGTTGCGCATGATTATTAAGGAAATGGTAGAATAGTACAACTAACAATTGTTGGTGTTGTTAGAGCATGTTTAAACGACATAATTGTGGCCTGAATAGTGTAAATGGGGTGGGGTAAAGGCATTATGGCGTGAGAGATTGGAGTGTAATATATGAAGGGCTGTTGACCGCATTAATTGCTGCGTTTGCTACTTTCCACCTACGTTTCCTATTCCTGCTAGCTATGGAAGTTTTAACTAGGTTAGTCAGAAAAGCAGAAACTTTGGGTTTGTACAAGGGGTTCCCAGTTGGAGACGAAGATCGTTTCAGTGTAACTCACTTTGTTGATGATACACTTTTCTTTGGTGAGACCGAGCAGGCTAATTTGTGGAGTTTAAAGGCGATCCTTAGAGGGTTTGAAATGGTAACAGGACTAAAGGGGGATTTTTGTAAAAACAAAATTGGTGGCATAAACTTTAAAGAGGAGTTTCTGAGTTCTGCTGCTACATTTCTTAACTGTGACTCTATGAAGTTGCCATTTGTTTTTCTTGGTGTCAACATAGGGGTAAACCCTAGAAGAAAACATACGTGGAAGGATTTGTCGGATAAAGTGAGATTAAGGTTAGCAGATTGGAAGGGTCGGCAACTCTCCATTGCAGGTAGACTTGTGCTTATTAAGTCTGTTATTAGTGCATTGCCGCTTTACGCTTTCTCCTTCTATAAAGTACCGGTTGGGGTGTTGAAGACAATCCAAGGTATTCAAAGTAAGTTCTTGTGGGGAGGGAACGAGCAGAAGAAAAAGATTCACTGGGTTGATTGGCAAACCTTATGTCGTCCGATCGAGAAAGGCGAATTAGGGATAAAGGATCTGTGCAGTTTCAATCGTGCTCTATTGATGAAGTGGAAGTGGAGGTTGATCAATCCTGGTGATTGTTCATGGAAGAAAGTATTAAGAATTAAGTATGGGAAAGTGTCTTTGAATCACAACAGTTTAGAGGGTGAGGGAGTAAGAAGGTTTGAGTCTATTTGGTGGAGAGACTTAAAGAACATTAGTGGTGATACTGTTACGGGAACCGACATCTTTCTTTCTAGTGTGAGATGCACCATTGGGAATGGAGAAGCTACCCTGTTCTGGCACTCTGTTTGGGCTACTGATACTCCCCTTAAACTTGTTTTTCCTAATCTGTTTCTTTTTGCAGTTGCCCCTAACAGCTCAGTCGCTAATGCTGGCTATTGGATTGGTAGAGTTTGGAAGTGGTTTATCCCTTTCTCTGATATTGCAGGGGCTGGTCTGGTTAGGGAGATGAAAGATCTCTTGGTCCTATTAGATACAATTAAACCCAATAATGATGTGGATGAATTCTGTTGGGACCCGGTTTTGCTTGGAGGTGATGAGGTGTGCAACGGTTTTTCGGTTAAATCAGCCTACAACCTCTTGTGGAAGCCTAGAAATGCTACTGATGAGGAGGAGGAGGTTTCGACTACTATGTCCAAAGTTTGGGACTCGAAGCTGCCCTTAAAGATCAAAATATTTATGTGGAGGCTGGCCAGAAATAGACTTCCAACTGTGGAGCAACTTGTGAGGCGTAATATAGCGATCTTAGACGGGAACACGTCTTGTGCAGAGTGCGGATTCCAGATGGAAACTCTTAGTCACGTGTTTTTCGAGTGCTCAAAATCTGCAGCGGTTTGGAAATGGATGGAAAGGTGGCTGGGTATTGTCAGTGGTCCCCAAACCAATTGGATGGAGGATGCCCTCCATTATTATGGTGTTGTCAAGAGTATGTCAGGGAGCACTGTTGGATTGCTCATTTGGTGCACAGCCGTCTGGTTCATATGGTTTGGTAGAAATTGTAAGATTTTGATTTATCTTGTATGTCAGTTGAGGAGATCTTAAATTCTGTTAAATTCTTTAGCTGGAAGTGGAGTTCTCTTAGGAGGAACTGTAAGACAATTTTATTCTATAATTGGTACACTGTCCCTATGATTTGTTGTAAAGGGATTTAGTGTTGTTTTCTGTTGGATTTCTGCACCCCTTGTGCAGGCTTTGCTATAATTGATCCATTGCTTTCAGAAAAAAAAAAATAAGAATGGAGAAATGCTAGATTAATAAGTACACCCTCTGGTCACTATTATAAGTAATAAAAACCTTTTTAGGTTCATTGAATAAATGATGTATCTAAACATTATTATACATCAGATATATCAAATATTCAATGAACCTTTGCTTATAATAGTGATTAGAGGGTAACTATTATTACCAGTGGCTATTATTTATATATTAGCCAGGCGCAGGGAATACATTACATGAGGGGAGAGTAATCTCTTTTCTTTCATCCTGTAGCCACTTGTGAGATATTTATATATTGATTAATATGTTGGCTTGGCAATGTGAGACAAAAAGTACTGCGCATGATTATAATAAGTGGCGCAGGGAATATGTCCCTTGAATGTGAGGCTACTCCATGAGATAGTACTTACGAGTAATATTTAAGTAGCATTTCTTGTAGCTATTAATATTTATTCGGTTCCTGTAGCATGATATATAATATAGGTGGAATAGAAGAAAGTGATAGGATATATTTATATACTATCTTCAGCGCACATCACCTCATTAATTGGTTTTGGAGAGCGACACTAATTGCAGCACAGGACCTAATTAAAATGCAAAAGTGATAGTATGTAGTATATAACAAATGTGCCTTGAATCATGTAGTATGTAAAACATAGTAATACTTGAAATAAGGAAATGATGGTAGTTATATATATACATGCAGCGCACATCCCCTTCATTTATGTTTAATGATTTTGAAAGTAATACATTACACCTATATTTAATTCCAAGTTATTCAATAATAATTCTATATTTAATTATTGTCATTATATTTTATTTTTAGTGAAGAAACAAACATTGGGTTAATTATTGATGATAATTAATTTCTCCATTTTTTAATTGGTATTGTGTCTTGTGAATTGGGTTTGGATTGTGCGGATAATGGTGAAATTACTTGCTATGTGGAGTGGTAATGTTTGAAGTAAGAATGTCTTGATTATGAAATGTGATTGTGTGTGCAATTGTGTGATAATTCAAGTGTGATGAATTATTGATGATATGCTTGGATATTAAGATCAGGGAATGATCTTAATTGCATATGGTTGTTGATTGCATATGCATCATTTGTGTCAAGAGGCAATGCTTGCTAGTTCCGTGGGAGCTAGTGACTTGTCCCAAACCTAGAGTGGGGTTTGAAAGCTTAGGGGGCGGGCTTTTGTTTGTTATTGGTCTAGGGGACGAACCCGGTTTAAGTGTAAAAACCGAAAAATAATAACAAGTGTTGGTACCACATGGCATGAGATGCATTGAGTCTTGCATCGAGTCACATAGCATATATATTTGTCATATGAAAGTGTGTGTGTGTGTATGTATGTGACTTGTTGAATTGGAGAAATTGTGAATGGTATGGTTACTTGAGTCATACCTTGTTTTTGAAACTTTGAAGTGTGTGAATGATTATAATTATGTTTGTATTCCTTTATATTAATTATTATCTTATGATTTCGATATTGATGTGAATTCTCACCCTTCTGTTAGAATGATGTTTTATACGACATCGCTCAGGTACCGAGGAGTAGAGTTGCTCGTAGCGCGAGGTAGCCATTGGATTAGCTGATTAGTTTCTTTATTTATGTTGGGCCGAGTCATGCTCTGATCATGTAACACTGGGATCGTTTTGGTTTATGTTTTAGAGATACATTACGTACTCTACTTTATGCTTCCATGTTAATTGAATTGTATGAAGTATCGGCTTTTATGCCTAAGTATTGTTTATGAATGTGATGAGCATGAAACTTTCTTTCTGTCAATTATGATTAACTTGAATCCGCTGCTACATGCTAGTGTGATAGTTTTTGAAAAGCATGAAATTATTTAGGTGTTAGTGAGTATGACAGGTGTTTTGGACTGGGCCAGAGCCTGCCCCCTGTCGGGCAGGCCCAACCCAAACGATCGGGAATGGCCCAGCAAAGCTCGTTGGCAATGCCTGGGTCGGGCACGTGGGCACTCCATCAGTGTCGGGCACGCGCAACAGAGTCCGTCGAGTAGAGGCACCAAGCCTCTACGGGCTCAGTTATCCTCGACGTCTATGCACTCCTTCCCCCGAGGACACGTCCAGCCCTACGGAACACGTCTCTCCCTGACACGCAAGACTCCTCCTCGCGAGGACACGTTCTCCTGTAACCTCCCGCTCCCGAAGGAATCGGTCTGCCCTAACTCCGGAGATATCGGACGGTTACCCTAGGGAGAAAACCACGTGCTGGTCTTCGCTACGCCACGTAAGCCTTGGTAGTTACTTGGATTGGGCCTCACGATCCAGCCCAGTGCAAGTAACCGTTGGCCCCGCACTGGGGGCTCTCTATAAATACCCTCTCACTTGAGAGGGTCAGGTTACTTCACATTCTAAACTCACACCTGCTTCTTTGTACTTTCCTTTCTCTGACGTCCATTACCTGACTTGAGCGTCGGAGTACCTTGCAGGTACACCCCCCTCGCCGTCTCACCATCACCGGAGCAGAAGGTTTCACGACGCTGTTGGCCACCATCTAACTGTCTGATCCAGGTACGATCAACAAGTGTTGTATGATGTTTTAAAAATATATGCGACACCCTTGTGTGAGATGCATGATAATTACTCTGGTTTATTTATATTTATTCTGCGGGGTTTAGAAAGGTGTTACACAGGGGACATCTCATGTTAAGGCAAGATAGTTGTACAAAGGTTCATGGTATAGGCAAACAAAATTCGATGCATTTAAACATGTAAACATACATAAAAGTAAGCCAAAAATGATCTCAAAACCAAAATATACAAGTTGACAACATTACACAAGGTTTGTACATGCTACACAATAGTCATACAACTCATGGTTACCAAAAGAATTCAAAGAATCCCTCAAAAGAATCACAAAATGTCCTAAGGAAACCCTAAAATATCTCATCCATTTATCTATCTACTTCCAAAAATATATATTTTAAAAATACTCTAAAATGCCCAGTCAGCGCCACCTCACTTCCACATCACCTCCGCCTCACCTTCTTCTTCCTTAATTTTTCATTTCTCTTTCTCTCTCCCCGAGTTCAACAATAACAGCTTGTTTTTTTCCTCATTTTCAACTTAATATATCTCCCTCATTTCTCCATTTTTTCACAAAATAAAAACCTATCTTGCCTGGATTTTTCCCAGGAGTCTAAATATGCTATTTGTTTGCCCTAAAACTAAGCACACCAAACACACAGATGTAAACACCAGTGCAACAACACTAAAGTTCAAAGGTTCAAAACTTCAAAAATACAAGTTATAGAATGCAAACAGTGATTCAAACAACACAAGCACAATATTATCTACATATTAGCTTCAAAAGAGAGTCATGAACGATGCATGCATGTGAGTTTCAAAAGTTTTAGAAACATACCTCTTGGAGACAATCCAAGGCTTCTTAAAATGATGTTATGGATAAAAACTAAAGAATCCAAGAGCCTCCTTGATGTCTTTGGGGAGTGCTTGAGCAGAGAGAATGACCAGGAATTCCTTGGAGAACTCACACGAAGGTTCTTGCAAAGTGAGCAAGTGGAAATGGAAAAAGGTGTTGGGACTGTTACATAGCTCTTTCAAAGGTTTGAATGAACTCAAATAGGTGTTTAGGGATGGTTTATGAAGTTTTCTTTAGGCTTGCACGATTGGAAATGTGTTTTGGAGAGAGCTTGCAAGAATTGTGTATTCGTGCAAGTTGTGGTGGAGACAGATTTTGAGAAGGTTTTGAGAGTGTTTTTTCGTGTCCTTTGAAGCTTGATACATCCCTCTATTTATAGGGATAAGGTTCGGAGAAGCTCTGGTCAGAATAACAAGTGGTAGAGTTTTGGCTCTAGTTGGAATTCAAGTGATGGTTTGTGAGAAACTTGTGGTTTCCATGCAAAGTACAAAGGCTTTTGGAGTAGTTTCAGACCTTAGACATGTTGCTTCTGGATTTAGTGTTTGAGTGGGGCCAGAGGAAACAAAGTATGGGCTCAATAAAGTGGTTTAGTGATTAAAGTAACCTTTTCAAGAATGGAAGTTTGACCTTTCTCCCAAAACTAGCATAATTCAATGGACAAAGCTTCAAATTAGTGTGTAACGCTTCCCTAAATCGTGTACTATTCTGATTAAGGTGAGATTTGCAATCAACAAACTCTGCAAAGCAAGATTATGTGGTATCCAAGTGGTTTTACATCAAGTTCATCATGTTGAAAGTCTTGAAAAGCAAGTTTGGAGCCCTTAACTTCATCTCTTCGAAACTCATGGCTCAAGAATGGGATTGGGGAGTTCTTGTACTTTTTGGAAAACCCCAAACATGGTCTATAACTTTCATGTTTGACAAATTTCTTGAATCTCAATGGATCATATTGAAAACTGGCTCCAAAGATTGGTACTTTTGAAGAACAAAATCTGCCTCAAAATTTTTCTAAGTGTTTAAAATTTTTCCCAAACTTTATGGTTCCATAACTCAAAATCTAAGAATTTTTTGGAGATGGACCCAAAGTGACAAAGTTGTAGTATATTGTGAGGGCTTCAATTTTATCTTTGGAACTCAAAAATTGGGTGTGTAGATTAAGAGTTACGATTCTCCAAAGTTGGTGCCAAAACTAGGGTTTTCCTTCCATACTTAGAAAATTTTCACTTTCTTAACTTTGCCCCTTTTGCAAGAAACCATTCAAATCTTGATTTTTCAAGATCAAACTCATTGATCAAACATGTATTGATGAAATTTGGCTTGATGATCTCAATTTTGACCAAAGAACCAAAAAGTCAAAGGGTTGACTTTGTCAGATAAAGCTTATGTATCAGATGAATTCAACTGTGTAATCTTCAATGATCTTGAATTCTTGAATCTTTCAAACATCATGGGTGGACTCCAAGGATGTATTTGAGTGTCTTGAACCATGTCTCCATGCTTGGGATAATGCTTTGATAAAAAGTTAAAGGCACAATTGGCTTTTTCAAGTAAAAACCCTAATTTGTGATCAGATGAAATTGAGCTTCAAAGAACATATACCAAGACCAATTTGTACTTGATTCTTAATGAAGAGGTGTCTATTGAGTGTATGAACACTTGATAGGTTGATGATCAATCCAAGACATTGACTGATCATGTGAAGATCCTCTTGTTTTTCTTGAGCCAATACCCTAATTCAGATGGAATCAAACAAGAACAAACTTGAATAATATTAGGGTTAGAAATGCAATGCTTGATGCTCCTAGAATGATGATGGAATCTAGGGACAAAATTTGGGGTATGACACTCAGAATTGGGATTTTATTAGAAACAAAAATATGATTTAGTTATCAATGTCGTAACTTGTTGTGTGTATGCAGTCATGGTGTTTGCAGGAGATTATCACGAATTTATAGTTTATTTTATTAGCTTATATCCTTTTCTTTATACGTTATTCAAATAGTATTTTAGTTTATAACTTATCATTTTTTCTTTTACTTTTATCTTTATTATTTTACTTAAAATTTCTTTTACCCTATATAATTTATTTTGGTTTAAAATAAAATAGTAATATATTAAATACTTTTTACATCATTTTAAATTTATTAGTTAGTTGAATTATTAGTTATACTAAATAGTTCAATTAACTTATTAACTATAAGTCATCAATCATCAACTATGAATTATAAGCTATTAGTCATCAACCATCAACCATAAATTATAATTAATCGGCTAACTTATTATTCAAACAACTATTTTTATCAAAGAGTACCATGTAAAAAAATTACATATCAATTGCACATAGATATTAATTTCTTTTGATAAATGTACCCCAAAAAATAGAGGAAACTTGGAGCATTTAAGAGAAAAAAAGTTTTTGTGAAGAAAAACAGAGAGAATAAATTCATACCAACTTAATAATGTTACTTTTTATTTATAATAAAATTCCAACAAAAAAAAGAGTTATTATAAATCTAAATAAAATCATAAAATTTTTATGATTTTTATTTGGAATACATATAGTTTTAGAATATTTTATGAAAAGAAAGAAAAAAAATAAAAAAATCTAAAAAAAATAGAATCAATTAAAAAAAGTTAAATATTTTTTTAAGAAAATATATTGTAAGATAAAGTATAATATTGCAAATGTATTAATAAATTAGTAAAATTTATATATTTTTAGAATATTTTATGTAAAGAAAGGAAAAATATATAAAAATATAAAAGGAAAGTGGAATCAATTAAAAAGTAAAATATTATGTTTTTTGAAGGAAAAAAGATTTTAAAATAAAGTATAATATTTCAAATGAATGAATAAATTAGTAAAATTTATATATTCTTAGAATATTTTATGAAAAGAAAGAAAAAATATAAAAATATAAAAGAAAAATAAATCTAATAGAAAAAGTAAAATAATTTGTTTTTTTTGAAAGAAAATAGATTGTAAAATAAAGTATAACATTGAAAATTAATAAATAAATTATTAAAATTATGAGATAAATGAGAAAATGGAGAAACCAAATTATTCAAGTGAGTAAAGATTTTGCAATTGTACCAAAAAAAAATGCAAAAAAAGTTATTTTGCAATTACTTCTCTTTAAAAAAATAATTTCTCAATTAAGTATTGAGTATGTATGAATAAATAACGAAGGATAAGTTTTAAAGTGAGTAAATAAGAAATTGAACTTGGGTCACGATCAAAAGAGGTTTTTGCATTTGAAACGACGACGTTTGATTTCATTATTTATTTTGCTCTGTGATCGAAGATGGCGAAATCCGCAAGTGAGAAGGTAAGAAATCACATACATGATGATCTTGATTTCTCCATTATATAAAAACTTCCTTTAAAATCTTTGAAGCGCTTTGGATGTGTAAACAAAACATGGTATATTTTATGTGAGAACTCTCATTTTATGATCAAGTTTTGCAATAATTTCATATCCATTCCTAAATCTTACTACATTGATACATCTCTCATCCTTCATCAATTTATTTATAATCACAATCGTTCTCACGTTAGTTTCTCTTTGCATTCACTTTCTGGCGAGAGGCTTGATAATAAAGTTAAATTTGACTTTCCAAATCCATTTCAACAAGAGGACCCTGGCTTTTGTGTATTGGTTTTTGGTAGTGTAAATGAAATTCTATGTCTTTATAATCGTGATATCATTGTATTATGGAATCCAGCTACAGAAGAATTCTAAGTCATTCCTCCCAGCCCTGTAGAGTCTCTACCACCTTATCAGACTATTGTTAAGTTTCTTCATGGATTTAATTATAACCCATTTAGTGACGACTATAAGATTATTAGGAATGTAGGTTTTGTTCCAGTAACGGATGATGATGACGATGTTCTTTCGTTTAATGTGGAATGGGAAGATGTGTGTGAGAAATATGAATTCTTTTGGGAGGTATATATAGCCTAGTAAGTAATTCTTGGAGGAAAGTTGATCACTGTAGCGTATGATTTTTGTCGGTGACGCGACCACCTTATCGCAAGGGGATTTCCTCACCTCAGTGGGAGGAACGTTGGGTGCTACTTTCTGATTTCTTATTTATCCTGTGAAGCTAGATGGAAAAGGGAAAGCTATCTAAAACTAACCTTGCACACGATTGTTTAACTGAACAAACACTTGACTGAGATTGGGGAGTCTGGGGTCAGGTTATACAGTGGGGAGTTGTCAATTTCCCATCCTATACATGGTTTTCCATGAGATGATAGTTTTAGGTTCTGCTTTGATACTTGATTGTGTTTGTCTGTGAAATGGGAAAGTTTATTTTTGGTGGGATGTCTGAGAGAGAGTGTATTTTTGTTGTTTTTCGGGTTTTTCGATGTTTTTGGTAAGGTCAGGGACCTAAGGTTTTTGATAAGTATGCTCGCTAAGATTTTGCAATCTTATGCCTACGTATTCCCATTTTAAGGTAAACAGGGAAATCATAGCGATCGTAGTTCCTCCTATTCTATGGGAAGGAAAAGATGTCTGGTGTCTTGTTCAAAGCCCAAGATTGAAGCTAAAAGGTTGTTTGTGTCTTGTGAAATTCTGGCCTATGCAGACAGCAGATGTCCTAGCACATGTCAAGACATTGTGTTGCATAATCTTTTAAACTCAGAGGCGCAACTGCAGACTAATACCTTGAATATCAGACCTGCACCATCACAGATGTCACGACATCTGATCCAACATGTTCATCATGAACCCTAACAGAAACATAAATCTGCAGAATGATAAAGAACACATTAATTGTTAACCTAGTTCGGTGCAACTCACCTACATCTGGGGGATACTAATCCAGGAAGAAGACTTCACTATTGTGTAGACTGTTACAAAGTTAAACTCCCACGTTTACAACTTTATCCCTAACATCTACCCCATGAACATCTTTACCAAGGTTAAACTCAATGATTTACAACCGTGATACGAGATACCCCACTCACTTCCCTCAACCACTAACTGTGATTTCTTCATCATCCCTATCAATACAGAAATCTGTCAAGCATACTTGACAAACAAGCTAACTCGGATTTGCTTAAAAGCTTCATCCAAGAACAATACACAATCCAATACCTCAAGGCTTATGGATATGTGTGACACCTATGTCTACCACAGTGTATCAACTGATACAAAGGGTGACTTACAAGGGAAACCTACGACTCTCAAACCTAAAACCTACTTTACAAAATAGGATTCCTAAGTCTATGCCATTGTCACCTTTTCTGTCTAGGTCTTGGTCTTCTTTTATAGTCTTCTACTGAGTTGGGCTTTGTATCTTTCTTCCTTGATCCATTGCTAGTCATGCCTTGAATCATGGAACAGATTTAAACAAAACCTGATATGACAGTCATGATGTCGAGTCTTCATGCTATGATATTTCACTCGACATCTTTAGTCTGGGTCTGAATCCTTCATGTTGGAACATCTTTCCCAACATTATGTTTTACCAAAATTTAGTCAAACTTTTGGAGCCATCAATCTCCCCCTTTTGACCAATTTTGGATAAAACATCCTTCAACCTGATGATGCATGCAGTGGAAAAATACTTGAAGCAAGTGGTGAGGAAAAGGGAGAAGATAATTTGGCGTTACCCTCTTCATTTCCCTGTGATACCTGGAACATAGTGAATGTAACTCAGGTCACAAAACACAACTTGCTTTCTAACTCTGGTCACAAAACACAACTTCCCAAGATGTTATAACCAAAAACGTTGGAACATCCTTTGGAACATTTTGCATATACCAGCAGCACAGACCATACACCTCTCAGCAATAAGCCATTCTCCCCCTTTTTAGCCAAAAGATGGCAAAAGTGGCCCATGCATACCCAAACCAAATTGATGCTTACCCACATCCGAACATAACTCATTTTCACTCAACTTAAGACGAGTGTTTACACCTGTTCTTAAAAAGAAGGCTATGTAGATAGAGCCAAAAGACTAGTCAAAGATTCCATCGTTTCTGACTTGTCCTCGAAACTACTTCTGAACCTTGTCCTGATACCTAACCTAATATTGTCAGGCTTATGGTCCCCACAGATAGGAATTTCTTAATCCAGATTTAGCATACTCGATTACAATCAGAACTCCTTCATTAGCACAGAACTAATTTCTTCCTGTCAGCAACCAATAGATTTCCGTATTGTATAAACTCTTCACAGTTATTCGTGACTACAATCAGCAGAGAAAAATAAATTCTCCCAGACTCATCAATGATTCTTAAGCATCCAATAAGAACCATTCAAGTATGCATTGCCAAGTTTCCCACAACTTGCAACAATACTCTAATGTCAAGACATCCTCCTTGACATCTCAGTTTGCTTGACGCACAAATGCAAACTGGAACTTCAACAATAATGCCAAGCCATCTTGACATCTCAGTTTGCTTGACGCACAAATGCAAACTGGAACTTCATCTTAGATCAAGAGGCCTCTCCCCTGACTAAGGTAACTGGTGCTCTTCCACTGAACACCCAAGCTAATGATTGGAAAACATAAGACGCATCTTCATGTCTTCAAGAGCGAACCCTCTGCTCAACACACCTGTTGAACGCAACCATTAACTCTTTATTGTTCCCTCTAAAAAGAAACAATAATCACTCACACATGATCAATGTCATGCATCCCGTGGGGACGTGTATCCAAATCATAACAAACTCTTGGCTTGAGATCAAACTCCCATTGATCCTCCTCATTCCACAACCATCTTATACACCACACGAACTCCTCTTGAATTCTCATGTATAGATATCCCGTTGCTTGAGGCACAAACCAATTGAATTAGAATGCTTCCCATTCCTCAAAGAGACGCACAAGGCCCCTTAGTTTGTTATAACGATGTCAACTATCGTATGCATGCTCCAGAACTTCATAGCTCCTAAACTGATCCACTACTAGCATGACTTGCTCCAAGGGCTCCAATGTCGTATGCAATATTTTCCACTGACCTCACCAGGCCAGTATTAGAGATAAACACTCCGCAATCCAAGACAGTCATTCCTATCATTCTCCCGTATGATAATCTGGAATACTTATGATTTATGGTGAATCTCCACTTCTGAACGCATTCAGGAAACAGACTTCCATGCAATCAACACATGATCCACTTCAGTCTTCACAAACACTTACATCCTCCTTCCAAGGAACCCTTCTACTCCATCATTCTCCCGGATGATCATGTCGATACTTCTTGGACACGATGCAAGTAACCAGTTCATTACAGAACCTGAAATCCTTCACCAAGGATAACTAACCCAAGGATGTTCTAACATCAGTTAGGACATCTTCCACACATCACAGACACCGCACACCATGGTTCTTGATATGCTCCACCACTGGACTTACTATCAACATAGTGATCCATACTGAAGATCTTCACATAACACTGCATCACCAGCTTGAACAAATAAGACTTCAGAAACCCAGAGAGAAATAAACTCTCATCCACCAAGAAGGTATGCTTCCATTCTCAACCCAGAACTTCTGCCATAAGCTCCCAGAGAACCAGAACCTCCTTACAATTTCAACTAACTACTCTTCTACAAAAGAGCAATCAGTTTCAAGCATCCTGCTTTAACGCACATTGTGAAACCAATCAAATGCCACCTTTTGATTGACCTCACTCATCTTCAGAACTCCCACAAGATACCCTGATCTACTAATGAAATCAGATCTTTAAGTCACATGAACTACTTTCCCTATAGCAAGACATCTTGGATCCACCAAGCCTCTTAGTCATGTAACATCTTCTCAACCAAAGCTCTCGCAAACTGCATGAGATAGACCTTTTTGAAGAATCCATCACTCTCATTCTCCTGTAAATCACCTTATCTTAAGCTGATGTGCCACATCACCAGCTGAGACTTCTGATGTCAAGTTAGATGTCCAAACATTATGACATCCAACTGTTGAATTCAGCTCTTCCTTCTGCCACTTAGAAGAACCTCCTCCCTTTGCAAAAACAGATTTCCATGCTCTCACACACTTGATTGAACAACCAAGTTTTGAGTAGACAACCTCCATTCTGCTTTAAAACTCCAAAGACTTCAAACCTGCCACATCTGAATCTTTAGAAAATAAGTAGTCCAAGACTACCCCATAGCAATACCAAAGAATGCCACTTCCCTTAGTAGAGCCGTCAGTAGAAAGCCAGAGATAACTGCCACTTATCCTCGACCTTCACAACCAGAGCAAACACTATGCTCCAAAGCACCTGGATCAGAAATAAACTGACCGAAGCTATAACCATCAAGGTTATGATGTCTTCATAGTCTTCCATCGCCATTTTTAACAGCATCACCATCTGGACAAGTCATTCACAATACTTTCCAAGAAACAGACGCTAAGCCAATAATCCCAGGTCAACACCTAGGAGACTTTTGAGCGAATGTAGAACCCCTCCCATGATTCTACAAGCCTCTGATGAAAAGATGTTAGAACATCTGACAGAACATCCTCAATCTTGACTTTTAAGGATAATCAATTAAATACTTGTGGATTCCATAAATAGCAATTAATCTTAAATCCTTGTACCATAACCCTTCTTCACTGCTGTAGCTTAGCTCCACCAGATCATGTCATGAACACTTATACAGTATTCAATCTTATTGCAAGTATCTTCTTCAATGACAATGTTGAGAAACCAAGGACGCCACCCTTGACTCAAGTAGCTAAGATTTTCTCTGAACAAGTCCTATTTACCTCAACACTCTTCAATCAGATTGGATCCACTCTTAGGGTCAAGAGAGATGAATCCTTCCTTGCTGTTTTTGGATGGTGAAAATAAATCACCTTCACTTTATTCAGATCGTGTTTCAAAGAAACACCTTCTAGTCAGAAAAGTAACTAGAAGACTCCAGATACACGACATAGATGTCTTTATGAGTGGACTTGAGAGAGATCTCAAGTATCTTTGACAACCTAGCCGACCAAACATTTATCAAACTCATAGAGCAAGAACCTGATAAACTTTAACTCAACTTCTCTCCTCTTCAACTGACTCCAAACTGCACTAAGAAACCAAGCTTCTAAGTACCAAGTCACCATACCAGATATCTAACCACAACTCCCTTCACTCCATCGCTCCCGACTTTGGAATAAAAAAATGCAGATATCTTTAAACATAGAGGCCGACGATTGAGACCTTCCACCAACTGTCTTCAGTAACAACTCCAGAATCCCATAATTCTAGAACTCTTCCATCAGAAACACATGCAGCGGAACCACCAAGGAACAGATCCTGCTTTCCCTAATAAGATGTCACAACATCTTACAAGACACATCAACAAGAGAACTAGCCACTTCTCCTGTAGTCATTGTAGAATCTCCTCAGCAACATGAACAACCTTCGGGTTGCTCCCTTCGATCCAGAACATCCATCTCATCCATTAATACCCTTGAGTATGTCTGAGTTGATTGATCTGATCTTTAAACTCCTCCTTGTTTAAACGCCAGAAAGTATCTCCCAAAGATCTCATCCAGAACCAGACAGGATGCCAGCTCTGATACCAATTGAAATTCTGGCCTATGCAGACATCAGATGTCCTAGCACATGTCAAGACATTGTGCTGCATAATCTTTTAAACTCAGAGGCACAACTGCAGACTGATACCTTGAATATCAGAACTGCACCATCACAGATTTCATGACATCTGATCCAACATGTTCATCATGAACCCTAACAAAAACGTAAATCTGCAGAATGATAAAGAACACAATAATTGTTAACCTAGTTCGATGCAACTCACCTACATCTGGGGGATACCAATCCAGGAAGAAGACTTCACTATTGTGTAGACTGTTACAAAGTTAAACTCCCACGTTTACAACTTTATCCCTAACATCTACCCCATGAACATCTTTACCAAGGTTAAACTCAATGATTTACAACCGTGATACGAGATACCCCACTCACTTCCCTCAACTACTAACTGTGATTTCTTCATCGTCCCTATCAATACCGAAATCTGTCAAGCATACTTGATAAACAAGCTAACTCGGATTTGCTTAAAAGCTTCATCCAAGAACAATACACAATCCAATACCTCAAGGCTTATGGATATGCGTGACACCTATGTCTACCACAGTGTATCAACTGATACAAAGGGTGACTTACAAGGGAAACCTACGACTCTCAAACCTAAAACCTACTTTACAAAATAGGATTCCTAAGTCTATGCCGTGGTCACCTTTTCTGTCTAGGTCTTGGTCTTATTTTATAGTCTTCTACTGAGTTGGGCTTTGTATCTTTCTTCCTTGATCCATTGCTAGTCATGCCTTGAATCATGGAACATATTTAAACAAAACCTGATATGACAGTCATGATGTCAAGTCTTCATGTTGTGACATTTCACTCGACATCTTTAGTCTGGGTCTGAATCCTTCATGTTGAAACATCTTTCAAAGCATTATGCTTTACCAAAATTTAGTCAAACTCTTGGAGCTATCATCTTGTTAAAAGCCCAAGATTGAAGCTAAAAGGTTGACTGAGAGAGAATTTGTCATCTCTAAAGAGAGATATCTCATCTGTTAATCATAATTGTTTGGGTGACTGGTTTTAAAGGAGGATTACTTTAACTGGAATGCATGGAGACCAATAATGCCATAATTTCCTGTACAGGGTGATTTATCCTGAAGGAGAAAACTTTAACTCTTGTGTAGAGCAATGTCATTTTTCCTTAGGAACTCATGCTAAGAGATGGACATTGACATGGATGTAAATAATCTAGAGGCTTGTCACTTACAGCAATTAGATGAAATTTTAACCAGGATAAGAGATGGACTACAGCTTGGATGTTTGTATCAACAAGTGTGACACTTACAGCAGTTATCTGGGATTGAGGTTTTGTTTTGATTGACTGTTTTGATGTTTGATTGTACAGAGAAAATATACTCCTGCAGAGAGATTTTTGATTTCCTCTGAGGGGATGTTGATTTTTGTGTGCCTTGATTAAGGCCCAAGGTTGAAGCTAAGAGGTTGATTGGATTCCACTGGGGAAATCATTATACAAAGCCTAAGAGGAGGCTGTAGATTGACTCAACAAGAAAGTGCTTATTTGTGTCTTGTACAAAGCCCAAGATTGAGACTGAAAGAGAATTGACTCTTTGGGGAAAGATTTTGTCTATCTTGTATAAAGCCCAAGATTGAGGCTAAAAAGACTTGACTCCACTGGGGAGGACATTTATGTGTGTCTTGTACAAAGCCCAAGATTGAGGCTAAAAGATTGACTCATCTGGAGAGTATTCGTCTTGTTCAAAGCCCAAGATTGAGGCTGAAAGGTTATGACTCTGTTTAGGGAGTGTTTGATATCTGTCTTGTACAAAGCCCAAGATTGAGGCTGAAAGTTATGACTCCACTGTGGAGGACACTTTTAGGTGTCTTGTACAAAGCCCAAGATTGAGACTGAAAGATCCTGAATGACTCTATTGGAGAGATATTTTTGGGGGTGTCTTGTACAAAGCCCAAGATTGAGGCTGACTTAGCTGAGGAAAGATCATTATACAAAGCCTAAGAGGAGGCTAACTTCTGCTGAGGATTATTGAGATCCAGAGACAGGTCCAAATTTGGGGGGTCAACTCTTGCTGGGGATTACAGAAGAGTTGAGATATCAGAGACCATGAGGTTCTGATTCTGTTTTGACAATAAATGACCCTTAGCTAGGGATTTTAAACTGAAGGTATAACAGGTGGAATTCTTTCCTTTGAAGGGTTTTTGTTAATGGTGAATTAATAGTAATTGACCCTGACTGGGGAAAATTAAAGTGAAGGTTTAGAGATTGAGTTGGGAAACCTGTAGAGGTTTTAACTCTGTTTGGAGATTGATCAGATGATCAGGGTTATTTCCTGTTCTTTAAGGAAATGAAAGTTTCTTTGAAATCTAAAGGAAGAAGAGACTGTCCAAGTCTACTGGTATGGAGAGATTGGTTTTCAGTTGGTGAATGATCTTTGTATGATGCCCAAGAGAAGGCTGGTATGTTAAGGGATGAGGTTCAACCCTAAACTGGTTTGATGTTTTGACTCAGGAAGACTTTTCTATCAAATGATGACTTACAGTTATATGACATGTATTTAAAAGAATGAAAGAAGGACTTACAGTTATATGACATGTATTTAAAAGAATGAAAGAAGGACTTACAGGTGAGCAAGATTCCAGAAATACAGTTATATATATATATATATATATATATGACATGTATTTAAAAGAATGAAAGAATGACTTACAGGTGAGCAAGCTTCCAGCTATGCAGACAAATATATATATGAAAGCATGTAAAAGAAAGCTGATAAAAACTTACAGGTGAGCAAGCTTCCATAGCTGTATGGTTAGTTGTTCAAAGAAATTGAAGAAAGTTTCGATAACAACTATACATTTGAATTAAAGAAAACAGTTATTTCAAATAGAAGCTTGGGGCTTATTCAACAAGAGATGCCCAGATGACTTATTTGACGACATTGATCATATTGTTATATTAACAGATGTTGTGGGACTTATACCATAGCAGGGGCCCAAGGTTATTGTATTTACAAAGAGGATTGGGTCTTACACTCTATTAGAGGCCCAAAGGGTTATTTTTGTACAAAAGATATGGGGCTTACAACTCAGGGAGAGGCCCAATAAAAGACAATGATCGCACTGTCGTTTTGAAAACTGTATCGGGACTTATACAATGACTGAGGCCCAAATTTATTTATGTACAAAGGGGGGTTGGGTCTTACACTCTATTAGAGGCCCAAACGTGTTTTAAGAAAAAGAAATGGGACTTATAGCTCAAGGAGAAGCCCATTTGATTTTGAAATGAAATGGCGATCGCGCCGAGATTTTTGAAAACACAGTGGGTCTTATACAATGAATGAGGCCCAAAAAGGTTTTGGTTAAAAAAGGATTGGGTCTTACACTCTTTTAGAGGCCCAAAGAATGTTTAAAAAGATTTGAGAGAGGTGAATCGTGAATAATTCCTCTCTCTGCATTAGTGCATTGTGTATTTACAGGAAATACTTGTTTGCAAGTAAGTGTAAACATGATATATATGCAAAAGTTAAATACAGAGTGTACCATACACCGATGAATTTTCACGCTAGCGGAGGAGTGTCAGACGAACCCGAGGCATCCGACAAAGCTTTAAGTATCCAATGATCATCCAATGATCATCAGGGTATTGTATATGAATTCCTGCATCAAATGAAAAGCCAACCAAGCAGAGAAAACACAGAGACCGTATAGACATATTCTAAAGCCTCGTCAAATTAAGTGGTTAAAGTCGAATCAAATTTGCAAATGACGCGAACACTTAATTCATTGGTTTACAAATAATTCATTGAAAGTGAACCTGAGTGTTTAGCAAAGAGGAAATCAAATAATTGAATAAACAATTTAAACAACTAAATGATTAATACATAATTAAGTTAGTTGAAAATATTTAGTAAAACTAATTAATTAATATTAACTTGAATAATTAACATAATTACAAGACAATTATCAAAGTTAATAAATAAATAAATAAAAAGAATTGGTGATGGGCTTAGGTTAAATTCACACAAAAAAGCCCAAAATGGAAAAGATTTTTTAACGATAAAACAAATACAAAAGCTGAGAGATTGAAACGTGACCTGAATAGTTGCCCCATTCCTTCGTTTTGCCATTGTCCTGTTCCTCTTTCACCCTTTTTCCGTCTTCCATCATCTTTTTCGGATCCGCGGCGCTCTCTTTTCTCAACACTGTGCAACGGCGGACGGTGGAGGTTTGTGTAGCTGCGGCGACGTCATTCTTCTTCTCCCCCAGCGACACTCTTCTACGATGATGCAACGGCGATTTGATGATTAGAAGGGGTCGTTCTTCTTCTCCCTAGATCCTGGTTTTCTGCCAAGGAACTGGTCTTAGTTTCTTGAAATAAACTTCCCCTCGATCCTGGTCTTTATCCATGGAACTAGTCTCAGTTTCTTCTTGTCAAGTTCCTTTTCTTGACAAGGGATGCTATTCATAGTGGTCTTCATCAATCTTCTCTCCGAGCTATACTGGGAGATGCCATTTGATGGAAAGCTATTTTTGATTTCAGACCTGCTGGGGAAACCCATTTGTCTAAGCTGTAGAGGTGTGCAAACTTCTCTGTTGGAGACGCCATTTGTTGTCTCTACTGGGGGGAATGAGTCTCTTGAGAGACTGTCTTCTGCTTGGGGATATCACATTTTTCTCTGGGATTCTCACGGAGAAATGCCATGCGACTTGATCCGATTGGAGGTGCTGATGACTTCACCACATTGGGTTTCTTTGGAGAAAGACCGATGTATTGTCGAGAGTCTTTTGTTAAGAGGTTTTCTCTTGGGATTTTTCTTAATCTGGGAAAGCAAAGGTATCATCTTTAATGGTGAAGAGTGATGTTCCAAGGATGTCCGTTGAGCGTTTTCTTGTCTCTCAGAGGTTCAAGTTATCAAAGTGGTCGAGGACGGTCTCCAATCCAGAAATAAACTAGGGAAGAGATTATTCACAAAACATTTCCTGACAAGGAAAGGACTGACGACTCGATTGGCAATAGGACTTCATCACTTAGGGAATGAGTATGACCAAAGTGATAGTAATGCAATATGGATATGAATATGAATCAATAATGCATGATGTATGCATGTTTATGCTGACAAAACAGACGTGACATACAGACTAGTGAGTGAACATGATTGGATACTCGGCCACTGCGAGGCATGAAAGGTACCATTGTTCAAGATAGTAATACTGCCTTTCTTAGGAGAAGTAGACCCCGTGGGGAGGACGAAGTTTGTTGATCGATCTTAGGAGGTAAGAAACTCTGCAGGGGATATCAGATGAGAGATTGCATCTGAACAGTTAATCCTTCAATCAGGTGCACTGGTTTAGAAGGAGTACTTCTGATTTGGCATTTTGAGGTTTAATCACTTCCAGGGAAGCTGTCGATGTTCTTTCAAACGTTCAAAGTCAAAAGGAAATACCATCTTTATTTTAAACGCAAAAGAAAAGTTTTAAAAGTAAATTCATTTTTGTTTTATTTCAAGAATCGTTGATCATGTTAAAATGTCATTCTGTAAAGCAAAAACAAATAAGAGTTGCAAACAAAAGCACAAGGGCTCAAATTTTATTGATAGAATGGTAATCAGCCAAGCGCGTGATACCATAGAGTATTTACAAAGCTAGAAAATGGTAATTTACGGGAAAAGGGCTACATTGAAACATAACGACCGTTATTCTTCTACCAACTTTGAATTTTGGACATTTTGGGCTTCTGTCGAAGATGACCTTGACTGAAGTTTTTTTCTCACGGGAAGTATTACCACTGGGGAATTTACCCGTGTTGGATACAGTTATTTGCCATGAATCCCTAATTTTTTCCTGGATTGTACTTTGAGATTTCCAATCCACCAGGATGATTTTGTTTATGTCTCTAATTTTTGCCTGGACCGCCCTTTCGGGTTTTCAATCCACCGAGACATTTTTTTTAGTTTAGGCGAAGTATTTCTTGACTACATCAACATTCGTGGGGTAGGCAAATTCCTCTCCGTCCATAGTTGCGAGTCTCAAGGCGCCGCCTGAGAAAGCTTTCTTGACCACATAGGGCCGTCATAATTCGGAGTCCATTTGCCCCGGGAATCAGCGAGAAATAACTGTATCTTCTTGAGCACGAGGTCTCCTTTTCTGTAGACACGGGGTCAGACCTTTTTGTCAAACGCTTTCTTCATTCTCTGTTGATACAACTGACCATGGCATAGAGCCGTTATTCGTTTTTCTTCGATTAGGTTCAGTTCGTCGTGCCGGCTTTGGCACCATTCAACTTCTGTTAACTTAGCTTCCATCAATACCCGGATTGATGGGATCTCTACTTCTATGGGGAGTACTGCCTCCATGCCATATAATAGAGAGAAAGGGGTTACCCCTGTTAAAGTGCGGACATATGTGCGATAACCGTGAAGCACAAAGGGTAGCATCTCGTGCCAGTCTTTGTAGTTTACAACCATCTTTTGAACAATCTTCTTGATGTTCTTGTTAGTCGCTTCTACCGCTCCGTTCATCTTAGATCGGTAGGGAGATGAGTTATGGTGTTCGATCTTGAACTCAGCACACAACTCTTTCATCATTTTATTGTTCAAGTTAGATCCATTATCCGTAATGATCTGGCTCGGAACACCATAACGGCAGATGAGATTGTTTTTGATAAATCGGACTACCACTTGTCGGGTTACATTAGCGTATGACGCTGCTTCGACCCACTTGGTGAAGTAGTCAATGGCTACTAGGATGAACCAATGTCCATTTGAAGCCTTTGGTTCAATCATGCCAACCATGTCGATTCCCCATATGGAAAAAGGCCACGGGGAAGACAGAACTTTGAAATGCGTTGGCGGTACAAGGATTTTGTCTGTGTATATATGACACTTGTGACACCTTCTCATGTACTTGTAGCAGTCGGATTCCATTGTCAACCAATAGTACCCTGCTCTTAGAATTTTTCTTGCCATTGTGTGTCCGTTGGCATGAGTGCCAAAGGATTCTTCGTGAATCTCTTTGATCAATATGTTTGCTTCTGGTTTGTCTACACATCTGAGCAGAACCATGTCGAAGTTTCACTTATAGAGTGTATCACCCTTCAGGAAGAAGTTTCCAAATAGTCTCCTGAGAGTTTTCCTGTCTTTTCTGGATGCCCCTGGTGGGTACTCTTGTCTTTGAAGGAAGCACTTGATATCGTGATACCAAGGTTTGTCGTCAATGACTGCTTCTATTGTGAAGATGTAGGCGGGCCTTTCAAGGTGCATCACGTCAATCTTAGGTACGTCGTTCCATTGACCTACACTAATCATGGAAGAGAGAATGGCTAATGCATCAGCCATGTGATTTTCTTCACGAGGAATGTGATGAAACTCGATTCTGTTGAAGAATGGTAACAACCTTCTAGCGTAATCTTTGTAAGGAATCAGCCTGGATTGGTAACAACCTTCATGAGGGGTAACTATGATTTCCCCAATTCCGTTTCCTTAATCGTTGACAGCTCCGTCAAATATTAGTCCCCATTGGGAACCTGGTTCTGGCCCTTCACTGGGTAGCGGTTCATCGCAATCTTTCATTTTCAGATACATAGCATCTTCGTCTGGGAAGCTAAATCCGACTGATTCCTGATCTTCAATCAGTTGATGAGCCAAATGATCGGCTAAAATACTTCCTTTGATGGCTTTCTGAGCATGGTACTCGATGTCGTATTCTGATAACAACATCTGCCAACGGGCAATCCTTCCCGTGAGAGCAGGTTTCTCAAAGACATACTTGATCGGATCCATTTCAGAGATTAACCAAGTAGTGTGACAAATCATGTACTGGCGAAGACGTTTGGTTGCCCAAGCCAAAGCGCAGCAAGTTTTCTCAAGCATAGTGTACCGAGTTTCACAATCGGTGAATTTCTTGCTTAAATAGTAAATGACAGACTCCTTTCTTTTGGTTTCGTCTTGTTGGCCAAGTACACAACCCATCGAGTCTTCCAAGACTGTTAGGTAAATGATCAATGGTCTTCCTTCCACTGGAGGTGATAGAATTGGTGAATTCAACAGATATTCTTTGATACTGTTGAAAGCTTTCTGGCAATCTTCTGTCCACACACAATCTTGATTCTTTTTTAGTAGTTTAAAAATTGGTGCGCAAGTCGCAGTCATGAGGGATATGAATCTCGAGATGTAATTCAGACGTCCCAAAAATCATTTGACTTGTTTCTCTATTTTTGTAGAAGGCATTTCTTGAATGGCCTTGACCTTGTCAGGATCAACTTCAATCCCTTTCTGGCTGACGATGAACCCTAGGAGCTTTCCTGAGCGGACACCGAATGTACACTTGTTAGGATTCAAGCGGAGTTTGTATTTTCTTAGACGTTCGAACAATTTTGACAAATGTTCAACGTGTTCCTCTCTATTTTTGATTTGGCAATCATGTCATCGACATACACTTCGATTTCTTTGTGCATCATGTCATGAAACAGAGTCGTCATGGCCCTTTGATAGGTTGCCCCGACGTTCTTCAAACCTAACGACATTACCTTGTAACAAAAGGTGCCCCATGGGGTGATAAAGGAAGTTTTCTCCATGTCCTTCGGCGCCATTTTGATCTGATTATAGCCCGAGAATTCATCCATGAAGGAGAATACTTTGAACTTTGTTGTACTGTCTACCAGCATGTCAATGTGTGGTAAGGGGAAGTCGTCCTTTGGACTTTCCCTGTTTAGATCCCTGTAGTCCACACACATTCTGACTTTTCCATCCTTTTTCGGAACTGGCACTATGTTAGCTAGCCACTGAGGATATTCTGAGGTGGCAAGGAAACCAGCGTCTATCTGTTTCTGCACTTCCTCTTTGATTTGATGGCCATGTCCGGGTGAGTCCTTCTCAACCTTTGTTTTTACTGGCGGAAATTCTGATCTTAACGGTAAACGATGTTCCACGATGTGGGTATCCAACCATGACATGTCATGATAGGACCAGGCAAACACATCTGGAAACTCTTTGAGAAGCTTTATCAAGTCTTCTTTGACTGTCGGACTGAGCAGTGCGCCAATCTTGACTTCTTTTCTCTCTTCCTCTGAAACCAAATTTACCGTTTCCGATGGCTCTTTGTGAGGCTCAATAGACCTTTCCTCTTGTCTGAGTAATCGGGAGATCTCTTCTGGAATTTTAGCGTCCTCTTCTTCTTCAGCTTCAAATACCGGGAATTCAAAGTTGGGAGAAGGCATTGGATTGTATGTTTCGATGGGGTTTAAAACAAGCAATCTGCAAGGCGTGATGATTTGTTTTTTAGAAGAGATAGAGAGAAATGCAAGACTGTGTGCAGTGTATTTTCTGAAAAATGCTTGTTTTTATTTGAGTTTGTTTTAGGATTACCATTTTCTGAAAAGCGAAAAGCGAAAACAACAATTAATGTGGGAGTGACAGAATGACATTTATTTATTCATGATTTGTCGATTCTTGAAACTACAGGCCTATAAAACAAAACTATGTCGCTTTGGGCGAAGCGAAGAGGGACATTTACAAAAAGTGAGCCCTATAAAAACATCCGTTTCACCTGGGCAGGGTGAAAGGTTAAAACAAAGACGGTAATTACTTAAACTTATGGACGACTTTCGGGACATCGACAGCAACCCATTGGCAACGAACTCCTCGGCGAATCACAAAGTCTGGTGCCTTCTTTCTTGTTTTGTCCTCAGAAATGACGCTGATTTCTGGCGGAGCAGGATCATTGGAATCTTTTTCCCATGCAGAGTTGTCGTAAACGAACTCTTCTATTGTATCTTCTACGATATTTTCACTCTCAAAGTAGTCTCCCCATCCAGTTGGCTGGATATCTTCGAGTTTGATACGAGAGCTTTCAGGAGCATTATACTTGACTAAGAAGTCGTACTTGCCGCTTGGCTGTCCTAAAGTGTCCCATACTTCTGTGGGAGAAGGGGAGTCATCTTCCTCGATGACGTTGACCTCTGGAAAAGCATAATTGATGAACTCTTGTCCTGCAGTCCTTGCAGGTTCATCGTTGTGCTGGGTATTTTCTGAATAACCTGAGTAATGATCCCATGATTAGGTAGGGACGCAGATATTCCTTTCGATGTTGCTTAACTGATATGCCTCTTTGGGCTGACTCTTTTGTCCCAAATCTTCTGGGTATGGCTGCCAAATAGGTAAGTCATCCAATGGGTCATAATAGTCATAGTCGAAGTTATCTTTCATAGGTTCGTCTTCCAATGAGTTAGGCGGAGCACGACATCCTTCAGGATCACAATCTCCGTACATCATCTTGACGCTTGATCTTGGTATATATCTCGGACTCTGTGTGGGAAAGCAAAATGGCGTATGTGCCTCTCCCTGAGACAAATAACCATCCTCGTTGAGATATGATTTCCACTCTTCATCCATATCGGAGGAGTCACTTTCATTGATAGTGTGTACTTCTAGGGGTGTTCATTGGTTTGGGCAAATCCGAACCAAACCGGAATCCAAACCAAACCAGTGTGTTTGGTTCGAGCATTTTTTTAGTTCGGGAAAAAACCGAACCAAACCAATGAAACCCAATGTTAATTGGTTCGGGCAACGAATTTCCAAAATTCTACCCGCGAGCCCGTCTACCCGAACCAATCATAATTAATTAGTATAATATATATCATCATTATCATGGAAACTAGAATGAGGTATTCAACTTCAAGAAGAAAAAAAATAAAACGTCATTTGTGATATGCACAACCAATACGCAGAAACAAAAAAATTAAGAATTTTATATTATTTTGGAAAATTAGTTGATATAAGTTAATATTTTTTAAAAATATTTTTGCACATTTGTTTCTAATGTATCCGATCAATCCAACCCAAACCAGCCCGTTGTTTATTGGTTTGGTTCGGTTTAGGTTTTATCACAAAATTGTGTAAATCCAATCCAAACCAATCCATATATTTTTGATCGGTTTGGGTATCAGATTCTTCCAAAACCGAACCAAACCGGCCCGCGAACACCCCTATGTACTTCTTGTGACACTGGGTGAAGGAATCCTCCGCTGAGGAAGAAATCCTGAATGGGACGAAAGCTTTCGTCTTGCTTAGAAGTCTGGGTACATGTTGAGGTGAATCCTAGACCTTTCCTTGTCTTGTTAGTCGTAGGAATCACAAGTTGTCCCCATCCTTTCGCGTCGTTACTCTTGATTACTTCAAGAGCGCCCTTGTATGAGGAAATCGACGTCCCTTTTTCTGGTCGATTCTCATTGCTCACCGAGAGAGCTTGGAACTGAGTTCCAACAACCTCCTCTAGTTCTAAGTAAGAGAAAGATGATAAGTTGCTCACGATTGAGGCTTGCTCTCCGCAGAATGTGACTAGCTTGTCATTTTTGACGAACTTCAGCTTCTGGTGAAATGTCGAGGAGACTGCCCCAGCCTCGTGTATCCAAGGTCTTCCTAATAAACATCTGTATGCTGCCCGGATGTCCATGACCTGGAAAGTGACTTGGAAAGTGTGAGGACCAATGGTTATGGGAAGATCTACTTCGCCAATAACTATTTTTCTGGATCCGTCAAAAGCTTTGATGATGATCTCACTTCCCCTCATCGGAGCTCCTTGAAATGATAGTCGTGTCAAAGTTGACTTTGGCATAACATTCAGAGATGATCCCGTGTCAACAAGTACGCTAGCTAAAGTATCATCTTGGCAGTTGACTGTAATGTTAAGCGCCATGTTATGATTTTTGCCTTCTTCTGGCAGTTCCTCATCACTGAATCCTAAGTTGCTGCAGGAAGTGATGTTGGAAATGATATTGTCGAACTGTCCTACAGTTACATCTTGTTCCACGAAGGCCTGCTCTAAGACTTTCTACGGAGCTTCCTTATGAGCTTCGGAACTAAGTAGGAGAGATAACACAGAGATTCTAGATGGAGTTTGCAACAGTTAGTCTACAATGTTGTACTCGCTTTTCTGGATGAGCTTCAACATCTCATCGTTGTTATTTGCAAGTTCGGGACTATTGGACTGCAGGTTCCTTTTCTTTGGTGGGTTCTCCAACTCCTCTGTCGGGCACTCCGTGTGACTCGACTGATGTTGGCAATGTTTACGAGAGGATAATGGAGTTTCCTTTCCATTTTCGATCGTTGTTGAACCGTAATTGTAAGGGATAGCCTTATCGGACTTGTACGGTATTGGTCCTGGTAAGTAGATAACCACATGAGCCTTTTGATTTCTCTGACCATTATATTCAGCCTCAATTGGTTCGAGGTTGAGAGTCTTTCTACTGTCAAGAGGGACTTTCGACTCGTTGAGCAGAGGGATTATGGCATAAACGTCTTCGGCCATTTCATGATTGGAAATGATGACAACATCTTCACTTTGATCAGGAAGATAGTCTGGTATCACGTTGATTGACCCAAAACTTGAACATGGTCGGATCTCTTTCTGGTCCAACTGATTTTGAAGAGCTGACCGTACTAGATAACAGCCTTGGTTGTTCTCTGAACAAACTCTACAACGTTCATAGTTATGTGGTGGCACCCAGCCACGTCCATTTTGTATGCCATTCATTTTGACCAGATCTGTTTCCATCGAGCGGACATCTTGACTCTGATGTCTACTCGGATTTTTGTCAGTCATACTGATCTGCTGTGTAGCTTCGTCCAAGTAAATTGGAAGCCATCAGTGGTCCAATAAGTGTTGAAGTGTTCGTTGGACAAGCGCACAGCCTTGGTCGTCCTCTTGACACTTCTCACATTCCTGATAATCATGTGAAGCCAGAAAACCGAGCCTGACTTGCTTAGCATATAGTTCTACCAGACTGGCATTCATTAAGCCTATGCCAAAGATCTGAACCATATTGACTTGATGAATATTTCTTACCTGATAGTCTTGGATCCATCCGAGATCCATCTGACGTTGAAGGGCCTCTTGTACAAAAGAGCATCCCTGATTGCTTGTTGAGCAGATCGGGCAGGCATCATAATCGTGTCGTGGCAGATTATGATATTAACTTTGCCTTGAGTGCATGGCTACCAAATTGACATTCATCGCAAGGATGTTGCGGTTCTGAACAATGTTGGGGTTAGCATGAGTCATGTTGACTTCTCGGATTCTATGATCTTGAACTCATCCGAGATTCATCTGTTCTTGTAGAGCTAATTACACTACGGAGCATCCTTGATTACTCTTTGAGCAGATATCACACTGGTGATAGCTGTACGACGGTACATGACCGTACCCGTTCTATCTGCAATGCATCCTGACTAGATTGGTCCCCAACTGGAGTACATCGCGAATTTGGTAACTGCGGCAAAATTCTCCCTCTACCAAATTTACTGCAGCGTTGTCATGTTGTGGCAACAGGTTCGTCTGAACATTCGGATTAGTATCTTTAAAAGATAAGACCCCGTTCCTGACAAGTTTCTGTACGTCAGATTTGAAACTGAGACAGTTTTCGATGTTATGCCCCGATCCTCCTTGATGGTAAGGGCAAGTTTGATCCGCTTTGAACCAAAAGGGTGGATTTTCCGGTACTGCAAGAGGAGACTTAGTTTGGACGTGCCCTGTAACACCCCAATTCCCATCGCGGATAAATAATACATAAATAAATCAGAGATAATAAAAAAATTTATCTTTAGATAGAAACAGGGATGCCACATTTAAAGAAAGAAAACACAATCCCTGCTCATAAATTTGATACATAACACAAAATGGAATAAACATAAAAGGGAAACTTTTTCCAACAAAAGGAAAGTTCAATTATGGAATAAAGCGGAAAGATCCATAACTGACTTGTTTTACAAAATAGATTGTTTTATAACATCAAAATATTCATACAAAGGTCATACAAAATATATCCAACAAATGTATACATATATAACAAAAGCGTTCCCCGACTTCCGTGTTACGTATCAGAGCAAACAGACCGACAAAAGGATGGAGAACTAATCTTCACAAAAGCCTCCAAGATACTAATATACAATTGCCTCATAGAGCAACAAACCACAGCAGAAGGGTGAGAAATAACAACTAAATCAAGATTGCATAATAATATGCAAACACCTATAAATTCACATGCATAATTATTCTCACCATAACATCACATACTAATACATGTAGCATGCCACAGATACATAACATATTTCTAATAATCCAACCACATAGCATATATCAATTATACCAACATAATCACATATTCACACATAAGGCATACCAAGGTTATGACATATGGAAACACACCACCACATCACATATATTCATATATAGCATACCATACAGAACTAATACAATCATTGTAATGTATAACATCCCCCAAAAACATAGCATATGTCTATACATAAAACATATCATCCATCACCAATACATTTATCACGAATGCATATCAAATCACCAATGCTATCACGAGTTCAACACATAATCAATCAATTCATAATTTCCCACACATAATCAATCCATTCATGGTTTATGCAAATGCACAGAGACCGACACAACGACTCTATGCAATGCAATGCGGTACCAATCCATCCATTATTCTCATCATCATTAATTCACTAAGGAATTATTGGAATCATCGCTTGTTACTTAGTGTAACTCCCCGTCGGGCAAACGATGTTCCCCGTCGCTTTAGGTCCTCTTTGTATAAGGCACACGACGTTTATGGATCACTTTAGGTCCTCTTTATATAAGGTACATGATCCGATCGCTTTAGGTCCTCTTTGTATAAGGCACACGATCGTCTATAACGTCGCTTTAGGTCCTCTTTGTATAAGGCACACGATCGTTACAGCAGATTCCCTCTGGAATCATTTCATCGCTCACACCCCACAAGGGCACACGACATCACAAGATGCATATCATGATGCTTGGCATACAAATGACTCATGACAATTCAATGCATACATATATACAACCATGTGAACCATCTCAACATGAATAATCATGCATTGCAATCAAACCCAAAACAATGCATTTATTTGCCATAAGGCCACAAACCATCATCACAATATTTCATCACATGCATTCACATCATATAACAGAACACAAGCTATACGTTGTATATTAAAAGCATATCGCATGATAACCCATCAATCGCACACAATTACGACGGTAAAAGTCGACAAAACGACACGTTTTTGAATTCCCGACCCAATTAAATCGGCCACTAATCTCAAAACTATTTTTATAAGAAAGAACGTCTCATTAGCTTTCCATCAGTACAAAGAACGTTCAAAACGGATAATCGGATCGCAAGTTATGGAATTTAAGAGGAAAAGGGACTTTTGAAAAAGTCCCAGTAGCGCCCGGCGCTACCCAAGAACCGCCCGGCGGTGGCCCTTTGCCTCTACTTCGCCCGGTGAAGCAGGGGCGTAAAATCCCTCAACCAAGACTCAAAAGAGTCAGAAGCGTGTTAAGCTGCGCCTCTCGGGCATCGCCCGACGAAGAAGGGGTGTACGCTTTGTGTCTCCCGGCGCTCTGAGCACCGCCCGACGCCCTACACCAGAAACAAAAAAATTCTACTGTGATTTACACGGTTCCAAAACCTCAAAATCCAACTTTCTCCAACCAAAACATTTTCAATCCATCAAAACAAGTATCAACAATGTTCATACATATAATACGATCATACCACGCGATTCATATCGATTTCTGACCGTGAAAGCATCAATTTCTATTCATTGTTCACAATTTCAACCAAATGGAAAACATGTATCTTTCAACCAAACATTCAAACAAATACATACATATTCATATACAAGCATGATATAATCGAAACTTCTCACCCTTACCCGATTAATCGCGCTTGAACGGATGATTTCTTCTATCCTAAGTTTTCCTCTTCTTTTCCCTTCTCTTCCTTTCTCTCTTCTCTTTTTCTTTCTCTCTATTTCTCTCAAATCTCTATAAAATATCTAAACCCCAAAAAATACTATTTTACCCCTCATCTCAAATATCTCGCAAACGCTCTCAAAACGCGATAAAACATAATAACGATGAAAAATAATATATTGTCAAATAAAAGTCAAGAATAAAATAATATATAAACGAAAATAATTAAATCAACTCGATTAAATAAATCGGACAAAATGGGGCGTTACAATTCTCCCCCGCTTAGACATTTTCGTCCTCGAAAATATAACTGATACAAACAACTCCGAATACGACTCTCGCATCCGACTAACAAACTATCATGCCAACAAAAGGCACACCACGAATAACACAAACGGACAAACCACCTTGCTAACCGCAACTACTACAACGACACGACAACGGCGACAACTACAACGACAAGATACAAAGCCCATACAATGCACCTGACGACCAACTCACAACTCAAAGAATACCCAAGTTACGAACACACAGGTTCACTTTTGATCCGAAACACAACAAGATCGTTACCCTCACCCTAGGTAACACTCCCCTAATTCCCCCACACAGGAATTAGCTACTCGCACTCGAACTGTAGCGAGCGATTTTGGACGCGGTTCTTAAGCGCTGGTCGCTCTCTGCGGTTTGAGCTTTAAACTACAGGTCGATTCATTTTTTATCCTATTGTGAGCTGAATAAGGAAGGGAAATAGATGTCTCCAATTAACCCTGCTTTGCATACTGAGTTTAAACAGCGGTCTGTTAGGTTACGGATGCTATCAATGTGGGGGGGCTTTTGTACTGGTTATTCGTATTTCGCCAATACGGTTCTCTTTCTTTTTTCTGGGCAAAGGGTTTCTGGTGGGGAATAAGGATTAGGATGTTAGGACTGGTGCTTTTGAATTACTGCTTTTGGTTGACGAAGGTATGGGATTTGGGTTTTTTGTTGATTGCGCTCGCTAAGATCTTTTCTTTCGATCTTATGCCTACGTATTCCCGTTTACCGAAACAGGGAAATTAGAGCGTTCGTAGTTCCTCCTATTCTATGGGAGGAAATTGGTTTTTGGTGTCTTGTTCAAAGCCCAAGACGTGAAGCGAAAGGTGATTTGTATCTTGTTCAAAGCCCAAGATGTGAAGCTGAAAGGTCTATTTGTGTCTTGTTCAAAGCCCAAGACGTGAAGCTGAAAGACCTCGACTTTAGAGAGAATTTGTCATCTCTAAAGAGGGGAGAAGGAGAATTACTTTAACTGGGATACGCGGATCCGAGCAATGCCATAATTTCCGAAGAAAGGGTTTTAACCTGAAGGAGAAGACTTTAACTCAGTGTAGAGCAATGCCATCTTTCCTTAGGAATTTCTCATGCTAAAAGAGGGACAGTAGCATGGATGTAGATAATCCAGAGGCTTGCCGCTTACAGCGATTAGATGGGGGAAAGAGTTGTTGATGTTTGTGTACTGTGAACGAGGCACAGCTTTGATGCTAAAAGGTTGATTGGATCAACCAGTGGTTTTCTTATACAAAGCCTAAGAGGAGGCTAATTTCTGCTAGGAAAATCATTATACAAAGCCTAAGAGGAGGCTATTTTGTGTCTCGTACAAAGCCCGAGAGAGAGGCTAAAAATTTTTGACCCAGTGGGGCATATCGTTATACAAAGCCTAAGAGGAGGCTAGCAAAGAGTTGACTCAGTTGGAGAATCTTTTATACTCAGTAATAGAGTGTTTTTGTATCTCGTACAAAGCCCGAGAGAGAGGTGAAAAGGTTATTTTGACTCCACTGGGGAGAATTTTGGTATCTCGTATGAAGCCCGAGATGGAGGCTATTGTAACTGTTTTAGTTGAGTGACAGATCCAATATACTGATTTAAAAGAGAAAATCAGTTCTTATATGAGCAACACTGTACTCAGGGATTTGATTTGAGGATCAGGTATATTTCCTTCTCTTTGAGGAAACGGGAAATCCAAAGGGTATCGAGACTATCCGAGTCTGCGGGTTTCCTTCCTATTTAACGAAGGGTGCTTGAGAATGTCTTTGAGACTCAAGGAAGTTAGACTGTCCGAGTCTAGAGTTTTATCTTTTGTACTATGCTTCGAGAAACAGTAGTAGAATCTATGAAAGGACTGTTCTATGAGGATGACTAGGTTCTGTTCCTATACCTCTAGGAGGTCGTCGGGACAATTTGTACGAAGCCCAAGAGGAGGCTGGAAACTTTTAAGAAGCCGACGGGTCCTTGTACGAAGCCCAAGAGGAGGCTATCATTCCCGGAGGAAGAGATCATTATACGAAGCCTAAGAGGAGGCTGTGAATACTTCTAAGAAGCCGTAGGGTCCTTGAATAATGCCCAAGAGGAGGCCGATGCTTTTAAGAAGCCCGTGGGTCTATCATCTCCTTTCCATTAGGAGAGATAACTCTTTTAGAGATAAAAACCACTGGTAAATGTGCGAGGTTTACTATCCAGCGACTTTTAGCTTTTAAAGAGGGTTCCTTAGTTAAGGTCCAAGATTATGACCGTAGTGGGTACCCAAACCCCGAGACATTCAAGGCAAGCTATCCACAAGGAATAGATCAAGTCAGGAAAGTTCGAGAATTTGGAAAAAACTCAAAGATGCCATTCACGGAGAATACATTCATCTTAGGGAGTAGAGTTTCTTGACGATTCCTAAGGAGGACAGCCGAAGAGAAGACTGTATCTGGTGCTCCTATTGGGGATCTAGGCGTCTATTTCTACGAATAAATGAAACGGCGTCACCTAGTTCTAGACGTAGTTGCTGGGGAAACTCGAAATATCTATACTATTATTACACAGTAGATATGAGTTTATGAAAGGAGACTTACAGTGAGCAGCCCCACAATACAGTTATATACATATGAAAGCAGTAAATAAAAGCAATAACCACTTACTCGGTTGTAGTGCTTCCATGCTGTTTGGTTAGTTGTTCAACAAAGAAAGATTAAAAACAACAGTATATTCAAAATCAAAGGAGAAAGTGCTTTGAAAAAGAAAGATTTGGGGCTTACAGCTCAAGGAGAGGCCCAGGGTTTTATCAGTGAGCGCACTGTTTGAATTTGTACAGAGGGACTTATACAAGTGACTGGGGCCCAAAATGGTTTTCTGTACAAAGGGATGGGTCTTACACTCTCTCAAGAGGCCCAAAAAGGTTTAAAGAAAAGAGTGGGGCTTATAACACGAGGGTAGGCCCAGATGATTTTTGAAAAGGCGACGATCGCGCCGTTTGTTTTTTGACGGTATCGGGACTTATACAATAAGTGAGGCCCAAATATAATTTGGTCAAAAAAAGGATTGGGTCTTACACTCTAATAGAGGCCCAAAGTGTTTTGAAAATGATTTATGAGGGTTGAATTAATCCAAAATCCTAATTTGTTTTCAAAAATGTATTTAATTGAATAAAAATTCAATTAAAATGATCAAAAATTGTTTAACACATGGAAAACAAATTGTGATCTTGGATTAATGCTTCAAAAATTAAGTATTGACCTACAAAATAATTAGAAAGCATTAAAAGTTGCAAAATCAATGTAGAAAAAATATTTAAAATGCCAAAAACAATCAAAATATTAATTCTTTACAAAAATATCAATTATATGAAATAAATAATATTTTTGGGATTTTTTGATAAAATAAAATATTTTAACATTTTTGTGAATTATTAAAAAAAGAATCAACTCAAAATCATTAAAACTCAGAGAGAAATTAATTTTTGAATCAATTAAACAAAATCACAAAATTCAAATATTCAAATATATGAAAATGGCGCCAAGAACAACACCAAGAACACGCGCGTTTTTCAGTTTGCCCAGATTTGCATTTTCCATCCAATCTCACTGAATACATAATTATAACATGCAATCCACATATCATTATGCTCGCCTCAACCTCACGATCATGTCTATGTACTTTAATTTCATTTAAATTAAACATACAACAAGAAATCACGAAGAGACCTCAAGAACCCTAATTTCTGCATGAAGGCTAGGATTTTTGATACACGATTCAAACAATGCAATTAATTGAGGGAAAACATTCCATGCATGATTATGAACATATGGCCAAATTATTGTGCGAGGAAATATGCATAGATTGAGAGATGACCAAGCATGTGCTTACCTCCAAGTCGTGACAGCAAGAGTAGATGTGATTTTGAGTTGGAGGTGTTACAGACAAGTTGTGATGATCTGGACAGCTTCCCTACACCATATGGAGTGTGTTTGAACACTTGGATTGAATTGAAATGGACTGGATCAGTTTATGGTATCTCAGCTGCAACTTCACTTCAAACTTGTGTGGATGGCAAGTGATTTTGAGATTTTGATGTTTCAGAAGTAATCTAAGTGTTTGATCAGCTCATATGTGATGTATGTGGGGTGTGTGAGTGATTGGTTTGTGCAGAATTGCTCTCAAACTCAAAACCCGATAGCTACCTTGCTAAGAAAGGCCTTTTTGCCAAAAGAAAGAGATTTTGAGGAAAGCATCTGTTAGATGGCTTTGGTGTACTTAAAGTGGCCACAATTGAGCTCTATTTATAGTAGAGCAAGTTTGTTTTGCAAGGAATAGTGCATGGCAGCTGGTAAGTAGGTTTCCTCAATGTTGGCCAATGGAAATGAAAGTCTCCTCTAGCCATTGACTAGAGGTTAGGGCACAGAGCTTTGGTCCCCTTGGTCTTGGATAAGTCTTGACTGATTTCAGATGAGAATGAATCAGTCCATGCCACCTTGATGGTTCCATTGAATGCCTCATTCCAAATTTGAAGTCTTGTCCCTATTTTGGCCATTCTAGGTTCAACATGCTATTCTTTGTTCCTTGGACCTTGGAGGCTTGGCTCAGTGATTGTCCCCTTTGGATTCAATCCTCTGAGGTGTCCAAGTGGATTGGAGCAATTGAAATTGGCTGATTTTGGCAAATCGAGCCAAAATGCAAATTCTGCCTTGCTTTGACAGATTTCAGCAAGGCAACTTGCCAATGTTGTATCTCATGATGTAGGTTGAATTTGGCAATGTTCTTGGCCATTTTGGAAAGCTCTTACATGATACAACAACTGTTTGAACAAGTTTGGTTTTGATCTCTTTTGATTCCAAGTGAAAAATCCCCCTACATTTGGCAAAAAGTGAGGCAAAATCTGACTTAGTGAAAATTTCACTAAGTGTTGGAAAAAGTGACTTTTTCACTTTTTAGCCACTTTGATCATTCCATAACTCAAAATCCTTAATGAATTGGAATGACTTGTAGTTGAAGTTTTTGTAGGTGATAATGAGGGCTACAAATCCATCTTTGGATGAGAAAAAATGGCCTTGTGGTTTAGGAGTTATGGTCCTCCAAAGTTGGTACCTTTGCCACTTTATTTTTAACTTAGAAAAATTTCTAAGTTTTATGGTTACCCCTTTTACAAGTTATCTCACTTTTCTTGATTTTTCTTGATGAATGATGATTCAAATCATACATTAACATCATTTTAGGGTTAAAAATCCATTTTGGTGAAAAATCTCAAAAAGTCAAAGTTGACTTTTGTGCACAGTTGACTTTTTATCAGATGAATTCCAAACTGTGCAATTCTTCAGGAAATCATGTCCTTGACCTAAATCAAACTTGATGGACATGTTCCATGGGTGTCATAGGGTATATTCAATCATGTATTAGGGTTTGGGAGCATGTCTTGGTCAAAAGTCAAAGTTACAGTTGACTTTTCCCTTAAAACCCTAATTGTGGTGCAGATGAAAATGAAACTTGTTGCTCAAGCTTCTTGGATCAATCCATTGTTCCAAATGGATCAATATGGTGTATTAGAGACCCTCAAATCATCTCTTGAGGTCTTGGCTCATGGTTTGTCCCAAAAGTCAACTTAGGGGTGAATTAGGTCAAGAAACCCTAATTCCTGATTTTTGATGAATGCATCCCCTGAGGCAAAATTGACTTGATGCATGGGTTCATGAGGTTCTATGAAGTATATTAGGTCATGTTTTGGATCATTGCCTTATGCCCAGATGAAAATTTCCATCTGGAGGCCCTGGTCGACCAAAACCCTAATTTGGTGACACTGTCGATCTTGAGACTTGATCCACCTAGAAGGGAGCAGCCTTGTGCTTAATCCTTGAAGTGGGAGTCCTTTTTGATCCATTGTGGATGTTTGAGAGATTAGAAAAGTTGAAGATCATGTCATTTCTTGATTGATCCTTTGTCTAAGCACTCAGAGAGGGCTTGAAACCCTAATTTTGATTGTATTGGATGCTCACCCATCTTTGGGGAGACTGATGAAGCATGATGGTTCATCCATATTGTGATGATGATTTTCACAATGATGGGAAATCTAAGTGGTCAAAATTTGGGGTATTACAGATGCCCCTATTTAATCTTCTTGGACCCGAAGGTATGAATGACGAAGGGATTCGGGCATTCGGGGTGCAAGAGGATTAAATATCGGAATATCCAAAATTTTGATGGTGGTTATGAATGGTAGCTTACGCATTCATCTTCTTTAGCTAAGCGATGATGCTTAGAAAAGGTAAACTTCCCCTCGATCCTGGTCTTCAGCCAAGGAACTGGTCTCAGTTTTCTTTTGAAACAAACCTCCCCTCGTTCTTGGTTTCCTACCAAGGAACTGGTCTTAGTTTATGATTTAAACTTCCCCTCGATCCTGGTTTCCTACCAAGAACTGGTCTTAGTTTCTGATTTAAACTTCCCCTCGATCCTGGTTTCTTACCAAGGAACTGGTCTTAGTTTCTTTTGTCAATAAACTTTCTTGACAAGGGACGCTATTCATAGCGGCTTTCCTCAAACTTCTCGCCGAATTTTCCTGGGGAGATGCCATTTGAGTGGAAAAAGTTTTGATGTCAGACTTGCTGGGGAACCCAGTCGTCTGAGTTGTAGAGTTGTACAAACTTCTCTGTTGGAGACGCCATTTGTTTCTACTGGGGGAAGTGAGTCTCTTGAGAGACTGTTTTCACTTGAGATCTTTCATCATACTTTTCTCGGGATCTTCCCGGAGAAACGCCATATGATGGGGTCCAATTTTGAGGTGCCAATGACCTTCTCATCAGTGGTTTTTCGGAGCAAAACTGGCGTGCTGCCGAATCTCTGATCACGAGGCTTTCTCTGTGGATTTTCCTTAATCCGGGAAAGCAAGGATATCATCTTCAATGGCGAAGAGTGATGTTTATTGAGAGTTTTCTCTGGCTTTTCAGAGGTTCAAGTTATCAAAGTGGCCAAGTGCCGACTCTGATCTAAAGATACACTGGTGGCGAGATTGTGCAGACGCAACACTTCCTGACGAGGAAAGAACTGACAAACTCGATTGAGAAAACTGTTTATCACTAGGGGACAAGACCGACTCAAGTGATAGTGATGCAATACGAAATGCGAACGCAAATAAAAAATGCATGATGTATGTATGTATATGCTGACAAAACAGACGCGACATACAGATGAACACAATTGGATACTCGGCCATCGCGGGGCGTATAGAGATATCGCTGGTTCAAGATAGCAATTCCACCTTGCTTAGGAGAGATAGTCCCGTTGGGAGCTATGTTGATCGGGCTTAAGAGATGAGAACTCGGCCGAGGATGTCAGACGAAACAAGGTCTCTGACACAGTTGATCCCTTCATTCAGGCATACTGGCTTAGAAGGAGTACTTTGATTCTGCACTTTGAAGTTCGCTTACTTCAGGAGAAGCAATCGATGTTCTTCTGATGTTCAACAGTCAAAAGAAATTGCCATCTTTATTTTAAAAGCAGAAAAAGTTTTAACAAGTAAATTCATTTTTGTTTTATTTCAAGAATCGCTGATTAAGTTTAAACAACGTCGTTCTGTAAAGCTAAAACAAGCAAGAATTACAAACAAAAGCACAAGGGCTCAAATTTTATTGATAAGATGGAGATCAGCCAAACGCGTGATTCCAAAGAGTATATACAAAGTTAGAAAACGGTAATTTACAGGGAAAAGGGCTACGTTGAAACATAACGACCACTATCCTTCTACCAACTTTGAATTCGGGGCATCCTGAGCTTCTGTCGAAGATGACCTTTGACTGGAGATTTCCTCCGATAGGTGATGCTGTAACTGCTGCTGAGGGACTTGCCTCTGTTGAACATAGTTACCTGCCATTATCCCTAATTTTTGCCTGGATTGTACTATGAGATTTCCAATCCATCGGGATGATTCTTTTTTTTTTTCATGTCTCTAACTTTTGCCTAGACCGCCCTTTCGGGTTTTCAATCCACCGAGACGTTTTTTTTTAGTTTTAGGCGAAGTATTTCTTGACTACATCAACATTCGTGGGGTAGGCAAATTCCTCTCCGTCCATGGTTGCAAGTCTCAAGGCGCCGCCTGAGAAAGCTTTCGTGACCACATAGGGGCCATCATAATTTGGGGTCCATTTGCCCCGAGAGTCAGTGAGAAATGATTGTATCTTCTTGAGCACAAGGTCTCCTCTTCTGAAGACACGAGATCGTACCTTTTTGTCAAACGCCCTTTTCATTCTCTGTTGATACAACTGACCGTGGCCTAGTGCAGTGATTCGCTTCTCTTCGATCAGGTTCAATTCGTCGTGTCGACTTTGACACCATTCAGCTTCGGTGAGCTTAGCTTCCATCAATACCCGGATTGATGGGATCTCTACTTCTATGGGGAGAACTGCCTCTATGCCATATACTAGAGAGAAAGGGGTTGCCCCTGTTGAAGTGCGGATAGATGTTCGATAACCATGAAGAGCAAAGGGTAGCATCTCGTGCCAATCTTTATAGGTTACAACCATTTTTTGAACGATCTTCTTGATGTTCTTGTTAGCCGCTTCTACCGCTCCGTTCATCTTGGGTCGGTAGGGAGATGAGTTATGGTGTTCGATCTTGAACTCTGCGCACAACTCTTTCATCATCTTATTGTTCAAGTTAGATCCATTATCAGTAATGATCTCGCTTGGAACACTATAACGGCAGATGATATTATTTTTGATAAATCGGACCACCACTTGTCGGGTTACATTGGCGAATGACGCTGCTTCGACCCACTTGGTGAAATAGTCAATGGCTACCAGGATGAACCGATGTCCGTTTGAAGCCTTGGGCTCAATCATACCAATCATGTCGATTCCCCATATGGAAAAAGGCCACGGGGAAGAAAGAACTTTGAGATGTGATGGTTGTACATGAATTTTGTCGGAGTATATCTGACACTTGTGACACCTCCTCATGTACTTGTAGCAGTCGGATTCCATTGTCAACCAATAATACCCGGCCCTGAGAATTTTTCTCGCCATTGTGTGTCCGTTGGCATGAGTGCCAAAGGATCCTTCATGAATTTCTTTCATGAGCACGTCTGCTTCTGGTCTGCCGACGCAACAGAGCAAGACCATGTCAAAATTTCTCTTATAAAGAGTGTCACCGCTCAGGAAGAAGTTTCCAGCCAATCTTCTGAGGGTTTTCCTATCTTTTCTGAGTGCCCCAGATGGGTACTCTTGTTTCTGAAGGAAGCATTTGATATCGTGATACCAAGGTCTGTCATCTATGACTGCTTCAATTGCGAAGATGTAAGCGGGCCGTTCAAGGCGCATTATGTCAATCTTAGGTATGTCATTCCATCGACCTACACTAATCATGGAAGAGAGAGTGGTTAATGCATCAGCCATGTGATTCTCATCACGAGGAATGTGATGAAAGTCGACTCTGTTGAAGAAAGGTAACAACCTTCTTGCATAGTCTTTGTAAGGAATCAATCCTGATTGGTATGTGTTCCAATCTCCTTTTATCTGATTGATAACCAGGGCTGAATCACCGTATACGTCCAAGTTTTTGATCCTTAAATCAATCGCTTCTTCGAGACCCATAATACATGCTTCGTATTCGGCCTCGTTGTTCGTACATTTGAACGTAAGTCTGGCAGTGAAAGGAATGTGGATACCCTGAGGGGTAACAATGATTTCCCCAATTCCGTTTCCATAATGATTGACTGCTCCGTCAAAGATAAGTCCCCACTGGGAACCTGGTTCTGGCCCTTCACTGGGTAGCGGTTCATCGCAATCTTTCATCTTTAGATACATGACATCTTCGTCTAGGAAGTCAAACCCGATTGATTCTTGATCGTCAATCGGTTGATGAGCCAAATGATCGGCTAAAATACGTCCCTTAACGGCTTTCTGAGCGTGGTACTCTATGTCATATTCTGATAGTAACATCTGCCAACGAGCAATCCTTCCCGTGAGAGCGGGTTTTTTGAAAACGTACTTGATTGGATCCATTTCGGAGACCAACCAAGTAGTATGACGAATCATGTACTGGCGAAGACGTTTGGCTGCCCAAGCCAAAGCGCAACAATTTTTCTCAAGCATCGTATACCGAGTCTCGCAGTCGGTGAATTTCTTGCTTAGATAGTAAATGGCAGACTCTTTCCTTTTAGTTTCGTCTTGTTGGCCAAGTACACATCCCATTGAGTCCTCTAGGACTGTGAGGTAAATGATTAGTGGTCTTCCTTCCACTGGAGGTGATAGGATCGGAGGATTCAACAGATATTCCTTAATACTGTCGAAGGCAGTTTGGCAGTCTTCTGACCAAACGCAATCCTGGTTCTTTTTGAGTAACTTGAAAATCGGCGCACAAGTGGCGGTCATAAGGAATATGAATCTGGAGGTGTAGTTCAAACGTCCCAGGAATCCTCTGACTTGTTTTTCAGTTTTCGGAGAAGGCATTTCTTGAATGGCCTTGACCTTGTCAGGATCAACCTCAATCCCTTTCTGGCTGACGATGAACCCTAGTAGTTTCCCTGAACGGACACCGAAGGTGCACTTGTTGGGATTCAAGCGGAGCTTGAATTTTCTTAGACGTTCGAACAATTTTGACAGATGTTCAACGTGCTCATCCTCCGTTCTTGATTTTGCAATCAAATCATCGACATATACCTCGATTTCCTTATGTATCATGTCATGAAACAGAGTAGTCATGGCCCTTTGATAGGTTGCCCCGACATTCTTCAAACCGAACGGCATTACCTTGTAACAAAAGGTACCCCGTGGGGTAATGAATGAAGTTTTCTCCATGTCTTTCGGCGCCATTTTGATCTGGTTATAGCCCGAGAATCCATCCATGAAGGAGAAAACTTTGAACTTTGCTGTGCTGTCTACCAGCATGTCAATGTGTGGTAAAGGAAAGTCGTCCTTTGGACTTGCCTTGTTTAGATCTCTGTAATCAACACACAATTCTGACCCTTCCGTCCTTTTTGGGAACGGGTACGATGTTGGCTAACCATTGAGGATATTCAGATGTAGCGAGGAAACCCGCGTCGATCTGTTTCTGTACCTCCTCCTTGATTTTGATGGCCATGTCCGGGTGAGTCCGTCTCAACCTTTGCTTTACTGGCGGACATTCCGATCTCAACGGTAAGTGATGTTCCACGATGCTGGTATCCAACCCTGGCATATCCTGATAGGACCAAGCGAACACATCGGGGAATTCTTTGAGAAGCTTTATCAAACCCTCTCTGGCAGTTGGACTGAGCAATGCTCCGATCCTGATTTCTTTTTTCTCTTTTTCTGAACCCAAGTTTACCATTTCCAACGGTTCTTTGTGAGGTTCAATGGACCTTTCCTCTTGTCTGAGTAGTCGGGAGATCTCTTCTGGAATTTCGTCGTCATTTTCTTCTTCAGCCTCGAATACCGGGAACTCAAAGTTGGGAGAAGGCATCGGATCGTATGTTTCAACGGGGTATAAAACAAGCAATCTGCATGACGTGATGATTCGTGTTTAGAAAAGATAGAGAAAAGGCAAGTGTGTGCAGTGTTTTGATTTTACTGCTTGTTTTTATGATTGAATTGTTTTTTAGGATTACCATTTTCTGAAAAAGCAAAAAGAGAAAACAGCAATTAATGCGGAAATTACAGAACGACGTTATTTTATTAATGAACAAGTCGAATCTTGAAACTACAGCCCTATAAAACAAAACTCTGTCGCTTTGGGCAAAGCGAAGAGGGAAATTTACAGAAAGCGAGCCCTATCAAAACATCCGTTTCACCTGGGCAGGGTGAAAGGTTTAAAGATGACAATTACTTTGACTGATGAACGACCTTCAGAACCTCGACGGTAACCCATTGGCGGCGAACTCCTCGGTGAACCACAAAGTCTGGCACCTTCCTTGATTTGTCTTCAGAAATAACGCTGATTTCTGGCAGAGCAGTATCATTGGAATCTGTCTCCCAGTCAGAATTGTCGTAGGAGAATTCCTCTGTTGCATTTTGCATAGCATTTGTGCTCTCAGCTGTATCTCCCCATCCAGTTGGCTGGATATCCTCGAGCCTGATACGAGAGCTTTCGGGAGCGGTGTACTTGACCATAAAGTCGTATTTTCCACTTGGTTGTCCCAGAGTGTCCCAAACTTCTTTGGAACTGGAGAAGTCATCCCTCTCGATGACGTTGACCTCAGGAAAAGCATAGTTGATGAATTCAAGTCCTGCAAACGTTGCGAATTCATCTTCATGTTGAGTAGTTTCCGAATGACCTGAGTGTTGATCCCATGACATGGTGGGGACACAGGTATTCTGTTCAATGACGCTCAACTGAGTTTCATTACTCGGCTGACTTTCTTGCCCCAAGTTTCCTGGGTAAGGCTGCCACATTGGCAGGCCATCCATCGGGCCATAGTAATTGTGGTCAAAGTTGTCTTTCATCAGAGTGTCCTCCTCTAATGAATTTGGCGGAGCACGGCATCCTTCTGGATCACAATCCCCGTAGATCATTATGACATCTGATCTTGGTATAAATCTCGGACTTTCTGTAGGAAAGCAAAAAGGCATAGGCACCTCTTCCTGAGACATATAGCCGTCCTTGTTAAGGTAGGACTTCCATTCTTCATCTGTGTCAGAGGGATCTTCCTCATTGATAGCATGAACTGTCTGAGACACTGGGTGAAGAAAACCTCCACTGTGGAAGAAGTTTTGAAGGGGATGAAGACTTTCATCGTTGGCGGCTGTCTGGGTACAGGTTGCAGAAAAACCAAGACCCTTCTTTGTTTTATTGTCAATAGGAATGACAAGCCGTCCCCATCCGGTTGTATCGGTACTCTCGACCGCTTTGATAGCATCGTTGTATGAGGAAATCGAGGTTCCTCCTTCGAACTGATTGTCCTTGCTCACCGATAGTGCTTGGAACTGAGTTCCAATAACCTCCTCGGGTTCTACACAAGCAGATGATGATAGGTTACTCACAAGCAAGGCTTGTTCCCCACAAACCGTGACAAGTTGATCGTTCTTGACAAACTTTAGCTTTTGGTGGAGGGTTGAAGTAACCGCTCCAGCCTAATGTATCCAAGGTCTTCCTAATAAACAACTGTACGTTTCCCGGATGTCCATGACCTGGAAAGTGATTTGGAAAGTGTGAGGACCAATAGTTATGGGAAGATCAACTTCGCCGATAACTATTTTTCTGGATCCGTCGAATGCTTTGACGACAACCTCGCTGACTCTCATCGGAGGGCCCTTAAATGATAATTGCGTCAAAGTGGACTTCGGCATAACATTCAGGGCTGACCCTGTGTCTACCAGTACATTGGCTAAAGCATCGCCCTGGCAGTTAACTGTAATGTTGAGCGCCATGTTATGACGACGACCCTCTTCAGGTAATTCTTCATCACTAAATCCCAAATTATTGCAGGAAGTGATGTTAGAGACAATGCTATCGAATTGTCTGATTGTTACATCCTGTTCCACAAAGGCTTGCTCCAAGACTTTCTGTAGAGCCTCTCTGTGTGCTTCTGAACTGAGTAACAGTGATAATACTGAGATCTTTGAAGGAGTCTGTAACAGTTGATCAACGATGTTATATTCACTCCTTTGGATGAGCTTTATAATCTCATCTTTGTCTTTTGAAAAGTCGGGATTACCAGATTGACTGACTGGCAGATCAGGAATTTCTGCCTGAAGTTCCTTTTCTTTGTTGGATTCTCCAACCCCTCGGTTGAAGACTCGATCGCTCCGTGTTACACGACTGATGTCTGCAATGTTTACGACGGAGGGTAATGGAATTTCCTTTCCATTTTCAATTGTTGTTGCACCGTATTTGTAAGGGATCGCCTTAGCTTATTCATACGGTAATGGCCCCGGTAGATAGATGACTATGGGAACCTTCTGATTTTTCTGACCATCATAAGTAACCTTGATCTGTTCCCGGTTGGGAACTCTAGATTTGTCAAGTAGAGGGACGATGGCAAAAACATCCCTGATCTGGTGATGACCAGAGATCGTGACAACATCCTCAACTTGCTCGGCAAGGTAGTTCGGCGACCAAATGATGGGTCCTGAACCTGGATATGGACGAATTTCTCCATGATTGACCTGACCCTGAAGAGCTGCTCTCACAAGGTAACACCCTTGGTTACTTTCCGAACAGACGCTACAACTGTCATAGTTGTGTGGTGGCACCTGGCCACGCCCACTTTGAATACAATGTAACCTCACTAGGTTACCTTCCATTGATCGGACATCCTGACTTTGACGACGAGTAGGATTCCTGTGATTGATACTAATCTGCTGAGTATCTTCGTCCATATATATTGGCATCCACCTGTGATTTAACAAGTGCTGAAGTGCCTCCTGGACAAGGGTATAACCCCGATCGTTTTCGCAACCCGCTTTACAGCTTTGATAGTCATGTGATATTAAGAATCCAAGTCGGACCTGCTCAGCATGTAACTCTACCAGGTTGGTATTCATTACGCGGATATCGAAGATCTGAACCATGTTGATTTGATAGGAGTTCCTATCATGGTAGTCTTGGATCCATCCAAGATCCATCTGACGCTGGAGGGCCTCTTGTATGAAAGAGCATCCCTGTTTGTTTACCGAGCAAATCAGACAGGAACTGTAATCGTGTCGCGGCAGATTATGATACTGGCTTTGCCTTGAGTGCATCGCCACCGAGTTGACATTCATCGCACGAATGTCGTGGTTTTGAATGACGTTGGAATTCGTAGAGACCATGTTAACTCCACGAACTCGGTGCTCCTAGATCCATCCGAGATCCATTTGTTCCTGTAGAGCTGCTTGCACTACAGAACATCCTTGGTTATCTTTAGAGCAGATATCACACTGGTGATAATTATGAGGTGGCACATGGCCATATCCACTCTGTCTACAATGCATCTTGACCAGATTGGTCCCCAATAAGAGTACATCGTGAATTCGATAGACATTGTTAGTCTCTTTCTCAATCAGATAGACTGCAGTTTTCTCATGTTGAGGCAGCGGGTTCGTAAGAACATTGGGATTCGTATCTTTGAAAGATAAGAGCCCGCTCCTAACAAGCTTTTGCACGTCGGATTTGAAATTGAGGCAAGTCTCAATGTTATGCCCTGAACCTCCTTGATGATAAGGGCATGTTTGATCCACCTTAAACCAAAAAGGCGGATTTTTCGGAACTGAAAGGGGAGACTTAGTCTGGATGTGCCCCTTAGCCAGCAGTAACGGAAACAGCTCTGCGTACGTTACAGGTATAGGATCAAATCTTGGTGGCCGTGTTGTACGGTTGTTGTTATATGGAGGACGAGCCTGCTGAAGAGGCTGTTGTGTCCTTTGTTGGTCAGGTTGGCTCTGCGCAACCTGAGGTTGATACGTAGGAACAGGCGCGGGGCTGATAGCAGGAGTAACAGCTGCCACTGGCTGATAACGTCGCCTTTGCTTTCTGAGAGAGATATTCCCAATATCTTACTCTTTTTTCTTAGGGAGAGCACTACCGTATTTTTTAGTACCGCTCGTTGATCCAGTGTCTTTCACCAAACGTCCTTCTCGGACGGCTTCCTCAAGAAGTACACCCATGCCGACCATTTCGGTGAAATCACTGGGTGCACTGGCGGCCATTCGGCCATAGTAAAATGAGCTTAAGGTCTTTAAGAAGATCTTTATCATCTCTTTTTCCTCAAGAGGTGGACAAATTTGAGCGGCAATTTCACGCCACCTTTGAGCATACTCCTTAAAGGTTTCCTTTTCCTTTTGCGACATTGATCTGAGTTGATCTCTGTCGGGTGCCATGTCCAAATTGTACTTGTATTGTTGGACGAAGGCAGTACCAAGATCTCTGAATGTACTGATCATAGTACGGTTTAAACCCATGTACCATTTGAGTGCGGCACCAGTTAAACTATCCTGGAAGTAGTGAATCAGCAGGTCCTGATTCTCCGTCTGAGCTGACATCCGCCGAGCGTACATCACCAGATGGATTTGAGGGCAAGAGTTACCCTTGTATTTTTCAAAGTCGGGCACTTGGAACTTGTGCGGGACTTTCACATTCGGGACCAAGCAGAGGTCTGCGGCGTCCTTTCCAAATAGATCCTGACCGCGAATGGCTTGCAGCTCTTTCTGCATTTCCAAGAATTCTCCTGGAATTCATCCATTCTATCGAACATAGTTTCCTTCTTACCAGAAGGTGTATGTGGAATCTGTCCTTCCGGGACAGTGTGCACCACAGGAGGTGGTACCGTGACTACGGCAGTAAGTCTTGGCGCCTCCCGAAGTTTGTAACCTTCAGGAGTCTTGAGTATGCCCCTGGCATCTTCGCTTTCCCGAAGTTTGTAACCTTCAGGCCTAACGGCTTCTGTTGTGATTCCCTGATCTTCAGTGATCGGCGGAACATATCCTTCCGGGATATAGTTAACAGGTATGCCCCAAGGACGATCTTTCGGCATCTGATACCTAGGATCATACTTTTCTATGATGGGCGTTGAGGTGATCTCTGAGATCACAGTTCTTTGTAGCTGAGCTTCTGCCATGGCTTGCATGTCGTTACAAAGCTTTCTCATATCCTCTCTCAGAGCGTCGATCTCTTCTTTCAACTCTCTGTTTTCTTCCTCAAGATCATCCATCTTTTTCTGACGATTGGCCCGAGTATTATACGAATGAGACAGTTTGACTCTAGAATCGAGACACAAACGTGAGATTCGTAGGTAAGGAGAATACGCGATGTGAGAATGATGAATGCAATGATTATATTAATTGTTTTAGGTTTAATTAAAATAAACTTTGACAATTAGATTGCAAATATCAAACAGTGGGGAAACCCCTTTTTATTGAATTCCAAAGGATTACAGAAATGGAAATACAGTAGATTACAAAGTGCAGAAACAGAAACCTAAACTAATGGGTCCAGAGTCCTCTTCTTTGACCGGGGCGCTTGGGCTGTTGTCGGGTTGTCATTCCTTTGCCAGGTGAAAGGAGCGAGCAAATTCCTTTGGTCATCTTGATTCTCTACAGCATGCTGTTCCAAAATTTCAATCAGAGCATCTTTCTCTTTCAGTAATTGTTGTATTTGGATACACTCTACGTCGAGGGTGCGGTACTTGTTCTTCCAAGATCTTCTTTCCCTTTGAACTTTGTTGAAAGTAACCTGAAGCCTTTCAGTTTCTGTCATGAAGTACATGACAATTTCCCTCGGCGGAGGAATTCCGTAACGAGGATAAGGCATCTTTAGCTTGAGAGCTCTGGTTTGTACCCAATGGAGATAAGGCTCCCCCGAGACACAGTCCGGTTTTCCCAGAGACTCTCGTCCTTTCTTATGAACATGTTTCCAAGCTTGCACTATTTCCATCTTTAGTGCTCTGTCATTTTCTCCTTCTTTGAAGAAAAGACCTTCCAGATGAACACCCAGTGGGATGTGTCTCATCGGGTATCCAAATTGACGAAGAACTAATATCGGATGATAGTTGATTCCTCCTTTAGTACCTATGAGGGGTATGCTGGGGAAGTTTCCACAACAATCAATGATTCTGATTCCCTCATAAATCCTATTACACCAATCTATATCGGAATTGGTGAGAGACATGATCTTCTGCGACCAACGTAAGTGTAGCGAGCGATTTTGGACGCGGTTCTTAAGCGCTGGTCGCTCTCTGCGGTTTGAGCTTTAAACTACAGGTCGATTCATTTTTTATCCTATTGTGAGCTGAATAAGGAAGGGAAATAGATGTCTCCAATTAACCCTGCTTGCATACTGAGTTTAAACAGCGGTCTGTTAGGTTACGGATGCTATCAATGTGGGGGGCCTTTGTACTGGTTATTCGTATTTCGCCAATACGGTTCTTTCTTTCTTTTTTTCTAGGCAAAGGGTTTCTGGCGGGGAATAAGGATTAGGATGTTAGGACTGATGCTTTTGAATTACTGCTTTTAATTGATGGAGATATGGGATTTGGGTTTTTTGTTGATTGCGCTCGCTAAGATCTTTTCTTTCGATCTTATGCCTACGTATTCCCGTTTACTGAAACATTAAAATCAGAGCGTTCGTAGTTCCTCCTATTCTATGGGAGGAAATTGGTTTTTGGTGTCTTGTTCAAAGCCCAAGACGTGAAGCGAAAGGTGATTTGTATCTTGTTCAAAGCCCAAGATGTGAAGCTAAAAGGTCTATTTGTGTCTTGTTCAAAGCCCAAGACGTGAAGCTAAAAGACCTCGACTTTAGAGAGAATTTGTCATCTCTAAAGAGGGGAGAAGGAGAATTACTTTAACTGGGATACGCGGATCCGAGCAATGCCATAAATTCCGAAGAAAGGGTTTTAACCTGAAGGAGAAGACTTTAACTCAGTGTAGAGCAATGCCATCTTTCCTTAGGAATTTCTCATGCTAAAAGAGGGACAGTGGCATGGATGTAGATGATCCAGAGGCTTGCCGCTTACAGCGATTAGATGAAGGGAAATGAGTTGTTGATGTTTGTGTACTGCGAACGAGGCACAGTTTTGATGCTAAAAGGTCGATTGGATCAACCAGTGGTTTTCTTACACAAAGCCTAAGAGGAGGCTAATTTCCGCTAGGAAAATCATTATACAAAGCCTAAGAGGAGGCTATTTTGTGTCTCGTACAAAGCCCGAGAGAGAGGCTAAAAGGTTTTGACCCAGTGGGGCATATCGTTATACAAAGCCTAAGAGGAGGCTAGCAAAGAGCTCGACTCTTGCTTAAGGGATTTATATCTCGTACGAGGCCCGAGATGGAGGCAAAAAAAGGGTGATTGACTCAACGAGGGAATCTTTTGTGTCTCATACAAAGCCTGAGAGAGAGGCTAAAAGGTTGTTTTGACTCCACTGGGTAGAATTTTGGTATCTCGTACGAAGCCCGAGATGGAGGCTATTGTAACTGTTTCAGTTGAGTGACAGATCCAATATACTGATTTAAAAGAGAAAATCAGTTCTTATATGAGCAACACTGTACTCAGGGATTTGATTTGAGGATCAGGGATATTTCCTTCTCTTTGAGGAAACGGGAAATCCAAAGGGTATTGAGATTGTCCGAGTCTGCGGGTTTCCTTCCTATTTAACGAAGGGTGCTTGAGAATGTCTTTGAGACTCAAGGAAGTTAGACTGTCCAAGTCTAGAGTTTTATCTTTTGTACTATGCTTCGAGAAACAGTAGTAGACTCTATGAAAGGACTGTTCTATGAGGATGACTAGGTTCTGTTCCTATACCTCTAGGAGGTCGTCGGGATAATTTGTACGAAGCCCAAGAGGAGGCTGGAATCTTTTAAGAAGCCGACGGGTCCTTGTACGAAGCCCAAGAGGAGGCTATCATTCCCGGAGGAAGAGATCATTATACGAAGCCTAAGAGGAGGCTCTGAATACTTCTAAGAAGCTGTAGGGTCCTTGAATAATGCCCAAGAGGAGGCCGGGTTGCTTATAGGAAGCCTGTGGGTCCTTGTACGATGCCCAAGAGGAGGCCGATGCTTTTAAGAAGCCCGTGGGTCCCAAACCAAAGAAAAGTTCAGGAAAACTCTTTTAGAGTTAAAACCACTGGTAAACGTGCGAGGTTTACTATCTAGTGACTTTAACTTTTAGAGAGAGTCTGAACCGTTCGGCGGTTTGAAGAAATTCAAGAGAAGTTTCACCGAGAATAATTCATCTCTGGGGAATAGAATTTCTTGACGATTCCTAAGGAGGACAGCCGAAGAGAAGACTGTATCTGGTGCTCCTATTGGGGATCTAGGCGTCTATTTCTGCGAATAAGTGAAACGGCGTCACCTAGTTCTAGACGTAGTAGCCGGGGAAACTCGAAATATCTATACTATTATTACACAGTAGATATGAGTTTATGAAAGGAGACTTAGAGTGAGCAGCCCCACAATACAGTTTATAATATGAAAGCAGTAAATGAAAGCGATAACCACTTACTCGGTTGTAGAGCTTCCATGCTGTTTGGTTAGTTGTTCAACACAGAAAGATTAAAAACAACAGTATATTCAAAATCAAAGGAGAAAGTACTTTGAAAAAGAAAGATTTGGGGCTTACAGCTCAAGGAGAGGCCCAGGGTTTTATCAGTGAGCGCACTGTTTGAATTTGTACAGAGGGACTTATACAAGTGACTGTGACCCAAAAAGGTTTTCTGTACAAAGGGATGGGTCTTACACTCTCTCAAGAGGCTCAAAAAGGTTTAAAGAAAAGAGTGGGGCTTATAACACGAGGGTAGGCCCAAATGGTTTTTAATTTTAAACGGGCGACGATCGCGCCGTTTACTTGTACAGGGGGACTTATACAATGAGTGAGGCCCAAAAAGTTTTTTGTACAAGGGGGGATGGGTCTTACACTCTCTCAAGAGGCCCAAAAAGGTTTTAAAGAAAAAGAAATGGGTCTTACTACTCGAGGGTAGGCCCAGATGATTTTTGAAAAGGCGACGATCGCGCCGTTTGTTTTTTTGACGGTATCGGGACTTATACAATAAGTGAGGCCCAAAGATGATTTGGTCAAAAAAAGGGGGTTGGGTCTTACACTCTAATAGAGGCCCAAAGTGTTTTGAAAATGATTTATGAGGGTTGAATTAATCCAAAACCCTAATTTGTTTTCAAAAATGTATTTAATTGAATAAAAATTCAATTAAAATGATCAAAAATTGTTTAACACATGGAAAACAAATTGTGATCTTGGATTAATGCTTCAAAAATTAAGTATTGACCTACAAAATCATTAGAAAGCATTAAAAGTTGCAAAATCAATGTAGAAAAAATATTTAAAATGCCAAAAACAATCAAAATATTAATTCTTTGCAAAAATATCAATTATATGAAATAAATAATATTTTTGGGATTTTTTGATAAAATAAAATATTTTAACATTTTTGTGAATTATTAAAAAAAGAATCAACTCAAAATCATTAAAACTCAGAGAGAAATTAATTTTTGAATCAATTAAACAAAATCACAAAATTCAAATATTCAAATATATGAAAATGGCGCCAAGAACAACACCAAGAACACGCGCGTTTTTCAGTTTGCCCAGATTTTCATTTTCCATCCAATCTCACTGAATACGTAATTATAACATGCAATCCACATATCATTATGCTCGCCTCAACCTCACGATCATGTCTATGTACTTTAATTTCATTTAAATTAAACATACAACAAGAAATCACGAAGAGACCTCAAGAACCCTAATTTCTGCATGAAGGCTAGGATTTTTGATACACGATTCAAACAATGCAATTAATTGAGGGAAAACATTCCATGCATGATTATGAACATATGGCCAAATTATTGTGCGAGGAAATATGCATAGATTGAGAGATGACCAAGTTTAGGCTTACCTCCAAGTCGTGACAGCAAGTTCAGATGTGATTTTGAGTTGGAGGTGTTACAGACAAGTTATGATGATCTGGACAACTTCCCTACACCATATGGAGTGTGTTTGAACACTTGGATTGAATTGAAATAGACTGGATCAGTTTATGGCATCTCAGCTGCAACTTCACTTCAAACTTGTGTGGATGGCAAGTGATTTTGTGAAATTGATGTTTCAGATGCTATGTGAGTGTTTGATCAGCTCGTATGTGATGTATGTGAGGTGTGTGAGTGATTGGTTTGTGCAGAATTGCTCTCAAACTCAAAACCCGATAGCTACCTTGCTAAGAAAGGCATTTTTGCCAAGAGAAAGAGATTTTGAGGAAAGCATCTGTTAGATGGCTTTGGTGTACTTAAACTGACCACAATTGAGCTCTATTTATAGTAGAGCAAGTTTGTTTTGCAAGGAATAGTACATGGCAGCTGGTAAGTAGGTTTCCTCAATGTTGGCCAATGGAAATGAAAGTCTCCTCTAGCCATTGACTAGAGGTTAGGGCACAGAGCTTTGGTCCCCTTGGTCTTGGATAAGTCTTGACTGATTTCAGATGAGAATGGCTCAGTCCATGCCACCTTGATGGTTCCATTGAATGCCTCATTCCAAATTTGAAGTCTTGTCCCTATTTTGGCCATTCTAGGTTCAACATGCTCTTCCTTGTTCCTTGGACCTTGGAGGCTTGGCTCAGTGATTGTCCCCTTTGGATTCAATCCTCTGAGGTGTCCAAGTGGATTGGAGCAATTGTAATTGGCTGATTTTGGCAAATCGAGCCAAAATGCAAATTCTGCCTTGCTTTTACAGATTTCAGCAAGGCAACTTGCCAATGTTGTATCTCATGGTGTAGGTTGAATTTGGCAATGTTCTTGGCCATTTTGGAAAGCCCTAACATGATACAACAACTGTTTGAACAAGTTTGGTTTTGATCTCTTTTGATTCCAAGTGAAAAATCCCCCTACATTTGGCAAAAAGTGAAGCAGAATTCTGACTTAGTGAAAATTTCACTAAGTGTTGGAAAAAGTGATTTTTTCACTTTTCAGCCACTTTGATCACTCCATAACTCAAAATCCTTAATGAATTGGAATGACTTGTAGTTGAAGTTTTTGGAGGTGATAGTGAGGGCTACAAATCCATATTTGGATGAGAAAAAATGGCCTTGTGGTTTAGGAGTTATGGTCCTCCAAAGTTGGTACCTTTGCCACTTTATTTTTAACTTAGAAAAATTTCTAAGTTTTATGGTTACCCCTTTTACAAGTTATCTCACTTTTATTGATTTTTCTTGATGAATGATGATTCAAATCATACATTAACATCATTTTAGGGTTAAAAATCCATTTTGGTGAAAAATCTCAAAAAGTCAAAGTTGACTTTTGTGCACAGTTGACTTTTTATCAGATGAATTCCAAACTGTGCAATTCTTCAGGAAATCATGTCCTCGACCTAAATCAAACTTGATGGACATGTTCCATGGGTGTCATAGGGTATATTCAATCATGTATTAGGGTTTGGGAGCATGTCTTGGTCAAAAGTCAAAGTTACAGTTGACTTTTCCCTTAAAACCCTAATTGTGGTGCAGATGAAAATGAGACTTGTTGCTCATGCTTCTTGGATCAATCCATTGTTCCAAATGGATCAATATGGTGTATTAGAGACCCTAAAATCATCTCTTGAGGTCTTGGCTCATGGTTTGTCCCAAAAGTCAACTTAGGGGTGAATTAGGTCAAAAAACCCTAATTCCTGATTTTTGATGAATGCATCCCCTGAGGAAAAATTGACTTGATGCATGGGTTCATGAGGTTCCATGAAGCATATTAGGTCATGTTTTGGATCATTGCCTTGTGCCCAGATGAAAATTTCCATCTGGAGGCCCTGGTCGACCAAAACCCTAATTTGGTGACACTATCGATCTTGAGACTTGATCCACCTAGAAGGGAGCAGTCTTGTGCTTAATCCTTGAAGTGGGAGTCCTTTTTGATCCATTGTGGATGTTTAAGAGATTAGACAAGTTGAAGATCATGTCATTTCTTGATTGATCCTTTGTCTAAGCACTCAGAGAGGGCTTGAAACCCTAATTTTGATTGTATTAGATGCTCACCCATCTTTGGGGAGACTGATGAAGCATGATGGTTCATCCATATTGTGATGATGATTTTCACAATGATGGGAAATATAAGTGGTCAAAATTTGGGGTATTACAGATGCCCCTATTTAATCTTCTTGGACCCGAAGGTATGAATGACGTTAGTCTTCGAGCATTCGGGGTGCAAGAGGATTAAATATCGGAATATCCGAAATTTTGATGGTGGTTATGAATGGTAGCTTCCGCAATCATCTTCTTTAACTAAGCAATGATGCTTAGAAAAGGTAAACTTCCCCTCGATCCTGGTTTTCAGCCAAGAAACTGGTCTCAGTTTTCTTTTGAAATAAACCTCCCCTCGTTCTTGGTTTCCTACCAAGGAACTGGTCTTAGTTTCTGATTTGAACTTCCCCTCGATCCTGATTTCCTACCAAGAACTGGTCTTAGTTTCTGATTTAAACTTCCCCTCGATCCTGGTTTCCTACCAAGAACTGGTCTTAGTTTCTTTTGTCAATAAACTTTCTTGACAAGGGACGCTATTCATAGCGGCTTTCCTCAAACTTCTCGCCGAATTTTCCTGGGGAGATGCCATTTGAGTGGAAAAAGTTTTGATGTCAGACTTGCTGGGGAACCCAGTCGTCTGAGTTGTAGAGTTGTACAAACTTCTCTGTTGGAGACGCCATCTGTCGATTCTACTGGGGAAAGCGAGTCTCTTGAGAGACTGTTTTCGTTTGGGATCTTTCATCATACTTTTCTCGGGATCTTCCCGGAGAAATGCCATATGATGGGGTCCAATTTTGAGGTGCCAATGACCTTCTTATCAGTGGTCATTTCAGAGCAAAACTGGCATGCTGCCGGATCTCTGATCACGAGGCTTTCTCTGTGGATTTTCCTTAATCCGGGAAAGCAAGGATATCATCTTCAATGGCGAAGAGTGATGTTTATTGAGAGTTTTCTCTGGCTTTTCAGAGGTTCAAGTTATCAAAGTGGCCAAGTGCCGACTCTGATCTAAAGATACACTGGTGGCGAGATTGTGCAGACGCAACATTTCCTGACGAGGAAAGAACTGACAAACTCGATTGAGAAACCTGTTTATCACTAGGGGACAAGACCGACTCAAGTGATAGTGATGCAATATGAAATGTGAATGCAAATAAAAAATGCATGAAGTATGTATGTTTATGCTGACAAAACAGACGCGACATACAAACTAATGGATGAACACAATTGGATACTCGGCCATGGCGGGGCGAAGAAGTACCGTTGATTCAAAATAGCAATTCCACCTTGCTTAGGAGAGATAGTCCACGCGGGGAGCTATGTTGATCGGGCTTAGGAGATGAGAACTCGGCCGAGGCGTGTCAGACGAAACAAGGTCTCTGACACAGTTGATCCCTTCATTCAGGCATACTGGCTTAGAAGGAGTACTTTGATTCTGCACTTTGAGGTTCAATTACTTCGGGAGAAGCAATCGATGTTCTTCTGATGTTCAACAGTCAAAAGAAATGCCATCTTTAATTTAAAAGCAGAAAAAGTTTTAACAAGTAAATTCATTTTTGTTTTATTTCAAGAATCGCTGATTAAGTTTAAACAACGTCGTTCTGTAAAGCTAAAGCAAGTTAAGAATTACAAACAAAAGCACAAAGGCTCAAATTTTATTGATAAGATGGAGATCAGCCAAACGCGTGATTCCAAAGAGTATATACAAAGTTAGAAAATGGTAATTTACAGGGAAAAGGGCTACGTTGAAACATAACGACCACTATCATTCTACCAACTTTGAATTCGGTACATCCTGAGCTTCCGTCGAAGATGACCTTTGACTGGAGATTTCCTCCGATAGATGATGTTAACTACTGCTGAGGGACTTGCCTCTGTTGAACATAGTTACTTGCCATTATCCCTAATTTTTGCCTGGATTGTACTATGAGATTTCCAATCCATCGGGATGATTCTTTTTTTTCCATGTCTCTAACTTTTGCCTGGACCGCCCTTTCGGGTTTTCAATCCACCGAGACGTTTTTTTTTTTTTAGTTTAGGAGAAGTATTTCTTGACTACATCAACATTCATGGGGTAGGCAAATTCCTCCCCGTCCATGGTTGCAAGTCTCAAGGCGCCGCCTGAGAAAGCTTTCGTGACCACATAGGGGCCATCATAATTCGGGGTCCATTTGCCCCGGGAATCAGTGAGAAATGATTGTATCTTCTTGAGCACGAGGTCTCCTTTCCTGAAGACACGAGGTCGGACCTTTTTGTCAAACGCCCTCTTCATTCTTTGCTGATACAACTGACCGTGGCATAGTGCCGTGATTCATTTTTCCTCGATCAGATTCAATTCGTCGTGTCGACTTTGACACCATTCGGCTTCGGTGAGCTTAGCTTCCATCAATACCCGAATTGATGGGATCTCTACTTCTATGGGAAGCACTGCCTCCATGCCATATACTAGAGAGAAAGGGGTAGCCCCTGTTGAAGTGCGGACAGATGTGCGATAACCGTGAAGAGCAAAGGGTAGCATCTCGTGCCAATCTTTATAGGTTACAACCATTTTTTGAACAACCTTCTTGATGTTCTTGTTAGCCGCTTCTACCGCTCCGTTCATCTTGGGTCGGTAGGGAGATGAGTTATGGTGTTCAATCTTAAACTCTGCACACAACTCTTTCATCATCTTATTGTTCAAGTTAGATCCATTATCAGTAATGATCTCGCTTGGAACACCATAACGGCAGATAATATTGTTTTTGATAAATCGGACCACCACTTGTCGGGTTACATTGGCGAATGACGCTGCTTCGACCCACTTGGTGAAATAGTCAATGGCTACCAGGATGAACCGATGTCCGTTTGAAGCCTTGGGCTCAATCATACCAATTATGTCGATTCCCCATATGGAAAATGGCCACGGGGAAGAAAGAACTTTGAGATGTGATGGCGGTACATGAATTTTGTCAGAGTATATCTGACACTTGTGACACCTTCTCATGTACTTGTAGCAGTCGGATTCCATTGTCAACCAATAGTACCCGGCCCTGAGAATTTTTCTCGCCATTGTGTGTCCGTTGGCATGAGTGCCAAAGGATCCTTCATGAATTTCTTTCATGAGCATGTCTGTTTCTGGTCTATCGACGCATCGGAGCAAGACCATGTCAAAATTTCTCTTATAAAGAGTGTCACCGCTCAGGAAGAAGTTTCCAGCCAATCTTCTGAGGGTTTTCCTGTCTTTTCTGAGTGCCCCAGATGGGTACTCTTGTTTCTGAAGGAAGCATTTGATATCGTGATACCAAGGTCTATCGTCTATGACTGCTTCAATCGTGAAGATGTAAGCGGGCCGTTCAAGGCGCATGATGCCGATCTTAGGTATGTCATTCCATCGACCTACACTAATCATGGAAGAGAGAGTGGCTAATGCATCAGCCATGTGATTCTCATCACGAGGGATGTGATGAAAGTCGACTCTGTTGAAGAAGGGTAACAACCTTCTTGCATAATCTTTGTAAGGAATCAATCCTGATTGGTATGTGTTCCAATCTCCTTTTATCTGATTGATAACCAGGGCTGAGTCGCCGTATACGTCCAAGTTTTTGATCCTTAAATCAATCGCTTCTTCGAGACCCATGATACATGCTTCGTATTCGGCCTCGTTGTTTGTACATTTGAACGTAAGTCTGGCAGTGAAAGGAATGTGGATACCCTGAGGGGTAACAATGATTGCCCCAATTCCGTTTCCATAATGATTAACTGCTCCGTCAAAGATGAGTCCCCACTGGGAACCTGGTTTTGGCCCTTCACTGGGTAGCGGTTCATCGCAATCTTTCATTTTTAGATACATGACATCTTCGTCTGGGAAGTCAAACCCGATTGATTCTTGATCGTCAATCGGTTGATGAGCCAAATGATCGGCTAAAATACTTCCTTTAACGGCTTTCTGAGCATGGTACTCTATGTCATATTCTGATAGTAACATCTGCCAACGGGAAATCCTTCCCGTGAGAGCAGGTTTTTTGAAAACGTACTTGATTGGATCCATTTCGGAGACCAACCAAGTAGTATGACGAATCATGTACTGGCGAAGACGTTTGGCTGCCCAAGCCAAAGCGCAACAAGTTTTTTCAAGCATTGTGTACCGAGTCTCGCAGTCGGTGAATTTCTTGCTTAGATAGTAAATGGCAGACTCTTTCCTTTTAGTTTCGTCTTGTTGGCCAAGTACACATCCCATTGAGTCCTCTAGGACTTTGAGGTAAATGATTAGTGGTCTTCCTTCCACTGGAGGTGATAGAATCGGAGGATTCAACAGATATTCCTTAATATTGTCGAAGGCAGTTTGGCAGTCTTCTGACCAAACGCAATCCTGGTTCTTTTTCAATAACTTGAAAATCGGCGCACAAGTGGCGGTCATAAGGAATATGAATCTGGAGATGTAGTTCAAACGTCCCAGGAATCCTCTGACTTGTTTTTCAGTTTTCGGAGAAGGCATTTCTTGAATGGCCTTGACCTTGTCAGGATCAACTTCAATCCCTTTCTGGCTGACGATGAACCCTAGTAGTTTCCCTGAATGGACACCGAAGGTGCACTTGTTAGGATTCAAGCGGAGCTTGAATTTTCTTAGACGTTTGAACAATTTTGACAGATGTTCAACGTGCTCATCCTCTGTTCTTGATTTTGCAATCAAATCATCGACATATACCTCGATTTCCTTATGTATCATGTCATGAAACAGAGTAGTCATGGCCCTTTGATAGGTTGCCCCGGCATTCTTCAAACCGAACGACATTACCTTGTAACAAAAGGTACCCCATGGGGTAATGAACAAAGTTTTCTCCATGTCTTTCGGCGCCATTTTGATCTGGTTATAGCCCAAGAATCCATCCATGAAGGAGAAAACTTTGAACTTTGTTGTGCTGTCAACCAGCATGTCAATGTGTGGTAAAGGAAAGTCGTCCTTTGGACTTGCCTTGTTTAGATCTCTGTAATCAACACACATTCTGACCTTTCCATCCTTTTTGGGAACGGGTACGATGTTGGCTAACCATTGAGGATATTCAGATGTAGCGAGGAAACCCGCGTCGATCTGTTTCTGTACCTCCTTTTTTATTTTGATGGCCATGTCCGGGTGAGTCCGTCTCAACCTTTGCTTTACTAGCGGACATTCCGATCTTAGCCGTAAGTGATGTTCCACGATGCTGGTATCCAACCCTGGCATATCCTGATAGGAACAAGCGAACACATCGGGGAATTCTTTGAGAAGCTTTATCAAACCCTCTCTGGCAGTTGGACTGAGCAGTGCTCCGATCCTGATTTCTTTTCTCTCTTTTTCTGAACCCAAGTTTACCGTTTCCAACGGCTCTTTGTGAGGTTCGATGGACCTTTCCTCTTGTCTGAGTAGTCGGGAGATCTCTTCTGGAATTTCGTTGTCATTTTCTTCTTCAGCCTCGAATACCGGGAACTCAAAGTTGGAAGAAGGCATCGGATCGTATGTTTCAACGGGGTATAAAACAAGCAATCTGCATGACGTGATGATTCGTGTTTAGAAGAGATAGAGAAAATGTAAGTGTGTGCAGTGTATTTATTTTACTGCTTGTTTTTATTATTGAATGTTTTTTAGGATTACCATTTTCTGAAAAAGCAAAAATAGAAAACAGCAATAATGCGGAAATTACAGAACGACGTTATTTTATTAATGAACAAGTCGAATCTTGAAACTACAGCCCTATAAAACAAAACTCTGTCGCTTTGGGCAAAGCGAAGAGGGAAATTTAAAAAAGCGAGCCCTATCAAAACATCCGTTTCACCTGGGCAGGATGAAAGGTTTAAGATGGCAATTACTTTGACTGGCGAACGACCTTCGGAACCTCGACAGCAACCCATTGGCGGCGAACTCCTCGGTGAATCACAAAGTCTGGCACCTTCCTTGATTTGTCTTCAGAAATGACGCTGATTTCTGGTGGCGCAGGATCGTTGGAATCTATCTCCCAGGCAGAATTGTCGTAGGAGGATTCCTCTGTTGCATTTTTCATAGCATTGGTGCTCTCAAGTGTATCTCCCCATCCAGTTGGCTAGATATCTTCGAGCCTGATACGAGAGCTTTCGGGAGCAGTGTACTTGACCATAAAGTCGTATTTTCCACTTGGTTATCCCAAAGTGTCCCAAACTTCTTTGGAACTGGAGAAGTCATCCCTCTCGATGGCGTTGACCTCAGGAAAAGTATAGTTGATGAATTCTAGTCCTGCAAACGTTGCGAATTCATCTTCATGTTGAGTAGTTTCCGAATGACCTGAGTGTTGATCCCATGACATGGCGGGGATACAGGTATTCTGTTCAATGACGCTCAGCTGAGTTTCATTACTCGGCTGACTTTCTTGCCCCAAGTTTCCTGGGTAAGGCTGCCACATTGGCAGACCATCCATTGGGCCATAGTAATCGTGATCAAAGTTGTCTTTCATCAGAGTGTCTTCCTCTAATGAATTTGGCAGAGCACGGCATCCTTCCAGATCATAATCTCCGTAGATCATTTCGACATCTGATCTTGGTATAAATCTCGGACTCTCTGTAGGAAAGCAAAAAGGCATAGGCACCTCTTCCTGAGACATATAGCCGTCCTTGTTAAGGTAGAACTTCCATTCTTCATCTGTGTCAGAGGGATCTTCCTCATTGATAGCATGAACTGTCTGAGACACTGGGTGAAGAAAACCTCCACTGTGGAAGAAGTTTTGAAGGGGATGAAGACTTTCATCGTTGGCGGCTGTATGAGTACAGGTTGCAGAAAAACCAAGACCCTTATTTATTTTATTGTCAGTGGGAATGACAAGCCGTCCCCATCCTGTCGTATCGGTACTCTCGACCGCTTTGATAGCATCTTTGTATGAAGAAATTGAAGTTCCTTCTTCGGATTGATCGTTCTTGCTCACCGATAGTGCTTGGAACTGAGTTCCAATAACCTCCTCGGGTTCCACACAAGTAGATGATGACAGGTTACTCACAAGCAAGGCTTGTTCCCCACAAACCGTGACAAGTTGATCGTTCTTGACGAACTTTAGCTTTTGGTGGAGGGTTGAAGTAATCGCTCCAGCCTGATGTATCCAAGGTCTTCCTAATAAACAACTGTATGTTGCCCGGATGTCCATGACCTGGAAAATGATTTGGAAAGTGTGAGGACCAATAGTTATGGGAAGATCCACTTCGTCGATAACTGTTTTTCTGGATCCGTCGAATGCTTTGACGACGACCTCGCTGACTCTCATCGGAGGGCCCTTAAATGATAATTGCGTCAAAGTGGACTTCGGCATAACATTCAGGGCTGACCCTGTGTCTACCAGTACGTTGGCTAAAGCATCGCCCTGGAAGTTAACCGTAATGTTGAGCGCCATGTTATGACGGCGACCCTCTTCAGGTAATTCTTCATCACTAAATCCCAAATTATTGCAGGAAGTGATGTTAGAGACAATGCTATCGAATTGTCTGATTGTTACATCCTATTCCATAAAGGCTTGCTCCAAGACTTTCTGTAGAGCCTCCTTGTGGGCTTCTGAACTGAGTAACAGCGATAATACTGAGATCTTTGAAGGAGTCTGTAACAGTAGATCAACAATGTTATATTCACTCCTTTGGATGAGCTTTAGCATCTCATCTTTGTCTTTTGAAAAGTCGGGATTACCAGATTGACTGACTGGCGGATCAGGAATTTCTGCCTGAAGTTCCTTTTCTTTGTTGGATTCTCCAACCCCTCGGTTGAAGATTCGACCGCTTCGTGTTACACGACTGATGTCTGCAATATTCACGACGGAGGGTAATGGAATTTCCTTTCCATTCTCGATTATTGTTGCACCGTATTTGTAAGGGATTGCCTTAGCTGATTCATACGGTAGTGGTCCCAGTAGATAGATGACTATGGGAACCTTCTGATTTTTCTGACCATCATAAGTAATCTCGATCTGTTCCTGGTTGGGAACTTTAGATTCGTCAAGTAGAGGAACGATGGCAAAAACATCCCTGGTCCTATGATGACTAGAGATTGTGACAACATCCTCAACTTGATCGGCAAGGTAGTTCGGCGTCCAGTTGATGGGTCCAGAACCCGGATATGGACGAATTTCTCCATGATCGATCTGACCCTGAAGAGCTGCTCTCATAAGGTAACACCCTTTGTTACTTTCCGAACAGACGCTACAACTGTCATAGTTGTGTGGTGGCACCTGGCCACGCCCACTTTGAATACAATGTAACCTCACTAGGTTACCTTCCATTGATCGGACATCCTGACTTTGACGACGAGTAGGATTCCTGTTATTGATACTAATCTGCTGAGTATCTTCGTCCATATAGATTGGCATCCACCAGTGATTTAACAAGTGCTGAAGTGCCTCCTGGACAAGGGTACAACCTCGATCGTTTTCGCAACCCGCTTTACAGCTTTGATAGTCATGTGATATTAAGAATCCAAGTCGGACCTGCTCAGCATGTAACTCTACCAGGTTGGTATTCATTACGCGGATATCGAAGATCTGAACCATATTGATTTGATAGGAGTTCCTATCATGGTAGTCTTGGATCCATCCAAGATCCATCTAACGCTGGAGGGCCTCTTGTATGAAAGAGCATCCCTGTTTTTTTACCGAGAAAATCAGACAGGAACTGTAATCGTGCCGCGGCAGATTATGATACTGGCTTTGCCTTGAGTGCATCGCCACCAAGTTGACATTCATCACACGGATGTCGTGGTTTTGAATGACGTTAGAATTCGTAGAGACCATGTTAACTCCACGAACTCGGTGCTCTTGGATCCATCCAAGATCCATTTGTTCCTGTAGAGCTGCTTGCACTACAGAACATCCTTGGTTGTCTTTAGAGCAGATATCACACTGGTGATAATTATGAGGTGGCACATGGCCATATCCACTCTGTCTACAACGCATCCTGATCAGATTGGTCCCCAATAAGAGTACATCGTGAATTTGATAGACATTGTTAGTCTCTTTCTCAATCAGATTGACTGCAGCCTTCTCATGTTGAGGCAGCGGGTTCGTAAGAACATTAGGATTCGTATCTTTGAAAGATAAGAGCCCGCTCCTAACAAGCTTTTGCACGTCGAATTTGAAATTGAGGCAAGTCTCAATGTTATGCCCTGAACCTCCTTGATGATAAGGACATGTTTGATCCGCTTTAAACCAAAAAGGCGGATTTTCTGGAACTGAAAGGGGAGACTTAGTCTGAATGTGCCCCTTAGCCAGCAGTAACGGAAACAGCTCTGCGTACGTTACGGGTATAGGATCAAATCCTGGTGGCCGTGTTGTACGGTTGTTGTGTCCTTTGTTGGTCAGGTTGGCTCTGCGCAACCTGAGGTTGATACATAGGAACAGGCGCGGGGCTGATAGCAGGAGTAACAGCTGCTACTGGCTGATAACGTCGCCTTTGCTTTCCGAGAGAGATATTCCTAATATCTTGCTCTTTTTTCTTAGGGAGAGCACTACCGTATTTTTTAGTACCGCTCGTCGATCCAGTGTCTTTTACCAAACGTCCTTCTCGGACGGCTTCCTCAAGACGTACACCCATGCCGACCATTTCGGTGAAATCACTGGGCCCACTGGCAACCATTCGGTCATAGTAAAATGAGCTTAAGGTCTTTAAGAAGATTTTTGTCATCTCTTTTTCCTCAAGAGGTGGACAAATTTGAGCGGCAATTTCACGCCACCTTTGAGCATACTCCTTAAAGGTTTCCTTGTCCTTTTGTGACATTGATCTGAGTTGATCTCTGTCGGGTGCCATGTCCAAATTGTATTTGTATTGTTGGACGAAGGCAGTACCAAGATCTCTGAATGTACTGATCGTAGTACGGTTTAAACCCATGTACCATTTGAGTGCCGCACCGGTTAAACTATCCTGGAAGTAGTGAATCAGCAGGTCCTGATTCTCCGTCTGAGCTGACATCCGCCGAGCGTACATCACCAGATGGCTCTGAGGGCAAGAGTTACCCTTGTATTTTTCAAAGTCGGGCACTTGGAACTTGTGCGGGACTTTTACATTTGGGACCAAGCAGAGGTCTGCGGCGTCCTTTCCGAATAAATCCTAACCGCGAATGGCTTACAGCTCTTTCTGCATTTCCAAGAACTGTTCCTGGAATTCCTTCATTCTGTCAAACATAGTTTCCTTCTTACCAGAAGGTGTTGGTGGAATCTGTCCTTCCGGGACAGTGTGCACCACAGGGGGTGGTACCGTGACTACGGCAGTAAGTCTTGGCGCCTCCCGAAGTTTGTAACCTTCAGGAGTCTTGAGTATGCCTCTGGCATCTTCGCTTTCCCGAAGTTTGTAACCTTCAGGCCCAGCGGCTTCTGTTGCGATTCCCTGATCTTCAGTGATCGGCGGAACATATCCTTCCGGGATATAGTTAACAGGCATACCCCAAGGACGATCTTTCGGTATCTGATACCTAGGATCATACTTTTCTATGATGGGTGTTGAGGTGATCTCTGAGATCACAGTTCTTTGTAGCTGAGCTTCTGCCATGGCTTGCATGTCGTTACGAAGGTTTCTCATATCCTCTCTCAGAGCGTCGATCTCTTCTTTCAACTCTCTGTTTTCTTCCTCAAGATCATCCATCTTTTTCTGACGATTGGCCCGAGTATTGTACGAATGAGACAGTTTGACTCTAGAATCGAGACACAAACGTGAGATTCGTAGGGAAGAAGAATACGCGATGTGAGAATGATGAATGCAATGATTATATTAATTGTTTTTTTTTTGGTTTAATCAAAATAAACTTCAACAATTAGATTGTAAATATCAAACAGTGGGGAAACCCCTTTTTATTGAAATTCAAAGGATTACAGAAATGGAAATACAGTAGATTACAAAGTGCAGAAACAGAAACCTAAACTAATGGGTCCCGAGTCTTCTTTGAGGAGAAACCGGGTGCTAATTCTGGTATCTTCCTTTTCTTTGACCGGGGCGCTTGGGCCGTTGTCGGGTTGTCATTCCTTTGCCAAGTGAAAGGAGTGAGCAAATTCCTTTGGTCATCTTGATTCTCTACAGCATGCTGCTCCAAAATTTCAATCAGAGCATCTTTCTCTTTTAGTAGTTGCTGTATTTGGATACACTCTACATCGAGGGTGCGGTACTTGTTCTTCCAAGACCTTCTTTCCTTTTGAACTTTGTTGAGAGTAACCTGAAGCCTTTCAGTTTCCGTCATGAAGTACATGACAATTTCCCTCGGCAGAAGAATTCTGTAACGAGGATAAGGCATCTTTAGCTTGAGAGCTCTAGTTTGTACCCAATGGAGATAAGGCTCCACCGAGACACAGTCCGATTTTCCCAGAGACTCTCGTCCTTTCTTATGAACATGTTTCCAAGCTTGCACTATTTCCATCTTTAGTGCTCTGTCGTTTTCTCCTTCTTTGAAGAAAAGACCTTCCAAATGAACACCCAATGGGATGTGTCTCATCGGGTATCCAAATTGACGAAGAACCAATATCGGATGATAGTTGATTCCTCCTTTAGTTCCTATGAGGGGTACGCTGGGGAAGTTTCCACAACGGTCAATGATTCTGATTCCCTCATAAATCCTATTACACCAATCTATATCAGAGTTGGTGAGGGACATGATCTTCTGCGACCAACGTAAGACACTCTTGCAATCCCAAAAAGCGGCAGACTTGGGCAAGTGAGAGATAAACCACTTGTAAAGCAAAGGTACACAGCATGTGATCTCCCCTCTGCTGTTCAAATTTCCTAAGTGTACAGAATGATACGCATCTGCGAGCAAAGTCGGCACAGGGTTTCCAATGAGAAAAACCTTAATAGCGTTGATATCGACGAAGTTATTGATGTTGGGAAACAAAAATAATCCGTAGGTGAGCAAGACAAAGATGCTTTCAAAAGCAGTCCCGTTCCCTATACTAGCAAAGTACAGAGCTTTCTTTGTCAAGAACTGGGCTGGCAAACCTTGGATGCCACCCTTAGTGGTCATGTGAGTCCTGACCTCAGACTCGTCCAAATGAATTGCTATTGCAATAGTCTGATTCTTTGGAATTTCTTCCAGTCCAGAAAACGGAGCTCGATCAGTGATATGTAAATCAGCCAGATGAGAATACTCCTCCAGCGTTGGTGCCAGCTGGTAATTCGGGAATGTGAAACAATGATAAACCGGATCGTAGAACTGAATGAGCGCGTCCATGATCCCCTTAATCACATGGACTCTTAACAGTGGTAGCAAACCACCGTGCTTGGCTCTGAAAGCCTCTGGGTTAACGATCATCCTCGCTAACTTTCTTAAATCCCCTAGTTTTGGAACCTTGAAGGTATACTGGTGAGTTCTCCTTCTACCGAAATCCATTAGCGTAATCTTTTTCTCTGATATTTGCAATCACAGTCTTAGTTTAATTTGAAAAACAGAGAGACTAGAAGAGAAGTTTTTTGAATGTTTTAATGTTTTATTAAATGAATGCATGAATGCAGCACATAAAAACATAGAAAAAACATGGGGTCAGAGGGTCGTTGTCATGAAGTCAAGGCTCTACCCATCCCCAAAGGTTTATACTAGGGTGATTTTTGTACCTGTACTCATTATCATCAGCTCTTCCCAGGAAAGCAAAACAACAAGCGGATCGCCAGCGAGTTGTGTGCAATCTTAGAGTAAGTGCCATTCACCGAGAATAGATCACCAGCCTCAAATGAGGGTAGTATCGCGTAACATCTATTTCCGATAGCTTCCGCACTACGAAAAAGGTTGGCTTTTCTTAAGTGTATACTCAATCTCACCACATGCGGCATCACACGCATTCCCAGTAGCAGAAAAATAAACACGTATAGCAATTAGGAAAAACAGTATATATATTTGTCCTAATCATCCTAGACTTATAAAGCTATGAATCTTAAGTTCCTGACAGAAATGGGTTCCCCGCCGGAAGCCCTAATCTGTGGTTCCCTGCCTAAGAGATGGACCAGCATAGGTCAATCTTTCTCTTCGGTAGAGTTCCTATTTTTTGTAGAAAACGGGGATGATGCCCTAAGGCAGAAAGATCTTGGCAATGACTCCCCAGCAGAGTCGCCATTTTACAAGGAAAACAGAAAGAAAAAAAGATCGGCCCCACGGTGGGCGCCATTTTTCTGTAGCGAGCGATTTTGGACGCGGTTCTTAAGCGCTGGTCGCTCTCTGCGGTTTGAGCTTTAAACTACAGGTCGATTCATTTTTTATCCTATTGTGAGCTGAATAAGGAAGGGAAATAGATGTCTCCAATTAACCCTGCTTGCATACTGAGTTTAAACAGCGGTCTGTTAGGTTACGGATGCTATCAATGTGGGGGGCCTTTGTACTGGTTATTCGTATTTCGCCAATACGGTTCTTTCTTTCTTTTTTTCTAGGCAAAGGGTTTCTGGCGGGGAATAAGGATTAGGATGTTAGGACTGATGCTTTTGAATTACTGCTTTTAATTGATGGAGATATGGGATTTGGGTTTTTTGTTGATTGCGCTCGCTAAGATCTTTTCTTTCGATCTTATGCCTATGTATCCCCGTTTATCGAAACAGTGAAATCAGAGCGTTCGTAGTTCCTCCTATTCTATGGGAGGAAATTGGTTTTTGGTGTCTTGTTCAAAGCCCAAGACGTGAAGCGAAAGGTGATTTGTATCTTGTTCAAAGCCCAAGATGTGAAGCTAAAAGGTCTATTTGTGTCTTGTTCAAAGCCCAAGACGTGAAGCTAAAAGACCTCGACTTTAGAGAGAATTTGTCATCTCTAAAGAGGGGAGAAGGAGAATTACTTTAACTGGGATACGCGGATCCGAGCAATGCCATAATTTCCGAAGAAAGGGTTTTAACCTGAAGGAGAAGACTTTAACTCAGTGTAGAGCAATGCCATCTTTCCTTAGGAATTTCTCATGCTAAAAGAGGGACAGTGGCATGGATGTAGATGATCCAGAGGCTTGCCGCTTACAGCGATTAGATGAAGGGAAATGAGTTGTTGATGTTTGTGTACTGCGAACGAGGCACAGTTTTGATGCTAAAAGGTCGATTGGATCAACCAGTGGTTTTCTTACACAAAGCCTAAGAGGAGGCTAATTTCCGCTTGGAAAATCATTATACAAAGCCTAAGAAGAGGCTATTTTGTGTCTCGTACAAAGCCCGAGAGAGAGGCTAAAAGGTTTTGACCCAGTGGGGCATATCGTTATACAAAGCCTAAGAGGAGGCTAGCAAAGAGCTCGACTCTTGCTTAAGGGATTTATATCTCGTACGAGGCCCGAGATGGAGGCAAAAAAAGGGTGATTGACTCAACGAGGGAATCTTTTGTGTCTCATACAAAGCCTGAGAGAGAGGCTAAAAGGTTGTTTTGACTCCACTGGGGAGAATTTTGGTATCTCGTACGAAGCCCGAGATGGAGGCTATTGTAACTGTTTCAGTTGAGTGACAGATCCAATATACTGATTTAAAAGAGAAAATCAGTTCTTATATGAGCAACACTGTACTCAGGGATTTGATTTGAGGATCAGGGATATTTCCTTCTCTTTGAGGAAACGGGAAATCCAAAGGGTATTGAGATTGTCCGAGTCTGCGGGTTTCCTTCCTATTTAACGAAGGGTGCTTGAGAATGTCTTTGAGACTCAAGGAAGTTAGACTGTCCAAGTCTAGAGTTTTATCTTTTGTACTATGCTTCGAGAAACAGTAGTAGACTCTATGAAAGGACTGTTCTATGAGGATGACTAGGTTCTGTTCCTATACCTCTAGGAGGTCGTCGGGATAATTTGTACGAAGCCCAAGAGGAGGCTGGAATCTTTTAAGAAGCCGCTGTCGATCTTGAGACTTGATCCACCTATAAGGGAGCAGCCTTGTGCTTAATCCTTGAAGTGGGAGTCCTTTTTGATCCATTGTGGATGTTTAAGAGATTAGACAAGTTGAAGATCATGTCATTGCTTGATTGATCCTTTGTCTAAGCACTCAGAGAGGGCTTGAAACCCTAATTTTGATTGTATTGGATGCTCACCCATCTTTGGGGAGACTGATGAAGCATGATGGTTCATCCATATTGTGATGATGATTTTCACAATGATGGGAAATCTAAGTGGTCAAAATTTGGGGTATTACAGTAAGACACTCTTGCAATCCCAAAAAGCGGCAGACTTGGGCAAGTGAGAGATAAACCATTTGTAGAGCAAAGGTACACAGCATGTGATCTCCCCTCCGCTGTACAAATTTCCTAAGTGTACAGAATGATACGCATCTGCGAGCAAAGTCGGCACAGGGTTTCCAATGAGAAAAACCTTAATAGCGTTGATATCGACGAAGTTATTGATGTTGGGAAACAAAAATAATCCGTAGGTGAGCAAGACAAAGATGCTTTCAAAAGCAGTCCCGTTCCCTATACTAGCGAAGTACAGAGCTTTCTTTGTCAAGAACTGGGCTGGCAAACCTTGGGTGCCACCCTTAGTAGTCATGTGAGTCTTGACCTCAGACTAGTCCAAATGAATTGCTATTGCAATAGTCTGATTCTTTGGAATTTCTTCCAGTCCAGAAAATGGAGCTCGATCAGTGATATGTAAATCAGCCAGATGAGAATACTCCTCCAGCGTTGGTGCTAGCTGGTAATCCGGGAATGTGAAACAATGATAAACCGGATCGTAGAACTGAATGAGCGCGTCCATGATCCCCTCAATCACATGGACTCTTAACAGTGGTAGCAAACCACCGTGTTTGGCTCTGAAAGCCTCCGGGTTAACGATCATTCTCGCTAACTTTCTCAAATCTCCTAGCTTTGGAACCTTGAAGGTATACTGGTGAGTTCTCCTTCTACCGAAATCCATTAGCGTAATCCTTTTCTCTGATATTTGCAATCACAGTCTTAGTTTAATTTGAAAAACAGAGAGACTAGAAGAGACATTTTTTGAATGTTTTAATGTTTTATTAAATGAATGCATGAATGCAGCACACAAAAACATAGAAAAAACATGGGGTCAAAGGGTCGTTGTCATGAAGTCAAGGCTCTACCCATCCCCAAAGGTTTATACTAGGATGATTTTTGTACCTGTACTCATTATCATCAGCTCCTCCCAGGAAGGCAGACAACAAGCGGATCGCCAGCGAGTTGTGTGCAATCTTAGAGTAAGTGCCATTCACCAAGAATAGATCACTAGCCTCAAATGAGGGTAGTATCGCGTAACAGCTATTTCCGATAGCTTCCGCACTACGAAAAAGGTTGGCTTTTCTTAAGTGTATACTCAATCTCACCACATGCGGCATCACACGCATTCCCAGTAGCAGAAAAATAAACACGTATAGCAATTAGGAAAAGCAGTATATATATTTGTCCTAATCATCCTAGACTTATAAAGCTATGATTCTTAAGTTCCTGACAGAAATGGGTTCCCCGGCGAAAGTCCCAATCTGTGGTTCCCTGCCTAAGAGATGGACCAGCATAGGTCAATCTTTCTCTTCGGTAGAGTTCCCATTTTCCGTGGAAAACGGGGATGATGCCCTAAGGCAGAAAAGGAGACTCCCCAGCAGAGTCGCCATTTTACAAGGAAAACAGACAGAAAGAAAAACTGGCCCCCACGGTGGGCGCCACTTTTCTGTTGGCGGCCACTGCCATGAAAATGACTTACCCAAGGTTTAAATTGTAAGAAAGAAAGAATCGACCCCACGGTGGGCGCCACTTTTCTGTTGGCGGCCACCGCCATGAAAATGACTTACCCAAGGTTTAAATTGTAAGAAAGAAAGAATCGGCCCCACAGTGGGCGCCATTTTTCTGTAGCGAGCGATTTTGGACGCGGTTCTTAAGCGCTGGTCGCTCTCTGTGGTTTGAGCTTTAAACTACAGGTCGATTCATTTTTTATCCTATTATGAGCTGAATAAGGAAGGGAAATAGATGTCTCCAATTAACCCTGCTTTGCATACTGAGTTTAAACAGCGGTCTGTTAGGTTACGGATGCTATCAATGTGGGGGGGCTTTTGTACTGGTTATTCGTATTTCGCCAATACGGTTCTCTTTCTTTTTTCTGGGCAAAGGGTTTCTGGTGGGGAATAAGGATTAGGATGTTAGGACTGGTGCTTTTGAATTACTGCTTTTGGTTGACGAAGGTATGGGATTTGGGTTTTTTGTTTATTGCGCTCGCTAAGATCTTTTCTTTCGATCTTATGCCTACGTATTCCCGTTTACCGAAACAGGGAAATCAGAGCGTTCGTAGTTCCTCCTATTCTATGGGAGGAAATTGGTTTTTGGTGTCTTGTTTAAAGCCCAAGACGTGAAGCGAAAGGTGATTTGTATCTTGTTCAAAGCCCAAGATGTGAAGCTGAAAGGTCTATTTGTGTCTTGTTCAAAGCCCAAGACGTGAAGCTGAAAGACCTCGACTTTAGAGAGAATTTGTCATCTCTAAAGAGGGGAGAAGGAGAATTACTTTAACTGGGATACGCGGATCCGAGCAATGCCATAATTTCTGAAGAAAGGGTTTTAACCTGAAGGAGAAGACTTTAACTCAGTGTAGAGCAATGCCATCTTTCCTTAGGAATTTCTCATGCTAAAAGAGGGACAGTAGCATGGATGTAGATAATCCAGAGGCTTGTCGCTTACAGCGATTAGATGGGGGAAAGAGTTGTTGATGTTTGTGTACTGTGAACGAGGCACAACTTTGATGCTAAAAGGTTGATTGGATCAACCAGTGGTTTTCTTATACAAAGCCTAAGAGGAGGCTAATTTCCGCTAGGAACATCATTATACAAAGCCTAAGAGGAGGCTATTTTGTGTCTCGTACAAAACCCGAGAGAGAGGCTAAAAGTTTTTGACCCAGTGGGGCATATCGTTATACAAAGCCTAAGAGGAGGCTAGCAAAGAGTTGACTCAGTTGGAGAATCTTTTATACTCAGTAATAGAGTGTTTTTGTATCTCGTACAAAGCCCGAGAGAGAGGCGAAAAGGTTATTTTGACTCCACTGGGGAGAATTTTGGTATCTCGTATGAAGCCCGAGATGGAGGCTATTGTAACTGTTTCAGTTGAGTGACAGATCCAATATACTGATTTAAAAGAGAAAATAAGTTCTTATATGAGCAACACTGTACTCAGGGATTTGATTTGAGGATCAGGGATATTTCCTTCTCTTTGAGGAAACGGGAAATCCAAAGGGTATCGAGACTATCCGAGTCTGCGGGTTTCCTTCCTATTTAACGAAGGGTGCTTGAGAATGTCTTTGAGACTCAAGGAAGTTAGACTGTCCGAGTCTAGAGTTTTATCTTTTGTACTATGCTTCGAGAAACAGTAGTAGACTCTATGAAAGGACTGTTCTATGAGGATGACTAGGTTCTGTTCCTATACCTCTAGGAGGTCGTCGGGACAATTTGTACGAAGCCCAAGAGGAGGCTGGAAACTTTTAAGAAGCCGACGGGTCCTTGTACGAAGCCCAAGAGGAGGCTATCATTCCCGGAGGAAGAGATCATTATACGAAGCCTAAGAGGAGGCTGTGAATACTTCTAAGAAGCCGTAGGGTCCTTGAATAATGCCCAAGAGGAGGCAGATGCTTTTAAGAAGCCCGTGGGTCTATCATCTCCTTTCCATTAGGAGAGATAACTCTTTTAGAGATAAAAACCACTGGTAAACGTGCGAGGTTTACTATCCAGCGACTTTTAGCTTTTAAAGAGGGTTCCTTAGTTAAGGTCCAAGATTATGACCGTAGTGGGTACCCAAACCCCGAGACATTCAAGGCAAGCTATCCACAAGGAATAGATCAAGTCAGGAAAGTTCGAGAATTTGGAAGAAACTCAAATATGCCATTCACGGAGAATACATTCATCTTGGGGAGTAGAGTTTCTTGACGATTCCTAAGGAGGACAGCCGAAGAGAAGACTGTATCTGGTGCTCCTATTGGGGATCTAAGCGTCTATTTCTACGAATAAATGAAACGGCGCCACCTAGTTCTAGACGTAGTTGCCGGGGAAACTCGAAATATCTATACTATTATTACACAGTAGATATGAGTTTATGAAAGGAGACTTACAGTGAGCAGCCCCACAATACAGTTATATACATATGAAAGCAGTAAATGAAAGCGATAACCACTTACTCGGTTGTAGTGCTTCCATGCTGTTTGGTTAGTTGTTCAACAAAGAAAGATTAAAAACAACAGTATATTCAAAATCAAAGGAGAAAGTGCTTTGAAAAAGAAAGATTTGGGGCTTACAGCTCAAGGAGAGGCCCAGGGTTTTATCAGTGAGCGCACTGTTTGAATTTGTACAGAGGGACTTATACAAGTGACTGGGGCCCAAAATGGTTTTCTGTACAAAGGGATGGGTCTTACACTCTCTCTAGAGGCCCAAAGTGTTTTAAAGAAAAAGAAATGGGTCTTACTACTCGAGGGTAGGCCCAGATGGTATTTATTTTTAAACGGGCGACGATCGCGCCGTTTACTTGTACAGAGGGACTTATACAATGAGTGAGACCCAAAAAGTTTTTGTACAAGGGGGGATGGGTCTTACACTCTCTCAAGAGGCCCAAAAAGGTTTAAAGAAAAGAGTGGGGCTTATAACACGAGGGTAGGCCCGGATGATTTTTGAAAAGGCGACGATCGCGCCGTTTGTTTTTTGACGGTATCGGGACTTATACAATAAGTGAGGCCCAAAGATAATTTGGTCAAAAAAAGGATTGGGTCTTACAAATGTATTTAATTAAATAAAAATTCAATTAAAATGATCAAAAATTATTTAACACATGGAAAACAAATTGTGATCTTGGATTAATGCTTCAAAAATTAAGTATTGACCTACAAAATAATTAGAAAGCATTAAAAGTTGCAAAATCAATGTAGAAAAAATATTTGAAATGCCAAAAACAATCAAAATATTAATTCTTTACAAAAATATCAATTATATGAAATAAATAATATTTTTGGGATTTTTTGATAAAATAAAATATTTTAACATTTTTGTGAATTATTAAAAAAAGAATCAACTCAAAATCATTAAAACTCAGAGAGAAATTAATTTTTGAATCAATTAAACAAAATCACAAAATTCAAATATTCAAATATATGAAAATGGCGCCAAGAACAACACCAAGAACACGCGCGTTTTTCAGTTTGCCCAGATTTGCATTTTCCATCCAATCTCACTGAATACATAATTATAACATGCAATCCACATATCATTATGCTTGCCTCAACCTCACGATCATGTCTATGTACTTTAATTTCATTTAAATTAAACATACAACAAGAAATCACGAATAGACCTCAAGAACCCTAATTTCTGCATGAAGGCTAGGATTTTTGATACACGATTCAAACAATGCAATTAATTGAGGGAAAACATTCCATGCATGATTATGAACATATGGCCAAATTATTGTGCGAGGAAATATGCATAGATTGAGAGATGATCAAGCATGTGCTTACCTCCAAGTCGTGACAGCAAGAGCAGATGTGATTTTGAGTTGGAGGTGTTACAGACAAGTTGTGATGATCTGGACAGCTTCCCTACACCATATGGAGTGTGTTTGAACACTTGGATTGAATTGAAATGGACTGGATCAGTTTATGGCATCTCAGCTGCAACTTCACTTCAAACTTGTGTGGATGGCAAGTGATTTTGAGATTTTGATGTTTCAGAAGTAATCTAAGTGTTTGATCAGCTCATATGTGATGTATGTGAGGTGTGTGAGTGATTGGTTTGTGCAGAATTGCTCTCAAACTCAAAACCCGATAGCTACCTTGCTAAGAAATGCCTTTTTGCCAAGAGAAAGAGATTTTCAGGAAAGCATCTGTTAGATGGCTTTGGTGTACTTAAACTGGCCACAATTGAGCTCTATTTATAGTAGAGCAAGTTTGTTTTGCAAGGAATAGTGCATGGCAGCTGGTAAGTAGGTTTCCTCAATGTTGGCCAATGGAAATGAAAGTCTCCTCTAGCCATTGACTAGAGGTTAGGGCACAGAGCTTTGGTCCCCTTGGTCATGGATAAGTCTTGACTGATTTCAGATGAGAATGGCTCAGTCCATGCCACCTTGATGGTTCCATTGAATGCCTCATTCCAAATTTGAAGTCTTGTCCCTATTTTTGCCATTCTAGGTTCAACATGCTATTCTTTGTTCCTTGGACCTTGGAGGCTTGGCTCAGTGATTGTCCCCTCTGGATTCAATCCTCTGAGGTGTCCAAGTGGATTGGAGCAATTGAAATTGGCTGATTTTGGCAAATCGAGCCAAAATGCAAATTCTGCCTTGCTTTGACAGATTTCAGCAAGGCAACTTGCCAATGTTGTATCTCATGATGTAGGTTGAATTTGGCAATGTTCTTGGCCATTTTGGAAAGCTCTTACATGATACAACAACTGTTTGAACAAGTTTGGTTTTGATCTCTTTTGATTCCAATTGAAAAATCCCCCTACATTTGGCAAAAAGTGAGGCAAAATCTGACTTAGTGAAAATTTCACTAAGTGTTGGAAAAAGTGACTTTTTCACTTTTCAGCCACTTTGATCATTCCATAACTCAAAATCCTTAATGAATTGGAATGACTTGTAGTTGAAGTTTTTGTAGGTGATAATGAGGGCTACAAATCCATCTTTGGATGAGAAAAAATGGCCTTGTGGTTTAGGAGTTATGGTCCTCCAAAGTTGGTACTTTTGCCACTTTATTTTTAACTTAGAAAAATTTCTAAGTTTTATGGTTACCCCTTTTACAAGTTATCTCACTTTTCTTGATTTTTCTTGATGAATGATGATTCAAATCATACATTAACATCATTTTAGGGTTAAAAATCCATTTTGGTGAAAAATCTCAAAAAGTCAAAGTTGACTTTTGTGCACAGTTGACTTTTTATCAGATGAATTCCAAACTGTGCAATTCTTCAGGAAATCATGTCCTTGACCTAAATCAAACTTGATGGACATGTTCCATGGGTGTCATAGGGTATATTCAATCATGTATTAGGGTTTGGGAGCATGTCTTGGTCAAAAGTCAAAGTTATAGTTGACTTTTCCCTTAAAACCCTAATTGTGGTGCATATGAAAATGAAACTTGTTGCTCAAGCTTCTTGGATCAATCCATTGTTCCAAATGGATCAATATGGTGTATTAGAGACCCTCAAATCATCTCTTGAGGTCTTGGCTCATGGTTTGTCCCAAAAGTCAACTTAGGGGTGAATTAGGTCAAGAAACCCTAATTCCTGATTTTTGATGAATGCATCCCCTGAGGCAAAATTGACTTGATGCATGGGTTCATGAGGTTCCATGAAGTATATTAGGTCATGTTTTGGATCATTACCTTATGCCCAGATGAAAATTTCCATCTGGAGGCCCTGGTCGACCAAAACCCTAATTTGGTGACACTATCGATCTTGAGACTTGATCCACCTAGAAGGGAGCAGCCTTGTGCTTAATCCTTGAAGTGGGAGTCCTTTTTGATCCATTGTGGATGTTTGAGATATTAGACAAGTTGAAGATCATGTCATTTCTTGATTGATCCTTTGTCTAAGCACTCAGAGAGGGCTTGAAACCCTAATTTTGATTGTATTGGATGCTCACCCATCTTTGGGGAGACTGATGAAGCATGATGGTTCATCCATATTGTGATGATGATTTTCACAATGATGGGAAATCTAAGTGGTCAAAATTTGGGGTATTACACGAACCATCACGATGGAAACGAGGCAACAACACAAACAAGAACATAAAGTTCCACGACCCAACATCGTTTCAACAACCTCTACATAACCACAATACCAACATCCTTGTCACATAACATTATTACAACAATGCTACGATTCCCCAATTGAACATATAACCAAAACATCCATCTACATAGTAGCCCATGAATAATATTTAAACCTTTCAACTAACACGTCCATTCTGAAACGTCCAATGGTCACATCACTCCTACATGTTTTCAATGTTCAACCTATGAACTCTTACAAATCACACACGCATATACGAAATGTGCCACATCACGCTTTCGATGCGCACTTTGATTACTCATAACCATCAAAACTATCAACCCCACGTCCAAAGTCTAACTCTTTCTCATATTCGCCAGAAATCACTATTCACTTTTAACATACCCAACCTCACACTCTATTGTGTTATCTCACACACCAGACACAAGTCTCTGAACTGCTCAAATAATTTTAATTCTCTGACCATCAAAACAGCCATATGCAAAGACTATCGACCTAACTCTTCAGGCACAACATTAGCTTTTCCCGAAGGATAATCCAAGCCAAATTCATAACTCGTTACAAATTCTAACCATCCTCGTTGTCTCATACACTATCCCTTCAGACCCAACAAGTACTCTAAACTCTGGTGATTACTAAACACTTCGAACCTAGAACCATAAAGATAATACCTCCAAATATTCCAACACAAAAGTAACCTAAGCCATCTTGAAATCATGAATCCTCAATTGTCGTAAAGCATAAGAAATGACTTTACCCTCTCGCATTAACACACTAACTACACTCCTCAAGGACACATCACAATACCTCACAAACGGTTCATTAGGATCTCACAGAATCAAGCTCACCAAAACTTACTCGCAACGAACATCCAAAACAAACGACTCACCTTTTGCAAGTCAATCGAAGTAACGAAAATGCTAACTTGGAAAAGCCTTCCATAACCTCCGGTAACAACCAACTAAGTCCAAAAAGTTTCTAATCTCCTTAACCGACTTCGGAGCCTCTCATTGTAGAACTGCATCTACTTCCGATGGATCCATAACCATACTCTCATCTGAAATAACATATCCAAGAAAACTAACCTTTTTCAACCCGAATTCTCGCCTGAATAACTTAGCATAAAACTTCGTCTCTTTTCAACACTTGTAATTCAAATCTCAAACACTCTACCTATTCTTCCTCTGAGTTTATAACCGATCCAAATATCCTCAATCAAAACCATTACGAACTTATCCAAATAAATATGGAAGATACGATTCCTCTACTCCAAAAACATTACAGACGCATTACTAACACCAAATAACATCACTGTACGTTGTAATGCCCAACCAAATTCCAAAGATATAATTCTTAAAGCTTTTGTAAAACTTTTCACTGGGTAACTGGTTATTCACATACAAGCTTAACCGAGTAAATAACAACCTATCCCGATGATAACAAACATAACCAGTCACATAAAATCGATCAAAGCCTCAACTCACACAATTCACCACTCTTATCAAACATTCCAAACAATTGTAATTTCACTCAAACTCAACCAAACCATTCCAGTCATCTATTCATGAAAGTGGACACTTATTCTCAATCGTTACCTTATTCAACTGCCAGTAATCCATACACAATTTCTTCTCTTAACAGTCCAAATTCCATAAATCCCAACATTTAGCAACAACCAACCCAAAAAGAACTCTCAAATATTACATCCACACCTAAGGGTTTTCTCAAGATTTCCATTAATGCCCTAAAACTTTAAAAACTCCAAAACTCACCAAAACTCTAAGTTTTACTTTCCATAGTCTCAATACCATTATACACATCATGCTTGTTATTCTGTTCAATCACCCTTCCTTTTTGCTACTAACAATGTTGGAGCTCTCTAAGACGACACACTTGGTCTCTCAAATCCCTTTTCCAGTAAATCTTCCAACCGCTCTTTCAATCTGAGTAATTCTAACGCTAACATCCAATATTCCATCTGGAAACACATCTGGAATCACGCACAACTGGCAGCCCATCACTGTGGCCTTTCTGCCAATTTCCAGAACACTATCATCACAAACATGACCAACATCTGAGTTTCACTTCTTAAAAGTTCTTCTACTTACTTAGCAGATCCAAACCTCAAATCTTCACCTTCGCCAAATTTGAGTTCACACTCTACTCTCTGAGAACAACCATTAATGATACCCAATCATTCTCTCCCAATGACTTCCCAACTGGAGCAACATACCAAAACCTCTAATCTGTCTCATCTTCCGATATAAGAATCTTCGTCGACTCATCAAAATAATTCGTAATCATTTTCTTAATTCCAAACAATTCATTGCACACACTATCAAAGCCGGAAAGACACGTCTATTCCATCCAACATAATTCCGTCTACTATCAACAAGAGATTAAGGGTGATCAGTTCCTCAATTTGTCAATAGACAGCCGACAATCATGATGGGGCATAAACCATCTTTACCAAACTATAATAGCATTTCTTGCATCTTGTGCACAAAACTACCTAAGGCACAATTCCTTAGTTGACATAAACCTTACCTCCGCATCCCCTCCGGAACCGGGAACAACACTATCCCAACAACACTTACAATCTTGCAATCTACAACACACTGAGCCAATGCTCCACACCTGAAGAAACTTGGAGAAGCACCAGCTTCTCCCCCACTTATCTCATTCTAAATCCTGCAGACAAGGGATTAGAAAAACCTGAAAGTACTAACAGTGTTTCACACACATATCACGTACTAAGGAACAAACAACATCGACAATATTCAACTGTCACACCAACTGACTCAATAACTTGGCCTGACGGACCGACCTGCTCTGATACCACTTAGGTAACACCCCAATTCCCATCGCGGATAAATAATACATAACTAAATCAGAGTGAATAAAAATTTTTATCTTTAGATAGAAACAGGGATGCCACATTTAAAGAAAGAAAACACAATCCCTGCTCATAAATTTGATACATAACACAAAATGGAATAAACATTAAAGGGAAACTTTTTCCAACAAAAGGAAAGTTCAATTATGGAATAAAGCAGAAAGATCAATAACTGACTTGTTTTACAAAATAGATTGTTTTATAACATCAAAATATTCATACAAAGGTCATACAAAATATATCCAACAAATGTATACAGATATAACAAAAGCGTTCCCCGACTTCCGTGTTACGTATCAGAGCAGACAGACCGACAAAAGGATGGAGAACTAATCTTCACAAAAGCCTCCAAGATACTAATATGCAATTGCCTCATAGAGCAACAAACCACAGCAGAAGGGTGAGAAATAACAACTAAATCAAGATTGCATAATAATATGCAAACACCTATAAATTCACATGCATAATTATTCTCACCAAAACATCACATACTAATACATGTAGCATGCCACAGATACATAACATATTTCTAATAATCCAACCACATAACATATATCAATTATACCAACATAATCACATATTCACACATAAGGCATACCAAGGTTATGACATATGGAAACACACCACAACATCACATATATTCATATATAGCATACCATAGAGAATTAATACAATCATTGTAATGTATAACATCCCCCCAAAACATAGCATATGTCTATACATAAAACATATCATCCATCACCAATACATTTATCACGAATGCATATCAAATCACCAATGTTATCACGAGCTCAACACATAATCATCAATTCACAATTTCCCACACATAATCAATCCATTCATGATTTATGCAAATGCACAGAGACCGACACAACGACTCTATGCAATGCAATGCGGTACCAATCCATCCATCATTAATTCACTCAGGAATTATTGGAATCATCGCTTGTTACTTAGTGTAACTCCCCGTCGGGCAAACGATGTTCCCCGTCGCTTTAGGTCCTCTTTGTATAAGGCACACGGCGTTTATGGATCGCTTTAGGTCCTCTTTGTATAAGGCACACGATTCGATTGCTTTAGGTCCTCTTTGTATAAGACACACGATCGTCTATAACGTCGCTTTAGGTCCTCTTTGTATAAGGCACACGATCGTTACAGGAGATTCCCTCTGGAATCGTTTCGTCGCTCACACCCCACAAGGGCACACGACATCACAAGATGTATATCATGATGCTTGGCATACAAATTACTCATGACAATCCAATGCATACATATATACAACCATGTGAACCATCTCAACATCAATAATCATGCATTGCAATCAAACCCAAAACAATGCATTTATTTGCCATAAGGCCACAAACCTTCATCACAACATTTCATCATATGCATTCACATCATATAACAGCACACAAGCTATACGTTGTATATCAAAAGCATATCGCATGATAACCCATCAATCGCACACAATTACGACGGTAAAAGTCGACAAAACGACACGTTTTTGAATTCCCGACCCAATTAAATCGGCCACTAATCTCAAAACTATATTTATAAGAAAGAACGTCTCATTAGCTTTCCATCAGTACAAAGAATGTTCAAAACGGATAATCGGATCGTAAGTTATGGAATTTAAGAGGAAAGGGGACTTTTGAAAAAGTCCCAGTTGCGCCCGGCGCTACCCAAGAACCGCCCGGCGGTGGCCCTTCGCCTCTACTTCGCCCGGCGAAGCAGGGGCGTAAAATCCCTCAACCAAGAATCAAAATAGTCAAAAGCGTGTTAAGCTGCGCCTCTCGGGCATCGCCCGGCGCTCTGAGCACCGCCCGGCGCCCTACACCTGAAACATAAAAATTCTGCTGCGGTTTACACGGTTCCAAAACCCCAAAATCCAACCTTCTCCAACCAAAACGTTTTCAATCCATCAAAACAAGTATAAACAATGTTCATACATATAATACGATCATACCACGCGATTCATATCGATTTCTGACCGTGAAAGCATCAATTTCTATTCATTGTTCACAATTTCAACCAAATGGAAAACATGTATCTTTCAACCAAACATTCAAACAAATACATACATATTCATATACAAGCATGATATAATCCAAACTTCTCACCCTTACCCGATTAATCGCGCTTGAACAGATGATTTCTTCTATCCCAAGTTTTCCTCTTATTTTCCTTTCTCTTCCTTTCTCTCTTCTCTTTTTCTTTCTCTCAAATCTCTATTTATAAAATATCTAAACCCCTAAAAGGACTATTTTACCCCTCAGCTCAAATATCTCGCAAACGCTCTCAAAATGCGATAAAACATAATAACGATGAAAAATAATATATTGTCAAATAAAAGTCAAGAATAAAATAATATAAAAACTAAAATAATTAAATCGATTCGATTAAATAAATCGGACAAAATGGGGCGTTACATGCCCCTTGGCCAGTAATAGTGGAAAAAGTTCCGCGTACAACATTGGTATAGGGTCAAACCCTGGTGGCCGTGTTGCACGATTGTTATTGTTGTACTGAGGACGAGCCTGCTGAAGAGGTTGTTGTGTCCTTTGCTGGTACTGTTGTTGATTAGGTTGACTTTGAGCAACCTGAGGTTGATAAGGCGGAATCGACGTGGGGTTGATAGCGGGAGTTATCGCCGCTACTGGCTGGTACCTTCGCCTTTGTTTTCCTTGGGAGATATTGCTGATATCCTGTTATTTCTTTTTCTAAAAAGCACTACCATATCTTTTGGTACTGCTGGAGGGTTCAGCCTCTTTGGCTAACAGTCCTTCTCGGACTTCCTCTTCAAGGCGTACTCCCATGTTTACCATCTCGGTGAAATCACTGGGCACACTGGCGACCATTTGGCCGTTGTAAAATGAACTTAAGGTCTTCAAAAAGATCTTTGTCATCTCTTTTTCCTCAAGAGGTGGACAAATCTGGGCGGCAATTTCACGCCATTTCTGAGCGTATTCCTTAAATGTCTCTTTGTCCTTTTGAGACATCGCTCTGAGTTGATCTTTGTCTGGTGCCATGTCCAGGTTATATTTGTATTGTTGGACGAAGGCAGCGCCGAGATCTCTGAAAGTATTAATCTTGGTGCGGTTTAAACCCATGTACCATCTGAGAGTGGCACCGGTTAAACTGTCCTGAAAATAGTGGATCAGTAGCTTTTGATTTTCTGTCTGGGTTGACATCTTTCAAGCGTACATCACTAAGTGACTTTGAGGGCAAGAGTTGCCTTTGTACTTTTCAAAGTCGGGCACCTTAAATTTGTGCGGGATTTTGACATTTGGGACCAAGCAGAGGTCAGCGGCGTCTTTTCCAAATAAATCCTGGCCGCAAATAGCATACAGTTCCTTCTGCAACTCCACGAACTATTCCTGGAACACGTTCATTTTTTCGTACATATCTTCGTTTCCACCAGAGATCGCCTGTGGAATATGTCCTCCCGGGACAATGTGTACCACTGCTTGTGGTATGGTCATTACGACTGTGACTCTTGGTTCTTCAGAGCCCTGAAGTTTTTAACCTTCAGGAATTCCTGTCGTAAATCTTGCGTCCTTACTTTCCCGAAGTTTGTAACCTTCAGGACCAGTGGCTCCTGCTACAGTTTTCGGGTCTTCTGGAACGGCGGAATGTATCCTTCAGGGATAAAGTTAGGCGGCATGCCCCAGGGCCGACCCTTAGGCATGTTGTACCACAGATGAATCTCATGTGCCTCCACTATGGGCATAGATGTGATCTCCGAGATCACAGTCTTTTGTTGATGCTGCTCCTGAGCTAGTGCCAGGGATTGCATGTCGCTGTGAAGTTTCTTCAGATCGTCCTTTAGAGCATCGATTTTTTCTCTCAGCTCTCTATTCTCTTCCTCGAGATCATCCATTTTCTTTTGTCGATTGGCCTGAGTATTGTATGAGTAAGACAGTTTGACTCTAGAACTGAAACGCGCGCGTGAGACTCGAGAGAATGCGTTATGTGAGAATGATGAATGCAATGACATATTTTTTTAGTTTTTTGCTTTAATAAAAAATAAACTTTAAATAAATTGCAAATATCATACAGAGAGGGGGGGCCCTTTTTATTGAATTGAAGGATTGCGATATGTTACAAAGAAAAGTACAGCATTTTACAAAGTGCTGGTAAAAGGAAAATTCTAAGCTTAAGGATCCTGAGTCCTCTCTGAAGAGAGCTCAGATGCTGGTTATGGTAGTTTCCTTTTCTTCGATCGAGGTTCTTTAACCGTTGTCGGGTTATCAGTTCTTTGCCAAATGAAAGGAGTGAGTAAATTCTTTTAATCTTTCCTACTCTCTACAGCATGTTGCTCTAAGATCTCAATCAGAGCGTCCTTTTCTTTTAACAGTTCCTGGATTTTGATACACTCCACATTGAGAGTTTGGTATTTGTTTTTCCAAGAACTCTTCTCTCGCTGAACTTTATTGAGAGCGACCTGGAGTTTTTCCGTTTCAGACATGAAATAAAGGGCGGATTCCTTTAAGGGAAAAACTTCTTGGCGAGGGTAAGGCTGAATTGGATTGTGGAAATTGCTGTCAAAGTTTCTGTTGAATGTCGAAGCTTTGATTTCGACGTCGGTAAGTCTCATGGCCAAATTATATGTTGTTCTTCTGCCAATTTTATTTTGCTGGGTTCTGTATCTCTGTTGTGATTATGACAGGTTATTCTTCTTCCTCTCAAAGATAGTTGTTGTTAAATTTCCTGCTTGTTTGTTGTAGGTGATGTTGCAGTGAGTTTTCACCAAGTTTTAAAATTTATTTTTTCATGATTCGTTTGCTGCAATTGTTGCAGGTGGGGCTGCTGTGAATTCCGTGAAAAAAAGAAATTACAGAACTTAAAACTTGTAAGTTTTATAACAGAAATTGAGTTAGAACTTTGAAAATAGAAATTGATGAGTATGAAATGAATTTGTGATTTGCTGTTATGTTTCTGCATATGTGGTTGAATTGTTGTTGCTATATGTTTATCCATTGCACTAAACTCAAACCAGGAAAGACCGAACTTGAGGCGTCTTTCATGCCAAATTCGTCTCCAAGCCAAGACATAGCTCTCTTGAAAGCATTTTTTTTTACTTCGGACTCATCATCTGGCACTCCAGGTTGCCTTTCATCCCATCCGATACTCTGTTCCAAACATCATTCTAAATCTCATTCCAAGAGAAACTTGAGATCCAGGTTCTTCTTCTTATTGTTTCAAACATGTAAAAGTGTTATTTGGAATTGTTGATATTGTATCTAAAACTTATGCCTCAAAATCTATTGGTTATGCAGATAATGTCGTGGATTATGTGACTGCTGTTGTTGTTGAGGAACAACTTGCTGCCTCCCTTGCATTTTTCTCAAACCTTGACGAAATTTTTGAAAGGGATCGTTGTGATTGTAATTGTAACAGAGTTAAATTGTAATTATGAAGTGAAATGTTGTGTAATAATAATAAATAGGAGAACAAATTGTATGTGGACATGTTATAACAGAAAAATTCTGCAGGGAAAATGAGAAGGGATGGTTTGCTCCCTTGTGTGTGTATTGTGAAATTTTCAAAAACATAGAGCAATGGGAATGGGAGTGGTGCGCTGCACCCTTCCTTTGTATGTGTTACATTATCTTTTTTTTTTTCTTTCGCTATGGAAAAAAAATAGATGATGAATTGTATTGAGAATTAGACAAGAGAGAAACAAGTTTACTACTTGTTTGGTGTAGTTTTTGAAGATGAGTTGAATCCCTATTTATAGACAAACAAGACTTGTGGATGAAGAAATCAAAAGATAGTAAAAAATGATATTCAAAGTTTGTCTTCAAAGTTTCAAAACTTGCTCCTTAAGATTCAAAAGCAATGATGTTTCTTTGTTCAAAGTTTTCAAAATTCCAAGTTTGTTGGAAACTTATGGATGCAAAATAAAATATATTTATGTTATGTAAACAAATGTGAATTTAACATATAAAACAAATTGTATAAAAAATAAAATTGTATAAAAACAAAATTCACTTAAAACAAAATATATAAAAAAACAAAATTCATAAAAGAACAAAAATTGTATTTTATAAAAAAACATTATATATATATATATATATAAAGAAAGAGAATTAAAAAAAACAAGGATTTTATATATAAAAATTATATGTATAATAGTTTATGATTTTCTCATAGGACATAGTTTTATAAATAAAAATCTACCTTTTACTAGGGGTGGAAAACAGGCATGCCCGCCCCGTTTAGGCCCACCCCGCAAGTGCCCTATAAAAAACAGGGCGGGGCGGGGCGGTCATAGTTGATGATGCGGGCCTAAAACCTATGCCCACCCCGCAAAAACGTGAGGGCGGGGCGGAGAAAGCCCGCGGGCACTGCATCTTTTAAGCCTAAAAATGCAAAATTTTATGTAAATGCTCGTGCCCGCGAAGAAAACGGGGCGGGGCGGGGCGGACACATTAGAGGGTGAGGGCCTAAACCTTTGGCCCACCCCGCACTAAAGTGCGGGTAAAACGGGCATGCCCAACGGGCCGGGCCCGTTTTGCCACCCCTACCTTTTACTTTAGATATAACTAAGGTATATTTTACAAGCCCATGTGGAACCGAGTTTTCAGAAATATTAATAAAACAGCCTTATAGACATAATTATCTGCCCAGCCAGCGTGGTGAGAGATTACCAATTTATGTAAATGATAGAAGATTTAGGAAGTACGTAATACTGATTTGGAAGACTTAATATAATATTCTGGAAGAGATCTAGAATACTTTTTACTATCATTGATAGTCTCTGAATGTTATCTACTTGTTGTGGTGTGGTTTAATATTGTCCTGGTAGGCAGAATAACTTTCTTTTATGCTTGTGCCATCCATTAGTATCTCAACTACCAGCTTTTGAATGTCCACCGGATTTCAGTTTGTTTGGTTAAGTAAACCTAATGAACTCAATCTCTACGTCATAAAAACAACATAAATACAATACAAAAATTAAAACACAAACAATTATAACAACCACCAACAACACAAAGTTTTAACTTATACTTATACATCAAGCACATCTCAGGTAAATTTCAAGGATATACTTTTATACTCCTCATAATTCATTGATAGTCTCTAAATGTTATCTACTTGTTGTGGTGTGGTTTAATATTCTCCTGGTAGGAAGAATAACTTTCTTTTGTGCTTGTACCATCCATTAGTATCTCAACTACCAGCTTTTGAATGTCCACCGGATTTCAATTAGTTTGGTTAAGTAAACCCAATGAACTCAATCTCTACATCATAAAAACAACATAAATACAATACAAAAATTAAAACACAAACAATAATAACAACCACATACAACACAAATTTTTAACTTATACTTATACCTCAAGCACATTTCAGGTACATTTCAAGGATATACTTTTATACTCCTCATAATTCGCCTTATTTTGCTCTACCTCAACCAACCTCTCTCGATCCTCTTGCTCCTTCTATACTCGCTCCCACACCTACTACAACAACCTCTCACTCTCCTCCTGTAACACCCTATCTTGTTCCTCCATTTGCACTCCCCGATATTCCTCCTGAACCCACTTCTCCCTTTCCTCCACCAACTTAACAGCAACCATCTCTCCAGTCTCTTCGTTACTGTGTACTTCTCTAAATGATTGAGATCGTCCAAAAAAAGTCTTGAAGTCAATGACTCTTCCAAGACCACGAACACGCCAAAGATGCTCATTGGTCCCAATCGTTTCAACCAAGATGTCATGACAATCTTCTGGAACGAAGAGGCCAACTTTGGATTGTTCAACCAATACATCCTACATCACATAAAAATTTTCATCTTTAACAAGTTGATTTAATCAAAATAAATAGTATTGTTGAAAAAGGGATTTACTTATAATCTTTTCAGTCACTTTGTGTGTAGCCTCTAATTTGAACTCATTGTCCTTTCTTTGACGTGCCCTCTTCCATTTCTCATGGCGTGCTGGTGGAGATGAAGTGCGATCAAGGGTTATAGGATCACCCACAGCTGTTGTTCCCTTTGTTTTATTTTTGTTTCAATCATCTTCTTTATGTGAATAGAAATTTCTAGATCTATTAAGCTTTCCTTTTTTGCTCTTAGCCAAGAATTCAGGAGTGGTGCGAGACTTTACAAATTCCTTCCAACAATCCTGATCAATATATGGATACATCACGTATTGAGGTTTTTCTTTACTTTTAGCTGTTGGATGAGTAATATAATCCTGGATGAGTTGTGTCTTAAAGCCCCTTCAACGCTCGCCAACATATGTAAGCACTTTCTTTTTCACCATACTATCATTCGTACTAACAATAAACATGTTCTATGTTTACACAATAGAATCGTTATCAATATTAAACAAAACATTAAATGATCATGCATACTTGTAAAACAAATCATAAAATTCAATATAAATACGGTAATATCAATCCATAAGCTATATTTCAAATCATCGTTAACTTCGTGCCAACAATCCAACAAAATATTGACTTTACTTCTACCTTGTAATGCAACGTAACCCGTAAAATCCTCAGCATGTTCACCATAAGCCTTACTGGTTGCAACAGCAACTCTAACTGGGAAGTGGATACCGTTTTGGTGGGTTTTTTTCACCTTGATATACTTCGTGGTACCTCTAGATTTTCTTTTACGTTGTGTATTTGTATAGGTAGTTGTATGAGTCGTGGATGTTGAATTCATCGAGACACCAACATCTTTAGGGTGATTCGTTGATGTTGTATGGGATTTATTTTCCGTATCGGCCATGACTATCTAAATAAAGAATAATAGCATAGACACAATTTCAGTGAAAATCAAATGCAGTTCATCCATGACGGATGAGATATAATCAAAATGAAAAAATAATGATCGTGTTCATATAAACCATTTCAGTGAATACCATTTCAATGATGTTATTTCATTGAATACCATTTTAGTGATACTAAACAATCTCAGTGATGTTGTATGGGAATATATATGATGTTCGTGTTGATATAAACTAAAACTACTTCAGTGATATGAACTAAAACTATTTCAGTAATATAAACAAAAACGTGATAAAGAAGTACCTCAAACGTGATGACGAAGATTCGGTTAAGGTTGGAAATAGAGATGATTTTCCTGTTTCGATGAGAGTGACGATGAAAATTGCCAAAAGTTGGAAGAGTTTTGATGAGAGAGTGACGATGATAATTGCCTAGGGTTTCTGCGCAGAGAATGAATATGAAGTTAGAACGTTGATAGGTAAACGAAAAACTAGAGACTAGTTCTTTGAAGTATTCCATGCAAAACATTCACATGTTGATTTTTAGGGAAATCCAACGAGTATTTGTTAATTAAAAATAAAAGAAAAAGAAAAAGCGCTATAGCGCCATATTCTAGGAGTTCAATTAAAAGATATTTCACGTCGCATTTTTAAGTAAAAGCGAGATATATGAGTACATAAAAAAGAAGCTTTTGAAAAAAGTAATTAATAAATATTGACACAATATATTACCTCTCAGTTGGCACATGTAACCAAGGTTAATACGAATAAAACATAAAAAAAAATTAACAAAGAAAAAAACGGAAGCTAAAAAGGCGCTAAGTGAAAAATACTAAATAAATCATAGAAAATAAAACTAACTTGCTCCTTAAGATTCAAAAGCAATGATGTTTCTTTGTTCAAAGTTTTCAAAATTCCAAGTTTGTTATAAACTTATGGATGCAAAATAAAATATATTTATGTTATGTAAACAAATGTGAATTTGACATATAAAACAAATTGTATAAAAAACAAAATTGTATAAAAACAAAATTCACTTAAAACAAAATATATAAAAAACAAAATTCATAAAAGAACAAAAATTGTATTTTATAAAAAAACATTATATATAAATATATATATTTTTTCAAAAAATATAATATATATTATATTAAATTTTATTAAAAACAGAATATATAATATTAATTAAAAACAAATATATTAATTTTATTAAAACAAATATATTATATATTAATTAAAAACAGAATATAAAATTTTTTTTATTAGATTTTATAAAACAGAATTTATGTTTAAAATAAATATATAGATTTATTAAAAATAGAAAAGAAATTATTGTAAGTAAGTAAAGATAATATTTTTTAAAACAAAATTTATATAAATATAATATTTTTATTCATAAATATAAAACAATTTTATATTTTATTATTTATTAATTTGTTTTATTTATTAATTTTTACATTTTATTAAATACATCAGTGAAGTGAAATTCATGTCACTAAAATTAAAACAGGTTTGAGTTTTGTGACGTGAAAACCATGTCACTAATTAGTTACATGGAAATCACATGGGAACATCTCCATACTAACACCCTGCACGCATTTCAGTCTTGGTTCAGAAAAACATTTTGCGACGTGAAATACATGTCACTAATTAGTGACGTGAATTTCACGTGGGAACATTTCCAAATAATATTGTGGTTTGTGACGTGAAATTCATGTCACTAATTAGTGACATGAATTTCACGTGGGAAAAAGTTCCCACAGATGCTTCTCCGACGTGCTCTGCCCACGTCGCAAATTTTGGTTAGTGACGTGATTTTGGACTTAGTGACGTGAATATCATGTGGGAAATGACAATATTTCTTGTAGTGTGACATTTGCAGGATCGATTTTAAAATTTTCCTTCCATCGATTTTACGCATAGTTGACTTTTAATTTGACCGATTTGGCTGTAATTTTGACAAGTTTATTCCAGCTGATAAATTGGGTATTATGCAAGATGCAAGAGATGAATAAACTATACAGACGATGCAAAAAGTCGTGGGATCTTAGAGTAAAAAATTAGGGTATGACAGAACCGTTAATCCTTTCTTGGTTGAATCTTATGCTTGAGCAAATCCTCTTGTTTTCATGAGGGGCATACTTTCCTTTTGGACAAACAAAAATCTAGTTGGGGAGAGTTTGTTAAGTGCAAATTTTGACTTAAATTGAACCATCTCTCTTGGCATTTTTCAACTCATTTCACATGGTTTAATGAATTTATTTCTTGTTCATGTGTGATTCTTCAACATATTGCAAATACCTTTGGATGCTTTGATATGTGTGTTATTATGCAAAATATTGGCATAAAATATCAATGTTTAAGACACAAATGATTGGACAAGGAAGCCAAAGAAAAGAAGAAGTTTCATTAAGTTCGTTGTGCGTACCAGCGGCGAGGTCAAGGCAAAAGTTCGCTGGGAGAACTCACAGCGAGGACCAAGAGAAGTGGAAAACTTGGATGGTAGTAGGAAAAGGGCCATAAGTTCGTTGTGCGAAGCTGGAGCAAAGAGGTTCGCTGTGCGAAGAATGAGTTCGCACTGCGAACTTAGATATTTCCAAGGGCGGTTTAATTGTTCCTAAGGCACTTGAAGTGCCTAAAAGTGGTATTCGTTGCGCGAAGAAGGTGCTTGCTAGGCGAACAAGACAGATTTTAGTTTTACTATATAAGTACTTTTCTTGCTTTTTAGAAACATAACTTTTATAACTTGTATTTTTGGGATCAGAACTTTATCTCTCCTCATTCCAAGCATATTCTAGAGAGAGAAACACAAACCCTAAGAGGGAGAAGGTAAGAGCTTCGATTTCTTGTTGGGCTTGGATGTAATCTTTTGACACCTTTTGTATTTCTTCTAATTTATGTATTGTGAACTAGTTTTGATTCAATATTGATGTTGTCTTTGATTTCTTATTTGTGGGTCTTGACGAAACCTTTTCAAAGCTTACATCTAAGATATTCATCTATCAATGAGCAAACTTTTGACATAGTCTTGTAAGTTGATATTCACTTGTATTTTTTTTAATGTGTTGATTAGTAGCATGAGTAGCATGAGTAAGATCAATACGGTATTGTGAGGACGCGTGATAATAGAGATGAGAAATTATGTTCACATAAATTTGGCAAATTAGTTGAATGCATGTAAAAAGGGTTAAGCGTATGTACGTATTCTGATCATGGCGTTTTATATGAATCAATCATGAAGCTGATATGGGTGCACTACGCCAAAAATGATTTTTGGCAGCACTACAAAGACAATGCTTTTCCAAGAAAGCGCTGCTATAAGTTTTATAAAAAAACAAAAAAAAATGCTCAAAAAAGCGCTGCTAAAGGTGGACTTTAGAAAGCTATTTGAAAAAGCGCTGCTAAAAGCCAAACTAAGGCTACCCTTAAGAAAGCGCTTTTAGGAAAGCACTGCTAAAGGTCCTGCATAAGCCATACCTTAGACAGCGCTTTTGGAAAGTGCTGCTAAAGGCCCAAGGTATACCATACTTTAGGCAGCGCTTTAGGAAAGCGCTGTTAAAGGCCCAATTCACTACACACCTTAAAAAGTGATTTTCCCAGAAAGCGCTGCTAAAGCTGCAACCTATGAAAGCGTTTTCAAAAAGCGCTGCTAAAGGTGCTTTAGTTAGTAAAAATTAAAACGCAGAACACCAGTAACTAATCATTTCTAATGTTTAAGCCTAACATTTCATTTTTCACTCTCACGACTCTCTCCATTATTCGCAACCGCTACTCCTTCGTCACTGTTCGTGTCGTCTCCGCCACCATCATTGTTCCTCCACCGTGAATACGTGATTCTCCCACCACTATAACAGTTCCGGCCGTGTTTGAGTCACTGTTCCGCCGCCGTCACTGCTCCTCCGGCCGTTTGAGCAAGGTATTTTTCATTTCCATTTCTTGTTTCGCATTTCAGTTTGTTTCTTGTGGTTGCTAGCATTTGTTTTGGTTTTTTTATTTTGTTCTTGTTTCGCGGCCAAAGAATAGTGGTGTTGTTGTGGTTGTCAGCATTTGATTATGTTTCTTGATTTTGTTCTTGTTTCGTGGCCAAATAATAGTGTTGTTGTTGTGGTTGTTAGCATTTGATATAGTTTCTTGATTTTGTTCTTGTTTCGTGGCCAAATAATAGTGTTGTTGTTGTGGTTGTTAGCATTTGATTTTGAAATTGTTGTTGTAGTAAGGTTGAAGATGATGAATAGTGATATTTGGTGAACTTATTTTGAGAATTGGTGTTAGTTTTGTAAGTTGATATTGAATGTTAGTGATGAATTCTTGGAATTCTTTCAAATTATGTACATAAACCAAGCTCATCACTAAAATGAGATTTAAACTGTTAGGCTCAAAGGGGTTAACAAATTCTCACTACTCACTGATAAGTTACTTTTTGGATACGGTTGTGCTCAATATAAATAAATGCCTTGATCATTTCTAATGCTTCCACAAAATCAAAATAATACTCTCTCCGGTCCTTTTTATAAGGAACACTTCACTTTACTAGATTCATTAAATAATTAATGTATTTGGTCTGTAATGCAGACCAGGTACATTAATTATTTATTGAATCTAGAAAAGTGAAATGTTCCTTATAAAAAGGACCGGAGGGAGTAAAAAGATTAAGCATGAATCAAATAAATTAAACAAAGTTATCAGTCATCCTAGCATATAGTAAACAATGGAGATTTCTCAAAATTTGTGGCTTTTGGACCTAAGTGAAACAAGCATTCAAACCAAGTTGAAAAATGAAAAAAAAATACATATTTGCACAAATCACAAAATTCTTAAATCATTCTAACATTCAATAAAGCGGTACAATTTACCTTTCTTGCATTCACATGTTCAACATCCTACTGTTCGAATCATAGTTAAAGGGGGGTTTTTGTTATCGTCTCCACAGGAATTGCAGATATTTTGATGCTTTTCGTTCAACAATTTATTGTTTCAAGAAAAAGGGTTTTCAAAGGTTTGTTCATAAAATTGTCAGGTTTTTAGTAGCAAAGCTTATAAATTCTAAAGAGTTTGATTAACAAAGTATATCAAAAGTAGTGTTCATCTACCCTAACTTATATGTATTCTTTCAATCTTGCATGTGAAGTCGGATCCGATTAATATCGTCGCGCATTCTCTCAACACCGTCTATCTCTAGAGTGGCGTCGTGAGAAATACTGTATTCATCACTACACGATTTCTCCATATAACAACCAATATAGTAAGCTTTAAGTTCAACACAAAGCAACTATCGACCATCGACCGATCTCTCCAATATATAAACCGATAGATGAATATTTTAGGTCAAGTTTCACAATCTCTATGTCTAGAGTTTTACAAAACAAGAATGGATCATTAAGAACAAAAATATTTATCATATATTAATTATCACTTGTTCACATACAAGGCCAATCAAAAGAAATACATACAAGCTAATGGTAGACTACCTCTACCTTTGATACAAAGGAAATTAGCTACCCATAACCATGGTAGCTTGCTTTATAAGTTTTGGAAGAAGATGAATGACGACCCACGTCGAAGAATCAAACTCGGATGTGTATCCAGATTCTATTTGCAAAATATCACCTTTTGGTGAAGAAACGCTGAGAAATAAAGTTTTGGTGTGAAAAATGGGTTATTTTCCCAAGAAAATGTGAAAAGTACTTATATAGTACTTTTGGAATATGTCATGTTCGCATTGCGAACCATTTCTTCGCTTAGCGAACTCACTTTTAAGCACATGAAGTGCCTCTGAACAGTTAAACTGCCCCTGAGACATAACTGCAGTTCACTGTGCGAGCAATCCTTTGCTCGGTGAACTACCTCGCTACAAGTTTGCACAGCAAACTTATGGTCCTTAAGCTACCGAATCTAGTCTGGGATGATTCGCTGGTCCTTCACTGAGACCTCGCCACAACGAACATTCGCCACCAGTTCGCCCAGCGAACTTAGTTCTCTTTCCTTACTGACTCTCAATTGAGAGGATTCGCCGGGGCTTCGCCATGAGTTCGCCCAGCGAACATTCGCTACTACTCCTCGCTGGCAGTTCACCCAACGAACATACTGATTTTCTTCTCTTTCTTTGGCTTCCTTGTCCAATTACTTGTGTCTTACACTTTGATGTTATCATGCCTAATTTCTGCACAATAACACACAAATCAAAGCAGGCAAAGGTATTTTCACAACATTGAAGAATATCATGATATCATGGAGTAAATCCAACAAAACATAACAAACGAGTTGAAAAATGCCAATAAATAATGATCAGTTTAAAGCAAGTTTGGCATTCAACAAACTCTCCCCAACTAGATCTTTGCTTGTCCTCAAGCAAAGTATGCCTCTCATTGAAAACAAGAGGATTTGCTCGAGCATTTAATTCAACCAAGAATGGATTTATGGCTCAAATAAACAAACAAATGCTCACAAGCAATGTTTACTACTTCCTAGAATCAAACAATGCAAAAGAATTTAGTTCTTAAACAAATATCGTGCAATGCTTCAAATAACAACTAAATTCTCATGCTTGAATCACTCTAACACTCCTCTTCGAATAAGAATTGAAGAAATTAACGTGTTTGCAACCGCAGGGGAATTTCACTCACCTAAAAAATGATGCAAATACAAACCAATTCGTACATTCATCTAATCAATCATTAAAGAATTCATGGAAGCAAGAAGATCACTAAGGTCTTTAAAGGTTGTAGATTGGTTAGGTTCACAACAAAGGGACACTTATAAGGCCATGGATTCAAAGTTTCCAATGCAAAAGAAGCATTCACTATACAAGGTTTATGTACACATTGCAACTACATCCAACACTTTCTTTTCTTCATTGGTCACCCTTCCAACACCCTTTATGCACATCATTCAATTTTTTTCATCCAAACAAGCATGCCTTTTCTTTTTCTTTTTGACAATTCATATACACAATTTTCTTTTTAATGCTTGTTTGAAAATTTTCAAAATATTTGAGTAAGCTACCACTTTCTTTTCACTCTCCCCAACTAGGTTCTTAACCAAACCTTAAGTGAATGTTCCTTGCTTTTTATGGCAAGGAAGACAATTTAGAACAATTTCAAAGGTTCAAGAAAAAAATTTAGAATCCTACACAATTCAATGATGAACTATCTTTCACATTATGTACAAATGCCAAGTTCATCACTAAACTAGGATCTAAGCTATTAAGCTCAAAGGGGTTAGAAAATTCTCACTACTCACGGGTAAGTTACTTTTGGATATGGTTGTGCTCAGTATCAATAAATGCCTTAATCATATCTAATGCTTCCACAAAATCAAAATAATCACAAGATTAAGCATGAATCAAATGTATTCAACAAGATTTATCAGTCATCCCATGCAATTAGTAAATAATGGAGGTTTCTCACAAATTTGTGGCTATTGGAACCTAAGTGATACAAGCATTCAAACAAAGTTGCAAAATGAAACAAAATTACTTTTGCACAAAGAAAAAAAATCTTAAAAATTCTAGCATCCTAGAAATATGTAACCATGTATCTTGCCAACATTTACATGATCAAATACTATCATCACCAACCAAACTTGGGATAATATTCATTGGATACTTTTAGCAAATATCAACCAATCTAGAAGTTCTCATATTTAATCAACAAAAAAGGCAAACATTAAATTCAAAGAAAGCACACTACCAATAATAAAAACTACAGGAGTTTAACATTCCTAAACTGGAGAATTCAACTCTTAAACAACATAATAAAAGAAAATGAAAGTTGAACATTCGTGAACTGAAGAATTCAACTGATAATAACATTAAAATGTTATGGTGTAAAAACACCAACAAAAGTACTAGTACCCATAAGTGGTACATACAAACAACATTATCCAAATTAATCCACCAAGTGGTTATTGTACATCAAAAGGGAATACAATAAACATAAAACAAATATAGCAATGATCTAAGCTAACAGAAAACTTAACTTTGTAGAACCAAAGGAAGTAGCCTAAGACCATGCTCAAAATATCCAACAACAAAAACTAGTCCTCATCGGACTATGTCTCCTCTTCTAAATCAACCTCTTCTCTAGATCCAGAGCCATCATCATCAGAATCAGCGTCCTCGTCATCTCCAGCATCCTCATCATCATCTGCCTCACCAGGATCATCGCCAGCTACACCTGCCCCTCTCCAAAGTCTGGCCTGGCTGCAGGCCAACCAGCATGAGCTAGGAACTGCTCCCTAGTCATCATCGAACGCTCCACAGAAGGCTCTTTGTACTGTATCTGTAGCACATGTATAGAGTCATAAATATCAATCATGGTGTGCTGAATTACTGCCATCCACTCCCATTTGTAGTTACACATCTCCCTCTGGAACGGGTCAAAGCCCTAGGAGCCTGCAACTCCAGAACCAGAAAGCTCACCAACTCCTGTACTAGCACCAACACCAGCACCAAAAGTTTGTCCTCTCAAGCTCTTCGGCCTGTAAAACTTATCCACATAATTATTATCAATAGCAGCCGGGATCGTCACCTGATGGCGGGAGGGTAGCTTCACCCTCGAATGCACACACAAAACCATGATCACTCATGGGAAGACCAAGGGGCAATTAGCTCCTGACCTTGATCTAAGTCCACTCTCAACAACAGCGTGCATCTCATCAGCGATAATCCTAGCTACATCAATATGAGTATTAATTAAAATGTTGTGGACCAAGTTTGGAACCAGAATGGTCACAGTGGAGGTATGCGACTTAAACTTGATGTTTGTCAACACCATGAGAAGTGCCAGCTGTGATAACGGTCGCATATCCTCCCCGTGGTATCTTCTTAGAACCCCAGATGGGTTCAACTCCACCGATTTGCCCTCCAACAATAATGCACCAGAAATGGCCTCTGTATCTTTATGCAGCCTTAAAGTCCTATGATACTCATCAATTTCATCTTCCCCCAAGGTGAGAGGTTTACCTAGAACATGATTAATAGTATCCCGATCAAATTTCACCTCTCTTCCATACACCATAGTAGTCCAAGAAAACACCTCGTCATTATTCGGATGGGCATTAGCGTAAAACTCGCTTACGAGCTCCATGTTATAGTTATCACAAGGTGTGATAAACTTGTCCCTCTTTTTGGAGTGAAGGATTGTCGCTACCGCCCGGTAGGAATCTTGAGGGTTGATGTTAAACCTCTTCTCTGGAAAAATGCTCCTTTTCTTGAGAGCAACATAATGAGCAGCATGCTTAGCTCCCTTAAACCGATCAGAATCAAATTGGATTGGTTGCGGACGGGATGTACTTCCAACCTTTCTTTTCTTGGAAGGATTTGCCTTTGGAGGTGCCATCTGCACATTCACCAAACAAAACCAGTAAGCCAAATACCTGATATATTAGTGAGAAAGAAATGCACAAAAAATCAGAACAAGAATCTCAACACAACTCAAAAATCAAGTTTGTTGTCATGTTCGCCTTTAGTTTGCCTAGCGAGACATAGCGAACTTCCGCTCCAGGTTCGCCCAGCAAACTCAAGGCGAACCCTGCGAATTGTCAAAATTCCAGGTTCTGCCTATTCAAAAGATAAACAATCACAGAGAAATTTTTCTTCATTCAATCATTGTGATTCATAGTACACATTGAGTATCAATTAACAGCACCAACCAAACCCCAATTGTTCAAGCAAAGGATCAAAGTTCATAAGCTTCATTAAAATTCAATTCAACTCTAACCTAAGCAAGTTTAACTCTCAAAAGTTTATAGTTCATAACCTAATATGCAAAGCAATGTAAACCACAATCAAGGACATGCAACAGATTCACAAAGCTTATAAGCAAGTTTCTAACGTTTACTTAAATTAACCCTAACAACATTTTTCTAAAAAGAACAAGGAATGAATAGAGAAAACTCAAACCTGAATTGTGTTGAAAGGAGAGAATGGAATCTGCAATTAACTTGGAAACAAACTTCACTTGCACGGGTACAATGGAGAGAGCAGAGAAAATTATGTGTGTGGTGTGTTTGTGGAAGTAAAGAGACAGAGGGAAAAGGGAATGACAAAAAAGGGAATGCAAAAAGTTTACCCCAAAAAAATATGAAAAAAGGGTCTTGGGCCCACGCAGCTCAGGCCCACCAAATAATACCACTTAAGTGATGTGGCAGAAAAACTGCTATTTTTCTTTGCCTCGCTCAGTTCGCCTAGCGAACTTCCAGCGAACATTCACCCCAGGTTCGCCTAACGAACTCAAGGCGAATGTGACAGATGATCAAAAATTTTGTTTCTTTTCATCTCATTCTACCACAACACCTTTCATACTATATTACTCTACAAAAGCATAAAAATGAAAGGGTACTTACACTACGCCAAAACTGGACAAAGACAGCGCAACAAAGACAGCGCTTTTTGGACAAAGCGCTGCTATAGGTCTTTAAAAAATTTCGCTAAAAAAAGCGCTATAATAGATAGCCTTTAGAAAGCGCTTTTCAAAAGCGCTGTTAAATGCCCTAAATGGTTGCCACCTTAGAAAGCGCTTTCTGGAAAGCGCTGCTATAGATAATACTTTAGAAAGCGCTGTCTAAAGGTTAACCTTAGAAAGCACTTTTAGGAAAGCGCCCTCTAAGGTAATTAAATTCTCCCACTTTAGAAAGTGCTTTATAAGGAAAGCGCCCTCTAAGGTAATTTATGAATTAAAATAATGGTTACATTTCATTTCATTTTCTGAAACTTTTATTCATTTTCTTCTCTCGACCGCGCGTTTCTGCTGAAACCCTTGCTATCTTTCTTCTCTGCTGAAACCCATTCTCCATTGCCGTCGTTCATTCGCCATTGCCGTCGTTCATTGCCGTCTTTCACTGCCATTGCTTTCGTGAAGTTTCATTGTTGTTCTTGCCATTGTCAGACGTGAAGTTTCACTGCCATTGAAGACGAAACGAAGAAGAGGTATGTTGTTCTTACTTCATTAAGTTTCATTGTTCTTCTTGTTGTTCTTGCTTCATTAAGATTCATTGCTTTCGTGAAGTTTCATTGTATGTTGTTCTATTGTTCTGTTGTTGATGTTTAGTTTGTTGATGGTATGGTATTCGTGTGAAAAATGATGGTATGGTATGGTATCTTGTTCTGTTGTTCTGTTGTTCTGCTTGTAGTGTTGGTGTTACTATTGGTGATGATGTATGATTCTGATACTTGGTTTGTTATCCCTGTTAGATGTTGTTGATATTTCTGGTGTAGTATTTGTTGATATTGTTGTTGGTGTTTCTGGTTACACTGAATAAAAAATGTTATATATTATAAACTAGTTATTCAAAATATGTTAGTTGTGTTAAATGGTTCTAAATTGTTAATACAGAGTTCAATCTTTGCTGGTAATAGTACTATTTATTTATATTTATACTTTAATAGTGTTGATATTTATAAATCAATAACTATTTGATTTAATTTGCAAAATATACTCTTATACATTTTTTATTTAGTATAATCAGTTAATTTAAGGTTCAATTTCTAACATTTTAAAAATAGTTAATTGATATTTTTATATTTAAAAGATTTTATCAAAATAACTTATAACATTTTATATATTATTTTAAACTTATGTGGAGTGTAGTATAATTTCATAAGCTTAAGTTTTTCATTACTTATAAAATAAGTGCCAGGGTAGTACAATGCATTATTGAAATCTGCATAATGTAGTTTAAAACATCAGTTCAAAATTTTAGACATCATATGTAAAAAGTTATTTTGATATGTAATGACTTCTTATTATCAATTCACCAAAGCTGTATACTGTTTTGAACTGGGTATGTTTGTATGTGTGCATTGAGTTAAAGTCTTTTGATGCGTGAGGAGTTTTTAAAAATTTAATTTTGCGCATAATTTATTTTCAAAATAAATATTTCTATTTTGATTTTCTAGTTTGGGATCCCTGGCCAATTTGGTATTTTGATTTTCTATTTATATTTCTATTTTGATATTTTTATATTTAAAAGATTTTATCAAAATAGCTTATATCATTCAATGGATTATGGATTATGGATTTTTATATTTGTCATTTAATTTTTGTTTTTTTCTTTCTTACAAGTGAAATGGCTAGTAACCAGGACGACACACACGATACACATGATGAAAATGAAGCTCAGAATGAACCTTCGAATGTAGAAAGTGAAATAAAACATGGAATAACTATTATGAAGTCAATCATCCGTGCTAGAGATAAAGGGATCAAGTTTGATGCACATTGGAGTGATGAGAACCAACTAATTGAGCCTAACGGTTCAATGTTGTCTTCATACACTGGTTCACTTGTCCGTCAGCATATTCCAATTACCAGTGATAATTGGCGGAATCCATTGTTGAAAGCTGGTAAAGATAAGATATGGATTGAGATACAGGTACTTTAATTTACTTATACTAACACACTTTATGTTTATATGTTTATAAGATAATATAAGTCTTTAATTTACTTATACTAACACACTTTATGTTTATATGTGTATGTTTTTTTGTAGAGGTCCTTTAATATTGATGGGAGCCGAAAAAAATATTGTCTTCAGTTAGCCGGAAAGAGACACAGAGGGTTCCGAGCCTTATTATCAAACAAATATCTTAGGGATGCGAATAAAAATTTTGTTGAAGCAGAACTTCCACAGTTGTATGCGGACGTGATTGAACCCGAAGAATTGAGCACTTTTGTATCCAAACGGAAAACCGAAAAATTCAATGTAATGTTATCTTGTCATGTCTATTAATTGTATTATATACTTGTTGCATTAGTTTGTTATGATATGACTTAAACTTGTTTATCCAGGATTTGAGTGCCATTAATCGCCAGAGAGCATCAAAACCCGCTTATCCATACAGAAAAGGGCGTATGGGATATGCACGGTTACAGCAAAAACTGGTAAGTATATATTAATGCTATGATTTTATTAATTGTATTATTGTGTTATACTTGATGAATTTATTATTTAAATAAATGTGTAGTTAGAAGAGACGAAAAGTGAAGAATCGTCACTTCCAGTACATGTTTTGTGGAAGGAAGCTCGTGTGGGTAAGGACGGAGTTGTTAGGGAAGATGTTCAGCATGTATATGACGAATGTGTAAGTATAATATTATGTCTTTAAGTTAATCGAAATTTTATTAAAATATAATTAATTTGTAATCCTCACTAATAATTTTCGATATGTCAATGAATTTCAGGAGACTCTATCTAAATCCTTAACCACATGCGAGGAGGATTGCAGGAGCATTCTTAGTCGAGTACTAAATGTTCCTGAGTATTCCGGCCGGGTGAGAGGTAAAGGATTTGGTGTGACTCCATCTTTCTTGTATCCAAAGAAAAAAAGTCCCAGCAACCGAGAATTGCAAAAGGATGTGGAGGAACTAAAGGCGCAAGTCCGTGAATTGCAAAAGGATAAAGAGAGATATGAGGCGGAAAAGCGCGATTCTGGTTTGAAAGATACTAGTGACAAAGCTAGTATCAATTGTCCAAATAAAATTCCCGAGGTAATTAGCACATATTTATTTTAATTAAATGAACACATTTATTTTAATTGACCTTTATACACATTAACAGTTACATATTTATTATTGCTTCAGGGCATTTCATCTTGCCAGCTGTATTTGTCGTTACCGACTTATCGCATGGTTGGCAAGGGAAAAGTGTATAACCATGTGGGAGAGTTACTTCACCATCAACCGCTCCCTCATAGACATCTGAAAGTGTCGGTTCATATCGCTTTAGATATGGATGCGGTACTACCGATACCTCATAGACATGCACGAAGGTGTTTTTGGTTTTCATCATTCCGAGATAATCGGAAGAGAGGACATAGAGCAGATTTTCAAGCATATTGAGTTAGGCATCGGTGTTATGCATTCATACATCTGGTACTCCGATCAATCTATTATTTATTTAGTTGAACAATTTATTTACACATTTCAATGAAAATAGTCTAATGTTTATTATGTTTTTATTTAAGGTGCTTGTATGAAAAATTGATGCGGGGGACGGAATTGTCAAACAGATTCCGTTTCATCTCTTGCACCCTTGTCAATGCACCGGCAATTGGTATGAATGCACTTTCAGTAAGAGACCACTTAACTGAGAGATTTATGGCCAGCAAGACAGAAAGTTTGTTTCTTTTACCGTATAATACTGGAAACGGGTAAGATTTTCATTCTAATCTTTAATTTGTATCTTTTGCGTAGAAATTATCCATCTAAACTTTTGTTATATTTTACAGTGGACACTGGTTGTTGGTTGCCATTAATCCTACCAGAGAAGTGGTCGATTATCTGAATTCATTGGATACTGATTGGTCAACATATCAGGATATGAAGGATGTGGTTGATACGTAAGTGAGATTGTTCGAAATATTCGTGTGTATTTGTATATTTAATTATTTCTGTGAGATTGTTCTAAATTTACGTTTTTCTTTTATAGAGCAATACTCGTATACCGAGCACAAAGAGAATCTCGAGTGGCACGGGCTAAAGCAACCAATGTTACATGGGTCAAAGTGGAGGTATATTAATTTTCACAGTGTTGCTTATTAGTGATGCTACTTGATAACACAAAACAACTATATACTAATTCTTATTTGTTTGTCTATGTGTAGTGCCCTCGTCAGCGTAATGGCATAGACTGCGGGTATTTCGTTTTGAGGTTTATGAGAGAAATCCTTCAAATGGATCGATTAGAGATTCCTATTACGGTATGCATGGATTTATAACTTAGGATTTATTTTAATATTTATCGGATATGTCATATAATTTATTATTTTTAACTAACTCATGCATATTTTGTTTTGTTATGTAGTACTTTGATGGATACGCGTGTTCTCATTACACGAAGGATAAATTGCAAGAAATTAAGGAGGAATTGTGTGAATACCTTATTGAAAAAAGAATCGTATATAATGTATAGGATTATGGGATTATGTGAATATGTATAGTTTTGTGAATGGTTTATTTTATGGGATTGTATAGTTTTGTGAATGGTTTATGCCCTTTATGTGTTTTTGGATTGTTTTGTATAGTTTTGTGAATAGTTAATGTAAATAACTTGAATTATAATGGAAATGGTTTGTGATTTATGGGATTATTGGAAATGGTTAATGAACCATACTAGAAATTGTTAATGGAAATGTGAAATATACAGGTTTATTGAAATGGCTTGAATTATACAGGTTTCTGCATAAAAAAAATGGTTAAAATGGGATTTTTTTTAAAAATCATGAAAATTACACGTAGAGAAAAGACATCGCTTTCTAGAAAAAGCGTTGTCTATAGTTCACAAAAGAAAGCGCTTTTCCTAAAAAGCGCCCTCTAAAGGTATAGACAAATTTATAACTAAAATTATAGGCATACATTAGACAGCGCTTCGAAAAGCGCTGTCTAAAGGGGGCCTTTAGAGGGCGCTTTTCCTTAAAAGTGCCCTCTAAAGGCCCCCTTTAGACAGCGTTTTTTCCAAAAAAGCGCCCTCTAAAGGTATAAAAAAAAAATTCATTAAAATTTTATAGGCATACATTAGACAGCGCTTTAAAAAGCGCTGTCTAAAGGGCGACTTAGAGAGCGCTTTTATGGAAAAAGCGCTGTCTAATGTATACTTTAGAGAGCGCTTTTTCATTAATCAAAAGCGTTGTCTTTACCTACGACAGCGCAACCTTAGGCAGCGCTGTCTAATGTCTTGTTTGGTCTAGTGTTATAATGTTGGGGTGCCTCCCAACTAGTGCTTTATTTAATGTCGTTTGAGCTCGACGGTCCGGAGGTTTGAAACCTCGAAACTAAAATTGATTGGATTAGCTTCCGAGAAAAAATAGTCTATCAACAAAGTCCTCAACCGTTATCATGACCTGTTCTTGGTCCACTTTTCCTTTAGAAAGAAAAGTCCCAACATGACTTCATCAAAGCCTCCTTGGCCTCTTCATCCTTCTTTTTAAACACTTCTTCATAATTGGCTATTTCTTACTTCTTTTTCTTTGATGTAACCTTTGCGTCTTCGACTTTCTTTTTCTTTGCCGCAATTCTTGCATCTTTTTTTTTCACTTGAAAATTGTCCTCCAATTGATTCGAATACACCACCCCTTTGAAAAATGTAAAACACACTTCCTCATCATTTGTCCCCACCTTCATTATACCTTCATCAACATCGATTAACATCCTAGCTGTCTTCATGAAGGGTATTCCAAGGGTTATTGGTGTATCCTCATCCTCTTCCATGTCCACGACTACGAAATCAACCGAAAATAAAAATTTGTCGACTTTCAATAACACGTCTTCAGCAACTCCATGAGGAAGAGTCCTAGACATGTCCGCAATTTGTAAAGTCATGTTGGTTGACTTCATCTCCATGTTCTCGAGCCTTTTGACCACAGATAAAGGAATCAAATTAATACTAGCTCCCATATCGACCAAAGCTTTATATTTGAAATCACTAACTATAGTTATAGGTAGAGCCACTCTTGTCGGATCTCCTTCTTTTTGCGGAAGAATATTTTAGACAATAGCACTACAATTAGCATTGAGCTCAATGGTTTCCTTATCCATATACCTCTTTTTTCGTAAGTATGTCCTTCTTGAATTTTTCATACTTAGGCATTTGATCAAGAGCCTCGGAGAATGGAATGGTTATTTGCAACCGACTGAATATATCCAATAATCTCGCATAATGCTTTTCATTTTCTTTTTTCGTAGGAGAAATAGGGTATGGTAAATTTTTTTGTAGAACTTCTCCCTCATACTCTTTTCCTTTTTCACTATTTTTCAACTTCTTTTCTACATCATTCTTTTCAACTACCTTCTTATCATCTTTTTTTTCTACTTCCTCTACAATTTCATCCTCCTTTTCAATTTCAACATTTTTTTCAACTCCCCCACCAATTGTTCTTCCACTCCTTGTAAAGATGGTCTTGCAATGCTCCTTCGGATTCACTTGAGTATTAACCGGAAAGGTTTCTTTATGTTGGTCAGCTAGTTGCTTGGACAATTGTCCAACTTGAGTCTCAAGATTTTGAATTGCTACATCAGTACTTTTTTGAGTGGAGATAGACATTTGCATAAATTGGTTGAAAGTTTCCTCAATCTTAGAGCCTCCTCTTTGGGTTTGTTGCGGTTGGTTGTAATTTTGGAAAGGTTGACAGTTTGAAGAACTCGGCTCTTGCCTCCACCCTTGTTGGTAACCTTGGCTATTACCTCTTGGTTATTGCTTTGATATGGTGGTCTTGGTTGATAGCCTTGATTTTGGTTTCCCGCATAGTTGGCTTCTTCAACGACCGGTGGACAATAGCCGGTAGGATGTGATCACCTTTACAAAGTTTTCAACTTCCTACATGTTGATTTTGGTTGGGAACTTCTTGCATCTCTTTGATTTATTGTGGAACCTTTGACATTTACTTTGTCAACAACTCCACTTGTTGCGAGAGTAATTTGTTTTGAGCAAGAATAACATCATTTATTCCCAACTCAATCATGCCCGGTTTTCTTTGAGGTGTACCACAGTTGTGATTTCCTCGGTGGTCATTGAGTGTCATCCTATCAATAATAGAAAGTACATCTTCAACACTTTTGGACATTAATGATCCACCCGAAGTAGCATCCAACAAAGTCTTGTGAATCGATTGAGCTCATTCCAGAAGATGTGCACTTGAGTTAATTCATCAAAACCGTGACCTTTGCATTTTCGTAACATAGATTTGAACCTCTCCCAAGCTTCATTGAGAGATTCATTTCCACCTTGAGCAAACACCGATATCGTCGTCTTCGCTTCCATGAATCGATTATGGGGGAAAACTATTCAAGGAACTTTTCTTCCAATAAATTCCAATCCGTCATCACTAGAGTTGATTGATCAAGATATCATTCTTTCTCCTTCCCGATTAAGGAATGCGAAAATAGTCTCTTGAACAAGGATTCCTCTTCCGCTTCCAGCGCTCCCGTTGCACCCACAATTTCATAGAATTTGGCGAGATGTGTGAACGGATCCTCATGGTCCATACCAGTAAAAGGATTTTGATACAGAAGAGCATGGATTCTCATTTTCATCTCAGAATGCCTCCCATTGTGGGCATTGCGCACAAACTGAGCGTTGTGTCTTGGACTTTTAACACATGGGGTTGAAGCAAGAGGTGGTGGTGGTGGTATTCTGCCATGACTGGCATAACAATGGGTGTAGATGAAGAAGATTCTCCATGCTCTTGTCTTTCTTTAGAAAGTTTCCTACTCCGCCTATTTCTGCTATTGAGCCTACGAGCGGTTCTTTCAATCTCGAGATAAAAAAAAAGTTGGTCCGCAGATACACTCCCTCGTATAAACAGAATTTGCACACTTAACTAAACAAATTAAGCAGCACAAGAAAAATAACAGGGGTAAGAATACAATACAAAGTTCTTAAATCAATAAACTATTGCAATGCGTCCAATATCAAACAATCCCCGAAAACGGCGCCATTTTGTTCGAATCGTAGTTAAAGGGGGATTTTTGTTATCGTCTCCACAGGGATTGCAGATATTTTGATGCTTGTCGTTCAACAATTTATTGTTTCAAGAAAAAGGGTTTTCAAAGGTTTGTTCATAAAATTGTCAGGTTTTTAGTAGCAAAGCTTATAAATTCTAAAGAGTTTGATTAACAAAGTATATCAAAAGTAGTGTTCATCTACCCTAACTTATATGTATTCTTTCAATCTTGCATGTGAAGTCGGATCCGATTAATATCGTCGCGCATTCTCTCAACACCGTCTATCTCTAGAGTGGCGTCGTGAGAAATACTGTATTCATCACTACACGATTTCTCCATATAACAACCAATATAGTAAGCTTTAAGTTCAACACAAAGCAACTATCGACCATCGACCGATCTCTCCAATATATAAACCGATAGATGAATATTTTAGGTCAAGTTTCACAATCTCTATGTCTAGAGTTTTACAAAACAAGAATGGATCATTAAGAACAAAAATATTTATCATATATTAATTATCACTTGTTCACATACAAGGCCAATCAAAAGAAATACATACAAGCTAATGGTAGACTACCTCTACCTTTGATACAAAGGAAATTAGCTACTCATAACCATGGTAGCTTGCTTTACAAGTTTTGGAAGAAGATGATTGAGCATCCACGTCGAAGAATCAAACTCGGATGCGAATCCAGCTTCTATTTGCAAAATATCACCTTTTGGTGAAGAAATGCTGAGAAATGAAGTTTTGGTGTGAAAAATAGGTTATTTTTCCAAAAAATGTGAAAAGTACTTTTGGAATCTGTCACGTTCGCAATGCGAACCATTTCTTCGCCCAACGAACTCACTTTTAGGCACCTAAAGTGCCTCTAAATAGTTAAATCGCCCTTGAGACATAACTATAGTTCGCTGTGCGAGCAATCCTTCGCCCTACGAACTACCTCACTACAAGTTTGCACAACAAACTTATAGTCCTTTTGCTACTGACTCTAGTCTAGGATGGTTCACTAGTCCTTCGCTGAGACCTCGCCATAACGAACAACTGCCACCAGTTTTCCCAGCGAACTTAGTGCCCTTTCCTTACTGATTCTCAACTGAGAGGGTCCGCTGGGGCTTCGCCATGAGTTCGCCCAACGAACATTCACTGCTACTCTTTGCAAGCAGTTCGCCCAGCGAACATGCTGATTTTCTTCTCTTCCTTTGGCTTCCTTGTCTAATTACTTGTTTCTTACACTTTGATTTTTTCATGCCTAATTTCTGCACAATAACACATAAATCAAAGCAACCAAAGGTATTTTCACAAAATTGAAGAATAGCATGATATCATGGAGTAAATCCAACAAAACATAACAAAAGAGTTTAAAAATGCCAATAAATAAGGATCAATTTAAAGCAAGTTTGACATTTAACACCTACCATCACCATCCAAACTTGGGAGAATCTTCATTGGATACTTTTGTACAAATAGCAACCAATCTAGAAGAAGTTCTCATCATTCATCCCTAATCAAAACTTGAGAGAAAAAAAAACATGAAAGAAAACAAGAATATATACAATATAAACAAGTATACAAAGCTGAAAAATATAGAAACTATTGCAATGCGATTCAATATCTAAACACCAATCCCCGGCAACAACGCCATTTTTTCAAACTGTAGTAAAGCAGCAAGAAGCAAAAAGTTTAGTTTTGAAGAAATTCCCTCCAGGATTTATATCGTCTCCACAGGGATCAGTACGAGGGAAAGAATGCCTTTCAACAGTCTCTACATTTCTAAGCTTGTTATGCAAAAGTTTTGGTTAAAAGATGCAAGGAACCATAATTAATTAAAAGCGGAAAATATAAAGACAGAAAATATAAAGTAAAGACTGAAATATAAACATAGCCTTGTTGGGATTAGATCTCATCAATTGATAACACATGCATTCTTCTTATTAGTTAAACACAAATCAATCATTCGTCTAATATCCTCACGTATCACCCACAACCGAGGTTATGTCTAACGCAAAGTCGAGAGAATAACTGTATTGTCTCATTGGTGATGTCTCACGCAACTTAACAACACAGAGCATTAAGAACCGATACTCACGCAAATGTTAAGCCTAAATCTATGTCTAGAGTCTAGAACCTAACAGATAATCATCCTAGATCCAGATCTGAAGAGTATATTTCTATAACAGTTCAAATCAAAGATCAACAGGTAAACGAAGATGACGCCCATATCAGCTTCATGATTGATTCATATAAAATACCATGATCAGAATGCATACATACGCTTAACACTTTTTACATGCATTAAACTAATTTTCCAAATGTATGTGAACATAGTTTCTCATCTCTATTATCACTCATCCTCACAATACCGTATTGATTCTACTCATGCTACTCATGCTACTAATCAACACAATAAAATAAAAGATACAAGTGAATATTAACTTACATGACTATGTCAAAAAATTTCTCATTGATAGATGAATATCTTAGATGTAAGCTTTGAAAAGGTTTTGTCAAGACCCACAAATAAGAAATTAAAGACAACATCAATATTGAATCAAAACTAGTTCACAATACATAGATTAGATGAAATACATAAGGTATCAAAAGATTACATCCAAACCCAACAAGATATTGAAGTTGTTACCTTCTCCCTCTTAGGGTTTATGTTTCTCTCTCTATAATATGTTTGGAATGAGGAGAGATAAAGTTCTGATCCCACAACTACAAGTTATAAAAGTTATGTTTCTAAAAGCAAGAAAAGTACTTATATAGTAAAACTAAAATCTGTCTTGTTCGCCTAGAGAACACCTTCTTCACACAGCGAAGACCACTTTTAAGCACTTCAAGTGCCTCAGGAACAGTTAAACCTCCCTTGGAAATATCTAAGTTCGCAGTGCTAACTCATTCTTTGCACAAGAAACCTCTTTGCTCTAGCTTCGCACATCGAACTTATGGCCCTTTTTCTACTGCCATCCAAGGTATCCTCTTCGCTTGGTCCTCGCTATGAGTTCGCCCAGCTAACTTTCGCCTTGTCCTCGCTGCTGGTTCGCACAACGAACTTACTGAAACTTCTTCTTTTCTTTAGCTTCCTTGTCCAATCATTTGTGTCTTAAACATTGATGTTTTATGCCTATATTTTGCACAATAACTCACATATTAAGGCATCCAAAGATATTTTCAATATGTTGAAGAATCACACAAGAACAAGAAATAAATCCATTAAACCATGAGAAATGAGTTGAAAAATTCCAAGAAAGATGATTCAATTTAAGTCAAAATTTGCACTTAACACAGGTATGAGACTGCATTGTTGAAGGAAGACTTATAAGGATTAATTGGTACTACATGTACCAACAAGATACATCTTCTTTTCGGTACCCTAACAAATAAGAACTCCATATTTAAGTGTGCTTGACTTCGAGTAGTATTTGGATGGGTGACCTTCTGGGAAGTTTCCCAAAAAGTGTTTGAGTGAGGACAAAACATGTTGAAAAGACCCGTGTTTGTTTATAGGGTCAGTCGGTGATCCAGAAAGCATTCTGGGGCATTACACTTAGGCCCCTGATTCACAAGGTGTCTTCACCAACTCAAGGAACACCAATAAAAATAATACAATAAACGTACTTCCTAAGCGGGGAATACTATCATTAAATAGATCCCAGAATGGCAATTTTACAAAACCCCTCTAACGGGATAATGAAACAAATAGTAAACAAGCAAGGACCAAAAAGTTGGACAAACTCGCCTTTACGAAGTCCCGCCCGAGGGACCCGGCTAAATAATTCTCGCTTGAGAGGCTCACCTTTTATGATGCCTCACTTGAGAGACTCACCTTTTACAAAGTCTCTCCTGAGAGAATCTCCTTTAATGAAGTCTTGCCTCAAGGACTCGAGTATCTTAGATTCAGAAGACCCTTGAAGGACGTTTAACAGACAGGTAGTTGATACCTTCCTACGCTTACTCGCCAATAACTAATGGATTGTATTCTTGATGGGATCATGGTAAATGGTGACCAAAATGCATTGAAGGTTCATGTACCACCTTAGCTCTGTGTCCTTGAAGGCTCTGGAAATAAGTTTGTAATTTAGGAAATCACCAGCGCAAATGATGGAAATTTAGGTGTTGATGGAGGAGACATGCTTGCGAGGGTTTCTCCTTCGATAAAACTTAGTTAATGCTCGAGGTTGCCAAAAAGTTTTCAAATAAAGGCTAGGGGTATAGGATTTTAATTTCTTCAAAGGCTCGACTTCCTGCTGTCATTGCTGAAGGTTTATAATATTGTCCTCTAATACTTGATTGTGGCGAAAAATTTCTTCGATGGCAAGACGTATCTCTATTATGGCATGGTTCTCGTCATTAGCATATCTAACATTTGAGATGCCTCTTATTATCACCATGTTGAGGAAGATGACTGAGGCGGTGTGTCAGGCAAATTTGGTCGAATAATTTTACTGAGGTGCCACGCTGGAAACTAATTATATTTGTAAAAAGCACCATGATGATAACCATGCTTGCGTGTGTGATCTAAAAAAGAGTTTGTTAGCTCTGGTTATCTAGGATAAGTTAATGATCCTTTCAACTTTAGGGTTTAATGTATTTAAAGTCATGTCTATGTGATGGATCAATAGAGGGAACCAATATTCCCTCACCTTTATGGATAACACGTTAGAATAGGGATCAATTCCTGATCTAGCATTCGTATTAACGCTCTTTTGAGAATAGCATGAAGTGTTAGGATCTAGGATTCTAGTTTATGGGCAACAAGAATGAGAGAATAGTGAAAACACAATAAATATTGAGTTGTAATAATTTACCGAAGTAAGAGATACACTGTGATCGGTAAATTAGAAAGTGTACTAATATGCCGAAATAGTAATAACGGGAAATCCCAAAGTAATGATTTCAAGGACTACGTGGTGATAAGAGTTATAATTTTAGTTCAATTAAAAATAAGCAATGGGGGTTTTGATTGGGGGTTTTATTCAAAAGAGTAAATAACAAGTAATTTAGAGTAATGTAATAGAGTAGAAAATAATATGAGTAGAGCATTCTATGAATGGGTCTTTGAACCTGAATTATTAGCAATCATAAATTGACCTAATAACAACTTATTTTATCCCTACCGATTACTGATTCTCAAGCGTGTTTGTTCCTAAGTCCCTAGTGAATAAACCTTTAGTAATTCAAATTAATCCCTATGACCATAGTGAATTACATATGAGATTAAACTGTTATTTACCAAGAACAATTCGGTCTCTAAAGGGTATCCCTAGTCCTAGGTGATATCTACTATAAAATACATGAATCAAGCGTTACTCTTGAAAGTCCTTCCTATCAGGTAACTGTAAATCAATTATCAATGTGATCGAAAGAGAAAGCATTAAACTCAGATAAAAGTAAATCAGATAAATAGAAAATATAGGTTATTACAAGGTTCAATTCAGAATAATAAAAAAATTCAAGAACGGGGACACCCCTTAGCATTAGGGGGTTTAGCTACTCATAATAATATAAACATATGAATCTTGTCAAACATTACAGAAAGAGGAAGATGAAGAGTCTTCAATGGCAAAAATCCTTGAAGATGATGCTCCACCTTGATCAACTATGTTTTCCAGCTCTCAATTTGCAACTTGTCGTCAAAAATCAGGTATAAACATAAAAAAATACGTTTTGGCTTTAAATACTCAAAATTGGGCTTCTTTTGCGATTATGGCACCCATACACGTATCGGACTGCCATACATGTATGTGGGATGTCTCATATGCGTATGGGGCGTAAGGGGATATGCCTTACGTGTATGGGGGAAGACCATACGCATACGGGCATAAATACACTTTTTCAGATCTGATACACGTATGGGATGGTTGATACGTATATAGGTAAAAATTTCTGAGTTAGCCTTTGTTGTCTTCATGAACATTATAGCCCATGATGTTCGATTTTATTTTTCACTGGTCCCACATCATTCCAAGTTACAATGCTCTATATATGATCAAAATACCACACGTCTATCATGATGCGAAACATGCTGAGAAATAGACTTTGTGAATCCTTATGACAATTCACCGCATTCCTTTTTTGGTCATATCTTTGACTTCATGCAACCTATAAAACACATTAACCTTCCAAAAAAAATATAAAAAAATACTAGGAATAATTAAAACATAGACAAATGTTAGTAGAGTAATAGTGGGGGTTGTTTTTAATCGTATCCACAGGGATTGTTCGATATTTGATGCGTGCCTTTCAATAGTTGTGATATTCTAAGTTCAATGGTTTCAAAAGTTTCTCAATTATTGTTAACATTCACTTGTAGCAAAGATTAATTGGTGACAAAGATTTTGTAAAAGTTTTGATAAAAGCATGTTAAGGTTAGGTTTCGCTAATCCTTTTCATGTATAAACGATTAATCAAGCATATGAACTCGGTTTTCGACCAATATAACCGCGTATCCTCCCGACTAAGTTTATGTCTAAAGCGAAGTCGGGAGTGTCGGTGTTTAGACCGTTAGGTGATGTCTCACGCTAACAATCTAAACAACGATCATTAAGATCAACACAATACGAATAGCAAATCCCAAATCTATGTCTAGAGTTTGGTTTTTAAGAGATAAAATTGTTAGGTCATGATTTGTAGAATCTATGTCTAGAGTAAAACAAATCACACATGGATCATTAAGAGAAAACAACATCATCTATATTGATCAAAGAATTTGTTCATATGCAATAGATCAAAAGCAATACATAAAATTAGGATCAACTACCTCTAACCTCACCATTGAGTGTTTAGCTACCATTTCTCATGGTAGATTGGATAACAAGTAAAGAGAGGAGATGAATGAGCATCCACGACGAATAATCGAGAATGGATGCGACTTCAGCTTCTCCAATTGAAAATACACTCTTTGATGATCAAAATACTGTAAACTATGAATTCTAGTGAAAAATGAACAAGAGATCCCAACAAAATAAAGTAAAAATCTATTTATACAATTCTGAAATCTGCATGATTCGCACTGCGAGTGCATCATTCGCACTGCGAATGAGGAAAAATGGCACCTTAAGTGCCTCTGAGACTTAAACCGCCCCAAGCAGAAATCGTGTGTTCGCAGTGCGAACCATTCCTTCGCACAACGAATCATTCGCTAGCTCATTCGCACTGCGAATAAACTAGCGAGCCAGGACAATTAAATTCCAGAACCTACTGACTCCCTTTGCCAGAATCTTCGCACTGCGAAACAACCAGCGAGCCTTCGCTGGACCCTCGCCAGGAGTTCGCAGTGCGAACTCTTTGTCATTTCAAAACTGGGACTCTCTAACTTCATTCGCTGGCGCCTTCGCTGACGTTCGCAGTGCGAACCTTCGCTGGGCCTTCGCCAGATCCTTCGCACTGCGAATGCTCTGTTGCAGCAAATATTCAGTGGAAACTTGCATCCACTCCATGTGTCTCACACTTTTGCTCCTTTCATGCCTATACCTGCACATTAACACACAAATTACAAGCTCCACACATATATTCCAATGTAAGCATTACAACACAATTTACCCCTTAAATCACCCGATTCCGCATGGAAAGTTAATGAAAAATGCCAATTATTGTATACTAATATATAACATGTTTGACATCTAACAAACTCTCCCCAACTAACTCTCTGTTTGTCCTCAAGCAAAGTATGCCTCTCACGAGGATTTGCTCGAGCACTCAATTCAACCAAGACGCGAAAAACGGCTCAACTAAACAACGATCACAACAACGCACAATTACACAATTCAAGAACCTATAATGTAAAAGAACTTGCCTCTTAAACAATTTCAAATAATGTTTCAAGAGACAACTAACTCATCCTGCATATGCCATTCTACACTCCTCTTCGAAAAAGGATTGAAGGCAAACGTGCATACAAACACGGGACAATTACACTCAAATGACCAATGATGCAAATACTAAGCAATTCATACCATATCTCAATGAACACAAAAGAAATCATGGAAGTACAAGATCACTAAGGACTTCTAGGTTGTAGCTTGGTCGGGTAAACAAAAAAGGGACATTTCTAATGGCCATTGAAATGAAATTGTCGAAGCAAAAGAACATTCACTATACACATATTCACACAACACACTTCATTTCACCATTTTTTTCATTCCATCTTCACAAACTACCGTGCACAATTATTGATTCTATTATTTTTTCATTCAAGCAATCATTTTCTCATTTGTACAACATATTCACACTCTTTTCTTTACATGCTTGCTTGAATTTTTTTCAAAATTTGGAGTAATGCACCCATCTTCTTTTTATTCTCCCCAACTCATTTTCGACTCAACCTAAAGTGAATGTTCCTTGCTTTTTAAGGCAAGGAAGTAAAAGTATACAATTTCAAAGGTTCAAGAAGAAAATGTTAGAAACTCACCAAATTCAGTGATGAACCAAACGTGCAAATTATGTACATAAAACAAGTTCATCACTAAACTGAGTTCTAAACTGTTTAGGCTCAAAGGGGCTACCAAATGCTCACTACTCACGGGTGAATTACTATATGGACATGGTTGTGCTCACTTTCAAAAAGTGCCTTGATCACTTCTCCTACTTCCACAAAATCACATGGTCACAAGATAAGGCATGAATTAAAAGTAAAAACAACATTCATCAACAATCCTTAGCATATAATAACACATTGGAGGCTTCTCACTTTAATGGTTTTTGATCCTAAAATGACACATGCATTCAAAGGAAGTTGTAACATGAAACAACATTATCAATCGCACAAGACACAAAGTTCTAAAACATACAAAATTCTCGAACCAGGTAACGATGTACCTTGTCGCAACACAATGCTTAAGATACTATCATAGCCCTCACATCATGGAGGAATCTTTCTTTAAAATCAAGAGTCTCCAACCTACTTCCAAAATTCCATCATAAAAGAAGGAACATTAACATGAAAACATATTAAAAGTAAAATAAAAGTGCAACAAAAATAATTTACTCAAAACGTTTAACATTACTAACAATAATAAATAAAGTGCTTGGTGTAAGAACACCTACAATATCCCAAAATGGTACCACTAGGGTACAAGTACACCAATATCAAAATATTCCACTATGTGGATACAATAGACTAGTAAAAGCTGAAAAATACAAAATATAAGAAAACTTCACTTTGGAGTCCAAAGGAAGTACACATCTGAAAATCACAAAACTAGTCCTCATCGGACTCCGTCTCCAAAACCTCGGTAACCATCTCATCCTCATCCCCCTCATCAGAAGTATTACCAGAAACCTCCACATAGGTGCCATCACCCTCTATCTCATCACCATCTCCATCCTCGTCAGCATCCTCTCCAGCAGGACCAACTGAATCCTCTCCCCCTCCGAAAACTGGCCTGGCCTCAGGCCATCCAGCATGTGCGAGGAACTGCTCCCTCGACATCATAGTGTGCTCCGTAGAAGGGTCACGGATCTGTAATTGGAGAACCTACAAAGAATCATGAATATCAGTCATGGCACGCTGCTGGGCAGCCATCCAATCCCAATTATATTGGCAGATCTCCTACTGATACAGATAGAAATTCGGCGACTCAAAAGTATCACCACCACTCGTACCAGCCCCTGCAGCAGCAGCCCCTGAAGTCTCAGTCCTACCACCCTTAGGTTTGCAAAATTTGTCGACATATCGATCATCGATAGCCGACGTGATAGTGACCTGACGACGCGAAGGAAAATTAACACCAGCATCAGCACATAAGGACATGATTAGGAACGGAAATGCAAGAGGGGAATTTTTCCTCGAAGCATTCCCTCCTAATCCACTCTCGACAATGGACCTTATTTCATCTGCTATTATCCTCGCGACATCAATTTCTACGTTTGTAAGGATGTTGTGCACAAGGTGAGCCAGAGGAATCGTAACTGTAGAGGAATGTGACTTTGGCTTAATATTTGTGACAACCAAAAGTAAAATAAGCTGAGCCAAAGGTAACATGTCCTCTCGATGATACCGAACAACAACTCCCGAATGATTGAACTTCACATTTTTACCCGAGCGTAACAAATCAGTAGTCATTTGTGTGATATCCCTGTTTTGGCTAAGGTTCCTGTGGTAATCATCCTCCTGACTAGCACGCAATGGAAGAGGGTCTCCAAGAACTCGGTTAATTATTCTTCTGTCAAACCTCACTGTTGTTCCTCTAACAACCGTAGTCTAATTAAACAGATCCCCCTCATCAGGAAGGGCGTTGGCATAAAATTTTCGAACCATCTCCACATTGTACGAATCCAGGGGCGTTATCAGCTGATCCCACTTTTTTCTATGCAAGAGGGCAGCTACCGAACGATAACTCCCCTGATCATTCAGAATAAATCTCTTCTCAGCAAGGATGGTCCTTGTTTCCAGCACCTCATATCTCTGAGCCTGCCTTGGTCCCTTGAACCTGGTGTCGTCGAAACGGATCAGAACCTGTCTGGATGTTGATGTTTTCCTTTTCTTGATCATGGTTTTAGGACCCATCTGCACAAATGACAAAAAAATCCACACCCAAAACACCAAGACAGATCATTAGAAATTAGGACACACATGCATCAGAATAAACTAAAAAAACAAAAATCTGGGCTGCTCGCTAGAGCACTCGCACTGCGAATCCTGGCGAATGCTCGCCCCAGATTCGTAGTGCGAACAAGCCCGCGAATGCACGAAAACTTTGAAAAAAATTTGCAGACCCAGATTTCACAACATAGCATGGTTCTAAATGTACTCTATACTCAAAACCAGCAGAAAATTTGGCATGCATTAAACAACCCCAAACAGAATTTAACCCTAAACTTTCTACACATACTCATGCATAATTCACAACACAATCCAATTAATTAGAAAGCACAAGGACAAGAAATTCAAACCTGTTTGGCAATGGAAATTGAGCAAAAGAAAAAACTTGAGATGGACAGCAACATACGTGAGAGGGAAGGAAGACTTGAGGTTTTTTTTTCTCTTTTTCCTTTTGGATGAGAATGAGAGGCAAGTGACTAGGGTTTGGTCCCCCCAAGTCATCAGCACTTTAACATGGGTCTTGGGCCTACGTGCAGGCCCACCCATACAAAATCCTCATTTTTAATGATGTGGCAGCAAAACCACCCAGGCTGGTTCGCTGATGTTCGCAGTGCGAATGGCCAGCGAATGCTCGCCCCAGATTCGCAGTGCGAACAAGCCAGCGAACAAGACAGATTTTCAAAATTTTTAGGTCTGTCTTGCTGCCAAACTGAGCATGATACAATACTACAAAAACACTTCAAACAGCAAATAAAAGAAAAATACTTACAATGTTGGGGTGCCTCCCAACAAGCGCTTGTTTAACGTCGGCTAAGCTCGACGGTCCACCACAATCTCACGGATCGCGGAAGGGAACAATGGCGGGATTCCGCTCGAAATCACCTCCAAGGTACACTTTTAATCTCTGGCCGTTGACAGTCCAATTCTCGTTGGTTGTTGTATCTTCTATTACGATTGCTCCATAAAGCTTTATTTCACGAATCCGAAACGGACCTGACCATTTAGACCTTAACTTTCCCGAGAACAATTTTAACCGAGAATTGAATAGCAGTACCAGTTGTCCTACCTCAAATTGCTTGATGATTTTTTTTTTGTCATGGTAAGACTTTACACGCTCTTTGTATAGTTTGTTGGAATCGTACGCCTGAAGGCGTAATTCATCCAATTCCTGTAATTGCACTTTTCTTTTTTCGCCGCTAAGAGTTGGATCAAAATTTAAAAATTTTAAGGCCCAAAACGCCTTGTGCTCCAACTCCACCGGCAGGTGGCAATTCCTACCATACACAATTTTAAACGGTGTGAGACCGATCGGAGCCTTAAAAGCGGTCCGATACGCCCACAAAGCATCATCCAATTTGTTGGCCCAATCTTTTCTCGAGGCCGAAACAGTTTTCTCCAAAATACGTTTTATCTCACGATTGGATACCTCCGCTTGACCATTAGCCTGAGGATGATATGGTGTGGCAACCTTGTGCTTCACACCACACTACTCCAAAGCTTTGTCAAGCTGAGTGTTACAGAAGTGAGACCCTCTGTCACTTATTAACACTCTAGGAGTACCAAAACGCGCAAAAATGTTTTTTTTTTCAAAAATTTCACAACTGTTTTTCCGTCGGCTTTAGCACAAGCTATCGCCTCCACCCACTTAGACACATAATCAACGGCGACCAAAATATATTCATTGGAAAAGGAAGATGGGAATGGACTGACAAAGTCGATCCCCCAACAGTCAAAAACTTCGATTTCCAACATATTCTGTAAAGGCATCTCGTGCCGCCGTGAAATTCCTCCACTTCTCTGGCACCTGTCACAACTAAGGGCATGCGCGTGCGCATCTTTGAATAAGGACGGCCAATAAAAGCCCGATTGGAGGACTTTAGTGGCCGTTCTCAACCCATTAAAGTGTCCTCCATACGGAGAGTTATGACAGTGCCACAAAATATTCGTGGCTTCCTCCAATGAGACACACCTTCTTAAGAGGTTGTCGACACCAAGTTTAAATAAATAAGGTTCATCCCACACGAAAGACTTGGCGTCAGACAAACATTTTCTTTTTTGGTGGTGCGTTAGACCGTCCGGTATCAATCCGGCGGCTTTGTGGTTAGCCATGTCGGCGAACCACGGTCCAACCTGCACTCTAAATAATTTTTCATCCGGGAACTCCTCTTTTACCTCAAATTCATTCTTGGTCACGTCAACGTTGACCATGCGGGATAAGTGATCCGCCACCAAATTCTCGGATCCCTTTTTATCACGAATTTCAATATCAAATTCCTGTAACAAAAGGATCCACCGAATAAGCCTCTGCTTAGAATCCGGTTTGGTGAGCAGATACCTTATAGTCGTATGGTCCGTGTAAACGATGACTCGTGAACCAATCAAATAGGCACGAAATTTCTCCAACGCATACACTATGGCAAGCAACTCTTTCTCAGTTGTTTCATAGTTAATTTGAGCCTCGTTTAAAACTTTGCTCGCATAATGTATAGCGTGGAAAACGTTTCGTTTTCCTTTGACCCAAAACAGCCCCAACCGCATAATCGCTTGCATCGCACATTAATTCAAAATCCAATTTCCAGTTAGGTGCAACGATTATTGGTGAGGTAGTTAAACTCTTTTTCAAAAAATTGAATGCAAAAAGACAAGACTCGTCAAAGTCAAAAATCTTACCTTGGACGAGCAAGTTGCTCAACGGGTTTGCGACCTTTGTGAAGTCCTTAATAAATCTACAGTAGAACCCGGCGTGTCCCAGAAAACTCCTTATACCTTTGACATTCATCGGTGGTGGCAATTTCTCAATAACGTCCACCTTGGCTTTATCAACTTCAAGGCCCTTTGAAGAAACTTTGTGACCGAGCACAATTCCCTCGTTCACCATAAAGTTGCATTTTTCCCAATTAAGCACCAAATTGGTTTCCACACACCGTTCCAACACTGTATCCAAATTTTTCAAGCAAAGATCAAATGATTGTCCAAAAACCGAAAAATCATCCATAAAGACCTCAATTGTCTTTTCGATCAAATCCGAGAAGATAGCTTGCATACACCGCTGAAAAGTCGCCGGTGCATTACATAATCCAAACGGCATCCTCCGATAAGCGAAGATTCCAAACGGACATGTAAAAGCGGTTTTTTCATGATCCTCTGGGTTCACAATAATTTGGTTGTAACCCGAATAACCATCCAAAAACAGTAGAATTGTTGACCGGAAAGCCTTTCGAGCATTTGATCTATAAAAGGTAGAGGGAAATGATCTTTTCTCGTAGCTTTGTTCAACCTACGGTAATCAATACACATTCTCCACCCGGTAACGGTTTTTGTTGGAATGAGCTCATTTTTCTCGTTTCGGACCACCGTTAATCCGCCTTTTTTCGGTACCACATGCACCGGACTAACCCACGGGCTGTCAGAAATGGGATAAATCATTCCGGCATCTAACATTTTTACTACTTCTTTTCTCACCACTTCTTTCATGATTGGATTTAACCGGCGTTGTGGTTGAGCAACCGGTTTAAAATCTTCCTCCATAAATATACGGTGCATGCAATACGAAGGGCTTATGCCTTTGAGATCGGACAAAGTCCATCCCATTGCATCCTGATTTTTTCTCAACACTTGAATTAAGCGGCTCTCCTCGTTTTCAGACAAAATACTACTTATGATCACCGGTTTATTACCACCGTCATCAAGAAAAGCATACTTCAAGGTTGAAGGTAACACTTTCAGTTCAAGTTTGGATGGTTCATCATTAACCACTTTTTTTAGAATTTCCTCTTCATACTCCCAAGGTTGCAATTCTTCCAAAGCTTCAAGCTCTAATAAACACTCTTCAAGAGCTTTCTCTTCTTCAACCGAGAATACTTCCAAGGAATCATCCAAAGCTCTTTGTAAAGGATCAATGACATGAATTTGCTTTGTAACTTCAAAACTCGCTTCCTTCGTTGCATCGATTCAGAAACAATCACCTTTATCTTTCTTGTGCTTCATGGCATCATAAAGATTGACACACACCTCTTCATCTTGGACTCTCACTTTCATGAGACCATCGTCCATGTCAATTGCCATTCGGGCAGTTTTCATGAAAGGCCTTCCAAGAATCAAAGGTGCATCCTCATCCTCCTCCATTTCAATTACAACAAAGTCTATCGGAAACAAAAATTTGTCCACTTTGACCAACACATCTTCCGCTACACCGTGAGGATGAGTAGTGGATTTATCGGCGAGTTGCAACCTCATTTGAGTGGACCTCAATTCCATGTGTCCTAACCGTTTCACAGTCGACAAAGGTATCAAGTTGATACTAGAGCCCAAATCAATCAATCTGTTGCCAACATAGATGTTTCCTATCGTAACCGGCAATGTAACTCGTCCCAGATCACATTCTTTCCTCGGGAGAGTCCCTTGAATGATGGCACTACAACTTGCATCTACCATAATCGTCTCTTGATCCGTATACCTCTTCTTTTTCGTGAGGATATCCTTCATGAATTTCACATATTTAGGCATTTGCTCCAAAGCCTCGGAAAATGGAATATTTATTTGTAATTGTTTAAAAATATCCATAAACCGAGAATAGTGACACGCACTATCTTTCTTTGTAGGAGCATGAGGATATGGTAAATGTTGAATCGGAATATTATTCATCGGCTCTTTTCCCTTCCTAGTTCTCTTCACTCTTTCTTCACTCTCTATTTTTTTCTGATTCTCACTTTTTTCCTTCTCATTTTCAACTAAAACACCCTCAACATTTTTTTCTACTTCAATCTCCTCACTATCTTTTTCTTTTTCATTTTCATTTTCAACTACAACCTCCTCCTCCACAACTCTTTTACCTACACCCATGTCAATCTCTCTTCCACTTCTCGTGAGAATTGCTTTGCAATCTTTAGGATTCGGAAGCGTATTTGCCGTAAAGTGCCCTTTTTGTTGGTCGGCCAATTGTTTTGATAATTGCCCGACTTGTGTTTCAAGATTCCTTATGGCGGCATCGGTGTTCTTTTGGTTGGAAATTACCATTTGCATAAATTGTGTGAGAGTATCCTCCATCTTCGTATTTCCAACGGGAGCTTGCGGAGGTTGAGTGTAATTTTGGTATTGTTGACGGTTTGATGGTCCGGCTTCTTGCGATCTCCATTGTTGTTGATAACCTTGGTTAGCCCTTTGTTGGTAACCTTGGTTGCCTTGTTGATACGGAGGTCGGGGTTGGTAACCTTGATTTCCCGCGTAGTTTGCTTCCTCCACAACGGGAGGACAATAACCGGTCGGATGGTCACCTCTACATAATTCACAAACTAACACTTGCACATTTTTACTTGAAGATTCCTGCATCTCTTTGAATTGTTGCGGTAATTTAGACATTTGCTTCGTTAACAACTCAACTTGTTGCGATAATAACTTGTTCTGCGCAAGGATAGCATCGTTTGTTCCTAATTCCAACACTCCCGGAGTTCGTTGAGAAGGTCCACGGTTATGACTACCTTGATGATCGTTCAAGGCCATCTTATCAATGATAGTTGTGGCTTCCGCTGCGGTTTTGCTTAACAAGGATCCACCAGCGGTGGCATCCAACAAGGTTTTGTGTACAAGTTGCAGCCCATTTCTAAATATATGAATTTGTGACAATTCATCAAAACCATGGCCCTTGCACTTTCTTAACATTGATTTGAACCTCTCCCAAGCTTCTTTGAGAGATTCATTTGCTCCTTGTGTGAATACCGCGATGGCGGTCTTTGCTTCCATAAACCGAGTGTGAGGGAAAAATCTCTCCAAAAATTTCTCTTCCAATGCATTCCAATCCGTCATTATGGTTGTTGACTGATCAAGGTACCATTCCTTGGCCTTCTCAATGAGGGAATGCGGGAATAGTCTCTTGAACAAAGACTCCTCTTCTGCTTCAGGTGCACCAGTAGCTCCCGCTATTTCATAGAATTTTGTAAGATGGGTAAAAGGATCTTCATGATCCATACCCGTAAATGGACTTTGATATAACGGTTGGAAAATTCCGGTCTTCATTTCAGCATGACGACCGTTGTGTACATGGCGAGCGAACTGAGCATTGTGTCTTGGACTATTTGTGCATGGCCTAAAAGCAGGTGGTGGTGGTGGTGGTGGATCTGCCTCCATAACTGGAAGTATTTGTGGAACTGGTGGTGGTGTAGAAGTACTTTCCTCTTGTTCTCGCTTCTTTCTTGCTAGCTGCCTCCTTCGTCTAGTCCTGCTGTTGATTCTACGAGCGGTTCTCTCAATCTCAGGATCGAAAAGAAGTTGGTCCGCCGGTAGTTTCCCTCGCATAAACTAAGTCTGCACACTAAACAAAACAGATTAACAAGTTCAAGATAAAGTGGTAACAAGCTTAAAATAGCTCAACTATTGCAATGCTTGCAATATCACCTAACGATCCTCGGCAACGGCGCCATTTTGTTAGTAGAGTAATAGTGGGGGTTGTTTTTAATCGTATCCACAGGGATTGTTCGATATTTGATGCGTGCCTTTCAATAGTTGTGATATTCTAAGTTCAATGGTTTCAAAAGTTTCTCAATTGTTGTTAACATTCACTTGTAGCAAAGATTAATTGGTGACAAAGATTTTGTAAAAGTTTTGATAAAAGCATGTTAAGGTTAGGTTTCGCTAATCCTTTTCATGTATAAACGATTAATCAAGCATATGAACTCGGTTTCCGACCAATATAACCGCGTATCCTCCCGACTAAGTTTATGTCTAAAGCGAATTCGTGAGTGTCGGTGTTTAGACCGTTAGATGATGTCTCACGCTAACAATCTAAACAACGATCATTAATGTTAGTTCTTGTTATTGGCTGGAATTTTGGTAAAACAATGGTGGTGTTAATGATGTCATATGTCTGATGTCTTAACATGAGTTACTAACATTCAGTTTGTGTTAAGTTTGTTAGGGGTGCAGTGTTGTCAGCTGATGTTATAAGTGATGTCTTGACATCACTATACCAGAACATCAGAACATCAGTTTGTGATGTTTTAGGGCTGCACGTGTTTTGTTGTTAGTGAGATTTTCTGCTGAGAGATAGAGAGATTGCAGGCGAATTTATTGGAGAAGATTTATTCTGATACAATTAATTCTGCATATCTTGTGGAGAATAGTTTGTTACTATTTGTGTGGAGAAGATCTTGCAGCTAAATTAAAAAGTGAAGATTTAAAAGATACATAATATCCTGGAAATATTATGTGGAGCTGATTTAAAGGTGTGGAAGATTAAAGATAAAATCTAGCAAAGATTGCGTATTTAAAATATGAAGATTTGATTGAAGATTTAATTGAAGATCTATTGAAGAGCAGAATCTGTTGGAGATTTGTAGCAGAAGATTTGATATGATTTGAAGGCCCAAATCCAGTGGGAAAAAGTTATAAATAGAATGCTTGTAATCTAGAATAGGGATGGGTCCAAGATGTAGTTCTTTAGGGCTTTGTCTAAGTGAACCACTCGGGTTGTGAGATGGTCACTGTGTGTAACTCAGAAACCTGTAGGTAATGAGTTTGGTATTGTTCTTGGAGGAAGCTTTGAAGCAACTCCAAAGGGTGTCATGGAAGGGTGTCTTCTATGGTTGTACAGTTGTTGGTAATCGAGTTGTTGATGTAGTAATGGTGTAGTTGACTGCTAGACATCATTGTGATGATAGGAAGTGAGATGGAGTCTCTTACCTAGGGAGGACTTAGGTAGAAGGGTCATTGGGTAGTGATTAAATTAGGTAGATTGTCAACTGGTCTGTTGAGTCTGTAATTTGATACTACTAATAGTGGACTTCCTTCCTGGCTTGGTATGCCCCCAGATGTAGGTTGTTGAACCGAACTGGGTGAACAATTCAGTGTGTTATTTACTGTTTTTATTATTGCCTTGTTCAGCAGATTGCGATGTTGTGACATTGCACAAAGACATCACACATCTGTACCAAAATTTCAATTGGTATCAACACAATGCGAATAGCAAATCCCAAATCTATGTCTAGAGTTTGGTTTTTAAGAGATAAAATTGTTAGGTCATGATTTGTAGAATCTATGTCTAGAGTAAAACAAATCACACATGGATCATTAAGAGAAAACAACATCATCTATATTGATCAAAGGCTTTGTTCATATACAATAGATCAAAAGCAATACATAAAATTAGGATCAACTACCTCTAACCTCAACATTGAGTGTTTAGCTACCACTTCTCATGGTAGATTGGATAACAAGTAAAGAGAGGAGATGAATGAGCATCCACGACGAATAATTGAGAATGGATGCGACTTCAGCTTCTCCAATTGAAAATACACTCTTTGATGATCAAAATACTGTAAACTATGAATTCTAGTGAAAAATGAACAAGAGATCCCAACCAAATAAAGTAAAAATCTATTTATACAATTCTGAAATCTGCATGATTCGCACTGCGAGTGCATCATTCGCACTGCGAATGAGGAAAAATGGCACCTTAAGTGCCTCTGAGACTTAAACCGCCCCAAGCAGAAATTATGTGTTCGCAGTGCGAACCATTCCTTCGCATAGCGAATCATTCGCTAGCTCATTCGCACTGCGAATAAACTAGCGAGCCAGGACAATTAAATTCCAGAACCTACTAACTCCCTTCGCTAGAATCTTCGCACTGCGAAACAACCAGCGAGCCTTCGCTGGACCCTCGCCAGGAGTTCGCAGTGCGAACTCTTTGTCATTTCAAAACTGGGACTCTCTGACTTCATTCGCTGGCGCCTTCGCTGATGTTCGCAGTGCGAACCTTCACTGGGCCTTCGCCAGATCCTTCGCACTGCGAATGCTCTGTTGCAGCAAATATTCAGTGGAAACTTGCATCCACTCCATGTGTCTCACACTTTTGCTCCTTTCATGCCTATACCTGCACATTAACACACAAATTACAAGCTCCACACATATATTCCAATGTAAGCATTACAACACAATTTACCCCTTAAATCACCCGATTCCCCATGGAAAGTTAATGAAAAATGCCAATTATTGTATACTAATATATAACATGTTTGACATCTAACAACAAATACGAAATTTAAAAAACAGACATATAAACCACTCAAACTATATGGAAAATGCAAATAACTCGCATACTTTCACCCATTAAAATGATAATAACTATAGCAGAATTGGTGACTGATCACAACCCCAAAATTAGCTTGTTGCTTGTTCTTAAGCAACTTTAAGACTATCTACTCATGGTAACTCGAAAAAAGTTAAATTTTTTGAAAATACCATACCTCTAGGATCTTCTGTGGTCCTCTTTTACCATGACCTTAAGCTTTGCTTGTTTACCGTGGTCGATTAATTTTCCACATTTTCACTTGATGATACTGCTTCACCTGTTACCCCATTGCACACTCTCACCAAATCTCTCAGGTGTTTATGAGTTTTCTTAAAATTCACATTATGCAACATTACACTATATGTTTGAATAAATTATAACTAGATGGATAGATGCATGATACATATACTTTTTGAGGTCTTGCCGGTTGTAATGGGGCTGAGGTTCGGGTAGGATATATTTGGAGAGTATGTTGAGACTTGGAGTAAGTAGTATTATTCTCATTGACAATGTATAATTAAAAACTAATGGGGGATATTTCTTTCAACTAAGTTCTCTTTGGCTTTTGATTTTCACTTTTCTTTTAGTACTTTGTTATTTTTTTCTCTTTTTTTTTCATGTTTGTTGATTTCCATCAAACTCACTTATCTTTCTTTTCTTTCTTTTCAAATTTGCACTCATATTCATTTTATTCCCTCAATTTCTAATTGATACCCCAAATGTATTGGTTGTTATTCCAACAGCAACCCTAAACTTAAATTTGACACATCTTTGAGATGTAATGCTTCTACTCCAAGCATGGTAGGAAAACTATTATGCTAAGGGTTACACATAGGGTTAAAAACAAACAAAAGAGAAATTGGCTCAAAGGGGTTATGCAAATGATAAAAAAAATTAAAAAGAGATGGATGAAAGGCTCAGGGCTAAAACAAACAATGTGCCTTAGTGTGTGCCATCATGCAAATGGAATCAGAAAATAACGTACGCAAGTTCTGAAAAATACATACATGTTGAAATGATCTCTCATGGTGAACCAATGTGTTTGGATTTTTCTATTCTCACCATGTTGGGTAGAGCTAACAGCCTACACAGTACCTTTTCTTGGAAGGGGCTTCTCAACCAGCTATAGTAAACCTGCTCAACCTTTAGTACAATTAAATTAAACCAACCAGATCATTTAGAAGTATATAAAAAATAGTTTGGTGGATTAGCATGCACAGAGGACACAAAGCATTCAGTCTGGGTACTTTTTCACACAATCACTTAAGCTAAAATTATCATATTACTAGATAAAAGTAAACAATTAGAAAATAAACTAACTGAAAGCAAAACAAAACACAAAAATTAATTTAAAATTAAAGACTATGAAATAAAAATTACAAATACCTCCCTTGGGTTACCTCCCTTGGGTTACCTCCCAAGTCGCACTCATTTACCGCAATTAGCTTGACGCCTCATTCCCCCTGTTATGGGGGATACTTCAGCTTCCACACCTCGATGTTTTTCTTTTTCGAAACAAAGAAATCATCTTTTTCTAGGATAAGATCCACTTTGTGCCACAAGTTACTTCCTACTTCCATAGCCTTACCTCGATGCCGCTTTATGTTATTTCTCTTGGCTTTTGGAATGGATCTAGGAGTTTTTTTCATTCGGGGTTGCTAATGGAAGTGATACCATTTGAGATGTCCTCCTTGAGACTTTGTATGGTGGTGGTCTTTGACTTGGGCTTTCCACACATATTTTGATCATGCCTACTTAACAATGATTTCCTTTTTCTCCTTCTTGCTTCCTGTTTACAAGCACATTCAAAGTTATTTCATGAAATTTGTCAAAAAAATCTCATTTAGATCCTTATTCTTCATCCTTTGAGGATATAGTAGCCTGATCTATGGTTTGGCCTCCTTTTTATTTTTCTCTTTAGTTAGCTTTATGGGTGGCATAACTTCTTCTTTCTTATTTTACCTCACTTCGAGATCTACCTCTATGAAATGATCATCATCTGTTGCATTCTCTTCTCCATCTTCAACAATCTTATGATTTTTTGTTATAACAACATTGACATTGTTATGATCTCTAGAATTAGTGCTCGAAGTGCTCTCGTATGCCTACTATGAAACTTGGACTTCTTTTTGAATTACTTCCCGTTTTAATCTTTGCGGATAGCGAATATGATTCCTGGCTTTTGAGGCTTTTCTTTTTGAGCTATGGTCTCAACAACATTGACACTCTCATGATTTCTCAGGTTTGGTATGGTTGCACTCGGAAGGGTGCCTTGAGCTTTCAGGGAGAGTTGTTGGGCTATCTGGCCTACTTGAAGTTCCGGTTTCTTGATTGATGCTAAAATGTTCCTCTGATAGTTTATTGATTATTATTGGAATTGGGCATTCTGAGCAATAACTTTCTCAAGATCTATCTCCCAATCTGATTTCTTTGGAGCTTGTTATTGCTGTGGGGATTGAAACTGATGTTGAAATTGCTGATTAGGCTGATATTGTTGTTTGTTCTGGTATTACACTGGACCTTGCTTCGAAACATTCCCTTGTTGATCTTTCTTGGAATAGTTTTAATGATTCTTCCACCCTGGATTGTAGGTGTTGGAATAAGGGATGTTCTGCTTGAGATAATTAACTTCTTCTACATGTTGAATGTGTGCAACACAATACACGGCAAAATGAGGACCTTTGCAAAATTCACAACTAACTGTCGGAGCTTGTTGGACTTGAGCTACCTGCTGAGTACCTAAATTTAATGCCTTAAGTCTCTTTTCAACTTAAACAACAACCTTATCTTCTAACTTAACAGTATGTGTAGCCAGTTTCAAATCAATTACCTCTTCGGGTTTACTTGTGTATCTATCATACAACTCCAAATGTTCATTAGCAACGATGGCCTCAATAATCTTCTTGATTTCAGTGGCCATTGTTAAATTTGATGAGCCACCAATAATTGCATCAATCAATTTTTTTGTCTTCAATCTGAGCCCCTTAACAAACATTTACATCTGTTCAGTTTGATCTATATTATGTGTAGGGCATGCAACCAGAAGCCTCTCAAATATTTTATATGCATCACTCAGTGATTCACCTTCCCTCTGCTTGAAATTGAGGATTTCATATCTCTTTCTTAGGAACACTGAAGATGGAAAATATTCATTCAGAAAAGTTGTTTCCATATCTTCTGAAGTAGTGATACTTCCAGGGGAAGTGAGTAAAATCATTCTTCAGCGTCTTATGCTAAAGTGAAAGCAATCATTTTTAACTTTTTACTTTCTTCAGTGTGCCCGTCTATCTTCAGAGTAGTACTCATAGTCAAAAAACTTTGCAGATGTTTATTTTCATCATTATTGATTTTTCTCGTGAAAGATCTCTTTTCGAGTTGACAGATAATGGTGGGGTACAACTGAAAGTTTATAACATTCACCAGTTAATTTACTATGGTTAAATGACCTCCTGGGACGTTTGCTCTTCCATAATCACCAAGTAGTCTTTCTTGTTGATTTTCAGCCATAACTTCTACTTCTACTTCTCTCTCCGATTATATATCTGATTTGTTAGAGCTGGCTTCATCATGAACTGTTAGTTTTTGCAACTGAGCTTTCTTGAGCTGAGCGCGTAATGTTTTCTCGATTTCGAAGTTAAAAGGAAAATTAGCTGAGGGTTCTCCTTGCATACAAATGTCAAAAGCAGATTAGTAGAACCAGAATAATAATAAATAAAATAAAAACTGAAATAAAAGTTTTAGTTGCAGAGCAACAAAAATTCAACTAAAATAAAACTATGAACTCTATAATCTTTGGCAGTCCCTGGCAACGATGTCAAAAATTTTGTCGGTAAAATAGCAAGTGTACTAATATGCCGAAATAGTAATAATGCGAAGTCCCAAAGTATCAATCTCAAGGACTGCGTGGTGATAAGAGTTATAGTTTTAGTTCGGTTAAACAAAAACAATGAGGGGTTTTGGTTGGGTTTTTGTTCAAAAGAGTAAATAACAGGTAATTTAGAGCAATGTAATAGAGTAGAAAATAATATGAGTAGAGCATGCTAGGAATGAGTGTTTGAACCTGAATTATTAACAATCCTAAATTGACCTTATAACAACTTATTTTATTTATACTAATTACCGGTTCTTAAGTATGTTTGCTCCTAATTCCTTAGTGAGTAAACATTTAATCATTCAAATTAATCACTATCTCCATAGTGGATTACAGATAAAATTAAACAGTTATTTAACAAGAACAATACGGTTTATATAAGGTATCCCTAATCTTAGGTGATATATACTATAAAATACTTGAATAAAGCGTTATTGTTGAAAGTCTTTCATAACAAGTAACCGTAAATAAATTCTCAATTTGACCGAAAGAAAAAGTATTAAACTCAGATAAAAGTAAATCAGATAAATAGAAAATATAGGCCATTACAAGGTTCAATTCAGAATAATCAACAAATTCAAGAATATGGACACCCCTAGCATTGGGGGGTTTAACTACTCATAATAATAAAAATAAACATTTGAATCTTGTCTAGACATGGCAACAAAACCCATACCCGCGGGTACCCACCCGAACCCGCCCCGAAGTTGACGGGGAAAACCTGCTTTGACTGGGTTTGGGTTCGGGTTTAAATTTTCCCCGATTAAAAAATATGGGGATGGGTCGGGTAATGGGGACACTAGTACCCACCCCGAACCCGTCCCCGTCCCCGAACCCGCCCCGTTTATTTTATTATGTACATTATTATTCAATTTTGTTAATTTGAAATATTAAATATGTGGCCAATGTTTTAATATTTTGATTTGTATTAATTATTTAAAATATTTAAAATGTATGTAAGAATTTTCTTTGAGATTTTTTTTATTATTTGAAATGTAATTTGATTTTGGAAAAAATAAATATTTTCTATTAAAAAAATTGATTTTACTAAATAGATGGTGGCGGGGCGGGGATACCCGAACCCAACCCGAACGCGTTTGGGACGAGTTTGGGTTTTAATTCTTCATCCCCGTTTGGGTTTGGGGCGGGGAACGGGGATTGTTTGGGGATTCGGGTTTGGGTTTGAGGGAAGTAAAAACCGTCTCCGACCCGCCCCGTTGCCATGCCTAATCTTGTCAAATATTACAGAAAGAGGAAGATGAAGAGTCTTTAATGGCAAAAATCCTTGAAGATGATGCTCCAGACTACATTTTCCAGCTCTCAATTCGCAACTTGCCGTCAAAAATCAAGTCTAAACCTCAAAAGATATCACTTTCTAGCTTTAAATATTCAAAACTGTTTTTTTTTTTTCGATTCTGGGAGCCCATAAGCATATGGGGGATGTCTAATACATGTATGGAGTGTATGAGGGCAGGTCATACACGTATGGGGGCAGACCATATGCGTATGAGTAGAAATACACATTTTTTTAGATTTGATACGCGTATGGACAGAAAATTCCGAATTAGTCTTTGGTGTCTTCATGAAAATTGTACCCCTTGATGTTAGCTTTCATTTTTCTCCGATCCCACGTTATTTCGAATTACGACGCTCTAGAAATGATGATAATACCACACGTCTATCATGATGTGAAACGTGCTGAAAAATAGACTTTGTGAAACTTTATGATAGTTTGTCGCATTCCTTTTCTGGCCATATTTTGACTTCCTCCAACCTACAAAACACATTAACCTTCCCAAAAAGATAAAAAATACTCAGAATAATTAAAGCATAGACAAATACGAAATTTAAGAAACTGACATATAAACCACTCAAACTATGAGGAAAATGCAAATAACTCGCATACCTTTACCTGTTAAAATGATAATAACTATAGTAGAAATGGTAATTAATGACGTAACTAAATTGTAATCTGGTTGAAATATTGATAGCAAAGTGACGAAACAAAATTAAAATTAAGAGTATCGAAGGTGAGAGAAAGGTTCAATGTGAATTTTGATTGCAAGTTAGTCAGAGAAAGGTTCATGATGAATTTTGATTACAAGTTAGCCAATATCATGTTTTTTTTATATAGAATAATTTAGCTATTAGAAAATATCCAATTTGTTTTTACATAATAATTTTAATTAATAGTTAAAAATGAGATAAATAAATATATAAAAATTTCCCATTTATAATTAAAAATAATACATTTTATTTTTTAATATGTTGCATAAATATTTATTATTTAAAAGATGTTTAACTACTTTGTTTCATTATAGTCATTCATCCGTTAATCATGATTTTGAAACTGAAAAAAAAAATAGACGTAGGCACTAACTACTATAGTTTTTTTTTTTTTAAATTTAAATTCTAATGGTATATATAATATGTAAACTTTGACATTTTGTTAGTGAGGTTACGAAATCTGCCATGTCATGGAGATTACAACTACCCCAGCCTAATTTCCGATATATAAAGTTAAACGTTAAAATTAATAAATAAAATTCAATGTTTTTTTTTAAATATATTCACTTAAACATTTAACCAAGTCAATGGATTTACACAGAAGCTGCAAATTAGTAAATAAAATTCAATGTTTTTTTAAAGTTATACATACAAGACTAAAATTAACAAATTAAAATATTTAATAATTAAAAAAAATTACAATTGAGTTTTAATAATGAAAAAATAACAATTTTTTTCATTGATATTTAGTGTACCCATTCTTAATGAATATTAGAAATTAGATATGTGATTTTAAAGTTGATATAAAAGTAAGTTAGCAATTATGGAGATGTCTAGTTTTTAGATAGGAATTTAACAAATAATGGTAAGAAAGAAATAAAATTGTATTTCCATTTATTTCACGACTCTTAGCAATTCAACAAATCAATTACGTGCATTACTCTTTTTAGTGAAATAAAGTTATTCTTTCAATTTTTATTTTAAGAAATTTCATTAATCAAGAGATTAAAAGTCTTTACTTTCCTTCACATAACTCAAATTTGCTCTGCTACTTTGAAATAAATAAATACTAATATTAATCCTAATAAAGATATAAGAATCTTTTGGATCTAAAGTAAATTATATTCAGGACAAATACAATAAGTCAAATGGGATACAAAACATGATACGTCTTACTTAAATAAAACTATTCAATTTCATTGGTTCACATTCAACTATCCAATTTAATATAATTATTATCAAATCAGTTCTAAAAATTATGATACCCATGTGCATGCCAATACTTCTTTTTCTTTTTCTTTTTTTACACGATGTAATTTTATAAACAGTACTAAATGTAATTTTATAAAATAATTAATGTTATGTCAAAAACTAAAAGTTATTTTGAATTTTTAAAAATTGAGGGAGTATTTTAATGCATTTTAATATTGGAGAAAAATAATTTTTTTCATCAATATATTTTGTGTCCCCAATCTAAATGAATGAATATGAGAGTAATGAATTGTGAAAGAAAGCAAAGTGATGTCTAAGTTTTAGAAAGGAATTTAACATATAATGGCAACAAAATAAAAATTGTATTTACATTTATTTCATGACTCATCTTAACTGAATTATATGAATATGGAAATGTCATAGTGCTGCTGCTATATTATTAAGTCATCAAATTGGGGTCACCATATTCAGATATATACTTCTTTTTTTTTTTAAGCAAATTGATCAAATATAACCGAGAACTAAGGGTTCTCGAACCTGATTACAAAAGAAACGAGTCAAAAGACTCGACAAAAGGGAAATTACCAACCAATTGCTCCTACGATAAAAAATACAACGGATTTTTACAAAAATCGTAAAAATTACAATTGGGTTTAGTAATATCACCAATGAGAGACCAATTTCCAAACCGAGATTTTAATGTTCCAAACGACGTCAAGAACGTTCCAACCATGGTTCTAAAAAATTATGTCGTTCCTAAGAATCCAGATGTTCCAACAAATAGCTAGCCAGATAACTCCCGTTTTCCCCTTTTTAACATTCTGAGTTTTGCAAAAAAGAAACCACCTCAAAAAGCTATCTTTAAAACAAACCGAATTATCCACACAATTATCCTCAAAACTAATCCACTCCCTAATCTCTCTCTAAATCAACCTCACTACAATACAACACGAAAATAAATGGTCCACCGTTTCGACTACAGTGGTGCAGAGAGCACACGCACAATTTACATCGGACGAGATAATTCCTCGAAGATTGAGGTTTTTCCTAGTTGGAAGTCTTTTTCTGAAAATGCGCCAACCGAAAGCCTTAATTCTCGAAGGGGCCTCTGTTTTCCACAGCTTCTTCCAAACTCCATCAGACATATGCACTTTACCTGCGACAAACTTGTTGTCTGCTAACAGACGTGCACAGGATCTAGCAGAATAGTCGATCGACGACTTAGGTAGCCAAACAACACTGTCCTGGTCGGAACTGACGTTCCCAGAAACAGACAGCAACTGCAGCAACTTACGCTGCAAAGTTGCACCATCAGAACTGGCCCTCCCATCCACTCCCAAGTCTCCCCAACTCCAGCCCCCATCCTCCTAACCACCCATGCCTGCCACAGAAACACATTGCAGACCTGAAACAGAAAATAAAGAAGGAAAACTATCCTTCAAACAAGAGTTTCCTATCCACAAAGAATGCCAAAAGGAAGTAGAGTAACCATTCCTTATCACAAATCTACAATTCCTTACAAAAAATCCATCTTCTAACTTTTGATCAATAATACCAATATCTTTCCACCACTCCGATCTAGAGACTCTAGGATTGATATTTAGACACCCATTAACCATATGCAAACAAATATCTCCGTACCGGGCTCTCAAGATGCGATACCACAAAGATTTTGAACCTTTTAAAATCCTCCATCTCCATTTAAGAAGAAGACCAACATTAAAATCCTTAAAGCTTATCACACCTAGACCTCCTTTTTCTAAGGGCATGCACACCTCCTTCCAACTTACCCAATTGACCGGTCTCTGCTCCTTCGTGCCCCCCATAAGAAATTACTTTGCAAACTAGTAATTTCTTTAACAATCTTAACCGACATTTTATAGAAAGAGAGCATGAAGATAGACAAGGAACACAGCACCGATTTAAGGAGAGTGATTCTTCCTCCAATACTAAGAAACCAGCTTTTCCAACTCGATAGACGCTTCTTGATCTTTTCAACCAAAGGCTCCCACGTCGATATCCGTCTCGGGTTAGAACCAATAGGAATACCGAGGAACTTGAAACTACTATCCTCCAACCTACAAGAAAGAAAGGTAGCCGCCGCCTTCAGAAAATAAGGATTCAAGTTAATGCCAATTAACTTACTTTTGTGAAAGTTAATTCCCAAGTCCGATACAAGTTCAAAACTCCTAAGAACCGCCTTAAAGGCCCACACTTGTTTCCAACTACTTTCACCAATTAACAACGTATCGTCCGTGAACTGAAGATTATCGACCGAACAACTCCTATTAACAAGGACTCCTTCATATTCACCGATTTCCACCGCCTTATTTACTAAACCCGAAAGACCTTCCGCCACAAGAACAAAAAGAAACGGGGATAAAGGATCTCCTTGCCTCAATCCACGCGCCACCTGAAACTCCTTAGTCGGGCTACCATTTACTAACACCGACATATTACTGTGAAAAATCAACAACTCCATCCATCTCATCCAAATGACACCGAATCCCATCCTCCGCATCATGAACCTAAGAAAGTTCCAACTAACTTTATCGTACGCTTTTTTGAACTCCACCTTTAAAAAAATATAACTCTTTCATTCCTTCTTATGATAATCCACCAACTCATTCGCAACTAGAACTCCATCTAAACATTGTCTTCTGGGAACAAAGGCACTTTGACAAGAAGAGACAATAGAATGCAAAACCACTTTCAACCTACCCGCCAATAGTTTAGAGAGAAGATTATATAAACAACCCACTAGACAAATGGATCTATAATCATCAAGGCCCAACGGATTAGGAGCCTTCGGCACTAGAGTAAAAAAAGATAAAGTAATAGATTTTTATAAAACCGAGCCCGAGTGAAAACCATTAAAGAAACTCACAAAGTCGTCTTTAAAAATATGCCAACACCTCCGAATAAACAAGAGATAAAAGCCATCGGGACCCAGACTTTTCGATCCCTCACAACTCCAAACCGCCTCCCTAATCTCACCCTCCGAAAACGGAACCTTAAGAGACGCACTATCACAAAGGTTAAGACTCTTGAAATTGATGCCTTCAAGAATAGGCCTCTCTTCATCACCTTCAATGAATTTGCAAGAGAAATGATCCCAAACTTCCTTCTTTACCTTACTCACGGAATCTAAAATACCATTAACCGAGTTAATTGATTTGATATGATTGCGCCTCCTCCTCTCCTTCATAACTCTATGAAAAAACCTACTATTATTATCAGCTTCGTTACTCCACTTCAACCTCGCCTTTTGGATAAGCATATTCTCCTTTATTTTAAGATTTAGCCAAAACCGACTAGAAGCTTCCTTCCCTTTTGCTAAAATCACACCCAACTCACTATCATTATCAAAGGAAAGCATGTCATCCGCCTCATTCAACTCCCTAACACCTTCTTCCACCTCCAACTCAAAGCTCCCAAAAACCTCAAAATTCCACCATCTAAGTCTATCTTTTAGCAATCTCAGTTTCTCCTTAAGAACAAAATCACTCCTTCTAACCACAACCAATTTTTTCCATTCCTCTTCAACAAAAGGTAAAAAATATTTATCGAAAAACCACTCATTATTGACCTTAAAAGGCTTCGACCCCCAATTCGTCCTATCCACCATCAACCAAATTGGACAGTGATCCGAGATATCCCACAAGCCTATAAACTGTCCCACAACCCCCATCTATCCACAATAACATCTAATACCAAGAAACGGTTAATCCAACTCATAGATTTCCCATCTCCACTGTACCAACTGAATTTTTTCCCTTTGCAAGGAACATCCAACAAGTTACTTTTTTCAATGAACGATCCAAAATTCTTTATTTTAGAGCTTCTATAGCAACCTGACCTACCTTTCCTCTCTCTAGAGCTTTTAACCGCATTGAAATCTCCACAAATAGTCCACTCCCCGTCCGTAAACTTAGCTTTAAGATCCAACAACTTATCCCACAAAGATCTCTTCTTATCCAACTCGCAAGATGAATAAAAATTAATGGCAAAGTAAATGAAATTTCTCCACCTACCTTTCACTCCCAGAATTCCTTCTCCTCTAAAGCTACAGAAAAACTTCAAGCTCACCTTCTTTCCATAGAATTACTAGACCGCCAGAAAGGCCTCTAGATTCTGAAAAAGAAAAACCTACCTCTTCATTCCTCCAAAACCTCTTAATCACATCCACCTGCAACTTATAAAATTTAGTTTCCCGTAACAAAAATAAATCGGCATTCCCCTTCCTGATCAATTGGCTAATTCTTCTCCTTTTTAACAAACTACCCCCCTCTAATATTCAAAGATCCAATAATCATTTGAAACCATTGTTGTTCTCCTTCCTTACTAACATTCTGGTCTTGTCGGCTTTTTCCATCTCAATGATCCTCTTCTTATAGTGTTTCTTCGTATCCACATTCGAAACCCCTAAACTAACGATAGTTTTCCACAACTTCTCCCCCACATTGCTATTAAGATTCTCCCATATCCTCATATTGTTTCTAAAGATGTCTGACTCTTCAGACTGTTCCCTATAAACAACCAAATCACCCTCTTACCCTCCATAGACGAAGACAGAGAGCTACCTATAGAGCCCATATCCTTCTCATAAGAGACAAGAGGCAAAGCAGGAGTAATTAACCTCTTCTTAGAAGACTGTCGCTTCCTTCTGTAAGACTTATTATTAAACAAACCACCTGCTTCAAAACAATAACGAAATTTCAATCTTTTGATTTTTTTTCCTAATACCTGCCAGGGCAATAACCTTGTTTCTATTTGGAGAATTCAACATATCAGTGCTACAAGCCACCTTAGTGCCTTCTTAAAGCCACTTTCCTTTAAGAAACTATCTATTTTTTTGTTCCAAACTCTTTGAACTTGTTTCAAACCGTACAACGATTTCTTTAACTTGTAGAACTTTGACTCTTGGTTTTTCACAAAAAAAAATTAGGGGCATATTCTACATAAACTTCCTCTTCAAGTGGTTCATTCAAAAAGGTAGATTTAACATCCATTTGATAGATGAACCAATTGTTGTTATTCAAAATACCAACAACTAGCCTAATGGTTTCAATTCTAGCAACCGGTGCAAATACCTCTTCATAGTTTATGTCTTCTCTTTGCAAAAATCTCTTTGAAACTAATTGAGGTTTATGCTTGATTATTTCACCCTTGGGATTTGTCTTCATCTTGAACACTCATCTTACACTAATTGGATAATTTCCGTACGGTGGATCAACTAACTCCCAAGTCTTGTTCTTCTCAATGAATTCCAACTTCTCCTTCATAGAACAAATCCATTTTGGATCACTCAAGGCCTCTTCCGTTTTAACGAGTTCGGATTCGGCCATAAGTGAAAAATGGATCGAATCACCATCATCATGGACATCGTTGTCTCAGAACAACTCACAATCTTGAAGTCTTATAGGCAAACCTCTTTTCCTTGTTGATCTTCTCATATTCTCTTCAATTCGGGCTTTGACGGGGGTTGTTTCTGCACTTTCCAGCTATGCAGAAACTTTCACATTGTTGTAACCAGTTACAACTTTTTGGTAACCTATTACAGGCGGTTGTAGCTCCTTTATTTCGTCAAAAAACAGCGTATTGTCTGATCATAATCCTTCTATTCGCTGCATCATACAACTTGTAACCACCGGTAGAATGATACCCGATAAGTATCATCAATTCTCCTTTATCATCCAGCTTCTTTCTAAGTTGCATCGAAACATGTCGATATGCTACAGAACCGAAAACTCTCAAGTGATTTAGGTTCGGTATAAATCCAGATCATGCTTCCTCTGGTGTTACCCTTTCAAACTTCTTTGTTGGACACCTATTCAACAAATACGCAGCCTTGAACACAGTTTCTCTCCATAAGTCTTTCGACAAGTTTTTCCCCTTCAACGTGCATCTCAGCATGTTCATGATCGATCAATTATTTCTTTTGGCAACACCATTTTTCAGCGGTGTATAAGGTGGTACATTCTCATGTACTATCCCTTCTTGATCACAAAACTTCTCAAAGTCATTTGAGACATATTTGCTTCCACCGTCCATTTTATAAATTTTGAGCTTGTGATCCCTTTACCTCTAAACCATGGGCTTCAACTTCTTGAACACTTCAAATACTTCATCATTTCTCTTGATTAGGTATGTTCATAGCTTTCTACTATAATCATCGATGAATTAAAGAAAATAACTATTTCCACCGATCGAATCAACTTGCATCGTTCCACACACATCCGAATACACCACCTCAAGGTGATGCTTATTTCTACAATTTGCATCCTTGTTGAATTTACCCTTATGTTTCTTTGCTTTCACACATTCTTCACATATTCTTGGGACTTTTTTCTTTTTAAGCAACACACCTTTTGAAAGACACACCACATACTCACCAAAAACCTTAAGGTGATAAGTGTGTGGGTTCTCTCACTTATATATGCTTAAGTCTCCATTTTTTAATTGAAAATTATCTTCCTCAGGGGACAAATGTTGGACCAGATGTCTGGGACAACAAGAACTACTGGTTTATTATACATTACACCTTCTAGGAAGAGATGTCAGACATGATGTCTAGAACATTGTAAACCATAACCATAACAAAAAACAAATTGCTAGCAAGATATGACATTTTAATTTTTACAAGATGATGAAGCAGAAAAACAGTAAAGAACACAAGATATTGGTAACCTAGTTTGGTGAAACCACACCTACGTCTGGAGGGAACTCAACCCAAGAAAGGAAATCCACTACATTTTCAATTAGTTCTGTTAGTCTTACAAGAGTAAAAAAAACCCTATGTTGTTCAAAGCCTCTTCCTAATCCTAGTGTCTTTCTATTTAAGGACCCCCCCTAAATATGAGAACCTACTCACTTTCTTCTCAATCACACAACCCGTGATTTGTGTTTACAAACCAGTGAACAATATTGAATGTTACATCTCAACTAAGACAAACCTTTTATGCCAATTTACTGAAACATAGAGGTGTACACAAAGATTATGCACTGATCCGGTTGTAGAATTAGCGTTGAATACAAGAAACACAATGTTCACAAGCTTATAGACTTAAAATCTTGCAACAAGGTTTATAACTCAATAAAACCAAACTCTATGCCTTGTGAAATGAAAGGAGACACTAGATTGGTGCACATACAAAGTCTCAAGAGATATGCCCTATCACTAGGTATCTTCAAAATTTTCACGCCTTGCACACTTCAAAAGTGAGGTTTGAGTCTCCTTAAATAGCAATGTCTTCTGGGCTTTTCTCCTTTGGATTTCTATTTTAATTTTGTCTAGAATAATGGCAGAATCTTGTTGGATTTGATTTTCTCCATAAAGTTCTCCAACAAAATATACGATTTGTTATTAATTCAAATTCAAATTTAATTATCCATTTAAATTGACTTGATCATCAACAATTGTCAAACAAATCACAAAAACATTGCTAACAAATCTGCAACAAATACAATTGGAAATAATTAAATTTTTCCCTTAAAAACCGCAACAACATTAGCCTGCTGAACCAATGCCAGGTGTTGCATTGCACATGTTGAAACTTCGTGTCCCACATGATCTAACAGTACATCCATATACACTCCTCTCTATAACTTGGAGATCTTCTAAGGTAGAGAGAATCTTGGACAGAGAACAAACTGAAATGCCATTTATTTCTTGCAAGAGACCAGATGTTGCAACTAACAATAACATCTATCTTGTTGATGGAGACCAAATTTCACACCACACACGTTGTATCATCGTATTTCACATGTTGCACCATAGCATCCACAATGACTATTCTTCATATAAGTCTTCTTTGTAGAGTAGTTCTTAGACCAAATCTTCCTTCAGGGTACATTCAATCAAATCTTCTTTGACTAAAACAAATCCAAATCATTTCTAATTTATTTTGGATTATAAACATATACTTCTTCCTAAAAGCAAAACTATGGATCATCTGAAGAAGTCAGTACCTCAACATTTCTGAAGGACATAAGAACCCCAAACATAAGCTTAATGCTTAACAAGTTATGTCAAGCACTTTAGCCAAACAACTCTTGCTTAATTGGTTTTGTCAAACACTTTACCTAAACATCTCTTTCATAATTCTGCCTAACAACAAACAAAGATGCTGGAACACATGCTGGAACATCTTGTTCCACATATTGCCTAAAATACATCTTGTTCATGTGTTGTTGTTTTACCAAATGCAGTCTGTCACGGTGAGAATTGGATACCAAGCTATTAATTAACTTGAATCACAAATCTTAATTCACCACTGGTCTTTAATTTATCCAAGGGAAGGGAAAAAGAGTGAATAACCCAGGAGTATGCAATGCAATGCAAAAGAGAATCTAAGGTTAGGGGGTTGGTTATACCTATGGAAGGTACTAGCATCCTAAGTATCTGTAGTACTTTACATGAACCTCTTGTTTTATTACGTTATTTTGTTGTTTTGTCTTCTAAAGGGTGAAAAGGGTAAAAGAAGACCTAAGGTGTTATTTCTAAGTATGCTCGCCAAGACATCGCATCTCGTGCCTACGTATCCTGATGGGAATGGAATCAGAGCATTTGTAGTTCCCCTCGAAGGGTAAACAATATTTGGTTGGTTTTAGGAGAAAAGGCAGGTCGTCATTTTAAGGAGAATACTCAACTTAAACCACCACAAACATGTGGAAGATGGACATTTGCTTCACATTAGGAGAAGGGCTCCAACTCAGATATAGAATCGACGAGTATGGCACATACCTCTCCTAATTGGAAAAGCTACATCCTTCTCAACTATGTCATTGGGTAGGAGAATCACATCTCAGTTAGTGATGACTTATGTCTAATTCTCTCATGGGAGAAAAAGGGAACCTAATTGTAAGTCGTTTAATCATCCTAAGGGAAGTTATCTAAGTATTTGAGGTAATCAACATAAAAAAGAATAGAAGCCACAAAGAGGGGGGAAGAGAAATACAAATGAGATGCAATATTTATGACATAATAGTCAAACACAAGTCCTTCCCTTGGACATAGACACATGTAATCATATTATCAGAGGAGTACAGATAGAAGCATCAAATATTAAAGCTATAATCATGATTGAATATGAGACGTGCAATATAACATATAACAACCCGATGAAGCAAAATATCATATCATGAATCAAGTATACATCATGTCAAGCATATATGAAAACTAAGAATGCATAGGCATATAAAGGTATGAAAAAGGCTTGATATGAATCAAGAATTTATTTTTAACAAAAAGGAATTTTTAAGGGTTTTTCATATAAGAAAAGTATGACATATTATAATAATACAAGAAGAAAAACTATTAATCCTAACCAAGTATAAATATTCAACCAGTTAATCAGTATAATCAATCAAAAATATGAATTGCTTAAAGAAATTAGAAATTACACACACGCACATATATATATATATATATATATATATATATATATATATATTAAAATAATAATAAGATTATAAATAAGAATAGAAAAAAAAAAACAAAAATAAATGGGCCAGAGAGGGGGTGTTAGTGTAGGACATGAGCCATTCTTTAAGCTCCAAAGGAATTGTTTTTGTTCTAAGAGCGAGTGTTAAAAAACACCTGGGCTTGTAAGCAAAAAGCCCACCCGAGCCCCACAATAACACTGCAAGTTATCCAAAGAAAAAAAACCATTATCATCTTCATTTCTCTCTCTCGCTCAACTATTTTCCTTCTCTCTCGCTTACGCACAACTTGGCCAAAAATAACCTTCTCCGCTGCAGATCGTTCGTCTCCATTCCCTCTTTCTCTCGGCCCGCGCTAATGACAACAACAACAACAAGAGCTTTGCTCGCATCTTGCTCGCTCGTCCCTTTCATTCAAATTCTCTCACTTGACTCACCATCCCTTAATCTTTGGGCGTTTGTGTGATGTCGCTGTTGATGTGTGTGTATTGTTGTGTTTTCGTCACACTGCCCTTTCTCTGCTGAATGCTATGCGTGTGAGGGTTTGGTGGTATGGACTCTCCTGTTGCTTCCCCAATTTTCCCCTGTGAAAACCGTGTGCCCTCTTCTGAATCGTGTGAGATTTTTTTTCTGAATGTTTAAGTTGTATGTGATGTTGCTGTTGTGAACTTTTGTGAATCTCTGAGTGTATGCTGCTGGTCGTCTGCAATGTCTGCTTTTTTCGTATGTATCTGTGTGTGGTGCGCAGTGTTCTTTATTTCTCCCCTGCAGCATATGTTTGTGTATGGTTTTGTGGAGTTGATGAAATTGGATGAGGAAGGTTTGTGTAGTGTATACGTGATGGTCACTCGTGTGTATTTCCTCTGTTCTGATATGCCTCTTCTTTTATGGGCGATTTCAAAATTTGGATCCTTTTCCTTTTTGGTTTGAACTTGTCTGATCGTGTCGATTGTGATTTGAGAACCTGTCATAAATGATTTAATAGCTTTCCTTTTCTATGTGAATGTGTTTGTAACATGCTGTAAATGTAAATGTGTGATTGTAGTTTTCCATTTTAAACCGGACATGTCTGCTCCAACTTGAAAACATACTTTGAATATTCTGATTTCCTGAAATTGATGATGATGATAAATTTCCATTTTCGGATTGTGATTCAAAAAACTTGTCACTCTTGATTTGAAAAAAAAATGATCAGCTATGATTTCTCGGTCTATTTCGTGATCTTGTGAAAATGATTTTCGCGCCGTTTCTGTTTTGAATGTTTCCGTTCTCCATTGCAGCAAGACTAACAACAGTGGTCGGCCCTAACTGGAAAATCAACACATTGCCACGGAATGTACATGGTATTCGGAGACGAGCTTGCAACCTCATGAAACTTTGAACCAACACCTCTGCAGAACCTGTCTTGCTTATTCTTTCAGTGTAAATCTTTCACAGGATCCATGCCACATGATAGCATCTGACAAGACTTCCAGAGGGAGTATCAATTCCAGGACAAAGTGATGATGGTTGTAATTTAATCTTGCTGCTTGATAATTTGATAATCCGTTTTAACTTGCACAGGTTTTGGAGTTGCTTGTTATCATGCTGATGATTTGTGCTTAAGATCATCCCTAGTATTCTCTTGCGAAGAAGGCTAAAGGAATTGAGCAAAAAGAAAAAATGAGATCGGAGGTAGACGGTCGAAGGCGTCGTCAAACCTTGGGCCGTTCATGATGTCAATATTTGCTGTCGGTGAATTCAGTATTCCATCGGGTATGCTTTTAACAATTTTCAATGTCCGTGACAATCCATACGAAAGTGATTTCAGCTTTATACATATGTGACAAAACAAGCATGATAGTATGTTTCCTTGATGCATAGAACTGAATTGTGGATAGTATTATACACATTAAGCATATCGGAGCAAGTAAACTTGAAAGCCAATTGAAGTTCTCCTACCTTTTTCAGCCCGGCGGATGAGAATAGTCGTAAATTCTAACGGTTTCCGTTTCTGGTTCGTTTACTTTTAATGATTGTTGATTGCGGCTTTGAAAGGCTTTTAATGACATTCCAATTCCTATTATCGCGTATGTAAGAAAACATGTAGCTTATTAACACATGAATATTGATGCTTTGCTCTTCTTATCTTGTAAACTCACGACATTGTTGTTTTCAACTAGCATTGCATTGATTTTTTTTAGGACCGTTGCTTTGGCTCCCATGTTTTATTGCTTCTTGATTTCTTTGCCACATATTGTGTAGAGGACTTCGAAATTGGAACATGGCGGCTTAATATCTCAACAACTGAGCTGCACATCTTCTCACGGCACCATCCAATCCCAACATTTTTGTAAATACTGCCGGTAAACCATCTTCCTATCATGCCTCCTGATACTCTTTCTTGCGTGATTGACTCGGTAATAAAATCAACTGTTGTGGCTATGTCATGTCTTATGAACTTAATCTCTATTTTTGTGGATATTCTGCTTTGTTCACATTTGTATGCCTCGCCTTTCTTGTTTCGAAAACTGTTGATCATCCTGCTGTTCATGACATAACAGGGATTTGCGGGGAGCTTACGCGACGTCCTAGTGTATCAAGGCACATCATCCGCTGACGAACATGAAGCAGCACATTTACATATCCCCTGCATTGTTTTATGCTGCCAAAATAGAATCCTTTGAGTGGTAGCACCCTCAGGTCACATTGGAATAGCTATGTAAAATGGTATTAAATCATTAGCACCAATGTCTTTGTTTTGGGTAGAGCCGTCAAAATGGGCTAGCCCACATGGGCCGGCCCACCAGGCCCGCAGAATTATAGGGTTTGGGCCTTAAAATTAGAGTCTATATTTTTCACGGCCATTTTAGCCCAGTCCTAGAAAGCCCGTTACCCATTAGAGCTAGCCCATATGAGCCGTGGGTAGTCCATTAGGCCCATATCACTATAAATTTTAAAAAATTATACTAATACTTATATTATCTTACTCCAAAATAACATATTGATTTTTCTCACCTCACTAAATTTTATATATATTCTATTGGCTAAAATACAGTTTTGGTCCCCCTGTTTTTTTTTTAACAGTTTTGGTCCCCACCCCCAATTTTGGCCAAAAAAAAGTGATGAACAGTAACTTGTTCGTACATGTCCGTACATGAACAGTACACGTCCGTACATGAACAGTGAGGGGTGGGGGACCAAAACTGTTAAAAAAAAACAAGGGGACCAAAACTGTGAATTTTGAAAAACAGGGGGACAAAAACTGTATTTTAGCCTATTCTATTCAATATTTCTCTTTTAAATATTATACATTAATATAATTAATACTCTTTTCTCGTATTCTATTAGTTTCCCTTGTGTTAAATATTTGAGTATTATTTTATACAATTTAGACATGTATTGTATTTAAAAACACATTATAGTATTGATAAAAAACAATATAGTACTTAAAAATGTATTATAAAAATCTATTATGTTTAAAATAATATAATTTTTAATTTTATTTATAATAAATATTATGACATTTTTATTTTTATTTTTTTATTAAAAAGACCCATTTAGGGCTGGGTAGCCTGAAGCCCATCTAGGGCCAGACTCGGGTAGTAATTTTCGAGTCCATATTAGAGACGGGTTTTTTTGGCCCAGCCTTAAAAAGCCCGAATCCATCAGGGCCGGTCCGTTTAGAGTCGGGTAATCCATTTTGACAGCTTTAGTTTTGGGTTCCAATTGTACAAAGAACTAATGAAATGTAATGTTGTGTATATGACATATATGCTCATGTCACTTAGCGCACGAGGTTCTTGCCATCCGCCCCTCTTGGGTCTTTAGGAAAAAGTTATCAAGTTTGCATGAAATAGGATGAACTTGACAAGTTGTACTTGGAATTTTGAACGGATTTTGTATCTTGTAAAATTACAAGAACCTCTAATTAACATTGCTTATGAGCATAAAAACTTTTGTTCATTTTGTGACTTGTAGTGTCGAAATTCTAGATTTGATATCACCTTGTACTTCATTGAGGCTTTAATATCAGTGGCCATATTTAGGGATGATTTGGTCACATGTGACTCGTAGTAAAATGATTTGATCACCCTCAATAGTATCAATGACCTTAATTTGTAATACTGCATTATTATCAACAAAAGCTAATATATATACAATATAGCCTTGTATTCTCAAATCTTAAATTGTAATCACGCAGTACTTCCTGCAGTAGTTTGAAACCACATGTTTTAGTTTAGTTTAAAAGAAAACACATAACTTGATCCAAAACAAACTTAGTCATAATCAAAAGTTCCTTCATATTTTTTTTAAAAGGTTGATCTTGAGACTAATGGACCATGGCCCACCAACCCTTGAGAAGCGATGAAATAAAGCCCAAAACAAACTTTGGCGCTACATTTGAAAGTAATAAAAATTGTCCAAAGACCCATTTGACATAATTGTTTAAAAAATGGCCCATGACTTGCAAAAAAACCTTAAAGCAAAGTCCAAATTTAATTTTTCAAAAACGACCTAGAGATGTTATGCAAGATGATGCACAAAGAGGTGGGATCTTAGGGTTAAAAATTAGGGTGTGACAGTGTTAGCTCCTCAATTCGACGCCTATATTGATTTAGAGGAATTAATTGAAGTGTTAAACTCTTTGAAGAAGCTTGAAAGCGTTCGACTGGATCTTCATGGTGGAAGCCTAAGTCGAAGGTATGCTTGCGTAAGGAAAAGATAAGCGTGGGACTTAGAAATATTTTCAAGCATTGGGAAATATCCTTCGACGGATACTGCTGATGGTGTTCGACGCGAAGTAATTCAAATTCAAATAAAGGAGGGAATGCTTATTCTTATCCGCTTTTGAAAAAGACAAGTGGCGCACATCCAGAGGATTAGAAGCATGCAGGGCGACACTTGTTGTATGTTAATTGTTTCAGCAGTTAACAGCAGTTAGTCTAATTAGTATAAATAGGAGTTCTAGCAATATGATTCGTGTGTTATTCAATTTGTACAAGTTATTCAGAAATTACTCAAAGTATCTACGTGTAGAGAAACGAGTTTTGTGAGAATGTACGTGATGTAAACACCACTTTTTCATTTTAATGCAATTTCTTTAAGTCTTTTACTAAGAGTTTATCTTTCACTTCGTGCAAGTTATTTTTCTGCATTTCATTTAGTCTTTACCCTTTCAGCCTTTTCGACTCAGAGTCTTTACGCATCTTTTTATTAAAAGTCCCTTTAATTTCACGCAAGTTAAATTCACGCCTTTATAAATCAAACTCACAAATTGCAAACTACAAGTATCCGCAAGCCACAACCTTCTTCCCAAATCGCAAAACCTCAAATCACAAGTATCTGCAAACTATAAAACTTTAATTTTATGCTATGGAATAGAGTATGAGTATGCAGTATAATTGTTTTTAAGTTATTGAATATTTAAGCGAAATACAACAACTATGTGATTATGGTGGTCATAACTTGTTTAAAAATATGTGTGTCATGTGTTCAATATTTATTTTTCATATTTTAGTGTGTAAACAAGTAATTTTTTTAAAAAATATTTTTATATATTTATTTTTAGGCTAAAATACAGTTTTGGTCCCCCTGTTTTTCAAAATTCACAGTTTTGGTCCCCCTGTTTTTTTCTAACAGTTTTGGTCCCCCACCCCCACTGTTCATGTACGGACATGTACGGACAAGTTACTGTTCATCACTTTTTTTAGGCCAAAATTGGGGTGGGGGACCAAAACTGTTAAAAAAAAATCAGGGGGACCAAAACTGTGAATTTTGACAAACAGGAGGACCAAAACTGTATTTTAGCCTTATTTTTAATATATCCGATCAATCCAATCCAAACCAATCCATTGTTCTTCGGATCGGTTTGGTTTGGGCTTTAATGAAAAAATATAGAAATCCAATCCAAACCAATCCATTTATTTTTCATTGGTTCGGATATCGGATTCTCTCGAAACCGAACCAAACCGGCCCGCGAACACCCCTACCAGCCTCTTCGATTTAAACCTTTTTCTCAAAGTCTTTTATTTTTCAGTCACTTTAAGTTTCTTGAAGAAAACCCTTTTCCATTCCTTTACTTAGTCGAAACATAGAAGTTTACACAAGAAATCAATTTAGCACATGTCCTAGGATTTGTGTGGTCGATCCTGCAAGTTACTCATTTTTATATGAAATTGATAGACCAGCGGTTGTTTACCATTTTTACCAGTAAACGAATTGGCACGCCCAGTGGGACAGTGCTAAGTAACATTTTTAGAAAACTTAGAATTATGTGATTTGAATATCCTTGTTGTGTCACGTACTTCGTTGTATGTTATTAAGGAGTGGAAAGGTAGCCACCACAAACGAAGAAAGACCAAAAAGAAAATATACGAGGAAAATGGCAAGTACTAATCAGCCAAGTAGTTCAAATCCTCAAATTACATCCGGTGTCAATGTAGAACCAACCCCCGTGTCTTCGACTGGAGGACCCACCGTTCTTGCGTATGCATCCAAAACTATGCCCTCTATGGCTAGTTCGACACCGACACATTCCATTCCCCATACTAAACCAGTCTTGACATATGTGGGGCCAAACACACCCCCAACAACTCCTCCTCCGATTGAGACGTCTACTTATCGACCGTTCCCACCACCAGGTTTTTCAATGCCCTTAAATGGTCGAGAGCAGCCTTATGGGATGCCAACTTCCATGATGATGAGTTTACAAAATGCACCCCCAGTGTATTCTGAACCTATAATGACATCACCTTTACAAGGGTCGGGGTCTGGAGTAAATATGGGTCGAAATCAATCCTTAGAAGTAGGATATTCAACCCAAGTGCCAGGCCTGACGAATACTACTGCAGCCTATCTAAGGCAGCAAATGGATGAAAGTAACCACCAGATGGTCCAAATGATGTCTCAAACCATGGGGGAAATCTTTCAGCCTCTAATCCAAAATACTACCTAGACCAATCAGCAAATGGCTGCGCAGATGACGCGCCTTGCAGATTTTTTTGGTGTTCCTAATCCTCCTCGACACCCTCAAAGAGAGTATATCGCAGCAAACCATGGGGTGGTATTCGAAGAGGACCCCACTATTAACCAAAATCAACAAAATCCAGGGAATATCCCCCAGGTAAACGCACCAAATCAAGTAGCAGTCGAACCCCCTAGGTTTCAACAGCCAGTGCCTGTAGGGGATCAACCAAGGATGGTTTTGGTGAATAGAAATCAGGATGCTGATGACGTCGTACAACAAGTTCGACGTAACGACATGGCAGCAGATGATAATCTGGCAACTATGATCGAAAGGATAATGGTCCAAAATGGGGAAAATGTGGGCCTGCGAAGGCCAAATTATACATTCCCATTGTCATAATACATTCTCCAGTCGGAGTTACCCCCTAGAACAAAAGTCCCTAAGTTTACTAAGTTCTTTGGGGATACCACTGAATCCACCGTCGAACACGTGGCTCGATACGTGATAGAGGCTGGGGAAATCGCAAATAATGAGAACATTAGGATAAAATACTTTCCAAGTTCTCTGACGAAGAATGCCTTCACGTGGTTCACGACTTTGCCACCTAATTCTATCTACAATTGGACCCAATTAGAACGGTTGTTTCACGAACAGTTCTATATGGGACAAACTAAGATTAGTTTGAAAGAGTTGGCTAGTATTAAACGTAAATTCACAGAGCCAATTGATGATTACCTAAATAGGTTCCGACTGCTCAAAGCTAGACGCTTTACTCAAGTACCAGAGCACGAGTTAGTCAAAATGGCTGCTGGAGGCCTGGATTATTCCATTAGAAAGAAGTTGGATACACAGTATCTTAGAGATATAGCCCAATTAGCCGATATGGTTCGACAGTTAGAACGCCTTAAGGAAAAAAAGGCCAGGGCAAATAAGAACAAGAGAGTGTCTTACGTCGAAGTTAATAACGACGACAAAAAATATCATGATGAGCCAGTTAGTTTTGACGGAGGCGAGGTCGACCTTGCTGAATTGAAATAAGGTCCACCTTACTCTTGTAGGTTGCTGGCACCTTCGAATGTCGAAACTGAGAAAAATGACAAATTTCCCAAGAAAACTTATACTTTCGTGTCATACCCCAAATTTGTCCTACCTGTGTATAACTTTCATATGTACATCCACCCACTGACAATTATTCAAAAAATCCAAAAAAATATGTTGTCTTCAACTTCATCTCTCTTTTATTTCTTATCCTTTGTTATTTTAAGTCATATCTACTTTTTAAACATTTTTTATCATTCATCCATTTAAATATCCATTTCAACATATATTTATCCATATCCATTTTACAAACCCATTAACCATCCTTTATCCATTTCCAATTTTTAACCATATCCATTATCCATTAATCTTTCTTTTAATCCATAAATCTATTATCCATTTTACCAATAACCAAATAACCACTTTTTATAGCCATTATCCATTACAATCCATATTTCAACATCAAGTTCTAAACTTCTAAAACCAAATACATTTCTATGTTACAAATAATGTCATAACCCAAAGTCCATCAAAGTCCATCAAAAAGTCCACAAAAAAAGCCCATTAACATTTGCCGGCCCATTTCAAATTACAACAAGTGAAAATGGAAACAAGTTGCAACAAGCCAGCCTACACAACTAAACCTCACGCATAGGGGAAAATTCAGCCTGTATGAAAAGCTATCTTGCCAACACCATCACAACATGCCAAAACCTGTCAAAAGCAAACCGTACCATTGCAACAACACATCGAAAATGGCCAAAAAAATTCTGCAACTTTGAAAGAACGACATCAAACCAGCATTAACCAAGACAATATCCTGCAGTGAAAAAGACCTCTCAACAACAATCAAATTAAAAAAAAATAAGATAAAAAAAAACAAGTTCAATGATTTAAAAGGAGGAGAACAACACTGTTTGGGGGGAGGCAGAGACTCCAAATCAACAAGAACGACTTGTTCAAAAAGGCAAAAAAAAAAAACTCTCTTACCTTCTTCAAATTTGCTCGTAGCCTGAACCTTCTCTTGACCGTCCTCACCAAAACATCACCGTCAACCCTCCGCCATCGCCACCTACAACCCACTACATACGAACCCTTTCCATCAACTCCCTCCGCCTCAACTCATCAACCATCACAGAACCACCTTCATCACTCCATTCCTGTTTCACCTTTTTCCTCCTTCCAACAACACAACTCCTTGCTCCCACTCCCTCCGTCAGATTCGTAACTACACTATCCTTCAATGTTGACTCACCATCACCTTGTTATAACCATTATCATTACCTCCAAAGTCCATCAAAGTCCATCAAAAAGTCCACAAAAAAAGCCCATTAACATTTGCCGGCCCATTTCAAATTACAACAAGTGAAAATGGAAACAAGTTGCAACAAGCCTGCCTACACAACTAAACCTCACGCATAGGGGAAAATTCAGCCTGTATGAAAAGCTATCTTGCCAACACCATCACAACATGCCAAAACCTGTCAAAGCAAACCGTACCATTGCAACAACACATCGAAAATGGCCAAAAAAATTCTGCAACTTTGAAAGAACGACATCAAACCAGCATTAACCAAGACAATATCCTGCAGTGAAAAAGACCTCTCAACAACAATCAAATTAAAAAAAAAATAAGATAAAAAAAAACAAGTTCAATGATTTAAAAGGAGGAGAACAACACTGTTTGGGGGGAGGCAGAGACTCCAAATCAACAAGAACAACTTGTTCAAAAAGGCAAAAAAAAAAAACTCTCTTACCTTCTTCAAATTTGCTCGTAGCCTGAACCTTCTCTTGACAGTCCTCACCAAAACATCACCGTCAACCCTCCGCCATCGCCACCTACAACCCACTACATACGAACCCTTTCCATCAACTCCCTCCGCCTCAACTCATCAACCATCACAGAACCACCTTCATCACTCCATTCCTGTTTCACCTTTTTCCTCCTTCCAACAACACAACTCCTTGCTCCCACTCCCTCCGTCAGATTCGTAACTACACTATCCTTCAATGTTGACTCACCATCACCTTGTTATAACCATTATCATTACCACTCTTCTCGACACCTTCCAACAACAACAACAGAGCAAATCCATCGCAACCCAATCTTCACCATACACCTTAATCCAACCTTCATTGATTTAAGGGTTAATAGTGATTTACCCCCTGCATTTGAGCGTGTTTCGGTTTACCCCCACCCCCCCCACCGTTGCCAAAGGCAGGTTTTGGCAACGATTTTTTTGAAAAAATCGTTGCCAAAAGGCAGGGAGGGGGGAAAAGCAAAATTCGCTAACATTACAGGGGTGAAAGTTACTATTAACCCTTGATTTAATCCTTCTAACCTCAAACATCTTCATCCTTCACCACACAAAAAACTAAATCCAGACCACCAAACACCCAATCTCAAAACCCATACCGAACCGAAACAGAGAGGGATTGGAGAAGAGAGATCTTGAGCAAAAAACAAAACTGATATAAATCAAACTTGAAGCGGAGCGATTCACGAGCAAAGAAGGTTGGCTTTCGTCGAAACACCATGACCGTGTGTGATGCGAATACGTTCATGGATTGTGGTGTTCTCGTTTAAGCTTTCTGACCCTGTTTTTCAATTTCTTTTGACCTGATTTTGGAAGGATGTACAATGCTACGTTTTTTTTCCATTTTTTATTTTAAAATAATGTTGAAATGATGGAGGTTGATACTTTAATTTCTCGGTTGCTGTTGTCTAAGTCATGCCATCACTAGTTTTTTTTTTTGTTATAAAAAAGAAATGTTGTTGCTTTTGTTTTTTTAATAATCTTTGGTTTGGTCGGTGGGCCTTAATGAGCCCATGCTGTTTTCTATGTCACACTCATTGGTACTGCGCCTCCCCATTCCCTCTTTTCTTTGTTTTTTTTTGTTTTTTTTTTTTGCACAAATTGCTTTATTTTAAAAAAACACATATTCTATTTTGGTATTTAGTTTTATTCTTAATAGATTTCTTGGGATCTTTGATTTTTTTAATATTCACTTACTATTTTATGCATTTTAGGGTCAATGATATCAAAAATATCTTGATTAAAGTTGATTTTCTCAAATCGATTCAAAATCTTGATTTATATGAGGCCTATTTATTTTTTATTTCAATTTATTTCATTACATTATTTTTATTCATTTATTTTGGGTCAATGAAAACCAAACATTGACGATTTGTCGATTTCTCGACTTAATCTCGATAAAGGTGAGACCTTTATTCTTTTTCCTATACCTTTTCGATTTAATTTCATTTTTTGTCATTTTCTCATTATTTTTATTCATTTTGGGTCCATGAAAACCAAAATATCAAGATTTATCGATTTATCGATTTTAAATCTTGATAAAGGTGAGACCTTTATTCTTTTTTGACATTTTCGATTTCATTTCATTTCTATTATTTTTATTTCTTTTTTATTCATTTTTGGGTCAATGAAAATCAAATACTAAAGATTATCGATTTTTCGATTTAAAATCTTAGTAAAGTTGAGACCTTTCTTAGTTTTCCGATTTTCATGTCTATTTCGATTTATATTCTTTTATTTTCACCTTTGGTCAATGAAAGTCAAATATTAAAGATTATCGATTTCTCGATTAAATCTTGATTAAGACGAGACCGATTTTATTTCTATTTCGATTTTATTTTTCATTGTCTTATGTCTTTTCATTTTTGGTAAATAAAAGTCAAAAAATTGTTGATTATCGATTTTCTCGAATAAATTCCGATTAAGACGAGACCAATTTTATGTTATGTTATACCTTGTTAATATTATCTCGATTATATTATCGTTCATTCTTATTCATATCCATATCATATTCATATTCATGCTTATCTAACCATTTTCATTTGTTCAAACGCTTACTTCCCGATTAAAATACTCAACACCTATTCAAACCATTTTTCTTAATTAAATCGCGAAAGAACTGAATTCTTGAGGTCTAGCACCTTTTGGGTTCTTGAGTGACCACCATTGGGGCGCACGCCTTGGGTGGTGTGTCATTCGACCTTTCGCTTCTAAAACACGCGTCTTAACTATTTGGACAAAGGAATGCCATTGGAGTCTAGCATTCCACGTGGTACTTTTGTTGTTCATCAAACAATATTTCGTAAATCAATCGAATGAAAAAGGTGTCATTGGGATCTAGCATCCCAATAATGCCCCGATTAATTGGTTGCGAGGCCGACGTCTCGTTTATCGAATAATCGTCATTCTCCCTAAAACATTTAACAAACCAAATCATTTTCAAACCAATCCTCGATTCGTCGTCGAGCCCAATCGTAAGTCGAGCGCCTTTTGCCTCGATATCAAACGCACACTTGCACATCTCGTGGTTTTGTTACTAGGAGCACCCCTAGGGACTGGTACCGATCCTCACCTCTTTTCGTAACCTATCCAATTCGATCTTATTCAAACCATTTTTTTAATCAACTAACGAAAGGAGGAGATTCTTGGAATCTAGCATTCCTTGGGTCTTCGAATGAATGGCTCTTGAGGCACGCCCTTGGGTTGTTATTCATTCACCCTTTTGTCTCAAAAAACTTAATCTTTATCGAACATTTTTGCAATCAATCACGAAAGAACTGAGTTCTTGGAGTCTAGCATTCCTTGAATTCTTGAGTGACTGCTCTCGAGGCATGCCCCTTGGGTTATATGTCATTCGATCTTTCGTCTCCTAAAATTCGAACCCTAACCCCATTCTTTTCGTGGGCGTACCACGAACTACGACTAACCTGATTCTTTATTCTCGTCCGAGTAAAGATACGTAGGCACAAGATTGCGTAGATCTTGGCGGGCTACCTTCTCCATTTTTCACCATTTCCTCCTTGTTTCATGGGCGTACCACGAACTATGACTGCTCTGATTCTTTATTATCGTCCGAGTAAAGATACGTAGGCACAAGATTGCGTAGATCTTGGCGAGCACACTTTTTCTTTTCCCACCCGTTTGCATCTACCTTCCCTCCACACTACCATCTTTTTCCATCAAACCCCGTAGTCGAACTACGATTGCTCTGATTCCTCATTCTCGTCCGAATGAGCATACGTAGGCCCGAGGTCGCAATGATCTTGCCGAGCACCCTATCCTAAAACCACCCCATTTCCCCTCAGTATATTTTCCCTTTATCTTATCATTTCACGTTTACCATTGAGAAGAAAACAAACAAGCTTAGCTAACGTTCATCACAAATCGAACTAAGAGGTTCCCATTGAGTACAACGGACGTGATGGGTGCGCGTACCTTCCTCTCACGTAACCGACTCCCGAACCCAGAATGTGGTTGCGACGACCATGTTCTTATCCCTCTCCCTTAAAGGTTTTCTCGATATTTTCCTTTCCCTCTTTTGGGATAAATAAAGTTCGGTGGCGACTCTGTCGAACCGTTTTCTTCGATTAAGCGATTTTTTTCGAGGTGCGACATTTCGACGTCACTAAATATGACGAAATTTTCGATTTGTTAGTTAAGGATGGCCAGATGATAGTGCCACCTGGTGCTAAATTGCCTCCTTTAGAACAAAGGAAAAAAAGAGGGTTTTGTAAATATCATAATTTCTTGGGTCATAAGACTTCTCAATGTTTTATTTTTAGGGATCTGGTGCATAACGCAATTCAGGAAGGAAGGCTGAAGTTTGGAGAGAAGTCCAAAAGTCAAATGAAGATCAATTCAGACCCCCTGCCAGTAGCTGATGCTCATTATACTGAGCCAACGGATGTCCATATGCTCGAGGTTGCTGAAGGCCTCAACAATGATGTCAATATGATTGAGATCACTGATGATTTTAACAATGAAACAGTCATGCCCAGGGTTATTGAAAATCTTGACCAGAAATTCCTAAGGAGCTTGGTTATTGGTTCTGTCGAAGTATTCAACCACAACACTACTGATGGTGTTGAGATTATTGAAGGTGCTGACGAGGGAGTTGCTGCGGATTCTCAGAAGATGCTGGTATCACTGAGGATGTGCAAGTTTGACATCAATGAGGATGTCGAAATGGAAGTTAACATGGTGGAAATTTCTGAGGAGTTACCAATGGAAGTCGGCGAGGAACGCCGGCGGTTATTTTGACAGGTTACGACGGTTAAAACCACCGTAATTTTCAAGTCACGATGGTTGCAGAACTGTCACATAATCGTGCGTCGCAAGGCCGTATCGCGTCGGTTGTCAAAACTGTCGCTCCAACCGTCGTAACATATAGCGACGGTTATTAAACTGCCTCCAAAGGAAAATTGTGACGGTTCTGAACCGCTGCTAAAATAAATTGTAAATAATTAAAAAATCAAAGTTGCGGCGGTTACAACCGCCGTAATTTACGAAATTGCTTTTAAAAAAATTAACATGCTTTTATTTACAAATTTCAATAAATATATTTTTATGAAAACTAAATTACATCCTAAATTAAAATTATAAACTAATTCATATACTAAAATATTTATTAAACATTTATATTAAATAATTTAATAAAACATAAATAAATAAATCATACATTAACAATGAAAAGAATTACAAGTATTTGTGAAGACATAGCTTCTCAATGGTTTTGATGAAGACAACAATGTTCATTCAAGGTTTTATGTACAAAAGGAAATGGATCAAAGACTTCAAGGTTTTATGTACAAAAGGAAATGGATCAAAGACTTCAAAGCTAGAACAAGTTTCATATTAATTCAAGTCTTGAAGATTTCTCAAAGAAGGAAAAAGAAGAAATGCATAAGACTTGACTACTCTTGCAAGATAGGATTAATCAAACTTTTAGGTATATGAAATTCTTGACTAAAACAAATCTTAGTGCTCAAGTTTTATAATCATGCTTTAAAAAGTCATTCTTTGATTTAAAACCTTGAGAAAACTTTTTTCAAAGTTTATCTAAAGTCTTGGTCATTTTTTTAGATGGTATATGGCTTAGAATCATTTGCATTAAGAATTTTTCAATTTTTACACTGATGCAATCGATTGTCATCCTGATGCAATCGATTGCACTAGGCTAAATTTTCAATTTTTTTGCATGTTACACTTGGTGCAACCGATTGTCATTCTGATGCAATCAATTGCACCTGAAGCTTTTTTGAAAAATTATTTGTTTAAAAACACCTTTTCATGATACCTCTTGCTTGCATCTTTTCCATTCATTGTATAATAATTTTCAGAAATTCTTTCAAGCATTGCCTTGATTATTGAATGGGTACATGCACACTATATATTGAATTCAAAGTTTCTTTTGTAATTCACCTCTTTCAAAAAACTCTCTACAATCTCTAAGCATATTTTTCCATAACAGAAATTTTATACAAGATACTTTTTGAATACCATTTTCATATTACATACATAAAAGTATCATTTGAGCACTTAGAGAGTTTATGATATTGAAATTTCATATTTGGAAGAGAAGAAGTCCTTCATAGGATTTATATACTACAAACTTGTTTCAAAAACTCTTGTTGTAATATATCTTATTTTTCCAGGATTGTTGGATATAAGATTGTTTGGTTGTAAACCTTGTTATCCGGATTGTGGATACAAGAGGTCCATTTGTGAGAGGTTGATTCTCGGTTTGACTTTAAACTTGTAAAATCCAAGAGGGTGTTCTTGGTGTGGATTGTTAGAGTCTTGTATAGGAAGACTAGGTGTGTCTTGTCCTAAGATCTAACATTAGTAAAAATCTCTTTCGTGTTGAAAGGGGAGTGGAGTACTCTCGACCTGTGAGGGGAACCACTATACGTCTTGGTGTTCTTTACTTTCCGCATTTACCGCTTTCCTCACTTAGAAACTTTTAGGAAAGTAAAATTCAAAAACCGTCAAAAATCCGAATAATTGTCTAAGAGCCTAATTCACCCCCCTCTTAGGCACACATATAACTTACAATTGGCATCAGAGCAGGTTATAGGTAACCTGTTCCTACAGATCCAGTATGGCTTCCGCAAGCATAAACCTGGTATTGAAAGACGGTGGAAGTAGTAACAAGCCCCCACTTTTCTCTGGAGAGTATTTTGACTTTTGGAAAATCCGCATAATCCGGTTAATGTGGTCGATGGTGTTGGTACTCCAAAGTTAAAAAATACATATGATGAAGATGACAAGAAAAGAATCTTGAATGAAAAGAAAGCTGTCAATATTCTTCAGAGTGCATTAATTATGGATGAGTTCTTTCGTGTTTGTCAATGTAAATCGGCTAAAGAAATATGGGATACGTTGGTAGAAACACATGAAGGTACGACTGAAGTAAAAAGATCCAGACTAAACACTTTAAGTCAAGAATATGAAATGTTCCGAATGCAGCCCAGAGAATCCATTGTTGCATTACAGAAGAGATTTGTTCATTTGACTAACCACTTAATGGCACTTGGTAAAACATTCTCAAATGATGAATTAAATCTCAAAATTCTAAGATCATTGACTAGAGAATGGCAACCAAAAGTAACTGCAATATCGGAAAAGAAAAGCCTCTCTACGATGACTTCCGTATCTCTATTTGGTAAACTTCAAGAGCATGAGTTAGAACTTGAAAGATTGGAGAAGCATGAAATACAAGTAAAAGATTCAAAAGACGTTGCCTTAAAGACAAAAGTAAAAAATTATGATAGCAATCAAGAGGATGAGTCAAATAGTGATGAAAATGATGATCTTATAAAAAAGTTTGAAAAGTTTCTAAGAAAAGAAAGGAAAAAGGAGATCACTAAAGGGGAAGCACCAACGAGAAAGATTAAGTGCTTTGAATGTGGAGAAAGAGGACATGTTAAAAGTGAATGTCCTACACTTCAAAAGAAAAATAAATTCAAGAAAAAGAATCATAAAAAGGAAAGGAAAACATATGTAGACAACGAAATAAGTTCATCTTCAGATGAAGAACATGTAAATCTGGAATTGATAGCATCACACCACTCCGATGATGAAGAAGATGAGGTTAGTAATAATTCTTTTGATAGTGATGCACAAGGTGCCATAAATGAATTGTTAAATGAATGCAAAATTCTGTATAAAACTATATCATCTCAAAAGAAACAAATTTCAACTTTAGAAGAAAAAATGTTTCATTAGAAAAAGAGATCGAAAATGAGAAACAAAAGATGATTAGTGAAAAACAGAATTATGTATGTAAAAATTGTGAATCTCTCTCTTTTCAAATTGTTCAATTAAAAAGAGTACTTGAAAGGTATGAGAAAGGACAAATTGGATTGGAAGAAGTCCTTAGTCAACAAAGATATTCAAATGATAAAAGTGGACTTGGCTATTCAAAGTTTTCTAAACCAAGTTCAAGTAAAACTATATTTGTTAAGGCTAAGGATCAAACTTCCAAAGAGAAAGTGAACAAACCTAGGAATGTGCATCCTAATCCTAAAAAGAAAAGATTTCCTAAAAAGAAATCTTATGTTCCAAGATATAAGAGCAACATTGAACCTACTTGTTTTTATTGTGGTATTGTTGGCCATACACCTAATGCTTGCTATGTAAGAAACTTTAGTGTTGCATGTGGGCATTATGTGTGGGTAAAGAAAGGTACTAACTTTGATGGACCCAAAGCACATTGGGTACCAAATCAAACTTAATTTGTTTTGTAGGTTTGCTTGAGGACCACTTTAAATCTATGTTGTTTTGATATGTGGTGGCTCTAAGCTTTTGGTGGGAGACATAAACTAACTTTCAAGTCTAGTTCTAGTCCAAGGGTTATTTCAATTGGGGAATACCTTAAAAGAAAAATTCTTGGCATTGGCAAATTCGAAACACTAACTTTCACATCCATTGAAGATATACTTTATGTTAAAAGACTAAAGCATAATCGTCTAAGTACAAGTCAACTTTGTGACAAAGGCTTCAAGATCATGTTCGCCAAGGATGAATGTTTTGATGAAGTCAATCATGAGGTAAATCTCATAGGTAAAAATTGTCTTTATTTTTCATAATTTCTTTATATACTTCAAGTCTTTTCCCATCCGTTTTGTTAATTACAAAGGGGGAGAATAATTGTGTATTATTGCTTGGTTTCTCTAACAAAATGTGCAGATTTCAAAACTCTCTAAAATCATGGATTAAGGGGGAGCAATATCCAAGGGAGAGCAAGCTTTGGTTAGAGAAATAAGATTGGATCGAATTTTCAAGAATTGGGTTGTCATCATCAAAAAGGGGGAGAATGTGAAGACACAGCTTCTCAATGGTTTTGATGAAGACAACAATGTTCATTCAAGGTTTTATGTACAAAAGGAAATGGATCAAAGACTTCAAGTTTTTATGTACAAAAGGAAATGGATCAAAGACTTCAAAGCTAGAACACGTTTCATATTAATTCAAGTCTTGAAGATTTCTCAAAGAAGGAAAAAGAAGAAATGCATAAGACTTGACTACTCTTGTAAGATAGGATTAATCAAACTTTTAGGTATATGAAATTCTTGACTAAAACAAATCTTAGTGCTCAAGTTTTATAATCATGCTTTAAAAAGTCATTCTTTGATTTAAAACCTTGAGAAAACTTTTTTCAAAGTTTATCTAAAGTCTTGGTCATATTTTTAGATGGTATATGGCTTAGAATTATTTGCATTAAGAATTTTTCAATTTTTACACTGATGCAATCGATTGTCATCCTGATGCAATCGATTGCACTATGCTAAATTTTCAAATTTTTTACATGTTACACTTGGTGCAACCGATTGTCATTCTGATGCAATCGATTGCACCGGAAGCTTTTTTGAAAAATTATTTGTTTAAAAGCACCTTTTCATGATACCTCTTGCTTGCATCTTTTCCATTCATTGTATAATAATTTTCAGAAATTCTTTCAAGCATTGCCTTGATTATTGAATGGGTACATGCACACTATATATTGAATTCAAAATTTCTTTTGTAATTCACCTCTTTCAAAAAACTCTCTACAATCTCTAAGCATATTTTTCCATAATAGAAATTTTATACAAGATACTTTTTGAATACCATTTTCATATTACATACATAAAAGTATCATTTGAGCACTTAGAGAGTTTATGATATTGAAATTTCATATTTGAAAGAGAAGAAGTCCTTCATAGGATTTATATACTACAAACTTGTTTCAAAAACTCTTGTTGTAACATATCTTATTTTTCCAGGATTGTTGGATATAAGATTGTTTGGTTGTAAACCATGTTATCCGGATTGTGGATACAAAAGGTCCATTTGTGAGAGGTTGATTCTCGGTTTGACTTTAAACTTGTAAAATCCAAGAGGGTGTTCTTGGTGTGGATTGTTAGAGTCTTGTATAGGAAGACTAGGTGTGTCTTGTCCTAAGATCTAACATTAGTAAAAATCTCTTTCGTGTTGAAATGGGAGTGGAGTACTCTCGACCTGTGAGGGGAACCATTATACGTCTTGGTGTTCTTTACTTTCCGCATTTACCGCTTTCCTCACTTAGAAACTTTTAGGAAAGTAAAATTCAAAAACCGTCAAAAATATGAATAATTGTCTAAGAGCCTAATTCACCCCCCTCTTAGGAACACATATAACTTACAGTATTCATCAATGATAGACCTGTATAGAAACAAAACAAAGAGCTGAAAGTTACATGAAAAAATTGAGAACAAAGAGCTGGCATAAAAAATAGACCTGTACAGAAATAAAACAAGTATTGAAAAAGATTCACATGGAGAATTCAAATTCTATTGGTAATTTATAGGGTGAAGACCAGAGTACTAATGCTAAACTCAAAATTATCTAAATCTACTGCTATAACTACGAAAAACGATTCCTAGGAATGAAGGTCTATATCTATGGAATGCAGATAACTGGACAACAAGAGGCGGACTAATGAAAACCGATTGGAAATATGAATGACACTTGTTTTCTGCCTCTAAGTGCAACCTCTAAGTCATCAAGTGCAGCCTCAGCAAGTGCAGCCTCTAAGTCAAGCTCTTTGACACTTGTTTTCTGCCTCTAAGTGCAGCCTCTAAGCCAGCAAGTGCAGCCTCTAAGTCAAGCTCTTTGACACTTGTTTTCTGCCAAAGTTATAAACAATAAGTGAATAAATTTTCAACCAAATGAATGTAAGTGCAGAGTATTTCTAATTCTAATGCATTGTATAAGCAGATACCAAATACCACATAATTAGGCTCAAAACATTAATTTCTATGAACAATCCTCACATTTTATATTTAATTATTTTAAAATATGTTTATAAACAAGATAAACAACCAGAAACTTATACATATCTCAGCTGAAAAGAAAAGCTTTCTGCTAAGCAATTCTGCCTTGAGCACATTTCCATATTGATTCCACTACAGCAGCACAGTTAGAGAAGTATCCAGTGTCATCAGAAATTTAAAACAAATCTACTCACTCTCCTCATCACTATTGTCTATGTTCAAATGATTCATGTTCCTTTCAAGAGGTGGAAGCTCACCTTCACTCTCTTGACAACAACAACAACAAAACAACACTGACAAGAGTTTAGAGTTTAATTCCAGCATAAATAATTCCAAAACTGTTTTGGCATTTAGAGTAGGCCCTCAGTAATTCCCTGCATTGGTTAAAAGAAAGTTTTTAATATAGAAAAGTCTTTGAAGTCCCGGGTAATTGAGAATCATATTCAGTGAGTCACACGATAGTCATGGATCTCATGGAGACAAAACAACTTGAATGAATATGAATCATCATAAACTCCTTGAATACATAGTGGTTTTACATAAAAACAGAATAACAAAGTGAAATTGATTGCTAGGCTACATATTATATCTCTCAATTATGGTTCAAATACAATCAGATACAAGAGTAATCAAGGGGACTAATTAGAAGCTAATGTTGTGCTCAAAACCTAACATTTTACTTAAAACCTCTCATTTTACTTAAATTTATTATTTTTTATTTTATTTCTCTTTGATAAATGAAAGTTGATTGATTTTTTTTAATTTGATATTTTATAGTATTTTGAGTTTATATATAGTATTTTATAGTATTTTGAGTACCTGATACAAACTTGGAACTTTGAAGTATTTGAATATTAGAACAAAAACAAAGAGAATATCCACTAAGAGACTTTGCTCCAATATATGAATAAAGACATACACACCTACACTTCGACGACACACACGAAAAATCGGTGCAAGAGTGTCAAGGAGAATTAGTTACGCAATAGTAACACTAGCTTCTACTCCAAAATCATAATCCTTAAATGTCAATCAAGGATGTGGTTAAATGAAAAAGTCAATATTGCAGTAGACTGAATTTTTGAAGAGATAGTTTTCAATTGAGTAGTACTAGCTAAGGTTAAATAGAGCATACAATGTTAGACAACTGACACAGAATACTAAGGATTGCATTTGGAGTGTACTCTGTACACTAGAAAACGTGGTAATACTGAGCAAAGGAATAAACCAGCTACTGACGATTCATATAAGGGGGATTATCTAGTAGTAAGGAATTGTTACAATTATTATGTTTATTTTTTAATAAGTTGCTATTCTGTTATGTTAGTTTTTGGCATATTTTGTGTGGTTGTTTTCTCTTACTATGTGGTAGGAGACTATTTATTGGTAACCTCATCTCTTTTATGGACTTGTTATTTTTGTGGAAACAGATAACACCTTCTTTGTCGTAGCTTAGCTATGGGGATTGGTTTGATAGGATTTGCTAAATCACTTTTATACACCTTGTATATATCTTAAAGAATTCAATTAAGTTTTTTCCTAACAATTGTAGTTCCACTATCGTTCCTAATAAATGGTACCAAAAATATCATTTTAATAAAAACTCAATTCACATTCACATGGTTGAGCTAAGTGATAGTATATAATAATACCTTACAGATGGTTTCAAGACTTTAGCACCTTTATCAATAGATACACTGGAAGCAGGATCAACATGCAATGTGATGATGATAACCTGCAATAGAATAGAGGTATCAGATAAAATAATTTTAATATTTCCATGCAACTATAGTATATACCTTATTGATGGCTTCAAGACTTCAGCAACATTATCAATAGATACACCAGAATTTCAATGATTGGAAGTGATGAGAACATCTTTATACATCTCTTTTTAGGATTACAACACTTTCAACTATTGAAATCTCATACACAAAAAGTTCAACTATAAATGCCATTAAAATGTGATTTTTATTTTGATATGTGAATTTCACAACCATGAATTTGTTCATACATTAAAGGGCCGCACTTTCATCGGTTTTGAAATCGAAAGAGTCAAAATTGATATTTATACCAGCACTTTCACCCTTTGAAGCGAGCAACATGTTCAAATGAAAGAAATACCAAAGCCATCACCATGGATGCAACAGACATGGTTTCCTTTATCTGATCGTGAACTTAAACTCTCCTCACCCCCACTTAGGAAAATCTATGCTTTAAACAATTTGATTACACAAACAACTCCAGAAACATCAAGACTCCAAAGAGGTAGAAGACTCGTGGCCAGAGACATTTAGAAGAAAAAAAAACTATGGTGGTTAAAGCACAACTCATAAAAGTAATCAAGTTTTAATTACTTACGGTTATGTTATAGAAGAGAGACAAGGATAGTCACTGGCCTTTAATTGCATCCCCATCACCAGTCAATTGTAGCAGTCCCTGACCATATAAGCCCAAGTTTGTATTTGAACTAATGATAGAACTTTGCTGTAAAGGTAAGAAATCACAATCACCGTGAATAGTCTGATACGCAAAGAACGAAATATGGTTCTGAAACCAAGAATACCAAATAGCTTGAATTAATGATTAAGACAATTTTCCCTTAGGACTGCAAGATTTCTCACTTCAAGTACTGAAGCAGACACAACAATACTTTTACTACCATCAATTTGTATTGTGGAGTTTCACATGATTAGCATTTTAACAGCAACTCTAAATGTCCCCAAAAACCTTCAGATATATTAAAAGTAAAATTGTTAAATAATAAGCTGACAGCTGAAATTAAAACTCGCAAAAATAATATTCTAAAACAAAGAACCCCTAAATGGAATGAGAATAGAACCAAAACACTTACAGAAAAATCATTCATATCTTTGAAGCTCCTTACAACCCCTAAATAGCTCTAGTTCCTCCCACAACATTTGAAGCTCCTTACAAGCTAAATCATTCATATCTTTCACCTTTTTAGTCTTAAGAAAATAAAGAACTCTGCCCAAAGCAGTGAACGTCCATTCCATAAACTTGCCACTTCTATTCTGCTGATTGGAAATAAGTGAAGGTTGCTGAGAACATACTTCCTCTAGCGTTTGACTTTTAGATTCAACTTCCAGATTTTCAGTTTGACCTCGAGATGTAAAGGAAGTATTTAGGTAAGTAGCTTTACTCACTTCCTTTTCATGTTTTGACTTATAAATTAAAATCTCTGCACCAACAATACAAACATCTTTTACAAGAAACCCACTATGAGGATCATGAAGCAGAGTTGAAGATACAAAAGATTTAAGACCGAACTCAGTGAGCCTTGCATTGATCTCCAGCTCAAGCTCTGAGAAAAACACGTATCAAGAGTTAAATAAACTGCTTCTAGTGAAGAATACATGCATTACATTCAGTTGTTGATTTGTGTAATCTAACTTAAATAACACATAAAGAGAAAAGAGTACTATAAATGGTTTCTTAATTAGTATTTTATATAAAGTAAAGCTATTGGAAAGGGAAGAAAAATGAAAACAACACAATAAGAACCACTACCATCAGATATGATTGTTTTGTTGCTGTCGTGCTGGTTAAATTCAAGCAACCTAAATTTCACATGTCTGCTCCATCCTTTAGACATATTAGAAGTTTCCACAACACTCAGCAATATTGATAAGTCGTATGCATTATCACCCCTTTTATAGAGAAGAATCTTCCTAAAGCAAAAGCAAAATTAGATGACTAAATTCACAGTAGTTGGAAATTGGACTCAATGGTTTATTCATTTAAATATCATACCATGGATAACCGCCTATGACAAAGGGCTCAGAGTAGTAATTCAAGTGAGTGTCCAAGAAAGAGAAATTCTCAACCTTCCATGTGTCAGAAAACATGTAAATTAGAATTGTGTAGAATAATATAATTTGAGTAGGGAGAGAATGAAGAATAACATAACTATACCCTAAGAATACGTTTCAAAGCATGTGTCCATCGTTGTATAACTTCTTCTATGTCAACACTTTGGTGGACTCTCCCATTTGTCATCTACTATTGTCAAAGTCTCATTGTTAAAATGAGATCCATCAATCTCCTCTTTGGTGTAATTTTTTGTACTAAAGACAAATCCCTAGACTCACCAGATAATATATCTGAATAAGGAGCCTGGGAACTCTGGTCTATGGCTGCAAGCAAAAATGAAATTTAGGTACAAAATGGTTTGGCAGAACATTTGATCTACAGATATTGGAAAGGCAAGTTAAGTTTCATCCTACATTACCTATATTCACGATGAGCTAAGTTTCATCCTCCATTCCAGAAGCAAAATTGAAATTAAGAACAATTTAGGGTTTGAGAAAGAGAGATACCAAGGCGCGGTTATGTACAATTGTTGGAAGCTTATTTGTATCAAGCTGAGATAGTGATGCGTGAGACCAAAAACCCTAAAATCAGAAACAATTATTGGAAGCTGAGAGAGATACGTGAGTTGTGAGATGCCCATAAACCTAAAATCAAAAACAAATGTTTTCCATCTTCCTCCAATTAAGTGTAGCGACGGTACAATATTTGGGGGACGACGGTTCATTAACAGTCGCAACCCTCTTCCTCCAATTTCTCCAATCATGCGCGCTGTAAAATTTTTAGGGGACGACAGTTCATAAGCCGTCGTGACTCCTGTTTTGCGCCGTCAGCGAGGCCAGTTCCAACCGTCGGCGGCCCCTTGATTTTCACAGATTTTTATTTACAAACCGTAGTGATCTCATTTTATTTTGCATTTTATTTTGGTTTAGAAAAGTAGTAATATTAAATTTATTTACTAAAAGTTTAAAAAAATAATTTTGTTTTAACAATAAGAAATTTCAATTATTAATAAACTTTAATAATTTTATAATTAATTTTAAAATAAACTTAATTTATTTGATATTTATTTAAAACAACGGAAGTTTTTTTAGAAATTGTTATTTAAATCATATTTAAAAAAGTGAGAAATATACATATAATATAATAGTGTGTTTATCAAAAACAATTATAAAAAAAATATTAAAGTAAATTGAGTCAAATAATAAAATATAAAAAAAAACAGTTATTACTTAAAATAATTGAAAAGTAAGGTTATGATGATTAGACAAACTTAACTAACTATTTGTGTAGTTTACAACTCAACTCAATGATTGCGACAGTGGTTCAAACTGTCGTATGAACTGTCGCAAAAATCCAAAAAAACATACATTGTAATAATTGTCGTGAAAACCGTCGTAGTTCAGTCCCTAATTGTCGTGACAACCGTCGTAATCCAGGAATAAGGACTGTTTTGTGATAACTGTCGCAAAAAATTTGCGACAGTTGACCCTAACTGTCGTGACAACCGTCGCAGTCCAGGAATAAGGACGGTTTTGTGTTAACTGTCGCAACTCAAGTGTCGTAAATCTCTTTTTTTCTTGTAGTGGGAGGAATACAATAAGTTGGCCTTCCCAAAAGAGGAAGAAAGTTTGGTTGACTTCATACACAGATGCCAACGAAGGGGATTTGAAGTAATGCTTTGCCCTAGGTTCAGCGCTGTGTTTGATAAAAAAGCGGCGCAGAATCTCGAAGGGGTACGAAAGGCTAAGAAGAAGTGGGAGAAGGCCAACCATGGTCCCCGAAGTTTCGACCCAAGAAGGTCTGAGTCGAAGGCTAGAGCACCAGGAGCAAAGCCTGCTACCTTCAAACCATTTGCTGAACTTTCTAACGGCAAATGGGTTAAACCAAATGAGAACAGGCAGAAAGGTCAGCAGAAGTGGAAAAACTTCGATGTTAACAGGGGCTCTTCGATCACCTATCGCAAGGAGTTTCAATCCTCCAACAAAACTGCCCACATTTCTGAGAACTACAAAGGAAAAAATCCTATGACAAGGTCACAGTGGAGGAGGGAGCAGCGAAGGAGAAAAGCCTAGAGGGAGGCCGAGTCGAAGGATAAGGCTGAATCAAGCACAAACCTACCTGCCGGAAACAACGGAATGGGAGGAACTGTCTAGAAGTTGCCCATTGGGCAAAAATTATTCAAAACTGAAGTCGAAATGGCTAAAGAAAAACGTGATCAGGCCATAGCAGAAGATGAGATGATGACAGACAATTTTGACTCGGATTCTGATGCTTCGTTGGACATCCTTGTGAATGTGGTCTCAGTATTGCCTAGGAAATTTGACCAAATCACAGAGGTTGAGGAAGTTGATGACCATTCTGAAGCAGAAATGGCGGCACACAAACCAGTGTGCTACTATATCATGAACAATGGCTGCATCGAAGAGCAGAATGCTTTCTTTGAACGGCCAGATGAGGCTATGAAAAACCATCTGAAGCCTCTATTCATCATTGGGAAAGTAGAGAATGTTCTAGTAAACAAGATCTTGGTTGACTACGGTGCCACAGTGAATCTGATGCCGCACCATATCTTGAAAAAGATAGGGAAGTATGATACTGATACTAAGCCACATAATATGGTTCTTTCAAATTATGAAGGAAAAGTTGGCACCACACTGGGTGTTATACAAGTTGACTTGACAGTTGGGACAGCTACTAGGCCTACTGTCTTCATGGTAGTGGAAACAAAAGCCAACTATAATCTGCTCTTAGGACGAGAGTGGATACATGGCATTGGAGCAGTTCCATCTTCGATGCATCAGAGGATCACCATCTGGAGGCCAGATGGCATAGTCGAGAACATAGAAGCTGACCAAGGGTATTATAAAGCACCAATAAATCATGTTGACAGACGTTAGTTCGACAAGCATTTGGCTCATATTGCCCCTTATGGTCCAGCAGACTTCGAGTTTGTCCCAGATGATGAGACATTTTGCTCATTATACCTGCATCCAGTGGACGGTTTCCGTTGGGATAAGGAGGTGCCAGGAGAAAGGCTCCCATACCTTGGCACGCCTTCAGTGGACCCCACAGGATGGGGGAGTGAATTCAGTGATAATGACTGAGTTCGAAGCGTTGAAAAGAATTTCGGCTTATGTGGCCGAAACCAAACTACAAGCGGCTTTGGAAGCTTCCAATGAATATATGGCTGTCGAAGCCAATTCAGGATTCTACCAAGAAGGTCCTGGTAAGGACTTCGACCCAGAACCACCTGATTAGGGTTGGGATGAAGAACAGAGGCTTGATGCTATTTATGATGATGAGCCTTTGGGTTTTGAGAAGGATCCGTTGGCAAACAATGTTCGAATGCTAGCGCAAGATCCTCTTGAAGAAATCGACCTAGGAGAGGGGGCAGTGAAAAGACCTACTTACATCAGTGCCAACATTACTCCACAACTCAGAGTCGAAGTAATCCAGCTATTGAAAGAGTTCAGGGATTGTTTCGCGTGGGATTACAACGAGATGCCTGGTCTAAGCAGGGAGTTGGTTGAACTAAAGCTACCAATCAAGTCTGGGAAAAAGCCAATCAAACAGAATCCAAGACGGTTTGCACCATCAATTCTCTTAAAGATAAAAGAGGAAGTCGAAAGACTACTTCGATGCAAGTTCATCCGCACTACCAGGCGGGAGACTTTTTAGGCTTTGTGGTCCACAAGAAGGGGATCGAGATCAATCAAAATAAGATCAAATCCATCATGGAAGCGAAAGCGTCATCGACAAAAAAGGAATTACAGTCGCTGCTGGGAAAGATTAACTTCTTGAGAAGGTTTATATCAAATCTCAGCGGGAAGACTCAAGCCTTTTCACCTCTACTTCGATTGAACAAGGAAGGATTCGACTGGGGGCAAGCCCAACAAGAGGCCTTCGACAAAATCAAAGAATATCCAAGTCATCCTCCAATATTGGCACCACCTTGTAGAAATCGGAGTATGAGATTGTACATAGTCGCGTCGGACAAAACCTTAGGGAGCATGTTGGCTCAAGTGGATGAAAATGGCGTCGAAAGAGCCATTTACTACCTTAGTCGGATTTCAAACGATGCGGAAACTAGGTATAGCATGGGTGAGAAATTATGTTTATGCTTGTATTTTTCTTGTACAAAATTAAAGCAATATATAAAACCAGTTGATGTTTAAGTTTCGTCTCATTTTGATGTCATTAAATATATGTTGTCCAAACCTATTTTGCATAGTCGAATTGGTAAATGGGCACTAGCATTAACTGAATACTCTTTAACATATAAGCCTTTAGAGGCAGTTAAAGGACAAGTGGTACCAGACTTCATAGTCGACCACTCCATAAATGAAAGCGCTTTGAATTACGTCGAACGGGAACCGTGGAAGCTATACTTCGATGGCTCCAGCCATAGAGATGGAACGGGCGTAGGCGTGTTGATTATTTCTCCTAATAAAATTCCAACAAAATTCAAGTATAAGGTCGAGGGACTTTGTTCCAACAATGAGGCTGAGTATGAAGCCCTATTAGCTGGACTTGAAATTTTGTTAGAATTGGGGGCAACTCGAGTAGAAATAATGGGAGACTCAGAGTTGGTCATAAAGCAAATTACAAAGGAGTACAAATGTGTTAAGGAAAATCTTATCATGTACTTTGTAATAGTCAACAGATTACTAAAGAAATTTGAAGTGGTAAGCATTCGACATATACCTCGACTAGAGAATCAGGTGGCCAATGACTTGGCTCAGATTGCGTCGGGGTATAAAGTTTCGAAGGAAAAGTTACAAGAGGCAATCGAAGTTAGAGGTAAAGTTGTGTCTGTTGGATTATGCCCATCAGATCTAGAAGCAACGAAGCTTGGATACGCTGATGAAGAAAATTTTGAGATTTTTGCAATAGGCAGCTTGATGGACAAAGACTGGAGGAAGCCCATAATCGAATACTTGCATAATCCAACTGTATCCACAGAGCGAAAGGTCAGGTATCAAGCCCTAAGTTATGTTATTCTAGGTAACGAATTATTTAAAAAGACCCCTGAGGGAGTCTTACTTAAATGCCTGAGTGAATCAGAGGCATATCTGGCCCTTTCAACTGTCCATAGTGGGGCATGTGGGGCACATCAAGTAGGTCATAAGATGAAATGGCTTTTGTTTCGACAAGGTATGTATTGGCCTACCATGCTAAAGGATTGCGTTGAATTCGCCAAGGGCTGCCAGGAATGTCAAGTTCATGCTGGCATACACCATATCCCTGCAAGTGAGTTGCATTCCATAGTTAAACCATGGCCTTTTAGAGGTTGGGCTTTGGATTTGATTGGAGAGATTCGACCAGCGTTGTCCAAAAATCAGAGATACATTTTGGCAGGTATTGGCTATTTTACGAAGTGGATTGAAGCGATACCTTTACCAAATGTGGATCAAGAAGATGTGATCGAATTCATTCAAAAATACATCATTTATAGGTTTGGAATCCCAGAGACAATTACAACAGATCAAGGATCAGTCTTTACTGGTCGGAAAATGCAGGACTTTGCCAAAGAAATGGGTTTCAAACTCCTAACTTCTACACCTTATTATGCTCAGGCTAATGGTCAGGTCCAAGCAGCTAATAAAGTAGTGATTGGTTTGATCAAAAAACATGTGGGGAAGAAGCCGAAGAATTGGCACAAGACATTAGACCAGGTTCTCTGGGCATGTCGAACCTCTCCCAAAGAAGCAACTAACACTACTCCATTTCGATTGACTTTTGGTCATGACGCAATATTACCTGTCGAAATCTACCTTCAGTCAACAAGGATCCAAAGACATCATGAAATTCCTTCTGAGTCTTATTGGAATATGATGTTAGATGAATTGGTGGATTTGGACGAAGAGAGACTTACCGCTTTAGAATTGTTGAAAAGACAAAAGAAAAGAGTGGAGAAGTCTTACAACAAAATGATTAAGAGTAAGACCTTTTCGCCTGGAGATTTAGTTTGGAAGGTAATCCTGCCTATGGATCGAAAGGTCCGAGCCTTGGGCAAATGATCCCCAAAATGGGAAGACCCATTTTGAATTACGCAAGTATTTTTTAATGGGGCCCATGAAGTTGAAGAATTAGACGAGGATAAAAGAATCTTGAAAGTAAATGGAAAGTATTTGAAAAAATATAAACCAACCCTTCAAGAAATTAAAATTGCTAAAGAGTAATTTGACGTAAAAAGGCGAAGCCAACATGGTGTTCATAAATTCCAAAATGGTTTAAAAGTCATTATATAAAAAGCCTCTAAGGGCTATGGAATATTGTACTGAAAAGAAAATATTACAAAGAAATTACAAGCTAAAAAGGGAGATTCTCTTTCATCTTCAAATATTTTGACTTCTGGAGTTCAAGGCGTTTCTCACACAAGGCCTTGTCAGATCTTAAACGTGCAACCTCTTTCTCCAGTTTTCGAGCTTCCTCAGCAAAAGTTATGGCATTGTCAAGTTCTTTCGACAAGCCAGAGTCATCAAAGGCAGACAGCTCAGCGTTGCGCTTTTTGGCCTTCGAAATCTTAGCTCGAAGCTTCTTAATTTTTTGCTCCCAGGAAGCAATGTTTCGATCGTTAGAGGTGATCTCTTGCTTGTTTTTCTCTTTGGTTTCCTCCAGTTCTGCTACCTTATTTTCAGATTCAGTGGCAGCGGTCCAAGAGGCAGCCTCGCTTCCAGATTTGATTGAAATTGCATCCTCAATTTGAGGCAGCCGCTTGAGGACATCATGGACTTGGTCGATCATAGGGCCAAGCTCTAAAATGATGTTAGCAGATTCAAGAGAAATTGTGTGGATGTCGACTTGTTGAAGGAGACTTTTCAGCGCAATATGAGTGACATTATCCATTTGTAAGAGATTGAAGAGGTCACCTTTAAAAATCTTTTCTTTGATCTTCAGGAGGATGTTGTCCTCAGGCTTGCTCGAAGGTTGATCCTCGGAGGCAGTTGAAGCACTAGGGGTCTTATCAGAGGAACTTCCTTGACTGCCAAGGAGGATCTTTATGTACCTTCGAGGGTCGCTGACCTTCAAGCCATCAAGTTCTTTTTCAGAAAGGCCTGCTCCATACACAGTCGAGGCTATGTTGCTTTTGGTGGCAATAGCAGTTGCTGGAATAGTGGTGGCTCCGACAGGAGTTGAATCATTATCAGGCTCTTCATTAACTTTCTTTTCCTCGCCTTTGTCTTCCTCCTCTTTATCTTCATCCATGTTGTCATCAGCATTATCTCCATCATTGTTGCCATCAGGCTCAGTTTGGCGCATTGTTTTTTCATCCTCCTCCATCTCTTCATCCCCCTCTGGATCAGCATTTTCAGCCCCAAGGGTTTCGGCTACTGGTGAGTCGTCCTCATCAGCCAAGGTTTTGTCTTCATCCATGGCGATGGTCCCTGGGTTTTTTGCTTCAGGATTATTCTGACCATCGTCTTCATCATGGTCGGAGCCATCTGTTTGGGACTGTTGAATATTAGTCTTTGTTGGTGAAGGAGGAACTGTTTCAAAGTCAGGCTTATTAATTTCATCTATTGAACTCCTTCCAGAGCCTAAGTCGGAAGTAGGGTGATATGTAGGCTCACCTTGGTTGTTCAGAATAGTGGCTGGAGAAGAAGACTTAGCCACTGGTGGGTTTGAGCCACTTACATCAGCCTGAGTCAAATCGAAGCAAATCATGTCAAAGAGAAACAAGGTAAACAATTAAATGAATGTGAATGGATAGTTACCTTGACACCTTCAGCACCAGGGCTAGAATTGTCGCTTTCAGCTTGGCCTACGGCTAGTTTTGAGGCAGCCCTAGTAGAGGTTTCTGCAGCGCCACTGGTAGTGGTTATCTTCTTGGAGACCTTAGCCACGTTGGGCTCAGATTGGCCAGCAGCATCTGTAGCCTGAGTTGGTTTCTTCCTCTTTTTCGTTTTTAAATCTTGAGGAGGAGATTGGTTCTCATCCTCCGAATCAATGATGACTTGGGCAGTGCCCCTCTTCGACTTCCTCTGAGGTGTTGGAGATGGTTTGCGGGAAGTCTGAAGTAGTATAAAGCATTAGAGGAAAAGAGCTGCTCATCCACAAAAGGGAAAAGTTGTGTGACATACCTTGCTGCTTTCATTCATTTTCTCAATCTTCACTTCAACCAGTTTTGGAGTTGTACCCTTCTTGGGTGTAGCTGCAAGACAAACAAAATTACCACAAGTCATTAATGATGAAGTTCGAATGAAAGAACATAAAATCGAAGAATCCAAACCTTTATGTATTTTGGATTCGATGCGAACATCTTCGATACCGATATGAAGGTGTCCTTTGAAACTCTCTAGCGTATGCTTAGTCGGAACCACCCGCTGAGCCTTGGGTTTTGACTGCTGACGAAGGATCTTTATAGAATCCCCACAGATGAGCCAATTTGGAAATGGAGGGGCAAGAGCCACTCCAAAATCAGCAGATGGTAGTCGAGGAGTCTTCGGAGGGAATAGTGCGAAAGCCACTTCATAGCGTTTCTCAGGAGGAACGTATGAAGGGAGTTTCAAACTCTTTATTTTCTTTAAAAATTTCTCCTTCAGCGTAAACAGTTTCAAAGTAATTTTGGAAGGCTTGAATCTCTTTAATATGAGTGGATTTACCTTTCTTGGTCTTCTCCTGTACATCAACAAAAGCTTGATCAATTAACTGAGAGAAGCTAGAAACGTCAAGGAACTCTTCAGTATAATGCTTCGACCACCAGTCATGGAACTCTTGAGTACAGAGATGAGTGGGTTCGAAGTAGACAGGAGTAAGGAACGATCTGTGAGCATGTCGAGCAAGGTGTGTTGAGCTCCCTATGGCATCAAAGCTAGTGTGATGGAGTATCAAATGGCCTTTCTTCTTATATAGGCACTTAGGAAGAGTTTGAACCAAACCAAATTATTGAGAGACAAGATTTGGTTGGTAGGCCATCAAAGCTGTTTGGCCCTTCAGCAGGTTGATTCGATGAATAATCAGTTGAGGGATTAGGAAAGCTTCCCAGATAAGCTTCGATTCTTCTTTGTGCTTCTTGAATGAAGGAGGAAAAGGCCTGGTGAACCATTCAGGGCCGTAGTTTCTTTCAGCAAATGGGGTTATCCTTGGTGTGAATTCGTAACGTTTGGCAAACATTTTGATAAAGCCAGAAAAGGATGCTCTAAGCGTTTACCCTTCTTCATTAGGGGTCAACTTCACCAATCGAGGCCATTCAACTTGCCTCTCCTTAACCTCTGCAACATCTTCATCCACAGTTCCTTTGTAAGGAAGACTGGCTTCGAAGGTGGCATTGAGCCAAAGTTGGAGCAACCAAAAGGGTCCTGACAACGAGAGGTTCCCATTGCTTTCCAGGTCTTTGAGGCAAGTAGCGCCTTCGCTCAAGGGTTCGTACAAATTGGCCAGTATCATTTAACTCAGACAAATACCTTGATTGTTGTGTAATTGGTTTGCCAGAGTCAGGTACTTCCTGGCCACTTGTAGGGACTTTGTGCAAAAGAGACAGCGAGAAAGCCACATAGCCAGAAATGCTATGTGCTCTTGATCCGTCACCATGTCAGTTTGCTTATCATGATAGTGGTTCATGAAGTGGGTGTAGGTGTGTTTTGTGGTCGAAAACCCTATGGTATCTTGGACGTCTATCTCAGGTTCGTAGACTATCCCGTTTGGTCTTAGCCCTGTAATAGCAGCTAAGTCGAAAAGGGTAGGGGTCATCATCCCACAAGGGAGATGGAAAGTGTAATGTGTGCTATCCCAGAAGTATATGGATGATGCTAACAAGGTCGGACAATAAGCAGGACCTATCTTTGACAGCGTAATTAGGTCATAAATTCCCGAATCTTTCCAAGCTTGGGCTTTGACCTTCTCTACTTTGGCTAACCAATTCGAGTAGAGGTCAGAATCCTTAAAGTATGGGGTTGCTCTAAACAGCCTAGATCCATCGTTCAGATATTTCAAGTCTATATTGGTTAGAGCTACATTGTCTTGAGGAACAGCTACTACCTTAGCTTTATCCTTTTGTCCTAAGGGTTTGTATCTATGGTACGAAGGGAAAAAATTGCTAATAGCTTCATAATCTAAACCTGTGGGAGATAAAGGCCCAGACAGAGCAAATGATTTACCAGAAACAGTGACAGGAATCAATACCTGAGATTCATAGATGTGCCTTTTCTCTTTCTTAAGAGGTTCAGGAATGAACTGTTGGTTCTTCACTATCTTGGGTCCGCTCAGTGTAGCGAAAGGAGGGAGTAGTGGTGTGTTCTTTGACCCTCTAGCTTTTTGACCTTTCTTTGAATCCTGAATTATGGTGTTTGAGGACGCCATTGTTAAATATTGAAGGAAAATGGGTGTTGTTGAAGATGGAGGGCTGAAAGTTTTGGAAAGAGAAAAGAAGTGCTTTGGAGGTGAAAAGTGAAAATAATTTCAGAAGAAGCTATTTATAAAGTATTTAAAATACTAATAGGTTGCTAATCACCATTAAGGGACTAGAGCTAGTGGGACACGCGTCTTCCTAGGAGCGAAAGTAGGGGCGGTAGCAGTTACTCCCTAGCCCCACGATCTCCTAGACTCTAGGAAAAGTGATGAGGGTTCGTGATTTGAGGTGGTTTCTGAAGAGACGTTCCAGATATGATCATAAATGACTATGACATCATAAAGATGATTGAAAAGAAACTGAACAGTTTCTTGGGACGTGGGATAGTCAGTTATGTCAACATCCATGTAGGGTCGAAAGATGGCGTCGAACAGACACTATAAAAAATGGCTTTTCCTTTAATATTGTCGAAAAGGACATTTTTGGGGGGAAATTTGTTAGCTCCTCAATTCGACACCTATATTGATTTAGAGGAATTAATTGAAGTGTGTTCGACTGGATCTTCATGGTGGAAGCCTAAGTCGAAGGTATGCTTGTGTAAGGAAAAGATAAGCGTGGGACTTAGAAATATTTTCAAGCATTGGGAAATATCCTTCGACGGATACTGCTGATGGTGTTCGACGCGAAGTAATTCAAATTCAAATAAAGGAGGGAATGCTTATTCTTATCCGCTTTTGAAAAAGACAAGTGGCGCACATCTAGAGGATTAGAAGCATGCAGGGCGACACTTGTCGTATGTTAATTGTTTCGGCAGTTAACAACAGTTAGTCTAATTAGTATAAATAGGAGTTATAGCAATAGTATTCGTGTGTTATTCAATTTGTACAAGTTACTCAGAAATTACTCAAAGTATCCGCGTGTAGAGAAACGAGTTTTGTGAGAATGTACGTGATGTAAACACCACTTTTTAATTTTAATGCAATTTCTTTAAGTCTTTTACTAAGAGTTTATCTTTCACTTCGTGCAAGTTATTTTTCTGCATTTCATTTAGTCTTTACCCTTTCAGCCTTTTCGACCCAGAGTCTTTACGCATCTTTTTATTAAAAGTCCCTTTAATTTCACGCAAGTTAAATTCATGCCTTTACCAGCCTCTTCGATTTAAACCTTTTTCTCAAAGTCTTTTATTTTTTAGTCACTTTAAGTTTCTTGAAGAAAGCCCTTTTCCATTCCTTTACTTAGTCGAAACATAGAAGTTTACACAAGAAATCAATTTAGCACATGTCCTAGGATTTGTGTGGTCGATCCTGCAAGTTACTCAGTTTTATATGAAATTGATAGACCAACGGTTATTTAAAATTTTTACCAGTAAATAGACAGATGCCCCTATTTAAGTTTCTTCTATCTGGAGATATGGAGATTCAAATCTTCGTCTCGACGTGATAGGAGATATTTAAATACAAACATGCACAATTTTTGGCCCTAAGATGCCACAAGATGCACATGATATGACATGAAATGATATGAAATGCAAGATAAAGAAAACTGTGAGGAATGGTGTCATAGAGGATAACTGTATATAGAAAACGTTGTTGAAGCATAGTTAAAGAGTGGATGACCCGACGAGGAACAACTTAGCAAAGCAAGACCTCACGGGGAAAGATCCAACTCTACCGGGGATGACACTCAACTCCATTGGGGAAGAGACTACTAATCGACAATCACAAGGTATCTTAAGCACATGGTGATGAACTTGTGACGAAATCTTTAACAAATTCCACTTGGAGAACCTACTGTTGAGGTAAACTGTGGGGATTTCAAGGGATATCAACTGGAGGAGTCTACTGCAGAGACTTAGACCTCATTTGAGAATATATTCTGCCAAGGTTTTATTGAAAAGGTGTCAACTATAAAAAATACTTGGGAATTTGCTGCCAAGATTAACTAGGGAATTTACTACTGAGAAAAGAAACGACTGTCTGTCGAAGCTCAAAGAAGCATCAAAGTTAACCAGAGAGTCTACTGCCAAGATCCTTCTGTTGAGGTTAACTAGAAATCTTCTGCCGAGATTTGCTAGGAAATGAAAAAAAAAACCTTCTGCCGAAGTTAACTGGAAATCTTCGGCCGAGATTTGCCAGGACAATGAAAAGAAAATACCTTATGCCAACGTCTACTGGAAATCTTCTGTCGAGACTTGCCAGGAAATAAGAGAAAATACCTTCTGCCGAGGTCCTTTTTGCTGGGAATTCCATTCTAAACTCCATCAGAGAATCTACTGCCGAGATTAACCAAAGAATCTGAAATAGAGCCACCTTCAAATAATCAAATAATATGTTTAAAATGATAATAAACCTCCCCTCGCCTCGTGTCGCAAGCCACAAACTAGTCTCAGTTTCTTCTTTGATCAAGTATTCCACTTGAAAAGGGTAAAATAAACCTCCCCTCGTCTCGGGTCATAAGCCAAGGACTGGTCTCAGTTTCTTCCTAGAGAGATGAATCCTTGTGGGAGAGTATCATCCCAGTGTATTGGAATTTCACTGGAGATTGAAGGCTTCAGCGAGAATCCATGACTTACTGGAGATAAGGAAACATCATCGGGGATCTTCAAAAGAGATGCAGGCCGACTGATTTGCAAAATACGTCTTCTCAAATAAATAGAAAGATCATCTGAATCTTCACCAAACTTCTCGAAGAGGTGCCATTTGATGGAAGAATAATTGATGATCAGATAATTTATTGGGGATAGACAAACTGCCTTGAGGAGACTGCCATTTGTCATACAAATAGAAAACCTGATAACAAAACAAACCACTCAAATAAAGATGCTTTGCTTGTCGTCTGGATATGAATTCCAAAGGGATGTTATAACAACACTGTTGGAGAAATACTTTGTCTTCAATGGTGATATTCAAATAAATTCATCATGGGGAGCCAAAGTGTAAAATAAATGCACACTCAATCTAGGTTCAATAGCCTAGAGAAATTCAAAATTGTGATTGTCAGGGACCAAAATTCAATTCAGGAAATAACTAAAAAGAAACTGTCAAACAAGACTCTATCCGTTGAGGAATGAACTCAACTGGGGTTTATCTTTACCCAAAAATGGAAAAGAAAACTAAAGCAACCTTCTTCTGCGAGAATCGAACTCAGTGAGGAGTTAGAAAGGATGTGCTTTTTCTGCTTAGGGCTGACGACTCTACTTGGAGGGAGAAGACAAACCCAATCACTTGGGGATACACACAACCAAAGTGAAAGAACAAACAAACACCACAAAATGCAAATTGCACACATACCATGTATCTATATGAATGAATGTATGTCATCTTATGCTTATGCTGAAAAAACAAATGATGAGAAGTAAATTAGAGATGAAATAAACATCTCGACACGGATACTCGGCCAATCTTCGCAAGATAAGAATATCACTGAGGGTGAATGGAGAGCCACATATGGGACCATAGTCCTGCATCAAGACTTCAAACTTCTCTGGTGAAAGAGAGTACTTCACTTGGGGATATAACATTATGACTTGACTTAGGGGACTGTCAAGATGAATCTGGTGACTCTGTTGGGGATGGGAATGATCCACTGGTAACTGATCAGACTCATGATTGGAGAGACTTCATAGGGGATAAAATAAATATCCACTGCAAACAAAAATAGTCTGGAAGGAAGTTGTAACTGGAGATGCCAGAGTTGAAGCCACACAGGGGATAAAATAAATATCCACTTCATTGGGAAAGCTCGGATCAACGTCGCAGCTGAAGATGTCAGAGTTGAGACTTCATGGGGATGAAATAAACATCCACTTTGCTGAGGAAGATTGCAGTTGTAAGAAACTCACTGAGGAGTGAAATAGCATTCACTTCGCTTGGGAAAGGTTGAAGCCAATGAGAATCACCAACTGGGGAATTCTTGCATCAATTCTGCCATAACTTCTTGTGGTAGATATTCACCAGGGAATTATCACGACCGCTGAAGTAGAGACTTACTAGGGATATGGGTAAAGAATGTTGTCAGAATAATGTAGTTCTACATTGATGAACTGCATGGTGGTCGCCATTTCGAACAACAGTTGTTGTGAATGGATGAAAGTCTTCAATTCTTAAATGCCCCATATCACATGGTTTATGAGAAGAAGTTATCTCAAGAGGATTTTACAGAAAACTTGGCACCCAATTGTTCCAATGTCTTCAAACTCTTGAGAGATTTATCAAATCTCGACGTAATCGCCCCAGACTGACTATGTTCTGTAAAATTGAGTCTTCAAACTTGCCCCATGGGGTCAGACTGTGAAAGCAACAACTGAGAAATAACTTGCCCCTATTTATCAGAGTCTTCAGGTAACGTGCCCCTTGCTATGGTCATCTTTTGAAATGATTTTCCATTAGAGTCTCAAGTATCAAAAGATTTAGCTCATCGTTGACGCTCGTATGCAAGCTTCTATGATATCAAGCAATGTTAGCACGCAGAAAAATGTTGATTCTGAAACTGCTAATGCAACACACATGTTTGTCTTGAAGTTTTTATTGAAAAGGATATTGCAAAACTTGTGATCGAATCACCAGTTAGGATATGACATTAATTTTATTCTACAAAGCCAACACAATTTTGAGCATAGCTCATAGGAGTCAGGAAACGTTATTTCTTCGAGTACGCTCTCAAAATAAACCTTACTTCAATTAGGTATTTTGAGGGTTTTATCGTGGCTTGCTTCACGGTTTAAGAAACAAAGGATAAAGGCTCAAAGTTTATTTGTACCCACCTAATCTTCGTGCTGTTCACTCCTTTTTTTGAAAGTTTAGGTGCTCGATCATCTTAACTGAAAATTACCATGCCTCAGGTTAAAAATCAGGGTTTTTTGATTTGGAGAAGAAAACTCATACTTCAAGGCTTAAAAGGGTTAACAAGGGTCTATCTCCCTTATATCTCCGGTGTTTGGGGATTTGAAACAATGTCTTACATCATCAGCAGAGTTTTATTCAAAATCGTACAACAAGAGATATTGCGTTTGTGATTTTGTCATCCTCCCTCCAATTTTTTTCCAAGGCAAGAGATTGGGCGGCATTAGCATTATAAAGCAGAAAAAGCATTTTATGAGTGAATACGAATGGATTTCTTCAAGACAAACATATCCATTGCATTAATCATTCAAGACAAACAAGTTCTTACATGCAAGTTATGCTTTTACAATCAAAGAAATAACAACAAATGCAAGAAAACAAACAAACAGCCTGATGATCTTGGGAATGAGCTCTCCTCTTGATTTCACCGGCTTGAAAGGACTTTCTTAAGTCTTCATATTCATCAGCATAAAGGTGTTCCATTCATAAATGGGCTTCATCCCTTGAAGGTCAGCACTTCATCGTCGATCATCTCTTGAACTTTTTCTTGGAAAACCTTGCACTCTTCAATCGAATGCCCTACCACTCTATCATGAAATTCATAATTGGTATCCGGATTGTACCAAGGAGGGCGAAATTTCATGGCTCTGGTCTTTCTCGGTGTCATCACCAAGTTTCGAGCAAAATAAGACCACAATTGACTGTAAGTAGCCCTTCAGTTTCTTCTTTGATCAAGTATTCCACTTGAAAAAGGTAAAATAAACCTCCCCTCGTCTCGGGTCATAAGCCACAGACTGGTCTCAATTTCTTCCTGGAAAGATGAATCCTTGTGGGAGAGTATCGTCACAGTGTATTGGAATTTCACTGGAGATTGAAGGCTTCAGCGGGAATCCATGACTTACTGAAGATAAGGAAACATCATCGGGGATCTTCAAAAGAGATGCAAGCCGTCTGATTTGCAAAATATGTCTTCTCAAATAAATAGAAAGATCATCTGAATCTTCACTAAACTTCTCGAAGAGGTTCCATTTGATGGAAGAACAATTGATGATCTGATAATTTGTTGGGGATAGACAAACTGCCTTGAGGAGACTGCCATTTGTCATCCAAATAGAAAACCTGATAATAAATCAAGCCGCTCAAATAATGATGCTTTGCTTGTCGTCTGGGTATGAATTCCAAAGGGATGTTATAACAACACTGCTGGAGAAATACTTTGTCTTCAATGGTGATCTTCAAATAGATTCATCATGGGGAGCCAAAGTGTAAAATAAATGCACATTCAAACTAGGTTCAATAGCCTAGAGAAATTCAAAATTGTGATTGTCAGGGACCAAAATTCAATTCAGGAAATAACTAAAAAGAAACGGTCAAACAGACTCTATCTGTAACACCCCAAATTTTAGATTAACTATTTATTTAATTAATTTATCGGGAATATATGAGTTATTGTGGAATATTCGATATATATATGATGTTTTGGGGATTTTCTTTTGTGAAGTGATTGGGTATAAATGATGTTTTAGTGATTTTGAGAATTATGTGACAGTTTGGAATGATTTAAAATAATTAAAATAATTAAGTTGAAATTATTCTAATTAGAAAAATAGAGTAATATTGGAGTTGGATGACAGTAAGGAAATTTTGGTCATTAGCGAAGAATTAGAGAGGACAATAGAGGAAAATCATAAAAGAGGTTAAAGGGGTTTATACGGAGGAGTTAGGGTTTGGAAGTCACTGTTGCATTGCGTTTAGAAAAGAGGCAGAAAGAATAGAGAAGCAGTTAGGCTTGGAGATTTGCAGAGGGGATTGAAGAACACGAAGAGGATTCAAGGCCACAGAATCATATCAGGTATGGGGAGTGAAATTGTGTTATTATAACTGATTTAAGTTTTAGGTAATTGGTAGAATGTTTAAACAATCAATCGATGCTGACTTATGGTGAGGGTTTAGATAGATTAACCAGAAAAATTTCGCTTGGTAGAAAATATCGATAACTTGATAAACGACTGACAATGTGTGAGTAACTGAGAAATGAGAGATTGTGAGAAATTATAAAACCTGATAAATGATGGAACCAAGTGAATTGTGGAAATTCTGTGTGGGAATTACTAATTGAAATTCTACGGAGTATTACTGATGGATTGAATAAGTAAGGAAAAAAAAGAGATTTGGGGAGGGGGGGGGGGGGGGGGGGGGTGGCGCAAGCCACCAGAATTTAGTGGCGCCAGCCACATGTACAAAGGGTGGCGCAAGCCACCAAGGAGGAAAAGCAAGGGTGGCGTAAACCACCCATTAGATTGGGGGATTGTATTATTTTTTTTTGTTTTTCTTTTAAAAACTGTAACTTTTGTTTTATAAGTCCAATTTTGATGTCGTTTGATGCTATGGAAAGGTAATGAAATAATCTATAACATGGCAAAATAAAATAAATCATATAGTGAAACCCTCCAATTGAAATTGATAGACTAAATGATGAGTGCCTTGTATTGATGATATTTATAATGTGATTATCTATGGATTGTGCCATGCTATATGAATGATGTGCGTGCTGAAATAACAGAAAGTATGATGTATGTGTGAAATTCCTGAGTTGTGTCAGGAAATGAATTGCCTAGTATTGGTTGTAATGATTTGATAATGGTTTGATTTTAAAGTATGTGTTATGATGGTTGTGAATGGAACATGAAGATTTTAATGATGATGATACTACTTAGGTTTTGGTGTTGTTAGTGTTAGTTCTTGGATTGGCTAGAATTTTGGTAAAACAATATTGATCAATGTTGATGTCTTGTGTCTGATGTCTTAACATTGAGTCATAACATTAGTGAATGTTAAGTTGTTGAAGAGTTAAAGTTCAGAAGATTGATGTCACATGCGTTGTCTTGACATCAGATAGCAGAACATTAAAACATCAGGTTGTGATGTTTTTAGGGCTGAGCATGTTAGCTTGATTTTGGGAGAGCTGTTAGAGTTATTGGATGCGAATATTTTGGAGAAGATATTTTCTGTTGCTAACAGATTTGATGCTAATTTGTTGGAGATGTTTAAGGGCTGAAGATTTAAAAAGATTTGGAGATAAAATCTGTTTTAAATTCAGTTTTAAATAACAAATCAGATCAGATATTCTAGGAGGTCCAAGCCCAAGTCAGAGTTCTATATAAAGCGCCTCAACCCTTGGTGAAAGAAAATGAAGAAAGAAAGCATAGAATGAGTGTCAATTTTGTGTCTTCGTGTATGTTTTTGTAAGCCATTCTAGGTTGAATTGGTGTTACTTGATTGAGTTGTAAAGTGTCCTCTCTTAGAGCTGTTAAACAAGAGAGTGTGGTTACTTGATCAAAGCTTGTAAGCAGGATCAAGGTGTGTTTCAAAGTGTGATCTTTGAGTTGTATCACTGAGGTGATTTAGGGAGTGAGTGGTTTCTCATATCTAAGTGGTCTCTTAGGTAGAAGGTTCATTGGGTAGTGATTAAGTTTAGGAGATGTCAACTGGGATTGTTGAGTCTGTAAATTAATACTACTAATAGTGGAATTCCTCCCTGGCTTGGTAGCCCCCATACGTAGGTAGGTAGACCGAACTAGGTGAACAATTCATTGTGTTCTTTACTGCTTGTTATTACCTTGTTCATATAGCAGATTGTGTTGTTGTGACATCACACTTAACATCACACATCTGATACCAGAATTTCAATTGGTATCAGAGTAGGCATCCTGCTCTGCATCTGGGTGAGATCTAGGGCTGATACTTTCTGGTAAGATGGACAAGGAAGTTGGTGGATTTTTGAATAGACCCCCTATTCTGGATGGCTCGAATTATGATTATTGGAAGCCAAGGATGATTACCTTTTTGAAATCCTTGGACAACAGGGCTTGGAAGGCTGTCATAAAAGAATGGAAAGCACCAGTTGTTGTTGAGAAAGATGATGCTGGGAAAGAAAAAGAAGGCAGCTCAAAACTGAAACCTGAAGAAGAATGGACCAAGGAAGAAGATGAGCTTGCCCTTGGTAATTCTAAAGCTTTAAATGCTATTTTCAATGGAGTTGATAAGAACATCTTCAGGTTGATCAACACCTGTGAAGTGGCTAAGGAAGCCTGGGACATCTTAAAGACTACTCATGAAGGAACCTCAAAGGTTAAGATGTCAAGACTTCAACTTCTGACATCAAAGTTTGAAAGTCTAAAGATGAAGGAAGATGAAACTATTCATGATTTTCACATGAGTATTCTTGAGCTGTCTAATGCCTCTAGTGCTCTTGGAGAAAAGATGACTGAAGAAAAGCTGGTGAGGAAAATCCTTAGATCCCTTCCCAAGAGGTATAAGATGAAGGTGACAACAATTGAAGAAGCTCAAGACATCAGCAAAATGAGGGTTGATGAGCTTATTGGGTCTCTTCAAACTTTTGAGTTAGGGTTGAATGAGGAGGAACCTGAAAAGAAGACAAAGAGTATAGCCTTGGTATCCAATACTCAAGAAGAGAAGAAAGGGAATGGTGCTGAATCTCAGGAGGAGCTATCTCAGGCCATTGCGATGCTGGGAAGACAGTTCAACAAGGTGTTCAAGAGAATGAAGAGAAACTACGAACCTAATGTTAAGAACATCTCCTTTGACATCAATAAGTCAAAAGAGAAGGATGAAGAGAAGAATGTTCAAGACAAAGGAGTTCAATGCTTTGAGTGTGAAGGCTATGGTCATGTCAAGAAAGAATGTCCTACATTCCTTAAGAAGCGGAAAAAGGGCATGGCTGTTTCCTGGTCTGATACTGACAGTGAAAGTGAAGAAGAGTCTTCCAAGCATGTTAGGGCACTGACAGGAACATGTATTTCTGATGGAGAATCTAGTGATGAGGAATTGACTTTTGAGGAGTTAGCAGCATCCTATCAAGAGTTATGTCTGAGGAGTGCAGAGGTTTGTCAAGAAAGTGAGAATCAAAAGAAAAGAATAGTCCAGCTTGAGACTGTTAAAGATGATCTTGAAAATGAAGTCTTGTTAGTTAAATCTCAACTTGATCAAATGACCAAGTCTGTCAGAATGTTGAACAGTGGGTCTGATACTCTTGATAAGATTCTTCAGGCTGAAAAGGTTGCAGGAGACAAGCCTGGCTTAGGATTTGTTGTTGAGGAGAAGGTTTCTGGTGAAGCTAGTACTTCTGGAACCAAAAAGGACATGTCTCAACCAATGTCTCAACATCAAGGGAATATGTATGGCTTTGGACCTAATAATGCAGTGCCTCTTTATTATGGTAAAAGAAAGCCACATCATCATGGTAGAAGACAACCTAAGAGACAACCTCATCACTACAGAAGACAACCCCATTATTATAGGAGACAACCTCATCAGTATGGGAGAAGACAACATCAGCATGATGGCAGAAGACAAACTCAACCTCAATGGAGTAGACGGCCTCATTATCAGACAAGACAGTCCCAATTCTATAGACAACCTCAATATGTTGGCAGAAGGAAGCCTCAGCAGTATCATCAAGAGAGAAGGCATGTTAATTACTTTAGAGAGGAGATTCAAAGAGTAATATGCTACTATTGTGGAAGATTTGGTCATATACAATCTTCTTGTTTCAAACTGCATGGTTATCCCAAAACTGTCCCTCAACCTAAATAGAATCAGAATAGGCCTAAAATTAGTAAACAATGGGTTCCAAAGACTGTCACTACTTGTTTGGTAGCTCATATGTCTCTAGGGGGTTCTACCAAGAAGGATTGGTATTTTGATAGTGGTTGCTCTCAACACATGACATGTGAGAAGAATTTGTTGGTTGAAGTTGAACCTTATTCAGGTTGTGTAACCTTTGGTGATGGTGTTCAAAGAAAAGTCAAAGGTATGGGAAATCTGAATTGTGCAAGTGCTCCTAGATTAAAGGATGTATTACTGGTCAAAGGTCTGAAAGCCAACTTGATCAGTATCAGTCAACTGTGTGAGCAAGGACTTAAAGTTCACTTCACTCAAGTTGAATGTATTGTCACTAATGAGGAAGGTGAAGTTGTCATGAAGGGTGCTAAGTCCAAAGACAACTGCTATTTATGGGTTTCTATTGAATCAGGCTCTTACACATGTGATGAGATCAAAATATGGGATCAAAAGGTGGAACATCTGGAGGGTAATCATAGTATGATTGATCACAATGTCAAGAGTGATGGCATGACATCTTGCTGTGACATCAGAAGGATCACCAAACAACCTAGTGTTATGCATTCATTCAGAGGAAATCTTGAGGAATAAGGTCATAGAGGTTGATCATACAGAAATGAAGTGTAATGACAATTTGTTTAAAGATATGTGTGCTGAAATTTGTGAAGTCTTAAGTGGAAAAATGAGCATATGTGAAGAAGTCTACAATGTTGATGGAAGGATCAAAAGTTGTGACCTTAAGAAGTTTTGGAAGCTGAAAGATGATAAGCAGACTGGTGACTCACAAGACAACCATCACAGGTTGGCAATCTCTGTCTTGGAAGATGCAGATGTTGGAGCTAATGTTGAAACATCTCCTAGCCCTAAAATAAAGAAGAATGCTGAAGTGGTTGATGTGGATGATCTATCTGACAAGGAGTTGATTGCAAAAGTGGTTCCTGGGGTTGCTAAAAGACTAAAATCAAGGAAAGGGAAAGCTATTGAGTCACCTCCAAAGGTGAGAACTGATAAGCAGAAGATCTCTGTGGTTGGTACTACAAAATCCAGGAGTAAAGTGTCCATCTCTTCCAGAAATAGGAGGACCAGAGATGAGTTTGATCCTGATGATAATGTCCAGGACATCACTCATTAGAAGGAAGCTGTGGTGATTAGAACTTCTGAGAAAATTCCTGAGGCTCCACTAGATAACATTTATTTTCATTCTGTGGAAAGTGTAAAAAGGTGGATGTATGTTTTTCAAAGGAGGCTTGGTTTGGAAAGAGATCTTAGTAAAGATGCTTTGGAAATTAGAGAAGTTATGGAAATGATTCAGTTTGTTGGGCTAATAAAAACTGTTTTTGGTTTTTGCAAATGCTATGAGATACTTGTCAAAGAATTCATTCCCGCTGACATTGCTGATAGAAGAGGTGGGGATTTTGGAAAAGTGTATATGAGAAAGAAATGTACTGAGTTTTCTCCAGCTGTTATAAATAATTACTTAGGAAGAGGGTGTGCGAGCTTATGGTATTCAGGTGTGTATGTTAACCCGAATAAGCTGCTCTGACTGTGTTTTTTTTGGAGCTTCTTGAAGGACTTCCTTGCGAAATAAGTCCTTTGAATGGTAATGAGAAGCTGATTTACCAAAAGATGTTGTTGAATGTGATGAGAAGAGATGTCGTAACATCTTGATTACTGATATTTGGAAGATGTTTGAGATTGTGCGAGGTGTTTCTGACTATGTGTATTAGATTCTGGTCCTATTTTTAGTAGAGCTGACTACTAATTATGAAGACTTCACTAGTATCAACAACTACTGGTGGATGTAATAGTGGAAGGTCAAGGAGTTAGTTGTGATCATTTATGTGGATATTGTTGACAGAAGAAGTATGGATGGTTTCTGGATAAGAGGGATCAAGGGCGATTTTGGTTTCAATCCTAGAGTTTGTTGGATGTGATCCTGGCACTTTCTTACTATATGATCATGATTGTGTCATGGGATATCATTGGTGTTTTTGGAGTGGTTCTTGTTGAAGTAGTGCAGTTGTTTATCAAGATTGTTTGTGGCTTCAAGCAGTCTGTGATAGATTTTCTCTGGTGAAGGTCTAATGTCAGACAATATGTCATGACATTGTGTTTCTGGTGCCTAGTTTGTAGTTGTTGCCTAGTTGTATTTTGGGGTGCTAGGTTGGCAGTTCAGAGTTTGTCCAATTATGGCTAAAAAGGGGGAGAGTGGTTCCAAGCAATGGTTATGAAGCCTTTTTCTGATATGGTGCAGAAGTTGAGGGGGAGAGTGTATGAACAGCTGTGAGCTTATTTTGAGGGGGAGTTTGCCCTATGCTGCTGTGAAGGTGATGGTTTGTGAGCTTGTTTTGAGGGGGAGTTTGCCCTATGCTGTTGTGAATGTGATGGTTTGTGAGATTTTATCAATTTTTATCCGCTGCTAGGTTTTCTGATGTTAGCAGAGATTGTTTTAGCCAAAATTAGCCAAAGGGGGAGATTGTTAGTTCTTGGATTGGCTAGAATTTTGGTAAAACAATATTGATCAATGTTGATCTCTTGTGTCTGATGTCTTAACATTGAGTCATAACATTAGTGAATGTTAAGTTGTTGAAGAGTTAAAGTTCAGAAGACTGATGTCACATGCGATGTCTTGACATCAGATAGCAGAACATTAAAACATCAGGTTGTGATGTTTTTAGGGATGAGCGTGTTAGCTTGATTTTGGGAGAGCTGTTAGAGTTATTGGATGCGAATATTTTGGAGAAGATATTTTCTGTTGCTAACAGATTTGATGCAGATTTGTTGGAGATGTTTAAGGGCTGAAGATTTAAAAAGATTTGGAGATAAAATCTGTTTTAAATTCAGTTTTAAATAACAAATCAGATCAGATATTGTAGGAGGTCCAAGCCCAAGTCAGAGTTCTATATAAAGCGCCTCAACCCTTGGTGAAAGAAAACGAAGAAAGAGAGCATAGACTGAGTGTCAATTTTGTGTCTTCGTGTATGTTTTTGTAAGCCATTCTAGGTTGAATTGGTGTTACTTGATTGAGTTGTAAAGTGTCCTCTCTTAGAGCTGTTAAGCAAGAGAGTGTGGTTACTTGATCAAAGCTTGTAAGCAGGATCAAGGTGTGTTTCAAAGTGTGATCTTTGAGTTGTATCACTGAGGTGATTTAGGGAGTGAGTGGTTTCTCATATCTAAGTGGTCTCTTAGGTAGAAGGTTCATTGGGTAGTGATTAAGTTTAGGAGATGTCAACTGGGATTGTTGAGTCTGTAAATTAATACTACTAATAGTAAAATTCCACCCTGGCTTGGTAGCCCCCAAACGTAGGTAGGTAGACCGAACTGGGTAAACAATTCATTGTGTTCTTTACTGCTTGTTATTACCTTACTCATATAGCAGATTGTGTTGTTGTGACATCACACTTAACATCACACATCTGATACCAGAATTTCAGTTAGGATGGAGATAATACTGTCATGAAGTAATGTGATATTGCAATGATGATGCTGATATGATATGCATAATCAATCACTAAATATTCTATATGATGAATTGATAAATAATTACATGTTGACTGTGATGTGATGATATATACTTGGTAAATGTTTTGTGTTGGATTGATGCTATTAGGAGTTATGATGATGTACTGATATTAACACGATGTAAATGATGCTGTGAGATACTTTATGATGTTGTAAGAATAATGGTGATATTGTTTGATACAATGATGATGTTTGATAAATGATGCCGATATAATGATTAAGAATGCTATTGTGATATTTAGGATGATTGTGGTGCTGTTATGAGATTTAGGATGCTGTTATGGTGTGATGTTAATTATGTGTTGATGAATATGTAATGGTGACTAAGTATTGATGATTATGTGAAGAGAATATAATGATGCTGTTTTGATGAATATGATGTATGCGATGAAGTATGATGAATATGATGAATGATGACGCGTTTGACTTGCCGTGGTCGTACTTTTATATGTTGTTGCGCATCATGCATTCATAGCATTTGAAGGACTTATAGTCCAGTGAAGTTTGAAGATGACTAAGTCATCAGTGAAGTTGTAGGATGATATCCAGTGAAGTTGTAGGACTTAAAGTCCAGTGAAGTTTGAAGATGACTAAGTCATCAGTGAAGTTTTGGTACCACATGCATGTGTCTTATGAAGTTGCATTCATTATTTGTGGCATTGCACAATAATTGTACTATGTGATGTGTTTGATGTGATTCTGATTTTGGTGATGTTCTGACATGAGAATTTGGTGTTTCGTTGTTATGAGGTATATGTGTTAAATGATGTTATGTTCTTGTGATTTCCTGGATATGACTACTATATCTATTCCTTATGTCTTTTATAATGGCTATGATTGTACTCACCCTTTCTGCTGATATTTCCCCTACCATGGGAAATGGGCAGGTACTCAAGGATAGCAGTAGAAGTTTGAGATAGCTTATGGAGTTATTAGTTATCTTTCCGCAGGGAAGAGGGTCTTGCTCTGATAGATGTAACATCGGGTTTTTGGGAATCGTTTGAATTAAATGTTGATAATGATGTATTGAAGTGTTTCATATTGTTTTAAAAATGTTTAAGCAAGATATATGAATTATGGAGTTTGACGGTAAATTTTGATTGAAGTATTCTAATAAGGGTATTTTGAAACAATAATTCCGCTGAGAATGTTTGTAGTTTTATGATGATATTTTTAAAGTGTGAACGTGTTAATTTTTTGAGAACCCATGTTACGGAGCAGGATATTTTATTATGATGTCTTATGAGGAAATGTTGCACCCTTTTTGGTGATTACTCTGATATATCTATTTAATATTATATGAATAATCGTGGGGTTTTAGAAGAATGTTACATTAGTGGTATCAGAGCAGGTCGGTATGTCCGACCAGGTTGTCTAATGTTGTTTGTCCCTTAGTACGCGACATGTGTGTGAAACACTGTCAGTACTTGCTTGTGTTCTAATCGTTGTCTGCAGGAGTTGGTTGAAACGAGTGGGGGAGAAGTTTTCGCTTCTCTGAGATGTTTTGGTGGTGGAATGTCAGTTCGGCGTGTTGCTGAGTACAAATGTGCAAGCATTGTGGGAGTTGTGTTGTTTCCGAAAATGAATGAAAGATGGAGATAAGGCTTATGGCGACTAAGAATTATGCCTTAAGTAACTTCGTGCACAAGATGCAAGGAACGCTATTATAAGCTTGCTAAAGACGGTTTATGCCCCATCACGATTGTCGTCTGTCTATTGACAAATTGAGGAACTGATCACCCTTAATCCCTTGTTGATAGTAGACGGTGTCGTGTTGGATGGGATAGACTTGTTTGCCAGCTTAGATGGTATGTACAGTGAATTTGTTGGAAATTAAAATGTGTGCTCACTAATTATTTAGATGAGTGGTGTGATATGCTGCTGATTGCGAGAGCGCAGGAAATACGGAGGCTATGTTGTTTCTGACACTGAAGGTGTTGTGGATTCGGGATTTCCGTCTGCCGGCTAAGTTGGGATGTCTGTAGGGAAAGGATCGGGTGTTGTTGATGTTGGATTCTCTGAGTACAGAGAACGATGAAATGGCTAGTGTGATGCCAGTGGTGTGTGATCCCTGATGTTTTCCTGAAGGATAATTGTGACTTGCCTCCAGAGCGTGGATACGAGTTTGGTGACAGTAGAGGGCCAACGTTATGGTCTGCTAAGCAAATGGATGAACTTTTAGAAGATGAAGCTCTGATGTTTGCAATGTGATACCGTTTTAAGTTGATTGAGAAGTTACAAATGTTGAATTACCCGTTGTCCGTGAATTTTCTGATGTATTCCCGAATGACATAAGTGGTTTTCCTTCAGAACGTGAAGTAAAGTTTGCGGTGGATTTGACACCAGGCACGAGTCCGGTGTCGATGTCTTCATATCGGATGTCAATTTCTGAGTTAAGTGAATTAAAGAAGCAACTAGAAGAGTTATTAGAGAAGAAGTTTATTTGACTAAGTGTTTCGCCGTGGTGCTCCGGTGTTGTTAGTTAGAAAGAAAGATGTTAGCATAAGATTGTGTGTTGACTACGGATGGGTGAATAAGTGACTAGCAAGAATATGTACCCATTTCCGAGAATTGACGACTTGATGGAACAGCTAGTGGGAGCTTGTGTATTCAGCAAGATTGATTTGAGATCTAGTTATCATCAGATTCGTGTTAAACCAGACGATATTCTGAGGACGACTTTTAGGACGAGATATGGTCACTATGAATACATTGTGATGCCTTTCGGTGTGTCCAATGCACCTGGTGTGTTCATGTAACATATGAGTCAAATTTTTCACGAGTATCTGGATAAGTTTGTTGTGGTTTCTATTGATGGTATTTGGACATACTCTAAAATAGAAGAAGGGCATGCAGAGTATTTGAAGATTGTGCTGCAAGTATTGGGAGAGAGGAAGTTGTATGTGAAACTGTCGAATTGTGAAGTTCTGAATGAAAGAAGTAAGTTTCCTTGGCTATGTAAATTCTAGTAGTGGAATTGCTATGGATCTTTCGAAGGTTGATGCGGTATTACAAATGGGAGATTCTGAAGTCTGCGACTGAGATCCGAAGTTTCTTGGTTTAGTGGGTGATTATCGAAGATTCATAGAGGGATTTTCTAAGTTGGTATTACCTTTGACACAACTGACGTGGAAGGGTCAAACATATGTGTGGGATGTTGCATGTGAGAAGAGTTTCGTAGAATTAAAGAAGAAGTTGGCGACCGCTTCAGTATTGATTTTACCTAATTCGAAGGAGTCCTTTGTGGTTTATTGTGATGCATCGAAGATGGGTCTCGATGGAGTGCTAATGCAGGATGGACAAGTTGTTGCTTATGCGTCGAGACAATTAAGAGTTCATGAAAGGAATTATCCTACACATGATCTAGAGTTGGCAGCTGTGTAGTGTTTGTACTGAAATTTTGGCGACACTATCTTTTGGTTCGAGATTCGAAGTGTTCAGTGATCATAAAATCTTAAAGTACTTGTTTGATCAGAAGGAGTTGAATATGAGATAGAGAAGGTGGCCTGAATTATTGAAGGATTATGATTTCGATTTGAATTACCATCCTGGAGAAGCAAATGAAGGGGATGATGCGTTGAGTAGGAGGTCGCTGCATATGTCAATGCTCATGGTATGTGAGTTGGAGGTTTGCTTTGAAGATTGCAACGTAGTAATTCATTTGTTATGTCAGAATATGAATGAGATATGAGTCCTACTACAGTCAGTTTCATTATGTAGTAATGCTTGGATTCGTGAGGTCAATGAAGTTAGTGTTAGTTAAAAGGTGAAGATTGAATTAATTGTTAATCAATTGTTGAAATTGCTAGTTTGTTGGATCGTGTTAAATGTTGAGTTGGTGAAACATGGCGTCATAATTACTTATGTTAAAAATGTCCGTGAAGTCAACCGTTTAATGAGAAAGAGGTAGGTTCAGTTGTTAGTTGCAATTGGATGAATAGAAACTGTTATACTGTTGGCTTGAAGATAGTGAAGTATTGTGATTAGCTTGCTTTTGAGATGAAATTTCTATGTGTATAAAAATGCAACTTTATGGAGTTAATCATGAATTGAAAAGTCGAGGCACATGCCAGCAACTAGTGGTAGTTAACTTATGGTGAAAATATGATGCAGATAGGATGCATTGTATAATGATGGTTAATAACAGTTGATGAAATTAGTCGTTGAACAAGATATCAGAAATGAGGTTGTGCTAGGATGTAGATTTGGATGTATTGCTATTGGAATGTAAGTTCGTGGTGACGAGTAGTCGGGTGAGGGAGTGTTATCCCAGCTATTCGATTGAGGTAATTTTCGAGGGCGAAAATTCTTTTAAGTGGGGGAGAGTTTTAACACCCCAAATTTTAGATTAACTATTTATTTAATTAATTTATCGGGAATATATGAGTTATTGTGGAATATTCGATATATATGATGTTTTGGGGATTTTCTTTTGTGAAGTGATTGGATATAAATGATGTTTTAGTGATTTTGAGAATTATGTGACAGTTTGGAATGATTTAAAATAATTAAAATAATTAAGTTGGAATTATTCTAATTAGAAAAATAGAGTAATATTGGAGTTGGATGACAGTAAGGACATTTTGGTCATTAGCGAAAAATTAGAGAGGACAATAGAGGAAAATCATAAAAGAGGTTAAAGGGGTTTATACGGAGGAGTTAGGGTTTGGAAGTCACTGTTGCATTGCGTTTGGAAAAGAGGCAGAAAGAAGAGAGAAGCAGTTAGGCTTGGAGATTTGCAGAGGGGATTGAAGAACACGAAGAGGATTCAAGGCCACAGAATCATATCAGGTATGGGGAGTGAAATTGTGTTATTATAACTGATTTAAGTTTTAGGTAATTGGTAGAATGTTTGAACAATCAATCGATGCTGACTTATGGTGAGGGTTTAGATAGATTAACCAGAAAAATTTCGCTTGGTAGAAAATATCGATAACTTGATAAACGACTGACAATGTGTGAGTAACTGAGAAATGAGAGATTGTGAGAAATTATAAAACCTGATAAATGATGGAACCAAGTGAATTGTGGAAATTCTGTGTGGGAATTGCTAATTGAAATTCTACGGAGTATTACTGATGGATAGAATAAGTAAGGAAAAAAAAAGAATTTAGTGGCGCCAGCCACATGTACAAAGGGTGGCGCAAGCCACCAAGGAGGAAAAGCAAGGGTGGCGCAAGCCACCCATTAGATTGGGGGATTGTATTTTTTTTTTTTAGTTTTTCTTTTAAAAACTATAACTTTTGTTATATAAGTCCAATTTTGATGTCGTTTGATGCTATGGAAAGGTAATGAAATAATCTATAACATGGCAAAATAAAATAAATCATATAGTGAAACCCTCCAATTGAAATTAATAGACTAAATGATGAGTGCCTTGTATTGATGATATTTATAATGTGATTATCTATGGATTATGCCATGCTATATGAATGATGTGTGTGCTGAAATAACAGAAAGTATGATGTATGTGTGAAATTCCTGAGTTGTGTCTGGAAATGAATTGCCTAGTATTGGTTGTAATAATATGATAATGGTTTGATTTTAAAGTATGTGTTATGATGGTTGTGAATGGAACATGAAGATTTTAATGATGATGATACTACTTAGGTTTTGGTGTTGTTAGGATGGAGATAATACTGTCATGAAGTAATGTGATATTGCAATGATGATGCTGATATGATATGCATAATCAATCACTAAATATGCTATATGATGAATTGATAAATGATTACATGTCGACTGTGATGTGATGATATATACTTGGTAAATGCTTTGTGTTGGATTGATGCTATTAGGAGTTATGATGATGTACTGATATTAACACGATGTAAATGATACTGTGAGATACTTTATGATGTTGTAAGAATAATGGTGATATTGTTTGATACAATGATGATGTTTGATAAATGATGCCGATATAATGATTAAGAATGCTATTGTGATATTTAGGATGATTGTGGTGTTGTTATGAGATTTAGGATGCTGTTATGGTGTGATGTTAATTATGTGTTGATGAATATGTGATGGTGACTAAGTATTGATGATTATGTGAAGAGAATATAATGATGCTGTTTTGATGAATATGATGTATGCGATGAAGTATGATGAATATGATGAATGATGATGCGTTTGACTAGCCGTGGTCGTACTTTTATATGTTGTTGCGCATTATGCATTCATAGCATTTGAAGGACTTATAGTCTAGTGAAGTTTGAAGATGACTAAGTCATCAGTGAAGTTGTAGGATGATATCCAGTGAAGTTGTAGGACTTAAAGTCCAGTGAAGTTTGAAGATGACTAAGTCATCAGTGAAGTTTTGGTACCACATGCATGTGTCTTATGAAGTTGCATTCATTATTTGTGGCATTGCACAATAATTGTACTATGTGATGTGTTTGATGTGATTATGATTTTGGTGATGTTCTGACATGAGAATTTGGTGTTTCGTTGTTATGAGGTATATGTGTTAAATGATGTTATGTTCTTGTGATTTCCTGGATATGACTACTATATCTATTCCTTATGTCTTTTATAATGGCTATGATTGTACTCACCCTTTCTGCTGATATTTCCCCTACCATGGGAAATGGGCAGGTACTCAAGGATAGCAGTAGAAGTTCGAGATAGCTTATGGAGTTATTAGTTATCTTTCCGCAGGGAAAAGGGTCTTGCTCTGATAGATGTAACATCAGGTTTTTGGGAATCGTTTAAATTAAATGTTGATAATGATGTATTGAAGTGTTTCATCTTGTTTTAAAAATGTTTAAGCAAGATTTATGAATTATGGAGTTTGACGGTAAATTTTGATTGAAGTATTCTAATAAGGGTATTTTGAAACAATAATTCCGCTGAGAATGTTTGAAGTTTTATGATGATATTTTTAAAGTGTGAACGTGTTAATTTTTTGAGAACCCGTGTTACGGAGCAGGATATTTTATTATGATGTCTTATGAGGAAATGTTGCACCTTTTTTGGTGATTACTCTGATATATCTATTTAATATTATATGAATAATCGTGGGGTTTTAGAAGGGTGTTACACTATCCGTTGAGGAATAAACTCAACTGGGGTTTATCTTTACCCAAAAATGGAAAAGAAAACCAAAGTAACCTTCTTCCATGAGAATCGAACTCAGTGGGGAGTTAGAAAGGATGTGCTCTTTCTACTTAGGGCGGACGACTCTACTTGGAGGGAGAAGACAAACCCAATCACTTGGGGATAAACACAACCAAAGTGAAAGAACAAACAAACACCACAAAATGCAAAATGCACACATGCCATGTATCTATATGAATGAATGTATGTCATGTTATGCTTATGCTGAAAAAACAAACGATGAGAAGTAAATTGGAGATGAAATAAACATCTCGACACGGATACTCGGCCAATCTTCGTAAGATAAGAACATCACTGAGGGTGAATGGAGAGCCACATATGGGACCATAGTCCTGCATCAAGACTTCAAACTTCTCTAAGGAAAGAGAGTACTTCACTTGGGGATATAACATTATGACTTGACTTAGGGGACTGTCAAGATGAATCTAGTGACTCTGTTGGGGATGAGAAAGATCCACTGGTAACGGATCAAACTCATGATTGGAAAGACTTCATAGGGGATAAAATAAATATCCATTGCGAACTAAAATAGTCTGGAAGGAAGTTGTAACTGGAGATGCCAGAGCTGAAGCCACACAGGGGTTAAAATAAATATCCACTTCATTGGGGAAGCTCGAATCAACGTCACAGCTGAAGATGTCGGAGTTGAGACTTCATGGGGATGAAATAAACATCCACTTCGCTGAGGAAGATTGCAGTTGTGAAACTCACTGAGGAGTGAAATAGCATTCACTTTGCTTGGATTTGGCCTATACCTCAGAAACCGGGAATCTCTTTCATCAACTTGAACAACCAGGTTATCTTGCATAGGTTGAGATTGTGTAGGAACATCTCCTTGTGGGTCATTTTCGTCAAGAGGAAAACCAAACATCGGATTGGTCATCACTCTAAAGTCTGACATGGGATCCATATTCTTTGTCCACTCCATCATCCTTCAGTAACTACTTTAAGCTCGGTACGATTGCCGAGATATCAACTTAGTGACACAAGGTCAGGAGACCGAATGAGCTTTGTTTAGGGAAAAGTTGTATGCAAATGCAATGCTAAATGATGCATGTTGTGCAAATGCAAATGAATTTCAAGGAACTTAAAAGTTATGTTTGCAAATACCATAAAGTGGATAACACTTTTGATAACTGAAAATGTCTCATTTCATTGAAAATTTGAAGGATTGCAAAAATAGAGTACAACTTCTAAAATCCATGGTAAAACCTATGGTGTTTGCAAGATAACTCTAAGTTCCTTGAAGAGGTTAGAAAAATGGTGCATGAATGCATGGAAGGACGAATACACAAACACAGGTATACACATATTCACATATTCACATATACATGCAAACAAACAAGGCCCTAGGTTTGAGGGTCACGAGCATGGATCCATGGTCTATCCATCCCAAATGGTGTGTACTATGGGTTCTTGATATGTAGAACAAGGTTCTAAACAGTTGCCAAAGTCATCGACCCATCTTTCAGATATTATCGACACACCAATTACTTGGAAATTAACAATATTCTAAAGAGAGTCTCGTCTGAGTGTAGTATTGCGTATCAACTATTTTGGGAATACTCCCTCATAGTCATCGCACTACGTCCTAAGAAGGCCAAGTTAGGTTAAGGGTAACTAAAGGTCCTCAGTGTCATGGGCTCCTAGGTCGAAAGTAGTAATGTTTTCACAAATACTCGTTCAACATTACTACTCTCAAGAGGGCCTCAACTGAGTGGTGATTTCTCAAGTCAGCTTGGTCGGGAATCAACTCCCTATAAGCCTTCTTGAATGAATCACTTTCCTATCATAAGTACACTCAAGTCCAGGTTAGGACTTATCTCACAACACAATGTAGCAACCCAACCAGATACATATATACAAATATACAAGTATTAGCAAATAACATGTATAAAACAAGTTAGGTGTAACCCTTTTGGGGAGAGCATTCCCCAGTGAAGTCACCATTTCTGTCGCGGTGAGAATTGGATACCAAGCTATTAATTAACTTGAATCACAAATCTTAATTCACCACCGGTCTTTAATTTATCAAAGGGAAGGGAAAAAGAGCGAATAACCCATGAGTATGCAATGCAAAGCAAAATAGAATATAAGGTTCGGGGGTTGGTTATACCTAGGGAAAGTGCTAGCATCCTAATTATCTATAGTACTCTACAGGAACCTCTTGTTTTATTGTGTTATTTTGTTGTTTTCTGTGCTAAAGGGTGAAAAGGGTAAAAGAAGACTTAAGGTGTTATTTTGTTGTATGCTCCCCAAGACATCGCATCTCGTGCCTACGTATCCTGACGGGAATGGAATCAGAGCATTCGTAATTCCCCTTGAAGGGTAAACAATATTTGGTTGGTTTTAGGAGAAAAGGCAAGTCATCATCTTAAGGAGAATACTCAACTTAAACCACCACAAACATGTGGAAGATGGACCTTTGCTTCACATTAGGAGAAGGGCTCCAACTCGGATCTAGAATCGACGAGTATGCCACATACCTCTCCTAAGCGGAAAAGAAATCTACATCCTTCTCAACTATGTCATGCGGTAGGAGAATCACATCTCAGCTAGTGATGACTTATGTCTAATTCTCTCATGGGAGAAAAATGGGACCTAATTGTAAGTTGTCTAATCATCCTAAGGGAAGTTATCTAAGTATTTGAGGTAATCAACATAAAAAAGAATAGAAGCCACAAAGAGGGGGGAAGATAAATGCAAATGAGATGCAATGTTTATGACATAATAGTCAAACACAAGTCCTTCCCTTGGACACAGACACATGTAATCATATTATCAGAGGAGTACAGATAGAAGCATCAAATATTAAAGCTATAATCATGATTGAATATGAGACGTGCAATATAACATATAACCAACCGATGAAGCAAGATATTATATCATGAATCAAGTATACATCATGTCAAACATATATGAAAATATGAAAACTAAGAATGCATAGGCACATAAAGGTAAGAAAAAGGCTTGATATGAATCAAGAAATTATTTTTAACAAAAAAGGAATTTTTAAGGGTTTTTCATATAAGAAAAGTATGACATATTATAATAATACAAGAAGAAAAACTATTAATCCTAGCCAAGTATAAATATCCAACCAATTAATCAGTATAATCAATCAAAAATATGAATTGATTAAAGAAATTAGAAATTACACACACACACACACACATATATATATTATCTCACTCGACTCACCATCCCTCAATAGTCCTTCTCAAATTATCAAACCCAAAAAAAACAGAGTATAACAGTAACAATAGCCCCAATCATCAATTTGCACATTCATAAAGACAAAACAAAAGAGTTTACTTACGACGTCGGAGGCAATCGGAAGCAGAAGATTCACCGATGGCGTGCGGCCGAGCGAAGCAAGCTACCAGAGCGAAGCAGAAGATTCGAATGCTGCAAAATTTCGTCTTCGTTCGCAGGTTCGTAACTTATTCTTTTTTTTTGTCGTCTTCTTCTTTGCGCGTTTGTGTGATGCCACTGTTGATGCGTGTGTATTGTTGTGTTTTCGTCACACTGCCCTTTCTCTGGTGAATGTTATGCGTGTGAGGGTTTGGTGGTATGGACTTTCCTGTTGCTTCCCCAATTTTCCCCAATTTCCCCCTGTGAAAACCGTGTGCCCTCTTGCTATTGTGAACTTTTGTGAATCTTTGAGTGTATGCTGCTGGTCGTCTGCAATGTGTGCTTTTTCGTATGTATCTGTGTGTGGTGCGTAGTGTTCTTTGTTTCTCCCCTGTTGCGTATGTTTGTGTATGGTTTTGTGAAGTTGATGAAATTGGATGAGGAAGGTTTGTGTAGTGTATACGTGATGGTCACTCGTGTGTATTTCCTCTGTTCTGATATGCCTCTTCTTTTATAGGCGATTTCAAAATTTGAATCGAAACATGCTGTTAATGATAATGGATCAATTTCCTTTTTGGTATGAACTTGTCCGATCGTGTCGGTTGTGATTTAAAAACCTGCCGTAAATGATTTAATAACTTTCCTTTTCTATGTGATTGTGTTTGTAACATGCAGTAAATGTAAATGTGTGATTGTAGTTTTCCATTTTAAACCGGACATGTCTGCTACAACTTGAAAACATACTTTGCATATTTTGATTTCCTGAAATTGATGATGATGATAAATTTCCGTTTTTGCATTGTGATTCAAAAAACTTGTCACTCTTGATTTAAAAAAAATGATCAGCTATGATTTCTCGCTCTTTTTCATGATCTTGTGAAAATGATTTTCGCGCCATTTCTCTTTTGAATGTTTCCATTCTCCATTGCAGCAAGACTAACAACAGTGGTCGGCCCTAACTGGAAAATTAACACATTTCCACAGGATGTACATGGTGTTCGGAGACGAGCTTGCAACCTCATGAAACTTTGAACCAACACCTTGTTAGAAGTAATTCAAGTTCTCTGTCGAAGTCGAAGTCAGAGTCTTTATAGTTTTTGTCGATGTCGAATTAGTTGTAGTGTTGTGTAGTCAGCTGTATTCAACAGAGTCGAATATAGCTGTTAAGGAGTTAGTCGAAATGATTGTTTGGGCCAGGGCTTTGATAGCCTATATAAAGGGATTTGTAATTTGTAATTACACACAGCATTTAACACAATAAAGTTTAGAAAGTTTTGCAAACCCTAACCTTCTTTTTTTCTCTCTCTCTCTCTCTCCTTCTTCTTCTTCTTCTTTCTCTTAAACATTCATCTTTCTTGGAACACAGTTCCAACAATTGGTATAACAGAGCATGGTTGCGATTCAGAGAGAATCTAATGGCAAACAGAACAACAACGTCCACACAATTCCCAGCGAATCTACTGGTTTTCAAAGGGGAAAACTACCAGCGGTGGGTTGCGCAGATGAGGGTTATTTTCAGATTTCAAGATGTGGTTGAAATCGTGAATGATGGTGTAACTGAATTGGGGGCGAATGCGACTGATGAATAGAAAGCTGTGTACAAGGATCAACGGAAGAAAGATGGCAAAGCGTTGTTCTTGATTCACCAGTGTGTGGATCCGAATGTGTTTGAGAAAATTATTGAAGAAGAATCTGCAAAAGGAGCGTGGGACAAGTTAAAGAACTTGTATGGAGGTGATGAGAAACTGAAGAGGGTGAAGCTGCAAACCTTGAGAAAGCAATACGAAATGATTCAAATGAAGGAAGATGAATCAGTTTCGGAGTTCTTTTCAAGATTGGTGATGCTATTGAACCAGATGAAGTCTTGTGGAGAAACAATCACAGATTTGCAGAAAATTGAGAAGGTACTAGATCTCTGACTGCAAATTTTGATTACATTGTAGTGTCCATTGAAGAGTCCAAGAATCTTGCTGAGATGAAGGTTGAAGAGCTACAGGCTTCTTTGGAAGCTCATGAGATGAGATTGAAGCAAACAGATTCAGAAAGAGAAAAGGTATCGGACCAAGCACTACAAGAGAAATTCGCCAAGAAGTCTGGGAAGGTGAAGCAGGGAAGGAATCTTGCTAGTGATGAGAAGTCAAGCAAGAGTTCAAAGAATCACGATGATTCAATAAAGAAAGGCGTGGGCAACAAGTATTCCGGGAAGAAAGTTGACATGAAAGACGTGCAGTGTTACAATTGTCAAGGTTTTGGTCACTATGCTCGAGACCGTCGAAAGAAGAAGGAAGCACGAGCAAAAGAAAGTGACAAAGCGCAGTATGCACAGGCAGAAGATAGTGATTCTGATGATGTGCTACTAATGGCAGATACTCAGTTAAACGCTTATGAAACGGATTTGTGGTATCTTGATTCAGGTTGCAGCAACCACATGACCAGTAACAAGAACTGGTTCACCAAGCTTGATGAATCAGTTAAGAAGGTGATAAAGTTTGCAGATGGTAGACATATCACATCAGGTGGAAGAGGAAACATATCTATAATGAGAAGAGATGGTAGAAAAGCCCGCATTACTGATGTGTTGTATGTGCCTTCTATGACAAGTAACTTGATAAGTATAGGTCAATTACTTGCCAAAGGACATAATATGAAGCTGGAGAAGAACCAAATGAAGGTGTATCATGCTGATGGTAGGTTGGTATTGAAAGCACCATTGGCTAATAACAAGACCTTTAAAGTTCAAATTAACATGATTGATCATCAATGTCTTGCGTCAACTACAGAAGAGGAAAAGAATTGGCTATGGCATCATAGATATGGGCATCTAAACTTCAGGAGTTTGGGTATGCTCAATCAGAAGAAGATGGTTTATGGTTTACCTCAGGTGAAGGAGCCAAATCATGTGTGTGAAGAATGCTGTAAAGCAAAGCAGGCTAGAAAAGCATTCAAGCATGATCTGCCAATTAAGTCAAAAGGAAAGTTAGAGCTTGTTCATTCTGATGTATGTGGACCTTTTGAAGTTAGGTCGAATGGTGGCAAGCGTTACTTCTTAACTTTCATCGATGAATTCACCAGATATATATGGATTTATATGATCGAAAATAAGAGTGGAGTATTCACAAAGTTCAAGAAGTTTAAGTTGCTTGTCGAAAAGAAAAGTGGCTGCAAGCTAAAGAAACTGAGAACTGATGGTGGTGGTGAATACATCTCTCGAGAGTTTGCTAGATTTTGTGAAGAGGAAGGTATAGAGCATGAGGTTATTGCACCCTATACACCTCAACATAATGGAATAGCTGAGAGGAAGAATAGAAGTATACTGAATATGACGAGAAGTATGTTGAAGGCTAAAGAGGTGCCAAAGAGATTTTGGGCTGAAGCAGCTTTGACAGCAGTATACATTCTGAATAGATGTCCAACGAAGAAGCTAGTCGAGAAGACTCCTTATGAAGCATGGACAGGTGAGAAGCCAAATGTAAGTCATCTTAGATTTTTTGGATCAATATGTTTTAGGCATGTTCCTGAGCAATTGAGAACAAAACTAGATGATCGAAGTCAAACCATGGTGCTCATAGGTTATCATTCAACTGGTGCATATCGACTATATTCACCAGAAGATGATAAATCTGTGATTAGTCGAGATGTTCTGGTAGATGAAAATAAAAAAATGGGAGTGGAGTCATGGGTCAGTTCGACAGGAAACTGGTCGACAGATGGAAGAGACAGTTTCGACGGTATTTGAAGAAGACCGACAAACTGAGGCCACGACAATTCGAAATGAAGAACCTCCTGAGCAGAATGTCAGAAGATCAACTAGAACAAGAGCTGAGTCGACAAGGTTAGCTGGATATGAGAGATTTCCAGATAATGCAATCGATGCAGATGGTGACTTAATAGAAGAAGTAATGATGATGGCTAAAGCAGAACCAATTAACTTGGATGAAGCCATGAATGATTCGAATTGGTGTGAAGCCATGAAGGAAGAACTCAGGGCAATCGAGAAGAACAATACCTGGGAATTTGTCGAAAAAGCTAGCAAGAAGCCTATTGCTGTGAAATGGGTTTACAAGCTAAAACGAAGGCCAAATGGTGAAATTGCCAAGCATAAGGCAAGACTAGTGGCAAGAGGTTTTCTGCAGAAACCTGGTATTGATTTCGACGAAGTCTATGCGCCAGTGGCTAGGTTGGAAACAATCAGGATTGTTGTTTCGACAGCAGCATATAGAGGATGGAAGATACATCAGTTGGATGTAAAATCAGCATTTTTGAATGGACCTTTGGAGGAAGAAGTTTATGTCAGTCAACCACCAGGATTTGAGATCAAAGGGCATGAGTCGAAGGTGTACAGATTGAAGAAGGCTCTCTATGGACTGAAGCAAGCCCCGAGGGCTTGGAACAAAAGAATAGATAGTTTCCTAATCGAAGCAGGTTTTACAAAGTGTGTGTCGGAGCATGGAGTTTATGTAAATGATGTCGACAAGGATAGTTGAATCATTTTATGTCTGTACGTCGATGATTTTCTAATTACAGGTGCAAATGAAGCTGAGATAAGAAAAGTTAAGTCGAAGCTAATGCAAGAGTTCGAAATATCCGACCTAGGGAATTTGTCATATTTCTTAGGGATGAAATTCAAAGACACAGCTGAAGGTGTGTTCCTGCACCAGAAGAAGTATGCTCAAGACATCTTGAAGAGGTTCAAGATGACTGACTGTAAAGCTGCAATAACTCCATTGGAAACAGGAGCAAAGTTGAAGAGGGTAACTGATGATGAGTTTGTAAGTTCGACACTGTACAAACAAATTATTGGATCCTTGAGGTATCTTTGCAATACAAGGCCGGACATTTGTCAGAGTGTCGGATTGTTAAGTCGATTCATGGAGAAACCCCAAGAATGTCATCTCATTGCAGTAAAGAGAGTACTGAGATACATTAAGGGTACAATTGATCATGGTGTGCTGATGCCATGTCGAAATAGGTCCAAGTCGAAAGATGCGGAGGTATATGGTTACACTGATTCAGATTTCAGTGGAGACCAAGATGAGAAGAAGAGTACTGCAGGCTACATTTTCATGATAGAAGGAGCTCCAATCTCTTGGAGTTCGAGAAAAAACAAAGCATTGTGGCTTTGTCATCAGGTGAAGCTGAGTACGTAGCTGCATCATATGCAGCATGTCAGGCAGCATGGATAGATATGTTGCTCGAAGAACTCAAGATCAAGGAACCTGGGAAGATGAAGTTGTTTGTAGACAATAAGTCAGCTATTGATCTTTCCAATCATCCTATGTGTCATGGTCGAAGTAAGCACATAGAAAGAAGGTATCATTTTCTCAGGGATCAAGTGAACAGAGGGAAGCTTGATCTTGAATATTGCAAGACTGAATTTCAACTAGCCGACATACTTACCAAACCTTTGAAGAAAGTCAGATTCGACGAGTTAAAGAAGAGCATTGGGATGAGAAGTCTCGAGAACATGAATTAGGTGGTGTGTTAGAAGTAATTCAAGTTCTCTGTCGAAGTCGAAGTTAGAGTCTTTATAGTTTTTGTCGATGTCGAATTAGTTGTAGTGTTGTGTAGCCAGCTGTATTCAACAGAGCCGAATATAGCTGTTAAGGAGTTAGTCGAAATGATTGTTTGAGCCTGGGCTTTGATAGCCTATATAAAGGGCTTTGTAATTTGTAATTACACACAGCATTTAACACAATAAAGTTTAGAAAGTTTTGCAAACCCTAACCTTCTTTTTCTCTCTCTCTCTCTCTCCTTCTTCTTCTTCTTCTTCTTTCTCTTAAACATTCATCTTTCTTGGAACATAGTTCCAACACACCTCTGCAAAACCTGTCTTGCTTATTCTTACAGTGTAAATCTTTCACAGGATCCATGCCACACGATAGCATCTGACAAAACGTCGTCAAAGGCATCGTCAAACCTTGGGCCGTTCATGATGTCAACATCTGCTGTCGGTGAATTCAGTATTCCATCGGGTATGCTTTTAACAATTTTCAATGTCCGTGACAATCCATACGAAAGTGATTTCATCTTTATTCATATGTGACAAAACAAGCATGATAGTATGTTTCCTTGATGCATAGAACTGAAATTTGGATAGTATTATACACATTAGGCATATCGGAGCAAGTAAACTTGAAAGCCAATTGAAGTTCTCCCACCTTCTTCAGCCCGACGGATGAGAATAGTCGTAAATTCTATCGGTTTCTGTTTCTGGTTCGTTTACTTTTGATGATTGTTGATTGCGGTTTTGAAAGGCTTTTAATGACATTACAACTCCTATTATCGCGTATGTAAGAAAACCTGTAGCTTATTAACACATGAATATTGATGCTTTGCTCTTCTTATCTTGTAAACTCACGGCATTGTCGTTTTCAACTAGAATTGCATTGATTTTTTTTATGACTGCTGCTTTGGCTCCCATGTTTTATTGCTTCTTGATTTCTTTGCCACATGTTGTGTAGCCTTCGAAATTGGAACATGGCGGATTAATATCTCAAAAACTAAGCTGCACATCTTCTCACGGAACCATCCAATCCCAACATCTTTGTAAATAATGCCGGTAAAGTATCTTCCTATCATGCCTCATGATACTCTTTCTTGTGTGATTGACCCGGTAATAAAATCAACTGTTGTGGCTATGTCATGTCTTATGAACTTAATCTCTATTTATTTTGTGGCTATTCTGCTTTGTTCACATTTGTATGCCTCGCCTTTCTTGTTTCTAAAACTGTTGATCATCCTGCTGTTCATGACATAACAGGGATTTGCAGGGAGCTTACGCGACGTCCTAGTGTATCAAGGCACATCATCCGCTGATGAACATGAAGCAACATATTTACATATCCCCTGCATTGTTATATGCTGACAAAATAGAATCCTTTGAGTGACAGCACCCTTAGGTCACATTGGAATAACTATGTAAAATGGTATTAAATCATTAGCACCAATGTCTTTGTACAAAGAACCAATGAAATGTAATGTTGTGTATACGACATATATGCTTATGTCACTTAGCGCACAGGGTTCTTACCAGCCACCTCTCTTGGGTCTTTAGGAAAATGTTATCAAGTTTTCATGAAATAGGATGAACTTGACAAGTTGTACTTGGAATTTTGAACGGATTTTGTATCTTGCAAAATTACACAAACCTCTAGTTAACATTGCTTATGAGCATAAAAACTTTTGTTCATTTTGTGACTTGTAATGTCGAAATTCTAGATTTGATATCACCTTGTACTTCCTTGAGGCTTTAATATCAGTGGCCATATTTAGGGATGATTTAGTCACATGTCACTCGTAGTAAAATGATTTGATCACCCTCAGTAGTATCAATGACCTTAATTTGTAATACTGCATTTTTTTATCAACACAAGCTAATATATATATACAATATAACCTTATATTCACAAATCTTGAATTGTAATCACGCAGTACTTCTTGCAGTAGTTTGAAACCACATGATTTGGTTTAGTTTAAAAGAAAACACATAACTTGATCCAAAACAAACTTGGTCATAATCAAAAGTTCCTTCATTTTTTTTAAAAGGTTGATCTTGAGACTAATGGACCATGGCCCACCAACCCTTGAGAAGCGATGAAAGAAAGCCCAAAACAAACTTTGGCGCTACATTTGAAAGTAATAAAAATGGTCCAAAGACCCATTTGACATAATTGTTTAAAAAATGGCCCATGACTTGCAAAAAAACCTTAAAGAGGTGAGATCTTAAGATTAAAAATTAGGGTGTGACACAGTCAATCCAAAAGGAACAATAATCTCCCCCTTTTGGAAATTTTGACTAGAACAACTACAAGATGTATTCTTCATGAAGTAGCATAAGTAGCACATCATATCACCCAATAGAATCAACAGAACAAACAACAACAACAAAAGTAGCACGTACGTTAGGTGATTGCTACACATAAAAAAATCAAATCCATATCATTACTCCACATTTTTGCCACAACTTGGCCATGGCATGGAAAGAAAAACTATCTTCAGAGTCCAGATCAGCATTCAGAGTAGCTGTAGTACAAAAGACTAGCATAAAGTCAAAAGACACATATTTCTACAAAAGTCAATACTCCAACGCAAACAGTCATGCAGACACAATTTTAATCATGCAAGAACGTACAATTAATAGTTACGTCTGAATCAACAGAAAAACCTAACACACAGATCGACACATACATTCGAGGTCCAGATGTCAGGCCTGATGCTTCAGCTTGTGTGTACATAGGATAGGAACAGATTAAACCTAATACACCAGGTAAAACCATTCACACCAGAGTTAGTAGGAGAAATCAACTCCATGCCACACAATTGATGGTTCAAGAAACACAAGAAAGGGGGGCTGAATTGGGTTTCTAGAATAAAAAGTTTTTGCAACCCAATAACTCAAACAACAATAATTAGATAAATATAAATAACTCAAGTATTTTTGTCCTAGTTCATTATTAACGAAGCTACATCCATTCCACCTGCCTGATTGATTTTACCTTTTCAATAAGGACTTAATCCAATAATCAAACTGATTACAAAAACTCAAAGACCAACTTTCTAAGACTTATTGAGAATTCTGACTATAACCTATTCTCTCAAGGAAATACAACTCAAAGACTGCTTCTTGAGAATTCTGACTAAACTTAGTCTCTCAAGGAAATTAACAAAAGGTTAAGGTAAACAAAATTGAGTTTATATGATGCTTCTAAATAAGCAGATACACAAATTTAAAACAAACAATACACCTAATAAATATTTCAAGAAAGTGTTCAAACGTGTATTAACGTGATATTTTTCTTAGAGTGAAAACACCTTTCTTTTTCTTTATTCACATAAGAGCTTTTGCAACCTTATGGAATGTTGTATATTATCTTGTTATATTTCTTCCAAGCTTCCAAGACCTCTTTATATAGGAAAGAATAGATCTATTAGAGGGTGAAGTTGGAATATCCTCAATATAATAGTTTTATGAAGGTCACTTCATTTTAAAACATTAGAGTGGCAGTTGCAGCAAATAGTTGGTGAGGATGATGGGAGGTGAGGAACTTCGTAGGTACATAGTACAATCCTTTCAGTAAAAAGTATATTTAGCTTTTGTACTTCTGTCACTTGAACCAGTCATTAACTTTTGGATATAAAATTCTAGTCATAGTCTTCGTTTAAAATCTGATGAAGCTTGAGTAGAGTTCAGAACCTGTCTTCAAAACCTGGTGAGAATGAGTGTATGGAGTTCAGATTTCTTAGACTTCATATGCTTGAATTAACATAGTGTTTATCATAATCTATATGTATATTTTTATTTTCAGAAGCATTGACTTAGCCATCCACATGCTTGACTTCCTTGTAAACACGCTTTTGATTTATCCAATGGTTCAGAATGCATCTTTAGTTCAAAGTCTGGTCGTCTTTAGAGTCAAAATCTGTTTTCTATTATATGCGCACTGAACAAAATAGTTAGAGTACAAAATTGTTCTCTACACTTTGTTATCATCAAAACTCAATGATATTTATAGAAACAAATTTGTTCCAACAATGTCCCCTTTTTTATGATGACAAATCCATGTATCTTGATGAACAATTTTTACTTGGATAATCATATCTATAAAACATCAGACATAGGTTTGTAAGCACCCCCTGAGTTTTATACTTATCAACATTTTTTCCCAGTTTCTTCAGAGTGAGGTTTGTAAGCTCCCCCTGAGTTGAGACTGGAAAAAGTTTGAAGCTTAGAAAATAATCATCATGATATTAGCATTTCTTTGGGATTAATTATGGGTTCAATATATATCAAAATCGTATTCATTTTCTCCCTCTTTGTTATCAATCAAAAATATTAAGATAAACGAAATAGCGTAAAAACGAAGTAAATGTAATCAGAGTGAACGATAACCAAGAGAAAATAAAAATAACTCCATTAATAATAAATAACAAAAGAAAAAGAAAAAGAAAAGAAAAGAAGAAGAAGAAAAATAAAATAAAGAAAGGGGAAACTACGTGGCAGAGGGTCCAGCACCAGAGTTACCTTCAGCTACTTCGAGCTTCAGACTCCAGTGAGTTTCCAAATCCTCAGTCAATCCAACATCCTTCACTTTATTCACTCTTCCTTCTTAATGAAAGAGTTAAGAAAGAACTCATCCAAAAGGAATGAGAAAAGTGTTCCCTCGTGAGAGGCAAATATCTTTTTCTTCATAAAGTTGAAGATAGTGAAGGGGAGGTTAACCTTGACCCTATACATGATGAAGAAGATAAGATGCTTGTCATCATAAGTGAGTGTGTCTTGATCTTCTTCTCGTGGCTGATTATTTGACACCTCCAAATGATGCGATATTTTCACCTAGGGAAGGAGAGAGGATACATTTGCAAGCTTATTTGATGTGGCAAGGATCTTCGGACATATTTCTTTGAGAAAGGGACTTGTCCTATTATAAATATTCATATGGCCACCAGTCTCCTTGCACTGGATTGTCCAAAATTCTCTCACGAGAATTGAATAAATGGGTCTGTTGAGCATGTAGAAGTATTGTTCCCATTTATGAGAATGGACAACAAATGAGATGGATGAAGGTGGCAAGAAATACAAGAAAGGAGGGTTTGAATTAGGTTTCTAAAAATCAAAGCTTTTTACGAAACCAACTCAACAAGCTAGAACACGAATAATAAAAATAACAAGTTATTTTTATACTGGTTCACTGTTAACAAAGCTACCTCCAGTCCACCCTACCAAGGTGATTTTGCCTTCTCAATAAGGACTTAATCCACTATGACCGAAACTAATTACAGACACCACAAATACAACCATCTTTGTCATCTCGAGTATATCTGACTAAACCCTAGTTGCTTAAGGAAACTGCTCAAACAAGATTGAGATTTACAAGTTGTGTTTACATAGAATACTTAGAAATAAGATTAACACAAGGTTTACGTACAATAAAATAATCACACAAAACAAACAAAATCTCTATGTGTGTTTCTTTACAATATTCATAAGAAAAATATTTTCATGAAAAACTATGCAGCATGAATAACGTTGAGTAGCTTGTAAATTAGAAACCTCATTCATTCTTCCAAGTCTTCCTTATATAGCCAAGGAAAGATCCGTTGGAGGGTAGAATGGTAATCTTCATGAATGAGTTGGCACCTTGAATAACTGTCATCAAAGGTAAGAGACAAAATCGTATAGTATTAATGTCCTTACTCCACAAAATTCACGTAGTGGAAGGAATGTTTTGATCTTGTATTGTGTACTATTTATCTCACTTAAAATCGTTTGATCTTATCTTCTAATCTTCAGAGGCTTCTGAATAAAGTTATTGAAGCATGTTTAGAAGGATCAAGGGGTCTGGTTGAGAGGCTTCAAAATCTAAGTCTTTAGAGTCTTGACATTGTTCCTCAGAACCTAGTCTTTAGAGTCATCATCACCTGTTCTTCAGAATCTACAAAACTTGAGCGCAGAATCTTGAAGGTAGACAAACCTTCAGAGGCTCTTCAATCAGAGTCACAGTCAGAAGCTTTAGCACAAACGTTCTTCAGAACCATTGTCTAAGAGCTTTCTAGAACTTGACAACATCTTGTAAAGCCCTTGTATTTCTTCAGAGTTAAAGTGTGTTGATTAAAGAGTTTGATAACGTCACATGTCAATGCTTCAGAGTCAAAATATGTTTAGAAAAAGCTACACACTAGATAAAAACGATTAGGGTATAAAATTGTTCTTTAAGAATCAATGCATTGTTATCATCAAAACTAAAGGCTAGATGCATAACCAAATCGTGTCTCACAATCTCCCCCTTTTTTATGATGACAAAACCATGTATTTTAATGAACAATTTTTACTTGGTTTAATTACATAAAAACGTCATAGTGAGGTTTGTAAGCTCCCCCTAAATTTAATATTTTAAAAATAAATTTTCAGCTTAGAATGTCAGAGTTAGGTTTGTAAGCTCCCCCTGAATTTAAGACTTCAAAAATAATCTTAACACGTATAAACGCTTTAAATCAGGATGAAAGAAATAAATTCCCATTAGGAAGAATCCTGGTTGGATCTATTTTCTCATCAGGCAGAAGCCCGATTACTCTCTTCCCTTAAGGTAGAAGCTTTGTTTGAATGGTTGAGGTAACTACCCAGAATGCAACATCTTAGGTACATAAATATTTACTTCAGAGTCCATTACTTGAGTGTCAGAAGGTCTAATTATCAATCTCGTCTCAGTGAATGATTTGTCAGAATCTTCAAATGCCTGGTTTTATATATATTTTCTGGTTGACCTTTGATCAGAAACCTAAGACTGATTCTTAAGAACTCAGCTTAGTTAGGTGAGAACCTGAAACACTTGGTTAAAGAAGAAAGATGCACTTTCACAAAGTTCTCAGAAATATTACCAAGTTGAAAACTGTTAGAAACATGTTTGGGTTTCAGAACGAAATTAGATATATCAAAATCAATCACTCTTTCTCCCCCTTTGTCATCATTCAAAAAGAAATAAATAAGACAAAGTAAATGAACCAAAAACTCCATTTCATTAATAATGATCAAGTAGATACAAAAATGAAAAAGAAAACAGAAAAAAGATAACACAAAGTTTAATAAACTATGGTTCAGAGGGGTTGGGTAGTCTTGACATAATCTCTCTAAGTAGCCCTTCAATCTTTGACGTTCTTTCCTCCACTTCTGATTTTTTAACTGCCAAATGCTTTAACTTCTTCAGAATATACTCCTCAGAATCAAAAGTACTCTTGGTGCCAGAAACACTTCCAACTTCAAGAGAAGCTTCAGAAGTAACCAATGTGTTCTGAACAGGAGGCATAAGAGGGACAACTTATGGTGTAGTGAACATAAGAGTGGCAGGAACCTTCTGAAGTAGAGGTTCTAAAATACCAGAGAGTCTGACAGGAAAATTCCAGCTCTTCAGAACTGACCTCTATCCAACTTCTGAAATCATTGGTCAAATCACATACTTCAGAGAGGTTTGCATTATTTTTTCAATCCTTAATGAGAGCATCAAGTATGCCTTCAGCAGCAACATCAAAGTTTCTAAGCAGATCTTTTGAGGGAGTGTGATGGATGTTAGTTTGAGCAGAGGACATAGCAGAGTAGGGGCGAGAAACCCTTTCTGGAACATCAAAGCTTCAACCACTGATTCATCCTGTCTGACTAAAGCATCATTATCCTCGGGGTTATATGCAGAGTGAATTTTGATATCAGATGAAATGGTGATGGTAATGTCAGAAGAATCAGGGGTGAAAGGTCCATTATTCCTTATTCGTTCCATGAACTCATCAAGACCAGGTTCATAGATAGGTTGAGGAGGTGGATTTGGTGGAGAGGGTGTGTCTTTTGGAAAGGCACATGCTTAATGTGTTGGAAAATTAAACTCAGATGGTGTGGAGAAATCAGAGTCAAATGGGTGAATATTTGTATCAATAGGTTTAGGGGAAGTGAGGGTAGTTTCAGAAGTGGTAGATGTGTTTATTGTTAGAGGTGTAGGGGTTGTGATCATGGTTGATTTTGTAATGGATGGTTTGGGTATATGGAGTGAGATAGAAATTGATGGCATAGATATGATTGGGGTTGTTTGAGGAACACTAGAGATTTTCGGAGGAGGGGTGGTTATGGTTCCAAAGGGGATTGTTGAAGGTGAGCAAGTATGAGGAGGAACAGATGAAGTAATCATAACAGAACTAGTAGAGAAGTAGGGAGTCTCAGTCAAACTCACCTTACCAAGATTCCTAGAGGGAGTCACTTCAGAGAACCTAGTAGTCTCAGACTCTGCTTCAGGTTTTATTGTGTAAGCTAAAATGATAGGTCTAGAAGTTCTAGCAACATTGGTGGGAGTTCTGGTAGGTCTAAAGGGTACCTAACTATAAATTTTAGCCTTCCTTTCCCTTTTCAAAAGTTGAGTATCAACAATGTTCTCCAGAAGATCATCAAAGTTTAACATTGTCTCTCCCTCATCCCTTTCTTTGAAGATATCATTATAGTGTTGCAAAACATCCTTTGGTTCTTCTTGAGTGAAGATAGGATAATCATTCACAAGCATACTTCTAGAACCAAAAGTTGTTCTATCTAGAAGTTCTGAAGGATTGACAACATTAGAAATCAAAGACATATTCTTCAGAATATGTCCATTAAGAGTCTTTCCAATGACAAAATCAACTTCATTAGACAATCCTGATTTCCTGAGCTTCTGCACCAGTTTTCTCTCAACAAGGATGTCTGAAATCAACCTACCCATAGGTATCCATGATCTCTTCTTATCAATGTCATTTCTTGTTTCTTTGACCATTTCCTTCAGATATTTGAATATAATCGAGGGAAAATTCATCCTGACATTACTTGAAAGATAATACAACATATACTTCTGATCAACATTAATGTAGTCTGGAGAATTTGAAGAGGGCCAGGGATGAATACATCCAAGACTAATCTTGAAACAGATCCTGAGATTCTCATGGAGATCCTTAGGATTAGAAGAGAGCTTTTTATCCATAAAGATAAATTTTGCAATCTTTTCCATCTTCTCCTTCTTAGAAACCATACTGAAGCACCTTTTTCCATAACCATCATGTCTAAGAATAATAGTGTAGCGGGGAAATTTGTGAGTGTAAGCTATTGATTAACCTAACCCAAAAAATGCAAGAGTCGCCTCCGCACTTTTATTTTATCCAAAAAAAGGAAAGGAAAAAGAGCGAACAAAACCTAAGGAGTTCTAAAAAACAAGAACAAACAGAGAATGGGTAAGGTGGGTTGGTTACGTTAAGGGAAGATGTTAGCACCCAAAACGTCTATAGTACTCTATAGGAGCCCTTTGAAATATCTATCACTTTTTGGTTTGAAAATGGTTTGCTTGAAAAGAGATTGGGGAGATGAGAAGAGAAATATTTTTTTAGATTTTTTTTGTGTTTGGAGAGACTTATCGCCTCATGCCTACGTACCCACGAAGTGAAATGTAGGATCAAAACCTCGTAGTTCGTGGTACAAATAGCAAAAATTTATTGGTTATGATTCATTTTATCTTGAAAAAGACAACTCGTCATTCTCAAGAGAGAATACTCAACTAATTACCCAAAGGTATCAGAAAGAGGCATTTGCATCACATTAAGATGGAGGATTTTCTTGGATTAATATCAACAAGATTATCGTTTCAACATCTAAGTGGCAAATGACCATACTTTACACAAAATACCATGGTTAGGAGCTTTACATCTCAACAAAAAATGACTCATGTCTAATTCTTTTTGAAAAGTTTAAAAGAAAAAGTGCATAAAAGCACAAAAAAAATTGAATGAGTTTTGTATTTTTTTTATGTCTTTTTGAAATAGTCAAAATATGATTAACATTGATTGACATTTATTAAAGAAAACAAAGTTTAAAAAAATCACTTGACCGAAGTCAAGGTTTTATTATGAAAGTGGTGTCGAGTTTTAAAACAAGAAGGTTTTGAAAAAGGGAGAAGGTTTTGAAAATTTAAGAAGGGGTGGAGACGAAGTGACTATCCTAGTGCATAAAATAAAAGCTAAGATAAGAAAGATCTAACCACATGGAGGCACTCTTCAAAGCATAATAAGAAAAGAAATCCATCCTCTTGAGCCAATAAGCAAGTCAAATGAAGGCTAGAATACGAACTCCATAATGATCCAAAGCACAAGGGAGAGAATCCTAATTCTAAGTCCATAAGTCCATAATCAAGCCAAGAAAATCCTCCGATGCAAGGGATAGTGGCCATAGTCCAACATTAAGAGCACAAGTCTTTTAGTGGTTTAAGCCTTTATTAATGTTTTTGAGTCCAAACGGACAAAAAAAAACAAAATCACAAGATAAAATGGTCCAAGTGGACAAAAGAAAAATGACATAAACGTAAACATGATATCATATACTGAGCAATGAGCAATAAAAAAAATAAAGAGAGATAGGGAGCAAGAAGGAAACATAAACAATATAGTAATATAATATAATAGTATATACATAATAGTAGCACAAAGGCACAAGTGCCAAGAATCCTCACAAAGGCAACACCGATTATTCCGTCTCGCGTCTTGAACTATATGGTTGGACAATGTACTTAGGTCAAGGTTAATGAAGACTTGTCAGAAGATTGATAGAATCACAGCCTCTACGCAACAAGCTCCAAAGATTATGAGCCTAATACCAAAGAACAATCATGCTTGGGCTTACACAACCAAAAGGTTTGGGCCACGAAAGATCAAGTTCCGATTCGGAGGGAGGGACAAATGTAGCGCTATGTTAAGCAATCGTCAAGTGATTTATAAAGAAATCACCCTACTCGAGGCCGGTCAATAGTGATATTTGTGCTAATACATGCTAGATGAACAATATGTAAATCGTCATCCGAAAGCAATACCGCACGAAAAGAAAATAGGCAGCGATCTAGTCTTGATCAAGAATTCAACAAAGAAATTCTAAGATCCATCAGACTTTCATAAATCAAAATAAAAAGAAATAGATGAAGAGAAAGCCAAATTAAACCACACAATTATGTGATCTAAGGCTAAGAACAAAGGGAAGGGGTTAGGAATGAAGAAACAACCAAAACAGTCCCAAAAATAGGTGAAAAACACCATTATGCACTGTGCAAATCGATTCCACCAGTGTGCAAATCGATTGTACAGCAGAAAAATCAGCAATTCTTAGGCAAAAAATACACTGTGCAATCTATTGCACAGAAATGCAATTCGATTGCACACTGACAGGCAGCACTAAAATCAACATTTAAAGGGACAAATCGTGCTCAATCATTTCTCCAAACACCTCATGATCATGATATCAAAATTGCACGAAATTTTAAGTAAAATAAAAGTGAAAAATAGCAATTAAACACAATTACAAGATCCAAAGGATCAAGTAACAAGGATCTCCAAAGATCTTCATTATGGAAGATGAAGATGAAGCTTCAACAATGGTGAGAGATGAATTACCACTTCAAATCTGAAAATTCCTTCAAATTGCTTCAAGATCCACACACCAAAGCCTTGATCCACAAGGATTAATGAAGAAAACAAGTTTGGATGAAGGTTTAGCTCAAAGTTGAACAAGATTCAATGTGAATTCTTGTTAACTTTCAAGAGAAGAAAAGCGAGCTTTGAGTGAATTTTGTGGTTGGGAAGTGAATTTGCAAGAGGTTTGTTGGCTATCAAAAGCTTGTGAAATGAATTAAATGAGGCCTCTATTTATAGAATTTAGGCTTGGAAATTTTGGTGGTTTGAAATTTGGTTTGGAAACAAAATTAGGTTTGGAATTTGAATTTGGAGGGAAATCATCAAAAGAGTGGTGATTAGTGAAGGTACATGGAGGGAATTAATTGTGATTATGTAGGGGAATTATATTTGGGTGATCTAGAATATTCCCAAATGATGAAATTGGTGCCAAATGCTTCAAAATTTGAAAAATGCTGATTTTGGCCAATTCTGTCTTTGTGCAATCGATTGCACTGTAGCACGAATAGATTGCGCTGCTGAAAACTTCAAAATCTAGGCAAAAAAAGCATGGTGCAATCGATTGGACCAATAGTGCAATCGATTGCACAGTTGAAAAACTTGAAAAATGCCCTGTTGGCTGGATTGTTCTGGCTTCTGGCTCAGTTCTTCTTGCTTGTCAAATAAGGCATGGAAATAAACGCATGAACCTTGGAGTCTCTTGAACAATAATCAATTAAATCTTGGGAACTCTTGATCAGATGAATCTTGAGTTGTTTGCAGATCAACTTTGTCTTTGTTAAGATGAAATTCATTCGAGCTGAGGAACTGATTTTGATACCCTCGATCCAAATTCTTCTTGAAAAAGTTAGTAAAGGAAAAAACAAACATATTTTTGGATTTTAATTAATGGTTAGTAAACATAAACAAATATCAACATCAAACAAACAAGAGAACAGGGGTGCTTGGCGATCTCACTCAAGAACAAACCTTCAGAGAAGGGCAAGAGAATCAAAGCTTGTGATATTGTTTGTGGTATGAGATGCAAAAAGACATGTGGGATCTTAGGGGTAAAAATTAGGGTATTACAAGTAGCAATAGACTTCTCTGAGATAGAAATCTTGTGACTTAAAATGTATGAGGTTGTCATACACCAAATTTGTCCTACCCTCTCATTTTCTTATACCAGGAATTTGTGTTTCTTCATGACCTTTTTCAGAGTAATCATTTGGTCTTTGACCATGATTCTCTAAAATTTAGGTTATGGAGGTCTTGTGTGTGCTAATTGTGATTACAGGCTATTGCAAGTGTGTGGAATTCAAGTGGAAACAAGAGAAAAGATATGTCCTAATCACCATGGTCAATTGGTCAAGACATGATCAGTTGGATTCAAGTTGATTCTAAGCCATGTTCCAAAATGGTTCTAGGTCATATTTCAAGGTGATTTGATGTTGTGATTAGAATTCATTATCTCAATTCATGCTGGAGGTTGTCTCAAGGTTCAAGGTCATTTTTTGTTTCAAGTTGGTTCAAGTGGAGAACAAATAAGCCAAGTGATTATCCAAATGGTTTCAAGATGATTCTAAGGTAATTTCGAGTTATGATAATTCATTTCCAAGACATAATCAATTAGTGCTCAAACCATGTATTCCACCCGTGCCATGTTGGATTCGTTTTCAAATCATGTTGGAATTATGTTAAAAGAGCATAACTTGAGTGTGTTACAAGTGATAATGGGAAGTCATGGCTCAAATTTTCAAATTGTTTCAAGCATTGCTTAATGTGTTAAAATTGCTCCCAAGCTATATTTCAAGGGTGTGCCAAATATGGATTCAAGTTGTTAGGCTCTAGGACCAAAATTGAGTCATGGAGGTGATTTGGTTTAATTGACATGCTAGAAGTTTTTCAAGTTTTGTTTTAAAAGCTACAAGGCATGAAGGAATTATCTCAATACATAATATGGATTATTGGTGCAAACTATGAGTTATTAAGTCTTATTTCAAGATGTGACCAAGTGTTCAAGCCATGATTTAAGTTGCTTCAAGATTGGTTTTAAGCCACATGGTCATTTATTTTCAATTCATAAGGTTCAAGGTAGGGTAAATTTTGCTTCAAGCTTATCTAAGGACATGAGATTATGGTTGGTCAAATTCTAAGAATCAATTGGTGATCGCTCGTGTTGGGATTGGGCAAGCCGTGAATAGGAATCATTTCTATGCTATGCTTGGATTATTTCTAAATCATGATGGAATCATTTGAAATGCGTGCAATGTTAGTTTTAGATAGCTTTACCTTTCCCTTCCAGCTTCACAGGATAAAATAAGAAATCAGAAAGTAGCAACCAACGTTCCTCCCACTGAGGTGAGGAAATCCCATGGCGATAAGGTGGTCCCGTCACCGACAAAAATCGCACGCTACAGAAAAATGGTGACTTTGCTGGGGAGCCAAATTATGACTAGCTTTTTAAGAGGTCTAGGATGTTAGTTTTAGGAATCAATATATATATATATATATATATATATATATATATATATATTGTTTTCCTACTTGATATCCGTGTTTATTTTTCTGTCAATGGGAATCTGAGTGATGTCGCATCTGGAAAGTTTAAGAGAAACCATAAGATAAGTGATGTCATAGATGGGGGGTCTTATAGGGAGTGAATCCCGAATAAGCAAACCTGGTTGACCATCTAATCAGTGGAGGTACCCGTGTGTTACTAAGCTGAACAACCGATTGTTGTGAAAGCAGACAATTTCATAGTGCGGTGACTCGTGAAACTGAGGATTTATTAGACATTAACCATGTTGCCTTTTGGTAGTGCGGTGGCTATCAGAAATAGTCGATACGCAATACTACACTCAATATGAGATTTCTTCTGGAATACTATAGCTCACTCGGGTGAACCAACCTGCTATTGTTATCTCCAGATTAAGGCAGTGATTTTTGAGAACCTTAACCCGTTCTACAGGTACAAAAATCACCAAAATAGATCAACCTTTTGGGGATGGGTAGAGCCATGACTCCATGCTCGTGACGCTGAACCTTTGAACCCATGTTTTTTCTATGTTTTTGTGTGCTGCATTCGTGCATTCATCTAAAAAACTCTTTACAAAGAAAAAGAAAAAAATATTTTTTTCAAAATTAAACTAAACAATACATTACGAATATCAAAAGGATTGCGTTATAGATTTCGGTAGAAGAAAGACGCACAAGTACACCTTCAAGGCTCCAAAACTAGTGGATTTAAGGAAGTTGGCAAGGATGATTACCAACCCGGAGGCTTTCAGAGCCAAGCATGGAGGACTGTTGTCTCTATTAAGGGTCCATGTAGTTGAAGGAATTCTGTCTACACTGATACAGTTTTATGACCCGGTCTATCACTGTTTCACCTTCCCGGATTACCAACTGACACCAACCCTAGAGGAGTGCTCTCACCTGATTGATTTACCAATCACTGACCAAACTCCCTTTTCTGGACTGGAAGAAATTCCAAAGGAACAAATCATTGCAAGAGCAATCTATTTGGATGAGTCAGAGGTCAGGACTCATTTAACTACCAAAGGAAGAATCCAGGGCTTACCAGCTAAGTTCCTGGCGGAGAAAGCTCTATACTTTTCCAGTGTAGGAAACCTAACCGCTTTCGAGGATATCTTTGTCTTACTCACCTACGGATTATTCCTCTTTCCCAACATCGATAACTTCGTCGATATCAATGCCATTAAGATATTCCTGATTTGAAACCCTGTACCAAAACTGCTCGCATATGCGTATCATTCTGTACACTTAAGGAATTTGTACGCCAGAGGAATGATCACATGCTGTGTGCCCTTGCTTTACAAGTGGTTCATTTCCCATCTACCCAAGTCTGCTGCTTTTTGGGATCATAAGAACACTTTGCGTTGATCACAGAGAATCATGCCTCTCACCAGCTCTGACATAGACTGGTCAAATAGGATTTATGAGGGTGCAGAAATCATCGACAGATGTGGAAACTTCCCTAATGCACCCCTCATAGGAACTAAAGGTGGAATCAATTATCATCCAGTTTTAGCCCGTCGTCAATTCGGATACCCAATGAGACATATCCCGCGAAATGTTCATCTGGAAGGTATTTTCTTCAAAGAAGGAGAAAATGACAGAGCACTTAAGAAGGAAATAGTGCATGTATGGCAATACATTCACAGGAAAGAACGAGAGTCTCTAGGAAAACCGGACTGTATCTCTTTGGAGCCTTGTCTCCACTGGGTACAAACTAGAGCCCTCAAGCCGAGGATGCCTTACCCTCGCCAAAAAGTTTTCCCCCTAAAGGAATATGACCTTTATTTCATGACTGAAATGGAAAAACTCCAGGTCGCTCTCAACAAAATTCAGCGAGAGAAGAGTTCTTGGAAAAACAAATATAGAACTCTCAATGTGGAGTGTGTCAAACTCCAGGAACTGTTAAAAGAAAATGATGCTCTGATCGGAATATTAGAGCAACATGCTGTAGAAATTCAGGAAGATCAAAAGAATTTGCTCACTCCTTTCATTTGGCAAAGAACTGATAACCCGACAACGGTTGAAGAACCTCGATCGAAGAAAATGAAGCTACCAAAACTGGCATCTTAGCTCTCTTCAGAAAGGACTCAGGATCCTTAAGTTTAGATTTTCCTTTTACCAGCACTTTGTAAAATACTGTACTTTTCTTTGTAATGTATCGCAATCCTTCAATTAAATAAAAAGGGGTCTCCCCTCTCTATATGGATTTGCAATTTATTTAAAGTTTCTTTTTGATTAAAGCAAAAAAACTAAAAAAAATATGTCATTGCATTCAATATTCTCACATAAACGCATTCTTCTTTCTCTCGAGTCTCACATCCGCGTCTCGATTCTAGAGTCAAACTGTCTCACTTATACAATACTCGGGCGAATCGACAAAATAAAAAGGATGATCTCGAGGAAGAGAATATAGATCTGAGAGAAGAAATCGACGCTCTAAAGGACGATCTGAAGAAACTTCACAGTGACATGCAATCCCTGGCAGCAGCTCAGGAGCAACGTCAAAGGACTGTGATCTCGGAGATCATATCTACGCCCATAGTGGAGGCACATGAGAATCATCCGCGATACAACATGCCTAAGGGTCGGCCCTGGGGCATGCCGCCCAACTTTATCCTTGAAGGATACATTTTGCCGGTCCCGGAAGACCCAGAAATTGTAGCAGGAGCCACTGGTCCTGAAGGTTACAAACTTCGGGAAAGTGAGGACGCAAGATTTACGACACAAATTCCTAAAGGTTACAAACTTCGGGGCTCTGAGGAACCCAGAGTCACGACCGTAATGACCATACCACAAGTAGTGGTACACAGTGTCCCAGGAGGACAGATTCCACTGACCATCTCTGGTGGAAACGAAGAGATGTACGAAAAAATGAACATGTTCCAGGAACAGTTCTTAGAGATGCAAAAGGAATTGCATGCCATTCGGGGTCAGGATTTATTTGGAAAAGATGCCGTTGACCTCTTCTTGGTCCCAAATGTCAAAATTCCGCACAAATTTAAGGTGCCCGACTTTTAGAAGTACAAAGGCAACTCTTGCCCTCAAAGTCACTTGGTGATGTATGCTCGCAAAATGTCAACTGAGACAGAGAATCAACAGCTACTGATCCACTATTTTCAGGACAGTTTAACCAATGCCGCTCTCAGGTGGTACATGGGTTTAAACCGCACTAAGATCAATACTTTCAGAGATCTCGGCTCTGCCTTTGTCCAACAATACAAGTATAACCTGGACATGGCACCAGACAGAGATCAACTCAGAGCGATGTCTCAGAAAGACAAAGAGACATTTAAGGAATACACTCAGAGATGGCGTGAAATTGCCGCCCAGATTTGTCCGCCTCTTGAGGAAAAAGAGATGACAAAGATCTTTCTGAAAACCTTAAGCTCATTCTACTACGACCGAATGGTCGCCAGTGCGCCCAGTGATTTCACCGAGATGGTAAACATGGGAGTACGCCTTGAAGAGGCAGTTCGAGAAGGACGGTTAGCCAAGGAGGCTGAACCATCCAGCAATACCAAAAGATACGGTAGTGCTTTTCAGAAAAAGAAGGAACAGGAGATCAACAATATCTCCCAAGGAAAGCAAAGGAGAAGGTATCAACCAGTAGCGGCAATAACTCCCGCTATTAACCCTGCGCCCGTCCCGACTTATCAACCTCAGGTTGCTCAAAATCAACCTAATCAACAACAGTACCAGCAAAGGACTCAACAACCTCTTTAGTAGGCTCGTCCTCAGTACAACAATAACAATCGTACAACACGACCACCGGGGTTTGACCTTATACCGATGTTGTACGCAGAACTTTTTCCACTTCTAGTGGCCAAGGGGCACGTCCAAACTAGGTCTCCTCTTGCAGTACCGAAAAATCTTCCTTTTTGGTTCAAAGCGGATCAAACTTACCCTTACCATCAAGGAGGACCGGGGCACAACATCGAAAACTCTCTCAGTTTCAAACCTGACGTACAGAAACTTGTCAGGAACGGGGTCTTATCTTTCAAAGATACTAATCCGAATGTTCAGATGAAACCGTTACCATAACATGACAAGGCTGCAGTAAATTTGATAGAAGAAGAATTTAACCGCAGTTATCAAATTCGCGATGTACTCCAGTTGGGGACCAATCTGGTCAGGATGCATTGTAGACAGAGCGGGTACGGTCACGTACCACCTCACAATTATCACCAGTGTGATGTTTGCTCTAAGAATAATCAAGGATGTTCTGTAGTACAGCTATCTCTACAGGAACAGATGAATCTCGGATGGATTCAAGATCACAAAATCCGAGAAGTCAACATGGCTCATGAAAATCCTAACATTGTCCAGAACCGCAACATCCTTGCGATGAATGTCAATTTGGTAGCCATGCACTCAAGGCAAAGTCAATATCATAATCTGCCACGACACGATTATGATGCCTGTCCGATCTTCTCAACAAGCAATCAGGGATGCTCTTTTATACAAGAGGCCCTTCAACATCAGATGGATCTCGGATGGATCCAGGATTATCTGAAAAGAAATACTCATCAAGTTAATATGGTTCAGATATTCGACATACGCTTGATGAATACCAGTCTGGTAGAACTACATGTTAAGCAAGTCAGGCTTAGTTTTCTGGCTTCACATGATTATCAGGACTGCGAGAAGTGTCAAGAGGACGGCCAAGGCTGTGCGCTTGTCCAACGAACACTTCAACACTTGTTGGACCACTGACGGCTTAAATTTACTTGGACAAAGCTACATAAAAGATTAGTATGACTGACGAAAATCCTAGTAGACATCAGAGTCAAGATGTCCGCTCGATGGAAACAGATCTGGTCAAAATGCATTGCATACAAAGCGGACGTGGCTAGGTGCCACCATATAACTATGAACGCTGTAGGGTTTGTTCAAAGAATAACCAAGGATGTTATCTTGTGCGGTCAGCTCTTCAAAATCAGCTGGACCAGAAAGAGATCCGACCCTGTTCAAATTCCGGGTCAATCAATATGATACAAGACTATCTTCCCGATCAAAGTGAAGATGTTGTAATCATTTCTGATCATGAAATGGCCGAAGACATTTGCGCCATAATCCCTCTGCTCAACGAGTCAAAAGTTCCTCTTGACAGTAGAAAGATTCTCAACCTCGAACCAATTGAGGCTGCCTATGATGGTCAGAAAAATCAAAAGGCCCCAGTGGTGATCTACTTGCCAGGACCAATACCGTACAAGTCAGCTAAGGTTATCCCTTACAAGTATGATGCTACAACAATCAAAAATGGAAAGGAAACTTCATTACCCTCTGTCGTAAACATTATCGACATCAGTCGAGTCACACGGAGTGGCCGAATCTTCAACTGAGGAGTTGGAGAACCTGGCAAAGGGAAAGAAACTCAGGCAGAAGTTACGAATCAGCAAATTGGGCAGTCCAGTAATCCCAAACTTTCAAACAACAATGATGAGATGCTAAAGCTTATCCAGAAGAGCGAGTACAACATTGTGGACCAATTGTTGCAAACTCCGTCCAGAATATCTGTATTATCTCTCCTACTTAGTTCCGAAGCTCACAGGGAAGCTCTGCAGAAAGTTTTAGAGAAAGCCTACGTGGAACAAGATGTAACTGTTGGACAGTTCAACAGTATCATTTCTAACATCACTTCCCGCAACAATTTAGGATTCAGTGATGAGGAACTGTCGGAAGAAGGCAAAAATCATAACATGGCACTTAGTATTACAGTCAACTGCCAGGACGATGCTTTAGCCAACGTACTGGTTGACACGGGATCATCTCTGAATGTTATACCAAAGTCGACTCTGACACGACTATCGTTTCAAGGAGCTATGATGAGGGGAAGCGAGATCATTGTCAAAGCTTTTGACGGATCCAGAAAAACCGTTATCGGCGAAGTAGGTCTTCCCATAACCATCGGTCCTCACACTTTTCAAGTAACTTTCCAGGCCATGGACATCCGGGCAGCTTACAGCTGTTTATTAGGAAGACCTTGGATACACGATGCTGGGGCAGTCACTTCGACACTTCACCAGAAGCTGAAGTTCATCAAGAATCACAAGCTAGTCACAGTCTACGGAGAGCAAGCCTTAATCGTGAGCAACTTATCATCTTTCTCCTGTGTAGAACCAGAGGAGGTTGTCGGAACCCAGTTCCAAGCTCTCTCGGTGAGCAATGAGAATCGACCTGAGAAAGGAATGTCGATTTCCTCATACAAAGACGCTCTCGAAGTAATCAAGAGTAACAACATAAAAGGATGGGGACAACTTGTGATTCCTGCAGATAACAAGAAAAAGAAAGGTCTTGGTTTCTCCTCGACCTATGCCCAGACTACCAAGAAATACGAAGGTTTCGTCCCATTCAAGATTTCTTCCTCAGCGGAGGATTCCTTCACCCAGTGTCTCAAGAAGTACACACTATCAACGAAAGTATCTCCTCCGATATGGATGAAGAATGGAAATCATATCTTAACGAGGAAGGTTATTTGTCTCAGGGAGAGACACATACGCCATTTTGCTTTCCCACGCAGAGTCCAAGATATATACTAAAATTAGACGTCAAGTTGATGTACTGAGATTGTGATCCTGAGGGATGCCGTGCTCCACCGAACTCATTAGAGGACGAACCGATGAAAAAAAATTTCGACTATGACTATTATGACCCACTGGATGACTTGCCTATCTGGAAGCCATACCCAGAGGACTTGGGGTAAAAGAGTCAGCCCAACGAGGCATATCAGTTAAGCAACATTGAAAAGAATACCTGCATCCCCGCTCAGTCATGGGATCATTACTTAGGCTATTCTGAAAACACTCATCACAACGATGAACCTGCACAGGCTGCAGGACAAGAGTTCATCAACTACGCTTTTCCAGAGGTCAATGTCATCGAAGAAGATGACTCCTCTTTTCCTGCTGAAGTGTGGGATATTTTAGGACTGCTGTAATACCCCAAATTTTGACCACTTAGATTTCCCATCATTGTGAAAATCATCATCACAATATGGATGAACCATCACGCTTCATCAGTCTCCCCAAAGATGGGTGAGCATCCAATACAATCAAAATTAGGGTTTCAAGCCCTCTCTGAGCTTTAGACAAAGGATCAATCAAGAAATGACATGATCTTCAACTTGTCTAATCTCTCAAACATCCACAATGGATCAAAAAGGACTCCCACTTCAAGGATTAAGCACAAGGTTGCTCCCTTCTAGGTGGATCAAGTCTCAAGATCGACAGTGTCACCAAATTAGGGTTTTGGTCGACCACGGCCTCCAGATGGAAATTTTCATCTGGGCACAAGGCAATGATCCAAAACATGACCTAATATGCTTCATGGAACCTCATGAACCCATGCATCAAGTCAATTTTTCCTCAGGGGATGCATTCATAAAAAATCAGGAATTAGGGTTTCCTGACCTAATTCACCCCTAAGTTGACTTTTGGGACAAACCATGAGCCAAGACCTCAAGAGATGATTTTAGGGTCTCTAATACACCATATTGATCCATTTGGAACAATGGATTGATCCAAGAAGCTTGAGCAACAAGTTTCATTTTCATCTGCACCACAATTAGGGTTTTAAGGGAAAAGTCAACTGTAACTTTGACTTTTGACCAAGACATGCTCCCAAACCCTAATACATGATTGAATACACCCTATGACACCCATGGAACATGTCCATCAAGTTTGATTTAGGTCAAGGACATGATTTCCTGAAGAATTGCACAGTTTGGAATTCATCTGATAAAAAGTCAACTGTGCACAAAAGTCAACTTTGACTTTTTGAGATTTTTCACCAAAATGGATTTTTAACCCTAAAATGATGTTAATGTATGATTTGAATCATCATTCATCAAGAAAAATCAAGAAAAGTGAGATAACTTGTAAAAGGGGTAACCATAAAACTTAGAAATTTTTCTAAGTTAAAAATAAAGTGGCAAAGGTACCAACTTTGGAGGACCATAACTCCTAAACCACAAGGCCATTTTTTCTCATCCAAAGATGGATTTGTAGCCCTCATTATCACCTACAAAAACTTCAACTACAAGTCATTCCAATTCATTAAGGATTTTGAGTTATGGAGTGATCAAAGTGGATGAAAAGTGAAAATGTCACTTTTTCCAACACTTAGTGAAATTTTCACTAAGTCAGAATTCTGCTTCACTTTTTGCCAAATGTAGGGGGATTTTTCACTTGGAATCAAAAGAGATCAAAACCAAACTTGTTCAAACAGTTGTTGTATCATGTAAGAGCTTTCCAAAATGGCCAAGAACATTGCCAAATTCAACCTACACCATGAGATACAACATTGGCAAGTTGCCTTGCTGAAATCTGTCAAAGCAAGGCAGAATTTGCATTTTGGCTCGATTTGCAAAAATCAGCCAATTTCAATTGCTCCAATCCACTTGGACACCTCAGAGGATTGAATCCAAAGGGGACAATCACTGAGCCAAGCCTCCAAGGTCCAAGGAACAAGGAATAGCATGTTGAACCTAGAATGGCCAAAATAGGGACAAGACTTCAAATTTGGAATGAGGCATTCAATGGAACCATCAAGGTGGCATGGACTGAGCCATTCTCATCTGAAATCAGTCAAGACTTATCCAAGACCAAGGGGACCAAAGCTCTGTGCCCTAACCTCTAGTCAATGGCTAGAGGAGACTTTCATTTCCATTGGCCAACATTGAGGAAACCTACTTACCAGCTGCCATGTACTATTCCTTGCAAAACAAACTTGCTCTACTATAAATAGAGCTCAATTGTGGTCAGTTTGAGTACACCAAAGCCATCTAACAGATGCTTTCCTCAAAATCTCTTTCTCTTGGCAAAAATGCCTTTCTTAGCAAGGTAGCTATCGGGTTTTGAGTTTGAGAGCAATTCTGCACAAACTAATCACTCACACACCTCACATACATCACATATGAGCTGATCAAACACTCACATAACATCTGAAACATCAATTTCACAAAATCACTTGCCATCCACACAAGTTTGAAGTGAAGTTGCAGCTGAGATGCCATAAACTGATCCAGTCCATTTCAATTCAATCCAAGTGTTCAAACACACTCCATATGGTGTAGGGAAGCTGTCCAGATCATCACAACTTGTCTGTAACACCTCCAACTCAAAATCACATCTGAACTTGCTGTCACGACTTGGAGGTAAGCCTAAACTTGGTCATCTCTCAATCTATGCATATTTCCTCGCACAATAATTTGGCCATATGTTCATAATCATGCATGGAATGTTTTCCCTCAATTAATTGCATTGTTTGAATCGTGTATCAAAAATCCTAGCCTTCATGCAGAAATTAGGGTTCTTGAGGTTTCTTCGTGATTTCTTGTTGTATGTTTAATTTAAATGAAATTAAAGTACATAGACATGATCGTGAGGTTGAGGCGAGCATAATGATATGTGGATTGCATGATATAATTACGTATTCAGTGAGATTGGATGGAAAATGCAAATCTGGGCAAACTGAAAAACGCGCGTGTTCTTGGTGTTGTTCTTGGCGCCATTTTCATATATTTGAATATTTGAATTTTGTGATTTTGTTTAATTGATTCAAAAATTAATTTCTCTCTGAGTTTTAATGATTTTGAGTTGATTCTTTTTTTAATAATTCACAAAAATGTCAAAATATTTTATTTTATCAAATAATCCCAAAAATATTATTTATTTCATATAATTGATATTTTTGCAAAGAATTAATATTTTGATTGTTTTTGGCATTTTAAATATTTTTTCTACATTGATTTTGCAACTTTTGATGCTTTCTAATTATTTTGTAGGTCAATACTTATTTTTTGAAGCACTAATCCAAGATCACAATTTGTTTTTCACATGTTAAACAATTTTTGATCATTTTAATTGAATTTTTATTCAATTAAATACATTTTTTGAAAACAAATTAGGGTTTTGGATTAATTCAACCCTCATAAATCATTTTCAAAAACACTTTGGGCCTCTATTAGAGTGTAAGACCCAATCCTTTTTTTGACCAAATCATCTTTGGGCCTCACTTATTGTATAAGTCTCGATACCGTAAAAAAAAAACAAACGGCGCGATCGTCGCCTTTTCAAAAATCATTTGGGCCTCTCCTTGAGCTATAAGACCCATTCAAAACACTTTGGGCCTCTATTAGAGTGTAAGATCCAATCCCCTTTTAACCAAAACATTTTGGGCCTCACTTATTGTATAAGTCCCTCTGCATTAAAAGAAAACCTCGGCGCGATCACCATTTTTAAACGAAAAATCATTTGGGCCTACCCTCGAGTAGTAAGACCCATTTCTTTTTCTTTAAAACACTTTGGGCCTCTTGAGAGAGTGTAAGACCCATCCCTTTGTACAGAAAACCTTTTTGGGCCCCAGTCACTTGTATAAGTCCCTCTGTACAAATTCAAACAGTGCGCTCACTGATAAAACCCTGGGCCTCTCCTTGAGCTGTAAGCCCCAAATCTTTCTTTTTCAAAGCACTTTCTCCTTTGATTTTGAATATACTGTTGTTTTCAATCTTTCTTTGTTGAACAACTAACCAAACAGCATGGAAGCACTCCAACCGAGTAAGTGGTTATCGCTTTCATTTACTGCTTTCATATTATAAACTGTATTGTGGGGCTGCTCACTGTAAGTCTCCTTTCATAAACTCATATCTACAGTGTAATAATAGTATAGATATTTCGAGTTTCCCCGGCAACTACGTCTAGAACTAAGTGACGCCATTTCATTTATTCGTAGAAATAGACGCCTAAATCCCTAATAGGAGCACCAGATACAGTCTTCTCTTCGGCTGTCCTCCTTAGGAATCGTCAAGAAATTCTATCCCCCAGAGATGAATTATTCTCGGTGAAACTTCTCTTGAATTTCTTCAAACCGCCGAACGGTTCGGACTCTCTCTAAAAGTTAAAGTCACTGGATAGTAAACTTCGCACGTTTACCAGTGGTTTTAACTCTAAAAGAGTTTTACTGAACTTTTCTTTGGTTTGGGACCCACGGGCTTCTTAAAAGCATCGGCCTCCTCTTGGGCATCATACAAGGACCCACAGGCTTCCTAAAAGCAACCCCGCCTCCTCTTGGGCATTATTCAAGGACCCTACGGCTTCTTAGAAGTATTCACAGCCTCCTCTTAGGCTTCGTATAATGATCTCTTCCTCCGGGAATGATAGCCTCCTCTTGGGCTTCGTACAAGGACCCGTCGGCTTCTTAAAAGATTCCAGCCTCCTCTTGGGCTTCGTACAAATTGTCCCGACGACCTCCTAGAGGTATAGGAACAGAACCTAGTCATCCTCATAGAACAGTCCTTTCATAGAGTCTACTACTGTTTCTCAAAGCATAGTACAAAAGATAAAACTCTAGACACGGACAATCTAACTTCCTTGAGTCTCAAAGACATTCTCAAGCACCCTTCGTTAAATAGGAAGGAAACCCGCAGACTCGGATAGTCTCGATACCCTTTGGATTTCCCGTTTCCTCAAAGAAAAGGAAATATCCCTGATCCTCAAATTAAATCCCTGAGTATAGTGTTGCTCATATAAGAACTGATTTTCTCTTTTAAATCAGTATATTGGATCTGTCACTCAACTGAAACAGTTACAATAGCCTCTATCTCGGGCTTTGTACGAGATACCAAAATTCTCCCCAGTGGAGTCAAAACAACCTTTTAGCCTCTCTCTCAGGCTTTGTATGAGACACAAAAGATTCCCTCGTTGAGTTAATCACCCTTTTTTTCGCCTCCATCTCGGGCCTCGTACGAGATATAAATCCCTTAAGCAAGAGTCGAACTCTTTGCTAGCCTCCTCTTAGGCTTTGTATAACGATATGCCCCACTGGGTCAAAAACCTTTAGCCTCTCTCTCGGGCTTTGTACGAGACACAAAATAGCCTCCTCTTAGGCTTTGTATAATGATTTTCCTAGCGGAAATTAGCCTCCTCTTAGGCTTTGTATAAGAAAACCACTGGTTGATCCAATCGACCTTTTAGCATCAAAGCTGTGCCTCGTTCGCAGTACACAAACATCAACAACTCCTTTCCCTTCATCTAATCGCTGTAAGCGGCAAGCCTCTGGATCATCTATATCCATGCCACTGTCCCTCTTTTAGCATGAGAAATTCCTAAGGAAAGATGGCATTGCTCTACACTGAGTTAAAGTCTTCTCCTTCAGGTTAAAACCCTTTCTTCGGAAATTATGGCATTGCTCGGATCCGCGTATCCCAGTTAAAGTAATTCTCCTTCTCCCCTCTTTAGAGATGACAAATTCTCTCTAAAGTCGAGGTCTTTTAGCTTCACATCTTGGGCTTTGAACAAGATACAAACCACCTTTCGCTTCACGTCTTGGGCTTTGAACAAGACACCAAAAACCAATTTCCTCCCATAGAATAGGAGGAACTACGAACGCTCTGATTTCCCTGTTTCGGTAAACGGGAATACGTAGGCATAAGATCGAAAGATAAGATCTTAGCGAGCGCAATCAACAAAAAACCCAAATCCCATATCTCCATCAATTAAAAGCAGTAATTCAAAAGCATCAGTCCTAACATCCTAATCCTTATTCCCCGCCAGAAACCTGTTGCCCAAGCCCTAGAAAGAAAGAACCTGTATTGGCGAAATACGAATAACCAGTACAAAGGCCCCCCACATTGATAGCATCCGTAACCTAACAGACCGCTGTTTAAACTCAGTATGCAAGCAGGGTTAATTGGAGACATCTATTTCCCTTCCTTATTCAGCTCACAATAGGATAAAAAATGAATCGACCTGTAGTTTTAAGCTCAACCGCAGAGAGCGACCAGCGCTTAAGAACCGCGTCCAAAATCGCTCGCTACAGAACAGTGGCGCCCACCGTGGGGCCCGTTCCTTTCTTTCTACTTCTCTTGTGTGAAAAATTACACAAATGGCGACTCTGCTGGGGAGTCTCCTTTTCTGCCTTAGGGCATCATCCCCGTTTTCTACGGAAAATGGGAACTCTACCGAAGAGAAAGATTGACCTATGCTGGTCCATCTCTTAGGCAGGGAACCACAGATTGGGGCTTCCGCCGGGGAACCCATTTCTGTCAGGAACTTAAGATTCATAGCTTTATAAGTCTAGGATGATTAGGACAAATATATATACCGCTTTTCCTAATTGCTATACGTGTTTATTTTTCTGCTACTGGGAATGCGTGTGATGCCGCATGTGGTGAGATTGAGTATACACTTAAGAAAAGCCAACCTTTTTTGTAGTGCGGAAGCTATCGGAAATAGCTGTTACGCGATACTACCCTCATTTGAGGCTGGTGATCTATTCTCGGTGAATGGCACTTACTCTAAGATTGCACACAACTCGCTGGTGATCCGCTTGTTGTTTTGCTTTCCTGGGAGGAGCTGAAGATAATGAGTACAGGTACAAAAATCACCCTAGTATAAACCGTTGGGGATGGGTAGAGCCTTGACTTCATGACAACGACCCTCTGACCCCATGTTTTTTCTATGTTTTTGTGTGCTGCATTCATGCATTCATTTAATAAAACATTAAAACATTCAAAAAACTTCTCTTCTAGTCTCTCTGTTTTTCAAATTAAACTAAGACTGTGATTGCAAATATCAGAGAAAAAGATTGCATTAATGGATTTCGGTAGAAGGAGAACTCACCAGTATACCTTCAAGGTTCCAAAACTAGGGGATTTGAGAAAGTTAGTGAGGATGATCGTTAACCCAGAGGCTTTCAGAGCCAAGCACGGTGGTTTGCTACCACTGTTAAGAGTCCATGTGATTAAGGGGATCATGGATGCGCTCATTCAGTTCTACGATCCGGTTTATCATTGTTTCACTTTCCCGGATTACCAGCTGTCACCAACGCTGGAGGAGTATTCTCATCTGACTGATTTACATATCACTGATCGAGCTCCGTTTTCTGGACTGGAAGAAATTCCAAAGAATCAGATCATTGCAAGAGCAATTCATTTGGACGAGTCTGAGGTCAGGACTCACATGACCACTAAGGGTGGCATACAAGGTTTGCCAGCCCAGTTCTTGACAAAAAAGGCTCTATACTTTGCTAGTATAGGGAACGGGACTGCTTTTGAAAGCATCTTTGTCTTGCTCACCTACGGGTTATTTTTGTTTCCTAACATCAATAACTTCGTCGATATCAACGCTATTAAGGTTTTTCTCATTGGAAACCCTGTGCCGACTTTGCTCGCAGATGCGTATCATTCTGTACACTTAGGAAATTTGTACAGCGGAGGGGAGATCACATGCTGTGTACCTTTGCTTTACAAGTGGTTTATCTCTCACTTGCCCAAGTCTGCCGCTTTTTGGGATTGCAAGAGTGTCTTACGTTGGTCGCAGAAGATCATGTCCCTCACCAACTCTGATATAGATTGGTGTAATAGGATTTATGAGGGAATCAGAATCATTGACCGTTGTGGAAACTTCCCCAGCATACCCCTCATAGGAACTAAAGGAGGAATCGACTATCATCCGATATTAGTTCTTCGTCAATTTGGATACCCGATGAGACATATCCCACTGGGTGTTCATCTGGAAGGTCTTTTCTTCAAAGAAGGAGAAAGTGACAGAGCACTAAAGATGGAAATAGTGCAAGCTTGGAAACATGTTCATAAGAAAGGACGAGAGTCTCTGGGAAAACCGGACTGTGTCTCGGTGGAGCCTTATCTCCATTGGGTATAAACTAGAGCTCTCAAGCTAAAGATGCCTTATCCTCATTACGGAATTCTTCCGCCGAGGGAAATTGTCATGTACTTCATGACAGAAACTGAAAGGCTTCAGGTTACTCTCAACAAAGTTCAAAAGGAAAGAAGGTCTTGGAAGAACAAGTACCGTACCCTCGATGTAGAGTGTATCCAAATACAACAACTACTAAAAGAGAAAGATGCTCTGATTGAAATTTTGGAGCAGCATGCTGTAGAGAATCAAGATGACCAAAGGAATTTGCTCACTCCTTTCACTTGGCAAAGGAGTGACAACCCGACAACGGCCCAAGCGCCCCGGTCAAAGAAAAGGAAGATACCAGAATCAACACCCGGTTTCTCCTCAGAGAGGATTCGAGACCCATTAGTTTAGGTTTCTGTTTCTGCACTTTGTAATCTACTGTATTTTCATTTCTGTAATCCTTTGGAATTTCAATAAAAAGGGGTTTCCCCACTGTTTGATATTTGCAATCTAATTGTCGAAGTTTATTTTGATTAAACCAAAGAACAATTAATATAATCATTGCATTCATCATTCTCACATCGCGTATTCTCCTTACCTGCAAATATCACGTTTGTGTCTCGATTCTAGAGTCAAACTGTCTCATTCGTATAATACTCGGGCCAATCGTCAGAAAAAGATGGATGATCTTGAGGAAGAAAACAGAGAGTTGAAAGAAGAGATCGACGCTCTGAGAGAGGATATGAGAAAGCTTCGTAACGACATGCAAGCCATGGCAGAAGCTCAGCTACAAAGAACTGTGATCTCAGAGATCACCTCAACGCCCATCATAGAAAGGTATGATCCTAGGTATCAGATGCTGAAAGATCGTCCTTGGGGCATGCCTGTTAACTATATCCCGGAAGGATATGTTCCGCCGATCACTGAAGATCAGGGAATCGCAACAGAAGCCGCTGGGCCTGAAGGTTACAAACTTCGGGAAAGCGAAGATGCTAGGGGCATACTGAAGACTCCTGAAGGTTACAAACTTCGGGAAACGCCAAGATTTACTGCCGTAGTCACGGTACCACCCCCTGTGGTGCACACTGTCCCGGAAGGACAGATTCCACCAACACCTTCTGGTAAGAAGGAAACTATGCTTGACAGAATGGAGGAATTCCAGGAGCAGTTCTTGGAAATGCAGAAAGAGCTGCAAGCCATTCGCGGTCAAGATCTATTTGGAAAGGACGCCGCAGACCTCTGCTTGGTCCCAAATGTGAAAGTCCCGCACAAGTTCCAAGTCCCCGACTTTGAAAAATACAAGGGTAACTCTTGCCCTCAAAGCCATCTGGTGATGTACGCTCGGCGGATGTCAGCTCAGACGGAGAATCAGGACCTGCTGATTCACTACTTCCAGGATAGTTTAACCGGTGCCGCACTCAAATGGTACATGGGTTTAAACCGTACTACGATCAGTACATTCAGAGATCTTGGTACTGCCTTCATCCAACAATACAAGTACAATTTGGGCATGGCACCCGACAGAGATCAACTCAGATCAATGTCGCAAAAGGAAAAGGAAACCTTTAAGGAGTATGCTCAAAGGTGGCGTGAAATTGCCGCTCAAATTTGTCCACCTCTTGAGGAAAAAGAGATGACAAAAATCTTCTTAAAGACCTTAAGCTCATTTTACTATGACCGAATGATTGCCAGTGCACCCAGTGATTTCACCGAAATGGTCGGCATGGGTGTACGTCTTGAGGAAGCCGTCCGAGAAGGACGTTTGGTAAAAGACACTGGATCAACGAGCGGTACTAAAAAATACGGTAGTGCTCTCCCTAATAAAAAAGAGCAAGATATTGGGAATTTCTCTCTCGGAAAGCAAAGGCGACGTTATCAGCCAGTAGCAGCTGTTACTCCTGCTATCGGCCCCGCGCCTATTCCTATGTATCAACCTCAGGTGGCGCAGAGCCATCCTGGCCAACAAAGGACACAACTGCCTCTTCAGCAGGCTCGTCCTCCATATAACAATAACCGTACAACACGGCCACCAGGATTTGATCCTATACCCGTAACGTACGCAGAGCTATTTTCGTTACTGCTGGCTAAGGGGCACATCCAGACTAAGTCTCCCCTTTCAGTTCCGGAAAATCCGCCTTTTTGGTTTAAAACGGATCAAACATGCCCTTATCATCAAGGAGGTTCAGGGCATAACATTGAGACTTGTCTCAATTTCAAATCCGACGTGCAAAAGCTTGTTAGGAACGGGCTCTTATCTTTCAAAGATACGAATCCTAATGTTCTTACGAACCCGCTGCCTCAACATGAGAAGGCTGCAGTCAATCTGATTGAGAAAGAGACTAACAATGTCTATCAAATTCACGATGTACTCTTATTGGGGACCGATCTGGTCAAGATGCATTGTAGACAGAGTGGATATGGCCATGTGCCACCTCATAATTATCACCAGTGTGATATCTGCTCTAAAGACAACCAGGGATGTTCTGTAGTGCAAGCAGCTCTACAGGAACAAATGGATCTCTGATGGATCCAAGAGCACCGAGTTCGTGGAGTTAACATGGTATCTACGAATTCTAACGTCATTTAAAACCACGACATCCGTGTGATGAATGTCAACTTGGTGGCGATGCACTCAAGGCAAAGCCAGTATCATAATCTGCCGCGGCACGATTATAGTTCCTGTCTGATTTGCTCGGTAAACAAATAGGGATGCTCTTTCATACAAGAGGCCCTCCAGCGTCAGATGGATCTTGGATGGATCCAAGACTACCATGATAGGAACTCCTATCAAATCAATATGGTTCAGATCTTCGATATCCGCGTAATGAATACCAACCTGGTAGAGTTACATGCTGAGCAGGTCCGACTTGGTTTCTTAATATCACATGACTATCAAAGCTGTAAAGCGGGTTGCGAAAACGATCGAGGTTGTACCCTTGTCCAGGAGGCACTTCAGCACTTGTTAAATCACTGGTGGATGCCAATCTATATGGACGAAGATACTCACCAGATTAGTATCAATAACAGGAATCCTACTCGTCGTCAAAGTCAGGATGTCTGATCAATGGAAGGTAACCTAGTGAGGTTACATTGCATTCAAAGTGGGCGTGGCCAGGTGCCACCACACAACTATGACAGTTGTAGCGTCTGTTCGGAAAGTAACCAAGGGTGTTACCTTGTGAGAGCAGCTCTTCAGGGTCAGATCGATCATGGAGAAATTCGTCCATATCCGGGTTCTGGACCCATCATTTAGTCGCCGAACTACCTTGCCGAGCAAGTTGAGGATGTTGTCACGATCTCTGGTCATCACCAGATCATGGATGTTTTTCCCATCATTCCTCTACTTGACGAATCTAGAGTTCCCAACCGGGAACGGATCAAGGTTACTTATGATGGTCAGAAAAATCAGAAGGTTCCCATAGTCATCTATCTACCGGGACCATTATCGTATGAATCAGCTAAGGCAATCCCTTACAAATACGGTGCAACAATAATCGAGAATGGAAAGGAAATTCCATTACCCTCCGTCGTGAATATTGCAGACATCAGTCGTGTAACACGGAGCGGTCGAATCTTCAACCGAGGGGTTGGAGAATCCAACAAAGAAAAGGAACTTCAGGCAAAAATTCCTGATCCATCAGTCGGTCAATCTGGTAATCCCGACTTTTCAAAAGACAAAGATGAGATGCTAAAGCTCATCCAAAGGAGTGAATATAACATTGTTGATCAACTGTTACAGACTCCTTCAAAGATCTCAGTATTATCACTGTTACTCAGTTCAGAAGCCCACAGAGAGGCTCTACAGAAAGTCTTGGAGTAAGCCTTTGTGGAACAGGATGTAACAATCAGACAATTCGATAGCATTGTCTCTAACATCACTTCCTGCAATAATTTGGGATTTAGTGATGAAGAATTACCTGAAGAGGGTCGCCGTCATAACATGGCGCTCAACTGCCAGGGCGATGCTTTAGCTAACGTACTGGTAGACACATGGTCAGCCCTGAATGTTATTCCGAAGTCCACTTTGATGCAATTATCATTCAGGGGCCCTCCGATGAGAGCCAGCGAGGTCGTCGTCAAAGCATTCGACGGATCCAGAAAAACGGTTATCGGCGAAGTTGATCTTCCCATAACTGTTGGTCCTCACACTTTCCAAGTCACTTTCCAGGTCATGGACATCCGGGCAACATACAGTTGTTTATTAGGAAGACCTTGGATACATCAGGCTGGAGCGGTTACTTCAACCCTCCACCAAAAGCTAAAGTTCGTCAAGAACGATCAACTTGTCACGGTTTGTGGGGAACAAGCCTTGCTCGTGAGTAACTTATCATCATCTACTTGTGTGGAACCCGAGGAGGTTATTGGAACTCAGTTCCAAGCACTATCGGTGAGCAAGAACGATCAATCCGAAGAAGGAACTTCAATTTCTTCATACAAAGATGCTATCAAAGCGGTCGAGAGTACCGATACAAAAGGATGGGGACGGCTTGTCATTCCTATTGACAATAAAATAAAGAAGGGTCTTGGTTTTTCTGCAACCTGTACCCAGACAGCTGCTAACGATGAAAGTCTTCATCCCCTTAAAAACTTCTTCCACAGTGGAGGTTTTCTTCACCCAGTGTCTCAGACAGTTTATGCTATCAATGAGGAAGATCCCTCTGACACAGATGAAGAATGGAAGTCCTACCTTAACAAGGACGGCTATATGTCTCAGGAAGAGGTGTCTATGCCTTTTTGCTTTCCTACAGAAAGTCCGAGATTTATACCAAGATCAGATGTCGAAATGATCTACGGAGATTATGATCCGGAAGGATGCCGTGCTCCGCCAAATTCATTAGAGGAAGACACTCTGATGAAAGAAAACTTTGATCACAATTACTATGGCCCGATGGATGGTCTGCCAATGTGGCAGCCTTACCCAGGAAACTTGGGGCAAGAAAGTCAGTCGAGTAATGAAACTCAGCTGAGCATCATTGAACAGAATACCTGTGTCCCCGCCATGTCATGGGATCAACACTCAGGTCATTCAGAGACTGCTCAACATGAAGATGAGTTTGCAACGTTCGCAGGACTTGAATTCATCAACTATGGTTTTCCTGAGGTCAACGTCATCGAAAGGGATGATTTCTCCAGTTCCAAAGAAGTTTGGGACACTTTGGGACAACCAAGTGGAAAATACGACTTTATGGTCAAGTACACTGCTCCCGAAAGCTCTCGTATCAGGCTCGAAGATATCCAGCCAACTGGATGGGGAGATACAGCTGAGAGCACCAATGCTATGCAAAATGCAACAGAGGAATCCTCCTACGACAACTCTGCTTGGGAGACAGATTCCAATGATCCTGCTCCACCAGAAATCAGCGTCATTTCTGAAGATAAATCAAGGAAGGTGCCAGACTTTGTGATTCACCGAGGAGTTCGCCGCCAATGAGTTGCCGTCGAGGTTCCGAAGGTCGTTCGTCAGTCAAAGTAATTGCCATCTTTTAACCTTTCACCCTGCCCAGGTGAAACGGATGTTTTGATAGGGCTCACTTTCTGTAAATTTCCCTCTTCGCTTTGCCCGAAGCGAGTGAGTTTTGTTTATAGGGCTGTAGTTTCAAGATTCGACTTGTTCATTAATAAAATAACGTCGTTCTGTAATTTCCGCATTAATTGTTGTTTTCTCTCTTTTCTTTTTCAGAAAATGGTAATCCTAAAAAACATTCAATAATAAAAACAAGCAGTAAAATCAAAACACTGCACACACTTGCATTTTCTCTATCTCTTCTAAACACGAATCATCACGTCATGCAGATTGCTTGTTTTATACCTCGTTGAAACATACGATCCGATGCCTTCTTCCAACTTTGAGTTCCCGGTATTCGAGGCTGAAGAAGAAAATGACAACGAAATTCCAGAAGAGATCTCCCGACTACTCAGACAAGAGGAAAAGTCCATTGAACCTCACAAAGAGCCGTTGGAAACGGTAAACTTGGGTTCAGAAAAAGAGAGAAAAGAAATCAGGATCGGAGCACTGCTCAGTCCAACTGTCAAAGAAAGTTTGATAAAGCTTCTCAAAGAATTCCCCGATGTATTCGCTTGGTCCTATCAGGATATGCCAGGGTTGGATACCAGCATTGTGGAACATCATTTACCGTTAAGATCGGAATGTCCGCCAGTAAAGCAAAGGTTGAGACGGACTCACCCGGACATGGCCATCAAAATCAAAGAGGAGGTACAGAAACAGATCGACGCAGGTTTCCTTGCTACATCTGAATATCCTCAATGGTTAGCCAACATCGTACCCGTTCCCAAAAAGGATTGAAAGGTTAGAATGTGTGTTGATTACAGAGATCTAAACAAGGCAAGTCCGAAGGATGACTTTCCTTTACCGCACATTGACATGCTGATTGACAGCACAACAAAGTTCAAAGTATTCTCCTTCATGGATGGATTCTCGGGCTATAACCAGATCAAAATGGCGCCGAAAGACATGGAGAAAACTTCGTTCATTACCCCATGGGGTACCTTTTGTTACAAGGTAATTCCGTTCGGTTTGAAGAATGCCGAGGCAACCTATCAAAGGGCCATGACTACTCTGTTTCATGACATGATACATAAGGAGATCGAGGTATATGTCGATGATTTGATTGCAAAATCAAGAACAGAGGATGAGCACGTTGAACATATGTCAAAATTGTTCGAACGTCTAAGAAAATTCAAGCTCCGCTTGAATCCCAACAAGTGCACCTTCGGTGTCCGTTCGGGGAAACTACTAGGGTTCATCGTCAGCCAGAAAGGGATTGAGGTTGATCCTGACAAGGTCAAGGCCATTCAAGAAATGCCTTCTCCGAAAACTGAAAAACAAGTCAGAGGATTCCTGGGACGTTTGAACTACATCTCCAGATTCATATTCCTTATGACCGCCACTTGTGCGCCGATTTTCAAATTACTGAAAAAGAACCAGGATTGCGTTTGGTCAGAAGATTGCCAAGCCGCCTTCGACAGTATTAAGGAATATCTGTTGAATCCTCCGATCCTATCACCTCCAGTGGAAGGAAGACCACTAATCATTTACCTCACAGTCCTAGAGGACTCAATGGGATGTGTACTTGGCCAACAAGACGAAACTAAAAGGAAAGAGTCTGCCATTTACTATCTAAGCAAGAAATTCACCGACTGCGAAACTCGGTACACGATGCTTGAGAAAACTTGTTGAGCTTTGGCTTGGGCAGCCAAACGTCTTCGCCAGTACATGATTCGTCATACTACTTGGTTGGTCTCCGAAATGGATCCAATCAAGTACGTTTTCAAAAAACCTGCTCTCACGGGAAGGATTGCCCGTTGGCAGATGTTACTATCAGAATATGACATAGAGTACCACGCTCAGAAAGCTGTTAAAGGAAGTATTTTAGCTGATCATTTGGCTCATCAACCGATTGACGATCAAGAATCAATCGGGTTTGACTTCCCAGACGAAGATGTCATGTATCTAAAAATGAAAGATTGCGATGAACCGCTACCCAGTGAAGGGCCAGAACCAAGTTCCCAGTGGGGACTCATCTTTGACGGAGCAGTTAATCATTATGGAAACGGAATTGGGGCAATCATTGTTACCCCTCAGGGTTCCCACATTCCTTTCACTGCCAGACTTACGTTCAAATGTACGAACAACGAGGCCGAATAAGAAGCATGTATCATGGGTCTCGAAGAAGCGATTGATTTAAGGATCAAAAACTTGGACGTATACGACGATTCAGCTATGGTTATTAACCAGATAAAAGGAGATTGGAACACATACCAATCAGGATTGATTCCTTACAAAGATTATGCAAGAAGGTTGTTACCCTTCTTCAACAGAGTCGACTTTCATCATATCCCTCATGAGGAGAATCACATGGCTGATGCATTAGCCACTCTCTCTTCCATGATTAGTGTAGGTAAATGGAATGACCTACCTAAGATCGACATAATGCGCCTTAAACGGCCCGCTTACATCTTCGCGATTGAAGCAGTCATAGACGACAGACCTTGGTATCACGATATCAAATGCTTCCTTCAGAAACAAGAGTACCCATCTGGGGCACTCAGAAAAGACAGGAAAACCCTCAGAAGATTGGCTGGAAACTTCTTCTTGAGCGGTGACACTCTTTATAAGAGAAATTTTGACATGGTCTTGCTCCGATGCGTCGACAGACCAGAAGCAGACATGCTCATGAAAGAAATTCATGAAGGATCCTTTGGCACTCATGCCAATGGACACACAATGGCGAGAAAAATTCTCAGGGCCGGGTATTATTGGTTGACCATGGAATCCGACTGCTACAAGTACATGAGGAGGTGTCACAAGTGTCAGATATACTCCGACAAAATTCATGTACCACCATCACATCTCAAAGTTCTTTCTTCCCCGTGGCCTTTTTCCATATGGGGGATCGACATGATTGGTATGATTGAGCCCAAGGCTTCAAACGGACATCGGTTCATCCTGGTAGCCATTGACTATTTCACCAAGTGGGTCGAAGCAGCGTCATTCGCCAATGTAACCTGACAAGTGGTGGTCCGATTTATCAAAAACAATATCATCTGCCGTTATGGTGTTCCAAGCGAGATCATTACTGATAATGGATCTAACTTGAACAATAAGATGATGAAAGAGTTGTGTGCAGAGTTCAAGATCGAACACCATAACTCATCTCCCTACCGACCCAAGATGAACGGAGCGGTAGAAGCGGCTAACAAGAACATCAAGAAGATCGTTCAAAAGATGGTTGTAACCTATAAAGACTGGCACGAGATGTTACCTTTTGCTCTTCACGGTTATCGCACATCTGTCCATACTTCAACAGGGGCTACCCCTTTCTCTCTAGTATATGGCATGGAGGTAGTGCTCCCCATAGAAGTAGAGTTCCCATCAATCCGGGTATTGATGGAAGCTAAGCTCACCGAAGCTGAATGGTGTCAAAATCGACACGAAGAACTGAATCTGATCGAAGAGAAGCGAATCACGGCACTATGACACGGTCAGTTGTATCAACAGAGAATGAAGAGGGCGTTCGACAAAAAGGTTCGGCCTCGTGTCTTCAGAAAAGGAGACCTCGTGCTCAAGAAGATACAATCATTTCTCACTGATTCCCGGGGCAAATGGACCCCGAATTATGATGGCCCCTATGTGGTCACGAAAGCTTTCTCAGGCGGCGCCTTGAGACTTGCAACCATGGACGGAGAGGAATTTACCTACCCCACGAATGTTGATGTAGTCAAGAAATACTTCGCCTAAAAAAAAAACGTCTCGGTGGATTGAAAACCCGAAAGGGCGGTCCAGGAAAAAGTTAGAGACATGAAAAAAAAAGAATCATCCCGATGGATTGGAAATCTCATTGTACAATCCAGGCAAAAGTTAGGGATAATGGCAAGTAACTATGTTCAACAGAGGCAAGTCCCTCAGCAGCAGTTACAGCATCACCTATCGGAGGAAATCTCCAGTCAAAGGTCATCTTCGGCAGAAGCTCAGGATGCCCCGAATTCAAAGTTGGTAGAAGGATAGTGGTCGTTATGTTTCAACGTAGCCCTTTTCCCTGTAAATTACCATTTTCTAACTTTGTATATACTCTTTGGAATCACGCGTTTGGCTGATCTCCATCTTATCAATAAAATTTGAGCCCTTGTGCTTTTGTTTGTAACTCTTGCTTGTTTTAGCTTTACAGAACGACGTTGTTTAAACTTAATCAGCGATTCTTGAAATAAAACAAAAATGAATTTACTTGTTAAAACTTTTTCTGCTTTTAAATTAAAGATGGCATTTCTTTTGACTGTTGAACATCAGAAGAACATCGATTGCTTCTCCCGAAGTAAGCAAATTTCAAAGTGCAGAATCAAAGTACTCCTTCTAAGCCAGTATGCCTGAATGAAGGGATCAACTGTGTCAGAGACCTTGTTTCGTCTGACACACCTCGGCCGAGTTCTCATCTCTTAAGCCTGATCAACATAGCTCCCAACGGGACTATCTCTCCTAAGCAAGGTGGAATTGCTATTTTGAATCAACAGTACTTCTTCGCCCCGCGATGGCCGAGTATCCAATTGTGTTCATCCATTAGTCTGTATGTCGCGTCTATTTTGTCCGCATATACATACATACTTCATGCATTTTACTTGCGTTCACATTTCGTATTGCATCACTATCACTCTAGTCGGTCTTGTCCCCTAGTGGTAGAAGTCCTCTCGATCGAGTTGTTAGTTCTTGCCTCGTCAGGAAATACTGTGTCTGAACAACCTCGCTTCCGGTTTAATTCTGGAAAGAAGTTGGTCCTTGACCACTTTGATAACTTGAACCTCTGAAAAGCCAGAGAAAACTTTCAATAAACATCACTCTTCGCCATTGAAGATGATATCCTTGCTTTCCCGGATTAAGGAAAATCCACAGAGAAAGCCTCGTGATCAGAGATTCGGCAGCACGCCAGTTTTGCTCTGAAAAACCACTGATGAGAAGGTCATCGGCACCTCAAAATTGGATCCCATCATATGGCATTTCTCCGGGAAGATCCCGAGAAAAGTATGATGTAACCCAAAACGAAAACAGTCTCTCAAGAGACTCGCTTTCCCCAGTAAAATCGACAAATGGCGTCTCCAAAACAGAGAAGTTTGTGTACCTCTACAACTCAGACGACTGGATTCCCCAGCAAGTCTGACATCAAAACTTTTTCCACTCAAATGGCATCTCCCCAGGAAAATTCGGCGAGAAGTTTGAGGAAAGCCGCTATGAATAGCGTCCCTTGTCAAGAAAGTTTATTGACAAAAGAAACTAAGACCAGTTCTTGGTAGGAAACCAGGATCGAGGGGAAGTTTAAATCAGAAACTAAGACCAGTTCTTGGTAGGAAACCAGGATCGAGGGGAAGTTTAAATCAAAAACTAAGACCAGTTCTTGGTAGGAAACCAGGATCGAGGGGAAGTTTAAATCAGAGACTGAGACCAGTTCCTTGGTAGGAAACCAGGATCGAGGGGAAGTTTACCTTTTCTAAGCATCATCGCTTAGCTAAAGAAGATGAATGCGTAAGCTACCATTCATAACCACCATCAAAATTTCGGATATTCCGATATTTAATCCTCTTGCACCCTGAATGCTCGAATACCTTCGTCATTCACACCTTCGGGTCCAAGAAGATTAAATAGGGGCATCTGTAATACCCCAAATTTTGACCACTTAGATTTCCCATCATTGTGAATATCATCATCACAATATGGATGAACCATCATGCTTCATCAGTCTCCCCAAAGATGGGTGAGCATCCAATACAATCAAAATTAGGGTTTCAAGCCCTCTCTGAGCTTTAGACAAAGGATCAATCAAGAAATGACATGATCTTCAACTTGTCTAATCTCTCAAACATCCATAATGGATCAAAAAGGACTCCCACTTCAAGGATTAAGCACAAGGCTGCTCCCTTCTAGGTGGATCAAGTCTCAAGATCGATAGTGTCACCAAATTAGGGTTTTGGTCGACCAGGGCCTCCAGATGGAAATTTTCATCTGGGCACAAGGCAATGATCCAAAACATGACCTAATATGCTTCATGCAACCTCATGAACCCATGCATCAAATCAATTTTGCCTCAGGGGATGCATTCATCAAAAATCAGGAATTAGGGTTTCTTGACCTAATTCACCCCTAAGTTGACTTTTGGGACAAACCATGAGCCAAGACCTCAAGAGATGATTTGAGGGTCTCTAATACACCATATTGATCCATTTGGAACAATGGATTGATCCAAGAATCTTGAGCAACAAGTTTCATTTTCATCTGCACCACAATTAGGGTTTTAAGGGAAAAGTCAACTATAACTTTGACTTTTGACCAAGACATGCTCCCAAACCCTAATACATGATTGAATACACCCTATGACACCCATGGAACATGTACATCAAGTTTGATTTAGGTCAAGGACATGATTTCCTGAAGAATTGCACAGTTTGGAATTCATCTGATAAAAATTCAACTGTGCACAAAAGTCAACTTTGACTTTTTGAGATTTTTCACCAAAATGGATTTTTAACCCTAAAATGATGTTAATGTATGATTTGAATCATCATTCATCAAGAAAAATCAAGAAAAGTGAGATAACTTGTAAAAGGGGTAACCATAAAACTTAGAAATTTTTCTAAGTTAAAAATAAAGTGGCAAAGGTACCAACTTTGGAGGACCATAACTCCTAAACCACAGGGCCATTTTTTCTCATCCAAAGATGGATTTGTAGCCCTCATTATCACCTACAAAAACTTCAACTACAAGTCATTCCAATTCATTAAGGATTTTGAGTTATGGAGTGATCAAAGTGGCTGAAAAGTGAAAATGTCACTTTTTCCAACACTTAGTGAAATTTTCACTAAGTCAGAATTCTGCTTCACTTTTTGCCAAATGTAGGGGGATTTTTCACTTGGAATCAAAAGAGATCAAAACCAAACTTGTTCAAACAATTGTTGTATCATGTAAGAGCTTTCCAAAATGGCCAAGAACATTGCCAAATTCAACCTACACCATGAGATACAACATTGGCAAGTTGCCTTGCTGAAATCTGTCAAAGCAAGGCAGAATTTGCATTTTGGCTCGATTTGCCAAAATCAGCCAATTGCAATTGCTCCAATCCACTTGGACACCTCAGAGGATTGAATCCAAAGGGGACAATCACTGAGCCAAGCCTCCAAGGTCCAAGGAACAAGGAATAGCATGTTGAACCTAGAATGGCCAAAATAGGGACAAGACTTCAAATTTGGAATGAGGCATTCAATGGAACCATCAAGGTGGCATGGACTGAGCCATTCTCATCTGAAATCAGTCAAGACTTATCCAAGACCAAGGGGACCAAAGCTCTGTGCCCTAACCTCTAGTCAATGGCTAGAGGAGACTTTCATTTCCATTGGCCAACATTGAGGAAACCTACTTACCAGCTGCCATGTACTATTCCTTGCAAAACAAACTTGCTCTACTATAAATAGAGCTCAATTGTGGTCAGTTTGAGTACACCAAAGCCATCTAACAGATGCTTTCCTCAAAATCTCTTTCTCTTGGCAAAAATGCCTTTCTTAGCAAGGTAGCTATCGGGTTTTGAGTTTGAGAGCAATTCTGCACAAACTAATCACTCACACACCTCACATACATCACATATGAGCTGATCAAACACTCACATAACATCTGAAACATCAATTTCACAAAATCACTTGCCATCCACACAAGTTTGAAGTGAAGTTGCAGCTGAGATGCGATAAACTGATCCAGTCCATTTCAATTCAATCCAAGTGTTCAAACACACTCCATTTGGTGTAGGGAAGCTGTCCAGATCATCACAACTTGCCTGTAACACCTCCAACTCAAAATCACATCTGAACTTGCTGTCACGACTTGGAGGTAAGCCTAAACTTGGTCATCTCTGAATCTATGCATATTTCCTCGCACAATAATTTGGCCATATGTTCATAATCATGCATGGAATGCTTTCCCTCAATTAATTGCATTGTTTGAATCGTGTATCAGAAATCCTAGCCTTCATGCAGAAATTAGGGTTCTTGAGGTTTCTTCGTGATTTCTTGTTGTATGTTTAATTTAAATGAAATTAAAGTACATAGACATGATCGTGAGGTTGAGGCGAGCATAATGATATGTGGATTGCATGATATAATTACGTATTCAGTGAGATTGGATGGAAAATGCAAATCTGGGCAAACTGAAAAACGCGCGTGTTCTTGGTGTTGTTCTTGGCGCCATTTTCATATATTTGAATATTTGAATTTTGTGATTTTGTTTAATTGATTCAAAAATTAATTTCTCTCTGAGTTTTAATGATTTTGAGTTGATTCTTTTTTTAATAATTCACAAAAATGTCAAAATATTTTATTTTATCAAAAAATCCCAAAAATATTATTTATTTCATATAATTGATATTTTTGCAAAGAATTAATATTTTGATTGTTTTTGGCATTTTAAATATTTTTTCTACATTGATTTTGCAACTTTTGATGCTTTCTAATTATTTTGTAGGTCAATACTTAATTTTTGAAGCACTAATCCAAGATCACAATTTGTTTTTCACATGTTAAACAATTTTTGATCATTTTAATTGAATTTTTATTCAATTAAATACATTTTTTGAAAACAAATTAGGGTTTTGGATTAATTCAACCCTCATAAATCATTTTCAAAAACACTTTGGGCCTCTATTAGAGTGTAAGACCCAATCCTTTTTTTGACCAAATCATCTTTGGGCCTCACTTATTGTATAAGTCCCGATACCGTAAAAAAAAAAACAAACGGCGCGATCGTCGCCTTTTCAAAAATCATTTGGGCCTCTCCTTGAGCTATAAGACCCATTCAAAACACTTTGGGCCTCTATTAGAGTGTAAGATCCAATCCCCTTTTAACCAAAACATTTTGGGCCTCACTTATTGTATAAGTCCCTCTGCATTAAAAGAAAACCTCGGCGCGATCACCATTTTTAAAGGAAAAATCATTTGGGCCTACCCTCGAGTAGTAAGACCCATTTCTTTTTCTTTAAAACACTTTGGGCCTCTTGAGAGAGTGTAAGACCCATCCCTTTGTACAGAAAACCTTTTTGGGCCCCAGTCACTTGTATAAGTCCCTCTGTACAAATTCAAACAGTGCGCTCACTGATAAAACCCTGGGCCTCTCCTTGAGCTGTAAGCCCCAAATCTTTCTTTTTCAAAGCACTTTCTCCTTTGATTTTGAATATACTGTTGTTTTCAATCTTTCTTTGTTGAACAACTAACCAAACAGCATGGAAGCACTCCAACCGAGTAAGTGGTTATCGCTTTCATTTACTGCTTTCATATTATAAACTGTATTGTGGGGCTGCTCACTGTAAGTCTCCTTTCATAAACTCATATCTACAGTGTAATAATAGTATAGATATTTCGAGTTTCCCCGGCAACTACGTCTAGAACTAAGTGACGCCGTTTCATTTATTCGTAGAAATAGACGCCTAGATCCCTAATAGGAGCACCAGATACAGTCTTCTCTTCGGCTGTCCTCCTTAGGAATCGTCAAGAAATTCTATCCCCCAGAGATGAATTATTCTCGGTGAAACTTCTCTTGAATTTCTTCAAACCGCCGAACGGTTCGGACTCTCTCTAAAAGTTAAAGTCACTGGATAGTAAACTTCACACGTTTACCAGTGGTTTTAACTCTAAAAGAGTTTTCCTGAACTTTTCTTTGGTTTGGGACCCACGGGCTTCTTAAAAGCATCGGCCTCCTCTTGGGCATCATACAAGGACCCACAGGCTTCCTAAAAGCAACCCCGCCTCCTCTTGGGCATTATTCAAGGACCCTACGGCTTCTTAGAAGTATTCACAGCCTCCTCTTAGGCTTCGTATAATGATCTCTTCCTCCGGGAATGATAGCCTCCTCTTGGGCTTCGTACAAGGACCCGTCGGCTTCTTAAAAGATTCCAGCCTCCTCTTGGGCTTCGTACAAATTGTCCCGACGACCTCCTAGAGGTATAGGAACAGAACCTAGTCATCCTCATAGAACAGTCCTTTCATAGAGTCTACTACTGTTTCTCGAAGCATAGTACAAAAGATAAAACTCTAGACACGGACAGTCTTACTTCCTTGAGTCTCAAAGACATTCTCAAGCACCCTTCGTTAAATAGGAAGGAAACCCGTAGACTCGGATAGTCTCGATACCCTTTGGATTTCCCGTTTCCTCAAAGAAAAGGAAATATCCCTGATCCTCAAATTAAATCCCTGAGTATAGTGTTGCTCATATAAGAACTGATTTTCTCTTTTAAATCAGTATATTGGATCTGTCACTCAACTGAAACAGTTACAATAGCCTCCATCTCGGGCTTTGTACGAGATACCAAAATTTTCCCCAGTGGAGTCAAAACAACCTTTTAGCCTCTCTCTCAGGCTTTGTATGAGACACAAAAGATTCCCTCGTTGAGTTAATCACCCTTTTTTTCGCCTCCATCTCGGGCCTCGTACGAGATATAAATCCCTTAAGCAAGAGTCGAACTCTTTGCTAGCCTCCTCTTAGGCTTTGTATAACGATATGCCCCACTGGGTCAAAAACCTTTAGCCTCTCTCTCGGGCTTTGTACGAGACACAAAATAGCCTCCTCTTAGGCTTTGTATAATGATTTTCCTAGCGGAAATTAGCCTCCTCTTAGGCTTTGTATAAGAAAACCACTGGTTGATCCAATCGACCTTTTAGCATCAAAGCTGTGCCTCGTTCGCAGTACACAAACATCAACAACTCCTTTCCCTTCATCTAATCGCTGTAAGCGGCAAGCCTCTGGATCATCTATATCCATGCCACTGTCCCTCTTTTAGTATGAGAAATTCCTAAGGAAAGATGGCATTGCTCTACACTGAGTTAAAGTCTTCTCCTTCAGGTTAAAACCCTTTCTTCAGAAATTATGGCATTGCTCGGATCCGCGTATCCCAGTTAAAGTAATTCTCCTTCTCCCCTCTTTAGAGATGACAAATTCTCTCTAAAGTCGAGGTCTTTTAGCTTCACATCTTGGGCTTTGAACAAGATACAAACCACCTTTCGCTTCACGTCTTGGGCTTTGAACAAGACACCAAAAACCAATTTCCTCCCATAGAATAGGAGGAACTACGAACGCTCTGATTTCCCTGTTTCGGTAAACGGGAATACGTAGGCATAAGATCGAAAGATAAGATCTTAGCGAGCGCAATCAACAAAAAACCAAAATCCCATATCTCCATCAATTAAAAGCAGTAATTCAAAAGCATCAGTCCTAACATCCTAATCCTTATTCCCCGCCAGAAACCTGTTGCCCAAGCCCTAGAAAGAAAGAACCTGTATTGGCGAAATACGAATAACCAGTACAAAGGCCCCCCACATTGATAGCATCCGTAACCTAACAGACCGCTGTTTAAACTCAGTATGCAAGCAGGGTTAATTGGAGACATCTATTTCCCTTCCTTATTCAGCTCACAATAGGATAAAAAATGAATCGACCTGTAGTTTTAAGCTCAACCGCAGAGAGCGACCAGCGCTTAAGAACCGCGTCCAAAATCGCTCGCTAAAGAACAGTGGCGCCCACCGTGGGGCCCGTTCCTTTCTTTCTACTTCTCTTGTGTGAAAAATTACACAAATGGCGACTCTGCTGGGGAGTCTCCTTTTCTACCTTAGGGCATCATCCCCGTTTTCTACGGAAAATGGGAACTCTACCGAAGAGAAAGATTGACCTATGCTGGTCCATCTCTTAGGCAGGGAACCACAGATTGGGGCTTCCGCCGGGGAACCCATTTCTGTCAGGAACTTAAGATTCATAGCTTTATAAGTCTAGGATGATTAGGACAAATATATATACCGCTTTTCCTAATTGCTATACGTGTTTATTTTTCTGCTACTGGGAATGCGTGTGATGCCGCATGTGGTGAGATTGAGTATACACTTAAGAAAAGCCAACCTTTTTCGTAGTGCGGAAGCTATCGGAAATAGCTGTTACGCGATACTACCCTCATTTGAGGCTGGTGATCTATTCTCGGTGAATGGCACTTACTCTAAGATTGCACACAACTCGCTGGCGATCCGCTTGTTGTTTTGCTTTCCTGGGAGGAGCTTAAGATAATGAGTACAGGTACAAAAATCACCCTAGTATAAACCGTTGGGGATGAGTAGAGCCTTGACTTCATGACAACGACCCTCTGACCTCATGTTTTTTCTATGTTTTTGTGTGCTGCATTCATGCATTCATTTAATAAAACATTAAAACATTCAAAAAACTTCTCTTCTAGTCTCTCTGTTTTTCAAATTAAACTAAGACTGTGATTGCAAATATCAGAGAAAAAGATTGCATTAATGGATTTCGGTAGAAGGAGAACTCACCAGTATACCTTCAAGGTTCCAAAACTAGGGGATTTGAGAAAGTTAGCGAGGATGATCGTTAACCCAGAGGCTTTCAGAGCCAAGCACGGTGGTTTGCTACCACTGTTAAGAGTCCATGTGATTAAGGGGATCATGGATGCGCTCATTCAGTTCTACGATTCGGTTTATCATTGTTTCACATTCCCGGATTACCAGCTGTCACCAACGCTGGAGGAGTATTCTCATCTGACTGATTTACATATCACTGATCGAGCTCCGTTTTCTGGACTGGAAGAAATTCCAAAGAATCAGATCATTGCAAGAGCAATTCATTTGGACGAGTCTGAGGTCAGGACTCACATGACCACTAAGGGTGGCATACAAGGTTTGCCAGCCCAGTTCTTGACAAAAAAGGCTCTATACTTTGCTAGTATAGGGAACGGGACTGCTTTTGAAAGCATCTTTGTCTTGCTCACCTACGGGTTATTTTTGTTTCCTAACATCAATAACTTCGTCGATATTAACGCTATTAAGGTTTTTCTCATTGGAAACCCTGTGCCGACTTTGCTCGCAGATGTGTATCATTCTGTACACTTAGGAAATTTGTACAGCGGAGGGGAGATCACATGCTGTGTACCTTTGCTTTACAAGTGGTTTATCTCTCACTTGCCCAAGTCTGCCGCTTTTTGGGATTGCAAGAGTGTCTTACGTTGGTCGCAGAAGATCATGTCCCTCACCAACTCTGATATAGATTGGTGTAATAGGATTTATGAGGGAATCAGAATCATTGACCGTTGTGGAAACTTCCCCAGCGTACCCCTCATAGGAACTAAAGGAGGAATCAACTATCATCCGATATTAGTTCTTCGTCAATTTGGATACCCGATGAGACATATCCCACTGGGTGTTCATCTGGAAGGTCTTTTCTTCAAAGAAGGAGAAAGTGACAGAGCACTAAAGATGGAAATAGTGCAAGCTTGGAAACATGTTCATAAGAAAGGACGAGAGTCTCTGGGAAAACCGGACTGTGTCTCGGTGGAGCCTTATCTCCATTGGGTATAAACTAGAGCTCTTAAGCTAAAGATGCCTTATCCTCATTACGGAATTCTTCCGCCGAGGGAAATTGTCATGTACTTCATGACGGAAACTGAAAGGCTTCAGGTTACTCTCAACAAAGTTCAAAAGGAAAGAAGGTCTTGGAAGAACAAGTACCGCACCCTCGATGTAGAGTGTATCCAAATACATCAACTACTAAAAGAGAAAGATGCTCTGATTGAAATTTTGGAGCAGCATGCTGTAGAGAATCAAGATGACCAAAGGAATTTGCTCACTCCTTTCACTTGGCAAAGGAGTGACAACCCGACAACGGGCCAAGCGCCCCGGTCAAAGAAAAGGAAGATACCAGAATCAGCACCCGGTTTCTCCTCAGAGAGGATTCGGGACCCATTAGTTTAGGTTTCTGTTTCTGCACTTTGTAATCTACTGTATTTTCATTTCTGTAATCCTTTGGAATTTCAATAAAAAGGGGTTTCCCCACTGTTTGATATTTGCAATCTAATTGTCGAAGTTTATTTTGATTAAACCAAAGAACAATTAATATAATCATTGCATTCATCATTCTCACATCGCGTATTCTCCTTACCTGCAAATATCACGTTTGTGTCTCGATTCTAGAGTCAAACTGTCTCATTCGTATAATACTCGGGCCAATCGTCAGAAAAAGATGGATGATCTTGAGGAAGAAAACAGAGAGTTGAAAGAAGAGATCGACGCTCTGAGAGAGGATATGAGAAAGCTTCGTAACGACATGCAAGCCATAGCAGAAGCTCAGCTACAAAGAACTGTGATCTCAGAGATCACCTCAACGACCATCATAGAAAAGTATGATCCTAGGTATCAGATGCCGAAAGATCGTCCTTGGGGCATGCCTGTTAACTATATCCCGGAAGGATATGTTCCGCCGATCACTGAAGATCAGGGAATCGCAACAGAAGCCACTGGGCCTGAAGGTTACAAACTTCGGGAAAGCGTAGATGCTAGGGGCATACTGAAGACTCCTGAAGGTTACAAACTTCGGGAAACGCCAAGATTTACTGCCGTAGTCACGGTACCACCCCCTGTGGTGCACACTGTCCCGGAAGGACAGATTCCACCAACACCTTCTGGTAAGAAGGAAACTATGCTTGACAGAATGGAGGAATTCCAGGAGCAGTTCTTGGAAATGCAGAAAGAGCTGCAAGCCATTCGCGGTCAGGATCTATTTGGAAAGGACGCCGCAGACCTCTGCTTGGTCCCAAATGTGAAAGTCCCGCACAAGTTCCAAGTGCCCGACTTTGAAAAATACAAGGGTAACTCTTGCCCTCAAAGCCATCTGGTGATGTACGCTCGGCGGATGTCAGCTCAGACGGAGAATCAGGACCTGCTGATTCACTACTTCCAGGATAGTTTAACCGGTGCCGCACTCAAATGGTACATGGGTTTAAACCGTACTACGATCAGTACATTCAGAGATCTTGGTACTGCCTTCATCCAACAATACAAGTACAATTTGGGCATGGCACCCGACAGAGATCAACTCAGATCAATGTCGCAAAAGGAAAAGGAAACCTTTAAGGAGTATGCTCAAAGGTGGCGTGAAATTGCCGCTCAAATTTGTCCACCTCTTGAGGAAAAAGAGATGACAAAAATCTTCTTAAAGACCTTAAGCTCATTTTACTATGACCGAATGATTGCCAGTGCACCCAGTGATTTCACCGAAATGGTCGGCATGGGTGTACGTCTTGAGGAAGCCGTCCGAGAAGGACGTTTGGTAAAAGACACTGGATCAACGAGCGGTACTAAAAAATACGGTAGTGCTCTCCCTAATAAAAAAGAGCAAGATATTGGGAATATCTCTCTCGGAAAGCAAAGGCGACGTTATCAGCCAGTAGCAGCTGTTACTCCTGCTATCGGCCCCGCGCCTGTTCCTATGTATCAACCTCAGGTGGCGCAGAGCCAACCTGGCCAACAAAGGACACAACAGCCTCTTCAGCAGGCTCGTCCTCCATATAACAACAACCGTACAACACGGCCACCAGGATTTGATCCTATACCCGTAACGTACGCAGAGCTATTTCCGTTACTGCTGGCTAAGGGGCACATCCAGACTAAGTCTCCCCTTTCAGTTTCGGAAAATCCGCCTTTTTGGTTTAAAGCGGATCAAACATGCCCTTATTATCAAGGAGGTTCAGGGCATAACATTGAGACTTGTCTCAATTTAAAATCCAACGTGCAAAAGCTTGTTAGGAACGGGCTCTTATCTTTCAAAGATACGAATCCTAATGTTCTTACGAACCCGCTGCCTCAACATGAGAAGGCTGCAGTCAATCTGATTGAGAAAGAGACTAACAATGTCTATCAAATTCACGATGTACTCTTATTGGGGACCGATCTGGTCAAGATGCATTGTAGACAGAGTGGATATGGCCATGTGCCACCTCATAATTATCACCAGTGTGATATCTGCTCTAAAGACAACCAGGGATGTTCTGTAGTGCAAGCAGCTCTACAGGAACAAATGGATCTCTGATGGATCCAGGAGCACCGAGTTCTTGGAGTTAACATGGTCTCTACGAATTCTAACGTCATTTAAAACCACGACATCCGTGTGATGAATGTCAACTTGGTGGCGATGCACTCAAGGCAAAGCCAGTATCATAATCTGCCGCGGCACGATTACAGTTCCTGTCTGATTTGCTCGATAAACAAACAGGGATGCTCTTTCATACAAGAGGCCCTCCAGCGTCAGATGGATCTTGGATGGATCCAAGACTACCATGATAGGAACTCCTATCAAATCAATATGGTTCAGATCTTCGATATCCGCGTAATGAATACCAACCTGGTAGAGTTACATGCTGAGCAGGTCCGACTTGTATTCTTAATATCACATGACTATCAAAGCTGTAAAGCGGGTTGCGAAAACGATCGAGGTTGTACCCTTGTCCAGGAGGCACTTCAGCACTTGTTAAATCACTGGTGGATGCCAATCTATATGGACGAAGATACTCAGCAGATTAGTATCAATAACAGGAATCCTACTCGTCGTCAAAGTCAGGATGTCCGATCAATGGAAGGTAACCTAGTGAGGTTACATTGCATTCAAAGTGGGCGTGGCCAGGTGCCACCACACAACTATGACAGTTGTAGCGTCTGTTCGGAAAGTAACCAAGGGTGTTACCTTGTGAGAGCAGCTCTTCAGGGTCAGATCGATCATGGAGAAATTCGTCCATATCCGGGTTCTGGACCCATCATTTGGTCGCCGAACTACCTTGCTGAGCAAGTTGAGGATGTTGTCACGATCTCTGGTCATCACCAGATCAGGGATGTTTTTCCCATCATTCCTCTACTTGACGAATCTAGAGTTCCCAACCAGGAACGGATCAAGGTTACTTATGATGGTCAGAAAAATCAGAAGGTTCCCATAGTCATCTATCTACCGGGGCCATTATCGTATGAATCAGCTAAGGCAATCCCTTACAAATACGGTGCAACAATAATCGAGAATGGAAAGGAAATTCCATTACCCTCCGTCGTGAATATTGCAGACATCAGTCGTGTAACACGGAGCGGTCGAATCTTCAACCGAGGGGTTGGAGAATCCAACAAAGAAAAGGAACTTCAGGCGAAAATTCCTGATCCACCAGTCGGTCAATCTGGTAATCCCAACTTTTCAAAAGACAAAGATGAGATGCTAAAGCTCATCCAAAAGAGTGAATATAACATTGTTGATCAACTGTTATAGACTCCTTCAAAGATCTCAGTATTATCACTGTTACTCAGTTCAGAAGCCCACAGAGAGGCTCTACAGAAAGTCTTGGAGCAAGCCTTTGTGGAACAGGATGTAACAATCAGACAATTCGATAGCATTGTCTCTAACATCACTTCCTGCAATAATTTGGGATTTAGTGATGAAGAATTACCTGAAGAGGGTCGCCGTCATAACATGGCGCTCAACTGCCAGGGCGATGCTTTAGCTAACGTACTGGTAGACACATGGTCAGCCCTGAATGTTATACCGAAGTCCACTTTGATGCAATTATCATTCAGGGGCCCTCCGATGAGAGCCAGCGAGGTCGTCGTCAAAGCATTCGACGGATCCAGAAAAACGGTTATCGGCGAAGTTGATCTTCCCATAACTATTGGTTCTCACACTTTCCAAGTCACTTTCCAGGTCATGGACATCCGGGCAACATACAGTTGTTTATTAGGAAGACCTTGGATACATCAAGCTGGAGCGGTTACTTCAACCCTCCACCAAAAGCTAAAGTTCGTCAAGAACGATCAACTTGTCACGGTTTGTGGGGAACAAGCCTTGCTCGTGAGTAACTTATCATCATCTACTTGTGTGGAACCCGAGGAGGTTATTGGAACTCAGTTCCAAGCACTATCGGTGAGCAAGAACGATCAATCCGAAGAAGGAACTTCAATTTCTTCATACAAAGATGCTATCAAAGTGGTCGAGAGTACCGATACAAAAGGATGGGGACGGCTTGTCATTCCTATTGACAATAAAATAAAGAAGGGTCTTGGTTTTTCTGCAACCTGTACCCAGACAGCTGCTAACGATGAAAGTCTTCATCCCCTTCAAAACTTCTTCCACAGTGGAGGTTTTCTTCACCCAGTGTCTCAGACAGTTCATGCTATCAATGAGGAAGATCCCTCTGACACAGATGAAGAATGGAAGTCCTACCTTAACAAGGACGGCTATATGTCTCAGGAAGAGGTGTCTATGCCTTTTTGCTTTCCTACAGAAAGTCCGAGATTTATACCAAGATCAGATGTCGAAATGATCTACGGAGATTGTGATCCGGAAGGATGCCGTGCTCCGCCAAATTCATTAGAGGAAGACACTCTGATGAAAGAAAACTTTGATCACAATTACTATGGCCCGATGGATGGTCTGCCAATGTGGCAGCCTTACCCAGGAAACTTGGGGCAAGAAAGTCAGCCGAGTAATGAAACTCAGCTGAGCATCATTGAACAGAATACATGTGTCCCCGCCATGTCATGGGATCAACACTCAGGTCATTCAGAGACTGCTCAACATGAAGATGAGTTCGCAACGTTCGCAGGACTTGAATTCATCAACTATGCTTTTCTTGAGGTCAACGTCATCAAAAAGGATGATTTCTCCAGTTCCAAAGAAGTTTGGGACACTTTGGGATAACCAAGTGGAAAATACGACTTTATGGTCAAGTACACTGCTCCCGAAAGCTCTCGTATCAGGCTCGAAGATATCCAGCCAACTGGATGGGGAGATACAGCTGAGAGCACCAATGCTATGCAAAATGCAACAGAGGAATCCTCCTACGACAACTCTGCTTGGGAGACAGATTCCAATGATCCTGCTCCACCAGAAATCAGCGTCATTTCTGAAGACAAATCAAGGAAGGTGCCAGACTTTGTGATTCACCGAGGAGTTCGCCGCCAATGAGTTACCGTCGAGGTTCCGAAGGTCGTTCGTCAGTCAAAGTAATTGCCATCTTTTAACCTTTCACCCTGCCCAGGTGAAACAGATGTTTTGATAGGGCTCACTTTCTGTAAATTTCCCTCTTCGCTTTGCCCGAAGCGAGTGAGTTTTGTTTATAGGGCTGTAGTTTCAAGATTCGACTTGTTCATTAATAAAATAACGTCGTTCTGTAATTTCCGCATTAATTGTTGTTTTCTCTTTTTTCTTTTTCAGAAAATGGTAATCCTAAAAAACATTCAATAATAAAAACAAGCAGTAAAATCAAAACACTGCACACACTTGCATTTTCTCTATCTCTTCTAAACACGAATCATCACGTCATGCAGATTGCTTGTTTTATACCCCGTTGAAACATACGATCCGATGCCTTCTTCCAACTTTGAGTTCCCGGTATTCGAGGCTGAAGAAGAAAATGACAACGAAATTCCAGAAGAGATCTCCCGACTACTCAGACAAGAGGAAAAGTCCATTGAACCTCACAAAGAGCCGTTGGAAACAGTAAACTTGGGTTCAGAAAAAGAGAGAAAAGAAATCAGGATCGGAGCACTGCTCAGTCCAACTGTCAAAGAAAGTTTGATAAAGCTTCTCAAAGAATTCCCCGATGTATTCGCTTGGTCCTATCAGGATATGCCAGGGTTGGATACCAGCATTGTGGAACATCATTTACCGTTAAGATCGGAATGTCCGCCAGTAAAGCAAAGGTTGAGACGGACTCACCCGGACATGGCCATCAAAATCAAAGAGGAGGTACAGAAACAGATCGACGCGGGTTTCCTTGCTACATCTGAATATCCTCAATGGTTAGCCAACATCGTACCCGTTCCCAAAAAGGATTGAAAGGTTAGAATGTGTGTTGATTACAGAGATCTAAACAAGGCAAGTCCGAAGGATGACTTTCCTTTACCGCACATTGACATGCTGATTGACAGCACAACAAAGTTCAAAGTATTCTCCTTCATGGATGGATTCTCGGGCTATAACCAGATCAAAATGGCGCCAAAAGACATGGAGAAAACTTCGTTCATTACCCCATGGGGTACCTTTTGTTACAAGGTAATGCCGTTCGGTTTGAAGAATGCCGGGGCAACCTATCAAAGGGCCATGACTACTCTGTTTCATGACATGATACATAAGGAGATCGAGGTATATGTCGATGATTTGATTGCAAAATCAAGAACAGAGGATGAGCACGTTGAACATATGTCAAAATTGTTTGAACGTCTAAGAAAATTCAAGCTCTGCTTGAATCCCAACAAGTGCACCTTCGGTGTCCGTTCGGGGAAACTACTAGGGTTCATCGTCAGCCAGAAAGGGATTGAGGTTGATCCTGACAAGGTCAAGGCCATTCAAGAAATGCCTTCTCCGAAATCTGAAAAACAAGTCAGAGGATTCCTGGGACGTTTGAACTACATCTCCAGATTCATATTCCTTATGACCGCCACTTGTGCGCCGATTTTCAAATTACTGAAAAAGAACCAGGATTGCGTTTGGTCAGAAGATTGCCAAGCCGCCTTCGACAGTATTAAGGAATATCTGTTGAATCCTCCGATCCTATCACCTCCAGTGGAAGGAAGACCACTAATCATTTACCTCACAGTCCTAGAGGACTCAATGGGATGTGTACTTGGCCAACAAGACGAAACTAAAAGGAAAGAGTCTGCCATTTACTATCTAAGCAAGAAATTCACCGACTGCGAAACTCGGTACACGATGCTTGAGAAAACTTGTTGAGCTTTGGCTTGGGCAGCCAAACATCTTCGCCAGTACATGATTCGTCATACTACTTGGTTGGTCTCCGAAATGGATCCAATCAAGTACGTTTTCGAAAAACCTGCTCTCACGGGAAGGATTGCCCGTTGGCAGATGTTACTATCAGAATATGACATAGAGTACCACGCTCAGAAAGCCGTTAAAGGAAGTATTTTAGCCGATCATTTGGCTCATCAACCGATTGACGATCAAGAATCAATCGGGTTTGACTTCCCAGACGAAGATGTCATGTATCTAAAAATGAAAGATTGCGATGAACCGCTACCCAGTGAAGGGCCATAACCAAGTTCCCAGTGGGGACTCATCTTTGACGGAGCAGTTAATCATTATGGAAACGGAATTGGGGCAATCATTGTTACCCCTCAGGGTTCCCACATTCCTTTCACTGCCAGACTTACGTTCAAATGTACGAACAACGAGGCCGAATACGAAGCATGTATCATGGGTCTCGAAGAAGCGATTGATTTAAGGATCAAAAACTTGGACGTATACGACGATTCAGCTATGGTTATTAACCAGATAAAAGGAGATTGGAACACATACCAATCAGGATTGATTCCTTACAAAGATTATGCAAGAAGGTTGTTACCCTTCTTCAACAGAGTCGACTTTCATCATATCCCTCGTGAGGAGAATCACATGGCTGATGCATTAGCCACTCTCTCTTCCATGATTAGTGTAGGTAAATGGAATGACCTACCTAAGATCGACATAATGCGCCTTGAACGGCCCGCTTACATCTTCGCGATTGAAGCAGTCATAGACGACAGACCTTGGTATCACGATATCAAATGCTTCCTTCAGAAACAAGAGTACCCATCTGGGGCACTCAGAAAAGACAGGAAAACCCTCAGAAGATTGGCTGGAAACTTCTTCTTGAGCGGTGACACTCTTTATAAGAGAAATTTTGACATGGTCTTGCTCCGATGCGTCGACAGACCAGAAGCAGACATGCTCATGAAAGAAATTCATGAAGGATCCTTTGGCACTCATGCCAATGGACACACAATGGCGAGAAAAATTCTCAGGGCCGGGTATTATTGGTTGACCATGGAATCCGACTGCTACAAGTACATGAGGAGGTGTCACAAGTGTCAGATATACTCCGACAAAATTCATGTACCACCATCACATCTCAAAGTTCTTTCTTCCCCGTGGCCTTTTTCCATATGGGGGATCGACATGATTGGTATGATTGAGCCCAAGGCTTCAAACGGACATCGGTTCATCCTGGTAGCCATTGACTATTTCACCAAGTGGGTCGAAGCAGCGTCATTCGCCAATGTAACCTGACAAGTGGTGGTCCGATTTATCAAAAACAATATCATCTGCCGTTATGGTGTTCCAAGCGAGATCATTACTGATAATGGATCTAACTTGAACAATAAGATGATGAAAGAGTTGTGTGCAGAGTTCAAGATCGAACACCATAACTCATCTCCCTACCGACCCAAGATGAACGGAGCGGTAGAAGCGGCTAACAAGAACATCAAGAAGATCGTTCAAAAGATGGTTGTAACCTATAAAGACTGGCACGAGATGTTACCTTTTGCTCTTCACGGTTATCGCACATCTGTCCGTACTTCAACAGGGGCTACCCCTTTATCTCTAGTATATGGCATGGAGGTAGTGCTCCCCATAGAAGTAGAGTTCCCATCAATCCGGGTATTGATGGAAGCTAAGCTCACCGAAGCTGAATGGTGTCAAAATCGACACGACGAACTGAATCTGATCGAAGAGAAACGAATCACGGCACTATGACACGGTCAGTTGTATCAACAGAGAATGAAGAGGGCGTTCGACAAAAAGGTTCGGCCTCGTGTCTTCAGAAAAGGAGACCTCGTGCTCAAGAAGATACAATTATTTCTCACTGATTCCCGGGGCAAATGGACCCCGAATTATGATGGCCCCTATGTGGTCACGAAAGCTTTCTCAGGCGGCGCCTTGAGACTTGCAACCATGGACGGAGAGGAATTTGCCTACCCCACGAATGTTGATGTAGTCAAGAAATACTTCGCCTAAAAAAAAAAACGTCTCGGTGGATTGAAAACCCGAAAGGGCGGTCCAGGAAAAAGTTAGAGACATGAAAAAAAAAAAGAATCATCCCGATGGATTGGAAATCTCATAGTACAATCCAGGCAAAAGTTAGGGATAATGGCAAGTAACTATGTTCAACAGAGGCAAGTCCCTCAGCAGCAGTTACAGCATCACCTATCGGAGGAAATCTCCAGTCAAAGGTCATCTTCGACAGAAGCTCAGGATGCCCCGAATTCAAAGTTGGTAGAAGGATAGTGGTCGTTATGTTTCAACGTAGCCCTTTTCCCTGTAAATTACCATTTTCTAACTTTGTATATACTCTTTGGAATCACGCGTTTGGCTGGTCTCCATCTTATCAATAAAATTTGAGCCCTTGTGCTTTTGTTTGTAACTCTTGCTTGTTTTAGCTTTACAGAACGACGTTGTTTAAACTTAATCAGCGATTCTTGAAATAAAACAAAAATGAATTTACTTGTTAAAACTTTTTCTGCTTTTAAATTAAAGATGGCATTTCTTTTGACTGTTGAACATCAGAAGAACATCGATTGCTTCTCCCGAAGTAAGCAAATTTCAAAGTGCAGAATCAAAGTACTCCTTCTAAGCCAGTATGCCTGAATGAAGGGATCAACTGTGTCAGAGACCTTGTTTCGTCTGACACACCTCGGCCGAGTTCTCATCTCTTAAGCCTGATCAACATAGCTCCCAACGGGACTATCTCTCCTAAGCAAGGTGGAATTGCTATTTTGAATCAACGGTACTTCTTCGCCCCTCGATGGCCGAGTATCCAATTGTGTTCATCCATTAGTCTGTATGTCGCGTCTGTTTTGTCAGCATATACATACATACTTCATGCATTTTACTTGCGTTCACATTTCGTATTGCATCACTATCACTCTAGTCGGTCTTGTCCCCTAGTGGTAGAAGTCCTCTCGATCGAGTTGTTAGTTCTTGCCTCGTCAGGAAATACTGTGTCTGAACAACCTCGCTTCCGGTTTAATTCTGGAAAGAAGTTGGTCCTTGACCACTTTGATAACTTGAACCTCTGAAAAGCCAGAGAAAACTTTCAATAAACATCACTCTTCGCCATTGAAGATGATATCCTTGCTTTCCCGGATTAAGGAAAATCCACAGAGAAAGCCTCGTGATCAGAGATTCGGCAGCACGCCAGTTTTGCTCTGAAAAACCACTGATGAGAAGGTCATCGGCACCTCAAAATTGGATCCCATCATATGGCATTTCTCCGGGAAGATCCCGAGAAAAGTATGATGTAACCCAAAATGAAAACAGTCTCTCAAGAGACTCGCTTTCCCCAGTAGAATCGACAAATGGCGTCTCCAAAACAGAGAAGTTTGTGTACCTCTACAACTCAGACGACTGGATTCCCCAGCAAGTCTGACATCAAAACTTTTTCCACTCAAATGGCATCTCCCCAGGAAAATTCGGCGAGAAGTTTGAGGAAAGCCGCTATGAATAGCGTCCCTTGTCAAGAAAGTTTATTGACAAAAGAAACTAAGACCAGTTCTTGGTAGGAAACCAGGATCGAGGGGAAGTTTAAATCAGAAACTAAGACCAGTTCTTGGTAGGAAACCAGGATCGAGGGGAAGTTTAAATCAAAAACTAAGACTAGTTCTTGGTAGGAAACCAGGATCGAGGGGAAGTTTAAATTAGAGACTGAGACCAGTTCCTTGGTAGGAAACCAGGATCGAGGGGAAGTTTACCTTTTCTAAGCATCATCGCTTAGCTAAAGAAGATGAATGCGTAAGCTACCATTCATAACCACCATCAAAATTTCGGATATTCCGATATTTAATCCTCTGGCACCCTGAATGCTCGAATACCTTCGTCATTCACACCTTCGGGTCCAAGAAGATTAAACAGGGGCATCTGTAATACCCCAAATTTTGACCACTTAGATTTCCCATCATTGTGAATATCATCATCACAATATGGATGAACCATCATGCTTCATCAGTCTCCCCAAAGATGGGTGAGCATCCAATACAATCAAAATTAGGGTTTCAAGCCCTCTCTGAGCTTTAGACAAAGGATCAATCAAGAAATGACATGATCTTCAACTTGTCTAATCTCTCAAACATCCATAATGGATAAAAAAGGACTCCCACTTCAAGGATTAAGCACAAGGCTGCTCCCTTCTAGGTGGATCAAGTCTCAAGATCGATAGTGTCACCAAATTAGGGTTTTGGTCGACCAGGGCCTCCAGATGGAAATTTTCATCTGGGCACAAGGCAATGATCCAAAACATGACCTAATATGCTTCATGCAACCTCATGAACCCATGCATCAAATCAATTTTGCCTCAGGGGATGCATTCATCAAAAATCAGGAATTAGGGTTTCTTGACCTAATTCACCCCTAAGTTGACTTTTGGGATAAACCATGAGCCAAGACCTCAAGAGATGATTTGAGGGTCTCTAATACACCATATTGATCCATTTGGAACAATGGATTGATCCAAGAATCTTGAGCAACAAGTTTCATTTTCATCTGCACCACAATTAGGGTTTTAAGGGAAAAGTCAACTATAACTTTGACTTTTGACCAAGACATGCTCCCAAACCCTAATACATGATTGAATACACCCTATGACACCCATGGAACATGTACATCAAGTTTGATTTAGGTCAAGGACATGATTTCCTGAAGAATTGCACAGTTTGGAATTCATCTGATAAAAAGTCAACTGTGCACAAAAGTCAACTTTGACTTTTTGAGATTTTTCACCAAAATGGATTTTTAACCCTAAAATGATGTTAATGTATGATTTGAATCATCATTCATCAACAAAAATCAAGAAAAGTGAGATAACTTGTAAAAGGGGTAACCATAAAACTTAGAAATTTTTCTAAGTTAAAAATAAAGTGGCAAAGGTACCAACTTTGGAGGACCATAACTCCTAAACCACAGGGCCATTTTTTCTCATCCAAAGATGGATTTGTAGCCCTCATTATCACCTACAAAAACTTCAACTACAAGTCATTCCAATTCATTAAGGATTTTGAGTTATGGAGTGATCAAAGTGGCTGAAAAGTGAAAATGTCACTTTTTCCAACACTTAGTGAAATTTTCACTAAGTCAGAATTCTGCTTCACTTTTTGCCAAATGTAGGGGGATTTTTCACTTGGAATCAAAAGAGATCAAAACCAAACTTGTTCAAACAGTTGTTGTATCATGTAAGGGCTTTCCAAAATGGCCAAGAACATTGCCAAATTCAACCTACCCCATGAGATACAACATTGGCAAGTTGCCTTGCTGAAATCTGTCAAAGCAAGGCAGAATTTGCATTTTGGCTCGATTTGCCAAAATCAGCCAATTGAAATTGCTCCAATCCACTTGTACACCTCAGAGGATTGAATCCAAAGGGGACAATCACTGAGCCAAGCCTCCAAGGTCCAAGGAACAAGGAATAGCATGTTGAACCTAGAATGGCCAAAATAGGGACAAGACTTCAAATTTGGAATGAGGCATTCAATGGAACCATCAAGGTGGCATGGACTGAGCCATTCTCATCTGAAATCAGTCAAGACTTATCCAAGACCAAGGGGACCAAAGCTCTGTGCCCTAACCTCTAGTCAATGGCTAGAGGAGACTTTCATTTCCATTGGCCAACATTGAGGAAACCTACTTACCAGCTGCCATGTACTATTCCTTGCAAAACAAACTTGCTCTACTATAAATAGAGCTCAATTGTGGTCAGTTTGAGTACACCAAAGCCATCTAACAGATGCTTTCCTCAAAATCTCTTTCTCTTGGCAAAAATGCCTTTCTTAGCAAGGTAGCTATCGGGTTTTGAGTTTGAGAGCAATTCTGCACAAACTAATCACTCACACACCTCACATACATCACATATGAACTGATCAAACACTCACATAACATCTGAAACATCAATTTCACAAAATCACTTGCCATCCACACAAGTTTGAAGTGAAGTTGCAGCTGAGATGCCATAAACTGATCCAGTCCATTTCAATTCAATCCAAGTGTTCAAACACACTCCATATGGTGTAGGGAAGCTGTCCAGATCATCACAACTTGTCTGTAACACCTCCAACTCAAAATCACATCTGAACTTGCTGTCACGACTTAGAGGTAAGCCTAAACTTGGTCATCTCTCAATCTATGCATATTTCCTCGCACAATAATTTGGCCATATGTTCATAATCATGCATGGAATGTTTTCCCTCAATTAATTGCATTGTTTGAATCGTGTATCAAAAATCCTAGCCTTCATGCAGAAATTAGGGTTCTTGAGGTTTCTTCGTGATTTCTTGTTGTATGTTTAATTTAAATGAAATTAAAGTACATAGACATGATCGTGAGGTTGAGGCGAGCATAATGATATGTGGATTGCATGATATAATTACGTATTCAGTGAGATTGGATGGAAAATGCAAATCTGGGAAAACTGAAAAACACGCGTGTTCTTGGTGTTGTTCTTGGCGCCATTTTCATATATTTGAATATTTGAATTTTGTGATTTTGTTTAATTGATTCAAAAATTAATTTCTCTCTGAGTTTTAATGATTTTGAGTTGATTCTTTTTTTAATAATTCACAAAAATGTCAAAATATTTTATTTTATCAAAAAAATCCCAAAAATATTATTTATTTCATATAATTGATATTTTTGCAAAGAATTAATATTTTGATTGTTTTTGGCATTTTAAATATTTTTTCTACATTGATTTTGCAACTTTTGATGCTTTCTAATTATTTTGTAGGTCAATACTTAATTTTTGAAGCACTAATCCAAGATCACAATTTGTTTTTCACATGTTAAACAATTTTTGATCATTTTAATTGAATTTTTATTCAATTAAATACATTTTTTGAAAACAAATTAGGGTTTTGGATTAATTCAACCCTCATAAATCATTTTCAAAAACACTTTGGGCCTCTATTAGAGTGTAAGACCCAATCCTTTTTTTGACCAAATCATCTTTGGGCCTCACTTATTGTATAAGTCCCGATACCGTAAAAAAAAAACAAACGGCGCGATCGTCGCCTTTTCAAAAATCATTTGGGCCTCTCCTTGAGCTATAAGACCCATTCAAAACACTTTGGGCCTCTATTAGAGTGTAAGATCCAATCCCCTTTTAACCAAAACATTTTGGGCCTCACTTATTGTATAAGTCCCTCTGCATTAAAAGAAAACCTCGGCGCGATCACCATTTTTAAAGGAAAAATCATTTGGGCCTACCCTCGAGTAGTAAGACCCATTTCTTTTTCTTTAAAACACTTTGGGCCTCTTGAGAGAGTGTAAGACCCATCCCTTTGTACAGAAAACCTTTTTGGGCCCCAGTCACTTGTATAAGTCCCTCTGTACAAATTCAAACAGTGCGCTCACTGATAAAACCCTGGGCCTCTCCTTGAGCTGTAAGCCCCAAATTTTTCTTTTTCAAAGCACTTTCTCCTTTGATTTTGAATATACTGTTGTTTTCAATCTTTCTTTGTTGAACAACTAACCAAACAGCATGGAAGCACTCCAACCGAGTAAGTGGTTATCGCTTTCATTTACTGCTTTCATATTATAAACTGTATTGTGGGGCTGCTCACTGTAAGTCTCCTTTCATAAACTCATATCTACTGTGTAATAATAGTATAGATATTTCGAGTTTCCCCGGCAACTACGTCTAGAACTAAGTGACGCCATTTCATTTATTCGTAGAAATAGACGCCTAGATCCCTAATAGGAGCACCAGATACAGTCTTCTCTTCGGCTGTCCTCCTTAGGAATCGTCAAGAAATTCTATCCCCCAGAGATGAATTATTCTCGGTGAAACTTCTCTTGAATTTCTTCAAACCGCCGAACGGTTCAGACTCTCTCTAAAAGTTAAAGTCACTGGATAGTAAACTTCGCACGTTTACCAGTGGTTTTAACTCTAAAAGAGTTTTCCTGAACTTTTCTTTGGTTTGGGACCCACAGGCTTCTTAAAAGCATCGGCCTCCTCTTGGGCATCATACAAGGACCCACAGGCTTCCTAAAAGCATCCCCGCCTCCTTTTGGGCATTATTCAAGGACCCTACGGCTTCTTAGAAGTATTCACAGCCTCCTCTTAGGCTTCGTATAATGATCTCTTCCTCCGGGAATGATAGCCTCCTCTTGGGCTTCGTACAAGGACCCGTCGGCTTCTTAAAAGATTCCAGCCTCCTCTTGGGCTTCGTACAAATTGTCCCGACGACCTCCTAGAGGTATAGGAACAGAACCTAGTCATCCTCATAGAACAGTCCTTTCATAGAGTCTACTACTGTTTCTCGAAGCATAGTACAAAAGATAAAACTCTAGACACGGACAGTCTAACTTCCTTGAGTCTCAAAGACATTCTCAAGCACCCTTCGTTAAATAGGAAGGAAACCCACAGACTCGGATAGTCTCGATACCCTTTGGATTTCCCGTTTCCTCAAAGAAAAGGAAATATCCCTGATCCTCAAATTAAATCCCTGAGTATAGTGTTGCTCATATAAGAACTGATTTTCTCTTTTAAATCAGTATATTGGATCTGTCACTCAACTGAAACAGTTACAATAGCCTCCATCTCGGGCTTTGTACGAGATACCAAAATTCTCCCCAGTGGAGTCAAAACAACCTTTTAGCCTCTCTCTCAGGCTTTGTATGAGACACAAAAGATTCCCTCGTTGAGTTAATCACCCTTTTTTTCGCCTCCACTCGGGCCTCGTACGAGATATAAATCCCTTAAGCAAGAGTCGAACTCTTTGCTAGCCTCCTCTTAGGCTTTGTATAACGATATGCCCCACTGGGTCAAAAACCTTTAGCCTCTCTCTCGGGCTTTGTACGAGACACAAAATAGCCTCCTCTTAGGCTTTGTATAATGATTTTCCTAGCGGAAATTAGCCTCCTCTTAGGCTTTGTATAAGAAAACCACTGGTTGATCCAATCGACCTTTTAGCATCAAAGCTGTGCCTCGTTCGCAGTACACAAACATCAACAACTCCTTTCCCTTCATCTAATCGCTGTAAGCGGCAAGCCTCTGGATCATCTATATCCATGCCACTGTCCCTCTTTTAGCATGAGAAATTCCTAAGGAAAGATGGCATTGCTCTACACTGAGTTAAAGTCTTCTCCTTCAGGTTAAAACCCTTTCTTCGGAAATTATGGCATTGCTCGGATCCGCGTATCCCAGTTAAAGTAATTCTCCTTCTCCCCTCTTTAGAGATGACAAATTCTCTCTAAAGTCGAGGTCTTTTAGCTTCACATCTTGGGCTTTGAACAAGATACAAACCACCTTTCGCTTCACTTCTTGGGCTTTGAACAAGACACCAAAAACCAATTTCCTCCCATAGAATAGGAGGAACTACGAACGCTCTGATTTCCCTGTTTCGGTAAACGGGAATACGTAGGCATAAGATCGAAAGATAAGATCTTAGCGAGCGCAATCAACAAAAAACCCAAATCCCATATCTCCATCAATTAAAAGCAGTAATTCAAAAGCATCAGTCCTAACATCCTAATCCTTATTCCCCGCCAGAAACCTGTTGCCCAAGCCCTAGAAAGAAAGAACCTGTATTGGCGAAATACGAATAACCAGTACAAAGGCCCCCCACATTGATAGCATCCGTAACCTAACAGACCGCTGTTTAAACTCAGTATGCAAGCAGGGTTAATTGGAGACATCTATTTCCCTTCCTTATTCAGCTCACAATAGGATAAAAAATGAATCGACCTGTAGTTTTAAGCTCAACCGCAGAGAGCGACCAGCGCTTAAGAACCGCGTCCAAAATCGCTCGCTACAGAACAGTGGCGCCCACCGTGGGGCCCGTTCCTTTCTTTCTACTTCTCTTGTGTGAAAAATTACACAAATGGCGACTCTGCTGGGGAGTCTCCTTTTCTGCCTTAGGGCATCATCCCCGTTTTCTACGGAAAATGGGAACTCTACCGAAGAGAAAGATTGACCTATGCTGGTCCATCTCTTAGGCAGGGAACCACAGATTGGGGCTTCCGCCGGGGAACCCATTTCTGTCAGGAACTTAAGATTCATAGCTTTATAAGTCTAGGATGATTAGGACAAATATATATACCGCTTTTCCTAATTGCTATACGTGTTTATTTTTCTGTTACTGGGAATGCGTGTGATGCCGCATGTGGTGAGATTGAGTATACACTTAAGAAAAGCCAACCTTTTTTGTAGTGCGGAAGCTATCGGAAATAGCTGTTACGCGATACTACCCTCATTTGAGGCTGGTGATCTATTCTCGGTGAATGGCACTTACTGTAAGATTGCACACAACTCGCTGGCGATCCGCTTGTTGTTTTGCTTTCCTGGGAGGAGCTGAAGATAATGAGTACAGGTACAAAAATCACCCTAGTATAAACCGTTGGGGATGGGTAGAGCCTTGACTTCATGACAACGACCCTCTGACCCCATGTTTTTTCTATGTTTTTGTGTGCTGCATTCATGCATTCATTTAATAAAACATTAAAACATTCAAAAAACTTCTCTTCTAGTCTCTCTGTTTTTCAAATTAAACTAAGACTGTGATTGCAAATATCAGAGAAAAAGATTGCATTAATGGATTTCGGTAGAAGGAGAACTCACCAGTATACCTTCAAGGTTCCAAAACTAGGGGATTTGAGAAAGTTAGTGAGGATGATCGTTAACCCAGAGGCTTTCAGAGCCAAGCACGGTGGTTTGCTACCACTGTTAAGAGTCCATGTGATTAAGGGGATCATGGATGCGCTCATTCAGTTCTACGATCCGGTTTATCATTGTTTCACATTCCCAGATTACCAGCTATCACCAACGCTGGAGGAGTATTCTCATCTGACTGATTTACATATCACTGATCGAGCTCCGTTTTCTGGACTGGAAGAAATTCCAAAGAATCAGATCATTGCAAGAGCAATTCATTTGGACGAGTCTGAGGTCAGGACTCACATGACCACTAAGGGTGGCATACAAGGTTTGCCAGCCCAGTTCTTGACAAAAAAGGCTCTATACTTTGCTAGTATAGGGAACGGGACTGCTTTTGAAAGCATCTTTGTCTTGCTCACCTACGGGTTATTTTTGTTTCCTAACATCAATAACTTCGTCGATATCAACGCTATTAAGGTTTTTCTCATTGGAAACCCTGTGCCGACTTTGCTCACAGATGCGTATCATTCTGTACACTTAGGAAATTTGTACAGCGGAGGGGAGATCACATGCTGTGTACCTTTGCTTTACAAGTGGTTTATCTCTCACTTGCCCAAGTCTGCCGCTTTTTGGGATTGCAAGAGTGTCTTACGTTGGTCGCAGAAGATCATGTCCCTCACCAACTCTGATATAGATTGGTGTAATAGGATTTATGAGGGAATCAGAATCATTGACCGTTGTGGAAACTTCCCCAGCGTACCCCTCATAGGAACTAAAGGAGGAATCAACTATCATCCGATATTAGTTCTTCGTCAATTTGGATACCCGATGAGACATATCCCACTGGGTGTTCATCTGGAAGGTCTTTTCTTCAAAGAAGGAGAAAGTGACAGAGCACTAAAGATGGAAATAGTGCAAGCTTGGAAACATGTTCATAAGAAAGGACGAGAGTCTCTGGGAAAACCGGACTGTGTCTCGGTGGAGCCTTATCTCCATTGGGTATAAACTAGAGCTCTCAAGCTAAAGATGCCTTATCCTCATTACGGAATTCTTCCGCCGAGGGAAATTGTCATGTACTTCATGACGGAAACTGAAAGGCTTCAGGTTACTCTCAACAAAGTTCAAAAGGAAAGAAGGTCTTGGAAGAACAAGTACCGCACCCTCGATGTAGAGTGTATCCAAATACATCAACTACTAAAAGAGAAAGATGCTCTGATTGAAATTTTGGAGCAGCATGCTGTAGAGAATCAAGATGACCAAAGGAATTTGCTCACTCCTTTCACTTGGCAAAGGAGTGACAACCCGACAACGGGCCAAGCGCCCCGGTCAAAGAAAAGGAAGATACCAGAATCAGCACCCGGTTTCTCCTCAGAGAGGATTCGGGACCCATTAGTTTAGGTTTCTGTTTCTGCACTTTGTAATCTACTGTATTTTCATTTCTGTAATCCTTTGGAATTTCAATAAAAAGGGGTTTCCCCACTGTTTGATATTTGCAATCTAATTGTCGAAGTTTATTTTGATTAAACCAAAGAACAATTAATATAATCATTGCATTCATCATTCTCACATCGCGTATTCTCCTTACCTGCAAATATCACGTTTGTGTCTCAATTCTAGAGTCAAACTGTCTCATTCGTATAATACTCGGGCCAATCGTCAGAAAAAGATGGATGATCTTGAGGAAGAAAACAGAGAGTTGAAAGAAGAGATCGACGCTCTGAGAGAGGATATGAGAAAGCTTCGTAACGACATGCAAGCCATGGCAGAAGCTCAGCTACAAAGAACTGTGATCTCAGAGATCACCTCAACGACCATCATAGAAAAGTATGATCCTAGGTATCAGATGCCGAAAGATCGTCCTTGGGGCATGCCTGTTAACTATATCCCGGAAGGATATGTTCCGCCGATCACTGAAGATCAGGGAATCGCAACAGAAGCCACTGGGCCTGAAGGTTACAAACTTCGGGAAAGCGTAGATGCTAGGGGCATACTGAAGACTCCTGAAGGTTACAAACTTCGGGAAACGCCAAGATTTACTGCCGTAGTCACGGTACCACCCCCTGTGGTGCACACTGTCCCGGAAGGACAGATTCCACCAACACCTTCTGGTAAGAAGGAAACTATGCTTGACAGAATGGAGGAATTCCAGGAGCAGTTCTTGGAAATGCAGAAAGAGCTGCAAGCCATTCGCGGTCAGGATCTATTTGGAAAGGACGCCGCAGACCTCTGCATGGTCCCAAATGTGAAAGTCCCGCACAAGTTCCAAGTGCCCGACTTTGAAAAATACAAGGGTAACTCTTGCCCTCAAAGCCATCTGGTGATGTGCGCTCGGCGGATGTCAGCTCAGACGGAGAATCAGGACCTGCTGATTCACTACTTCCAGGATAGTTTAACCGGTGCCGCACTCAAATGGTACATGGGTTTAAACCGTACTACGATCAGTACATTCAGAGATCTTGGTACTGCCTTCATCCAACAATACAAGTACAATTTGGGCATGGCACCCGACAGAGATCAACTCAGATCAATGTTGCAAAAGGAAAAGGAAACCTTTAAGGAGTATGCTCAAAGGTGGCGTGAAATTGCCGCTCAAATTTGTCCACCTCTTGAGGAAAAAGAGATGACAAAAATCTTCTTAAAGACCTTAAGCTCATTTTACTATGACCGAATGATTGCCAGTGCACCCAGTGATTTCACCGAAATGGTCGGCATGGGTGTACGTCTTGAGGAAGCCGTCCAAGAAGGACGTTTGGTAAAAGACACTGGATCAACGAGCGGTACTAAAAAATACGGTAGTGCTCTCCCTAATAAAAAAGAGCAAGATATTGGGAATATCTCTCTCGGAAAGCAAAGGCGACGTTATCAGCCAGTAGCAGCTGTTACTCCTGCTATCGGCCCCGCGCCTATTCCTATGTATCAACCTCAGGTGGCGCAGAGCCAACCTGGCCAACAAAGGACACAACTGCCTCTTCAGCAGGCTCGTCCTCCATATAACAACAACCGTACAACACGGCCACCAGGATTTGATCCTATACCCGTAACGTACGCAGAGCTGTTTCCGTTACTACTGGCTAAGGGGCACATCCAGACTAAGTCTCCCCTTTTAGTTTCGGAAAATCCGCCTTTTTGGTTTAAAGCGGATCAAACATGCCCTTATCATCAAGGAGGTTCAGGGCATAACATTGAGACTTGTCTCAATTTCAAATCCAACGTGCAAAAGCTTGTTAGGAACGGGCTCTTATCTTTCAAAGATACGAATCCTAATGTTCTTACGAACCCGCTGCCTCAACATGAGAAGGCTGCAGTCAATCTGATTGAGAAAGAGACTAACAATGTCTATCAAATTCACGATGTACTCTTATTGGGGACCGATCTGGTCAAGATGCATTGTAGACAGAGTGGATATGGCCATGTGCCACCTCATAATTATCACCAGTGTGATATCTGCTCTAAAGACAACCAGGGATGTTCTGTAGTGCAAGCAGCTCTACAGGAACAAATGGATCTCTGATGGATCCAGGAGCACCGAGTTCGTGGAGTTAACATAGTCTCTACGAATTCTAACGTCATTTAAAACCACGACATCCGTGTGATGAATGTCAACTTGGTGGCGATGCACTCAAGGCAAAGCCAGTATCATAATCTGCCGCGGCACGATTACAGTTCCTGTCTGATTTGCTCGGTAAACAAACAGGGATGCTCTTTCATACAAGAGGCCCTCCAGCGTCAGATGGATCTTGGATGGATCCAAGACTACCATGATAGGAACTCCTATCAAATCAATATGGTTCAGATCTTCGATATCCGCGTAATGAATACCAACCTGGTAGAGTTACATGCTGAGCAGGTCCGACTTGGATTCTTAATATCACATGATTATCAAAGCTATAAAGCGGGTTGCGAAAACGATCGAGGTTGTACCCTTGTCCAGGAGGCACTTCAGCACTTGTTAAATCACTGGTGGATGCCAATCTATATGGATGAAGATACTCAGCAGATTAGTATCAATAACAGGAATCCTACTCGTCGTCAAAGTCAGGATGTCTGATCAATGGAAGGTAACCTAGTGAGGTTACATTGCATTCAAAGTGGGTGTGGCCAGGTGCCACCACACAACTATGACAGTTGTAGCGTCTGTTCGGAAAGTAACCAAGGGTGTTACCTTGTGAGAGCAGCTCTTCAGGGTCAGATCGATCATGGAGAAATTCGTCCATATCCGGGTTCTGGACCCATCATTTGGTCGCCGAACTACCTTGCCGAGCAAGTTGAGGATGTTGTCACGATCTCTGGTCATCACCAGATCAGGGATGTTTTTCCCATCATTCCTCTACTTGACGAATCTAGAGTTCCCAACCGGGAACGGATCAAGGTTACTTATGATGGTCAGAAAAATCAGAAGGTTCCCATAGTCATCTATCTACCGGGACCATTATCGTATGAATCAGCTAAGGCAATCCCTTACAAATACGGTGCAACAATAATCAAGAATGGAAAGGAAATTCCATTACCCTCCGTCGTGAATATTGCAGACATCAGTCGTGTAACACGGAGCGGTCGAATCTTCAACCGAGGGGTTGGAGAATCCAACAAAGAAAAGGAACTTCAGGCAAAAATTCCTGATCCACCAGTCGGTCAATCTGGTAATCCCGACTTTTCAAAAGACAAAGATGAGATGCTAAAGCTCATCCAAAGGAGTGAATATAACATTGTTGATCAACTGTTACAGACTCCTTCAAAGATCTCAGTATTATCACTGTTACTCAGTTCAGAAGCCCACAGAGAGGCTCTACAGAAAGTCTTGGAGTAAGCCTTTGTGGAACAGGATGTAACAATCAGACAATTCGATAGCATTGTCTCTAACATCACTTCCTGCAATAATTTGGGATTTAGTGATGAAGAATTACCTGAAGAGGGTCGCCGTCATAACATGGCGCTCAACTGCCAGGGCGATGCTTTAGCTAACGTACTGGTAGACACATGGTCAGCCCTGAATGTTATGCCGAAGTCCACTTTGATGCAATTATCATTCAGGGGCCCTCCGATGAGAGCCAGCGAGGTCGTCGTCAAAGTATTCGACGGATCCAGAAAAACGGTTATCGGCGAAGTTGATCTTCCCATAACTATTGGTCCTCACACTTTCCAAGTCACTTTCCAGGTCATGGACATCCGGGCAACATACAGTTGTTTATTAGGAAGACCTTGGATACATCAGGCTGGAGCGGTTACTTCAACCCTCCACCAAAAGCTAAAGTTCGTCAAGAACGATCAACTTATCACGGTTTGTGGGGAACAAGCCTTGCTCGTGAGTAACTTATCATCATCTACTTGTGTGGAACCCGAGGAGGTTATTGGAACTCAGTTCCAAGCACTATCGGTGAGCAAGAACGGTCAATCCGAAGAAGGAACTTCAATTTCTTCATACAAAGATGCTATCAAAGCGGTCGAGAGTACCGATACAAAAGGATGGGGACGGCTTGTCATTCCTATTGACAATAAAATAAAGAAGGGTCTTGGTTTTTCTGCAACCTGTACCCAGACAGCTGCTAACGATGAAAGTCTTCATCCCCTTCAAAACTTCTTCCACAGTGGAGGTTTTCTTCACCCAGTGTCTCAGACAGTTTATGCTATCAATGAGGAAGATCCCTCTGACACAGATGAAGAATGGAAGTCCTACCTTAACAAGGACGGCTATATGTCTCAGGAAGAGGTGTCTATGCCTTTTTGCTTTCCTACAGAAAGTCCGAGATTTATACCAAGATCAGATGTCGAAATGATCTACGGAGATTGTGATCCGGAAGGATGCCGTGCTCCGCCAAATTCATTAGAGGAAGACACTCTGATGAAAGAAAACTTTGATCACAATTACTATGGCCCGATGGATGGTCTGGCAATGTGGCAGCCTTACCCAGGAAACTTGGGGCAAGAAAGTCAGCCGAGTAATGAAACTCAGCTGAGCATCATTGAACAGAATACCTGTGTCCCCGCCATGTCATGGGATCAACACTCAGGTCATTTAGAGACTGCTCAACATGAAGATGAGTTTGCAACGTTTGCAGGACTTGAATTCATCAACTATGGTTTTCCTGAGGTCAACGTCATCGAAAGGGATGATTTCTCCAGTTCCAAAGAAGTTTGGGACACTTTGGGACAACCAAGTGGAAAATACGACTTTATGGTCAAGTACACTGCTCCCGAAAGCTCTCGTATCAGGCTCGAAGATATCCAGCCAACTGGATGGGGAGATACAGCTGAGAGCACCAATGCTATGCAAAATGCAACAGAGGAATCCTCCTACGACAACTCTGCTTGGGAGACAGATTCCAATGATCCTGCTCCACCAGAAATCAGCGTCATTTCTGAAGATAAATCAAGGAAGGTGCCAGACTTTGTGATTCACCGAGGAGTTCGCCGCCAATGAGTTGCCGTCGAGCTTCCGAAGGTCGTTCGTCAGTCAAAGTAATTGCCATCTTTTAACCTTTCACCCTGCCCAGGTGAAACAGATGTTTTGATAGGGCTCACTTTCTGTAAATTTCCCTCTTCGCTTTGCCCGAAGCGAGTGAGTTTTGTTTATAGGGCTGTAGTTTCAAGATTCGACTTGTTCATTAATAAAATAACGTCGTTCTGTAATTTCTGCATTAATTGTTGTTTTCTCTTTTTTCTTTTTCAGAAAATGGTAATCCTAAAAAACATTCAATAATAAAAACAAGCAGTAAAATCAAAACACTGCACACACTTGCATTTTCTCTATCTCTTCTAAACACGAATCATCACGTCATGCAGATTGCTTGTTTTATACCCCGTTGAAACATACGATCCGATGCCTTCTTCCAACTTTGAGTTCCCGGTATTCGAGGCTGAAGAAGAAAATGACAACGAAATTCCAGAAGAGATCTCCCGACTACTCAGACAAGAGGAAAAGTCCATTGAACCTCACAAAGAGCCGTTGGAAACGGTAAACTTGGGTTCAGAAAAAGAGAGAAAAGAAATCAGGATCGGAGCACTGCTCAGTCCAACTGTCAAAGAAAGTTTGATAAAGCTTCTCAAAGAATTCCCCGATGTATTCGCTTGGTCCTATCAGGATATGCCAGGGTTGGATACCAGCATTGTGGAACATCATTTACCGTTAAGATCGGAATGTCCGCCAGTAAAGCAAAGGTTGAGACGGACTCACCCGGACATGGCCATCAAAATCAAAGAGGAGGTACAGAAACAGATCGACGCAGGTTTCCTTGCTACATCTGAATATCCTCAATGGTTAGCCAACATCGTACCCGTTCCCAAAAAGGATTGAAAGGTTAGAATGTGTGTTGATTACAGAGATCTAAACAAGGCAAGTCCGAAGGATGACTTTCCTTTACCGCACATTGACATGCTGATTGACAGCACAACAAAGTTCAAAGTATTCTCCTTCATGGATGGATTCTCGGGCTATAACCAGATCAAAATGGCGCCGAAAGACATGGAGAAAACTTCGTTCATTACCCCATGGGGTACCTTTTGTTACAAGGTAATGCCGTTCGGTTTGAAGAATGCCGGGGCAACCTATCAAAGGGCCATGACTACTCTGTTTCATGACATGATACATAAGGAGATCGAGGTATATGTCGATGATTTGATTGCAAAATCAAGAACAGAGGATGATCACGTTGAACATATGTCAAAATTGTTCGAACGTCTAAGAAAATTCAAGCTCTGCTTGAATCCCAACAAGTGCACCTTCGGTGTCCGTTCGGGGAAACTACTAGGGTTCATCGTCAGCCAGAAAGGGATTGAGGTTGATCCTGACAAGGTCAAGGCCATTCAAGAAATGCCTTCTCCAAAAACTGAAAAACAAGTCAGAGGATTCCTGGGACGTTTGAACTACATCTCCAGATTCATATTCCTTATGACCGCCACTTGTGCGCCGATTTTCAAATTACTGAAAAAGAACCAAGATTGCGTTTGGTCAGAAGATTGCAAAGCCGCCTTCGACAGTATTAAGGAATATCTGTTGAATCCTCCGATCCTATCACCTCCAGTGGAAGGAAGACCACTAATCATTTACCTCACAGTCCTAGAGGACTCAATGGAATGTGTACTTGGCCAACAAGACGAAACTAAAAGGAAAGAGTCTGCCATTTACTATCTAAGCAAGAAATTCACCGACTGCGAAACTCGGTACACGATGCTTGAGAAAACTTGTTGAGCTTTGGCTTGGGCAGCCAAACGTCTTCGCCAGTACATGATTCGTCATACTACTTGGTTGGTCTCCGAAATGGATCCAATCAAGTACGTTTTCGAAAAACCTGCTCTCACGGGAAGGATTGCCCGTTGGCAGATGTTACTATCAGAATATGACATAGAGTACCACGCTCAGAAAGCTATTAAAGGAAGTATTTTAGCCGATCATTTGGCTCATCAACCGATTGACGATCAAGAATCAATCGGGTTTGACTTCCCAGACGAAGATGTCATGTATCTAAAAATGAAAGATTGCGATGAACCGCTACCCAGTGAAGGGCCAGAACCAAGTTCCCAGTGGGGACTCATCTTTGACGGAGCAGTTAATCATTATGGAAACGGAATTGGGGCAATCATTGTTACCCCTCAGGGTTCCCACATTCCTTTCACTGCCAGACTTACGTTCAAATGTACGAACAACAAGGCCGAATATGAAGCATGTATCATGGGTCTCGAAGAAGCGATTGATTTAAGGATCAAAAACTTGGACGTATACGACGATTCAGCTCTGGTTATTAACCAGATAAAAGGAGATTGGAACACATACCAATCAGGATTGATTCCTTACAAAGATTATGCAAGAAGGTTGTTACCCTTCTTCAACAGAGTCGACTTTCATCATATCCCTCGTGAGGAGAATCACATGGCTGATGCATTAGCCACTCTCTCTTCCATGATTAGTGTAGGTAAATGGAATGACCTACCTAAGATCGACATAATGCGCTTTGAACGGCCCGCTTACATCTTCGCGATTGAAGCAGTCATAGACGACAGACCTTGGTATCACGATATCAAATGCTTCCTTCAGAAACAAGAGTACCCATCTGGGGCACTCAGAAAAGACAGGAAAACCCTCAGAAGATTGGCTGGAAACTTCTTCTTGAGCGGTGACACTCTTTATAAGAGAAATTTTGACATGGTCTTGCTCCGATGCGTCGACAGACCAGAAGCAGACATGCTCATGAAAGAAATTCATGAAGGATCCTTTGGCACTCATGCCAATGGACACACAATGGCGAGAAAAATTCTCAGGGCCGGGTATTATTGGTTGACCATGGAATCCGACTGCTACAAGTACATGAGGAGGTGTCACAAGTGTCAGATATACTCCGACAAAATTCATGTACCACCATCACATCTCAAAGTTCTTTCTTCCCCGTGGCCTTTTTCCATATGGGGGATCGACATGATTGGTATGATTGAGCCCAAGGCTTCAAACGGACATCGGTTCATCCTGGTAGCCATTGACTATTTCACCAAGTGGGTCGAAGCAGCGTCATTCGCCAATGTAACCTGACAAGTGGTGGTCCGATTTATCAAAAACAATATCATCTGCCGTTATGGTGTTCCAAGCGAGATCATTACTGATAATGGATCTAACTTGAACAATAAGATGATGAAAGAGTTATGTGCAGAGTTCAAGATCGAACACCATAACTCATCTCCCTACCGACCCAAGATGAACGGAGCGGTAGAAGCGGCTAACAAGAACATCAAGAAGATCGTTCAAAAGATGGTTGTAACCTATAAAGACTGGCACGAGATGTTACCTTTTGCTCTTCACGGTTATTGCACATCTGTCCGTACTTCAACAGGGGCTACCCCTTTCTCTCTAGTATATGGCATGGAGGTAGTGCTCCCCATAGAAGTAGAGTTCCCATCAATCCGGGTATTGATGGAAGCTAAGCTCACCGAAGCTGAATGGTGTCAAAATCGACACGACGAACTGAATCTGATCGAAGAGAAGCGAATCACGGCACTATGACACGGTCAGTTGTATCAACAGAGAATGAAGAGGGCGTTCGACAAAAAGGTTCGGCCTCGTGTCTTCAGAAAAGGAGACCTCGTGCTCAAGAAGATACAATCATTTCTCACTGATTCCCGGGGCAAATGGACCCCGAATTATGATGGCCCCTATGTGGTCACGAAAGCTTTCTCAGGCGGCGCCTTGAGACTTGCAACCATGGACGGAGAGGAATTTGCCTACCCCACGAATGTTGATGTAGTCAAGAAATACTTCGCCTAAAAAAAAAACGTCTCGGTGGATTGAAAACCCGAAAGGGCGGTCCAGGAAAAAGTTAGAGACACGAAAAAAAAAAGAATCATCCCGATGGATTGGAAATCTCATAGTACAATCCAGGCAAAAGTTAGGGATAATGGCAAGTAACTATGTTCAACAGAGGCAAGTCCCTCAGCAGCAGTTACAGCATCACCTATCGGAGGAAATCTCCAGTCAAAGGTCATCTTCGACAGAAGCTCAGGATGCCCCGAATTCAAAGTTGGTAGAAGGATAGTGGTCGTTATGTTTCAACGTAGCCCTTTTCCCTGTAAATTACCATTTTCTAACTTTGTATATACTCTTTGGAATCACGCGTTTGGCTGATCTCCATCTTATCAATAAAATTTGAGCCCTTGTGCTTTTGTTTGTAACTCTTGCTTGTTTTAGCTTTACAGAACGACGTTGTTTAAACTTAATCAGCGATTCTTGAAATAAAACAAAAATGAATTTACTTGTTAAAACTTTTTCTGCTTTTAAATTAAAGATGACATTTCTTTTGACCGTTGAACATCAGAAGAACATCGATTGCTTCTCCCGAAGTAAGCAAATTTCAAAGTGCAGAATCAAAGTACTCCTTCTAAGCCAGTATGCCTGAATGAAGGGATCAACTGTGTCAGAGACCATGTTTCGTCTGACACACCTCGGCCGAGTTCTCATCTCTTAAGCCTGATCAACATAGCTCCCAACGAGACTATCTCTCCTAAGCAAGGTGGAATTTCTATTTTGAATCAACGGTACTTCTTCGCCCCGCGATGGCCGAGTATCCAATTGTGTTCATCCATTAGTCTGTATGTCGCGTCTGTTTTGTCAGCATATACATACATACTTCATGCATTTTACTTGCGTTCACATTTCGTATTGCATCACTATCACTCTAGTCGGTCTTGTCCCCTAGTGGTAGAAGTCCTCTCGATCGAGTTGTTAGTTCTTGCCTCGTCAGGAAATACTGTGTCTGAACAACCTCGCTTCCGGTTTAATTCTGGAAAGAAGTTGGTCCTTGACCACTTTGATAACTTGAACCTCTGAAAAGCCAGAGAAAACTTTCAATAAACATCACTCTTCGCCATTGAAGATGATATCCTTGCTTTCCCGGATTAAGGAAAATCCACAGAGAAAGCCTCGTGATCAGAGATTCGGCAGCACGCCAGTTTTGCTCTGAAAAACCACTGATGAGAAGGTCATCGGCACCTCAAAATTGGATCCCATCATATGGCATTTCTCCGGGAGGATCCCGAGAAAAGTATGATGTAACCCAAAATGAAAACAGTCTCTCAAGAGACTCACTTTCCCCAGTAGAATCGACAAATGGCGTCTCCAAAATAGAGAAGTTTGTGTACCTCTACAACTCAGACGACTGGATTCCCCAGCAAGTCTGACATCAAAACTTTTTCCACTCAAATGGCATCTCCCCAGGAAAATTCGGCGAGAAGTTTGAGGAAAGCCGCTATAAATAGCGTCCCTTGTCAAGAAAGTTTATTGACAAAAGAAACTAAGACCAGTTCTTGGTAGGAAACCAGGATCGAGGGGAAGTTTAAATCAGAAACTAAGACCAGTTCTTGGTAGGAAACCAGGATCGAGGGGAAGTTTAAATCAAAAACTAAGACCAGTTCTTGGTAGGAAACCAGGATCGAGGGGAAGTTTAAATCAGAGACTGAGACCAGTTCCTTGGTAGGAAACCAGGATCGAGGGGAAGTTTACCTTTTCTAAGCATCATCGCTTAGCTAAAGAAGATGAATGCGTAAGCTACCATTCATAACCACCATCAAAATTTCGGATATTCCGATATTTAATCCTCTTGCACCCTGAATGCTCGAATACCTTCGTCATTCACACCTTCGGGTCCAAGAAGATTAAATAGGGGCATCTGTAATACCCCAAATTTTGACCACTTAGATTTCCCATCATTGTGAATATCATCATCACAATATGGATGAACCATCATGCTTCATCAGTCTCCCCAAAGATGGGTGAGCATCCAATACAATCAAAATTAGGGTTTCAAGCCCTCTTTGAGCTTTAGACAAAGGATCAATCAAGAAATGACATGATCTTCAACTTGTCTAATCTCTCAAACATCCATAATGGATCAAAAAGGACTCCCACTTCAAGGATTAAGCACAAGGCTGCTCCCTTCTAGGTGGATCAAGTCTCAAGATCGATAGTGTCACCAAATTAGGGTTTTGGTCGACCAGGGCCTCCAGATGGAAATTTTCATCTGGGCACAAGGCAATGATCCAAAACATGACCTAATATGCTTCATGCAACCTCATGAACCCATGCATCAAATCAATTTTGCCTCAGGGGATGCATTCATAAAAAATCAGGAATTAGGGTTTCTTGACCTAATTCACCCCTAAGTTGACTTTTGGGACAAACCATGAGCCAAGACCTCAAGAGATGATTTGAGGGTCTCTAATACACCATATTGATCCATTTGGAACAATGGATTGATCCAAGAATCTTGAGCAACAAGTTTCATTTTCATCTGCACCACAATTAGGGTTTTAAGGGAAAAGTCAACTATAACTTTGACTTTTGACCAAGACATGCTCCCAAACCCTAATACATGATTGAATACACCCTATGACACCCATAGAACATGTACATCAAGTTTGATTTAGGTCAAGGACATGATTTCCTTAAGAATTGCACAGTTTGGAATTCATCTGATAAAAAGTCAACTGTGCACAAAAGTCAACTTTGACTTTTTGAGATTTTTCACCAAAATGGATTTTTAACCCTAAAATGATGTTAATGTATGATTTGAATCATCATTCATCAAGAAAAATCAAGAAAAGTGAGATAACTTGTAAAAGGGGTAACCATAAAACTTAGAAATTTTTCTAAGTTAAAAATAAAGTGGCAAAGGTACCAACTTTGGAGGACCATAACTCCTAAACCACAGGGCCATTTTTTCTCATCCAAAGATGGATTTGTAGCCCTCATTATCACCTACAAAAACTTCAACTACAAGCCATTCCAATTCATTAAGGATTTTGAGTTATGGAGTGATCAAAGTGGCTGAAAAGTGAAAATGTCACTTTTTCCAACACTTAGTGAAATTTTCACTAAGTCAGAATTCTGCTTCACTTTTTGCCAAATGTAGGGGGATTTTTCACTTGGAATCAAAAGAGATCAAAACCAAACTTGTTCAAACAGTTGTTGTATCATGTAAGAGCTTTCCAAAATGGCCAAGAACATTGTCAAATTCAACCTACACCATGAGATACAACATTGGCAAGTTGCCTTGCTGAAATCTGTCAAAGCAAGGCAGAATTTGCATTTTGGCTCGATTTGCCAAAATCAGCCAATTGCAATTGCTCCAATCCACTTGGACACCTCAGAGGATTGAATCCAAAGGGGACAATCACTGAGCCAAGCCTCCAAGGTCCAAGGAACAAGGAATAGCATGTTGAACCTAGAATGGCCAAAATAGGGACAAGACTTCAAATTTGGAATGAGGCATTCAATGGAACCATCAAGGTGGCATGGACTGAGCCATTCTCATCTGAAATCAGTCAAGACTTATCCAAGACCAAGGGGACCAAAGCTCTGTGCCCTAACCTCTAGTCAATGGCTAGAGGAGACTTTCATTTCCATTGGCCAACATTGAGGAAACCTACTTACCAGCTGCCATGTACTATTCCTTGCAAAACAAACTTGCTCTACTATAAATAGAGCTCAATTGTGGTCAGTTTGAGTACACCAAAGCCATCTAACAGATGCTTTCCTCAAAATCTCTTTCTCTTGGCAAAAATGCCTTTCTTAGCAAGGTAGCTATCGGGTTTTGAGTTTGAGAGCAATTCTGCACAAACTAATCACTCACACACCTCACATACATCACATATGAGCTGATCAAACACTCACATAACATCTGAAACATCAATTTCACAAAATCACTTGCCATCCACACAAGTTTGAAGTGAAGTTGCAGCTGAGATGCCATAAACTGATCCAGTCCATTTCAATTCAATCCAAGTGTTCAAACACACTCCATATGGTGTAGGGAAGCTGTCCAGATCATCACAACTTGTCTGTAACACCTCCAACTCAAAATCACATCTGAACTTGCTGTCACGACTTGGAGGTAAGCCTAAACTTGGCCATCTCTCAATCTATGCATATTTCCTCGCACAATAATTTGGCCATATGTTCATAATCATGCATGGAATGTTTTCCCTCAATTAATTGCATTGTTTGAATCGTGTATCAAAAATCCTAGCCTTCATGCAGAAATTAGGGTTCTTGAGGTTTCTTCGTGATTTCTTGTTGTATGTTTAATTTAAATGAAATTAAAGTACATAGACATGATCGTGAGGTTGAGGCGAGCATAATGATATGTGGATTGCATGATATAATTACGTATTCAGTGAGATTGGATGGAAAATGCAAATCTGGGCAAACTGAAAAACGCGCGTGTTCTTGGTGTTGTTCTTGGCGCCATTTTCATATATTTGAATATTTGAATTTTGTGATTTTGTTTAATTGATTCAAAAATTAATTTCTCTCCGAGTTTTAATGATTTTGAGTTGATTCTTTTTTTAATAATTCACAAAAATGTCAAAATATTTTATTTTATCAAAAAATCCCAAAAATATTATTTATTTCATATAATTTATATTTTTGCAAAGAATTAATATTTTGATTGTTTTTGGCATTTTAAATATTTTTTCTACATTGATTTTGCAACTTTTGATGCTTTCTAATTATTTTGTAGGTCAATACTTAATTTTTGAAGCACTAATCCAAGATCACAATTTGTTTTTCACATGTTAAACAATTTTTGATCATTTTAATTGAATTTTTATTCAATTAAATATATTTTTTGAAAACAAATTAGGGTTTTGGATTAATTCAACCCTCATAAATCATTTTCAAAAACACTTTGGGCATCTATTAGAGTGTAAGACCCAATCCTTTTTTTGACCAAATCATCTTTGGGCCTCACTTATTGTATAAGTCCCGATACCGTAAAAAAAAAACAAACGGCGCGATCGTCGCCTTTTCAAAAATCATTTGGGCCTCTCCTTGAGCTATAAGACCCATTCAAAACACTTTGGGCCTCTATTAGAGTGTAAGATCCAATCCCCTTTTAACCAAAACATTTTGGGCCTCACTTATTGTATAAGTCCCTCTGCATTAAAAGAAAACCTCGGCGCGATCACCATTTTTAAACGAAAAATCATTTGGGCCTACCCTCGAGTAGTAAGACCCATTTCTTTTTCTTTAAAACACTTTGGACCTCTTGAGAGAGTGTAAGACCCATCCCTTTGTACAGAAAACCTTTTTGGGCCCCAGTCACTTGTATAAGTCCCTCTGTACAAATTCAAACAGTGCGCTCACTGATAAAACCCTGGGCCTCTCCTTGAGCTGTAAGCCCCAAATCTTTCTTTTTCAAAGCACTTTCTCCTTTGATTTTGAATATACTGTTGTTTTCAATCTTTCTTTGTTGAACAACTATCCAAACAGCATGGAAGCACTCCAACCGAGTAAGTGGTTATCGCTTTCATTTACTGCTTTCATATTATAAACTGTATTGTGGGGCTGCTCACTGTAAGTCTCCTTTCATAAACTCATATCTACTGTGTAATAATAGTATAGATATTTCGAGTTTCCCCGGCAACTACGTCTAGAACTAAGTGACGCCGTTTCAGTTATTCGTAGAAATAGACGCCTAGATCCCTAATAGGAGCACCAGATACAGTCTTCTCTTCGGCTGTCCTCCTTAGGAATCGTCAAGAAATTCTATCCCCCAGAGATGAATTATTCTCGGTGAAACTTCTCTTGAATTTCTTCAAACCGCCGAACGGTTCGGACTCTCTCTAAAAGTTAAAGTCACTGGATAGTAAACTTCGCACGTTTACCAGTGGTTTTAACTCTAAAAGAGTTTTCCTGAACTTTTCTTTGGTTTGGGACCCACGGGCTTCTTAAAAGCATCGGCCTCCTCTTGGGCATCATACAAGGACCCACAGGCTTCCTAAAAGCAACCCCGCCTCCTCTTGGGCATTATTCAAGGACCCTACGGCTTCTTAGAAGTATTCACAACCTCCTCTTAGGCTTCGTATAATGATCTCTTCCTCCGGGAATGATAGCCTCCTCGTGGGCTTCGTACAAGGACCCGTCGGCTTCTTAAAAGATTCCAGCCTCCTCTTGGGCTTCGTACAAATTGTCCCGACGACCTCCTAGAGGTATAGGAACAGAACCTAGTCATCCTCATAGAACAGTCCTTTCATAGAGTCTACTACTGTTTCTCGAAGCTTAGTACAAAAGATAAAACTCTAGACACGGACAGTCTAACTTCCTTGAGTCTCAAAGACATTCTCAAGCACCCTTCGTTAAATAGGAAGGAAACCCGCAGACTCGGATAGTCTCGATACCCTTTGGATTTCCCGTTTCCTCAAAGAAAAGGAAATATCCCTGATCCTCAAATTAAATCTCTGAGTATAGTGTTGCTCATATAAGAACTGATTTTCTCTTTTAAATCAGTATATTGGATCTGTCACTCAACTGAAACAGTTACAATAGCCTCCATCTCGGGCTTTGTACGAGATACCAAAATTCTCCCCAGTGGAGTCAAAACAACCTTTTAGCCTCTCTCTCAGGCTTTGTATGAGACACAAAAGATTCCCTCGTTGAGTTAATCACCCTTTTTTTCGCCTCCATCTCGGGCCTCGTACGAGATATAAATCCCTTAAGCAAGAGTCGAACTCTTTGCTAGCCTCCTCTTAGGCTTTGTATAACGATATGCCCCACTGGGTCAAAAACCTTTAGCCTCTCTCTCGGGCTTTGTACGAGACACAAAATAGCCTCCACTTAGGCTTTGTATAATGATTTTCCTAGCGGAAATTAGCCTCCTCTTAGGCTTTGTATAAGAAAACCACTGGTTGATCCAATCGACCTTTTAGCATCAAAGCTGTGCCTCGTTCGCAGTACACAAACATCAACAACTCCTTTCCCTTCATCTAATCGCTGTAAGCGGCAAGCCTCTGGATCATCTATATCCATGCCACTGTCCCTCTTTTAGCATGAGAAATTCCTAAGGAAAGATGGCATTGCTCTACACTGAGTTAAAGTCTTCTCCTTCAGGTTAAAACCCTTTCTTCAGAAATTATGGCATTGCTCGGATCCGCGTATCCCAGTTAAAGTAATTCTCCTTCTCCCCTCTTTAGAGATGACAAATTCTCTCTAAAGTCGAGGTCTTTTAGCTTCACATCTTGGGCTTTGAACAAGATACAAACCACCTTTCGCTTCACGTCTTGGGCTTTGAACAAGACACCAAAAACCAATTTCCTCCCATAGAATAGGAGGAACTACGAACGCTCTGATTTCCCTGTTTCGGTAAACGGGAATACGTAGGCATAAGATCGAAAGATAAGATCTTAGCGAGCGCAATCAACAAAAAACCAAAATCCCATATCTCCATCAATTAAAAGCAGTAATTCAAAAGCATCAGTCCTAACATCCTAATCCTTATTCCCCGCCAGAAACCTGTTGCCCAAGCCCTAGAAAGAAAGAACCTGTATTGGCGAAATACGAATAACCAGTACAAAGGCCCCCCACATTGATAGCATCCGTAACCTAACAGACCGCTGTTTAAACTCAGTATGCAAGCAGGGTTAATTGGAGACATCTATTTCCCTTCCTTATTCAGCTCACAATAGGATAAAAAATGAATCGACCTGTAGTTTTAAGCTCAACCGCAGAGAGCGACCAGCGCTTAAGAACCGCGTCCAAAATCGCTCGCTACAGAACAGTGGCGCCCACCGTGGGGCCCGTTCCTTTCTTTCTACTTCTCTTGTGTGAAAAATTACACAAATGGCGACTCTGCTGGGGAGTCTCCTTTTCTGCCTTAGGGCATCATCCCCGTTTTCTACGGAAAATGGGAACTCTACCAAAGAGAAAGATTGACCTATGCTGGTCCATCTCTTAGGCAGGGAACCACAGATTGGGGCTTCCGCCGGGGAACCCATTTCTGTCAGGAACTTAAGATTCATAGCTTTATAAGTCTAGGATGATTAGGACAAATATATAGACCACTTTTCCTAATTGCTATACGTGTTTATTTTTCTGCTACTGGGAATGCGTGTGATGCCGCATGTGGTGAGATTGAGTATACACTTAAGAAAAGCCAACCTTTTTCGTAGTGCGGAAGCTATCGGAAATAGCTGTTACGCGATACTACCCTCATTTGAGGCTGGTGATCTATTCTCGGTGAATGGCACTTACTCTAAGATTGCACACAACTCGCTGGCGATCCGCTTGTTGTTTTGCTTTCCTGGGAGGAGCTAAAGATAATGAGTACAGGTACAAAAATCACCCTAGTATAAACCGTTGGGGATGGGTAGAGCCTTGACTTCATGACAACGACCCTCTGACCCCATGTTTTTTCTATGTTTTTGTGTGCTGCATTCATGCATTCATTTAATAAAACATTAAAACATTCAAAAAACTTCTCTTCTAGTCTCTCTGTTTTTCAAATTAAACTAAGACTGTGATTGCAAATATCAGAGAAAAAGATTGCATTAATGGATTTCGGTAGAAGGAGAACTCACCAGTATACCTTCAAGGTTCCAAAACTAGGGAATTTGAGAAAGTTAGCGAGGATGATCGTTAACCCAGAGGCTTTCAGAGCCAAGCACGGTGGTTTGCTACCACTGTTAAGAGTCCATGTGATTAAGGGGATCATGGATGCGCTCATTCAGTTCTACGATCCGGTTTATCATTGTTTCACATTCCCGGATTACCAGCTGTCACCAACGCTGGAGGAGTATTCTCATCTGACTGATTTACATATCACTGATCGAGCTCCGTTTTCTGGACTGGAAGAAATTCCAAAGAATCAGATCATTGCAAGAGCAATTCATTTGGACGAGTCTGAGGTCAGGACTCACATGACCACTAAGGGTGGCATACAAGGTTTGCCAGCCCAGTTCTTGACAAAAAAGGCTCTATACTTTGCTAGTATAGGGAACGGGACTGCTTTTGAAAACATCTTTGTCTTGCTCACCTACGGGTTATTTTTGTTTCCTAACATCAATAACTTCGTTGATATCAACGCTATTAAGGTTTTTCTCATTGGAAACCCTGTGCCGACTTTGCTCGCAGATGCGTATCATTCTGTACACTTAGGAAATTTGTACAGCGGAGGGGAGATCACATGCTGTGTACCTTTGCTTTACAAGTGGTTTATCTCTCACTTGCCCAAGTCTGCCGCTTTTTGGGATTGTAAGAGTGTCTTACGTTGGTCGCAGAAGATCATGTCCCTCACCAACTCTGATATAGATTGGTGTAATAGGATTTATGAGGGAATCAGAATCATTGACCGTTGTGGAAACTTCCCCAGCGTACCCCTCATAGGAACTAAAGGAGGAATCAACTATCATCCGATATTAGTTCTTCGTCAATTTGGATACCCGATGAGACATATCCCACTGGGTGTTCATCTGGAAGGTCTTTTCTTCAAAGAAGGAGAAAGTGACAGAGCACTAAAGATGGAAATAGTGCAAGCTTGGAAACATGTTCATAAGAAAGGACGAGAGTCTCTGGGAAAACCGGACTGTGTCTCGGTGGAGCCTTATCTCCATTGGGTATAAACTAGAGCTCTCAAGCTAAAGATGCCTTATCCTCATTACGGAATTCTTCCGCCGAGGGAAATTGTCATGTACTTCATGACGGAAACTGAAAGGCTTCAGGTTACTCTCAACAAAGTTCAAAAGGAAAGAAGGTCTTGGAAGAACAAGTACCGCACCCTCGATGTAGAGTGTATCCAAATACATCAACTACTAAAAGAGAAAGATGCTCTGATTGAAATTTTGGAGCAGCATGCTGTAGAGAATCAAGATGACCAAAGGAATTTGCTCACTCCTTTCACTTGGCAAAGGAGTGACAACCCGACAACGGGCCAAGCGCCCCGGTCAAAGAAAAGGAAGATACCAGAATCAGCACCCGGTTTCTCCTCAGAGAGGATTCGGGACCCATTAGTTTAGGTTTCTGTTTCTGCACTTTGTAATCTACTGTATTTTCATTTCTGTAATCCTTTGGAATTTCAATAAAAAGGGGTTTCCCCACTGTTTGATATTTGCAATCTAATTGTCGAAGTTTATTTTGATTAAACCAAAGAACAATTAATATAATCATTGCATTCATCATTCTCACATCGCGTATTCTCCTTACCTACAAATCTCACGTTTGTGTCTCGATTCTAGAGTCAAACTGTCTCATTCGTATAATACTCGGGCCAATCGTCAGAAAAAGATGGATGATCTTGAGGAAGAAAACAGAGAGTTGAAAGAAGAGATCGACGCTCTGAGAGAGGATATGAGAAAGCTTCGTAACGACATGCAAGCCATGGCAGAAGCTCAGCTACAAAGAATTGTGATCTCAGAGATCACCTCAACGCCCATCATAGAAAGGTATGATCCTAGGTATCAGATGCCGAAAGATCGTCCTTGGGGCATGCCTGTTAACTATATCCCGGAAGGATATGTTCCGCCGATCACTGAAGATCAGGGAATCGCAACAGAAGCCGCTGGGCCTGAAGGTTACAAACTTCGGGAAAGCGAAGATGCTAGGGGCATACTAAAGACTCCTGAAGGTTACAAACTTCGGGAAACGCCAAGATTTACTGCCGTAGTCACGGTACCACCCCCTGTGGTGCACACTGTCCCGGAAGGACAGATTCCACCAACACCTTCTGGTAAGAAGGAAACTATGCTTGACAGAATGGAGGAATTCCAGGAGCAGTTCTTGGAAATGCAGAAAGAGCTGCAAGCCATTCGCGGTCAGGATCTATTTGGAAAGGACGCCGCAGACCTCTACTTGGTCCCAAATGTGAAAGTCCCGCACAAGTTCCAAGTGCCCGACTTTGAAAAATACAAGGGTAACTCTTGCCCTCAAAGCCATCTGGTGATGTACGCTCGGCGGATGTCAGCTCAGACGGAGAATCAGGACCTGCTGATTCATTACTTCCAGGATAGTTTAACCGGTGCCGCACTCAAATGGTACATGGGGTTAAACCGTACTACGATCAGTACATTCAGAGATCTTGGTACTGCCTTCATCCAACAATACAAGTACAATTTGGGCATGGCACCCGACAGAGATCAACTCAGATCAATGTCGCAAAAGGAAAAGGAAACCTTTAAGGAGTATGCTCAAAGGTGGCGTGAAATTGCCGCTCAAATTTGTCCACCTCTTGAGGAAAAAGAGATGACAAAAATCTTCTTAAAGACCTTAAGCTCATTTTACTATGACCGAATGATTGCCAGTGCACCCAGTGATTTCACCGAAATGGTCGGCATGGGTGTACGTCTTGAGGAAGCCGTCCGAGAAGGACGTTTGGTAAAAGACACTGGATCAACGAGCGGTACTAAAAAATACGGTAGTGCTCTCCCTAATAAAAAAGAGCAAGATATTGGGAATATCTCTCTCGGAAAGCAAAGGCGACGTTATCAGCCAGTAGCAGCTGTTACTCCTGCTATCGGCCCCGCGCCTGTTCCTATGTATCAACCTCAGGTGGCGCAGAGCCAACCTGGCCAACAAAGGACACAACAGCCTCTTCAGCAGGCTCGTCCTCCATATAACAACAACCGTACAACACGGCCACCAGGATTTGATCCTATACCCGTAACGTACGCAGAGCTGTTTCCGTTACTGCTGGCTAAGGGGCACATCCAGACTAAGTCTCCCCTTTCAGTTCCGGAAAATCCGCCTTTTTGGTTTAAAGCGGATCAAACATGCCCTTATCATCAAGGAGGTTCAGGGCATAACATTGAGACTTGTCTCAATTTCAAATCCAACGTGCAAAAGCTTGTTAGGAACGGGCTCTTATCTTTCAAAGATACGAATCCTAATGTTCTTACGAACCCGCTGCCTCAACATGAGAAGGCTGCAGTCAATCTGATTGAGAAAGAGACTAACAATGTCTATCAAATTCACGATGTACTCTTATTGGGGACCGATCTGGTCAAGATGCATTGTAGACAGAGTGGATATGGCCATGTGCCACCTCATAATTATCACCAGTGTGATATCTGCTCTAAAGACAACCAGGGATGTTCTGTAGTGCAAGCAGCTCTACAGGAACAAATGGATCTCTGATGGATCCAGGAGCACCGAGTTCGTGGAGTTAACATGGTCTCTACGAATTCTAACGTCATTTAAAACCACGACATCCGTGTGATGAATGTCAACTTGGTGGCGATGTACTCAAGGCAAAGCCAGTATCATAATCTGCCGCGGCACGATTACAGTTCCTGTCTGATTTGCTCGATAAACAAACAGGGATGCTCTTTCATACAAGAGGCCCTCCAGTGTCAGATGGATCTTGGATGGATCCAAGACTACCATGATAGGAACTCCTATCAAATCAATATGGTTCAGATCTTCGATATCCGCGTAATGAATACCAACCTGGTAGAGTTACATGCTGAGCAGGTCCGACTTGGATTCTTAATATCACATGACTATCAAAGCTGTAAAGCGGGTTGCGAAAACGATCGAGGTTGTACCCTTGTCCAGGAGGCACTTCAGCACTTGTTAAATCACTGGTGGATGCCAATCTATATGGACGAAGATACTCAGCAGATTAGTATCAATAACAGGAATCCTACTCGTCGTCAAAGTTAGGATGTCCGATCAATGGAAGGAAGGTAACCTAGTGAGGTTACATTGCATTCAAAGTGGGCGTGGCCAGGTGCCACCACACAACTATGACAGTTGTAGCGTCTGTTCGGAAAGTAACCAAGGGTGTTACCTTGTGAGAGCAGCTCTTCAGGGTCAGATCGATCATGGAGAAATTCGTCCATATCCGGGTTCTGGACCCATCATTTGGTCGCCGAACTACCTTGCCGAGCAAGTTGAGGATGTTGTCACGATCTCTGGTCATCACCAGATCAGGGATGTTTTTCCCATCATTCCTCTACTTGACGAATCTAGAGTTCCCAACCGGGAACGGATCAAGGTTACTTATGATGGTCAGAAAAATTAGAAGGTTCCCATAGTCATCTATCTACCGGGGCCATTATCGTATGAATCAGCTAAGGCAATCCCTTACAAATACGGTGCAACAATAATCGAGAATGGAAAGGAAATTCCATTACCCTCCGTCGTGAATATTGCAGACATCAGTCGTGTAACACGGAGCGGTCGAATCTTCAACCGAGGGGTTGGAGAATCCAACAAAGAAAAGGAACTTCAGGCGAAAATTCCTGATCCACCAGTCGGTCAATCTGGTAATCCCGACTTTTCAAAAGACAAAGATGAGATGCTAAAGCTCATCCAAAGGAGTGAATATAACATTGTTGATCAACTGTTACAGACTCCTTCAAAGATCTCAGTATTATCACTGTTACTCAGTTCAGAAGCCCACAGAGAGGCTCTACAGAAAGTCTTGGAGCAAGCCTTTGTGGAACAGGATGTAACAATCAGACAATTCGATAGCATTGTCTCTAACATCACTTCCTGCAATAATTTGGGATTTAGTGATGAAGAATTACCTGAAGAGGGTCGCCGTCATAACATGGCCCTCAACTGCCAGGGCGATGCTTTAGCTAACGTACTGGTAGACACATGGTCAGCCCTGAATGTTATGCCGAAGTCCACTTTGATGCAGTTATCATTCAGGGGCCCTCCGATGAGAGCCAGCGAGGTCGTCGTCAAAGCATTCGACGGATCCAGAAAAATGGTTATCGGCGAAGTTGATCTTCCCATAACTATTGGTTCTCACACTTTCCAAGTCACTTTCCAGGTCATGGACATCCGGGCAACATACAGATGTTTATTAGGAAGACCTTGGATACATCAGGCTGGAGCGGTTACTTCAACCCTCCACCAAAAGCTAAAGTTCGTCAAGAACGATCAACTTGTCACGGTTTGTGGGGAACAAGCCTTGCTCGTGAGTAACTTATCATCATCTACTTGTGTGGAACCCGAGGAGGTTATTGGAACTCAGTTCCAAGCACTATCGGTGAGCAAGAACGATTAATCCGAAGAAGGAACTTCAATTTCTTCATACAAAGATGCTATCAAAGTGGTCGAGAGTACCGATACAAAAGGATGGGGACGGCTTGTCATTCCTATTGACAATAAAATAAAGAAGGGTCTTGGTTTTTCTGCAACCTGTACCCAGACAGCTGCTAACGATGAAAGTCTTCATCCCCTTCAAAACTTCTTCCACAGTGGAGGTTTTCTTCACCCAGTGTCTCAGACAGTTCATGCTATCAATGAGGAAGATCCCTCTGACACAGATGAAGAATGGAAGTCCTACCTTAACAAGGACGGCTATATATCTCAGGAAGAGGTGTCTATGCCTTTTTGCTTTCCTACAGAAAGTCCGAGATTTATACCAAGATCAGATGTCGAAATGATCTACGGAGATTGTGATCCGGAAGGATGCCGTGCTCCGCCAAATTCATTAGAGGAAGACACTCTGATGAAAGAAAACTTTGATCACAATTACTATGGCCCGATGGATGGTCTGGCAATGTGGCAGCCTTACCCAGGAAACTTGGGGCAAGAAAGTCAGCCGAGTAATGAAACTCAGCTGAGCATCATTGAACAGAATACCTGTGTCCCCGCCATGTCATGGGATCAACACTCAGGTCATTCAGAGACTGCTCAACATGAAGATGAGTTCGCAACGTTCGCAGGACTTGAATTCATCAACTATGCTTTTCTTGAGGTCAACGTCATCGAAAGGGATGATTTCTCCAGTTCCAAAGAAGTTTGGGACACTTTGGGACAACCAAGTGGAAAATACGACTTTATGGTCAAGTACACTGCTCCCGAAAGCTCTCGTATCAGGCTCGAAGATATCCAGCCAACTGGATGGGGAGATACAACTGAGAGCACCAATGCTATGCAAAATGCAACAGAGGAATCCTCCTACGACAACTCTGCTTAGGAGACAGATTCCAATGATCCTGCTCCACCAGAAATCAGCGTCATTTCTGAAGACAAATCAAGGAAGGTGCCAGACTTTGTGATTCACCGAGGAGTTCGCCGCCAATGAGTTGCCGTCGAGGTTCCGAAGGTCGTTCGTCAGTCAAAGTAATTGCCATCTTTTAACCTTTCACCCTGCCCAGGTGAAACAGATGTTTTGATAGGGCTCACTTTCTGTAAATTTCCCTCTTCGCTTTGCCCGAAGCGAGTGAGTTTTGTTTATAGGGCTGTAGTTTCAAGATTCGACTTGTTCATTAATAAAATAACGTCGTTCTGTAATTTCCGCATTAATTGTTGTTTTCTCTTTTTTCTTTTTCAGAAAATGGTAATCCTAAAAAACATTCAATAATAAAAACAAGCAGTAAAATCAAAACACTGCACACACTTGCATTTTCTCTATCTCTTCTAAACACGAATCATCACGTCATGCAGATTGCTTGTTTTATACCCCGTTGAAACATACGATCCGATGCCTTCTTCCAACTTTGAGTTCCCGGTATTCGAGGCTGAAGAAGAAAATGACAACGAAATTCCAGAAGAGATCTCCCGACTACTCAGACAAGAGGAAAAGTCCATTGAACCTCACAAAGAGCCGTTGGAAACGGTAAACTTGGGTTCAGAAAAAGAGAGAAAAGAAATCAGGATCGGAGCACTGCTCAATCCAACTGTCAAAGAAAGTTTGATAAAGCTTCTCAAAGAATTCCCCGATGTATTCGCTTGGTCCTATCAGGATATGCCAGGGCTGGATACCAGCATTGTGGAACATCATTTACCGTTAAGATCGGAATGTCCGCCAGTAAAGCAAAGGTTGAGACGGACTCACCCGGACATGGCCATCAAAATCAAAGAGGAGGTACAGAAACAGATCGACGCGGGTTTCCTTGCTACATCTGAATATCCTCAATGGTTAGCCAACATCGTACCCGTTCCCAAAAAGGATTGAAAGGTTAGAATGTGTGTTGATTACAGAGATCTAAACAAGGCAAGTCCGAAGGATGACTTTCCTTTACCGCACATTGACATGCTGATTGACAGCACAACAAAGTTCAAAGTATTCTCCTTCATGGATGGATTCTCGGGCTATAACCAGATCAAAATGGCGCCGAAAGACATGGAGAAAACTTCGTTCATTACCCCATGGGGTACCTTTTGTTACAAGGTAATGTCGTTCGGTTTGAAGAATGCCGGGGCAACCTATCAAAGGGCCATGACTACTCTGTTTCATGACATGATACATAAGGTGATCGAGGTATATGTCGATGATTTGATTGCAAAATCAAGAACAGAGGATGAGCACGTTGAACATTTGTCAAAATTGTTCGAACGTCTAAGAAAATTCAAGCTCCGCTTGAATCCCAACAAGTACACCTTCGGTGTCCGTTCGGGGAAACTACTAGGGTTCATCGTCAGCCAGAAAGGGATTGAGGTTGATCCTGACAAGGTCAAGGCCATTCAAGAAATGCCTTCTCCGAAAACTGAAAAACAAGTCAGAGGATTCCTGGGACATTTGAACTACATCTCCAGATTCATATTCCTTATGACCGCCACTTGTGCGCCGATTTTCAAATTACTGAAAAAGAACCAGGATTGCGTTTGGTCAGAAGATTGCCAAGCCGCCTTCGACAGTATTAAGGAATATCTGTTGAATCCTCCGATCCTATCAACTCCAGTGGAAGGAAGACCACTAATCATTTACCTCACAGTCCTAGAGGACTCAATGGGATGTGTACTTGGCCAACAAGACGAAACTAAAAGGAAAGAGTCTGCCATTTACTATCTAAGCAAGAAATTCACCGACTGCGAAACTCGGTACACGATGCTTGAGAAAACTTGTTGAGCTTTGGCTTGGGCAGCCAAACGTCTTCGCCAGTACATGATTCGTCATACTACTTGGTTGGTCTCCGAAATGGATCCAATCAAGTACGTTTTCGAAAAACCTGCTCTCACGGGAAGGATTGCCCGTTGGCAGATGTTACTATCAGAATATGACATAGAGTACCACGCTCAGAAAGCCGTTAAAGGAAGTATTTTAGCCGATCATTTGGCTCATCAACCGATTGACGATCAAGAATCAATCGGGTTTGACTTCCCAGACGAAGATGTCATGTATCTAAAAATGAAAGATTGCGATGAACCGCTACCCAGTGAAGGGCCAGAACCAAGTTCCCAGTGGGGACTCATCTTTGACGGAGCAGTTAATCATTATGGAAACGGAATTGGGGCAATCATTGTTACCCCTCAGGGTTCCCACATTCCTTTCACTGCCAGACTTACGTTCAAATGTACGAACAACGAGGCCGAATACGAAGCATGTATCATGGGTCTCGAAGAAGCGATTGATTTAAGGATCAAAAACTTGGACGTATACGACGATTCAGCTATGGTTATTAACCAGATAAAAGGAGATTGGAACACATACCAATCAGGATTGATTCCTTACAAAGATTATGCAAGAAGGTTGTTACCCTTCTTCAACAGAGTCGACTTTCATCATATCCCTCGTGAGGAGAATCACATGGCTGATGCATTAGCCACTCTCTCTTCCATGATTAGTGTAGGTAAATGGAATGACCTACCTAAGATCGACATAATGCGCCTTGAACGGCCCGCTTACATCTTCGCGATTGAAGCAGTCATAGACGACAGACCTTGGTATCACGATATCAAATGCTTCCTTTAGAAACAAGAGTACCCATCTGGGGCACTCAGAAAAGACAGGAAAACCCTCAGAAGATTGGCTGGAAACTTCTTTTTGAGCGGTGACACTCTTTATAAGAGAAATTTTGACATGGTCTTGCTCCGATGCGTCGACAGACCAGAAGCAGACATGCTCATGAAAGAAATTCATGAAGGATCCTTTGGCACTCATGCCAATGGACACACAATGGCGAGAAAAATTCTCAGGGCCGGGTATTATTGGTTGACCATGGAATCCGACTGCTACAAGTACATGAGGAGGTGTCACAAGTGTCAGATATACTCCGACAAAATTCATGTACCACCAACACATCTCAAAGTTCTTTCTTCCCCGTAGCCTTTTTCCATATGGGGGATCGACATGATTGGTATGATTGAGCCCAAGGCTTCAAACGGACATCGGTTCATCCTGGTAGCCATTGACTATTTCACCAAGTGGGTCGAAGCAGCGTCATTCGCCAATGTAACCTGACAAGTGGTGGTCCGATTTATCAAAAACAATATCATCTGCCGTTATGGTGTTCTAAGCGAGATCATTACTGATAATGGATCTAACTTGAACAATAAGATGATGAAAGAGTTGTGTGCAGAGTTCAAGATCGAACACCATAACTCATCTCCCTACCGACCCAAGATGAACGGAGCGGTAGAAGCGGCTAACAAGAACATCAAGAAGATCGTTCAAAAGATGGTTGTAACCTATAAAGACTGGCACGAGATGTTACCTTTTGCTCTTCACGGTTATCGTACATCTGTCCGTACTTCAACAGGGGCTACCCCTTTCTCTCTAGTATATGGCATGGAGGTAGTGCTCCCCATAGAAGTAGAGTTCCCATCAATCCGGGTATTGATGGAAGCTAAGCTCACCGAAGCTGAATGGTGTCAAAATCGACACGACGAACTGAATCTGATCGAAGAGAAGCGAATCACGGCACTATGACACGGTCAGTTGTATCAACAGAGAATGAAGAGGGCGTTCGACAAAAAGGTTCGGCCTCGTGTCTTCAGAAAAGGAGACCTCGTGCTCAAGAAGATACAATCATTTCTCACTGATTCCCGGGGCAAATGGACCCCGAATTATGATGGCCCCTATGTGGTCACGAAAGCTTTCTCAGGCGGCGCCTTGAGACTTGCAACCATGGACGGAGAGGAATTTGCCTACCCCACGAATGTTGATGTAGTCAAGAAATACTTCGCCTAAAAAAAAAACGTCTCGGTGGATTGAAAACCCGAAAGGGCGGTCCAGGAAAAAGTTAGAGACATGAAAAAAAAAGAATCATCCCGATGGATTGGAAATCTCATAGTACAATCCAGGCAAAAGTTAGGGATAATGGCAAGTAACTATGTTCAACAGAGGCAAGTCCCTCAGCAGCAGTTACAGCATCACCTATCGGAGGAAATCTCCAGTCAAAGGTCATCTTCGACAGAAGCTCAGGATGCCCCGAATTCAAAGTTGGTAGAAGGATAGTGGTCGTTATGTTTCAACGTAGCCCTTTTCCCTGTAAATTACCATTTTCTAACTTTGTATATACTCTTTGGAATCACGCGTTTGGCTGATCTCTATCTTATCAATAAAATTTGAGCCCTTGTGCTTTTGTTTGTAACTCTTGCTTGTTTTAGCTTTACAGAACGACGTTGTTTAAACTTAATCAGCGATTCTTGAAATAAAACAAAAATGAATTTACTTGTTAAAACTTTTTCTGCTTTTAAATTAAAGATGGCATTTCTTTTGACTGTTGAACATCAGAAGAACATCGATTGCTTCTCCCGAAGTAAGCAAATTTCAAAGTGCAGAATCAAAGTACTCCTTCTAAGCCAGTATGCCTGAATGAAGGGATCAACTGTGTCAGAGACCTTATTTCGTCTGACACACCTCGGCTGAGTTCTCATCTCTTAAGCCTGATCAACATAGCTCCCAACGGGACTATCTCTCCTAAGCAAGGTGGAATTGCTATTTTGAATCAACGGTACTTCTTCGCCCCGCGATGGCCGAGTATCCAATTGTGTTCATCCATTAGTCTGTATGTCGCGTCTGTTTTGTCAGCATATACATACATACTTCATGCATTTTACTTGCGTTCACATTTCGTATTGCATCACAATCACTCTAGTCGGTCTTGTCCCCTAGTGGTAGAAGTCCTCTCGATCGAGTTGTTAGTTCTTGCCTCGTCAGGAAATACTGTGTCTGAACAACCTCGCTTCCGGTTTAATTCTGGAAAGAAGTTCGTCCTTGACCACTTTGATAACTTGAACCTCTGAAAAGCCAGAGAAAACTTTCAATAAACATCACTCTTCGCCATTGAAGATGATATCCTTGCTTTCCCGGATTAAGGAAAATCCACAGAGAAAGCCTCGTGATCAGAGATTCGGCAGCACGCCAGTTTTGCTCTGAAAAACCACTGATGAGAAGGTCATCGGCACCTCAAAATTGGATCCCATCATATGGCATTTCTCCGGGAAGATCCCGAGAAAAGTATGATGTAACCCAAAACGAAAACAGTCTCTCAAGAGACTCGCTTTCCCCAGTAGAATCGACAAATGGCGTCTCCAAAACAGAGAAGTTTGTGTACCTCTACAACTCAGACGACTGGATTCCCCAGCAAGTCTGACATCAAAACTTTTTCCACTCAAATGGCATCTCCCCAGGAAAATTCGGCGAGAAGTTTGAGGAAAGCCGCTATGAATAGCGTCCCTTGTCAAGAAAGTTTATTGACAAAAGAAACTAAGACCAGTTCTTGGTAGGAAACCAGGATCGAGGGGAAGTTTAAATCAGAAACTAAGACCAGTTCTTGGTAGGAAACCAGGATCGAGGGGAAGTTTAAATCAAAAACTAAGACCAGTTCTTGGTAGGAAACCAGGATCGAGGGGAAGTTTAAATCAGAGACTGAGACCAGTTCCTTGGTAGGAAACCAGGATCGAGGGGAAGTTTACCTTTTCTAAGCATCATCGCTTAGCTAAAGAAGATGAATGCGTAAGCTACCATTCATAACCAGCATCAAAATTTCGGATATTCTGATATTTAATCCTCTTGCACCCTGAATGCTCGAATACCTTCGTCATTCACACCTTCGGGTCCAAGAAGATTAAATAGGGGCATCTGTAATACCCCAAATTTTGACCACTTAGATTTCCCATCATTGTGAATATCATCATCACAATATGGATGAACCATCATGCTTCATCAGTCTCCCCAAAGATGGGTGAGCATCCAATACAATCAAAATTAGGGTTTCAAGCCCTCTTTGAGCTTTAGACAAAGGATCAATCAAGAAATGATATGATCTTCAACTTGTCTAATCTCTCAAACATCCATAATGGATCAAAAAGGACTCCCACTTCAAGGATTAAGCACAAGGATGCTCCCTTCTAGGTGGATCAAGTCTCAAGATCGATAGTGTCACCAAATTAGGGTTTTGGTCGACCAGGGCCTCCAGATGGAAATTTTCATCTGGGCACAAGGCAATGATCCAAAACATGACCTAATATGCTTCATACAACCTCATGAACCCATGCATCAAATCAATTTTGCCTCAGGGGATGCATTCATAAAAAATCAGGAATTAGGGTTTCTTGACCTAATTCACCCCTAAGTTGACTTTTGGGACAAACCATGAGCCAAGACCTCAAGAGATGATTTGAGGGTCTCTAATACACCATATTGATCCATTTGGAACAATGGATTGATCCAAGAATCTTGAGCAACAAGTTTCATTTTCATCTGCACCACAATTAGGGTTTTAAGGGAAAAGTCAACTATAACTTTGACTTTTGACCAAGACATGCTCCCAAACCCTAATACATGATTGAATACACCCTATGACACCCATAGAACATGTACATCAAGTTTGATTTAGGTCAAGGACATGATTTCCTGAAGAATTGCACAGTTTGGAATTCATCTGATAAAAAGTCAACTGTGCACAAAAGTCAACTTTGACTTTTTGAGATTTTTCACCAAAATGGATTTTTAACCCTAAAATGATGTTAATGTATGATTTGAATCATCATTCATCAAGAAAAATCAAGAAAAGTGAGATAACTTGTAAAAGGGGTAACCATAAAACTTAGAAATTTTTCTAAGTTAAAAATAAAGTGGCAAAGGTACCAACTTTGGAGGACCATAACTCCTAAACCACAGGGCCATTTTTTCTCATCCAAAGATGGATTTGTAGCCCTCATTATCACCTACAAAAACTTCAACTACAAGCCATTCCAATTCATTAAGGATTTTGAGTTATGGAGTGATCAAAGTGGCTGAAAAGTGAAAATGTCACTTTTTCCAACACTTAGTGAAATTTTCACTAAGTCAGAATTCTGCTTCACTTTTTGCCAAATGTAGGGGGATTTTTCACTTGGAATCAAAAGAGATCAAAACCAAACTTGTTCAAACAGTTGTTGTATCATGTAAGAGCTTTCCAAAATGGCCAAGAACATTGCCAAATTCAACCTACACCATGAGATACAACATTGGCAAGTTGCCTTGCTGAAATCTGTCAAAGCAAGGCAGAATTTGCATTTTGGCTCGATTTGCCAAAATCAGCCAATTGCAATTGCTCCAATCCACTTGGACACCTCAGAGGATTGAATCCAAAGGGGACAATCACTGAGCCAAGCCTCCAAGGTCCAAGGAACAAGGAATAGCATGTTGAACCTAGAATGGCCAAAATAGGGACAAGACTTCAAATTTGGAATGAGGCATTCAATGGAACCATCAAGGTGGCATGGACTGAGCCATTCTCATCTGAAATCAGTCAAGACTTATCCAAGACCAAGGGGACCAAAGCTCTGTGCCCTAACCTCTAGTCAATGGCTAGAGGAGACTTTCATTTCCATTGGCCAACATTGAGGAAACCTACTTACCAGCTGCCATGTACTATTCCTTGCAAAACAAACTTGCTCTACTATAAATAGAGCTCAATTGTGGTCAGTTTGAGTACACCAAAGCCATCTAACAGATGCTTTCCTCAAAATCTCTTCCTCTTGGCAAAAATGCCTTTCTTAGCAAGGTAGCTATCGGGTTTTGAGTTTGAGAGCAATTCTGCACAAACTAATCACTCACACACCTCACATACATCACATATGAGCTGATCAAACACTCACATAACATCTGAAACATCAATTTCACAAAATCACTTGCCATCCACACAAGTTTGAAGTGAAGTTGCAGCTGAGATGCCATAAACTGATCCAGTCCATTTCAATTCAATCCAAGTGTTCAAACACACTCCATATGGTGTAGGGAAGCTGTCCAGATCATCACAACTTGTCTGTAACACCTCCAACTCAAAATCACATCTGAACTTGCTGTCACGACTTGGAGGTAAGCCTAAACTTGGTCATCTCTCAATCTATGCATATTTCCTCGCACAATAATTTGGCCATATGTTCATAATCATGCATGGAATGTTTTCCCTCAATTAATTGCATTGTTTGAATCGTGTATCAAAAATCCTAGCCTTCATGCAGAAATTAGGGTTCTTGAGGTTTCTTCGTGATTTCTTGTTGTATGTTTAATTTAAATGAAATTAAAGTACATAGACATGATCGTGAGGTTGAGGCGAGCATAATGATATGTGGATTGCATGATATAATTACGTATTCAGTGAGATTGGATGGAAAATGCAAATCTGGGCAAACTGAAAAACGCGCGTGTTCTTGGTGTTGTTCTTGGCGCCATTTTCATATATTTGAATATTTGAATTTTGTGATTTTGTTTAATTGATTCAAAAATTAATTTCTCTCTGAGTTTTAATGATTTTGAGTTGATTCTTTTTTTAATAATTCACAAAAATGTCAAAATATTTTATTTTATCAAAAAATCCCAAAAATATTATTTATTTCATATAATTGATATTTTTGCAAAGAATTAATATTTTGATTGTTTTTGGCATTTTAAATATTTTTTCTACATTGATTTTGCAACTTTTGATGCTTTCTAATTATTTTGTAGGTCAATACTTAATTTTTGAAGCACTAATCCAAGATCACAATTTGTTTTTCACATGTTAAACAATTTTTGATCATTTTAATTGAATTTTTATTCAATTAAATACATTTTTTGAAAACAAATTAGGGTTTTGGATTAATTCAACCCTCATAAATCATTTTCAAAAACACTTTGGGCCTCTATTAGAGTGTAAGACCCAATCCTTTTTTTGACCAAATCATCTTTGGGCCTCACTTATTGTATAAGTCCCGATACCGTAAAAAAAAAACAAACGGCGCGATCGTCGCCTTTTCAAAAATCATTTGGGCCTCTCCTTGAGCTATAAGACCCATTCAAAACACTTTGGGCCTCTATTAGAGTGTAAGATCCAATCCCCTTTTAACCAAAACATTTTGGGCCTCACTTATTGTATAAGTCCCTCTGCATTAAAAGAAAACCTCGGCGCGATCACCATTTTTAAACGAAAAATCATTTGGGCCTACCCTCGAGTAGTAAGACCCATTTCTTTTTCTTTAAAACACTTTGGACCTCTTGAGAGAGTGTAAGACCCATCCCTTTGTACAGAAAACCTTTTTGGGCCCCAGTCACTTGTATAAGTCCCTCTGTACAAATTCAAACAGTGCGCTCACTGATAAAACCCTGGGCCTCTCCTTGAGCTGTAAGCCCCAAATCTTTCTTTTTCAAAGCACTTTCTCCTTTGATTTTGAATATACTGTTGTTTTCAATCTTTCTTTGTTGAACAACTAACCAAACAACATGGAAGCACTCCAACCGAGTAAGTGGTTATCGCTTTCATTTACTGCTTTCATATTATAAACTGTATTGTGGGGCTGCTCACTGTAAGTCTCCTTTCATAAACTCATATCTACTGTGTAATAATAGTATAGATATTTCGAGTTTCCCCGGCAACTACGTCTAGAACTAAGTGACGCCGTTTCAGTTATTCGTAGAAATAGACGCCTAGATCCCTAATAGGAGCACCAGATACATTCTTCTCTTCGGCTGTCCTCCTTAGGAATCGTCAAGAAATTCTATCCCCCAGAGATGAATTATTCTCGGTGAAACTTCTCTTGAATTTCTTCAAACCGCCGAACGGTTCGGACTCTCTCTAAAAGTTAAAGTCACTGGATAGTAAACTTCGCACGTTTACCAGTGGTTTTAACTCTAAAAGAGTTTTCCTGAACTTTTCTTTGGTTTGGGACCCACGGGCTTCTTAAAAGCATCGGCCTCCTCTTGGGCATCATACAAGGACCCACAGGCTTCCTAAAAGCAACCCCGCCTCCTCTTGGGCATTATTCAAGGACCCTACGGCTTCTTAGAAGTATTCACAGCCTCCTCTTAGGCTTCGTATAATGATCTCTTCCTCCGGGAATGATAGCCTCCTCGTGGGCTTCGTACAAGGACCCGTCGGCTTCTTAAAAGATTCCAGCCTCCTCTTGGGCTTCGTACAAATTGTCCCGACGACCTCCTAGAGGTATAGGAACAGAACCTAGTCATCCTCATAGAACAGTCCTTTCATAGAGTCTACTACTGTTTCTCGAAGCTTAGTACAAAAGATAAAACTCTAGACACGGATAGTCTAACTTCCTTGAGTCTCAAAGACATTCTCAAGCACCCTTCGTTAAATAGGAAGGAAACCCGCAGACTCGGATAGTCTCGATACCCTTTGGATTTCCCGTTTCCTCAAAGAAAAGGAAATATCCCTGATCCTCAAATTAAATCCCTGAGTATAGTGTTGCTCATATAAGAACTGATTTTCTCTTTTAAATCAGTATATTGGATCTGTCACTCAACTGAAACAGTTACAATAGCCTCCATCTCGGGCTTTGTACGAGATACCAAAATTCTCCCCAGTGGAGTCAAAACAACCTTTTAGCCTCTCTCTCAGGCTTTGTATGAGACACAAAAGATTCCCTCGTTGAGTTAATCACCCTTTTTTTCGCCTCCATCTCGGGCCTCGTACGAGATATAAATCCCTTAAGCAAGAGTCGAACTCTTTGCTAGCCTCCTCTTAGGCTTTGTATAACGATATGCCCCACTGGGTCAAAAACCTTTAGCCTCTCTCTCGGGCTTTGTACGAGACACAAAATAGCCTCCTCTTAGGCTTTGTATAATGATTTTCCTAGCGGAAATTAGCCTCCTCTTAGGCTTTGTATAAGAAAACCACTGGTTGATCCAATCGACCTTTTAGCATCAAAGCTGTGCCTCGTTCGCAGTACACAAACATCAACAACTCCTTTCCCTTCATCTAATCGCTGTAAGCGGCAAGCCTCTGGATCATCTATATCCATGCCACTGTCCCTCTTTTAGCATGAGAAATTCCTAAGGAAAGATGGCATTGCTCTACACTGAGTTAAAGTCTTCTCCTTCAGGTTAAAACCCTTTCTTCAGAAATTATGGCATTGCTCGGATCCGCGTATCCCAGTTAAAGTAATTCTCCTTCTCCCCTCTTTAGAGATGACAAATTCTCTCTAAAGTCGAGGTCTTTTAGCTTCACATCTTGGGCTTTGAACAAGATACAAACCACCTTTCGCTTCACGTCTTGGGCTTTGAACAAGACACCAAAAACCAATTTCCTCCCATAGAATAGGAGGAACTACGAACGCTCTGATTTCCCTGTTTCGGTAAACGGGAATACGTAGGCATAAGATCGAAAGATAAGATCTTAGCGAGCGCAATCAACAAAAAACCAAAATCCCATATCTTCATCAATTAAAAGCAGTAATTCAAAAGCATCAGTCCTAACATCCTAATCCTTATTCCCCGCCAGAAACCTGTTGCCCAAGCCCTAGAAAGAAAGAACCTGTATTGGCGAAATACGAATAACCAGTACAAAGGCCCCCCACATTGATAGCATCCGTAACCTAACAGACCGCTGTTTAAACTCAGTATGCAAGCAGGGTTAATTGGAGACATCTATTTCCCTTCCTTATTCAGCTCACAATAGGATAAAAAATGAATCGACCTGTAGTTTTAAGCTCAACCGCAGAGAGCGACCAGCGCTTAAGAACCGCGTCCAAAATCGCTCGCTACAGAACAGTGGCGCCCACCGTGGGGCCCGTTCCTTTCTTTCTACTTCTCTTGTGTGAAAAATTACACAAATGGCGACTCTGCTGGGGAGTCTCCTTTTCTGCCTTAGGGCATCATCCCCGTTTTCTACGGAAAATGGGAACTCTACCGAAGAGAAAGATTGACCTATGCTGGTCCATCTCTTAGGCAGGGAACCACAGATTGGGGCTTCCGCCGGGGAACCCATTTCTGTCAGGAACTTAAGATTCATAGCTTTATAAGTCTAGGATGATTAGGACAAATATATATACCGCTTTTCCTAATTGCTATACGTGTTTATTTTTCTGCTACTGGGAATGCGTGTGATGCCGCATGTGGTGAGATTGAGTATACACTTAAGAAAAGCCAACCTTTTTCGTAGTGCGGAAGCTATCGGAAATAGCTGTTACGCGATACTACCCTCATTTGAGGCTGGTGATCTATTCTCGGTGAATGGCACTTACTCTAAGATTGCACACAACTCGCTGGCGATCCGCTTGTTGTTTTGCTTTCCTGGGAGAAGCTGAAGATAATGAGTACAGGTACAAAAATCACCCTAGTATAAACCGTTGGGGATGGGTAGAGCCTTGACTTCATGACAACGACCCTCTGACCCCATGTTTTTTCTATGTTTTTGTGTGCTGCATTCATGCATTCATTTAATAAAACATTAAAACATTCAAAAAACTTCTCTTCTAGTCTCTCTGTTTTTCAAATTAAACTAAGACTGTGATTGCAAATATCAGAGAAAAAGATTGCATTAATGGATTTCGGTAGAAGGAGAACTCACCAGTATACCTTCAAGGTTCCAAAACTAGGGGATTTGAGAAAGTTAGCGAGGATGATCGTTAACCCAGAGGCTTTCAGAGCCAAGCACGGTGGTTTGCTACCACTGTTAAGAGTCCATGTGATTAAGGGGATCATGGATGCGCTCATTCAGTTCTACGATCTGGTTTATCATTGTTTCACATTCCCAGATTACCAGCTGTCACCAACGCTGGAGGAGTATTCTCATCTGACTGATTTACATATCACTGATCGAGCTCCGTTTTCTGGACTGGAAGAAATTCCAAAGAATCAGATCATTGCAAGAGCAATTCATTGGGACGAGTCTGAGGTCAGGACTCACATGACCACTAAGGGTGGCATACAAGGTTTGCCAGCCCAGTTCTTGACAAAAAAGGCTCTATACTTTGCTAGTATAGGGAACGGGACTGCTTTTGAAAACATCTTTGTCTTGCTCACCTACGGGTTATTTTTGTTTCCTAACATCAATAACTTCGTCGATATCAACGCTATTAAGGTTTTTCTCATTGGAAACCCTGTGCCGACTTTGCTCGCAGATGCGTATCATTCTGTACACTTAGGAAATTTGTACAGCGGAGGGGAGATCACATGCTGTGTACCTTTGCTTTACAAGTGGTTTATCTCTCACTTGCCCAAGTCTGCCGCTTTTTGGGATTGTAAGAGTGTCTTACGTTGGTCGCAGAAGATCATGTCCCTCACCAACTCTGATATAGATTGGTGTAATAGGATTTATGAGGGAATCAGAATCATTGACCGTTGTGGAAACTTCCCCAGCGTACCCCTCATAGGAACTAAAGGAGGAATCAACTATCATCCGATATTAGTTCTTCGTCAATTTGGATACCCGATGAGACATATCCCACTGGGTGTTCATCTGGAAGGTCTTTTCTTCAAAGAAGGAGAAAGTGACAGAGCACTAAAGATGGAAATAGTGCAAGCTTGGAAACATGTTCATAAGAAAGGACGAGAGTCTCTGGGAAAACCGGACTGTGTCTCGGTGGAGCCTTATCTCCATTGGGTATAAACTAGAGCTCTCAAGCTAAAGATGCCTTATCCTCATTACGGAATTCTTCCGCCGAGGGAAATTGTCATGTACTTCATGACGGAAACTGAAAGGCTTCAGGTTACTCTCAACAAAGTTCAAAAGGAAAGAAGGTCTTGGAAGAACAAGTACCGCACCCTCGATGTAGAGTGTATCCAAATACATCAACTACTAAAAGAGAAAGATGCTCTGATTGAAATTTTGGAGCAGCATGCTGTAGAGAATCAAGATGACCAAAGGAATTTGCTCACTCCTTTCACTTGGCAAAGGAGTGACAACCCGACAACGGGCCAAGCGCCCCGGTCAAAGAAAAGGAAGATACCAGAATCAGCACCCGGTTTCTCCTCAGAGAGGATTCGGGACCCATTAGTTTAGGTTTCTGTTTCTGCACTTTGTAATCTACTGTATTTTCATTTCTGTAATCCTTTGGAATTTCAATAAAAAGGGGTTTCCCCACTGTTTGATATTTGCAATCTAATTGTCGAAGTTTATTTTGATTAAACCAAAGAACAATTAATATAATCATTGCATTCATCATTCTCACATCGCGTATTCTCCTTACCTACAAATCTCACGTTTGTGTCTCGATTCTAGAGTCAAACTGTCTCATTCGTATAATACTCGGGCCAATCGTCAGAAAAAGATGGATGATCTTGAGGAAGAAAACAGAGAGTTGAAAGAAGAGATCGACGCTCTGAGAGAGGATATGAGAAAGCTTCGTAACGACATGCAAGCCATGGCAGAAGCTCAGCTACAAAGAATTGTGATCTCAGAGATCACCTCAACGCCCATCATAGAAAGGTATGATCCTAGGTATCAGATGCCGAAAGATCGTCCTTGGGGCATGCCTGTTAACTATATCCCGGAAGGATATGTTCCGCCGATCACTGAAGATCAGGGAATCGCAACAGAAGCCGCTGGGCCTGAAGGTTACAAACTTCGGGAAAGCGAAGATACTAGGGGCATACTAAAGACTCCTGAAGGTTACAAACTTCGGGAAACGCCAAGATTTACTGCCGTAGTCACGGTACCACCCCCTGTGGTGCACACTGTCCCGGAAGGACAGATTCCACCAACACCTTCTGGTAAGAAGGAAACTATGCTTGACAGAATGGAGGAATTCCAGGAGCAGTTCTTGGAAATGCAGAAAGAGCTGCAAGCCATTCGCGGTCAGGATCTATTTGGAAAGGACGCCGCAGACCTCTGCTTGGTCCCAAATGTGAAAGTCCCGCACAAGTTCCAAGTGCCCGACTTTGAAAAATACAAGGGTAACTCTTGCCCTCAAAGCCATCTGGTGATGTACGCTCGGCGGATGTCAGCTCAGACGGAGAATCAGGACCTGCTGATTCACTACTTCCAGGATAGTTTAACCGGTGCCGCACTCAAATGGTACATGGGGTTAAACCGTACTACAATCAGTACATTCAGAGATCTTGGTACTGCCTTCATCCAACAATACAAGTACAATTTGGGCATGGCACCCGACAGAGATCAACTCAGATCAATGTCGCAAAAGGAAAAGGAAACCTTTAAGGAGTATGCTCAAAGGTGGCGTGAAATTGCCGCTCAAATTTGTCCACCTCTTGAGGAAAAAGAGATGACAAAAATCTTCTTAAAGACCTTAAGCTCATTTTACTATGACCGAATGATTGCCAGTGCACCCAGTGATTTCACCGAAATGGTCGGCATGGGTGTACGTCTTGAGGAAGCCGTCCGAGAAGGACGTTTGGTAAAAGACACTGGATCAACGAGCGGTACTAAAAAATACGGTAGTGCTCTCCCTAATAAAAAAGAGCAAGATATTGGGAATATCTCTCTCGGAAAGCAAAGGCGACGTTATCAGCCAGTAGCAGCTGTTACTCCTGCTATCGGCCCCGCGCCTGTTCCTATGTATCAACCTCAGGTGGCGCAGAGCCAACCTGGCCAACAAAGGACACAACAGCCTCTTCAGCAGGCTCGTCCTCCATATAACAACAACCGTACAACACGGCCACCAGGATTTGATCCTATACCCGTAACGTACGCAGAGCTGTTTCCGTTACTGCTGGCTAAGGGGCACATCCAGACTAAGTCTCCCCTTTCAGTTCCGGAAAATCCGCCTTTTTGGTTTAAAGCGGATCAAACATGCCCTTATCATCAAGGAGGTTCAGGGCATAACATTGAGACTTGTCTCAATTTCAAATCCAACGTGCAAAAGCTTGTTAGGAACGGGCTCTTATCTTTCAAAGATACGAATCCTAATGTTCTTACGAACCCGCTGCCTCAACATAAGAAGGCTGCAGTCAATCTGATTGAGAAAGAGACTAACAATGTCTATCAAATTCACGATGTACTCTTATTGGGGACCGATCTGGTCAAGATGCATTGTAGACAGAGTGGATATGGCCATGTGCCACCTCATAATTATCACCAGTGTGATATCTGCTCTAAAGACAACCAGGGATGTTCTGTAGTGCAAGCAGCTCTACAGGAACAAATGGATCTCTGATGGATCCAGGAGCACCGAGTTCGTGGAGTTAACATGGTCTCTACGAATTCTAACGTCATTTAAAACCACGACATCCGTGTGATGAATGTCAACTTGGTGGCGATGCACTCAAGGCAAAGCCAGTATCATAATCTGCCGCGGCACGATTACAGTTCCTGTCTGATTTGCTCGATAAACAAACAGGGATGCTCTTTCATACAAGAGGCCCTCCAGCGTCAGATGGATCTTGGATGGATCCAAGACTACCATGATAGGAACTCCTATCAAATCAATATGGTTCAGATCTTCGATATCCGCGTAATGAATACCAACCTGGTAGAGTTACATGCTGAGCAGGTCCGACTTGGATTCTTAATATCACATGACTATCAAAGCTGTAAAGCGGGTTGCGAAAACGATCGAGGTTGTACCCTTGTCCAGGAGGCACTTCAGCACTTGTTAAATCACTGGTGGATGCCAATCTATATGGACGAAGATACTCAGCAGATTAGTATCAATAACAGGAATCCTACTCGTCGTCAAAGTCAGGATGTCCGATCAATGGAAGGTAACCTAGTGAGGTTACATTGCATTCAAAGTGGGCGTGGCCAGGTGCCACCACACAACTATGACAGTTGTAGCGTCTGTTCGGAAAGTAACCAAGGGTGTTACCTTGTGAGAGCAGCTCTTCAGGGTCAGATCGATCATGGAGAAATTCGTCCATATCCGGGTTCTGGACCCATCATTTGGTCGCCGAACTACCTTGCCGAGCAAGTTGAGGATGTTGTCACGATCTCTGGTCATCACCAGATCAGGGATGTTTTTCCCATCATTCCTCTACTTGACGAATCTAGAGTTCCCAACCGGGAACGGATCAAGGTTACTTATGATGGTCAGAAAAATTAGAAGGTTCCCATAGTCATCTATCTACCGGGGTCATTATCGTATGAATCAGCTAAGGCAATCCCTTACAAATACGGTGCAACAATAATCGAGAATGGAAAGGAAATTCCATTACCCTCCGTCGTGAATATTGCAGACATCAGTCGTGTAACACGGAGCGGTCGAATCTTCAACCGAGGGGTTGGAGAATCCAACAAAGAAAAGGAACTTCAGGCGAAAATTCCTGATCCACCAGTCGGTCAATCTGGTAATCCCGACTTTTCAAAAGACAAAGATGAGATGCTAAAGCTCATCCAAAGGAGTGAATATAACATTGTTGATCAACTGTTACAGACTCCTTCAAAGATCTCAGTATTATCACTGTTACTCAGTTCAGAAGCCCACAGAGAGGCTCTACAGAAAGTCTTGGAGCAAGCCTTTGTGGAACAGGATGTAACAATCAGACAATTCGATAGCATTGTCTCTAACATCACTTCCTGCAATAATTTGGGATTTAGTGATGAAGAATTACCTGAAGAGGGTCGCCGTCATAACATGGCGCTCAACTGCCAGGGCGATGCTTTAGCTAACGTACTGGTAGACACATGGTCAGCCCTGAATGTTATGCCGAAGTCCACTTTGATGCAATTATCATTCAGGGGCCCTCCGATGAGAGCCAGCGAGGTCGTCGTCAAAGCATTCGACGGATCCAGAAAAATGGTTATCGGCGAAGTTGATCTTCCCATAACTATTGGTTCTCACACTTTCCAAGTCACTTTCCAGGTCATGGACATCCGGGCAACATACAGTTGTTTATTAGGAAGACCTTGGATACATCAGGCTGGAGCGGTTACTTCAACCCTCCACCAAAAGCTAAAGTTCGTCAAGAACGATCAACTTGTCACGGTTTATGGGGAACAAGCCTTGCTCGTGAGTAACTTATCATCATCTACTTGTGTGGAACCCGAGGAGGTTATTGGAACTCAGTTCCAAGCACTATCGGTGAGCAAGAACGATCAATCCGAAGAAGGAACTTCAATTTCTTCATACAAAGATGCTATCAAAGTGGTCGAGAGTACCGATACAAAAGGATGGGGACGGCTTGTCATTCCTATTGACAATAAAATAAAGAAGGGTCTTGGTTTTTCTGCAACCTGTACCCAGACAGCTGCTAACGATGAAAGTCTTCATCCCCTTCAAAACTTCTTCCACAGTGGAGGTTTTCTTCACCCAGTGTCTCAGACAGTTCATGCTATCAATGAGGAAGATCCCTCTGACACAGATGAAGAATGGAAGTCCTACCTTAACAAGGACGGCTATATGTCTCAGGAAGAGGTGTCTATGCCTTTTTGCTTTCCTACAGAAAGTCCGAGATTTATACCAAGATCAGATGTCGAAATGATCTACGGAGATTGTGATCCGGAAGGATGCCGTGCTCCGCCAAATTCATTAGAGGAAGACACTCTGATGAAAGAAAACTTTGATCACAATTACTATGGCCCGATGGATGGTCTGGCAATGTGGCAGCCTTACCCAGGAAACTTGGGGCAAGAAAGTCAGCCGAGTAATGAAACTCAGCTGAGCATCATTGAACAGAATACCTGTGTCCCCGCCATGTCATGGGATCAACACTCAGGTCATTCAGAGACTGCTCAACATGAAGATGAGTTCGCAACGTTCGCAGGACTTGAATTCATCAACTATGCTTTTCTTGAGGTCAACGTCATCGAAAGGGATGATTTCTCCAGTTCCAAAGAAGTTTGGGACACTTTGGGACAACCAAGTGGAAAATACGACTTTATGGTCAAGTACACTGCTCCCGAAAGCTCTCGTATCAGGCTCGAAGATATCCAGCCAACTGGATGGGGAGATACAACTGAGAGCACCAATGCTATGCAAAATGCAACAGAGAAATCCTCCTACGACAACTCTGCGTGGGAGACAGATTCCAATGATCCTGCTCCACCAGAAATCAGCGTCATTTCTGAAGACAAATCAAGGAAGGTGCCAGACTTTGTGATTCACCGAGGAGTTCGCCGCCAATGAGTTGCCGTCGAGGTTCCGAAGGTCGTTCGTCAGTCAAAGTAATTGCCATCTTTTAACCTTTCACCCTGCCCAGGTGAAACGGATGTTTTGATAGGGCTCACTTTCTGTAAATTTCCCTCTTCGCTTTGCCCGAAGCGAGTGAGTTTTGTTTATAAGGCTGTAGTTTCAAGATTCGACTTGTTCATTAATAAAATAACGTCGTTCTGTAATTTCCGCATTAATTGTTGTTTTCTCTTTTTTCTTTTTCAGAAAATGGTAATCCTAAAAAACATTCAATAATAAAAACAAGCAGTAAAATCAAAACACTGCACACACTTGCATTTTCTCTATCTCTTCTAAACACGAATCATCACGTCATGCAGATTGCTTGTTTTATACCCCGTTGAAACATACGATCCGATGCCTTCTTCCAACTTTGAGTTCCCGGTATTCGAGGCTGAAGAAGAAAATGACAACGAAATTCCAAAAGAGATCTCCCGACTACTCAGACAAGAGGAAAAGTCCATTGAACCTCACAAAGAGCCGTTGGAAACGGTAAACTTGGGTTCAGAAAAAGAGAGAAAAGAAATCAGGATCGAAGCACTGCTCAATCCAACTGTCAAAGAAAGTTTGATAAAGCTTCTCAAAGAATTCCCCGATGTATTCGCTTGGTCCTATCAGGATATGCCAGGGCTGGATACCAGCATTGTGGAACATCATTTACCGTTAAGATCGGAATGTTCGCCAGTAAAGCAAAGGTTGAGACGGACTCACCCGGACATGGCCATCAAAATCAAAGAGGAGGTACAGAAACAGATCGACGCGGGTTTCCTTGCTACATCTGAATATCCTCAATGGTTAGCCAACATCGTACCCGTTCCCAAAAAGGATTGAAAGGTTAGAATGTGTGTTGATTACAGAGATCTAAACAAGGCAAGTCCGAAGGATGACTTTCCTTTACCGCACATTGACATGCTGATTGACAGCACAACAAAGTTCAAAGTATTCTCCTTCATGGATGGATTCTCGGGCTATAACCAGATCAAAATGGCGCCGAAAGACATGGAGAAAACTTCGTTCATTACCCCATGGGGTACCTTTTGTTACAAGGTAATGCCGTTCGGTTTGAAGAATGCCGGGACAACCTATCAAAGGGCCATGACTACTCTGTTTCATGACATGATACATAAGGAGATCGAGGTATATGTCGATGATTTGATTGCAAAATCAAGAACAGAGGATGAGCACGTTGAACATTTGTCAAAATTGTTCGAACGTCTAAGAAAATTCAAGCTCCGCTTGAATCCCAACAAGTGCACCTTCGGTGTCCGTTCGGGGAAACTACTAGGGTTCATCGTCAGCCAGAAAGGGATTGAGGTTGATCCTGACAAGGTCAAGGCCATTCAAGAAATGCCTTCTCCGAAAACTGAAAAACAAGTCAGAGGATTCCTGGGACGTTTGAACTACATCTCCAGATTCATATTCCTTATGACCGCCACTTGTGCGCCGATTTTCAAATTACTGAAAAAGAACCAGGATTGCGTTTGGTCAGAAGATTGCCAAGCCGCCTTCGACAGTATTAAGGAATATCTGTTGAATCCTCCGATCCTATCACCTCCAGTGGAAGGAAGACCACTAATCATTTACCTCACAGTCCTAGAGGACTCAATGGGATGTGTACTTGGCCAACAAGACGAAACTAAAAGGAAAGAGTCTGCCATTTACTATCTAAGCAAGAAATTCACCGACTGCGAAACTCGGTACACGATGCTTGAGAAAACTTGTTGAGCTTTGGCTTGGGCAGCCAAACGTCTTCGCCAGTACATGATTCGTCATACTACTTGGTTGGTCTCCGAAATGGATCCAATCAAGTACGTTTTCGAAAAACCTGCTCTCACGGGAAGGATTGCCCGTTGGCAGATGTTACTATCAGAATATGACATAGAGTACCACGCTCAGAAAGCCGTTAAAGGAAGTATTTTAGCCGATCATTTGGCTCATCAACCGATTGACGATCAAGAATCAATCGGGTTTGACTTCCCAGACGAAGATGTCATGTATCTAAAAATGAAAGATTGCGATGAACCGCTACCCAGTGAAGGGCCAGAACCAAGTTCCCAGTGGGGACTCATCTTTGACGGAGCAGTTAATCATTATGGAAACGGAATTGGGGCAATCATTGTTACCCCTCAGGGTTCCCACATTCCTTTCACTGCCAGACTTACGTTCAAATGTACGAACAACGAGGCCGAATACGAAGCATGTATCATGGGTCTCGAAGAAGCGATTGATTTAAGGATCAAAAACTTGGACGTATACGACGATTCAGCTATGGTTATTAACCAGATAAAAGGAGATTGGAACACATACCAATCAGGATTGATTCCTTACAAAGATTATGCAAGAAGGTTGTTACCCTTCTTCAACAAAGTCGACTTTCATCATATCCCTCGTGAGGAGAATCACATGGCTGATGCATTAGCCACTCTCTCTTCCATGATTAGTGTAGGTAAATGGAATGACCTACCTAAGATCGACATAATGCGCCTTGAACGGCCCGCTTACATCTTCGCGATTGAAGCAGTCATAGACGACAGACCTTGGTATCACGATATCAAATGCTTCCTTTAGAAACAAGAGTACCCATCTGGGGCACTCAGAAAAGACAGGAAAACCCTCAGAAGATTGGCTGGAAACTTCTTCTTGAGCGGTGACACTCTTTATAAGAGAAATTTTGACATGGTCTTGCTCCGATGCGTCGACAGACCAGAAGCAGACATGCTCATGAAAGAAATTCATGAAGGATCCTTTGGCACTCATGCCAATGGACACACAATGGCGAGAAAAATTCTCAGGGCCGGGTATTATTGGTTGACCATGGAATCCGACTGCTACAAGTACATGAGGAGGTGTCACAAGTGTCAGATATACTCCGACAAAATTCATGTACCACCATCACATCTCAAAGTTCTTTCTTCCCCGTGGCCTTTTTCCATATGGGGGATCGACATGATTGGTATGATTGAGCCCAAGGCTTCAAACGGACATCGGTTCATCCTGGTAGCCATTGACTATTTCACCAAGTGGGTCGAAGCAGCGTCATTCGCCAATGTAACCTGACAAGTGGTGGTCCGATTTATCAAAAACAATATCATCTGCCGTTATGGTGTTCTAAGCGAGATCATTACTGATAATGGATCTAACTTGAACAATAAGATGATGAAAGAGTTGTGTGCAGAGTTCAAGATCGAACACCATAACTCATCTCCCTACCGACCCAAGATGAACGGAGCCGTAGAAGCGGCTAACAAGAACATCAAGAAGATCGTTCAAAAGATGGTTGTAACCTATAAAGACTGGCACGAGATGTTACCTTTTGCTCTTCACGGTTATCGTACATCTGTCCGTACTTCAACAGGGGCTACCCCTTTCTCTCTAGTATATGGCATGGAGGTAGTGCTCCCCATAGAAGTAGAGTTCCCATCAATCCGGGTATTGATGGAAGCTAAGCTCACCGAAGCTGAATGGTGTCAAAATCGACACGACGAACTGAATCTGATCGAAGAGAAGCGAATCACGGCACTATGACACGGTCAGTTGTATCAACAGAGAATGAAGAGGGCGTTCGACAAAAAGGTTCGGCCTCGTGTCTTCAGAAAAGGAGACCTCGTGCTCAAGAAGATACAATCATTTCTCACTGATTCCCGGGGCAAATGGACCTCGAATTATGATGGCCCCTATGTGGTCACGAAAGCTTTCTCAGGCGGTGATGCGTGTTTTTTTTCGCAAGTGTACGAACGCGTCAGAGTAATATAAAAGATTATCGTATCCACAGAGACCAAGTGTCAATCTATCGCTATCTATTGTTAAGGTGTGTATCTAAGGTGATTGAAAATAGTAGTTTTGAAGAGTGCACGGTAGTAAATAAAGTAATTAAAATTAATTGATAAAGACAGGTTCGAATGCAATTCACACAACCAATTGATAATCCAAGTACTTGCTAATAGAACTACTTACGGGCAATGTTTTCTACTTTGAAAAGAACTAATTTGACAGGAACTGTCGCTTTCGCGTATTCAGAACCGAGTTGTACCCCCTAATCAAACCCTCTTATTGTCACGGATAAAAAGGCGCGCATTGCGTTAGAGTAGTAAACCTATTTTTAAGAAATATAGTATCTTGACCAAGTTGAAAAGTATTTTAACCTGGATTTTCTAGAAAAAAGAGGTCCTTACGAACCAGACTTTAAACTTCTTAACGCGTCCGAAAATGGTTTTAAAATCTCTTTTCTTTTTAAATTAAAAACTCCTAATAAACTAAACAAAGCGCTTTCGCTGTTTTCGAAATAGTTTAAAAACAGTTAAGTTTAGATAGGCGTTGGACGGCTTTCGATCTTACCCAACGGAATTTAAGAACAGGAAAACTTATATTGAAAGTTAAAATAGCCCTTAAGTGTTTCCACTAACAATTGTACAGATTATCGATTCGGTTATGATCTTCACATTCTAACCTTTATAAAATTAGCCAGACATGGTAAAGTAAAAGTTCATTTTTAGATTTTTCATAAAAAAGTATTTAAGTGCGAGTGCGGAAAGTAAATGAAATTAAAAGACAATGCAAGAAATAAAGTTGACAAAAGGTAAAGTAATAAAAACCTGCTCCAATCGGAGTGGTTGAATAAAATGCGAACTGAAAGTAAAATGGCGGCAGGATTAACTTCCTTCCAGAGTGCTCCAAGACTCAATCTCACAGGCTCTTACAGACTCGATCTCTCGAATGTAGTAACACCTCGATGTGAAGCGATTACCACTATTACACTGATATATGCTTATGAACAACTAAGCTTGGATGAAGAAAAACGAAAATCTAAAGTCCTATTTATAGGCAAGGAAACATGTGGAAAAGACAAGGATGCCCCTAGCATTTGAATTTGGGAGGGAACTCGCTTTGTTCTTGTGGCGCCCGCCACAACACCATGGCGCCCGCCATGAGTGTAAACTTGCTTGGGCAGTTGGAGATCGTGGGGAAAAACAGTTGGGAGGAGTTTGAGACATGGCCACGTCATGGAAGACCCTGTGGCGGCCGCCATAGTGGATGCCATAAGTGTAAAATGCTGATTTTCTCTATTTTAGCTCATTTCGACTTCCTTTTCGCTCCTTTTCTCGCTCGGGGCTCTGATTAGACTAAAAACCTGAAAACAAAGAAAAACATAATAATAACATAATAAAATGACATTAAAAGACTAAGAATGCATGCGAAATCGGAGTCAAAAATACGGTGAAATTCAGTGTCATCAAATTCTCCCACACTTAGACCTTTGCTTGTCCTCAAGCAAAACATTTAAAGCTCAAAGTAAGAAAACTAGTGCTGACACGTGATTCGGGCAAAAAGGGCTTCTAAGTTCAAGTCAGGATGCAGTGACAGGTACTAAGTGAACCAAGGGTATCGTAATGACACTTATCCGCAGAGGCGGACATAAACTTCATTCTTATATTAATCAACCGTACCATCCCACAATAACTAGGCCTACCTCTTCATCTCTTTTTTGGGTCCTTTTCATTCAGGCGCAATCACATTAAGCCCGTTATCCGTACATGTTTCATAGTAGAGTGACCTGTTAGTGATTCTGATCCAAAACATAGGGTTTCTGGCACATAAGACTGTGTAAACCCTTTTATTTAACCCAAATGCAGTTTTGGGGGATCGGATCGTAATCCGCCCTACCGAGTTCAGCGCCAGATACCTCTGAACCAACTAACAATGGGTGAGCTAAAATTATATTTTTTTGTGTGGCAACAATTCAACTTTTTGGGTTAAATGACCTTGTGAGGGTCATCTATCCGGAGTTTGCCTTATTCTTTATTTATTTTACTGGATCATTCACTTATGTTCATCGGTCCCCTACGTAGAACATGCTTAGGCCGGAGCTGACTGCTGAAATAAACTACTTAGGACAAATTTGGAAATGATAATTAAGGCCATGGTACAAGGGGTTTTGGAATGATTCCTATATTCGTGAAGTCTATGGTGCTAAAACGATACTAATGTTTCAAAAAGTTCACCTAAGTCACCACATCCTAATCCAAACCTGTCTTAAAGCCCAAAAAACGTGTAGAACAACAATGTTTTCTTTTTGCAAAAAATTTTTTTGTAGGGCTAAAGAAATGGGGAAAAATGAGGGTACACTAGGGATACACTGTACTGGTGACTCGTCAGACTCATGCATTTTCTAGAAAAAAGACATAGACAAAAACAAGAAATAAACAACTAACTAAAAAATGGAGAGTTAGGAAGAAAGTCCTGTAAAACACAAATATTTTAAACATTAGTCCTGACAAAATATAACAAGAAATAAAACAAAATGTAGAAAGAGTAAATAAGGTAAGAAAATCATGGGTTGCCTCCCATGCAGCGCTTGTTTAACGTCGTTAGCTTGACGACTGGAACTTATACATCTCTTGTCGGGATTGGTGGATCACTTAGAGTGTGGCTGGAGTAGGTTGTTGGAATGTCTCCTCCTTCGTAGAGCTTCAGTCTTTGTCCATTGACGATGAATGTTTTACATGTCTCGTTTTTGATTTCAACAGCTCCAGACCTCAGAATTTTTGATACTTTGAAGGGGCCAGTCCATCTTGAACGGAGCTTTCCTGGGAAGAGTCGTAGCCTAGAATTGAACAGGAGAATAGGGTCGCCTAAGTTGAAGTCTTTTCTTACGATTCTTTTGTCGTGCCAAGCTTTTGTTCTTTCTTTGTATATTATGGCATTCTCGTAGGCTTGCTGTCTGAGTTCTTCCAATTTGTGGATGTCAAGGATACGTTTCTCACCAGCAGTTAGGTAATCCAAATTCAAAGTTTTAATGGCCCAATAGGCCTTATGCTCTAACTCAAAAGGTAAATGACAAGATTTTCCATAGACTAGTTGGTAGGGGGTTGTTCCTATAGGGGTTTTGAAAGCGGTTCTGTAGGCCCATAAAGCCTCTTGAAGCTTTTGCGACCAATCTTTTCTGGATACAGAGACAGATTTTTCTAAAATTTGTTTAATCTCCCTATTAGATACTTCTGCTTGGCCACTAGTCTGTGGGTGATATGGTGTTGCTACTCTATGCTTAACTCCATACTTGCTTAAAAGCTTATCAAATATTCTTGATATGAAGTGAGATCCTCCATCACTTATAACTAAACGGGGTGTTCCAAATCTGGGGAATATATAATTTTTAAATAATTTAATCACTACTCTAGTGTCGTTTGTGGGTGCAGCTATCGCTTCAATCCACTTAGACACGTAGTCTACTGCAACTAAGATATACTTGTTTCCTAAAGATGGTGGGAATGGTCCCATGAAATCTATACCCCATACGTCGAAGAGTTCTACTTCTTGGATGTTTCTTAAAGGCATTTCGTCGCGTCTTGATATATTTCCTGTGCGTTGGCATCTATCACATTTGACAATGTAAGCATGGACATCACGCCACATGGTAGGCCAGAATAGGCCAGCTTGAAGAATCTTGGCGTAGGTCTTAGAGGTGCTTGCATGTCCACCATAAGGTGCAGAGTGACAATGCTGAATTATACTTTCTACCTCGTCTTCTGGAACGCAACGGCGGAAAATGCCATCTTTACCTCTCTTGAAAAGAAGTGGCTCATCCCAATAGAAATTTCTAACATCACTTACGAACTTCTTCTTCTTGTGGTAATCGAGATCAGGGGGTATGATATCAGCGGCTAGGTAATTAACAAAATCAGCGTACCAGGGCACGTTACTTACAGCTAAGGATTTTTGGAAGTGCTCATGAGGGTCTGGTTCTTTATCTTCAATGGTTTCCAACTGGGCTATCAATCTATCATAGGCAAAATCATCATTTATGGGTACTAATTCAGGATTCAGGTATTCTAGCCTAGATAGGTGATCGGCTACTACATTTTCTGTGCCTTTTTTATCTCGGATATCTAAGTCGAACTCTTGTAGCAACAAAATCCATCGAAGTAACCTGGGTTTAGCATCTTTTTTACTTAGTAGGTAACGGATGGCAGCATGATCGGTGTAAACTATAATTTTGGCTCCTACTAGATATGATCTAAATTTGTCTATAGCGAAAACTACAGCTAGGAGTTCTTTCTCGGTTGTTGCGTAATTGAGCTGGGCGGCGTCTAGGGTTCTACTGGCATAATATATTACATGTAATCTTTTATCTTTTCTCTGACCTAGAACGGCTCCTACAGCGTAATCACTGGCGTCACACATTATCTCAAACGGTTCAGACCAATCAGGGGGTTTCATAATGGGTGCTGAAATCAATGCTTGCTTCAAAAGGTTGAATGCTTCATTGCATTTTTCATCAAAGATGAATTCAGCATCTTTCATTAACAGGCCAGTTAAAGGTTTTGTTATTTTGGAGAAGTCCTTGATGAAACGGCGGTAGAATCCAGCGTGTCCAAGGAAACTTCTAACTTCCCTGATAGTCTTGGGGGGTTTTAGGTTCTCTATAACTTCTATTTTTGCTTTATCTACCTCTATACCTCTTTCGGAGATTATATGTCCTAAAACAATTCCTTCAGTCACCATGAAATGGCATTTTTCCCAATTCAGCACAAGGTTCACCTCCACACATCTTTCCAGGATTTTCTCAAGGTTGATAAGACAATTTTGGAAATCAAAACCGCAAACCGAGAAATCATCCATAAATACTTCCATGATTCCATCTAGATAATCTGCAAAGATTGACATCATGCAACGTTGGAAAGTAGCAGGGGCATTACAGAGTCCAAAAGGCATTCGTCTGTAGGAAAAAGTTCCAAAAGGGCATGTAAAGGTAGTTTTTTCTTGATCTTCTGGATGTATAGGTATTTGAAAGAATCCCGAATACCCGTCTAGATAGCAGAAGTAAGAGTGTCTGGCAAGACGTTCTAACATCTGGTCTATGAACGGTAAAGGGAAATGATCCTTCCTAGTTGCTTTATTTAACTTTCTATAGTCTATGCACATACGCCAACCTCCTTCTATCCGCTTTGCTATTTGTTCACCTTTCTCATTTTGCACAACTGTGATGCCTCCCTTCTTGGGTACCACATGCACAGGGCTCACCCACTTACTGTCCGAGATCTGATATATTATACCTGCTTCAAGCAACTTCAGAACTTCCTTTTTGACAACATCACTCAGTATAGGGTTTATCCTTCTCTGGTGCTCTCTGGAAGGTTTTGAATCTACTTCGAGCGAAATCCGATGCATGCATACGGATGGACTTATACCTTTCAGATCAGAGATATTATATCCTAAGGCTGAGGGATATCTTCGTAAAACGTCGAAGAGTTGATCTGTTTCTTTTTGTCTCAAGGCAGCACTAACTATAACCGGACGATTCATTTCTTCATCAAGAAACTCATATCTCAGGTTCTTAGGTAGTTCCTTAAGTTCCAAGGCTGGTTTAATAGGGCAAGGCATAGGATCTGGGGTAAGGGATAAACATTCGTAAAGGTTATCATCGATGTAGGGTTTCTTATAATTGTCATCTTCCAAAATAAGAGTTGATGGCAGCTTAATTGTTTCAATGACTTCTTCTTGCTCTAACTCCCTAACACATTCATCAATGATATCTATCGCATAACACGCATCTCCTATCACACGTGCCATAAGAAATTTTGAAAGTATAAATTCTATCTTCTCGTTCCCTACCTCAAAGGTTAGCTTCCCCTTTTTGACATCTATTATGGCTCCAGCAGTCGATAAGAATGGTCTACCTAGAAGAATTGGTATGTCATCATCTTCTTTAATGTCCATGACAACAAAATCAGTAGGGATAAACAGCTGACCTATCCTAACAGGGACGTCTTCAAGTATGCCTATCGGATATTTAACAGATCTATCGGCTAATTGAAGTGACATCTTGGTAGGTTGCAACTCTCCTAAATTTAACCTTTCGCAAACCGCTAAGGGCATTAAGCTCACACTAGCTCCTAAGTCTAGAAAAGCTTTTTCGATGACATGACTCCCCAAAGTACAAGGAATGGAAAAGTTTCCAGGATCTTTATCCTTTTTTGCTAATTTATTTTCGGCAATAGAATTACATTCCAAGGGTTTCGGATCATCAAGTCTACGTTTATTGGTAAGGATGTCTTTGAGAAACTTTGCGTAGGATGGTATTTGGGTAATGGCTTCTGTGAACGGGATTTCTACGTGAAGTTTTTCTATAACTTTAATGAATTTCTGATACTGATTATTGATCTGGGTTTGTTTAAGTCTTTGCGGATATGGTATTGGTGGTTTGTATGGCGGGGGTGGTATATAGGTTTTGTTTTTGGGTTCTTCTCCTTTTTCTTGACTTTCCTGGTTTACAGATTCCTCTGGTTTCTTCTTTTTATCTGGGATGTTGTCATCTTCCTTAGAAGTTTTGGGATCACTCAACCTCGGGTTACAAGGTTCATCATAAGCGGTCCCACTTCGTAGGGTAATGGCATTTGCTTGTCCTTTCGGGTTTTGTTGAGGTTGTCCAGGGAATTGTCCTCCAGGTGTGGTCTGAGGGGCTTGGTTTAAAGCTACCTGCGAGATTTGGGTTTCAAGCATCTTATTGTGAGTGATTATTTGGTCAACCTTGGTTCCTAACTGGGTAATTAGTTCGTTAACATGAACGTTTTGGTTCATGAACTCCTTGTTTTGTTGGATTTGAGCAGCGACAAAATTATCCACGATTTTCTCAAGGCTCGGTTTTGGTGGTACAGGTTGCATAGGTTGATTTGATCTTGGGGCTTGATAACTTGATTGTCTCGGAGGGGCAGTATTTTGGATAGGGTTATTATTCTTATAGGAAAAGTTTGGGTGATTCCTCCATCCAGGGTTATAGGTATTTGAAAATGGGTTTCCTTGGGTGTAGTTCACTTGTTCAGAGCTGGTCTCGTTTAACAGACTGCATTCTGCGGATTGGTGTCCTTTCGTCCCACATATCTCACAATCTGACGAAACTGCGGCTGCAGTATTCGGGGTTGTACACATATGCTCAACTTTTAGGGCTAATGCGTCCATTTTAGCTTGCATCATGTCTATAGAGCTTAACTCATGTATCCCTCCTTGGGCTTCCTTCTTTTCCACTGTCGCTCGTTCTACTCCCCACGATTGATGGTTTTGGGCCATATCTTCGATAAGGGCACTAGCTTCAGGGTAAGGTTTGTTCATCAGTGCGCCACCTGCGGCGGCGTCGATGGTCATCTTAGTGTTATAATGAAGTCCATTATAGAAGGTTTGAATGATTAACCAATTTTCTAAACCATGATGTGGGCATGCTCTTAACAGCTCTTTATATCTCTCCCAGGCTTCGAACAACGATTCTCCTTGGTTTTGGGTAAATCTAGTTATTTGGTTTCGAAGAACAGCGGTCTTACTCGGGGGAAAATATCTGGCAAGGAATACTTTTCTAAGGTCTTCCCAACTTGTTATGGAATTTGGTGGAAGGGAATCTAACCAAGATAGGGCCTTATCTCTGAGGGAAAAAGGAAATAATCTTAAGCGAATCGCCTCAGGAGGGGCTCCATTGGTTTTAAAGGTGTCTGCTAGTTGGAGAAAGTTTTTCAAATGTTGGTTTGGGTTCTCTGTAGCAAGACCTGCGAATTGTCTCTGCTGTACTAACTGCAGCAGGGATGGTTTAAGTTCAAAATTGTTAGCTGGTATGGCTGGATTTACTATACTAGAACTAGGTTCCTCGTTGGATGGTTGGGCGAAATCCTTAAGAGGTCTTTGATTTTGATCTTCGGCCATAGCTTTCCTAAGTTTACGGAAATATAAACGTGTGCGAGCGTAACGTTCTGGTTCAGCTAGAGGGTCTACTAAACTTCCGGTACTACGAGTTTTTCGCATTGACCGGCGGGTAACTTCCTTAGTCTAAACGGTATAACAACAGGGTACGAAATTTGACGAAATTGGTCCCCGGCAACGGCGCCAAAAACTTGATGCGTGTTTTTTTCGCAAGTGTACGAACGCGTCAGAGTAATATAAAAGATTATCGTATCCACAGAGACCAAGTGTCAATCTATCGCTATCTATTGTTAAGGTGTGTATCTAAGGTGATTGAAAATAGTAGTTTTGAAGAGTGCACGGTAGTAAATAAAGTAATTAAAATTAATTGATAAAGACAGGTTCGAATGCAATTCACACAACCAATTGATAATCCAAGTACTTGCTAATAGAACTACTTACGGGAAATGTTTTCTACTTTGAAAAGAACTAATTTGACAGGAACTGTCGCTTTCGCGTATTCAGAACCGAGTTGTACCCCCTAATCAAACCCTCTTATTGTCACGGATAAAAAGGCGCGCATTGCGTTAGAGTAGTAAACCTATTTTTAAGAAATATAGTATCTTGACCAAGTTGAAAAGTATTTTAACCTGGATTTTCTAAAAAAAAAGAGGTCCTTACGAACCAGACTTTAAACTTCTTAACGCGTCCGAAAATGGTTTTAAAATCTCTTTTCTTTTTAAATTAAAAACTCCTAATAAACTAAACAAAGCGCTTTCGCTGTTTTCGAAATAGTTTAAAAACAGTTAAGTTTAGATAGGCGTTGGACGGCTTTCGATCTTACCCAACGGAATTTAAGAATAGGAAAACTTATATTGAAAGTTAAAATAGCCCTTAAGTGTTTCCACTAACAATTGTACAGATTATCGATTCGGTTATGATCTTCACATTCTAACCTTTATAAAATTAGCCAGACATGGTAAAGTAAAAGTTCATTTTTAGATTTTTCATAAAAAAGTATTTAAGTGCGAGTGCGGAAAGTAAATGAAATTAAAAGACAATGCAAGAAATAAAGTTGACAAAAGGTAAAGTAATAAAAACCTGCTCCAATCGGAGTGTTTGAATAAAATGCGAACTGAAAGTAAAATGGCGGCAGGATTAACTTCCTTCCAGAGTGCTCCAAGACTCAATCTCACAGGCTCTTACAGACTCGATCTCTCGAATGTAGTAACACCTCGATGTGAAGCGATTACCACTATTACACTGATATATGCTTATGAACAACTAAGCTTGGATGAAGAAAAACGAAAATCTAAAGTCCTATTTATAGGCAAGGAAACATGTGGAAAAGACAAGGATGCCCCTAGCATTTGAATTTGGGAGGGAACTCGCTTTGTTCTTGTGGCGCCCGCCACAACACCATGGCGCCCGCCATGAGTGTAAACTTGCTTGGGCAGTTGGAGATCGTGGGGAAAAACAGTTGGGAGGAGTTTGAGACATGGACACGTCATGGAAGACCCTGTGGCGGCCGCCATAGTGGATGCCATAAGTGTAAAATGCTGATTTTCTCTATTTTAGCTCATTTCGACTTCCTTTTCGCTCCTTTTCTCGCTCGGGGCTCTGATTAGACTAAAAACCTGAAAACAAAGAAAAACATAATAATAACATAATAAAATGACATTAAAAGACTAAGAATGCATGCGAAATCGGAGTAAAAAATACGGTGAAATTCAGTGTCATCAGGCGGCGCCTTGAGACTTGCAACCATGGACGGAGAGGAATTTGCCTACCCCACGAATGTTGATGTAGTCAAGAAATACTTCGCCTAAAAAAAAAACGTCTCGGTGGATTGAAAACCCGAAAGGGCGGTCCAGGAAAAAGTTAGAGACATGAAAAAAAAAGAATCATCCCGATGGATTGGAAATCTCATAGTACAATCCAGGCAAAAGTTAGGGATAATGGCAAGTAACTATGTTCAACAGAGGCAAGTCCCTCAGCAGCAGTTACAGCATCACCTATCGGAGGAAATCTCCAGTCAAAGGTCATCTTCGACAGAAGCTCAGGATGCCCCGAATTCAAAGTTGGTAGAAGGATAGTGGTCGTTATGTTTCAACGTAGCCCTTTTCCCTGTAAATTACCATTTTCTAACTTTGTATATACTCTTTGGAATCACGCGTTTAGCTGATCTCCATCTTATCAATAAAATTTGAGCCCTTGTGCTTTTGTTTGTAACTCTTGCTTGTTTTAGCTTTACAGAACGACGTTGTTTAAACTTAATCAGCGATTCTTGAAATAAAACAAAAATGAATTTACTTGTTAAAACTCTTTCTGCTTTTAAATTAAAGATGGCATTTCTTTTGACTGTTGAACATCAGAAGAACATCGATTGCTTCTCCCGAAGTAAGCAAATTTCAAAGTGCAGAATCAAAGTACTCCTTCTAAGCCAGTATGCCTGAATGAAGGGATCAACTGTGTCAGAGACCTTATTTCGTCTGACACACCTCGGCTGAGTTCTCATCTCTTAAGCCTGATCAACATAGCTCCCAACGAGACTATCTCTCCTAAGCAAGGTGGAATTGCTATTTTGAATCAACGGTACTTCTTCGCCCCGCGATGGCCGAGTATCCAATTGTGTTCATCCATTAGTCTGTATGTCGCGTCTGTTTTGTCAGCATATACATACATACTTCATGCATTTTACTTGCGTTCACATTTCGTATTGCATCACTATCACTCTAGTCGGTCTTGTCCCCTAGTGGTAGAAGTCCTCTCGATCGAGTTGTTAGTTCTTGCCTCGTCAGGAAATACTGTGTCTGAACAACCTCGCTTCCGGTTTAATTCTGGAAAGAAGTTGGTCCTTGACCACTTTGATAACTTGAACCTCTGAAAAGCCAGAGAAAACTTTCAATAAACATCACTCTTCGCCATTGAAGATGATATCCTTGCTTTCCCGGATTAAGGAAAATCCACAGAGAAAGCCTCGTGATCAGAGATTCGGCAGCACGCCAGTTTTGCTCTGAAAAACCACTGATGAGAAGGTCATCGGCACCTCAAAATTGGATCCCATCATATGGCATTTCTCCGGGAAGATCCCGAGAAAAGTATGATGTAACCCAAAACGAAAACAGTCTCTCAAGAGACTCGCTTTCCCCAGTAGAATCGACAAATGGCGTCTCCAAAACAGAGAAGTTTGTGTACCTCTACAACTCAGACGACTGGATTCCCCAGCAAGTCTGACATCAAAACTTTTTCCACTCAAATGGCATCTCCCCAGGAAAATTCGGCGAGAAGTTTGAGGAAAGCCGCTATGAATAGCGTCCCTTGTCAAGAAAGTTTATTGACAAAAGAAACTAAGACCAGTTCTTGGTAGGAAACCAGGATCGAGGGGAAGTTTAAATCAGAAACTAAGACCAGTTCTTGGTAGGAAACCAGGATCGAGGGGAAGTTTAAATCAAAAACTAAGACCAGTTCTTGGTAGGAAACCAGGATCGAGGGGAAGTTTAAATCAGAGACTGAGACCAGTTCCTTGGTAGGAAACCAGGATCGAGGGGAAGTTTACCTTTTCTAAGCATCATCGCTTAGCTAAAGAAGATGAATGCGTAAGCTACCATTCATAACCACCATCAAAATTTCGGATATTCCGATATTTAATCCTCTTGCACCCTGAATGCTCGAATACCTTCGTCATTCACACCTTCGGGTCCAAGAAGATTAAATAGGGGCATCTGTAATACCCCAAATTTTGACCACTTAGATTTCCCATCATTGTGAATATCATCATCACAATATGGATGAACCATCATGCTTCATCAGTCTCCCTAAAGATGGGTGAGCATCCAATACAATCAAAATTAGGGTTTCAAGCCCTCTTTGAGCTTTAGACAAAGGATCAATCAAGAAATGACATGATCTTCAACTTGTCTAATCTCTCAAACATCCATAATGGATCAAAAAGGACTCCTACTTCAAGGATTAAGCACAAGGCTGCTCCCTTCTAGGTGGATCAAGTCTCAAGATCGATAGTGTCACCAAATTAGGGTTTTGGTCGACCAGGGCCTCCAGATGGAAATTTTCATCTGGGCACAAGGCAATGATCCAAAACATGACCTAATATGCTTCATGCAACCTCATGAACCCATGCATCAAATCAATTTTGCCTCAGGGGATGCATTCATCAAAAATCAGGAATTAGGGTTTCTTGACCTAATTCACCCCTAAGTTGACTTTTGGGATAAACCATGAGCCAAGACCTCAAGAGATGATTTGAGGGTCTCTAATACACCATATTGATCCATTTGGAACAATGGATTGATCCAAGAATCTTGAGCAACAAGTTTCATTTTCATCTGCACCACAATTAGGGTTTTAAGGGAAAAGTCAACTATAACTTTGACTTTTGACCAAGACATGCTCCCAAACCCTAATACATGATTGAATACACCCTATGACACCCATGGAACATGTACATCAAGTTTGATTTAGGTCAAGGACATGATTTCCTGAAGAATTGCACAGTTTGGAATTCATCTGATAAAAAGTCAACTGTGCACAAAAGTCAACTTTGACTTTTTGAGATTTTTCACCAAAATGGATTTTTAACCCTAAAATGATGTTAATGTATGATTTGAATCATCATTCATCAAGAAAAATCAAGAAAAGTGAGATAACTTGTAAAAGGGGTAACCATAAAACTTAGAAATTTTTCTAAGTTAAAAATAAAGTGGCAAAGGTACCAACTTTGGAGGACCATAACTCCTAAACCACAGGGCCATTTTTTCTCATCCAAAGATGGATTTGTAGCCCTCATTATCACCTACAAAAACTTCAACTACAAGTCATTCCAATTTGTCGCTCCCGGGATTTCCATCCTAGTACAAACGCGAAAGTGGCACCGAACAGAGTCGCCAGCAATGTGTATTTATCCCGAGAGAGGGAAAGGAAACACCGCATAAACCTGAGGGAAGGAAAAAGCATGGTCTTACGACCAAAAGATCTGGGTTCGGGAGTCGGTTACGCGAGAGGAAGGTATTAGCACCCCCTCGCGTCCATCGTACCCGATGGGATCCACGCTTGCTTGTCTCAATCAAAGGGTGTAAGAAAAGAATGCTGGAAAAAAGGGAACTGAAAGAAAGAAAGAGAAAGAGAAAGAGAAACAAATGTAGGGAAAATAAAAGAAGTGCTCGCATGGGCCCTACCCCACTGCCTACGTATCTCACCGGGAGCATGAGAATCAGAGCGACGTAGTTCCCCTCACTAGGGAAAGTTGTTTGTGTTTTTTAAGGAACGGCTAATGTTCTAGCTCAGGTGTTGCAGGCTCGCTGGTCCGAGTGCGTTACCATCTTGCAAGAGAACGAGTAGGAGCGCGTTCGTGCGTTGAGAATGAATGAGATGAGAAAAGAATTCCCGAAGGAAAAGACGTTATCGTTTGTTTTTGTCTTTTAAGAGTTTTTTCATTTGTTTGCATATGATAGTGTATCTGAATCTTAGTCATTGGAATGCGTACATTCTCACATTCCAAGATGGAATGGGTAAGAAAGCACACTAAGAGTGAAGAAGACCCCCACACTTAGTTCCAATTGTCAAGGTTCAAACACACTAGCATACCTGTGTTTATTAAGTGTTTTTGTTGATTAAGAAATGAAGAAATGTTTTTTATTTGTTCCTTCAACAAGTATTGCATTTAAGTCCCTCATACAAGATCAAATGTTTAACACATTGACCCAAGATGGGCTAGATGCTATACATTCTAAGATTATAAGAGAAGACCCCTTATAACCTTTTCTTTATATGAAGGGCCTAAATGCAATAAATGCCTACCTTTATTAGATGTTTTGAGTTTCCTTTAAGAGATGAGAAGAGAGACTCAAGAGAGGAGAAAAGGTAAAACCTATGTGGACTAAGACTCAATCCTAATTGAAGATTAAAGGGAGTGATCCTAAAGGTTTGTGAGGTTTCAACCTAAAGTCTAAAGAAAGAAAGAATTAAACAATTCACTTCTAAAGTAGAAGATTAATTGTAATTCAAAAAGGGAAAGTAATGAGTTATTAACAGAAAGCACATAAGTGCTTAACAAAACATAAAATGGAATTGTAGAAGAGAAAGGATAAAAGTTGAATGTGGATTCCTTATCCACACTCAATTGAAACTTACCAAAGCCCCTACATGGTTAGTAAACATGTATAAGAAGTATAAGAAGTAAAAGAACATGTAATGCATCATAAAACTCAAAAGAATTAAATGAGAAATCAAATCCTAGAACCATAACCAGAATGTACATCATATGGGAAACAAATGGTTATTATCATGCAAGTCCAAGTGGATAGGCAACAAACATCATCCATGGCACTAGAACATGCCACCATAAGAAAAGGGAGAATGAAAGATGAAGGGAAAAAAAAAGAAATGCATAAATGGAACATGTAATCTAAGGATCAGAATTGAAATGAAGTAAAAATGATTCACCAACATCTCACAAGTATTTATGAAGTAAATATCAAGACATTTAAGAAGTGATAGAAGAAGTAGAATTGAAATGGAAGTTCAAAAGAGAACACAAGTACAAACACAACATGTTAAAGGTGCACAAAGTTTAAATAAAAATCAACATGCAAGGATGACATGTAATATGTACCAATGACCTATAATGTCAAGTGAATAGTTCACAAAGTAGGCAAATGATCATGCAAGTATGTACAAAAGAAATCATGTAAACATGCACAAAGATCACAAGGATGTGACATGTTGTAATGCTTCAAATGAAATGTCTTAAACAAAAATCAAATGAGTTCATGAAAATTATTCAAACATGGTATTGAGGTACACAAAACAGAAATTAATCACTTATCAAAGTATCATGTAAAAATTCAAGGCAAAATGATGTCAAACAATGCACTTAGGTCAAGTATGCACATCATACAAAGTAGCACAAAAATGAACACCAAACATGCCATAAACTGGCCTAAAAAATCAAATAAAAATCATTTAACATAGCTCAAGATGATAATGACTCAATGCAAAAAGAAGAGCATCAAAACAATTTTTAATGATTGAGAACAAAATTAAACAAAATCATGTACCACATTAAGAATGCATACAAAAGAAAATCAAAGAAAAATATAGAACAGGGGCAAAAATGTCATAAAATCAAGAAATAAAATCATGAAAAATTTTCTAAATGTTTTAAGAAGACTCATGAATTTTTGTGGAATTTTATAACGCCATTTGGTATTTTTAAAAATTAAAAAGAAAACATGTAGCAAAAATAAAAAAATAAAATGCAATGCAAAACAATGGGGGTGCATGCCTAGTAAAAATGAGTTCAAAAATCATTGGGCCTTTAGAAATGGAGGTGTGGATAGCAAAATAGTCTAGGTCCATTAAGCGCGCATAACACAATAACTACCATGCTCCTCAGTCAACACAAGTCAAAGCAACTACAACCATCAGATTAGGTCAAGTCAACACAAAGGTCAAAGTAAACAAAATCAATGATCACGCGTGGAGGAACACAACAACTAACATGCACTGCACCATAAAACGTTTAAATGAGAATCAGAAAAAAACACGTGAGGAGCACATTCTTTTTAATGCGTTGTCACGTTTTGGAGCATTGGATCATGAAAAATGGACGGACAGGATTAAAACGCACATAAACCCTAACAATTACAGTCACCGGCCGGAGGTGACTTCCGATCACCTTCTCCGGCCCATAGCCACCACCTGCAACTCTCACTCTTCACCAAAATGCACAAATCATATACCAAAATGAAGCGAAGCTAACGCATATCATGAATATGCTCATAAAAATAACAAAACACATACACATAGCAAGAACAGAGGAGATCAAATCAAGCCCTAAGATTTGCAGCTAAGCCTGTAAAAGGCCTATCAACTAGCCGGTTGGAGCAGAGCTTCTATCAAGCATAAAGCACCAAAAACAAGTAAAAATAACCAGAGATCGTGCAATATAATTTCAAGAGTTCAAACCTGAAGATGATGAAACTTGGAAAGCACAAGAATACCAGAAATAGATGCCTCTTCCTTGAGTTTCACTTGGCCAAATAAAGGCTTGAGAGCTCGAATTCGTGCAGAAAATCAGTTGGAATTTGATGCTGAACTTCTTTAACTGAACCTATGCACTCTTGTTCTTGATCTCCAAAGCAGAATAATGATGAAGATGGAGATGAAATGTAGAAACAAATGGTTAAACTCGTGTGCAAGCAGAAGAAAAGTGGAGAGAATGTGAGAGAGATTCAGTGTGAAGAATGAGAAAAATGAAGCTGAATGAAAATGTGAAGTGAGATTTTGTTTTATAGTAGGCTTTAACCACGGTTAAACTGAGTGAGGTTAACTGAGTTAAAGTGGTTATGCTGAGTCCACCCTAACTAACTGAGCCAAGTTAGTTAGGGCGAGTTATCCATGGCTGTGATATGGTGGAGAAGGTGTATGACAGTTGTGGTGGAGATTAATGGAATGAGCTAATTCATGTGTGCTGCAGCAAACAAACTTGTTCTACAAGTTTCCATTCCTTTTCCTTTTTCATGAGCATGGGTAGCACGTGGTATAGTAAATAGGAAATATGTTTGGCTAAATGAAGCAATGTTGGGATGGTGAGCAATGCACGGGCAAGCTAAGACAACAACAATAACATTTCTTTGTTTTTTTTTTTATATGACAGTTGAGCATAATGGAGATAGGGTTGTTTGAGGATGAATTACTCTCTATTCCATGGGTGGTTTAGTGTGTTTTTGGATTCAATTGAAAGAGGGAATATAATGCAACAAGTTTGGTTTGAGATTGGAGTTGATATGAAGTGTGTAAGAGGTTGGAAAATAGCCTTGAACAACAAGGTTTGGAATTGTGTGGTGGGCGTGGGAATCAGGTCATGGCATGGCAAGTGACATGCATGGAAGTTCAGCCTAATCAACCTATCTTGAGACCAAAATTTCCCCTTTATAAATTGATCAAATGGGATTTTGTCCAACATGAAAATTGAAGGTGACATTGCAATGAACAACTTTCATGTTGAAAACTTTTCCATTTGAGGCCTTTAATTATGAGAAAAATGAGTGGACATTTGGCTCACCAACTGTTTGAGAAAATGACTGCGCGCGTGCCCTGAAAATCTTGGTCATGACCTAGTTTTGGACCTACTTTGCTCAAACTTTGATCAATCATATCTCACTCAATTTTTATCCCATGGAGATGTTCCACATATGGATGTGAAGCTTAAAGCAAGAGCTTTTGTTGTGGCCTGGTGGAATTTTCATTTAATACTCCAATTTTAAATGGCCTTGGTTCAAACTCTGATGCAAAATGGCCAAAACTTGCTATTTTTAGTAACCCTTCCTCTTCCAAAAATGGCAACTTTCCACCTCTTGATTTTTTCATGATTCCTTTGGAGTTTCTTGACCAAATTTTGTACATTGGACATATATAACATGAATTTCATGATTTTGGGCTCAAAAAGTCAAGAGTTGACTTTTTCTCTGATTATTTGACTTGGCCCCAAATTTCCTGATTTTTTATCTTTCTTCCAATTGAACCACCTCCAAAACCAATTGAGGGGAAATTCTCCATACACATACACTTAAGAACATGTAGAATACCATGACATCAAGTTTTGTCCAAAAAATCAAAGATTCCATGATTTAATGGGAAACCCTAGTTTTGGTGCCCACCTCCTAGGAGAAAAATGTGCAGTCTTCAATTTCAAATTTCTCAGAGTATGTTGTGTACCTTCTTAAAGGATGATGATATATGCCATTTGAGGATGATTTTGGATCAATGAGCTATCTCTTTTGAGGGTTTTCCTTCAGTTTTTGAACCTCTTGCATAGTGAAAGATGTAATGCTTCAATCTCCCATTGTATCTCTTATCCTTGAGGTTGTGGATGATCAATTGAGATGGTATGAGACATGAAAGACCTCTTGGCTTGCCTTGAGGGCACTTGATTGACCTTTTTGTGCTTTGAATGATCCCTTGATTGTCCACCTTCCACCTGATCACATGCCCTGATGGTAAGAAGGATGCCATGCTTCATTTTTCTATTTTAAATGCAATGTAATGTTAATGAGGTGGATATGATATGATAAATGATAATGCCATGCTATGATGACAAAGAGGGAGAGCAAATTTTGGGGTATTACAGCTGCCCCTATTCAAGCGCTGTAGACCTGAATGCCTGAAAGCAATTGCTTTCGGACTTTCAAGGTATATAGTGATTGAATACCAAATATAACCAAAAATTTTCTCTGGATGATGAAGAAGAAAAGGGATATAAACCCAACGAGACTGCTGGATTGAATCTTCGATGAAACGTCGGAGAGATCTGTCTTTTGAACGACGCCAGACGACTACTGGCTTGCCACACTACTGGTGGACTTTGATAACGTCTTTTGAACGACGCCAGACGACTACTGGCTTGCCACGCTGCTGGTGGACTTTGCAGCTTCGTGCCACCCGAAGACGGACTTTTGCCAATCCACTGTTGGACTTTTAGAATTTGCCACCCTTAGATGGACCTTTCGCCAATCCACTGTTGGACTTTTGCCACCCGAAGACGGGCTTTTACCAATCCACTGTTGGACTTTTGCCACCCGAAGACGGACTTTTGCCAATCCACTGTTGGACTTTTAGAATTTGCCACCCTTAGATGGACTTTTGCCAATCCACTGTTGGACTTTTGCCACCCGAAGACGGACTTTTGCCAATCCACTGTTGGACTTTTAGAATTTGCCACCCTTAGATGGACTTTTGCCAATCCACTGTTGGACTTTTAGCTGCTTTGCCACCCGAAGATGGACTTTTGCCAATCCACTGTTGGACTTTTAGAATTTGCCACCCTTAGATGGACCTTTCCCAATCCACTGTTGGACTTTTGCCACCCGAAGACGGACTTTTGCCAATCCACTGTTGGACTTTTGCCACCCGAAGACGGACTTTTGCCAATCCACTGTTGGACTTTTACAATATTCCAATACCGGATTGCACTCTGCATCCGTGTCAGACATCTCTGCCGACTTTGCTGAGGAACAATGATCAATGACTTGACTTTGGAGACTCCTGAAAGGATAACCTCTCCACTGGAGAATGAATGAACAATCCGTCTGCTTCGAATTGTCAAGCTTGCCAAAAATAAATTGGACTTGAAGAATAATAAATCTGCCAGGAATCACTTCATCTGCTGGGGGGAATGAATTCTGGTCACAGCGAATCCGCTGGGGATGAGAATTTCTTTGCATGGTATCTTGCTAGGGAAGAAAAGTCATACAAACTCTGCTTGGGGATTTATCCAATCCAAGACCCTTTGTAGGGGTTATCCACCTTTTGACCCGGCTGGGAAAAGACTATACCATCCTTGTGGAGGAATAGATTCTGCCGATCTTATAAACCTCTGCGGGGAGAACAACAACTCAGCTGGGAAGTATTGCTGACAAGATTCGATGCTGACCTCTGTGGGGGACACAATGACCAGAGATACGATCAGGGCTACTCTGCCAGGGATATGCAAATCCTGGTTAGAACATTCCACTGCAACTTGCTAGGAAGGAGTCCTTAGAGATCTGTTGGGGAAACCCAAAGCAAATCCACAGTAGTCTGCTGAAGAATATGACTGTCAAGCTTAGGATAAGTACCACAATGCCCCATGTTAGGCGAGCTTCCCTTTAGACAATTCCGTTAGGGATGACGAGTTTATAACAAACTCTGCTGGAGGAAACTGCTTTAAAACGTCTCGTGCTGGGGAATGCCTTTTGAGAGGATTTTACAGAAGACCAACTGTCCTCAAACTCTACTGGGGATGATCAACACTTCATGCTGGGGAAACAAACATGCCCTATGCTTGGCCAAACCAACAATTTGTCCCCTAAGAAGATGTCATAAGAGGATTTTACAGAAGATTTAGCCTCTTCAAACTCCTGCGACTTCGCTGGGGATAATGACCATCAGTTTCGGTATCGACGAGACCACTCTTTTGGGGGAACTTGTGACCGTTATCGACACAGAAAAGCTTGTAGCTGTTGGAAGTGCTGTATGAGAGAATCGACTTAATAAGATGCAACGGTACCCAGTTGAACTTAATTCACTGATATCGATCCGTTATGAACAATCGTCGACCGAACGATGAACGCCGATCTCCTTACCCGTAATTGCCCCAGTCTTTTGCGTGGGGTAACTTATTACTGGTCTTGTGCTTAAAATCATCTGCACCTGCTACCTGCAACAAAAGAATATGCCCACATGCCACGAATATTGCGTGGCTAGAATCCACCATCCGGGAATATTCAACATTCAAAGTAATTTCAAATGTTTTTTTTTTCGCGCGCATGTTATTGCAATGCCGCCATGTTTTCAAATGCAATGTTTTATCAAAATTAGGACGTTTTTTGCAAACAAAGCAATAAAACAAAAATAGGAAGCTTTTTTATTGAAATTCAATTTATTGACTGAGAGCCCAGAATAGGCAATTACATCAGGAAGCAATCCCTGGAAAGAGGTGATCGCTGAAAATTGAGAAAAGAAACTATCCTAATGGCAATGTGAAAACGGAATTCCACTGAGTTTCCATTCTGTTATGACCAGTATGTCTTCAAAACTCCCCGACCTTGCCTTCTGAGGAACGATCAGACCGATCCCTATCTTTCAGAACGTCAGTTGTTCAAACGGCAATGGGGTACAGATAACTTAGACCGTAGTCATTCGCTTAAATCCCTCTTTTGTGTGGACCGCCCTTTCAGGTTTTCGATCCACCAGGATACCCTTTTTTGCCTAAGTTGCCCTTTCGGGTTTTCAACTTACCGGGTGTACAATTTTTTTCAATTATATCCCTAATTTTTGCCCGAACCTTATTCTGTTTTTGGTTCGCCGGGATGCCCTTTTTTGCCTGGATTTTTTTATTTTTATTATCCAGCGAGTCTATTCATGCGAAGTATTTTTTGACTACGTCCGAGTTGACAGGGGATGAAAAGTCTTCGCCATCCATGGTTGTAAGCAATAAAGCTCCGCCCGAAAAGACCTTTTTAACCACGAATGGGCCTTCATAGTTAGGAGTCCATTTGCCCCTGTGATCTGTATTGGGAGGAAGGATCCTTTTGAGTACCACATCTCCGACTTTGTAAACCCGAGGACGCACCTTTTGGTCAAATGCCTGCTTCATTCTGCGCTGATATAGTTGCCCATGACATACAGCCGCCAATCGCTTTTCCTCAATAAGGCTCAGCTGATCAAATCTGGCTCGTACCCATTCAGCTTCATCTAGCTTAACATCCATCATAACTCTGAGGGACGGAATCTCTACTTCAACCGGTAGCACTGCCTCCATACCATATACAAGTGAGAATGGGGTTGCCCCAGTGGACGTGCGTACCGACGTTCGATACCCATGCAAAGCAAATGGTAACATCTCATGCCAATCTTTGTACATGACAACCATCTTCTGCACAATCTTCTTGATATTTTTGTTGGCCGCTTCGACCGCGCCATTCATCTTTGGGCGGTACGGAGAAGAATTGTGATGTTCGATTTTGAAGTCCCGGCATAACTCAGCCATCATCTTATTATTCAAATTAGAGCCATTATCGGTAATGATTCTTTCAGGAACTCCATATCGGCAAATGATATCCCGTTTTAAGAAACGAGCTACCACTTGTTTTGTAACATTGGCATAGGATGCAGCTTCAACCCATTTAGTGAAATAATCAATCGCCACCAAGATGAAACGATGACCATTAGAAGCTGTAGGCTCAATCTTTCCGATCATATCAATGCCCCACATGGCAAACGGCCAAGGCGACGACATGATACTCAACGGATTTGGAGGCACATGCACTTTATCTGCATAGATCTGGCATTTATGGCATTTGCGGGCATATTTGCAACAATCGGACTCCATAGTCAACCAATAATATCCCGATCTTAACAACTTTTTAGCCATTGCATGTCCTCCAGCATGGGTACCGAAAGAGCCTTCGTGCACTTCAATCATCAACAAGTCTGCTTCATGTTTATCCACACATCTAAGCAGGACCGTGTCAAAATTTCTTTTATACAGCACGCCATCTTTGTTCAAGAAGAAACTACCAGCTAACCTTCTCAACGTCTTCCTGTCTTTGGACGATGCCCCGGGCGGGTACTCTTGACTTTTCAAGAAACACTTAATGTCATGAAACCATGGCTTGTCATCAGACGCTGCATCGACCGCAAACACAAATGCTGGTCTGTCAAGGCGGGATACCTCAATCTTAGGTACATGGTTCCATCCTTGCACCTTGATCATGGAAGACAAAGTGGCCAAGGCATCAGCGAACCTATTCTCATCTCGAGGAATATGGTACAGTTTCACTGTTGTGAAAAATGTCAGCAATCTCCTCGTATAATCTCTATACGGCACTAGATTTGCTTGGTGCGTGTACCAACTCCCTTTCACTTGATTAATTACCAAAGCTGAATCACCGAATATATCAAGGGTCTTAATCCGTAGATTAACCGCCTCCTCGATCCCCATTATACAAGCTTCGTACTCTGCTTCATTGTTGGTGCATCCGAAAGTTATTCGTGCAGTGAAAGGCATATGAACACCTTCCGGCGTGATAAGAACTGCTCCAACTCCGCATCCATTCATATTGATAGCCCCATCAAACATCAGACTCCATTTGGACTCAGGGTCTGGCCCCTCCTCCGGGAGTGGTTCCTCGCAGTCTTTAGCTTTGAGAAACATGATGTCCTCATCAGGGAAGTCAAATTTCATGGGTTGGTAATCATCAATCGGCTGTTGCGCAAGATAGTCGGACAGGATACTTCCTTTGATGGCCTTTTGTGAAGTGTACTGAATGTCATACTCTGTCAAGACCATTTGCCACCGTGCAACTCTGCCTGTCAATGCTGGTTTCTCGAAAATGTACTTGATAGGATCCATTTTTGAAATCAACAAGGTTGTGTGCCTAACCATATATTGTCTCAATCGCTTAGCGGCCCATGCAAGCGCACAGCATGTCTTTTCAAGCATTGAGTATCGGGACTCACAATCATTGAACTTTTTGCTCAGGTAGTAGATAGCATGCTCCATCCTACCTGTATCGTCATGTTGACCGAGAACACAACCCATGGAACCTTCAAGCACTGTCAGATACATTATCAGCGGTCTCCCTTCAACTGGAGGCATTAGAATCGGAGGTTCCTGCAAGTATTCTCTTATCTTATCGAATGCCAATTGGCAATCGTCATTCCACCTGACCGTTTGATCCTTCCTTAACAATTTGAATATTGGCTCACACGTGGCTGTTAGGTGAGATATGAACCTTGCAATGTATTTCAATCTACCCAAGAAACCACGAACCTCTTTTTCTGTTCTCGGTGCAGGCATTTCTTGTATTGCTTTCACCTTGGCAGGATCAACCTCGATTCCTCTTTCGCTCACAATGAAACCTAGTAACTTTCCCGAACGCACCCCAAACGTGCACTTGTTTGGATTTAATCTCAGAAGGAACTTTCTCAACCTTTCAAACAACTTTTTTAGGTTAATCAGATGTTCCTCTTCTGTTCTCGACTTGGCAATCATATCATCTTCATAACATTCGATCTCCTTATGAATCAAGTCATGAAACAATGTTACCATCGCCCGCTGGTACGTTGCCCCTGCGTTTTTCAACCCAAAAGGCATTACTTTATAACAATATGTACCCCACGGAGTAATGAACGTGGTCTTCTCCATATCTTCAGGTGCCATCTTGATCTGGTTGTACCCGGAGAACCCGTCCATAAAGGAGAACACTAAAAACTGAGCTGTATTATCGACCAGCACATCAATATGAGGTAGTGGAAAATCATCTTTCGGGCTAGCTTTATTAAGATCTCGATAATCCACACACATTCTCACTTTTCCATCTTTCTTCGGTACTGGCACGATGTTGGCTACCCACGGAGGATATTTTGTCACAACAAGAAAACCAGCATCCCACTGCTTCTGGACTTCCTCCTTGATCTTTAAAGCCATGTCGGGGTGAGTCCGACGAAGTTTCTGCTTGACTGGCGGGCATTCTTCTCTTAATGGCAGCCTGTGCACGACAATATCCGTATCCAACCCCGGCATGTCTTGATAAGACCAGGCGAAGATGTCAACATACTCGCGCAGCATTTCCGTCAAAGTTTGCTTCACATCTGCTTGCAAGCTGGCACCAATCCTGATCTCTTTCTTGGCGTCCTTGGTACCAATATTGATGATTTCTACAGTCTCCTGATGAGGCTGGATGACCCTTTCCTCTTGTTTCAACAATCTGGCCAGTTCTTCAGAGAGTTCACAATCTTTCTCATCCCCTTCTTCGGCTTGATAAATCGGATTGTCAAAGTCATACATAGCCATATCAAAATCGTTATCAGTGGTATCCGGAGAATCAAGTCTGCATGAACGGGTTCATGCCTTATTTTAGAATTTATTTTTAAGCAAAACAAAAGAAAATGAAACATTGCCATTTTATTTTTGTGCAAAAATAAAAACTGAAAGACAGAGAACAAAATTTGATTGCAAAACGTCCTTTATTAATGATTAAACATTGCAAATGCAACCATGGTGGCCCTACAAATGAATCTATACGCCTTGGGCAGAGCGCAAGATTTTGACATGCATTATGGTTAGAAAAAAAACAAAGAAAAATTACTCTGTCTGAAGAGTAACCCGGATGACTTCTTCAACGAACCAGTTTTGCACTTGTTGTCCCGGAGCATGAGGGCGTACCCAGTTGTCCAGGTCACAATTACTGTCAACACTATCCTCTGTGGCTGTACAAGACTGGTCCGTGTAGATAATTCCCCCGCTATTGAAAGTAATGGGTCCCCTGCTCCTCGCATCTGAAGTTGTAGAGGGATGATAACCAATACCAAATTTGTCTTCCTTCATTGGGGTCTCTATCAACCTGCCCCAACCTTGGGCGTTGCCTGCCCTGACGACTTCGACAGCTTGTTTGTAAGATGAAATGGAAGTACCGGCCCCAACTGGTATAGAAGAAGACTCAGGTGCATCGTCAATATTGACTGCTTCAAATGATTGGCACAGCATCTCATGAATTTCCCCATCCATTTCAATGTACTTGAACGTGGACAAGTGACTCACAAAGATGTCTTCTTCCCCACACACTGTCACAACCTGCCCTTCAAACTCATACTTCAGCTTTTGATGTAGAGTAGAAGTAACAGCCCCGGCTCCGTGAATCCAAGGGCGCCCCAATAGGCAGCTATATGCAGGTTGTATGTCCATTACATGGAACGTGGATTTGAATACCTGTGGTCCAATTTGTACGGGCAATTCCACCTCACCAAACACAGATCGTCTAGTTTCATCGAATGCTCTGACCACCAATTCACTAGGCCTTAAGATCAAACCATCAACTTCCAGCTTCATTAATGCCTTCTTGGGCAAGACATTGAGTGATGAACCAGTGTCTACCAGTACATGAGATAACACTGCGCCCTTACACTCCATCGTGATATGCAAAGCCTTATTATGGTTTCTTCCTTAACAGTCAGATCTCTACTTGTAAAGCCCAAGCCATGGCTAACAGTAACATTGGAGATTACGCCCTCGAGCTGATTAACAGTAATTTCTTGTGGCACGTATGCACTCTTCAACACTTTCAACAACGCCTGCCGATGCGCATCAGAGCACATCAATAGTGACAAGATTGAAATCTTTGAAGGGGTCTGATTCAGTTGGTCCACAATCTTATAATCGCTTTTCTTGATTATCTTCATAAATTCTTCCATTTCCTTATCAAAAGTAATCTTTGTCTCTGCTTCAGGTGTAGGCACATTTTCAACCACCTGTTTACCTTTAGCCTTTGCTGCAGCTTCTGCCTCTTTATCACTTCTCAAGGTTTGGGGAGCGAACAACCTTCCACTCCTTGTAAAGCCCCCTACACCCCCTACGTTATCAATATTTGGGCTGACTGACGACTCAACTTCCTGCTTTTTACCTTCGTAATATACATCTGCCCCATAGTGCCATGGGATAGCCTTCGTAGACGTGAACGGAATTGGTCCTGGCACCGTGATAGTGACAGGACTGGGCCTTTCTGGCGTAACACTTGCCACGGGAACTGCATTGACCGGCATTTGAATCTCAGCGGGAGTGTAATAGATGGTCACGGTGGATATCTCATCAGTGTCTTTCACGACTCTGTCGAACTGTAGACATCCTTCATCGATCAGATTCTGTAAACCCACCTTCAACTTATTACAGCCATTCTCCTGATTCATACACTCGGAACAATCTTGATTACAGCCCGGGAACACCTGTCCCTTCAATAAACGATCTTTTACAACCAACAAAGAAGTTTTCACTTGATGGATATCTGTCACCAAATTCAATCTCCTCCCATCTTCAATAGCGTACACATTTGCCGCACTATGATCAGGCATGGGATGCTGAGTAATATTAGGAGCGGGAGAGAAATTGATGGCTTTAGCATCAATCAAATCTTGTACTTTATGATGGAAAGCCCAGCATTTTTCAATGGAGTGCCCCTGAGCACCTGAGTGGAACTCACAACGAGCATTAGCATCGAAGTTAGGTGGCAGGTTTCCAGCAACCGGAGCTTTCATAGTACGGAGTTCTACCAACTTTAACTCGAGTAACCGGGGCAACAGCGTGGCATAAGTCATAGGGAGAGGATCCATCTTACGATCCCTCTGCCTAGACCTTTGCTGGAAAAAAGGTTGTTGCTGTTGAACTTGTTGTTGGGATTGTTGTTTCTGAACAGACGGTGTGGGGATTGTTACAGCATCTACTTGATAATAAGCTTGAGAACGCCCTCTGCCTCGTCCTCTAAACACAGCATTCGTATCACCTTCTATTCTTTTCTGGTTACCAGCAAACGGTTTCTTCATCCCCGAAGAGCCAACCCCACTCACATCCTGGATCTTTCCAAGCTTTAACAGACTTTCTATTCTTTCTCCCGCAATCACAATATCAGCAAATCCAGTTGACGGACAAGCAGCTAATCTATCAAGATAGACCCCTTGCAAGGTGCCCATAAACATATCCTCCATTTCTCTGTCTGACAAGGGAGGTTGAACCTGGGCAGCCATTTCCCTCCACCTCTGTGCATATTCTTTGAAACTCTCCTTGGCATTTTGTGACAACCCCTGCAATTGAGTGCGGTTGGGCGCCATGTCAATATTATACTGGTATTGCTTCAGGAACGCCTCTGCCAGATCTTTCCAACTCTTCACAGCAGCTCTATTCAACTTCATATACCAGGTCAAGGACGCCCCAGCCAGACTGTCCTGAAAATAGTGCATCCATAGCTTCTCGTCATCCGTATGGGCTGAAATCTTCCCAAAATAAGCTTGAAGATGCGTTTGGGGACACGCATTGCCGTGATACTTATCAAAAGTAGGAGGTTTGAATTTAGGGGGAATTCTGACTCCTGAGACCAGCCCCAAGCTGGTAACATCAATACCCATAGAGTTCTTGCATTCTATGGCCCTGATCTTTTCTGCTAACTCATCATACCTTCGATCACCTTGATTACCCACATCAGCATCCAGCAGAGTAAATTGGTCTTCCAGAGTATCTTCAAGAGTAACACCAGCATGCCTACCATTTCCATTACCCCGATTGTTACCACCAGGAGGAGGGTTGCCACCGGGAGGAGGGATGCCATGTCCCTGTGAATTGTCATGCTGATCACCTTCGGGCCCATTGTCTGGACGCTCGACCAGAAGCCTCAATCTCTCCTGATTTTGCGCCATGCCAGTCATGAGGGTCATAAACTGGTCCATACGCGCCCTCATTTCGGCCAAATCACTTTGCACTTGATCCATGATTCTTACTTGATTTCTTCGCGTCGAATATCGGTGAATATGATTCTCCGCTATACTGCCTGAAACCAAATAAAGGTTAGAGACCCTGCAACGAGTACCTGAAAAGCAAGTAACAAAAATGCAAAATGATATGCAATGCCATGCAGTGCCATGTTTGTCATTTCCTAGGTGCTTTTATACCCTGATTCCAATCCAAACCACAGAAATCTGAAGACCAGAAATCGTGATATAAAGAGACGTATCGTGGTCATGTGCTTGTGTGCAGCTATCTGATAAGAAATAATTCTGAATAAAACTGCTCATACTCATTCAACAAAGTATTCAAGTACACTTAAGAAAGCAAATGCAATACAAGGGAAAAATGGATCCATCAACAAGCCTGATGGTAACCATTAACAACAAAATACAGGGAAAAGAACATCAGTCTGACAATTCCACATCCTTCAGCTTATCACTTGAATACTTGACTTCCTCAAAAAGTATACGGGTACGCTGGTGATTCGGCTTTTCAATCATTTCTTTGATCAAGACATCCCTTTTCTCAAGAGCTTCAGTTAAAGAACCCATATGCAGCATAAGAGCTTCGTCATCATGCACTCCTTTGTGCCTCTTTATGCCAGCTTGCGTCTTGAGTATCTCTCTTTCTATCATGGCTTCTTCAAGCTCTTTCTTGGTATTTTTCAGCTGGCTTCTAGCTACTTCTAACTGTTCTTGACTTTTATCGAGACTTTCCCGATACTTTCTCCTCTGCTCATGTGCCTTTTTAAGCTCCTCGTCTTTAGTCTTCGACTGATCCTTTAACTCGGCATTTTCAATTCTGACTTCATCCCAAGCTTGACGAAGTTGAGCTAATGAATCCTTGCTTCGGGCTAAAGCCTGTTTTGTAATCTTGTGAGCCTGACTAGTGTCATCTGCTCCCAAAGTAAGTTTCCGAAAGTACCGAGCTCTGTCATCAAAATCTTCCTCTTTGTCAGCCAAGGTTTTTTCCACTTTCAAGGCTCTCTTTTCCAACTCTTTGTTGTCAGCTAGAGCTTTCTGAAGACATCTGCTCATTCCAGAATTTTCTATCTGCAACTCTCTGACCATTTTCTTCCACTTCTCACATTCTTCAATAGCCACCATGGTGGGTTGTTCTGGCTGTACTGAACATAAAAGAGGTCCCCTTGAAAAGGGTAAAAGCAATTCCTTTACTTTCGTCTCAATCCACCTGTCATATTCAGGATAAGACCTACAATCTCCTTTCCCGAAAACTGCTTTTCCAATTTTGTGCTTATCTTTCCAAGCATTCACTACTTCTACCACCTTCGCATCTTTAGTTCCTGTAAAGAAAAAAGATTCTTCCACATCTTGCTCTGTAGGAGGATCCCTGGAAGCATACCCAAACTGTCGGATGGCCAAAACTGGATTATAATTGATCCCTCCTTTTCTGCCAATCAAAGGCACATTTGGAAAATTTCCGCATCTTGTGACAATCTCTGTTCTCAATAACCGGTGGTCAAACCATACAATGTTATCAGCAGTTAAACTCATCAATCGTTTAGACCATTTCGCCACATCTTTGGTTTCCACAAAGGCACCTGTCTAAGGCAAATGTTTGAAAAACCAATGACTCAGCAGTGGAGTACAACAACTAACAGATCCTCCCCTCCTTTTCTCATTCTTGTAATGCACGGAATGATAAAAATCTCCTAACAAAGTAGGGACTGGATTTTTAAGGACGAAAACTCTTGTCGTTTGCATATCCACAAAGTCTTGCTGATTGGGAAAGAGAACTAGGCCGTATATGCAGAGAGCCAGAATGGAATTGTAAACCGTCCAATTTTTAGCACTAGCAGCCTCTTGGGCTTGTCCAGACAGAAATTCTAAATGAAATCCGCTAACTCCATTTTTACTGCTCACACCACTCTTTACCACTGCCTGATCCATTTGTAACGCAGCAGCAATTTCTTTTACGCTAGGGGAACTACCAGAGAAGAATGGTATTGCTGGCGTGATCGGAATTCCCAAAATAAATGAGAATTCTTCCAGTGTTGGCATCAAAATGTAATCTGGAAAAAGAAAGCATCTCAACGAAGGCTCGTAGAACTGCAGCAGAGTGTGCAAAGCATCATGTTCATACTTGGTGATTGTACGGACCATCCCAACCAAATTCCCGTAGCTCTTCTGAAACCTATCAAGAATACCCGGACCGGCCATATCTATAACTTTGAGCAATGAATCCAAAACAGGATCTGGAAACTTGTAAGACACATTGTTCTTTCTCTCGGCAACGATCTCTGTTGAACCCATGGATTGGAATCAGAAATGTATTATGCACCTGAAAATGACAAACATAACGGTTATGATATGATAATGCAATGCAAAAGGGCATGTGATCAGGTAATCAAGTGTCTGTGTCTGTATTGAACTGTGTGCACTGTGTCTCTGTACTGAATCTGGCAATATCTGAGATGAACACTTAAATCACTGTCATAGGATACAATGTCTGAAATCCTCATAGAATCACGAGTAAGGTAGATAGGAGGCTGGGTTTCCTGTAAACCTGTAAACATTCCGCCCATACTCACATGCGGTTCTTAGAAAATAAGGCTTGTCAGCTTTGGAGGTTTGAGAAGCAATAGCACATTCAGCCCGTAGGATACAATGCTATGCCAATCAAAGAGGTCTTCCACTGACTCCCCTTAGAAAATAAAAGTCATCCTATGCAAGTTCCAAAGTGGGCCCTCGGGTGCGAATGGGTTTGCCACAGAATGTGGTCTGCCACTGTCACCGCTAAAGAGTGATGTTTCCACTAAGGTCCTCATGATCGGTCACTAGAGTCGACAGCTCTCTAGATCTACATCCTGGAATACGCAAGATGCGCATGCCACGACGTGTCCCAAGATAGCCTCGTCTAGCTGTGAATTTCGTGAACACCCAACGCACTCCAAACGGCACGTAGGTCCCACTACTCTCCACTCTAATTCTAAGTGTATCCTCAAGCCTGTGTAATGGGCTTATCTCTCAGAAATCCCATCCCGCCAAACAGAAAATAGCACAGTCCAGCATAGCATAATATACCATATGGAATAAAAATGCTAAAATGCAGTAAATGCAGTAATATACAGTAATATACAGTAAATAACTATACAGCACAACAATAAACACCCAATGAAAGAAAAACAGACAAGCGTTAGGATTGACTCGCTAAGGAAACCAGAGATTCTGGGTTCGATCCCCAGCAGAGTCGCCAGCTGTCGCTCCCGGGATTTCCATCCTAGTACAAACGCGAAAGTGGCACCGAACAGAGTCGCCAGCAATGTGTATTTATCCCGAGAGAGGGAAAGGAAACACCGCATAAACCTGAGGGAAGGAAAAAGCATGGTCTTACGACCAAAAGATCTGGGTTCGGGAGTCGGTTACGCGAGAGGAAGGTATTAGCACCCCCTCGCGTCCATCGTACCCGATGGGATCCACGCTTGCTTGTCTCAATCAAAGGGTGTAAGAAAAGAATGCTGGAAAAAAGGGAACTGAAAGAAAGAAAGAGAAAGAGAAAGAGAAACAAATGTAGGGAAAATAAAAGAAGTGCTCGCATGGGCCCTACCCCACTGCCTACGTATCTCATCGGGAGCATGAGAATCAGAGCGACGTAGTTCCCCTCACTAGGGAAAGTTGTTTGTGTTTTTTAAGGAACGGCCAATGTTCTAGCTCAGGTGTTGCAGACTCGCTGGTCCGAGTGCGTTACCATCTTGCAAGAGAACGAGTAGGAGCGCGTTCGTGCGTTGAGAATGAATGAGATGAGAAAAGAATTCCCGAAGGAAAAGACGTTATCGTTTGTTTTTGTCTTTTAAGAGTTTTTTCATTTGTTTGCATATGATAGTGTATCTGAATCTTAGTCATTGGAATGCGTACATTCTCACATTCCAAGATGGAATGGGTAAGAAAGCACACTAAGAGTGAAGAAGACCCCCACACTTAGTTCCAATTGTCAAGGTTCAAACACACTAGCATACCTGTGTTTATTAAGTGTTTTTGTTGATTAAGAAATGAAGAAATGTTTTTTATTTGTTCCTTCAACAAGTATTGCATTTAAGTCCCTCATACAAGATCAAATGTTTAACACATTGACCCAAGATGGGCTAGATGCTATACATTCTAAGATTATAAGAGAAGACCCCTTATAACCTTTTCTTTATATGAAGGGCCTAAATGCAATAAATGCCTACCTTTATTAGATGTTTTGAGTTTCCTTTAAGAGATGAGAAGAGAGACTCAAGAGAGGAGAAAAGGTAAAACCTATGTGGACTAAGACTCAATCCTAATTGAAGATTAAAGGGAGTGATCCTAAAGGTTTGTGAGGTTTCAACCTAAAGTCTAAAGAAAGAAAGAATTAAACAATTCACTTCTAAAGTAGAAGATGAATTGTAATTCAAAAAGGGAAAGTAATGAGTTATTAACAGAAAGCACATAAGTGCTTAACAAAACATAAAATGGAATTGTAGAAGAGAAAGGATAAAAGTTGAATGTGGATTCCTTATCCACACTCAATTGAAACTTACCAAAGCCCCTACATGGTTAGTAAACATGTATAAGAAGTATAAGAAGTAAAAGAACATGTAATGCATCATAAAACTCAAAAGAATTAAATGAGAAATCAAATCCTAGAACCACAACCAGAATGTACATCATATGGGAAACAAATGGTTATTATCATGCAAGTCCAAGTGGATAGGCAACAAACATCATCCATGGCACTAGAACATGCCACCATAAGAAAAGGGAGAATGAAAGATGAAGGGAAAAAAAAAGAAATGCATAAATGGAACATGTAATCTAAGGATCAGAATTGAAATGAAGTAAAAATGATTCACCAACATCTCACAAGTATTTATGAAGTAAATATCAAGACATTTAAGAAGTGATAGAAGAAGTAGAATTGAAATGGAAGTTCAAAAGAGAACACAAGTACAAACACAACATGTTAAAGGTGCACAAAGTTTAAATAAAAATCAACATGCAAGGATGACATGTAATATGTACCAATGACCTATAATGTCAAGTGAATAGTTCACAAAGTAGGCAAATGATCATGCAAGTATGTACAAAAGAAATCATGTAAACATGCACAAAGATCACAAGGATGTGACATGTTGTAATGCTTCAAATGAAATGTCTTAAACAAAAATCAAATGAGTTCATGAAAATTATTCAAACATGTTATTGAGGTACACAAAATAGAAATGAATCACTTATCAAAGTATCATGTAAAAATTCAAGGCAAAATGATGTCAAACAATGCACTTAGGTCAAGTATGCACATCATACAAAGTAGCACAAAAATGAACACCAAACATGCCATAAACTGGCCTAAAAAATCAAATAAAAATCATTTAACATACCTCAAGATGATAATGACTCAATTCAAAAAGAAGAGCATCAAAACAATTTTTAATGATTGAGAACAAAATTAAACAAAATCATGTACCACATTAAGAATGCATACAAAAGAAAATCAAAGAAAAATATAGAACAGGGGCAAAAATGTCATAAAATCAAGAAATAAAATCATGAAAAATTTTCTAAATGTTTTAAGAAGACTCATGAATTTTTGTGGAATTTTATAACGCCATTTGGTATTTTTAAAAATTAAAAAGAAAACGTGTAGCAAAAATAAAAAAATAAAATGCAATGCAAAATCAATGGGGGTGCATGCCTAGTAAAAATGAGTTCAAAAATCATTGGGCCTTTAGAAATGGAGGTGTGGATAGCAAAATAGTCTAGGTCCATTAAGCGCGCATAACACAATAACTACCATGCTCCTCAGTCAACACAAGTCAAAGCAACTACAACCATCAGATTAGGTCAAGTCAACACAAAGGTCAAAGTAAACAAAATCAATGATCACGCGTGGAGGAACACAACAACTAACATGCACTGCACCATAAAACGTTTAAATGAGAATCAGAAAAAAACACGTGAGGAGCACATTCTTTTTAATGCGTTGTCACGTTTTGGAGCATTGGATCATGAAAAATGGACGGACAGGATTAAAACGCACATAAACCCTAACAATTACAGTCACCGGCCGGAGGTGACTTCCGATCACCTTCTCCGGCCCATAGCCACCACCTGCAACTCTCACTCTTCACCAAAATGCACAAATCATATACCAAAATGAAGCTAAGCTAACGCAGATCATGAATATGCTCATAAAAATAACAAAACACATACACATAGCAAGAACAGAGGAGATCAAATCAAGCCCTAAGATTTGCAACTAAGCCTGTAAAAGGCCTATCAACTAGCCGGTTGGAGCAGAGCTTTTATCAAGCATAAAGCACCAAAAACAAGTAAAAATAACCAGAGATCGTGCAATATAATTTCAAGAGTTCAAACCTGAAGATGATGAAACTTGGAAAGCACAAGAATACCAGAAATAGATGCCTTTTCCTTGAGTTTCACTTGGCCAAATAAAGGCTTGAGAGCTCGAATTCGTGCAGAAAATCAGTTGGAATTTGATGCTGAACTTCTTTAACTGAACCTATGCACTCTTTTTCTTGATCTCCAAAGCAGAATAATGATGAAGATGGAGATGAAATGTAGAAACAAATGGTTAAACTCGTGTGCAAGCAGAAGAAAAGTGGAGAGAATGTGAGAGAGATTCAGTGTGAAGAATGAGAAAAATGAAGCTGAATGAAAATGTGAAGTCATATTTTGTTTTATAGTAGGCTTTAACCACGGTTAAACTGAGTGAGGTTAACTGAGTTAAAGTGGTTATGCTGAGTCCACCCTAACTAACTGAGCCAAGTTAGTTAGGGCGAGTTATCCATGGCTGTGATATGGTGGAGAAGGTGTATGACAGTTGTGGTGGAGATTAATGGAATGAGCTAATTCATGTGTGCTGCAGCAAACATACTTGTTCTACAAGTTTCCATTCCTTTTCCTTTTTCATGAGCATGGGTAGCACGTGGTATAGTAAATAGGAAATATGTTTGGCTAAATGAAGCAATGTTGGGATGGTGAGCAATGCACGGGCAAGCTAAGACAACAACAATAACATTCCTTTGTTTTTTTTTTATATGACAGTTGAGCATAATGGAGATAGGGTTGTTTGAGGATGAATTACTCTCTATTCCATGGGTGGTTTAGTGTGTTTTTGGATTCAATTGAAAGAGGGAATATAATGCAACAAGTTTGGTTTGAGATTGGAGTTGATATGAAGTGTGTAAGAGGTTGGAAAATAGCCTTGAACAGCAAGGTTTGGAATTGTGTGGTGGGCGTGGGAATCAGGTCATGGCATGGCAAGTGACATGCATGGAAGTTCAGCCTAATCAACCTATCTTGAGACCAAAATTTCCCCTTTATAAATTGATCAAATGGGATTTTGTCCAACATGAAAATTGAAGGTGACATTGCAATGAACAACTTTCATGTTGAAAACTTTTCCATTTGAGGCCTTTAATTATGAGAAAAATGAGTGGACATTTGGCTCACCAACTGTTTGAGAAAATGACTGCGCGCGTGCCCTGAAAATCTTGGTCATGACCTAGTTTTGGACCTACTTTGCTCAAACTTTGATCAATCATATCTCACTCAATTTTTATCCCATGGAGATGTTCCACATATGGATGTGAAGCTTAAAGCAAGACCTTTTGTTGTGGCCTGGTGGAATTTTCATTTGATACTCCAATTTTAAATGGCCTTGGTTCAAACTCTGATGCAAAATGGCCAAAACTTGCTATTTTTAGTAACCCTTCCTCTTCCAAAAATGGCAACTTTCCACCTCTTGATTTTTTCATGATTCCTTTGGAGTTTCTTGACCAAATTTTGTACATTGGACATATATAACATGAATTTCATGATTTTGGGCTCAAAAAGTCAAGAGTTGACTTTTTCTCTGATTATTTGACTTGGCCCCAAATTTCCTGATTTTTTATCTTTCTTCCAATTGAACCACCTCCAAAACCAATTGAGGGGCAATTCTCCATACACATACACTTAAGAACATGTAGAATACCATGACATCAAGTTTTGTCCAAAAAATCAAAGATTCGATGATTTAATGGGAAACCCTAGTTTTGGTGCCCACCTCCTAGGAGAAAAATGTGCAGTCTTCAATTTCAAATTCCTCAGAGTATGTTGTGTACCTTCTTAAAGGATGATGATATATGCCATTTGAGGATGATTTTGGATCAATGAGCTATCTCTTTTGAGGGTTTTCCTTCAGTTTTTGAACCTCTTGCATAGTGAAAGATGTAATGCTTCAATCTCCCAGTGTATCTCTTATCCTTGAGGTTGTGGATGATCAATTGAGATGGTATGAGACATGAAAGACCTCTTGGCTTGCCTTGAGGGCACTTGATTGACCTTTTTGTGCTTTGAATGATCCCTTGATTGTCCACCTTCCACCTGATCACATGCCCTGATGGTAAGAAGGATGCCATGCTTCATTTTTCTATTTTAAATGCAATGTAATGTTAATGAGGTGGATATGATATGATAAATGATAATGCCATGCTATGATGACAAAGAGGGAGAGCAAATTTTGGGGTATTACATAATTCATTAAGGATTTTGAGTTATGGAGTGATCAAAGTGGCTGAAAAGTGAAAATGTCACTTTTTCCAACACTTAGTGAAATTTTCACTAAGTCAGAATTCTGCTTCACTTTTTGCCAAATGTAGGGGGATTTTTCACTTGGAATCAAAAGAGATCAAAACCAAACTTGTTCAAACAGTTGTTGTATCATGTAAGAGCTTTCCAAAATGGCCAAGAACATTGCCAAATTCAACCTACACCATGAGATACAACATTGGCAAGTTGCCTTGCTGAAATCTGTCAAAGCAAGGCAGAATTTGCATTTTGGCTCGATTTGCCAAAATCAGCCAATTGAAATTGCTCCAATCCACTTGGACACCTCAGAGGATTGAATCCAAAGGGGACAATCACTGAGCCAAGCCTCCAAGGTCCAAGGAACAAGGAATAACATGTTGAACCTAGAATGGCCAAAATAGGGACAAGACTTCAAATTTGGAATGAGGCATTCAATGGAACCATCAAGGTGGCATGGACTGAGCCATTCTCATCTGAAATCAGTCAAGACTTATCCAAGACCAAGGGGACCAAAGCTCTGTGCCCTAACCTCTAGTCAATGGCTAGAGAAGACTTTCATTTCCATTGGCCAACATTGAGGAAACCTACTTACCAGCTGCCATGTACTATTCCTTGCAAAACAAACTTGCTCTACTATAAATAGAGCTCAATTGTGGTCAGTTTGAGTACACCAAAGCCATCTAACAGATGCTTTCCTCAAAATCTCTTTCTCTTGGCAAAAATGCCTTTCTTAGCAAGGTAGCTATCGGGTTTTGAGTTTGAGAGCAATTCTGCACAAACTAATCACTCACACACCTCACATACATCACATATGAGCTGATCAAACACTCACATAACATCTGAAACATCAATTTCACAAAATCACTTGCCATCCACACAAGTTTGAAGTGAAGTTGCAGCTGAGATGCCATAAACTGATCCAGTCCATTTCAATTCAATCCAAGTGTTCAAACACACTCCATATGGTGTAGGGAAGCTGTCCAGATCATCACAACTTGTCTGTAACAACTCCAACTCAAAATCACATCTGAACTTGCTGTCACGACTTAGAGGTAAGCCTAAACTTGGTCATCTCTCAATCTATGCATATTTCCTCGCACAATAATTTGGCCATATGTTCATAATCATGCATGGAATGTTTTCCCTCAATTAATTGCATTGTTTGAATCGTGTATCAAAAATCCTAGCCTTCATGCAGAAATTAGGGTTCTTGAGGTTTCTTCGTGATTTCTTGTTGTATGTTTAATTTAAATGAAATTAAAGTACATAGACATGATCGTGAGGTTGAGGCGAGCATAATGATATGTGGATTGCATGATATAATTACGTATTCAGTGAGATTGGATGGAAAATGCAAATCTGGGCAAACTGAAAAACACGCGTGTTCTTGGTGTTGTTCTTGGCGCCATTTTCATATATTTGAATATTTGAATTTTGTGATTTTGTTTAATTGATTCAAAAATTAATTTCTCTCTGAGTTTTAATGATTTTGAGTTGATTCTTTTTTTAATAATTCACAAAAATGTCAAAATATTTTATTTTATCAAAAAATCCCAAAAATATTATTTATTTCATATAATTGATATTTTTGCAAAGAATTAATATTTTGATTGTTTTTGGCATTTTAAATATTTTTTCTACATTGATTTTGCAACTTTTGATGCTTTCTAATTATTTTGTAGGTCAATACTTAATTTTTGAAGCACTAATCCAAGATCACAATTTGTTTTTCACATGTTAAATAATTTTTGATCATTTTAATTGAATTTTTATTCAATTAAATACATTTTTTGAAAACAAATTAGGGTTTTGGATTAATTCAACCCTCATAAATCATTTTCAAAAACACTTTGGGCCTCTATTAGAGTGTAAGACCCAATCCTTTTTTTGACCAAATCATCTTTGGGCCTCACTTATTGTATAAGTCCTGATACCGTAAAAAAAAACAAACGGCGCGATCGTCGCCTTTTCAAAAATCATTTGGGCCTCTCCTTGAGCTATAAGACCCATTCAAAACACTTTGGGCCTCTATTAGAGTGTAAGACCCAATCCCCTTTTAACCAAAACATTTTGGGCCTCACTTATTGTATAAGTCCCTCTGCGTTAAAAGAAAACCTCGGCGCGATCACCATTTTTAAACGAAAAATCATTTGGGCCTACCCTCGAGTAGTAAGACCCATTTCTTTTTCTTTAAAACACTTTGGGACTCTTGAGAGAGTGTAAGACCCATCCCTTTGTACAGAAAACCTTTTTGGGCCCCAGTCACTTGTATAAGTCCCCCTGTACAAATTCAAACAGTGCGCTCACTGATAAAACCCTGGGCCTCTCCTTGAGCTGTAAGCCCCAAATCTTTCTTTTTCAAAGCACTTTCTCCTTTGATTTTGAATATACTGTTGTTTTCAATCTTTCTTTGTTGAACAACTAACCAAACAGCATGGAAGCACTCCAACCGAGTAAGTGGTTATCGCTTTCATTTACTGCTTTCATATTATAAACTGTATTGTGGGGCTGCTCACTGTAAGTCTCCTTTCATAAACTCATATCTACTGTGTAATAATAGTATAGATATTTCGAGTTTCCCCGGCAATTACGTCTAGAACTAAGTGACGCCGTTTCATTTATTCGTAGAAATAGACGCCTAGATCCCCAATAGGAGCACCAGATACAGTCTTCTCTTCGGCTGTCCTCCTTAGGAATCGTCAAGAAATTCTATCCCCCAGAGATGAATTATTCTCGGTGAAACTTCTCTTGAATTTCTTCAAACCGCCGAACGGTTCGGACTCTCTCTAAAAGTTAAAGTCACTGGATAGTAAACCTCGCACGTTTACCAGTGGTTTTAACTCTAAAAGAGTTTTCCTGAACTTTTCTTTGGTTTGGGACCCACGGGCTTCTTAAAAGCATCGGCCTCCTCTTGGGCATTATACAAGGACCCACAGGCTTCCTAAAAGCAACCCCGCCTCCTCTTGGGCATTATTCAAGGACCCTACGGCTTCTTAGAAGTATTCACAGCCTCCTCTTAGGCTTCGTATAATGATCTCTTCCTCCGGGAATGATAGCCTCCTCTTGGGCTTCGTACAAGGACCCGTCGGCTTCTTAAAAGATTCCAGCCTCCTTTTGGGCTTCGTACAAATTGTCCCGACGACCTCCTAGAGGTATAGGAACAGAACCTAGTCATCCTCATAGAACAGTCCTTTCATAGAGTCTACTACTGTTTCTCGAAGCATAGTACAAAAGATAAAACTCTAGACACGGACAGTCTAACTTCCTTGAGTCTCAAAGACATTCTCAAGCACCCTTCGTTAAATAGGAAGGAAACCCGCAGACTCGGATAGTCTCGATACCCTTTGGATTTCCCGTTTCCTCAAAGAAAAGGAAATATCTCTGATCCTCAAATTAAATCCCTGAGTACAGTGTTGCTCATATAAGAACTGATTTTCTCTTTTAAATCAGTATATTGGATCTGTCACTCAACTGAAACAGTTACAATAGCCTCCATCTCGGGCTTTGTACGAGATACCAAAATTCTCCCCAGTGGAGTCAAAACAACCTTTTAGCCTCTCTCTCAGGCTTTGTATGAGACACAAAAGATTCCCTCGTTGAGTCAATCACCCTTTTTTTCGCCTCCATCTCGGGCCTCGTACGAGATATAAATCCCTTAAGCAAGAGTCGAACTCTTTGCTAGCCTCCTCTTAGGCTTTGTATAACGATATGCCCCACTGGGTCAAAAACCTTTAGCCACTCTCTCGGGCTTTGTACGAGACACAAAATAGCCTCCTCTTAGGCTTTGTATAATGATTTTCCTAGCAGAAATTAGCCTCCTCTTAGGCTTTGTATAAGAAAACCACTGGTTGATCCAATCGACCTTTTAGCATCAAAGTTGTGCCTCGTTCGCAGTACACAAACATCAACAACTCCTTTCCCTTCATCTAATCGCTGTAAGCGGCAAGCCTCTGGATCATCTATATCCATGCCACTGCCCCTCTTTTAGCATGAGAAATTCCTAAGGAAAGATGGCATTGCTCTACACTGAGTTAAAGTCTTCTCCTTCAGGTTAAAACCCTTTCTTCAGAAATTATGGCATTGCTCGGATCCGCGTATCCCAGTTAAAGTAATTCTCCTTCTCCCCTCTTTAGAGATGACAAATTCTCTCTAAAGTCGAGGTCTTTTAGCTTCACATCTTGGGCTTTGAACAAGATACAAACCACCTTTCGCTTCACGTCTTGGGCTTTGAACAAGACACCAGAAACCAATTTCCTCCCATAGAATAGGAGGAACTACGAACGCTCTGATTTCCCTGTTTCGGTAAACGGGAATACGTAGGCATAAGATCGAAAGAAAAGATCTTAGCGAGCGCAATCAACAAAAAACCCAAATCCCATATCTCCATCAATTAAAAGCAGTAATTCAAAAGCATCAGTCCTAACATCCTAATCCTTATTCCCCGCCAGAAACCTTTTGCCCAAGCCCTAGAAAGAAAGAACCTGTATTGGCGAAATACGAATAACCAGTACAAAGGCCCCCCACATTGATAGCATCCGTAACCTAACAGACCGCTGTTTAAACTCAGTATGCAAGCAGGGTTAATTGGAGACATCTATTTCCCTTCCTTATTCAGCTCACAATAGGATAAAAAATGAATCGACCTGTAGTTTTAAGCTCAACCGCAGAGAGCGACCAGCGCTTAAGAACCGCGTCCAAAATCGCTCGCTACAACTGCCATGCGGCAAGTACGACTTCTTAGTCAAGTACACTGCTCCTGAAAGCTCTCGTATCAAACTCGAAGATATCCAGTCAACTGGATGGGGAGATTCCCTTGAGAACGAGGAAACTATGGAAAATACAACCAAAGAGTTCGTTTACGACAACTCTGCATGGGAAGAGGATTCCAATAATCCTGATCCGCCAGAAATCAGCGTCATTTCTGAGGACAAACCAAGAAAGAAGGTGCCAGACTTTGTGATTCATCGAGGAGTTCGTCGCCAGTGGGTTGTTGTTGATGTCCTGAAAGTCGTCCATAAGTCTATGTAATTGCCATCTTTGTTTTAACCTTTCACCCTGCCCAGGTGAAACGGATGTTTTTATAGGGCTCGCTTTTCTGTAAATATCCCTCTTCGCTTCGCCCAAAGCGACAGAGTTTTGTTTTATAGGGCTTTAATTTCAATTATCGACAAATCATGAATAAATAAATGTCATTTTGTCACTCCCGCATTAATTATTGTTTTCTCTTTTTGCTTTTCAGAAAATGGTAATCCTAAAACAAACTCAATTAAAAAACAAGCATTTTTCAGAAAATACACTGCACACACTCTTACATTTCTCTCTATCTCTTCTAAAAAAAAATAATCACGCCTTGCAGATTGCTTGTTTTAAACCCCGTTGAAACATACGATCCCATGCCTTCTCCCAACTTTGAATTCCAGGTATTTGAAGCTGAAGAAGAAGAGGACGCTGAAATTCCAGAAGAGATCTCCCGATTACTCAGACAAGAGGAAAGGTCTATTGAGCCTCACAAAGAGCCATTGGAAACGGCAAATTTGGGTTCAGAAAAAGAAAGGAAAGAAATCAATATTAGGGCACTGCTCAGTCCGACAGTCAAAGAGGGCTTGATAAAGCTTCTCAAAGAGTTTCCAGATGTGTTTGCTTGGTCCTATCAAGACATGCCAATGTTGGATACCAACATCGTGGAACGTCACGTGCCGTTAAAATCAGAATATCCTCCAGTAAAGCAAAGGTTGAGAAGAACTCACCCGAACATGGCTATCAAACTCAAAGAGGAAGTGCAGAAACAGATAGACGGTGGTTTCCTTGCCACCTTAGAATATCCTCAATGGTTGGCCAACATAGTGCCAGTTCCGAAAAAGGACAAAAAAGTCAGAATGTGTGTAGACTACAGAGATCTACATAGGGCAAGTCCAAAGGATGACTTCTCTTTACCACACATTGACATGCTGGTAGACAGTACAACAAAATTCAAAGTATTCTGCTTCATGGACGGATTCTCGGGCTATAACCAAATCAAAATGGCGCCGAAAGATATGGATAAAACTTCCTTTATCACCCCATGGGGCACCTTTTGTTACAAGGTAATGCCGTTCGGTTTGAAGAACGCTGGGGCAACCTATCAAAGGGCCATTACGACTCTGTTTCATGACATGATGCACAAGGAAATCGAAGTGTATGTCGATGACATGATTGCAAAATCTAGAACAGAGGAGGAACATGTTGAAAACTTGTCAAAATTGTTCAAACGGCTAAGAAAATACAAACTCCGCTTGAATCCTAACAAGTGTACATTCGGTGTCCGCTCAGGAAAGCTCTTAGGATTCATTGTCAGCCAGAAAGGAATCGAGGTTGATCTGGACAAGGTCAAGGCCATTCAAGAAATGCCTTCTCCGAAAACAGAGAAACAAGTCAGAGGATTCTTGGGACGACTGAATTACATCTCGAGATTCATATCCCTCATGACCGCGACATGCACGCCGATCTTCAAATTAATCAGAAAGAATCAAGACTGTGTATGGACAGAAGATTGTCAGAAAGCTTTCGACAGTATCAAGGAATATCTATTGAACCCACCAACTTTATCACCTCCAGTGGAAGGAAGACCACTGATCATTTACCTAACAACCTTAGAAGACTCGATGGGTTGTGTACTTGGCCAACAGGACAAAACAAAAAGAAAAGAGTCTGCTATTTACTATTTAAGCAAGAAATTCACCGACTGTGAAACTCGGTACACTATACTTGAGAAAACTTGTTGTGCTTTAGCTTGGACAGCTAAACGTCTTCGCTAGTACATGATTTGCCACACTACTTGGTTGGTCTCCGAAATGGATCCGATCAAGTATGTCTTTGAGAAACCTGCTCTCACGGGAAGGATTGCCCGTTGGCAGATGTTGTTATCAGAATACGACATTGAGTACCATGCTCAGAAAGCCGTTAAAGGATGTATTTTATCCGATCATTTGGCTCATCAACCGATTGACGACCAGGAATCAGTCGGATTTGACTTCCCAGACGAAGATGTCATGTACTTGAAAATGAAAGATTGTGATGAACTGCTACCCAATGAAGGGCCAGAACCAGGATCCCAATGGGGATTAATTTTTGATGGAGCTGTCAACAATTATGGAAACGGAATTGGGGCAATCATTGTTACCCCTCAGGGTACCCATATTCCTTTCACTTCCAGATTGACATTCAAGTGTACGAACAACAAGGCTGAATACGAAGCATGCATCATGGGTCTCGAAGTAGCGATCGACTTAAGGATAAAAAACTTGGATGTATATGGCGACTCAGCTCTGGTTATCAATCAGATCAAAGGAGATTGGAACACATACCAATCCGGGCTGATTCCTTACAAAGATTACGCGAGAAGGTTGTTACCATTCTTCAACAGAATAGAGTTTCACCACACCCCTCGTGAAGAAAATCACATGGCTGATGCATTAGCCACTCTCTCTTCCATGATTAGTGTAGGTCAATGGAACGGCGTACCTAAGATTGACGTGATACACCTGGAAAGGCCCGCCTACATCTTCGCAATTGAAGCTGTCATAGACAACAAACCTTGGTATCACGATATCAAGTACTTTCTTCAGAAACAAGAGTACCCACACGGGCATCGAGAAAAGACAGGAAAACTCTCAAGAGACTGTCTGGAAACTTCTTTCTGAACGGTGATACACTCTATAAGCAAAACTTCGACATGGTTCTGCTCCGATGCGTAGACAGACCAGAGGAAAACATGTTGATGAAGGAGATTCACGAAGGATCCTTTGGCACTCATGCCAATGGACATACAATGGCGAGAAAAATCCTAAGAGTAGGGTACTATTGACTGACAATGGAATTCGACTGCTACAAGTACATGAAAAAGTGTCACAAGTGTCGGATATACGCTGACAAAATCCATGTACCGCCAACGCATCTCAAAGTTCTTTCTTCCCCGTGGCCTTTTTCTATATGGGGAATTGACATGATTAGTATGATTGAACCAAAGGCTTCAAACGGACATCAGTTCATCCTAGTCGCCATTGACTACTTCACCAAGTGGGTCCAAGCAGCGTCATACGCCAATGTAACCCGACAAGTGGTAGTCCGATTTATCAAAAACAATCTCATCTGCCGTTATGGTGTTCCAAGCCAGATCATTACTGACAATGGATCCAAATTGAACAATAAGATGATGAAAGAGTTGTGTGCTGAGTTCAAGATCGAACACCATAATTCATCTCCCTATCGACCTAAGATGAACGGCGCGGTAGAAGCAGCTAACAAGAACATTAGGAAAATCGTTCAAAAAATGGTTGTAACCTACAAATATTGGCACGAGATGTTACCTTTTGCTCTTCATGGTTATCGCACATCTGTCCGCACTTCAAACAGGGGAAACCCCTTTCTCTCTAGTATATAGCATGGAGGCAGTACTCCCCATAGAAGTAGAGATCCCATCAATCCGGGTATTGATGGAAGCTAAACTAACAGAAGTTGAGTGGTGCCGAAGCCGACACAATGAACTGAACCTAATTTAAGAGAAGTGAATAATGGCTCTATGCCATGGTCAGTTATATCAACAGAGAATGAAGAAAGCGTTTGACAAAAAGGTCCGACCCTGTGTCTTCAGAAAAGGAGACCTTGTGCTTAAGAAGATACAATAATTCCTCACTGATTATCGGGGCAAGTGGACTCCGAATTATGACGGCCCCTATGTGGTCAAGAAAGCCTTCTCAGGCGGCGCCTTGAGACTCGCAACTATGGACGGAGAGGAATCTTCCTACCCCACGAATGTTGATGTAGTTAAGAAATACTTCGCCTAAATAAAATAAAATAAAAAACGTCTCGGTGGATTGAAAACCCGAAAGGGCGATCTAGGAAAAAATCAGAGACATAATCTAAAAATCATCCCGGTGGATTGAAAACCCGAAAGGGCAATCCAGGCAAAAATTAGGGATTCATGGCAAGTAACTACATCTAACACGGGTAAGTTCCCTAGCGGTAATACTTTCCATCAGAAAAAGACTTCAGTCAAGTTCATCTTCGCCAGAAGCCCAGAATGTCTAGAATTCAAAGTTGGTAGAAGGATATTGGTCGTTATGTTTCAATGTAGCCCCTTTTCCCGTAAATTACCATATTCTAAACTTTGTAAATACTCCATGGTATCACGCGCTTGGCTGTTTACCATTCTATCAATAAAATTTGAGCCCTTGTGCTTTTGTTTGCAACTCTTATTTGTTTATGCTTTATAGGACGACATTTTTAACATGATCAATGATTCTTGAAATAAAACTAAAATGAATTTAATTGCAAAATTTTCTTCTGCTTTTAAAATAAAGATGGCATTTCCTTTTGACTTTAAACGTCTGAAAGAAAATCGACAACTTCCCCGGTAGTGATTTAACTTCAAAATGCAGAATAAAAATACTCCTTCTAAATCAGTGCACCTGATTGAAGGATCAACTGTTTTAAGTATCAGGTCCCACCTGATACACCCGGAAGAGTTCTTACCTCCTAAGACCGATCAACAATTTCTTTCACCCCGCAGGGTCTACTTCTCCTAAGCAAGGTAGTATTGCTATCTTGAACCAATGATACTTTTCATCCCCGCAGTGGCCGAGTATCCATTTGTGTTCATTCACTAGTCTGTATGTCGCATCAGTTTTGTCAGCATAACCATACATACATCATGCATTGTTAATTCATATTCATACTCATTTTACATTGCTATCACTCTGGTCAGTTTCACTTCCAAGTGATAAAGTCCTCTCGTCGATCGAGTCGTCAGTACTTTCCTCGTCAGGAAATGTTTTTTCTGAACGATCTCTCTCCAGTTTATTTCTGGATTAAGGCCTGTCCTCGACCACTTTGGTAACTTAAACCTCTGAAAGACAAGAGAAGACGATCAACGGACATCCTTGGAACATCACTCTTCACCTTTGAAGATGATACCTTTGATTTCTCGGATTAAGGAAAATCCACCAGAGAAAGCCTCTTAACAATTGACTCTTGACGATACATCGACCTTTCTCCAAAGAAACCCTATGTTAATGAAGTCGTCAGCATCTTAAAGTCGGATCACGTCACATGTCATTTCTCTGTGAGAATCCCGAAGGAAAGTGTGATATCCCCGAGCGAAAAACTGTCTCTCAGAAGACTCGTATTCCCCAGTAGAGTCAACAAATGGCATCTCCAACAGAGAAGTTTGCGCACCTCTACAGCTCAGACCAATGGGTTTTCCCCAGTGGATCTGACATCAAATTTTCCCTCAAATGGTATCTCCCTGTAAAACTCGGCGAGAAGTCTAATGAAAACCGCTACACATAGCCTCCCTTGTCGAGAAAAGGAACTTGACAAGAATAAACTAAGACCAGTTCCTTGGTAGGAAACCAGGATTGAGGGGAAGTTTATTTAAAAAAAAACTAAGACCAGTTCCTTGGTAGGAAACCAGGATCGAGGGGAAATTTATTGAAAAAAAAACTAAGACCAGTTCCTTGGTAGGAAACCAGGATCGAGGGGAAGTTCATTGACAAAAAAAACTGAGACCAGTTCCTTGGATAAAAACCAGGATCGAGGGGAAGTTTATTGACAAAAGAAACTGAGATCTGTTCCTTGGATAAAAACCAGGATCGAGGGGAAGTTTATTGACAAAAGAAACTGAGACCAGTTCCTTGGATAAAAACCAGGATCGAGGGGAAGTTTTACCTTTTCTAAGTATCAACGCTTAGCAAAAGAAGATGAATGAGCGAACTGCCATTCATAGACACCATCAAAATTTTGGGTATTCCGATATTTAATCCTCTTGCACCCTGAATGTCCGAATATCTCCGCCATTCACACCTTTGGATACAAGAAGATTAAATAGGGGCATCTGTCATACCCTAAATTTTGACCTCCAAGATTTCCTATCATTATGAGAATCATCACCATAATTTGGATATACCATCATGCCTCATCAATCTCCTCAGGGATTGTTGAGCATTCTCTACAATCAAAGATTAGGGTTTTAACCCCTCTCAGAGCTTTTAGACAAAAGATCAATCAAGAATTGACATGATCTTCAAGTTGTCTAACCTCTCAAACATCCATGAAGGATCAAGGGGTCTCGCATATCAAGAATCATGCATAAGTATGCAACATTCCAAGAGGATCAAGCCTCAGGATCGCCAGTATCACCAAATTAGGGTTTTGGTCGACCAAGGCCTCCAGATGAAAATTTCCATCTGGGCATGAGCCAATGCCCCAATATTTGGTCCAATAAGCTCAAAGGAATCTCAAGAGCCCATCCACAATGGCAAAATCACCTTGAGTGACCATCTATCAAAAAATCAAGAATTAGGGTTTTGACCTAATTCAACCCTTGAGTTAACTTGTGAAGTAAGGCATGACTTGAAGCTTCAAGATGGACTTCAAGGACCTCAAATACATCATAGTGACATGGCTACAGGATTTTCCAACACTTAGTGAAATTTTCACTAAGTTAGAATCTGTTTCACTTTTTCCAAAATGTAGAGGCATTTTTCATTGTAATGCAAGATAATTCAAAACCAAAGTTTGACATCATGTTGAAGTAGAATACATTAGCTTTCCAAATTGACCAAGAACACCATTAAACTCCATTTGAGTTAGGAGTTATGGATCTTCAAAGTTGCCTTATTGCAACTGTGTTCATGACAAAATTTGGTGCAAACTTGCACCCCACGATTCCTTAAACTGATTTTGGACACTTTGATCATTGGAATTCTGTTCAATTACAATCCAAATGAGTGGATGATCTGATCCATAACACAAAATGCCAAAAGACCTAGCTTTCCATGTGCAAAATCATCATGAGTGGAACCTTGAAATTCAATTTTGGCATCAAGCATTAAAGTGATGGATTAAGGTGGCATGAATGAGCCAAAAACCAGTCTAATTGAGTCAAGATGTGTCCAAAGATCAGAGTACCTAAACCTGCAAAGCCTGGTGCAAGTCAATGGCTAGAGGAGACCATTGACCAAAGAACCAAACATTCAATACAATCTGATCCAAGCTGCCAAACACTATTGCTTGCAAAACAAACTTGCTCTACTATAAATAGAGCTCATTTGTGCTCAAATTAAGTACACCAAAGGTCCTAAACAGATGCCTTTCTCAAAATCACCACTTTCACTCCCAAAACACCTTCTCTTGCAAGTCACTATCGGGTTTTGCATTTGAGAGTGATTCCAACCAAACCAATGGTTCACACACCTCATATATAACATATAGAAGTGATCCAAACTCTTACATAACATATGGAACACCAATTTCAAAAAATCACCAGCCAACTGCTCAAGTTCTTGACAGAGTTGCAGTTGAGGTACCATCTCAAGTTTCAGCTCATTTAAAACCACTCCAAGCATTCAGACACAACCCTTGACACCTAAGGAAGCTGTCCAGATCATTGGGACCAACTTACAACACCTCCAACTCAGAATTCGACCATCAGCTGCAAGTGGTAAGCCTGACTCTCTCAAACTGCATGATCCGTGCATCATAAATGAATTTTTGAGCTATCATCTTGTTTCTGAATGTATATAGAGTAATAACCCTCAATTAATTACCATGAATCAATCGTGTAGGGAATTTTATATTAGTTTGTGTAAACTAGGGTTCATCTGTGTTTATCACAATTATCTCCCTCCACATTGAAAATAAATGAAATTAAATGCCATAGTCATGACCGTGAGTAAAAAACGAGCAAGATTGATATTTGGATCGTGTGATTTCATCAAGTAATCAGTGAGAAATAATGGATTTTGCAAATCTGCAAAAATCAGAATACGCGCGTGTTCTTGGTGTGTTCTTGTCGCCTTTTTTTTTTAATTTTTGAATATTTGAATTTTGTCATTTTATTTAATTGATTAAAAAATTAATTTCTCTCTGAATTTTAATGATTTTGAGTTGATTCTTTTTTTCAAAATTCACAAAAAATGTTAAAATATTTTATTTTACAAAAATTTCCCAAAAATATTAATTATTTCATATATTTGATATTTTTGCAAAGAATTAATTTTTATTTGTTTTTTAACATTTTAAAAATTTTCTTTCTCTTGATTTTCCAAATTTTGATGATTTTTAATCATTTTCTGGATAAAAACATGATTTTTGAAACATTGATCCAATACCACAATTCATTTTTTACATGTTTTCAATAATTTTTATTAATTTTTAATCAAAATTAATTCCATTTTCAATCAAATTAGGGTTTTGATTAATTTCACCCTCACCAATCTTTTTTAAACATTTTGGGCCTCTAATAGAGTGTAAGACCCAATCCCTTTCTTAACCAAAACCATTTTGGGCCTCAGATATTGTATAAGTCCCGATACATTTTCAAAAATCTCGGCACGATCGCCAAATCAACTGAGCCTCTCCTTGAGCTATAAGTCCCATTTCTTTTCTTTTTAAACACTCCGGGCCTCTATTAGAGTGTAAGACCCAACCCCCTTTGTACATAAATAAAATTTGGGCCTCAGTCATTGTATAAGACCCAACACAGTTTTCAAAGTAACAGTGCGATCATTGTTTTCATCTGGGCCTCTCCTTGAGTTGTAAGCCCCATCTTTTGTACAAAAATAACTTTGGGACTCTAATAGAGTATAAGACCCAACCCTTTTTGTAGATATAATAAACTTGGGCCTCATTCATTGTATAAGTCCCTCTGTACTTTTTCAAACTACGGCGCGATCGTCGCCTTTTCAACAAAATATCTCTGGGCATCTCTTGTTGAATAAGCCCCAAATTTCTTTTCAAACAACTTTCTTTGTGATTTAAACTCAATTGCATAGTTGTTATCAAAACTTTCTTTAATTTCTTGAACAACTAACATTACAGCTATGGAAACTTGCTCATCTGTAAGTTTTTATCTGCTTTCATTTACATGCTTTATATATATATATATAACTGTATTGCTGGAAGCTTGCACACCTGTAAGTCCTTCTTTCATATCCTTTTAAATACTTGTCATATATCAACTGTATATATACTTGTATATCTGCTTAGAGTTTTCCCCGACAACTAAGTCTAGAATTAGGTAAAGCCAGTTGATCACTCTTTTAATACAGTCAAACTAGATCCCATAGGATTACCAGATACAGTCTTGCCTTCACTTGGGCTTAAACAATATGGAACAAAGAGAAAGGCATTATTCCCGGTGAAACTTTTCTCAGACTGTCACTATTAGAAATTATCAAAGAAATTCAGTTTCCCCATAGAGGATTAATTCCCGGTGAAACTTCTCTTGAATTTCTTCAAACTCTAGAACTGTTCACATAAGAAAGGATTAATTCCCGGTGAAACCTTTCTTGAACATTCTTAAGTTTGGACCCACAGGCTTCCTAAAAGCATCCCCAGCCTCCTCTTGGGCTTTGTACAAGGACCCTCAGGTTTCTTAGAAGTTTTCATGCCTCCTTTTGGGCTTAGTACAAGGACCCAGAGACCTCCTAAAGGTATAGGACAGAACCTAGTCATCCTTTGATAGAGCAGTCTTTCTGAGTCAAAACATCAGACTAGTCAAAGGTTGACCTTCATCCCTTAACATACCAGCCTTCTCTTGGGCATCATACAAAGATCATCAATCAACTGAGAGCCAATCTCTCCATACCAGTAGTCTTGGACACTCCCATTTCTCTTTGGATTTCAATGAAACCCTTTTCCTTAAAGAACAGGAAATAACCTTGGTCATTCCATCAATCTCCAAACAGAGTTGAAACCAACAGGTTTAAAGACTCAATCTTCAAACCCTCACTCTAATTTTCCCCAGTCAGGGTCAATTACTGTAAATTCACCATTAACAAAAACCTTCAAAGAAAAAACTCAACTGTTATATCTTTAGTTAAATCCCCAGCTAGGGTCAATTTACTGTTACAATTCTTATCAAGACCTCAAGGTCTCTGATATCACAACTTTTCTGTAATCCCCAGCAAGAGTTGAACTGCCAAATTTGGATCTGTCTTTGGATTTCAATAATCCTCAGCAGAAGTTAGCCTCCTCTTAGGCTTTGTATAATGATAACTCCTCAGTAACTTTTAGCCTCAATCTTGGGCTTTGTACAAGACAGATATAACCTCTCATCAGCTGAGTCATAACTAAGTTAGCCTTAATCTTGGGCTTTGTACAAGACACCCCCCTAAATATCTCTCCAGTAGAGTCAGTCACACCCTTTAGCCTCAATCTTGGGCTTTGTACAAGACCGATATTAAACACTCCCTAAACAAAGTCATACCCTTTTAGCCTCAATCTTGGGCTTTGTACAAGACACACATAAATGTCCTCCCCAGTGGAGTCATCTTTTTTTAGCCTCAATCTTGGACATTGTACAAGACAGATAAATCATTTCCCCAAAGAGTCAAACCTCTTTCAGCGTCAATCTTGGGCTTTGTACAAGACACAAATAAACACTCTCTTGTTGAGTCAGTCCTTCCCAGCCTCCTCTTAGGCTTTGTATAATGATTTCCCCAGTGGAATCCAATCAACCTCTTAGCTTCAACCTTGGGCTTTGATCAAGGCACACAAAAATCAACATCCCCTCAGAGGAAATCAAAAGCTCTGCAGGAAGATACTTTTCTGTATAATCACATCTCAAAACAGTCAATCAAAACAAAACCTTCAATCCCAGATAATTGCTGTAAGTGGCACACTTGTTGATATAAACATCCAAGCTGTATGTCCATCATTATCCTGGTTAAAACCTCATCTAATTGTTGTAAGTGGCAAGCCTCTGGATAAAAACATCCAAGCCCATGTCCTTCTTTTAGCAAGAATTCCTAAGAAAAAATGGCATTTCTCACACTGAGTTAAAGTTTTCTCCTTTAGGACAAATCACCCTGTAAAGGCAATTATGGCATTGCTGGTCTCCATTACATTCCAGTTAAAGTAATTCCCCTTTTCAAACCAATTACCCAAACAACTGTGATTAACAGATGAGATGTCCCCCTTTAGAGATGACAAATTCTCTCTCAGTCAAACCTTTTAGCTTCAATCTTGGGCTTTGAACAAGACACAAAAACAACCTTTTAGCTTCAATCTTGGACTTTGAACAAGACACCAGACATCTGTTTCTTCCTTAGAATAGGAGGAACTACGATTGCTCTGATTTCCCTATACTTCATAACAGGGAATACGTAGGCATAAGATTGCGAAATCTTAGCGAGCACACTAAACAAAAACCTTAGGTCCCTGACCTTACCAAAAACATTGAAAAACTCGAAAAACAACAAAAATACTCTCTCTCTCTCTCTCTCTCAAACATCCCACAAAAAGAAACTTTCCCATTCACAGACAAACACTATCAAGTACAAAGCAGGACCTAAAACTATTATCTCATGGATAACCATGTATAGGATGGGTAACTGACAACTCCCCATTGTATAACCTGACCCCGGACTCCCCAATCTCTGTCAAGCGTTTGTTCAGTTAAACAAATGCGTGCAAGGTTAGTTTTAGATAACTTTACCTTTCCCTTCCAGCTTCACGGGATAAAATAAGAAATCAGAAAGTAGCAACCAACTTTCCTCCCACTGAAGTGAGGAAATCCCATGGCGATAAGGTGGTCGCGTCACCGACAAAAATCGCACGCTACAGGAATGCCACAACTTTGTGCTTGATTCTTGATGTGAGAGTCCTCTTGATCCCGTATGGATGTTTTAAGATGTTAGAAAAGTTGAAGATCATGTCATTTCTTGATTGATCTTTTGTCTAAGTGTTCAGAGAGGGCTTGAAACCCTAATTCTTGATTATGGTAAATGCTCAACAATCCTTGAGGATATTGATGAGGTATGATGGAACATCCATATTGTGGTGATAATCTTCACAATGATGGAAAATCTTGTGGTCAAAATTTGGGGTATGACACCCTCCAGCGTCAAATGGATCTCGGATGGATCCAAGACTACCGTGAAGGGAATGACCATCAAGTCAATATGGTTCAGATCTTTGACATACGCTTGATGAATACCAGTCTTGTGGAATTACACGCCAAATAAGTCATACTTGGCTTTCTAGCCTCACATGATTATCAAGACTGTGAAGAATGCTACAAAAACGACCAAGGGTGTACGCTTGTACAAAGGACTCTTCAACATCTATTGGACCACTGGTGGCTTCCAATCTACCTAGATGAAGATACACAACAAGTTAGCATGACTGATGGGAATCCTGGAAGACATCAAAGCCGTGACGTCCGCTCAATGGAAACAGATCTCGTAAAGATGCACTGCATACAGAGTGGGTACGGTCAGGTACCACCTCACAATTATGAACGTTGTAGAGTATGCTCGGAAAATAACCAAGGATTCTATCTCGTACGAGCATCTCTCCAGAATCAATTGAACCGAAAAGAGATTCAATCATGTTCAATTTCCGAGTCGATCAACATGATACAAGATTATCTCCCTGGTCAGAACAAAAGCACTGTCATAATTTCCAATCATGGAACAACCAAGGACGTTTGTGCCATAATCCCTCTACTCAATGAATCAAAGATCCCTTTTGATAGTAGAAAAGTTCCCAACCAGGAACTGATTGAGGTTGCCTATGACGGTCAGAAAAACCAAAAAGCCCCTGTGGTTATCTACTTGCCAGGACCAATGCCATACAAATCAAAAAAGGCTATCACATACAAGTACCGTGCCACAACCATAGAAAATAGAAAAGAAACTCCATTACCCTCCGTTGTGAACATTGCTGACATTAGTCGAGTTACTCGAAGCGGTCGAATCTTCAACTGAGGAGTTAGAGAACCTACCAAAGAAAAGGAACCTCAAGTTGAAGTTCCTACTCAATAAGTTGGTCAATCCAGCAATGCATAACCTGTGAAGAACAACGATGAGATGCTGAAGCTCATCCAGAAAAGTGAGTACAACATTGTGGACCAATTATTGCAAAATCTGCCTCGAATCTCTGTATTATCTCTCCTGCTCAGTTCTGAAGCTCACAGAGAGGCTCTGCAGAAGGTTTTGGAACAAGCCTTTGTAGAACAAGACGTGACGATAGGACAATTTGACAACATCATCTCCAATATCACTTCCTGTAACAATTTAGGATTCAGTGATGATGAATTGCTAGAAGAGGGCAAGAATCATAATATGGCGCTCAACATTACAGTCAATTGCCAAGACGATGCTCTAGCCAGCGTCTTGGTAGACACAGGTTCATCTTTGAATTTTATGCCAAAATCAAATTTGGTACGACTATCGTTTCAAGGTACTCTCATGAGAGGCAGTGAGATTATTGTCAAAGCCTTTGACGGATCAAGAAAAACAGTTATCAGCGAAGTCGATCTTCCCATAACTATTGGTCCTCACATTTTCCAAGTCACTTTCCAGGTCATGGACATCCGGGCAGCGTACAACTGTTTATTAGGAAGATCGTGGATACACGAAGCTGGGGAAGTCACTTCAACACTTCACCAGAAGCTGAAGTTTTTCAAGAATGACAAATTAGTCACAGTATGTGGAGAACAAGCCTTAATCGTGAGCAACTTATCATCATTCTCTTGTGTAGAACTAGAGGAAGTTGTTGGAACTCAATTCCAAGCACTCTCGATGAGCATTGAGAATCACCAAGAAAGAGGGACGTCGATTTCCTCGTGCAAAGACGCTCTCAAAGTAATAGGGAGTGATGACATAAAAGGATGGGGGAAGATTGTAATTCCTGCTGATAATAAGACAAGAAAAGGTCTTGGTTTCTCTCTGACCTGTACCCAGACTACGAAGAAGGATGAAAGTTTTCATCCCATTCAGGATTTCTTCCAAAGTGGAGGCTTCCTCCACCCAGTGTCTCAGGAAGTACACGTTATCGACGGGAACGACTCCTCCAATACGGATGAGGAGTGTAAGTCTTATCTCAATGATGAAGGTTATATATCTCAGGGAGAAACGCATACACCATTCTGTTTTCCCAAACAGAGCCCACGATATATACCAAGATCAGACGCAAAATGATCTATATAGATTGTGATCCCGAAGGATGCTATGCTCCACCCAACTCATTAGAGGGAGACAATCTAATGAATGATAACTTTGACTATGATTATTATGATCCCCCATATGACTTGCCTATCTGGAAGCCATACACGAAAGACTTGGGGCAAAAGAGTCATCCAGACAATGCCTATCAACTGAGTAATTTTGAAAAGAATACCCATGTCCCCACAGATCCATGGAATCCTTACCCAGAACACTCCGAGAGTGTCCAACTCCATGTTGATGAATTTGCAAAGGTCGCAGGACAAGAATTCATTAACTACGCATTTCCACAGGCCAACGTCATTGAGGAAGATGACTCCTCCATTCCCACAGAAACATGGGACACCTTGGGACAACCAAGCGGCATGTACGACTTCTAGTCAAGTACACTGCTCCCGAAAGCTCTCGTATCAGGCTTGAGGACATCCAGCTAACTGGACGGGGAGATTCCCTTGAGAGTGAAAATAATATGGAAAATACAACAGAAGAGTTCATTTATGATAACTCCGCATGGGAGGAAGACTCCAATGATCCTACTTCGCCCAAAATCAGTGTCATTTATGAAGAAAAACCAAGAAAGAAAGTACCAGACGTTGTGATTCATAGAGGAGTTCGTCGCCATTGGGTTGCTGTCGATGTCCTGAAGGTCGTTCATAAGTCAAAGGAATTACCGTCTTTGTTTTGACCTTTCACTCTGCCCATGTGAAATGGATGTTTTTATAGGGCTCACTTTTCTGTAAATGGCCCTCTTCGCTTCGCCCAAAGCGACAGAGTTTTGTTTTATAGGGTTGTGTTTCAAGAATCGATAAATCATGAATAAATAATGTCATTCTGTCATTTCCGCATTTATTGCTGTTTTCATTTTTCGCTTTTTCAGAAAATGGTTATCCTAAAAAACAACCCAAGACTAAAAAACAAGCATTTTCAGAAAATACACTGCACACACTTTTGTATTCTCTGTGTCTTTGCTAAAAAAGGAATAATCACGTCATGCAGATTGCTTGTTTTAAACCACATTGAAACATACGATCCAATGCCTTCTCCCAACTTTGAATTCCCGGTATTTGAAGCTGAAAAAGAAGAGGACGCAGAAATTATAGAAGAGATCTCTCGACTACTCAGACAAGAGGAAATGTCTATTGAGCCTCACAAGGAACCATTGGAAATGGTAAATTTAGGTTCAAAGGAAGAGAAGAAAGAAGTCAAGATTGGAGCACTGCTCAATCCAACTATCAGAAAAGGCTTGATAGAACTTCTCAAAGAGTTTCCAGATGTTTTTGTTTGGTCCTACCAGGACATGCCAGGATTGGATACCAGCATTGTGGAACATCACTTCCCACTAAAAACAGAATGTCCTTAAGTGAAACAAAGATTGAGAAGGACTCATCCAGATATGGCCATCAAAATTAAGGAGGAAGTGCAGAAACAGATTGACGCAGGTTTCCTTGCCACCTCAAAATATCCTCAATGGTTAGCCAACATAGTTTCAGTACTGAAAAAGGACGGAAAAGTCAGGATGTGTGTAGATTACAGGGATCTGAACAAAGCAAGTCCAAAGGATGACTTCCCCTGCCACACATAGACATGCTGGTAGACAGCACAACAAAATTCAAAGTCTTCTCCTTCATGGATGGATTCTCGGGCTATAATTAAATCAAAATGACACTGGAAGATATGGAGAAAACTTCATTCATTATCCCATGGGGCACCTTTTGTTATAAGTTAATGTCATTTGGTCTGAAGAATGCCGGGGCAACCTATCAAAGGGCCATGACAACTTTGTTTCACGACATGATGCACAAAGAGATTGAAGTGTACGTCGATGACATGATTTCTAAATCTAAAACAGAAGAAGAGCATGTGGAACACTTATCCAAATTGTTTGAGCGTCTAAGAAAATACAAACTCCACTTGAATCCCAATAAGTGCACATTCGGTGTTCGCTCAAGAAAACTCTTATGATTCATCGTCAGCTAGAAAGGAATTGAGGTTGATCCTGACAAAGTTAAGGCCATTCAAGAAATGCCTTCTCCAAAAACTTAAAAACAAGTTAGAGGATTTTTGGGACGTCTGAATTGCATCTCAAGATTCATATCCCTCATGACCGCGAAATGCGCGCCAATCTTCAAACTACTCATAAAAAACAAAAGCTGTGTATGGACAGAAGACTTCCAAAAAGCTTTCGACAGCATCAAAGAATATCTGTTGAATCCACCGATTCTGTCTCCTCTGGTAGAAGGAATACCATTGATCATTTACTTAACAGTCTTGGAAGACTCCATGGGCTGTGTACTTGGCCAAAAAGACGGACAAAAAGAAAAGAGTTTGCCATTTATTACTTAAGCAAGAAGTTCACGGACTGTGAAACTCGATACACTATGCTCGAGAAAACTTGCTGCACTTTAGCTTGGGCAGCTAAACGTCTTTGCCAGTACATGATTTGTCACACTACTTGGTTACTTTCTGAAATGGATCCGATCAAGTATGTCTTTGAAAAGTCTGCTCGCACGGGAAGGATTGCCCGTTGTGTCATACCCCAAATTTTGACCACCAAGATTTCCCATCATTGTGAAAATCATCATCAAAATATGGATGCATCATCATGCCTCATCAATCTCCTCAAGGATCGTTGAGTATTCACTACAATCAAGAATCAGGGTTTTGAGCCCTCTCAGAGCATTTAGACAAAATATCAATCAAGGAATGACATGATCTTCAACTTGTCTAAACCTCTCAAATATCCATGAAGGATCAAGAGGTCTCCCACATTAAGAATCAAGCACAAGGTTGCAATATTCCAAGTAGATCAAGCCTCCAAATCGACAGTGTCACCAAATCAGGGTTTTGGTCGACCAAGGCCTCTAGATGAAAATTTTCATCTTGACATGAGCCAATACTTCAAAACATGATTCAAGAAGCTCAAAGGGACCTCATGAATCTAATCATCAAGTCAAAATAGCCTCAGGGGATGCATTCATCAAAAATCAGGAATTAGGGTTTCTTGACCTAATTCACCCCTAAGTTGACTTTTGGGGCAAGACATGAACCAAAACCTCAAGACATGATTTAAGGGCCTCAAATATACCATATTAATCCATTTACGACAATGGATTGATCCAAGAAGCTTGATTCACAAGTTTCAATTTCATCAGGGCCACAATTAGGGCTTTGAAGAAAAAGTCAACTATGCCTTTGACTTTTGACCAAGACATGCTCCCAAACCTTTGGACATGATTCAATATACCCTAAAACACCTATGTGTAATACCTCAAAATTTTCCCTCTCTTTTCTTCATATCTTTTAGCATAAGCATCAAGCATTTAGCATTGCATCTTGCATAAGGGCATGTGATCAGGTGATTCTCTAAGGTGTTGATCATCCAAAGAAGAAGACCAAGTGTTTCTCACAAGCCTCAAGGATCTCTTACATCATGTATCATCCCCATGTGATCTCACAAGTCATGGGAAGAGGCGAATTCATCAAGAAGATTGGACAGTGCATGATCTCCTACACAAGGCAGTCAAAAGTTGGGATCTGACCCCCAAATGGGCAAGCTCCTTGAGTTTTTATCATCTCCAAAGGGCATATCTCATCATTGTTTGAGAAGTTACACAACATATTCAGAGGAATTTGGATTTGAAGGATGTGCTATTTTCTCCTAACCAGAGGATGCCAAAATTAGGGTTTGGCCTAAAATCAGTTTATTTCTGATTTCTTGGCCAAGACTTGACCTCATGGTTTTCCTTATGTTTTTAAGTGTTCATGGATGGAATTTTGGTCATTGGTTCTTTGAGGAAGATGTTCAATGGATCAGTTACTTGTGAAACAAGGAAAAGTCAACTATAAAGGAGAAAGTCAACTGTGGAATTTTGAGTTTCTTTTCATGGTTTTCAAGGTCTCACATCCTCATATGGTCTTCAAATGTCAAGTTTCACATCATTCATCAAGAATCAAGAGTTTGTGCAAAAGTTACTAAATTTGGAAAATGACCTATAATGAAAACTTTCCATTTTTGGCAACTTTTCCACCACATTCAACTTGACTTTTCATCATCAAGTAAGCTCCAAATGAATTTTACTTCAACATGAAAGTTGAATATCTTTCTCTCCCATTTCCAAAAAGTACTAGAACATCTCCATATCATTTGTGGAACTCTAGTTATGGTCAAAAGATGGCGAGGTGCATTTCATGGATTTCTTACATGTCAAATTTTCCACCTTTTGCATTTTGGCACAAATGGACTTGTAATTGATTTTATTGGTTCATGCCACATTGCAATATCAAAATACACTTCATTTGGCACAAGATTGGCTTTTGAATCAAGTTATTTCATGGCTTATTTCTCATTATTTCCACATTATGCAAATTTGCATTTTGATTCAAAACTTGCAAACCAAGAAAGTACAAGGCCCAAAATCAATTCAGAAGTGATCCATGAGTGAGTTGGAAATGAATCATGCTGAGTGCAAGGGTGTTGCACGTGTGGATTGGTGGTGGTGGTACAAAATGCATTTTCGCATTTTCACCTAAATCTCACTAACCAAAGGATTAACCACTTGCTAATCACCATCAGTGGATTAATGAAGAGTATATAAGTTAACTTATGCCTCAGAAATTAGGTCATGCACTATCATTTGATCAAAATTTCAAAAACTCACTCTCACTTTCTCTCATTCAAATCTCTCATTCCTTGAGGGTTTTGGAAAACTTCTTGGCATATTCTTGATCAGTGAGTTGAAAGGAGCACGAATCACCCATTGTTTTAAGCTGAAAGGAAGGATTTCACCAAGTTCCATTCAAGAGGGTTCAAGTTCAAATCTCTAGATCCAGTATGATTTCAAGCTCTAGTTGCATTTATTTTGCATCTAGAGGTTCCAACGAGTGGATCTGCAGTTTTTGGAGGGATTTCCTGACGTATTTTAAGCTCTTCAAGGTTCAGGTTAGTGATTTTTTCATCATCATAGAACTTGAATTTTTGATATGCATAATGATCCTTGATGTTCACTGATCACTCTGATCTATTTTGTTTGAAGTTTGGACGTGTGATTTGTGTGTAATGTTGATTTAAATTTTTAGATCTAATGTTGTTTTTGTTCGATTCTCATTATTGGTTGATTATTTGTCAAAGCGAGTTGGATATTTGAGATCCTTGCATTTTTCTGGTCAAAATGGAGTACCTATTTGCAATTTTTGGAAAAAATCACGCAGCAGCTCACCGGAGAGGGTGGCCGGAGCCCTAGCTCCGGCGGCTGGCATTGGTCCAGTCCGGCGAGGAGCTAAATGAAGAAGAAGAAATCGTGACTGTCCGTTTGCGTGATCCAACGTCCCTTGCGTCGCCACGTTTTCATTTCATTTTGTTTTTATTTTAATGATGTGTGTTTGTAGTCCATGCTTACTATCGTGTGCGTTTCAATCACAACCTCTGATCATGTTTACTTATTTGAATTGCTGACTTGGTGTGGTCCGTTGGATGAATTGTGTGTGTGAGATGATGCCAACAAATAAAAAGAACATGTGCCATTTGCGTGAGAGGAACATGGTATGCTGGTTGTTTTGTTGTATGCGTGTGCATGATTCCTATGGTATGATTTTAATCTGGGCCCTAGTCTTGTTTACTCTTTGGTTATGTTGACTTGGCGTGGTGTGTAAGATGGATCCTATGGCTGATATTACATCTGATGGTTGACTGCTTTCCATTGTTTCCCTTTTGACCTGTGCTTTGGACTTTGGCCTTGGGCCTTCCTATTCGCACCCTCCTTTTTTATCCATTTGGTTTTACAACGTGTTGCTCTTTCTATTTGCACCCCCAGGCTTCTTTCACTTCTTTTATTTTTATTACTTGTTTGTTTTTCAATTTAATTTCTAAAATCATTTTTATGCATCTAAAAATTATACAAAAAATCATGAAACTTCTTTTTAGTTTTATAAAAATTTTCCATTTTTTATTTTCTAATTTTATTTTATTTTTGGCATCTGTTTTAATTAATTTCTTTATTTTCTTTTCTTAATTGTTTCACTTGCACACTCCAACATGCAAATTTTATTTCTCTTCAACCACAACACATTTTCAATCCATTCTTTTTGTATTTATTAGGTGACATATTAAAATGAATAAAAACATTTTTTTTTCATTTTTAAACTCATTTCATGTTGCATTTTGGTGCCTCTCTTTTGCATGTTGAACCATGTTTCTTATGTGATCTTTGCCTATTTGTTTGAGGCACTTAGTTTGTGAATTTTGATTTGATATTTTTTCACATGTTACTTGACCGAGTTAACTTTCATTTTCTTATTTTTGGGGATTTTAATGAGCCACTTTGATTTTTTTGATTGATTTTTACTTGTGGTGCAAGTTTGATTGAGGTATACTTTGATTCATGATCTAGTTGAGTGCATTTTCTTACTTGTGATGGAATGATGCTTGAGATGTTTTTATGGTATGATCATATTCTGTTTGAGATTGCTTGTGGCTTTGGAATCATCCTCATTTGATCTTTTTTTAATTTGTTCTTGATTTTACAAGTTGATGTTGTTTTGGACTTGAATCTTGTGATATGTTCAACCTAATCTTGTGATTGTTTCTTTGTGTGAATTCATTCATGTATGAAACCTTTTGTTTGACTTGTATGATATGCTTGAGGTTCTGGCCCTTTTGATTTAAGGTTCATTATGTGATTTTCATTTCACTTTATGCCTCACACTTCTTTACTTGCTTGCATGAGTGATAAGTGATTGTCTTTCTCAAGTTTGATGCATGTTTTGAATGTGTTGCTTGATGATTAATCTTGTATGACTTGAGTTTGATCTTGGCATGATGTTAATGTGTATGCTACTGCCCTTTGGGTTCATTACTTGATTTTCATCTCACTTGATCATCATGGTTTGAATTATGTGATGCATATCATTACCTTTCCTTTTGTGAACTTCTTTGGATCATAATGCTTCATGTTTTGAATCACTTTTGCACACTTGAATTGTTGATGATAATATGATGTTGGTTCTGACTTGTCTTCATTTTCATCTTGCCTTGCTCATTTCACTTTGATATGAAGTCCATGTATGCTTAATTGTGCATTTCATACAAGTATGCATGCATCCTTTCATGTTTATCTTTGCATGATTACTTGATTGTTTTGCATTGATCCTTGAAACATGTTGATTGATTTGAGTTGGACATTTATGATATGATGTGCTTGCTGCCACTTATTGTATCTCATCTCTCTTCTTCTTCTTCTTCTTCTTTTCTTCTCTTTCACTCTTTCTCATCCCATGAATCTCAAGATTTGTTCAAGTCTTGGATTCTTTCCCTTTAGAGCTACCTAGTCCAACTTAATTTTTGATTAAGCTTGGAGTAGGATTAGCATTAGGTTAGGTAGTCTTTTCTCCTAAACCTCACTAACCATATGATATCCATGCATGATAACATTAGGACTTTTAGTTTCCCTTGTGTCGTTTCTCTTCTCATCTCAAAATAAAAGTAAAAGACACTTGATAAAGGTTAACGTGTATTGCGCTTGAGCCTTCTATGTGGGAAAGTGGGGAACGAGGGGCTTCCTCTCATTCTTATAGGGTACTTAGTGTACGTCCTGTTGGGGACGATGCGCTAAGTATTCGTTCCTATATTTGAGACTTTGGTTCAATGCAGGTTACAAACAACTGTAAAAAACACTTCTTACTAAAAAACTTCAAACAACACTAACGTCTTTCCTTCGGGAATTCTTTTCTCATCTCACTCACTCTTAACGAATGAACGTGCTCCTCCTCGTTCTCTTGCAAGATGGTAACGCACTCGGACCAGCGAGCCTGCAACACCTGAGCTAGAACATTAGCCATTCCCAAAAAAACACAAACAAAGCGACCCTCGTTGAGGAGAACTACGTCGCTCTGATTCTCATGTTCCCGATGAGATACGTAGGCAGTGGGGTAGGGCCCATTCGAGCACTTCTATTATTTTCCCTACATTTGTTTCTTGCTCTCTCTCTCCTTTCTTTTTTCCTTTTTTTCCTGTTCCTTTCCCTTTCCAGTAGCAGTGGAGCTCCAGACGACGTCACCCTTTGATCGAGACTAGCAAGCGTGGATCCCATCGGGTACGATGGACGTGAGGGGGTGCTAATACCTTCCCTTCGCGTAACCGACTCCCGAACCCAGTTCTCTTGGTCGAAAGACCATGCTCTATCCTCTCCTTCAGGTTTATACAGTGTTTCCTTTCCCTCTCTTGGGATAAATACACATTGCTGGCGACTCTGTGTTTTCCGCGCCACTCTCGCGTTTGTACCGTTGGATACGAATCTTTTGGGAGCGACAGCTGGCGACTCTGCTGGGGACATGGGTAGAATCTCTGGTTTCCTTAGCGAGTCAATCCTAGCGCTTGTTTGTTTTCTTTCTTTGGGTGTTTATTCTGGTGCTGTGTTTTGCTGTTTATTGTATATTACTGCATTATTGTTTACTGTATTTTTGCTTTACCGCTTTACTGTTTTATTGCATTTTACTGTATTACTGTCATACTGGATATTATTGCGCTGTGCTGGCTAGTTTTCTGTTTGGCGGGTTGGGATGTTCTGAGAGATGAGCCCACTACCCAGGCTCGAGCATACACCTAGGTTTTAGCGTGGGCAGGCGTGACGCTCCCGTGGTGTTGGTCACGTGTGGGTGATTACGATCCCTACAATCAGACGAGGTTCTATCCGGAGCTATCTGCTATTGTATGTTGATACAGGCCAGTAGTTATTCTCTGGAGGATTTGTCGACTCTGATGACCATTCCCGAGGACTCAGTTGCGGCACTCCTCCCGAGTTGTGACAGTGGCAGACCACTTTCTGTGGCAAACCCATTGCACATTCTCGATCCGAGGACCCAATGCTGGGAACTTGCTTTAGGACTTCCTTCTTTTTGAAAGAGAATCAGTGGACGACCTCTTTGATTGGCGGTAGCATTGTATCCTTCGGGCTGAATGTACTATTGCTTCTCAAACCTCTGAAACTGATGATCTTTCGTTTTTGGAGAATCAGTTGAGGCCTCCTCGATTGATGTTGATGCCAAACCAGAAATGGTGAACATATCATCATTTCTCGACCTGAGAGCCCGGGATACTGAACATCCTAGTACCCAAATGTGAGAGGGCAGGTTTGTTTGCAGGTTTGCAGGTAACCGTTGCCTTCAACTTACCTGGTTTGCTGGTTCTATCACTATGGTGGTTATTGTTCTGAGTTTTGGTACAGAGCCTTGAGCTTGTTCAGTCTGCGCAATGCAGCCAGTTTGTGTGGACACCTTGGTCACATGCCCTGCATTGCATCTTTTTCTCTAACATTCATATTTTTTTCAGTTTCAGGTAGTATCTGTCTTTGATTCCAGTCAGGGGGCATTCATAGGGATGGACACTAAGCGGGGTAAGAAGAACATCATCGTCTACAGGTTCCCGAAGATCACTCTTGGCCCGTTGAGCAGTTTGCAGAGTATAGCTGGTCCAGAAGTTCTAGGAGCTTTTGAAGAGAAGTATGGTTGGATTTTATCCCTGGTTCGGAGTCTCAGTGAATATGAATACAATGGGCTACACACCTTGATGCAGTTTTATGATCCTTCCTTGCGGTGCTTTGTGATGCCGGATTATGTGTTGGTTCCAACCATGGAGGAGTATTCCAACATGTTAAGGATTCCTGTCAAAGAAGGTGTTCCTTTCTGTGGTTCCCAAGTGTCGCGCCCAGACATTCCAGGGTACACGGGGATTGAATACCGAAAGAGCCCCGGAAATTTGCTAATGGTAAGAATAACGAGATAAAGTGTGCTAAAACATAAGGAATATGACCTCAACCACATCCACAAGAACAAAACAAATACGACCTCAATCGTACCCAAAAAACGAATACAACCTCACTTGCACCCGCAAAGGAAGACTGACCTCGATCACTCCACCCATAAAGAAAACACGAATACGACCTCGATCGCATCCACAAAACGAATACAACCTCAATTGCACCTGCAAAGGAAGACTGACCTCAATCACTCCACCCATAAAGAAAACACGAATACGATCTCGATCGCATCCACAAAACGAATACAACCTCAATTGCACCTGCAAAGGAAGACTGACCTCAATCACTCTACCCATAAAGGAAATACGAATACGACCTCAATCGCATCCACAAAATGAATACAACCTCAATTGCACCCGCAAAGGAAGACTGACCTCAATCATTCTACCCACAAAGAAAATACGAATACGACCTCAATCGCATCCACAAAGCGAATACAACCTCAATTGCACCCGCAAAGGAAGACTGACCTCAATCACTCTACCCACAAAGAAAATACGAATACGACCTCAATCGCATCCACAAAACGAATACAACCTCAATTGCACCCGCAAAGGAAGACTGACCTCAATCACTCTACCCACAAAGAAAATACGAATACGACCTCAATCGCATCCACAAAACGAATACAACCTCAATTGCACCCGCAAAGGAAGACTGGCCTCAATCACTCTACCCACAAAGAAAATACGAATACAACCTCAATCGCATCCACAAAACGAATACAACCTCAATTGCACCCGCAAAGGAGGACTGACCTCAATCACTCTACCCACAAAGAAAATACGAATACGACCTCAATCGCATCCAAAAAACGAATACAACCTCAATTGCACCCGCAAAGGAAGACTGACCTCAATCACTCTACCCACAAAGAAAATACGAATACGACCTTAATCGCATCCACAAAACGAATACAACCTCAATTGTACCCGCAAAGGAAGACTGACCTCAATCACTCTACCCACAAAGAAAATACAAATACGACCTCAATCGCATCCACAAAACGAATACAACCTCAGTTGTACCCACAAAGGAAGACTGAACCCAATCACTCTACCCACAAAGAAAATACGAATACGACCTCAATCGCATCCACAAAACGAATACAACCTCAATTGCACCCGCAAAGGAAGACTGACCTCAATCACTCTACCCACAAAGAAAATACGAATACGACCTCAATCGCATCCACAAAACGAATACAACCTCAAATGCACCCGCAAAGGAAGACTGACCTCAATCACTCTACCCACAAAGAAAATACGAATACGACCTCAATCGCATCCACAAAACGAATACAACCTCAATTGCACCCGCAAAGGAAGACTGACCTCATTCACTCTACCCACAAAGAAAATACGAATACGACCTCAATCGCATCCACAAAACGAATACAACCTCAATTGCACCCGCAAAAGAAGACTGACCTCAATCACTCTACCCATAAAGAAAATACGAATACGACCTCAATCGCATCCACAAAACGAATACAACCTCAATTGCACCCGCAAAGGAAGACTGACCTCAATCACTCTACCCACAAAGAAAATACGAATACGACCTCAATCGCATCCACAAAACGAATACAACCTCAATTGCACCCACAAAGGAAGACTGACCTCAATCACTCTACCCACAAACAAAATACGAATACGACCTCAATCGCATCCACAAAACGAATACAACCTCAATTGCACCCGCAAAGGAAGACTGACCTCAATCACTCTACCCACAAAGAAAATACGAATACGACCTCAATCGCATCCACAAAACGAATACAACCTCAGTTGTACCCACAAAGGAAGACTGACCTCAATCACTCTACCCACAAAGAAAATACGAATACGACCTCAATCGCATCCACAAAACGAATACAACCTCAATTGCACCCGCAAAGGAAGACTGACCTCAATCACTCTACCCACAAAGAAAATACGAATACGACCTCAATCGCATCCACAAAACGAATACAACCTCAATTGCACCCGCAAAGGAAGACTGACCTCATTCACTCTACCCACAAAGAAAATACGAATACGACCTCAATCGCATCCACAAAACGAATACAACCTCAATTGCACCCGCAAAGGAAGACTGACCTCAATCACTCTACCCACAAAGAAAATACGAATACGACCTCAATCGCATCCACAAAACGAATACAACCTCAATTGCACCCGCAAAGGAAGACTGACCTCAATCACTCTACCCACAAAGAAAATACGAATACGACCTCAATCGCATCCACAAAACGAATACAACCTCAATTGCACCCGCAAAGGAAGGCTGACCTCAATCACTCTACCCACAAACAAAATACGAATACGACCTCAATCGCATCCACAAAACGAATACAACCTCAATTGCACCCGCAAAGGAAGACTGACCTCAATCACTCTACCCACAAAGAAAATACGAATACGACCTCAATCGCATCCACAAAACGAATACAACCTCAAATGCACCCGCAAAGGAAGACTGACCTCAATCACTCTACCCACAAAGAAAATACGAATACGACCTCAATCGCATCCACAAAACGAATACAACCTCAATTGCACCCGCAAAGGAAGACTGACCTCATTCACTCTACCCAAAAGAAAATACGAATACGACCTCAATCGCATCCACAAAACGAATACAACCTCAATTGCACCCGCAAAGGAAGACTGACCTCAATCACTCTATCCATAAAGAAAATACGAATACGACCTCAATCGCATCCACAAAACGAATACAACCTCAATTGCACCCGCAAAGGAAGACTGACCTCAATCACTCTACCCACAAAGAAAATACGAATACGACCTCAATCGCATCCACAAAACGAATACAACCTCAATTGCATCCGCAAAGGAAGACTGACCTCAATCACTCTACCCACAAACAAAATACGAATACGACCTCAATCGCATCCACAAAACGAATACAACCTCAATTGCACCCGCAAAGGAAGACTGACCTCAATCACTCTACCCACAAAGAAAATACGAATACGACCTCAATCGCATCCACAAAATGAATACAACCTCAGTTGTACCCACAAAGGAAGACTGACCTCAATCACTCTACCCACAAAGAAAATACGAATACGACCTCAATCGCATCCACAAAACGAATACAACCTCAATTGCACCCGCAAAGGAAGACTGACCTCAATCACTCTACCCACAAAGAAAATACGAATACGACCTCAATCGCATCCACAAAACGAATACAACCTCAATTGCACCCGCAAAGGAAGACTGACCTCATTCACTCTACCCACAAAGAAAATGCGAATACGACCTCAATCGCATCCACAAAACGAATACAACCTCAATTGCACCCGCAAAGGAAGGCTGACCTCAATCACTCTACCCACAAACAAAATACGAATACGACCTCAATCGCATCCACAAAACGAATACAACCTCAATTGCACCCGCAAAGGAAGACTGACCTCAATCACTCTACCCACAAAGAAAATACGAATACGACCTCAATCGCATCCACAAAACGAATACAACCTCAAATGCACCCGCAAAGGAAGACTGACCTCAATCACTCTACCCACAAAGAAAATACGAATACGACCTCAATCGCATCCACAAAACGAATACAACCTCAATTGCACCCGCAAAGGAAGACTGACCTCATTCACTCTACCCAAAAGAAAATACGAATACGACCTCAATCGCATCCACAAAACGAATACAACCTCAATTGCACCCGCAAAGGAAGACTGACCTCAATCACTCTATCCATAAAGAAAATACGAATACGACCTCAATCGCATCCACAAAACGAATACAACCTCAATTGCACCCGCAAAGGAAGACTGACCTCAATCACTCTACCCACAAAGAAAATACGAATACGACCTCAATCGCATCCACAAAACGAATACAACCTCAATTGCATCCGCAAAGGAAGACTGACCTCAATCACTCTACCCACAAACAAAATACGAATACGACCTCAATCGCATCCACAAAACGAATACAACCTCAATTGCACCCGCAAAGGAAGACTGACCTCAATCACTCTACCCACAAAGAAAATACGAATACGACCTCAATCGCATCCACAAAATGAATACAACCTCAGTTGTACCCACAAAGGAAGACTGACCTCAATCACTCTACCCACAAAGAAAATACGAATACGACCTCAATCGCATCCACAAAACGAATACAACCTCAATTGCACCCGCAAAGGAAGACTGACCTCAATCACTCTACCCACAAAGAAAATACGAATACGACCTCAATCGCATCCACAAAACGAATACAACCTCAATTGCACCCGCAAAGGAAGACTGACCTCATTCACTCTACCCACAAAGAAAATGCGAATACGACCTCAATCGCATCCACAAAACGAATACAACCTCAATTGCACCCGCAAAGGAAGGCTGACCTCAATCACTCTACCCACAAACAAAATACGAATACGACCTCAATCGCATCCACAAAACGAATACAACCTCAATTGCACCCGCAAAGGAAGACTGACCTCAATCACTCTACCCACAAAGAAAATACGAATACGACCTCAATCGCATCCACAAAACGAATACAACCTCAAATGCACCCGCAAAGGAAGACTGACCTCAATCACTCTACCCACAAAGAAAATACGAATACGACCTCAATCGCATCCACAAAACGAATACAACCTCAATTGCACCCGCAAAGGAAGACTGACCTCATTCACTCTACCCACAAAGAAAATACGAATACGACCTCAATCGCATCCACAAAACGAATACAACCTCAATTGCACCCGCAAAGGAAGACTGACCTCAATCACTCTACCCACAAAGAAAATACGAATACGACCTCAATCGCATCCACAAAACGAATACAACCTCAATTGCACCCGCAAAGGAAGACTGACCTCAATCACTCTACCCACAAAGAAAATACGAATACGACCTCAATCGCATCCACAAAACGAATACAACCTCAATTGCACCCGCAAAGGAAGGCTGACCTCAATCACTCTACCCACAAACAAAATACGAATACGACCTCAATCGCATCCACAAAACGAATACAACCTCAATTGCACCCGCAAAGGAAGACTGACCTCAATCACTCTACCCACAAAGAAAATACGAATACGACCTCAATCGCATCCACAAAACGAATACAACCTCAAATGCACCCGCAAAGGAAGACTGACCTCAATCACTCTACCCACAAAGAAAATACGAATACGACCTCAATCGCATCCACAAAACGAATACAACCTCAATTGCACCCGCAAAGGAAGACTGACCTCATTCACTCTACCCACAAAGAAAATACGAATACGACCTCAATCGCATCCACAAAACGAATACAACCTCAATTGCACCCGCAAAGGAAGACTGACCTCAATCACTCTACCCATAAAGAAAATACGAATACGACCTCAATCGCATCCACAAAACGAATACAACCTCAATTGCACCCGCAAAGGAAGACTGACCTCAATCACTCTACCCACAAAGAAAATACGAATACGACCTCAATCGCATCCACAAAACGAATACAACCTCAATTGCATCCGCAAAGGAAGACTGACCTCAATCACTCTACCCACAAACAAAATACGAATACGACCTCAATCGCATCCACAAAACGAATACAACCTCAATTGCACCCGCAAAGGAAGACTGACCTCATTCACTCTACCCACAAAGAAAATACGAATACGACCTCAATCGCATCCACAAAACGAATACAACCTCAATTGCACCCGCAAAGGGAGACTGACCTCAATCACTCTACCCATAAAGAAAATACGAATACGACCTCAATCGCATCCACAAAACGAATACAACCTCAATTGCACCCGCAAAGGAAGACTGACCTCAATCACTCTACCCACAAAGAAAATACGAATACGACCTCAATCGCATCCACAAAACGAATACAACCTCAATTGCATCCGCAAAGGAAGACTGACCTCAATCACTCTACCCACAAACAAAATACGAATACGACCTCAATCGCATCCACAAAACGAATACAACCTCAATTGCACCCGCAAAGGAAGACTGACCTCAATCACTCTACCCACAAAGAAAATACGAATACGACCTCAATCGCATCCACAAAATGAATACAACCTCAGTTGTACCCACAAAGGAAGACTGACCTCAATCACTCTACCCACAAAGAAAATACGAATACGACCTCAATCGCATCCACAAAACGAATACAACCTCAATTGCACCCGCAAAGGAAGACTGACCTCAATCACTCTACCCACAAAGAAAATACGAATACGACCTCAATCGCATCCACAAAACGAATACAACCTCAATTGCACCCGCAAAGGAAGACTGACCTCATTCACTCTACCCACAAAGAAAATACGAATACGACCTCAATCGCATCCACAAAACGAATACAACCTCAATTGCACCCGCAAAGGAAGACTGACCTCAATCACTCTACCCACAAACAAAATACGAATACGACCTCAATCGCATCCACAAAACGAATACAACCTCAATTGCACCCGCAAAGGAAGACTGACCTCATTCACTCTACCCACAAAGAAAATACGAATACGACCTCAATCGCATCCACAAAACGAATACAACCTCAATTGCACCCGCAAAGGAAGACTGACCTCAATCACTCTACCCACAAAGAAAATACGAATACGACCTCAATCGCATCCACAAAACGAATACAACCTCAATTGCACCCGCAAAGGAAGACTGACCTCAATCACTCTACCCACAAAGAAAATACGAATACGACCTCAATCGCATCCACAAAACGAATACAACCTCAATTGCACCCGCAAAGGAAGGCTGACCTCAATCACTCTACCCACAAACAAAATACGAATACGACCTCAATCGCATCCACAAAACGAATACAACCTCAATTGCACCCGCAAAGGAAGACTGACCTCAATCACTCTACCCACAAAGAAAATACGAATACGACCTCAATCGCATCCACAAAACGAATACCAGCTCAAATGCACCCGCAAAGGAAGACTGACCTCAATCACTCTACCCACAAAGAAAATACGAATACGACCTCAATCGCATCCACAAAACGAATACAACCTCAATTGCACCCGCAAAGGAAGACTGACCTCATTCACTCTACCCACAAAGAAAATACGAATACGACCTCAATCGCATCCACAAAACGAATACAACCTCAATTGCACCCGCAAAGGAAGACTGACCTCAATCACTCTACCCACAAAGAAAATACGAATACGACCTCAATCGCATCCACAAAACGATTACAACCTCAGTTGTACCCACAAAGGAAGACTGACCTCATTCACTCTACCCACAAAGAAAATACGAATACGACCTCAATCGCATCCACAAAACGAATACAACCTCAATTGCACCCGCAAAGGAAGACTGACCTCATTCACTCTACCCACAAAGAAAATACGAATACGACCTCAATCGCATCCACAAAACGAATACAACCTCAATTGCACCCGCAAAGGAAGACTGACCTCAATCACTCTACCCACAAAGAAAATACGAATACGACCTCAATCGCATCCACAAAACGAATAGAACCTCAATTGCACCCGCAAAGGAAGACTGACCTCAATCACTCTACCCACAAAGAAAATACGAATACGACCTCAATCGCATCCACAAAACGAATACAACCTCAATTGCACCCGCAAAGGAAGGCTGACCTCAATCACTCTACCCACAAACAAAATACGAATACGACCTCAATCGCATCCACAAAACGAATACAACCTCAATTGCACCCGCAAAGGAAGACTGACCTCAATCACTCTACCCACAAAGAAAATACGAATACGACCTCAATCGCATCCATAAAACGATTACAACCTCAGTTGTACCCACAAAGGAAGACTGACCTCAATCACTCTACCCACAAAGAAAATACGAATACGACCTCAATCGCATCCACAAAACGAATACAACCTCAATTGCACCCGCAAAGGAAGACTGACCTCAATCACTCTACCCACAAAGAAAATACGAATACGACCTCAATCGCATCCACAAAACGAATACAACCTCAATTGCACCCGCAAAGGAAGACTGACCTCAATCACTCTACCCACAAAGAAAATACGAATACGACCTCAATCGCATCCACAAAACGAATACAACCTCAATTGCACCCGCAAAGGAAGGCTGACCTCAATCACTCTACCCACAAACAAAATACGAATACGACCTCAATCGCATCCACAAAACGAATACAACCTCAATTGCACCCGCAAAGGAAGACTGACCTCAATCACTCTACCCACAAAGAAAATACGAATACGACCTCAATCGCATCCACAAAACGAATACAACCTCATTTGTACCCACAAAGGAAGACTGACCTCAATCACTCTACCCACAAAGAAAATACGAATACGACCTCAATCGCATCCACAAAACGAATACAACCTCAATTGCACCCGCAAAGGAAGACTGACCTCAATCACTCTACCCACAAAGAAAATACGAATACGACCTCAATCGCATCCACAAAATGAATACAACATCAATTGCACCCGCAAAGGAAGACTGACCTCAATCACTCTACCCACAAAGAAAATACGAATACGACCTCAATCGCATCCACAAAATGAATACAACATCAATTGCACCCGCAAAGGAAGACTGACCTCAATCACTCTACCCACAAAGAAAATACGAATACGACCTCAATCGCATCCACAAAACGAATACAACCTCAATAGTACCCGCAAAGGAAGACTGACCTCAATCACTCTACCCACAAAGAAAATACAAATACGACCTCAATCGCATCCACAAAACGAATACAACCTCAGTTGTACCCACAAAGGAAGACTGCACTCAATCACTCTACCCACAAAGAAAATACGAATACGACCTCAATCGCATCCACAAAACGAATACAACCTCAATTGCACCCGCAAAGGAAGACTGACCTCAATCACTCTACCCACAAAGAAAATACGAATACGACCTCAATCGCATCCACAAAACGAATACAACCTCAATTGCACCCGCAAAGGAAGACTGACCTCATTCACTCTACCCACAAAGAAAATACGAATACGACCTCAATCGCATCCACAAAACGAATACAACCTCAATTGCACCCGCAAAGGAAGACTGACCTCAATCACTCTACCCACAAAGAAAATACGAATACGACCTCAATCGCATCCACAAAACGAATACAACCTCAATTGCACCCGCAAAGGAAGACTGACCTCAATCACTCTACCCACAAAGAAAATACGAATACGACCTCAATCGCATCCACAAAACGAATACAACCTCAATTGCACCCGCAAAGGAAGGCTGACCTCAATCACTCTACCCACAAAGAAAATACGAATACGACCTCAATCGCATCCACAAAACGAATACAACCTCAATTGCACCCGCAAAGGAAGACTGACCTCAATCACTCTACCCACAAAGAAAATACGAATACGACCTCAATCGCATCCACAAAACGAATACAACCTCAATTGCACCCGCAAAGGAAGGCTGACCTCAATCACTCTACCCACAAATAAAATACGAATACGACCTCAATCGCATCCACAAAACGAATACAACCTCAATTGCACCCGCAAAGGAAGACTGACCTCAATCACTCTACCCACAAAGAAAATACGAATACGACCTCAATCGCATCCACAAAACGAATACAACCTCATTTGTACCCACAAAGGAAGACTGACCTCAATCACTCTACCCACAAAGAAAATACGAATACGACCTCAATCGCATCCACAAAACGAATACAACCTCAATTGCACCCGCAAAGGAAGACTGACCTCAATCACTCTACCCACAAAGAAAATACGAATACGACCTCAATCGCATCCACAAAATGAATACAACATCAATTGCACCCGCAAAGGAAGACTGACCTCAATCACTCTACCCACAAAGAAAATACGAATACGACCTCAATCGCATCCACAAAATGAATACAACATCAATTGCACCCGCAAAGGAAGACTGACCTCAATCACTCTACCCACAAAGAAAATACGAATACGACCTCAATCGCATCCACAAAACGAATACAACCTCAATAGTACCCGCAAAGGAAGACTGACCTCAATCACTCTACCCACAAAGAAAATACAAATACGACCTCAATCGCATCCACAAAACGAATACAACCTCAGTTGTACACACAAAGGAAGACTGCACTCAATCACTCTACCCACAAAGAAAATACGAATACGACCTCAATCGCATCCACAAAACGAATACAACCTCAATTGCACCCGCAAAGGAAGACTGACCTCAATCACTCTACCCACAAAGAAAATACGAATACGACCTCAATCGCATCCACAAAACGAATACAACCTCAATTGCACCCGCAAAGGAAGACTGACCTCATTCACTCTACCCACAAAGAAAATACGAATACGACCTCAATCGCATCCACAAAACGAATACAACCTCAATTGCACCCGCAAAGGAAGACTGACCTCAATCACTCTACCCACAAAGAAAATGCGAATACGACCTCAATCGCATCCACAAAACGAATACAACCTCAATTGCACCCGCAAAGGAAGGCTGACCTCAATCACTCTACCCACAAACAAAATACGAATACGACCTCAATCGCATCCACAAAACGAATACAACCTCAATTGCACCCGCAAAGGAAGACTGACCTCAATCACTCTACCCACAAAGAAAATACGAATACGACCTCAATCGCATCCACAAAACGAATACAACCTCAAATACACCCGCAAAGGAAGACTGACCTCAATCACTCTACCCACAAAGAAAATACGAATACGACCTCAATCGCATCCACAAAACGAATACAACCTCAATTGCACCCGCAAAGGAAGACTGACCTCATTCACTCTACCCACAAAGAAAATACGAATACGACCTCAATCGCATCCACAAAACGAATACAACCTCAATTGCACCCGCAAAGGAAGACTGACCTCAATCACTCTACCCACAAAGAAAATACGAATACGACCTCAATCGCATCCACAAAACGAATACAACCTCAATTGCACCCGCAAAGGAAGGCTGACCTCAATCACTCTACCCACAAACAAAATACGAATACGACCTCAATCGCATCCACAAAACGAATACAACCTCAATAGTACCCGCAAAGGAAGACTGACCTCAATCACTCTACCCACAAAGAAAATACAAATACGACCTCAATCGCATCCACAAAACGAATACAACCTCAGTTGTACCCACAAAGGAAGACTGCACTCAATCACTCTACCCACAAAGAAAATACGAATACGACCTCAATCGCATCCACAAAACGAATACAACCTCAATTGCACCCGCAAAGGAAGACTGACCTCAATCACTCTACCCACAAAGAAAATACGAATACGACCTCAATCGCATCCACAAAACGAATACAACCTCAATTGCACCCGCAAAGGAAGACTGACCTCATTCACTCTACCCACAAAGAAAATACGAATACGACCTCAATCGCATCCACAAAACGAATACAACCTCAATTGCACCCGCAAAGGAAGACTGACCTCAATCACTCTACCCACAAAGAAAATACGAATACGACCTCAATCGCATCCACAAAACGAATACAACCTCAATTGCACCCGCAAAGGAAGACTGACCTCAATCACTCTACCCACAAAGAAAATACGAATACGACCTCAATCGCATCCACAAAACGAATACAACCTCAATTGCACCCGCAAAGGAAGACTGACCTCAATCACTCTACCCACAAAGAAAATACGAATACGACCTCAATCGCATCCACAAAACGAATACAACCTCAATTGCACCCGCAAAGGAAGGCTGACCTCAATCACTCTACCCACAAAGAAAATACGAATACGACCTCAATCGCATCCACAAAACGAATACAACCTCAATTGCACCCGCAAAGGAAGACTGACCTCAATCACTCTACCCACAAAGAAAATACGAATACGACCTCAATCGCATCCACAAAACGAATACAACCTCAATTGCACCCGCAAAGGAAGGCTGACCTCAATCACTCTACCCACAAATAAAATACGAATACGACCTCAATCGCATCCACAAAACGAATACAACCTCAATTGCACCCGCAAAGGAAGACTGACCTCAATCACTCTACCCACAAAGAAAATACGAATACGACCTCAATCGCATCCACAAAACGAATACAACCTCATTTGTACCCACAAAGGAAGACTGACCTCAATCACTCTACCCACAAAGAAAATACGAATACGACCTCAATCGCATCCACAAAACGAATACAACCTCAATTGCACCCGCAAAGGAAGACTGACCTCAATCACTCTACCCACAAAGAAAATACGAATACGACCTCAATCGCATCCACAAAATGAATACAACATCAATTGCACCCGCAAAGGAAGACTGACCTCAATCACTCTACCCACAAAGAAAATACGAATACGACCTCAATCGCATCCACAAAATGAATACAACATCAATTGCACCCGCAAAGGAAGACTGACCTCAATCACTCTACCCACAAAGAAAATACGAATACGACCTCAATCGCATCCACAAAACGAATACAACCTCAATAGTACCCGCAAAGGAAGACTGACCTCAATCACTCTACCCACAAAGAAAATACAAATACGACCTCAATCGCATCCACAAAACGAATACAACCTCAGTTGTACACACAAAGGAAGACTGCACTCAATCACTCTACCCACAAAGAAAATACGAATACGACCTCAATCGCATCCACAAAACGAATACAACCTCAATTGCACCCGCAAAGGAAGACTGACCTCAATCACTCTACCCACAAAGAAAATACGAATACGACCTCAATCGCATCCACAAAACGAATACAACCTCAATTGCACCCGCAAAGGAAGACTGACCTCATTCACTCTACCCACAAAGAAAATACGAATACGACCTCAATCGCATCCACAAAACGAATACAACCTCAATTGCACCCGCAAAGGAAGACTGACCTCAATCACTCTACCCACAAAGAAAATGCGAATACGACCTCAATCGCATCCACAAAACGAATACAACCTCAATTGCACCCGCAAAGGAAGGCTGACCTCAATCACTCTACCCACAAACAAAATACGAATACGACCTCAATCGCATCCACAAAACGAATACAACCTCAATTGCACCCGCAAAGGAAGACTGACCTCAATCACTCTACCCACAAAGAAAATACGAATACGACCTCAATCGCATCCACAAAACGAATACAACCTCAAATACACCCGCAAAGGAAGACTGACCTCAATCACTCTACCCACAAAGAAAATACGAATACGACCTCAATCGCATCCACAAAACGAATACAACCTCAATTGCACCCGCAAAGGAAGACTGACCTCATTCACTCTACCCACAAAGAAAATACGAATACGACCTCAATCGCATCCACAAAACGAATACAACCTCAATTGCACCCGCAAAGGAAGACTGACCTCAATCACTCTACCCACAAAGAAAATACGAATACGACCTCAATCGCATCCACAAAACGAATACAACCTCAATTGCACCCGCAAAGGAAGGCTGACCTCAATCACTCTACCCACAAACAAAATACGAATACGACCTCAATCGCATCCACAAAACGAATACAACCTCAATAGTACCCGCAAAGGAAGACTGACCTCAATCACTCTACCCACAAAGAAAATACAAATACGACCTCAATCGCATCCACAAAACGAATACAACCTCAGTTGTACCCACAAAGGAAGACTGCACTCAATCACTCTACCCACAAAGAAAATACGAATACGACCTCAATCGCATCCACAAAACGAATACAACCTCAATTGCACCCGCAAAGGAAGACTGACCTCAATCACTCTACCCACAAAGAAAATACGAATACGACCTCAATCGCATCCACAAAACGAATACAACCTCAATTGCACCCGCAAAGGAAGACTGACCTCATTCACTCTACCCACAAAGAAAATACGAATACGACCTCAATCGCATCCACAAAACGAATACAACCTCAATTGCACCCGCAAAGGAAGACTGACCTCAATCACTCTACCCACAAAGAAAATACGAATACGACCTCAATCGCATCCACAAAACGAATACAACCTCAATTGCACCCGCAAAGGAAGACTGACCTCAATCACTCTACCCACAAAGAAAATACGAATACGACCTCAATCGCATCCACAAAACGAATACAACCTCAATTGCACCCGCAAAGGAAGGCTGACCTCAATCACTCTACCCACAAACAAAATACGAATACGACCTCAATCGCATCCACAAAACGAATACAACCTCAATTGCACCCGCAAAGGAAGACTGACCTCATTCACTCTACCCACAAAGAAAATACGAATACGACCTCAATCGCATCCACAAAACGAATACAACCTCAATTGCACCCGCAAAGGAAGACTGACCTCAATCACTCTACCCACAAACAAAATACGAATACGACCTCAATCGCATCCACAAAACGAATACAACCTCAATTGCACCCGCAAAGGAAGACTGACCTCATTCACTCTACCCACAAAGAAAATACGAATACGACCTCAATCGCATCCACAAAACGAATACAACCTCAATTGCACCCGCAAAGGAAGACTGACCTCAATCACTCTACCCACAAAGAAAATACGAATACGACCTCAATCGCATCCACAAAACGAATACAACCTCAATTGCACCCGCAAAGGAAGACTGACCTCAATCACTCTACCCACAAAGAAAATGCGAATACGACCTCAATCGCATCCACAAAACGAATACAACCTCAATTGCACCCGCAAAGGAAGGCTGACCTCAATCACTCTACCCACAAACAAAATACGAATACGACCTCAATCGCATCCACAAAACGAATACAACCTCAATTGCACCCGCAAAGGAAGACTGACCTCAATCACTCTACCCACAAAGAAAATACGAATACGACCTCAATCGCATCCACAAAACGAATACAACCTCAAATGCACCCGCAAAGGAAGACTGACCTCAATCACTCTACCCACAAAGAAAATACGAATACGACCTCAATCGCATCCACAAAACGAATACAACCTCAATTGCACCCGCAAAGGAAGACTGACCTCATTCACTCTACCCACAAAGAAAATACGAATACGACCTCAATCGCATCCACAAAACGAATACAACCTCAATTGCACCCGCAAAGGAAGACTGACCTCAATCACTCTACCCACAAAGAAAATACGAATACGACCTCAATCGCATCCACAAAACGATTACAACCTCAGTTGTACCCACAAAGGAAGACTGACCTCATTCACTCTACCCACAAAGAAAATACGAATACGACCTCAATCGCATCCACAAAACGAATACAACCTCAATTGCACCCGCAAAGGAAGACTGACCTCATTCACTCTACCCACAAAGAAAATACGAATACGACCTCAATCGCATCCACAAAACGAATACAACCTCAATTGCACCCGCAAAGGAAGACTGACCTCAATCACTCTACCCACAAAGAAAATACGAATACGACCTCAATCGCATCCACAAAACGAATAGAACCTCAATTGCACCCGCAAAGGAAGACTGACCTCAATCACTCTACCCACAAAGAAAATACGAATACGACCTCAATCGCATCCACAAAACGAATACAACCTCAATTGCACCCGCAAAGGAAGGCTGACCTCAATCACTCTACCCACAAACAAAATACGAATACGACCTCAATCGCATCCACAAAACGAATACAACCTCAATTGCACCCGCAAAGGAAGACTGACCTCAATCACTCTACCCACAAAGAAAATACGAATACGACCTCAATCGCATCCATAAAACGATTACAACCTCAGTTGTACCCACAAAGGAAGACTGACCTCAATCACTCTACCCACAAAGAAAATACGAATACGACCTCAATCGCATCCACAAAACGAATACAACCTCAATTGCACCCGCAAAGGAAGACTGACCTCAATCACTCTACCCACAAAGAAAATACGAATACGACCTCAATCGCATCCACAAAACGAATACAACCTCAATTGCACCCGCAAAGGAAGACTGACCTCAATCACTCTACCCACAAAGAAAATACGAATACGACCTCAATCGCATCCACAAAACGAATACAACCTCAATTGCACCCGCAAAGGAAGGCTGACCTCAATCACTCTACCCACAAACAAAATACGAATACGACCTCAATCGCATCCACAAAACGAATACAACCTCAATTGCACCCGCAAAGGAAGACTGACCTCAATCACTCTACCCACAAAGAAAATACGAATACGACCTCAATCGCATCCACAAAACGAATACAACCTCATTTGTACCCACAAAGGAAGACTGACCTCAATCACTCTACCCACAAAGAAAATACGAATACGACCTCAATCGCATCCACAAAACGAATACAACCTCAATTGCACCCGCAAAGGAAGACTGACCTCAATCACTCTACCCACAAAGAAAATACGAATACGACCTCAATCGCATCCACAAAATGAATACAACATCAATTGCACCCGCAAAGGAAGACTGACCTCAATCACTCTACCCACAAAGAAAATACGAATACGACCTCAATCGCATCCACAAAATGAATACAACATCAATTGCACCCGCAAAGGAAGACTGACCTCAATCACTCTACCCACAAAGAAAATACGAATACGACCTCAATCGCATCCACAAAACGAATACAACCTCAATAGTACCCGCAAAGGAAGACTGACCTCAATCACTCTACCCACAAAGAAAATACAAATACGACCTCAATCGCATCCACAAAACGAATACAACCTCAGTTGTACCCACAAAGGAAGACTGCACTCAATCACTCTACCCACAAAGAAAATACGAATACGACCTCAATCGCATCCACAAAACGAATACAACCTCAATTGCACCCGCAAAGGAAGACTGACCTCAATCACTCTACCCACAAAGAAAATACGAATACGACCTCAATCGCATCCACAAAACGAATACAACCTCAATTGCACCCGCAAAGGAAGACTGACCTCATTCACTCTACCCACAAAGAAAATACGAATACGACCTCAATCGCATCCACAAAACGAATACAACCTCAATTGCACCCGCAAAGGAAGACTGACCTCAATCACTCTACCCACAAAGAAAATACGAATACGACCTCAATCGCATCCACAAAACGAATACAACCTCAATTGCACCCGCAAAGGAAGACTGACCTCAATCACTCTACCCACAAAGAAAATACGAATACGACCTCAATCGCATCCACAAAACGAATACAACCTCAATTGCACCCGCAAAGGAAGACTGACCTCAATCACTCTACCCACAAAGAAAATACGAATACGACCTCAATCGCATCCACAAAACGAATACAACCTCAATTGCACCCGCAAAGGAAGGCTGACCTCAATCACTCTACCCACAAACAAAATACGAATACGACCTCAATCGCATCCACAAAACGAATACAACCTCAATTGCACCCGCAAAGGAAGACTGACCTCAATCACTCTACCCACAAAGAAAATACGAATACGACCTCAATCGCATCCACAAAACGAATACAACCTCAGTTGTACCCACAAAGGAAGACTGACCTCAATCACTCTACCCACAAAGAAAATACGAATACGACCTCAATCGCATCCACAAAACGAATACAACCTCAATTGCACCCGCAAAGGAAGACTGACCTCAATCACTCTACCCACAAAGAAAATACGAATACGACCTCAATCGCATCCACAAAACGAATACAACCTCAATTGCACCCGCAAAGGAAGACTGACCTCAATCACTCTACCCACAAAGAAAATACGAATACGACCTCAATCGCATCCACAAAACGAATACAACCTCAATTGCACCCGCAAAGGAAGGCTGACCTCAATCACTCTACCCACAAACAAAATACGAATACGACCTCAATCGCATCCACAAAACGAATACAACCTCAATTGCACCCGCAAAGGAAGACTGACCTCAATCACTCTACCCACAAAGAAAATACGAATACGACCTCAATCGCATCCACAAAACGAATACAACCTCATTTGTACCCACAAAGGAAGACTGACCTCAATCACTCTACCCACAAAGAAAATACGAATACGACCTCAATCGCATCCACAAAACGAATACAACCTCAATTGCACCCGCAAAGGAAGACTGACCTCAATCACTCTACCCACAAAGAAAATACGAATACGACCTCAATCGCATCCACAAAATGAATACAACATCAATTGCACCCGCAAAGGAAGACTGACCTCAATCACTCTACCCACAAAGAAAATACGAATACGACCTCAATCGCATCCACAAAATGAATACAACATCAATTGCACCCGCAAAGGAAGACTGACCTCAATCACTCTACCCACAAAGAAAATACGAATACGACCTCAATCGCATCCACAAAACGAATACAACCTCAATAGTACCCGCAAAGGAAGACTGACCTCAATCACTCTACCCACAAAGAAAATACAAATACGACCTCAATCGCATCCACAAAACGAATACAACCTCAGTTGTACCCACAAAGGAAGACTGCACTCAATCACTCTACCCACAAAGAAAATACGAATACGACCTCAATCGCATCCACAAAACGAATACAACCTCAATTGCACCCGCAAAGGAAGACTGACCTCAATCACTCTACCCACAAAGAAAATACGAATACGACCTCAATCGCATCCACAAAACGAATACAACCTCAATTGCACCCGCAAAGGAAGACTGACCTCATTCACTCTACCCACAAAGAAAATACGAATACGACCTCAATCGCATCCACAAAACGAATACAACCTCAATTGCACCCGCAAAGGAAGACTGACCTCAATCACTCTACCCACAAAGAAAATACGAATACGACCTCAATCGCATCCACAAAACGAATACAACCTCAATTGCACCCGCAAAGGAAGACTGACCTCAATCACTCTACCCACAAAGAAAATACGAATACGACCTCAATCGCATCCACAAAACGAATACAACCTCAATTGCACCCGCAAAGGAAGGCTGACCTCAATCACTCTACCCACAAACAAAATACGAATACGACCTCAATCGCATCCACAAAACGAATACAACCTCAATTGCACCCGCAAAGGAAGACTGACCTCAATCACTCTACCCACAAAGAAAATACGAATACGACCTCAATCGCATCCACAAAACGAATACAACCTCAGTTGTACCCACAAAGGAAGACTGACCTCAATCACTCTACCCACAAAGAAAATACGAATACGACCTCAATCGCATCCACAAAACGAATACAACCTCAATTGCACCCGCAAAGGAAGACTGACCTCAATCACTCTACCCACAAAGAAAATACGAATACGGCCTCAATCGCATCCACAAAATGAATACAACATCAATTGCACCCGCAAAGGAAGACTGACCTCAATCACTCTACCCACAAAGAAAATACGAATACGACCTCAATCGCATCCACAAAACGAATACAACCTCAATTGTACCCACAAAAGGAAGACTGACCTCAATCACTCTACCCACAAAGAAAAATACGAATACGACCTCGATCGCATCCGCAAAACAAATACAACCTCAATTGTACCCGCAAAAGGATAACCAATATAAAGTGGCGACTTCACTGGGGATAACGTGAAACAAAACTTCTGGTTCACCACCCCTGCTGAGAAAAGGATACTGGTAAACTGGATCTCACGAAAGAGAAAGGCCAAACAAAAGCAAACTTCTAACGGACTCAAGATCCACAGATAAGATGACTCCGTTGGGGAAAGGGGAAGTCTAAATAAAAGACTCTGCCGGGGAGCACCAGTATGAGGAACGCATTCCTCCAAAATCTCCTGAATTATGCCATCTCTGCTGGGAAAGAGAACTGGCAAGGAAAGTACCAAACCTGGCTTATGCTTCGAATCCAAATGTTTGAATTTTACCATAATGCTCCACACGAAGTGGAAATGCTACGCGTTTTGAGGATGCAATGCAAATGCTTATGATATGCAAAAGGGGTCCTTCCGGCAAAATAAATGCTGGAGAGAAAAAATCAATTCAGCTGGGGATGACAAAAATAAATTGTCCTCTGAATCTAGGAACTCTGCTGAAGGATCACACTGACCGACTCTTTGGATCCACAACTTCTGTCGGGGATGAAATCCAAAGCATATACACTCTACTGGGGATTTCATATGTCCTTTCACTGAAGGTAACATCCAAAACCTGAGATTTCTCCTCTGCTGGGGGAGCTGAGAATGAACGCCAATAACAGAACCGGAAGTCTGTTACTGAGGACTGCCAATAACCAACTGGGCTCAGGACCTGCTGGGGGATGCCAGCCCATAATACCATCCTGCTTGGGGAAAATAGTCCATAATACCATCCTGCTTGGGGATACTGCTGAACTTAGCCTGCTGATGGGGAGAATGACTTTACTCCCCTCTGGCTGGGGACTAGAATATGACATCGTCAGTGAGAGCACGCTTCATGACTGAAGGGGGAAGATGAACACCCTGATTCTGTGGGGAAATAACATCTTGATCCGGAGAGAATACATCCCAAGTCTCCTACTGGGGAAAGTCTGCTCTACTGAGGAAAGTGCAATCTCAATGCTGGGGAAAGCAAACTGCTGGGGATGTATAATCCTGTTGCCCTGCAACCTGACTTGTCTTTATGGTCGTAAGCGGCTCTTTGAACTTTTCATCTCAAGAGGATTTTACAGAAGATTGGGCGTTCGCACTGCCCCAGGGTCTTCAAACTCTTGGAGAGATTTATGACATCTCGACATAACTGCCCCAGTCTTCATAATCCATGACGTACATTACCTCGAAGGGGATCGTAATGACTTGACAATACTCTACTTTAGCATCTTGAACCTTGAGGAGGTGTTTTCAATTAACCATTTTCAGGAGTGGATGATCTCCCATGCTCTAGAGGTGGCGTGCCCCATTATGGGATTTGAAGTGACTTTGCCCCTGATCTTAGAATGAATGCCCCAGAATAGCTGAATTTCGGAGAGATTTCTCGACGTGACTGCCCCAGATTGGCTACATCTTAACACGACTTACTGGGGAGAGCCCACTCTATACTGAGTCTCTTGACAGCATGCCCCTTGATATGATTTGTCCTTCAGAATTTTCCAGTATCCCAACTTGGCAGGATCAAGCTTCTTGAATGACGTTCACTGTGTAGGCTGCATTGATGCTTAGGCACGTGTATGCAAACAGAACAAGTTATTTATGAGAATGACAATTCTAATGCAACACTCATGTTAACCTTGAAGTTTTTTATTGAAAATGCGTCGCCGAGCCTTGTGAATGAATCACTTGCTGGGATGCGACCTTGATTTTTGAATGGCAGAAACAATGCGCACATGCAATACCAACAAATCTTATTAGCACAACTCATAGGAGTCAGGAACGCCATCCGGTTGGAGTACTCTTTCGGACTGAACCCTGTTTCAATTGGGACTTTTAAGGGCTGTAACGTGGTCTGGTTCACGGTTTCAGAAAAAGGATTTATGGCTCAAAATTTATCGGTGCCCACCCACTCTTCGTGATGTTCTCCAGTCCTATGTTTAGTTAATCCGACACAAACGCTCATCTCTCAAAAAGGTTTATGATCTTCAAGGAACCCATGCAACTAATGGTTTGACACCTAAGGAGGTTTTGGAGTGACAGCCACCCCTTTTATCTTTCGTGTCTGTGATCACACGAATTTGTTCTTATCGGGGATTTTCTTTTGTAATGCTTTTCTCTTCTCTTTCTTCTGCTTTTTTGATCCCTGATTTTTGCCTGGACTGGCTCTTTGAGCTTTTCGATTTTTAAGTCCAGCGGGATGCCCTAACTTTTTCCTAAGTCGCTTGTTTTCAAGTCTTTGACTTAGCGGGCTTTCTTTTTTTATTTCCCTTTTTCGAACAAAGCGTGTGACACTGGTTGTCTTACTTGCTTGAAAGGGTTGTGACTACCTCACTCCTTGATTGTTGAAGGATAACCATTGTGGTTTCACATCTCTTGACCTCTTAGATGCACACTCTCCTTGAAATTTGAACGCTCGATCAAACTAACTGACGCCTACCCTGCCCCAGGGTTAAGTATGTAGGTTTTTTTTCGTACGAAAGAAAGCTCCTACTTCAAGGCTCAAAGGGGTTAACGAGGGTCTATCTCCCTTATATCTCCAGTGTTTAGGGGTTTGAAATAATGCATGTACATCCTCAACAGGGTCCTATCCTCGAACATACAACCAAAGTTTTTTTTTTTTTGCGTTTTCGTCTCATCATCCTCCCTCAAGAGTTCTAAATAAGAAAATTGGTATTGCAGTGCATATAAACATTTAAGAGTGAAAACGAATGGATTACTTCAAGAAAAACATACTCATTGCATTAATATCATCATAAAAAACAATCAAGTCTTACATGCATACGATGCTTTAACAAGAAATGAAAAACTACAAATGAAAATGCGGTAAAGAAGCTAAAGATTGCCATTGCCGAGGAAGCTTAATTCTGTCTGGACGTACTTGCAGACTGTGTGTTCATTTGAGAAAGGAGGCTTCCATTGATGTACATATCATCTTCAGTGAATACAATGATCTCGGAGTCTACCAGGTCTTGCACCTTGTGCTGGAATGCCTTACACTCATCAATCGTATGCCCAAACGTTCCCGAGTGGAACTCGCACCTAGTGGTCATGTCATAATCCGGAGGAATAGGGTACGCTACTGGCGTAGTACTCCTCGTTTGAATCAGAGAGTTCTCGAGCAGGCGAGCAAACAACTGACTACAAGGGATAGGAATAGGATCAAATATCCTGTTGGGCCTTCTGGGTCTCGGTTGCCCCTGTTGCTGATAATTCTGCTGTCGGTGCTGATTTGGGTGCCTCACCTGCGCTTGCACTTTCCTTTCCACATTTGGCTGAGGCGCAAACAAAGGTTGCTGGCGTAGAGCTTTTGTAGCAAACGGTTGTGGAGAAAGTCCATGGCATGAGGTGGATCCTGCAAAGAGGGGAGGATCCCTCACTTCTTTTGCAACAGTTGGGGTAAAATCACCTTGCATATTCACGTCGTCCGACGTGAACTCAATTGCCCCTGCATCAATCAAATCCTGGACTCGGTGCTGAAAGGCCCTACATTCCTCCACGGTATGCCTTGGTGCCCTAGAATGGAAATCACAATGGGCTCTTGCATCATAGCCTGGTGGAGGATTGCCGGTGTGAGGAGCCAAAGTCCTTTTCTGTACCAGTTGAAACTGAAGGAGATATGGCAATAGTTGAGAATATGGTATAGGGAGCGGATGAAAAACTCTTTCAGACTTCTTCTGCCCCTGTGTACACTTTTTGCCCTTGGGCTTCTCTTAGGAGCCAAGACCTAACTGCTGTTGGGAGAACTCTGGAACTTCCGCTTGTGGAAGAGACTCACGAGGTAATCCACGATTTAAATCAAATTCCAAAGAGATGGGAGGAGTAAGGATCTCTGTTGTGGAAGCGGGCACAGGACTGTCTTCCTTCTTCAACACTGTTTTCAAAATCTCTATGACCAAACCCATCTGAGTCTTCATCTGTCTGATCTCCTCCCTCAGCATCCTCTGTTCCTGGAGCATGTCTTCCCCAAATTGCCTCATCTGAACCTTCAGTTCACCCAACTCATCTTGAACTCGCTCCATGATCAACTCTTGAATGGCCTGAGGAGTTAAATCTGCAATTCTGAGATGGGAACAAGATAAGAACACCGGAGATAAATACCTGTCATGCAAAATGATTATGCAAAATGGTTATGAATATGCAAATGCAAATGGACATGCTTGAAAATTCACAGGGCGATCCACCCCTTGATTCCGGTTTAACAACAAGATATAATGGAACCTCTGCTCATATATTAAGAAAACCAGAGAAAAGCCAAATGTCAACAATCATAATCTGAGGTAACAAGTCTGAACATAAGAATCATAGGTCCCGACCAACAAGCCTGGTGGTGATCCAAATACAATAAAAAGAGAAAAGAAAACTACGACATATCATCAAAGTCCACAAGTGTCAATCCCCCCCCCCATCCATTATGCTTTCTGCACCAGTCTTGAATTTCCTCGAACAGCTTTCTGGTGTCGGGATGCTTTGGTCTTTGAATTAGTCCTTGAATGAGAAGGTCTCTCCTGTGTATAATCCCATCCAAGTATCGGCAATGTAACTCCCAAGCGTCTTCTCCAGAAACACCCTCCATGCTAGGTCCCTCATGTATAGATCTCTTCACTTCAGCTCGGACCTTCAGTTCCTCTATGGAGGCTATAGCTTCATTAAGTCGGGCCTCGACTGCTTATCTCTTGAATACCCCTGACAAGATCTCAGCGTCTTTCTTCTTGAGCGTCGACTTCAACTGATCAATCTTAGCTAGGTAGTCGTCTTCCTTTCTCTTATTCTCAGCCATGGCAGTTTCTTGGTGATCATTGAACCTGTGGATTTTCAGCAAAGCCTTGTCTAATTCCTCCTCTTTGGACTTGAGAACCTGACTGATACCATCCAAAGCTTGTTTCATCCTTTGTCTGGATGCGACCATGTCAGCTAGCTCTTTTTCTGCCTTAGCAAGAAGCTCTATCTTCAACTTGGCGGTATAAACAGCTTCACCCCGCTCATGCTTCCACTGATAAATCTCTCTTTTTAGCTCACTATTTTCTTCCCGCAGCCTTTCCTTTTCAGCCCATAATTTGTTATACTTCTCCAACTCAACTATGGTAGGAGGCTCGATCACCAGAGGATACAAAGGTGGTTCCACCGGGAAGGGAAGAAGCTCCTCTTCTGCTCTCTTCTTAATCCACTCTTTATAGGAAGGGAAAGCCTGGTTGTTACATTTCCCGAATGAAATTTTTCCTTTTTTGGTCACCTGCTTCCAGGCATTCACAATCCTCCTTATTACTTCTTGATCCCCAGTACCATTGAAGAATAAGGGCTCTCTGACGTCTCTCTCATCAGGTGGACCTCTCAAAGGATAACCAAACTGCCTGATAACAAGGGAAAGATTATAGTTAATTCCACCTTTTCTCCCTATCAAGGGTACATTAGGGAATTCTCCGCACTTGTAAATAATCTCCATTCCTAGCAAGTCATGATTGATCCAAACAATGTTGTCAGCAGTCAAGCCCATAACCCTCTTTGACCACTTCAGAGAATCTTTCGTATCAACGAAAGCGCCAGATTCGGGGAGACGACTCAGAAACTAAGTAGAGAAGAGTGGTGCACAATAACTCACAGTTTTTCCACGCCTATTCTCATTCTTGTAGTGAGTTGAGTGATACACATCACCTAGCAAGGTAGGTATAGGATTCTTCGAAATAAAGATTCTGACGGCATGCATATCCACCAGATCAGGAATATTCGGAAACAGGACAATCCCATAGATGCACATAGCTAGGATAGCTTGGAAAGTAGTCCAATTCTTCTCTTTGACATGTATGCAGGCTTGATCAAACAGGAACTTCAATAGGAAACCCTTAACTCCTTGTTTTTCTTCAATATTACTGTTTAGAACACATTCACTAATATGAAGAGCCACAGCCATTTCTTTTACCCCGGGGTGTTCTTCAGGAATGAAAACTATATCATGCCTGATGGGGATTCCCAAAATAAATGAGAACTCCTCCAACGTTGGGGCCAAGATGTAGTATGGGAAAGTGAAGCAACGCAGAGACGGATCGTAGAACTGAAGAAGTGTGTGAATGGCATCCTTCTCATACTTGGAGATATTGTAGACAAATTTCAGAATTCTCCCATACCTTCCACTGAACTCTGTACGAACTCCGGAACCAGCCATATTAATCAGCTTATGAATCAACATCAAGGTTGGATCTGGGAACGAATAGGCAACAGTCTTCTTTCTCTGGACATCCATGCTAAGGTAACCTCAGAAAACCGGAATCAAGAGTAAGATGCAAGCCCTGAAAAATGTCAAACATGTCAGAATGCAAGAAAATGATATGCTCATGTAAACATGGGATCAAGGTGTCACTGCTGGATGTGTTGTGCTGTTAACTGAACGAGAACCACAACCCAGAAAACCAGAATTCTGAACCACTGAGATAACCAAGAACCCAAATAATCGGACATTGATGAGAAATCCAGAAAACAGGGTAGGTTGAAGGTTTCGGTTACCTGTAAACCTGCAAACACCCATCCCCTCTCACATGTAGGTACTAGGATGTTCAGTATCCCGGGCTCTCAGGTCGAGAAACGATGATACGTTCACCATTTATGGTTTGGCATCATCATCAATCGAGGAGGCCTCAACTGATTCTCCAAAGCGGAAGGTCCTCAGCTTTGGCACTGAGGTCGAGAAACAATAGTACATTCATCCCTCAGGGTACAGTACTATCGTCAATCGAGGAGTGCCTCCACTGATTCTCTTCAAAACGTAGGGGCCATCCTATGCGAGTTCCAAAGTGGGCCCTCGGATGCGAATGGGTTTGCCACAGGATGTGGTCTGCCACTGTCACCACTAAAGAGGGATGTTTCCACTAAGGTCCTCGATGATCGGTCACTAGAGTCGACAGCTCTCTAGATCAACACCCTAACATGTACAAGACACACACGTTAGAATGCGTCCCAAGATAGCCTCGTCTGGTTGTGAATTTCGTGAACACACAAACGTACCAAGCGGGCACGTAGGTCCCACTAATTTCCACTCTATTCCTAGGGTATACTCAAGCCTGGGTATTGGGCTTATCTCTCAGACCCACCCAACCTGCAAAACAAGAACAGCCAGCACAACACAGCAGTATGACAGTAATAAAAATGGAATGCAATGCAGAAAAGCTGTAAAAATAAAACATAACAAATAAAGCAAAGCAAAAATAAAGACACGCAAAGAGAACAATGGCAAGCAAGCGCTAGGATTGACTCGCTTAGGGATAGACCAGCATAGGTCAACCAGTTCCCCAGCAAAGTCGCCAGCTGTCGCTCCCAGGATTTTCATCCAGGTACAAACGCGAGAGTGGCGCGGAAAAACAGAGTCGCCAGCCGTGTAAATTTATCCCAAGAGAGGGAAAGGGAACACCGCATAAATCTGAGGAAGAGGGAAAGGAATGGTCATCGCAACCATATCCTGGGTTCGGGAGTCGGTTACGCGAGGGGAAGGTGCTAGCACCCCACGCGTCCATCGTACTCGATGGGATCCACGGTTGTTGTCTATTCTAAGGGTGAGTTATTTTATCATCTAGGGTTGTACTAAGACGAAGAGGGAAAGACAAAGACAGACTCGGTAGGACATCGACATCCTTGGCCTACGTACCCCCTTTGTGCAATGGGGAATTCAGAGCCAACGTAGTTCGGACCAAGTTCTTTTTGTGTTTTTTATGAGCGACGTTAACTTCGCGTCCCACAGTTAGGGTCGATGCCTGTTTGCGACTCAGACGGAAGGTAACGTGCCCTTTTTGAAAATATCCTTTAGTTTGACAATCCCGAAGGACAAAAAAGTTTGAAGTTGGTTTGTATTTTTTAGGACAGAAGTGGCTTAAGTTAGTTCATAAGTTGCATTGTACCAAAGTCTAGGGCACAGGGGCGAATACTTAACGCATCGTCCCAAGACAGGACGCTCGCTAAGCACTCTAGAAATATGAGAGGAAGCCCCTCATTTCTCATTCCCCACGCCTAAGGCTCGTGCGCAATACACCTTATTCTTATTAAGTGTTTTTTCAAGAAATTTTGAGATGAGAAGAGAGAAGACACAAGGGTAACTCTAAAGGGAACTATGAGTCCTAAAGTTATCATGCATGGGTGACCTACGGTTAGTGAGGTTTGATGACAACCTAAGCCTAAAGAAAGGAGAAGATGAGATAAGGAAAGAGTAAGGGTGACCATGGATACTTATCCATAGCCTTAAAGAACTTACCTTAGTCCCTGCATAAAAGGTTAGTGAGAAACAGACACAAGTAAAAGAAGTGAGATAGATGGAACCCAAGTGAAGACATACTATAGTGATAACAATCCAAACATGCATAAAGAAGTCAAATAAACACCCCCAAAGCAATGGCACAAGTGCCTTTCCAAACAAGGTAACTAGACAGGATCAAAGATGCGCATATAATAAAATCTCATGCAAAGAGCCATTAAACAAATAGTAAGACAACTTCTAAAATCATGAAATTAAATATGAAAGTTACTCAACCAGAAACAAACTAAAAACCAAAACCCCCTACAAAAAATCAAGATGTTAGCCATTTAAACAATTAGGCAAAGCTCAGGTGAGAAGTAGGGTTCAGTGTGCCAAAGGGAAGGACCAAAATGCAATATGAAATAAATATAAAAATGAAAGAAAAATATTTTAATGCACTTTAGAATGTTAGTGAATGAATGCAAAAAGAACGGATTAAAAATATTTTATGGATGCAGAGAAATAAAATAAACAAAATTAGATATGCATGATGTGGATAATTCAAAAAGAAAATGAATAAATATTTAATTTAGATGATAAAAATAAAATAAAAAAAAAAAAAAAAATTTGTGAAAATTTTATAAAATGGTAAAAAATATGCATGAATTTTATGGTAATTTTTAAATGCAATTATGTATTTTTAAAAATTAAAAATGAAAATGCAAGAAATTAAATAAAATAAAATGGAGAAAGTAGCATGGGGGTGCGTTAAGTAACAAAATGAATTGGAATAGAATATGGGCTGACAGGGGTAGGGTGCAGATAGTAAGGCCCAGCCCAATAATTAATCAAAAAAAATAAAAAAGGAAAAGGGTGCGCACATGTGACCTAGTCAACTAGTTGACTGACTGTTTACCACACGATTCATCCAACGCGTGCCACCAAGTCAACACAATGGTCATGTATTCAAGATTAACGGCTTAGATCCACCTGCCCACCATACTTACCACATACCCACGCACACACCAATGGTCAGTGCACAATACACCAGCCACGCGCATGGCACATGCCATTTTAATGCGTTAGCGAGATTCTGGCCGTGTGATTCATCAGACTGTCCAGGGTTAGTCAACGCGAACAAAAAGTAAACAAAATGGAATGAAGTAATTGGTGGAACACAGTAGGGACGATGGGGTGATATACATGGGATCATTAATTAAAACTCAGAAAAAAAATAAAAGAAAAGACAAGTGGCAGCGTGATGGCCATTGGATCGTGACCATGGACGGTCACGATTGTGTCTTCTCCGTTGGAACTCTTCCCCTCGCCGGACCGCCACAGTTGCCGGAGCCCTAGCTCCGACCGCCCCTTTGCTTCACCTGTAAATTAAAACTTGCCCAGAAAACACGAACCCATATACCATTCCGACCAGATTTTCACAAGGATTACGAATATGCTATCAAAAATTCCAAACCATTAGCACACAATAAAAAACGCATGAAATATTATTATGGCTCAAAACTTTAAACACATAGAACAACCAATACATACGTCCAAACACCAAACAAATTATATCAGGATGATCAACAGACATCACACATCATTATGCATACTTAAAAATTGAGTTTTATGATGGTCAAAAGGATGGCTAACCTGAGATGGTGCACTCCTAATCCTTGCTCTTAGCTGTGAATGATGGTTGGTTTTTACCCTGTGGATCCCCAGAAAGAATATTGTGGAAGAACCTTTGGAAAAAACCTTGTAGATTGAGAGATATGGATGTGAGATGCTTTAGGGTTCAAATTCTCCACTCCTCCAAATATCACGTGATGAAACCCTAACCAGTGCATGGATAGGTTTATATAGACTAGGGTTTTTCACTGATAATGAATTGGGCTTGGGTAATTATTTGTTTAATGAGTTTTTGAATTATTTTAGAAAATCACATAATGTTGGATACACCTCTTCCATGCATGGATATCTCAATATTCTATGATGGGTCACTTGTGTTTGAATTTCTAATTACACCCACATTGACATTGGGCCTTGAAACAATTTGATTCATGAGTTTTAAATAATTTGTCAATTTTGAATAATGGAGAATAAGTGAAGAACACACCATGAAATTTCTTAGTTCTTGGGCCCAAAATAATCCTCAAGGAATGTCCTTTGATATTAGAATGTGGCATGAAGCAATGGAATTGATTATAGGTCATTATGCCCAAAGTTGTGAAAATGGAATCATGAGAAACCCTAAAAACCACTTTGTCTTCTTTTGATCATAACTGGAGTTTCACAAATGATATGGAGACCCACTAGTACTTGTTGGAAAGAGGAGAAAAATATCTTCAACTTTCATGTTGGATGAAAATTCATTTGAAGCTTTTTTGACGATGAAAAGTCAAGCTGAATGCAGTGCAGGAACTTGCCCAAAAAGGAAACTTTTATTATAGGTCACTTTCCAAATTTAGAAACTTCTGTACAAACTCCTGATTCTTGATAAATAGCGTGAAACTTGACCCTTGATGACCATATGAGGATGTGAGACCATGAAAACCTTGGAGAGAACCTCAAAATTCCACTGTTAACTTCTCCTCTCACTGTTGACTTTTACCCCATTCACCTGATTTCCAATCCATCGGCCAATTGAACTTCTCCTGAACCAAACTGATGGACAACTTCCCATCCCTAGGTACTTAGGGACCCAAGGAATACCATAGAATCAAGTCTTGCCCAAAAAGTCAGAAATAAACTGACTTTATAGCAAACCCTAGTTGTGGTACCCTCAGTCTAGGAGGAAATAACACAGTCTCCAAATCCAAATTCCTCTGAATATGATGTGTATCGTCTCCAACAAAGATAAGATATGCCATTTGGTGATGATAAAAACCCAAGGATCTTGCCCATTAGAGCAATAAACCCAATAATTTCAAAACCCCAATTCATGCACTGGTTAGGAGAGAGTGATCCACTTGAGCTCTCTTGCTTGATCCCTTTGAAGAATATCTTCTCCTCTTGAACATGCCTCAGGCACCTTGACCCCATGCTAAGGACCAATGATATGCACACATGATAATGCAGAATGCAATGTGTTATTTCCTTGGTTTTATGGTTGGCATTATTTTGCTAAAACTCATGTAGCAGTAGGTGTTGAATGAAGATGTCTAAAAATATGTTTCATTACTCTTTGTTCAACATGTCGAATGAAGATGTCCCATGACTGCTCATAGGACATCGCGCTGTGAAGACAGGTTTTATTGCAGATTCTGTTACAATGATTTGTAACTGAATATTCTGTGAATATTTGGTTATCCTATGTGGCATCCAAAGCATTTTTGGATTAGGGTTACTTGTTGGTTTTCGGATTTGCTGCCGTTTCTATTTATGGAGACATAATAGGAAACTTTGGATTGAAGACCTATTTTATTGGAGTTAATTTTGCAGATTTGTGAGCAGCCTAATTGCTGCGTTTTTGAAGCCCAATTCAGTCCAGATTTCAAGCTATAAATAGACTGATGTAAACCTAGTTTTAGGTGTCGAACTTACATGTATTTTTAGGGTTGTGTGCTTGTATTTTATGAGTCTAACTGGTATCTTATGATAACAGTATAAGGACTGTAGTGTAAGTTGTGTAAGGTTGCTCATAAGCTTTTAAGCATTGAGTAACTGTGTGTTAATTCTCATAAGCTGTGAAGTATTGAGAATTTGTGTTTCGACCATTGTTTTTATCTTGTAAGGAACCAGTCATGGGTTGTGATTGAAGAGGGATTTGAGGAGGGCCTCATACCTAGGGGAGTCTTAGGTAGAAGTCATAGGAAGGGTAGTGATTAAGTGAGCTGATTGAACCGGGTGTGGTTATCAGTGAATTGATACTATCGAATATTGATTTCATCCCTGGCTTGGTAGCCCCCAGATGTAGGATAGTTAGATCTGAACTGGGTTAACAATTCCTGGTGTTCTTTACATTTTATGCACACTTTTATTTTGAACTTGTTCATTGTTGTTGTATATCAGTGTCTCGACATCTCGATAGGACATCTGATATATAGGCCAGAATTTCACAATGCAACATAAGCCAGTTAGTAATAAAGTAAGGAGAGCAAATTTTGGGGTGCAACACCAAGGAGATTGTGATTTCCAAGCAGTGGCTGAGGCTCTTTATTTGAGCAGATCTACAGTAGAGGCTGACTTTTCTAAGAAAGGAAAATCCTGAGGTTATCACTTGGGGTACTTAGTGAAGAGGGCTCAGGAGGAAGCAAAGGAAAAGAGGTGGAGGGCTTTTAATGCAATATTGGCTTTGTGTATATACGGCATTGTGTTATTCCCTAATGAGGCTGACTTCGTCGATACGGATGCTATTCAGATATTCACAGCTCAGAATCCAGTGCCGACTTTGTTAGGTGATCTCCACTACGCTCTATACAACAGGAATGAGAAAAGACGAGGTGGGGTGGTTTGTTGTTGCGCATCTCTCTTTTACAAGTGGTTTGCCAAACGTTTGCCCCAATCTGGTGCTTTTATTAATTTGAAGACTTCTTTAGAGTGGAGTAAGCGTCTGATGGGCTTAGCTGCTAAAGATATTCTTTGGGTGGACAAGGGATTGGTAGGGACTGATATTTTGCACAGCTGTGGCAAGTATCCAAATGTACCTCTGGTCGGAAGGAAAGGAGGTATTAACTACAACCCGTCTTTGGCTATCAGGCAGTTTGCATACGCTCTAAAAGATCCTCCAGCTGGGAAGGATTTGGAAGAATCTTTGTATTTTCATATGACTGATGGTGTGGCTATTGCACAAGAAGCTTCTCAAGCTTGGCTCAGCAGACAGAAGATCGGTAAAACTGTTCTGGGTAAGCCCAATAATCAAGCTTTCACTCTGTATGTTGAATGGGTGAAGAAGAGGGTAGAAGAGTTCTATTTGCCTTTTGATCGGGCGCCTCCCTTATATCCAGAGATTGCGGAAGAGAGACTCTCTATACCATTCGAAGAATTCGATAAGCAGCGTAAGCTGGTATCTGATTTGAGGGTGGAAAACTCTAGCATGAGTAGTCAACTATAGAGTGCTCTACAGGACAACTTGAAGTTGAAATGGAAAGTTCAAGACATGACTGCGCATCTAGAGAAAAAAGAGAAGGATTTTGCCGACAGGGCTCAACACTTCAAAAAGATCAGTATGGCTGCTGATTCGTCAGTCAAAGCTAAGAGGAAAAATAAGAAGCTTTTGACTAAAGCAAAAGACGAGCTTGACATGTATCAGGATATGTGGAAGGATGCAAAAATTGAGAATGAAGAACCGAAAGAAGAGCTTCAGGTAGTGAAAGTAAGGAAAGATCGTTACTTTGCCAAGTGGAAAGAAGCACAGAAGGAAGTTGAAGAGCTCAAACTGCTGGCGGGAGTCAAGAAGTCAAAGCACGAAGGCAATGATGTTGAAGTGCAGATTGCTAGGCTGAATCAAGATGTTGAGAAGAGAAACAGGTTGATCAAGGGTTTGCTAGAAAGGCCTACTCATCCAGATATTGTGAATCTTCTCGAGGAGATTGAAGCCGGTTTATTCAGAATTGACTTGTAGTATTTCCGTTGCTTGTTTTTGTTGTGATTACCATCAGGATTGTTGATGGAATCACTTTTGATTGTATTGAACCTATTTGTATGACTTCTTGTGCTATGATATTGCAACATTTGTCTCAATGGCTATCAGTTGTTTGAAAGGGGTTATCTTTTGTTTGATTATACATTATTGCTGGATTCTGATTTATTTTCCGATGTTGTGTCCGATCCCTTGCCCAAAGCTGGAATTAAAGTAGATTCGGTCGGTAAATGTTTAAATATGATTGTTTGCATTTTGCATTTGCATCCTCATAATCATGAGCATTTTTGCATAGCAGGTACTTGTTGCAGGGGATCTCTAACCTTTATTTGGTTTCAGGAACTATAGCTGAGAATCACTTTCACCGATACTCAACTCGAGGAAATCAAGAAAGGATAATGGATCAGATGCAGAGTGATTTGGCTGAAATGAGGGCACGTATGGACCCGTTTATGACTCTCATGACTGGTATGGCACAAACTCAAGAAAGACTGAGGCTTCTGGTCGAGCATCCAGAGACCACGCCTGGTGGTAATCAGAATGACAATTCACAGACTCCTGGCACTCCTCCTCCTGTTGGTGGCAATCCCCCTCCTGGTGGTAATCTGGGTAATGGAAATGGCAGAAATGTTGGTGTTATTCAGGAAGATGCTCAGGTAGACCAATTTACTTTGCTGGATGCTGAGATGAGTACTCCTAATGATAAAAGGTATGATGAGTTGGCTGAAAAGATACGGGCTATGGAATGTAAGAATTCTATGGGTATTGATGTTACTAGTTTGGGACTGGTACCAGGGGCCAGGATCCCTCCAAAATTCAAGCCGCCTACTTTTGATAAATATCATGGCAATACGTGTCCCCAGACACATATCCAAGCTTATTTTGGGAGGATCTCAGCCCATACAGATGATGAGAAGTTATGGATGCATTATTTTCAGGACAGTCTGGCTGGAGCTTCTTTGACCTGGTATATGAAATTGAACAGAGCTGCTGTGAGAAGTTAGAAGGATCTGGCTGAAGCATTCCTAAAACAGTACCAGTACAATATTGATATGGCGCCCAATCGCACTCAATTACAGGGGTTGTCACAGAATGCTAAAGAAAGTTTCAAGGAATATGCACAGAGGTGGAGGGAAATGGCTGCACAGGTTCAACCTCCTTTGCTGGATAGAGAAATGGCAGATATGTTTATGGGCACCCTGCAAGGGGCATTTCTTGAAAGATTGGCAGCTTGTCCATCAACCGGATTTGCTGATATTGTGATTGCGGGTGAAAGAATAGAAAGTCTGTTGAAACTTGGAAAGATCCAAGATGTAAGTGGGACTGGCTCTTCTGGAACCAAAAAACCATTTGCTAGTGGTCAGAAAAGAAGAGAAGGTGATACAAATGCTATGTTTAGAGGACGAGGCAGAGGACGTTCTCAGGGTTATCATCAGGTAGGTGCAGTGACAATCCCAGCACTGTCTGTTCAGCAACAACAACCCCAACAGCAAGTTCAGCAGCAACAGCAGCAACCTCCTTTTCAACAGAGATCTAGGCAGAGGGATCGTAAGATTGACCCTCTCCCTTTGACCTATGCTGCGTTGTTACCACAGCTACTCAAGTTGAAGTTGGTTGAGCTCCGTACTATGAGACCTCCTGCCGCTGGCAACTTGCCTCCTAATTTTGATGTTAATGCTCGTTGCGAGTTCCACTCAGGTGCTCAGGGGCACTCTATTGAAAAATGTTGGGCTTTTCATCATAAAGTGCAAGACTTGATTGATGCCAAAGCAATCAATTTCTCTCTACCTCCTAATGTTCTTCAGAACCCCATACCTAATCATGGTGCGGCAAATGTGCATGCTATCGAAGATGGAAGGAGATTGAATTTGGTAGTAGACATCAGTCAGGTGAAGACTTCTTTGTTGGTTGTAAAAGATCGTTTATTGAAGGGACAGGTGTTCCCGGGTTTTAACCAAGATTGTTCTGAGTGTATGAGTCAAGAGAATGGCTGTGATAAGTTGAAAGTGGGTTTGCAGAATCTGATCAATGAAGGATGTCTACAGTTTGACAAGGTTGTGAAAGAAACTTATGAGGTATCAGCTGTGACCATCTATTATACTCCCGCTGAGATCCAGGTACCAGCTAGTACGGTTCCCGTAGCAAGTGTTGTGCAAGAAAGACCTAGTCCTGTTACCATCACGGTGCCAGGACCAGTTCCGTTTACAACTACAAAGGCAATCCCATGGCACTATGGGGCAGACGTGTATTATGAAGGTAAAAAGCAAGAGGTTGGGACATCAGCCGGTTCAAATATTGATAATGTGGGTGGTGTAGGTGGTTTTACAAGAAGCGGAAGATTTTTTGCTCCCCAAACTCTACGCAGTGATCAAGAAGCTGAAGCTGCAGCAAAATCTAAAGGGAAAAAGGTGGTTGAGAGCGGGCCTATGCCTGAAACAGAGACCAAGATTAATTTTGACAATGAGATGGAAGAGTTCATGAGGATAATAAAGAAGAGTGATTATAAGATTGTCGATCAGTTGAATCAGACCCCTTCGAAGATTTCAATTTTGTCATTGTTGATGTGTTCTGACGCGCATCGGGAGGCTTTGTTGAAAGTGTTGAAGAGCGTATATGTGCCACAAGAAATCACTGTTAATCAGCTGGAGGGTGTAATTTCCAACGTCAATGTCAGCCATGGTTTGGGCTTTACAAGTAGGGATTTGACTGCTGGGGGAAGAAACCACAATAAAGCTTTGCACATCACAATGGAGTGTAAGGGGGCAGTGTTGTCTCATGTACTGGTAGACACTGGTTCCTCACTCAACGTCTTGCCTAAGAAGGCACTAATGAAGCTGGAAGTTGATGGTTTGATTTTAAGGCCTAGTGAATTGGTTGTCAGAGCATTCGATGGGACTAAAAGATATGTGTTTGGTGAAGTAGAATTGCCTGTGCAAATTGGACCGCAGGTGTTCAAATCCACATTCCATGTAATGGACATACAGCCTGCATATAGCTGCTTATTGGGTCGCCCTTGGATTCATGCAGCTGGGGCTGTTACCTCCACCTTACACCAAAAGCTGAAGTATGAGTTTGAAGGACAAGTCGTTACAGTGTGTGGTGAATAAGATATCTTCGTGAGTCATTTGTCCACGTTTAAGTATGTGGAAATGGATGGGGAAATTCACGAGATGCTTTGCCAGTCATTTGAAGCGGTGAATATTGACAATGTGCCTGAGTCTTCCTCTACACCAGCTGGGGCTGGTACCTCCATTTCATCCTACAAACAAGCTGTCGAGGTCGTCAGAGCCGGCAATGCCCAGGGCTAGGGCAGGCTGATAGAGACGCTAATAAAGGAGGACAAATTTGGTATTGATTATCATCCCTCTATGACTTCAGATGCAGAAAGCAGTGGACCGATCACTTTCAGTAGTGGGGGTATTATTTACACAGATCAGTCTTGTGCAGCTACAGAAGATGGTATTGACAGTGACAGTGACTGGGACAACTGGGGACGCCCACATGCCCCGGGACAACAAGTGCAGAATTGGTCTGTTGAAGAAGTCATCCGGGTTACTCTTCAGACAGAGTAATTTTTCTTTGTTTTTCTAACCATAATGCATGTCAAAATCTTGCGCTCTGCCCAAGGCGTATAGATTCATTTGTAGGGCCACCCTGTTTGCATTTGCAATTTTAATCATTAATAAAGGACGTTTTGCACTCAAATTTTTGTTCTCTGTCTTTCAGTTTTTATTTTTGCACAAAAATAATAATATGGCAATGTTTCTTTTCTTTTTTGTTTTATAATTCTAAAATAAATTGATCCTCCGGATTCCATTGATAATGATTTTGCTATGGCTATGTATGACTTTGACAAACCGATTTATCAAGCCGAAGAAGGGGATGAGAAGGACTGTGAACTCCTTGAGGAACTGGCTAGATTGTTAAAACAAGAGGAAAGGGTCATTCAGCCTCATCAGGAGACTCTAGAGATCATCAATATTGGTACCGAGGACGCTAAGAAAGAGATCAAGATTGGTGCCAGCCTGCAAGCAGATGTGAAGAGAGCGTTGACTGAGATGTTGTGTGAATATGTTGATATCTTCGCCTGGTCGTATCAAGACATGCCAGGGTTGGATACAGATATTGTTGTACACAGGCTGCCATTGAGAGAAGAATGTCCGCCAGTCAAGCAGAAACTTCGTCGGACTCACCCCGACATGGCCATAAAGATCAAAGAAGAAGTTCAGAAACAATGGGATGCAGGGTTTCTTGCAGTGACTCACTATCCTCCCTGGGTTGCCAACATTGTGCCAGTACCGAAGAAAAACGGAAAGGTTAGAATGTGTGTGGATTATCGAGATCTTAATAAAGCTATCCCAAAAGATGATTTTCCACTGCCTCACATTGATGTACTGGTCGACAATACAGCTCAGTTTTCAGTGTTCTCTTTTATGGACGGTTTCTCCGGGTACAACCAGATTAAGATGGCGCCTGAAGATATGGAGAAGACCACGTTCATTACTCCGTGGGGTACATACTGTTATAAGGTGATGCCTTTTGGGTTGAAAAACGCAGGGGCAACATATCAGAGGGCAATGGTAACTTTGTTTCACGACTTGATTCATAAAGAGATTGAATGTTATGTGGATGACATGATTGCCAAGTCGAGAACGGAAGAAGAACATCTGATCAACTTGAAAAAGTTGTTTGAAAGGTTGAGAAAGTTCCGCTTAAGGTTGAATCCAAATAAGTGCACTTTTGGGGTGCATTCTGGAAAGCTGCTGGGTTTCATTGTGAGTGAAAAAGGAATTGAGGTTGATCCTGCCAAAGTGAAAGCAATACAAGAAATGCCTGAACCGAGAACGGAAAAAGAGGTTCGTGGTTTTCTGGGTAGATTGAACTATATTGCAAGGTTCATATCTCACCTAACAGCCACGTGTGAACCAATATTTAAACTGCTGAGAAAAGATCAAACAGTCAGGTGGAATGACGACTGCCAATTGGCATTCGATAAGATAAAAGAATACTTGCAGGAACCTCCAATTCTCATACCTCCAGTTGTAGGAAGACCTTTGATAATGTATTTGACAGTGCTTAAAGGTTCTATGGGTTGTGTTCTCGGTCAACACGACGAGACGGGTAGGAAGGAGCATGCTATCTACTACCCGAGCAAAAAGTTCAATGATTGTGAGTCCCGGTACTTAATGCTTGAAAAGACATGTTGTGCATTTGCATGGGCCGCTAAGCGATTGAGGCAGTATATGATTAGGCACACAACCTTGTTGATTTCCAAAATGGATCCTATCAAATACATTTTTGAGAAACCAACGCTAACAGGCAGAGTTGCACGGTGGCAAATGGTTTTGACCAAGTATGATATTCAGTATACTTCCCAAAAGGCCATCAAAGGAAGTGTCTTGTCAGACTATCTTGCGCAACAACCGATTGATGATTACCAACCCATGAAATTTGATTTCCCTGATGAGGACATCATGTTTCTCAAAGCCAAGGACTGTGAGGAACCACTTCCGGAGGAGGGGCCAGACCCTGAATCCAAATGGAGTTTGATGTTTGATGGGGCTGTCAATATGAAAGGATGCGGAGTTAGAGCAGTTCTTATCACACCGGAGGGTGTTCATATGCCTTTCACTGCCCGAATAACTTTCGGATGCACCAACAATGAAGCAGAGTATGAAGCTTGTATATTGGGGATTGAGGAGGCGATTAATTTATGAATTAAGACCCTTGATATCTTTGGTGATTCAGCTTTGTTAATTAATCAGGTGAAAGAGAGTTGGTACACGCACCAAGCAAATCTGGTTCCGTATAGAGATTATACAAGGAGATTGCTGACATTCTTTACAACAGTGAAGCTGTACCATATTCCCCGAGATGAGAATAAGTTTGCAGATGCCTTGGCCACTTTGTCTTCCATGATTAAAGTGCAAGGATGGAATCATGTACCTAAGATTGAAGTGTCTCGTCTTGACAGACCTGCATTTGTGTTTGCTGTTGATGCAACGTCTGATGACAAGCCATGGTTCCATGACATCAAGTGTTTCTTGAAAAGTCAAGAGTACCCGCCAGGGGCATCTGCTAAAGATAAGAAGACGTTGAGAAGGTTGTCTGGTAGTTTCTTCTTGAATCAGGATGATATGTTGTACAAACGGAATTTTGACATGGTTATGCTCAGATGTGTGGATAAACATGAGGCAGACTTGTTAATGCAGGAAGTACATGAAGGCTCTTTTGGGACCCATGCCGGAGGACATGCAATGGCTAAGAAATTATTGAGATCAGGATGTTATTGGCTGACTATGGAGTCAGATTGCTGCAAGTACGCCCGCAAGTGCCACAAATGCCAGATCTATGCAGACAAAGTACATATTCCTCCGAATCCGTTGAGTGTCATGTCCTCTCCTTGGCCCTTTGCTATTTGGGACATTGACATGATCGGAAAAATTGAACCTACTGCTTCAAATGGACATCGTTTCATCTTGGTCGCCATTGATTATTTCACCAAATGGGTTGAAGCAGCATCTTATGCCAATGTCACTAAGCAGGTGGTAGCTCGTTTCCTGAAGCGGGATATCATTTGTCGCTATGGAGTGCCCGAGAGAATCATTACTGATAATGGTTCTAATCTGAATAACAAAATGATGGCTGAGCTGTGCCGGGACTTCAAAATCGAGCATCACAATTCTTCTCCATATTGCCCGAAGATGAATGGCGCTGTGGAAGCGGCCAACAAGAATATTAAGAAGATTGTGCAGAAAATGGTGGTCAAATACAAAGATTGGCATGAGATGTTACTGTTTGCTTTGCATGGGTACCGAACGTCAGTGCGCACGTCCACTGGGGCAACACCATTCTCACTTGTATACGGTATGGAAGCAGTACTACCGGTCAAAGTTGAGATTCCATCCCTCAGAGTCATGATGGATGTCAAGTTAGACGAGGCTGAATGGGTGCGCGCCAGATTTGATCAGTTGAGCCTTATTGAGGAGAAGCGACTAGAAGCTGTATGTCATGGGCAGTTATACCAGCGGAGGATGAAGTAGGCATTTGACCAGAAGGTGCGTCCTCGGGTTTACAAAGTGGGATATGTGGTGCTTAAAAGGATCCTTCCTCCAAGTACAGATCACAGGGGCAAATGGACTCCTAACTATGAAGGTCCATTCGTGGTTAAGAAGGTCTTCTCGGGCGGAGCCTTGTTACTTACAACCATGGATGGCGAAGACTTTTCATCCCCTGTCAACTCAGATGTAGTCAAAAAATACTTCGCATAAATAGACCCGTTGGACAAAAAAGAAAAAGTCCAGGCAAAAAAGGGCATCCCGGCGAACCACAAAAACAGAATAAAAAGGTTCGGGCAAAAATTAGGGATAATAAATGAAAATTTTGTACACCCGGTGAGTTGAAAATCCGCAAGGACAACTCAGGCAAAAAAGGGTATCCCGGTGGATTGAAGACCCGAAAGGGCGGTCCACGCAAAAGAGGGATTTAAGCGAACGACTACGATCTGAGTTATCTGTACTCCATCACCGTTTCAACAACTGACATTCTGAAGGGTAGGAATCGGTCTGATCATTCCTCAGAAGGCAAGGTCGGGGAGTTTTGAAGACATACTGGCCATAGCAGAATTGAAACTCAGTGGAACGCCGTTTTCACATTGCCATTAGGATAGTTTCTTTTCTCAATTTTCAGCAATCACCTCTTTCTAGGGATTGCTTCCTGATGTAATTGCCTATTCTGGGCCTTTTGATCAATAAATTGAATTTCAGTTAAGAGCTTCTTATTTTGTTTTACTGCTTTGTTTGCAAAAACGTCTGAGTTTTTGATAAAACATTGCATTTGAAAACATGGTGGCTTCACAATAACACGTCCAGAAAAATATTTAAAATTACTTTGAATGTTGAATAATCCTGGATGGTGGAATCAAACCACGCAATATTCCGGGGCATGTGTGTGTTTCTTTTGTTGCAGGTAACCGATTCAGATGATTTCAAGCACAAGACGGATAATCACTTATTCCCACGCAGGAGACTTGGGCAATCATGTTCAAGGAAGGGTTCACTTATCATCCTTTTTGTCACAACGTTTACAGATTGAGTCCATCATTCGGTCGACGGTCGTTCGCGACGTCTCGACATTAGTGAATTGAGTTCAACTGGGTATCGTTGATTCTCTCATTTAGCACTTCCAACAGCTACGAGCTTTTCTGTGTCGATAACGGTTGCGAATCCCCAGTAGAGTTGTTTCGCAGATGCTGAAGTTGATGGTTAATCCCCAGTGAAGTCGTCAAGAGTTTGAGGACATTTGGTCTCCTGTAAAATCCTCTTATGACGTTTCTTCAGGCCAGTCCTGTATCATGGAGCAGGAAGCAAGTTGTTGATCTTCCCAAGCATGGGGCATTTGGAATTTCCCCAGCAGGATATGTGCCCGATATGTTATCCCCAGTAGAGTTTGAGGACGTTTGGTCTTCTGTAAAATCCTCTCAAGAGACGTTCCCCAGCACGAGACGCTTTAAAGCAGTTCTCCCCAACAGAGTTTGTGGTAAACTCATCACCCCCAACGGAATCGTCAAACAGAAAGTTCGCCTAGCATGGGGCACTGTGGCACTTATCCTAAGCTCGATAGTCTTATTCCTCAGCAGACTACTGTGGAATTACTTTGGGTTTCCCCAGCAGATCTAGGGACTCTCCCTAGCAGGTTGCAGCAGATCGTTTTTCTAACCAGGATTTGCATATCCCCGACAGAGTAATCTGGATTCCCAGCAAGATTGTATCTCTGGTAATGGTATTCCCCACAGAGTTCAGCATTGAATCTTGTCAACAGTATTCCCCAGCTGAGTTTATTATTTGGCCCCACAGAGGCTTATTGATCAACAAAATCTATTCCTCAGCAGAATGATAGTATATTCTTGCCCCAGCCGGTTTAGAAGGTTGATCCTCCCCGCAAAGGATCTCAGGTTTGATAGATCCTCAAGCAGAGTTTTAATGACTTGTCTTCTCATCAGAACGTCATTCAGAAAATTCTCATCCCCAGCGGAGTTGCTATGATCGGAATTCATCCCCAGACAGATGAATTAATGCTTGGCGGATTTATCACTCCCTATATTTCCAAAGTCCAATTTATTTTTGGCAAACTTGACAATTCAAAGCGGACGGATTGTTCATTCATTTTCCAGCAGAGATATTATCCTTTCAGGAGTCTCTGAGATCAAGTCATTGATCATTGTTCCTCAGCAGAGTCAGCAGAGATGCCTGATATGCATGCAAAGAGTAATCCAGTATTGGAATTCTCAAAGTCCAACCGTAGATTGGTAAAAGGTCCATCCAAGGGTGACAAATTCTTAAAGTCCAACCGTAGATTGGCAAAAGGTCCATCCAAGGGTGGAAAAGCAAGGAAAAGTCCAACCGTAGATTGGAAAAAGGTCCATCCAAGGGTGGCCAATCATTGGAAAGTCCAACCGTAGATTGGAAAAAGGTCCATCCAAGGGTGGCAAATCATTGGAAAGTCCACCCGTAGTGTGACAAGTCAGTAGTCGTCTGACTCCATTCAAAAAGACAGTTGTAAGTCCAACCGTAGATTGGCAAAAGTCCACCTGTAGTGTGGCATCTCAGAAAGTCCAGCCGTAGATTGGCAAAAGTCCCCCGTAGTGTGGCAATTCAGCTGCAAAGTCCAACCGTAGATTGGCAGAAGTCCACCCGTAGTGTGGCAGGCCAGTAGTCGTCTGGCGTTGTGTTAAAAGACATTGCAAAAGTCCACCCGTAGTGTGGCAGGCCAGTAGTCGTCTGGCGTTGTGTTAAAAGACATTGCTAAAGTCCACCTGTAGTGTGGCAGGCCAGTAGTCGTCTGGCGTTGTACAAAAGACATTGTTGAGGTCCACCCGTAGTGTGGCAGGCCAGTAGTCATCTGGCATTATTTAAAAGACATCTCTCCAGTGGTTTTCTTCGTCACCAGAGTTTTATTCAAGCAGAGTTCGTTGGTTGGGTTTATTTCCCTTTTCTGCTTCCCTGCAGAGTGCAAATTTTCGGGTTATTGTCAGTATTCAATCCCTCCATACCTTGAAAGTCTGACAACAATCGCTATCATCCGTTCAGGTCTACAGTGATTGAATAGGGGCAGCTGTAATACCCCAAAATTTGCCCTCTCTTTTCTTCATATCTTTTAGCATAAGCATCAAGCATTTAGCATTGCATCTTGCATAAGGGCATGTGATCAGGTGATTCTCTAAGGTGTTGATCATCCAAAGAAGAAGACCAAGTGTTTCTCACAAGCCTCAAGGATCTCTTACATCATGTATCATCCCCATGTGATCTCACAAGTCATGGGAAGAGGAGAATTCATCAAGAAGATTGGACAGTGCATGATCTCCTACACAAGGCAGTCAAAAGTTGGGATCTGACCCCCAAATGGGCAAGCTCCTTGAGTTTTTATCATCTCCAAAGGGCATATCTCATCATTGTTTGAGAAGCTACACAACATATTCACAGGAATTTGGATTTGGAGGATGTACTATTTTCTCCTAACCAGAGGATGCCAAAATTAGGGTTTGGCCTAAAATCAGTTTATTTCTGATTTCTTGGCCAAGACTTGACCTCATGGGTTTCCTTATGTTTTTAAGTGTTCATGGATGGAATTTTGGTCATTGGTTCTTTGAGGAAGATGTTCAATGGATCAGTTACTTGTGAAACAAGGAAAAGTCAACTGTAAAGGAGAAAGTCAACTGTGGAATTTTGAGTTTCTTTTCATGGTTTTCAAGGTCTCACATCCTCATATGGTCTTCAAATGTCAAGTTTCACATCATTCATCAAGAATCAAGAGTTTGTGCAAAAGTTACTAAATTTGGAAAATGACCTATAATGAAAACTTTCCATTTTTGGCAACTTTTCCACCACATTCAACTTGACTTTTCATCATCAAGGAAGCTCCAAATGAATTTTCCTTCAACATGAAAGTTTAATATCTTTCTCTCCCATTTCCAAAAAGTACTAGAACATCTCCATATCATTTGTGGAACTCTAGTTATGGTCAAAAGATGGCAAGGTGCATTTCATGGATTTCTTACATGTCAAATTTTCCACCTTTTGCATTTTGGCACAAATGGACTTGTAATTGATTTTATTGGTTCATGCCACATTGCAATATCAAAATACACTTCATTTGGAACAAGATTGGATTTTGAATCAAGTTATTTCATGACTTATTTCTCATTATTTCCACATTATGCAAATTTGCATTTTGATTCAAAACTTGCAAACCAAGAAAGTACAAGACCCAAAATCAATTCAGAAGTGATCCATGAGTGAATTGGAAATGAATTATGCTGAGTGCAAGGGTGTTGCACATGTGGATTGGTGGTGGTGGTACAAAATGCATTTTCGCATTTTCACCCAAATCTCACTAACCAAAGGATTAACCACTTGCTAATCACCATCAGTGGATTAATGAAGAGTATATAAGTTAACTTATGCCTTAGAAATTAGGTCATGCACTATCATTTGCTCAAAATTTCAAAAACTCACTCTCACTTTCTCTCATTCGAATCTCTCATTCCTTGAGGGTTTTGGAAAACTTCTTGGCATATTCTTGATCAGTGAGTTGAAAGGAGCATGAATCACCCATTGTTTTAAGCTGAAAGGAAGGATTTCACCAAGTTCCATTCAAGAGGGTTCAAGTTCAAATCTCTAGATCCAGTATGATGTCAAGCTCTAGTTGCATTTATTTTGCATCTAGAGGTTCCAAGGAGTGAATCTGCAGTTTTTGGAGGGATTTCGTGACGTATTTTAAGCTCTTCAAGGTTCAGGTTAGTGATTTTTTCATCATCATAGAACTTGAATTTTTGATATGCATAATGATCCTTGATGTTCACTGATCACTCTGATCTATTTTGTTTGAAGTTTGGACATGTGATTTGTGTGTAATGTTGATTTAAATTTTTAGATCTAATGTTGTTTTTGTTCGATTCTCATTATTGGTTGATTATTTGTCAAAGCGAGTTGGATATTTGAGATCCTTGCATTTTTCTGGTCAAAATGGAGTACCTATATGCAATTTCTGGAAAACATCACGCAGCACCTCACCGGAGAGGGTGGCCGGAGTCCCTAGCTCCGGCGGCTGGCATTGGTTCAGTCCGACGAGGAGCTAAATGAAGAAGAAGAAATCGTGATTGTCCGTTTGCGTGATCCAACGTCCCTTGCGTTGCCACGTTTTCATTTCATTTTGTTTTTATTTTAATGCTGTGTGTTTGTAGTCCATGCTTACTATCGTGTGCGTTTCAATCACAACCTCTGATCATGTTTACTTATTTGAATTGCTGACTTGGTGTGGTCCGTTGGATGAATTGTGTGTGTGAGATGATGCCAACAAATAAAAAGAACATGTGCCATTCGCGTGAGAGGAACATGGTATGCTGGTTGTTTTGTTGTATGCGCGTGCATGATTCCTATGGTATGATTTTAATCTGGGCCCTAGATCTTGTTTACTCTTTGGTTATGTTGACTTCGCGTGGTGCGTAAGATGGATCCTATGGCCGATTTTACATCTGATGGTTGACTGCTTTCCATTGTTTCCCTTTTGACCTGCGCTTTGGACTTTGGCCTTGGGCCTTCCTATTCGCACCCTCCTTTTTGATCCATTTGGTTTTACAACGTGTTGCTCTTTCTATTTGCACCCCCAGGCTTCTTTCACTTCTTTTATTTTTATTACTTGTTTGTTTTGCAATTTAATTTCTAAAATCATTTTTATGCATCTAAAAATTATACAAAAAATCATGAAACTTCTTTTTAGTTTTATAAAATTTTTCCATTTTTTATTTTCTCATTTTATTTTATTTTTGGCATCTGTTTTAATTAATTTCTTTATTTTCTTTTCTTAATTGTTTCACTTGCACACTCCAACTTGCAAATTTTATTTCTCTTCATCCACAACACATTTTCAATCCATTATTTTTTTATTTATTAGGTGACATATTAAAATACATAAAAACATTTTTGTTTCATTTTTAAACTCATTTAATGTTGCATTTTGGTCCCTCTCTTTTGCATATTGAACCATGTTTCTTATGTGATCTTTTCCTATTTGTTTGAGGCACTTAGTTTGTGAATTTTGGTTTGATCTTTTTGCACATGTTACTTGACTAAGTTAAATTTCATTTGCTTATTTTTGGGGATCTTAATGAGCCACTTTGCTTTTTTGATTGATTTTTGCTTGTGGTGCAAGTTTGATTGAGGTATACTTTGATTCATGATCTAGTTGAGTGCATTTGCTTACTTGTGATGGAATGATGCTTGAGATGTTTTTATGGTATGATCATATTCTGTTTGAGCTTGCTTGTGGCTTTGGAATCATCCTCATTTGATCTTTTTTCAATTTGTTCTTGATTTTACAAGTTGATGTTGTTTTGGACTTGAATCTTGTGATATGTTCAACTTAATCTTGTGATTGTTTCTTTGTGTGAATTCATTCATGTATGAAACCTTTTGTTTGACTTGTATGATATGCTTGAGGTTCTGGCCCTTTTGATTTAAGGTTCATTATGTGATTTTTGTTTCACTTTATGCCTCACACTTCTTTGCTTGCTTGCATGAGTGATAAGTGATTGTCTTTCTCAATTTTGATGCATGTTTTGAATGTGTTGCTTGATGATTAATCTTGTATGACTTGAGTTTGATCTTGGCATGATGTTAATGTGTATGCTACTGCCCTTTGGGTTCATTACTTGATTTTCATCTCACTTGATCATCATGGTTTGAATTATGTGATGCATATCATTACCTTTCCTTTTGTGAACTTCTTTGGATCATAATGCTTCATGTTTTGAATCACTTTTGCACACTTGAATTGTTGATGATAATATGATGTTGGTTCTGACTTGTCCTCATTTTCATCTTGCCTTGCTCATTTCACTTTGATATGAAGTCCATGTATGCTTAATTGTGCATTTCATACAAGTATGCTTGCATCCTTTCATGTTTATCTTTGCATGATTACTTGATTGTTTTGCATTGATCCTTGAAACATGTTGATTGATTTGAGTTGGACATTTATGATATGATGTGCTTGCTGCCACTTATTGTATCTCATCTCTCTTCTTCTTCTTTTTCTTTTCTTCTCTTTCACTCTTTCTCATCCCATGAATCTCAAGACTTGTTCAAGTCTTGGATTCTTTCCCTTTAGAGCTACCTAGTCCAACTTAATTTTTGATTAAGCTTGGAGTAGGATTAACATTAGGTTAGGTAGTCTTTTCTCCTAAACCTCACTAACCATAGGATATCCATGCATGATAACATTAGGACTTTTAGTTTCCCTTTAGAGTTTCCCTTGTGTCATTTCTCTTCTCATCTCAAAATAAAACTAAAAGACACTTGTTAAAGGTTAACGTGTATTGCACTTGAGCCTTCTATGTGGGAAAGTGGGGAACGAGGGGCTTCCTCTCATTATTCTAGGGTACTTAGTGTACGTCCTGTTGGGGCGATGCGCTAAGTATTCGTTCCTATATTTGAGACTTTGGTTCAATGCAGGTTACAAACAACTGTAAAAAACACTTCTTGCTAAAAAACTTCAAACAACACTAACGTCTTTCCTTCGGGAATTATTTTCTCATCTCACTCACTCTTAACATATGAAAGTGCTCCTCCTAGTTCTCTTGCAAGATGGTAACGCACTCGGACCAGCGAGCCTGCAACACCTGAGCTAGAACGTTAGCCATTCCCAAAAAAACACAAACAAAGCGACCCTCGTTGAGGGGAACTACGTCGCTCTGATTCTCATGTTCCCGATGAGATACGTAGGCAGTGGGGTAGGGCCCATTCGAGCACTTCTTTTATTTTCCCTACATTTGTTTCTTGCTCTCTCTCTCTCTCTCCTTTCTTTTTTCCTTTTTTCCTGTTCCTTTCCCTTTCCAGTAGCAGTGGAGCTCCAGACGATGTTACCCTTTGATCGAGACTAGCAAGCGTGGATCCCATCGGGTACGATGGACGTGAGGGGGTGCTAATACCTTCCCTTCACGTAACCGACTCCCGAACCCAGTTCTCTTGGTCGCAAGACCATGCTCTATCCTCTCCTTCAGGTTTATGCAGTGTTTCCTTTCCCTCTCTTGGGATAAATACACATTGCTGGCGACTCTGTTTCGGTGCCACTTTCGCGTTTGTACTTGGATGAAAATCCCGGGAGAGACACTATGGAATCCATACATTATATTTGAATTAGGTCAAGAACTTTATTTCATAGAGAGTCATACAATTTGGAATTCATCTGACAAAAAGTCAACTGTGCCCAAAATCAAGTTTGACTTTTTGAAAATTTTCACAAATATGACTCCCCTAAGTCAAAAAAAATGTTAATGTATGGTTTTGATCATCATTCATTAAGAAAAATCAAGAAAAGTGAGGTTTCTTGTAAAAGGGGCAACCTTAGGAAACTTAAAATTTTTCTAAGTTTTGGAACAAAGTGGATTTGGTACCAACTTTGCAAGGTTATATCTCCCAAACCCTAAGGCCTTTTTCTCCCATTCAAAGCCCAAATGAAAGTTCATCTTACATAATTTAAAAGTGTCAACTACAAGAAATTCCAATTCATCATGGATTATGAGTTATGGATTGATCAAAATCACAAAAACATGAAAATGGACATTTTTTCAACACTTAGTGAAATTTTGACAGAATCTGTTTCATTTTTTCTCAACATTTAGGCCATTTTTTTTATCTTGATCCAAGTTGAACCAGGTCCATTGGTGAACATCAAAGTTAAAATATGTCATGAGAGCTTTCCAACAAGTACCAGATCATCTCCAAATTCAATTTGAGTAGGGAGTTATAAACCTTGGAACATGGCATCAAAGACTGATTTTTTCCAAGGCAGATTATAGGGCATTTGCTCGAATTGGTTAATTTTTGAAATTACAAGTCTTGTAATCCTTCTAGAAACATTGAAGATCAGATCAAAGCAAAAGATCTCTGAGCCACAAGCCTTGCAAGTCTAGAAATTATCATATTGACATGTGAGATTCAATGATGCAAAATCCAAAAACTTCAAATTTGGCTTGGAGCATTCAATGGATGCATCAAGGTGGCATAGACTGAGACAAATCCAACTGAATGAGTCAAGATGAACTCAAGAATTAGAAGACCATAGGCCTGCTCCATTGACTCAAGTCAATGGCTAGTGAAGACCAAAGATTCCTTTTTGACACCATTGAACAATGAGCTGTACCAGTTGCCATTCTATATTCCTTGCAAAACAAACTTACTCCACTATAAATAGACCTCATTTGTGGTCAGTTTGAGTACACCAAAGCACAACAACATTTGCTTTCCTCAAAATATCTCTCATTATGCAGAATTGCCTTATTTTGCAAGTCACTATCCAATTTTGAGTTAGGGAGCAAATCCACCATAACTTATGATCCAAATACATCCAATATATCATATATATGATGTTAAAACACCCATCCTTCATCTGGAACCCCTGAATCACAAAGTCACTAATCAGTTGCTCAAGCTCTTTGGCAAGGTTGCAGTTGAGGTACCACAAGGTGATCCAGGCATCTCCAATCAAGTCTAGGCATTCCAACAAACTCTATAGGGTATAATAAAGTTGTCCAGGTCCTTACAACACATCTGTAACACCTCCATCATCTAGCTCGATCACCAGCTACAAGAGGTAAGCCTGAACCCTTCCAGCTCTATAATCCAGGCATCATAAATGAATTCTTGAGTTACCATCTTGTTTCTGCATGTATGTAGAGTAATAACCCTCAATCAATTGCCATGAATCAATCATGTATGGAATTTCATTGTGTTCATGCTGAAATTAGGGTTCTTGAGGTTATCCTCTGATTTCTCACTCCATACTTAATATAAATGCAATTAATCTATATAGTTGTGATCCTTGTTCAAAAACGAACAAGATTGGTACTTGAATCGTGCAAAACCATTGAGTAATCATGGAGAAAAGCGAGAAAATGCAAATCTGAAAAAAAAATAGGGGACGCGGGCAAGAACCAAGTGGTCTTGGCGCCTTTTTTCAAATTTTTAAATATTTGAATTTTTGATATTTTTGTTAATTGATTCAAAAATTAATTTCTCTCGCAATTTTTATCATTTTTGGTTGTTTTTTTTTTTTAAATTCACAAAAATGTTTAAATATTTTATTTTGCAAAAAAATCACATTTATATTATTTATTTAATATAGTTTGATTTTTGAAATTAATTTCATTTTATTTTGTTTTAAACATTTTTAAATGAGATTCTCATCTGGATTTTTTAAAAACCAATTAAGTTTCAAGCTTTTATGTAATTAAACTTGGTTTTTAAAAATATTTTTCAAATCTTCCAACTTATTTTTGAATACATTTGATATTTTATGTCATTTGTTATTTAAATTTTCTTTGAAAAAATGATATTTTGATTTAAAATTAGGATTTCCTCTTGATTTTAAATTTTTAACACACTTTGGGCCACTAATAGAGTGTAAGACCCAATCCTTGTTGTACATAAACAATTTTGGGCCTCAGTCATTGTATAAGTCCTGATACAATTTCAAAAAAAATCTCGACGCGATCGTCGTTTTCAAACTGTTTTCATCTGGGGTTCCCCTTTGTGTTATAAGTCCCATATTTATTCATTTTCCAAAAACTTTGGGCCTCTAATAGAGTGTAAGACCCATCCCTTGTAAATATAAACCTTTTTGGGCCTCAGTCAATGTATAAGTCCCGATACGTTAAAATTTTCTTGACGCGATCGTCATATTTCAAAACAATAAACCTTGGGCATCTCCTTGAGTTGTAAGCCCCATCTTTTTGTATAAAAATAAACTTTGGGCCTCTAATAGAGTGTAAGTCCCAATCCCCTTTGTATATTAACTTTTTGGGCCTCAAACCTTGTATAAGTCCCTCGGTACTTTTCAAATCTACGACGCGATCATCGCCTTTTCAAAAGGATTCATCTGGGCATCTCCTTGAGCTATAAGCCCCAAAAATTTTTTCCTTTAATTCAAAATGCTAAGTTTTTATCAAAACCTTCTTCAATTTCTTGAATAACTAACCATACAGCTATAACACTAGAAGCTTGCTCACCTGTAAGTTCTATCAGCTTTCTTTTACATACTTGTTTATATATTTCATCTGTATATATATACCTGTATAACTGCTTAGAGTTTCCCCCGACAATTAGGTCTAGGTTTAGATCAAACCAGTTGTCACTCGTTCAATACAGTCAAAACTAGTTCCCCATAGGAAATTCCAGATACAGTCTTGCCTCCTCTTGGGCTTATACAATATGGAACAGAGAAAGGCTTTATTCCCGGTGAAACCTTTCTCAAGACTGTCACTATTATAAATTTGTCAAAGAAATTCATTTCCCCAGAGAGGATTAATTTCTGGTGAAACCTCTCTTGAATTTCTTCAAACCCTAGAACTGTTCATTAAAGAAAGGATTATTCCCGGTGAAACCTTTCTTGAACTTTTCTTAAGTTTGGACCCACAGGCTTCCTAAAAGCATCCCCAGCCTCCTCTTGGGCTTTGTACAAGGACCCTCAGGCTTCTTAGAAGTTCTCAGCCTCCTCTTGGGCTTAGTACAGGACCCAAAGGCCTCCAACAGGTATAGGACAGAACTTAGTCATCTTTTGCTAGAGCAATCCTCTAAAGAGTCAAAGCATCAGACTATTCTAGGGTTGACCTTCATCCCTTAAAACATCATCCTCCTCTTGGGCATCATACAAAGATAAACCTTTTATACCAGTAGACTTGGACAGTCTCATCTCCTCTTGGATATAAAAAAACCCTCAAGTTTCCTAAAAGCACAGGAAAAACCCTGATCATTTCATCAATCTCCAATATAGTTAAAACCTCCATAGGTTTTAAAACTCAATCTTTAAACTCTCATTTTAAATTTCCCCAGCTAGGGTCAAATCATTATCAATAAACTCAGAATCAAAACCTCATGGCATCTAACTCTTCCTCAATCCCCAGCAAGAGTTGATTTCTCTTTGGATTCCCCAATACATATTAGACCTGTCTCTAGATTTCAACAATCCTCAGCAGAAGTTAGCCTCCTCTTAGGCTTCATATAAGAAATTCCCCAACCAGCCTCCTCTTAGGCTTTGTATAATGACTTTCCTTAGCAAATTTAGCCTCAATCTTGGGCTTTGTACAAGACACATAAATATTCTCCAGCTGAGTCAAAATTTTTAGCCTCAATCTTGGGCTTTGTACAAGACACATATAATCCCTCCCCAGTGGAGTCAGTCAAAGCTTTTAGCCTCAATCTTGGGCTTTGTATAAGACACCAATAAAAACTTCCCCAGAAGAGTCATTTCTTCTCAGCCTCCTCTTATGCTTTGTATAATGATCTCCCTAAAACAGAGTCAACCTTTTAGCTTCAACCTTGGGCTTTAATCAAGGCACACAAAAATCAACATACCCTCAGATGAGATTAAAAATTCTCTCTGTAGGAAGACATTTCTCTGTACATCACATGTCAAAGCATACATTCAAACAAAAATCCTAATTCCAGATAATTGCTGTAAGTGGCACACTTGTTAATTCAAAAATCCAAGCTGTAGTCTCTCTTTATCCTGGTAAAACCCTTCTTTCATCTAATTGCTGCAAGTGGCAAGCCTCTAGATTATTTACATCCAAGCCAATGTCCCTCTCTTAGTATGAAAAACCTCCTAAGGAAAAATGGTGTTACTCTACACTGAGTTAAAGCTTCCTTCTTCAGGACAATCCCCTTATAAAGGAAATTATGGCATTACTGGATCCCGCATCCCAGTTAAAGTAATTCTCCTGTTTAATCAAATACCTAACAATCTTGTGATAAACAGATGGGATATCTCCCTTTAGAGATGACAAATTCTCTCTCAATCAAACCTTTAGCTTCAATCTTGGGCTTTGAACAAGACACAAATAAACCTTTAGCTTTAATCTTGGGCTTTGAACAAGACATCAAATCATCTTTTTCCTCCCATAGAATAGGAGGAACTATGATTGCTCTGATTTCCCTGTTATCTTTACAGGAATATGTAGGCATAGGATTGTGAAATCTTAGCAAGCACACTAATCAAAAACCTTAGGTCCAGTACCTTACCAAAAACAACAGAAAACCCAAAAATAACAAAAATACTCTCTCTCAACTTTCCCACAAAAAGAAACTTTCCCATCTCAAGATAGACAAACACCATCAAGTAGGATAGCAGAATAAAATTCCAAATAGTCTATGGATAACCATATATAGAGTGGGTAATTGATAACTTCCCATTGTATAACCTGACCCCGAAATCCCAAATCTCTTAGCATTTGTTTAGTAAAACATTTGCGTGAAAGGTTAGTTTTAGATAACTTCCCTTTCCTTCCCAGCTTCATAGGGTAAATAAGAAATCAGAAAGTAGCACCCAATTCCAACCATTGCGGTAAGGTGGTCACGTCACCGACAAAAATCGCACGCTACACGTTGGCAGATGTTGTTATCAGAATACGACATCGAATATCATGCTCAAAAAGCTGTCAAAGGGAGTATCTTAGCCGATCATTTGGCTCATCAACCGATTGACGATCAGGAATCAGTCGGATTTGATTTCCCAGACGAAGATGTCATGTAATTAAAAATGAAAGATTGCGATGAACCACTACCTAGTGAAGGGCCAGAACCAGGAACCCAATGGGGATTAATATTCGACGGAGCTGTCAAAACTTATGGAAGTAGAATTGGGGCAATTATCATAACACCTCAAGGTACCCATATTCCTTTCATGGCCAGATTGACATTCAAATGTACAAATAAAGAGGTCGAATACAAAGCTTGTATCATGGGTCTCGAAGAGCAATTGACTTAAGGATAAAAAACTTGGATGTGTATTGAGACTCAGCCCTAGTTATCAATCAGATCAAAGGAGAGTGGAACACATATCAATCAGGATTGATTCCTTACAAAGACTACGAAAGAAGGTTGCTGCCTTTTTTCAACAAAGTCGAGTTTCATCACATTCCTCGTGAAGAAAATCACATGGCCGGTGCACTAGCCACTCTCTCTTCCATGATTGCTTTAAATCGATGGAACGACGTGCCAAAAATTGATATAATGCTCATTGAAAGGCCCGCTTATATATTCGTGATTGAAGCAGTCATAGACGACAAACCGTGGTATCACGATATCAAATACTTCCTTCAAAGACAAGAATACCTACCTGGGACATCCAGAAATGACAGGAAGACTCTCAGAAGATTGGCTGGTAACTTCTTCCTAAACAGTGATACACTCTACAAGAGAAACTTTGATATGGTTTTGCTCAGATGCGTAGATAGACAAGAAGCAAACATGTTAATGGAAGAAATTCATGAAGGATACTTTGGCACTCATGCTAATGGACACACAATGGCAAGAAAAATTTTGAGAGCAGGATATTATTGGATAACAATGGAATTCGATTGCTACACGTACATGAGGAAATGTCACAAGTGTCAGATATACACTGACAAAATCTATGTACCTCTGACGCATCTCAAAGTTCTTTCTTCTCCACGACCTTTTTCAATATGGGGAATCGACATGATTGAACCCAAAGCTTCAAATGGACATCTGTTCATCCTGGTAACCATTGACTACTTCACCAAGTGGGTCAAAGCAGTGTCATACACCAATGTGACCAGACAAGTGGTGGTCCGATTTATCAAGAACAATCTCATCTGCCGTTATGGTGTTCTAAGCCAGATCATTACGGATAATGGATCCAACTTGAACAACAAGATGATGAAAGAGTTGTGTGCTGAGTTCAAGATCGAACATCATAACTCATCTACCTACCGGCCTAAAATGAATGGAGCGGTAGAAGCGACTAACAAGAATATCAAGAAGATCATTCAAAAGATGGTTGTAACCTACAAAGATTGGCATGAGATGCTACCCTTTGCTCTTCACGGTTATCACACATCCGTTCAAATTTCAACAGGGGCAACCCCTTTCTCTCTAGTATATGGCATGGAGGCAGTGCTACCCATAGAAGTAGAGATCCCATCAATGAGGGTATTGATGGAAGCCAAGCTAACAGAAGCTGAATGGTGCCAAACTAGATATGATGAAGTGAACCTCATTGAAGAAAAAAGAATGACGGCTTTATGTCATGGTCAGTTATATCAGCAGAGAATGAAGAAAGCGTTTGACAAAAAGGTCCGACCCCGTGTCTTCAGAGAGGGAGACCTCGTGCTCAAGAAGATACAATCATTTCTCACTGACCCTCGGGGAAAATGGGCTTCGAATTACGATGGCCCCTATGTGGTTAAGAAAGCTTTCTCAGGCGGTGCCTTAAGACTCGCAACCATGGATGGAGAGGAGTTTACCTACCCCACAAATGTTGATGTAGTCAAGAAATACTTTGCCTAAATAAAAAAAAATGTCTCGGTGGATTGAAAACCCGAAAAGGCGGTCAAGGCAAAAATCAGAGACATAATCAAAAGTCATCCCGGTGGATTGGAAACCTGAAAAGACAATCCAGGAAAAAGTTAGGGATTCGTGGCAACTAACTACGTCTGACACCGTTATATCCCCAGCGGTAACGCCATTTGTCGAAAAAAACTTCAGTCAAGGTCACCTTCGACAGAAGCTCAGAATGTCCAGAATTTAAAGTTGGTGGAAGGATAGTGGTCATTATGTTTCAATGTAGCTCCTTTTCCTTTAAATTACCATTTTCTAAACTTTGTAACGCTCTATTGGATCACGCGTTCAGCTGTTTGCCATTATATCAATAAAATTTGAGCCTTAGTACTTTTGTTTGCAACTCTTATTTATTCTGCTTTGCAAAATGACATGTTTATATGATTAACATTCTTGAAACAAAAATGAATTTATTTTTGTTTTCAAAACTGAGTTTTCAAACTTTTCTTCTGCTTTTAAAATAAAGATGGCAATTTCTTTGATTACTGAACACCAGAAGGAACATCGATGGCTTCTCCGGAGGTGATTAAACCTCAAAATGCATAATCAAAGTACTCCTTTTAACATGTACACCCTGAATGAAAGATCAACTGTTTTAGCTGTAATGTCCCATATGACATCCCCGATAGATGTGTTACCTCCTGGAACCAATGATTGGTTTGTTTTCCCCAATAGGGTCTACCCCTCCTAAATAGGAAAGGATTGCTATCTTGAACCAATGATACTATTTATCCCCCGTAGTGGCCGAGTATCCATTCGTGTTCATTCACCAGTCTGTATGTCGTGTCTGTTTTGTCAGCATAAGCATTTCATACATACATCATGCATAATTGATTCATATTCATATTAATGTTGCATTAATATCACTCTGGTCATACTCATCCCTAAGTGATATGCGTCCTCTCTCAGATAGAGTCGTCAGTCTTCCTTTCTACGTCAGGTAGGATAAAATTTCAGCCTAAGTTCTCTCCTCGTCAGGAAAATGTACCGTCTGAATAATCTCTCTGCAGTACACTCCTGGATTAAAATTAATCCTTGGACACTTTGATAACTTGAACCTCTGAAAGACAAGAAGTCATTTGGAATTTCACTCTTCACCAATGGAGATGACATTTTACTTTCCCGGATTAAAGAAAATCCCCAGAGAAAGCCTCTTCACAAGAGGCTCTTGGCAATACAACATTTTTTATCCCGAGAAATTCATTGTTATTAAAGTCATCAGCACCTCAAAGTTAGATTACATCGCACATCACAGAGAAGAGGATGTACGACGTAATTCCACATCAAGTAAAACAATCTCTCAAGAGACTTGTTTTTCCCCGGTAGGTCGACAAATGGCATCTCCTACAAGAGAAGTTTGCATACCTATGCGGTTCGGAAAAATGGGTTTCCCTAGCAAGTATGACATAAATTTTTTTCCATCAAATGGCGTCTCCCCAGTAAAACTCGGCAAGAAGTTTGATGAAGACCGCTACAACGGATAACATTTCTTGTCAAGAAAAGAACTCGACAAGAAGAAACTGAGACCAGTTACGTGGCTGAAGATCAGGATCGAGGGGAAGTTTATTTCAAAAGAAAACTGAGACCAGTTCCATGGCTGAAGACCAGGATCGAGGGGAAGTTTATTTCAAAAGAAAACTGAGACCAGTTCCATGGCTGAAAACCAGGATCAAGGGGAAGTTTACCCTTTTTTAAGTAGCATTGCTTAGCAAAAGAAGATTAATGAGAAAATCGTTACCATTCATAATCACAGTCAAAATTTTGGGTATTCCGATATTTAATCGTCTTTTACCTTGAATGTCTGAACGTCTTCACCATTCATACCTTCAGCTCCAAGAAGATTAAATAGGGACATCTGTCATACCCCAAATTTTGACCACAATATTTCCCATCATTGTGCAAAACATCACCACAATATGGATGTACCTTCATGCCTCATCAATCCTCTCAAAGATTGTTGAGCACTCACCTCAACCAAGAATTAGGGTTTTGAGCCCTCTCAGTGCACTCTGACAAAAGATCAATCAAGAATGGACATGATCTTCAACTTTTCAAGTCTCTCAAACACCCATAAAGGATCAAGAGATCTCCCACATCAAGAACTAAGCACAAGGTTGCAACATTCCAAGTGGATCAAGCCTCAAGATCGTCAGTGTCACCAAATTAGGGTTTTGGTCAACTAAGGATTCCAGATGAAAATTTACATCCGGGCATGAGCCAATACTTTAAAACATGATCTAAGAAGATCAAAAGGACCTTATGGGTCCAATCATCAATCCAAAATAGCCTCAGGGGATGCATTCATCAAAAATCAGGAATTAGGGTTTCTTGACCTAATTCACCCCTAAGTTGACTTCTGGAGCAAAACATGAGCCAAGACCTTAAGAGATATTTTGAAGACCTCCAATATCTTATTTTGACCCTCTTACAAGTTCAAATGGATACCAAGAACTTGATTCATAAGCAACACAAAGATGCAAATTCATTTGACCACAAATTAGGGTTTATAAGGAAAAAGTCTATTGTGCCTTTGACTTTTGACCAAGACATGATTCAAGACACTCTAAAACACCTATGGAATCCATCCATTAGGTTTGAATTAGGTCAACGACTTGATTGCATAGAGGATCACGCAGTTTGAAATTCATCTGACAAAAAGTCAACTGTGCCAAAAATAAAGTTTGACTTTTTGAATTTCTTGACAAACATGCCTTACCTAAGTTAAAAACAATGTTAATTCAAGGTTTGGATCATCATTCATCAAGAAAAATCAAGAAAAATAGGGTTACTTCCAAAAGGGGCAACCTTAAGAAACTTAAAATTTTCTAAGTTATGGAACAAAAGTGATTTGGTACCAACTTTGCAATGTCATAACTTCCAAACCACAAGGCCTTTTTCTTCCATCCAAAGCTCAAATGAAAGCTCTCATTACATACTTCAAATTTGTCAACTACATCAAATTCCAAATCCTCGTGGATTTTTAGTTATGGATTGATCAAAATCACAAAAATATGAAAATGACCACTTTTCCAACACTTAGTGAAAATTTTGGGACAGAATCTGTCTTGGTTTTTCACCAACTTTGAGGCCATTTTTCACCTTGATCCAAGTTGATTCAAGACCAATGTTGGACATCAAAGTTAAAGTATGATATGATAGCTTTCCAAAGAGTATCAGAACATCATCAAATTCCATTTGAACAAGGAGATATGGAGTGTCCAACAGGCCTTGTTGCAAACTGTTTTGCAAGATAGTTTTGGTCATTACTTGCCACACACGCTTTTCTTGTCAAGAGCAATGATCAATGCCACTCTCATTCATTGAATAGCAGAAGGAATCATAGCAAACTTGCAAATTTGAGTCAAAGGGTCAAGGAATCCTTCAAATTGGATTAATGGTTTTTGTCACATTATGCCTTGAATTCAAAGGCATTTATGTGTAATGGTGCACATTCAACAAAAAGACATTCCTCAGTCAAGATGCTCACATAAACAACAATAAAAATGACTGAGGAATGTGGAATTCGTCAATTGATAGCTGATCTATTTGGACACCTTGGTGTACCTTGCATTAGGGGTAATGATACCATTCCAAAACCATTGAACCAAGGCCTTATCTTCTAATCTGAAGCTATTCATCCAAGACAAACCTCCTCTACTATAAATAGAGGTCACATTGCTTCATTCAGATCACACCAAAATAGCCACAATGGTTGTTTTCTCACAAATCCTCTTTCTTGCTAAATTCTAAGTTCTCAAAGAGTGAAAGTTTGGAACTCTCAAATCAGAGCAATTATGTCCAAACCAAGCATTCAAACACTTCACATACACTATGTGGAAGTGATCCAAACACTTACATTCCATCTGTAACATCAGGATCAATAAGTCATACACCATTTGCTCAAAATACACAATAAGCTGCAGTTGGATTCGAGCTACTCATATCAGAGGGATTCAAGTCATTCCAATCACATAAACACCATCCTTGAGGCCTAAGGAAGCTATCCAGATCATTGTTTCACTTCTGTAACACCTTTACAACAGAATTCGATTCCTTCTTGCAGAGGTAAGCCTTAAATCTTCAAACTCCATGAATCATGCATCATAAATGTTGTTTTAAGTTACCATCATGATTCTGGTGGCTCATAGATCATTAACCCTCAATCAATTGCTATTTATCTTGCGTGTATAAGATTTCATATAGTTTTTGCATTTTTTAGGGTTCATCTGATTACAACATGATATCTCTTGCTACACTTAATTTAAATAAAATTGAAAAGAACCATCATGTTCCTTGTTAAAAAACGAACGAGTTTCATTTTTACATCTTCCAAAATGATTGAGAAACGAAGGAGATAACATGCTTCTTGCAAATCAGAAGTTGGTTGGAGGAAGAAGATGGCCATGGAGCCATTTTCTGGTTTTCAAAACCAAACTTACTATATATTATTTCATTGCCATTATATGTTTGAATTGGCATTGCGCCCTAGTGGAAACACTAGTATTTGTGTGTGAGCGTGTCCAAGGTCTGGGGTTCGAATCCACTTCGCCCCAAACCTTTTGGTTTTATTTTTTGAACCATTTTCAAAAGGTTTTTCCCACATTATTCACTCATTTCCATTGCCTATCACCAAACGCACTTGGCTCAGATGGTAAAGTTTTAAACCCTCCACCCCAAGGGCGTGGGTTCAAACCTTGGGAGGGCCATCTTCTCTTTTTTATCACTTAATTTCTTCATATTTTCTTCGTATTTTCTTCATATTTTCTTCACATTTTCTTTACAACTTCAAAAATTATTTTCTCTTTCAATTTTAATTATTTTTGAGTGATTATTTTTTTCAAAATTCACAAAAATATTAAAATATTTTATTCTACAAAAAAATTACATTTATATTATTTATTTAATATATTTTGATCTTTGAATTTAATTTAATTTTTATTTGTTTTTTAAACTTTTTTAAATGAGATTCCCACCTTGATTTTTCAAAACCAATTGGATTTCAAGTTTTCATGTGATTAAACATGATTTTTCAAAAAAATTTCAAAGCTTACCACTTGTTTTTAAATATATTTGATATATTATATTTAATTTCCTTTGAAAATTATATTTTTAAATTAAAATTAGGGTTTCTCTTAATTTTAATTTTTTCAAACTTCTTTTGAAACACTTTTGGGCCTCTTTGTAGAGTGTAAGTCTCATCCCTTTGTACATAAATAAATTTGGGCCTCAGTCATTGTATAAGTCCCTATGCGATTTTAATTTCGGCGCGATGCTATTTTTAAAACAATTTTTCATCTGGGCTTACCCTTGAGTTGTAAGTCTCATTTTTCTTCTATTCAATCACTTTTGGGCCTCTAATAGAGTGTAAGACCCATCCCTTGTCATACACAAACTTTTTTGGGCCTCAGTCATTGTATAAGTCCCTCTGTGGTTTTCAAAATCAAGGCGTGATCATCGCTTTTTCAAATAAATCATCTGGGCCTCTCCTTGAGTATAATCCCCATTTTTCTTCTTCACAAACACTTTTGGGTCTCTATTAGAGTGTAAGACCCAACCCCTATTTGTTCAAAAACTTTATTTGGGCCTCTGCAATAGTATAAGTCCCACAACTTCTGTCGGTATCGCAGTGCGATCAATGTTATCGAATAAGTCATCTGGGCCTCTCCTTGAGTATAAGCCCCAAACTTTCTTTTAAAAAACTTTCTTTTTGATTCAAATTCAAATTCAAAGTTTTTATCAAAACTTTCTTCAATTTCTTGAAAACACTAACCATACAGTTGTAGTTAATGCTTGGGCTTGCACAACTGTAAGTTCCACTATCTCTTCAATACATACTTGTTTATATATATATATATATATATGCTTGTACATACTTGTTTAGAGTTTTCCCCAACAGTTAGGTCTATGATTAGGTCAAACCAGAGGTTACTCTTTCAATGTAGTCAAAATTAGTTCCCCATAGGAAATTTCAGATACAGTCATGCCTCCTCTTGGGCTTAGTACAAGGACCAATAGGCCTCCTACAGGTATAAGAAAGAAATTAGTCATCTTTACTAGTTCAATCCCCGGGAGAGTCAAAATTCAACAACATCAGACCATTCTAGGGTTGATTCCTATCCCTTAAAACATCAGCCTCCTCTTGGGCATCATACAAAGATCATACTTCAGCTAAGAATCAACCTCTTAATACCATTAGACTTAGAAAGTCTCATATCTTTTTGGATCATACAGAAACCCTCAAGTTTCCTAAAAGTACAGGAAAAACCCAAGGCCATTCTACCAATATAACAGTCTCCAACAGAGTTAAAACCTCCAAGGTTTCCAAACTCATCCTTAAATTCTCATGACCCCCAGTAAGGCTTAAGCTTACATTTTAAATTTCCCAGTTAGGGTCAATTTACCATTAATAAAACTCTAACAGAATTAGAGCCTCATGGTATCTGATACTGAACTCTCCCTTTACCCTCAGAAAGAGTAAAACCTTTGGATTCCCCAATACAATTTGGACCTGTCTCTGGATTTTAATAATCCTCGGCAGAAGTCAGCCTCCTCTTAGGCTTCATATAAGAATTTCCCCAACCAGCCTCCTCTTAGGCTTTATATAATGATTTTCCTTAATAGAGTTAGCCTAAATCTTGGGCTTCGTACAAGACAGACATCATACTCTCCAGTTGAGTCAGTTTTTTCAGCCTCAATCTTGGGCTTTGTACAAGACAGATATAAACCTCCCCAGTGGAGTCAATCTCTTTTCAGCCTCAATCTTGGGCTTTGTATAAGACAGATATAAAACTCCCTAGTAGAGTCAACCTTTTAGCTTCAACCTTGGCCTTTGATCAAGGCACACAAAAATCAGCATCCCCTCAGAGGAAATCAAGAATCCTCTTTTTAGGAAGATATTTTCTCTGTACATCACATATCAAAACAAACAATCACAACCTACACCAGATAACTACTGTAAGTGGCACACTTGTTGATTCAAAAAATCCAAGCCGTGGTCCCTCTTTTATCCTGGTAAACTCCTTCTTTCATCTAATTGCTGTAAGTGGCAAGCCTCTGGATTATTTACATCCAAGCCAATGTCCTTCTCTTAGCATGGAAAACTCACAAGGAAAAATGGCATTGCTCTACACTTAGTTAAAGTTTCTTCCTTTAGGACACCTCCTTTGCAAAGGAAATTATGGCATTGCTGGATTCCATACATTCCAGTTAAAGCAATTCCCCTTTATAACTATTCCTTCAACAACTGTGATGAATAGGTGAGATATCTCCCTTTAGAGATGACAAATTCTCTCTCAGTCAAACCTTAAGCTTCAATCTTGGGCTTTAAACAAGACGCAAATACTCTTTTAGCTTCAATCTTGGGCTTTGAACAAGACACAAACAAACTTTACCTTCAAAATTGGGCTTTAAACAAGACACAAAATATCTTTCCTCCCATAGAAATAGGAGGAACTACGATTGCTCTGATTTCCTAGATACCGTTACGGGAATACGTAGGCATAAGTTTGCGAAATCTTAGCGAGCACACAAAATAAAAAACTTTAGGTCCAGTACCTTACCAAAAACAACGGAAAACCCAAAAACAACAAAAAATCCTCTCAAACCTCCCAAAGGAGAAACTTTCCCAATCCACAACAGATAAACACAAGAAAGCATTACGAAATACCAGAGAAATATGTCATAAAAGGTCTATGGATAACCATATATACACTGGGTGTTAACAACTTCCCTTTGTATAGCCTGACCCCGAACCCCCAATCTTTTAGCATTTGTTCAAGAAAACATTTGCGTGCAAGGTAAGTTTTAGATACCTTCCCTTTCCTTTTCAGCTTCATAGGATAAATAAGAAATCAGAAAGTAGCACCAAATTCCAACCGTTGCAGTAAGGTGGTCGCGTCACCGACAAAAATCGCACGCTACACATAGGATCAACAACACACAACATTGGAGTTTTCAAACATCCAATCTTCTAGAAATTCCTTAAAATGAAGAGTTCAAACGGGATCTTCAAGAACCATCAGGAAAGGTACAGGGTAACAACTCTTCTGTACGTGCCAACGTAATTGGACTTGGACTGCAAGCAAAAGTAATAACCGGCTTTTAATGCATTGATGCTAGTAACCACTAGACTTCAAGGGGATATTGGTGACAACCAAGTCCACTTACCAATGACAATTGGATTTTAGGCAAATCTACTGCGGGAAGATATACTGGCAATAAACAATATTTCAAGACACCGAGGATAAACAGACCGGTGAATGCCAATGACGACTGGGGAAAAGATAAATACACATGGTGACAACCACAGGGAAAAAACTTAGTAATGACGAAGCAACACGATAACCAGACTTCATGGGGAGTATAAACTGGTGATAACCACACTCAAAATAAGAAGATAATGCAAAATGTACATGTTGAACATGATGGAAATGATCATGTAATCCAAATGCTGACTCATGGAGAGACAAAAATTTAGTGGGGAGATCTTCATAGGGGAAATGGATCCTCCACATCAGGACCTCAAGCAAGTACCAACAGGATGATCGCGGAGACCCTTTTCAAATTTGGTGATTACAATCAACAGATTAATTCAAAAGTATCGTCAATTTCAACTTCAGTGGGATATTGCAAATGGTATGACAATGCCTTTGCAGTCTGGAAGCTTTCGGGAATACATGGAAATTTAGTTTCGATCCTCCCATGTGACAAAGAGATTTTATGTTTTATCAAGACGTTTTCAAAACATTTTCTTTTCCAAAACCCTTTTATTTTTCAAATCCCATTATTAACAAATAGATGACGTTTTGTATAACAAGAAAAGGTGAAGGAAAGCATAAGTGACAATAAAGCGATTGGTAAAAGTTGTATTTTATTGAAGAATGGTAGCTTGCAAATGGTCAAAGCCCCATAGAGTATTACAATTGTTAAAAAGGCAATAGAGAAAGTTTTACATTGAATCCAACAACTATTACAATCCCTAATAACTAAGAGGCCCCAGATCCTTGCTTCTGAAGAGAGCGACTGGATTGATCTTCGGTCGTTGCTTCGGTACTTGGTCTACACCATCTGATACAGTCAAATGCCTTTGTCCCTAACTTTTTCCTGGACTGCTCTTTCGGGTTTTCAATCCACCGGGACGTTCATTTTTTCCTAAGCCGCCCTTTTGGGTTTTCAACTTAGCGAGCTCTTTTTTGTTTTCATCCCTAACTTTTACCTGGAACTCCTTCATATGTTTAGATCCACCGGGATACCCATTATTTCCTAAGTCGCCATTTCTGGTTTCGACCTAGCAGGTCTTATTTAGCATAATATTTTTTTACTGCATCGGCGTTCACAGGATGGGTAAGTTGCTCATCATCCATTGTTGTGAGGATGAGGGATCCTCCTGAGAAAACTGTCTTCACAAACAAACGGGCCTTCGTAATTAGGAGCCCATTTTCCTCGGGCATCTTTTTGTGATGGCAAAATTTTCTTGAGTACCAGATCTCCCTATTTGAATTCATACAGGCGAACCTTCTTGTCGAATGCTCTCTTAAGCCTTTTTTGGTATAACTTCCCATGGCACATGGCTGTCATCCGCTTTTCGTTGATGAGATTCAACTCGTCATATCTGCTATGGGTCCATTATGCTTCTTCCAACTTGGTTTCCATTAGGATTCTCAAGGATGGAATCTCCACTTCCATTGGGAGAACTGCTTCCATAGCATAGACTAATAAGAATGATGTTGCCCCTGTTGAAGTGCGGATGGAGGTATGGTATCCATGCAATGCGAAGGGTAGCATTTCATGCCAATCCTTATAGGTTTTGACCATCTTTTGCAGGATTTTCTTGATGTTTTTATTGGCAGCTTCAACAGCTTCATTCATCTTCGGACGATAGGGAGAAGAATTATGGTGTTCGATCTTGAAGGATTCGTATAATTCTTTCATCGTCTTGTTGGTCAAATTAGTACCATTATCTGTGATAATTCAGCTTGGAATTCCGTAACAACAGATAATGTCCTTCTTGATGAAGTGAGCAACTACTTGCTTGGCCACGTTGGCATATGAAGCAACTTCTACCCATTTTGTAAAGTAATCGATGGCAACCAAGATGAAACGATCGTCGTTTGAAGCCTTAGGTTCGATTTCTCCAATCATGCCAATGCCCCACATTGAGAAAGGCCATGGAGAGGTTAAAACATTCAATAATGTCGGAGGTACGTGCACCTTATCAGCATATATTTGGCATTTATGACATTTCCTGGCATATTGGATGCAATCAGATTCCATGGTTAACTAATAATATCCAGCTCTCAAACACTTCTTGGACATGGCATGGCCGTTGGCATAAGTCCCAAATTGTCCCTCATGAATTTCTTGCATTAACAGGTCGACTTCGCGCTTGTCGGCGCATCTTAGCAAAACCATGTCATGATTTCTTTTATACAACACACCATTGCTGAGGAAAAACTTGGACGCTAGTCTTCTCAAAGTTTTCTTATCAAGAGCAGTAGCATTGGTTGGATATTCTTGGTTTTGCAGATACAACTTGATGTCGTGGAACCAAGGTTTTCCATCTATTTCCTCTTCAACTGATTCACAATAAGTAGGCCCAGTCTTTCTTTCAATCCGGATGAGTGGCGCTTCATTGACAAATCTAACCTTCCACATGGAGGCTAACATAGCCAAAGCATCAACAACATGATTTTTAGACCTTGGAACATGTCAGAAAGTGATCTCGTCAAAGTACTTGATCATTTCCACAATATAGGCTTGGTAGGGAACCAACTTTTTGTCTCGGGTTTCCCATTCACCCTTGACTTGGTATATCACCAAAGTTGAATCTCCATTCACTTCAAGAATTTTGATGCGAAGGTCAATGGCCGCTTCAAGACCTAGAATGCATGCTTCATATTCAACGATGTTGTTTGTACATTCAAAGTCTAGCCTGGATGTAAACGGAGTGTAGCCAGCATCCGGATTTTTAAAAATAACACCTATACCATGCCCATTGTAGTTGGAGGAACCATTGAACATCACTTTCCAATGGGAACCAGGTTCGGGACCCTCATCTGGACCAGGTTCTTCATAATCTTTCCTTATCAACATAATGTCTTCATTAGGAAAGTCAATCTTAAGAGGCTCATACTCTTCAACTGGTTGTTCTGCGAGGTATTTTGACAAGATACTCCCTTTAATGGACTTTTGAGTTACGTACTGGATGTCGTATTCAGATAGAAGCATATGCCATCGGGCAAGCCTTCTGGTATGAGCAGGTTTTTCAAAGATATACTTTATCAGATCCATTTTGGAGATCAATAAAGTAGTGTGGCAGATCATGTATTGCCTGAGGTGTTTGGCAGACCAAGCTAAAACACATTAAGTTTTCTCTAAAAGCGAGTATCTACTTTCACAGTCGGTAAACTTCTTGCTCAGATAGTATATGACGTGCTCTTTCCTTCCAGTCTCATCATGTTGTCCAAGTACGCAACCCATGGACCCTTCTAGTACTGTCTGATACATAAAGAGGGGTTTGCCATGCACAGGCAGAATCAGAATTGGAGGTTCTTGGAGATAACCTTTAATCTTTTCAAAAGCCAACTGGAAATCAGAATTCCATATGACTGCTTGATCCTTTCGGAGCAGCTTGAAGATGGGCTCACAAGTAGTAGTCATGTTGAAGATGAATCTGGATATGTAGTTAAGTCTACCAAGAAAACATCTAACTTGCTTTTCGGTTTGCGGAGTGGGCATTTCTTGAATTGCTCTGAATTTATCTGGGTCAACTTCAATCCCTTGTTGGCTAACAATGAATCCAAATAATTTTCCAGACCAAACTCCAAAAGTACACTTAGCTGGATTGAGTGACAATCTGAACTTTCTGAGACGCTCAAATAGTTTAAAAAGGTGATCCAATTGGTCCTCTTCGCTTTGGGATTTAGCGATCATGTCATCGACATAGACTTCTATCTCCTTATGCATCATATCATGGAAGAGGGTAACCATCGCCCTTTGGTAAGTAGCACCTGCGTTTTTTAGTCCAAATGGCATGACCTTATAACAATAGGTCCCCCAAGGTGTGATGAAGGTAGTTTTCTCCATATCGTCAGGATCCATTTTGATCTGGTTGTATCCTGAGAAACCATCCATGAAGGAAAAGATAGCGAATTTAGTCGTGTTATCCACTAAGGTATCGATGTGCAGAAAAGGGAAGTCATCATTTGGGCTGGCTTTGTTTAAATCCCTATAGTTGACACACATTCGAACTTTTCCATCCTTCTTTGGTACATGAACAATATTGGCCACCCACTGTGGATACTTTACAACAGCAAGAAATCCAGCGTCAATCTATCTTTTAACCTCTTCTCTGATCTTCAAGGCCATGTCTGGTCTTGCTCTTCGGAGTTTTTGTTTGACAGGGTGACAATCAGACTTGAGCGGTAGGTTATGAACGACGATGTCTGTATCCAAACCGGGCATATCTTGATACGACCATGCGAACATGTCTATATACTTTTGGAGAAGCTTTACCAACTTTGCTCTAACATCTGCCCCAAGCGTGGTGCCAATATTGATTTCTTTTTTCTCTTCTTCACTGCCCAAGTTGACGGTTTCGACCTACTCTTAGTGTGGTTGGAGATATGCGTACTCATATTCAAGAATCTTAGCAAATTTATATGGAATGTCACAATCTTCCTCACCCTCATATTCAGCTTGATTAATGGGTGCATCAAAGTTAGGAGAGATTGGAGAGTCATCGAATTCAATGTGGGTACCAATGGTTCTACAAATTTTAGATGATTGCTTTTATTAAAATATGAAACAAAAGGTGATGCAATGAGGGACTGCACTTTGTTCTTTTTAGTGGTCATGAAAGATTGCCTTTTTCATTTTAAAAGTGAAAAGCAAAAGAAACAGTAAATGAACAAAACAGGAATTTAACAAAACACCTTCATTCATTAATCTTTGAAAAACAGAAGGGGGCCCTTACAAAATAATCCAATAGTCTTGGGCACGACTATGGATTTTTGAAAACATTAAAGCAAAACAACAAAGATAACTTTGATAACGGGAGGATCTCAGGAATTTCCACAGAATCCCAATTGCTCAAAGCCAAATCAAAACGGTAAACCAAGTGACTTATGTCTTCGTCTTCAGAGTCTTCGACAATTGCATTCACTTGGAAGCCAGCACCGACGAATACTTCTTGGATTTCTCTTGATCGGCTCTAGTTAGGAGTTGACACTTTCTTAGTTGGTTTGTAACCCAACCCAAAGCGGTCCTTCTTGATTTTGACGTCGATCACTTCACCTCAGCATGTTGTTTTCCCATCTTCAATAGAAAAAATGACACCTTTTAGAGATGCAAAAGATGGAAAGACCCTCTGCTCAGGCTTTTCTACCTCAAACATGACCACGTTTGCAATTTCCAGCACTTGGAAAGAAGTTTCCAACGCGTCTTCATCTGCTTCAATGTATTTGAAGGAAGAAAGATTACTCACCATGAGATCTTCTTCTCCAAATATGGTTACCAGGTTGTCGTCCTCCATAAATTTCATCTTCTGATGAAGAGTAGATGTGACTGCCCCAGCGGCATGGATACATGGTATTCCCAATAGACAAATATAGTTGGGATTGATGTCCATCACCTGAAAAGTTATGTCAAACACATGAGGACCAATAAGAATGGGTAACTCTACCTCTCCACTCACAGACCTCCTAGAGCCATCAAAAGCCTTTACAACAAGAGAACTGGGCTTCATTTCTGCTCCTTCACATCAAGCTTTACAAGAGTCCTTTTGGGCAACACATTGAGGGATGACCCTGTGTCTACCAACACCCTAGCCAAAGTATCTTCTTCACCTTTAATAGAAATGTGCAAGGCACGATTATGATTATTACCTTCTTTAGACAATTCTTCCCCATCAAAACTCAAAGTGTTACAGGCGGTGATATTGGCTATCATATTATCAAATTGTTCAACAGTAATGTCCTGTGTCACATGAGCTTGGGTAAGAAGATTTTGCAAAGTATTGCGGTGTGTGGGAGAGTTCATGAGGAGAGATAATATAGAGATCTTTGATGGTGTCTGATGCAACTGATTGATAACCTTATAGTCGTTCCTTTTGATAATTTTGAGAAATTATTAATCTTCATTGATGGGAACAACATCCTTGTTCTTAGAAGAGATATTAGCTTCTTTTTGCACTTGAGGTAACACATGAATAGGAGGGTTATAGATTCGACCACTGTGGGTCATCTTACTTGGCCATGCTATATTAGTCACCTCATCATTCGCAACCTTTGGCTCCTTTTCTAAACTCACAATTTCATTAGTTGCTCCATAGTTCCAAGGTACAACTTTAAAAGGTCTTTGTTTTGGCACATACATCATCTTTTTCCCTTGAACAGTAGTCACAATTGGATCTGGAAGCTTAGAAACAGGTTTAGGGAGATTAAGAATAGGTCTAATCTCTTCGTAAGCGGACTCAACTCTTTTGAACACAGGAGTTAGTAGATTGAATACTGGTTCAACTACAGCCACTTCATTCTTTTTCACACATTTGCTTATCTAAAGCATACCTTGATCAATTAAAGATTGAATGTCCCATTGGACCCCTTCACAACCTTTTGACTGAACAACACATTCGGCACAATTCTTGTGACATTCCATGGCTAAACTAATTTCAAACAACTTAGCATGGAACCCTGGCAGCGGAGTTTTGATGTCTTTTACATCACAGATCGAAACCTCATCAACCCCTTCTTCTATAACATTGACAGATGCCCCATGGGCAGGAAGATGATTACTCTTCACATTTGGATTTGGATCATTGAAAGACAAAATCTTTTTCTCAACCAACTCCCTTACAATATGCTTTAAGGTGTAACAACCCTCAAGATCATGGCCAGGAGCGCCTTCATGAAAAGGACAATGGGCATTGGGATTGTAATATGGTGGCAATTTCTCTGGCGGGGGACCCAATGGTCTTGGAGTTGCCAAGCCTTGTTCAATGAGGCATGGATACAACTTTGTATATGTCATGGGGATAGGAGGTATTGGTGGCCTCCCTCCCTGTCTTCTATTCTGATTCTGATTATTCTGGCCCTGAACAGGATTTTGTTGAGGAGCATTGGACGCTTACTGATGTTGTTGAGAAACAAGTTCTGGTTGATTGAAAGCGGGAGTAACATCTGCCACATATGATTGAGGGGCATACTGATAAACCGGTTGTTGAACAAACTGTTGTTGTTGCTGTTGCTGATTCTTCCAAGAGGAATTTCTACTACGAGCAGTTGTGTCGGCGTTGGTTTCTCCTTCCTTCTTCTTTTGGAAACCACTAGAAAGCTTTTTAAATGTATCCTTAGAACTTCCTACAGAACCACTCATCTTCCCATTCTTTAGACCCGGCTCTATTTTGATCCCAATGGCCACCAAGTCAGAAAAATTAGCAGTGACGCTACCCACCATTCTTTCATAAAATTCTGGCCGTACAGTGTCAACTAACCAGTCTGCATGTTCTTTTTCTGAAAGAGGAGGCTCTACTTGAGAGGCTGTTTCTCTCCATCTTTGAACATACTCTTTAAAAGATTCAGAGTTTTTTTGGGACATGCTGAGCAATTGTCTTCTATCTAGCACGAGATCCATGTTATACTTATAATGTTTCATAAAAGCATCGGAGAGGTCTTGAAAACAACGGATCCTTGACTGATCCAAACCTAGATACCATTTTGAGGATGCTCCTTTCAAACTGTCTTGGAAACAATGGATCATTAGTTTGTCATTGTCTTCATGAGCTGCCATCTTGCGATAATACATAATCAAATGATTCTTAGGGCAATATGCCCCTTCATACTTGTCAAAGATTGGTGTCTTGAATTTTTTAGGGATTACCAACCCAGATACCAAACACATTTCGTGAGCAGCGACTCCAAATACCTGATCCCCTTCCATAGCTCTGAGTATTTTCTTAATCAAATCCACATTCTCTTTCAGATTATTACGTTTCTAATCCTCATATTCATACCCATCTGGTATGTCATAAATTTGACGATGGTTGTCATAGTAAGGTTGATCTATACGAGTATGCACAACAGCAGGTGCAAAAGTCGGAACTATGTTAGGAACATCAGTTGTTAATGGAACTGTCTGTTGAGTGGAGACTTAAACTTGTGGTCGAGGTACAAAATCTGGAGAAAGTCCAAATGGAGGTAGAGTGACAGAAGCAGTAACTGCAAGAGGGTCTACTACAGGACTTACAATCTTGGAAACAACAGTTGGTTGAGTATCCATCTTGGCACAGATAAACTGAAGCATCTCAATGATTTGTCCCATATTTCCACGAAGGTCTTCTAGCTCGTTGTTGATGTGATCAATCTCGTGCTCTTGATCTGCCGTTCTTTTCTTGGCTTGGGCATGAGTGTTATACCGGTGTGGAGGATTCAGCGTGGAAACTAGAGATGATAAGACGGAAATGAGTTTTACGAAAAGAAATGTAATGCAAATGTGACAACAAATGCAAGATGTAAGATGCAATGCAAAAAGTTTTACGAAAATTAAATATTTGCAAACATCAAGGATATATCAAAAGGAATTCATTTCATTAATTCAAAAGTTGGTTACAAAATTTTTAGTACTTCTTACAAGAGTCTTACACTAAGAGCTAAATAATAGCTACAAAAGCCCTAAGGAGATTCTCCTAGCAGCCTTATGTTGAGCTGCTTGATTTGATCCTCCATCTGAGTCTTCTCGAGTGTAAGCTTATCCACGATTAACTTCCAAGGAGTCGACTGAGGGCTAGAGGAAAATAAATCCTCTTTCACTTTCCTCTTCTTACAAGAGAGCACTTCTTCAGTCTTTGCTTGTGTCATACCCCAAATTAGGGTTTTGTTCGACTGAGGCCTCCAGATGAAAATTTTCATCTGGACATGAGCCAATGCTTCAAAATATAACCCAAGATACTCTAAGGGACCTCATGGACCCAATCATCAAGTCAATTTAACCTCAGGGGATGCATTCATAAAAAATCAGGAATTAGGGTTTCTTGACCTAATTCACCCCTAAGTTGACTTTTGGGACAAAGCATGAGCCAAGACCTCAAGACATGATTTGAGGGCCTCAAATTTACTACATTGATCCATTTGTAACAATGGATTGACCCAGGAAGCTTGATTCACAAGTTTCAATTTCATCAGGACCACAGTTGGGGTTTCGAGGAAAAAGTCAACTGTGCCTTTGACTTTTGACTAAGACATGCTCCCAAACCTTGGGACATGATCCAATACACCCCCTATAATACCTATAGAATCCATCTATTAGGTTTGATTTAGGTCAAGGACTTGATTTCACAAAGGATCGCACAGTTTGGATTTCATCGGATAAAAAGTCAACTGTACAAAAATCCAAAGTTTGACTTTTTGGATTTTTGGTCAACCAAGGTTCCTTAACCCTAAAACAATGTTAATATGTGATTTGAATCATTATTCATCAAGAAAAATCAAAGAAAGTGAGTTAACTTGTAAAAGGGGTAACCATAAAAAACTTAGAATTTTTCTAAGTTATGGAACAAAGTGGCTAGGGTACCAACTTCCAATGACCATAACTTGAGATCCAAGTAACCATTTTGGATGGTACAAAGCTGGATTTGTAGCTCTCATTGCATACTTTAAAAGTGTCAAATACATCAAACTCCAATTCCTCATGGATTTTTAGCTATGGAGTGATCAAAATGGCAAAAAACATGAAAATGACATTTTTCCAACACTTAGTGAAATTGTCACTAAGTCAGAATCTGTCTTACTTTTTCCAAAATGTAGGGGCAGTTTTCACTTTGATCCAAGTCAAACTAGGTCTAGGGGTAAACATCAAAGTTAATGTATGCCATGAGAGCTTTCCAACAAGTACCAGATCATCTCCAAATTCCATTTGAGCAAGGAGATACAACCCTTGGAACATGGCATCCTGAACTGGTTTTTACAAGGCAGAATTTGTGCATTTTGCTCGATTTGTCCAAATCTGATAAATCCAAGCCTTGTCATCAATTTGGACACATTAGAGGATCAAATCTAAGGGAGATGATTTGATCTCCAAGCCTCCAAAGTCCAAGAATCTACAAGTAGCCATGCCAAACCTAAAAGAGCTAAAAGTGCCAAGACTCCAATTTTGTTTCCAAGTATTCAATGGATGCACCAAGGTGGCATGAACTGAGCTTATTACAACTGAATTCAGTCCAAGTTTATCTCTGAACCAAAGCTACAAAGTCTGTGCTCTAACCTCAAGTCAATGGCTATAGGAGACTTGAGATTCCTTTTGCATAACATTGGCCAAAGGCCTGCTGCAGCCTCCATTCACTATTGCTTGCAAAACAAACTTGCTCTACTATAAATAGAGCTCATTTGTGCTCATTTTGAGTACACCAAAGCACCCAAACTGATGTTTTCCTCAAAATCCATCTCTTTAGGCCAAAATGCCTTCTTTTGCAAGATACCTCTGAGTTTTTGAGTTAGAGAGCAATTCCATCACAGCTCATTATCCGAACACATCCAATATGTCATATCTAAGCTGTCCAAACACTAACATGTGACCTGTAACACCAAAATCTTAAAGTCCACTTCCAAAACCTCAAATTTGGACTTTTTTGCATTTTTCAAGCCATGTCTTGATTCAGTCACTTTCAAAACCAGATAAAACCTCAAACACACTTCAAATATCATCCTTGAATTGTCCCAAATGGTTCCCCACATCTGGAACACCATTTGAGAGAGTTTCCATATTGGTCACTTTTGCCCCTTTTGCAAGAAAGAGCTCAAACTTGTTCCTGAGGATTCCAGCTGGTGGTGACCATTCTAAAAGCTTCTAAGGGATCAATTGAGAGTATCTAAAGCATCAAATTACTTCTGGCACAAGAAACTTGGAAGATAGCACAAAAAGCTCCCAAAGAGGTAAGCATCACAACTTGAACTCTTTGAAATATGCATTGCTTTGAAGTCCACTGATCATAAACCTCTCATGCATGTTGTATATGTTGTGTTTGAACTAATTTGCCATGTAATTCTTGCCTGTAACATGGGGTAGCATAGAAAATGCAATTATAGGCCTATTTCAAAACCACCATCGGGTTTTAAAATAGGGACTTCATCTGAAAAAACCAAGGGCACCATTGGATTCCTTGTGAAATTCTAGGCAGGATAGACCTAAATTTTGTCCCAATCCATGAAGAATTGAGAAAGTTACAACCTTTACGTTTTTGGCCCAAAAGTTTGCCTTGCCCAGGCCTAAAACAAGGCATCCCTTATGTATTTATGGGGTGGTTTTGATACACAGATGTATCACCGCCCCAATGGTAGAAGGCGCGCATTGTGACTTGGAGGTCTGGGGTTCGAATCCCCCTCGCCCCAGACCCTTTTTTAACACTTTTTCCTTTTTTTTTAAAATATTTTTCATATTATTTTAAATGATTTGAAAAATTAATTTCTCTCTCAATTTTAATTATTTTTTATTGGTTCTTTTTTGCAAAAAATCACAAAAATGTTAAAATATTTTATTTCACAAAAAAATCAGATTTATATTATTTATTTAATATAGTTGGTATTTTTGTAAATAAATTCATTTTTATTGTTTTTAAACATTTCAAAAATGAATATTCATCTTGAGAATCAAGATCAACTGAGTCCTAAATCATCTTGTGATTAAAACCTCATTTTTTAAAACCTTAATCAAAAATCACTAGTTTATTTAGACTTATTTGGTATTTTTGTCATTTTTATTCATTTTATTAAAAGGATTACTTTTAAAAAGAAAATGAAATTAGGGTTTCTTTGATGTTCACCCTAACAAATCTTTTTCAAACACTTTGGGCCTCTAATGGAGTGTAAGACCCAACCCCATGTTGTACAAAAATAATTTTGGGCCTCAATCATTGTATAAGTCCCTCTACGATTCTCAAAACGACGGTGCGATCACTGTCTTTCATTGGGCCTACCCTTGTGTTGTAAGTTCCATTCTTCTTCTTTTCAAAACACTTTGGGCCTCTAATAGAGTGTAAGACCCAACCCTTGTTGTACATAAACCTCTTTGGGCCTCAAATATTGTATAAGTCCCGACACGATAAAAAATCTCGGCGCGATCGCCATTTTGTATAAATCCCATCTTTCTTTTTCAAAATCTCTTTGGGCCTCTCCTTAAGTTGTAAGACCCATCCCTTTGTACAGAAAACCTCTTTGGGCCTCAGTCGTTGTATAAGTCCCGATACGATATTCAAAACAACGGTACATTCACTGTTAAACCTTGGGCCTCTCCTTGAGTATAAGCCCTAACAATCTTTTCAAAAACAACTTCTCTTTTGATTTAGATTCAAATATACATGTTGTTATCAAAACTTTCTTTAATTTCTTTGAACAACTAACAACACAGCATGAAAGCTTGCTCACCTGTAAGTTTATCTGCTTTTATTTACTCGCTTTCATATATATAACTGTATTGTGGGAAGCTGCACACTGTAAGACTTCTTTCATATCCTTTTAAATACTTGTCATATATCAACTGTATATATACTAGTATAGTTATTTAGAGTTTTCCCCGGCAACTAGGTCTAGAACTAGGTAAAGCCATGTTGGTCACTCTTAAATATGGTCAAAACTAGATCCCCATAGGATTTCCAGATACAGTCTTGCCTTCTCTTGGGCTTAAACAATATGGAACAAAGAGAAAGGCAGTATTCTTCGTGAACCTTTTCTCAGGCTGTCACTACTAGAAATTGTCAAAGAAATTATACTCCCCAGAGTTGATCTATTCTCGGTGAATAGCATCTCTTGAGTTTCTTCAAACCTCAGAACTTTCACTAAATTATCTATTCTCGGTGAATAGCATTTCTTGAACTTTTCTTGGTTTGAGACCCACGGGCTTCCTAAAAGCATCCCCACCTTCTCTTGGGCTTTGTACAAGGACCCTCCGGCTTCTTAGAAGTTCTCATGCCTTCTCTTGGGCTTAATACAAGGACCCTGAAGACCTCTTAAAGGTATAAGACAGAACTTAGTCATCCTTTGCTAGAGCAGTCTTTCCAGTGTCAAATCTCAGACCAATTTTGGGTTGATTCTCATCCCTTAAAACACTCGCCTCCTCTTGGGAATTATACAAAAGATAAAACTCTTCCACACCAGTAGACCTGGACAGTCTAAGTCCCCTTGAGTCTCAAAGACATTCTCAAGTTCCCTATAAACATAGGGAGAAACCCCGGTCATTCCGGATCGATCTCTAGTAGAGTTAAGCCCATGGGTTCTAAAACCCAGTCTCTCTCCTAAAAGATTCCTAACCAGGGACAATTTATCACCAGTATCATAACATCAAGGCATTTGATACCTCGACTCTTCTGTAATCCTCAACAAGAGTTGATTCCTTATTTGGACCTGCCTCGGGATCTCAGCAATCCCCGGCAAAAGATAGCCTCCTCTTAAGCTTTGTATAAGGACCTTTCCTCAGCAGAAAGCTAGCCTCCTCTTGGGCTTTGTACAATGATTCTCCCCAGCAGAGCTAACCTTTTCAAACTCTCTTGTTGAGTCAATCACTTTTAGACTCTCTTGTTGATTCAATCAACTTTCAGACTCTCTTGTTGAGTCAATCAACTTTCAGACTCTCTTGTTGAGTCAATCACCTTTTCAGACTCTCTTGTTGAGTCAACCTTTTTAGCCTCAATCTTGGGCTTTGCACAAGACAGATTAAAACACTCTCTTGTTGAGTCAATCTTTTTTGCCTCCTCTTAGGCTTTGTATAATGATTCCCCCTAGCAGAAGTTAGCCTCCTCTTAGGCTTTATATAATGATTTCTCCAGCTTGTTCAGCCACAATCCCGGGCTTTGTACAAGACAGATAAAAGCACTCTCTTGTTGAGTCAAACTATTTAACCTCAATCTTGGGATTTGTACAAGACATAAATCTTCATCTCTTAAACTTGGGACACATATCTTCCCCAGCGGAGTCACTTCCTGTAGCGCGATTTTTGTGGTTTCGAATCACTATCTCTTTGGTACTACAGTTCGATTCATTTTTTATCCTATTAAGCTGATTAAGGAAGGGAAATAGATGTCTCCAATTAACCCTGCTTGCAAACTGAGGTTAAACAGTCAAAACTGTTGGTTTACAGATGCTATCAAAATAGGGGGGTTCTCCCTTTGGGTTATTAACTAAAAACAGTGTCTAGGTTATTGGTAGGATGTTAGGACTGATGCTTTTCGATTGATGTATAAAGGTATGGGATTTTGGGTTTTTGATTAGTATGCTCGCTAAGATTTTTGTAATCTTATGCCTACGTATTCCCGAAACAGGGAAATCAGAGCGATCGTAGTTCCTCCTATTCTATGGGAGGAAAAAGGTTGTTTTGGTGTCTTGTTCAAAGCCCAAGACGTGAAACGAAAGGGGTGATTTGTACCTTGTTCAAAGCCCAAGATGTGAAGCTGGAGGGTCTATTTGCATCTTGTTCAAAGCCCAAGATGTGAAGCTAAAAGGTCTTGACTGAGAGAGAATTTGTCATCTCTAAAGAGGAGTTGTTGATATTTGTATGCTGTGAGCGAGGCACAATTTTGATGCTAACAGGTTGATTGACTCAACCGGGGTTTTCCTTATACAAAGCCTAAGAGGAGGCGGGAAGTTTGATTTTTCTGGGGAAAATATTCTTTCTGTCTTGTACAATGCCCAAGACTGAGGCTAAAAGGGTGACTGACTCTACAAGAGAGTCTTTTATACTCAACAAGAGAGTGTTTATGTGTCTTGTACAAAGCCCAAGATGGGGGCGAAAAGGGTTAACTCAACAAGAGAATCTTTTATACTCAACAAGAGAGTGTTTTCTTTCTTTCTATCTCGTACAAAGCCCGAGATAGAGGCTCAAAGAGGGGTGACTCAGCAAGAGAGTCTTTTATACTCAACAAGAGAGTATTTTCGTATCTCGTACGAAGCCCGAGATGGAGGCCAAAGGGTGACTCAACAAGAGATTGACTTTTGTGCCTTGTACGAAGCCCAAGACGGTGGCTAAAAGGTGACTCAACAAGAGAGTCTAAAAAGGTTAGCTCCCCTGGGGAGGATCATTTGTACAAAGCCCAAGAGGAGGCTAACTGTGCTGGTGACTGTTTCAGTTGAATGACAGGGTAATGCGTTGGATAAAAGAGAAAATCAGTTCTTATAAAGAACCATATGTTTGCGATTGATCAGAGGATCAGGGTTTTTTCCTGTTCTTTAAGGAAATGGGAAATCCCACGGGCATTGAGACTATCCAAGTCTACAGGTGTTTTGAGAAATCGATTCTCGGATAGCGAAGGATCTTTGTATAATGCCCAAGAGAAGGCTGGTATGTTAAGGGATGAAGGTCAACCCATTAACAGGTCTGACACTTGACTCAGAAAGACAGCTCTAGCAAATTAATGACTAGGTTCTGTTCCTATACCTGTAGAGGTCTCTGGGTCCTTGTATTAAGCCCAAGAGAAGGCATGAGAGCTTTTAAGAAGCTGACGGGTCCTTGTACAACGCCCATGAAGAGGCAGGATGCTTTTAAGAAGCCTGTGGGTCCCCAAACCCCAAGAAGTTCAAGACAAGCTATTCACCAAGAATAGATCAAGCCAGGAAAGTTCGAGAATTTGGAAGAAACTCAAGGGATGACATTCACGAAGAAAAAATCATCTTTGGGGAGTTAGAGTTTCTTTGACAATTTCTAAGAGTGACAGTCTGAGAAAGGGTTCACGAGGAATGTTGCCTTTCACGTCTCCATATTGTTTAACCCCAAGAGGAGGGAAGACCGTGTCTGGTAATCCTATGGGTGATCTAGTTTTGTTTGTATTTAAGAGTGATCAACAGGGCTTTACCTAGTGCTAGACGTAGTTTCCAGGGAAAACTCTACATAACTATACTAGTATTACACATTTGATATTTGACGAGTATATAAAAGTTTGTGAAAGAAGACTTACAGTGAGCAGCCCCACAATACAGATATATATATGAAAGCGGTAAATGAAAGCGGATAAACACTTACTCGGTTGTAGAGCTTCCATCCTGCTTTGTTAGTGTTTCAACAAAGAAAGCTTTGATAACAATATTATATTCTAAATCAAAGGAGAAAGTGCTTTGAAAAGATTGTTGGGGCTTACAGCTCAGGGAGAGGCCCAAGGTTTTATCAGTGATTGCACTGTTGTTTTGAATTTGTACAGAGGGGCTTATACAAGTGACTGAGGCCCAAAAAAAGGTTTTCTGTACAAAGGGGTGGGTCTTACACTCTCTCAAGAGGCCCAAAGATTTATTTTTGTACAAGGGATAGGGCTTACAGCTCAAGGAGAGGCCCAAAGTTTTGTTTGAAAACAACGATCGTGCCGTTGTTTTAAAATGTACAGAGGGACTTATACAATAAGTGAGTCCCACAAAGTGGTGTATTTACAAAGGGGATGGGTCTTACACTCTAATAGAGGCCCATGAGTTTTTGAAAATGGATAAAGATGGGTCTTATAGCTCAAGGAGAAGCCTAGTTGATTATTTTGGAAAAGGGCGATCGCGCCGAGATCTTTGAAAACACCGTGGGTCTAATACAATGACTGAGGCCCAAATCATTTTGGTTTCAATGAAGGTTTGGGTCTTACAATCTATTAGAGGCCCAAAAGTGTTTGAAAAAGTTTGATGAGGGTTGAATTAATCAAAACCCTAATTTGTTTTCCAAATGTATTTTAATTAAATAAAAATTCAATAAAAATGAACAAAATTGTTAAGCATGTGAAAAACAAATTGTGATCTTGGATCAATGTTTCAAAAATCAAGTTTTGACCTACAAAATGATTAGAAATCCTTAAAATTTGCAAAATCCAGAAGGAAAAAATATTTTAAATGTAAAAAACAATTAAAATATTAATTCTTTGCAAAAATATCAATTATATGAAATAAATAATATTTTTGGGATTTTTTGGTAAAATAAAATATTTTAACATTTTTGTGAATTATTAAAAAAAGAATCAACTCAAAATCATTAAAACTCAGAGAGAAATTAATTTTTGAATCAATTAAATAAAATCACAAAATTCAAATTTTTGAATTTTTGAAAAAGGGCGCTAAGAACATGGCAAGAACACGCGCCCTCCCTCTGTTTCAGCAGATTTGCATTTTCTATCCAATCTCACTGAATACTTGATGATATCATGCAATCTACATATCAATCTACTCGTTTTCACCTCACGATCATGTCTACGGTCTTTAATTTCATTTATTTTAAGCATGGAATAAGAAATCAAAGAGAAACCTCAAGAACCCTAAATTCTCTTGCAGTTGGTGATCGTGTTTTGTGTTAGAGGTGTTACAGTTAGGTTCCAATGATGTGGATAGCTTCCCTAGGTGCCATGGAGTGTGTCTGGATGCTTGGAGTGGATTGAAATGATCTGGAACTTGAGACGGTACCCCCAACTGCAAATCTGTCAAGAACTTGAGCAATTGGCTAGTGATTTTGTGATTTTGGTGTTACAGATGTTATGTGAGTGTTTGTACCACTTCTATGTGATGTTTATGAGGTGTGTGTGTGATTGGTTTGATTGGAATAGCTCTCAAACTCAAAACCCGATAGTGACTTGCCTTAGAAGGCAAAATTGGAAGTGAGAAGGAGATTTTGAGGAAAGCATATGTTTGATGGCTTTGGTGTACTCAAACTGAACACAATTGAGCTCTATTTATAGTAGAGAAAGTTTGATTTGTAAGGAATAGTGAATGGCAACTGCTGCATAGGTTTGGCCAATGTTGATCAATGAGAATCCAAGTCTCCTCTAGCCATTGACTAGAGGTTATGGCACAAGCTGCTGGTTCCCTTGGTCTTGGATAAGTCTTGACTGAATACAGTTGGAAGAGGCTCCGTCCATGCCACCTTGGGGCATCCATTGAATGCTCCAAAACAAAATTGGAGTCTTATCCCCTCTTTAGGGATTTGTTTGGTATGCTACTTTTGGTTCCAAAGACTTGGGAGGCTTGGGATCAGAGTTGGTTCCTCCTTGGTCTCCCCTTGAGGTGTCCAGATGGATAAGTGTGTTTGTCATTTGCACAAATTTGGTAAATCTAGCAAAATGCACAAATCTTCCTTAGCTTTGATAGTTTTCAGCAAGGCATGTTGCCATTGTCATATCTCATGGCTCAAGTGAAATTTGATGGAGTTCTTGGCCATTTTGGAAAGCCCTCATATGATACAACAACTGTTTGATCATAGTTGGTTTTGATACTTTTTGGATCCAAGTGAAAAATGCCCCTATATTTGGAAAAAAGTGAAGGCAGATTCTGACTTAGTGAAAATTTCACTAAGTGTTGAAAAAAAGTCACATTTTCACTTTTTGTGATTTTGATCATTCCATAACTTAAAATCCATGAGGAATTGGAATGAGTTTTGTTTGGATCTTTTGTAGAGGGCCATGAGAGCTACAAATCTAGCTTTGAATGGGGAAAAATGGCTTTGTGGTTTAGGAGTTATGATCCTCCAAAGTTGGTACCCTAGCCACTTTGTTCCATAACTTAGAAAATTTCTAAGTTTTTTATGGTTACCCCTTTTACAAGTTATCCCACTTTTCTTGATTTTTCTTGATGAATGATGATTCCAATCACACATTAACATCATTTTAGGGTCAAAGAACCATAATTGTGAAAAATCTCAAAAAGTCAAAGTTGACTTTTGTGCACAATTGACTTTTTGTCAGACGAATTCCAAACTGTGCGATCCTCTATGAAATCAAGTCCTTGACCTAAATAAAACTTGATGTACATGTTCCATAGGTGTTATAGGGTGTATTGAATCATGTCCCAAGGTTTGGGAGCATGCCTGGCTCAAAAGTCAAAGGCACGGTTGACTTTTCCCGCGAAACCCTATCGGTGGTTCTGATGAACTTGAAACTTGGGAACCAAGCTTCTTGGATTAATCCATTGGTGCAAATGGATCAATGTAGTGTATTAGAGACCCTCAAATCCTCTCTTGAGGTCTTGGCTCATGTTTTGTTCAAAAAGTCAACTTAGGGGTGAATTAGGTCAAGAAACCCTAATTCCTGATTTTAGATGAATGCATCCCCTGAGGCTAAATTGACTTGATGATTGGGTTTATGAGGTCCCTTAGAGTATCTAGGGTTATGCTTTGAAGCATTGGCTCATGCCCAGAGAAAAATTCCCATCTGGAGGCCCTGGTCGACCAAAACCCTAATTTGGTGACACTGGCGATCTTGAGGCTTGATCCACTCAGAATGTTGCAACCTTGTGCTTGATTCTTTGATGTGGGAGTCCTCTTGATCCATGGTGGATGTTTGAGAGGTTTAGACAAGTTGAAGATCATGTCATTCCTTGATTGATCCTTTGTCTAAGAACTCTGAGAGGGCTTGAAACCCTAATTTTGATTGTAGTGGATGCTCACCTATCTTTGGGGAGACTAATGAGGTATGATGGTCCATCCATATTGTGATGATGATTTGCACAATGATGGGAATCTAGGTGGTTAAAATTTGGGGTATGACAGATGCCCCTATTTAATCTTCTTGGACCCGAAGGTATGAATGTCGAAGGTATTCGGGCATTCGGGGTGCAAGATGATTAAATATCGGAATACCCGAAATTTTGATGGTGGTTATGAATGGTAGATTACGCATTTATCTTCTTTTGCTAAGCAACGATGCTTAGAAAAGGTAACCTTCCCCTCGATCCTAGTTTCCTACCAAGGAACTGGTCTTAGTTGCTAAAATAAACTTCCCCTCGATCCTGGTTTCCTACCAAGGAACTGGTCTCACTTTCTTTTGTAAACTTCCCCTCGATCCTGGTTTCCTACCAAGGAACTATTCTTAGTTGCTAAAATAAACTTCCCCTCGATCCTGGTTTCCTACCAAGTAACTGGTCTCAGTTTCTTTTGTAAACTTCCCCTAGATCCTGGTTTCCTACCAAGGAACTAGTCTCAGTTTCTTTTGTCAATAAACTTTGACAAGGGACGCTATTCGTAGCGGATTTCCTCAAACTTCTCACCGAATTTTCCTGGGGGGGAGATTACATTTGACGGAAAAAGATTTGATGTCAGAGTTGCTGGGGAACACAGTCGTCTGAGTGGTAGAGGTGCACAAACTTCTCTGTTGGAGACGCCATTTGTTGACTCTACTGGGGAAAGCAAGTCTCTTGAGAGGCTACTGTCACTTGGGATATTACATCATACTTTTCTACGAGATCTTCTCGGAGAAATGCCATATGATGTGACCCAATTTTGAGGTGCTGATGACCTTTTCATCTGCGGATCTTTCGGTGAGAAAACCACTGTATTGCCGAATCTTTGATTAAGAGGCGTTCTCTAGGGATTTTCCTTGATCCGAGAAAGCGAAGATATCATCTTCAATGGTGAAGAGTGACGTTGGCTGAAGTTTCTCTTGTTCTTCAGAGGTTCAAGTTATCAAAGTGGTAAAGGAACCACCTTCAATCCAGAAATAAACTGGAGGAGAGATCGTTTAGATGAGTCGTTTCCTGACGAGGAAAGAACCGACAACTCGATTGAGAGGACTTCTATCACTAGGGGGTAAGACCGACTAGAGTGATAGTGATGCAATATGAATGTGAATGTAAATCAATAATGCATGATGTATGTATGTTTATGCTGACAAAACTGACACGACATACAGACTAACAGATGAACACAATTGGATACTCGGCCACAGCGGGAGATGAAAAGTATCGCTGGTTCAAGGTAGCAATTCCGCCTTGCTTAGGAGAGATAGTCCCCGTCGGGGAACAATGTTGGTCGGGCTTAGGAGATAAGAACTCTGCCGGTGGGTGTCAGATGAAACATGGTTTCTGACACAGCTGATCCTTCATTCAGGTGTACTAGTTTAGAAGGAGTACTTTGATTATGCACTTTGAAGCTCGGCTACTTCTGGAGAAGCGATCGATGTTCTTTCGATGTTAAACAGTCAAAAGAAATTTGCCATCCTTATTTTGAAAAGCAGAAAAAGTTTTAACAAGTATATTCATTTTTGTTTTATTTCAAGAATCGTTAATCATATTAAAATTTCGTTCTGTAAAGCTAAAACAAATGATCATTATAAACAAAGCACCAGGGCTCAAATTTTATTGATAGGATGGAAATCAGCCAAATGCGTGATTCCATGGAGTATTTACAAAGTTAGAAAATGGTAATTTAAGGAAAAAGGGCTACATTGAAACTTAACGACCGCTATCCTTCTACCAACTTTGAATTCTGGACATCCTGCGCTTCTGTCGAAGATGACCTTGACTGGAGTTTTTCTGATGGATGGCGTGACTGCTGCTGAGGGACTTGCCCCTGTTGAACATAGTTACTTGCCGTTAATCCCTAACTTTTGCCTGGATTATACTTGGAGATTTCCAATCCACCGGGATGATTTTTGATTATGTCTCTAATTTTTGCCTGGACCGCCCTTTCGGGTTTTCAATTCACCGAGACGTTTTTTATTTTATTTTAGTTTAGGCGAAGTATTTCTTGACTACATCAACATTCGCGGGGTAGGCAAATTCCTCTCCGTCCATGGTTGCAAGTCTCAGGGCACAGCCTGAGAAAGCTTTCTTGACCACATAGGGGCCGTCATAATTCGGAGCCCATTTGCCCCGGGAATCAGTGAGAAATGATTGTATCTTTTTTAGCACAAGGTCTCCTTTCCTGAAGATGCGAGGTAGGACCTTTTTGTCGAACGCCTGCTTCATTCTTTGTTGATACAACTGACCATGGCATAGTTCCATAATTCGCTTCTCTTCGATTTGATTGAGTTCTTCGTGTCGACTTTGACACCATTCAGCTTCCGTTAGCTTAGCTTCCATCAATACCCAGATTGATGGGATTTCTACTTCTATGGGGAGTACTGCTTCCATGCCATATACTAGAGAGAAAGGGGTTGCCCCTGTTGAAGTGCGGACAGATTTCGATAACCGCGAAGACCAAAGGGTAGCATCTCGTGCCAGTCTTTGTAGGTTACAACCATCTTTTCAACGATCCTCTTGATGTTCTTGTTAGCCGCTTCTACCGCTCCGTTCATCTTAGGTCGGTAGAGAGATGAGTTATGGTGTTCGATCTTGAACTCTGCGCACAACTCTTTTATCATCTTATTGTTCAAGTTAGATCCATTATCGGTAATGATCTGGCTTGGAACACCATAACGGCAGATGAGATTGTTTTTGATAAGTCGGACCACCACTTGTCGGGTTACATTGGCGTATGACGCTGCTTCGACCCACTTGGTGAAGTAATCGACGGCTACCAGGATGAACCGATGTCCGTTCGAAGCCTTAGGTTCAATCATGCCAATCATGTCGATTCCCCATATGGAAAAAGGCCATGGGGAAGAGAGAACTTTGAGATATGTTGGCGGTACATGAATTTGGTCGGAGTATATCTGACACTTATGACACTTCCTCATGTACTTGTAGCAATCAGATTCCATGGTCAACCAGTAGTACCCTACTCTTAGAATTTTTCTCGCCATTGCGTGTCCGTTGGCCTGAGTGCCAAAGGATCCTTCATGAATTTCTTTTATCAGCATGTCTGCTTCTGGTCTTTCTACACATCGGAGCAAGACCATGTCAAAGTTTCTCTTATAAAGTGTATCACCGCTCAGGAAGAAGCTGCTTGCCAGTCTTCTGAGGGTTTTTCTGTCCTTTCTGGATGCCCCATGTGGGTACTCTTGTTTTTGAAGGAAGCATTTGATATCGTGATACCAAGGTTTATCGTCTATGACTGCTTCAATCGTGAAGATGTAAGCGGGCCTTTCAAGGCGCATTATGTCAATTTTAGGTAGGTCATTCCATTGACCTATGCTAATCATGGAAGAGAGGGCGGCTAATGCATCAGCCATGTGATTCTCCTCACGAGGGATGTGATGAAACTCGATTCTGTTGAAGAAGGGTAACAACCTTCTTGTATAATCTTTGTAACGAATCAATCATGATTGATATGTGTTCCAATCTCCTTTGATCTGATTGATAACTAGGGCTGAGTCTCCATAAACATCCAAGTTCTTGATCCTTAAGTCGATCGCTTCTTCGAGACCCATGATACAAGCTTCGTATTTGGCCTCATTGTTTGTGCACTTGAATGTCAGTCTGACGGTGAAAGGAATGTGGGTACCCTGAGGGGTAACAATGATTGCCCCAATTCTGTTTCCATAATGATTGACAGCTCCGTCAAAGATTAGTCCCCATTGGGAATCTGGTTCTGGCCCTTCACTGGGTAGCGGTTCATCGCAGTCTTTCGTTTTTAAATACATGACATCTTCGTCTGGGAAGTCAAACCCGACTGATTCCTGATCGTCAATTGGTTGATGAGCCAAATGATCGGCTAAAATACTCCCTTTGACGGCTTTCTGAGCGTGGTACTCGATGTCATATTCTAATAGCAACATCTGCCAACGGGCAATCCTTCCCGTGAAAGCAGGCTTTTCAAAGACATACTTGATTGGATCCATTTCAGAGATTAACCAAGTAGTGTGACGAATCATATACTGGCAAAGACGTTTGGCTGCCCAAGTGAGAGCACAACAAGTTTTCTCGAGCATAGTGTAACGAGTCTCACAGTAGATGAATTTCTTGCTCAAATAGTAGATGGCAGACTCTTTTCTTTTGGTTTCGTCTTGTTGGCCAAGTACACAACCCATGGAGTCTTCCAAGACTGCTAAGTAAATGATCAGTGGTCTTCCTTCCACTGGAGGTGATAGAATTGGTGGGTTCAACAGGTATTCTTTGATACTGTCGAAGGCAGTTTGGCAGTCTTCTGTCCAAATGCAGTCCTGATTCTTTTTGAGTAATTTAAAGATTGGCGCACATGTCGCGGTCATGAGGAATATAAATCTGGAAATATAATTCAAACGTCCCAGGAATTCCCTGACTTGTTTTTCAGTCTTTGGAGAAGGCATTTCTTGAATGGCCTTGACTTTGTCAGGATCAACCTCAATTCCTTTCTGGCTGACGATGAACCCTAAGAGTTTCCCTGAACGGACACCGAAGGTGCACTTGTTGGGATTCAAGCAGAGTTTGTACTTTCTCAACCGCTCGAATAGTTTTGACAGGTGGGTCACATGCTCCTCCCGTGTCTTAGATTTGGCAATCATATCATCGACATATACCTCGATTTCCTTGTGTATCATGTCATGAAACAGAGTAGTCATGGCCGTTTGATAGGTTGCCCCGACGTTCTTCAAACCGAATGACATTACCTTGTAACAAAAGGTCCCCCATAGGGTGATAAAGGAATTTTTCTCCATGTCTTTCGGCGCCATTTTTATCTGATTATAGCCCGAGAATCCGTCCATGAAGGAGAAGACTTTGAATTTTGCTGTACTGTCAACCAGCATGTCAATGTGTGGTAAAGGAAAGTCGTCCTTTGGACTAGCCTTGTTCAGATCTCTGTAATCTACACACATTCTGACCTTTCCGTCCTTTTTTGGAACGGGTACGATGTTGGCTAACCATTGCAGATACTCTGATGTAGCGAGGAAACCCGCATCAATATGTTTTCGTACTTCCTCTTTGATTTTAATGGCCATGTCCGGGTGAGTCCATCTAAACCTTTGCTTTATTGGCGGACATTCTGACCGTAACGGTAAATGATGCTCCACGATGCTGGTATCCAGCCCTGGCATATCCTGATAGGACCAAGCGAATACATCGGGAAACTCTTTGAGAAGCTTTATCAAATCCTCTTTGACAGTTGGACTGAGCAGTGCCCTAATTCTGATCTCTTTTCTCTCTTTTTCCGAACCCAAGTTGACTGTTTCCAACAACTCCTTGTGAGGTCCAATGGACCTTTCCTCTTGTCTGAGCAGTTGGGAGATCTCTTCTAGAATTTCGTTGTCATCTTCTTCTTCAGCCTCAAATATCGGGAATTCAAAGTTGGGAGAAGGCATTGGATCGCGTGTTTCAACGGGGTTTAAGACAAGCAATCTGCATGACGTGATGATTTGTGTTTAGAAGAGGTAGAGAGAATACAAGAGTGCGTGCAGTGTATTTTTTTGGAAAACTGCTTGTTTTTATTATTTGAACTGTTTTTTAGGATTACCATTTTCGGAAAAAGCAAAAAGAGAAAACAACAATTAATGCGGAAATTACAAAATGACATTATTTTATTTATGATTTAGTCGATTCTTGAAACTACAACCCTATAAAACAAAACTCTATCGCTTTGGGCGAAGCGAAGAGGGATATTTATAGAAAGTGAGCCCTATCAAAACATCTGTTTCACCTGGGCAGGGTGAAAGGTTAAGATAAAGACGGCGATTACTTTGACTTATGAACAATCTTCGGCACATCGACTGTAACCCATTGGCGGCGAACTCCTTGGTGAATCACAAAGTCTGGTACCTTCTTTCTTGGCTGTTCCTCAGAAATGACGCTGATTTCTGGCGGAGCTGGATCATTGGAATCTGTCTCCCAGGCAGAGTTGTCGTAGGAGGATTCCTCAGTTGGATTTTGCATAGTATTTGTGTTCTCAGGTATATCTTCCCATCCAGTTGGCTGGATATCTTCAAACCTGATATGAGAGCTTTCAGGAGCGGTGTACTTGACCATGAAGTCAAATTTTCCACTTGGTTGTCCCAAGGCGTCCCATACTTCTTTGGAACTGGAGGAGTCATCCCTTTCGATGACGTTGACCTCGGGAAAAGTGTAGTTGATGAGCTCTAGTCCGCCAAGCTTTGCCAATTCATCGTCGTGCTGGATGTTTTCTGAATGCCCTGAGTGTTAATCCCATGAAATGGTGGGGACGCAGGTATTCTTTTCAATGATGCTCAGCTGATAAGCATCGTTGGGCTGATTCTCTTGCCCCGAGTCTCTTGGGTACGGCTACCAGATAGGCAGACCATCCATCGGGCCATAGTAGTAGTGGTCAAAGTTGTATTTCATCGGAGTGTCCTCCTCCAATGAATTTGGCGGAGCACGGCATCCTTGGTATAAATCTCGGACTCTGTGCAGGATAGCAAAATGGCGTAGGCACTTCTTCCTGAGACATATAACTGTCCTCGTTAAGATAGGACTTCCATTCCTCATCTGAATCGGAGGAATCTCCCTTGTTGATAGTATGCACTTCTTGAGTCACTAGGTGAAGGAAACCTCCACTATTAAAGAAGTTATGAATGGGATGAAGACTTTCGTCGTTAGCAGCTGTCCGGGTACAAGTTGCAGAAAAACCAAGACCCTTCTTTGTTTTATTGTCAGTAGGAATGACAAGTTGCCCCCATCCCTTCGCGTTGTTACTCTCGATTACTTTGAGAGCATCTTTGTATGAGGAAATCGATGTTCCCTTCTCTAATTGATTTTCATTGCTCACCGAAAGTGCTTGGAATTGAGTTCCGACAACCTCCTCGGGTTCCACACAAGTGGATAATGAAAGGTTACTCATAATCAAGGATTGTTCCCCGCAAACCGTGACAAGTTGGTCGTTTTTGACAAACTTCAGCTTCTGGTGAAGTGTCGAAGTGACTGCCCCAGCCTGGTGTATCCAAGGTTTTCCTAATAAACAAATGTACGTTACCCGGATGTCCATGACCTGGAAATTGACTTGGAAAGTGTGAGGACCGATAGTTATGGGAAGGTCGACTTCGCCGATAACTGTTTTTCGAGATCCGTCAAAGGCTTTGACGACGATCTCGCTGCCTCTCATCAGAGGTCCTTTGAATGATAGTTGCATCATAGTGGTCTTCGGCATGATGTTGAGAGTCGATCCGGTGTCTACCAGTACGCTGGCTAAAGCATCGTCCTGGCAGTTAACTGTGATATTGAGCGCCATGTTGTGGCTTTTGCCTTCTTCTGGCAATTCCTCATCACTGAATCCCAAGTTGTTGCAGGAAGTGATGTTAGAGACGATGCTATCAAATTGTCGTATTGACACATCCTGTTCCACAAAGGCCTGTTCCAAGACTTTCTGTAGAGCCTCTCTGTGGGCTTCGGAACTGAGTAAAAGTGATAGCACAAAGATCTTTGAAGGAGTTTGTAACAGCTGATCAACAATGTTGTATTCACTCCTTTGGATGAGCTTCAACATCTCATCATCATTTTTTGAAAGGTCAGGATCACTGGATTGACCGACGGGTGGATTAGGAACTTCTGTTTGAGGTTCCTTTTTCTCTGCTGGGTTCTCCAACTCCTCTGTTGAAGATTCTACCGCTCCGTGTTACTCGACGGATGTCTGCAATATTCACGACGGAGGGTAATGGAATTTCCTTCCCATTCTCAAATGTTGCACCGTATTTGTAAGGGATAGCCTTAGTTGATTCATACGGTAGCGGTCCTGGTAGATAGAAAACTACAAGAGCCTTCTGATTTTTCTGACTGTCGTAAGTAACTTCAATCAATTCCTGGTTAATAACCTTCGATTCGTCAAGTAGGGGGATGATGGCACAAACATCCTTGGTCCTTTCATGATCAGAAATTACGATAACATCTTTGATTTGATCAGCGAAATAGTCGGGCATCCAGTTGACGGACCCCAAAACTTAATATTATTGGATTTCTTTGTAGTCCAACTGAGTCTGAAGGGCTGCTCGCATGAGGTAGCATCCTTGATTATTTTCCGAGTAGACTCTACAGCGCTCATAGTTATGTGGTGGCACCTGGCCACGTCTGCTTTGAATGCAATGTAACCTTACCAGATCTGTTTCCGTAGATCGGGCATCCTGACTCTGATGCCGAGTAGGGTTCCCATTAACCACACTGATTTGTTGCGTGTCTTCATCCATATAAATCGGAAGCCACTAGTGGTTTAACAAGTGTTGCAAAGTTCTTTGAACGAGGGCGCACCCTTGGTTACTCTCACAACATACTTTATAGCGCAGATAATCATGTGAAGTGAGAAAACCGAGTTGGACCTGCTTGGCGTGTAACTCCACCAAGATGGTATTCATCAAACGAGTATCGAAGATTTGAAACATGTTAATATGATAGGGATTTCTATCATGGTAGTCCTGGATCCATCCAAGATCCATTTGACGCTGGAGGGCCTCTTGTACAAAAGAGCATCCCTGTTTGTTTACCGAGCAAGTCAGACAAGAATTGTAATTATGCTGTGGCAGATTATGATACTGGCTTTGCCTTGAGTGCATTGCCACCAAATTGACCTTCATTGCACGGATGTCGTGGTTCTGAACGACATTGGAATTCGTATAAGTCATGTTAACTCAACGAACTCGGTGTTCCTAGATCCATCCAAGATCCAATTATTCCTGTAGAGCTGATTGCACCACAGAACATCCCTGATTGTTTTTAGAGCAGATATCACACTGGTGATAATTATGAGGTGGCACATGGCCATATCCACTCTGTCTACAATGCATCTTGACCAAATTGGCCCTTAATAAGAGTACATCGTGAATTTGATAGCTGTCGTTAGCCTCTCCTTTTATCAAATTTACTGCAGCTTTCTCATGTTGAGGCAACGGGTTTGTAAGAACATTCAGATTCGTATCTTTGAAAGATAAGACCCCGCTCCTAACAAGATTTTGCACGTCGGATTTGAAACTAAGACAGTTTTCTATGTTATGCCCTGGTCCTCCTTGGTGGTAAGGGCAAGTCTGATCCGCTTTAAACAAAAAAGGTGGATTTTCTGGTATGGTAAGAGGAGCCCTGGTTTGGACATGCCCCTTGACCAGTAATAATGGAAATAATTCTGCGTACAACACTGGTATAGGATCGAACCCTAGAGGTCGCGTTGTACGATTGTTGTTGTACGGAGGACGAGCTTGCTGAAGAGGCTGTTGTGTCCTTTGCTGATATTGTTGTTGATTCGGTTGGCTTTGAGCAACCTGAGGTTGATACGTAGGAACAGGCGCGGGATTGATAGCAGGAGTTACGGCTGCTACTAGTTGGTATCGTCGCCTTTGCTTTCCAAGAGAGATATTCCCAATATCCTACTCTTTTTTCTTAGGGAGAGCACTACCGTATCGTTTTGTACTACTTGATGGTCCAGCATCTTTTACTAAACGTCCTTCTCGGACGGCTTCCTCAAGACGAACTCCCATGCCCACCATTTCGGTGAAGTCACTGGGCGCACTGGCGACCATTCTGTCGTAGTAAAATGAGCTTAAGGTTTTCAAAAAGATTTTTGTCATCTCTTTTTCCTCCCGGGGTGGAGAAATTTGAGCGGCAATTTCACGCCATCTCTGAGCGTACTCCTTAAAGGTTTCCTTGTCCTTTTGTGACATTGATCTGAGTTGATCTCTGTCTGGTGCCATATCCAGATTGTATTTATATTATTGAACGAAGGCAGCGCCAAGATCTCTGAATGTGCCGATCGTAGCGCGGTTTAAACCTATGTACCATTTGAGTGTGGCACCGGTTAAACTATCCTGGAAATAATGGATCAGTAGCTAACATTCGCGGAGCATACATCACCAGATGGCTCTGAGGGCAAGAGTTACCCTTGTATTTTTCAAAGTCGGGTACCTGGAACTTGTCCGGAACTTTCACATTGGGGACCAAGCAGAGGTCCGCGACGTCCTTTCCAAATAAATCCTGATTGCAAAGGGCTTGCAGCTCTTTATGCATTTCCAAGAACTGTTCCTGGAACTCATTCATTCTGTCGAACATCCTTTCATTTCCACCAGAAGGTATCTGGGGAAACTGTCCTTCCGGGACAGTGTGTACCACGGGCAGTGGTATAGTCATTATGGTCGAGACTCTCGGTGTCTCCCGAAGTTTGTAACCTTCAGGAGTTGCTGTCATGCCCCTGGCATCTTCGCTTTCCCGAAGTTTGTAACCTTCAGGCCCAGCGGCTCCTACTGCAGTTCCCTGATCCTCAGCGATTGGCAGAACATATCCTTCCGGGATATAGTTGAGTGGCATGCCCCAGGGACAATCTTTCGACATTTTGTACCTAGGATCATACTTCTCCACTATGGGCGTTGATGTGATCTCTGAGATCACAGTCCTTTGTTACTGCATCTAAGCTTCTAATAGAGCTTGCATGTCATTATGAAGCTTTCTCAATTCCTCTTTCAGAGTGTCGATCTCTTCCCTCAACTCTCTGTTCTCTTCCTCGAGATCATCCATCTTTTTCTGACGATTGGCCCGAGTATTGTACGAATGAGACAGTTTGACTCTAGAATCGAGACGCAAACATGAGATTCGTAGGTAAGAAGAATGCGTTACGTGAGAATGATGAATGATATGCAATGATTATATTAATTGTACATTTTTTATTTATTCAAAGTAAACTTCGACACTTAGATTGCAAATATCAAACAGTTGGGAAACCCCCATTTTATTGAATTCAACGGATTGCAGAAATGGAAATACAGTAATTTACATAGTGATGCGAAAGGAAATCTAAGCTAATGGATCCCAAGTCCTCTCTGAGGAGAGCTCAGGTGCTGGTTTTGGTATTTTCCTTTTCTTTGACCGGGGCTCTTCGGCCGTTGTCGGGTTGTCATTCCTTTGCCAAGTGAAAGAAGCGAGCAAATTCCTTTGGTCATCATGATTTTCTACAGCATGTTGCTCTAAAATTTCAATTAGAGCATCCTTTTCTTTTAACAGTTGCTGTATCTTCTTGCACTCCACATTGAGAATTCGGTACTTGTTCTTCCAAGACCTTTTCTCCTGCTGAACTTTGCTGAGAGTAACCTGAAGTTTTTCCGTCTCAGACATAAAATAAAGGGCAGAGTCCCTTAATGGAAGAACTTCCTGGCGAGGGTAAGGCATCCTCAGCTTGAGAGCTCTAGTTTGTACCCAGTGGAGATAAGGTTCCACCGAGACACAGTCTGGTTTTCCTAGAGACTCTCTTCCTTTCCTGCGAATCTGTTTCCAGGCATGCACTATTTCCGTCTTTAGTGCTCTGTCGTTTTCTCCTTCCTTGAAGAAAAGACCTTCCAGATGAGCATTACGCGGGATATGCCTCATCGGGTATCCCAATTGACGACAAACCAAAACTGGATGATAATTGATTCCTCCCTTAGTTCCTATAAGGGGTATATTTGGGAAATTTCCACAACGGTCAATGATTCTGATCCCGTCATAAATTTGATTGTACCAATCGATGTCCGAGTTGGTAAGAGACACGATTCTCTGCGACTAACGTAAAGTATTCTTTTGATCCCAAAATGCAGCAGACTTGGGCAAGTGAGAAGTGAACCATTTGTATAGCAGGGGTACACAACACGTGATCATTCCTCCACTATACAAATTCCTTAAGTGTACCGAATGATAAGCATCTGCGAGCATGGTCGTTACAGGGTTTCCAATCAGAAAAATCTTAATGGCGTTGATATCTACAAAGTTATCAATGTTGGGAAACAAGAATAACCCGTAGGTGAGCAAAACAAAGATGCTCTCGAAAGCGGCCACGTTCCCTATACTAGCAAAGTATAGAGCTTTCTTTGTCAAGAATTGGGCTGGAAAACCCTGAATTCCACCCTTAGTGGTCATGTGAGTTCTGACCTCTGACTCGTCCAAATAGATTGCTCTTGCAATGGTTTGATCCTTTGGAATTTCTTCCAGTCCAGAAAATGGAGCTTGATCAGTAATGTGCAGACTAGTCAGGCGAGAGTATTCCTCTAGCGTTGGTGCAAGCTGATAATCCGGGAATGTGAAACAGTGATAGACCAGATCGTAGAACTGGATTAGCGTGGATATGATTCTTTCAATTACGTGGACCCTTAATAGAGATAACAGTCCCCCATACTTGACTCTGAAAGCTTCGTGGTTGGTGATCATTCTCGCCAGACCTCTTGAATCCTCTAGTTTTGGAATCTTGAAGGTGTACTTATGAGTTTTCCTTCTACCGAAATCCATTAGTGCAATCTCCTTTCTCTGACATTTTCAATCATAGTCTTAGTTTAATTTGAAAAAGAGAGACTAGAAGAGAAGATTTTTTTTTAATGTTTTTTAGATGAATGTATGAATGAAACACACAAAAACATAGAAAAAACATGGGGTCAAAGGGTCGATGTCATGAAGTCAAGGCTCTAGCCCCCCCCCCCCAAAGGTTTATACTGGTGATTTTTTGTACCTGTCCGCAAAATCATTGATCCCTCTTGGGATGACAACAACAAGCGGATCACCAGCGAGCTGATGCATCCTAGAGTGATCTCAAATGAGGGTAGTATCGCGTGACAATTATTTCCGATAGCTTCTGCACTACAAAATGGTTTCAGCCTACTAAAAACCTCAGCTTCTCAGATAACCCAGTCGACCACACTACTTTCAACAACCGAAGTTGTATAGGCAATGTATCTGCAAAGGGAGTCTCCACTGAGTTTGATGGTCGATCGGGGACTCTTAATTGGGATTCACTCCCCGCAAGATTACCCCGCATTGCCATCACCTATCTTAGGTGTATACTCAATCTTTCCACATGCGGCATCACACGCATTCCCATTAGCAGAAAAATAAACACAAATATCAATGAGGAAAAGCAGTATATATATTTGTCTTAATCATCCTAGACCTTTAGTCTTATGATCCTATACAGACAATGAATCCCCAGCAGAGTTGTCATTTCTATGAACTGAATTTAGGGTTTCATCCCCTGGGAAAGCAAAAAAGAAATGCCTACCACTCTGGTCGCCACTCTTCTGTAGCGCGATTTTTGTGGTTTCGAATCACTATCGCTTTGGTACTACAGTTCGATTCATTTTTTATCCTATTAAGCTGATTAAGGAAGGGAAATAGATGTCTTCAATTAACCCTGCTTGCAAACTGAGGTTAAACAGTCAAAACTGTTGGTTTACAGATGCTATCAAAATAGGGGGTTCTCCCTTTGGGTTCTTAACTAAAAACAGTGTCTAGGTTATTGGTAGGATGTTAGGACTGATGCTTTTCGATTGATGTATAAAGGTATGGGATTCTGGGTTTTTGATTATTATGCTCGCTAAGATTTTTGTAATCTTATGCCTACGTATTCCCGAAACAAGGAAATTAGAGCGATCGTAGTTCCTCCTATTCTATGGGAGGAAAAAGGTTGTTTTGGTGTCTTGTTCAAAGCCCAAGACGTGAAGCGAAAGGGGTGATTTCTACCTTGTTCAAAGCCCAAGATGTGAAGTTGGAGGGTCTATTTGTATCTTGTTCAAAGCCCAAGATGTGAAGCTAAAAGGTCTTGACTGAGAGAGAATTTGTCATCTCTAAAGAGGAGTTATGGATGTTTGTATGCTGTGAGCGAGGCACAACTTTGATGCTAGCAGGTTGATTGACTCAACCGGGGTTTTCCTTATACAAAGCCTAAGAGGAGGCGGGAAGTTTGATTTTTCCAGGGAAAATATTCTTTCTGTCTTGTACAACGCCCAAGACTGAGGCTAAAAGGGTGATTGACTCTACAAGAGAGTCTTTTATACTCAACAAGAGAGTGTTTATGTGTCTTGTACAAAGCCCAAGATGGGGGCGAAAAGGGTTGACTCAACAAGAGAATCTTTTATACTCAACAAGAGAGTGTTTTCTTTCTTTCTATCTCGTACAAAGCCTGAGATAGAGGCTAAAAGAGGGGTGACTCAACAAGAGATTCTTTTATACTCAACAAGAGAGTATTTTTGTATCTCGTACGAAGCCCAAGATGGAGGCGAAATGGTGACTCAACAAGAGAGTCCTTTATGCTCAACAAGAGAGTGGCTTTTGTGTCTTGTACGAAGCCCAAGACGGAGGCTAAAAGGTCACTCAATAAGAGAGTCTGAAAAGGTTAGCTCCCCTGGGGAGGATCATTTGTACAGAGCCCAAGAGGAGGCTAATTGTGCTGGTGACTGTTTCAGTTGAGTGACAGGTCCAGTGTGTTGGATGAAAGAGAAAATCAGTTCTTATAAAGAGCCATATGTTTGCGCTTGATTAGAGGATCAGGGTTTTTTCCTGTTCTTTAAGGAAATGGGAAATCCCACGGGCATTGAGACTGTCCAAGTCTATGGGTGTTTTCAGAAATCGATTCTCAGATAGAGAAGGATCTTTGTATAGTGCCCAAGAGAAGGCCGGTATGTTAAGGGATGAAGGTCAACCCATTAACTGGTCTAACACTTGACTCAGAAAGACAGCTCTAGAAAATTAATGACTAGGTTCTGTTCCTATACCTGTAGATGTCTCTGGGTCCTTGTATTAAGCCCAAGAGAAGGCACGAGAGCTTTTAAGAAGCCGACGGGTCCTTGTACAACACCCAAGAGGAGGCGGGGATGCTTCTAAGAAGCCTGTGGGTCCCCAAACCCCGAGAAGTTCAAGACAAGCTATTCACCGAGAATAGATTAAGCCAGGAAAGTTTGAGAATTTGGAAGAAACTCAAGAAATGCCATTCACGGAGAATAGATCATCTTTGGGGAGTTAGAGTTTCTTTGACAATTTCTAAGAGTGACAGTCTGAGAAAGGGTTCACGAGGAATGTTGCCTTTCACGTCTCCATATTGTTTAACCCCAAGAGGAGGGAAGACTGTGTCTGGTAATCCTATGGGGGATCTAGTTTTGTTTGTATTTAAGAGTAACCAACAGGGCTTTACCTAGTGCTAGACGTAGTTGCCGGGGAAAACTCTAAATAACTATACTAGTATTACACAGTTGATATTTGATGAGTATATAAAAGTTTGTGAAAGAAGACTTACAGTGAGCAGCCCCACAATACAGATATATATATGAAAGCGGTAAATGAAAGCGGATAAACACTTACTCGGTTGTAGAGCTTCCATGCTGTTTTGTTAGTGCTTTAACAAAGAAAACTTTGATAACAATATTATATTCTAAATCAAAGGAGAAAGTGCTTTGAAAAGATTGTTGGGGCTTATAGCTCAAGGAGAGGCCCAAGGTTTTATCAGTGATTGCACTGTTGTTTTGAATTTGTACAGAGGGGCTTATACAAGTGACTGAGGCCCAAAAAAAGGTTTTCTGTACAAAGGGATGGGTCTTACACTCTCTCAAGAGGCCCAAAGATTTATTTTTTGTACAAGGGATGAGGCTTACAGCTCAAGGAGAGGCCCTAAGTTTTGTTTGAAAACGACGATCGTGCCGTTGTTCTAAAATGTACAGAGGGACTTATACAATAAGTGAGGCCCACAAAGTGGTGTATTTACAAAGGGGATGGGTCTTACACTCTAATAGAGGCCCATGAGTTTTTGAAAATGGATAAAGATGGGTCTTATAGCTCAAGGAGAAGCCCAGTTGATTATTTTGGAAAAGGGCGATCGCGCCGAGATCTTTGAAAACACTGTGGGTCTTATACAATGACTGAGGCCCAAATCATTTTGGTTTCAAAGAGGGTTTGGGTCATACACTCTATTAGAGGTCCAAAAGTGTTTGAAAAAGTTTGATGAGGGTTGAATTAATCAAAACCCTAATTTGTTTTCCAAATGTATTTTAATTGAATAAAAATTCAATAAAAATGAACAAAATTGTTAAGCATGTGAAAAACAAATTGTGATCTTGGATCAATGTTTCAAAAATCAAGTTTTGACCTACAAAATGATTAGAAATCATTAAAATTTTCAAAATCAAGAAGGAAAAAATATTTTAAATGTCAAAAACAATTAAAATATTAATTCTTTGCAAAAATATCAATTATATGAAATAAATAATATTTTGGGATTTTTTGGTAAAATAAAATATTTTAACATTTTTGTGAATTATTAAAAAAAGAATCAACTCAAAATCATTAAAACTCAGAGAGAAATTAATTTTTGAATCAATTAAATAAAATCACAAAATTCAAATATTTGAATTTTTGAAAAAGGGCGCCAAGAACATGGCAAGAACACGCGCCCTCCCTCTGTTTCTGCAGATTTGCATTTTCTATCCAATCTCACTGAATACTTGATGATATCATGCAATCTACATATCAATCTACTCGTTTTTACCTCACAATCATGTCTATGGTCTTTAATTTCATTTATTTTAAGCATGGAATAAGAAATCAAAGAGAAACCTCAAGAACCCTAAATTCTCTTGCAGCTGGTGATCGTGTTTTGTGTTAGAGGTGTTACAGCTAGGTTCCAATGATGTGGATAGCTTCCCTAGGTGCCATGGAGTGTGTCTGGATGCTTGGAGTGGATTGAAATGATCTGGAACTTGAGATGGTACCCCAACTGCAAATCTATCAAGAACTTGAGCAATTGGCTAGTGATTTTGTGATTTTGGTGTTCCAGATGTTATGTGAGTGTTTGGATCACTTCTATGTGATGTTTATGAGGTGTGTGTGATTGGTTTGATTGGAATAGCTCTCAAACTCAAAACCCGATAGTGACTTGCCTTAAAAGGCAAAATTGGAAGTGAGAAGGAGATTTTGAGGAAAGCATCTGTTTGATGGCTTTGGTGTACTCAAACTAAACACAATTGAGCTCTATTTATAGTAGAGCAAGTTTGTTTTGCAAGGAATCGTGAATGGCAACTGCTGCATAGGTTTGGCCAATGTTGATCAATGAGAATCCAAGTCTCCTCTAGCCATTGACTAGAGGTTAGGGCACAGGTTGCTGGTTCCCTTGGTCTTGGATAAGTCTTGACTGAATTCAGTTGGAAGAGGCTCAGTCCATGCCACCTTGGTGCATCCATTGAATGCTCCAAAACAAAATTGGAGTCTTGTCCCCTCTTTAGGGATTTCTAGGTTTGGCATGCTACTTTTGGTTCCAAAGACTTGGGAGGCTTGGGATCAGAGTTGGTTCCTCCTTGGTCTCCCCTTGAGGTGTTTAGATGGATAAGTGTGTTTGTCATTTGTACAAATTTGGCAAATCGAGCAAAATGCACAAATCTGCCTTAGCTTTGACAGTTTTCAGCAAGGCATGTTGCCATTGTCATATCTCATGGCTCAAGTGGAATTTGATGGAGTTCTTGGCCATTTTGGAAAGCATGCATATGATACAACAACTGTTTGATCATAGTTGGTTTTGATACTTTTTGGATCCAAGTGAAAAATGCCCCTATATTTGGAAAAAAGTGAAGGCAGATTCTGACTTAGTGAAAATTTCACTAAGTGTTGGAAAAAAGTGACCTTTTCACTTTTTGTGATTTTGATCATTCCATAACTTAAAATCCATGAGGAATTGGAATGAGTTGTGTTTGAAGCTTTTGTAGAGGGCCATGAGAGCTACAAATCCAGCTTTGAATGGGGAAAAATGGCTTTGTGGTTTAGGAGTTATGATCCTCCAAAGTTGGTACCCTAGCCACTTTGTTCCATAACTTAGAAAATTTCTAAGTTTTTTATGGTTACCCCTTTTACAAGTTATCCCACTTTTCTTGATTTTTCTTGATGAACGATGATTCCAATCACACATTAACATCATTTTAGGGTCAAAGAACCATAATTGTGAAAAATCTCAAAAAGTCAAAGTTGACTTTTGTGCATAGTTGACTTTTTGTCAGACGAATTCCAAACTGTACGATCCTCTATGAAATCAAGTCCTTGACCTAAATCAAACTTGATGGACATGTTCCATAGGTGTTATAGGGTGTATTGAGTCATTTCCCAAGGTTTGGGAGCATGCCTGGGTCAAAAGTCAAAGGAACAGTTGACTTTTCCTGCGAAACCCTAACGGTGGTTCTGATGAACTTGAAACTTGGGAACCAAGCTTCTTGGATTAATCCATTGGTGCAAATGGGTCAAAGTAGAGTATTAGAGACCCTCAAATCCTCTCTTGAGGTCTTGGCTCATGTTTTGTTCCAAAAATCAACTTAGGGGTGAATTAGGTCAAGAAACCCTAATTCCTGATTTTAGATGAATGCATCCCTTGAGGCTAAATTGACTTGATGATTGGGTTTATGAGGTCCCTTAGAGTATCTAGGGTTATGATTTGAAGCATTGGCTCATGCCCAGAGGAAAATTCCCATCTGGAGGCCCTGGTCGACCAAAACCCTAATTTGGTGACACTGGCGATCTTGAGGCTTGATCCACTCAGAATGTTGCAACCTTGTGCTTGATTCTTTGATGTGGGAGTCCTCTTGATCCATGGTGGATGTTTGAGAGGTTTAGACAAGTTGAAGATCATGTCATTCCTTGATTGATCCTTTGTCTAAGAACTCTGAGAGGGCTTGAAACCCTAATTTGGATTGTAGTGGATGCTCACCCATCTTTGGGGAGACTAAGGAGGTATGATGGTCCATCCATATTGTGATGATGATTTGCACAATGATGGGAATCTGGGTGGTCAATATTTGGGGTATGACACTTCCTCCCATCCTTCTGTTAGGCTTTGAGGAATGATTTCCCAAGCAGAGTCAAACTCATTTCAGCCTCAATCTTGGGCTTTGTACAAGACACCTAAAAATATCCTCACCAGAGTCAGTTAAATTTCCCATTTTAGCCTTAATCTTGGGCTTTGTACAAGACACATACAAACCTCCCCGACGGAGTCAAAACCCTTTTACCCTCAATCTTGGGCTTTGTACAAGACAGCTAGAACATTTTCCCTGGAAAAGTCAAACGTCCAGCCTCCTCTTAGGCTTTGTATAATGATATCCCCAAAGATTCAGTATCTTTTTTGCCTCAATCTTTAGCTTTGTACAAGACACCAATATATACACTCTCTTATTGAGTCGGTCTTATCCAGCTTCCTCTTAGGCTTTGGGTAAGGATTTCCCCAGTGGAATCAATCAACCTCTTAGCTTCAACCTTGGGCTTTGATCAAGGCACACAAAAATCAACAATCCCTCTTTAGAGATGACAAATTCTCTCTCAGTCAAAACCTTTTAGCTTCAATCTTGGGCTTCGAACAAGACACCAAACATCTTTTTCCTCCCTTAGAATAGGAGGAACTACGATTGCTCGGATTTCCCTGTTTCATTTAAACGGGAATACATAGGCATAAGATTACGAAATCTTAGCAAGCATACCAATCAAAACTCTAGGTCTAGTACCTTCATATCAATCAAACTTAGGTCCAGTATCTTACCAAAAACATCGAGAAAACCCGAACATCAACAAAAACTCAATCGTTCGCTACAGCAAAATGGCGACTCTGCTGGGGAGTCATTGTCTGTATAGGACTAGGATTATGGCTCTTAAGAGGTCTAGGATGTTAGTTTTAGGAATGAATATATATATCGCTTTTCCTAATTGATATCCGTGTTTATTTTTCTGCTAATGGGACTTCGGTTGATGCCGCATCTGGAAAGTTTGAGTGACACCTAAGATAAGTGATGGCATTAGATGGGTAATCTTACAGGGAGTGACTCCCAAATAAGAGACCCCGGTAGACCATCGAATCAGTGGAGATACCCTTTGCGGATTCAATGTCTAAATGACTTCGGTTGTTGAAAGCAGATTGTTCGATTGTGGTGTCCATGAAACTGAGGATTTAGTAGGCTGAGAACATGTTACTATTTTGTTGTGTGGAAGCTATCGGAAATAGTTGTCACGCAATACTACCCTCATTTGAGATTACTCTAAGATACTGCAGCTCACTCGGGTGAACCAGCCTGCTGTTGTTATCCCAAGAGGAGTCAATGATTTTGAGGACAGGTACAAAAAATCACCAGTACAACCTTTGGGATGGGTAGAGCCATGACTTCATAACACCGAACCTTTGACCCCATGTTTTTTCTATGTTTTTGTGTGCTGCATTCATACATTTAGTTCATTAAAAAACTTTAAACAAAGAAAAAATTTCTCTTCTAGTCTCTCTTTTTCAAATTAAACTAAGACAATGATTGCAAATATCAGAGAGAAAGATTGTGTTATGGATTTTGGTAGAAGGAAGACTCACAAATACACCTTCAAGGTTCCAAAACTAGAGGATTTAAGAGGGTTGGCAAGGATGATCACCAACCCTGATGCTTTTAGAGCTAAGTACAGAGGATTGCTGTCTCTGTTAAGGGTCCATTTAATTGAAGGAATCCTGGCTACGCTAATCCAGTTCTACGATCCGGTCTATCACTGTTTCACATTCCCGGATTATCAACTAGCACCAACACTGGAGGAGTACTCTCATTTGACTGATTTACCCATCACTGACCAAGATCCCTTTTCTGGACTGGAAGAAATTCCAAAGGATCAAATCATTGCAATTGCTATCTATTTGAACGAGTCAGAAGTTAGGACTCACATGACCACTAAGGGTGGAATCCGAGGTTTGCCAGCCAAGTTTTTGATAAAGAAAGCTCTATACTTTGCTAGTATAGGAAACGTGACTGCTTTCGAGAGCATCTTTGTTCTGCTCACCTACGGGTTATTTCTATTTCCCAACATTGATAACTTCGTTGATATCAATGCTATTAAGATTTTTCTGATTGAAAACCCTGTACCGACCCTGCTCGTAGATGCTTATCATTCTGTACACCTAAGGAATTTGTATAGCGGAGGAATAATCACATGCTGTGTACCCCTGCTATACAAATGGTTCACTTCCCATTTACCCAAATCAACTGCTTTTTGGGATCATAAGAGTGTTCTACGTTGGTCACAGAGAATCATGTCTCTTACCAACTCTGACATAGACTGGTACAATCGAATCTATGACGGGATCAGAATCATTGACCATTGTGGAAACTTCCCTAATGTACCCCTCATAGGAACTAAAGGAGGAATCAACTATCATCCAGTTTTAGTTCGTCGTCAATTTGGATACCCGATGAGACATGTCCCGCGAAATGTTCATCTGGAAGGTCTTTTCTTCAAGGAAGGAGAAAACGACAGAGCACTAAAGACCGAAATAGTGCATGCCTGGAAACATGTTCACAGGAAAGGAAGAGAGTCTCTAGGAAAACCAGATTGTGTCTCTGTGGAACCTTATCTCCACTGGGTACAAACTAGAGCTCTCAAGCTGAGGATGCCTTACCCTCGTCAAGAAGTTCTTCCGTTAAAGGAATCTGTCCTTTATTTTATGTCTGATACGGAAAAGCTTCAGGTTACTCTCAACAAAGTTCAACAAGAGAAGAAGTCTTGGAAGAACAAGTACCGTATTCTCAATGTGGAGTGTAACAAAATACAACAACTGTTAAAAGAAAAAGACGCTCTGATCGAGATTTTAGAGCAACATGCTTTAGAAAATTAAGAAGACCAAAGGAATTTGCTCGCTCCTTTCACTTGGCAAAGGAATGACAACCCGACAACGGCACAAGAGCCCCGGTCAAAGAAAAGGAAAATACCAGAACCAGCACCTGAGCTCTCCTCAGAGAGAACTCAGGATCCATAAGCTTAGATATTTCCTTTTACAACACTTTGTAAATGACTGTATTTCCATTTCCGCAATCTTTGAATTCAATAAAATGGGGTTCCCCCCATTGTATGATATTTGCAATCCAATTGTCGAAGTTTCCTTTTATTAAACAAAAATTTTTAATATAATCATTGCATATCATTCATCATTCTCACATAACGCATTCTTCTTCCCTACGAATCTCACGTTTGTGTCTCGATTCTAGAGTCAAACTGTCTCATTCGTACAATACTCGGGCCAATCGACAAAAGAAGATGGATAATCTCGAGGAAGAGAATAGAGAGTTGAGAGAAGAACCCGACGCTCTGAAAGAAGATCTGAGGAAACTTCACAATGACATGCAAGCTCTGACAGCAACTCAGATTCAAAATACAGTGATCTCAGAGATCACCTCGACGCCCATAGCGGAGAAGTATGATCCTCGGTATAACATGCCTAAAGATCGTCCTTGGGGCATGCCTATTAACTATATCCCAGAAGGATATATTCCGCCGATCACGAAAGATCCAGAAACTGCAGCAGGAGCCACTAGGCCTGAAGGGTACAAACTTTGGGAAAACAAAGATGCAAGGGGCATGACAGCAACTCATGAAGGTTACAAACTTCGGGAGAGGAAAACACCAAGAGTCACTGCCGTAATGACTATACCACCACCCCTGGTACACACTGTCCCGGAAGGGCAGATTCCACAGATACCTTCTGGTGGAAACAAAAGTATGGAAAATAGAATGAAGGAGTTCCAGGAACAATTCTTGGAGATGCAGAAGGAACTACATGTCATTTGCGTTCAGGATCTATTTGGAAAGGACGCCGCAGACCTTTGTCTTGTCCCCAATGTGAAAATTCCGCACAAATTCAAAGTGCCCGAATTTGAAAAGTACAAGGGTAACTCTTGCCCTCAAAGTCATTTAGTGATGCACTCTCGGAGGATGTCAACTCAGACAGAGAACCAACAGCTACTGATCCACTATTTCCAAGATAGTTTAACCGGTGCCGCACTAAAATGGTACATGGGTTTAAACAACACCAAGATCGTCACTTTCAGAGATCTTGGCACTGCCTTCGTTCAACAATATAAGTATAACCTGGACATGGCACCGGACAGAGATCAACTCAGAGCCATGTCACAGAAGGACAAGGAAACCTTTAAGGAATATGCTCAGAGATGGCGTGAAATCGCCGCCCAGATTTATCCACCTCTTGAGGAAAAGGAGATAACAAAGATCTTCTAGAAAACCTTGAGCTCATTTTACTACGATAGAATGGTCGCCAGTGCGCCCAATGACTTCACTGAGATGGTGGGCATAGGAGTTCGTCTTGAAGAAGCAGTCCGAGAAGGACGTTTAGTTAAAGATGTTGGACCATCAAGCAGTACCAAAAGATACGGTAGTGCTCTCTCTAAGAAAAAAAAGCAAGATATTGGCAATATCTCTCTCTGAAAGCAAAGGCGACGGTACCAACCAGTAGCAACTGTAACTCTTGCTATCAACCCTGCGCCTGTTCCAACGTATCAATCTCAGGTTGCTCAGAGCCAACCAAATCAACAACAATATCAACAATGGACACAACATCCTCTTCAGCAGGCTCGTTCCAGTACAACAACAACCGTACAAGGCGACCACCGGGGTTCGACCCTATACCAATGTTGTATGCAGAACTGTTTCCACTACTACTGGTCAAGGGGCACATCCAAACCAGGGCTCCTCTTGCGATACCGGAGAATCTGCCTTTTTGGTTCAAAGCAGATCAAACTTGCCCTTACCATCAAGGAGGATCAGGGCATAACATAGAAAACTGTCTCAGTTTCAAACCCGATGTATAGAAGCTTGTTAGGAGCGGGGTCCTATCCTTCAAGGATACGAATCCTAATGTTCAGACGAACCCGTTGCCTTAACACGAGAAAGCTGCGGTAAATTTGATAGAGGAAGAGTCTAACCACAACTATCAAATTCACGATGTACTCTTATTGGAAACCAGCCTGGTCAAGATGCATTGCAGACAGAGCGGATACGGTCATGTACCGTCTCATAATTATCACCAGTGTGATATCTGCTCGGTAAACAATCAGGGATGCTCTTTTGTACAAGAGGCCCTCCAACGTCAGATGGATCTTGGATGGATTCAGGATTACCGCGATAGAAGTCGGTATCAAGTTAATATGATTCAAATCTTTGATGTTCGCTTGATGAATACCAGCTTGGTGGAATTACACGCTACACAAGTTCAGCTCGGTTTTCTAACTTCGCATAATTATCAAAACTATAAAGTGTGTCATGAGAGTGACCAAGGATGTGCACTCGTTCAAAGGACACTTCAACACTTATTGAACCACTGGTGGCTTCCGATCTATCTAGATGAAGACACCCAACAAATCAGTATGACTGATGGGAACCCTACTAGGCATCAAAATCAGGATGTTCGATCAATGGAAACAGATCTAGTGAGGTTACACTGCATACAAAACGGACGTGGTCGGGTGCCACCACACAACTATGAGAGCTGTAGAGTTTGCTCAAAGGATAACCAAGGATGCTATCTCGTGCGAGCAGCCCTTCAAAGTTAGTTAGACCATAAGGAAATTCAACCACGGTGAAGCTCTGGTTCAATGTCAGACTATCATCCTAATCAACGCAAAGAAGTTGTCTTAATCCCTAAACGAGAAGTGGCCAAAGATGTGTGCGCCATAATCCCTCTACTCCATGAATCAAGAGTTCCTCTTGATGGTGGAAGGATTCTCAACCTCGAACCAATTGAGGCTGACTATGATGGTCAGAAAAATCAGAAGGCTCTTATAGTTATCTATCTGCCGGGGCCAGTACCGTACAAGTTCGATAAGGCCATCCCTTACAAATACGGTGCAACAACAATTGAGAATGGAAAGGAAACTCCATTACCCTCCGGCGTGAATATTGCAGACATCAGTCGAGTAACACGGAGCGGTCGGATCTTCAACCGAGGAGTTGGAGAACCCAGCAAAGAAAAGGAACCTCAAACAGAAGTTCCTAATCAACTAGTCGGCCAATCCAGTGATCCCGACCTTTCAAAGAACAATGATGAGATGCTGAAGCTCATCCAGAAGAGTGAATACAACATTGTTGATAAACTGTTGCAAACTCCTTCAAAAATCTTTGTGCTTTCTCTTTTACTCAGTTCCAAAGCTCACAGGGAAGCTCTACAGAAAGTCTTAGAGCAAGCCTCTGTGGAACAAGATGTAACAATAAGACAATTCGACAGCATCATCTCCAACATCACTTCCTGCAACAACTTGGGGTTTAGTGATGAAGAACTTCCAGAAGAGGGCCAAAGTCACAACATGGCACTCAATATTACAATCAACTGCCAGGACGATGCATTAGCCAGCGTACTGGTTGACACCGAATCAGCTCTAAATGTCATGCCCAAGTCTACTCTAATGCGATTATCATACCAAGGACCTCCGATGAGAGGCAGTGAGCTCATCGTCAAAGCCTTTGACGGATCCTAAAAAACAATTATCGGCGAAGTCGACCTTCCCATAACTATCGGTCCTCACACTTTCCAAGTCATTTTCCAGGTCATGGACATCCGGGCGGCATACAGCTGTTTGTTAGGAAGACCTTGGATACACGAGGCTGGGGAAGTCACTTCGACACTTCACCAGAAGCTGAAGTTCGTCAAGAACGACCAACTAGTCATAGTCTGTGGAGAGCAAGCCTTGATTGTGAGCAACTTATCGTCATCTACTTGTGTAGAACCAGAGGAGGTTGTAGGAACCCAGTTCCAAGCACTTTCGGTGAGCAATGATAACCAATCAGAAAAAGGAACATCGATTTCCTCGTACAAAGATGCTCTCGAAGTGATCAAAAGTAACAATGCAAAAGGATGGGGACAACTTGCCATTCCTACTGACAACAAGACAAAGAAAGGTCTTGGTTTTTCTTCAACCTGTACCCAGACTACTACTAACGATGGAAGTCTTCATCCCATTTAGTACTTCTTCCATAGTTGAGGTTTCATTCACCCAGTGTCTCAAGAAGTACATACCATCAACGAGGGTGACTCCTCCGATACAGATGAAGAGTGGAAGTACTACCTTAACAAAGACGGTAATATGTCTCAGGAAGAGGTGCCTACACCATTTTACTATCCCGCACAGAGTCCGAGATATATACCGAGGTTAGACGTCAAGATGATATACAGAGATTGTGATCCAGAAGGATGTCGTGCTCCACCAAATTCATTAGAGGAAGACACTCTGATGAAAGACAACTTTGACCACGACTATTATGGCCCAATGGATGCCTGCCTATCTAGCAGCCATACCCAGGAGACTCGGGGCAAGAGAGTCAGCCGAACGATGCATATCAGCTGAGCATCATTGAAAAGAATACATGCGTCCCCACCGAATCATGGGATCATTACTCAGGGCATTTAGAAAATATCCAGTACAATGATGAATTTGCAAAGATTGTAGGACAACAGTTCATCAACTATGCTTTTCCTGAGGTCAACATCATCGAAAGGGATGACTCCTCCAGTTCCAAAGAAGTGTGGGACACATTAGGACAACCGAGTGGCAAGTACGACTTCCTGGTTAGGTACACCGCTCCCGAAAGCTCTCGTATCAGGCTCGAAAACATCCAGCTAACTGGATGAGGAGATATACCTGAGAGTACAAACACTATGCAAAATACAGCTGAAGAATCCTCCTACGAAAACTCTGCCTGGGAGACAGATTCCAATGACCCTGCTCCATCAGAAATCAATGTCATTTCCGAAGACAAGCCAAGAAGCAAGGAACCAGACTTTGTGATTCACCGAGGAGTTCGCCGCCAGTGGGTTGCAGTCAACATTCTGAAAGTTGTTCATAAGTCAAAGTAATTGCCGTCTTTATCTTAACCTTTCACCTTGCCCAGGCGAAATGGATGTTTTGATAGGGCTCAATTTCTGTAAATGTACCTCTTCGCTTCGCCCAAAGCGACCGAGTTTTGTTTTATAGAGTTGTAGTTTCAAGAATCGACCAAACCATAAATAAAATAACGTCGTTCTGTAATTTCCGCATTTATTGCTGTTTTCTCTTTTTGCTTTTTCAGAAAATGGTAATCCTAAAAACAACTCAAATAATAAAAACAAGCAGTTTTCTGAAAATACACTGCACACACTCTTGCATTCTCTCTATCTCTTCTAAAAACAAATCATCACGTCATGCAAATTGCTTATTTTAAACCAACCTGTAGCGCGGTTTTTGTGGTTTCGAATCATTATCACTTTGGTACTACAGTTCGATTCATTTTTTATCCTATTGAAGCTGATGAAGGAAGGGAAATAGATGTCTCCAATTAACCCTGCTTGCATACTGAGTTTAAACAGCAGTCTGTTAGGTTACAGATGCTACAAAGATTGTGGGTCTCTCCTAGGTTATTTTATTAAGAACACGGGGTCTGGGTTATTGGTAGGATGTTAGGATTGATGCTTTTTGATTGATGTATGAAGGTACGGGACTTTGGGTTTTTTGATGATTGTGCTCGCTAAGATTTTTTCTTTCAATCTTATGCCTACGTATTCCCGTTTACTGAAACAGGGAAATCAGAGCGATCGTAGTTCCTCCTATTCTATGGGAGGAAATGGCGTTTTGGTGTCTTGTTCAAAGCCCAAGACGTGAAGCTAAAGTAGTTTGTATCTTGTTCAAAGCCCAAGATATGAAGCTAAAAGGGTGTTGACTTTGGAGAGAACTTGTCATCTCTAAAGTGGTATGTTTTTCACAACTGTTGGGTGACTGGTTATAAAGGAGAATTACTTTAACTGGGATATATGAATCCAGCAATGCCATAATTTCCTTTATAGGGGATTTTAACCTGAAGGAGAAGACTTTAACTCAGTGTAGAGCAATACCATCTTTCCTTAGGAATTTCTCATGCTAAAAGAGGGACAATGGCGTGGATGTAAATAATCCAGAGGCTTGCCGCTTACAGCAAGTAGATGAAGGAGTTGTTGATGTTTGTATGCTGTGAACGAGGCACAGCTTTGATGCTAAAAGGTTGATTGACTCAACCGAGGTTTTCTTATACAAAGCCTAAGAGGAGGCTATTGGCCTAACAAGAGGGAGTTTTTATGTGTCTCGTACGAAGCCCAAGGGAGAGGCTAAAAGGGTTGACTCAATAGGAGAATCTTTGTATCTTGTACGAAGCCCGAGATGGAGGCAAAAGGGGGGATTGACTCAACAAGAGAATCTTTTATACTCAACAAGAGAGTGGTTTTGTATCTCGTACGAAGCCCGAGATGGAGGCTAAAAGTTTTTGACTCAACAAGAGAGTCTTTGTTTCTCGTACAAAGCCCGAGATGGAGGCTAAAAGGGTTTGCTCCGCTGGGGAGAATCATTGTACAAAGCCCAAGAGAAGGCTGGGGTTGCTGTCTCAGTTAAGTGACAGGTCCAGTATGTTGGTTTAAAAGAGAAAATCAGTTCTTATAAAGAGACTGATTAAAGGTAAGGCTGTGCTTTAGGATTGATCAGATGATCAGGGTTATTTCATGTTCTTTAAGGAAATGTGAAATCCGAAGGGTATTAGAGATTGTCCAAGTCTACAGATGTTTTCTTACTTGGGAACGTCTCTGAGACTCAAGGAAATTAGATTGTCCAAGTCTAGAGTTTTATCTTTTGAAATATGCTTAAAGAAGCAGTAGTAGTACGTGTAGCGGTGGAAAGATCTAGACTCTTTGAAAGACTGTTCTATTAAGATGACTAATTTTTGTTCCTATACCTCTAGGAGGTCGTCGGGACAATTTGTACAAAGCCCAAGAGGAGGCTGGAAACTTTTAAGAAGTCGAGGGACAATTTGTACGAAGCCCAGGAGGAGACTATCATTCCCGGAGGAAGAATCCTTATACGGAGCCTAAGAGGAGGTTGTGATTACTTCTAAGAAGTCGACGGGTCCTTGTACAACGCCCAAGAGGAGGCTGGGATGCTTTTAAGAAGCCTGTGGGTCCCCAAACCCCGAGAAGTTCAAGACAGGCTATTCACAGAGAATAGATCAAACCAGAAAAATCCGAGAATTTGGAATAAACTCAAGAGATGCCATTCACGGAGAAAAGATCATCTCTGGGGAGTAGATTTTCTTTTACGATTCCTAAAGAGGACAGCCGAAGAGAAGAATGTATCTGGTGCTTCTATGGGGGATCTAGTTTTGTCTACTTCTAAGAGTGATCAACGGGCTTAATGCTAGACGTAGTTGCCGGGGAAACTCTAAATGTCTATACTATTATTACACAGTTGATATGAGTTTATGAAAGAAGAGTTACAGTGAAACAGCCCCACAATACAGTTATATGTATATGAAAGCGGTAAATGAAAGCATATAAACACTTACTCGGTTGTAGAGCTTCCATGCTGTTTGGTTAGTTGTTCAACAAAGAAAAATTGAAAACAACAGTATATTCAAATCAAAGGAGAAAGTGCTTTGAAAGAATTTTGTTGGGGCTTACAGCTCAAGGAGAGGCCCAAGGTTTTATCAGTGATTGCACTGTTGAATTTGTACAGGGACTTATACAAGTGACTGAGGCCCAAGAAAGGTTTTCTGTACAAAGGGATGGGTCTTACACTCTCTCAAGAGGCCCAAAAGGGTTTAAAGAAAAAGAATGGGGCTTATAACACGAGGGTAGGCCCAGATGATTTGTTTTTGAATTGGCGATCGCGCCGAGGTTTTCTTTTAACGCAGAGGGACTTATACAACGTATGAGGCCCAAAAAGTTTTGGTTAAAAGGGGATTGGGTCTTACACTCTAATAGAGGCCCAAAAATTTATTTTTGTACAAGTGATGGGTCTTACAGCTCAAGGAGAGGCCCATATGTTTTTTGTTAAAAAGGCGACAATCGCGCCGAACTTTTTGACGGTATCGGGACTTATACAATACACTGAGGCCCAAAATGGTTCGTATTTACACAGGATTGGGTCTTACACTCTAATATAGGCCCATGAGTGTTTGAAAAAGTTTGTTAAGGTGAAAATCAATGAAACCCTAATTTCATCATTTTTAAAGTAATTATTCAAAAAAAAAACTAATAAAAATGATACAAATTCCAAATAAGTTTGAATAAACAACTTGTGATTTTGGTTTTAGGTTTGAAAAATGAGGTTTTAATTACAAGATGAATTAAAACCTACTTGGTTTTGATTTTTCAACATGGATATTTATTTTTAAAAGGGTTTAAAAACAAATAAAAGGTATTTATTCACAAAAATACTAATTATATTAAATAAATAATATAAATCTAATTTTTTTGTGGAATAAAATATTTCAATATTTTTTTGATTTTTTACAAAAAGAACCAATCAAAAATAATTAAAATTGAAAGAGTTATTAATTTTTCAAATAATTAACAAAACATGAAAATATTGGAAAAAATGGCAAAATGTGAAAAAAACACAAAATGGCATGGGTGGGGATTGAACCCATGACCTCAAGGTTATAGGGCGCGCGCCTTACCACTGGGGTGGTGATACATCCATTGTTTGAAGTGAAAACACAAATATACAAGTCATGCCTTGGTTTTAGGCCTGGCCCAAGGCAAGGCAAGGCAAGTTTTGGCTCAAAAACGTGAAAGTCATAACTTTCTCATTTCTTAATGGATTGAGACAAAATTTATATGCATCTGGACCAAAATTTCACAAGGAATCCAATGGTGGTGGTATTTTTTTCAGATCACTCTCCCTCCTCAAAACTCGATAGTGGTTTTAAAAAAGGCCTATAATTGCATTTTCTATGCTACACTCTGATACAGGCATGAATTACATGGTGAATTGGTTCAAACACAACATATATAACATGTATGAGGTGTGTATGAGCAGTGGACTTCAAAGCAATGCATATTTGGGGAAGTTCAAGTCATGAGGCTTACCTCTTTTTGAGCTTTTTGGAGTTTTGTGCAATTTGTCAAGCCTCTTGTTCCAGAAATGATTTGATGCTTTAGACACACTCAAATGATCCCTTAGAAGCTTTTAGGATGATTGGAATCAGCTGGTACCTGCAAAAACACAAACTGGCCCTTTCTTACAAAAGGGGTTAAAAGTGACCAAAATAGCAACTCTCTCAAATGGTGTTCCAGATGGGGGGAAGCATTTGGGACAGTTCAAGGATGATATTTGGAGTGTGTTTGAGGTTTTATCTAGTTTGGAAAGTGACTGAATCAAGACATGGCTTGAAAAATGCATAAAAAGCCTATTTTGAGGTTTTGAGAGGTGACTTTGTGTTTTAGGGATTACAGGTCACTTTTATGAGTTTGGATCACCTACATATGATGTTTATGAGGTGTTAGGATCATGAGCTGTGATGGAAATTCTCTCTAACTCAAAAACTCAGAGTTACCTTGCTAAAGAAGGTATTTTGGCCTAAAGAAAGGGATTTTGAGGAAAGCATCTGTTTGATGGCTTTGGTGTACTCAAACTGAGCACAAATGAGCTCTATTTATAGTAGAGCAAGTTTGTTTTGGGATCAATAGTGAATGGCAACTGCAGCAGAGGTTTGGCCAATGTTGGCAAATAGAAATCCAAGTCTCCTCTAGCCATTGACTAGAGGTTAGAGCACAGAGCTTTGGTTCCCTAGTTGTTGGATGAATCTTGACTGAATTCAGTTGCAAATGTGTCAGTCCATGCCACCTTGGTGCATCCATTGAATGCTCCAATCCAAAATTGGAGTCTTGTCCCTATTTTAGGTAATTCTAGGTTTGGCATGCTACTTCTTGTTCCAAGGACTTTAGAGGCTTGGCTCAGTGTTTGACCCCTTTAGATTTGATCCTCAGAGGTGTCCAAAGTGATGACAAGGCTTGGAATTATCTGATTTTGCCAAATCGACCAAAAATGCAAAATTCTGCCTAGCCTTGGCAGTTTTCAGCAAGGCATATTGCCATTGTCATATCTCATGGCTCAAGTGGAATTTGGTGATGTTCTTGGCCATTTTGGAAAGCCCTTATATGATACAACAACTGTTTGATCATATTTGGTTTTGATACCTTTTGGATCTAAGTGAAAAATCCCCCTACATTTGGAAAAAAGTGAAGACAGATTCTGACTTAGTGAAAATTTCACTAAGTGTTGGAAAAAAGTGACATTTTCACTTTTTGTGATTTTGATCATTCCATAACTCAAAATCCATGAGGAATTTGGAGGGGGGTCAGTTCTTAGCTTTTGTAGAGGGCCATGAGATCTACAAATCAAGCTTTGGATAGGGAAAAATGGCTTTATGGTTTAGGAGTTATGGTCCTCCAAAGTTGGTACCCTTGCCACTTTGTTCATAACTTAGAAAATTTTCTAAGTTTTTTATGGTTACCCCTTTTACAAGTTATTCAACTTTTCTTGATTTTTCTTGGTGAATGATGATTCAAATCATACATTAACATCATTTTAGGGTTAAAAAACCATTTTTGTGAAAAATCTCAAAAAGTCAAAGTTGACTTTTGTGCACAGTTGACTTTTTATCAGATGAATTCCAAACTGTGCGATCCTCTATGAAATCAAGTCCTTGACCTAAATCAAACTTGATGGATTGATTTCATAGGTGTTATAGGGTGTATTGAATCATGTCCTAGGGTTTGGGAGCATGTCCTGGTCAAAAGTCAAAGTTACAGTTGACTTTTCTCGTGAAACCCTAATTGTGGTTCAGATTAAATTGAGACTTGTTGCTCAAGCTTCTTGGATCAATCCATTGTTGCAAATGGATCAATATGATTGGTTAGAGACCCTCAAATCCTCTCTTGAGGTCTTGGCTCATGATTTGTCCCAAAAGTCAACTTAGGGGTGAATTAGGTCAAGAAACCCTAATTCCTGATTTTTGGTGAATGCGTCCCCTGAGGCAAAATTGACTTGATGATTGGGTCCATGAGGTTCCATGGAGCATTTAGATTATGCCTTGAAGCATTGGCTCATGCCCAGGGGAAAATTTCCAACTGGAGGCCCTGGTCGACCAAAACCCTAATTTGGTGACGCTGGCGATCTTGAGGCTTGATCCACCTAGAAGGGAGCAGCCTTGTGCTTAATCCTTGAAGTGGGAGTCCTCTTGATCCTTTGTGGATGTTTGAGAGGTTAGACAAGTTGAAGATCAAGTCATTCCTTGATTGATCTTTTGTCTAAGGCTCAGAGAGGGCTTGGAACCCTAGTTTTGATTGTAATGGATGCTCACCCATCTTTGGGGAGACTGCTGAGGTATGAAGGTTCCTCCATATTGTGATGATGATTTGCACAATGATGGGAAATCTTAGTGGTCAAAATTTGGGGTATGACAGATGCCCCTATTTAATCTTCTTGGAGCCGAAGGTGTGAATGTCGAAGGTATTCTGGAATTCGGGGTGCAAGAGGATTAAATATCGGAATACCCTAAATTTTGATGGTGATTATGAATGGTAGCTCACGCATTCATCTTCTTTTGCTGAGCAATGATGCTTAGAAAAGGTAAACTTCCCCTCGATCCTGGTCTTCAACCAAGGAAGTGGTCTCAGTTTTCTTTTGTAAACTTCCCCTTGATCCTGGTTTCCTACCAAGGAACAGGTCTTAGTTTCTGAAATAAACTTCTCCTCGATCCTGGTTTCCTACCAAGGAACTGGTCTTAGTTTCTGATGTAAACTTCCCCTCGATCCTGGTTTCCTACCAAGGAACTGGTCTTAGTTTCTTTTGTAAACTTCCCCTCGATCCTGGTTTCCTACCAAGGAACTGGTCTCAGTTTCTGATATAAACTTCGCCTCGATCCTGGTTTCCTACCAAGGAACTGGTCTAAGTTTCTGAAATAAACTTCCCCTCGATCCTGGTTTCCTACCAAGGAACTGGTCTTAGTTTCTTTTGTCAATAAACTTTATTGACAAGGGACGCTATGTGTAGCGATTTTCCTCAAACTTCTCGCCGAATTTTCCTGGGGAGATGTCATTTGATAGAAAAGTTTATTATGTCAGAGTTGCTGGGAAACCCAGTCGTCTGATTTGTAGAGGGGTACAAACTTCTCTGTTGAAGACGCCATTTGTCGGCTCTACTGGGGAAAACGAGTCTCTTGAGAGAGTGCTTTCAGCTTAGGGTATTACATCATACTTTTCTCGAGATATTCTTGGAGAAATGCCATATGGTGTGATCCAATTTTGAGGTGTTGATGACCTTTTCATCAGCGGTCTTTTCGGAGAAAAACTGCTATATTGCCGAATTTCTGCTTAAGAGGCTTCCTCTGGGGATTTTCCTTAATCCGGGAAGGCGAAGATATCATCTTCGATGACGAAGAGTGACGTTTGTTGAAGGTTCTTTGGTTTTTCAGAGGTTCAAATTATCAAAGTGGTCAAGGGCCAATTCTGATCCAGACATAAACTGGAGAAGAGGGATTGTCTAGACGCAACATTTCCTGGCGAGGAAAGAACTGACAACTCGATCGAGAGGACTTTTATCACTAGGGGACAAGACCGACTAGAGTGATAGTAATGCAATATGAATGCGAATGTAGATCAATAATGCATGATGTATGTATGTACATGCTGACAAAACTGACACGGCATATAAACTAACGGATGAACACGACTAGATACTCGGCCACTGCGGGGCGCATGTAGAAATATCGCTGGTTCAAGATAGCAATTCTGCCTTGCATAGGAGAAACGGTCCCTGTTGGGAGCTACGTTGGTCGGGCTTAGGAGATGAGAACTCGGCCGAAGAGGTCAGATGGAGCATTCACATCTGACATAACTGATCCTTCATTCAGGCATACTGGTTTAGAAAGAGTACTTTGATTCTGCACTTTGAGGCTCGAACACCTTTGGAGAAGCGATCGATGTTCTTTCGATGTTCAACCGTCAAAAGAAATTGCCATCTTTATTTTAAAAGCAAAAAAAAAGTTTTTTTTCCAAGTAAATTCATTTTTGTTTTATTTCAAGAATCGTTAATCATGTTTAAAATGTCGTTCTATAAAGCTAAAACAAATAAGAATTGCAAACAAAAGCACAAGGGCTCAAATTTGTTGATAGAATGGAAATCAGCCAAGCGCGTGATTCCAAAGAGTATATACAAAGTTAGAAAATGGTAATTTACAGGGAAAAGGGCTACGTTGAAACATAACGACCACTATCCTTCTACCAACTTTGAATTCGGGGCATCCTGAGCTTCCATCGAAGATGACCCTGACTAGAGTTTTCTGATGGATGGCATGACTGCTGCTGAGGGACTTGCCCCTGTTGAACATAGTTACTTGCCATTATCCCTAACTTTTGCCTGGATTGTACTTTGAGATTTCCAATCCATCGAGATGATTTTTGATCATGTCTCTAATTTTTACCTGGACCGCCCTTTCGGGTTTTCAATCCACCGAGACGTTTTTTTTATAGTTTAGGCGAAGTATTTCTTGACTACATCAACATTTGTGGGGTAGGCAAATTCTTCTCCATCCATGGTTGCGAGTCTCAAGGCGCCGCCTGAGAAAGCTTTCTTGACCACATAGGGGCCGTCATAATTCGGAGTCCATTTTCCCCGAGAATCAGTGAGAAATGATTGTAACTTTTTGAGCACGAGGTCTCCTTTCCTGAAGACGCGAGGTCGGACCTTTTTGTCGAACGCCTTCTTCATTCTTTGTTGATACAACTAACTGTGGCATAGTGCCGTCATTCGCTTTTCTTCGATCAGATTGAGTTCGTTGTGTCGATTCTAACACCATTCAGCTTCTGTAAGCTTAGCTTCCATAAATACCCGGATTGATGGTATCTCTACTTCGATGGGGAGCACTGCTTCCATGCCATACACTAGAGAGAAAGGGGTTGCCCTTGTTGAAGTGCGACAGATGTGCGATAACCGTGAAGAGAAAAGGGTATCATCTCGTGCCAATCTTTGTAGGTTACAACCATCTTTTGAACGATCCTTTTGATGTTCTTGTTAGCCGCTTCTACTGCTCCATTCATCTTGGGTCGGTAGGGAGATGAGTTATGGTGTTCGATCTTGAACTCTGCACGCATCTCTTTCATCATCTTATTGTTCAAGTTAGATCCATTATCCGTAACGATCTGGCTCGGAACACCATAACGGCAGATGATATTGTTTTTGATAAAGCGGACCACCACCTGTCGGGTTACATTAGCGTGTGACGCTGCTTCGACCCACTTAGTGAAGTAATCAATGGCTACTAGGATGAATCGATGTACGTTTGAAGCCTTAGGTTCAATCAAGCCAATCATGTCGATTCCCCATATGGAAAAAGGCCATGGGGAAGAAAGAACTTTGAGATGCGTTGGTGGTACATGAATTTTATCGGAGTATGTCTGACACTTGTGACACCTCCTCATGTACTTACATCAGTCGGATTCCATGGTCAACCAGTAATACCCTGCTCTCAGAATTTTTCTCGCCATTGTGTGTCCGTTGGCATGAGTGCCAAAGGATCCTTCATGAATTTATTTCATCAGTATGTCTGCCTCTGATCTGTCTACGCATCGGAGCCAGACCATGTCAAAATTTCTCTTATAGAGAGTATCACCGCTCAGGAAGAAACTGCCTGCCAGCCTTTTGAGGGTTTTTCTGTCTTTCCTTAGTGCCCCAGGTGGGTACTCTTGTTTCTGAAGGAAGCATTTGATATCGTGATACCAAGGTTTGTCGTCTATGACTGCTTCAATCGTGAAGATGTAAGCGGGCCGTTCAAGGCGCATTATGTCGATCTTAGGCAGGTCGTTCCATTGACCTACACTAATCATGGAAGAGAGAGTGGCTAAGGCATCAGCCATGTGATTCTCCTCACGAGGGATGTGATGAAACTCGATTCTGTTGAAGAAGGGTAACAACCTTCTCGCGTAATCTTTGTAAGGAATCAATCCTGATTGGTATGTGTTCCAATCTCCTTTGATCTGATTGATGACCAAAGCTGAGTCGCCATATACATCCAAGTTCTTGATCCTCAAATCAATCGCTTCTTCGAGACCCATAATACAAGCTTCGTATTCGGCCTCGTTGTTTGTACATTTGAATGTTAGTCTGGCAGTGAAAGGAATGTGGGTACCCTGAGGTGTTATAATTATTGCCCCAATTCCATTTCCGTAATGATTAACTGCTCCGTCAAAGATTAGTCCCCATTAGGAACCTGGTTCTGGCCCTTCACTGGGTAGCGGTTCATCGCAATCTTTCATCTTTAAATACATGACATCTTCGTCTGGGAAGTCAAACCCGATTGATTCCTGATCTTCAATCGGTTGATGAGCCAAATGATCGGCTAAGATACTTCCTTTAACGGCTTTCTGAGCGTGGTACTCTATGTCGTATTCTGATAACAACATCTGCCAACGGGCAATCCTTCCTGTGAGAGCAGGCTTTTCAAAGACATACTTGATTGGATCCATCTCTGAGATCAACCAAGTAGTGTGACGAATCATGTACTGGCGAAGACATTTGGCTGCCCAAGCCAAAGCGCGGCAAGTTTTCTCAAGCCTATTGTACCGAGTCTCGCAGTCGGTGAATTTCTTGCTCAAATAGTAGATGGCAGACTTTTTCCATTTGGTTTTGTCTTGTTGGCCAAGTACGCATCCCATTGAGTCCTCTAGGACTGTTAAGTAGATGATCAGTGGCCTTCCTTCCACTGGAGGTGATATAATCGGCGGATTCAACAGGTATTCCTTAATATTGTCGAAGGCGGTTTGGCAGTCTTCTGACCAAACGCAGTCCTGGTTCTTTTTGAGTAGTTTGAAGATTGGCGCACACGTGGCAGTCATGAGGAATATAAATCTGGAGATGTAGTTCAAACGTCCCAGGAATCCTCTGACTTGTTTTTCAGTTTTCAGAGAAGGCATTTCTTAAATAGCCTTGACCTTGTCAGGATCAACTTCAATTCCTTTCTGGCTGACGATGAACCCTAAGAGTTTCCCTGAACGGACACCGAAGGTGCACTTGTTGGGATTCAAGCGGAGTTTGTACTTTCTCAAACGCTCGAATAGTTTTGACAAGTGGGTCACATGCTCCTCTTCTGTCTTATATTTTGCAATCATATCATCGACATATACCTCGATCTCTTTGTGTATCATGTCATGAAACAGAGTAGTCGTTGCCCTTTGATAAGTTTCCCCGGCGTTCTTCAAACCGAACGACATTACCTTGTAACAAAAGGTTCCCCATGGGGTAATGAATGAAGTTTTCTCCATGTCTTTCGGCGCTATTTTGATCTGGTTATAGCCTGAGAATCCATCCATGAAGGAAAAAACTTTAAACTTTGTTGTACTGTCAACCAGCATGTCAATGTGTGGTAAAGGAAAGTCGTCCTTTGGACTAGCCTTGTTTAGATCTCTGTAATCTACACACGTTCTGACCTTTCCGTCCTTTTTTGGAACGGGTACGATGTTGGCTACCCATTGAGGATATTCAGACGAAGCGAGGAAACCTGTGTCAATCTGTTTCTGTACCTCCTCTTTGATTTTGATGGCCATGTCCGGGTGAGTCCGTCTCAACCTCTGCTTTACTGGCGGACATTCTAACCTCAACGGTAGATGATGTTCCACGATGCTGGTATCCAACCCTGGCATATCCTGATAGGACCAAGCGAATACATCGGGGTATTCTTTGAGATGCTTTATCAAACTCTCTCTGGCAGTTGGACTGAGCAGTGCCCATATCCTGATTTCTTTTCTCTCTTTTTCCGAACCCAAATTTACCGTTTCCAACGGCTCTTTGTGAGGTTCAATGGACCTTTCCTCTAGTCTGAGTAATCGGGAGATCTCCTCTGGAATTTCGTCGTCAACTTCTTCTTCGGCCCCAAATACCGGGAACTCAAAGTCGGGAGAAGGCATCGGATCGTATGTTTCAACGGGGTGTAAAACAAGCAATCTGCATGACGTGATGATTTGTGTTTAGAAGAGATAGAGAGAATGCAAGAGTGTGTGCAGTGTATTTCTTTTACTGCTTGTTTTTATTATTGAGTTGTTTTTTAGGATTACCATTTTCTGAAAAACGAAAAGAGAAAACATCAATAAATGCGGAAATTACAGAACGACGTTATTTTATTAATGAACAAGTCGATTCTTGAAACTACAGCCCTATAAAACAAAACTCTGTCGCTTTGGGCAAAGCGAAGAGGGAAATTTACAGAAAGCGAGCCCTATCAAAACATCCGTTTCACCTGGGCAGGGTGAAAGGTTAAGAGAAAGACGACAATTACTTAGACTTATGAACGACTTTCGGAACATCGACAGCAACCCATTGGCGGCGAACTCCTCGGTGAATCACAAAGTTTGGTACCTTCCTTGATTTGTCTTCAGAAATAACGCTGATTTCTGGTGGAGCAGGATCATTGAAATCTGTCTCCCAGGCAGAGTTGTTGTAGGAGGACTCCTCTGTTGCATTTTGCAGAGTATTTGTACTCTCAGTTAGACCTCCCCACCCAGTTGACTGGATGTCTTCGAGCCTGATACGAGAGCTCTCAGGAGAAGTGTACTTGACCACGTAGTCGTATTTTCCACTTGGTTGTCCCAGGGTGTCCCACACTGCGGAACTGGAGGAGTCATCCTTCTCGATGATGTTGACCTCTGGAAAAACATAGTTGATGAATTCAAGTCCTGCAAATTTTGCGAATTCATCGTCGTGCTGGATATTTTCTGAATGACCTGAGTGTTGATCCCATGACATGGTGGGGACGCAGGTATTCTGTTCAATGATGCTCAGCTGATTATCATCGTTCGGCTGATTCTCTTACCCTAAGTCTCCTGGGTACGGCTGCCAGATAGGCAGGCCATCCATTGGGCCATAATAGTCGTGGTCAAAGTTGTCCTTCATCAGAGTGTCTTCCTCTAATGAATTTGGCGGAGCACGGCATCCTTCCGGATCACAACCTCCGTATATCATTTCGACGTCTGACCTGGGTATAAATCTCGGACTCTGTGCGGGATAGCAAAATGGCGTAGACACCTCTTCCTGAGACATGTAACCATCTTGGTTAAGATAGGATTTCCATTCCTCATCCGTGTCAGAGGAATCTTCCTCGTTGATGGTATGGACTGTTTGAGGCACTGGGTGAAGGAAACCTCCACCGTGGAAGAAGTCCTGAATGGGATGAAGACTTTCATCGTTGGTAGCAGTCTGGGTACAGGTTGTAGAAAAACCAAGACCCTTCTTTGTTTTGTTATCAATGGGAATGACAAGTTGTCCCCATCCTTTTGTATTGTTACTTTCAATTTCCTCGAGAGCATCTCTGTATGAGGAAATTGATGTTCCTTTCTCTGATTGATTCTCATTGCTCACCGACAGTGCTTGGAACTGAGTTCCAACAACCTCCTCGGGTTCTACACAAGTAGACGAGGATAAGTTATTCACGAGCAAGGCTTGTTCCCCACAGACTGTGACGAGTTGATCGTTCTTGACAAACTTTAGTTTCTGGTGCAGCGTCGAAGTGACAGCCCCAGCCTGATGTATCCAAGGTCTTCCTAATAAACAGTTGTATGCTGCCCGGACGTCCATGACCTGGAAAGTGATTAGGAAAGTGTGAGGACCGATGGTTATGGAAAGGTCGACTTCGTCGATAACTACTTTCCGAGATCCGTCAAAGGCTTTGACGATGACCTCACTGCCCCTCATCGGGGATCCTTTGAATGATAGCCGCATTAAAGTGGACTTCGGCATAACGTTGATGGTCGATCATGTGTCTACCAGTACGCTGGCTAGAGCATCTTCCTGGTAATTGACTGTGATATTGAGAGCCATGTTGTGGCTTTTACCCCCCTCTGGCAAATCCTCATCACTGAATCCTAAGTTGTTGCAGGAAGTGATGTTAGAGATGATGCTATCGAACTGTCATATTGATACATCTTGTTCCACAAAGGCCTGCTCTAAGACTTTCTGTAGAACCTCCCTGTGGGCTTCGAAACTGAGTAAAAGCGATAGCACAAAGATCTTTGAAGGAGTTTGTAACAGCTGATCAACAATGTTGTATTCACTCCTTTGGATGAGCTTTAGCATCTCATCGTCGTTTTTTGAAAGGTCGGGATTACTGGATTGACCGACTGGTGGATTGGGAACTTCTGTATGAGGTTCCATTTCTTTGTTAAGTTCTCCAACTCCTCGGTTGAAGATTCGACCGCTCCGTGTTACTCGACTGATGTCTGCAATATTCACGACGGAGGGTAATGGAATTTCCTTTCCATTCTCAATTGTTGTTGCACCGTATTTGTAAGGGATCGCCTTAGCTGATTCATACGGTAATGGTCCTGGTAAATTGATAACTATAGGAACCTTCTGATTTTTCTGACTGTCGTAAGTAATTTCGATCCGTTCCTGGTTGGGAACCTTTGATTTGTCGAGTAGAGGAATGATGGTGCAAACATCTCTAGCCCTCTGATGATCAAAGATTACGACAACGTCCTCAATTTGATCAGCGAGGTAGTCCGGCGCCCAGTTGATTGGCCCGGAACCCGGGTATGGGCGAATCTCTCTACGATCCACTTGACCCTGAAGAGCTGCTCGCACAAGGTAGCATCCTTGGTTATTTTCGGAGCAGACTCTACAACGTTCATAGTTGTGTGGTGGCACCTGGCCACGCCCGCTTTGAATACAATGTAACCTCACTAGGTCAGCTTCCACAGATCGGACATCCTGACTTTGACGTCGAGTAGGGTTTCCATTAAGCACACTGATTTGTTGCGTGTCTTCATCCAGATAGATTGGAAGCCACGAGTGGTTTAACAGATGTTGTAAAGTACTTTGAACGAGAGCACACCCTTGGTTACTCTCACTGCATACTTTACAGTTTAGATAATCGTGAGAAGTGAGAACACCAAGATGGACCTGCCTGGCATGTAGCTCTACCAAGCTGGTATTCATCAGACGAACATCGAAGATTTGAATCATGTTGATTTGATAATGATTCCTATCATGGTAATCCTGGATCCACCCAAGATCCATCTGACGCTGAAGGGCCTCTTGTACAAACGAGCATCCCTGATTATTTACCGAGCAAGTCAGACAGGAATTGTAATCGTGCCACGGTAGATTATGATACTGGCTTTGCCTTGAGTGCATTGCCACCAAGTTGACATTCATCGCACAGATATCGTGACTCTGAATGATGTTGGAATTCATATAGGTCATGTTGACTCCACGAACTCGATGCTCTTGGATCCATCCGAGATCCATCTGTTCTTGCAGAGCTGATTGCACCACAGAACACCCTTGATTGCTTTTAGAGCAGATATCACACCGGTGATAATTATGAGGTGGCACATGGCCGTATCCACTCTGTCTACAATGCATCTTGACCAAATTGGTCCTCAATAAGAGTACATCGTGAATTTGATAGACGTTGTTAGGCTATTCCTCTATCAAATTGACTATAGCTTTCTCGTGTTGAGGCAGTGGGTTCGTGAGAACATTAGGATTCATATCTTTGAAAGATAAAAGCCCGCTCCTGACAAGCTTTTGCACATCGGATTTGAAATTGAGACAGCTCTTGATGTTATGCCATGGTCCTCCTTGATGGTAAGGACAGGTCTGATCTGCTTTAAACCAAAAAGGTGGATTTTCCGGTACTGTAAGAGGAGACTTAGTCTGGACGTGCCCCTTAGCCAGCAGTAGCTGAAACAGTTCTGCATATGATACGAGTATAGGGTCGAACCCTGGTGGCCGCATTGTACGGTTGTTGTTGTATGGAGGACGAGCCTGTTGAAGAGGCTGTTGTGTCCTTTACTGATTAGGTTAGCTCTGCGCAACCTGAGGTTGATACGTAGGAACAGGCGCAGGGTTGATAGCAGGAGTTACAGCTGCTACTGGTTGATAACGTCGCCTTTGCTTTCCGAGAGAGATATTCCTAATATCCTGCTCTTTTTTCTTAGGGAGAGCACTACCGTATCGTTTTGTACTACTTGATGATCCATCGTCTTTAACTAGACGTCCTTCTCGGACTGCTTCCTCAAGACGAACTCCCATGTCGACCATTTCGGTGAAGTCACAGGGTTCACTGGCAACCATTCTGTCATAGTAAAATGAGCTCAAAGTCTTTAGGAAGATCTCTGTCATCTCTTTTTCCTCAAGAGGTGGACAAATATGGGCGGCGATTTCATGCCATCTCTGAGCGTATTCTTTAAAGGTTTCTTTGTCCTTTTGTGACATTGATCTGAGCTGATCTCTGTCTGGTGCCATGTCCAGATTGTATTTGTATTGTTGGACAAAGGCAGTGCCAAGATCTCTGAAAGTGCTAATCGTGGCACGGTTTAACCCCATGTACCATTTTAATGCGGCACCGGTTAAACTATCCTGGAAGTAGTGAATCAGTAGGTCCTGATTCTTCGTTTGAGCTGACATTCGCTGAGGGTACATCACTAAGTGACTCTGAGGCTAAGAGTTACCCTTGTACTTTTCAAAGTCAGGCACTTGGAACTTGTGTGGGACTTTCACATTGGGGACCAAGCAGAGGTCTGCGGCGTCCTTTCCAAATAAATCCTGACTGCGAAGGGCTTGCAGTTCTTTCTGCATTCCCAGGAACTGTTCCTGGAACTCGTTCATTCTTTCGAACATGCTGTCGTTTCCACGGCAGTGAATCTTGGCGCTTCCTGAAGTTTGTAACCTTCAGGAGTTGTTGTCATGCCCCTGGCATCTTTGCTTTCCCAAAGTTTGTAACCTTCAGGCCCAGCGGTTCCAGCTATAGTTCCCTGAACCTCATTGATCAACGGAATATATCCTTCTGGGATATAGTTGATAGGCATGCCCCAGGGACGATCTTTTGGCATTTTGTACCTAGGATCGGACTTTTCCACTATGGGCGTTGAAGTGATCTCCGAGATCACTGTTCTTTGTAGTTGAGCTTCTGCCATGGCTTGCATGTCGTTACGAAGCTTTCTCATATCCTCTCTCTGAGCGTCGATCTCTTCTTTTAACTCTCTGTTCTCTTCCTCGAGATCATCCATCTTTTTCTGACGATTGGCCCGAGTATTGTACGAATGAGACAGTTTGACTCTAGAATCGAGACACAAATGTGAGATTCGTAGGTAAGACGAATACGTGACGTGAGAATGATGAATGCAATGATTTAATTGTTTTTTTTGTTTAATCAAAATAAAATTCGACAATTAGATTGAAAATATCAAATAGTGGGGAAAACCCTTTTTTTATTGAAATTCAAAGGATTGTAAAAATAGAAATACAGTAGATTACAAGGTGTGGAAACAGAAACCTAAGCTAATGGGTCCCGAGTCCTCCCTGAGGAGAACCCGGGTGCTGATTCTGGTACTTTCCTTTTCTTTGACCGGGGCTCTTGGGCCGTTGTCGGGTTGTCATTCCTTTGCCAAGTGAAAGCAGCAAGCAAATTCCTTTGGTCATCCTGATTATCCACAGCATGTTGCTCCAAAATCTCAATCAGAGCATCTTTTTGTCTCAGTAGTTGCTGTATTTTGGTACACTCCACATTGAGGGTGCGGTACTTGTTCTTCCAAGACCTTCTCTCCTGTTGAACTTTGTTGAGAGTAACCTGAAGCTTTTCTGTTTCGGTCATGAAGTACATGACAGATTCCTTTGGCGGAAGAATTCCATAACGAGGATAAGGCATCTTTAGCTTGAGAGCTCTAGTTTGTACCCAGTGGAGATAAGGCTCCACCGAGACACAGTCCGGTTGTCCTAGAGACTCCCGTCTTTTCTTATGAACATGTTTCCAAGCGTGCACTATTTCCATCTTTAGTGCCCTGTCATTTTCTCCTTCTTTGAAGAAAATACCTTCCAGCTGAGCATTATGTGGGACGTGCCTCATTGGGTATCCAAATTGACGACGAACCAATACCGGATGATAGTTGATCCCTCCCTTAGTTCCTATAAGGGGTACATTTGGGAAATTTCCACAACGGTCAATAATTCTAATCTCGTCATAGATTCGGTTGCACCAATCGATGTTAGAGTTGGTAAGAGACATGATTCTCTGCGACCAACGTAAAGTATTCTTTTGATCCCAAAATGCAGCAGACTTGGGCAAATGGGAAGTGAACCATTTGTAAAGCAGGGGGACACAACACGTGATCATTCCTCCGCTGTATAAATTGCTCTAGTGTACAGAATGATACGCGTCCGCGAGCAAAGTTGGCACAACGTTTTCAATGAGAAAAACCTTAATGGCGTTGATATCGACGAAGTTATCCATGTTGGGAAACAGAAATAACCCGTAGGTGAGAAAAACAAAGATGCTTTCAAAAGCAGTTACGTTCCCTATACCGGCAAAGTACATGGCTTTCTTTTTCAAGAACTGGGCTGGCAAACCTCGGATGCCACCCTTAGTGGTGATGTGAGTCCTGACTTATGACTCGTCCAAATAAATTGCTCTTGCAATGATTTGATCCTTTGGAATTTCTTCCAGTCCAGAAAATGGAGCTTGATCAGTAATGTGCAGACCAGTCAGGTGAGAATACTCCTCCACCGTTGGTGCGAGCTGGTAATCTGGGAATGTGAAACAGTGATAAACCGGATTGTAAAACTGAATGAGTGCCTCCATGATTCCTTCAATCACATGGACTCTTAGCAGAGGTAGCAGACCTCCTTATTTGGCTCTGAAAGCTTCAGGGTTAGTGACCATCCTTGCTAATTGTCTCAAATCCCTTAGTTTTGGAACCCTGAAGGTATACTGGTGAGTTGTCCTTCTACCGAAATCCATGAGCGCAATCTTTTTCTCTGACATTTGCAATCATTGTCTTAGTTTAATTTGAAAAATAGAGACTAGAAGAGAAGATTTTTTGAATGTTTTAATGTTTTTTAAATGAATGCATGAATACAGCACACAAAAACATAGAAAAAACATGGGGTCAAAGGGTCGTTGTCATGGAGTCAAGGCTCTACCCATCCCAAAGGTTTATACTAGTGATTTTGGTACCTGTCTCTCAAAATCATCAGTTCTTGTCGAGAAAACACCTGCGGGCCGAGAACCGTGCTAGGTGATGTTTTTTCGAAGAACCATCAGAAGAGGGTAGTATCGCGTGACAACTATTTCCAATAGCTTCCGCACTACTAAAAGGGGTTTTTCCTAGGTGTATACTCAATCTTTCCACATGCGGCATCACACGCATTCCCATTAGCAGAAAAATAAACACATATATCAATTAGGAAAAGCAGTATATATATTCGTCCTAAAGTCCTAGACTTTAAAGAGCTATGAATCTTATGTTCCTGACAAAAATGGCTCCCCGGCAGAGTCACCATTCTGTGGTACCTTCCTAACTTAAAAGGTTTTTGACCTAAGATCCTAGTGAAGTCAACAAAAAGTCTTATTCCCAGTGAAGTCCCCAGTCTTTGGTTTCTTCCTAAGAGATGTGAAGAGAAGTCATTTTCGCTCCCACTGTGGTCGCCATTCTTCTGTAGCGCGTTTTTTGTGGTTTCGAATCACTATCGCTTTGGTACTACAGTTCGATTCATTTTTTATCCTATTGAAGTTGATGAAGGAAGGGAAATAGATGTCTCCAATTAACCCTGCTTGCATACTGAGTTTAAACAGCGGTCTGTTAGGTTACAGATGCTACAAAGATTGTGGGTCTCTCTTAGGTTATTTTATTAAGAACACGGGGTCTGGGTTATTGGTAGGATGTTAGGACTGATGCTTTTTTATTGATGTATGAAGGTACGAGACTTTGGGTTTTTTGATGATTGTGCTCGCTAAGATTTTTCTTTCAATCTTATGCCTACGTATTCCTGTTTACCGAAACAGGGAAATCAGAGCGATCATAGTTCCTCCTATTCTATGGGAGGAAATGGTGTTTTGGTGTCTTGTTCAAAGCCCAAGACGCGAAGCTAAAGTAGTTTGTATCTTGTTCAAAGCCCAAGATATGAAGCTGAAAGGGTGTTGACTTTGAAGAGAACTTGTCATCTCTAAAGTGGTCTGTTTGTCACAACTGTTGGGTGACTGGTTATAAAGGAGAATTACTTTAACTGGGATATATGAATCCAGTAATGCCATAATTTCCTTTATAGGGGATTTTAACCTGAAGGAGAAGACTTTAACTCAGTGTAGAGCAATGCCATATTTTCTTAGGAATTTCTCATGCTAAAAGAGGGACAGTGGCGTGGATGTAAATAATCCAGAGGCTTGCCGCTTACAGCAATTAGATGAAGGAGTTGTTGATGTTTGTATGCTGTGAACGAGGCACAACTTTGATGCTAAAAGGTTGATTGACTCAACCGGGGTTTTCTTATACAAATCCTAAGAGGAGGCTATTGGCCCAACAAGAGGGAGTTTTTATGTGTCTCGTACGAAGCCCGAGGGAGAGGCTAAAAGGGTTAACTCAACAGGAGAATCTTTGTATCTCGTACGAAGCCCGAGATGGAGGCAAAAGGGGGGATTGACTCAACAAGAAAATATTTTATACTCAACAAGAGATTGGTTTTGTATCTCGTACGAAGCCCGAGATGGAGGCTAAAAGGGTTTACTCCGCTGGGGAGAATCATTGTACAAAGCCCAAGAGAAGGCTGGGGTTACTGTCTCAGTTAAGTGACAGGTCCAGTATGTTGGTTTAAAAGAGAAAATCAGTTCATATAAAGAGACTGATTAAAGGTAAGGCAGTGCTTTGGGATTGATCAGAGGATCAGGGTTATTTCCTGTTCTTTAAGGAAATGGGAAATCCGAAGGGTATTTGAGACTGTCCAAGTCTACGGATGTTTTCTTACTTGGGAACGTCTCCGAGACTCAAGGAAATTAGACTGTCCAAGTCTAGAGTTTTATCTTTTGTACTATACTTAAAGAAGCAGTAGTAGTACGTGTAGCGGTGGAAAGATCTAGACTCTTTGAAAGACTGTTCTATTAAGATGACTAATTTCTGTTCCTATACCTCTAGGAGGTCGTCGGGACAATTTGTACAAAGCCCAAGAGGAGGCTGGAAACTTTTAAGAAGTCGAGGAACAATTTGTACGAAGCCCAAGAGGAGGCTATCATTCCCGGAGGAAGAATCCTTATACGAAGCCTAAGAGGAGGTTGTGATTACTTCTAAGAAGTCGACGGGTCCTTGTACAACGCCCAAGAGGAGGCTGGGATGCTTTTAAGAAGCTTGTGGGTCCCCAAACCTCGAGAAGTTCAAGACAGGCTATTCACAGAGAATAGATCAAGCCAGGAAAATCCGAGAATTTGGAAGAAACTCAAGAGATGCCATTCACGGAGAAAAGATCATCTCTGGGGAGTAGAGTTTCTTTTACGATTCCTAAAGAGGACAGCCGAAGAGAAGACTGTATCTGGTGCTCCTATGGGGGATCTAGTTTTGTCTACTTCTAAGAGTGATCAACAGGCTTAATGCTAGACGTATTTGCCGGGGAAACTCTAAATATCTATACTATTATTACACAGTTGATATGAGTTTATGAAAGAAGACTTACAGTGAAACAGCCCCACAATACAGTTATATGTATATGAAAGCGGTATATGAAAGCGTATAAACACTTACTCGGTTGTAGAGCTTCCGTGCTGTTTGGTTAGTTGTTCAATAAAGAAAAATTGAAAACAACAGTATATTCAAATCAAAGGAGAAAGTGCTTTGAAAGAATTTTGTTGGGGCTTACAGCTCAAGGAGAGGCCCAAGGTTTTATCAGTGATTGCACTGTTGAATTTGTACAGGGACTTATACAAGTGACTAAGGCCCAAGAAAGGTTTTCTGTACAAAGGGATGGGTCTTACACTCTCTCAAGAGGCCTAAAAGGGTTTAAATAAAAAGAATGGGGCTTATAACACGAGGGTAGGCCCAGATGATTTATTTTTGAGTTGGCGATCGCGCTGAGGTTTTCTTTTAACGCAGAGGGACTTATACAACGCCTGAGGCCCAAAAAGTTTTGGTTAAAAGGGGATTGGGTCTTACACTCTAATAGAGGCCCAAAGATTTATTTTTGTACAAGTGATGGGGCTTACAGCTCAAGGAGAGGCCCATATGTTTTTTGTTAAAAAGGCGACAATCGCGCCAAACTTTTTGACGGTATCGGGACTTATACAATACACTGAGGCCCAAAATGGTTCGTATTTACACAGGATTGGGTCTTTCACTCTAATAGAGGCCCATGAATGTTTGAAAAAGTTTGTTAAGGTGAAAATCAACAAAACCCTAATTTCATCATTTTTAAAGTAATTATTAAAAAAAAACTAATAAAAATGATACAAATTCCATATAAGTTTGAATAAATAACTTGTGATTTTTGTTTTAGGTTTGAAAAATGAGGTTTTAATCACAAGATGAATTAAAACCTACTTGGTTTTGATTTTTCAACATGGATATTTATTTTTAAAAGGGTTTAAAAACAAATAAAAGACATTTATTCATAAAAATACTAATTATATTAAATAAATAATATAAATCTAATTTTTTTTGTGGAATAAAATATTTCAATATTTTTGTGATTTTTTACAAAAAGAACCAATCAAAAATAGTTAAAATTGAAAGTGTTATTAATTTTCCAAATAATTAACAAAACATGAAAATATTGGAAAAAATGGCAAAATGTGAAAAAACACAAAATGGCATGGGCGGGGTTTGAACCCATGACCTCAAGGTTATAGGTCGCGCGCCTTACTACTGGGGGTGGTGATACATCCATTGTTTGAAGTGAAAACACAAATATACAAGTCATGCCTTGGTTTTAGGCCTGGCCCAAGGCAAGGCAAGGCAAGTTTTGGCTCAAAAACGTGAAGGTCATAACTTTCTCATTTCTTAATGGATTGAGACAAAATTTATATGCATCTGGACCAGAATTTCACAAGGAATCCAATGGTGGTGGTATTTTTTTCAGATCACTCTCCCTCCTCAAAACTCGATAGTGGTTTTGAAAAAGGCCTATAATTGCATTTTCTATGCTACACTCTGGTACAGGCATGAATTACATGGTGAATTGGTTCAAACACAGCATATATAACATGTATGAGGTGTGTATGAGCAGTGGACTTCAAAGCAATGCATATTTGGGAAAGTTCAAGTCATGAGGCTTACCTCTTTTTGAGCTTTTTGGAGTTTTTGTGCAATCTGTCAAGCCTCTTGTTCCAGAAATGATTTGATGCTTTAGACATACTCAAATGATCCCTTAGAAGCTTTTAGGATGATTGGAATCAGCTGGTACCTGCAAAAACACAAACTGGCCGTTTCTTACAAAAGGGGTTAAAAGTGACCAAAATATCAACTCTCTCAAATGGTGTTCCAGATGGGGGGACCATTTGGGACAGTTCAAGGATGATATTTGGAGTGTGTTTGAGGTTTTATCTGGTTTGGAAAGTGACTGAATCAAGACATGGCTTGAAAAATGCATAAAAGGCCTATTTTGAGGTTTTGAGATGTGACTTTGTGTTTTAGGGATTACAGGTCACTTTTGTGAGTTTGGATCACCTACATATGATGTTTATGAGGTGTTAGGATCATGAGCTATGATGGAAATGCTCTCTAACTCAAAAACTCAGAGTTACCTTGCTAAAGAAGGTATTTTGGCCTAAAGAAAGGGATTTTGAGGAAAGCATCTATTTGATGGCTTTGGTGTACTCAAACTGAGCACAAATGAGCTCTATTTATAGTAGAGCAAGTTTGTTTTGGGATCAATAGTGAATGGCAACTGCAGCAGAGGTTTGGCCAATGTTGGCAAATAGAATTCCAAGTCTCCTCTAGCCATTGACTAGAGGTTAGAGCACAAAGCTTTGGTTCCCTAGTTGTTGGAGGAATCTTGACTGAATTCAGTTGCAAATGTGTCAGTCCATGCCACCTTGGTGCATCCATTGAATGCTCCAATCCAAAATTGGAGTCTTGTCCCTATTTTAGGCAATTCTAGGTTTGGCATGCTACTTCTTGTTCCAAGGACTTTGGAGGCTTGGCTCAGTGTTTGTCCCCTTTAGATTTGATCCTCAGAGGTGTCCAAAGTGATGACAAGGCTTGGAATTATCTGATTTTGCCAAATCGACCAAAAATGCAAAATTCTGCCTAGCCTTGGCAGTTTTCAGCAAGGCATATTGCCATTGTCATATCTCATGGCTCAAGTGGAATTTGGTGATGTTCTTGGCCATTTTGGAAAGCCCTTATATGATACAACAACTGTTTGATCATATTTGGTTTTGATACCTTTTGGATCCAAGTGAAAAATCTCCCTACATTTGGAAAAAAGTGAAGGCAGATTCTAACTTAGTGAAAATTTCACTGTGTTGGAAAAAAGTGACATTTTCACTTTTTGTGATTTTGATCATTCCATAACTCAAAATCCATGAGGAATTTGGAGGGGGGTCAGTTCTTAGCTTTTGTAGAGGGCCATGAGATCTACAAATCAAGCTTTGGATGGGGAAAATGGCTTTATGGTCCTCCAAAGTTGGTACCCTTGCCACTTTGTTCATAACTTAGAAAATTTTCTAAGTTTTTTATGGTTACCCCTTTTACAAGTTATTCAACTTTTCTTGATTTTTATTGATGAATGATGATTCAAATCATACATTAACATCATTTTAGGGTTAAAAAACCATTTTTGTGAAAAATCTCAAAAAGTCAAAGTTGACTTTTGTGCACAATTGACTTTATGGATTGATTTCTAGGTGCTATAGGGTGTATTGAATCATGTCCTAGGGTTTGGGAGCATGTCCTGGTCAAAAGTCAAAGTTACAGTTGACTTTTCTCGCGAAACCCTAATTGTGGTTCAGATGAAATTGAGACTTGTTGCTCAAGCTTCTTGGATCAATTCATTGTTGCAAATGGATCAATGTGATTTGTTAGAGACCCTCAAATCCTCTCTTGAGGACTTGGCTCATGATTTGTCCCCAAAGTCAACTTAGGGGTGAATTAGGTCAAGAAACCCTAATTCCTGATTTTTGGTGAATGCATCCCCTGAGGCAAAATTGAGTTGATGATTGGGTCCATGAGGTTCCATGGAGAATTTTAGATTATGCCTTGAAGCATTGGCTCATGCCCAGAGGAAAATTTCCAAGTGAAGGCCCTGGTCGACCAAAACCCTAATTTTGTGACGCTGGCGATCTTGAGGCTTGATCCACCTAGAAGGGAGCAGCCTTGTGATTAATCCTTGAAGTGGGAGTCCTCTTGATCCTTTGTGGATGTTTGAGAGGTTAGACAAGTTGAAGATCAAGTCATTCCTTGATTGATCTTTTGTCTAAGGCTCAGAGAGGGCTTGGAACCCTAGTTCTGATTGTAATGGATGCTCACCCATCTTTGGGGAGACTGCTGAGGTATGAAGGTTCCTCCATATTGTAATGATGATTTGCACAATGATGGGAAATCTTAGTGGTCAAAATTTAGGGTATGACACAACCCCATTGAAACATACGATCCAATTTCTTCTCCCAACTTTGAATTCCCGGTATTTAAGGCTGAAGAAAAAAATGACGAAGAAATTCCAGAAGAGATCTTTCGATTACTCAAACAAGAGGAAAGGTCCATTGAACCTCACAAAGAGTCGTTGGAAACGGTCAAATTGGGCTCAGAAGGAGAGAGAAAAGAAGTCAAGATTGGAGCATTGCTCAGTCCAACTGTCAAAGAAAATTTAATAAAGCTTCTCAAAGAGTTTCCTGATGTATTCACTTGGTCCTATCAGAATATGCTAGGGTTGGATACCAGCATCGTAGAACATCATCTACCGTTGAGATCAGAATGTCCGCCGGTAAAACAAAGACTAAGACGGACTCATCTGGACATGGCCATCAAAATCAAAGAGGAAGTACAGAAACAGATTGACGCGGGTTTCCTCGCCACATCAGAATATCCTCAATGGCTAGCCAACATAGTGCCAGTTCCGAAAAAGGACGGAAAGGTCAGAATGTGTGTAGACTACAGGGATCTGAACAAAGCAAGTCCAAAAGACGACTTTCCCTTACCACACATTGACATGCTGGTAGACAGTACAACAAAGTTCAAAGTATTCTCCTTCATGGATGGATTCTCGGGCTATAATCAGATAAAAATGGTGCCGAAAGACATGGATAAAACTTCGTTCATCACCCCATGGGGTACCTTTTGTTACAAAGTAATGCCGTTTGGTTTGAAGAATGTCGGGGCCACCTATCAAAGGGCCATGACTACTCTGTTCCATGACATGATACACAAAGAAATAGAAGTGTATGTCGATGATATGATTGCCAAATCTAAAACAGAGGAGGAGCATGTGACCCACCTGTTAAAGTTATTCGAGCGGTTGAGAAAATACAAACTCCGCTTGAATCCCAATAAATGCACATTCGGTGTCCGTTCAGGAAAATTGCTAGGATTCATCGTCAGCTAGAAATGAATTGAGGTTGATCCTGACAAGGTCAAGGCCATTCAAGAAATGCCTTCTCCAAAGACTGAAAAACAAGTCAGGGGATTCCTGGGACGTTTGAATTACATTTCCAGATTCATATTCCTCATGACTGTGACATGCGCGCCAATCTTCAAATTACTCAAAAAGAATCAGGATTGTGTTTGGACAGAAGAAATTCAAACCGCATTCGACAGTATCAAGGAATACCTGTTGAATCCACCGATTCTATCACCTCAAGTGGAAGGAAGACCACTGATCATTTACCTAACAGTCTTGGAAGACTCTATGAGTTATGTACTTGGCCAACAAAATGAAACAAAAAGGAAGGAGTCTGCCATCTACTATTTAAGCAAGAAGTTTACCGACTGTGAAACTCGGTACACTATGCTTGAGAAAACTTGTTGCGCTCTGGCTTGGGCAACCAAACGTCTTAGCCAGTACATGATTTGCCACACTACTTGGTTAATCTCCGAAATGGATCCAATCAAGTATGTCTTTGAAACGCCTGCTCTCATGGGAAGGATTGCCCGTTGGCTGATGTTGTTATCAGAATATGACATCGGGTACCATGCTCAGAAAGCCGTCAAAGGAAGTATTCTAGCCGATCATTTGGCTCATCAACCGATTGACGATCAAGAATCAGTCGGGTTTGACTTCCCAGACGAAGATGTTATGTGCTTAAAAATGAAAGATTGTGATGAACCACTACCCAGTGAAGGGTCGGAACCAGGTTCCCAATGGGGACTAATCTTTGACGGAGCTGTCAATCATTATGGAAACGGAATTGGGGCAATCATCATAACACCTTAGGGTACCCACATTCCTTTCACCGCCCGACTGACATTCAAGTGTACAAACAATAAGGCCGAATACGAAGCTTGTATCATGGGTCTCGAAGAAGCAATTGATTTAAGGATAAAGAACTTGGATGTATATGGCGACTCAGCCCTGGTTATCAATCAGATCAAAGGAGATTGGAACACATACCAATCAGGACTGATTCCTTACAAAGACTACGCTAGAAGGTTGTTACCATTCTTTAATAAAGTCGAGTTTCACCATATCCCTCGTGAAGAGAATCACATGGCTGATGCATTAGCCATTCTCTCTTCCATGATTAGTGTAGGTCAATGGAATGACATACCTAAGATTGACATAATGCGCCTTGAGGTCCGCCTACATCTTCACAATTGAAGTAGTCATAGACGACAGACCATGGTATCACGATATCAAATGCTTCATTCAAAAACAAGAGTACCCACCTGGGGCATTAAGAAAAGACAAGAAAACCATCAGGAGATTGGCAGGCAATTTCTTCCTGAGCGGTGATACACTCTATAAGAGGAATTTTGACATGGTCTTGATCCGATGCATAGACAGACCAGAAACAAACCTATTGATAAAAGAAATTCACGAAGGATCCTTTGGCACTCATGCCAACGGACACACAATGGCGAGAAAAATTCTGAGAGCAGGGTACTACTGGTTGACCATGGAATCCGACTGCTACAAGTACATGAGGAGATGTCACAAGTGTCAGATATACTCAGAAAAAATCCATGTACCGCCAACGCATCTCAAATCTCTTTCTTTTCCATGGTCTTTTTCTATATGGGGGATTAACATGATTGGTATGATCGAACCCAAGGCTTCGAACGGACATCGGTTTATCCTATTAGCCATTGATTACTTCACCAAGTGGGTCGAAGCAGCGTCATACGCCAATGTAACCCGACAGGTGGTGGTCTGATTTATCAAAAATAATCTCATCTACCGTTATGGTGTTCCAAGCCAGATCATTACCGATAATGGATCTAACTTGAACAACAAGATGATGAAAGAGTTGTGCGCTGAGTTTAAGATCGAACACCATAACTCATCTCCCTACCGACCTAAGATGAACGGAGCGGTAGAAGCAGCTAACAAGAACATCAAGAGGATTGTTCAGAAGATGGTTGTAACCTATAAAGACTGGCACGAGATGTTACCTTTTGCTCTTCACGGTTATCGCACATCTGTCCGCACTTCAACAGGGGCAACCCCTTTCTCTCTAGTATATGGCATGGAGGCAGTGTTCCCCATAGAAGTAGAGATCCCATCAATCCAGGTATTGATGGAAGCTAAGTTAACAGAAGCTGAATGGTGTCAAAGTCGACACGACGAACTGAATCTGATCGAAGAGAAGTGAATAACGGCACTATGCCATGGTCAGTTGTATCAACAAAGAATGAAGAAAGCGTTTGACAAAAAGGTCCGACCTCGTGTCTTCAGGAAAGGAGACCTTGTGCTCAAGAAGATACAATCATTTCTCACAGATTCTCGGGACAAATGGACTCCGAATTATAACGGCCCCTATGTGGTCAAGAAAGCCTTCTCAGGCGGCGCCTTGAGACCCGCTACTATGGATGAAGAGGAATTTGTCTACCCCACGAATGTTGACGTAGTCAAGAAATACTTCGCCTAAATAAAAAAAACGTCTCGGTGGATTGAAAACCCGAAAGGGCGGTCCAGGAAAAAATTAGAGACATAATAAAAAATCATCCCGATGGATTGGAAATCTCAAAGTACAATCTAGGAAAAAGTTAGGGATTCATGGCAAGTAACTACGTCCAACAAAGGGGCAAATCCCTCAGCAGAAGTCATGCCATCCATCAGGAAAACTCCATTCAAACTCATCTTCGACAGAAGCTCAGGATGTCCAGAATTCAAAGTTGGTAAAAGGATAGCGGTCGTTATGTTTCAATGTAGCCTTTTCCCTTAAATTACCATTTTCTAACTTTGTAAATACTCTATGGGATCACGCGCTTGGCTGATTTCCATCCTATCAATAAAATTTGAGCCATAGTGCTTTTGTTTGCAATTCTTATTTGTTTTAACTTTACAGAATGCATTTTTAACATGATTAACAATTCTTGAAATAAAACCAAAATGAATTTACTTGTCAAACTTTTCTCAGCTTTTAAAATAAAGATGGCAATTTCTTTTGACTGTTGAACATCGAAAGAACATCGATCGCTTCTCCAAAAGTAATCGAACTTCAAAGTGCAGAATCAAAGTACTTCTTCTAAGCCAGTGCGCCTGAATGAAGGATCAGCCGTGTCAGATGCGAATGTTCCGTCCGACATCCCCGACAGAGTTCTTACCTCCTAAGCCCGACCAACGGTTTTCCACCACAGGAACTATCTCTCCTAAGCAAGGCAGAATTACTATCTTGAACAAATGGTATTTCTTCGTTCCCTGCAGTGGCCGAGTATCCAGTCGTGTTCATCCACTAGTCTGTATGTCGTGTCAGTTTTGTCAGCATAAACATACATACATCATGCATTATTGATTTGCATTAATATTCATATTGCATCACTATCACTCTAGTCGGTCTTACCCCCTAGTGAAAAAGTCCTCTCAATCGAGTTGTCAGTCCTTTCCTTGTCAGGAAGCGAATCATCTAAGCAGTCTCTCCTCCAGCTTATTTCTGGATTTGGGTTGGTCCCTTTACCACTTTGATAACTTGAACCTCTGAAAGACAAGAAGACCTTCGACAAATGTCACTCTTTGCCATGGAAGACGATATCTTCGCTTTCCCGGATTAAGGAAAATCCCCAGAGAAAGCCTCTTAATCAAAGATTCGGCAATACAACAGTTTTTCTCCAGAAAATTCGCTGACGAAAAGGTCATCAGCACCTCTAAGTTAGATTGCATCACATGGCATTTCTCAGAGAATATCTCGAGGAAAAGTATGATGTAATCCCCCCAAGCAGGAAACAGTCTCTCAAGAGACTCGTTTTCCCCAGTAGAGTCAACAAATGGCATCTCCAACAGAGAAGTTTATATACCTCTACAGCTCAGATAAAGGGGTTTCCCCAGTAAGTCTGACATCAAAACTTTTTCCCATCAAATGGCATCTCCCCAGGAAAATTCGGCGAGAAGTTTGAGGAAAACCGCTACAAATAGCGTCCCGTGTCAAGAAAGTTTATTGACAAAATAAACTGAGACCAGTTCCTTGAATGAAGACCAGGATCGAGGGGAAGTTTATTTCAAAAACTGAGACCAGTTCCTTGGCTGAAGACCAGGATCGAGGGGAAGTTTATTTCAGAAACTGAGACCAGTTCCTTAGCTGAAGACCAGGATCGAGGGGAAGTTTATTTCAGAAACTGAGACCAGTTCCTTGGCTGAAGACCAGGATCGAGGGGAAGTTTTTACCTTTTCTAAGTATCATTTCTTAGCAAAAGAAGATGGATAAGCAAACTTCTATTCATAACCACCATCAAAATTTCGGGTATTCCGGTATTTAATCCTCTTGTACCCCGAATGCCCGAATACCTTCGCCATTCACACCTTCGGGTCCAAGAAGATTAAATAGGGGCATCTGTCATACCCCAAATTTTGACCACCAAGATTTCCCATCATTGTACAAATCATCATCACAATATGGATGTACTTATATGCCTCATCAATCTCCTCAAAGATGGTTGAGCATTCACTACAATCAAGAATCAGGGTTTTGAGCCCTCTCAGGGCACTTAGACAAAGGATCAATCAAGAAATGACATGATCTTTAACTTGTCTAACCTTTTAAACACCCATAAAGGATCAAGAGGACTCCCACATCAAGAATCAAGCACAAAGTTGCAGCATTCCAAGGGGATCAAGCCTCAAGATCACCAATGTCACCGAATTAGGGTTTTGGTCGACTGAGGCCTCCAGATGAAAATTTTCATCTGGGCATGAGCCAATGCTTCAAAATATAACCCAAGATACTCTAAGGGACCTCATGGACCTAATCATCAAGTCAATTTAACCTCAGGGGATGCATTCATAAAAAATCAAGAATTAGAGTTTCTTGACCTAATTCACCCCTAAGTTGACTTTTGGGACAAAGCATGAGCCAAAACCTCAAGACATGATTTGAAGGCCTCCAATTTACTGCATTGATCCATTTACAACAATGGATTGACCCAGGAAGCTTGATTCACAAGTTTCAATTTCATCAGGACCACAGTTCGGGTTTCGAGGAAAAAGTCAACTGTGCCTTTGACTTTTGACCAGGACATGCTCCCAAACCTTGGGACATGATTCAATACACCCTATAGCACCTATGGAATCCATCTATTAGGTTTGATTTAGGTCAAGGACTTGATTTCACAAAGGATCGCACAGTTTGGATTTCATCCGATAAAAAGTCAACTGTACAAAAATCCAAAGTTTGACTTTTTGGATTTTTGGTCAACCAAGGTTCCTTAACCCTAAAACAATGTTAATATGTGATTTGAATCATCATTCATCAAGAAAAATCAAAGAAAGTGAGTTAACTTGTAAAAGGGGTAACCATAAAAAACCTAGAATTTTTCTAAGTTATGGAACAAAGTGGCTAGGGTACCAACTTCCAAGGACCATAACTTGAGATCCAAGCAACCATTTTGGATGGTCCAAAGCTGGATTTGTAGCTCTCATTGCATACTTTAAAAGTGTCAACTACATCAAACTCCAATTCCTCATGGATTTTTAGCTATGGAGTGATCAAAATGGCAAAAAACATGAAAATGACATTTTTCCAACACTTATTGAAATTTTCACTAAGTCAGAATCTGCCTTACTTTTTCCAAAATGTAGGGGCAGTTTTCACTTTGATCCAAGTCAAACCAGGTCTAGGGGTAAACATCAAAGTTAAAGTATGCCATGAGAGCTTTCCAACAAGTACCAGATCATCTCCAAATTCCATTTGAGCAAGGAGATACAACCCTTGGAACATGGCATCCTGAACTGGTTTTTACAAGGCAGAATTTGTGCATTTTGCTCGATTTGTACAAATCTGATAAATCCAAGCCTTGTCATCAATTTGGGCACATTAGAGGATCAAATCCAAGGGGGATGATCTGATCTTCAAGCCTCCAAAGTCCAAGAATCTACAAGTAGCCATGCCAAACCTAAAAGAGCTAAAAAGTGCAAAGACTCCAATTTTGTTTCCAAGCATTCAATGGATGCACCAAGGTGGCATGAACTGAGCTTATTCCAATTGAATTCAGTCCAAGTTTATCTCTGAACCAAAGCTACAAAGCCTGTGCTGTAACCTCAAGTCAATGGCTAGAGGAGACTTGAGATTCCTTTTACATAACATTGGCCAAAGGCCTGCTGCAGCCTCCATTCACTATTGCTTGCAAAACAAACTTGCTCTACTATAAATAGAGTTCATTTGTGCTCAGTTTGAGTACACCAAAACACCCAAACTGATGCTTTCCTTAAAATCCCTCTCTTTAGGCCAAAATGCCTTCTTTTGCAAGGTATCTCTGAGTTTTTGAGTTAGAGAGCAATTCCATCACAGCTCATGATCCAAACACATTAATATGTCATATCTAAGCTGTCCAAACACTAACATGTGACCTGTAACACCAAAATCTCAGTCCACTTCCAAAACCTCAAATTTGGACTTTTTTGCATTTTTCAAGCCATGTCTTGATTCAGTCACTTTCAAAACCAGATAAAACCTCAAACACACTTCAAATATCATCCTTGAACGGTCCCAAATGGTTCCCCACGTCTGGAACACCATTTGAGAGAGTTGCCATATTGGTCACTTTTGCCTCTTTTGCAAGAAAGAGCTCAAACTTGTTCTTGAGGATTCCAGCTGGTGGTGACCATTCTAAAAGCTTCTAAGGGATCAATTGAGAGTATCTAAAGCATCAAATTACTTCTGGCACAAGAAACTTGGCAGATAGCACAAAAAGCTCCCAAAGAGGTAAGCATCACAACTTGAACTCTTTGAAATATGCATTGCTTTGAAGTCCACAGATCATAAACCTCTCATGCATGTTGTATATGTTGTGTTTGAACCAATTTGCCATGTAATTCTTGCCTGTAACATGAGGTAGCATAGAAAATGCAATTATAGGCCTATTTCAAAACCACCATCGGGTTTTAAAATGGGGACCTCATCTGAAAAAACCAAGGGCACCATTGGATTCCTTGTGAAATTCTAGGCAGGATAGACCTAAATTTTGTCACAATCCATGGAGAATTGAGAAAGTTACAACCTTTAGGTTTTTGGCCCAAAAGTTGGCCTTGCCTTGCCTTGCCCAGGCCTAAAACAAGGCATCCCTTATGTATTTATGGGGTGGTTTTGATACACGGATGTATCACCACCCCAGTGGTAGAAGGCGCGCGCTGTGACTTGGAGGTCTGTGGTTCGAATCCCCCTCGCCCCAGGCCCTTTTTTAACACTTTTTCCTTTTTTTTAATATTTTTCATATTATTTTAAATGATTTGAAAAATTAATTTCTCTCTCAATTTTAATTATTTTTTATTGGTTCTTTTTGCAAAAAATCACAAAAATGTTAAAATATTTTATTTCACAAAAAAATCATATTTATATTATTTATTTAATATAGTTGGTATTTTTGTAAATAAATTCATTTTTATTGTTTTTAAACATTTCAAAAATGAATATTCATCTTGAGAATCAAGATCAAGTGAGTCCTAAATCATCTTGTGATTAAAACCTCATTTTTTTAAACCTTAATCAAAAATCACAAGTAGTTTATTTAGACTTATTTGGTATTTTTGTCATTTTTATTCATTTTATTAAAAGGAATACTTTTAAAAAGAAAATGAAATTAGGGTTTCTTTGATGTTCACCCTAACAAATCTTTTTCAAACACTTTGTGCCTCTAATGGAGTGTAAGACCCATCCCCGTGTTGTACAAAAATAATTTTGGGCCGCAGTCATTGTATAAGTCCCTCTGCGATTCTCAAAACGACAGCGCGATCACTGTCTTTCATTGGGCCTACCCTTGTGTTTTAAGTCCCATTCTTCTTTTCAAAACACTTTGGGCCTCTAATAGAGTGTAAGACCCAACCCTTGTTGTACATAAACCTCTTTGGGCCTCAGATATTGTATAAGTCCCGACACGATAAAAAATCTCGGCGCGATTTCCATTTTGTTACCAGAAATCCTTTGGGCATCCCCTCGTGTTCTAAGTCCCATCTTTCTTTTTCAAAATATCTTTGGGCCTCTCCTTGAGTTGTAAGACCCATCCCTTTGTACAGAAAACCTCTTTGGGCCTCAGTCGTTGTATAAGTCCCGATACGATATTCAAAACAACGGTGCGATCACTATTAAACCTTGGGCCTCTCCTTGAGTATAAGCCCCAACAATCTTTTCAAAAACAACTTCTCTTTTGATTTAGATTCAAATATGCATGTTGTTATCAAAACTTTCTTTAATTTATTTGAACAACTAACAACACAGCATGGAAGCTTGCTCACCTGTAAGTTTTATCTGCTTTTATATACTCGCTTTCATATATATAACTGTATTGTGGGAAGCTGCGCACTGTAAGTCTTCTTTCATATCCTTTTAAATACTTGTCATATATCAACTGTATATATACTAGTACTAGGTCTAGAACTAGGTAAAGGCATGTTGGTCACTCTTAAATACGGTCAAAACTAGATCCCCATAGGATTTCCAGATACAGTCTTGCCTTCTCTTGGGCTTAAACAATATGGAACAAAGAGAAAGGCAGTTTTCTCAGGATGTCACTACTAGAATTGTCAAAGAAATTCTACTCCCCAGAGTTGATCTATTCTCGGTGAATAGCATCTCTTGAGTTTCTTCAAACCTCACAACTTTCACTAAATGATCTATTCTCGGTGAATAGCATTTCTTGAACTTTTTTTGGTTTGAGACCCACAGGCTTCCTAAAAGCATCCCCGCCTCCTCTTGGGCTTTGTATAAGGACCCTCCGGCTTCTTAGAAGTTCCCATGCCTTCTCTTGGGCTTAATACAAGGACCCTGGAGACCTCTTAAAGGTATAAGACAGAACTTAGTTATCCTTTGCTAGAGCAGTCTATCCAGTGCCAAATATCAGACCAATTTAGGGTTGATTCTCATCCCTTAAAACACCCGCCTCCTCTTGGGCATTATACAAAAGATAAAACTCATCCACACCAGTAGACCTGGACAGTCTAAATCCCCTTGAGTCTCAAAGGCATTCTCAAGTTCCCTATAAACATAGGGAGAAACCCCGGTCATTCCGGATCGATCTCCAGTAGAGTTAAGCCCATGGGTTCTAAAACCCAGTCTCTCTCCTAAAAGATTCCCAACCAAGGACACTTTATCACCAGTATCAGAACCTCAAGGCATCTGATACCTCAACTCTTCTGTAATCCTTAGCAAGAGTTGATTCCCCATTTGGACCTGCCTCAGGATCTCAACAATCCCCAGCAAAAGATAGCCTCCTCTTAGGCTTTGTATAAGGACCTTTCCTCAACAGAAAGCTAGCCTCCTCTTGGGCTTTGTACAATGATTCTCCCCAGCGGAGCTAACCTTTTCAGACTCTCTTGTTGAGTCAATCAGTTTTAGACTCTCTTGTTGAGTCAATCAACTTTCAGACTCTCTTGTTGAGTTAATCAACTTTCAGACTCTCTCGTTGAGTCAATCACCTTTTCAGACTCTCTTGTTGAGTCAACCTTTTTAGCCTTAATCTTGGGCTTTGTACAAGACACATAAAAACACTCTCTTGTTGAGTCAATCTTTTTCAGCCTCCTCTTAGGCTTTGTATAATGAATCCCCCTAGCAGAAGTTAGCCTCCTCTTAGGCTTTGTATAATTATTTCTCCAGCTTATTCAGCCACAATCCTGGGCTTTGTACAAGACAGATAAAAGCACTCTCTTGTTGAGTCAAACCCTTTTAGCCTCAATCTTGGGCTTTGTACAAGACATAAATCTTCATCTCTTAAACTTGGGACAAATATCTTCCCCAGCGGAGTCACTTCCTCCCAGCCTTCTTTTAGGCTTTGAGGAATGATTTCCCAAGCAGAGTCAAACTCATTTCAGCCTCAATCTTGGGCTTTGTACAAGACACCTAAAAATATCCTCACCAGAGTCAGTTAAATTTCGCATTTCAGCCTCAATCTTGGGCTTTGTACAAGACACATACAAACCTCCCCAAAGGAGTCAAAACCCTTTTAGCCTCAATCTTGGGCTTTGTACAAGACAGATAGAACATTTTCCCCGGAAAAGTCAAACGTCTAGCCTCTTCTTAGGCTTTGTATAATGATATCCCCAAAGAGTCAGTCTCTTTTTTGCCTCAATCTTGGGCTTTGTACAAGACACCAATATATACACTCTCTTGTTGAGTCGGTCTTATCCAGCCTCCTCTTAGGCTTTGGGTAAGGATTTCCCCAGTGGAATCAATTAACCTCTTGGCTTCAACCTTGGGCTTTGATCAAGGCACACAAAAATTAACAATCCCACTTTAGAGATAACAAATTCTCTCTCAGTCAAAACCTTTTAGCTTCAATCTTGGGCTTCGAACAAGACACCAAACATCTTTTTCCTCCCTTAGAATAGGAGGAACTACGATTGCTCTGATTTCCCTGTTTCATTTAAACGGGAATACGTAGGCATAAGATTGCAAAATCTTAGCGAGCATACCAATCAAAACTCTAGGTCCAGTACCTTCATATTAATCAAACTTAGGTCCACTACCTTACCAAAAACATCGGGAAAACCCGAACATCAACAAAAACTCACTCACTCACTCATATTTCCCAAGAAACTTTCCCAACCCATTAACGGATAAACACCATCAAGTACAAAGCGAAACCTAAAGCTAATATATTGTGGATAACCACATCTAGGATGGGTAATTGACAACTCCCCATTGTATAACCTGACCCTGGACCCCCCAATCTCTTTTAAGCGTTTGTTTAGTTAAACATTCACGTGCAAGGTTAGTTTGAGATAGCTTCCCTTTCCCTTCCAGCTTCACGGGATAAATAAGAAATCAGAAAGTAGCACCCCCTCCTACCATTGCGGTGAGGAAAACCCAGTGATAAGGTGGTCGCGTCACCGAAAAAAATCGCTCGCTACAGCTTGTAGTTGTCTTTGGAGTTCTGCGTTCTCACTGACGACTACTTGATATTTGTTCTTCCAAGCATCCCCTTCTTGAAGTGCTTTGCTTAAAGCAATCTTCAACTTCTCCGCTTCATACATGAAGATCAGAGTAGGTTCTTTCTTCAGGGTTATGGGTTCTTGACGAGAATAAGGCATCTTCAGCTCGATGGCCCTATCTCGGACCCATTGGAGATAGGGTTCCAAAGAAACACAATTGGGTTTTCCTATGTCTTTCTTCCCTTTCTTATGCAAATGGCTCCAAGCGATCATAATCTGCTCTTTGAGTTCTTTGCTAGCTTCACTATCCTTGAAGAAGATATTCTCAACATGCATACTCTTGGGCTTGTCCTTCAAAGGATATCCTAGCTGACGACGAGCTAAGACGGGATTGTAGCTGAATCCTCCTTTGGTACCAAGAAGAGGTATATTGGCAAAGTTCCCACAGCTATCAATGATCATAACTCAATCATAGACACGATTTTACCAATCAATGTCAAAGTGGGTGAGAGCCATAATCTTTTGTGACCACCAACCATTCTTGATATTCCAAAATGAGTTTGATTTAGGCAAGTGAGAAATAAACCACTTGTACAATAATGGCACATAGTAGGTGATCATTCCTTTTCCATGGAAGTTTCTCAAGTGGACTGAGTGATAAGTATCTGCTAGCAAGGTAGGCACTGGATTCTTCTTTAGGAAGATCTTGATAGCATTGATGTCAACAGAGTCTTTAAAGCATGGGAAGAGGAACACTCCATAGATAAGTAAGGCAAGAATGACTTCAAAAGCATCCATGCTTATGTGATCAGTATAATACTGAGCTCTTGCAATCAAAAATTCTGTAGTTAGACAAAAGACTCCTCTTTTGGTGGTCATGTTATTTTGAATTTCAGACAACTCCAAATGTGTGGCTTTGGCGATGTCTTGCTCTTTGGGATCTTTCTCCAAGAAAGGGAAAGGAGACTTGTCAGAAATAGGCAACCCAACTAGATAGGAATACTCCTCCAATGTAGGCACAAGTTGGTAGTCAGGAAAGGTGAAACAATGGTAAACTGGATCATAAAACTGAAGGAGTATGGAGAGAATTCCATCTTCTATCTTGATCTTCAACAGTGGTAACAGCTTCCCTTATTTGTTTTTGAACCCTTCTTAATCTTTAACCAAGATAAGGTCACACTCAAACATGGTGTAAGGCTTGCATGAAGTCAAAGGTTCAACCCTCCCATTTGGTATGTACTAGGGTTTATTGTACCTGTACAACGGGTTATAACAAGTTCCCAAAGTTATTAGCCCATCTTTCGGATATTATCAATTTCCCAATTTACTCGGTAGTTAATAATATTCTCAAGAGAACCTCTTTTGAGTGTAGTATCGCGTATCAACTATTTTGGGATTACTCCCTCGTAGTCATCGCACTACATTCCTAACAATGCCAACTTGGGTTAAAGGTACTAAAGGATCTCAACTTCATAGGCTCAATCAAGAAATAGTATTCTTTTAACAATCTCTTGATCAACAATACTTATTCTTAAAAGTGCCTCCATTGAGTGGTGATTTCTCAAGTTAGCTTGGTCGGGAATCAACTCCCTATAAGTCTCCTTGAATATACCACATTCCTATCTTATTTTGTTCTCAAGTCCAAGGTTGTGACTTATCTCACCACAAGGTAACAGCCTAATGGAACAACAATACAAGCAAGCAAACAAGAATATAGCAAATACAAATAAGTTAGGCTTAATCCTCTTAAAATGTCCCCAGTGAAGTCGCCATTTTTCTGTTGCGGTGAGAATTGGATATCAAGCTATTGATTAAACTTGAATCACAAATATTTTAAAGATTCACCACCGAGCTTTGATTTATTCAAGGGAAATGGTAAAGATCATAAACAACCCTAAGTTTGCAGTGTAACAACAATGCTAAGAGATTTTGGGCTTCGGGGATTGGTTATACGTAGGGACGGTATTAGCACCCTAAGAATCTATAGTACTCTATAGGAACCTCTTACATGTATTTTTGATTATTTGCTATTGTTTTGTGTTTGGTTTTATGGTGAGAGATAGGAACCTAAAGTTTTAGTCACTAAGTATGCTCGCCAAAACTTCGCGGTCTTGTGCCTACATATCCTTACAAGGATGGAATCAGAGCATTTGCAGTTCACCTAAATAGGGATGGTTGAATACTTGATTATTATCAAGATTCAAGGGGATTAAGTGTTAAGGTCTTAACACTTACTTGACTTGACAAAGTCACAAGGGTTGTAAATTCTAACCTAAGTCTAGGACTAAAAAACCTAATGACTCTAACAAGGTCAAAGGGTGGGTGATGATGAGCTATCTATGACATGGAGTCAATAGAGAGACTTTCCCTTGGATTAAGCAATAGAGGGAAACTTGTGGATGGAAGCTAACAAGCTAACATCACTTGGGGGAATAACTTGACAAAGTTAAAAAAAGGAGTATGATTGAGTATGGATGATATGAATAAACATGTTATTCAAACATGATATTAATTGAAACATATCAAAGTAACATTCAAACATGATGTTAATGAAAGCATGAAAAAAGTAAAGCATATCGTTACAACCAAAGCATAAGGATAAATGTGACAACATTTAGAGTAAGGACTTAACAAAGTCAAGAATTGGACAAGGTAACTACCTAGTAGGTTCAAAGGTTCAAAGAAGTTTTAAATCAACATGGTAACAACCAAGTTAAGTTCAATCAAACAAATATGTTACATCATCTAAACAAGCATGGGATATAGTTCTAACAAGACTAAGGTATCATAGGTAAGGCAACATGCTTTAGGGTTTACTAACACCACTAAATCATGAATATAAGACAAAAGAGGATAAGTTGTAATAACACTTAATCATGAATACAATTTAAAATTTCAAAGCATGGATAAGTTATTACAACACTTAAGCATGACAAGATTCAAAGTTTCAAGTTAACATGTGAAAATCATGACAACACTTAAACATGGATGAGATTAAGGGTTCAAAGTTGACATGTATAAGTTAAGACATCACTTAAACATGGACGAAAGTAAGGCATATGCAAGTCATGATAACAATCAAAATTCAAAGCAAACATGTATAAGTTAAGACATTACTTAATCATGAATACAACTTAAAACAAGTAAATGGTAACAACCACTCATACTTGAACATAAAGAACATGTTTATGACAATAACATGTGGATGAATATGCAAGCATACAAGGGATGACATGTGAGAGTGCTTAAAGATGACATGTTTAAAGTTTAAATATCATGTGAACAAGTTAAGGCATTACTTGAACAATTAAACATGGTACAAGTTTCAACATGTTGACAAGTAGGTAACAACCTAAACATGCATGTTAGGTTTCAATATGGGTAAGAACATTACAAAAGTTAATGTAAGCATATGTAAGTTAAAACATCACTTAACATGGAAGCAAAAGTGTACATGGCTCAAGATTTTGGTGACAACCTAAAGTGCATGCTATGGTTATTTATGTTTATCCAAGGATGTGTTTATAAGGTCAAAGTAATTGTCCTAAATGGTTCATGGCATAAAAGACAAAGTTTAAGGCATTGAAACATGTAAACATACATAAAGTAAGCAAAAAATCAAGACAAAACCAAAGATAAAAGTTGACAACATCACACAAGGTTCACATTAGTTGCAAATGGTTCAAACATGTCCATTTGTACAAAGAAAAACAAAGGAAATAACCAAAGAACCAAAATAGTCCTTAAGAAAACCCTAAAAATCCTCTTACTTCAAACATGAATAAGTGGTACAAGGATACATATTTTTGGAAGACACTTTTCATCACAAGAAAATAGACATCAATATGAATCCATAGCAAAAAATTGGGTCAAAAAGCCTAAGGGATAAAGAAGTTATGGGGTTTTGAATTTGAGAATAAAATGAAATGAAAAGGTGCTAAAAAACAAAGTTTTGTCCCAGCCAGGACTTGAACCCACACCTTCATGCTCAATGGTCCAAAACCTAGCCAACTGAGCCATAGCATGCATGTGAATAAGGAATGAAACCATAATAACATATTTTGAAAACACTTGATGGTTAGAAAAAATAAAAAAGGGCTGGGGCAAGGGGGATTCGAACCCCAGTCCCTTCGCTTGCAAGAACACACAAACCCTCCTCTTGGACCAGCGGTGCTACGCTCTCATCCATTAATAATATGGATTCAAAACATATATATTTTAAAACAACATCAAAACGAACACCTCAGTGCCACCTCGCCTCCACATCAGCGCCAACTCAACTTCTTCTTCTTCCTTTTCTTTTTCTTTCTTTCTCTCTCCCCGTGCCCTAACACATCTTCCATGGCCAGAAATTCAAATCACTCTTTCTCTCTCGTTTCTCAACTAAATTCAAATTTGTAAAAAAGGAAGTTGTAGAATTTTCACAAGGAATCCAAATATGGTATTGGTTCAGACTAAGTCTGAGTGTATAATTCACAAATCATTCAACAACAGTACAAGATCACTAAACTTTCACATGTCAAAACATTACATGCATACTCTAAATGACACAACCAATGCTTCAAACATAATGTACATAGTATAGATTGCATCTTTGCTTCAAACATGAGACAAAACATGCATAGAATGTGAGATGGAGAGTTCAAGAACCTTACCTCTTGGAGTCAGTCCAAGGCTTCTTCTAGAGCTCTTCCAGAAGTATGAAGATGACTTCCTCAGCTTAAATGACCCTTATAGAAAAGGTTTGGATGTTGGAAAGGTTGGAGATTTCTTTAAGAACCTAACCCGAATCCTTTTACAAAATGGAGGTAATAAATGGTAGATTGGGTATGGCTTGCTACAGAACTTGTTCAAGGGTTGGAACAGGTTCTATTAAGTGTATAGAGATGGTTTGTGGTGTTAGTTTGCAAAGTGCACGACTCAAACAAGTTTGGCCAGAGGTTTTGCAAAACTGAAGTGTTTTTGCAAAAACTTTGGGAAGTGAGACAGCTGAGATCTTTGGAGTGCAATTGTTATGTGTTTTAAAGCCTGAGGCATCCCTCTATTTATAGGGAAAAGGGTGGGGGGAACTCTGGTCAGAACAACAAGTTCTTGGAGTTTTTGCAAGTTGGCTTGGTTGGAAATGAAATACATGGTTTCATGCAAAATCATGGTTCCAATGTTCAGAGTGGTTGGGATTTCAGAAAAGGTTGAGTGCATAAAGAACAAAAGGGAAGCTCAAGACAAGTTGACTTTGCATTAAAGCATCTTTATCAAAATGGAAGTCTTACCTTTCTTCCAAAAATGGCATGATTCAATGGACAAAGCTTCAAATTAATGTGTAATGCTCCCTTAAATCATGCAATCTTCTAATTATGGATTGATTTAGAAGTAATGAGGGCTGCAAAGTAGGATTATAGGGCATGGCTTGGAGTTTTGCTCAAGAATAAGTTGTGAAAATGCCATGAAATCCCTCTTTGTGACACCAACTTCATCTCTTTGAAACTCTCAGCTCAAGAAGGCTATGTAGGAGTTCTTTTACTTTTTGAAAAGCCCTAAATATGCTCTAAAACTTTCATGTTTAGCAAAAATTCTAAATCTCAAAGGATCATAATGAAAAATGGCCTCAAAGATTGATGCTTCTAAGGACCAAAAACTTGTCTTGAAAAATTTCAAAGTGTCCAATGATTTTTTCAAACTTTAAAGCCTCATAACTCAAAATCTAAGCATTTTTGGAGGTATCTACCTCTCATACAAAGTTGTAGTATATTGTGAGGGCTTTAATTTGAGCTCTGGAGCACACAAAATAGTTGTGTAGATTAGGAGTTATGATCTTTCAAAGTTAGCCTTACAACTAGGGTTTTTTCCATACTTAGAAAAATTTCAAGTTTCTTAACTTTGCCCCTTTTGCAAGAAACCTTCCAAATCTCGGTTTTTCATGCCCAAATTCATTGATTAAACATGTCTTGATGAAATTTGGCTTGATGACTTCAATTTGGACCAAAAACCCTAAAAGTCAAAGGGTTGACTTTGTCAGATGAAGCTTGTGAATCAGATGAATTCAACTGTGTAATCTTCAATGATCTTGCATTCTTGAATCTTTCAACCATCGTAGAGGGACTCCAAGGATGTATTTGAGTGTCTTGGATCATGTCCCAAGGCTTGGGATCATGCTTTGATCAAAAGTCAAGGCACAATTGACTTTTTCCTGATGAAACCCTAATTGATGACTAGATGAATTTGAGCTTCATAGAACTTGTAATGAGACTATCTTGCACTTGATTCTTGACAATGACAATCCTCTTGAGTGTACATAAGCTTGATGGGTTGATGATCAATCCAAAACATTGACTGATCATGTGAAGATGCTCTTGATTCTCTTGAGCAAAACCCTAATTTCATGAAGCAAAGATAAAGAACAAAGTTGAACATGGTTAGGGTTAGCAATGCAATGCTTGAATGCTTTCTAGAATGATGATGACATCTAGGGTCAAAATTTGGGGTATGACAGCAGTCATAGTGTTTGCAGGAGATTATCACGAATTTATAGTTTATTTTATTAGCTTATATCTTTTTTTTTATAAGTTATTCATATAGTATTTTAGTTTATAAATTATCATTTTTTCTTTTACTTTTATCTTTATTATTTTATTTAAAATTTCTTTTACCTTATATAATTTATTTTGATTTAAAATAAAATAGTTATATATTAAATATTTTTTACATCATTTTAAATTTATTAGTTATCAACCATCAACCATAAATTATAATCATCAACCATCAACTATGAATTATAAGCTATTAGTCATCAACCATCAACCATAAATTATAATTAATTGGTTAACTTATTAGTCAGACAACTATTTTTATCAAAGAGTACCATGTAAAAAAATTACATATCAATTGCACATAGATATTAATTTCTTTTGATGAATTTACCTAAAAAAAAAAATGAAACTAAGAGCATTTAAGAGAAAATAAAAGTTTTTGTGAAGAAAAACAGAGAGAATAAATTGATACAAACTTAATAATGTTACTTTTAATTTATATTAAAGTTCCCAAAAAAAAAAAGAGTTATTATAAATCAAAATAAAATCATAAAATTATTATGATTTTTATTTAGAATACATATAGTTTTAAAATATTTTATGCAAAGAAAGAAAAAAATATTTAAAAAATAGAATGATTTTAAAAAAGTAAAATATTTTATTTAAAGAAAATATATTGTAAGATTATGTATATTATTGCAAATGAATAAATAAATTTGTAAAATTTATATATTTTTAGAATATTTTATGTAAAAAAAGAAAAATATATAAAAATATAAAGGGAAAACAGAATCAATTAAAAAGTAAAATATTATGTTTTTTGAAAGGAAAAAGATTTTAAAATAAAGTATAATATTGCAAATGAATAAATAAATTAGTAAATTTTATATATTCTTAGAATATTTTATGAAAAGAAAGAAAAAATATAAAAATATAAAAGAAAAATAAATCTAATTAGAAAAAGTAAAATAATTTTCTTGTTTTTTTTAATGAAAATAGATTGTAAAATAAAGTATAACAATGAAAATTCATAAATAAAATATTAAAATTATAAGATAAATGAGAAAATGGAGAAATCAAATTATTCAAGTCAGTAAAGATTTTGTAATTATACCAAAAAAAAAAGAAAAAAAAATATTTTGCAAATGCTTCTCTTTAAAAAAAATGATTTCTCAATTCAGTTTTGATTATGTATAAATAAACAACCAGGGATAAGTTTTCAAGTGAGTAAATAAGAAATTGAACTTAGGTCACGATCAAAAGAGGTTTTTGCATTTGCAACGACGACGTTTGATTTCTTTGTTTCTTTTTCTCTGTGATCGAAGATGGCAAAATCCTTAAGTGAGAAGGTATGAAATCACATACATGATGATCTTGCTTTCTCCATTCTATCAAAACTTCCTTTAAAATCTTTGAAGGGATTTGGATGTGTAAACAAAACATGGAATGTTTTGTTTGAGAACTCCCATTTTATGATCAAGTTTTGCAATAATTTCACATCCATTCCACACTCTTACTATAATGATACATCTCTCCCCCTTCATTAATTTATTTATAATCACAATCGTTCTCACAGTAGTTTCTCTTTGCATCCAGTTTCTGGCGAGAGGCTTGAGAATAAAATTAAATTGGACTTTCCAAATCCATTTCAACAAGAGGACCCTGGCTTTTGTGTATTGGTTTCTGGTAGTGTAAATGGAATTTTATGTCTTTATAATCGTGATATCATTGTATTGTGCAATCCAGCTACGGAAGAATTCAAAGTCATTCCTCCCAGCCCTGTCGAGTCTCTACCACCTTATCAGGCTATTGTTAAGTTTCTTCATGGATTTGGTTATGACCCTTTTAGTGACGACTATAAGATTATTAGGAATGTAGGTTTTGTTCCACTAACGGATGATGATGACGATGTTCTTCCGTCTGATGTGGAATGGGAAGATGTGTGTGAGAACTATGAACCCTTTTGGGAGGTATATAGCCTAGTATGTAATTCTTGTGGGAAAGTTGACCTCATTCTTCCTACTTGTTGTTGGGAAGGTGGCAACTGTAATGATAATCTACTGTACTTGGATGGAATGTATTATTGGCTCTCTCACTCTCATTATGGAGATAACAATGAAGAGTACAATGAAGAGTACATGGTGTCATTTGACTTGACCAATGAGGTTTGTTTTACCACACTCATGCCATTAGATATAGATCCCAATAATTGGGTGCACCATGCGTTGGTGTTGTTAAATGGATCCATTGTTTCGATTTTATGGTACACAACTAACTTTCATATATCAATTTTAGGAAAATTGGGTGTGAAGGAATCTTGGACTAAAATCTTTGTTATTGGACCCTTGTCCGAAGACATTAAATATCCTATTGGAGCGGGAAAGAATGGTGATATATTCTTCGCAAAGAAAAATGGAACAGAACCGGCCTGCTTTGATTTATGTACCCAAATGATTAAAGAGCTTGATGGTGTTAAAGAAGCACATAGTTCTAAAATGATAATTTATAAAGAAAGTCCCGTTTCGATTGGAGGAAAAATTCGTTAGTTAGCTTACTTGTTTTCACATAAGAGATAACAAAATTATATTGAAAGTCTATTATGCGTCTAATTTAAAACTGGTTTGATTTTTATTTCAACTGTTAGAAACTTCCAATTATCTTTTGGCTTTTATTAAACTGTCTCAAATTTTATATGGAAACACATATATTTGGAGAACATGATAATGAGTTTGAATTTATCGTATTTCAAATATATATGCTCCTAATTAGTATATGATGTATGGTTAATCTTACTTTCTTTGCAAATCATTAAAATTTAATTGGCTACAATGCTCGGAAATGGGGTTTTATTAGAAACAAAAATATGATTTAGTTATCAATGTCGTAACTTGTTGTGTGTATGCAGTCATAGTGTTTGCAGGAGATTATCACGAATTTATAGTTTATTTTATTAGCTTATATCTTATTTTTTATACAATATTCAAATAGTATTTTAGTTTATAAATTATCATTTTTTTTCTTTTACTTTTATCTTTATTATTTTGATTAAAATTTCTTTTACCTTATATAATTTATTTTGATTTAAAATAAAATAGTTATATATTAAACATTTTTTACATCATTTTAAATTTATTAGTTAGTTGAATTATTAGTTATACTAAATAGTTCAATTAACTTATTTACTATAAGTTATCAATCATCAACTATGAATTATAAGCTATTAGTCATCAACCATCAATCATAAACTATAATTAATCGATTAACTTATTAGTCAAACAACTATTTTTATCAAAGAGTACCATGTAAAAAAAATTAAATATCAATTGCACATAGATATTAATTTCTTTTGATAAATGCACCCCAAAAAATTGAGGAAACTATGAGAATTTAAGAGAAAATAATAGTTTTGTGAAGAAAAACAAAGAGAATAAATTGATACCAACTTAATAATATTACTTTTTATTTATATTAAAATTCCCAAAAAAAAGAGTTATTATAAATCTCAATAAAATCATAAAATTTTATGATTTTTATTTGGAAAAAATATAGTTTTAGAATATTTTATGAAAAGAAAGAAAAAAAATAAAAAAAATATAAAAAAAATAGAATCAATAAAAAAATTAAAATATTTTTTTAAAGAAAATATATTGTAAGATAAAGTATACTATTGCAAATGAAGAAATAAATTAGTAAATTTTATATATTTTTAGAATATTTTATGTAAAAAAAGAAAAATATATAAAAATATAAAAGGAAAATAGAATAAATTAAAAAGTAAAATAGTATGTTTTTTGAAAGAAAAAAGATTGTAAAATAAAGTATAATATTGCAAATGAATAAGAAAATTAGTAAATTTTATATATTCTTAGAATATTTTATGAAAAGAAAGAAAAAATATAAAAATATAAAAGAAAAATAAATCTAATTAGAAAAAGTAAATAATTTTCTTTTTTTAATGAAAATAGATTGTAAAATAAAGTATAACATTGAAAATTCATAAATAAATTATTAAAATTATGAGATAAATGAGAAAATGGAGAAACCAAATTATTCAAGTGAGTACAGATTTTGCAATTGTACCCAAAAAAAAGAAAAAAGTATTTTGCAATTACTTCTCTTTAAAAAAATGATTTCTCAATTAAGTTTTGATTATGTATAAATAAATAACCAAGGATAAGTTTTCAAGTGAGTAAATAAGAAAATGAACTTGGGTCACGATCGAAAGAGGTTTTTGCATTTGCAATGACGACGTTTGATTTCTTTGTTTCTTTTGCTCTGTGATAGAAGGTGGTGAAATCCTTAAGTGAGAAGGTAAGAAATCACATACATGATGATCTTGCTTTCTACATTCTATCAAAACTTCCTTTAAAATCTTTGAAGGGATTTGGATGTGTAAACAAAACATGGTATGTTTTGTTTGAGAATTCCAATTTTATGATCAAGTTTTGCAATAATTTCATATCCATTCCACACTCTTACTATAATGATACTTCTCTCATCCTTCATCAATTTGTTTATAATCACAATCGTTCTCACAGTAGTTTCTCTTTGCATCCAGTTTCTGGCGAGAGGCTTGAGAATAAAATTAAATTGGACTTTCCAAATCCATTTCAACAAGAGGACCCTGGCTTTTAAGTATTGGTTTCTGGTAGTGTAAATGGAATTTTATGTCTTTATAATCGTGATATCATTGTATTGTGCAATCCAGCTACGGAAGAATTCAAAGTCATTCCTCCCAGCCCTGTCGAGTCTCTACCACCTTATCAGGCTATTGTTAAGTTTCTTCATGGATTTGGTTATGACCCTTTTAGTGACGACTATAAGATTATTAGGAATTTGGTTTTGTTCCACTAACGGATGATGATGACGATGTTCTTCCGTCTGATGTGGAATGGGAAGATGTGTGTGAGAACTATGAACCCTTTTGGGAGGTATATAGCCTAGTATGTAATTCTTGTGGGAAAGTTGACCTCGTTCTTCCTACTTATTGTTGGGAAGGTGGCAACTGTAATGATAATCTACTGTACTTGGATGGAATGTATTATTGGCTCTCTCACTCTCATTATGGAGATAACAATGAAGAGTACAATGAAGAGTACATGGTGTCATTTGACTTGACCAATGAGGTTTGTTTTACCACACTCATGCCATTAGATATAGATCCCAATAATTGGGTGCACCATGCGTTGGTGTTGTTAAATGGATCCATTGTTTCGATTTTATGGTACACAACTAACTTTCATATATCAATTTTAGGAAAATTGGGTGTGAAGGAATCTTGGACTAAAATCTTTGTTATTGGACCCTTGTCCGAAGACATTAAATATCCTATTGGAGCGGGAAAGAATGGTGATATATTCTTCGCAAAGAAAAATGGAACAGAACCGGCCTGCTTTGATTTATGTACCCAAATGATTAAAGAGCTTGATGGTGTTAAAGAAGCACATAGTTCTAAAATGATAATTTATAAAGAAAGTCCCGTTTCGATTGGAGGAAAAATTCGTTAGTTAGCTTACTTGTTTTCACATAAGAGATAACAAAATTATATTGAAAGTCTATTATGCGTCTAATTTAAAACTGGTTTGATTTTTATTTCAACTGTTAGAAACTTCCAATTATCTTTTGGCTTTTATTAAACTGTCTCAAATTTTATATGGAAACACATATATTTGGAGAACATGATAATGAGTTTGAATTTATCGTATTTCAAATATATATGCTCCTAATTAGTATATGATGTATGGTTAATCTTACTTTCTTTGCAAATCATTAAAATTTAATTGGCTACAATGCTCGGAAATGGGGTTTTATTAGAAACAAAAATATGATTTAGTTATCAATGTCGTAACTTGTTGTGTGTATGCAGTCATAGTGTTTGCAGGAGATTATCACGAATTTATAGTTTATTTTATTAGCTTATATCTTATTTTTTATACAATATTCAAATAGTATTTTAGTTTATAAATTATCATTTTTTTTCTTTTACTTTTATCTTTATTATTTTGATTAAAATTTCTTTTACCTTATATAATTTATTTTGATTTAAAATAAAATAGTTATATATTAAACATTTTTTACATCATTTTAAATTTATTAGTTAGTTGAATTATTAGTTATACTAAATAGTTCAATTAACTTATTTACTATAAGTTATCAATCATCAACTATGAATTATAAGCTATTAGTCATCAACCATCAATCATAAACTATAATTAATCGATTAACTTATTAGTCAAACAACTATTTTTATCAAAGAGTACCATGTAAAAAAAATTAAATATCAATTGCACATAGATATTAATTTCTTTTGATAAATGCACCCCAAAAAATTGAGGAAACTATGAGAATTTAAGAGAAAATAATAGTTTTGTGAAGAAAAACAAAGAGAATAAATTGATACCAACTTAATAATATTACTTTTTATTTATATTAAAATTCCCAAAAAAAAGAGTTATTATAAATCTCAATAAAATCATAAAATTTTATGATTTTTATTTGGAATAAATATAGTTTTAGAATATTTTATGAAAAGAAAGAAAAAAAATATAAAAAATATAAAAAAAATAGAATCAATAAAAAAATTAAAATATTTTTTTAAAGAAAATATATTGTAAGATAAAGTATACTATTGCAAATGAAGAAATAAATTAGTAAATTTTATATATTTTTAGAATATTTTATGTAAAAAAAGAAAAATATATAAAAATATAAAAGGAAAATAGAATAAATTAAAAAGTAAAATAGTATGTTTTTTGAAAGAAAAAAGATTGTAAAATAAAGTATAATATTGCAAATGAATAAGAAAATTAGTAAATTTTATATATTCTTAGAATATTTTATGAAAAGAAAGAAAAAATATAAAAATATAAAAGAAAAATAAATCTAATTAGAAAAAGTAAATAATTTTCTTTTTTTAATGAAAATAGATTGTAAAATAAAGTATAACATTGAAAATTCATAAATAAATTATTAAAATTATGAGATAAATGAGAAAATGGAGAAACCAAATTATTCAAGTGAGTACAGATTTTGCAATTGTACCCAAAAAAAAGAAAAAAGTATTTTGCAATTACTTCTCTTTAAAAAAATGATTTCTCAATTAAGTTTTGATTATGTATAAATAAATAACCAGGGATAAGTTTTCAAGTGAGTAAATAAGAAAATGAACTTGGGTCACGATCGAAAGAGGTTTTTGCATTTGCAATGACGACGTTTGATTTCTTTGTTTCTTTTGCTCTGTGATAGAAGGTGGTGAAATCCTTAAGTGAGAAGGTAAGAAATCACATACATGATGATCTTGCTTTCTCCATTCTATCAAAACTTCCTTTAAAATCTTTGAAGGGATTTGGATGTGTAAACAAAACATGGTATGTTTTGTTTGAGAATTCCAATTTTATGATCAAGTTTTGCAATAATTTCATATCCATTCCACACTCTTACTATAATGATACTTCTCTCATCCTTCATCAATTTGTTTATAATCACAATCGTTCTCACAGTAGTTTCTCTTTGCATCCAGTTTCTGGCGAGAGGCTTGAGAATAAAATTAAATTGGACTTTCCAAATCCATTTCAACAAGAGGAACCTGGCTTTTAAGTATTGGTTTCTGGTAGTGTAAATGGAATTCTATGTCTTTATAATCGTGATATCATTGTATTGTGCAATCCAGCTACGGAAGAATTCAAAGTCATTCCTCCCAGCCCTGTCGAGTCTCTACCACCTTATCAGGCTATTGTTAAGTTTCTTCATGGATTTGGTTATGACCCTTTTAGTGACGACTATAAGATTATTAGGAATGTAGGTTTTGTTCCACTAACGGATGATGATGACGATGTTCTTCCGTCTGATGTGGAATGGGAAGATGTGTGTGAGAACTATGAACCATTTTGGGAGGTATATAGCCTAGTATGTAATTCTTGTGGGAAAGTTGACCTCGTTCTTCCTACTTATTGTTGGGAAGGTGGCAACTGTAATGATAATCTACTGTACTTGGATGAAATGTGTCATTGGCTCTCTAACTCTCATTATGGAGATAACAATGAAGAGTACATGGTGTCATTTGACTTGACCAATGAGGTTTGTTTTACCACACTCATGCCATTAGATATAGATCCCAATAATTGGGTGCACCATGCGTTGGTGTTGTTAAATGGATCCATTGCTTCGATTTTATGGTACACAACTAACTTTCATATATCAATTTTAGGAAAATTGGGTGTGAAGGAATCTTGGACTAAAATCTTTGTTATTGGACCCTTGTCCGAAGACATTAAATATCCTATTGGAGCGGGAAAGAATGGTGATATATTCTTCGCAAAGAAAAATGGAACAGAACCGGCCTGCTTTGATTTATGTACTCAAATGATTAAAGAGCTTGATGGTGTTAAAGGAGCGCATAGTTCTAAAATGATAACTTATAAAGAAAGTCCCATTTCGATTGGAGGAAAAATTCGTTAGTTAGCTTACTTGTTTTCACATAAGAGATAACAATATTGTATTGAAAGTCTATTATGCGTCTAATTTAAAACTGGTTTGATTTTTATTTCAACTGTTAGAAACTTCCAATTATCTTTTGGCTTTTATTAAACTGTCTCAAATTTTATATGGAAACACATATATTTGGAGAACATGATAATGAGTTTGAATTTATCGTATTTCAAATATATATGCTCCTAATTAGTATATGATGTATGGTTAATCTTACTTTCTTTGCAAATCATTAAAATTTAATTGGCTACAATGCTCGGAAATGGGGTTTTATTAGAAACAAAAATATGATTTAGTTATCAATGTCGTAACTTGTTGTGTGTATGCAGTCATAGTGTTTGCAGGAGATTATTACGAATTTATAGTTTATTTTATTAGCTTATATCTTATTTTTTATACAATATTCAAATAGTATTTTAGTTTATAAATTATCATTTTTTTTCTTTTACTTTTATCTTTATTATTTTGATTAAAATTTCTTTTACCTTATATAATTTATTTTGATTTAAAATAAAATAGTTATATATTAAACATTTTTTACATCATTTTAAATTTATTAGTTAGTTGAATTATTAGTTATACTAAATAGTTCAATTAACTTATTTACTATAAGTTATCAATCATCAACTATGAATTATAAGCTATTAGTCATCAACCATCAATCATAAACTATAATTAATCGATTAACTTATTAGTCAAACAACTATTTTTATCAAAGAGTACCATGTAAAAAAAATTAAATATCAATTGCACATAGATATTAATTTCTTTTGATAAATGCACCCCAAAAAATTGAGGAAACTATGAGAATTTAAGAGAAAATAATAGTTTTGTGAAGAAAAACAAAGAGAATAAATTGATACCAACTTAATAATATTACTTTTTATTTATATTAAAATTCCCAAAAAAAAGAGTTATTATAAATCTCAATAAAATCATAAAATTTTATGATTTTTATTTGGAATAAATATAGTTTTAGAATATTTTATGAAAAGAAAGAAAAAAAATAAAAAATATATAAAAAAAATAGAATCAATAAAAAAATTAAAATATTTTTTTATAGAAAATATATTGTAAGATAAAGTATACTATTGCAAATGAAGAAATAAATTAGTAAATTTTATATATTTTTAGAATATTTTATGTAAAAAAAGAAAAATATATAAAAATATAAAAGGAAAATAGAATAAATTAAAAAGTAAAATAGTATGTTTTTTGAAAGAAAAAAGATTGTAAAATAAAGTATAATATTGCAAATGAATAAGAAAATTAGTAAATTTTATATATTCTTAGAATATTTTATGAAAAGAAAGAAAAAATATAAAAATATAAAAGAAAAATAAATCTAATTAGAAAAAGTAAATAATTCTCTTTTTTTAATGAAAATAGATTGTAAAATAAAGTATAACATTGAAAATTCATAAATAAATTATTAAAATTATGAGATAAATGAGAAAATGGAGAAACCAAATTATTCAAGTGAGTACAGATTTTGCAATTGTACCCAAAAAAAAGAAAAAAGTATTTTGCAATTACTTCTCTTTAAAAAAATGATTTCTCAATTAAGTTTTGATTATGTATAAATAAATAACCAGGGATAAGTTTTCAAGTGAGTAAATAAGAAAATGAACTTGGGTCACGATCGAAAGAGGTTTTTGCATTTGCAATGACAACGTTTGATTTCTTTGTTTCTTTTGCTCTGTGATAGAAGTTGGTGAAATCCTTAAGTGAGAAGGTAAGAAATCACATACATGATGATCTTGCTTTCTCCATTCTATCAAAACTTCCTTTAAAATCTTTGAAGGGATTTGGATGTGTAAAGAAAACATGGTATGTTTTGTTTGAGAATTCCAATTTTATGATCAAGTTTTGCAATAATTTCATATCCATTCCACACTCTTACTATAATGATACTTCTCTCATCCTTCATCAATTTGTTTATAATCACAATCGTTCTGACAGTAGTTTCTCTTTGCATCCAGTTTCTGGCGAGAGGCTTGAGAATAAAACTAAATTGGACTTTCCAAATCCATTTCAACAAGAGGAACCTGGCTTTTAAGTATTGGTTTCTGGTAGTGTAAATGGAATTCTATGTCTTTATAATCGTGATATCATTGTATTGTGCAATCCAGCTACGGAAGAATTCAAAGTCATTCCTCCCAGCCCTGTCGAGTCTCTACCACCTTATCAGGCTATTGTTAAGTTTCTTCATGGATTTGGTTATGACCCTTTTAGTGACGACTATAAGATTATTAGGAATGTAGGTTTTGTTCCACTAACGGATGATGATGACGATGTTCTTCCGTCTGATGTGGAATGGGAAGATGTGTGTGAGAACTATGAACCATTTTGGGAGGTATATAGCCTAGTATGTAATTCTTGTGGGAAAGTTGACCTCGTTCTTCCTACTTATTGTTGGGAAGGTGGCAACTGTAATGATAATCTACTGTACTTGGATGAAATGTGTCATTGGCTCTCTAACTCTCATTATGGAGATAACAATGAAGAGTACATGGTGTCATTTGACTTGACCAATGAGGTTTGTTTTACCACACTCATGCCATTAGATATAGATCCCAATAATTGGGTGCACCATGCGTTGGTGTTGTTAAATGGATCCATTGCTTCGATTTTATGGTACACAACTAACTTTCATATATCAATTTTAGGAAAATTGGGTGTGAAGGAATCTTGGACTAAAATCTTTGTTATTGGACCCTTGTCCGAAGACATTAAATATCCTATTGGAGCGGGAAAGAATGGTGATATATTCTTCGCAAAGAAAAATGGAACAGAACCGGCCTGCTTTGATTTATGTACTCAAATGATTAAAGAGCTTGATGGTGTTAAAGGAGCGCATAGTTCTAAAATGATAACTTATAAAGAAAGTCCCATTTCGATTGGAGGAAAAATTCGTTAGTTAGCTTACTTGTTTTCACATAAGAGATAACAATATTGTATTGAAAGTCTATTATGCGTCTAATTTAAAACTGGTTTGATTTTTATTTCAACTGTTAGAAACTTCCAATTATCTTTTGGCTTTTATTAAACTGTCTCAAATTTTATATGGAAACACATATATTTGGAGAACATGATAATGAGTTTGAATTTATCGTATTTCAAATATATATGCTCCTAATTAGTATATGATGTATGGTTAATCTTACTTTCTTTGCAAATCATTAAAATTTAATTGGCTACAATGCTCGGAAATGGGGTTTTATTAGAAACAAAAATATGATTTAGTTATCAATGTCGTAACTTGTTGTGTGTATGCAGTCATAGTGTTTGCAGGAGATTATTACGAATTTATAGTTTATTTTATTAGCTTATATCTTATTTTTTATACAATATTCAAATAGTATTTTAGTTTATAAATTATCATTTTTTTTCTTTTACTTTTATCTTTATTATTTTGATTAAAATTTCTTTTACCTTATATAATTTATTTTGATTTAAAATAAAATAGTTATATATTAAACATTTTTTACATCATTTTAAATTTATTAGTTAGTTGAATTATTAGTTATACTAAATAGTTCAATTAACTTATTTACTATAAGTTATCAATCATCAACTATGAATTATAAGCTATTAGTCATCAACCATCAATCATAAACTATAATTAATCGATTAACTTATTAGTCAAACAACTATTTTTATCAAAGAGTACCATGTAAAAAAAATTAAATATCAATTGCACATAGATATTAATTTCTTTTGATAAATGCACCCCAAAAAATTGAGGAAACTATGAGAATTTAAGAGAAAATAATAGTTTTGTGAAGAAAAACAAAGAGAATAAATTGATACCAACTTAATAATATTACTTTTTATTTATATTAAAATTCCCAAAAAAAAGAGTTATTATAAATCTCAATAAAATCATAAAATTTTATGATTTTTATTTGGAATAAATATAGTTTTAGAATATTTTATGAAAAGCAAGAAAAAAAATATAAAAAATATAAAAAAAATAGAATCAATAAAAAAATTAAAATATTTTTTTAAAGAAAATATATTGTAAGATAAAGTATACTATTGCAAATGAAGAAATAAATTAGTAAATTTTATATATTTTTAGAATATTTTATGTAAAAAAAGAAAAATATATAAAAATATAAAAGGAAAATAGAATAAATTAAAAAGTAAAATAGTATGTTTTTTGAAAGAAAAAAGATTGTAAAATAAAGTATAATATTGCAAATGAATAAGAAAATTAGTAAATTTTATATATTCTTAGAATATTTTATGAAAAGAAAGAAAAAATATAAAAATATAAAAGAAAAATAAATCTAATTTGAAAAAGTAAATAATTTTCTTTTTTTAATGAAAATAGATTGTAAAATAAAGTATAACATTGAAAATTCATAAATAAATTATTAAAATTATGAGATAAATGAGAAAATGGAGAAACCAAATTATTCAAGTGAGTACAGATTTTGCAATTGTACCCAAAAAAAAGAAAAAAGTATTTTGCAATTACTTCTCTTTAAAAAAATGATTTCTCAATTAAGTTTTGATTATGTATAAATAAATAACCAGGGATAAGTTTTCAAGTGAGTAAATAAGAAAATGAACTTGGGTCACGATCGAAAGAGGTTTTTGCATTTGCAATGACGACGTTTGATTTCTTTGTTTCTTTTGCTCTGTGATAGAAGGTGGTGAAATCCTTAAGTGAGAAGGTAAGAAATCACATACATGATGATCTTGCTTTCTCCATTCTATCAAAACTTCCTTTAAAATCTTTGAAGGGATTTGGATGTGTAAACAAAACATGGTATGTTTTGTTTGAGAATTCCAATTTTATGATCAAGTTTTGCAATAATTTCATATCCATTCCACACTCTTACTATAATGATACTTCTCTCATCCTTCATCAATTTGTTTATAATCACAATCGTTCTCACAGTAGTTTCTCTTTGCATCCAGTTTCTGGCGAGAGGCTTGAGAATAAAATTAAATTGGACTTTCCAAATCCATTTCAACAAGAGGAACCTGGCTTTTAAGTATTGGTTTCTGGTAGTGTAAATGGAATTCTATGTCTTTATAATCGTGATATCATTGTATTGTGCAATCCAGCTACGGAAGAATTCAAAGTCATTCCTCCCAGCCCTGTCGAGTCTCTACCACCTTATCAGGCTATTGTTAAGTTTCTTCATGGATTTGGTTATGACCCTTTTAGTGACGACTATAAGATTATTAGGAATGTAGGTTTTGTTCCACTAACGGATGATGATGACGATGTTCTTCCGTCTGATGTGGAATGGGAAGATGTGTGTGAGAACTATGAACCATTTTGGGAGGTATATAGCCTAGTATGTAATTCTTGTGGGAAAGTTGACCTCGTTCTTCCTACTTATTGTTGGGAAGGTGGCAACTGTAATGATAATCTACTGTACTTGGATAAAATGTGTCATTGGCTCTCTAACTCTCATTATGGAGATAACAATGAAGAGTACATGGTGACATTTGACTTGACCAATGAGGTTTGTTTTACCACACTCATGCCATTAGATATAGATCCCAATAATTGGGTGCACGATGCGTTGGTGTTGTTAAATGGATCCATTGCTTCGATTTTATGGTACACAACTAACTTTCATATATCAATTTTAGGAAAATTGGGTGTGAAGGAATCTTGGACTAAAATCTTTGTTATTGGACCCTTGTCCGAAGACATTAAATATCCTATTGGAGCGGGAAAGAATGGTGATATATTCTTCGCAAAGAAAAATGGAACAGAACCGGCCTGCTTTGATTTATGTACTCAAATGATTAAAGAGCTTGATGGTGTTAAAGGAGCGCATAGTTCTAAAATGATAACTTATAAAGAAAGTCCCATTTCGATTGGAGGAAAAATTCGTTAGTTAGCTTACTTGTTTTCACATAAGAGATAACAATATTGTATTGAAAGTCTATTATGCGTCTAATTTAAAACTGGTTTGATTTTTATTTCAACTGTTAGAAACTTCCAATTATCTTTTGGCTTTTATTAAACTGTCTCAAATTTTATATGGAAACACATATATTTGGAGAACATGATAATGAGTTTGAATTTATCGTATTTCAAATATATATGCTCCTAATTAGTATATGATGTATGGTTAATCTTACTTTCTTTGCAAATCATTAAAATTTAATTGGCTACAATGCTCGGAAATGGGGTTTTATTAGAAACAAAAATATGATTTAGTTATCAATGTCGTAACTTGTTGTGTGTATGCAGTCATAGTGTTTGCAGGAGATTATTACGAATTTATAGTTTATTTTATTAGCTTATATCTTATTTTTTATACAATATTCAAATAGTATTTTAGTTTATAAATTATCATTTTTTTTCTTTTACTTTTATCTTTATTATTTTGATTAAAATTTCTTTTACCTTATATAATTTATTTTGATTTAAAATAAAATAGTTATATATTAAACATTTTTTACATCATTTTAAATTTATTAGTTAGTTGAATTATTAGTTATACTAAATAGTTCAATTAACTTATTTACTATAAGTTATCAATCATCAACTATGAATTATAAGCTATTAGTCATCAACCATCAATCATAAACTATAATTAATCGATTAACTTATTAGTCAAACAACTATTTTTATCAAAGAGTACCATGTAAAAAAAATTAAATATCAATTGCACATAGATATTAATTTCTTTTGATAAATGCACCCCAAAAAATTGAGGAAACTATGAGAATTTAAGAGAAAATAATAGTTTTGTGAAGAAAAACAAAGAGAATAAATTGATACCAACTTAATAATATTACTTTTTATTTATATTAAAATTCCCAAAAAAAAGAGTTATTATAAATCTCAATAAAATCATAAAATTTTATGATTTTTATTTGGAATAAATATAGTTTTAGAATATTTTATGAAAAGAAAGAAAAAAAATAAAAATATATAAAAAAAATAGAATCAATAAAAAAATTAAAATATTTTTTTATAGAAAATATATTGTAAGATAAAGTATACTATTGCAAATGAAGAAATAAATTAGTAAATTTTATATATTTTTAGAATATTTTATGTAAAAAAAGAAAAATATATAAAAATATAAAAGGAAAATAGAATAAATTAAAAAGTAAAATAGTATGTTTTTTGAAAGAAAAAAGATTGTAAAATAAAGTATAATATTGCAAATGAATAAGAAAATTAGTAAATTTTATATATTCTTAGAATATTTTATGAAAAGAAAGAAAAAATATAAAAATATAAAAGAAAAATAAATCTAATTAGAAAAAGTAAATAATTCTCTTTTTTTAATGAAAATAGATTGTAAAATAAAGTATAACATTGAAAATTCATAAATAAATTATTAAAATTATGAGATAAATGAGAAAATGGAGAAACCAAATTATTCAAGTGAGTACAGATTTTGCAATTGTACCCAAAAAAAAGAAAAAAGTATTTTGCAATTACTTCTCTTTAAAAAAATGATTTCTCAATTAAGTTTTGATTATGTATAAATAAATAACCAGGGATAAGTTTTCAAGTGAGTAAATAAGAAAATGAACTTGGGTCACGATCGAAAGAGGTTTTTGCATTTGCAATGACAACGTTTGATTTCTTTGTTTCTTTTGCTCTGTGATAGAAGTTGGTGAAATCCTTAAGTGAGAAGGTAAGAAATCACATACATGATGATCTTGCTTTCTCCATTCTATCAAAACTTCCTTTAAAATCTTTGAAGGGATTTGGATGTGTAAAGAAAACATGGTATGTTTTGTTTGAGAATTCCAATTTTATGATCAAGTTTTGCAATAATTTCATATCCATTCCACACTCTTACTATAATGATACTTCTCTCATCCTTCATCAATTTGTTTATAATCACAATCGTTCTGACAGTAGTTTCTCTTTGCATCCAGTTTCTGGCGAGAGGCTTGAGAATAAAACTAAATTGGACTTTCCAAATCCATTTCAACAAGAGGAACCTGGCTTTTAAGTATTGGTTTCTGGTAGTGTAAATGGAATTCTATGTCTTTATAATCGTGATATCATTGTATTGTGCAATCCAGCTACGGAAGAATTCAAAGTCATTCCTCCCAGCCCTGTCGAGTCTCTACCACCTTATCAGGCTATTGTTAAGTTTCTTCATGGATTTGGTTATGACCCTTTTAGTGACGACTATAAGATTATTAGGAATGTAGGTTTTGTTCCACTAACGGATGATGATGACGATGTTCTTCCGTCTGATGTGGAATGGGAAGATGTGTGTGAGAACTATGAACCATTTTGGGAGGTATATAGCCTAGTATGTAATTCTTGTGGGAAAGTTGACCTCGTTCTTCCTACTTATTGTTGGGAAGGTGGCAACTGTAATGATAATCTACTGTACTTGGATGAAATGTGTCATTGGCTCTCTAACTCTCATTATGGAGATAACAATGAAGAGTACATGGTGTCATTTGACTTGACCAATGAGGTTTGTTTTACCACACTCATGCCATTAGATATAGATCCCAATAATTGGGTGCACCATGCGTTGGTGTTGTTAAATGGATCCATTGCTTCGATTTTATGGTACACAACTAACTTTCATATATCAATTTTAGGAAAATTGGGTGTGAAGGAATCTTGGACTAAAATCTTTGTTATTGGACCCTTGTCCGAAGACATTAAATATCCTATTGGAGCGGGAAAGAATGGTGATATATTCTTCGCAAAGAAAAATGGAACAGAACCGGCCTGCTTTGATTTATGTACTCAAATGATTAAAGAGCTTGATGGTGTTAAAGGAGCGCATAGTTCTAAAATGATAACTTATAAAGAAAGTCCCATTTCGATTGGAGGAAAAATTCGTTAGTTAGCTTACTTGTTTTCACATAAGAGATAACAATATTGTATTGAAAGTCTATTATGCGTCTAATTTAAAACTGGTTTGATTTTTATTTCAACTGTTAGAAACTTCCAATTATCTTTTGGCTTTTATTAAACTGTCTCAAATTTTATATGGAAGCATTGTAGCCAATTAAATTTTAATGATTTGCAAAGAAAGTAAGATTAACCATACATCATATACTAATTAGGAGCATATATATTTGAAATACGATTTTCTTTGCAAATCATTAAAATTTAATTGGCTACAATGCTCGGAAATGGGGTTTTATTAGAAACAAAAATATGATTTAGTTATCAATGTCGTAACTTGTTGTGTGTATGCAGTCATAGTGTTTGCAGGAGATTATTACGAATTTATAGTTTATTTTATTAGCTTATATCTTATTTTTTATACAATATTCAAATAGTATTTTAGTTTATAAATTATCATTTTTTTTCTTTTACTTTTATCTTTATTATTTTGATTAAAATTTCTTTTACCTTATATAATTTATTTTGATTTAAAATAAAATAGTTATATATTAAACATTTTTTACATCATTTTAAATTTATTAGTTAGTTGAATTATTAGTTATACTAAATAGTTCAATTAACTTATTTACTATAAGTTATCAATCATCAACTATGAATTATAAGCTATTAGTCATCAACCATCAATCATAAACTATAATTAATCGATTAACTTATTAGTCAAACAACTATTTTTATCAAAGAGTACCATGTAAAAAAAATTAAATATCAATTGCACATAGATATTAATTTCTTTTGATAAATGCACCCCAAAAAATTGAGGAAACTATGAGAATTTAAGAGAAAATAATAGTTTTGTGAAGAAAAACAAAGAGAATAAATTGATACCAACTTAATAATATTACTTTTTATTTATATTAAAATTCCCAAAAAAAAGAGTTATTATAAATCTCAATAAAATCATAAAATTTTATGATTTTTATTTGGAATAAATATAGTTTTAGAATATTTTATGAAAAGAAAGAAAAAAAATATAAAAAATATAAAAAAAATAGAATCAATAAAAAAATTAAAATATTTTTTTAAAGAAAATATATTGTAAGATAAAGTATACTATTGCAAATGAAGAAATAAATTAGTAAATTTTATATATTTTTAGAATATTTTATGTAAAAAAAGAAAAATATATAAAAATATAAAAGGAAAATAGAATAAATTAAAAAGTAAAATAGTATGTTTTTTGAAAGAAAAAAGATTGTAAAATAAAGTATAATATTGCAAATGAATAAGAAAATTAGTAAATTTTATATATTCTTAGAATATTTTATGAAAAGAAAGAAAAAATATAAAAATATAAAAGAAAAATAAATCTAATTTGAAAAAGTAAATAATTTTCTTTTTTTAATGAAAATAGATTGTAAAATAAAGTATAACATTGAAAATTCATAAATAAATTATTAAAATTATGAGATAAATGAGAAAATGGAGAAACCAAATTATTCAAGTGAGTACAGATTTTGCAATTGTACCCAAAAAAAAGAAAAAAGTATTTTGCAATTACTTCTCTTTAAAAAAATGATTTCTCAATTAAGTTTTGATTATGTATAAATAAATAACCAGGGATAAGTTTTCAAGTGAGTAAATAAGAAAATGAACTTGGGTCACGATCGAAAGAGGTTTTTGCATTTGCAATGACGACGTTTGATTTCTTTGTTTCTTTTGCTCTGTGATAGAAGGTGGTGAAATCCTTAAGTGAGAAGGTAAGAAATCACATACATGATGATCTTGCTTTCTCCATTCTATCAAAACTTCCTTTAAAATCTTTGAAGGGATTTGGATGTGTAAACAAAACATGGTATGTTTTGTTTGAGAATTCCAATTTTATGATCAAGTTTTGCAATAATTTCATATCCATTCCACACTCTTACTATAATGATACTTCTCTCATCCTTCATCAATTTGTTTATAATCACAATCGTTCTCACAGTAGTTTCTCTTTGCATCCAGTTTCTGGCGAGAGGCTTGAGAATAAAATTAAATTGGACTTTCCAAATCCATTTCAACAAGAGGAACCTGGCTTTTAAGTATTGGTTTCTGGTAGTGTAAATGGAATTCTATGTCTTTATAATCGTGATATCATTGTATTGTGCAATCCAGCTACGGAAGAATTCAAAGTCATTCCTCCCAGCCCTGTCGAGTCTCTACCACCTTATCAGGCTATTGTTAAGTTTCTTCATGGATTTGGTTATGACCCTTTTAGTGACGACTATAAGATTATTAGGAATGTAGGTTTTGTTCCACTAACGGATGATGATGACGATGTTCTTCCGTCTGATGTGGAATGGGAAGATGTGTGTGAGAACTATGAACCATTTTGGGAGGTATATAGCCTAGTATGTAATTCTTGTGGGAAAGTTGACCTCGTTCTTCCTACTTATTGTTGGGAAGGTGGCAACTCTAATGATAATCTACTGTACTTGGATGAAATGTGTCATTGGCTCTCTAACTCTCATTATGGAGATAACAATGAAGAGTACATGGTGTCATTTGACTTGACCAATGAGGTTTGTTTTACCACACTCATGCCATTAGATATAGATCCCAATAATTGGGTGCACCATGCGTTGGTGTTGTTAAATGGATCCATTGCTTCGATTTTATGGTACACAACTAACTTTCATATATCAATTTTAGGAAAATTGGGTGTGAAGGAATCTTGGACTAAAATCTTTGTTATTGGACCCTTGTCCGAAGACATTAAATATCCTATTGGAGCGGGAAAGAATGGTGATATATTCTTCGCAAAGAAAAATGGAACAGAACCGGCCTGCTTTGATTTATGTACTCAAATGATTAAAGAGCTTGATGGTGTTAAAGGAGCGCATAGTTCTAAAATGATAACTTATAAAGAAAGTCCCATTTCGATTGGAGGAAAAATTCGTTAGTTAGCTTACTTGTTTTCACATAAGAGATAACAATATTGTATTGAAAGTCTATTATGCGTCTAATTTAAAACTGGTTTGATTTTTATTTCAACTGTTAGAAACTTCCAATTATCTTTTGGCTTTTATTAAACTGTCTCAAATTTTATATGGAAAACATATATTTGGAGAACATGATAATGAGTTTGAATTTATCGTATTTCAAATATATATGCTCCTAAGTATATGATGTATGGTTAATCTTACTTTCTTTGCAAATCATTAAAATTTAATTGGCTACAATGCTCGGAAATGGGGTTTTATTAGAAACAAAAATATGATTTAGTTATCAATGTCGTAACTTGTTGTGTGTATGCAGTCATAGTGTTTGCAGGAGATTATCACGAATTTATAGTTTATTTTATTAGCTTATATCTTATTTTTTATACAATATTCAAATAGTATTTTAGTTTATAAATTATCATTTTTTTCTTTTACTTTTATCTTTATTATTTTGATTAAAATTTCTTTTACCTTATATAATTTATTTTGATTTAAAATAAAATAGTTATATATTAAACATTTTTTACATCATTTTAAATTTATTAGTTAGTTGAATTATTAGTTATACTAAATAGTTCAATTAACTTATTTACTATAAGTTATCAATCATCAACTATGAATTATAAGCTATTAGTCATCAACCATCAATCATAAACTATAATTAATCGATTAACTTATTAGTCAAACAACTATTTTTATCAAAGAGTACCATGTAAAAAAAAATTAAATATCAATTGAACATAGATATTAATTTCTTTTGATAAATGCACCCCAAAAAATAGAGGAAACTATAAGAATTTAAGAGAAAAAATAGTTTTGTGAAGAAAAACAAAGAGAATAAATTGATACCAACTTAATAATGTTACTTATTATTTATATTGAAATTCCCAAAAAAAAAAGGCTAAAATACAGTTTTTGTCCCCCTGTTTTTCAAAATTCACAGTTTTGGTCCCCCTGTTTTTTTTTTTTAACAGTTTTGGTCCCCCACCCCAATTTTGGCCCAAAAAAAGTGATGAACAGTAACTTGTCCGTACATGTCCGTACATGAACAGTACGCGTCCGTACATGAACAGTGAGGGGTGGGGGACCAAAACTGTTAAAAAAAAAAACAGGGGGACCAAAACTGTGAATTTTGAAAAACAGGGGGACTAAAACTGTATTTTAGCCAAAAAAAAAAAGAGTTATTATAAATTTCAATAAAATCATAAAAATTTTATGATTTTTTTTTTTTCGAATAAGTAAAATATTATTACCAAAAAATACCAGAAATTACAAGCCGATCAACCGATCCAGGCAACAATCCGACACAAACCACACGGAACTTAAAGCCTATTACAAAAAGCTTTAAGTTTTCTATTTGCACTAACTCTACCAATAATCACTTCTATGACACTATTACAATTCAAATCATGATTCTCCCCATTTTGGAAGACAATCCTATTCCTAATACTCCAAATATGGTAGACCACCTCAGTAGTAGCAGCTTTTAGGATTTTGGCTTTACTCCCTTTTCCTTTAGAATGGTGCATAATCCACTGAACTTCTGAGTTCCAATCTTCTGGCATCCTATTCCACCCAAACTTTTTCATGACCTCATACCAAACATTTTTAGTAGCAACACATTCAAAGAATAAATTATCTCTACTTTCATTCTCCTCACAGTACACACACTTACCATCATTGTGGCTGCCATGGTTTATCAGCCTGTCTTTAGTAGGCAGCCGGTTCAGACAAGCCATCCACAAACAGAAAACCGCCCGTGGACGAGCTACATTCCCATAGATCATCTTCCTCCAATTCACACTAGATCTTTCCCTCTTAACAACTTATACATCTTACCAATTGTATACCTCCCCTTCACATTAAACTCTTGCCAAACACTATTATTCATAATATCATCCTTATGCTTGAATACCGTTTTTATGAACCAAGAGTGATGTATAGAAGGTTGGTATGCACCAAGAGTACCTGATTTCATATGATAGGCATGGATCCACTGCACCCACAACCTGTCTTTCTTCTCACACAAGTTCCACAACAGTTTGCCAATGGCTACAATATTCCAATCTCTGAGATCAGTAAGGTTCCAGCCACCAGCAGCAACAGGCTCACACATTTTCTCCCAGGCAACCATCGCTTTTCTACTCCTATCCTGTTTACCTATCCAAACAAATTCTCTGCAAAGGCTATTAATATGCTTGATCACACTTTTAGGTAGCACAAAGACCTGCATCCAATAGTTAGAAATAACATAAATCACACTTTTAACAAGTTGTATTCTCCCAGCATAGGATAACAACTTACTGCACCAGTGTCTCAACCTGCTAGTCATTCTTTCAATCAAAGGTTGGCAGCTAGCCACTGAGAGCTTCCTGCTGTCAAGAGGCACTCCCAGATACTTAAATGGGAGAGTACCTAATTTGAACCCAGTTGTATGCTGCAGGTGGTCTCTGGTATTGGAATCAACCCCTCCTAAATAGATAAAGCTCTTGGGTATACTCATCTGCAGCCCTGTAGCTCCAGCAAATTCCTCAACTTTCCTCATTATCAACTTAATGGACTCATTATCACCTCTCACAAAGATCAAGATGTCATCAGCAAAGCAGAGATCAATCAGCTTGAATTTCTCACACTTTGGGTGAAAGTTGAAGTTAAGGTTCAACCTCAGTCTTTGCAACAATCTGTGTAAGTACTCCATAATGATCACAAATAGCAGGGGTGAGATAGGGTCTCCCTGTCTCAACCCTCTTCTAGCCACCAACATCTTGGAAGTAGATCCATTTATGGCAAACCTGTATGAAACAATAGAAACACTAGTCATAATCCAATTAAAGAAAATTTGAGGAATCCAATAAAAATTTTATGATTTTTATTTGGAATAAATATAGTTTTAGAATATTTTATGAAAAGAAAGAAAAAAAATCTAAAAAAATAAAAATCAATAAAAAAAATTAAAATATTTTTTTAAAGAAAATATATTGTAAAATAAAGTATACTATTGCAAATGAAGAAATAAATTAGTAAATTTTATATATTTTTAGAATATTTTATGTAAAAAAAGAAAAATATAGAAAAATATAAAAGGAAAATAGAATAAATTAAAAAGTAAAATAGTATGTTTTTTGAAAGAAAAAAGATTGTAAAATAAAGTATAATATTTCAAGTGAATAAATAAATTAATAAATTTTATATATTCTTAAAATATTTTATGAATGGAAAGAAAAAATATAAAAATATAAAAGAAAAATAAATCTAATTAGAAAAAGTAAAATAATTTACTTTTTCTAATGATAATAGACTTTAAAATAAAATATAACATTGAAAATTCATAAATAAATTATTAAAATTATGAGATAAATGAGAAAATGGAGGAACCAAATTATTCAAGTGAGTACAGATTTTGTAATTGTACACAAAAAAAAAAGAAGAAAAAAAATATTTTGCAATTACTTCTCTTTAAAAATGATTTCTCCATTAAGTTTTGATTATGTATTAATAAATAACCAGGGATAAGTTTTCAAGTGAGTAAATAAGAAATTGAACTTGGGTCACGATCGAAAGAGGTTTTTGCATTTGCAACGACGACATTTGATTTCTTTGTTTCTTTTGATCTGTGATCGAAGGTGGTGAAATCCTTAAGTGAGAAGGTAAGAAATCACATACATGATGATCTTGATTTCTCCATTCTATCAAAACTTCCTTTAAAATCTTTGAAGGGATTTGGATGTGTAAACAAAACATGGTCTGTTTTGTTTGAGAATTCCCATTTTATGATCAAGTTTTGCAATAATTTCATATCCACTCCTCACTCTTACTTCAATGATACTTCTCTCATCCTTCATCAATTTGTTTATAATCACAATCGTTCTCACGGTAGTTTCTCTTTGCATTCACTTTTCGACGAGAGGCTTGAGAATAAAGTTAAATTGGACTTCCCAAATCCATTTCAACAAGAGGACCCTGGCTTTTAAGTATTGGTTTCTGGTAGTGTAAATTGAATTCTATGTCTTTATAATCGTGATATCATTGTATTGTGCAATCCAGCTACGGAAGAATTCAAAGTCATTCCTCCCAGCCCTGTCGAGTCTCTACCACCTTATCAGGCTATTGTTAAGTTTCTTCATGGAATTGGTTATGACCCTTTTAGTGACGACTATAAGATTATTAGGAATGTAGGTTTTGTTCCACTAATGGATGATGATGACGTTGTTCTTCCATCTGATGTGGAATGGGAAGATGTGTGTGAGAACTATGAACCTTTTTGGGAGGTATATAGCCTAGTATGTAATTCTTGGGGGAAAGTTGACCTCGTTCTTCCTACTTGTTGTTGGAAAGGCGGCAACTGTAATGATAATTTGCTGTACTTGGATGGAATGTGTCATTGGCTCTCTAACTCTCATTATGGAGATAACAATGAAGAGTACAATGAAGAGTACATGGTATCATTTGACTTGACCATTGAGGTTTGTTTTACCACACTCTTGCCATTAGATATAGATCCCAATAATTTGGTGCACCATGCGTTGGTGTTGTTAAATGGATCCATTGATTCAATTTTATGGTACACAACTAACTTTCACATATCAATTTTAGGAAAATTGGGTGTGAAGGAATCTTGGACTAAAATCTTTGTTACTGGACCCTTGTCCGAAGACATTAAATATCCTATTGGAGCGGGAAAGAATGGTGATATATTCTTCGCAAAGAAAAATGGAACAGAACTTGCCTGCTTTGACTTATGTACCCAAATGATTAAAGAGCTTGATGGTGTTAAAGGAGCGCATGGTTCTAAAGTGATAATTTATAAAGAAAGTCCCGTTTCGATTGGAGGAAAAATTCATTAGTTAGCTTACTTGTTTTCACATAAGTGATAACAATATTATATTGAAAGTCTATTATGCGTCTATTTTAAAACTGGTTTGATTTTTATTTCAACTATTAGAAACTTCCAATTATCTTTTGGCTTTTATTAAACTGTCTCAAATTTTATATGGAAAAACATATATTTGGAAAATATGATAATGAGTTTGCATTTATCGTATTTCAAATATATATGCTCCTAAGTATATGATGTATGTTTAATCTTACTTTCTTTGCAAATCATTAAAATTTAATTGGCTACAAAGCTAAGAAATTGGGTTTTATTAGAAACAAAAATATGATTTAGTTATCAATGTCGTAACTTGTTGTGTATATGCAGTCATAGTGTTTGCAGGAGATTATCACGAATTTATAGTTTATTTTATTAGCTTATATCTTATTTTTTATACAATATTCAAATAGTATTTTAGTTTATAAATTATCATTTTTTCTTTTACTTTTATCTTTATTATTTTAATTAAAATTTCTTTTACCTTATATAATTTATTTTGATTTAAAATAAAATAGTTATATATTAAATATTTTTTACATCATTTTAAATTTATTAGTTAGTTGAATTATTAGTTATACTAAATAGTTCAATTAACTTATTTACTATAAGTTATCAATCATCAACTATGAATTATAAGCTATTAGTCATCAACCATCAATCATAAACTATAATTAATCGATTAACTTATTAGTCAAACAACTATTTTTATCAAAGAGTACCATGTAAAAAAAATTAAATATCAATTGCACATAGATATTAATTTCTTTTGATAAATGCACCCCAAAAAATAGAGGAAACTATGAGCATTTAAGAGAATATAATAGTTTTGTGAAGAAAAACAAAGAGAATAAATTGATACCAACTTAATAATGTTACTTTTTATTTATATTAAAATTCCCAAAAAAAAAAAAGAGTTAATATAAATCTTAATAAAATCATAAAATTTTTATGATTTTTATTTGGAATAAATATAGTTTTAGAATATTTTATGAAAAAAAAGAAAAAAAATAAAAAAATCTAAAAAATGTAGAATCAATAAAAAAAATTAAAATATTTTTTTAAATAAAATATATTGTAAGATAAAGTATACTATTGCAAATGAAGAAATAAATTAGTAAATTTTATACATTTTTAGAATATTTTATGTAAAAAAAGGAAAAATATAAAAGGAAAATAGAATAAATTAAAAAGTAAAATAGTATGTTTTTTGAAATAAAAAAGATTGTAAAATAAAGTATAATATTGCAAATGAATAAATAAATTAGTAAATTTTATATATTCTTAGAATATTTTATGAAAAGAAACAAAAATATAATAATATACAAGAAAAATAAATCTAATTAGAAAAAGTAAAATAATTTACTTTTTTTTTAATGAAAATAGATTGTAAAATAAAGTATAACATTGAAAAATAATAAATAAATTATTAAAATTATGAGATAAATGAGAAAATGGAGAAACCAAATTATTCAAGTGAGTAAAGATTTTGGAATTATACCAAAAAAAAAAAAAGAAAAAAAAAAGTTATTTTGCAATTGCTTTTCTTGTAAAAAATGAGTTCTCAATTAAGTATTGATTATGTATAAATAAATAACCAGGGATAAGTTTTTAAGTGAGTAAATAAGAAATTGAACTTAGCTCACGATCAAAAGAGGTTTTTGGATTTTCAACGACGACGTTTGATTTCAATGTTTCTTTTTCTCTGTGATCGAAGATGGCGTAATCCTCAAGTGAAAAGTTAAGAAATCACATACATGATGATCTTTCTTTCTCTATTCTATCAAAACTTTCTTTAAAATCTTTGAAGTGATTTGGATGTGTAAACAAAACATGGTCTGTTTTGTTTGAGAACTCTCATTTTATGATAAAGTTTTGCAATAATTTCATATCCATTCCTCACTCTTACTACAATGATACTTCTCTCCTCCTTCATCAATTTGTTTATAATCACAATTGTTCTCACGGTAGTTTCTCTTTGCATTCACTTTCCGACGAGAGGCTTGAGAATAAAGTTAAATTGGACTTTCCAAATCCATTTGAACAAGAGGACCCTGGATTTTGTGTATTGGTTTCTGGTAGTGTAAATGGAATTCTATGTCTTTATAATCGTGTTATCATTGTATTGTGGAATCCAGCTACGGAAGAATTCAAAGTCATTCCTCCCAGCCCTGTCGAGTCTCTACCACCTTATCAGGCTATTGTTAAGTTTCTTCATGGATTTGGTTAAGACCCTTTTAGTGACGATTATAAGATTATTAGGAATGTAGGTTTTGTTCTAGTAACGGATGAAGATGACGATGTTCTTTCGTCTGATGTGGAATGGGAAGATGTGTGTGAGAACTATGAACCCTTTTCGGAGGTATATAGCCTAGTATGTAATTCTTGGAGGAAAGTTGATCTCGTCCTTACTACTTTTTGTTGGGAAGGCGACAACAATAATGATAATCTACTGTACTTGGATGGAATGTGTCATTGGCTCTCTAACTCTTATTATGAAGATAACAATGAAGAGTTCATGGTGTCGTTTGACTTGACCAACAAGGTTTGTTTTACCACACTCATACCCACACTCATGCTATTAGACATAGATCCCAATAATTGGTTGCACCATGCGTTGGTGTTGTTAAATGGATCCATTGCTTCGATTTTATGGTACACAACTACTTTTCACATATCAATTTTAGGTAACTTAGGTGTGAAGGAATCTTGGACTAAAATCTTTGTTATTGGACCTCTATCCGAAGACATTTAATATCCTATTGGAGCGGGAAAAGAATGGTGATATATTCTTCGCAAAGAAAAATGGAACAGAACCGGTCTGCTTTGATTTATGTACCCATATGATTAAGGAGCTTGATGGTGTTAAAGGAGTCCATGATTATAAAATAATAATTTATAAAGAAAGTCTCGTTTCAATTAGAGGAAAAATTCATTGGTTAGCTTACTTGTTTTCACATAAAAGATAACAATATTATATTGAAAGTCTATTATGCGTCTGTTTTAAAACTAGTTTGATTTTTATTTCAACTGTTAGAAACTTCTAATTATCTTTTGGCTTTTATTGAACTGTCTCCAATTTTATATGGAAAAACATATATTTGGAGAACATGGTAATGAGTTTGAATTTATCGTATTTGAAATATATATGCTCCTAAGTATATGATGTATGGTTAATCTTACTTTCTTTGCAAAACATTAAAATTTAATTAGCTACAATGCTCAGAATTGGGGTTTTATTAGAAACAAAAATATGATTTAGTTATCAATGTCGTACCTTGTTGTGTGTATGCAGTCATAGTGTTTGCAGGAGATTATCACGAATTTATAGTTTATTTTATTAGCTTATATCTTATTTTTTATATGTTATTCATATTGTATTTTAGTTTATAAATTATCATTTTTTCTTTTACTTTTATCTTTATTATTTTAATTAAGTTTTCTTTTACCATATATAATTTATTTTGATTTCAAATAAAATAGTTATATATTAAATAATGTGTACATCATTTTAAATTTATTAGTTAGTTGAATTATTAGTTATACTAAATAGTTCAATTAACTTATTAACTGTAAGTCATCAATTATCAACTATGAATTATAAGCTATTAGTCATAAACCATCAACCCTAAACTATAATTAATCGGTTAACTTATTAGTCAAATAACTATTTTTATCACAGAGTACCTTCTAAAAAAATTACATATCAATTGCACATAGATATTAATTTTTTTTTTATAAATGTACCCCAAAAAATAGAAGAAACTAGGAGCATTTAAGAGAAAATAAAAGATTTTGTAAAGAAAAAAGAGAGAAGAAATTGATACCAACTTAATAATATTACTTTTTATTTATATTAAAATTCTAAAAAAAAAAAAGAGTTATTATAAATATAAATAAAATCATAAAATATTTATGATTTTTATTTAGAATACATATAGTTTTAAAATATTTTATGAAAAGAAAGAAAAAAAATAAAAAAAAAATCTAAAAAAATAGAATCAATTAAAAAAAGTAAAATATTTTTTTTTAAGAAAATATATTGCAATATAAAGTATAATATTGAAAATGAATAAATAAATTTGTAAAATTTATATATTTTTAAAATATTTTATGTAAAGAAAGAAAAATATATAAAAATATAAAAGGAAAATAGAATCAATTAAAAAGTAAAATGTTATGTTTTTTGAAGGAAAAAAGATTGTAAAATAAAGTATAATATTGCAAATGAATAAATAAATTAGTAAAATTTATATATTCTTAAAATATTTTATGAAAAGAAAGAAAAAATATAAAGATATAAAAGAAAAATAAATCTAATTAGAAAAAGTAAAATAATTTGTTTTTTGAATGAAAATAAATTGTAAAATAAAGTATAACATTGAAAATTAATAAATAAATTATTAAAATTATGCGATAAATGAGAAAATGGAGAAACCAGATCATTCAAGTGAGTAAAGATTTTGCAATTGTACCACAAAAAAAGAAAAAAAAAGTTATTTTGCAATTACATCTCTTTAAAAAAAAATGATTTCTCAATTAAGTATTGATTATGGATAAATAAATAACCAGGGACATGTTTTCAAATGAGTAAATAAGAAATTGAACTTGGGTCACAATCAAAATAGGTTTTTGCATTTGCAACGACGACATTTGATTTCATTTTCTTTTGCACTGTGATAGAAGATGGAGAAATCCGCAAGTGAGAAGGTAAGAAATCACATACATGATGATCTTACTTTCTGCATTCTATCAAAACTTCCTTTAAAATCGTTGAAGCGCTTTGGATGTGTAAACAAAACATGGTCTGTTTTGTTTAAGAACTCTCATTTTATGATCAAGTTTTGCAATAATTTCATATCCATTCCTCACTCTTACTACAATGATACATCTCTCCTCCTTCATCAATTTGTTTATAATCACAATCGTTATCACGTTAGTTTCTCTTTGCATTCACTTTCCGCGCGAGAGGCTTGAGAATAAAGTTAAATTGGACTTTCCAAATCCATATCAACAAGAGGACTCTGGCTTTTGTGTATTGGTTTCTGGTAGTGTAAATGGAATTCTATGTTTATATAATCATGATATCGTTGTATTGTGAAATCCAGCTACGGAAGAATTCAAAGTCATTCCTCCCAGCCCTGTCGAGTCTCTACCACCTTATCAGGCTATTGTTAAGTTTCTTCATGAATTTAGTTATGATCCTTTTAGTGACGACTATAAGATTATTAGGAATGTAGGTTTTGTTCCAGTAACGGAGGATGATGACGATGTTCTTCCGTCTGACGTGGAATGGGAAGATGTGTGTGAGAACTATGAACCCTTTTGGGAGGTATGTAGCCTAGTATGTAATTCTTGGAGGAAAGTTGATCTCGTCCTTCTTACTTGTTTTTGGGAAGGCGGCACCTGTAATGACAATCTACTGTACTTGGATGGAATGTGTCATTGGCTCTCTAACTCTTATTATGGAGATAACAATGAAGAGTATATGGTGTCATTTGACTTGATCAATGAGGTTGTTTTACCACACTCATGCTATTAGACATAGATCCCAATAATTGGGTGCACACCATGTGTTGGTGTTGTTAAATGGATCCATTGTTGTGTGTATGCAGTCTTGGTGTTTGCAGGAGATTAACACAATTGTAGAAATAACATTGTCTTAACTGAAACAGATTGTCGTAAGCAACATTGTCTTGCGTTTGATTCTTGTGTTTAAATTGCTGTTTTGCTCAGTTCTTGCATATATGAATAAGATATACATTATCATTTATTCAATGATTCTTATTTGAAATCCATGGCAGAACTACTCTATGCATCATTGTAATCTTTATCTGAATGGACATGATTTACATTATAGTCAAATATATGGGTGTATTAATTTCTTATGAATATTTTACCAAATGATATCTTTAAAAGGATAATTTTTCTTTCATGATCTCATAAATCATAGTATCCATGTCATAGAAGCTGTATTAATTGTAAGCAAATGTTGCTTAACTGTTCTAATCTATTTCAGCCGTACAAAGTGCCCAAGTCAAAACTGTTACTTTATGAAAGTGAAAAAACATAAGTCATAATTTTGAGACAAATACATAATAAATAAATCACACCTTAATCATATTCATTTCAATTATATAATAATTGTTTGTTCAAGCAAATAGCTCAAACACACAATTCATCATTACAATTTGCTAGTCAAAAGCAATAAGTATCATTTTATTCATTATTAGTATTATTTTTTTAATATCTATAATGGTAAATTTATACGAGTTGGACAAACGAAATGAGAAGGACAGTTTATATAGGAGGGGTTTGATAGATCAGTATCAAAGCACAATCTAACTTCCAGCAAATCCGCAGAATTCTTTTCAACTGTTATAAACTTCCAATTATCTTTTGCAGGAGATTAACACAATTGTAGAATTGGCTTCTTAATTCTATCAAAAAAGTCCAAGACATGTTTAGGAGTGACTAAAATGAGCATTGGTTTGAATATGATTATTACTTGTCAAATTTAGTAGTGGACCATATAATGTCTGTTCAATATATTTTTTACAATTCTGAATCAAAAGTTAATTCATAATTTTGCAAAGAACATTCACTTCATCTTGGATTTTGCAGACATCACCAACTCGATCATTTTGTGAACAAAGACGTGTAATTTGGGAAGATTTTGTGTATATTATTTGGGAAGATTTTGTGTATATTTTAAAATAAAGTGCCCAAGTCAAAACTGATACTTTATGAAAGTGAAAAAACACAAGTCAGAGATTAGTACATTATAAATAAATCACACTTTAACCATATTCATGTCAATTATAATAATTGTTTGTCCAAGCAAATAGCTTAAACACACAATTTATCATTACAAGTCATAATTTTGAGACTAATACATTATAAATAAATCAAACCTTAACCATATTCATCTTAATTATAATAATTGTTTGTCCAAGCAAATAGCTCAAACACACAATTCATCATTACAATTTGCTGGTCAAAAGCAATAAGTATTATTTTATTCATTATTAGTATTATTTTTTTTTAATATTTATAATGGTAAATTTATACGAGATGGACAGACGAAATGAGAAGGACAATCTTTATAGGAGGGGTTTGATAGATCAGTATCAAAGCACAATCTAACCTCCATGAAATCTGCAGAATTCTTTTCACAATGAAGTTGTGGTTCAAATCCAGTGACTGACTTTATAAGCTTCTGAATATCAGCTGAATTTGCGCTTCCACCCGGTACTAGGGCCGATGCTCCGCCTGGTGTTAGAGGCATCTTTAGAATGTCTTTGATATCATTTTTCTCATAGAGAACTATAGCGTGATTAAAGTAATCAACTGATGACATTGTTGAGCAAGTGCCATGTATGTTCCACTCGTGTGTCCAAAATTTCATGTTGTCTCCCTCGAGAGACGGCCAAAATTTGTTAAGCTTAGCATCCTGTTGGTTAACCTGGTAAAATAAATAAAAAATAAATCGTCATATTTATGTAAAATAATGTTAAAATAATAATAAAATCAAAAATTAAAGCTAGGAGATATAAATACCGAAATTAAATCTTGTGTGCATTGTCTTGTGTGAGGTCGGGTGTTGTTCTTTGGCCATAAGCCATGCACAGTAAACTCTGATGGCACATTAGGGATACACTGATTTGTCTTGCAGAAGGATCCTGGCCATGTTTCAGCCAACATGAAGTAATCAAAATTGATATTTGCAGAATAATAATAATAATAATAGGGGTGTAAGAAGGAGAGCAGACAGAATAATAATGATAACAACTTCATTTTAAACAAGTTCAATAGTGATTTTTGTATGTTGTTGATTATAAAATTCAAGTACTTATAGGGGAATAAAATGCTTACGACACAATACTATTGATATTTTAAGGAATACAATTAATGAATACATAAATTCATCACCTAATCTTTTTAAAGAAAAATGTTTTTAAATAAACGTGTTTTTCATAATTTGATATGAAACCATGGAGTAAATGAATATTTTGCAATCCAACTTAAAATATGGTTCATATAAAACAATGGGTGCAATGGGTTGATTTGGTACAATTATAAAGGGGACAACTTCTTCACGTAATATCTTTAAAGAAAAATGTTCTCAAATAGAAGAATTTCCTCATTTTTATCAAATGTATGTTTCTTAATTTGCCGTGAGACTTTGAAAGAAAATAATTTACATGTCAATTATGGTGGTTTTTTTTAATAATTTTTTTAATGTATATCTTTTTAATTTACATTAGCAAATAGTTTGAAAAAAAAATATCGAACAATTCACTTCCTACCTCAATGTCTTACTTTTGACCTCATTAACAATGTGTTTGAAATCATACCATCCTTAAAAAGAAAATAAAAAAGTAGAAGAAAATAAAATATAATTTTCTAAATATTTTTGGAAACACAGAGTATTGATTAAATTCCTTAAAATATTTTTTTATTTTATTATTTATTTCGAAAAATTATTTATTGATTTTTATTTCATGGATAAAATAATATTTTTAGTTTATTAAATTGAAATTATCTTATTGATTATTATGATTTTTATTTTTAATTTTATTCTTTTTATTTTTCCTTTTTATAAATTTTTTTATTGTAATTGAAAAGAATTTCATTGTGTCTAATTTTTTATAAAATATCTTTTTTATTTTATAAAATAAATTCATTTCATAATTACACATATTTCATATTTTGTCTCCTCCATTTTTCCATCGCTCAAATAAATAGTAAAGAAGAAAGGGAATAAATTGTCCTCGTTTATGGATTTTTTATAGCAAGCAACTGATATATTAATAAGTCAAAGAAACACAATCATCCTCAGAACGAGGGATACAATCAGGCCAGGTTCTAGATCCTAGTCTCTTCTTTAAACCCATTAAATGGTGTGCATCAGAATTTAAGTAAGTTAATAGTCGCATAATTAAAACTATTATGCATAACTTTACAATCACCAATGACCGGATCAAAAGCTGCTAAAAAAACCCTTACAGGTGCAAATTTTAATTTTCTAAAGGTGTTTTGTAGTTTCTTTGGATTGGTTGTATTTTAGCAAAACAACAATTTGGAGAAGTGTCCAAGTGTTTAAGATTGGTCTAGTGTGCTAAAGTTGTATGAAGAACACATGTTAGGCGTGATGCTCTAGCATGATTATATGATTTGTAGACAGGTGAAAGATCAAATAAGATTTAAAAGAGATTTAAAATTGAATTTGTAACAAACCAAATCATATCTTTTTATTGGAGATATTCAAGGAGAAAATCAAATATCCAATAAATTATGCAAAGATTCTTGATGAAATTATCTGAAGATCCACAAGGAAAAAGCCCATAGTTATTTGCTACATAAGGAGATCAAAACCTACATTGGATGCATGAACTCTCGTTGAAGATCTTAGAGTGTTTGGTTTTGTGTCGTGTATTCACGCTAATGCCCTTAGAGAATTAGTGTTGAATCTTTATGTACACCTCTATGTTTCAGTAACTTGGCATAGATGGTTTGTCTAGTTGAGTTTTAATTAAAATTGTTTATGTACACCTCCATGTTTTAGTAACTTGACATAAAAAGTTTGTCTAGTTGAGTTGTAATGTTCAACATTTTTTATCTTGTGAAGATTGAAGTTAATCACTAGGATTTTGTGGTTGTTTTCCTTGTCACTAGAATTGTGGCAGAGAGAATGTGAGTAGGTTACCATATTTAGGGGAAGGCTCCAAATAGAAAGTCATTGGGTAGTTTGGAAGAGGCATTGAACAACATAAGTTTTGTTGTTGCTTGTAAGTCTAATTGTATTAAGCTACTAATAGTGAATTTCCTTTCTTAGGTTGTGGACTCAGCCCCCCAGAAGTAGGTGTAGTTTCACTGAACTAGGTAAACAATTGATTGTGTTCTTTAATGATTTTTTGCTTCATCATCTATATCTTGTTATTATATTATTTTTGGTATATCTTCTCACAACTGTTATCAAAGATGTGAAGACTATGGTTAATGGAGTAATAGGTAAGAATGATAACATCCTTCTAGATTATGCTAGCAAGAAGATGAGAGTGATCTCAAAGAACGCACAATTTATGGATGATATCTCTCCTCATAATGATGTAGATCTAGGTCTCATGAGTGGGGATAATGAAAAATCACTAATTGAAGGTGACAAGAAACATGTTGAACAAGATAAAAGACTGTGTGAGGATGAGAGGATGAGCATGACAATACAGTTTGTTCATCAAGTGCTAATTGAGCTTGAGGAAGGCATGATAAGAGAAGTGGGCTACTATCCTGAGTGTCAGGAAAAACAAATGAAGGAATACTTAGGTGATACCCAAGAAAAAAGTTGCACTCATCTAAAATGGAGTAAACCTTTGCTCAAGCATGTCATCAAAGTTGATAAGGAATATGTTGTACAATAAGTACCATACTTCGTGAGAAACATGATGGTATATGATTGCTCTACTTAGAGGAAGGTCGAGCAAGCTACTGAAACAAGATCCTTGATTATCATGTTCAATATTCTGAAAAGGCTAAATGGTAATGAGTGTTCATTTAACAATGTGGAAAGAATAACAAAGGGAATATATGTGTATCACAAAATAACTAGACTTATAAGGAAGATGTCAATGAGGCATTGGCATTTGAAGAAGTGATACAGTTATTAAAGAAAGCTGGTGCAACAAGCAAGGAGAACCTCATGCTAAGTTACACTGGTGACAATCCAGATGAATGGAAGAATTTTGCTCACAACATAATATCTTGGGTAAGCAGGGAGAAAATAAGAGTAATCTTATATGATGATGAAGGTGAACTCTCTATAGTTGGGAGCAGTTATAAGAAATTTATCAGGCTAAAGCACATGTTGAATAAGTATAATGTCAAACACGATGTCTTGACATTGATCTAGGACATTTTCACTAAAGTTGTGGATGGAAATCAATCTTAAATACTAAGGAGTGTCCTTGGTATTTTCACTATTCAGAGTCCATAACAATCAATAATGAGGAGTTGTGCCAAAAGAGAAAAAGAGTTTCTCTCCCCTAAGACCACTTTGGCACATCAAATAAGGAGTTTTCATTGGTTATATCAAGTGTGATATAACTGGGTTGGCGTTACAAGAAAGAGAACCAGATATCTTGCCTTATCCTACTCTCAGATTACAGATCCTTCTACCTACATGAATCAAAATCAAGCTAGTGGAAGCAAGCTTATCCATGAGATTAAATCCTTAAAGGATTTTATTGATATATTGGATTCCTGGTTAAAGGAGGCCAAGGAAACTGGAGCTGTTAGGAATAACATCACCATTATTGAACCTTTTGATGGAACTTTCGGACCTAAGAAGATAATGCTTTCAAATATGCATCTTGAGAAGATAAGAATGATAGAGGTTTCTGTTGCAGAGTTAATGGAATCAAGTGACTCTAGTGATTCTGAGTCATATGAAGATAGCCTAAATTGGCTTTTGATCTAAGAAGCTGAAGTTTGGAGATTTCCTAGTTTTGGCCCTTGTATTTGGGCATTGTTTTTTCTAAAGGCTCCATAGCCTAGTTTATCTTTGTAATGTTAAGACAAATCTTATGATTGTGCATCATTTGATGTTGATTATGGTTGTTTTTCTTAATCTGGGTGTGTATGTGCTAACCTAACCCTTGTATGACTGACCTTATGTATGTTATTCTCTACGCATACTGACTTCTTTGAAGGACTAACCCTTTGCCAAATTATGGATAATGGGGGGAGAAATGAGATAAAGTGGTGTATCTGTTGTGTGCAGATGAACCTAGTAAAAGTAGGCGCGTAACTCCTAAGATACTAAGGTAACTCGCAATCATACTGTTAAGGGCCAAATTGTGCATATATTTGATGGTATTTTGTGGTCCTTTCCAATGGTTTCCTTGACATTTTAGTATTAAACCTATAATTTTTAGTGTAAATATGCAAGTTTCTGACTTTATTGTAAATATTGTGAATTATGATCATTTTGATGCTTTTTGACAAGTCATCTTGCTGATATATAATGATAGGAACCTGTGGTGAAGGAAAGAAGGCCTAAAAGTTCATTTTCGAGGCGATCGTGTCGGTAAACCGCGCTAAGCGCACTTTTCAGCTCGATTCTAGCTTGTTTTCACTGTTGAGGTAGTAGCTAAGGCCTTCAACCGCACCAAGCGACCTCCATTCGTGCTTAGCGCGCTTTCTGGGTTTCTGCCTCTGTTTTGCTGACCGCGCTTAGCGTGCTCCTTATGGAACTTAGCGCGGTGCCACTTACATCTATTTTTCCTCTTTCTATAAATATCTTCCTTAGAAGATATTTTCAACAACTTTACATTTTCAGATATTTTAGATATTAGAAGGTGTTTTTAGGTCAACAAAGCTTAGAAACTCAAGAAGAAGTGAGAATCAAATCTTTGGAGTATCAATCCTCGATTCTTCGACTTTGATGCTAGCAAAGCTTTCTTTTTTACTTGTTGATCAAGCTACCATGGTAATGGGTAGCTAAACACTTTTGTGTCAATATTAGAGGTAGTTAACCTTGCGATTATGTATTTCTTTTGATCTTTTGTATGTGAACAAGGTTTATGATCAATAGATGATGAAGATCTTTGCTTTTAATGTTGTATTTATGGTTTGAATCACTCTAGACATAGATTTTCCAAGTCTTGATCTAATTTCTTCATCTATTAACCAACAAACTCTAGACATAGATTTGAAAGTTAATATTTGCTTTGTATCGATCTTTACGTTTATTGTTTTGATTGTTATTTTGAGAAATCATCTAGCGATTAAAACAATAATACCCACGGAGCCGCTTTAGAAATAAACAGATTCGCGAGGATATGCAATTGTATTGATCGAAACTAAGTTCACATGCTTGATTAATCTGATATGTATGAAAGGGGTTAACGAAATCTAATCTTGACATGCTTTTCCTAAAAACAAAACATCCATTTTCTAGTTTACTCTTTGCTACAAAACTTATGTTACAAAACAATAACTCTTTTAAAACTCTTTCTCTTAGAATGTTAAACTATTGAATGGCAAGCATCAAGATATCTGAACAATCTCTGTGGATACGATAAAACAACCCACCTAAAATAATTTTCAACAAAATGGCGCCGTTGCCGGGGATTGTTGATATTGATATTGCAAGCATTGCAATAGTTTAGTGATTTTAAGATATTTTTATTGTGAATCTCTTACCTCTATAATTCTCTTGTGATTTTTAATTTGTTTGGCTAGTGTCAGAATCTGTTTATGTGAGGGAGTGTACCTACAGAAGAACTTCTTTTTTATCATGAGATTAAAAGAACTGCTTGTAGGCTCAATAGCAGAACACGACGGAGACGGAAACTTTCTAGAGAAAGACAAGAGCGAGGAGAATCTTCTTCATCCACACCAATTGAAACACCAATCATGGCAAATCCACCTTCACCACCACCTGCTTTAACACCATGTACCAACAGTCTAAGGCATAATTCTCAGTTAGCGCGCAGCGCCCATAATGGGAGGCATTATGAGATGAAAACTGGAATTCTTGTGCTTGTATATCAAAATCCTTTTACCGGTATGGATCATGAGGATCCTTTCACTTATCTCACAAAATTCTATGAAATTGCGGGTGCAACGGGAGCGCCGGAAGCTGAAGAAGAATCATTGTTCAAGAGATTATTTCCGCATTCCTTAATCGAGAAGGCCAAGGAATGGTATCTTGACCTTAATCGATTCATGGAAGCAAAGACAATAATTTTTGTGTTTGCTCAAGGTGGAAATGAATCTCTCAACGAAGCTTGGGAGAGGTTCAAATCCATGTTAAGAAAATGCAAAGGCCACGATTTTGATGAACTAACTCAAGTGCATATCTTCCGAAATGGACTTTAATCGGTCTATAAGACTTTATTGGATGCTACTTCGGGTGGATCGTTAATGTCCAAGAGCACCGAAGACGCAATTGCTATTATTGATAGGATGGCACTCAATGATCACCAAGGAAATCACAATCGTGGTACACCTCAATGGAAGTCGGGCATGATAGAGTTGGGAACAAATGATGTGATTCTTGCACAAAACAAATTACTTTCACAACAAGTGGAGTTATTGACTCAACAAATGTCAAAACTTCCACAACAAATAAAGAAATACAAGAAATTCCCAACAACAACAAACAAGTGGTGAGTTGCGAGCTTTGTAAAGGAGATCACCCTACCGGGTATTGTCCTCTGGTGGTTGAAGAGGTGAATTATGCAGGAAATCAAAACCAAGGGTATCAACCTCGACCACCTTAATAACAAGGCAACCAAGATTACCAACAAAGAGGTAATCAAGGTTATCAACAACAATGGAGGCCTCAAGATGCCGGAACTTTTAATCGTTAACAACAATATCAAAGCTACACTCAGCCTCCACAAGCTCCAAGTGGAAATTCAAAGATGGAAGACACCCTCACTCAATTCATGCAAATTTCGATGTCAAATCAAAAGAATACCGATGCGGCTATAAAGAACCTTGAGACGCAAGTGGGGCAATTATCCAAACAATTGGCCGACCAACACAAAGGAATTTTTCCAGCGAATACTCAAGTGAATCCAAAAGAGCATTGTAAGGTTATTCTTACTAGAAGTGGTAGAGAAATTGATATGGGCATAAGTGAAGAAGTTGTGGAAAAAGAGGGAGTAGTTGAAAAAGAAAAAGAGATTGATGAGAGAAAAGTAGAAAAGAATGTTGAGGGAGAATTAGTGGAAAATGAAAAGAAAAAGAGTGAGGAAGAAGAAAAGAAAATGAGAGAAGAAACAAATGAAAATACTAGGAAGCAGAAGGAATAAGTGAGTACTATTCCGATTCAAAATTTGCCTTATCCTCATGCTCCGACGAAGAAAGATAATGCGAGGCACTATGCTCGGTTTTTGGATATTTTTAGTCAATTGCGAATTAATATTCTATTTTCTAAAGAGTTAGAGCAAATGCCAAAATACGCAAAATTCATGAAGGATATTCTCACCAGGAAGAAAAAGTACACGGATCAAGAAACAATCATGGTTGATACTAGTTGTAGCGCAATCATTCAACAGACTCTTCCACGGAAAGAAAGTGATCCGAGACGAGTTACTTTGCCAGTTACAATAAGAAATATTTATGTTGGCAATGGGTTGATTGATTTGGGCTCTAGTATTAATTTGATATTGTTGTCCATTGTGAAAAGGTTGGGACATATGGAGTTGAGAGCTACTCAAATGACATTGCAACTTGCTGATAAATCCACTACCCATCATCACGGTGTAGTAGAAGATGTGTTGGTTAAGGTAGACAAATTCTTGTTTCCCATAGACTTTGTGGCGATTGAAGAAGTAACAAGGCAATCACAAGTTCCTACCCCCATTACAAAAATTTCCTACAAATGCTCTTCAAAGTGTCAATGATAATGAAGAAAAAGTGAAGGCTCTGCAGATTTGAGAAAATTTTTGGTAAAACAAGGTGCAAAATGAAGTGATCCAACATGTAGAAGACATGATGTCCTAACGAATGTCCTGACATCTTAAACTGATACAACATACTATTTTGTATGGTCCAAGAATTAAGGAAGCAATCAGAGCATGGATCAAGAACAGAAAATTGAAGCCCAAGACTACAGAAGACACTATAAATAGAAGACTTAGACCTAGGTTTTTGTACGCCTGAGTACGCCTGTTATAACCTTGTTTTCTTGCGTAAGAAACAAGGGTTTAGGGTTTTGAGAGTCGTTGGCTTTCTAGGTTGTAAGTTTTCCTTTGTATCAGTTGATACACTATGGTAGATATATGTGTCGCACAGATCCATAAACCTTGAGGTATTGGATTGTGTATTGTTCTTGGATGAAGCTTTTAAGCAAATCTGAGTTAGCTTGTTTGTCAAGTATGCTTGACCGATTTCTGTATTGATAGGGATGATGTAGAAATCACAGTTGGTGATTAAGGGAAGTGAGTGGGGTATCTCATATCAGGGTTGTAAACGTTTGAGTTTAACCTTGGTAAAGATGTTCATGGGGTAGATGTTAGGGATAAAGTTGTAAACGTGGGAGTTTAACTTTGTAACAGTCTACACATAGTGGAGTCTTCTTCCTGGATTGGTATCCCCCAGATGTAGGTGAGTTTGTACCAAACTGGGTTAACAATTACTGTGTTCTTTATCATTCTGCAGATTTATGTTTTCTGTTAGGGTTCATGATAAACATGTTGGATCAGATGTCGTGACATCTGTGAGGGTGCAGTTCTGATATTCACGGTATCAGTCTGTTGTTGTGCCTCTGAGTTTAAATGATTATGTAGCACAATGTCTTGACATGTGATAGGACATCTGTTGTCTGCATAGGCCATAATTTCAAAAAGAAATTGAAAAGTGTTTGCGAGAGCTTGAAGAATTGGATGAGATTCCTCCCTTGAAAGAAAGGGTGGAAATTTTGAAAAAGGAAAATAATGAAGAAATTAAGCTTGAATTGAAGTTGTTGCCCTCTCATCTCAAATATTTGTTTCTTGATGATAAGGGCATAAACCTGCGATCACAAGCAAGGAGCTAACCAAAAACGAGGAGGACAAATTGAATTGTGTGTTGAAAAAGAATCAAGATACTATGGGGTGGACTTTTTCCAATTTGAAAGGAATAAGTCCTTCCTATTGTATGCATCGGATACTCATGGAAGACGATTTCAAACCGATCGCTCAACTTCTACGTCGCTTGAATCCTACCATGAAAGAAGTGGTCAGGAAGGAAGTGGTGAAAATGTTGGATGCCAGAATTATCTACCAGAATTTCGATAGCCCATGTGTTAGCCCGGTGCAAGTGGTACCGAAGAAAGGAGGGATGACGGTAATCAGAAATGAGAAGAATGAGTTGATCCCTACAAGAACCATGACCAGATGGAGAATGTGAATTGATTACCGTAGGCTAAATCAAGCTACGAGGAAAGACCATTTCCCTCTTCTGTTCATTGATCAAATGCTCGAGAGATTTTCCGGTAAGGAATTCTATTGTTTTTTGGATGGTTATTTGGGTTACAATCAAATTATTATGAACCCGAAGGACCATGAGAAAACTTCTTTCACTTGCCCTTTTGCAATCTTCTCTTATAGGAAGATGCTGTTTGGGTTGTTTAATGCACCTGCCACTTTTCAACAGTTTATACAAGCAATATTTTCGGACTTGATTGGAAAGTCAATTGAGGTTTTTATGGATGAATTCTCGGTTTTTGGACTATCGTTTGATCTTTGCTTGAAAAACTTGGATGTGGTATTGGAAAGGTGTGTGGAAACCAACTTGATTCTGAATTGGGAAAAATGCAATTTCATGGTAACGGAAGGAATTGTGCTTGGCCACAAAGTTTCTTCATGAGGCATTGAAGTTGATCAAGCCAAGGTGGACGTCATTGAAAAATTGCCACCACCATTGAATGTGAAGGGTATAAGGAGCTTCCTAGGTCATGCAGGATTTTATCAGAGGTTCATCAAAGATTTCGCCAAAATCACAAAGCCTTTGAGCAATTTGCTCAACAAAGATAATTCTTTTGAATTTGATGAGTCTTGCATGATAACTTTTAATTCTTTAAAACAAAGTTTGACTACCGCGCCCATAATTATCGCTCCAAATTAGAAAATTGATTTTGTCGCTCCAAATTAGAAAATTGATTTTGAACTCATTGGAGAAATTTCAGTCATACTTAATTGGGTCTAAGGTTATGGTTTACACGAATCATGCATCGATTAAGTATTTGCTTACCAAGTCGGATTCAAAACAAAGGCTAATTCGATGGATCCTTTTGTTGCAAGAGTTTGATTTAGAAATTCATGACAAAAAGGAATCCGAGAATTTGGTGGCGGATCACTTATCCCGCCTTATTAATGTTGAGGTGACGAAGAATGAAAGAGAGGTCAAGGAAGAATTTCCTGATGAAAAGTTGTTTATGGTGCAAGTTAGACCTTGGTTTATCGACATGGAAAATCACAAAGTCGTCGAATTAATAGCGGAAGGTCTAACTTGTAACCAGAAAAAGAAAATTTTATTTGACGCCAAGTTTTTTGTGTGGGATGAGCCGTATTTTTTTAAGCTTGGTGTCAATAACATTTTGAGAAGGTGTGTGTCGAAAAAAAAGGCTAATAACATCCTTTGGCATTGTCATAACTCTCCGTATGAAGGGTATTTTAATGGTTTGAGAACGGCAATGAAAGTCCTCCAATTAGGCTTTCATTGTCCTTCTTTGTTCAAAGATGTGCATGCGCATACACAAAGTTGTGACAAGTGTCGAAGGAGTGGTCGAATTTCAAAACGGAATGAAATGCCGTTGCAAAATATGTTGGAAGTTGAGGTGTTTGATTTTTGGGGCATAGACTTTGTTGGCCCATTTCCATCATCATTTTCTAATGAATACATTTTGGTCGTAGTGGATTATGTGTCCAAGTGGGTAGAAGCGATAGAATGTGCTAAAGCTGATGGAAAAACTGTAACAAATTTTTTAAAGAAAAACATGTTCTCTCGATTTGGTACTCCGAGAGTGTTGAAAAGTGACGGAGGATCCCACTTTTGCAACACTCATCTAGAAAAAGCATTGAAGTAGTATGGTGTAAAGCACAAAGTTGCAACAATATACTATCCACAGGCAAATGGGTAAACAGAGGTATCAAATCGAGAAATTAAAATGATTCTTGAGAAAATAGTGTCGGCTTCTAGAAAAGACTGGTCAAACAAGCTCGATGATGCTTTGTGGGCATATCAGACATCTTTCAAAGCTCCGATTGGTCTCACACCTTTCAAAATAGTCTATGGTAAAAATTGTTTACCAGTAGAGTTGGAACATAAGGCATTTTGGGCCTTAAAATTTTTGAATTTTTATCCAACTTTAAGCGGTGAAAAAAGAAAGGTACAACTGCATGAAATGGAGGAATTGCGCCTTCAAGTGTATGACTCCAACAAGCTGTACAAGGACAGAGTAAAACCTTACCATGACAAAAAGATTGTGACCAAGGAATTTAAGGAAGGGTGGTTGGTTTTACTGTTCAATTCGCGATTGAAACTGTTCTCTAGAAAGTTGAAATCCAAATGGTCCGGTCCGTTCAGGATTAAAGAGATCAAAAGCTATGGGGTGATTGTCATTGAAGACACACTGTCAAATGAGAGTTAGACTGTAAATGGTCAGAGGATGAAGGTTTATCTTGGTGGAGATTTAGAGTGAAATACAGCCACAATGCCTTTTTGCGATCCTTGAGGTCGCATTGGACCGTCGAGCTCAAACGACGTTAAAAAATACGTTTGTTGGGAGGCACCCAACATTGTAAGTATTTACTATTTTTTTTAGTATTTTGAATTTAATCGGGCAAAAAAGTCGGGAGAACACAGCCTAAAGCCAAAATTCATTGGCTATGTTTCACTGAGCGCACTTAGCGCGGTCACGTGAACATGACCAATCATTAGTGGGCCTGAGTGGAAAAAGGGAAGTGGGACAAGTGGGTCTGATTTGTTTTAAAAAGATAAAAAATGAAAACCCTCATTTCCCTCACTTTTCCTCTCATGACTACTTCACTACTTCACATGTGCTTCAACTTCATTCTCTCAAGGATTCACCTCCTGTTCTTCAGGTTCACATTCACCTTTTCCTCTCATTCACTAAGTTCAAGATTGCCCAATGTTTTTATTTTGTTAAATTAGATTACATGCTGCTAGGGTTTTATGGGATTAAGATGAATGTGATTTGTAGAGTTTGATTTTGTAGAGTAGGTTCTGAACCCTTTGTGACCAATGTTAGGGTTTAGTACAAACTGGTTTGTTTGCTGCTTATTGTTGTTACTGTGTTATTTTGATAATGCATGTGTTAGGGTTCAGATTGGGTGAATTAAACTTTTGGTTGTGCAACTCAATATTTGTGGCAGAGGAAAATTTTTTGCCTGATATCGCAGGGGCGCTTAGCGCGCTATGAGCCGACTAAGCGCGCCCCTTTTGACATGTTCTAACTATTTTTGTTTCTCTGATGTTTTCTGTTGAAATGTGTTAGGTATGTTGCTGTTTGATGATTTTTTGTGTAGGATATTTGTGTTTGGGGCAGGTTGGCTACAGAGCAATTTGTGCGCCCCCCTGGGATCAAAATCCTCAATTTTTAATTTTTCATTGACTGTTTGATGCTGACACGTGGTTTCTTATGATTTTTCTTGAATTTCCTGGCTGGTTATTTAACTTGTTAGGTGTTGTTTTGGTATGTTTTTCTTGGTTGCAATGGCTCCTAAGCGTGCCCGTTTTAGCACTGGACAATCATCGCAACAAAGACAACCGCATGTGGAGTATGATGCACACAAATTTTTGGGGGCTGAGCAGCAGGGTCGATACCTGGAGCTGACCAGAAGAAGTATTTGGACTGAGCGGATTTTCCAAATTAACCCTTAAGGGGATTTTCGCGGCTATCAGAACATAATAGAGTCGCATGGTTGGCAAGCCTTCCTAACTCTACTGACCCAACTTAACATTGGATAGTGTGTGAGTTCTATGCGAACGCCATTCTGACGGAAGGTCAGATGTAAACTTTTATGACTTATGTGAGAGGGAGACGTGTGTCATTCTCTAGAGATGAAATAAATAATTATCTAGGCAGGCCATTGGTTTTGGTTGAAGGTGAACAGTGCTCCTACTACGGGAGGGTTTCTAGAAAGAACTGGAATTTAGAGAATGTGTGCTTGGCCTTGGCACGTCCGGGTCGGGGATTTGAGTTGAATGCGGTGGGAAGGCCGAAGATATTGAAGAGAGGAGACATGAACACTACAACTCAGGTTCTGATGACCCTTGTCCTGTATAACATTAGGCCAAGGAGTCATACCTCCTCATCTTGGTTGATAATATGTGTATGCTAAACTATATCATGGAGGAGAGGCACGTTGATTTCGCTAGGATTATTTCTGATGAGATCTGAGCTATAGATGCTAGCGGACACTGCTTGGATACTAAGGTCCCTGTGATTTTGGTATTTCCCGAACTTATTATGGGCCTGTGTGCCCGAGCGGGTGTCCCAATCCCAGGTGTGGTCCACAAGACCATAAAGGGTGTAGTGACGGGTACATGGATCCAAAGTCACTATATACCGAGACTTGACCAACCACCACCAGTCCACCCAGATCAGCCACCACAGTAGCACGAAGAAGTCCCACTCGATGATCAGGCATTTGATGAGCGTGTCACGTGCATGTACACGTGGGATATGCATATGGCTCATCAGAGGTCCTTTACTTTTTTGCACTCATCCATGCGAACTTTGCATTTGCAGGTTCGTGAACCGCATGTTGAGCATCCGTTCCCGACGCAAGAAGATTTTGACGCTTATGTAGCTTGGCCTGGGGACATGCCTTTCCATTTCCAGAGGGGGCAGGTTCCTCCTCAGGGTACTCAGGTGCCCCAGCCAGAGGCTGCTAGGGACGATGCGGAGGATGTTGAGGCTGTGGTGGATGACTATGATGATGATAGCAGGGCGAGCACATGGGAGATTGGTTCAGAGGCTAGTGCTAAGTAGTTGATCTTGGGTTTCTCTTATCTTTTGTTTACTTTATATTATATTTATGTTTGAACTTTCTGGATTTTGTTGTTCCGTTTTTATTGTACTTCTGGATCATTTTGTACCATCCTTGAAAGGATAAGGAACATATGTTGCGGCACCATTGTTCTGGGTGTCGCAAATTTTGGCTTTATGATAATATATTTTAGTATTTTGAGTAGTTTTTGCAATTGTTTATTTTGGTAGAAAATTTTTGATTTTGTGTTGTTCCTAAGTTTGAAAACTTGAAGGAACCTTGTGACTAATGCCAAGATTGATGAATCAATGGGAAATTGAGTGGTAATGATATGATTGAGTAAAGGTATCGTGCAAGGTACATTTTTATCGCTTTCTAAAATAAGCATGGAGATGAAACTTGTGATGGCTGTAAAAATTGTAGTCATTACTTATTTTGAAATACTTTTTCAATTATGAATCATTTAGAACATTGCCTTTGTGAGAAAGTCTTCATTGTAGAATATATGTGGGATACCGACATTCTTGTTTAACTCGTTCTAATTATATTGAAATCATGCATGTGTGTTAATTTGTGAAAAGGGAAGAAAAGGATCAAGGCAATTTTTGAGTATTTTAAGAAAAAAACACTTTAACAAATAAGAATGATCAATCTACCTTGTGAATGAGCGAGTATTTGATAACCCCATTGAGCCTTTGTATCAAGACCCGTGTGAATAATTGAATCGTGTAAATTTTGTACATGAAAAATAAGTGAATTTTGAAATGGATCTTGCAAATAAGAACTCCATATTTAAGCGTGCTTGACTTTGAGCAGTATTTGGATGGGTAACCTTATGGGAAGTTTCCCGAAAAGCGTGTGAGTGAAGACAAAACATGTTGAAAAGACATGTGTTGGTTTGTGGGGTCAGTCGGTGATCCTGAAAGCAGTATGGGGGCATTACAAATGGTATCAAAGCTAGACCCAGTACGATGTGGTTCAGGGACGAATTAAGAGGAAGCTGGTGGGCATGTAACACCCGAGGCCAAAGAGGGTAGTGGGAGATTACATATAACACCCGAGGGTGATGGAGTGGTTGTCGATGCATGAGGCATGACAATGAGATTCTCCTAGAAGATTCAAGAGAAAAATCAAACGCACATCAGAATGAGAGGGATCCTGAGACTGTGCATGTATGAGACCGCATTGTTGAAGGAAGACTTATAAGGATTAATTGGTACTACCTATACCAACAAAATGCATCTTCTTTTCGGTAGCCTAACAAATAAGAATTCCATATTTAAGTGTGCTTGACTTGTAGTAGTATTTGGATGGGTGACCTTCTGGGAAGTTTCCCGAAAAGCATGTGAGTGAGGACAAAACATGTTGAAAAGACCCGTGTTGGTTTATGGGGTTAGTCGGTGATCCTGAAAGCAGCCTGGGGCATTACACTTAGGCCCATGATTCACAAGGTGTCTTCACCAACTCAAGGAACACCAATAAAAATAATTCAATAAATGTACTTCTTAAGCGAGGAATAATATCATTAAATAGACCGTGGAATGGAAATTTTACAAAACCCCTCTAACGGATAATGAAACAAATAGTAAACAAGCAAGGAGCTAAGAGTTGGACAAACTTGCATTTACAAAGTCCCACCTGAGGGACACGACTAAATAATTCTCGCTTGAGAGGCTCACCTTTTATGATGCCTTACTTGAGAGACTCACCTTTTACAAAGTCTCTCCTGAGAGAATCGCCTTTAATAAAGTCTTGCCTCAAGGACTCGAGTATCTTAGATTCAAAAGACCCTTGACGGACATGTGGATTGACTGGTAGTTGATACCTTTGTACACTTACTTGCCAATAACATGTGGATTGTCTTCTTTATGAGATCATGGTAAATGGTGACTGAAATGCATAGAAGGTTCATGTACCACCTTAGCTCTGTGTCCTTGAAGGCTCTGGAAATAAGTTTGCAATTTAGGAAATCACTAACGCAAATGATGGAAATTTAGCTGTTGATGGAGGAGACATGCTTACGAGGGTTTCTCCATTAATCAAACTTAGTTAATGCTCGAGGCTCCAAAAAAGTTTTCAAATAAAGGCTAGGGGTCTAGGATTTTAATTTCTTCAAAGGCTCGACTTCCTGCTGTCATTGCTAAAGGCTTATAATATTGTCCTTTAAGACTTGATTGTGGCGACAAATTTCTTCTATGGCAAGATATATCTCTGTTATGGCATGGTTCTCGTCATTAGCATATCTAGCTTTTGAGATGCCTATTATTATCACCATGTTGAGGAAGATGACTGAGGTGGTGTATCAGGCAAATTTGGTCGACTAATTTTAATGAGGCGCCACGCTGGACACTAATTATATTTGTAAAAAGCACCGTGATGATAACCATGCTTGGGTGTGTGATCTAAAAAAAAGAGTTTTTTTTAGCTCTGGTTATCTAGGATAAGTTAATGATCTTTTCGACCTTAGGGGTTGATGTATTTAAAGTCACGTGTATCTGACGGATCAATAAAGGGAACCAATATTCCCTCACCCTTATGGATAACACGTTGGAATATGGATCAATTCCTGATCTAGCATTCGTATTAACGCTAACGCTCTTTTGAGAATAGCATAAAGTGTTAGGATCTAGGATTCTAGTTTCAGGGCAACAAGATTGAGAGAATACTGAAAACACAATAAATATTGAGTTGTAATAATTTACCGAAGTAAGAGATACAGAGTGATCGGTAAATTAGAAAGTGTACTAATATGCCGAAATAGTAATAATGGAAAATCCCAAAGTATCGATCTCAAGGACTACGTGGTGATAAAAGTTATAGTTTTAGTTCAATTAAAAATAAGCAATGGGAGTTTTAATTGGGGGTTTTATTCAAAAGAGTAAATAACAAGTAATTTAGAGCAATGTAATAGAGTAGAAAATAATACGAGTAGAGCATTCTAGGAATGGGTCTTTGAACCTGAATTATTAGCAATCATAAATTGACCTAATAGCAACTTATTTTATCCCTGATGATTACTTATTCTCAAGTGTGTTTGCTCTTAAGCCCTTAGTGAATAAACCTTTAGTAATTCAAATTAATCTCTATGACCATAGTGAATTACATATGAGATTAAGCTGTTATTTATCAAGAACAATTTGGTCTTTAATGGGTATCCTTAGTCCTAGGTGATATCTACTATAAAATACATGAATCAAGCATTACTCTTGAAAGTCCTTCCTAATAGGTAACTGTAAATCAATTCTCAATGTGATCGAAAGAGAAAGCATTAAACTCAGATAAAAGTAAATCAGATAAATAGAAAATATAGGTTATTACAATGTTCAATTCAAAATAATCAACAAATTCAAAAACAAGGACATCTCCTAGCATTAGGGGTTTTAGCTACTCATAATAATATAAACATCTGAATCTTGTCAAACATTACAAAAAGAGGAAGATGAAGAGTCTTCAATGGCAAAAATCCTTGAAGATGATGCTCCAGGCTGCATTTTCCAGCTCTCAATTTGCAACTTACCGTCAAAAATCAAGTCTAAACCTCAAAAAATATCACTTTAAATACTCATAATTGGTTTTTTTTATTATTATTTTTTTATTTTTACATAAAATTTTAATTAATAGTTAAAAATTAGATAAATATTTATATAAAAATTTCCCATTTATAATTAAAAATAATACATTTTATTTTTTAATATGTTGCATAAATATTTATTATTTAAAAGATGTTTATCTACTTTGTTTCATTATAGTCATTCATTCGTTAATCATGAATTTAAAACTGAAAAAAAATAGACATAGGCACTAACTACAATATTTTTGTTAAGTTTTTTTTTTTTTTAATTCTAATGGTATATATAATATGTAAACTTTGACATTTTGTTGGTGAGGTTACGAAAACTGCCATGTCATGGAGATTACAACTACCCCAGCCTAATTTCCGATATATAAAGTTAAAAGTTAAAATTAAATTTATTGATTTTTTTTAAAAGCAAATAGAACTATATAGATTTATTGAGATGTTATAAAATATATTCACTTAAACATTTAACCAAGTCAATGGATTTACACAGAAGCTGCAAATTAGTAAATAAAATTCAATGTTTTTTTAAAGTTATACATACAAGACTAAAATTACCAAATTAAAATATTTAATAATTAAAAAATTACAATTGAGTTTTAATATTGAAAAAATAATAATTTTTTTCATTGATATTTAGTGTCCCCATTCTTAATGAATATTAGAAATTAGATATGTGATTTTAAAATTCATATAAAAGTAAGTTAACAATTATGGAAATGTCTAGTTTTTAATAGGAATTTAACAAATAATAGTAAGAAAGAAATAAAATTGTGTTTCCATTTATTTCACGATTCTTAGCAATTCAACAAATCAATTACGTGCATTACTCTTTTTAGTGAAATAAAGTTATTCTTTCAATTTTTATTTTAAGAAATTTCATTAATCAAGAGATTAAAAGTCTTTACTTTCCTTCACATAACTCAAATTTGCTCTGCTACTTTGAAATAAATAAATACTAATATTAATCCTAATAAAGATATAAGAATCTTTTGGATCTAAAGTAATTATATTCAGGACAAATACAATAAGTCAAATGGGATACAAAACATGATACGTCTTACTTAAATAAAACTATTCAATTTCATTGGTTCACATTCAACTATCCAATTTAATATAATTATTATCAAATCAGTTCTAAAAATTATGACACCCATGTGCATGCCAATACATCTTTTTCTTTTTCTTTTTTTACACGATGTAATTTTACAAACAGTACTAAATGTAATTTTATAAAATAATTAATGTTATGTCAAAAATTAAAAATTATTTTGAATTTTTAAAAATTGAGGGAGTATTTTAATGCATTTTAATATTGGAGAAAAATAATTTTTTTCATCGATATATTTTGTGTCCCCAATCTAAATGAATGAATATGGGAGTAATGAATTGGGAAAGAAAGCAAAGGGATGTCTAAGTTTTAGAAAGGAATTTAACATATAATGGCAACAGAATGAAAATTGTATTTACATTTATTTCATGACTCATCTTAACTGAATTATATGAATATGGAAATGTCATAGTGATGCTGCTGTATTATTAGGTCATCAAATCGGGGGTCACCATATTTGGATATATACTTCTTTTTTTTTTTTAAGTAAGTTGATCAAATATAACTGAGAATTAAGGGTTCTCGAGCCTGATTACAAAAGAAACGAGCCAAAAGACTCGACAAAAGGGAAATTACCAACCAATTGCTCCTACGATAAAAAATACAACGGATTTTTGCAAAAATCGTAAAAATTACAATTGGGTTTAGTAATATCACCGATGAGAGACCATTTCCAAACCGAGATTTTAATGTTCCAAACGACGTCAAGAACGTTCCAACCATGGTTCTAAAAAATTATGTTGTTCCTAAGAATCCAGATGTTCCAACAAATAGCCAGCCAGATAACTCTCGCTTTCCCCTTTTTAACATTCTGAGATTTGCAAAAGAGAAACCACCTCAAAAAGCTATCTTTAAAACAAACTGAATTATCCATACAATTATCCTCAAAACCAATCCACTCCCTAATCTCCCTCCAAATCAACCTCACTACAATACAACATGAAAACAAATGGTCCACAGTTTCGACTACAGTGGCGCGGAGAGCACAAGCAGAATTTACATCGGACGAGATAATTCCTCGAAGATTGAGGTTTTCCCTAGTTGGAAGTCTTTTTCTGAAAATGCGCCAACCGAAAGCCTTGATTCTCGAAGGGCCTCTGTTTTCCACAACTTCCTCCAAACTCCATCAGACATATGCGCTGGACCTGCGACAAGCCTGCTGTTTGCTAATAGAAGTGCACAGGATCTGGGAGAATAGCCGATCGACGACTCAGGCAGCCAGACAACACTGTCCTAGCCGGAACTGATGTTTCCAGAAACAGACAGCAACTGCAGCAACTCGCGCTGCAAAGCTACAACATCAGAACTGACCCTCTCATCCACTCCCAAGTCTCCCCAACTCCAACCCCCATCCTCCTAACCTCCCATGCCTGCCACAGAAACACATTGCAGACCTGAAACAGAAAATAAAGAAGGAAAAATATCCTTCAAACAAGAGTTTCTTATCCACAAAGAATGCCAAAAGGAAGTAGAGTAACCATTCCCTATCACAAATCTACAATTCTTTACAAAAAATCCATCTTCTAACTTTTTATCAATGATCCCAATATCTTTCCACCACTCCGATCTATAGACTCTAGGATTGATATTTAGACCACCATTAACCATATGCAAACAAATATCTCCGTACCGGGCTCTCAAGATGCGATACCACAAAGATTCTAACCCTTTTAAAACCCTCCATCTCCATTTAAGAAGAATACCAACATTAAAATCCTCAATGCTTCTCACACCTAGACTTTCTTTTTCTAAGGACATGCGCACCTCCTTCCAACTTACCCAATGGACCTGTCTCCGCTCCTCCGTGCCCCCCATAAGAATTTACTTTGCAAACTAGTAATTTCTTTAACAATCTTAACCAGCATTTTATAGAAAGAGAGCATGACGATAGACAAGGAACACAACACCGATTTAAGGAGAGTGATTCTTCCTCCAAGACTAAGAAACCGACTTTTCCAACTCGATAAACGCTTCTTGATCTTTTCAACCAAAGGTTGCCACGTCGATATCCGTCTCGGGTTAGAACCAATAGGAATACCGAGGAACTCGAAAATACTATCCTCCAACCGAAAGAAAGGTAGTCGCCGCCTCCAAAAAATAAGGATTCGAGTTAATTCCAATTAGCTTATTTTTGTGAAAGTTAATTCCCAAGCCCGATACAAATTTGAAAGCTCAAATGATTTTACTAAATTTTGGTAAAACATAATGGTGGAAAAGATGCTCCAACATGAAGATTTATGTCCCAGACCAAAGATGTCGAATAGAATGTCACAGCAAGAATATTCGACATCATGACTATCACAACAGGTTTTGTTTAAATCTGTTCCAAGATTCAAGGCGCGATCAAAGATATGAAGCCCAACCCAACAAAAGCTTATAAAATAAGACCAAGACTTAATGCAGAAAAGAGAGAGATGACGGCATAGACTTAGGAATCCTATTTTGAAAAGTAGGGTTTAGATTTTGAGATTCGTAGGTTTTTCTTGTAAGTCTCCCTCTGTATCGATTTGATACAGTGTGGTATACATAGGTACTTGTACAAATTTAGAAACCCGTAGGTAATGAATTGTGTATTGTTCTTGGATGAAGCTTTGAAGCAAATCCAAGTTAACTTGTTAGTCAAGGATGCTTGACTGAAATTTGTATTGGAATGGGTGTCTTTCAATAGGATGATACATTTATAGTGTAGTAACTATTAGATAATCACATGTTGTGATTTAGGGAGTGAGATGGGTTTCTCTTATCAATTAAACGTGACTTCTAATGATAAAGTCTTTATTGGGTAGTGATAGGTAAGCATGGGTGTTTACTGTAAACCTGAGGTTGTTTACATAAAACTATACTACTGATAATGGAGTCTTCTTCCTGGATTGGTATCCCCTAAATGTAGGTGAGTTGCACCGGACTGGGTCATCATATTTTGTGTTGTTTATCATTCTACAATTTACAATTCAGTATTAATTAACATGTTGGAACAGATGTTGAAACATTTGTGCTTCTTCAGTTCTGATATTCAAGGTATCGGTCTGCTGTTCTGTTCCTTTGTTTAAATAACTATGCAGAACAATGTCTTGACATGTGTTAGGACATCTACTGTCTACTATGCCAGAATTTCAATTGGTATTAGAGCAGACATCCTATATGTTTCTGGATGAGATCTTTGGGAGATACTTTCTGGCGTTTAAACAAGGAGAAGTTTTGAAGATCAGATCAATCAACTCAGACATACTCAAGGGTATTAATGGATGTGATGAATGTTCTGGATTGAAGGTAACAACCTGGTGGTTGTTCATGTTGCTATGGAGATTCTACAACAACTGCAGGAGAAGTGGATAGTTCTCCTGTTGGGATGTCTTATAAGATGTTCTGACATCTTATTAGGGCAAGCTGAATTTATTCCTTGGTGGTTCTGCTGCATATGTTTATGATGGAAGAGCTCTGGAATTTATGGGGTTCTGGAGTTGTCACTGAAGACAGATGGTGAAAGATCTCAATCGTCGGCCTCTATATTCGAAGATATCTGCATATTTTTGTAGCGAACGATTTTGGACGTGGTTCTTGAGCACCGTCTCTCTCTTTTAGGGTTAGTACAGGTCGATTCATTTTTTATCCTATTAAAGTTGATGAAGGAAGAGAAATAGATGTCTCCAATTAACCCTGCTTGCATACCGAGTTTAAACAGCGGTCTGTTAGGTTACGGATGATATGTGGTAGTGGGGCCTCTCTTGTGTTATTTTGACAGAATGACGGATCTATTCTATGGGCAGGAAGTTAGGACTGATGTTTTCAATTGATATGGGATTTAGGATTTTTGTTTAGTGTGCTCGCTAAGATTTTTCTTTCAAATCTTATGCCTACGTATTCCCGTTTACCGAAACAGGGAAATCAGAGCGTTCGTAGTTCATCCTATTCTATGGGAAGAAATTGGCGTTTTGGTGTCTTGTTCAAAGCCCAAGACGTGAAGCGAAAGGTGATCTGTATCTTGTTCAAAGCCCAAGATGTGAAGCTAAAAGGTGTTGTCTCTAGAGAGAATTTGCCATCTCTAAAAAGGGTCAGTTTGTCACAACTGTTTATAAAGGAGCATTACTTTAACCGGGATATGTGAATCCGGCAATGCCATAATTTCCTTTATAGGGGGGTTCCAACCTGAAGGAGAAGACTTTAACTCAGTGTAGAGCAATGCCATCTTTCCTTAGGAATTTCTCATGCTAAAAGAGGGACAGTGACATGGATGTAAATAATCCAGAGGCTTGCCGCTTACAGCGATTAGATGAAAGGAAAGGAGTTGTTGATGTTTGTGTACCGTGAACGAGGCACAACTTTGATGCTAAAAGGTTGATTGAATCAACCAGTGGTTTTCTTATATAAAGCCTAAGAGGAGGCTATTGGTCCAACAAGAGGGAGTTTGTATGTGTCTTGTACGAAGCCCAAGAAAGAGGCTAAAAGTTGTTTGACTCAACGAGGGAGTCTTTTATACTCAACATGAGAGTGTTTTTGTATCTCGTACGAAGCCCGAGATGGAGGCTAAAAGGTTTGACTCAACAAGAGAGTCTTTGTATCTCGTACGAAGCCCGAGATGGAGGCTAAAAGGGAGATTGGCTCAACAAGAGAGCCTTTTATACTCAACAAGAGAGTGATTTATATCTCATACGAAGCCCGAGATGGAGGCTAAAAGTTCTGTTTCAGTTGAGTGACAGGTCCAGTATGTTGGTTAAGAGAAAATCAGTTCTTATATGAGTAACACTGTACTCATGGATTTGATCTGAGAACCGGGGTTGTTTCCTATTCTTTAAGGAAACGGGGAATCCAAAGGGTATTGAGACTGTCCGAGTCTACGGGTGTCTTCCTATTTTTGAAAGGTGCTTGAGAATGTCTTTGAGACTCAAGGAAATCAGACTGTCCAAGTCTAGAGTTTTATCTTTTGTACTATGCTTTGAGAAACAGTAGTAGACTCTTGAAAAGACTGTTCTATTAAGATGACTAATTTCTGTTCCTATACCTCTAGGAGGTCGTCGAGACAATTTGTACGAAGCCCAAGAGGAGGCTGGAAACTTTTAAGAAGCCGAGAGGTCCTTGTACGAAGCCCAAGAGGAGGCTATCATTCCCGGAGGAAGAATCATTATACGAAGCCTAAGAGGAGGCTGTGAATACTTCTAAGAAGCCGACTGGTCCTTGTACTATGCCCAAGAGGAGGCGGGGTTGCTTTTGGGAAGCCTGTGGGTCCTTGTACAATGCCCAAGAGGAGGCTGTATGCTTTAAAGAAGCCCGTGGGTCCCCAAACCCCAAGAAATTCAAGACAGGCTATTCACAAGGAATAGATCAAGCCAGGAAAGTTCTAGAATTTGGAAGAAACTCAAGAGATGCCATTCACGGAGAAGACATTCATCTCTGGGGAGGTAGAGTTTCTTGACAATTCCTAAGGAGGACAGCCGAAGAGAAGACTATATCTGGTGCTCCTATGGGGGATCTAGTATTGTCTATTTCTATGAATAATCGAAACGGCTTTACCTAGTGCTAGACGTAGTTGCCGGTGAAACTCTAAATATATATACTATTATTACACAGTCGATATAAGTTTATGAAAGAAGACTTACAGCGAAACAGCCCCACAATACAGTTATATGTATATGAAAGCAGTAAATGAAAGCGTATAAACACTTACTCGGTTGTAGAGCTTCCATGCTGTTTGGTTAGTTGTTCAACAAAGAAAGATTGAAAACAACAGTATATTTCAAAATCAAAGGAGAAAGTGCTTTGAAAAAGAAAGATTTGGGGCTTACAGCTTAAGGAGAGGCCCAAGGTTTTACCAGTGATCGCACTGTTAAATTTGTACAGAAGGACTTATGTCGCACCCCAATTTTTGACCCTAAGATCCCCGCTTCGTTTCTTTAGCATATTAGGTCAATCATTCGTGCATAACTAACCACTTTATCTAGACTATGTTTTGTTCGTTTCATTTGCAAGTACAGGTGTTGCTGTAGAAGGCTCAAAGACTTGAAGGTTGTTGTGTCGTGTGCGTGTTTGTGGAGGTTTCTTTGGTCTTTGCAAGATGTGTTGGACTCCTGTCCGATCGTGTCCTCATCCCTTTGGTCCCTAAGCCGCCACAAATCTTCTTATTCCCTCAATCTCCTCAGTTTCCTCCCCTACAGAGTACCCTCTGATATGGCGAATGGTCCCTAAAGTTTAATCACTGGTTGTGTCACAAGTTAACATATTCCCCCGCTATCAGTCTTTTCAAGACTTAAGAGATGTGTGTGCTCTGTGTTTTAAATAATGGTCCATCAAGGAAAATTCACTCTGGAAGGAATTAGAAGTCTGATTTCCAAGAGGCAAATTCAAGTCCACATTATTTCACTCAAGATGATGGGATGCCATTCAAGATTCCAAAAGATGTACAAGATGATGGCAACATTACTTATAAAAATTCCCAAATATGAAAATCCAGCAAGACGTCGTTCTTATTCATAAAAGTGTTTCTTTTGATCTTGAGAGATTGGAGTTTCTAATTTATGATCAAGATGGGTGGAGATGACGAACTTTACTTAATCAATATTTAGTAAAATGTTCTTAAAGTGGAATTCATATAGTTAGGAAATTTCATTTCAAGCCATAATGCAAGTTGTGTTATAATTGAACCGTCCCACGACGTATAAAGGGCCATTAGGTATCTCGTATTGGTCATCCAAGTCATAAAGATATTCGCAATTAGTACATGGGCCTTGTTATTTTTGGAGTCACGTCTTGGCAAGTGGTATTATCAAGTGGGAAGCCATTTCACGTAGACTATCATCCCTACTGTCTATTTATGTTTTGCTAAGTCAATGAAGTAGTTTTAAAGATACAACTATTGGTTCGCATTCAAATTACAAGCCACATACAAGTGACCAAACTCATGGTTACTACAAGGATGGATTACATGGCAAGTTATAATTCCAAAATACTACAAGGCAATATTTCCAACGGAATCCATAAATACAAAGGTTGCAAGTAATACCAAAAGCAAGCTGCAATATTATTTTCAGCTGGCTAAAAAAACACATGGCTACATTACATTTCCCTTTCATGTCTTCAAGAAAATTAAGAAAAAAGGGGAGAAGTAGCTTTCAACGTCAGGGATAGTTGCTACTTTGTTTCTTGGGACTTTTGTTAATGGTACCAATGTTGTAGCTTGGAAGTCACCCTTATCCTTTTGCGCAAGTGGATCCAATTAGCCTGATATTCCTTCAGCATGTGTAAAAAGCTATCTACATTTCAAGGACCCACAGGTAGATTACAAATCTACAAACGCATGCTCTGAAAGGTTCTCAAAAGCAACAAAGGATGTTACCAATGAGCAGGTAAATAGAGAGTTTCCAAACAAATGTTAATCACATGTCAACAAGTAACCAAATACAACCACAAAATCCGCATCAGACATTCCAATCACTGCAAGAAACACCAATTCACGATAAAAACATTTTGTTCCCAAAACAACTTCCCCAATATATTCAGACACAACAAGATCAAATTGTTTTGTCCAAAGAGAATCAACACAAAATCAAACACAATCAATTGGTTTCCAAAACTCAAAGTAAAATCAGATATCCTAACCTACTCTGCAAATACAGCAGACATGTCAGAAACAAAAGGGAAGGAATCAAGGGAAGTGTCGTGACACGTTTTTTTAAACAAAATCAGCATGGATTCAGTTGTTCTTTTAGGTCCAAGACAGCATTCAAAGCATCCATTGACATAGCCTATAAATCACAAATCACCACAAGAAAAGAGGGGGGACTCACATGAGAAACAGAACCATTTCACCCTTTCAAGATCAAATCATAACCAAGATCAACATACATCCAAACCAGAGTTTCATTTCAAAACATTAAACCAGAAAAATCATAAAAACTCAAATTCCACACACATATCAAAATTCAAATCCTACTCAACCCAATCCTTCATACTACAGAAACAATTCATCAGTCAAAACACCAAAAAAATCCATTCATTAAACATCAATCCATATACATCAGTCCAATGTATCAACACCCTAGTTTATTACCTCAGTACATCATTCCATCATATTATTATACCAAAACCCCTCATCAGAAAATACCAAGCCCATCCATACTCATGCCATAAACAAGATTTATCAAACAATACACATCCAAAGTCAAAAAAAGAGAATAAGTTCTAAGGTTAACTTATCTTTCCAGCGAGGTTGATGTGGTGGCCATAGTCCTTTTGTTCCTCCTTCATTCTCTTTGACAAAACCCCAATCAACACCACCCACCTTCAATTGATCACCAAGAACCTTTTCTCCGACCTGCATATACAAACCCTCAAAATCAATAATCTCCCAACCTAATACCAACCAAAAGTTAAAAATCGAAGAAAAGAAGAAAATAGTGTAAAAACCCTTATTTCTCTTCGATACCTCTCAAAGTTTGGTTTCGGTTTGCATTTCTATTTGGGAGTTGCAAATCCACGATACGCGAACGGAAATCACAAACGGAGGAGAAAATCAACAACAACATCTACAATCAAGGAACCACATTATCAGAGACGCAAACACAACACACACGACTCAGGGAATCATTCCAAAGCATGAAGGAAGGAAATACTAACCTTGGGACAGAAGATCTTGAGGTGGCGATCTTGTTTCTCCATCGTTCCTCGCTGGTGTCCCTTTCTATTACTTTTTCTTGCTGATTCTTTGTAACTCATCAAATTAAGGAATTGGGGGTTAGGGTTCGCTGGGGGTGGGGTTTATTTTGCTTGATTTTGGCTTGCTCGAGCGAGTAGAGAGACGGAGAACGACGGCATCGCAAGGGTTTCAAAACCCTATCTGAGCGAGAGAAAAGAAGAAGGGAAAGGTCGAGAGCATTGAGAGAGAAGAGAGGGACGAATGTCTTGTCTTTTTCTCTGACTTTCCATTAGTATCGTGTCACATAATCACATACATGCGCACACGCCACACCATCATACACCCTCCGTCCGTTTTCTTTAGATCCGTCACAGTTGTTGATCACGCGGCCAAATCCGAGGTCTATCATAGACTACCTCTCCCTGCCACACACTGAATCCCTCCGTTTTTATTAACTCTAACCTAAAAAAAATAAATAACTCTTCTTATAATCAAAAATCTTTTTTAGTAAAACAAAAAAAAACTTTTGTTTAAAAACATAAAATCAAAACTCTTTTTTCAAGTTCTTATATTAAAACTTCATTAATACATTTATTTTAAAATTAAATTAAATAAAAAAAACCTTTATAACATTTAAAACTTTTTATTAAATTCTAATTAAAAATCATCCCAAATGTAGTATCTCTTGCTAATAAAAACTTGTTCCTTACTAAAGCATTAAAATGAATCAATAAGAATTAAATCTTTCATTTATTCAAATATTAACATCTTTTTCTAGTTGTTAGGTTTTTTGTTTAAAACTAAAGGAATAAATAGAACCTTTTAAAATAATTAAAAATCTTCTTTGTTAAGAAAACTTTAATAAACTCCTTTAACATAACTTTAAACTCAAAAATAATTAAAATCTTTAGAAAATCTTTAACCCTCTTTCAAATTAAGTAATCACCTCTAACAAAAAAATCAAAACTCGTTAAGCCCTCGTCGCGCGCCTGAGTGTACGTTTGCATGTTTATTTATCTTGTCTATGTATGTTATCATATCTTACTATGTTTACTATTGTATCTGATGAATGCTTGTTACCATTTGTCAAAACCATTTCAAAAGCAAAAATTCTCGATCCAATGACGAGCCCATTTTCTACCCATGTAAGTCGATTGCCTTTGGGCATCGCATTCAACCTTTCGGTCACCAGACACAAGTCTAGCATCACTTTGCTAGCGCCCTTGCCTAAACAACATAATTTAAATCGTATTAATATCCAAAGGAAAATCCCATGCATGATAACCATGTTATTGTGCATGGTGCATATCATTTGCATTCATAATCGTCACCTTAAGATAAGACAATTAGACAACTTAGGATAGATTTCCTAGGTTAGTCCCCCACAAACTTTGATTTCTTTAATCAAACTTTAGCCTACCAAGTTCTCCACACAAGAGAATTAGATGTTAATCATCCCAATGAAAGGGACATACAATCCCATACCCCACAAAATACAAACATTTTCAAAACTGTGGTGGTCTTTCTTAAGATGATGACTCATCTTCTTTTCCTAAACATTTAGTATCTTTAATGAAGAACTACAAGTGCTCTAATTCTCTCCTGACATGATATGTAGGCACAAGATACGATATCTTGTCGAGCACACTTAGGAATAAGATTATAATTACCTACCCTTAAACCCTTAGCAAGACAGATAACAAATAACATAAAATGAATCAAGAGGTTCCTGTAGAGTACTACAGATATCTAGGATGCTAACACCTTCCCTAGGTATAACCAACCCCCGAACTTAGAATCTTAGTGCATTTACATTGCATTATGGGAATTCGGTTTTTCTCCCTTCCTTTGGATAAAATCAAAGACCGGTGGTGACATTAAAAATGTGATCCTAGTTTACCAATAACTATGGTGTCCAATTTTCACCGCGACAACTTATACGAGTGACTGAGGCCCAAAAATTGTTTGTTGTACAAAGGGATGGATCTTACACTCTCTCAAGAGGCCCAAAAATTTTTAAAGAAAAAGAGTGGGGCTTATAACACGAGGGTAGGCCCAGATGATTTTTTCGTTTAAAATGGCGATCGCGCCGAGGTTTTCTTTTAATGCAAAGGGACTTATACAATGAGTGAGGCCCAAAGTTGTTTTTGGTTAAAATGGGGATTGGGTCTTACACTCTAATAGAGGCCCAATGATTTTGAATGGGTCTTATAGCTCGAGGAGAGGGCCAGATTTGTCTTAAACGGGCGACGATCGCGCCGTTTACTTGTACAGAGGGACTTATACAATAAGTGAGGCCCAAAATTGTTTGTACAAGGGGGTTTGGGTCTTACACTCTCTCAAGAGGCCCAAGTGAGTTTTAAGAAAAGAAATGGGTCTTACTACTCGAGGGTAGGCCCAATGGTTAATTTTTTTTAACGGGCGACGATCGCGCCGAATTTTTGAAATACAACGGCACTTATACAATAAGTGAGGCCCAAAATAAGTTGTATTTACAAAGGATTGGGTCTTACACTCTATTAGAGGCCCAATGATTTTTGAAAATGATTTGTGAGGGTTGAATTAATCAAAAACCCTAATTTATTTCTAAAATGTAGTTTAATTGAATAAAAATTCAATTAAAATGATCAAAAATTGTTTAACATGTGGGAAACAAATTATGATCTTGGATTAATGCTTCAAAAATCATGTTTTGCCCTACAAAATGATTAGAAGTCATTAAAATTTACAAAATCAAGAGGGAAAAAATATTTTAAATGTCAAAAACAATTAAAATATTAATTCTTTGCAAAAATATCAATTATATGAAATAAATATTATTTTTGGGATTTTTTGGTAAAATAAAATATTTCAATATTTTTGTGAATTATTAAAAAAAGAACCAATCACAAATAATTAAAATTGAGTGAGAAATTAATTTTCCAAATCATTAACAAAATAATATGAAAAATAGAAAAAAAATAGGAAAAAGTGATAAAAAAGAGGTCTGGGGCGAGGGGGATTCGAACCCCAGACCTTCCACTCACTCAATACACACAAACCAGCTGATCAACCGCTGTGGCGCAATGCCAATTCATAATATACATGGCACATGAAAAACATAAGGAAAACTTGTTGGATTTTCTGAAAATGGCGCCATGGCCATCTTCTTCCTCCAGCTCGTGCATGAGGCACCCTATCTCTCTCAATTCTTAACCATTGGACATGATTCAAACATCAAACTTATGCATTTTTTCACAAGGAAGAAGATGGCAATACCCAATTTTATTTATCTTCAGTGTATAACAAATTATATCATTGTGGCCGTATGAACCCTAATTTTGCAAAACCAATCGAGCATACATGATTATGAGTGCTATGATCAAATTTTTTGAGGGAAAACAATCAACATATGATGGCAATCAATTGGCAAAAATATCATGCGAGGAAATATGCATGGATCATGGAGTTGGAGTTTGAGGCTTACCTTTATGCAAGCTGAAATGGGACTTTGCACAGATGGTGTTCCAGTCATGAATTGATGATCTCTACAGCTTCAATGGATGTTATGGAGTATGTTGCAAGCTTTGGAAAACTTTGAAACTCTTTGGATCAAGCTGGAGCACTCCAACTGCATAATTGAAGCATAATGGCTTGGTTGAAGGGTGATTTTGAGTCTGAGGTGTTACAGTTAGTGTTTAAGTGTTTGGACACCTCAAATACATCATATGTGATGTGTTTGAACAATTGGAATTGATTGCTTATGGCTGCAACTCAAAACCCGATAGTGGTTACTCAAAAACAAGAAAACTTGAGGTTTAAGGAAGATTGAGAGAAATCAGTGTTGTAACTGGCTTTGGTGTGAGTTGAATGATCCATTGGAGCCTCTATTTATAGGTGTTCAACTCTTGTCTTGGAGGAATAGTGAATGGCTGCTGGATCAGATCACTTCCAATTGGATTGGCTTGGCATAAATGCCTCTTGAACTAGGCATAACTACTGCTCCAAATAGATCAGCTATGCCTTGACTGAAATCACATTCTTCAGATGTTTTTATTGTTGTTTAATCAGAGAACTTGACTGAGGAGAGTGAGAATCTTGACAATGCACTATTCCACATTAATGCCCTTTGAATTCAAGGCAAAATGGGATAAAATGCATGAATTTCAAGTTGGAAGATTCCTTGGCTTTGTGACTCAGCCTTATCAGTTGGATCAGATGCATTGTAATTGGTTTGAGTACATGTGACATGCTGATCCTCAGTTTTTGGTTCAAAATCATGTGTGGCAAGCAAACATGCAAACTTATTTTTCCAAAACAGCTTGCAGCAGCATGGCTTTGGGCATGGATTTCTCTTGGCTCAAGTTGAATCAATTCATGCTGTTAAGCTCTTTGAATTCTTGGCAACATTTGCAACAACATTGATGTTTATATTTGGACTTGATTCAGCTTGCAACTATGTGAAAAGATCTCACAAGTTTTGGTGTTTCAACACAAAATCTGCCTTGCCCAGAATTTTTCTAAGTGTTGGAAAAGTTGTACTTTCATGTTTTTAGTGACTTTGATCACTCCATAACTCAAAATCCATGAGGAATTTGGAAATAGGTCAGTTTTTAGCTTTTGTAGAGGGCAATGAGATCTACAAATCAAGCTTTGGATGGGGAAGAATGGCTTTGTGGTTTAGGAGTTATGATCCTCCAAAGTTGGTACCCTTGCCACTTTGTTCATAACTTAGAAAAATTTCTAAGTTTTTATGGTTACCCTTTTTACAAGTTATCCCACTTTTCTTGATTTTTCTTGATGAATGATGATTCAAATCATACATTAACAACAATTTAGGGTTAAAAATCCATTTTTGTGAAAAATCTCAAAAAGTCAAAGTTTGACTTTTGTGCACAGTTGACTTTTTATCAGATGAATTCCAAACTGTGCAATCCTTTGGGAAATCATGTCCTTGACCTAAATAAAACTTGATGGACATATTCTATGGGTGTTATAGGGTATATTGAATCATGTCTTAGGGTTTGGGAGCATGTCCTGGTCAAAAGTCAAAGCTACAGTTGACTTTTCTCGCAAAACCCTAATTGTGGTCCAGATGAAATTGAAACTTGTTGCCCAAGCTTATTGGATTAATCCATTGTTACAAATGGATAAATATGGTATATTAGAGACCCTCAAATCATGACTTGAGGTCTTGGTTCATGATTTGTCCCAAAAGTCAACTTAGGGGTGAATTAGGTCAAGAAACCCTAATTCCTGATTTTTGATGTATGCATCCCTTGAGGAAAAATTGACTTGATGATTGGGTCCATGAGGTTCCACGGAGTATATTAGGTTATGTTTTGGATCATTGGCTTGTGCCCGGAGGAAAATTTCCACCTGGAGGTCCTGGTCGACCAAAACCCTAATTTGGTGATACTGTCGATCTTGAAGGTTGATCCATCTAGAAGGGAGCAACCTTGTGCTTAATCCTTGAGGTGGCAGTCCTCTTGATCCATTGAGGATGTTTGAGAGGTTAGACAAGTTGAAGATCATGTCATTCCTTGATTGATCCTTTGTCTAAAGCTCTGAGAAAGGGCTTGAAACCCTAATTTTGATTACAGTGAATGCTCAACAATTCCTTGAGGAGATTGGTGAGGCATAAAGGTACATTCATATTGTGATGATGATTTGCACAATGATGGGAAATCTAAGTGGTCAAAATTTGGGGTATGACAGATGCCCCTATTTAATCTTCTTGGACCCGAAGGTGTGAATGACGAAGGTATTCGGGCATTCGAGGTGCAAGAGGATTAAATATCGGAATATCCAAAATTTTGACGGCGTCTATGAATGGTAATTCACGCATTCATCTTCTTTTGCTGAGCAATGATGCTTAGAAAAGCTAAACTTCCCCTCGATCCTGGTCTTCAGCCAAGGAACTGGTCTTAGTTTCTGAAATAAACTTCCCCTCGATCTTGGTTTCCTACCAAGGAACTGGTCTTAGTTTCTTTTGTCAATAAACTTTATTGACAAGGGACGCTACTCGTAGCGGTTTTCCTCAAACTTCTCGCCGAATTTTCCTGGTGAGACGCCATTTGACGGAAAAAGTTGACGTCAGACTTGCTGGGGAGCCCAATCGTCTGAGTTGTAGAGGTGCACAAACTTCTCTGTTGGAGACGCCATTTGTTTCTACCGGGGAAGACAAGTCTCCTGAAAGACTGCTTTCGTTGGGGATATTACATCATACTTTTCCTCGAGATCTTCTCGGAGGAAATGCCATGTGATGTAATCCAATTTTGAGGTGCTGATGACCATTTCGTCAGCGAATTTTTCGGAGAAAAACTGTTGTACTGTCGAATCTTTGATTAAGAGTCTTTCTCTGGGGATTTTCCTTAATCCGGGAAAGCGAAGATATCATCTTCAATTATGAAGAGTGATGTTGCCTGAGGGCTCTCTGGTTTTTCAGAGGTTCAAATTATCAAAGTGGTCGAGGAGCCAACTTCATTCCAGAAATAAACTGAAGGAGAGAGATTGTTCAGACGCAGCATTTCCTGACGAGGAAAAACTGACAACTCGATTGAGAGGACTTTTTATCACCAGGGGATAAGACCGACTAGAGTGATAGTGATGCAATATGAAATGTGAATGCAAATCAACAATGCATGATGTATGTATGTATATGCTGACAAAACTGATGCGACATACAAACTAAAAGATGAACATGACTGGATACTCGGCCATCGCGGGGCAAAGAAGTACCGTTGGTTCAAAAATAGCAATTCTACCTTGCTTAGGAGAAGTAGTCCACGCGGGGAACTGTGTTGGTCGGGCATAGGAGATAAGAACTCGGCCGAGGCGTGTCAGACGAAAGAAGGTCTCTGACACAGTTGATCCTTTATTCAGGCGTCCTGGTTTAGAAGGGTTACTTTGATTCTGCACTTTGAAGTTCAATTGCTTTCGGGGAAGCGATCGATGTTCTTTCGATGTTCAACAGTCAAAAGAAATTGCCATCTTTATTTTAAAGCAGAAAAAGTTTTACAAGTAAATTCATTTTTGTTTTATTTCAAGAATCGTTAATCATATTAAAATGTTGTTCGGTAAAGCTAAAACAAATAAGAATTGCAAACAAAAGCACAAGGGCTCAAATTTTATTGATAAGATGGAGATAAGCCAAACGCGTGATTCCAAAGAGTATATACAAAGTTAGAAAATGGTAATTTACAGGGAAAAGGGCTACGTTGAAACATAACGACCATCATCCTTCTACCATCTTTGAATTCTGGGCATCCTGAGCTTCTGTCGAAGATGGCCTTGACTGGAGTTTTCCTCCGATGGAGGGTGTAACTGCTGCTGAGGGACTTGCCTCTGTTGAACATAGTTACTTGCCATTATCCCTAACTTTTGCCTGGATTGTACTGTGATGTTTCCAATCCACCGGGATGATTTTTTTTCCATGTCTCTAACTTTTGCCTGGACCGCCCTTTCGGGTTTTCAATCCACCGAGACGTTTTTTTTTAGTTTAGGCGAAGTATTTCTTGACTACACCAACATTCATGGGGTAGGCAAATTCTTCTCCGTCCATGGTTGCAAGTCTCAAGGCACCGTCTGAGAAAGCTTTCGTGACCACATAGGGGCCATCGTAATTCGGAGTCCACTTGCCCCGAGAATCAGTGAGAAAAGATTGTATCTTCTTGAGCACGAGGTCTCCTTTTCTGAAGACACGGGGTTTGACCTTTTTGTCAAACGCCTTCTTCATTCTTTGCTGATACAACTGACCATGGCATAGTGCCGTGATTCGCTTCTCTTCGATCAGGTTGAGTTCGTCGTGTCGACTTTGACACCATTCGGCTTCTATAAGCTTAGCTTTCATCAATACCCGGATTGATGGGATCTCTACTTCTATGGGGAGCACTGCTTCCATTCCATATACTAGAGAGAAAGGGGTTGGCCCTGTTGAAGTGCGGACAGATGTACGATAACCGTGAAGAGCAAAGGGTAGCATTTTGTGCCAGTCTTTGTAGGTTACGACCATATTTTGAACAATCTTCTTGATGTTCTTGTTAGCCGCTTCTACCGCTCCGTTCATCTTGGGTCGGTAGGGAGATGAGTTATGGTGCTCGATCTTGAACTCTGCGCACAACTCCTTCATCATCTTGTTGTTCAAGTTAGATCCATTATCTGTAATGATCTGGCTTGGAACACCATAACGGCAGATGATATTGTTTTTTATAAATTAGACTACCACTTGTCGGGTTACATTGGCGTATGACGCTGTTTCGACCCACTTGGTGAAGTAATCAATGGCTACCAGGATGAACCGATGTCCGTTTGAAGCCTTAGGTTCAATCAAGCCAATTATGTCGATTCCCCATATGGAAAAAGGCCATGGGGAAGAAAGAACTTTGAGATGTATTGGCGGTACATGAATTTTGTCGGAGTATATCTGACACTTGTGACACCTCCTCATGTACTTGTAGCAGTCGGATTCCATGGTTAACCAGTAGTACCCTGCTCTTAGAATTTTTATCGCCATTGTGTGTCCGTTGGCATGAGTGCCAAAGGATCCTTCATGAATTTCTTTTATCAGCATGTCTGCTTCTGGTCTGTCGACACATCGGAGCAAGACCATGTCAAAGTTCCTCTTATAGAGTGTATCGCCGCTCAGGAAGAAGCTGCCTGCTAGTCTTCTGAGGGTCTTTCTATCCTTTCTGAATGCCCCAGGAGGGTACTCTTGTTTCTAAAGGAAGCGTTTGATATCGTGATACCAAGGTTTATCGTCTATGACTGCTTCAATCGCGAAGATATAGGCGGGCCATTCAAGTCGCATTACGTCAATCTTAGGTAGGTCATTCCATTGACCTACACTAATCATGGAAGAGAGAGTGGCTAAGGCGTCAGCCATGTGATTCTCCTTACGAGGGACGTGATGAAACTCAATTCTGTTGAATAAGGGTAACAACCTTCTTGCGTAATCTTTGTAAGGAATCAATCCTGATTGGTATGTGTTCCAATCTCCTGTGATCTGATTGATAACCAAGGTTGAATCACCGTATACGTCCAAGTTTTTTATCCTTAAATCAATCGCTTCTTCGAGACCCATAATACAAGCTTCGTATTCGGCCTCGTTGTTCGTACATTTGAACGCAAGTCTGGCAGTGAAAGGAATGTGGGTACCCTGAGGGGTTATGATGATTGCCCCAATTCCGTTTCTGTAATGATTAACTGCTCCATCAAAGATAAGTCCCCATTGGGAACCTAGTTCTGGCCCTTCACTGGGTAGCGGTTCATCGCAATCTTTCATTTTTAGATACATGACATCTTCGTCTGGGAAGTTAAACCCGATTGATTCTCGATCGTCAATTGGTTGATGAGCCAAGTGATCGGCTAAAACACTTCCTTTGACGGCTTTCTGAGCATGGTATTCTATGTCGTATTCTGATAACAACATCTGCCAACGGGCAATCCTTCCTGTGAGAGCAGATTTTTCAAAGACGTACTTAATTGGATCCATTTTGGAGACCAACTAAGTAGTGTGACGAATCATGTACTGGCGCAGACGTTTGGCTGCCCAAGCCAGTGCACAGCAAGTTTTCTCAAGCATCGTGTACCGAGTCTCGCAGTCGGTAAACTTCTTGCTTGGATAGTAAATGGCAGACTCTTTCCTTTTGGTTTTGTCTTGTTGGCCAAGTACACATCCCATTGAGTCCTCTAAGACTGTGAGGTAAATGATTAGTGGTCTTCCTTCCACTAGTGGTGATAGAATCGGAGGATTCAACAGATATTCCTTAATACTGTCGAAGGCGGTTTGGCAGTCTTCTGTCCAAACGCAGTCCTGATTCTTTTTTAGTAACCTGAAAATCGGCACACATGTCGCGGTCATGAGGAATATGAATCTGGAGATGTAGTTCTAACGTCCCAGGAATCCTCTGACTTGTTTTTCAGTTTTCGGAGAAGGCATTTCTCGAATGGCCTTGACCTTGTCAGGATTAACTTCAATTCCTTTCTGGCTGACGATGAACCCTAAGAGTTTCCCCGAGCGGACACCGAAGGTGCATTTATTGGGATTCAAGCGGAGTTTGTACTTCCTCAAACGCTCGAATAGTTTTGACAGATGGGTCACATGCTCCTCTTCTGTCTTAGATTTTGCAATCATATCATCGACATATACCTCGATTTCTTTGTGTATCATGTCATGAAACAGAGTAGTCATGGCCCTTTGATAGGTTGCCCCGGCGTTCTTCAAGCCGAACGGCATCACCTTGTAACAAAAGGTACCTCATGGGGTAATGAACGAAGTTTTCTCCATGTCCTCCGGCGCCATTTTGATTTGATTATAGCCCGAGAATCCATCCATGAAGGAGAAAATTTTGAACTTTGTTGTACTGTCTACCAGCATGTCAATGTGTGGTAAAGGAAAGTCGTCCTTTGGACTTGCCTTGTTCAGATCCCTGTAATCGACACACATTCTGACCTTTCTGTCCTTTTTCGGAACGGGTATGATGTTGGCTAACCATTGAGTATATTCTGATGTGGCGAGGAAACCTGCGTCAATCTGTTTTCGTACCTCCTCTTTGATTTTGATGCCCATGTCTGGATGAGCCCGTCTCAACCTTTGATTTACTGGTGGACATTCCGATTTCAACGGTAAATGATGTTCCACGATGCTGGTATCCAACCCTGGCATGTCCTGATAGGACCAAGCAAACACATTGGGAAATTCTTTGAGAAGCTTTGTCAAACTCTCTTTGGAAGTTAGACTGAGCAGTGCCCCAATCCTGATTTCTTTTCTTTCTTTTTCCGAACCCAAGTTTACCGTTTCCAACGGCTCTTTGTGAGGTTCAATGGACCTTTCCTCTTGTCTGAGTAATCGGGAGATCTCTTCTAGAATTTCTTCGTCAACTTCTTCTTCAGCCCCAAATACCAGGAACTCAAAGTCGGGAGAAGGCATCAGATCGTATGTTTCAACGGGGTTTAAAACAAGCAATCTGCATGACGTGATGATTTGTGTTTAGAAGAGATAGAGAAAATGCAAGAGTGTGTGCAGTGTATATTTTTTTTACTGCTTGTTTTTATTATTGAGTTGTTTTTTAGGATTACCATTTTCTGAGAAAAGCAAAAAGAGAAAACAACAATAAATGCGGAAATTACAGAACGACGTTATTTTATTAATGAACAAGTCAAATCTTGAAACTACAGCCCTATAAAACAAAACTCTGTCGCTTTGGGCGAAGCGAATAGGGAAATTTACAGAAAGCGAGCCCTATCAAAACATCCGTTTCACCTGGGCAGGGTGAAAGGTTAAAGATGGCAATTACTTTGACTGGTGAACGACCTTCGGAACATCGACAACAACCCACTGGCGGCGAACTCCTTGGTGAATCACAAAGTCTGACACCTTTCTTGATTTGTCTTCAGAAATAACGCTGATTTCTGGTGAAGCAGGATCATTGGAATCTGTCTCCCATGCAGAATTGTCGTAGGAGGATTCCTCTGTTGTATTTTGCATAGCACTTGTGTTCTTAGCTGTATCTCCCCATCCAGTTGGCTGGATATCTTCGAGCCTGATACGAGAGCTTTCGGGAGCGGTGTACTTGACCAAGTAGTCGTATTTTCCACTCGGTTGTCCCAAGGTGTCCGACACTTCTTTGGAACTGGGGGAGTCATCCCTCTCGATGACGTTGACCTCGGGAGAAGCATAGTTGATGAATTCCAGTCCTGCAAACGCTGCAAATTCATCGTCATGTTGAGTAGTTTCTGAATGACCTGAGTGTTGATCCCATGACATGGTGGGGACACAGGTATTCTGTTCAATGATGCTCAGCTGAGTTTCATTACTCGGCTGACTTTCTGGCCCCAAGTCTCCTGGGTAAGGCTGCCACATTGGCAGGCCATCCATCGGGCCATAGTAGGTAGAGTCAAAATTGTCCTTCATCGGAGTGTCTTCCTCTAATGAATTTGGTGGAGCACGACCTTCTTCCAGATCACAATCTCCATATATCATTTTGACATCTGACCTTGGTATAAATCTCGGACTCTGTGCGGGATAGCCATATGGCGTAGGCACCTCTTCCTGAGAGATATAACCGTCCTCGTTAAGAAAGGACTCCCATTCTTCCTCCATATCAGAGGAATCCTCTTCATTGATGGTATGCACTTCTTGAGTCACTGGGTGAAGGAAACCTCCACTGTGGAAGAAGTTCTGAATGGGATGAAGACTTTCATCGTTGACAGCTGTCTGGGTGCATGTTGCAGAAAAACCAAGACCCTTCTTTGTTTTATTGTCAGTAGGAATGACAAGCTGCCCCCATCCTGTTGTATCGGTACTCTCGACGGCTTTAATAGCATCTTTGTATGAGGAAATCGAAGTTCCTTTTTTTGATTGATTGTCCTTGCTCACCGATAGTGCTTGGAACTGCGTCCCAATAACCTCCTCAGGTTCTACACAAGTAGATGATGATAAGTTACTTACGAGCAAGGCATGTTCCCCACAGACTGTGATGAGTTGGCCGTTCTGGACGAACTTTAGCTTTTGGTGGAGGGTCGAGGTGACCGCTCCAGCCTGATGTATCCAAGGTCTTCCTAATAAGCAACTGTACATTGCCCGGATGTCCATGACCTGGAAAGTGACTTGGAAAGTGTGAGGACCAATAGTTATGGGAGGGTCAACTTCGCCGATAACCATTTTTCTGGATCCGTCGAACGCTTTGACGACAACCTCGCTGATTCTCATCGGAGGGCCTTTGAATGATAATTGCATCAAAGTGGACTTCGGCATAACATTCAAGGCTGACCCTGTATCTACCAGTACACTGGCTAAAGTATCGTCCTGGCAGTTGACTGTGATATTGAGCGCCATGTTGTGACGGCGACCTTCTTCAGGTAATTCCTCATCACTAAATCCCAAATTATTGCAGGAAGTGATGTTAGCGAAAATTCTATAGAACTGTCTGATGGTTACATCCTGTTCCATAAAGGCTTGCTCCAAGACTTTCTGTAGAGCCTCCCTGTGCACTTCTAAATTGAGTAACAGTGATAATACCGAGATCTTTGAAGGAGTCTGTAACAGTTGATCAAAAATGTTGTATTCACTCCTTTGGATGAGCTTCAGCATCTCATCATTGTCTTTTGAAAGGTCGGGATTATTGGATTGACCGACTGATGGATCGGGAACTCCTGTCTGAGGTTCCTTTTCTCTATTGAGTTCTCCAACTCCTCTGTTGAAGATTCGACCGCTCTGTGTTACTCGACTGATGTCTGCAATATTCACGACGGAGGGTAATGGAATTTCCTTTCCATTCTCGACTGTGGTTGCACCGTACTTGTAAGGGATCGCCTTAGCTGATTCATACGAGAGTGGTCCCGGCAGATAGATGACTATGGGAACATTCTGGTTTTTCTGACCATCATAAGTAATCTCGATCCGTTCCCGGTTGGGAATTCTTGATTCGTCAAGCAGAGGGATGATGGCACAAACATCTCTAGTCCTTTGATGATCAGAGATTATGACAACGTCCTCAATTTGATCGGCAAGGTAATTCGGTGTCCAGTTGATGGGTCCGGAACCCGGATATGGACTAATCTCTCCACGATCCACTTGACCCTGAAGAGATGCTCGCACAAGGTAGCATCCTTGGTTACTTTCTGAACAGACTCCACAACGTTCATAATTGTGTGGTGGCACCTGGCCACACCCACTTTGAATACAATGTAACCCCACTAGGTTAATTTCCACTGATCGGACATCCTGACTCTGACACCGAGTAGGATTCCTGTTATTGAGACTAATTTACTGAGTATCTTCATCCATATAGATTGGCATCCACCAGTGATTTAACAAGTGCTGAAGTGCCTCCTGGACAAAGGTACAACCTCGATCGTTTTCGCAACCCGCTTTACAGCTTTGGTAATCATGTGATACCAGGAATCCGAGTCGGACCTGCTCAGCATGTAACTCTACCAGGTTGGTATTCATCACGCGAATATCAAAAATCTGAACCATGTTGATCTGATAGGGGTTCCTATCATGGTAGTCTTGGATCCATCCAAGATCCATCTGACGCTGGAGGGCCTCTTGTATGAAAGAGCATCCCTATTTGTTTACCGAGCAAGTCAGACAGGAACTGTAATCGTGCCGTGGCAGATTATGATATTGGCTTTGCCTTGAGTGCATTGCCACCATGTTGACATTCATCGCACGGATGTCGTGGTTTTGAATGACGTTGGAATTCGTATAGACCATGTTAACTCCACGAACTCGGTGCTCTTGGATCCATCCGAGATCCATGTGTTCCTGTAGAGCTTATTGCACCACAGAACACCCTTGATTGCTTTTAGAGCAGATAACACACTGGTGATAATTATGAGGTGGCACATGGCCATATCCACTCTGTCTACAATGCATCTTGACCAGATTGGTCTTCAACAAGAGTACATCGTGAATTTGATAGACGTTGTTAGATTCTTTCTCAATCAGGTTGACTGCAGCTTTCTCATGTTAAGGCAGCGGGTTCGTGAGAACATTAGGATTCGTATCTTTGAAAGATAAGAGCCCGCTCCTAACAAGCTTTTGCACGTCAGATTTGAAATTGAGATAGTTCGCTATGTTATGCCTCGATCCTCCTTGATGATAAGGGCATGTCTGATCCACCTTAAACCAAAAAGGCGGATTTTCTGGTACTGCAAGAGGAGACTTAGTCTGGATGTGCCCCTTAGCCAGTAGTAACGGAAATAGTTCTGCGTACAACATGGGTATAGGATCAAACCCTGGTGGCCGCGTTGTACGGTTGTTATTGTATGGAGGACGAGCCTGCTGAAGAGGCTGTTGTGTCCTTTGCTGATTAGGTTGGCTCTGCGCAACCTGAGGTTGATACGTAGGAATAGGCGCAGGGCTGATAGCAGGAATTACAGCTGCTACCGGTTGGTACCGTCGCCTTTGCTTTCCGAGAGAGATATTCCCAATATCTTGCTCTTTTTTCTTAGGGAGAGCACTACCGTATCGTTTTGTACTACTCGATGATCCAGCATCTTTTACCAAACGTCCTTCTCGGACGGCTTCCTCAAGACGAACTCCAATGCCCACCATCTCGGTGAAGTCACTGGGCGCACTGGCAACCATTCAGTCGTAATAAAATGAGCTTAAGGTCTTTAAGAAGATCTTTGTCATCTCTTTTTCCTCAAGAGGTGGACAAATCTGAGCGGCAATTTCACGCCATCTTTGAGCGTACTCCTTAAAGGTTTCCTTGTCCTTTTGTGACATTGATCTGAGTTGATCTCTGTCCGGCGCCATGTCCAAATTGTATTTGTATTGTTAGACGAAGGCAGTGCCAAGATCTCTGAAAGTGCCGATCGTGGCACGGTTTAACCCCATGTACCATTTGAGTGCGGCACCGGTTAAACTATCCTGAAAGTAGTGAATCAGCAGGTCCTGATTCTCCGTCTGAGCTGACATTCGCCGAGCGTACATCACCAGATGACTTTGAGGGCAAGAGTTACCCTTGTATTTTTCAAAGTCGGGCACTTGGAACTTGTGCGGAACTTTCACATTGGGGACCAAGCAGAGGTCTGCGACGTCCTTTCCAAATAAATCCTGACCACGAATGGCTTGCAGTTCCTTCTGCATTTCCAGGAACTGTTCCTAGAATTCATCCATTCGGTCAAACATAGTTTCCTTCTTACCAGAAGGTATCTGTGGAATCTGTCCTTCCGGGATAGTGTGCACCACAGGGGGTGGTACCGTAACTACGGCAGTGAATCTTGGCGTTTCCCAAAGTTTGTAACCTTCAGGAGTCTTCAATATGCCTCAGGCATCTTCGCTTTCCTGAAGTCTGTAACCTTCAGGACCAGCGGCATCTGTTGTGATTCCCTGATCCTCAGTGATCGGTAGAACATATCCTTCCGGGATATAGTTAGCAGGCATGCCCCAGGGACGATCTTTCGGCATTTGATACCTAGGATCAAACTTCTCCGCTATGGGCGCTGAGGTGATCTCTGAGATCACGGTTCTTTGTAGCTGAGCTTCTGCCATGGTTTGCATGTCGTTACGAAGCTTTCTCATATCCTCTCTCAGAGCGTCGATCTCTTCTTTCAACTCTTTGTTCTCTTCCTCAAGATCATCCATTTTTTTCTGACAATTGGCCTGAGTATTGTACGAATGAGACAGTTTGACTCTAGAACCGAGACACAAACGTGAGATTCATAGGTAAGAAGAATGCGTGACGTGAGAATGATGAATGCAATGATTATATTAATTGTTTTTTGGTTTAATCAAAATATACTTCGACAATTAGATTGCAAATATCAAACAGTGGAGAAACCCCTTTTTATTGAAATTCAAAGGATTACGGAAATGGAAATATAGTAGATTACAAGGTGCGGAAACAGAAACCTAAGCTAATGGGTCCCGAGTCCTCTCTGAAGAGACATCGGGTGCTGACTCTGGTACTTTCCTTTTCTTTGACCGGGGCTCTTGAGCCGTTGTCGGTTTGTCATTCCTTTGCCAGGTGAAAGCAGTGAGCAAATTCCTTTGGTCATCTTGATTATCCACAGCATGTTGCTCTAAAATCTCAATCAGAGCATCTTTCTCTCTCAGTAGTTGCTGTATTTGGGTACATTCCACATTGAGGGTGCGGTACTTATTCTTCCAAGACCTCCTCTCCCGCTGGACTTTGTTAAGAGTAACCTGGAGCTTTTCTGTTTCAGTCATGAAGTACATGATAGATTCCCTCGGCGGAAGAATTATGTAACGAGGATAAGGTAACTTTAGCTTGAGAGCTCTAGTTTGTACCCAGTGGAGATAAGGCTCCACCGAGACACAGTCTGGTTTTCCTAGAGACTCCCGTCCTTTCTTATGAACATGTTTCCAAGCGTGCACTATTTCCATCTTTAGTGCTTTGTCATTTTCTCCTTCTTTGAAGAAAAGACCTTCCAGATGAGCATTGCGCGGGACATGCCTCATTGGGTATCCAAATTGACGACGAACCAATACCGGATGATAGTTGATTCCTCCTTTAGTTCCTATAAGGGGTACGTTGGGGAAGTTTCCACAACGGTCAATGATCCTTATTCCATCATAAATCCTATTACACCAATCAATGTCAGAGTTGGTGAGAGACATGATTTACTGCGACCAGCGTAAGGCACACTTATGATCCCAAAAAGCAGCAGACTTAGGCAAATGGGAGATAAACCATTTGTAAAGCAAAGGAACACAACATGTGATCTCCCCTCCGCTGTACAAATTCCCTAAGTGTACAGAATGATACGCATCCGCGAGCAAAGTCGGCATAGGGTTTCCAATGAGAAAAACCTTAATGGCGTTGATATCGACGAAGTTATTAATGTTGGGTAACAGAAATAATCCGTAGGTGAGTAAAACAAAGATACTTTCAAAAGCACTCCCGTTCCCTATACTAGCAAAGTACAAAGCTTTCTTTGTTAAGAACTGGGCTGGCAAACCTTGGATGTCACCCTTGGTAGTCATGTGAGTCCTGACTTCTGACTCGTCCAAATGAATTGCTCTTGCAATGGTCTGATCCTTTGGAATTTCTTCCAGTCCAGAAAATGGAGCTCGATCAGTAATGTGTAGATCAGTCAGGTGAGAATACTCCTCCAGCGTTGGTGCGAGCTGGTAATCCGGGAATATGAAACAGTGATAGACCGGATCGTAAAACTGAACGAGTGTATCCATGATTCCCTCAATCAGATGGATTCTTAACAGAGGTAGCAGACCTCCGTACTTGGTTCTGAAGGCCTCTTGGTTTGTGATCATCCTCACCAAACCTCTTAAATCCTCTAGTTTTGGAACCTTGAAGGTGTACTTATGAGTTCTCCTTCTACCGAAATCCATTAGCGTAATCCTTTTCTCTGACATTTGCAATCACAATCTCAGTTTAATTTGAAAAAAAATAGAGAGACTAGAAGAGAAAATTTTTCTTTGTTTTAATGTTTTTTAAATGAATGCATGAATGCAGCACACAAAAACATAGAAAAAACATGGGGTCAAAGGGTTGTTGTCATGGAGTCAAGGCTCTACCCATCCCAAAGGTTTACTAATGATTTTTGTACCTGTCTCTCTTCATCATCAACTCTTGTCAAGAAAACACCAGCGGGCCGGGATCCGTGGTAGGTGGTGTTTTTTGAAGAGTCCTCAGAAGAGGGTGGCATCGCATGACAACTATTTCCGATAGCCTCTGCGCCACTAAAGGGGTTTTTCCTAGGTGTATACTCAATCTTTCCACATGCGGCGTCACACGCATTCCCATTTGCAGAAAAATAAACACATATATCAATTAGGAAAAGCAGTATATATATTTGTCCTAATGTCCTAGACTTTTAAAGCTATGAATCCTATGTTCCTGACAGAAAATGGCTCCCCGGCAGAAACGCCATTCTGTGGTTTCTACACAAAGAAAGAAGAAAGAAAAGCCCCACGGTGGGCTCCATTTTTCTGTAGTGAGCGATTTTGGACATGGTTCTTAAGCACTGTCGCTCTCTTTTGGGGTTACTACAGGTCGATTCATTTTTTATCCTATTAAAGCTGATGAAGGAAGGGAAATAGATGTCTCCAATTAACCCTGCTTGCATACCGAGTTTAAACAACGGTCTGTTAGGTTACGGATGCTATGTGGTAGTGGGGCCTCTCTTGTGTTATTTTGATAGAATGACGGATTTATTCTATGGGCAGGAAGTTAGGACTGATGTTTTCAATTGATATGGGATTTAGGATTTTTGTTTAGTGTGCTCGCTAAGATTTTTCTTTCAAATCTTACGCCTATGTATTCCCGTTTACCGAAACAGGGAAATCAGAGCGTTCGTAGTTCCTCCTATTCTATGGGAGGAAATTGGCGTTTTGGTGTCTTGTTCAAAGCCCAAGACGTGAAGCGAAAGGTGATCTATATCTTGTTCAAAGCCCAAGATGTGAAGCTAAAAGGTGTTGTCTCTAGAGAGAATTTGTCATCTCTAAAGAGGGTCAGTTTGTCACAACTGTTTATAAAGGAGCATTACTTTAACCGGGATATGTGAATCCGGCAATGCCATAATTTCCTTTATAGGGGGTTCCAACCTGAAGGAGAAGACTTTAACTCAGTGTAGAGCAATGCCATCTTTCCTTAGGAATTTCTCATGCTAAAAGAGGGACAGTGGCATGGATGTAAATAATCCAGAGGCTTACCGCTTATAGCGATTAGATGAAAGGAAAGGAGTTATTGATGTTTGTGTACTGTGAACGAGGCACAACTTTGATGCTAAAAGGTTGATTGAATCAACCAGTGGTTTTCTTATATAAAGCCTAAGAGGAGGCTATTGGTCCAACAAGAGGGAGTTTTTATGTGTCTCGTACGAAGCCCGAGAAAGAGGCTAAAAGTTGTTTGACTCAACGAGGGAGTCTTTTATACTCAACAAGAGAGTGTTTTTGTATCTCGTACGAAGCCTGAGATGGAGGCTAAAAGGTTTGACTCAACAAGAGAGTCTTTGTATCTCGTACGAAGCCCGAGATGGAGGCTAAAAGGGAGATTGGCTCAACAAGAGAGCCTTTTATAATCAACAAGAGAGTGATTTGTATCTCGTACGAAGCCCGAGATGGAGGCTAAAAGTTCTGTTTCAGTTGAGTGACAGGTCCAGTATGTTGGTTAAGAGAAAATCAGTTCTTATATGAGTAACACTGTACTCATGGATTTGATCTGAGAACCGGGGTTGTTTCCTATTCTTTAAGGAAACGGGGAATCCAAAGGGTATTGAGACTGTTCGAGTCTACGGGTGTCTTCCTATTTTTGAAAGGTGCTTGAGAATGTCTTTGAGACTCAAGGAAATCAGACTGTCCAAGTCTAGAGTTTTATCTTTTGTACTATGCTTTGAGAAACAGTAGTAGACTCTTGAAAAGACTGTTCTATTAAGATGACTAATTTCCGTTCCTATACCTCTAGGAGGTCGTCGGGACAATTTGTACGAAGCCCAAGAGGAGGCTGGAAACTTTTAAGAAGCCGAGAGGTCCTTGTACGAAGCCCAAGAGGAGGCTATCATTCCCGGAGGAAGAATCATTATACGAAGCCTAAGAGGAGGCTGTGAATACTTCTAAGAAGCCGACGGGTCCTTGTACTATGCCCAAGAGGAGGCGGGGTTGCTTTTGGGAAGCCTGTGGGTCCTTGTACAATGCCCAAGAGGAGGTCAGATGCTTTTAAGAAGCCTGTGGGTCCCCAAACCCCGAGAAATTCAAGACAGGCTATTCACAAGGAATAGATCAAGCCAGGAAAGTTCGAGAATTTTGAAGAAACTCAAGAGATTCCATTCACGGAGAAGACATTCATCTCTGGGGAGGTAGAGTTTCTTGACAATTCCTAAGGAGGACAGCCAAAGAGAAGACTGTATCTGGTGCTCCTATGGGGGATCTAGTATTGTCTATTTCTACGAATAATCGAAACGGATTTACCTAGTGCTAGACGTAGTTGCCGGGGAAACTCTAAATATCTATACTATTATTACACAGTCGATATGAGTTTATGAGAGAAGACTTACAGCGAAACAGCCCCACAATACAGTTATATGTATATGAAAGCAGTAAATGAAAGCGTATAAACACTTACTCGGTTGTAGAGCTTCCATGCTGTTTGGTTAGTTGTTTAACAAAGAAAGATTGAAAACAACAGTATATTTCAAAATCAATGGAGAAAGTGCTTTGAAAAAGAAAGATTTAGGGCTTACAGCTCAAGGAGAGGCCCAGGGTTTTACCAGTGATCGCACTGTTAAATTTGTACAGAAGGACTTATACGAGTGACTGAGGCCCAAAAATTGTTTGCTGTACAAAGGGATGGGTCTTACACTCTCTCAAGAGGCCCAAAAAGTTTTAAAGAAAAAGAGTGGGGCTTATAACACGAGGGTAGGCCCAGATGATTTTTTCGTTTAAAATGGCAATCGCACCGAGGTTTTCTTTTAACGCAAAGGGACTTATACAACGAGTGAGGCCCAAAGTTGTTTTTGGTTAAAAGGGGGATTGGGTCTTACACTCTAATAGAGGCCCAATGATTTTGAATGAGTCTTATAGCTTGAGGAGAGGCCCAGATTTGTCTTAAACGGGCGACGATCGCGCCGTTTACTTGTACAGAGGGACTTATACAATAAGTGAGGCCCAAAATTGTTTGTACAAGGGGGTTTGGGTCTTACACTCTCTCAAGAGGCCCAAGTGAGTTTTAAGAAAAGAAATGGGTCTTACTACTCGAGGGTAGGCCCAATTGTTAATTTTTTTTAACGGGCGACGATCGTGCCGAATTTTTGAAATACAACGGGACTTATACAATAAGTGAGGCCCAAAATAGGTTGTATTTACAAGGGATTGGGTCTTACACTCTATTAAAGGCCCAATGATTTTTGAAAATGATTTGTGCGGGTTGAATTAATCAAAAACCCTAATTTATTTCCAAAATATATTTTAATTGAATAAAAATTCAATTAAAATGATCAAAAATTGTTTAACATGTGGGAAAAAAATTATGATCTTGGATTAATGCTTCAAAAATCATGTTTTGCCCTACAAAATGATTAGAAGTCATTAAAATTTACAAAATCAAGAGGGAAAAAAATATTTTAAATGTCAAAAACAATTAAAATATTAATTCTTTGCAAAAATATCAATTATATGAAATAAATATTATTTTTGGGATTTTTTGGTAAAATAAAATATTTCAACATTTTTGTGAATTATTAAAAAAAGAACCAATCACAAATAATTAAAATTGAGTGAGAAATTAATTTTCCAAATCATTAACAAAATAATATGAAAAATAGAAAAAAAAATAGGAAAAAGTGATAAAAAAGGGGTCTGGGGCGAGGGGGATTCGAACCCCAGACCTTCCACTCACTCAATACACACAAACCAGCTGATCAACCGCTGTGGCGCAATGCCAATTCATAATATACATTGGCACATGAAAAACATAAGGCAAACTTGTTGGATTTTCTGAAAATGGCGCCATGGCCATCTTCTTCCTCCAGCTCGTGCATGAGGCACCCTATCTCTCTCAATTCTTAACCATTGGACATGATTCAAACATCAAACTTATGCATTTTTTCACAAGGAAGAAGATGGCAATACCCAATTTTATTTATCTTCAGTGTATAACAAATTATATCATTGTGGCCGTATGAACCCTAATTTTGCAAAACCAATCGAGCATACATGATTATGAGTGCTATGATCAAATTTTTTGAGGGAAAACAATCAACATATGATGGCAATCAATTGGCAAAAATATCATGCGAGGAAATATGCATGGATCATGGAGTTGGAGTTTGAGGCTTACCTTGATGCAAGCTGAAATTGGACTTTGCACAGATGGTGTTCCAGTCTCAAATTGATGATCCCTACAGCTTCAATGGATGTTGTGGAGTGTGTTGCAAGCTTTGGAAAACTTTGAAACTCTTTGGATCAAGCTGGAGCACTCCAACTGCATAATTGAAGCATAATGGCATGGTTGAAGGGTGATTTTGAGTCTGAGGTGTTACAGTTAGTGTTTAAGTGTTTGGACACCTCAAATACATCATATGTGATGTGTTTGAGCAATTGGAATTGATTGCTTATGGCTGCAACTCAAAACCCGATAGTGGTTACTCAAAAACAAGAAAACTTAAGGTTTAAGGAAGAATGAGAGAAAGCAGTGCTATAACTGGCTTTGGTGTGAGTTGAATAATCCTGGGAACCTCTATTTATAGGTGATCAACTCTTGTCTTGGAGGAATAGTGAATAGCTGCTAGATCAGATCACTTCCAATTGGATTGGCTTGGCATAAATGCCTCTTAAACTAGGCATAACAGCTGCTCCAAATAGATCAGCTATGCCTTGACTGAAATCACATTCTTTAGATGTTTTTATTGTTGTTTAATCAGAGAACTTGACTGAAGAGAGTGAGAATCTTGATAATGCACTATTCCACATTAATGCCCTTTGAATTCAAGGAAAAATGGGATAAAATGCATGAACTTCAAGTTGGAAGATTCCTTGGCTTTGTGACTCAGCCTTATCAGTTGGATCAGATGCATTGTGATTGGTTTGAGTACATGTGACATGCTGATCCTCAGTTTTTGGTTCAAAATCGTGTGTGGCAAGCAAACATGCAAACTTATTTTTCCAAAACAGCTTGCAGCAACATGGCTTTGGGCATGGATTTCTCTTGGCTCAAGTTGAATCAATTCATGCTGTTAAGCTCTTTGAATTCTTGGCAACATTTGCAACAACATTGATGTTTATCTTTGGACTTAATTCAGCTTGTAACTATGTGAAAAGATCTCACAAGTTTTGGTGTTTTCAACACAAAATCTGCCTTGCCCAGAATTTTTCTAAGTGTTGGAAAAGTTGTACTTTCATGTTTTTAGTGACTTTGATCACTCCATAACTCAAAATCCATGAGGAATTTGGAAATAGGTCAGTTTTTAGCTTTTGTAGAGGGAAATGAGATTTACAAATCAAGCTTTGGATGGGGAAGAATGGCTTTGTGGTTTAGGAGTTATGATCCTCCAAAGTTGGTACCCTTGCCACTTTGTTCATAACTTAGAAAAATTTCTAAGTTTTTATGGTTACCCTTTTTACAAGTTATCTCACTTTTCTTGATTTTTCTTGATGAATGATGATTCAAATCATACATTAACAACAATTTAGGGTTAAAAATCCATTTTTGTGAAAAATCTCAAAAAGTCAAAGTTTGACTTTTGTGCACAGTTGACTTTTTATCAGATGAATTCCAAACTGTGCAATCCTTTGGGAAATCATGTCCTTGACCTAAATCAAACTTGATGGACATGTTCTATGGGTGTTATAGGGTATATTGAATCATGTCTTATGGTTTAGGAGCATGTCCTGGTCAAAAGTCAAAGCTACAGTTGACTTTTTTCGCAAAACCCTAATTGTGGTCCAAATGAAATTGAAACTTGTTGCCCAAGCTTCTTGGATTAATCCATTGTTACAAATGGATAAATATGGTATATTAGAGACCCTCAAATCGACCAAAAGTGAAAAATCTTCCTTGCCTTGGCAGATTTCAGCAAGGCATCTTGCCAATGTCATATCTCATGGCTCAAGTTGAATTTGGTGATGTTCTTGGCCATTTTGGAAAGCCCTTATATGATACAACAACTGTTTGATCATATTTGCTTTTGATACTTTTTGGATCCAAGTGAAAAATGTCACTACATTTGGAGAAAAGTAAAGGCAGATTCTGACTTAGTGAAATTTTCACTAAGTGTTGGAAAAAGTGACATTTTCACTTTTCAGCTACTTTGATCACTCCATAACTCAAAATCCCCAATGAATTGGAATTAGGTCTAGTTGAAGTTTTTGTAGAGGGCCATGAGGGCTACAAAACCAACTTTGGATGGGGAAGAATGGCTTTGTGGTTTAGGAGTTATGATCCTTTAAAGTTGGTACCCTTGCCACTTTGTTCATAACTTAGAAAAATTTCTAAGTTTTTATGGTTACCCCTTTTACAAGTTATCCCACTTTTCTTGATTTTTCTTGATGAATGATGATTCAAATCATACATTAAAAATCCATTTTTGTGAAAAATCTCAAAAGTCAAAGTTTGACTTTTGTGCACAGTTGACTTTTTATCAGATGAATTCCAAATTGTGCAATCCTTTGGGAAATCATGTCCTTGACCTAAATCAAACTTGATGGACATGTTCCATGGGTGTTATAGGGTATATTGAATCATGTCTTAGGGTTTGGGAGCATGTCCTGGTCAAAAGTCAAAGCTACAGTTGACTTTTCTCGCAAAACCCTAATTGTGGTCCAGATGAAATTGAAACTTGTTGCCCAAGCTTCTTGGATTAATCCATTGTTATAAATGGATAAATATGGTATATTAGAGACCCTCAAATCATGTCTTGAGGTCTTGGTTCATGATTTGTCCCAAAAGTCAACTTAGGGGTGAATTAGGTCAAGAAACCCTAATTCCTGATTTTTGATGAATGCATCCCTTGAGGCAAAAATGACTTGATGATTGGGTCCATGAGGTTCCATGGAGTATATTAGGTTATGTTTTGGATCATTGGCTTGTGTCTAGAGGAAAATTTCCACCTGGAGGCCCTGGTCGACCAAAACCCTAATTTGGTGATACTGTCGATCTTGAAGCTTGATCCATCTAGAAGGGAGCAACCTTGTGCTTAATCCTTGAGGTGGCAGTCCTCTTGATCCATTGAGGATGTTTGAGAGGTTATACAAGTTGAAGATCATGTCATTCCTTGATTGATCCTTTGTCTAAAGCTCTGAGAGAGGGCTTGAAACCCTAATTTTGATTACTGTGAATGCTCAACAATTCCTTGAGGAGATTGGTGAGGCATAAAGGTACATCCATATTGTAATGATGATTTGCACAATGATGGGAAATCTAAGTGGTCAAAATTTGGGGAATGACACTTTTTAATCCAAAGTTGGGAGAGATGGAGTGAAGAGAGTTGTTGGAAGATATCTGTTATGGTGACTTGGTACTTGGAAGCTTGGTTCCAAGGTGCAGTTTGAAGTCAGTTGAAGAGGAGGGGAGCTGAGATTAGGTTTATCAAGTTCATGCTCTAGGAGTTTGATAAATTATTGATCGGCTAAGTTGTCAAAGATACTTGAGTAGTCTTCTAGTTATTCTTCTGACTAGAGAGTATTTCTGTGAAACATAAACCTGAAGAAAGTGGATGTGATTTATTTTCACTATCCAAAACACCAAGGAAGGATTCATCTCTCTTAATCCTAAGGGTGGATCCAATCTAAATGGAGTTTTCAGAACTGTTGAGGTAAATAGGGTTCGTTCAGAGAGAATCTTAATTACTTGAGTCAAGGGTGGCAACCTTGGTATCTCAACATTTTTTTGTTAAAGAAGATACTTGCAAAAGATTGAATACTTGATAAGTGTTCATGAAGTGATCTGGTGGAGTGTGGCTTCAATAGTGAAACATGATTATTGAACAAGGATTTAAGATCAATTGCTATTTGTGTTACTCACAAGTATTTGATTAATTATTCTTGTATGTGGAGTTCAAGATTACTGATGTTCAACACGATGTTGAAACATCTCTTCATCCGGGTTTGTGCAGAATCATAGGAGGGATACTGCATAAGCTTTTGGATCTTTTTCTCTTGGGCGTTGACCTAAGAATCTGCTTCGGTTGGTGTGGCAGAAGCGTTTAATCTCTGGAGAGTTTTCTGGCAAGAAACTGGTCTAGACAATGGTCACGTGGAAGATGAAGAAGAAGACATCATAATCTTGATGGATAGTTCTTGGATCAGTTTATTTCTGATCTAGGAGTATTAGAGTGCAGCAGGTGTGTTCGAGTTGTTACTAGAATCGTCTGGTGTTTATCTGGAAAGTGTCCTGGCAAGAGACTTGTCTAGAATCGAGTGTTGGTGATGGCACAGCTTGGATCAGTTTATTTATGATCTAGGTACTTAGGAGCATGAGATCTTGCTCATCTTTGAGGTCAAAGTTAAGTGTCAGGTATCTCTGACTTTCTACAGACTGCTCTACTAAGGAAAGTGGCATTCTTTGGTATGGCTATGGTGTAGTCTATGATTACTTCTCTTCTGAAGAATCAGATGTGGCAGGTGTGAATTCTTTGGAGCTTCAAAGCAGTTATTCATCAAGGTGTGAGCTTGAATGGAATACCTGTGATAAGATTAAGCAGAATAGAGGTTGTCTACTGAAACTTGGTTGTTGAATCAAGTCTATGAGAGCATGGAACTCTTTTTCTGTTAAAGGGAGGAGGTTCTTCCAAGTGGCAGAAGGAGGAGCTGAATTCAGCACCTAGATGTCATATCAGAATGTTCTGACATCAAGCTTAACATCAGGATCTCAGCTGGTGTTGTGGCACATCAGCTTAAGATAAGTTGATCTACAGGAGAATGGATGTTATGGATGCTTCAAAAAGGTATATCCCATGCAGTTTGTGGGAGATGTGGATGGAGAAGATGTTACATGTCTAAGGCTTGGTGGATCCAATATGTCTTGCTATGGAGCAAGTAGTTCATGTAACTTGAAGATCAGATTTCATTGGTGGATCAGTGTATCTTATGGGAGTTCTGAAAAAGGGCGAGATCATTCAAAAGGTGGCATTTAGTTAGTTTCATATTTGAAGGATGAAGTAATCAAACAGTGGCATTTGATTACTCTTAAGGAGTGTCTTGGAACAAATTACTCTTGGGCAGAAGGGTGATTGGTTGACGACTTAAGGAGGTGTTGACTCTTTTCTTTCTTGGAGCTTGTGGCAGAAGTTCTCGGTTTATGGAAGATTACCTCCTTTTGGTGGATTAGAGTTTATTTCCCTCTTTGGTTATCTGGAGTTCTTGTTGATCAAGTTGGTGGTGCAGTGTTGTTTGAAGATCTTCAGTTGGACTACTATGCATGTAGTAAGTCCAGTGGTGGAGCATATCAAGAACTATGTTGATTGGTGTCTGTGATATGTGAAGGATGTCCTAACTGATGTTAGAACATCTTCTGGATTAGTTATCCTTGGAGTAGAATTCTAAGTTCACATCTTGTCTAAGAGGTATTTATCTTATCGTACGGGAGAATGATGGGTAAAGGATTGTCTTGGAAGTCTGATGTGGATGAGACATGCTGGAAGTAAATCAGTTTGGTGCTTGTGGAGAAAATGGGCTGAGGATTTCTGGAGCATGTGTTTGATGTCCTTCAAGTGTGAAGAACATCTGGGCGAGCTAGCAAACTAAGGGGCTCTGTATGTCTCTTTGAGGGATGTGAAGTATTCCAGATTTAATTGGGTTGTATCTCAAGGAACAAGGAGATCTATACATGAGAATTCAGGAGGAATTTATGTGGTGTATAGATGGTTTCTGGACGAGAGGGGTCAATGGAGCTTTGGTCTCAATCCAAGAGTTTGTTAGTTATGGTGCAAGGATGTGTTCCTGGTACTCTCACTATATGATCATGAAGTTGTCATGGGATATCATGTGGTGATTTTGGGTGGTTTTTGCTGAAGAAGCATCTGTTGAGAAAGATAAGGGGAGAACTTATGTCTGTTAAATGTACTGGTGTGGTACATGGTTTGCTTGAAGGTCAAGCATTAGGTGAATGCGTTCAGCAGGTGTGTTGAACAGAGGGAGCGCTCTTGAAGACATAAACACGTGTCTTATTTTTTCCATTCATTTAGGGTGTTCTTCTAGAAAAGGAGAAATGATTATCTACGACAGGGGGAGTTAGACTTCTATTTCAGATATATGGCTGTAGTGGTGCAAATTGTTTATCAAGATTGTTTGTGGTTTCAACAGTTTGTGATAGATTGCCTCTGGTGAGATTGATATGTCAGACGAAAATGTCGTGACATTGTCCTACTAATATAAGTTCTGGGTGAACTTACCAGGTTATTCTAACTTCGTCATTGGTGTCAATGGATTGAGTTAGAAACGGTACAATTATCTTGGGAATTTCTGCTGATGGAAAGGTCTATGGAAGAATTCTGTAGTAAACAAGTTTGCTAATTCTGGATTAAGGGAGTAATTCAGGATAAACAGAAGATGGGGGTAATTATAGTCTTGTATGTGGGGACCATAAATATGACTGTATCAGGTTAGGTATAAGGATACTGTTCAGAAGCAGTTTCAAGGACAAGTCAGAACAGGTGGAATCTTTCGAAACTAACTTGACCAACAATTATTGCACTCATTGACTAGTCTTTAGTTTCTGTCAAATTGATTGTCTCTACCTACTTAGTTTCTTTAGTATTTAAGGAGGGTCGTGCTAGAACATCTTCCTTAAGTTGAGAACAAATGGGTTTTGTCCGTGTTTGGGTAAGCATAATCTGGATTTGGGCTTGCATGGGTCACTTTTGCCATCTTTTGGCTAAAAAGGGGGAGAATGGCTTATTGCCTGCTACTGAGAAGTGTATGAGCATATGTGCTACTGATCTGGAAAAATGTATCAAAATATCGAAGGATGTTCTAACGTTTGTTCTAACATTCTGAGATTGTGTTTTGTGATCAGAGTTAAGAAGCAAGTGTGTATTTGGTGTCACAAGGGAATGAAGAGGTTATCTTCTCCCTCATTCCACTGCCTGCACCATCAAGTTGAAGAATGTTTTAGCCAAAATTTGTCAAAATGGGGAGATTGAAAGCTCAAATGGTTTGACTAAATTTTGGTAAAACATAATGGTGGAAAAGATGCTCCAACATGAAGATTTATGCCCTAGACCAAAGATGTCGAATAGAATGTCACAGCATGAATATTCGACAACATGAATGTCACAGCAGGTTTTGTTTAAATCTGTTCCAAGATTCATGGCGCGAATGGAAATGGATCAAGGATCAGAGATATGAAGCCCAACCCAGTAGAAGCTTATAAAAGAAGACCAAGACCTAATGCAGAAAAGAGAGAGAGAGGACGACATAGACTTAGGAATCCTATTTTGAAAAGTAGGGTTTAGGTTTTGAGAGTCGTATGTTTTTCTTGTAAGTCTCCCAATGTATCAATTTGATACAGTGTGGTAGACGTAGGTACTTGTATAGATTCAGAAACCCGTAGGTAATGAATCGTGTATCGTTGTTGGATGAAGCTTTGAAGCAAATCCAAGTTAACTTGTTAGTCAATGATGCTTGACTGAACATTGTATTGGAAGGGGTGTCTTTCAATTGGATGATACAGTTATGGTGTAGTAGCTGTTAGATAATCACAAGTTGTGATTTAGGGAGTGAGATGGGTTTCTCTTATCAATTAGATGTGACTTCTAATGATAAAGTCTTCATAGGGTAGTGATAGGTAAGCGTGGGTGTTTACTGTAAACTAGAGGTTGTTTACATAAAACTATACTACTGATAGTGGAGTTTTCTTCCTGGATTGGTATCCCCCAGATGTAGGTGAGTTGCACCAAACTGGGTCATCATAGTCTGTGTTGTTTATCATTCTGCAATTTATAGTTCAGTATTGATTAACATGTTGGAACAGATGTCGAAACATCCGTGCTTCTGAAGTTCTGATATTCAAGGTATCAGTATGTTGTTCTGTTCATTTGTTTAAATAACTATGCAGAACAATGTCTTGACATATGTTAGGACATCTGCTGTCTGCTATTCCAGAATTCCAAAGTTTAAAACTCCTAAGAACCGCCTTAAAGGCCCACACTTGTTTCCAACTACTTTCACCAATTAACAACGTATCATCCGCGAACTGAAGAATGTCGACCGAACAACTCCTATTAACAAGGACTCCTTCATATTCACCAATTTCCACCGCCTTATTTAATAAACCCGAAAGACCCTCCGCCACAAGAACAAAAAGAAACGGGGATAAAGGATCTCCTTGCCTCAATCCACGCGCCACCTGAAACTTCTTAGTCGGGCTACCATTTACTAACACCGACATATTACTTTGAAAAATCTACAACTCCATCCATCTCATCCAAATGACACTGAATCCCATCCTCCGCATCATGAACCTAAGAAAGTTCCAACTAACTTTATCGTACGCTTTTTCTAATTCCACCTTTAAAAGAATACAACTCTTTCCTTCCTTCTTATGATAATCCACCAACTCATTCGCAACTAGAACTCCATCTAAACATTGTCTTCCGGGAACAAAGACACTTTGACAAGAAGAGACAATAGAATGCAAAACCACTTTCAACCTACCCACCAATAGTTTAGAGAGAACTTTATATAAACAACCCACTAGACAAATGGATCTATAATCATCAAGGCCCAGCGGATTAGGAGCCTTCGACACTAGAGTAAAAAAAGATAAAGTAATAGATTTTGATAAAACCGAGCCCGAATGAAAACCATTAAAGAAACTCACAAAGTCATCTTTAAAAATATGCCAACACCTCCGAATAAACAAGAGAGAAAAGCCATCGGGACCCGGACTTTTTGATCCCTCACAACTCCAAACCGCCTCTCTAATCTCACCCTCCGAAAACGAAACCTCAAGAGACGCAATATCACAAAGGTTAAGACTCTTGAAATTGATGCCTTCAAGAATAGGCCTCTCTTTATCACCTTCAATGAATTTTCAAGAGAAATGATCCCAAACTTCCTTCTTTACCTTACTCACGGAATCCAAAATACCATTAACCGAGTTAATTGATCCGATATGATTGTGCCTCCTCCTCTCCTTCATAACTCTATGAAAGAACATACTATTATTATCACCTTTGTTACTCCACTTCAACCTCGCCTTTTGGATAAGCATATTCTCCTTTATTTTAAGATTTAGCCAAAACCGACTAGAAGCTTCCTTCCTTTTTGCTAAAATCGCATCCAACTCACTATCATTATCAAAGGAGAGCATGTCATCTGCCTCATTCAAATCCGTAACACCTTCTTCCACCTCCAACTCAAAGCTCCAAAAAGCCTCCAAAATCCACCATCTAAGTCTATCTTTTAGCAATCTCAATTTCTCCTTAAGAACAAAATCACTTCTTTTAACCATAACCAATTTTTTCCATTCCTCTTCAATAAAAGGTAAAAAAGATTTATCTGAAAACCACTTATTATTTAACTTAAAAGGCTTCGACCCACAATTCGTCATATCCTCTGTCATATCCCAAATTTTGACCACTAAGATTTCCCATCATTGTGAAAATCATCATCACAATGTGGATGTATTTACATGCCTCCTTAATCTCCTCAGGAATTGTTAGGCATTCTCTACCATCAAAGATTAGGGTTTGAAGCCCTCTCACACCACTTAGACAAAGGATCAATCAAGAAATGACATGATCTTCAACTTGTCTAACCTCTTAAACACACATCAAGGATTAAGAGGACTCCCACCTCAAGAATCAAGCACAATATTGCAGCATTCTAGGTGGACCAAGCCTCAAGATCGCTAGTGTCACTAGATTAGGGTTTTGGTCGACTGAGGCCTCCAGATGGAAATTTTCCTCTAGGCATGATCCAATGCTTCAAAGCATAACCCCAGATACTCTAAGAGACCTCAGGGACCCAATCTTCAAGTCAATTTAACCTCAGGGGATGCATTTACCAAAAATCAGGAATTAGGGTTTCTTGACCTAATTCACCCCTAAGTTGACTTTTAGGACAAAACATGAGCCAAGACTTCAAGACATGATTTGAGGGTCTCTAACACACTATATTGATCCATTTTCTACAATGGATTGATCCAAGAAGCTTGATCCACAAGTCTCAAATTCATCAGGACCACAATTAGGGTTTCGAGGGAAAAGTCAATTGTACCTTTGAATTTTGACCAAGACATGCTCCCAAACCTTGGGACATGATTCAATACACCCTATAACACCTATGGAACATATCCATTAAGTTTTATATAGGTGAAGGACTTAATTTCATGAAGGATTGCACAGTTTGGATTTCATCCGATAAAAGTCAACTGTGTAAAAATCCAAAGGTTGACTTTTTGGATTTTTGGTCAAACAAGGTTTATTAACCCTAAAACAATGTTAATGTGTGATTTGAATCATCATTCATCAAGAAAAATCAAAGAAAGTGAGTTAACTTGTAAAAGGGGTAACCATAAAAGACTTAGAATTTTTCTAAGTTATAGAACAAAGTGGCTAGGGTACCAACTTCCAAGGACCATAACTTGAGATATAAGTAACCATTTTGGATGGTCCAAAGCTGGATTTGTAGCTCTCATGGCATACTTTAAAGGTGTCAACTACATCTCATTCCAATTCCTCATGGATTTTTAGTTATGGAGTGATCAAAATGGCTGAAAACACAAAAGTGACATTTTTCCAACACTTAGTGAAATTTTCACTAAGTCAGAACCTGCCTTATTTTTTCCAAAATGTAGAGGCATTTTTCATTGTAATTCAGGTTGACTCAAAACCAAATTTGGACATCAAGGTTAAATAGGATATATCAGCTTTCCAAAATGTCCAAGAACTCCATGAAACTCCACTTGAGCTAGGAGTTATGACAGCTGCAACATGCCTTGCTGCAAACTGTCTTGGCAAGGCAGATTTGTGCATAAGGGCTCGATTTGATCAAATTGTGCAACAACAAGCATGGTTATCCATCTGCACACCTGAAGGGGGAACAAACAAGGGACAAGCACTGATCTATCAGCCTCCAAAGTCCAAAATCTACAATAGCCATGCCAAACCTAAAAGAGCTTAAAAGGTGCCAAGACTCCAATTTTGTTTCCAAGCATTCAATGGATGCACCAAGGTGGCATGAACTGAGCCTATTCCAACTGAATGAGTCAAGGATAAGCTCTAAATCAAAGAACCATAGGCCTGTGCTCTAACCTCTAGTCAATGGCTAGAGGAGACTTGAGATTCCATTTGATCCACATTGGCCAAAGGCCTGCTGCAGTTGTCATTCCCTATTGATGCCAAAACAAACTTGACACACTATAAATAGACCTCATTTCTGATCAGTTTGAGTACACCAAAGGCCTATAACACTTGCCTACTTCCAAAAATGCCTTCTAATGCAAGCTACTATCAAGTTTTGAATTAGAATGTGTTTCCAACCAAACCAATCTCACACACACCTCATAAACATCATATGTGAGTCGATCAAACACTAAACCAACAACTGGAACACCAAATTCATGAAATCATCATCCATTTGCTCAAGTTTTCAACAAATTTGCAGTTGAGGTGCCATAATCTATTCCAGTTCATTTCAAATCAATCCAAGCTTTCAAACACACTCCATATGGTGTAGGGAAGTTGTTCAGATCATCACAAATCTTCTGTAACACCTTTAACTCAAAAATAAAATTGCTCTTGCTGCCACGACCTTCAAGTAAGCCTAAACTTGGTCATCTCATAATTTATGCATATTTCCTCGCACAAAACTTTTGCCAAATGTTCATAATCATGCATAGAATGTTTCCCCTATATTAATTACTTTGTGTGAATCGTGTATCAAATTTCTCAGCCTTCATGCACAAATTAGGGTTCTTGAGGTTTTGTTTTGATTTCTCATTCCATGCTTAAAATGAAATTAAAGACCATAAACAAGATCGTGAGTTGAAAATGAGCAGATTGATATGTGGATTGTATGATTCCATCAAGTATTCAGTGAGATTGATGAGAAAATGCAAATCTGGGCAAAACAGAGCAGGCGGGCAAAAACAAGATGTTCTTGGCGCCCTTCTTCAAATATTTGAATTTTTGAATTTTTGTGATTTTATTTAATTGATTCAAAAATTAATTTCTTTCTGGATTTTAATGATTTTGAGTTGATTCTTTTTTTAATAATTCACAAAAATGTTAAAATATTTTATTTTACAAAAATTCCCCAAAAATATTATTTATTTCACATATTTGATATTTTTGAAAAGAATTAATTTTTATTTGTTTTTCAACATTTTGAAAATTTTCTTTCTCTTGATTTTCCAAACTTAAATGGTTTTCAATCATTTTGTGGATAAAAACATGATTTTTGAAACATTGATCCAAGATCACCACTCATTTTTCACATGTTTTCAACAATTTTTATTAATTTTTAAACAAAATTAATTCCATTTTTAAACAAAATTAGGGTTTTGATTGATTCCACCCTCATCAATCTTTTTCAAGCACTTATGGGCCTCTAATAGAGTGTAAGACCCAACCCTTGTTGTACATTAACCATTTTTGGACCTCAGATATTGTATAAGTCCCGACACGATAAAAAAATCTTGGCGCGATCGCCATTTTTAAACATAAATCCTTTGGGCCTCCCCTCGTGTTGTAAGCCCCATATTTTTTTCTTTTAAAACATCTCATGGGCCTCTCCTCGAGTTGTAAGACCTGACCCTTTTGTAAATAAACCTCTTTGGGCCTCAGTCGTTGTATAAGTCCCGAGACGATCCTCAAAACAACGGTGCGATCACTGTTAAACCCTGGGCCTCTCCTTGAGTATAAGCCCCAACAATCTTTTCAAAAAGAGCTTCTCTTTTGATTTAGATTCAAATGTACATGTTGTTATCAAAACTTTCTTTAATTTCTTTAAACAACTAACAATACAGCATGGAAGCTTGCTCACCTGTAAGTTTTAACAGCTTTCATATATATAACTGTATTGTGGGAAGCTGCTCCCCTGTAAGTCTTCTTTCATATCCTTTTAGATACTTGTCATATATCAACTGTATATATACTAGTATAGTTATTTAGAGTTTTCCCCGGCAACTAGGTCTAGAACTAGGTAAAGCCATGTTGGTCACTCTTTAAATACCGTCAAAATTAGATCCCCATAGGATTTCCAGATACAGTCTTGCCTTCTCTTGGGCTTAAACAATATGGAACAAAGAGAAAGGCAGTATTCTTCGTGAACCTTTTCTCAGGTTGTCACTGTTAGAAATTGTCAAAGAAATTCTACTCCCCGGAGTTGATCTATTCTCGGTGAATAGCATCTCTTGAGTTTCTTCAAGCCTCAGAACTTTCACTAAATGATCTATTCTCGGTGAATAGCATTTCTTGAACTTTTCTTGGTTTAGGACCCATATGCTTCTTAAAAGCATCCCCGCCTCCTCTTGGGCTTTGTACAAGGACCCTCCGGCTTCTTAAAAGTTCTCATGCCTTCTCTTGGGCTTAATACAAGGACCCTAAAGACCTCTTAAAGGTATAAGACAGAACTTAGTCATCCTTTGCTAGAGCGATCTTTCCAGTGTCAAATCTCAAACCAATTTAGGGTTGATTCTCATCCCTTAAAACACCCGCCTCCTCTTGGGCATCATACAAAAGATAAAACTCTTCCTCACCAGTAGACTTGGACAGTCTAACCTTGAGTCTCAAAGACATTCTCAAGTTCCTTACAACATAGGAGAAACCCCGGATTCTGAATTAATCTTCAGCAAGAGTTAAAACTCGTGGGTTCTAAAACCCCGTCTCTCTCCTAAAAATCCCCAAGCCAGGGTCAGTTTATCACTAGTATAACACTATCTCAAATCAGAACCTCAAGACATCTGATACCTCAACCCTGCTGTAAACCCTCAGTAAGAGTTGATTTCCCCACTTGGACCTGCCTCGGGATCTCAACAATCGCCAGCATCAAGATAGCCTCCTCTTAGGCTTTGTATAATGATATTTCCTCAACACAGTCAGCCTCCTCTTGGGCTTTATACAAATGATTCTCCCCAGCGGAGGTAACCTTTTCAGACCCTCTTGTTGAGTCAATCACATTTTCAGACTCTCTTGTTGAGTCAATCACCGTCTCAGACTCTCTTGTTGAGTCAATCACCTTTCAGTACTCTCTTGTTGAGTCAACCCTTTAGCCTCAATCTCAGGTCTTGTACGAGACAGATAAAAAACACTCTCTTGTTGAGTCAATAGCCTCCTCTTAGGCTTTGTATAATGATTTCCCCTAGCAGGAGTTAACCTCCTCTCGAGCTGTGTATGATGATTTCTCCAGCTTGTTCAGCCACAATCCTGGGCTTCATACGGGACAGATAAAAGCACTTTTGTTGAGTCAAACCCTTTTAGGCTCATTCTTGGGCTTTGTACAAGACATAAATCTCCATCTATTAAGCTTGGGACAGATATCTTCCCTAGCAAAGTCACTTCCTTCCAGCCTTCTTTTGGGCTTGGAGGAAAGATTTCCCAAGCAGAGTCAAACTCTTTTTAGCCTCCGTCTTGGGCTTTGTACTAGACAGATAATACTCTCCAGAAGAGTTAAATCCTTTTAGCCTCCGTCTCGGGCTTTGTACAAGACATATAAAAATATCCTCACCAGAGTCAGTTAAATTTCCTACTTTAGCCTCAATCTTGGGCTTTGTACAAGACACATACATGACTCCTCGGCGGAGTCAAAATCCCTTTTAGCCTCAATCTTGGGCTTTGTACAAGATAGATAGAACATTTTCCCCGGAAAAGTCAAACTCCAAGCCTCCTCTTAGGCTTTGTATAATGATATCCCCAAAGAGCCAGTCTCTTTTTTTTGCCTTAATCTTGGGCTTTGTACAAGACACCCATATATATACACTCTCTTGCTGAGTCGGTCTTATCCAGACTTTGGATAAGGATCTCCCCAGTGGAGTCAATCAACCTCTTAGCTTCAACCTTGGGCTTCGATCAAGGCACACAAAAAATCAACAATCCCTCTTTAGAGATGACAAATTCTCCCTCAGTCAAACCTTTTAGCTTCAATCTTGGGCTTTGAACAAGACACCAAAACATTTTTTTCCTCCCATAGAATAGAAGGAACTATGATTGCTCTGATTTCCCTGTTTCGCTTAAACGGGAATACGTAGGCATAAGATTGCGAAATCTTAGCGAGCATACCAATCAAAAACTCTAGGTCCAGTACCTTCACACCAAAACTTAGGTCCAGCACCTTACCAAAACATCGGGGACACCCGAACATCAACAAAAACTCACTCACTCACTCATATTTCCCAAGAAACTTTCCCAACCCATTAACAGATAAACACCATCAATTACAAAGCAAAACCTAAAGCTAATATCATGTGGATAACCACATATAAGATGGGTAATTGACAACTCCCCATTGTATAACCTGACCCCGGACCCCCCAATCTCTTTTAAAGCGTTTGTTCAGTTAAACATTCGCGTGCAAGGTTAGTTTTAGATAGCTTCCCTTTCCCTTCCAGCTTCACGGGATAAATAAGAAATAAGAAAGTAGCACCCCCTCCTCCTCATTGCGGTGAGGAAAACCCAGCGATTAGGTGGTCGCGTCACCGACAAAAATCGCTCGCTACAGTAAAATGGCGACTCTGCTGGGGACGCATTGACTGTATAGGATCATAGGCTATAGCTCTTAAGAGGTATAGGATGTTAGTTTTAGGATATATATATATATATATATATATATCGCTTTTCCTAATTGATATCCGTGTTTATTTTTCTGCTAATGGGACTGCGGGTGATGCCGCATCTGGAAAGTTTGAGTGACACCTAAGATAAGTGATGGCACTAGACGGGTAATCTTACAGGGAGTGACTCCCAAATAAGAGACCCCGGTCGACCATCGAATCAGTGGAGACACCCTTTGCGGATTCAATGCCTATACGACTTCGGTTGTTGAAGGCAGATTGTTCGATTGTGGTTGTCCATGAAACTGAGGATTTAGTAGGCTGAGACCTTGTTACTATTTTGTAGTGCACAAGCTATCGGAAATAGTTGTCACGCGATACTACCCTCATTTGAGATTACTCTAAGATACTGCAGCTCGCTCGAGTAAACCAGCCTGCTGTTGTTATCCCAAGAGGGGTCAATGATTTTGAGGACAGGTACAAAAAATCACCAGTATAACCTTTGGGGATGGGTAGAGCCATGACTTCATGACACCGAACCTTTGACCCCATGTTTTTTCTATGTTTTTGTGTGCTGCATTCATGCATTCATTTCATTAAAAAACTCTAAACAAAAAAAAAATTCTCTTCTAGTCTCTCTTTTTCAAATTAAACTAAGACAATGATTGCAAATATCAGAGAGAAAGATTGCATTATGGATTTCGGTTGAAGGAAGACTCACAAGTACACCTTCAAGGTTCCAAAATTAGAGGATTTGAGAGGGTTGACAAGGATGATCACCAACCTTGATGCTTTCAGAGTCAAGTACGGAGGACTGTTGTCTCTATTAAGGGTCCATGTAATTGAAGAAATCCTGGCTACACTCATTCAATTCTATGATCCGGTCTATCACTGTTTCACATTCCCAGATTATCAACTGGCACCAACACTGGAGGAGTACTCTCACCTAACTGATTTACCCATTATTGACCAAGCTCCCTTTTCTGGACTGGAAGAAATTCCAAAAGATCAAACCATTGTAAGAGCAATTTATTTGGACGAGTCAGAAGTCAGGACTCACATGACCACTAAGGGTGGAATCCAAGGTTTTCCAGCCAAGTTTTTGGTAAAGAAAGCTTTGTACTTTGCTAGTATAGGGAACGCGACTGCTTTCGAGAGCGTCTTTGTTTTGCTCACCTACGGGTTATTTCTGTTTCCCAACATTGATAACTTCGTGGATATCAATGCCATTAAGGTTTTTCTGATTGGAAACCCTGTTCCGACCTTGCTTGCAGACGCTTATCATTCTGTACACTTAAGGAATTTGTACAGCGGGGGAATGATCACATGCTGTGTACCCCTGCTATACAAATGGTTCACTTCCCATTTGCCCAAGTCTGCTGCTTTTTGGGATCATAAGAGTACTCTGCGTTGGTCACAGAGAATCATGTCTCTTACCAATTCTGACATAGACTGGTACAATTGAATTTATGATGGGATCAGAATCATTGACAAATGTGGAAACTTCCCTAATGTACCCCTCTAGGAACTAAAGGAGGAATCAATTATCATCCAGTTTTAGTTCGTCGTCAATTTGGATACCCAATGAGACATGTCCCGCATAATGTTCATCTGGAAGGTCTTTTCTTCAAGGAATGAGAAAATGACAGGGCACTAAAGACAGAAATAGTGCATGCCTGGAAACATGTTCAATGGAAAGGAAGAGAGTCTTTAGGAAAACCGGATTGTGTCTCTGTGGAACCTTATCTCCATTGGGTACAAACTAGAGCTCTCAAACTAAGGATGCCTTACCCTTGTCAAGAAGTTCTTCCGTTAAAGGAATATGTCCTTTATTTTATGTCTGATACGGAAAAACTTCAAGTTACTCTCAACAAGGTTCAATAGGAGAAGAAGTCTTAGAAGAACAAGTACCGCATTCTCAATGTGGAGTGTAACAAAATACAGTAACTGTTAAAAGAAAAAAATGCTCTGATCGAGATTTTAGAGCAACATGCTGTAGAAAATCAAGAAGACCAAAGGAATTTGCTCGCTCCTTTCACTTGGCAAAGGAATGACAACCCGAAAAAGGCTCAAGAGCCCTGGTCAAAGAAAAGGAAAGTACCAGAACCAGCATCTGAGCCCTCCCCAGAGAGGACTCAGGATCTATTAGCTTAGACATTTCCTTTTATAGCACTTTGTAAATTACTGTATTTCCATTTCCGCGATCTTTAAAATTCAATAAAACGGGGTTCCCATTGTATGATATTTGCAATCAATTTGTCGAAGTTTATTTTGATTAAACAAATAACAAAATAATTAATATAATCATTGCATATTATTCATCATTCTCACGTAACGCATTCTTCTTCCCTACGAATCTCACGTTTGTGTCTCGATTCTAGAGTCAAACTCTCTCATTCATACAATACTCGGGCCAATCGACAGAAAAAGATGGATAATCTCGAGGAAGAGAACAGAGAGTTGAGAGAAGAACTCGACGCTCTAAAAGAAGATCTGAGGAAACTTCATAATGACATGCAAGCTCTGGCAGCAGCTCAGATACAAAGGACTGTGATCTCAGAGATCACATCGACGCCCATAGTGGAAATGTATGATCCTCGGTATACCATGCCTAAAGATCGTCCCTGGGGCATGCCAATTAACTATATCTCGAAAGGATATATTTCGCCGATCACTGAAGATCCGGAACTGTAGCAGGAACCGCAGGGCCTGAAGGTTACAAACTTCGGGAAAGCAAAGATGCAAGGGGCATGACAACAACTCCTGAAGGTTACAAATTTCGGGAAGCACCGAGAGTCACTGCCGTAATGACTTTACCACCCCCCGTGGTACACACTGTCCCAGAAGGACAGATTTCCCAGATACCCTCTGGTGGAAACGAAAGTATGGACGAGAGAATGAAGGAGTTCCAGGAACAGTTCCTGGAAATGCAGAAGGAACTGCAAGCCATTCGCGGTCAGGATTTATTCGGAAAAGACGCCGCAGACCTTTGTCTGGTCCCCAATGTGAAAGTTTCGCACAAATTCAAGGTGCCCGAATTTGAAAAGTACAAGGGTAACTCTTGCCCTCAAAGTCATTTGGTGATGTACGCTCGGAGGATGTCAACTCAGACAGAGAACCAACAGCTACTGATGCATTACTTTTAAGATAGTTTAACCGGGGCCGCACTCAAATGGTACATGGGTTTAAACCGCACTAAGATCATCACTTTCAGAGATCTTGGCGCTGCCTTCGTTCAACAATATAAGTATAACCTGGACATGGCACCAGACAGAGATCAACTTAGAGCCATGTCGCAGAAGGACAAGGAAACCTTCAAGGAATATGCTCAGAGATGGCGTGAAATTGCCGCTCAGATTTGTCCACCTCTTGAGGAAAAGGAGATGACAAAGATCTTCTTAAAAACCTTGAGCTCATTTTACTACAATAGAATGGTCGCCAGTGCGCCCAGCGACTTCACTGAAATGGTCGGCATGGGAGTTCATCTTGAAGAAGCAGTTCGAGTAGGACGTTTAATTAAAGATGCAGGACCATCAAGCAGTACCAAAAGATACGGTAGTGCTCTCCCTAAGAAAAAAGAGCAAGATATTGGCAATATCTCTCTCGGAAAGCAAAGGCGATGGTACCAACCAGTAACAGCTGTAACTCCTGCTATTAACCCTGCGCCTATTCCTACGTATCAACCTTAGGTTACTCAGAGCCAACCGAATCAACAAAAATATCAGCATAGGACACAACAGCCTCTTCAGCAGGGTCGTCCTTAATACAACAACAACTGTACAACACGACCACCAGGGTTCGACCCTATACCAATGTTGTATGCGGAACTGTTTCCATTGCTACTGGTCAAGGGGCACATTCAAACCAGGTCTCCTCTAGCAATACCGGAGAATCCGCCTTTTTGGTTCAAAGCAGATCAGACTTGTCCTTACCATCAAGGAGGACTAGGGCATAACATAGAAAACTGTCTCAGCTTCAAACCCGATGTGCAAAAACTTGTTTAGAGCGGGGTATTATCCTTCAAGGATACAAATCCTAATGTTCAGACAAACCTGTTGCCTCAACACGAGAAAGCTGCGGTAAATTTGGTAGAAGAAGAGTCTAAGCACAGCTATCTACTCTTATTGGGAACCAACCTAGTCAAGATGCATTGCAGACAGAGCGGATACGGTCATGTACCATCTCATAATTATCATCAGTATGATATCTGCTTAAAAAACAACCAAGGATGTTCTGTGGTGTAATCATCTCTACAGGAACAGATGGATCTCGGATGGATCCAAGATCACCGAATTCGTAAGGTCAACATGACTTATACGAATTCCAGCATCATTCAGAATCACAACATTCTGGCAATGAATGTCAACTTGGTGGAAATGCACTCAAGGCAAAGCCAACATCATAATCTGCCACAACACGATTACGATTCCTGTCCTATCTGCTCAAAAAATGATCAGGGATGCTCTTTTGTACAAGAGGCCCTCCAGCGTCAGATGGATCCTGGATGGATTACCGCGATAGAAGTCATTATCAAGTGAATATGATTCGAATCTTTGATTTCGTTTGATGAATACCAGCTTGTTGGAGTTGCACGCTACACAAGTCCAACTCGGTTTTCTGACTTCACATAATTATCATAACTGCAAAGTATGTCGTGAGAGTGACCAAGGATGTGCTCTCGTTCAAAAGAATACTTCAACACTTGTTGAACCACTGGTGGCTTCCGATCTATATGGATGAAGACACACAACAAGTCAACATGACTAACGGGAACCCTACTAGGCATCAAAGTCAGGATGTTCGATCAATGGAAACCGACCTAGTAAGGTTACATTGCATTCAAAGCGGACGTGGCCGGGTGCCACCACACAACTACGAGCGCTGTAGAGTTTGCTCGGAGGATAACCAAGGATGCTACCTCGTACGAGCAGCCCTTCAAAGTTAGTTGGACCGTAAGGAGATTCAACCATGGTCAAACTTTGGTTCAATGTCACACTATCGTCCTAATCAAGACAAAGATGTTGTCTTAATCCCTAAACGAGAAGTGGCTAAAGATGTGTGCGCCGTAATCCCTCTGCTCCATGAATCAAGAGTTCCTCTTGATAGTGAAAGGATTCTTAACCTCAAACCAATTGAGGCCGGCTATGATGGTCAGAAAAATCAGAAGGCTCCTGTAGTTATTTATCTGTCGGGACCAGTACCGTACAAGTCCGATAAAGTTATCCCTTACAAATACGGTGCAACCACAATTGAGAATGGAAAGGAAATTCCATTACCCTCTATCATGAATATTGCAAACATCATTCGAGTAACACGGAGCGGTAGAATCTTTAATCGAGGAGCTGAAGAACCCAGCAAAGAAAAGGAACCTCAGGCAGAAGTTCCCAATCAGCCAGTCGGTCAATCCAGTAATCCCGACCTTTCAAAGAACAACGATGAGATGCTGAAACTCATCCAGAAGAGTGAATACAAAATTGTTGATCAACTGTTGCAAACTCCTTCAAAAATCTCGGTGCTATCTCTTTTACTCAGTTTTGAAGCCCACGGAGAGGCTTTACAGAAAGTCTTAGAGCAAGCCTTTGTGGAACAAGATGTAACAATAAGACAATTCGACAGCATCATCTCCAACATCACTTCCTGCAACAACTTGGGATTTAGTGATGGGGAATTGCCAGAAGAAGGCAAAAGTCATAACATGGCGCTCAATATTACAGTCAACTGCCAGGACGATGCTTTGGCCAGCGTACTGGTAGACACCGGATCGGCTCTAAATGTTATGCCGAAGTCCACTTTAATGCGACTATCATTCAAAGGATCTTTGATGAGAGGCAGTGAGGTTATCGTCAAAGCATTTAACGGGTCCCAAAAAATGGTTATCGGAGAAGTCGACCTTCCCATAATTATCGGTCCTCACACTTTCCAAGTCACTTTCCAGGTCATGGACATTCGGGCAGCATACAGCTGTTTGTTAGGAAGACCTTGGATACACGAGGCTGGGGCAGTCACTTCGATACTTCACCAGAAGCTGAAGTTTGTCAAGAATGACCAACTCGTCATAGTCTGCGGAAAGCAAGCCTTGATCGTGAGTAACTTATCATCGTCCACTTGTGTAGAACCAGAAGAGGTTGTAGGAACACAGTTCTAAGCACTTTCGGTGAACAATGACAACCAATCAGAAATAGGAACATCGATTTCCTCGTACAAAGATGCTCTCGAAGTGATCAAAAATAACAATGCAAAAGGATGAGGACAGCTTGTCATTCCTACTGATAACAAGAAGAAGAAAGCTCTTGGTTTTTCCTCAAACTGTGCCCAGACAGCTACTAACGATGAAAGTCTTCATCCCATTCAAAACTTCTTCCACAATGGAGGTTTCCTTCACCCAGTGTCTCAAGAAGTACATACCATCAACGAGGGTGATTTCTCTGACACGGATGAAGAGTGGAAGTCCTATCTCAACGAGGATGGTTATATGTCTCAGGGAGAGGCACATACGCCATTTTGCTATCCCGCACAGAGTCCGAGATATATACTGAGGTCAGACGTCAAGATTATATACGGAGATTGTGATCCGGAAGGATGCCGTGCTCCACCAAACTCATTAGAGGAGGACACTCTGATGAAATACAACTTTGACCACGACTATTATGGCCCAATGGATGGCCTGCCTATGTGGCAGCCGTACCCAGGAGACTCGGGGCAAGAGAGTAAGGCCAACGATGCATATCAGCTGAGCATCATCGAAAAGAATATCTGCGTCCCCACCATGTCATGGGATCAACACTCAGGGCGTTCAGAAAATATCCAACACGACGATGAATTTGCAAAGCTTGCAGGACTTGAGTTCATCAACTACGCTTTTCCCGAGGTCAACGTCATCGAAAGGGATGACTCCTCCAATTCCAAAGAAGTGTGGGACACCTTAGGATAACCGAGTGGCAAGTACGACTACTTGGTCAAGTACACCGCTCCTGAAAGCTCTCGCATCAGGCTCAAAGACATCCAGCCAACTGGATGGGGAGATCCACCTGAGAGTACAAACATTATGCAAGATACAGCTGAAGAATCCTCCTACGAAAACTCTGCCTGGGAAACAGATTCCAATGATCCTGCTCCGCTAGAAATCAGCGTTATTTCTGAAGATAAGCCAAGAAAGAAGGTACCAGACTTTGTGATTCACCGAGGAGTTCGCCGCCAATGGGTTGCAGTCAACGTTCTGAAAGTTGTTCATAAATCTAAGTAATTGTCGTCTTTATCTTAACCTTTCACCTTGCCCAGGTGAAACAGATGTTTTGATAGGGCTCACTTTCTGTAAATGTCTCTCTTCGCTTCGCCCAAAGTGACAGAGTTTTGTTTTATAGGGCTGTAGTTTCAAGAATCGACAAAATCATAAATAAAACAATGTCGTTCTGTAATTTCCGCATTTTATTGTTGTTTTCTCTTTTCGCTTTTTTTTTTCTTCAGAAAATGGTAATCCTAAAAACAACTCTAATAATAAAAACAAGCAGTTTTCAGAAATTACACTGCACACACTCTTGCATTCTCTCTATCTCTTCTAAAAAATAAATCATCACGTCATGCAGATTGCTTGTTTTAAACCCCATTGAAACATACGATCCAATGCCTTCTCCCAAATTTGAATTCCCGGTATTTGAGGCTGAAGAAGAAAATGACGAAGAAATTCCAGAAGAGATCTCCCGATTACTCAGACAAGAGGAAAGGTCCATTGAACCTCACAAAGAGCCGTTGGAAATGGTCAACTTGGGTTCAGAAGAAGAGAGTAAAGAAGTCAAGATTGGGGCACTGCTCAGTCCAAATGTCAAAGAAAGTTTGATAAAGCTTCTCAAAGAATTTCCCGATGTATTTGCTTGGTCCTACCAGGACATGCCAGGGTTGGATACCAGCATCGTGGAACATCACTTACCGTTGAGATCAGAATGTCCGCCGGTAAAACAAAGACTAAGACGGACTCATCCCGACATGGCCATCAAAATCAAAGAGGAAGTACAGAAGCAGATTGACGCGGGTTTCCTCGCCACATCAGAATATCCTCAATGGTTAGCTAACATAGTACCAGTTCCAAAAAAGGATGGAAAGGTCAAAATGTGTGTAGATTATAGGGATCTGAACAAAGCCATTCCAAAGGATGACTTCCCCTTACCGCACATTGACATGCTGGTTGACAGTACCGCAAAGTTCAAAGTTTTCTCCTTCATGGACGGATTCTCGGGCTATAATCAAATCTAAATCGCGCCGAAAGACATGGAGAAAACTTCATTCATCACCCCATGGGGCACCTTTTGTTACAAGGTAATGTCGTTCGGTTTGAAGAACATCGGGGCAACCTATCAAAGGGCCATGACTACTCTATTTCATGACATGATACACAAAGAAATAGAAGTATATGTCGATGACATGATTTTCAAATCTAAAACAGAAGAAGACCATGTGACACACCTGTCAAAGTTATTCGAGCGTCTGAGAAAGTACAAACTCCGCTTGAATCCCAATAAGTGCAAATTTGGTGTCCGTTCAGGGAAACTTTTAGGGTTCATCGTCAGCCAGAAAGGAATTGAGGTTGATCCTGACAAGGTCAAGGCCATTCAAGAAATGCCTTCTCCAAAGACTGAAAAACAAGTCAGGGGATTCCTAGGATGTTTGAACTACATTTCCAAATTTATATTCCTCATGACCGCGACATGCGCGCCAATCTTCAAATTACTCAAAAAGAATCAGGACTGTGTTTAGACAGAAGACTGCCAAACCTCCTTCGACAGTATCAAGGAATACCTGTTGAATCCACCAATTCTATCACCTCTAGTGGAAGGAAGAACACTGATCATCTACCTAACAGTCTTGGAAGACTCGATGGGTTATGTACTTGGCCAACAAGAAGAAACCAGAAGGAAAGAGTCTGTCATCTACTATTTGAGCAAGAAATTCACCGACTGCGAGACTCAGTACACTATGCTTGAGAAAACTTGTTGTGCTCTGGCTTGGGCAGCCAAACGTCTTCGCCAGTACATGATTTGTCACACTACTTGGTTAATCTCAGAAATGGATCCAATCAAGTACGTCTTTGAAAAGCCTGCTCTCACGGGAAGGATTGCCCGTTGGCAGATGTTGCTATCAGAATACGACATCGAGTACCATGCTCAGAAATCCGTTAAAGGAAGTGTTTTAGCCGATCATTTGGCTCATCAACCGATTGACGATCAGGAATCAGTCGGATTTGACTTCCCAGACGAAGATGTCATGTATTTGAAAATGAAAGATTGCGATGAACCGCTACCCAGTGAAGGGCCAGAATCAGGTTCCCAATGAGGACTAATCTTTGACGGAGCTGTCAATCATTACGGAAATGGAATTGGGGCAATCATGATAACACCTCAGGGTACCCACATTCCTTTCACTGCCAGACTGACATTCAAGTATACAAACAACGAGGTCGAATACGAAGCTTGTATCATGGGTCTCGAAGAAGCAATTGACTTAAGGATCAAGAACTTGGATGTATATGGCGACTCAGCCCTAGTTATCAATCAGATCAAAGGAGATTGGAACACATACCAATCAAGATTGATTCCTTACAAAGATTATGCAAGAAGGTTGTTACCATTCTTCAACATAATCGAGTTTCATCATATCCCTCGTGAAGAGAATCACATGGCTGATGCATTAGCCACTCTCTCTTCCATGATTAGTGTAGGTCAATGGAATGACATACCTAAGATTGACATAATGTGCCTTGAACGGCCCGCCTACATCTTCACGATTGAAGTAGTCATAGACGACAAACCTTGGTATCAAGAATATCAAATGCTTCTTTCAGAAACAAGAATACCCACCTGGGCATCCAGAAAAGACAGAAAAACCCTCAGGAGATTGGTGTAACACCCCTTCTATACCCCGTACAAAAACCGGAATAAACTAATCTTATAAATAAAACATCAGAGCAAAGAATAATTTATCATGATATAGCCAGAGATGCCACACCAACGTGAACTAAAACAACCTGCTCATATAGATATATAACAACCTGATAGTCATATAAACATAGGAACTCAGTTCCAAAATATCATCGTTCAGTTACAGAATTAAAGCGGAACATCCATAACTGATGTCATCACAAAAGATAAGTATGTCATATACATGTTCATACAAAGCCACTATATACAAGCCAAAAGAAACATCTACACTCGAACCCCGACTACCCGTGTTACATATCAGAGCCGACGGAACGACAAAAAGACGAAGACACTAATCTTCGCAAAAGACCTCCAGCGTCTAATCTGCAATGCCATTACAGCATTAAACCACGGCAGAAGGGTGAGAAACAGGATTATAATATAATTGCATATCATTATAAAACACTTAGCAAAATATGCACAATTATTCTCACCACACAAATACGATACTTGTAAACAACACAAGACATATTAAACCCATTTCACACATCAGTCACATAAGCATATACATTAACACAATGCATAACAAATCCTTCTCAAAATTCAACACATAAACATTCATGTAATGAATTATGCAAATGCACAGAGACCGACACAACGACTCTATGCATGCGGTACCATTAGTCCCCTAGGAACTCTTGGAATCATCGCTCGTTACTTAGGGTAACTCCCCGTCGGGCATACGGTGTTCCCCGTCGCTACCACTTATCAACAAGCATACGACGTTATGGATCGTTTTTAGTCCTTTATAATAGGCACACGATCAATACAACAATTGCTTACACCCATAAGGGATCTACAATTCAACATGCATTATTTACACCCACGAAGGGATCTACAATGTCTACATGCATTGTTTACACCCACAAAGGGATCTACAATATCTACATACATTGTTTACACCCACGAAGGGATCTACAATGTCTACAACCTGATGCATGTCATATAATGACCCATGGAAATCAAGGCTCATACATTAAATCATGCATTTCAAGTACATATAATACAATGCACATAATTGCCAAACGGCCACAAACCTTCACCACAACATCATATACCCATCAAACATCCCTCACACAAGTCATACGTTACATATCATATCCTATCGCACAATATAGAAAATAACTCAAAAATTCCATTTTACGGTTTCTCAGAAAAGTCGGCTAAAAGTCGGCTAAAAATAATATTTTTCTTCACTAAATCATAGAACATATTTTTAGCTTCAGATCGATATAAAGAACAGCTAAAACGGAATAAACGGCGAAAAAGTTATGCAACTTTTAAAAAAACAAATTTTTGAAAAAGAACAGCAGAGTGCAATCGATTTATACCTGTGTGCAATCGATTGCACGGCCCCAGAAATCACATTTTTCGCCCTTTTTTTCATGTGCAATCGATTTGCATCCTGCTGCAATCGATTGCACCTGTTAAAAACCAGAAAAATCAGCTGCTGCCTCTACACAAAACCCTCCGGAAACCCGACCGATTCAATTCCTTTCTCCCGAATAAATACATGGTAATATCAAATAAATACATACCAACATATTAGGATCAAGAAAAACCCGATTCCACGACTTTTATTTTTCACCAAAATCTCACATTTTCAAAACCCAAAAATGTCAAAACTCACAATATCAACCGATTTCAACGAAACGAGTCTCTATAATCTCGGCCTAACCTCACACGACTAAACTACACAATTTGTTTCGAATTTCATCCGTGAAAACTCTCGATTCTACCGATTATGTCAAAAATAGCAACCTAACCACATAATTCTCTACACATTCAAACAATTCAAAAACAAACATATATAATCATACACAATCAATATAATAACCGAGTTTCACACCCTTACCCGATAACAATCCGATTCCTAAAGCTTGCTTGGTGATTTTTCCCCTTTGTCTTCACTTTCTCTTCACTTCTCTATTTCTCTCTTTTTCTTCTCTTTTGGGAAACTCTTACTAACTTTTCTTTTTCTTCTTTTCTCAACTTATACTAACTATTTTCTTTTATATTTTCTTAACTTAAAAATTCTAAACATTTCTAATAAATATCTAAACTAACTATTATTAACTAATACTATTAATTATGAAATATGTCAAATACCCTCTATTCCAATTTTCCCCGCAAACTCTCAAAAACGGTAAAAATACACAATGTGCAAAAATAACATATAATCACACCAATTAGCAATTAACATAAATATTGCTCAATTAAAAATAAAGACTCGACCAATTAACACCAAAAAGCACGGAAAAATGAAATATTAAAAACGGACTGTTACAACTCTCCCCCACTTGAGAAATTTTCGTCCTCGAAAATATTACCTGATCCAAACAACTCCGGATACGACTCCCGCATCCGACTTTCCAATTCCCAAGTCAAATTGCCCTCAGCAGCGCCTCCCCACGCCACTTTCACAAGTGCAATCTCCTTGCCTTTTAACCTTTTCAACTCGCGATCTAAAATCCTCACCGGTAAAACCTCAACCGTAAAATTATCTCTTACCTCAACCTCATCCATCGGAATCACATGAGACGGATCTGGAACATACTTCCGTAGCTGTGAAACATGGAAAACATCATGTTGATTCGAAAGATTCGGTGGCAATGCTATCCTGTAAGCCACTGCACCAACTCTTTCGGATATCTGATATGGACCAATAAAACGTGAAGTAAGCTTCCTCGACTTCAAAGCACGTCCAACACCAGTCACCGGCGAAACCCTCAAAAACACATGGTTACCCGCTTGAAACTCAAGATCTCTTTTCCTTTTATCATGATAACTCTTTTTCCTACTCTGAGAAGCTTTCATCTTCTCCCGAATAAGTTTCACCTTTTCCGTCGTTTGTTAAACTAACTCAGGTCCAACTACTGCACTTTCACCAGATTCATGCCAACACAAAGGTGTTCGACATCTTCTTCCATAAAGTGCCTCAAAAGGTGCCATTCCGATACTAGAATGGAAACTGTTATTATACGTAAACTCGATCAATGAAAGAAAACTGTCCCAAACTCTACCTTGCTCAAGAACACAAGATCTCAGTAAATCTTCCAATGACTGAATTGTTCTCTCCGTCTGACCATCAGTCTGCGGATGATAAGCAGAACTCAATCTCAGCCTAGAACCTAACGCCTTTTGCAAACTTTCCCAAAATCTGGAAGTAAACCTCGAATCACGATCAGAAACAATACTCAACGGGACGCCATGCAACTTCACAATCCCACGGATATAAAGCTCAGCCAAACGCTCCATAGAATAACTGATATCAATCGGAATGAAATGCGCCAATTTAGTCAGCCTATCAACGATCACCCAAATAGCATTATGTCCACTCGGAGAATTAGGCAAACCCGTCACAAAATCCATCGATATACTATCCCATTTCCACTCCGAAATATCCAACGGTTGCATTAATCCTGCAGGCCTCTGATGTTCCACTTTCGACTTCTGACAAGTCAAACACGCATAAACAAATTGAGCCACATCTCGTTTCAAACTAGACCACCAAAATATTTTCTTCAAATCTTGGTACATCTTATTAGCACCAGGATGTATACTCATACTACTCCGGTGTCCTTCCTCAAGAATCATCTTTTTCAACTCTGCATCATCCGGTATACAAATTCTACCACGGAATCTCAAAATACCCTGATCATCCACTTTAAAGTCACCGTTCACTTCTTGATTTCCAACAAGCAACAAATCAACAAGTTTCAAGTCCAACTTCTGTTTCTCTATAACAACAGAAAATCATTAGTGATCTTTAACATACCAAGCTTCACACTCTCATGTGAAAGCTCACAAACCAAACTCAAGTCTCGAAATTGTTCCAGAAGTTCCCACTCTTTCACCATCAAAGCAGATATACGCAAAGATTTCCGACTCAAAGCATCAGCTACCACATTAGCCTTACCAGGATGGTAATTCAAGCTAAAGTCATAGTCCTTCAGAAGTTCCAACCATCTCCGTTGCCTCATATTCAACTCTTTCTGATCAAACAAGTATTTTAAACTTTTATGATCACTAAAGACTTCGAATCTAGCACCGTAGAGATAATGCCTCCAAATCTTTAATACAAAAACCATCGTAGCTAATTCCAAATCGTGAGTAGGGTAATTCTTCTCATGAACTCGTAACTGCCTCGAAGCATAAGCAACCACCTTACCATCTTGCATCAAAACACCACCTAAACCAATTAGAGATGCATCACAATACACAACGAACGATTCATTAGGATTCGGTAAGATCAAAATCGGAGTTGTAGTCAATCTCTTCTTCAGCTCGTTGAAACTTTCTTCACATTGAATATCCCAAATAAATGCCTTACCCTTACAAGTCAGTTGAGTCAACGGAAGTGCCAACTTGGAAAAACCTTCGATAAACCTCCGGTAATATCCAGCTAAACCCAGAAAACTTCGAATTTCAGTAACAGATCTAGGAGCCTCCCATTGTAGAACTGCCTCTACTTTGGATGGATCCAAAGCAATACCATTACCTGAAATCACATGCCCAAGAAAACTCACTTCTGACAACCAGAACTCACACTTGGACAGTTTGGCATAAAGTTTCTTCTCCTTCAGAATCTGCAACACAATACGCAAATGTTCCGCATGTTCCTCCTGTGACTTAGAATAAACCAAAATGTCATCAATAAAAACAACAACAAAATGATATAAATGCCCATGGAATATATGATTCATATTCTCCATAAACACACCCGGCGCATTAGAAACCCCGAACGGCATCACAGAAAACTCGTAATGTCCGTATCGTGTCCTAAAGGCCGTCTTCTGAATATCCTCCTCTTTAACCCGAATCTGATGGTATCCTGACCTCAAATCAATCTTACTAAACACACTTGCACCCACTAGTTGATCCATCAAGTCATCGATCCTTGGAAGTGGATACTTGTTCTTAATCGTCACTTTATTCAACTGCCGATAATCGATACACAAACGCATACTTCCATCTTTCTTTTTGACCAACAAAACAGGAGCACCCCAAGGTGATACACTAGGCCTTACAAACCTCTTTTCCAACAACTCATTCAATTGTCTTTTCAACTCCACCAACTCAGATGCTGACATCCGATATGGTGCCATAGATACAGGTCTAGTACCAGGAACTAGGTCTATAGAAAACTCCACCTCTCTTTCTGGCGGCACATCTGAAAAATCATCCGGAAACACCTCCTGAAAATCACACACAACAGGAAAACTTCCAATTGCAACTTGACTCTCCACAGACAACGATGCAAACAATCCAAACAACTGAGCTTCCTCCGCCAAAAGTTTCTTCAACTCTTTGGTAGATAAGAAACCAGATTCCCTTTCTTCTTCAAGAGAAGGAAATCTCACCCGCTTAAGATAACAATCAAGATGAACACGATTGAACTCTAACCAGTTCATTCCCAGAATCACATCCAAACCCTTCAATGGCAAACATACCAAGTCCATCACAAAATCTCTACCAAAAATTGTCAAAGGACAACTTAAACAAACGAAAGAAGTAGTTACCGACCCCGAAGCTGGAGTATCGATAACCATCTCTCCACCCATCTTAGACAACACCAAATTCAAACGTTTCGCACAATCAATCGAAATAAACGAATGAGTCACTCCAGTATCAATAATAGCAATTAAAAGATTACTATTAATAAAAACAAGTACCTCTGATCAAACGATCTGCATTAGTAGGCTGAGCTCCCGCCAATGCAAATACTTTCCCTCCAGGTTGAGCTTGCTTCGGTTTCGTGCACTTTGTACTATAGTGACCATTCTCCCCACAATTATAACACTTGATCGCATTCCTCCTACAATCAGCAGCCACATGACCCGTCAAACCACAATTAGAACACTTGTTCATATTCCTCCTACACTCCGACACACGATGACCCATACCACCACAATTATAACATTTCACAGAAGAATTCATTCCTCCTCCACTCGGCTTCCTATCAAAAGTAGCCTTCTGTTCCCCTTTATCAGCAGGAGTCACATAAGGCCTACCTCTGAACTGCCCTTTTCCTTTCTTATCACCCAGATTCTTGTAATGCGTAGCACGTGCCTTACTATCTTCATAAAAAATCCTACTTTTGTTCACCAACACTGGAAACTGCCTGATCTCTTGATAACCGATACCCTGCTTGATTTCTGGCCTCAAGCCATTCACAAACTTCAAACACTTTGACCTCTCAAAACCAGCCGTATTATAATTAGGACAGAACTTCACAAGTTCCTCAAACTTAGCAGCATAATCCGCAACAGAGGAATTATCCTGTTTCAGTTCAAGAAATTCAATTTCCTTCTTACCTCTCTCATCTTCCGGAAAATAATTTTCAAGAAAAGCATCTTTGAACACATCCCATGTAACCACTATCTCATCCTCCTCAAACCTCTAAGAAGCATTCGCCCACCAGTCTTCAGCTTCCTTTTCCAACACATGAGTACCAAACTGCACCTTCTGATCCTCGGAACACCTAATGAAATGGAAGATCTTCTCAATCTTCTTCAGCCAAATCTGTGCTCCCTCAGGATCATAAGTACCTTCGAAGCTCGGTGTATTATTCTTCTGAAACTTATCCATACTATACGATTCCTCGTCCGCCGCAGCATTGGGTAAATTCTGCATCGCTTGCGCCATAGCTTGCATGGCCGCAGTCATAGCAGCAGCACCTCTTCCAGCCATAATCTGAACGTTCCCAATGATAGCAAATTATGGTTAAACAACCACTCCACAGAGTGCAACAGACCAACAAGACACAACAGACACGACAACATGGTCGGACAAACCAAACATTGGCTCTGATACCACTTAATGTAACACCCCTTCTATACCCCGTACAAAAACCGGAATAAACTAATCTTATAAATAAAACATCAGAGTAAAGAATAATTTATCATGATATAGCCATAGATGCCACACCAACGTGAACTAAAACAACCTGCTCATATAGATATATAACAACCTGATAGTCATATAAACATAGGAACTCAGTTCCAAAATATCATCGTTCAGTTACAGAATTAAAGCGGAACATCCATAACTGATGTCATCACAAAAGATAAGTATGTCATATACATGTTCATACAAAGCCACTATATACAAGCCAAAAGAAACATCTACACTCGAACCCCGACTACCCGTGTTACATATCAGAGCCGACGGAACGACAAAAAGACGAAGACACTAATCTTCGCAAAAGACCTCCAGCGTCGAATCTGCAATGCCATTACAGCATTAAACCATAGCAGAAGGGTGAGAAACAGGATTATAATATAATTGCATATCATTATAAAACACTTAGCAAAATATGCACAATTATTCTCACCACACAAATACGATACTTTTAAACAACACAAGACATATTAAACCCATTTCACACATCAATCACATAAGCATATACATTAACACAATGCATAACAAATCCTTCTCAAAATTCAACACATAAACATTCATGTAATGAATTATGCAAATGCACAGAGACCGACACAACGACTTTATGCATGCGGTACCATTAGTCCCCAAGGAACTCTTGGAATCATCGCTCGTTACTTAGGGTAACTCCCCGTCGGGCATACGATGTTCCCCGTCGCTACCACTTATCAACAAGCATACGACGTTATGGATCGTTTTTAGTCCTTTATAATAGGCACACAATCAATACAATAATTGCTTACACCCATAAGGGATCTACAATTCAACATGCATTATTTACACCCGCGAAGGGATCTACAATGTCTACATGCATTGTTTACACCCACGAAGGGATCTACAATGTCTACAACCTGATGCATGTCATATAATGACCCATGGAAATCAAGGCTCATACATTAAATCATGCATTTCAAGTACATATAATACAATGTACATAATTGCCAAACGGCCACAAACCTTCACCACAACATCATATACCCATCAAATATCCCTCACACAAGTCATACGTTACATATCATATCCTATCGCACAATATAGAAAATAACTCAAAAATTCCATTTTACGGTTTCTCGGAAAAGTCGGCTAAAAGTCGGCTAAAAATAATATTTTTCTTCACCAAATCATAGAACATATTTTTAGCTTCAGATCGATATAAAGAACAGCTAAAACGGATAAACGACGAAAAAGTTATGCAACTTTTAAAAAAACAAATTTTTGAAAAAGAACAGCAGAGTGCAATCGATTTACACCTGTGTAGAATCGATTGCACGGCCCCATAAATCACATTTTTCGCCCTTTTTTTCATGTGCAATCGATTTGCATCCTGCTGCAATCGATTGCACCTGTTAAAAACCAGAAAAATCAGCTGCTGCCTCTACACAAAACCCTCCGGAAACCCGACCGATTCAATTCCTTTCTCCCGAATAAATACATGGTAATATCACATAAATACATACCAACATATTAGGATCAAGAAAAACCCGATTCCACGACTTTTATTTTTCACCAAAATCTCACATTTTCAAAACCCAAAAATGTCAAAACTCACAATATCAACCGATTTCAACGAAACGAGTCTCTATAATCTCGGCCTAACCTCACACGACTAAACTACACAATTTGTTTCGAATTTCATCCGTGAAAACTCTCGATTCTACCGATTATGTCAAAAATAGCAACCTAACCACATAATTCTCTACACATTCAAACAATTCAAAAACAAACATATATAATCATACACAATCAATATAATAACCGAGTTTCACACCCTTACCCGATAACAATCCGATTCCTAAAGCTTGCTTGGTGATTTTTCCCCTTTGTCTTCACTTTCTCTTCACTTCTCTATTTCTCTCTTTTTCTTCTCTTTTGGGAAACTCTTACTAACTTTTCTTTTTCTTCTTTTCTCAACTTATACTAACTATTTTCTTTTATATTTTCTTAACTTAAAAATTCTAAACATTTCTAATAAATATCTAAACTAACTATTATTAACTAATACTATTAATTATGAAATATGTCAAATGCCCTCTATTCCAATTTTTCCCGCAAACTCTCAAAAACGGTAAAAATACACAATGTGCAAAAATAACATATAATCACACCAATTAGCAATTAACATAAATATTGCTCAATTAAAAATAAAGACTCGACCAATTAACACCAAAAAGCACGGAAAAAGGAAATATTAAAAACGGATTGTTACAACTGGCAGGCAGCTTCTTCCTGAGCGGTGAAACACTCTATAAGAGAAACTTTGACATGGTCTTGCTCCGATGCGTAAATGGACCAGAAGAAAACATGTTGATGAAAGAGATTCACGAAGGATCATTTGGCACTCATGCCAACGAACACACAATGGCAAGAAAAACTCTAAGAGCAGGGTACTATTGGTTGACCATGGAATCCGACTGCTACAAGTACATGAGGAGATGTCACAAGTGTCAGATATACGCTGACAAAATCCATATATCGCCAATGCATCTAAAAGTTCTTTCTTCCCCGTGGCCTTTTTCCATATGGGGAATCGACATGATTGGCATGATTGAACCCAAGGCTTCGAATGGACATCGGTTCATCCTGGTAGCCATTGACTACTTCACCAAGTGGGTCGAAGCAGCATCGTACGCCAATGTAACCCGACAAGTGGTGGTCCGATTTATCAAAAATAATCTCATCTGCCGTTATGGTGTTCCTAGCCAGATCATTACGGATAATGGATCCAACTTGAACAATAAAATGATAAAAGAGTTGTGCGCTGAGTTCAAGATCAAACACCATAACTCATCTCCCTACCGGCCTAAGATGAACGGCACGGTAGAAGCGGCTAACAAGAACATCAAGAAGATCATTCAAAAGATGGTTGTAACCTACAAAGACTGGCACGAGATGCTACCCTTTGCTCTTCACGGTTATCGCACATCTGTCCGCACTTCAACAGGGGCAACCCCTTTCTCTCTAGTATATGGCATGGAGGCAGTGCTCCCCATAGAAGTAGAAATCCCATCAATCTGGGTATTGATGGAAGCTAAGTTAACCGAAGCAGAATGGTGTCAAAGTCGGCACGAAGAACTGAATCTGATCGAAGAAAAATGAATAACGACATTATGCCATGGTCAGTTGTATCAGCAAAGGATGAAGAAGGCGTTTGACAAAAAGGTCCAACCTCGCGTCTTCAGAAAAGGAGACCTTGTGCTCAAGAAGATACAATCATTTCTCACTGATTCCCGGGGCAAATGGACTCCGAATTATGACGGCCCCTATATGGTCAAGAAAGCTTTCTCAAGCCGCGCCTTGAGACTCGCAACCATGGATGGAGAAGAATTTGCCTATCCCACAAACGTTGACGTAGTCAAGAAATACTTCGCCTAAAAAAAAACGTCTCGGTGGATTGAAAACCCGAAAGGGCGGTCCAGGCAAAAATTATAGACATAAGCAAAATCATCCTGGTGGATTGGAAATCTCAAAAGTACAATCCAGGCAAAAGTTAGGGATAATGGCAAGTAACTACGTTCAACAAAGGGGCAAATCCATCAGGAAAACTCTAGTCAAGGTCATCTTCAACGGAAGCTCAGGATGTCCAGAATTCAAAGTTGGTAGAAGGATAACGGTCGTTATGTTTCAATGTAGCCCTTTTCCCTTAAATTACCATTTTCTAAACTTTATAAATACTCTATGGAATCACGCGTTTGACTGATTTCCATCCTATCAATAAAATTTGAGCCCTAGTGCTTTTGTTTGCAATTTTTATTTGTTTTAGCTTTACAGAACGACATTTTAACATGATTAACGATTCTTGAAATAAAACAAAAAATGAATTTACTAGTCAACATTTTTCTGCTTTTAAAATAAAGATGGCAATTTCTTTTGACTGTTAAACATCGAAAGAACATCGATCGCTACTCCAAAGGCGACTAAACTTCAAAGTGCAGAATCAAAGTACTCATTCTCAAACCAGTATGCCTGAATGAAGAATCAGCTGTGTCAGATGCGAATATTCTGTCTGATATCCCCGACAGAGTTCTTATCTCCTAAGCCCGACCAACATTGTTCCCCACAGGAACTATTTCTCCTAAGAAAGGCAGAATTGCTATCTTGAACCGAAGATACTTCTTCGTCCCTTGCAGTGGCCGAGTATCCAGTCGTGTTCATCCACTAGTCTGTATGTCGCGTCAGTTTTGTCAGCATAAACATACATATATCATGCATTATTGATTTACATTCATATTTATATTGCACCACTATCACTCTAGTCGGTCTTATCCCCTAGTGATAAAAGTCCTCTCAATCGAGTTGTCAGTTCTTTCCTCGTCAGGAAGCGAATCATCTAAGCAATCGCTCCTCCTGTTTATTTCTGGATTGGAATTGGTCCTCGACCACTTTGATAACTTGAACCTCTGAAAAACAAGAAAATTTTCGACAAACGTCACTCTTCACCATTGAAGATGATATTTTTACTTTCCCGGATTAAGGAAAATCCCCAGAGAAAGCCTCGCAACTAAAGACTCTCAGCAACACATTGGTTCTTCTCTCCAGAAAGTCAATGTTAATGAAGTCATCAGCACCTCAAAATTGGGGTACATCGTATGGCATTTCTCAGAGAAGATTTCAGAGAAAAGTATGATGTAATATCCCCTAGCGGAAAGCAGTCTTTCAAGAGACTCGTTTTCCCCAGTAGAGTCGACAAATGGCGTCTCCAAACAGAGAAGTTTGTGCACCTCGACAACTCAGACAAATGGGTTCCCCAGCAAGTCTGACATCAAAAGTTTTCCCATCAAATGGCATCTCCCCGGGAAAATTCGGCGAGAAGTTTGAGGAAAACCACTACCAATAGCGTCCCTTGTCAAGAAAGTTTATTGACAAAAGAAACTAAGATCAGTTCCTTGGTAGGAAACCAGGATCGAGGGGAAGTTTATATCAGAAACTGAGACCAGTTTCTTAGTAGGAAACCAGGATCGAGGGGAAGTTTATATCAGAAACTGAGACTAGTTCCTTGGTAGGAAACCAGGATCGAGGGGAAGTTTATTTCAAAAGAAAACTGAGACCAGTTCCTTGGCTGAAGACCAGGATCGAAGGGAAGTTTTACCTTTTCTAAGCATCATTACTTAGCAAAAGAAGATGGATGGGCAAGCAGTCATTCATAACCACTGTTGTACCCCAAATTTTACCCTTAGATTCTTTGATCTTTTGTATGTCATTCTAGGTCAACATTTTTGCATTTAGTTAAACCTTTTCGTTGATCATCAACCATACCATTTTTTATCCAATTTTATCATTCCATGTCATTTAGATTTTTACTTCAATTTATAAATTTTTAGTATATACTTTTAATTTAGTGTATATTTTTAATTTAGATTATTTTTATTTTAGTCTTAATTTAGTTTTATTGATTTAGTTTAATTCTATTTCCATTTTAATTTTAATTATGGTTTTTACTTTTCATTTTGGTCTAATTTAATTTAGTTAATCTTTAAAAAAAAAGAAACAAATGTCCCATGCCATTATTCAAGAGAATCAAGAATTGTATCATTTGAGCCATTGGTGGGAAAACTATCGTGTGCCAAAGAGACCTCCATGACTTTGTTGTTTCATGCCATGCCATGTCCTCCAATATGAACTCAATCCATTTGCTCAGTCAAGTACATTGTACTGACTCTCTTTTTCATCAACTTCCAACACCTTTTGCCACAAAACGTGCAAGGAAATGCTCCAAAGTACAACCACTTTGTACTTCATATATTGACACACGAGAGATAAAAGGATAAACCATCATGTAAGCTTTCTTGCACCACAACTCTCCTGGTTTTTGGACCACTTCTGCCTCTGATTTAGGACACAAAATGAGCAACCAATACAACTCTCACTTGGCTCAAGAATGAAGGAAAAGTGAGTCATGCGAATAACAGCTACTCTACCATTCTTTCTCCTCAAGACAAAGTAAGTGTCTGATGTATATTCTTCGCAAAAAAACCAGTTGCCTTGCCTATAAAAGGAGACACACCCTCCTTTGCAAATCCATCAGTTATCAGAACCATACCACCACACCAATAGTTTTAACACCAAGCATCAACAACAACAAAAAAACCAGAGCGAGAACCGCCCTCCTTGTGCAACATCAACCAACACCCTTCTCATTCTATTTCTTCTACATCAACACACGAAGGAAACACACACACATCAGCCTTCATTCAATAAGACAACACCCTCTCTTATTCATTCCTTTCTGTCAAAACACCAAAACCTTAGAGAACTCGTGAGTTTTCTTTCCATCCATTAAACCAAACAACAAGATCAAAACAAACAGCCTCTCACCACATAAAAACAAGATACGTTGTTAGCTCGTGAGCAGTAAATAAGGAGTTAGAAGCGGAGTATTTCATTCAGGCCATTGCACATCATCATCTGCGAAGAAAAAGTTTGAGCTAGTTGAGTTCCAAAGCTCCCAAGAGAAGAAGCAGTGGACTTGACTCCACTTGGTAAGCTTCCTTCTTCTTACTCATGATCCCATTTTCTCATTTTAAATGATCTTAGATGCTGTCTTCATGCTTGTATATTGCATCTGTGTTGGTTTGGATTGACAATATGGATGTCTGCGTGAATATGTGTCAATACATTAGCAATAGGTTAACTTTGTTTCAGCTTAGACACACGACTTTCACGTGCATTTTCTCCCTATTTAAGTGGTTGTTTTAAATAGATTGAGGTCTGGTATTGTTCTACTAAATGAGCCCTACAGAATGGTATCTTATTTCATGGTTTTTGGTTGAAAACTGAGTGAGAAAATGATTAGACAAGGTGACGTTGCCATGGTGTTCTTGCTGGTGTATTTCACGATAGTTGTAGGATCTTTATTTTCATGTGCATGAAGAAGACGTAGGCATGGCCAGGCGTGATTGGTTGTTTCCCATTTTGTCATTTTGTAACTTAAAAATAGCATGACCGGTTGATTAAGAGTGTCTCACATAATTTGTACACGGTCATGTTTTTCTTTTTTTTCTTGGCTGAATAAATACCTTCCACTTGGACTTGGGCCCCTCTGTCTCGCTAACAGCACCCCCTGGCCAGAAGCCCATGCGTTGAAACCACTCCACTTAGTTCATATGGGTTTTTGCCAATACACCCCCTATTTATCCTTTTTTTCAAATATTTTTATTTTGTTTCCATTTCAATTTTATCTTACTAAAAATAGTTTCTTATCCATAAAAATTCCCAAGGAATTCATATTCACATTTTAATATTCAATTTAATTTTCTAATTATTATTTTCACTTTTATGTTATTTTCACTTTATTTTAGAAGTTATTTTAATTTAGTGAACTTATTTTCTTCAAACTTTTTGGATAATTTTCTAAGATGTTTTAGGACATTTTTGAAAAGTTGTCTTTTAGTGTGCTCATGTGTTTATGATTGTTATGAATTATCTCATTATCTTTTGCCATTGCCCTTACATGTATATTCACTTCATACTTGCTTTGATGTTATCTTCACTTGATTAATTGCCCATCTCACTTGAGTCCTTGAACTCATGCTTGTTCACTCAACTCAATTCCCCTTCAACTCTTGTTTACAAGAAGTTATCTTCCCCTCCTTCCAAAGGAAAAGTCTCTCTATTGATCGTAAGGTCATAGATAGCTCATTACCCTTTTTTACCTAACCTTCCCAAGAGATAGCCATTAATCTCTTCTCCTTCACCAACCTTTAGCCCTTTACAAATCCTTTCATAAGAGATATCCATTAATCTCTTCCCCAAAACAATCAATCCTCACAAGCTTTGCTTTCAAGCTTTTCACCCTGCTTCCCCTTGGCCTCATAGCCATTTACATCATAACTTAGACTTAGAGAGTTTCTTAAAATCTATATGAGCTCATACTCATTCCCCTTGGAACCTTGACCACAGTCAAGAGTTCCTCACCCCATTGTGGTGAACTACGGTTGCTCTGATTCTTTAGTCAGATACGTAGGCACAAGATGCGACGTCTTGGCGAGCAAACTTAGTGTACATACCCTTAGGTCTTTACCTTTAGCACAGATATCTTAGCAAGCAATCATAACATAACATAAACATTAACAAGAGGTTCCCGTAGAGTACTACGGATACTTAGGGTGCTGATACCTTCCCTTCGTATAACCAACCCCCGAACCTTAGATCTCCCCCTTTTAGGTTTTCATCGATCTTGAACCTTTCCTTTGGATAAATCAAAGTCGGTTGTAAAAGAAATATGATGCAAGTTAATTAATAGCTTGTTATCCAATTTTCACCGCAACAACCACCATCAAAATTTCGGGTATTCTGATATTTAATCCTCTTGCACCCCGAATGCCCGAATACCTTCGCCATTCACACCTTCGGGTCCAAGAAGATTAAATAGGGGCATCTTTCATACCCCAAATTTTGACCACTAAGATTTCCCATCATTGTGAAAATCATCATCACAATGTGGATGTATTTACATGCCTCCTCAATCTCCTCAGGAATTGTTAGGCATTCTCTACCATCAAAGATTAGGGTTTCAAGCCCTCTCACACCACTTAGACAAAGGATCAATCAAGAAATGACATGATCTTCATTTGTCTAACCTCTTAAACACCCATCAAGGATCAAGAGGACTCTCACCTCAAGAATCAAGCACAAGATTGCAGCATTCTAGGTGGACCAAGCCTCAAGATCGCTAGTGTCACCAAATTAGGGTTTTGGTCGACTGAGGCCTCCAGATGGAAATTTTCCTCTGGGCATGATCCAATGCTTCAAAGAATAACCCAAGATACTCTAAGGGGCCTCAGGGATCCAATCCTCATGTCAATTTAACCTTAGGGGATTCATTTACCAAAAATCAGGAATTAGGGTTTCTTGACCTAATTCACCCCTAAGTTGACTTTTGGGACAAAACATGAGCCAAGACCTCAAGACATGATTTGAGGGTCTCTAACACACTATATTGATCCATTTGCAACAATGGATTGATCCAAGAAGCTTGATCCACAAGTCTCAAATACATCAGGACCACAATTAGGGTTTCAAGGGAAAAGTCAACTGTACCTTTGACTTTTGACCAAGACATGCTCCCAAACCTTGGGACATGATTCAATACACCCTATAACACCTATGGAACATATCCATTAAGTTTGATTTAGGTCAAGGACTTAATTTCACGAAGGATCGCACAGTTTGGATTTCATCCGATAAAAAGTCAACTGTGCAAAAATCCAAAGGTTGACTTTTTGGATTTTTGGTCAAACAAGGTTTCTTAACCCTAAAACAATGTTAATGTGTAATTTGAATCATCATTCATCAATAAAAATCAAAGAAAGTGAATTAACTTGTAAAAGGGGTAACCATGAAAAACTTAGAATTTTTCTAAGTTATGGAACAAAGTGGCTAGGGTACCAACTTCCAAGGACCATAACTTGAGATATAAGCAACCATTTTGGATGGTCCAAAGCTGGATTTGTAGCTCTCATGGCATAATTTAAAAGTGCCAACTACATCTCATTCCAATTCCTCTTGGATTTTTAGTTATGGAGTGATCAAAATGGCTGAAAACACAAAAGTGACATTTTTCCAACACTTAGTGAAATTTTCACTAAGTCAGAATCTGCCTTATTTTTTCCAAAATGTAGAGGAATTTTTCATTGTAATTGAGGTTGACTCAAAACCAAAGTCGGACATCATGTTGAAATAGGATATATCAGCTTTCCAAAATGTCCAAGAACTCCATGAAACTCCACTTGAGCTAGGAGTTATGATAGTTGCAACATGCCTTGCTGCAAACTATCTTGGCAAGGCAGATTTGTGCATAAGGGCTCGATTTGATCAAATTGTACAACAACAAGCATGGTTATCTATCTGCACACCTCAAGGGGGAACAAACAAGGATAAGCACTGATCTATCAGCCTCCAAAGTCCAAAATCTACAATAGCCATGCCAAACCTAAAGGAACTAAAAAGGTGCCAAGACTCCAATTTTGTTTCCAAGCATTCAATGGATGCACCAAGGTGGCATGAACTGAGCCTATTCCAACTGAATGAGTCAAGGATAAGCTCTGAATCAAAGAATCATATGCCTGTGCTCTAACCTCTAGTCAATGGCTAGAGGTGAATTGAGATTCCATTTTGTAATACCCCAAAGTTTGCCCTCTTTCTTTTAGCACTAACTGGCTTATGCTTCACTTCATTTGCATCCTCATTTCTGCATTTTTGCATGGTCTTTTGGGCACGGGATCAAGGTAGTTTCCAGCAGCTCATGGCGTTATCAGCCAGTATTATTTTCAACAGTATCCAAAGCCAAGCAAACGGTTTTCAAGGTCTTTTGATGCATTTATTTTGCTCATTAGACGATTTGACGATCAGAAACTCCGACAGTCAATTTTTGGTCAGTTGTTCAGCACCGGACAGTCGTCTTCAGCAGTTTATTCCGAGTGCGAAACACGTTTCACAGCATATTTCAAGTGTGTTCCAGTGGTAATATCCAACGGCAAGTTTCAGAGGTCTAATGTGGCTCAGAACAGGCGGAATCAAGCAATTCTCCAAGTTTCCCTCCAAAAAGCGCAAAAATTCAAATTTTTCTGGTGTTAATCGGTTAACACATTTGGTTAACCGATTAACCAAGGCAAATTTTGCCCAAATACCCATTTTTCAGCACTGCATCTTTTTTGTCCCAATTTTTAATCACCCAATTTCATTTTACACCAGTAGAAGGATCTAGAGAGTTGATTTTCCATTCAAAAATTCAATTTCTTTCCACTCTAATTCCACATTTTCCTTTCCTAATTCACTTTTCACTCCAATTTCCACCCACAAAACCTCACTCCAAACCCAAACTTAACTCCTAATCTAGGGGTTATTTAATCTAATCAACTCCAAACCTCTCAAAAAAAAAGAAGAGACTTAAATTATTTCTCACTCTCATTTTTTTCAGAATTCTCTCAATTCTCTCTCACTTTTTCATTTTCCATCTTCATCTTCAACCTTTCACCAAAGCTCCATATTCATAGATTCACAAATTCTTCATTGGAATTTGTGAATTCTTGAGCTAAACCTCCATCACATCCTCATTCTTGGTTCAATTCTGCAGTAGCTACTGGTTTAGATCTTGGAGTAAGCTTTTGGAATCACTTTTGGAGGAGCTTTTGCTTATTTGAAGTGTTCTTGCTTGGATCTTCAAGTTTTCTTGACAAAGCTTCATAGATCTCTGGATTTCTAGTTTTGATTCATCAATTTTCGTTTGAAACAATTACAAAAGCAAATCTCAGCTTTGTAGGTTGGTTTTCCTCATATCTATACTTGATTTAGCTTATTTACAACTTATACAATGTAGATCTTTGGTTATTGTTGATTTTTGATCCATTTGCTTGAATTTGATTCTTGATGTTGATGATTATTGGATCTAGATGATGTTTTAATGCTGTGTTTGAGTTTAATTTTCGTGCATTGTTGATTATATGATCATTGGAGATGATTACATAAGTGATTTTGCTGCTGGAAGTTTTTTTTTCAAATTGATTTTTGCTGCTGTAACAGGGTTAACCGATTAACCAAATGCAGTACAAGCTGGTTAATCGGTTAACCAGTGTATTTTACTGTTTCTGCTGATTTTTGGAGCTGTTAATCGGTTAACACATTTGGTTAACCGATTAACACTGTTGCAGAGTGAATTTTTTGTGCAGTTTTGAGCATGTTTCGATCCCGCTTCACTTTTAATCTTCATGGATTGATATGACACATGTTTGTGGACTGTTGTGATGATGTTGCACCTCACACCTTTGCATGAACACGATTCTTCGACACGTAACTTTTTGTTTTGTTGGTGAATGTTCATAGTTGCATTGTCGTTTCTTGATGTGATGAACACCTTGCACACACTCTTTGAGCTTGTTAATTGTGATTTATTGTCGGTGTTGCTGGAAGTTGTTGTGTTGTGCATGCTTGCTTGCATTTAATTTCATGAGGTGCATACTTGCTTTGACTTGTTCATGTGCTTAATGTTGTGAATGCTCTCATGATGTTTTCAAGAATTGTTCACTATGGTGTGTGGTGAGATTGTAGTCATGATTGATTGAGGAATGTGTGATGCTTGATACATGCCCGTTATGCCATGATTGCATCATTTTCAAATGTATTGTACGCTGCCCTATTTCTACTGCTGTCTATTTGCATATGTGTTGTTATATGTGCTACTGTTTGGACTTTTACACCTCTTTTTGTGCTGAACTGTGTGCTGTTGAAAGCTGTCTTGTTTATATGCTGCTTTTTATCGCTGTGTAGGTGCTGGTGCGCTGTCGTAGCCGCTGTCTTTTCATTTCATTTCTCGTTTCCGTTTAGTTTTTGTATGCTAACTTAGGTAGATGTTTCCCTTCTTACCTCGACCTTAGGGCCACCATTGCATGACAACATTAGGATAGAATTCCCCTTATTGTTTTCTTTTTCCTTTGAGTCATCTCTTCTCATCTCATAACACTTCTTAAAACACTTAATAAGTATAACGTATATCGCGCTCGAGCCTTAAGTGTAGGAAATGAAGAACGAGGGGTCCCCCTCCTCTTCTAGAGTGTTTAGCATACGTCCCATTTGGGGGCGACCATGCGACTCACTCGTTCCCGCATGGTAGACTTTGGTGCAATGTAAGTTACGAACTAACTTCAATCCACTTCTTCTAAAAAAACACAAAACAAACTCAAACCTTTTTTATCCTTCGGGATCGTTAAGTTTCAACCATTTTCAAAAAAGAGCATGTTACTTCCGTCTCGTCGCAAACAGGCCTCGACCCTAACTGCCGGACGCGAACTTAACGTCGCTCATAAAAAACACTAAGACCTCGTTAGGTCGAACTACGACTGCTCTGATTTCCTCTCTCTGGTTAGATTGAGGATACGTAGGCACGAGACGCGATGTCTTGGTGAGCAACCTTCCCCCCTTAGTTCGTGTCTGAACTACGTTGACTATGACTTTCCCATTGCACGAGGGAATACGTAGGCATAGGACGAGCGATGTCCTATCGAGTCACTTTTTTTCGTTTCTTCTTCGTTTCTCCGTTCTTTTCCGTTCTCATTTCTTTTCATCTCCAATAGCAACGGAGCTCCAGATGACGACGCCCTTTGATCGAGACAGCAAGCGTGGATCCCATCGAGTACGATGGACGCATGGGGGTGCTAATACCTTCCCCTCGCGTAACTGATTCCCTTACCCGTTTCTCTTGGTCGCGAGACCATGCTCTTTTCCCTTCCCTCAGGTTCATGCAGTGTTTCCTTTCCCTCTCTTGGGATAAATACACATTGCTGGCGACTCTGTTTCCGCGCCACTTTCGCGTTTGTACTTGGATGAAAATCCTGGGAGCGACACATTTAATCCACATTGGCCAAAGGCCTGCTGCAGTTGCCATTCCCTATTGATGCCAAAACAAACTTGACACACTATAAATATACCTCATTTCTGATCAGTTTGAGTACACCAAAGGCCTATAACACTTGCCTTTCTCAAAATCACACTCTCATTTCCAAAAATGCCTTCTAATGCAAGCTACTATCGGGTTTTGAATTAGAATGTGTTTCCAACCAAACCAATCACACACACACCTCATAAACATCATATGTGAGCTGATCAAACACTAAACCAACAACTGGAACACCAAATTCATGAAATCATCATCCATTTGCTCAAGTTTTCAACAAAGTTGCAATTGAGGTGCCATAATCTGTTCCAGTTCATTTCAAATCAATCCAAGCTTTCAAACACACTCCATATGATGTAGGGAAGTTGTTCAGATCATCACAACTCATCTGTAACACCTCTAACTCAAAAATCAAATTGATCTTGCTACCACGACCTTCAAGTAAGCCTAAACTTGGTCATCTCATAATTTATGCGTATTTCCTCGCACAAAACTTTTGCCAAATGTTCATAATCATGCATAGAATGTTTCCCCTCTATTAATTACTTTGTGTGAACCGTGTATCAAATTTCTCAGCCTTCATGCACAAATTAGGGTTCTTGAGGTTTTGTTTTGATTTCTCATTCCATGCTTAAAATAAATGAAATTAAAGACCATAAACATGATCGTGAGTTGAAAACGAGCATATTGATATTTGGATTGTATGATTCCATCAAGTATTCAGTGAGATTGATGAGAAAACGCAAATCTGGGCAAAACAGGGCACGCGGGCAAGAACAAGATGTTCTTGGCGCCCTTCTTCAAATATTTAAATATTTGAATTTTTGTGATTTTATTTAATTGATTCAAAAATTAATTTCTCTCTGGATTTTAATGATTTTGAGTTGATTCTTTTTATAATAATTCACAAAAATGTTAAAATATTTTATTTTACAAAAATTCCCCAAAAATATTATTTATTTCACATATTTGATATTTTTGAAAAGAATTAATTTTTATTTGTTTTTCAACATTTTGAAAATTTTCTTTCTCTTGATTTTCCAAACTTAAATGGTTTTCAATCATTTTGTGGATAAAAAAATGCTTTTTGAAACATTGATCCAAGATCACTACTCATTTTTCACACGCTTTCAACAATTTTTATTAATTTTTAAACAAAATTAATTCCATTTTTAAACAAAATTAGGGTTTTGATTGATTCCACCCTCATCAATGTTTTTCAAGCACTCATGGGCCTCTAATAGAGTGTAAGACCCAACCCTTGTTGTACATAAACCATTTTTGGGCCTCAGATATTGTATAAGTCCCGACACGATAAAAAAATCTCGGCGCGATCGCCATGTTTAAACAGAAATCCTTTAGGCCTCCCCTCATGTTGTAAGTCCCATCTTTTTTCTTGTAAAACATCTCATGGGCCTCTCCTCGAGTTGTAAGACCCAACCCTTTTGTAAATAAACCTCTTTGGGCCTCCGTCGTTGTATAAGTCCCGAGACGATCTTCAAAACAACGGTGTGATCACTGTTAAACCCTGGGCCTTTCCTTGAGTATAAGCCCCAACAATCTTTTCAAAAAGAACTTCTCTTTTGATTTAGATTCAAATGTACATGTTGTTATCAAAACTTTCTTTAATTTCTTTGAACAACTAACAATACAGCATGGAAGCTTGCTCACCTGTAAGTTTTAACAGCTTTTATTTACTCGCTGTCATATATATAACTGTATTGTGGGAAGCTGCTCCCCTGTAAGTCTTCTTTCATATCCTTTCAGATACTTGTCATATATCAACTGTATATATACTAGTATAGTTATTTAGAGTTTTCCCCGGCAACTTGGTCTAGAACTAGGTAAAGCCATGTTGGTCACTCTTTAAATACCGTCAAAATTAGATCCCCATGGGATTTCCAGATACAGTCTTGCCTTCTCTTGGGCTTAAACAATATGGATCAAAGAGAAAGGCAGTATTCTTTATGAACCTTTTCTCAGGCTGTCACTGTTAGAAATTGTCAAAGAAATTCTACTCCCCATAGTTGATCTATTCTCGGTGAATAGCATCTCTTGAGTTTCTTCAAACCTCAGAACTTTCACTAAATGATCTATTCTCGGTGAATAGAATTTCTTAAACTTTTCTTGGTTTGGGACCCACAGGCTTCCTAAAAGCATCCCCGCCTCATCTTGGGCTTTGTACAAGGACCCTCCGGCTTCTTAAAAGTTCTCATGCCTTCTCTCGGGCTTAATACAAGGACCCTAAAGACCTCCTAAAGGTATAAGACAGAACTTAGTCATCCTTTGCTAGAGCGGTCTTTCCAGTGTCAAATCTCAGGCCAATTTAGGGTTGATTCTCATCCCTTAAAACACCCGCCTCCTCTTGGGCATCATACAAAAGATAAAACTCTTCCACACCAGTAAACTTGGACAGTCTAACCTTGAGTCTCAAAGACATTCTCAAGTTCCTTACAAACATAGGAGAAACCCCAGATTCTGAATTAATCTTCAGCAAGAGTTAAAACTTGTGGGTTCTAAAACCTCGTCTCTCTCCTAAAAATTCCCCAGCCAGGGTCAGTTTATCACTAGTATAACATTATCTCAAATCAGAACCTCTAGGCATCTGATACCTCAACCCTGCGGTAAACCCTCAATAAGAGTTAATTTCCCCACTTGGACCTGCCTCGGGATCTCAACAATCCCCAGCAGCAAGATAGCCTCCTCTTAGGCTTTGTATAATGATCTTTCCTCAACACAGTCAGCCTCCTCTTGGGCTTTATACAAATGATTCTCCCCAGCGGAGCTAACCTTTTCAGACTCTCTTGTTGATTCAATCACATTTTCAGACTCCCTTGTTGAGTCAATCACCGTCTCAGACTCTCTTGTTGAGTCAATCACCTTTCAGTACTCTCTTGTTAAGTCAACCCTTTAGCCTCAATCTCAGGCCTTGTACGAGACAGATAAAAAACACTCTTTTGTTGAGTCAATAGCCTCCTCTTAAGCTTTGTATAATGATTTCCCCTAGCAGGAGTTAACCTCCTCTCGAGCTGTGTATGATGATTTCTCCAGCTTGTTCAGCCACAATCCTGGGCTTTGTACGGGACAGATAAAAGCACTCTTGTTGAGTCAAACCCTTTTAGCCTCCATCTTGGGCTTTGTACAAGACATAAATCTCCATCTATTAAGCTTGGGACAGATATCTTCCCTAGCAAAGTCACTTCCTTCCAGCCTTCTTTTGGGCTTGGAGGAATGATTTCCCAAGCAGAGTCAAACTCTTTTTAGCCTCCGTCTTGGGCTTTGTACCAGACAGATAATACTCTCCAGCAGAGTTAAATCCTTTTAGCCTCCGTCTCGGGCTTTGTACAAGACACATAAAAATATCCTCTCCAAAGTCAATTAAATTTCCCACTTTAGCCTCAATCTTGGGCTTTGTACAAGACACATATAAGACTCCCCGGCGGAGTCAAAATCCCTTTTAGCCTCAATCTTGGGCTTTGTACAAGACAGATAGAACATTTTCCCCGGAAAAGTCAAACTCCCAGCCTCCTCTTAGGCTTTGTATAATGATATCCCCAAAGAGCCAGTCTTTTTTTTTTGCCTCAATCTTGGGCTTTGTACAAGACACCCATATATATACACTCTCTTGTTGAGTCAGTCTTATCCAGACTTTGGATAAGGATCTCCCCAGTGGAGTCAATCAACCTCTTAGCTTCAACCTTGGGCTTCGATCAAGGCACACAAAAAATCAACAATCCCTCTTTAGAGATGACAAGTTCTCCCTCAGTCAAACCTTTTAGCTTCAATCTTGGGCTTTGAACAAGACACCAAAACATCTTTTTCCTCTCATAGAATAGGAGGAATTACGATTGCTCTGATTTCCCTGTTTCGCTTAAACGGGAATACGTAGGCATAAGATTGCAAAATCTTAGCGAGCATACCAATCAAAAACTCTAGGTCCAGTACTTTCACACCAAAACTTAGGTCCAACACCTTACCAAAAACATCGGGGACACCCGAACATCAACAAAAACTCACTCACTCGTTCATATTTCCTAAGAAACTTTCCCAACCCATTAACAGATAAACACCATCAATTACAAAGCAAAACCTAAAGCTAATATCCTGTGGATAACCACATATAGGATGGGTAATTGACAACTCCCCATTGTCAAACTTTACCCCGGACCCCCAATCTCTTTTAAAGCGTTTGTTCAGTTAAACATTCGCGTGCAAGGTTTGTTTTAGATAGCTTCCCTTTCCCTTCCAGCTTCACGGGATAAATAAGAAATCAGAAAGTAGCACCCCCTCCTCCTCATTGCGATGAGGAAAACTCAGCGATAAGGTGGTCGCGTCACCGACAAAAATCGCTCGCCACATCCACCACCAACCAAATTGGACAGTGATCCGAGATATCCCGCAAGCCAATAAACTGACCCACCACCCCCATCTATCCACAATAACATCTGATACCAAGAAACAGTCAATCTGAATCATAGATTCCCCATCTCCACTGTACCAACTGAATTTTTTCCCTTTGCAAGGATCGTCCAACAAGTTACTATTTTCAATAAACGATCCAAAATCCTTCATTTCAGAGCTTCTATAACAACCTGACCTACCTTTCCTCTCTCTAAATCTTTTAACCGCATTGAAATCTCCACAAATAATCCATTCCCCATCCGTAAACTTAGCTTTAAGATCCAACAACTTATCCCACAGAGATCTCTTCTTATCCAACTCGCAAGATGAATAAACATTAATGATAAAGTAAATGAAATTTCTCCACCTAACTTTCACTCCCAGAAATCCTTCTCCTATAAAGCTATAGATAACTTCAAGCTCACCTTCTTTCCACAGAATAACTAGACCGCCAAAAAGGCCTTTAGATTCGAAAAAAGAAAAACCTACCTCTTCATTCCTCCAAAAGCTCTTAATCACATCCACCTGCAACTTAGAAAATTTAGTTTCCTGTAACAAAAATAAATCGGTATTCCTCTTCCTGATCAATTGGCTAATTCTTCTCCTTTTCAATAAACTACCCCCTTCTAATATTCAAAGATCCAATAATCGTTTGAAACCATTGGTGTTCTCCTTCCTTACTAACATTTTGGTCTTGTCGGCTTTTTCCATCTCAGTGATCCTCTTCTTATAGTCTTTCTTCGTATCCACATTCGAAACCCCTAAACTAACGATAGCTTTCCACAACTTCTCCCCCACATTGCTATTAAGATTCTCCCACATCCTCATATTGTTTCTAAAGATGTCTGACTCTTTAGACTGTTCCCCATAAACAACCAAATCACCCCCTTACCCGGCATAGACGAAGGCAGAGAGCTACCTACAGAGCCCTTATCCTTCTTACAAGAGACAAGAGGCAAAACAGGAGTAATTAACCTCTTCTTAGAAGACTACCGCTTCCTTCTGTAAGGCTTATTATTAAGAAAACCACCAGCTTCAAAACAATAACAAAATTTCAATCTTTTTGGTTTTTTTCCTATTACCTGCCAGGGCAGTAACCTTGTTTCTAGTTGGAGAGTTCAACATATCAGTGCTACAAGCCACCTTAGTGCCTTCTTAAAGCCATTTTCCTTTAAGAAACTATCTATTTTCTTGTTCCAAATTCTTTGAGCTTTTTCAAACCGTACAACATTTTCTTTAACTTGTAGAACTTTGACTCTTGGTTTTTCACAAAAAAAACTAGGGGTATATTCTACATAAACATCCTCTTCAAGTGGTCCATTCAAAAACGTATATTTAACATCCATTTGATAGATGGACCAATTGTTGTTATTCACAATACCAACAACTAGCCTAATGGTTTCAATTCTAGCAACCGGTACAAATACCTCTTCAAAGTTTATGTCTTCTCTTTGCAAAAATCTCTTTGCAACTAATTGAGGTTTATGCTTGATTATTCCACCCTTGGGATTTGTCTTCACCTTGAACACTCATCTTACACTTATTGGCTAATTTTCGTACGGTGGATCAACTAACTCCCAAGTCTTATTCTTCTCAATGAATTCCAACTTCTCCTTCATAGAACAAATCCATTTTGGATCACTCAAGGCCTCTTCCGTTTTAACGAGTTCGGATTCGGTCATAAGTACAAAATGGATCGAATCACCATCATCATGGACATCGTTGTCTCGGAACAGCTCACAATCTTGAAGTCTTATAGGCAAACCTCTTTTCCTTGTTGATCTTCTCATATTCTCTTCAATTCGGGCTTTGACGGGGGTTGTTTCTGCACTTTCCAGCTATGCAGAAACTTTCACATTGTTGTAACCAATTACATCTTTTTGGTAACCTATTACAGGCGGTTGTAACTCCTTTATTTTGTCAAAAAGCAACGTATTGGCTGATCATAATCCTTCTATTCACTGAATCATATAACTTGTAACCACCGATAGAATGATACCTAATAAGTATCATCAATTCTCCTTTATCATCCAGCTTCTTTCTAAGTTGCATCGAAACATGTCGATACGCTACGGAACCGAAAACTCTCAAGTGATTTAGGTTCGGTATAAATCCAGACCATGCTTCCTCCGGTGTTACCCTTTCAAACTTCTTTGTTGGACACCTATTCAACAAATATGCAACCCTGAACACAGTTTCTATCCATAAGTATTTCGGCAAGTTTTTCCCCTTCAACGTGCTTCTCAGCATGTTCATGATCGATCAATTCTTTCTTTTGGCAACACCATTTTTCAGCGGTGTATAAGGTGGTACATTCTCATGTACTATCCCTTCTTGATCACAAAACTTCTCAAAGTCATTTGAGAGATATTTGCTTCCACCATCCATTTTATAAATTTTAAGCTTGTGATCCCTTTATCTCTAAACCATGGACTTGAACTTCTTGAACACTTCAAATACCTCATCATTTCTCTTGATTAGGTATGTTCATAGTTTTCTACTATAATCATCGATGAATTAAAGAAAATATCAATTTCCACCGATCGAATCAACTTGCGTCCTTCCACACACATCCGAATACACCACCTCAAGGTGGTGCTTATTTCTACAACCTGCATCCTTTCTGAATTTACCCTTATGTTTCTTTGCTTTCACACATTCGTCACATATTCTTAGGGCTTTTTTCTTTTTAAGCAACACACCTTTTGAAAGACACACCACATACTCACCAAAAACCTTAAGGTGATAGGTGTGTGGGTTCTCTCACTTATATATGCTCAAGTCTCCATTTTTTAATTGAAAATTATGTTCCTCAGGGGACAAATGTTGGACCAGATGTCTGGGACAACAAGAACTACTGGTTTATTATACATTACACCTTCTGGGAAGAGATGTCAGATATGATGTCTAGAAAATTGTAAACCAGAAGCATAACAAAAAACAAAAATAAATGGGCCAGATAGGGGGTGTTAGTGTAGGACATGAGCCATTCTTTAAGCCCCAAAGGAGTTGTTTTTGTTCTAAGAGCGAGTGTAAAAAAACACCTGGGCTTGTAAGCAAAAAGCCCACCCGAGCCCCACAATAACACTGCAAGTTACCCAAAGAAAAAAAAACCATTATCATCTTCATTTCTCTCTTTCGCGCAACTATTTTCCTTCTCTCTCGCTTCCGCACAACCTGGCCAAAAATAACCTTCTCCGCTGCTGATCATTCGTCTCCATTCCCTCTTTCTCTCTGCTCGCGCTAACGACAACAACAACAAGAGCAGCTTTTCTCGCATCTTGCTCGCTCGTCCCTTTCATTGAAATTCTCTCACTTGACTTACCATCCCTCAATAGTCCTTCTAAAATTATCAAACCCAAACAAAACATCAATTTGCATGCTGCCGAGCGAAGCAATGTACCAGAGCGAAATTGATTTGAATGCTGCATAATTTCGTCTTCGTTCGCAGGTTCGTAACTTTTTCGCTTTTTTGCCGTCTTCTTCTTTGGGCGTTTGTGTAATGTCGATGTTGATGCGTGTGTATTGGAGTGTTTTCGTCACACTGCCCTTTCTCTGCTGAATGCTATGTGTGTGAGGGTTTGGTGGTATGGACTCTCCTGTTGCTTCCTTAATTTTCCCCAATTTTCCCCTGTGAAAACCGTGTGCCCTCTTCTGAATCGTGTGAGATTTTTTTCTGAATGTTTAAGTTGTATGTGATGTTGCTGTTGTGAACTTTTGTGAATCTCTGAGTGTATGCTGCTGGTCGTATGCAATGTGTGCTTTTTTTCGTATGTATCTGTGCATGGTGCGTAGTGTTCTTTGTTTCTCCCATGCTGCGTATGTTTGTGTATGGTTTTGTGAAGTTGATGAGATTGGATGAGGAAGGTTTGTGTAGTGTATACGTGATGGTCACTCGCGTGTATTTCCTCTGTTCTGATATGCCTCTTCTTTTATAGGCGATTTCAAAATTTGAATTGAAAAATGCTGTTAATGATAATGGATCCTTTTCCTTTTTTGTTTGAACTTGTCCGATCGTGTCGGTTGTGATTTGAAAACCTGCCGTAAATGATTTAATAGCCTTCCTTTTCTATGTGATTGTGTTTGTAACATGCTGTAAATGTAAATGTGTGATTGTAGTTTTCCATTTTAAACCAGGCATGTCTGCTACAACTTGAAAACATACTTTGCATATTCTGATTTCCTGAAATTGATGATGATGATAAATTTCCGTTTTCGGATTGTGATTCAAAAAACTTGTCACTCTTGTTTTGAAAAAAAATGATCAGCTAGCTATGATTTCCCGCTCTATTTCATGATCTTGTGAAAATGATTTTCGCGTCGTTTCTGTTTTGAATGTTTCCGTTCTCCATTGCAGCAAGACTAACAACAGTGGTCGGCCCTAACTGGAAAATCAACACATTTCCACGGAATGTACATGGTATTCGGAGACGAGCTTGCAACCTCATGAAACTTTGAACCAATACCTCTGCAGAACCTGTCTTGCTTATTCTTACAGTGTAAATCTTTCACAGGATCCATGCCACACGATAGCATATGACAATACTTCCAGAGGGAGTATCAATCCCAAGACAAAATGATGATGTTTGTGATTTAATCTTGCTGCTTGATAAATTGATAATCCGTTTTAACTTGCACATGTTTTGGAGTTTCTTGCTATCATGCTGATGATTTGTGCTTAAGATCATCCCTAGTATTCTCTTACGAATAAGGCTAAAGGAATTGAGCAAAAAGCCAAGATGAGATCTGAGGTAGACGGTCAAAGGCATCGTCAAACCTTGGGCCGTTCATGATGTAAACATCTGTTGTCGGTGAATTCAATATTCCATCGGGTATGCTTTTAACAATTTCCAATGTCCGTGACAATCCATACGAAAGTGATTTCATCTTTATTCATATGTGACAAAACAAGCATGATAATATGTTTCCTTGATGCATAGAACTGAATTGTGGATAGTATTATACACATTAGGCATATTGGAGCAAGTAAACTTGAAAGCCAATTGAAGTTCTCCCACCTTCTTCAGCCCGGGGGATGAGAATAGTCATAAATTATACCGGTTTCCGTTTCTGGTTCGTTTACTTTTGATGATTGTCGATTGCAGTTTTGAAAGGCTTTTAATGACATTGCAACTCCTATTATAGCGTATATAAGAAAACTTGTAGCTTATTAACACATGAATATTGATGCTTTGCTCTTCTTATCTTGTAAACTCGCGGCATTGTCGTTTTCAACTAGCATTGCATTGATTTTTTTGATGACTGCTGCTTTGGCTCCCATGTTTTATTGCTTCTTGATTTCTTTGCCACATATTGTGTAGCGGCCTTCGAAATTGGAACATGGCGGCTTAATATCTCAACAACTAAGCTGCACATCTTCTCACGGCACCATCCAATCCCAACATCTTTGTAAATACTGCAGGTAAACCATCTTCCTATCATGTCTCATGATACTCTTTCTTGCGTGATTGACTCGGTAATAAAATCAAATGTCTGATCCTTTTCCTTTTTGGTTTGAACTTGTCTGATCGTGTCGGTTGTGATTTGAAAACCTGCCGTAAATGATTTAATAGCTTTCCTTTTCTATGTGATTGTGTTTGTAACATGCTGTAAATGTAAATGTGTGATTGTAGTTTTCCATTTTAAACTGGACATGTCTGCTACAACTTGAAAATATACTTTGAATATTCTGATTTTCTGAAATTGATGATGATGATAAATTTCCGTTTTCGGATTGTGATTCAAAAAATTTGTCACTCTTGATTTGAAAAAAAATGATCAGGTATGATTTCTCGCTCTATTTCATGATCTTGTGAAAATGATTTTCGCGCCGTTTCTGTTTTGAATGTTTCTGTTCTCCATTGCAGCAAGACTAACAATAGTGGCCTACCCTAACTGGAAAATCAACACATTGACACGGAATGTACATGGTGTTCGGAGACGAGCTTGCAACCTCATGAAACTTTGAACCAACACCTCTGCAGAACCTGTCTTTCTTATTCTTTCAGTGTAAACCTTTCATAGGATCCATGCCACACGATATCATCTGACAAGACTTCCAGAGGGAGTATCAATTCCAGGACAAAATGATGATGGTTGTGATTTAATCTTGCTGCTTGATAATTTGATAATCTGTTTTAACTTGCACAGGTTTTGGAGTTGCTTGTTATCATGCTGATGATTTGTGCTTAAGATCATCCCTAGTATTCTCTTGCGAAGAAGGCTAAAGGAATTGAGCAAAATTAAAAGATGAGATCGGAAGTAGACAGTCGAAGGCGTCGTCAAACCTTGGGCCGTTCATGATGTTAACATCTGCTGTAGGTGAATTCAGTATTCCATCGGATATGCTTTTAACAATTTTCAATGTCCGTGACAATCCATAGGAAAGTGATTTCAGCTTTATTCATATGTGACAAAACAAGCACGATAGTATGTTTCCTTGATGCATAGAACTGAATTGTGGATAGTATTATACACAATAGGCATATCGGAGTAAGTAAACTTGAAAACCAATTGAAGTTCTCCTACCTTTTTCAGTCCGGCGGATGAGAATAGTCGTAAATTCTACCGGTTTCCGTTTCTGGTTCGTTTACTTTTGATGATTGTTGATTGCGGTTTTGAAAGGCTTTTAATAACATTCCAAATCCTATTATCGTGTATGTAAGAAAACCTGTAGCTTATTAACACATGAATATTGATGCTTTGCTCTTCTTATCTTGTAAACTCACGACATTGTTGTTTACAACTAGCATTGCTTTGAATTTTGTTGATGACTGCTGCTTTGGTTCTCATGTTTTATAGCTTCTTGATTTCTTTGCCACATATTATGTAGCGGGCTTCGAAATTGGAACATAGCGGCTTAATATCTCAACAACTGAGCTGCACATCTTCTCACAGCACCATCCAATCCCAACATCTTTGTAAATACTGCCGGTAAACCATCTTCCTATCATGCCTCATGATACTCTTTCTTGCGTGATTGACTCGGTAATAAAATCAACTGTTTTGGCTATGTCATGCCTTATGAACTTAATCTCTATTGATTTTGTGGATATTCTTTTCTGTTCACATTTGTATGCCCCACCTTTCTTGTTTCGAAAACTGTTAATCATCCTGCTATTCATGACATAACAGGGATTTGCAGGGAGCTTACGCGACGTCCTAGTGTATCAAGGCACATTATCCGCTGATGAACATGAAGCAACATATTTACATATCCTCTGCATTGTTTTATGCTGCCAAAATAGAATCCTTTGAGTGGCAGCACCCTCAGGTCACATTAACTATGTAAAATGGTATTAAATCATTAGAACCAATGTCTTTGTTTTGGGTTCCAATTGTACAAAGAACCAATGAAATGTAATGTTGTGTATACGGCATATATGCTCATGTCACTTAGCGCACGAGGTTCTTGCCAGCCACCTCTCTTGGGTCTTTAGGAAAAAGTTATCAAGTTTGCATGAAATAGGATGAACTTGACAAGTTGTACTTGGAATTTTGAACGGATTTTGTATCTTGTAAAATTACACAAACCTCTAATTAACATTGCTTATGAGCATAAGAACTTTTGTTCATTTTGTGACTTGTAGTGTCGTAATTCTAGATTTGATATCACCTTGTACTTCCTTGAGGCTTTAATATCAGTGGCCATATTTAGGGATGATTTGGTCACATGTGACTCGTAGTAAAATGATTTGATCACCCTCAGTAGTATCAATGACCTTAATTTGTAATACTGCATTTTTATTATCAACAAAAGCTAATATATATACAATATAGCCTTGTATTCACAAATCTTGAATTGTAATCACACAATACTTCTTGCAGTAGTTTGAAACCACATGTTTTGGTTTAGTTTAAAAGAAAACACATAACTTTATCCAAAACAAACTTGGTCATAATCAAAAGTTCCTTCATATTTTTTTTAAAAGGTTGATCTTGAGACTAATGGACCATGGCCCACCAACCCTTGAGAAGTGATGAAATAAAGCCCAAAACAAACTTTGGCGCTACATTTGAAAGTAGTAAAAATGGTCCAAAGACTCATTTGACATAATTGTTTAAAAAATGGCCCATGACTTGCAAAAAAACTTTAAAGCAAAGCCCAAATTTAATTTTTCAAAAACGATCTAGAGATGTTATGCAAGATGATGCACAAAGAGGTGGGATCTTAGAGTTAAAAATTAGGGTGTGACAGATGCCCCTATTTAAGTTTCTTCTATCCGGAGATATGAAGATTGAAATCTTCGTCTCGACGTGATAGGAGAGACTTAAATACAAACATGCACAATTTTTTGCCCTAAGATGCCAAAAGATGCACATGATATGACATGAAATTCAAGACAAAGAAAAATGTGAGGAATGGTGTCATAGAGGATAACTGTATACAGAAAACGCTGTGGAAGCACAGTTAAAGAGTGAATGACCCGACGAGGAACAACTTAGCAAAGCAAGACTCCACGGGGAAAGATCCAACTCCACTGGGGATGAGACTCAACTCCACTGAGGAAGAGACTACCAACCGACAATCACAAGGTATCTTAAGCACATGGTGATGAACTTGTGACGAAATCTTTAACAAATTCCACTTGGAGAACCTACTGTCGAGGCCAACTGTGGGGATTTCAAGAGATATCAACTAGAGGAGTCTACTGTCGAGACTTAGACCTTATTTGAGAATATCTTCTGCCAATGTTTTATTGAAAAGGTGTCAACTATCAAAAATACTGGGAATCTGCTGTCGAGATTAACTAGGGAATTTACTGCTGAGAAAAGAAACGACTGTCTGTCGAAGCTCAAAGAAGCATCAAAGTTAACCAGAGAGTCTACTGCCGAGATCCTTCTGTCGAGGTTAACTGGAAATCTTCTGCCGAGATTCGCTAGGAAATGAAAAGAAAATACCTTCTGCTGAAGTTAACTAGAAGTCTTCTGCCGAGACTTTCCAGGACAATGAAAAGAAAATACCTTCTGCCGAGGTCTACTGGAAATCTTCTGCCAAGACTTGCCAGGAAATAAGAGAAAATACCTTATGTCGAGGTCCTTTTTGCTGGGAATTCTATTCTAAACTCCATCGGAGAATCTACTGCCGAGATTAACCAAAGAATCTGAAATAGAGCCACCTTTAAATAATCAAATAATATGTTTAAAAGGATAATAAACCTCCCCTCGCCTCGTGTCGCAAGCCACAGACTGGTCTCAGTTTCTTCTTTGATCAAGTATTCCACTTGAAAAGGGAAAAATAAACCTCCCCTCGTCTCGGGTCATAAGCCACAGACTGGTCTCAGTTTCTTCCTAGAAAGATGAATCCTTGTCGGAGAGTATCTTCACAGGGGATTGGAATTTCACTGGAGATTGAGGACTTCAGCGGGAATCCATGCCTTACTAGAGATTAGGAAACATCACCGGGGATCTTCAAAAGAGATGCAAGCCGGCTGATTTGCAAAATATGTCTTCTCAAATAAAGAGAAAGATCGTCTGAATCTTCACCAAACTTCTCGAAGAGGTGCCATTTGATGGAAGAAAAATTAATGATCTGATAATTTGCTGGGGATAGACAAACTGCCATGGGGAGACTGCCATTTGTCATCCAAATAGAAAACCTGATAACAAAACAAGTTGCTCAAATAAAGATACTCCTGCTTATCGTCTGGGTATGAATTCCAAAGGGATGTTATAACAACACTGCTGGAGAAATACTTTGTCTTCAATGGTGATCTTCAAATAGATTCATCATAGAGAGCCAAAGTGTAAAATAAATGCACACTCAATCTAGGTTCAATAGCCTAGAGAGATTCAAAATTGTGATTGTCAGGGACCAAAATTCAATTCAAGAAATAACTGAAAAGAAATGGTCAAACAAGACTCTATCCGTTAAGGAATGAACTCAACTGGGGTTTATCTTTATCCAAAAATGGAAAAGAAAACTAAAGCAACATTTTTCCACGAGAATCGAACTTAGTGGGGATTTAGAAAGGATGCGCTCTTTCTACTTAGGGCTGACGACTCTACTTGGAGGGAGAAGAGGAACCCAGTTACTTAGGAATAAACACAACCAAAGTGAAAGAACAAACAAACACCATAAAATGTAAAATGCACACATGCCATGTGTCGCATCTGCGAAAATCAACCGGCAGAAAGGAACAGAAGAGTCGCCATCGAACGTTATTTACCCCGACGCAGGGAAAGGAAACGAACGAAGAAAACCTCAAAAAGGGGAAAGGAATGGTCATCGCAACCATAGTATGGGTTCGGGAGTCGGTTACGCGAGAGGAAGGTATTAGCACCCCCTCGCGTCCATCGTACTCGATGGGATCCACGCTTGTTGTTATCGATCAAAGGGTGTGGGGTATTTGAAACTCAACTGCTAACTGGAAACGCAACGGGAGAAAAAGGAAGGTGAAAACCAAAAGAGGACTCGCAAGGATCATCGCAATCCTATGCCTACGTATCTTCGTGGACGAACGAAGAATCAGAGTCGACGTAGTTCGACGGACTACGGATTTGTGGGGGAAGTTTGCTCACCAAGACATTGCCGTCTTGTGCCTACGTATCCTCAATCTGACGCGAAGGAGGAAGTCAGAGCAGTCGTAGTTCGACCTACGGGTCGGTTTTGCTTATCTGGTGAAAAAGTATCGATCGCACGTGGGCGGGAGAAAAGGGTTTGATTAATTGATTGGTTAACGTCTCGATCGCAGGGGTGCGAGAGACAAGGGAAGTTAGTTGTTAGTGTGCTCGTCGAGATATCGCATCTCGTGCCTACGTATCCTCAATCTGAAAAGAAAGAGGAATAAGAGCATCCGTAGTTCACGCTACTACAGAACACAGGGAACGGTCTCGATCGCATGGGTGCGAGAGAAATGACTCGGGACTCACGGAAGGTCTAAGGGGGAAACTCGTTCCTACAAGTTAGCATGTAATGATGGTCCTAAGATCAGGATCGGGGGGAATCTAACTAATGTTGTCATGCATGGATTGCTATCCTAATGTCTCTCCTACCTTCGACTTGATCAAAAATTAAGTGGAGCTAGGAATCCTAAGGAGATCATGTGAATAGACAAGTAAACATTATGCAACTCAATCCATAAACAAAAGGAACTAAAAGCAAACGAAAGAGTAAAAAGTGTCAGTCAACAATAATGTCACACAATCAAAGTAAGAAAAGGGGGAGCTTTAGCCAAGAGGTCATATCAACCGAGGCAAACAAGCTAGCTGTGGGAAATAAGGGTACTCACCCAATGGTATCGAGAACCATGGAGAGCAGAGTAAGGAAGGGGAAGATGTGAATCAGATCACATATGCATCAGCATCGGTCATTGCGAGCTATAGATAAGGTGTGGGGGTCTGATTGCTAGACCCTCCTTCCACTTGACCGACTCGATAACAAGAGTAAGCTATTTTCAAAGCATCAACATGAAATGCGACCTATGAACGACTTGGGACTAGAAATGGCGGGAGTCGATTGCGGACTCTCATTCCGCCTAATGACTTCTTTGAGGACTTTTCGGGGAAATGGGGAATGGGACGCCTCTTTGAGGTCTTTGGCACAAAATTAAACAATCACAAACATAGCCTCCTTTGAGGACTTCCTGAATTGCCAGCCAAGTGGCACGGACTTCCAATCCTACTTCTCATGGCATCAAAAGAAAAAAATGCGGAATTAGTAAAAGAGAATAGAAGTAATACCGAACGGATATCAATCTGTAGCAACGCAAGCAAAGTATAAGCAAACCGGAAAACTTCTAGTAATCTAGCATAAATGAGCAAAAGTGTCAAAAAGCGGAACGGATCAGTGAAAGACATGGAACCAAATGCTCTTCAACCTTCATGAATAAAAACAATAAAACAAGGCAATAAACCATAAACAGCAGCAACAACAGCGCTCCAGCACCTGCATAGCTATAAAAACCAGCAACAACCAAAAACAGCCTATAACAGCTACCATTTCCAGAACAGAATAGGTGTATATGCAACCAGATAGAATAGCAACATTTTACAGCACACTTTGTTCACAGCAGCTATGTATGTAGCAGTACCTCCTACCTTTAAACAACTTAGCAAATCAAATGTGAATCACTACAAAAACAACTCAAAAATTAGTCTATGTAATCCACAACAATAAACAAGGTTAGCAACCAAAATTCAAATGGGAATTATCAACAGGAAGTAAGTGGAATGGATACCGAAATGTAAACAACAATTAGTCAAAACTTACATTTAAGAACCATTAACAAAGTTAACAAATGAAACTACTATGAAGATTAATCGATGTTAGCATTAAAATCTAAGTATAGTCAAAGTTAGAACTAAGTCAATTCAAACTATGTCAAAGTCAATTAGTTCAATATTAGCTTCTAATTCTAAAAACATTTAGTGGACAATTGGTGGACAATTAGTGAGCAATTAAGCAAAAACAATTATGATATGATTAAACCAAAAATCAATTAATCAAAGACCGTTATCAACATCTAAATCTATCTAACAAAATTAAGGTCTAAAATCAATATTAATTTCAAATTGAAAATCCAATTGAAGTTAATTCTAAAACAATTCTAAAAATCAAATTCAAACAATTGAACTAATTCAAAGTTAATAGCTAATCTAATTACCGGAAACAATTAACTACAAACGATTATTTACAAACAAAAATCATTATTTAGGAAATTACCAAAACCAATTAGTAATAAACTAAGATCTAATCCTAACTCTAGAACTAAAATCCAATTAACAAATCCAATTAATCTCTAATCAACATTAAATCTAAAATATCACCTAATTAAATAAGAAATTCAAAGGAGGGTGCAGAATTGATTGTGGGAGTGTGGATCCAAACTTACAGGGCTTATGAGCCCAGTCCAAACTCAGCTCAGGAAGGGTGCATTATTGAAACAAGGGGTGTGGAAATGAAATATGGGCTTTAGAAGCCCGGTTTGGTATCAGGACACAAAGGGTTAACAAGAACCCTAAAGCCTTCAGTGCACATCATCTTCTCTACGTCTTTTTCAACGCATTTCTTCTTCTCATCAGTTCACACGCCGCTTCTCTCCGTTCCTTCTTCTTTGTTCGCACCTTCACGTTCTTCTTCGTTCTCCTCGTCATATCAATCAAACCACCCTATGCCTTAAACACCACCGTATTCTCTCAGTCTACACCGCGTTGGTATCTCCTCCTACGACGGCGGAGGTCTTACCATTACCGATTCTCCATTCTCAACCTGAATATATGGCTGACGTCGTCTAATTCTTAACTATTTCTCCGAATCATTACCACAGAGCTCATGAACCCTAAGTCTCAAAACCGAAATTAAACAATGAACACTCACTAATCACGTCTCAACTATTAGGGCTATGGCTTCTCAACGCGAATCCTATGAATTGGTGATGAAATCGGAGGAGAAATAAGGGAGATACGCAGAGAACATACCTTCGGAATGTGGCCATGATTACAACGAGTAAGATGAAGTCCAAACCAGAATTTCAGAGACGCTTACAAGGTAAACGATTTTGAAATGTTCACTTCTACTATCGTGAGTCTTCTTGCCTATTGCTTCATCTTATTCAATCTTCTTCTGCTTTTCTTACACGTTGCGAATCGTTGCGGAGTCGCTTAAAATACAGTTGCAAAAATGAGCTTCTGAATTGTGATGCTGAGTCTTGTTGCAGGTGTTAATCGTTGTTGATGAATTCTGCAGATATTGGATTGATGGAGATGAATGAAATATGCAAGTTGAAGATGATGCAGAATTCCCTTGATTTGATGCAGAATGAATTGAAGGCGAGTTGAAGATTGAAGATGATGGTGGAAATCGAGTCTGGGAGAGAGGGAGATTGAAGTGGAATATTGAAGAAGAAGGTTTGTTTTCGGCTTCTGTTAGAACTTGTTGGTGTGAATGTGAACTGGTATAGTTTTGTTCTGATATGTAAATTAGCTGATAATTTTCATTGCTGAAAAATTCCTTTTCAATTTTCTGTCATGTTATTTTTTGTTATGGATATTTCCTGTTATGATATTTTGCTCTTCCAATTTTCTATGTTGAATTTCTTCTGTCCGAAAAAAATCTGCTATGGATTTAATTTCTCTGTTAGGAACCTTTTTTATGTTGCACCTTTCTGATGTAAATATCCTGTTGTGAACTTCTCTTATAAATTAATAGCTGCTCTATACACACTTATTAAAGTGATGCGATATCCCTCTGGACTAGCCAAGCACTTAGTTGCAATTCTCATCTCTTCGTACCTGTCACGTGGAGTATACAATGTTGATTCCACTGAAAACATTGCAACAGTTATAACATCTCTTCCAAGCAGTTATACTCGCTAGCAAAAATAAGAGCTTGGGAATAAATAGGATCCAAATTCAGTGAGATGATCTGCATTTAATAGGAAACGATGGCCACAGGGCATTCATGTTTAAATCCAACATTGACAATTACATGCTTTAAAGAAGAATGGGATTTGCTCATTTCACCGCCATTAAGGTGTACAGGTACTACATTGCTTTCTATCCTCAAAAAGGGTCATTGTCTCTGGGATTATTATGAACTACTGCCGGCATAGCAAGTCAATGGGACTCTTTCAACCACCCACTCCATTGTCACGCGTGAAAGAAAATTATACTTCCCAACACTTCAATGCATTAGCAGCCTATAAAGTGTAATCCTATTCACAGATAAAACATTTTCTGGGCTCATCAACATAAAGGAGAGGGTCACTCTTTCTCTTGGCAATCTTTTGCACAAGCCTCAGCCTAAATGTCCCGCACCACCACCTTAGTTACTTGATGAAAATTAGATTCCGTCGACTCAAACGCAACATAGACATCCTCGAACTCCCGTCGGGACGGAAGGAACATAATGCACCTATTTTCTATAATATCATGATGTCGAATTAATTGCAATAGCTTAATCTCTCTTAGAATTCGTGTAGCATCTGATACACGCTCGAAAACATCGTGCTATATCTTGGCCAAAACTTTATCTCAACTGATGAACACAACATAATAAGAGATAACTGGATTCACAAAACATGGTCGAAGCCTTGAGATTTGTCTTATTAACAACTCTATATGGAACCCTTCTTGGAAGTCTACATGATTAAGGAAATAAACCCTAATTCACTCGCATTTGATGCACAATGTTGAACAAGTGACCTGAGAAGTTGAAAAGGCTTGAAGAAGCTATACTTGTTGCCTTGAGATATGGGAAACCAGAAATCACAAGAAAGATGCTTTGATCCCACGTCTCAGGATCCCAATGAAATGCAAATGAATGAATATGAGTATGACCTAATGGATATGCAGATGCAATGCGAAGCGAAAGCCAGAAAAAGTCAAAAAAAGATATGGCAAATTTTGGGGTGCTACAGCTGCCCCTATTCAATCGACTTGGACCTGAAAGGATGATAGCAACGACTTTCAGACATTCAAGGTAGAAGGTGATTGAATACAAAATGAACCGTGAAATTTGCAAACTGCGAGGAGAAAAAATGTAATTGGAGCCCAGTCATACCTCGTCAAAGGGATTTGACGGAAATACAACATATCCAAAGAACCACATCGTCAAAGGGATTTGACGGAAAGAAAATATGGAAACCCAACCGAAGGGACACATCGTCAAAGGAATTGACAGAAAGAAAGCCTGGCCGAAGGAGCACGTCGTCAAAGGGGTTTGACAAAAAGAAAAACTGACCGAAGGAACACTTCGTCAAAGGGTTGACGGGAAGAAATTCTGACTGAATGAAACACATCGTCAAAGGGGTTTGACGGAAAGAAAAGCTTTACGAAGAAACACTTCGTCAAAGGGTTGACGGGAAGAAAGTCTGACCGAAGGAAGCACGTCATCAAAGGGGTTTGACGGAAAGAAAGCTTGACTGAAGGGAACACATCGTCAAAGGGGTTTGACGGAAAGAAAACCTGACCGAAGGAAACGCGTCGTCAAAGGGGTTTGACGGAAAGAAGACGAAACACATCGTCAAAGGGGTTTGACAGAAAGAACATCTGCTTTGGAATGTTGTCATCAAAGGGTTGATGGACAAGGACTGATCGAGGGTAAGATCGACATATGATCTACGACCTGGGAGAAAAGTAAGTGGGTGGGTTAATTGTAATGTCTGCTGGGGATATGTCACCGTCTTGACTGAAAGTTGATTCGGGCTTTCGCGCAAGGTACCAAATCTGGCTTATGCTCTGCATGCATATGCTTGAATTTCTTTCTATGGCGTAATGCTCCATGCAAAATGGAAATGCTACGCAATTTGAGGATGCAATGATTACTATATGAATAATGCCGATGTATGCTCGGGCTACCTGGGAAAGAAGGGTGTGCCAATTATGATTGGACTTTGCTGGCAAGGACAGGTGAAACCTGCTGGTGATTGATTTTGCAAAGGTGAAATCTTTTCAGGGGTACCAACAGGGATTGGATTTTGAAATGAAGTGCCAATAGGGATTGGACTTTTGGTGATCGCCAATAGGGAATGGGCTTTTGCTTTGAAGGGGTGCTAATAAGGATCAGGCTTTAGGATTTTGGAAGATGCCAGCAAAGTGAGATGTGGATGAAGGTGCCGAGCAATGTTGGGCTTTGGATTTTCTGTTCGGTTTTACACGACTTCATGCTATGATATGCTATGAAAATGATTATGCAATGACAATGATTATGCAATGATAACGGCTCGACCGATGATTTCGAGATAGGTCAGGTACAGCTGGCGTTGGAAAGTGTCTTGTCTGGCTACAAGGTTTTTGGCTGAAAGGTTAGGGAATGGTTAGCATGACTTCCCGACATTCGTCTTGAACTCGAAGATTAACAGAACTTACCTGAGTAGCTCTGAAAGAATGAAGACTTTACATGGTTACCCGTCTTGCCCCAGCTTGTGGGATCTTTGTAAGAATCTGCCCTGAAAGGAAACCCGGGACTTCTGTACCCTGATGGTTTGAAATGTACTGCCCCAATATTCGGAACCTTGGAGAGGTGCTTCGAATTAACCTCCTGCTGGAAAGGATAACTTCTAGCCCTTGGGGTGGCCTGCCCCAGTTTGACCAAATCTTTTGCTCAACGGAGTCTTGAAATGATTTATGCCCCTGACTGGCTGATTTATGAATGAGTGCCTCTGACCTTCGAGAGATTTGTTGAATCTCGACCTGATTTCCCCAGATTAGCTGAATCTTGGAATGGATTGCCCATTTGACATGACTTGCCCCTGCTCAATGGAGTATTCAGGCACTATGCATCTTAACTTAATCAATCTTTTCATTGCAGAAACTTTCCTGATGTCAAGTACTTACTCTCAAGTAAAACAATTCGTTTTGAAAAGATAATTTTAATGCAATGCATATGACAGTTTTGAAATCCAAGTTTGTTCACCGGAAAAATGTTGTGACATATAGTGAATGAATCACTTATCAGAATGTCACATCGATACTAACATGAATGGTAAGAAGAATCCTTTTAGGAGTCAGCTTTGACGCGATCTTTACCGAAGTATGCTTTCAAACCAACCCTGCTTCAATTAGGTCTTTTGAAGGTTGTAACGTGGCCTGGTTCGCGGTTTAAGAAAGAAAGGATATAAGCCTCAAAGTTTTGTTTGTACCCACCCATTCTCCTTGATGTTCTTCAGTCCTACGTTCAGCTAATTCGACACAAGCGCTCACCTTTCAAAAAGGTCAATGAATGGTATGAGGATAGAAGGAACCCACACGGTTTTCGGAGTGATAGTCACCCCTTTTGAATTTGGTGTCTGTGGTCACATGACTTGTTCTTTGCTCGAGGATTTTTCTTTTGTAATCCTTTTCGCTTTTCGTTCTTTTGTTTTTGATTGCCCTGGTTTTTGCCTGGACTGATTCTTTTTTAATCTTTTGATTTTGAAGTCCATCGGGATGCCCTAAATTTTTTCTATTGTTTTCAAGCTTCGACTTAGCGGGCTTTTTTTCTTTTGAACAAATCGTGTGACACTGGCTTGTCTGACTTGTTTGAAAGGGTTGTGACTGCCTCACTCTTCGGTTGGTGAGGGATAACCTCAGATAATGGATCCTTAGATGCACATTCCTTTTGAAATTTGAACGTACGGTCAAATTAACTGGCACCTACCCTGCCCCAGGTTAAGATTGAGGGTTTTTCGTTTTTAGAAAGAAACTTCTGCTTCTAGGCTCGACGGGTTGACAAGGGATTATCTTCCTTATGTCTCCGGTGTTTACAGATTTGAAACAATGCCTGTACATCATCAATATGGTTTTGTTCAAAAGCATACAATAGGAAGTTTTACGCCTTTCAATTTCGTCATCCTCCCTCAGATTTTGCTTAAACAAGCATATGATATCAATAAGAAAGTATGAGTGAAGACGACTGGATTTAATCAAAACATACATATTCATTTCATTATCATTATCAATCGAAAACATACAAATTTTACAAATGAGTTTGCACTTTTACAGAAAAGAAACTACAAATGCAAATAAATGACATGATCTAAATGATTTCCAGCTCCGAGGAACTGGGCTTTCCAAGCTTGAATTGTTACTGAGCTAGCCATCTTCAAAATTGCTCATCAAAGTTGGTCTGATCATCATCTGCACAACTGCTCTCGATGACTTCTTCCATGACCTGGACTGATGAACCCACCTGACTGGATAAAGGAGAATTGTTGATCTGAATACCCTGAGGCGTGAATGAGAACATATTTGAGTCAATAAGTGTCTGAACTTTACTCTTGAGCACTTTACAGTCTTTAGTTGAATGCCCCTGTGCCCTAGCATGGTAGCCACAACGGGCGTTGGCATCAAAACCCGGTGGATATGGAAAAGGCACTGGCTTCAATTCCTTCGGCACTATCAGTCCACCCTTGATCAAATCCGGCAATATCTGACTGTACGACATTGGCAACTGGGTGAAATGCCTCTCTGGCTTCCTTGGCCTTTGTCGGGCGTGCTGACGCGGCTGACGGTGATGTGACCGTTGATTCTGAGAAGGTCCCTGATTTGCGGAAGAATATTGTCCCTAATACGAAGACTCAGAAGATTGCTGACTCTGAACAATTGATATACCTGAACACTGAGAATAAAGTGGCGAAGATTCCCGGATGGAACTATTTTCTTCCTCCAGTTCTTCTTGAGAACTGACAACTGATTCATTTTCACCGGCTGGGATGTTCGAGACGCCTTGGAGCTTTCCACATTTGAGCAAGCTCTCGATGCGTTCTCCAACTATTACCAGGTCAAAAAATTTTGCTGCCCCATTGACAATCATCTTTTCCAGGTACGGACCTTGCAAGGTATCCATAAACAGGTCAACCAATTCTTTGTCCAAAAGTGGTGGTTAAACACGAGCAGCTAACTCTCTCCATCTCTGAGCATACTCTCGGAATGATTCATTATCGCCCTGAGACAAGTCTTGCAAATGCATTCGGCTGGGAGCCATGTTAAGATTATAGCTGTATTGCTTCACAAAAGCGTTTGCTAGATCTGACCATGATTGGATGCAACCACTCTCTAACTGCATATACCAATACAATGATGCCCCACTCAGACTGTCTTGGAAACAGTAGATCATGAGCTTGTCATTATGGACATATGAGGTCATTCTTCTGCAAAACATCACCAAATGTTATTTTGGACAGCTATCCCCTTTGTACTGCTCAAACTTCGGTGTCTTAAACTTTGGAGGCAACACAAGGCCAGACACCAAACACATGCTCGAAGCATTCAAATCAAGAGCATCACGCCTCTCCAGGGCTTTAAGCTTTTCATCCAACACACGATATCTTTCAGCTAACTCAACAACTCGTGGATCCTTAGGCTTCATCTTTGGAACTACCCCTTGGACACCTGGCACAGAGAAAGCAAAACTCTGATAGTCTGCACCATCAAGAGAAGATGAATGTCCGCCTCAGACAATGGGACGTTCTTGCATAACAAGATCCTCAACAGGGATTCGCACAGGCTGAGATTGGGCAACATTATTCACCAGAGGTGGAATGCCATTCTCAGTTCTCAGAATATTGGCTTCTCCCCTTGTCATGGTGGCCATAGCCTTTATAAGTTGATCCAACTAATTCTTCATCAATTCAACATCGATCCTAGTCACAAACTGATTCTGCTCTTCTGAGTTCATGATTCTCCAAAAGCTGATTCAAGTTCAATACGAAAGTAGGGAAATCAATTGCAGTTCGGACAAATGATGGATGAACTCACTGTTCTGGTCTGGAGGAAGATATGCAAAATGATGCAAGATGCAATGCAATGCAATATTATGAATGCAATAAGACATGGGATCAAAGTTTCCACATATTCTGAACAACTGTGCTGCACTGCTGATGACTGAATAAGTTCACAGGTCTGCTCTGAAGAGAATACCGGAATACCAGAATATCTGAATAATCAGAATACCAGAATGCCAGAACATCGGCATAATCAGAATACCAGAATGCCATAATATCAGCATAATCTGAATACCAGAATATCAGAATAATCATAATACCATAATACCAGGCTGATAAGTCCACATTGATAAGAAAACCAGAATATCGGGTAGGTTGAAGGTTATGGTTACCTGCAAACCTGTAAACACCCGCCCATTCTCACGTGTGGGTACTAAAAACGAAGAATCCTTAATTTCTGGCACTAAGGTCGAGAAGCAATAATACATTCATCCTTCTGGGTACAGTATTATCGCCAATCGAGGAGTGCCTCCACTGATTCCCCCTCAAAAAAGGTTATCCTATGGCAAGTTCTCAGCTTTGGGTCCTCGGATCGAGAAGCGTAATGGGTTTTCCATTTCTGGTCTGCCATTATCGCCACTCTGGAGGAGTGCCTCAACTGAGTCCTCGGGAATGGTCACCAGAGTCGACAGCTCATAAAGGAATATTAAATGGTCTGCATCAACATGCAGTATCAGATATCTCCTAGATGGACCTCGTCTGGATGTGGGTCTCGTGAACACTACACGTGGTCACCATCACGCAAGCGACACGACTACCCACTCTAAATCCTATGTGTATACTCAAGCCTAGGTAGTGGGCTTATCTCTCAGATCACCCTGCCCACCAAACAAAAAATACAGCACAAAATATATGGCAACAGTGAAATGAAAAGCAAGTAAATGTAATAAAATAGTAAACATGCAACAATGCCATAAATAAAGCGAGTAAAGCACACAGATAAACACCCTATAATCGAAAACAAACAGGCGCTAGGATTAACTCACTTAGGGATGAGAAATTCCCCAGCAGAGTCGCCAGTTGTCACATCTGCGAAAATTAACCGGCGGAAAGGAACAGAAGAGTCGCCACCGAACGTTATTTATCTCGACGCAGGGAAAGGAAACGATCGAAGAAAACCTCAAAAAAGGGAAAGGAATGGTCATCGCAACCATAGCCTGGGATTGGGAGTCGGTTATGCGAGAGAAAGGTATTAGCACCCCCTCGCATCCATCGTACTCGATGGGATCCACGCTTGTTGTTATCGATCAAAGGGTGTGGGGTATTTGAAACTCAACTGCTAACTGGAAACGCGATGGGAGAAAAGGGAAGGTGAAAACCAAAAGAGGACTCGCAAGGATCATCGCAATCCTATGCCTACGTATCTTCGTGGATGAACGAAGAATTAGAGTCGACGTAGTTCGACGAACTACGCATTTGTGGGGGAAGTTTGCTCGCCAAGACATCACCGTCTTGTGCCTACGTATCCTCAATCTGACGCAAATGAGGAAGTCAGAGCAGTCGTAGTTCGACCTACTGGTCGATTTTGCTTGTTTGGTGAAAAAGTCTCGATCGCACGTGGGCGAGAGAAAAGGGTTTGATTGATTGATTGGTTAACGTCTCGATCGCAGGGGTGCGAGAGACAAGGGAAGTTAGTTGTTAGTGTGCTCGCCGAGATATCGCATCTCGTGCCTACGTATCCTCAATCTGAAAAGAAAGAGGAATCAGAGCATCCGTAGTTCACGCTACTACGGAGCACAGGGAACGGTCTCGATCGCATGGGTGCGAGAGAAAAGACTCGGGACTCACGGAAGGTCTAAGGGGGAAACTCGGTCCTACAAGTTAGCATGTAATGATGGTCCTAAGACCAGGATCGGGGGGAATCTAACTAATGTTGTCATGCATGGATTGCGATCCTAATGTCTCTCCTACCTCCGACTTAATAAAAAATTAAGTGGAGCTAGGAATCCTAAGAGGATCATGTGAATAGACAAGTAAACATTATGTAACTCAATCCATAAAAAAAAGGAACTAAAAGCAAACGAAAGAGTAAACAGAGTCAGTCAACAATAATATCACACAATCAAAGTAAGAAAAGGGGGAGCTTTAGCCAAGGGGTCATTGTAGCGAGCGATTTTTGGACGTGGTTGCGAAGCACTATCGCTCTTTGGGGTTACTACAGGTCGATTTATTTTTTATCCTATTGTGAGCTGAATAAGGAAGGGAAATAGATGTCTCCAATTAACCCTGCTTGTATACTGAGTTTGAACAGCGGTCTGTTAGGTTACAGATGCTACAAAGATTCGGGGGGTCTCTCTTAGGTTATTTCTCCGGAATGGTACCTGGACATGATGTTAAGACTGATGCTTTATGAAATGATGGGATTTTGGGTTTTTGTTTAGTGTGCTCGCTAAGATTTTTCTTTCAATCTTATGCCTACGTATTCCCGTTTTTCCGAAACAGGGAAATCAGAGCGATCGTAGTTCCTCCTATTCTATGGGAGGAAATGGGTGTTTTGGTGTCTTGTTCAAAGCCCAAGACGTGAAGCGAAAGGTGATTTATATCTTGTTCAAAGCCCAAGATGTGAAGCTGAAGGTGGTTTGTATCTTGTTCAAAGCCCAAGATGTGAAGCTGAAAGGTTTATTTGTATCTTGTTCAAAGCCCAAGATGTGAAGCTAAAAGGTTTATTTGTATCTTGTTCAAAGCCCAAGATGTGAAGCTGAAGGTGTTGTCTTTAGAGAGAATTTATCATCTCTAAAGAGGGTCTGTTTGTCACAACTGTTTATAAAGGAGAAATACTTTAACCGGGATATGTGAATCTGGCAATGCCATAATTTCCTTTATAGGGGGGTTCCAACCTGAAGGAGAAGACTTTAACTCAGTGTAGAGCAATGCCATCTTTCCTTAGGAATTTCTCATGCTAAAAGAGGGACAGTGGCATGGATGTAGATGATCCAGAGGCTTGCCGCTTACAGCGATTAGATGAAGGGGAAGGAGTTGTTGATGTTTGTGCACTGTGAACGAGGCACAACTTTGATGCTAAAAGGTTGATTGGATCAACCAATGGTTTTCTTATACAAAGCCTAAGAGGAGGCTATTGGCCCAACAAGATGGAGATTTTTGTGTGTCTCGTACGAAGCCCGAAAGAGAGGCTAAAAGGGTTTGACTCAACGAGGGAGTCTTTTGGTATCTCATATAAAGCCCGAGATGGAGGCTAAAAGTTTTGACTCAACAAGAGAGTGATTTTGTATCTCGTACGAAGCCCGAGATGGAGGCTAAAAGTTTTGTTCGGCTCAGTAAGAACCTTTTTGTATCTCGTATAAAGCTCGAGATGGAGGCTAAAGTTGTGAGCTCCGCTGGGGAGAATCATTGTACAAAGCCCAAGAGGAGGCTAGGGTTGCTGTCTTAGTTAAGTGACAGGTCCAGTATGTTGGTTCAGAGAAAATCAGTTCTTATATGAGTAACATTGTACTCATGGATTTGATCTGAGAATCGGGATTATTTCCTATTCTTTAAGGAAACGGGAAATCCAAAAGGTATTTGAGACTGTCCGAGTCTACGGGTTTCTTCCTATTTTTGAAAGGAGCTTGAGAATGTCTTCGAGACTCAAGGAAGTTAGACTGTCCAAGTCTAGAGTTTTATCTTTTGCACTATGTTTTGGGAAACAGTAGTAGACTCTTGAAAAGACTGTTCTATTAAGATGACTGATTTCTATTCCTATACCTCTAGGAGGTCGTCGGGACAATTTGTACGAAGCCCAAGAGGAGGCTGGAAACTTTTAAGAAGCCAGGAGGTCCTTGTACAAAGCCCAAGAGGAGGTTATCATTCCCGAAGAAAGAATCATTATACGAATCCTAAGAGGAGGCTGAATACTTCTAAGAAGCCGACGGGTCCTTGTACAAAGCCCAAGAGGAGGCGGGGATGCTTTTAGGAAGCCTGTGGGTCCTTGTACAATTCCCAAGAGAAGGCCGATGCTTTTAAAAGCCAGTGGGTCCCCAAACCCCGAGAAATTCAAGACAGGCTATTCATAGAGAATAGATCGAGCCAGGAAAGTTCGAGAGTTTGGAAGAAACTCAAGAGATGCCATTCACGGAGAAGACATTCATCTCTGGGGAGGTAGAGTTTCTTGACAATTCCTAAGGAGGAAAGCCGAAGAGAAGACTGTATTTGGTGCTCATATGGGGGATCTAGTATTGTCTATTTCTACGAATAATCGAAACGGCTTTACCTAGTGCTAGACGTAGTTGCCGAGGAAACTCTAAATATCTATACTATTATTACACAGTCGATATGAGTTTATGAAAGAAGACTTACAGCGAAACAGCCCCACAATACAGTTATATGTATATGAAAGCAGTAAATGAAGGCATATAAACACTTACTCGGTTGTAGAGCTTCCATGCTGTTTGGTTAGTTGTTGAACAAAGAAAGATTGAAAACAATAGTATATTTCAAAATCAAAGGAGAAAGTGCTTTGAAAAAGAAAGATTTGGGGCTTACAGCTCAAGGAGAGGCCCAGGGTTTTGCTAGTGATTGCACTGTTTAATTTGTACAGAGGGACTTATACAAGTGACTGAGGCCCAAGAAAGGTTTTCTGTACAAAGGGATGGGTCTTACACTCTCTCAAGAGGCCCAAAAAGTTTTAAAGAAAAAGAGTGGGGCTTATAACACGAGGGTAGGCCCAGATGATTTTTCGTTTGAAACGGCGATCGCGCTGAGGTTTTCTTTTAACGCAGAGGGACTTATACAATGAGTGAGGCCCAAATTTGTTTTTGGTTAAAAGGGGGATTGGGTCTTACACTCTAATAGAGGCTCAAAAGTTTTGAATGGGTCTTATAGCTCGAGGAGAGGCCCAGATGGTTTATTTTAAACGGGCGACGATCGCCCCGTTTACTTGTACAGAGGGACTTATACAATAAGTGAGGCCCAAAATTGTTTGTACAAGAGGGTTTTGGGTCTTACACTCTCTCAAGAGGCCCAAGAAGTGTTTGAAAATGATTTGTGAGGGTTGAATTAATCAAAAACCCTAATTTATTTCCAAAATTTATTTTAATTGAATAAAAATTCAATTAAAATGATCAAAAATTGTTTAACATGTGGGAAACAAATTATGATCTTGGATTAATGCTTCAAAAATCATGTTTTGCCCTACAAAATGATTAGAAGTCATTAAAATTTACAAAATCAAGAGGGAAAAAATATTTTAAATGTCAAAAACAATTAAAATATTAATTCTTTGCAAAAATATCAATTATATGAAATAAATAATATTTTTGGGATTTTTTGGTAAAATAAAATATTTTAACATTTTTGTGAATTATTAAAAAAAGAATCTACTCAAAATCATTAAAACTCAGAGAGAAATTAATTTTTGAATCAATTAAATAAAATCACAAAATTCAAATATTTGAATTTGAAAGAAATGGCGCCAAGAAAAGCTGAAGAACACGCGCGTTTTTCAGTTTTGCCCAGATTTGCATTTTCTATCCAATCTCACTGAATACTTGATTATATCATGCAATCCACATATCAATATGCTCGTCTCAACCTCACGATCATGTCTATGACAATTAATTTCATTTAAATTAAGCATAAAACAAGAAATCACGATAAATCCTCAAGAACCCTAATTTCTGCATGATGGCTGGGATTTTTTATACACGATTCAAACAAAGCAATTACTTGAGGGGAAACATTCCATGCATGATTATGAACATTTGGCAAAAGTATTGTGCGAGGAAATATGCATAGATTGAGAGATGACCAAGTTTAGGCTTACCTTTAGGTCGTGACAGCAAGTTCAAAATGATTTTTGAGTTGGAGGTGTTACATATGAGTTGTGAGGATCTGAACAGCTTCCCTACACCCTATGGAGTGTGTTTGAATGCTTGGACTTGATGGAAATTGGCTGGATCACTTCATGGCATCTCAACTGTAACTTGGTTAAAACCTTGAGCAATTGACTGGTGATTATGAGAAATCAATGTTCCAGGTGTTGTTTAAGTGTTTGATCAACTCACATATGATGTATGTGAGGTGTGTGTGTGATTGGTTTGGTTAGAAAAGCTCTCAAACTCAAAACCCGATAGTGACTTCCTTTGGAAGGCAAAATTGGAGTGAAAGAAGAGATTTTAAGGAAAGCATCTGTTTGATGGCTTTGGTGTACTCAAACTGATCAAAATTGAGCTCTATTTATAGTAGAGCAAGTTTGTTTTGCAAGGAATAGTGAATGGCAACTGCTGAGTAGGGTTGGCCAATGTTGGCAAATGAAAATCCAAGTCTCCTCTAGCCATTGACTAGAGGTTAGAGCACAGAGCTTTGGTTCCCTTGGTCTTGGATAAGTCTTGACTGAATTCAGTTGCCAATAGCTCAGTCCATGCCACCTTGGTGCTTCCATTGAATGCTCCAATCCAAAATTGGAGTCTTGTCCCTATTTTAGGCAATTCTAGGTTTGACATGCTATTTCTTGTTCCAAAGACTTTGGAGGCTTGGCTCAGTGATTGTCCCCTTTAGATTCAATCCTCAGATGTGTCCAAAGTGATGACAAGGCTTGGAATTGGCTGATTTTAGAAAATCGACCAAAAGTGTAAAATCTGCCTTGCCTTGGCAGATTTCAGCAAGGCATCTTGCCAATGTCATATCTCATGGCTCAAGTTGAATTTGGTGATGTTCTTGGCCATTTTGGAAAGCCCTTATATGATACAACAACTGTTTGATCATATTTGGTTTTGATACTTTTTGGATCCAAGTGAAAAATGTCCCTACATTTGGAGAAAAGTAAAGGCAGATTCTGACTTAGTGAAATTTTCACTAAGTGTTGGAAAAAGTGACATTTTCACCTTTCAGCCACTTTGATCACTCCATAACTCAAAATCCCCAATGAATTGGAATTATGTCTAGTTGAAGTTTTTGCAGAGGGCCATGAGGGCTACAAAACAAGCTTTAGATGGGGAAGAATGACTTTGTGGTTTAGGAGTTATGATCCTTCAAAGTTGGTACCCTTGCCACTTTGTTCATAACTTAGAAAAATTTCTAAGTTTTTATGGTTACCCCTTTTACAAGTTATCCCAATTTTCTTGATTTTTCTTGATGAATGATGATTCAAATCATACATTAACATCAAATTAAGGTTAAAAATCCACTTTTGTGAAAAATCTCAAAAAGTCAAAGTTGACTTTTTGCACAGTTGACTTTTTAGCAGATGAATTCCAAACTGTGCAATTCTTCAGGAAATCATGTCCTTGACCTAAATCAAACTTGATGGACATGTTCCATGGGTGTTATAGGGTGTATTGAATCATGTCATAGGGTTTGGGAGCATGTCCTGATCAAAATTCAAAGCTACAGTTGACTTTTCTCGCAAAACCCTAACTGTGGTTCAGATGAAATTGAAACTTGTTGCCCAAGCTTCTTGGATCAATCCATTGTTCCAAATGGATCAATATGGTATATTAGAGACCCTCAAATCATGTCTTGGGGTCTTGGTTCATGATTTGTCCCAAAAGCCAACTTAGGGGTGAATTAGGTCAAGAAACCCTAATTCCTGATTTTTGATGTATGCATCCCCTGAGGTCAAATTGACTTGATGTTTGGGTCCATGAGGTTCCATGGAGTATATTAGGTTATGATTTGAAGCATTGGCTCATGCCCAGAGGAAAATTTCCATCTGGAGGCCCTGGTCGACCAAAACCCTAATTTGGTGACACTGGCGATCTTGAAGCTTGATCCACCTAGAAGGAAGCAACCTTGTGCTTAATCCTTGAAGTGGGAGTCCTCTTGATCCATTATAGATTCTTGGGAGGTTAGACAAGTTAAAGATCATGTCATTTCTTGATTGATCCTTTGTCTAAAGCTCAGAGAGGGCTTGAAACCCTAATTCTTGATAGTAGTGAATGCTCAACAATCCTTGAGGAGATTGATGAGGCATGAAGGTACATCCATATTGTGATGATGATTTGTACAATGATGGGAAATCTAAGTGGTCAAAATTTGGGGTATGACAGATGCCCCTATTTAATCTTCTTAGACCCGAAGGTGTGAATGACGAAGGTATTCGGGCATTCGGGGTGCAAGAGGATTAAATATCGGAATATCCGAAATTTTGACGGCGTCTATGAACGGTAATTCACGCATTCATCTTATTTTGCTAAGCAATGATGCTTAGAAAAGGTAAACTTTCCCTCGATCCTGGTCTTCAGCCCAGGAACTGGTCTCAGTTTCTGATTTAAACTTCCCCTCGCTCCTGGTTTCCTACCGAGGAACTGGTCTAAGTTTCTGATGTAAACTTCCCCTCGATCCTGGTTTCCTACCGAGGAACTGGTCTTAGTTTCTGATTTAAACTTCCCCTCGATCCTGGTTTCCTACCGAGGAACTGGTCTTAGTTTCTTTTGTCAATAAACTTTATTGACAAGGGACGCTGTTCATAGCGGTTTTCCTCAAACTTCTCGCCGAATTTTCCTGGGGAGATGCCATTTGATAAAAAAAAGTTTTGATGTCAGACTTGCTGGGGAACCCAGTCGTCTGAGTTGTAGAGGTGCACAAACTTCTCTGTTTGGAGACGCCATTTGTCGAACCTACTGGGGAAAACGAGTCTCTTGAGAGACTGCTTTCGTTTGGGGTCTTTACATCATACTTTTCTTGAAGATCTTTTCGGAGAAATGCCATATGATGTGATCCAATTTTGAGGTGCCGATGACCTTCTCATCAGTGGGTTTTTCGGAGAAAAATTGTCGTACTGCTGAATCTCCGATTTAGGAGGCTTTCTCTCGGGATTTTCTTTAATCCGGGAAAGCAAGGATATCATCTTCAATGGCGAAGAGTGATGTTAACTGAGGGCTCTCTGGTCTTTCAGAGTTTCAAATTATCAAAGTGGTCGAGGACCCAACTTCAATCCAGAAATAAACTGGAGGAGAGAGAATGTACAAACGCAACATTTCCTGACGAGGAAAGAACTGACAACTCGATTGAGAGGATTTTTATCACTAGGGGATAAGACCGACTAGAGTGATAGTGATGCAATATGAAATGTGAATGCAAATCAATAATGCATGATGCATGTATGTTTATGCTGACAAAACTGACGCGACATACAAACTAAAAGATGAACAAGACTGGATACTCGGCCACTGCTGGGGACGAATAAGTACCGCTGGTTCAAGATAGCAATTCTACCTTGCTTAGGAGAAGTAGTCCTCGCGGGGAACTATGTTGGTCGGGCTTAGGAGATAAGAACTCGGCCGAGGCGTGTCAGAAAAAACAAGGTCTCTGACACAGTTGATCCCTTCATTCAGGCGTACTGGGTTAGAAGGAGTACTTTGATTCTGCACTTTGAAGTTCGCTTACTTCTGGAGAAGCGATTGATGTTCTTTCGATGTTTAATAGTCAAAAGAAATTGCCATCTTTATTTTAAAGCAGAAAAAGTTTTACAAGTAAATTCATTTTTGTTTTATTTCAAGAATCGTTAATCATATTAAAATGTTGTTCTATAAAGCTAAAACAAATGAGAATTACAAACAAAAGCAGAAGGACTCAAATTTTATTGATAAGATGGAGATCAGCCAAAGGCGTGATTCCAAAGAGTATTTACAAAGTTAGAAAATGGTAATTTATAGGGAAAAGGGCTACGTTGAAACATAACGACCACTATCCTTCTACCAACTTTGAATTCGGGACATCCTGAGCTTCTGTTGAAGATGACCTTGACTGGCGTTTTCCTCTGATGGATGATGTAACTGTTGCTAAGGGACTTGCCTCTGTTGAACATAGTTACTTGCCATTATCCCTAACTTTTGCCTGGATTGTACTTTGAGATTTCCAATCCACCAGGATGATTTTTTTTCATGTCTCTAACTTTTGCCTGGACCGCCCTTCCGGGTTTTCAATCCACCAAGACGTTTTTTTTAGGCGAAGTATTTCTTGACTACATCAACATTTGTGGGGTAGGCAAATTCCTCTCCGTCCATGGTTACAAGTCTCAAGGCGCCGCCTGAGAAAGCTTTCGTGGCCACATAGGAGCCATCATAATTCGGAGTCCATTTGCCACGAGAATCAGTGAGAAATGATTGTATCTTCTTGAGCACGAGGTCTCATTTTCTGAAGACACGGGGTCTGACCTTTTTGTCAAACGCCTTCTTCATTCTTTGCTGATACAACTGACTGTGGCATAGTGCCGTGATTCGCTTCTCTTCGATCAGGTTGAGTTCGTCGTGTCAATTTTGACACCATTCAGCTTCTGTAAGCTTAGCTTCCATCAATACCCGGATTGATGGGATCTCTACTTCGATGGGGAGCACTGCTTCCATGTCATACACTAGAGAGAAAGGGGTTGCCCCTGTTGAAGTGCGGACAGACGTGCGATAATCGTGAAGCGCAAAGGGTAGCATCTCGTGCCAATCTTTGTAGGTTACAACCATCTTTTGAACAATCTTTTTGATGTTCTTGTTAGCCACTTCTACCGCTCCGTTCATCTTGGGTCGATAGGGAGATGAGTTATGGTGTTCAATCTTGAACTCAGCGCACAACTCCTTCATCATCTTTTTGTTCAAGTTAGATCCATTATCAGTAATGATCTGGCTCGGAACACCATAATGGCATATGATATTGTTTTTGATAAATCGGACCACCACTTGTCAGGTTACATTGGCGTATGACGCTGCTTCGACCCACTTGGTGAAGTAATCAATGGCTACCAGGATGAACCGATGTCCGTTTGAAGCCTTGGGTTCAATTATGCCAATCATGTCGATTCCCCATATGGAAAAAGGCCACGGGGAAGAAAGCGCTTTGAGATGCGTTGGCGGTACATGAATTTTGTCGGAGTATATCTGACACTTGTGACACCTCCTCATGTACTTGTAGTAGTCAGATTCCATTGTCAACCAATAGTACCCTGCTCTGAGAATTTTTCTCGCCATTGTATGTCCGTTGGCATGAGTGCCAAAGGATCCTTCGTGAATTTCTTTCATCAGCATGTCTGCTTCTGGTCTGTCTACGCATCGGAGCAAGACCATGTCAAAATTTCTCTTATAGAGAGTATCACTGCTCAGGAAGAAACTGCCTGCCAGCCTTCTGAGGGTTTTCCTGTCCTTTCTGAGTGCCCCAGGTGGGTACTCTTGTTTCTGAAGGAAGCATTTGATATCGTGATACCAAGGTTTGTCGTCTATGACTGCTTTAATCATGAAGATGTAGGCGGGCCTTTCCAGGCGCATTATGTCGACCTTAGGTATGTCATTCCATTGACCTACACTAATCATGGAAGAGAGAGTGGCTAAAGCATCAGCCATGTGATTCTCATCACGAGGGATGTGATGAAACTTAACTCTGTTGAAGAAGGGTAACAACCTTCTTGCATAATCTTTGTAAGGAATCAATCCTGATTGGTATGTGTTCCAATCTCTTGTGATCTGATTGATAACCAAGGCTGAATCGCCGTATACGTCCAAGTTCTTGATCCTTAAATCAATCGCTTCTTCGAGACCCATAATACAAGCTTTGTATTCGGCCTCGTTGTTTGTACACTTGAACGTAAATCGAGCAGTGAAAGGAATGTGGGTACCCTGAGGGCTAACAATGATTGCCCCAATTCCGTTTCCGTAATGATTAACTGCTCTGTCAAAGATTAGTCCCCATTGGGAACCTAGTTCTGGCCCTTCACTGGGTAGCGGTTCATCACAATCTTTCATTTTGAGATACATGACATCTTCGTCTGGGAAGTCAAACCCGATTGATTCCTGATCGTCAATCGGTTGATGAGCCAAATGATCGGCTAAAATACTCCCCTTAATGGCTTTTTGAGTGTGGTACTCTATGTCATATTCTGATAGTAGCATCTGCCAACGGGCAATCCTTCCCGTGAGAGCAGGCTTTTCAAATACGTACTTAATTGGATCCATCTCGAAGACCAACCAAGTAGTATGGCAAATCATGTACTGGCGAAGACGTTTGGCTGCCCAAGCCAAAGCACAACACATTTTTTTGAGCATCGTGTACCGAGTTTCGCAGTCGGTGAATTTCTTGCTCAGATTGTAAATGGCAGACTCTTTCCTTTTGGTTTCGTCTTGTTGGCTAAGTACACATTCCATTGAGTCCTCTAGGACCGTGAGGTAAATGATTAGTGGTCTTCCTTCCACTGGAGGTGATAGAATCGGCGGATTCAACAGATATTCCTTAATACTGTCGAAGGCAGTTTGGCAGTCTTCTGTCCAAACGCAGTCCTGGTTCTTTTTGAGTAATTTGAAAATCGGCGCACATGTCGCGGTCATGAGGAATATGAATCTGGAGATGTAGTTCAAACGTCCCAGGAATCCTCTGACTTGTTTTTCAGTTTTCGGAGAAGGCATTTCTTGAATGGCCTTGACCTTGTCAAGATCAACTTCAATTCCTTTTTGGCTGATGATGAACCCTAATAGTTTCCCTGAACAGACACCGAAGGTGCATTTGTTGGGATTCAAGCGGAGTCTGTATTTCCTCAAACGCTCGAATAGTTTTGACAGGTGGGTCACATGCTCCTCTTCTGTCTTAGATTTTGCAATCATATCATCGACATATACCTCGATTTTCTTGTGTATCATGTCATGAAACAGAGTAGTCATGGCCCTTTGATAGGTTGCCACGGCGTTCTTCAAGCCGAACGGCATCACCTTGTAACAAAAGGTACCCCATGGGGTAATGAACGAAGTTTTCTCCATGTCTTTCGGTGCCATTTTGATCTGATTATAGCCCGAGAATCCATCCATGAAGGAGAAAACTTTGAACTTTGTTGTACTGTCAACCAGCATGTCAATGTGTGGTAAAGGAAAGTCGTCATTTGGACTTGCCTTATTCAGATCCCTGTAATCGACACACATTCTGACTTTTCCATCCTTTTTGGGAACAGGTACGATGTTGGCTAACCATTGAGGATATTCTGATGTGGCGAGGAAACCCGCGTCAATCTGTTTCTGTACCTCCTCTTTGATTTTGATGGCCATGTCCGGGTGAGTTCGTCTCAACCTTTGTTTTACTGGCGGACATTCCGATCTTAACGGTAAGTGATGTTCCATGATGCTGGTATCCAACCCTGGCATGTCCTGATAGGACCAAGTGAATACATCAGGGAATTTTTTGAGAAGCGTTATCAAACCCTCTCTGGCAGTTGAACTGAGCAGTGCTCCAATCCTGATTTCTTTTCTCTCTTTTTCTGAACCCAAGTTTACCATTTCCAACGGCTCTTTGTGAGGTTCGATAGACCTTTCCTCCTGTCTGAGTAATCGGGAGATCTCTTCTGGAATTTCGTCGTCAACTTCTTCTTCGGCCCCAAATACCGGGAACTCAAAGTCGGGAGAAGGCATCGGATCGTATGTTTCAACGGGGTGTAAAACAAGCAATCTGCATGACGTGATGATTTGTGTTTAGAAGAGATAGAGAAAATGCGAGAGTGTGCAGTGTATTTTTTTTACTGCTTGTTTTTTTATTTGTTTTTTAGGATTACCATTTTTTGAGAAAAGCAAAAAGAGAAAACAGCAATAAATGCAGAAATTACAGAACGACGTTATTTTATTAATGAACAAGTCGAATCTTGAAACTACAGCCCTATAAAACAAAACTCTGTCGCTTCGGTCAAAGCGAAGAGGGAAATTTACAGAAAGCGAGCCCTATCAAAACATCCGTTTCACCTGGGCAGGGTGAAAGGTTAAAGATGGAAATTACTTTGACTGATGAACGACCTTCGGAACATCGACAGCAACCCATTGGCGGCGAACTCCTCGGTGAATCACAAAGTCTGACACCTTCCTTGATTTGTCTTCAGAAATAACGCTGATTTCTGGTGGAGCAGGATCATTGGAATCTGTCTCCCAGGCAGAGTTGTCATAGGAGGATTCCTCAGTTGCATTTTGCATAGCATTTGTGCTCTCAGCTGCATCTCCTCATCCAGTAGGCTGGATGTCTTCGAGCCTGATGCGAGAGCTTTCGGGAGCAGTGTACTTGACTATATAGTCATATTTTCCACTTGGTTGTCCCAGGGTATCCCACACTTCTTTGGAACTGGAGGAGTCATCCCTCTCGATGACGTTGACCTCGGGAAAAGCATAGTTGATGAATTCTAGTCCGGCAAACGTCGCAAATTCATCGTTATGTTGAGTAGTTTCTGAATGACCTGAGTGTTGATCCCATGACATGGTGGGGATACAGGTATTCTGTTCAATGATGCTCAGCTGAGTTTCGTTACTCGGCTGACTTTCTGGCCCCAAATCTCCTGGGTAAGGCTGCCACATTGGCAGGCCATCCATCGGGCCATAGTAGGTAGAGTCAAAATTGTCCTTCATCGGAGTGTCTTCCTCTAATGAATTTGGTGGAGCACGGCATCCTTTCGGATCACAATCTCCATATATCATTTTGACATCTGACTGTGGTATAAATCTCGGACTTTGTGCGGGATAGCAAAATGGCGTAGGCACCTCTTCCTGAGACATATAATCGTCCTCGTTAAGGTAGGACCTCCATTCTTCCTCCATATCAGAGGAATCCTCTTCATTGATGGTATGCACTTCTTGAGTCACTGGTTGAAGGAAACCTCCACTGTAGAAGAAGTTCTGAATGGGATGAAGACTTTCATCGTTAGCAGCTGTCTGGGTACAGGTTGAAAAAACCAAGACCCTTCTTTGTTTTATTGTCAGTAGGAATGACAAGCTGTCCCCATCCTGTTGTATTGGTACTCTCGACCGCTTTAATAGCATCTTTGTATGAGGAAATCGAAGTTCCTCCTCTTGATTGATTGTCCTTGCTCACCAACAGTGCTTGGAACTGCGTCCCAATAACCTCCTCTGGTTCTACACAAGTAGGTGATGATAAGTTACTCACGAGCAAGGCCTGTTCCCCACAAACTGTGATGACTCGGCCGTTTTGGACGAACTTTAGCTTTTGGTGGAGGGTCGAGGTGACCGCTCCAGCCTGATGTATCCAAGGTATTTCTAATAAACAACTGTACGTTGCCCGGATGTCCATGACCTGGAAAATGACTTGGAAAGTGTGAGGACCAATAGTTATGGGAAGATCGACTTCGCCGATAACCATTTTTCTGGATCCGTCAAACGCTTTGACGACGACCTCGCTGATTCTCATCGGAGGGCCTTTGAATGATAATTGCATCAAAGTGGACTTCGGCATAACATTCAGGGCTGACCCTGTGTCTACCAGTACGCTGGCTAAAGCGTCGTCCTGTCTGTTGACTGTGATATTGAGCTTCATGTTATGACGGCGACCCTCTTCAGGTAATTCCTCATCACTAAATCCCAAATTATTGCAGGAAGTGATGTTAGAGACAATGCTATCGAACTGTCTGATTGTTACATCCTGTTCCACAAAGGCTTGCTCCAAGACTTTCTGTAGAGCCTCCCTGTGGGCTTCTGAACTGAGTAACAGTGATAATACCGAGATCTTTGAAGGAGTTTGTAACAGTTGATCAACAATGCTGTATTCACTCCTTTGGATGAGCTTCAGCATCTCATCATCATTTTTCAAAAGGTCGGAATTACTGGACTGACCGACTGGTGGATTAGGAACTTCTGCCTGAGGTTCCTTTTCTTTGTTAGGTTCTCCAACTCCTCGATTGAAGATTCGACCGCTCCGTGTTACTCGACTAATGTCTGCAATATTCACGACGGAGGGTAATGGAATTTCCTTTCCATTCTCGACTGTTGTTGCACCGTATTTGTAAGAGATTGCCTTAGCTGGTTCATACGGTAATGGTCCCGGTAGATAGATGATTATGGGAACCTTCTGGTTTTTCTGACCATCATAAGTAATCTCGATCCGTTCCCGGTTGGGAATTCTTGATTCGTCAAGCAGAGGGATGATGGCACAAACATCTCTAGTCCTCTGATGATCAGAGATGACGACAACGTCCTCAATTTGATTGGCAAGGTAGTTCGGCGACCAATTGATGGGTCCGGAACCTGGATATGGGCGAATCTCTCCACGATCCACCTGCCCCTGGAGAGCTGCTCGCACAAGGTAGCACCCTTGGTTACTTTTCGAATAGACTCCACAACGTTCATAATTGTGTGGTGGCACCTGGCCACGCCCGCTTTGAATACAATGTAACCTCACTAGGTTAGCTTCCACGGATCGGACATCCTGACTCTGACGCCGAGTAGGATTCCTGTTATTGATACTAAGTTGCTGAGTATCTTCATCCATATAAATTGGCATCCACCAGTGATTTAACAAGTGCTGAAGTGCCTCCTGGACAAGGGTACAACCTCGATCATTTTCGCAACCCGCTTTACAGCTTTGGTAATCATGTGATATTAGGAATCCGAGTCGGACCTGCTCAGCATGTAACTCTACCAGGTTGGTATTCATCACGCGAATATCAAAAATCTGAACCATGTTGATCTGATAGGGATTCTTATCATGGTAGTCTTGGATCCATCCACGATCCATCTGATGCTGGAGGGCCTCCTGTATGAAAGAGCATCCCTGTTTGTTTACCGAGCAAGTCAGACAGAAACTGTAATCGTGCCGCGGCTGATTATGATACTGGCTTTGCCTTGAGTGTAATGCCACCTAATTGACATTCATCGCACGGATGTCGTGGTTTTGAATGACGTTGGAATTTGTATAGACCATGTTAACTCCACGAACTCGGTGCTCTTGGATCCATCAGAGATCCATCTGTTCCTGTAGAGCTGCTTGCACTACAGAACACCCTTGATTGCTTTTAGAGCAGATATCACACTGGTGATAATTATGAGGTGGCATATGGCCATATCCACTCTGTCTACAATGCATCTTGACCAGATTGGTTTTCAACAAGAGTACATCGTGAATTTGATAGGCATTGTTAGTCTCTCCCTCTATCAAATTGACCGTAGCCTTCTCATGTTGAGGCAGCGGGTTCGTGAGAACATTCGGATTCGTATCTTTAAAAGAGAAGAGCCCGCTCCTAACAAGCTTTTGCACATCAGATTTGAAATTGAGATAGCTCTCTATGTTATGCCCCGATCCTCCTTGATGATAAGGGCATGTCTGGTCCACCTTAAACCAAAAAGGAGGATTTTCCGGTACTGTAAGAGGAGACTTAGTCTGGATGTGCCCCTTGGCCAGTAGTAACGGAAATAGTTCTGCGTACAACATGGGTATAGGATCAAACCCTGATGGTCGTGTTGTACGGTTGTTATATGGAGAACGAGCCTGCTGAAGAGGCTGTTGTGTCCTTTGCTGATTAGGTTGGCTCTGCGCAACCTGAGGTTGATACGTAGGAATAGGCGCAGAGCTAATAGCAGGAGTTACAACTGCTACCGGTTGGTACCGTCGCCTTTGCTTTCCGAGAGAGGTATTCCCAATATCTTGCTCTTTTTTCTTAGTGAGAGCACTACCGTATCGTTTTGTACTACTTGATGATCCAACGTCTTTAACTAAACGTCCTTCTCGGACGGCTTCCTCAAGACGAACTCCCATGCCCACCATCTCAGTGAAGTCAGTGGGCGCACTGGCGACCATTCTATCGTAATAAAATGAGCTTAAGGTCTTTAAGAAGATCTTTGTCATCTCTTTTTCCTCAAGAGGTGGACAAATCTGAGCGGAAATTTCACGCCATCTCTGGGCGTATTCCTTAAAGGTTTCCTTGTCCTTTTGTGACATTGATCTGAGTTGATCTCTGTCCGGTGCCATGTCCAAATTGTATTTGTATTGTTGGACGAAGGCAATGCCAAGATCTCTGAAAGTACCGATCATGGCACGGTTTAACCCCATGTAGCATTTGAGTGTGGCACCGGTTAAACTATCCTGAAAGTAGTGAATTAGCAGGTCCTGATTTTCCGTCTGAGCTGACATTCGTCGAGCGTACATCACCAAGTGACTCTGAGGGCAAGAGTTACCCTTGTATTTTTCAAAGTCGGGCACTTGGAACTTGTGTGGGACTTTCATATTATGGACCAGACAAAGGTCTGCGGCATCCTTTCCAAATAAATCCTGACCGCGAATGGCTTGCAGTTCCTTCTGCATTTCCAAGAACTGTTCCTGGAATTCATCCATTCGGTCAAACATAGTCTCCTTCTTACCAGAAGGAATCGGTGGAATTTGTCCTTCTGGGACAGTGTGCACCATAGAGGGTGGTACCGTAACTACGGCAGTGAATCTTGGCGTTTCCCGAAGTTTGTAACCTTCAGGAGTCTTCAATATGCCTCTGGCATCTTCGCTTTCCCGAAGTCTGTAACCTTCAGGACCAGCGGCATCTGTTGTGATTCCCTGATCTTCGGCGATCGGCGGAACATATCCTTCTGGGATATAGTTAGCAGGCATGCCCCAGGGACGATCTTTCGACATTTGATACCTAGGATCAAATTTCTCCACTATGGGCGCTGAGGTGATCTCTGAGATCACAGTTCTTTATAGCTGAGCTTTTGCCATGGCTTGCATGTCGTTACGAAGCTTTCTCATATCCTCTCTCAGAGCGTCGATCTCTTCTTTCAACTCTCTGTTCTCTTCCTCAAGATCATCCATCCTTTTCTGACGATTGGCCCGAGTATTGTACGAATGAGACAGTTTGACTCTAGAACCGAGACACAAACGTGAGATTCGTAGGTAAGAAGAATACGCGATGTGAGAATGATGAATGCAATGATTATATTAATTGTTTTTTGGTTTAATCAAAATAAACTTCGACAATTAGATTGCAAATATCAAACAGCGGGGAAACCCCTTTTTATTGAAATTCAAGGATTACGAAAATGGAAATACAGTAGATTACAAGGTGCAGAAACAGAAACCTAAGCTAATGGGTCCCGAGTCCTCTCTGAAGAGAAATCGGGTGCTGATTCTGGTACTTTCCTTTTCTTGGACCGGGGCTCTCGAGCCGTTGTCGGGTTGTCATTCCTTTGCCAGGTGAAAGGAGCGAGCAAATTCCTTTGGTCATCCTGATTATCCACAGCATGTTGCTCTAAAATTTCAATCAGAGCATCTTTCTCTTTCAGTAATTGTTGTATTTGGGTACACTCCACATTGAGGGTGCGGTACTTGTTCTTCCAAGACCTCCTCTCCCGCTGGACTTTGTTGAGAGTAACCTGAAGCTTTTCTGTCACAATCATGAAGTACATGACAGATTCCCTCGGCGGAAGAATTCCGTAACGAGGGTAAGGCATTTTTAGCTTGAGAGCTCTAGTTTGTACCCAGTGGAGATAAGGCTCCACCGAGACACAGTCTGGTTTTCCTAGAGACTCTCGTCCTTTCTTATGAACGTGTTTCCAGGTGTGCACTATTTCCATCTTTAGTGCTCTGTCACTTTCTCCTTCTTTGAAGAAAAGACCTTCCAGATGAGCATTACGCGGGACATGCCTCATTGAGTATCCAAATTGACGACGAACCAATACCGGATGGTAGTTGATTCCTCCCTTACTTCCTATAAGGGGTACGTTGGGGAAGTTTACACAACGATCAATGATCCTTATTCCATCATAAATCCTATTACACCAATCAATGTCAGAGTTGGTGAGAGACATGATTTTCTGCGACCAGCGTAAGGCGCTCTTATGATCCCAAAAAGCAGCAGATTTAGGCAAATGGGAGATAAACCATTTGTAGAGAAAAGGTACACAACATGTGATCTCCCCTCCGCTGTACAAATTTCCTAAGTGTACAGAATGATACGCATCCGCGAGCAAAGTCGGCACAGGGTTTCCAATGAGAAAAACCTTAATGGCGTTGATATCGACGAAGTTATTAATGTTGGGCAACAAAAATAATCCGTAGGTGAGTAAAACAAAGATGCTTTCAAAAGCAGTCCCGTCCCCTATACTAGCAAATTACAGAGCTTTCTTTGTTAAGAACTGGGCTGGCAAACCTTGGATGCCACCCTTGGGAGCCATGTGAGTCCTGACCTCAGACTCGTCCAAATGAATTGCTCTTGCAATGGTCTGGTCCTTTGGAATTTCTTCCAAACCAGAAAATGGAGCTCGATCAGTAATGTGTAGATCAGTCAAGTGAGAGTACTCCTCTAGCGTTGGTGCGAGCTGGTAATCCGGGAATGTGAAACAGTGATAAACCGGATCGTAAAACTGAACGAGTGCATCCATGATTCCTTCAATCACATGGACTCTTAACAGAGGTAGCAGACCTCCGTACTTGGCTCTGAAGGCCTCTTGGTTTGTGATCATTCTCACCAAACCTCTCAGATCCTCTAGTTTTGGAGCCTTGAAGGTATACTTATGAGTTCTCCTTCTACCGAAATCCATTAGCGTAATCCTTTTCTCTGATATTTGCAATCATAGTCTTAGTTTAATTTGAAAAAAACAGAGAGACTAGAAGAGAAAATTTTTCTTTGTTTTAATGTTTTTTAAATGAATGCATGAATGCAGCACACAAAAACATAGAAAAAACATGGGGTCAAAGGGTCGTTGTCATGGATTCAAGGCTCTACCCATCCCAAAGGTTTACTAATGATTTTTGTACCTGTCTCTCATCATCATCAACTCTTGTCAAGAAAACACCAGCGGGCCGGGATCCGTGCTAGGTGTTGTTTTTTGAAGAGTCCTCAGAAGAGGGTGGCATCGCATGACAACTATTTCCGATAGCCTCTGCGCCACTAAAGGGGTTTTTCCTAGGTGTATACTCAATCTTTCCACATGCGGCATCACACGCATTCCCATTAGCAGAAAAATAAACACATATATTAATTAGGAAAAGCAGTATATATATATTTGTCTTAATCATCCTAGACCCCTAGTCTTATGATCCTAAACAGACAATGACTCCCCAGCCGAGCTGTCATTTCTGTGAAATCATGATTTTTTACCTAAGAGATGGGACAAGAACAAGATCTCGAGACTCCCCAGCAGAGTCGCCATTTTTTTTGTGGAAAATGGGGACGATGATGACTAGATCTTGCAATGACTCCCCAGCAGAGTCGTCATTTTTCTGTAGCGAGCGATTTTTGGACGTGGTTGCGAAGCACTATCGCACTTTGGGGTTACTACAGGTCGATTTATTTTTTATCCTATTGTGAGCTGAATAAGGAAGGGAAATAGATGTCTCCAATTAACCCTGCTTGCATACTGAGTTTGAACAGCGGTCTGTTAGGTTACAGATGCTACAAAGATTCGGGGGGTCTCTCTTAGGTTATTTCTCCGGAATGGTACCTGGACATGATGTTAAGACTGATGCTTTATGAAATGATGGGATTTTGGGTTTTTGTTTAGTGTGCTCGCTAAGATTTTTCTTTCAATCTTATGTCTACGTATTCCCGTTTTTCCAAAACAGGGAAATCAGAGCGATCGTAGTTCCTCCTATTCTATGGGAGGAAATGGGTGTTTTGGTGTCTTGTTCAAAGCCCAAGACGTGAAGCGAAAGGTGATCTATATCTTGTTCAAATCCCAAGATGTGAAGCTGAAGGTGGTTTGTATCTTGTTCAAAGCCCAAGATGTGAAGCTGAAAGGTTTATTTGTATCTTGTTCAAAGCCCAAGATGTGAAGCTGAAAGGTTTATTTGTATCTTGTTCAAAGGCCAAGATGTGAAGCTGAAGGTGTTGTCTTTAAAGAGAATTTATCATCTCTAAAGAGGGTCTGTTTGTCACAACTGTTTATAAAGGAGAAATACTTTAACCGGGATATGTGAATCCGTCAATGCCATAATTTCCTTTATAAGGGGGTTCCAACCTGAAGGAGAAGACTTTAACTCAGTGTAGAGTAATGCCATCTTTCCTTAGGAATTTCTCATTCTAAAAGAGGGACAGTGGCATGGATGTAGATGATCCAGAGGCTTGCCGCTTACAGCGATTAGATGAAGGGGAAGGAGTTGTTGATAATTGTGCACTGTGAACGAGGCACAACTTTGATGCTAAAAGGTTTATTGGATCAACCAGTGGTTTTCTTATACAAAGCCTAAGAGGAGGCTATTGGCCCAACAAGAGGGAGATTTTTGTGTGTCTCGTACGAAGCCCGAGAGAGAGGCTAAAAGGGTTTGACTCAACGAGGGAGTCTTTTGGTATCTCGTATAAAGCCCGAGATGGAGGCTAAAAGTTTTGACTCAACAAGAGAGTGATTTTGTATCTCGTACGAAGCCCGAGATGGAGGCTAAAAGTTTTGTTCGGCTCAGTAAGAACCTTTTTGTATCTCGTATAAAGCCCGAGAGGGAGGCTAAAGTTGTGAGCTCCGCTGGGGAGAATCATTGTACAAAGCTCAAGAGGAGGCTAGGGTTGCTGTCTCAGTTAAGTGACAGGTCCAGTATGTTGGTTCAGAGAAAATCAGTTCTTATATGAGTAACACTGTACTCATGGATTTGATCTGAGAATCGGGATTGTTTCCTGTTCTTTAAGGAAACGGGAAATCCAAAGGGTATTTGAGACTGTCCGAGTCTACGGGTTTCTTCCTATTTTTGAAAGGAGCTTGAGAATGTCTTCGAGACTCAAGGAAGTTAGACTGTCCAAGTCTAGAGTTTTATCTTTTGCACTATGTTTTGGGAAACAGTAGTAGACTCTTGAAAAGACTGTTCTATTAAGATGACTGATTTATGTTCCTATACCTCTAGGAGGTCGTCGAGACAATTTGTACGAAGCCCAAGAGGAGGCTGGAAACTTTTAAGAAGCCGGGAGGTCCTTGTACAAAGCCCAAGAGGAGGCTATCATTCCCGGAGGAAGAATCATTATACGAAGCCTAAGAGGAGGCTGAATACTTCTAAGAAGCCGACGGGTCCTTGTACTAAGCCCAAGAGGAGGCGGGGATGCTTTTAGGAAGCCTGTGGGTCAATGCCCAAGAGGAGGCCGATGCTTTTAAGAAGCCCGTGGGTCCCCAAACCCCGAGAAATTCAAGACAGACTATTCACAGAGAATAGACCGAGCCACGAAAGTTCGAGAGTTTGGAAGAAACTCAAGAGATGCCATTCACGGAGAAGACATTCATCTCTGGGGAGGTAGAGTTTCTTGACAATTCCTAAGGAGGACAGCCGAAGAGAAGACTGTATCTGGTGCTCCTATGTGGGATCTAGTATTGTCTATTTCTACGAATAATCGAAACGGATTTACCTAGTGCTAGACATAGTTGCCGAGGAAACTCTAAATATCTATACTATTATTACACAGTCGATATGAGTTTATGAAAGAAGACTTACAGCGAAACAGCCCCACAATACAGTTATATGTATATGAAAGCAGTAAATGAAAGCATATAAACACTTACTCGGTTGTAGAGCTTCCATGCTGTTTGGTTAGTTGTTCAACAAAGAAAGATTGAAAACAACAGTATATTTCAAAATCAAAGGAGAAAGTGCTTTGAAAAAGAAAGATTTGGGGCTTACAGCTCAAGGAGAGGCCCAGGGTTTTGCCAGTGATTACACTGTTAAATTTGTACAGAGGGACTTATACAAGTGACTAAGGCCCAAGAAAGGTTTTCTGTACAAAGGGATGAGTCTTACACTCTCTCAAGAGGCCCAAAAAGTTTTAAAGAAAAAGAGTGGGGCTTATAACATGAGGGTAGGCCCAGATGATTTTTCGTTTGAAACGGCGATCGCGCCGAGGTTTTCTTTTAACGCAGAGGGACTTATACAATGAGTGAGGCCCAAATTTGTTTTTGGTTAAAAGGGGGATTGGGTCTTACACTCTAATAGAGGCCCAATAGTTTTGAATTGGTCTTATAGCTCGAGGAGAGGCCCAGATGGTTTATTTTAAACGGGCGACGATCGCGCCGTTTACTTGTACAGAGGGACTTATATAATAAGTGAGGCCCAAAATTGTTTGTACAAGGGGGTTTTGGGTCTTACACTCTCTCAAGAGGCCCAAGAAGTGTTTGAAAATGATTTGTGAAGGTTGAATTAATCAAAAACCCTAATTTATTTCCAAAATGTATTTTAATTGAATAAAAATTCAATTAAAATGATCAAAAATTGTTTAACATGTGGGAAACAAATTATGATCTTGGATTAATGCTTCAAAAATCATGTTTTGCCCTACAAAATGATTAGAAGTCATTAAAATTTACAAAATCAAGAGGGAAAAAATATTTTAAATGTCAAAAACAATTAAAATATTAATTCTTTGCAAAAATATCAATTATATGAAATAAATAATAGTTTTGGGATTTTTTGGTAAAATAAAATATTTTAACATTTTTGTGAATTATTAAAAAAAAGAATCAACTCAAAATCATTAAAACTCAGAGAGAAATTAATTTTTGAATCAATTAAATAAAATCACAAAATTCAAATATTTGAATTTGAAAGAAATGGCGCCAAGAACAGCTGAAGAACACGCGTGTTTTTCAGTTTTGCCCAGATTTGCATTTTCTATCCAATCTCACTGAATACTTGATTATATCATGCAATCCACATATCAATATGCTCGTCTCAACCTCACGATCATGTCTATGACAATTAATTTTATTTAAATTAAGCATAAAACAAGAAATCACGATAAATCCTCAAGAACCTTAATTTCTGCATGAAGGCTGGGATTTTTGATACACGATTAAAAAAAACAATTACTTGAGGGGAAACATTCCATGCATGATTATGAACATTTGGCAAAAGTATTGTGCGAGGAAATATGCATAGATTGAGAGATGACCAGGTTTAGGGTTACCTCTAGGTCGTGACAGCAAGTTCAAAATGATTTCTGAGTTGGAGGTGTTACAGATGAGTTGTGAGGATCTGAACAGCTTCCCTACACCCTATGGAGTGTGTTTGAATGCTTGGACTTGATGGAAATTGGCTGGATCACTTCATGGCATCTCAACTGCAACTTGGTTAAAACCTTGAGCAATTGACTGGTGATTCTGAGAAATCAATGTTCCAGGTGTTGTTTAAGTGTTTGATCAGCTCACATATGATGTATGTGAGGTGTGTGTGTGATTGGTTTGGTTGGAAAAGCTCTCAAACTCAAAACCCGATAGTGACTTGCTTTGGAAGGCAAAATTGGAGTGAAAGAAGAGATTTTGAGGAAAGCATCTGTTTGATGGCTTTGGTGTACTCAAACTGATCACAATTGAGCTCTATTTATAGTAGAGCAAGTTTGTTTTGCAAGGAATAGTGAATGGCAACTGCTGAGTAGGGTTGGCCAATGTTGGCAAATGAAAATCCAAGTCTCCTCTAGCCATTAACTAGAGGTTAGAGCACGGAGCTTTGGTTCCCTTGGTCTTGGATAAGTCTTGACTGAATTCAGTTGCCAATAGCTCAATCCATGCCACCTTGGTGCTTCCATTGAATGCTCCAATCCAAAATTGGAGTCTTGTGCCTATTTTAGGCAATTCTAGGTTTGGCATTCTATTTCTTGTTCCAAAGACTTTGGAGGCTTGGCTCAGTGATTATCCCCTTTAGATTCAATCCTCAGATGTGTCCAAAGTGATGACAAGGCTTGGAATTGGCTGATTTTGGAAAATCGACCAAAAGTGCAAAATCTTCCTTGCCTTGGCAGATTTCAGCAAGGCATCTTGCCAATGTCATATCTCATGGCTCAAGTTGAATTTGGTGATGTTCTTGGCCATTTTGGAAAGCCCTTATATGATACAACAACTGTTTGATCATATTTGGTTTTGATACTTTTTGGATCCAAGTGAAAAATGTCCCTACATTTGGAGAAAAGTAAAGGCAGATTCTGACTTAGTGAAATTTTCACTAAGTGTTGGAAAAAGTGACATTTTCACTTTTCAGCTACTTTGATCACTCCATAACTCAAAATCCCCAATGAATTGGAATTAGGTCTAGTTGAAGTTTTTGTAGAGGGCCATGAGGGCTACAAAACCAACTTTGGATGGGGAAGAATGACTTTGTGGTTTAGGAGTTATGATCCTTCAAAGTTGGTACCCTTGCCACTTTGTTCATAACTTAGAAAAATTTCTAAGTTTTTATGGTTACCCCTTTTACAAGTTATCCCACTTTTCTTGATTTTTCTTGATGAATGATGATTCAAATCATACATTAACATCAAACTAGGGTTAAAAATCCAATTTTGTGAAAAATCTCAAAAAGTCAAAGTTGACTTTTTGCACAGTTGATTTTTTAACAGATGAATTCCAAACTGTGCAATTCTTCAGGAAATCATGTCCTTGACCTAAATCAAACTTGATGGACATGTTCCATGGGTGTTATAGGGTGTATTGAATCATGTCCTAGGGTTTGGGAGCATGTCCTGATCAAAAGTCAAAGCTACAGTTGACTTTTCTCGCAAAACCCTAACTGTGGTTCAGATGAAATTGAAACTTGTTGCCCAAGCTTCTTGGATCAATACATTGTTCCAAATGGATCAATATGGTATATTAGAGACCCTCAAATCATGTCTTGAGGTCTTGGTTCATGATTTGTCCCAAAAGCCAACTTAGGGGTGAATTAGGTCAAGAAACCCTAATTCCTGATTTTTGATGTATGCATCCCCTGAGGTCAAATTGACTTGATGATTGGGTCCATGAGGTTCCATGGAGTATATTAGGTTATGCTTTGAAGCATTGGCTCATACCCAGAGGAAAATTTCCATCTGGAGGCCCTGGTCGACCAAAACCCTAATTTGGTGACACTGGCGATCTTGAAGCTTGATCCACCTAGAAGGGAGCAACCTTGTGCTTAATCCTTGAAGTGGGAGTCCTCTTGATCCATTGTAGATTCTTGGGAGGTTAGACAAGTTGAAGATCATGTCATTTCTTGATTGATCTTTTATCTAAAGCTCAGAGAGGGCTTGAAACCCTAATTCTTGATAGTAGTGAATGCTCAACAATCCTTGAGGAGATTGATGAGGCATGAAGGTACATCCATATTGTGATGATGATTTGCACAATGATGGGAAATCTAAGTGGTCAAAATTTGGGGTATGATAGTCATATCAACCGAGGCAAACAAGCTAGCTGTGGGAAATAGGGGTACTTACCCAATGGTATCGAGAACCATGAATAGCAGAGTAAGGAAGGGGAATACGTGAATCAGATCACATAAGCATCAGTATCGGTCAATGCGAGCTATAGACAAGGTGTGGAGGTCTGATTGCTAGACCCTCTTTCCACTTGACCGACTCGATAACAAGAGTAAACTATGTTCAAAGCGTCAACATGAAATGCGAGCTATGAACGACTTGGGACTAGAAATGGCGGGAGTCGATTGCGGACTCTCATTCCGCCTAATGCCTTCTTTGAGGACTTTTCAGGGAAATGGGGAATGGGACGTCTCTTTGAGGTCTTTGGCACAAAAGTAAACAATCACAAACAGAGCCTCCTTTGAGGACTTCCAGAATTGCCGGCCAAGTGGCACGGACTTCCAATCCTACTTTTCATGGCATCAAAAGAAAAAAAAAGTGAAATTAGTAAAAGAGAAGAGAAGTAATACCGAACGGATAGCAATCCGTAGCAACGCAAGCAATGTATAAGCAAACCGGAAAACTTCTAGTAATCTAGCATAAATGAGCAAAAGTGTCAGAAAGCGGAACGGGTCCGTGAAAGACATAGAACCAAATGCTCTTCACCCTTCATGAATAAAAACAATAAAACAAGGCAATAAACCATAAACAACAGCAACAACAGCGCTCCAGCACCTGCATAGCTATAAAAACCAGCAACAAGCAAAAACAGCCTATAACAGCTACCATTTCCAGAACATAATAGGTGTATATGCAACCAGACAGAATAGCAACATTTTACAGCACACTTTGTTCACAGCAGCTATGTATGTAGCAGCACCTCCTACCTTTAAACAACTTAGCAAATCAAATGTGAATCACTACAAAAACAACTCAAAAATTAGTCTATGTAATCAACAACAATAAACAAGGTTAGCAACCAAAATTCAAATGGGAATTATCAACAAGAAGTAAGTGGAATGGATACCAAAATGTAAACAACAATTATTCAAAACTAACATTTAAGAACCATTAACAAAGTTAACAAATGAAACTACTATGAAGATTAATCGATGTTAGCATTAAAATCTAAATATAGTCAATGTTAGAACTAAGTCAATTCAAACTATGTCAAAGTCAATTAGTTTAATATTAGCTTCTAATTCTAAAAACAATTAGTGGATAATTGGTGGACAATTAGTGAGCAATTAAGCAAAAACAATTATGATATGATTAAACCAAAACTCAATTAATCAAAGACCGTTATTAACATCTAAATCTATCTATCAAAATTAAGGTCTAAAGTCAATATTAATTTCAAATTGAAAATGGAATTGAAGTTAATTCTAAAACAATTCTAAAAATCAAATTCAAACAATTAAACTAATTCAAAGTTAATAGCTAATCTAATTACCGAAAACAATTAACTACAAACGATTATTTACAAACAAAAATCATTATTTAAGCAATTACCAAAACCAATTAGTAATAAACTAAGCTCTAATCCTAACTCTAGAACTAAAATCCAATTAACAAATCCAATTAATCTCTAATCAACATTAAATCTAAAATATCACCTAATTAAATAAGAAATTCAAAGGAGGGTGCAGAATCGATTGTGGGATTGTGGATCCAAACTTGTAGGGCTTATGAGCCCAGTCCAAACTCGGCTCAGGAAGGGTGCATTATTGAAACGGGGGGTGTGGAAATGAAATATGGGCTTTAGAAGCCCGGTTTGGTATCAGGATACAAAGGGTTAACGAGAACCCTAAAGCCTTCAGTGCACATCATCTTCTCTACGTCTTCTTCAACGCATTTCATCTTCTCATCAGTTCACACGCCGCTTCTCTCCGTTCCTTCTTCTTCGTTCGTACCTTCACGTTCTTCTTCGTTCTCCTCGTCATATCAATCAAACCACCATATGCCTTAAACACCACCGTATTCTCTCCGTCTACACCGCGCCGGTATCTCCTCCTATGACGGCAGAGGTCTTACCATTACCGATTCTCCATTCTCAACCTGAATATATGGCTGACGTCGTCTAATTCTCAACTATCTCTCCGAATCATTACCACAGAGCTCGTGAACCCTAAGTCTCAAAACCGAAATTAAACAATGAACACTCACTAATCACGTCTCAACTATTAGGGCTATGGCTTCCCAACGCGAATCCTATGAATTGGTGACGAAATCGGGGGAGAAATAAGGGAGATACGCAGTGAACATACCTTCGGAATGTGGCCGTGATTACAACGAGTAAGATGAAGTCCAAACCAGAATTTCAGAGACGCTTACGAGGTAAACGATCTTGAACTGTTCACTTCTACTATCGTGAGTCTCCTTGCCTATTGCTTCATCTTATTCAATCTTCTTCTGCTTTTCTTGCGCGTTGCGAATCGTTGCGGAGTCGCTTGAAATACAGTTGCGAAAATGAGCTTCTGAATTGTGATGCTGAGTCTTGTTGCAGGTGTTAATCGTTGTTGATGAATTCTGTAGATATTGGATTGATGGAGATGAATGAAAGATGCAAGTTGAAGATGATGCAGAATTCCCTTGATTAGATGCAGAATGAATTGAAGGCGAGTTGAAGATTGAAGATGATGGTGGAAATCGAGTCTGGGAGAGAGGGAGATTGAAGTGGAATATTAAAGAAGAAGGTTTGTTTTCGGCTATGGAGGATGAAGAGAAGATTGAAGAGAGATGAATTGTGGAAGATTGCAGAAGGTTTTGTGAGAATTCAGTTAGGTTCTGTTAGAAGTTAATCAGATGATTGTTTTGGTTAGTTTTTCTGTTATGGAGTTAGGTTAGGGAGAGAGGAGAGGATCTGTTAGAGATTGGTTACAATGTTAGGGAGGTTAAATGGTGAGATCTGAAGTGTTAGGAAAAATAGGGTTAGTGTATTTCTCAGGCTTTTTGTAACTGTTATGAGTTTTGATGTGTTAGAAAAGATTGAACAATTCTGTTGTGTATTGGTTTTTGAAGGCTTCTGTTAGAACTTGTTGGTGTGAATGTGAACTGGTATAATTTTTTTCTGATATGTAAATTAGCTGATAATTTTCAATGCTGAAAAATTCCTTTTCAATTTTCTATCATGTTATTTTTTGTTATGGATATTTCCTGTTATGATATTTTGCTCTTCCAATTTTCTATGTTGAATTTCTTCTATCCGAAAAAAATTTGCTATGGATTTAATTTCTCTGTTAGGAACCTTTTTTATGTTGCACCTTTCTGATGTAAATATCCTGTTGTTAACTTCTCCTATAAATCAATAGCTGCTCTATACACACTTATCAAAGTGATGCGATATCCCTCTGGACTAGCCAAGCACTTAGTTGCAATTCTCATCTCTTCGTACCTGTCACGTGGAGTATACAATGTTGATTCCACTGAAAACATTGCAACAGTTATAACATCTCTTCCAAGCAGTTATACTTGCTAGCAAAAATAAGAGCTTGGGAATAAATAGGATCCAAGTTCAGTGAGATGATCTGCATTTAATAGGAAACGATGGCCATGGGGCATTCATGTTTAAATCCAACATTGACGATTACATGCTTTAAAGAAGAATGGGATTTGCTCCTTTCACCGCCATTAAGGTGTACAGGTACTACATTGCTACCTATCTTCAAAAAGGGTCACTGTCTCTGGGATTATTATGAACTACTGCCGGCATAGCAAGTCAATGGGACTCTTTCCAACCACCCACTCCATTGTCGCGCGTGAAAGAAAATTATACTTCCCAACACTTCTATGTATTAGCAGCCTATAAAGTGTAATCCTATTCACAGATAAAACATTTTCTGGGCTCATCAACATAAAGGAGAGGGTCTCTCTTTCTCTTGGAAATCTTTTGCATAAGCCCCAGCCTAAATGTCCCGCACCACCACCTTAGTTACTTGATGAAAATAAGATTCCGTCAACTCAAACGCAACATAGACATCCTTGAACTCCCGTCGGGACGTAAGGAACATAATGCACCTATTTTCTATAATATCATGATGTCGAATTAATTGCAATAGCTTAATCTCTCTTAGAATTTGTGTAGCATCAGATACACGCTCGAAAACATCGTGCTATATCTTGGCCAAAACTTTATCTCAACTGATGAACACAACATAATAAGAGATAATTGGATTCACAAAACATGGTCGAAGCCTTGAGATTTGTCTGATTAACAACTCTATATGGAACCCTTCTTGGAAGTCTGCATGATTAAGGAAATAAACCCTAATTTACTCGCATTGGGTGCACAATGTTGAACAAGTGACCTGAGAAGTTGAAAAGGCTTGAAGAAGCTATACTTGCTGCCTTGAGATATGGGAAACCAGAAATCACAAGAAAGATGCTTTGATCCCACGTCTCAGGATCCCAATGAAGTGCAAATGAATGAATATGAGTATGACCTAATGGATATGCAGATGCAATGCGAAGCGAAAGCCAGAAAAAGTCAGAAAAAGATATGGCAAATTTTGGGGTGCTACACCATGTATCTATATGAATGAATGTATGTCATGTTATGCTTATGCTGAAAAAACAAATGATGAGAAGTAAACTAGAGATAAAATAAACATCTCGACACGGATACTCGGTCAATCTTCGGAAGATAAGAACATCACTGAGGGTGAATGGAGAGCCACATATGGGACCACAGTCCTGCATCAAGACTTCAAACTTCTCTGAGGAAAGAGAGTAATTCACTTGGGGATATAACATCATTACTTCACTTAGGGAACTGTCAAGATGAATCCGGTGACTCTGTTGGAGATGAGAAAGATCCACTGGTAACAGATCAAACTCGTGATTGGAGAGAATTCATAGGGGGTAAAATAAATATCCACTGCGAACTGAAATAGTTTGGAAGGAAGTTGTAACTGGAGATGCCAGAGCTGAAGCTACACAGGGGATAAAATAAATATCCACTTCATTGGGGAAGCTCGGATCAACATCGCAGCTGAAGATGTCGGAGTTGAGACTTCATGAGGATGAAATAAATACCCATTTCGCTGAGGAAGATTGCAGTTGTAAGAAACTCACTGAGGAGTGAAATAACATTCACTTCGCTTGGGAAAGGTTGAAGCCAAGGAAATTCAATGGGAATTCTTAGGTCACCAACTGGGGAATTCTGCATCAATTCTGCCATAACTTCTTGTGGTAGAGATTCACAGGGGAATTGTCATGACCGTTGAAGTACAGACTTACTGGGGATATGTGCAAAGAATGTTGTGAGAATAATGTAGTTCTGCATTGATGAATTGCATGGTGGTCGCCATTTTGAACAATAGTTGTTGTGAATGGATGAAACTCTTCAATTCTCAAATGCCCCAGATCACATGGTTTATGAGAAGAAGTCATCTCAAGAGGATTTTGCAGAAAACTTGGCACCCAATTGTTCCAATGTCTTCAAACTCTTGGAGAGATTTATCAATTCTCAACGTAACCCCCATGGACTGACTATATTCTGTAAAATTGAGTCTTTAAACTTGCCCCTTGGGGTCATACTGTGAAAGCAACAACTGAGAAATAACTTGCCTCTGTTTATCAGAGTCTTCAGGTAACGTTCCCCTTGATATGGTCATCTTTTGAAATGATTTGCCATTAGAGTCTCAAGTCTCAAAAGATTTAGCTCCTCGTTGACGCTCGTATGCAAGCTTCTATGATATCAAGCAATGTTAGCACGCAGAAAAATGTTGATTCTGAAACTGATAATGCAACACACATGTTTGTCTTGAAGTTTTTATTGAAAAGGATATTGCAATAACTTGTGACCGAATCACCAGTTAGGATATGACATTAATTTTTTTCTACAAAGCCAACACAATTTTGAGCATAGCTCATAAGAGTTAGGAAACGTTATTTCATCGAGTACGCTATCAAAATAAACCCTGCTTCAATTAGGTATTTTGAGGTTTTTATCGGGGCCTGGTTCACGGTTTAAGAAATAAAGGATAAAGGCTCAAACTTTATTTGTACCCACCCAATCTTCGTGTTGTTCACTCCTTTTTTTTTAAAGTTTAGGTGCTCGATCATCTTAACTGAAAACTACCCTGCCCCAGGTTAAAAATCAGGGTTTTTTGATTTGGAGAAGAAAACTCCTACTTCAAGGCTCAAAGGGGTTAACGAGGGTTTATCTCCCTTATATCTCCGGTGTTTGGGGATTTGAAACAATGCCATCATCAGCAGAGTTTTATTCAAAAGCGTACAACAAGAGATCTTGCGTTTGTGATTTCTTCATCCTCCCTCCAATTCTTTTCCAAGGCAAGAGATTGTGTGGCATTGGCATCATAAAGCAGAAAAAGCATTTTATGAGTGAATACGAATGAATTTCTTCAAGACAAACATATCCATTGCATTAATCATTCAAGACAAACAAGTTCTTATGTAATACCCCGTATTTTGTTACACCGAATAATATTACATTGTGATTAACTGAGTCAGGTTGCTCTGAGAAATTATTTGATAAAAATAATTAGAGTAACTTCGATACTTAGAATTGATCCCATAAATATTAATTGTTTCGGAGACATTTATTTAATTTGGACTTAAGAGACTTTTTGGACATTTAGTAGTATTATTTCTAATACTAAGTTACTATATTTTTCCTCCCATTTGCCAAAGATAGTAAGATATAGAGAAAGTTAGAGGAAAGAAAGAAGGAAGAAGGAAAGGAAGGAGAGAAAAAGAGTAGAAGAGGAAATTTGAAGAAAAGCTCAAGAACCATCAAGATCATCATCCAATCTTCATCCAAACTTCTCAATCATCTTCCTCTTGCTCATTTTGAAGGTGGGTTCTAGTTAGTACCATTATTAGAGAGTTCTAGGAAATTTTGAGTTTAGGTTAGATTATGAAAAATTGGAACTTTATGGTTGAATCTTGTTATAAATGTTGTTGAATGCTTGTTATCATGTTTGCATTATGTTTTGACTGTTGTGGGATGTTGGGTAATGTTTTTGATGGAGAAAAATGTGGATATGATGGAGTTACAGCAGCTGGGAGAAGTTCTGGTTCGCAGGGTTCGCCTAGCGAACCGGGGGCGAAGCCCAGCGAACAGCAGTCGAGGGTTCGCCTAGCGAACCCGAAGGTTCGCCTAGCGAAGGTTCGCTGGCATGTTCGCCTAGCAAACTTAGTGTGTTTTGAATATGGGAACTTACTGCCTAGGTGCTCGCTGGCACATTCGCCTAGCGAAGGTGAAGGCGAAGGTTCGCCAGACGTTCGCCTAGCGAACTTATGGTGTTTTGGGTCTGGGAGTTTCTGTTTAATTACTCGCCAGCTTGCTCGCGAAGCGAAGGGCGAGGCGAAGGTTCGCCAGGGCATTCGCGAAGCGAACTTTATGTCTGTTTTGTTCTGTTTGTTCATTCGCCAGAGGCTTCGCCTAGCGAAGGCGGAAGCGAACGCTCGCTGGGAGGCTCGCCTAGCGAACATGTCAGTTTGTGCAGTTTTGTTTCCTTCATAACTTTTGATCCGTAACTCGGATCGGGGCGTTCTTGGTACCGTTAGAAAGCCATGACGACCCTCTACCCAATAAAAAGTGGAAATTGGGAGTATACTGTAGGACAAATTATTTAGAGGCAAATGAATGAAAGTCTTGATATATGATATGTTGTTATGTGATTCTATTATGCAATTGACTTATGTTTTACCTATTTTCTCTTGTTGTTAAGCATGGTTGAGAATGTATGCATGTCAAAATATGAAATAGTAAGAGTGAGGAAAACCCCTTTTGAACTATAGGAAACTTTAGAAGTTGGAAACACTAGTATGGAACATGAGGTTAACTTTATGGATTGAAGGACAAGAAAGGCCTTGAGGCCTTATGACCGAGGCAATTGTCGTATACATTGTTTTGTGTGGTATTTATCATGTAATCGTAACCATTTTATTTTGAATTGCCCTTGGAAGGCCTTCATGAGTCTCGAGCTCCTCTGAAGTGCAGGCAGGTTTTACTTGGTAGGTTTGATGCCCTACGTGTAGTACAATTGGAAGCCCGTGCATGGGTACGAGACTTGTGATGGTTAACAGGCCATGAGAAGTGACGGTTCACGGTTAACAGGCCGGTGATCCCGAATCCAATTGTATACCAAGTAACTACAAGGATCTATGACTCGGGTCGCCTTCTAGACGTAGAAGCGGACGGGAAGATGAGATGCCTTGGTACCGGTTATCGATTAATGATGTGATGAGTTAGTGAACTCATGTAATGTTTCCATATAGGGTGAAATTATCAAGTGTGAACTCAAGAGTCCTTCCCTTCCCCGGACTTGAGTTAGGATTGTTAGAACCATAAATAATCCGAGAGAACCCATAAGATAGGGAACTCACTGAGATTGATGTATCTCACCCCACTGTTGTTGTTTACATCACAGGTCCCGCAGGTTCGGCGACGGGTAAGGATAAAGTGGTTTGACTTTTCCTTCCGGTTCGTAGATTTTGAGATGGCATGGCTTCCGCTATGACGCTTTATTTTGAGATCATTGCATTGATCTAGTTCTTAGTTTTTATCTTGTTGGAACATCTTGTATATGTAATGCCTTAGCTTTCGTGTTGTATTAGAGGCATTTATGTGTATAATGTGTTAGCTAGGAACTTATTGTATTTCAATACCAAATACTTGGATTCATATATATAATTTATGCTTTGATGTATGGATTTTATATGTGGGTGTTACAGTTGGTATCAGAGCAGGTCGTATCCTCGACCTAGCCATGAAATAGTATAAGTAGTTTCTTTCCGCTTCATATGCATTGTGTCGCTATTGGTCTTAAGTGTTATATGTATGGTATTGAGCCTGATCAACTTAATCCTATCTATATGACGTTTAGGAACATGGTTGGCGGACGCAGAAGCAATCGTGGTAGACCCACGTATCCTCCATCTGGGACGAATCTGCCAGGCGGCGATGAGAATGCTTTTTTGTATCAGTTTGTACAACAGATGCAGCAGCAGCAGAACCAGTTCATGCAACAGATGGTGCAGAGGATGAATGGAGGCCTTCATCCTCAGGTGGTTGTTCCAAATGTTGTAGGTGGAAGTTTTCGGGATTTCCTCCGCATGAATCCTCCAGAATTTCATGGCGGAGTGGATCCTGTGAAAGCTCATGACTGGATTGCTGGCGTGGAGAGAATCTTTCTAATAATTGGCTGTAGTGAGGAGAACAAGGTAGTGTTTGCTTCTCGCTCACTGAGAGGTCCTGCTAGGACATGGTGGGATGTTGTTTCAGTTTTTATGACTATGCAAGGTGTACCTAAAGTGTGGGAGCAGTTCAGGGCTATTTTTATGGAAAAGTACCTTCCTAGTTCTTTAAGGATCCGAAGAGAGTTTGAATTCCAGCATCTGAGGCAGGGTTACATGGTTGAGAATGGTTGCGGGAGGCCAAGCCAACAATCTAAGCCTAGGCCACAAGCTTTCAAAAGGAAACAAGTCCAGGATTCTCGGAATAATGCACCTCCTATGTGTCGTACGTGTGGTAAAATGCATTTTGGTGAATGTCGCTTCAAAGGGGTGAAGTGTTATCAATGTCAGAAGGTGGGCCATTTGGCGAAAGACTGTCCTCAGAGGAGTAATACCGGGCGAGTTTACACAATGGATGCGAAGAAAGCAAAGGGCGATGACTCTAGGATTGCTGGTACGTGTTTTGTTAATAGAAATTCTTTCTTTGTTTTGTCTTATTCGATTGTGGAGCAACGCACTCCTTTGTATCCATGCAATGTATGAAATTGTGTATTTCCGGTAGCCGGTGAGATTTCAGAAGTTTCCCTCGAAGATGTCACTTCTCTTCCTTCGGAGAGGGTAGTGGAATTTTCTATTTGACCTGGTACCGGGAACGGCTCCTATATCCGTTTCTCCGTATCGGATGACACCGAAGGAGTTAATGGAATTATAGGATCAGTTAGAAGAACTCATGGCGAAACATTTTGTGCGGCCTAGTGTTTCTCCGTGGGGAGCCCTGTTTTGCTGGTGAAGAAGAAGGACGGTGGGATGCGGATGTGCATCGATTATCGTCAGTTGAATAAAGTCACCATTAAGAACAAGTATCCCTTGCCCAGGATAGACGACCTTTTAGATCAATTGAAAGGAGCCTGTGTGTTCTCGAAGATTGATTTGAGGTCAGGTTATCACCAAATCCGAGTGAAGAGTTCCGTTGTACCTAAGACTGCATTTAGGACCCGTTATGGCCATTACGAATTCTTAGTGATGCCTTTCGGTGTGACAAATGCTCCAGCCGTTTTTATGGATTACATGAACCGAATATTTCAAGCTTACTTGGACCAGTTCGTGGTAATCTTCATTGACGATATTCTTATTTATTCTCGTACTTCACAAGAGCACGAGGACCATCTGAGAATTGTGTTATCTGTGTTGCAAGAGAAGCAACTTTTTGCTAAACTGAGTAAGTGTAAATTTTGGATGGCAGAAGTCAAGTTTCTTGGTCACGTTATATCACAAGGTGGTGTCGCAGTGGATCCGTCGAAGGTAGAAGCAGTGATAAATTGGGAGAGGCCGAGAAATGCCTCGGAAGTCCGAAGTTTCTTAGGGCTGGCAGGTTACTATAAGAGGTTCATCGAAGGTTTCTCTAAGTTGGCTTTACCGATGACGAAGCTTACTCGTAAAGATTTTGCTTTTGAGTGGGATTCGGGTTGTGAGCAAAGTTTCATGAAGTTGAAGGAGAGATTGATAACGGCTCCGGTGTTAATCATTCCTGATCCTAACAACTCTTATGAAGTGTTTTGTGATGCTTCTAAAATGGGATTGGGAGGTGCCCGGATGCAAGGCGGTCAAGTAGTAGCTTATGCCTCCCGACAATTGAAAATTCATGAATATAATTATCCAACTCACGATTTGGAATTTGCGGCGATTGTTTTACACTAAAGGTGTGGCGGCATTATTTGTATGGTGTACATTTTGAAATGTTCAGTGACCATAAGAGCTTGAGGTATTTATTTGACCAAAAGGAGTTAAATATGTGACAACAAAGATGGAGGGAGTACTTAAAAGATTATGATTTAGAATTAAAGTATCATCCAGGAAAAGCGAATAAAGTAGCAGATGCGTTGAGTCGGAAATTAGTGCATGGCGCGAAATTGATGATTTTGGAGTATGCATTGTTGGAGAATTTTAGAGGTCTTAATCTTCAGTTTGTATGGACCCAAGATGGGGTTATTATGGGAAATTTTAATGTCAATTCTACTTTGGGAGTTGAGATTCACCAAGGTCAAATGGCAGATGAGAAGTTGCAAGAAGTGTTACTTCTACCGGGTTTTATTCAGGCTACCGATGGAATTATTATGTTCGACCAAAGAATTTGTGTTCCGAAGATGCAATGTTAAGAAGAAAGATTTTGGATGAAGCTCATAAAGGTACTTTTACGATACATCCTGGTTCTTCGAAGATGTATCAGGATTTGAAGAAGGACTATTGGTGGGCCGGGATGAAAAAGGATGTTGCGTTGTATGTGTCAGAGTGTGCAGTGTGCCAACAGGTTAAGATTGAACACCAAAGACCGGGCGGTATGTTGCAACCTTTGGAAATTCCAGTTTGGAAATGGGATAGCATTTCTATGAACTTTGCAGTAGGATTGCCCCGTACGCAAGGTGGTTATGATTCGAATTGGGTGATTGTGGATCGACTAACGAAATCAGCGCACTTCTTGGCGGTGAAAACTACATTTAAGGCAAGTCATCTTGCGAGGTTGTTTATTGCTGAAATTGTGAGATTGCACGGTATTCCTTCTAATATTGTGTCGGACAGAGATCCGAAGTTTACTTCAAGGTCTTGGAGGGTCTTTCAACAAGCCATGGGAACGGAGTTGCGTTTGAGCACGTCTAATCATCCTCAGACGGATGGTCAGACTGAGCGGACGATACAAACGATGGAAGATATGTTGAGAGCCTGTGTGTTAGAAAGTAAAGGGAATTGGAAGGAACTTCTACCATTGATTGAGTTTTCCTATAATAATAGTTATCATGCTAGCATCGGTATGGCTGCGTATGAAACATTATATGGGCGAAAAGGGAGGACACCTTTGTGTTGGGCGGAAGTTGGGGAAGATAGAATCTTAGGACCCGAAATCATCCAAGAGACTACAGAAAAGATTCGAATGATTCGCGAGAAATTAAGCAAGCCCAAGATAGACAAAAGAGTTACGCGGACAAATCAAAGGAGGCCTTTAGAATTTGAAAAAGGTGACCATGTGTTTTTGAAAGTTACTCCTAGATTGAGATTAAAAGGACCGTTTAAGTCACGCAAGTTAAGCCGAGATACATAGGACCATATCAGATCTTAGAAACGATTGGTGAAGTAGCGTACCGGTTGGCCTTACCGCCTTCTCTGTCGGAAATGCATGATGTTTTTCATGTATCTCAGCTTCGGAGATTTGTTCCCGATCCTCTTCGGCCGATTCTACCGGATACTATTGAAACAAAAGCGGATTTGACGTTTGAACCTCAACCGAGCCGCATTGTGGGAAGAGAAACGAAGGTATTAAGGAACAAGGATATTCCTCTCGTTAAGGTACAGTGGGATGTCACGCACCCGGGAGATGCAACTTGGGAACTTGAATCGGAAATGCGAGATGCTTACCCTCATCTGTTCAGGTAATTTTTAAATTCGAGGGCGAATTTCTATTTAAGGGGGGGAGGATGTAATACCCCGTATTTTGTTACACCGAATAATATTACATTGTGATTAACTGAGTCAGGTTGCTCTGAGAAATTATTTGATAAAAATAATTAGAGTAACTTCGGTACTTAGAATTGATCCCATAAATATTAATTGTTTCGGAGACATTTATTTAATTTGGACTTAAGAGACTTTTTGGACATTTAGTAGTATTATTTCTAATACTAAGTTACTATATTTTTCCTCCCATTTGCCAAAGATAGTAAGATATAGAGAAAGTTTGAGGAAAGAAAGAAGGAAGAAGGAAAGGAAGGAGAGAAAAAGAGTAGAAGAGGAAATTTGAAGAAAAGCTCAAGAACCATCAAGATCATCATCCAATCTTCATCCAAACTTCTCAATCATCTTCCTCTTGCTCATTTTGAAGGTGGGTTCTAGTTAGTACCATTATTAGAGAGTTCTAGGAAATTTTGAGTTTAGGTTAGATTATGAAAAATTGGAACTTTATGGTTGAATCTTGTTATAAATGTTGTTGAATGCTTGTTATCATGTTTGCATTATGTTTTGACTGTTGTGGGATGTTGGGTAATGTTTTTGATGGAGAAAAATGTGGATATGATGGAGTTACAGCAGCTGGGAGAAGTTCTGGTTCGCAGGGTTCGCCTAGCGAACCTGGGGCGAAGCCCAGCGAACAGCAGTCGAGGGTTCGCCTAGCGAACCCGAACGTTCGCCTAGCGAAGGTTCGCTGACATGTTCGCCTAGCGAACTTAGTGTGTTTTGAATATGGGAACTTACTGCCTAGGTGCTCGCTGGCACATTCGCCTAGCGAAGGTGAAGGCGAAGGTTCGCCAGACGTTCGCCTAGCGAACTTATGGTGTTTTGGGTCTGGGAGTTTCTGTTTAATTACTCGCCAGCTTGCTCGCGAAGCGAAGGGCGAGGCGAAGGTTCGCCAGGGCATTCGCGAAGCGAACTTTATGTCTGTTTTGTTCTGTTTGTTCATTCGCCAGAGGCTTCGCCTAGCGAAGGCGGAAGCGAACGCTCGCTGGGAGGCTCGCCTAGCGAACATGTCAGTTTGTGCAGTTTTGTTTCCTTCATAACTTTTGATCCGTAACTCGGATCGGGGCGTTCTTGGTACCGTTAGAAAGCCATGACGACCCTCTACCCAATAAAAAGTGGAAATTGGGAGTATACTGTAGGACAAATTATTTAGAGGCAAATGAATGAAAGTCTTGATATATGATATGTTGTTATGTGATTCTATTATGCAATTGACTTATGTTTTACCTATTTTCTCTTGTTGTTAAGCATGGTTGAGAATGTATGCATGTCAAAATATGAAATAGTAAGAGTGAGGAAAACCCCTTTTGAACTATAGGAAACTTTAGAAGTTGGAAACACTAGTATGGAACATGAGGTTAACTTTATGGATTGAAGGACAAGAAAGGCCTTGAGGCCTTATGGCCGAGGCAATTGTCGTATACATTGTTTTGTGTGGTATTTATCATGTAATCGTAACCATTTTATTTTGAATTGCCCTTGGAAGGCCTTCATGAGTCTCGAGCTCCTCTGAAGTGCAGGCAGGTTTTACTTGGTAGGTTTGATGCCCTACGTGTAGTACAATTGGAAGCCCGTGCATGGGTACGAGACTTGTGATGGTTAACAGGCCATGAGAAGTGACGGTTCACGGTTAACAGGCCGGTGATCCCGAATCCAATTGTATACCAAGTAACTACAAGGATCTATGACTCGGGTCGCCTTCTAGACGTAGAAGCGGACGGGAAGATGAGATGCCTTGGTACCGGTTATCGATTAATGATGTGATGAGTTAGTGAAATCATGTCATGTTTCCATATAGGGTGAAATTATCAAGTGTGAACTCAAGAGTCCTTCCCTTCCCCGGACTTGAGTTAGGATTGTTAGAACCATAAATAATCCGAGAGAACCCATAAGATAGGGAACTCACTGAGATTGATGTATCTCACCCCACTGTTGTTGTTTACATCACAGGTCCCGCAGGTTCGGCGACGGGTAAGGATAAAGTGGTTTGACTTTTCCTTCCGGTTCGTAGATTTTGAGATGGCTTGGCTTCCGCTATGACGCTTTATTTTGAGATCATTGCATTGATCTAGTTCTTAGTTTTTATCTTGTTGGAACATCTTGTATATGTAATGCCTTAGCTTTCGTGTTGTATTAGAGGCATTTATGTGTATAATGTGTTAGCTAGGAACTTATTGTATTTCAATACCAAATACTTGGATTCATATATATAATTTATGCTTTGATGTATGGATTTTATATGTGGGTGTTACATCTTACATGCAAATCATGCTTATACAATAAAGAAATAACAATAAATGCAAGCAAACAAACAAACAACCTGATAATCTTGGGAATGAGCTTTCCTCTTGATTTCACCAGCTTGAAAGGACTTTCATAAGTCTTCATATTCATCAGCATAAATGTGTTCCATTCATAACTGGGCTTCCTCCCTTGAAGGTCAGCACTTCATCGTCGATCGTCTCTTGAACTTTGTCTTGGAAAACCTCGCACTCTTCAATCGAATGCCCTATAACTCTATCATGAAATTCACAACTGGTATCCGGATTGTACCAAGGAGGGAAGAATTTCATGGCTCTGGTCTTTCTGGGTGTCATCACCAAGTTTCCCGCAAAATAAGACCATAATTGACTGTATGTCATCGGGATTGTTAGTTCTTGGATTGGCTGGAATTTTGGTAAAACAAAGTATATTCAATGTTGATGTCAAGGTGCTGATGTTGCAACATTGAGTCTTAACACTGGGTTGTGTTAAGTATTTAATTTGCTGAAGTTGGATGTATGATGTCACATAGGCGATGTTGTGACATTAGATCTGCAGAATTAATAACATCAGGTTGTGATGTTGTTAGGGTTTGCGTGTTAGCTGGAATTGTGGAGAGCAAGCTGTCTCATTGGATGCGAATATCTTGGGTTAGATATTCTTCGCTGCATGGGAGATCTGGTGCAGATTTGTAGGAGATTTAAAAGGTTGAATATTTGAAAAGATTTTAGGAGAAAATCTGTTTTAAATATTCAGTTTTAAATAACAAATCAGGTCAGATATTGTAGCAAGTCCAAGCCCAATTCAGGTTGCTATTTAAAGCGCACAAGACCAAAGGAAAAGGTACAGAAATACAGAGAGAAGATCAAGAGCATAGGCTGAGTGTCTTGAGTATTTTGTACGAATTTTATATACAGAATTCTAGGTTGAATTGCTGAGTCGTTTTCTGTCCTCTCTTAGAAGCTGTGAAGCAATAGAGAGTTTTTACTTGATCAAAGTTGTGAAGTAAGATCAAGGTTGCTCAAAGAGGTTGTTCCTTGAGTATTGTTTTAGGGATTGAGTAGTGTTCTCATATCTAAGTGGTTTCTTAGGTAGAAAGTCACTAGTAGGAATTAAGTTTAGGAGATTGTCAACTGGGTTGTTGAGTCTGTAAATTAATTCTACAAGTAGTGAATTTCATCCCTGGCTTGGTAGCCCCCAGACGTAGGTAGTTAGACCGAACTGGGTGAACAATTTCTTGTGTTAGTTTGTTACTATTATTGCTGTCCATTTGCAGAGTGTGTTGTTGTGACATCGCACCTTAACATCACACGTCTGATACCAGAATTTCAATTGGTATCAGAGCAGGCATCCTGTCTGTCTCTGGGTGAGATCTAGGGAAGTTACTTTCTGGTGTAAAGATGGACAAAGAAGTTGGAGGATTCGTCAACAGACCCCCTATTTTGGATGGATCCAATTATGACTATTGGAAGCCAAGGATGACCACCTTCTTAAAATCCTTGGACAGCAGGGCTTGGAAGGCCATTATTAAAGAGTGGAAAGCCCCTGTTGTGTGTGAAAAAGATTATGCTGGCAAAGATAAAGAAGGCACCTCAAAGCCAAAGCCTGAAGAAGAATGGACCAAGGAAGAAGATGAGCTTGCCCTTGGAAATTCCAAAGCTCTAAATGCAATTTTCAATGGAGTGGATAAGAATATTTTCAGGTTAATCAATACCTGTGAAGTTGCTAAGGAAGCGTGGGACATTTTAAAGGCCATTCATGAAGGTACATCTAGAGTTAAAATGTCAAGACTTCAGATTTTAACATCAAAATTTGAAAGCCTGGAGATGAAGGAAGATGAGACTATTCATGACTTCCACATGAATGTTTTGGAGCTGGCTAATGCATCCAGTGCTCTTGGTGAAAAAATGTCAGATGAAAAGCTTGTAAGGAAGATCCTTAGGTCCCTTCCTAAGAAGTATAAGATGAAGGTAACTGCCATTGAAGAATCACAAGACATCAGCAAGATGAGAGTTGATGAGCTCATTGGATCTCTTCAAACTTTTGAGCTTGGGTTGAATGAGGAAGAACCAGAAAAGAAGCCAAAGAGTATAGCCTTGGTGTCAAATGATCAAGAAGAAAAAGGAAAGAGCTCTGAGTCCCAAGAGGATCTATCTCAGGCCATAGTTATGTTGGGAAGACAGTTCAACAAAGTGTTCAAGAGGATGAATAATAACTCCAGGCCTAATGTCAAGAACATATCTTCTGACATCAGCAAGTCAAAAGAGAAGGATGAAGATAAAACTGCCCAAGATAAAGGAGTTCAGTGCTTTGAGTGTGAAAGGTATGGACATGTCAAGAAAGAGTGTCCCACCTTCTTGAAAAAGCAGAAGAAGGGCATGACAGTTTCCTGGTCTGACTCTGATAGTGAGAGTGAAGGTGAGTCAGCTAAGCATGTTAGAGCTTTAACAGGAACTGTTGTTTCTGATGATGATTCTAGTGACGGAGAAATAACTTATGAGGAGTTAGCATCTACTTATCAAGAGCTGTGTTTAAAAAGTGCTGAGATTTGTCAAGAAAACAAGTGCCACAAGCAACAGATTGCCCAGCTTGAGAATGAAAAAGCTGATCTGGAAAATGAAGTTGTACTAGTTAAAGCTCACCTTGATCATATGACCAAGTCTGTTAGGATGCTGAGCTGTGGTACAGACACACTTGATAAGATCCTTCAGACAGAAAAGGTTGCTGGTGATAAGTCAGGTATAGGATTTGTGGCTGAGAAAAAGGTTTCTGCTGAAGCAAGCACTTCAGGAGCAAAGGAGGAGGTGTCCCAACCAATGTCTCAAACAAAGAGACAGGATCCTACCCCTAAGAAGGCTGTTCAGCCTCAGAATGCTGAGAAAAAGAATGGTCCCCATCAGAGGAAGATTCAGCCTCAAGGAGCTAGTCAGTATATGCCTCCCCAATATCACCCGAGCATGCAAGCTGCCAGGTTCAAGCAGAACATGTCTCATCAGAGGTCTCAACATCAGGAAAACTGGTATGGATATGGGTACAACAATGTTGTGCCTCATCACTATGGAAGAAGGAAGCCTCATCACCATAGGAGACAGCCAAGAAGACAATCCAACTATGGAAGAAGGAGACAACATTATGGTTGGCAGCCACAACATTATCATCAAAGTGGCAAAAGATTTAACCACTTTAGATATGACAGAGTAAGATGCTTCTATTGTGGCAGGGTTGGACATATGCAGTCCTCGTGCTTCAAGCTCCATGGTTATCCAAATTCAGTTCATCAAACCAGACAGAAGAAGGTCAGATCCAAAGTTGCTAAACAATGGGTTCCTAAAGCTCAGATCACGTGTCTATTGGCTCATACCTCAGATGGACATGTTGCCATGGATGCATGGTACTTTGACAGTGGATGTTCAATGCACATGACTGGATCAAAGGAGCAGTTGGTGGAGTTCAATCCTTGCCATGCAAATAAGGCTGTGTTTGGCAATGGAGAAAAAGGAGTAGTAAAAGGAAGTGGAAGAGTGAAGAATCTTGATGGTCTTACTCTTGATAGTGTGATCCTTGTCCAAGGTTTGAAGACTAATCTGATCAGAATAAGTCAGCTATGTGATGAAGGTTACAAAGTTAGTTATTCCAAGGAAGAGTGTCTGGTGACAAACGAAAAGGATGAAGTGATCATGAAAGGAGTCAGGTCCAGAGATAATTGCTATCTATGGATACCTATAGAAGTCAGCCCATCTATTGAAGTTAAGACTGATGTTTTAGCATTAGACTGTGACATCAAGTGTGAAAGGCTGTTAGAGTTAAGTACTCTTAAGTTGAATCCCTTCAAATTTGTAAAAGGAAAGCTTATTTGGGGGGAGAAACTCATTGATTGGTCTTTAAAAAATACACAAAATATGGCGCCTTACCTCAGACCCTCATTTCCTATTATAGCAAAATCGCAATTCATCAAAACTCATATCTCCCGTCTGTTCATCTCCTTCAACAAGAAGAATCATCTCAACCTATACTGCCTCAAAGGAACCATGTCAAAGCAGACATCTTCTCCTTCAAAAAGTTCATCGCGGAATAACGCTAGGGTTTCTACAGATGAGTACTCTGAAGACGAAGCTCTGAATATACAACCCATCTCCGTAATGCTCCTAGAGTCAGGTAAACCTAGACCGTCTAAACTTGCTTCTAAAAGGGCCGCAACTACCTTTAAAAACACTGAAACAAAGAAGCTTGTTACCAGTATCCTATTTAGTGATAAATCCACACCTAGGTCATCCACGTCTCAAACTGTGGTAGAAAAGTTTGATGTTGACAAGAGTATGGGGAATCTTACTACCAAAATACTGGACAAAGGTATACCTGTGAAAAGGGATTTCTATACCGTTGAATCAGATGCCGGCAGAAAAGGTAGACATGCAAGGAGATGAGTCTGATCTTCATAGACTTGCTGTGTCTGTTATTGAAGATTCTGAAAAAGGAGGGGAAGAAGATGATGTGCATGAGGACATTAATGATAAAGCTACTCCTGGAGAAGAAAAGAATGAGGATGTGATCAATGTGGTTGATTTATCCGATAATGAAGTCATTGGAAATGTTGTTCCAAGTATTGCCAAGAGACTAAAGACAAGGAAAGGAAAGACTAATGAATCTTCTCCAAAGAAGTCTACTGAAGGCAAGAAGAAAATTGATGTTGGTCCCACAAAACCTTGGAGCAAGGTTGTTACACCCTCCAAAAAGAGAAAGATTAGAGAAGAATCAGAATCTGAGGATGATGTTGAGGAAGATGTCCATGACATCACACCTGTCAGAAAGACCATTTTAAAAAGAATTTCTGATAAGGTCCCTGAAGTGCCAGTGGACAACATATCCTTTCATTATGCGAGCAGTGCTCCCTTGTGGAAATTTGTATGCCAAAGGAGATTAGCTCTGGAAAGGGAGCTTGGAAAGGATGTCTTGGAGATGAAAGAAATTATGGACCTCATTCGTGTTGCTGGACTGCTGAAGACTGTGACCAGATTCTCTAAGTGCTATAGTGGACTGGTTAAGGAATTTGTTGTCAACATTCCCATAGACATTTCTGACAATAGAAGTGTGAACTACATGAAGGTGTTTGTTAGGGGACAGTGTATTGACTTCTCTCCTAGTACCATCAATAAATATCTGGGAAGAGATGAATAAGAGGGGTGTGAGCTGGAAGTGACTGATAATGAAGTGTGTAGAGAAATCACTGCCACTCAAGTTAAGGTGTGGCCACTGAAAAATAAATTGACAGCTAGCAAACTCAGTATCAAGTATGCTATTTTGCACAAAATTGGTGCTGCTAACTGGGTGCCTACTAATCACAAAACCACCATAACTGTGGGATTAAGAAGGTTCATCTATGCTGTTGGGAAAAAGGTCAAGTTCAACTATGGAAGCTATATATTTGATTAAGTAGTGAAGCATGGTGCCACCAATGCTATCAAAATGCCGATATCATTCCCTTCCCTTATCTGTGGAATGATCTTAGATCAACATCCTGGAATCTTAACAAGTACAGAGGTAGCATGTAAGAGGGAGTCAGCTTTATCTTTGCATCCCAAACTGTTTGCTGGGAGTCATGTTCCAGACATTGTTACAACATCAAGTTCTGGGGTTAAGAAGGTCAGTACAAAATCTGAGCTGATTGAAGAATTAAAGGCAACCTGCAAGGATCTTGATATAGTTATCAGAACCAGCACTGTCAGGAAAATGAAGATTGAGCAGATGATCAAAGACTTGGAACAGGGGGAAGATAATGGGAATGGCGATACTGAGGATTCCAGGTCAGATGAAGGTGATGAAGATGCTGATGGTACCAGCTCAGATGAAGACTAACTTCCATCTATAAGATAGTAGTTTAGTTTTTTTTGTTTTGTTTTGCACTTGCTATGCCGGTTATGTAATTTGAATTCTGTGTTGTTCTATGCACGTTTTATGTTTTTCATTCTATGATTTGTTTTGCCTGGTTGCTAACTGTGAGGCTGACAATGAGAGTTAGGGTGTACTAACTGTAGTTAATAGGGCTTCTGTTTGAAGCTTGTCTAATTGTGGCTAAAAAGAGGGAGAAGTAGCCAAAGAAAGAAAGAAAGCCAAAGTACAAATGTCAAATGCTGTCAAAGGAGCTGTGGTGCTGTCAAAGGAATATGTTAGCTATAGTACAATAGGGCAGAAATTAAGGGGGAGTAATGAGTAATTACTGAAATACGTGATCAGCTGGTTCATGCTGGTTCATGATTGAGGGGGAGCAACATTGTTGGAGTGCTCATTGCTGCTAATAATGAAACATGTGCAGCTGTTTGAATGTTTGAAGAGTGTAGCTGTTGAACTTGGTGATGCAGCAGGTGCAGCAGAGTTTTGTGAAGTGAATTAAAGATGCTGCTTGAAGCTTCAAAATCATTGACTGAAGATTTTCCGCTGCTAAAGTCTCTGAAGATGCAGAGTGCAGAGATTGTTTTAGCCAAAATTAGCCAAGGGGGAGATTGTTAGTTCTTGGATTGGCTGGAATTTTGGTAAAACAAAGTATATTCAATGTTGATGTCAAGGTGCTGATGTTGCAACATTGAGTCTTAACACTGGGCTGTGTTAAGTATTTAATTTGCTGAAGTTGGATGTCTGATGTCACATAGGCGATGTTGTGACATTAGATCTGCAGAATTAATAACATCAGGCTGTGATGTTGTTAGGGTTTGCGTGTTAGCTGGAATTGTGGAAAGCAAGCTGTCTCACTGGATGCGAATATCTTGGGTTAGATATTCTTAACTGCATGGGAGATCTGGTGCAGATTTGTAGGAGATTTAAAAGGTTGAAGATTTGAAAAGATTTTAGGAGAAAATCTGTTTTAAATATTCAGTTTTAAATAACAAATCAGGTCAGATATTGTAGCAAGTCCAAGCCCAATTCAGGTTGCTATTTAAAGCGCACAAGACCAAAGGAAAAGGTACAGAAATACAGAGAGAAGATCAAGAGCATAGGCTGAGTGTCTTGAGTATTTTGTACGAATTTTATATACAGAATTCTAGGTTGAATTGCTGAGTCGTTTTCAGTCCTCTCTTAGAAGCTGTGAAGCAATAGAGAGTTTTTACTTGATCAAAGCTGTGAAGTAAGATCAAGGTTGCTCAAAGAGGTTGTTCCTTGAGTATTGTTTTAGGGATTGAGTAGTGTTCTCATATCTAAGTGGTTTCTTAGGTAGAAAGTCACTAGTAGGAATTAAGTTTAGGAGATTGTCAACTGGGTTGTTGAGTCTGTAAATTAATTCTACAAGTAGTGAATTTCATCCCTGGCTTGGTAGCCCCCAGACGTAGGTAGTTAGACTGAACTGGGTGAACAATTTCTTGTGTTAATTTGTTACTGTTATTGCTGTCCATTTGCAGAGTGTGTTGTTGTGACATCGCACCTTAACATCACACGTCTGATACCAGAATTTCAGGGATTGGATCAAACTGGTGAGTTTCTCCTTCTGGACTATTGGAAAGTCTCTGCTGATTCTGATAATTCGGATTCCTAGTTTGTCTATTCTGACGTTGATCCCGAGGAGCCAACCTTCGTTGGTGGTACTGAACAGGCGCTGCATACTAACATTGGTGATAAGGCACCAGAACTGGAGCTTGCAAGATCTGAGGAGAATCCCAAATTGCATCAACATTAACACTTCTTTCTTCTTGGGAATCACTAAAAAATTTCTCTTCACTAGCGTGGCTATTCGTGTCATCTTGCATTCTTCCACTTTTGAATACGTCTTCGATGTTTACTCCGACTTCCACGATTTTAGAGAACTCTAATGGAACAACGCCTACCATCTTGACATAATAAGAGTCTGGCAGTGTTCTTAGAAACATCTTGGCTAGTTCTTTCTCTTGAAGTGGTGGATGAACTTGGGCTGCCAATTCTTTCCACCATTGTGCGTACTCCCTAAAGGATCCGTTTTCCTTCTGACTCATACTCATCAACTGATCGCTGTCTAGAGCCATGTCCATATTGTAATTGTACTGCTTCACAAAAGCGTCAGCTAGGTCTTCCCAAGACTGAATATGGTTCCTTTCTAGCTTCATATACCACATCAAGGATGCCCCACATAAACTTCCTTGAAAACAGTGAATCATCAGCTTGTCATTGTCGATATAAGCGTTTATCTTTCGACAGAACATCATCAAATGGTACCTTGAACAGCTGACACACTTGTATATTTCAAAGACAGGCATTTTGAACTTCGGGGAAATAACCACGTCCGGAACTAGACACAAGTCATGAGCCTTAAGACCAGATGCATTAAGTCATTTCATCATCTTCAATTGTTCCTCGAGATTACGAAATCCTTCCTCGATTTTTGTAACTCTAGGATCATTCACCTTTGTCACAAGGCGGACATTCTGAGGATTTGGCCTATACCTCGGAAACCGGGAATCTCTTTCATCAACTTGAACAACCTGGTTATCTTGCACAGGTTGAGATCGTGTAGCAACATCTCCTTGTGGAGCGTTATCGTCAGGAGGAAAACCAAACATCGGATTAGTCATCACTCTAAAGCCTGACATGGTATCCACATTCTTTGTCCTCTCCATCATCCTTCAATAACTATTTCAAGCTCGGTATGAATGCCGAGAAATTAGCCGAGAGACACAAGGACAGGAGACCGAATGAGCTTTGTTTAGGGAAAAGTTGTATGCAAATGCAATGCTAAATGATGCATGTTATGCAAATGCAAATGAATTTCAAGGAACTCAAAAGTAATGTTTTCAAATACCATAAAGTGGATAACACTTTTGATAACTGAAAATGCCTCATTTCATTGAAAATTTGAAGGATTGCAAAAATAGAGTACAACTTCTAAAATCCATGGTAAAATCTATGGTGTTTGTAAGATAACTCTAAGTTCCTTGAAGAGGTTAGAAAAATGGTGCATGAATGCATGAAAGGATGAATACACAAACACAGGTATACACATATTCACATATACATGCAAACAAACAAGGCCCTAGGTTTGAGGGTCACGAGCATGGATCCATGGTCTACCAATCCCAAATGGTGCGTACTATGGGTTCTTGATATGTAGAACAGGGTTCTAAACAGTTCCCAAAGTCATTGACCCATCTTTCGGATATTATCGACACACCAATTACTTGGAAATCAACAATATTCTCAAGAGAGTCTCGTCTTAGTGTAGTATCGCGTATCAACTATTTTAGGAATACTCCCTCATAGTCATCACACTACGTCCTAAGAAGGCCAAGTTGGGTTAAGGGTAACTAAAGGTCCTCAGTGTCATGAGCTCTTAGGTCAAAAGTAGTAATGTTTTCACAAATAATCGTTCAACAATACTACTCTCAAGAGGGCCTCAACTGAGTGGTGATTTCTCAAGTCAGCTTGCTCGGGAATCAATTCCCTATAAGCCTTCTTGAATGTATTACCTTCCTATCATAAGTGCACTCAAGTCCGGGTTAGGACTTATATCACAACATAATGTAGCAATCCAAGCAGATACATATATACAAATATACAAGTATAAAACGAATAACATGTATAAAACAAGTTAGGTGTAACCCTCTTAGGGAGAGCGTTCCCCAGCGAAGTCGCCATTTCTGTCGCGATACGAATTGGATACCAAGCTATTAATTAAATCGACTCACAAATCTTAATTCACCACCGGTCTTTAATTTATCCAAGGGAAGGGAAAAAGAGCGAATAACCCATGAGTATGCAATGCAATGCAAAGCAAAAGAGAATCTAAGGTTTGGGGGTTGGTTATACCTAGGGAAGGTGCTAACATCCTAAGTATCTGTAGTACTCTACAGGAAACTCTTGTTTTATTGTGTTATTTTGATGTTTTGTCTGCTAAAGGGTGAAAAGGGTAAAAGAAGACCTAAGGTGTTATTTCTAAGTATGCTCGCCAAGACATCTCATCTCGTGCCTACGTATTCTGACGGAAATGGACTCAGAGCATTCGTATTTCCCCTCGAAGGGTAAACAATATTTGGTTGGTTTTAGGAGAAAAGGCAAGTCGTCATCTTAAGGAGAATACTCAACTTAAACCACCACAAACATGTGGAAGATGGACCTTTGCTTCACATTAGGAGAAGGGCTCCAACTCGGATATAGAATCGCCGAGTATGCCACATACCTCTCCTAAGTGGAAAATAAATCTACATCATTCTCAACTATGTCATGGGGTAGGAGAATCACATCTCAGCTAAGGATGACTTATGTCTAATTCTCTCATGGGAGAAAAATAGGACCTAATTGTAAGTTGTCTAATCATCCTAAGAAAAGTTATTTAAGTATTTGAGGTAATCAACCTAAAAAAGAATAGAAACCACAAAGAGGGGGGAAAAGAAATGCAAATGAGATGCAGTGTTTATGACATAATAGTCAAACACAAGTCCTTCCCTTGGACATAGACACATGTAATCATATTATCAAAGGAGTACAGATAGAAGCATCAAATATTAAAGCTATAATCATGATTGAATATGAGACGTGCAATATAACGTATAACCAATCGATGAAGCAAGATATCATATCATGAATCAAGTATCATTACTACGTAAAACCCCTTTAACAACGGTTGAAAAATATATATAATAACGCGGATCAAGGCGTTTTTATATAGAGTGTTGTGGTAAATGCGCTACTTTTAATCACGGCCCTAGGACCGTTGTGGTATTCTGGAAAGCGCGCATTATATCACAACGGGTATGCTTATCAACCGTTGTGATAGATAACGTAATTAATTAATTAGATAACGGTTAACCTAGACAACCGTCGTGGAAAGTACACATAGTTTATTATATAAAAACGTATATTGCTTGGTTTACCATACACCTATTTAAAGAAATACAACCATTTAAATTGGCAAAGAAATATATAATCTGAAAATTAAACTATTCTTGAAAACCAACTTTAACACATCAATTTTTTCCGAATTAAATCCGTCTCATTCAGCACAATTTATGTTCTTTAACACATAATATACGATTCAATGGTCTGATTCCTTTAATTCATCGATATTTTTTATTATAGTTTACCTCATCAGCGTTGCTTATCAACGCGATTGTAAATTATATCGATGAATTGAAGCAAACAGAGCACTAAACCATATATTATGTGTTAAGGAACATAAACTGTGCTGAATGAAACAGATGCGGTTCGAAATTTTTTTATTGATATAGGTTGGTTTTCAAATACATATTAATTTTCAGAATATAAGTTTCTATGTCAATATAAATGATTGCATTTTCATTAAAAGGTAAGTGAAACAAGCAACATACGTAGTATATAATAAGCTAAACTTGTCAACCTGTATAAGAAATTAAAGAATAAAACATTGCTAAGTCATAAGAAGCCTCTATCTTGAGAACTAACAATGTTTTGTTCTTGTTTTGAGAACATTTGTCAACAACAACATCATATAGCAAAACAACATGAAACACAATAAAAAAACATACATCATTTAAGCAACAAAACCCCAAGTGGGATTGTAACAAATCAAGATACATTGAGTCAAATAACACACCTCTTTTTGAAAATAATCGTGGAACTATAACAAATCATGATATATCAAGTTCATCTAGTTTGTGAAGCCATGAAGAAGAAATATAAGGTGGATGAAGTTTATACAATAAATTCATACTTCTTATATTTTTCTTCATGGCAACAAAAACCATATGAAACTTCACCATAGTATACGCTTGCTACCACCATACGCTTTCTACCACCATCATCACCATGTATCTACAAGGAAACACAACAAAAATAAAACTTAACCCTAGAACATCAATAACATAATGTTTTCCACAACATCCTAAAACCAAACCTTAAAACAATAATCCTAGAAAGATGAGAGCAGGAGAACATACCATCTTCGCCGCCGTAGGAGTTTGTGTCGGACATTACTCTCGTCAGATATCCTTTAAGTTTCTTTTCTCCATTCTCTTGTAACAGTATTGGTTAAGATTCATGAGAGGAGAGGGTTGTGTTAGGGTTTTCTTTAGAGAGAAACGACAATTATGAAGTGGGTCACAGATAGTTTCGTTTATATAATAAAAACTATCACTTTTCGTTACGGTTTAAAACTACAACCGTAATTAAATTTTATATTTTAAAATAATAGCAAACTATATCATGACGGTTATTCATAATAACCGTAGTGATATCTCTTATTTAAAAATAAATAACAATGAAAGGAGCGCCTTAACCTTAAATGAAAAATATTTTTGCCACTGCTGAGGTTCGAACTCATGAAAGATTGATTCTATCATATCAGTTAAACTTACAACTGTTATTATCCCCTATAAAATTTTAATTAAAAAATATAATATAAAGTAAGTGCTTGAGTTAGAGATATCACCACGGTTTTTGGAAGAACTGTGGTGACTTGGGCGTTGTTGTTTGCGCGTTTTATAGTAGTGTATACATCATGTCAAGCATATATGAAAACTAAGAATACATAGGCACATAAAGGTATGAAAAAGGCTTGATATGAATCAAGAATTTATTTTTAACAAAAATGAATTTTTAAGGGTTTTTCATATAAGAAAAGTATGACATATTATAATAATACAAGAAGAAAAACTATTAATCCTAGCCAAGTATAAATATCCAACCAATTAACCAGTATAATCAATAAATAATATGAAATGCTTAAAGAAATTAGACATTAATATATATATATATATATATATATATATATATATATATATATATATATATATATATATAAAATTAAAACTGATCTTCAACTAAAGTAAACTCTAAATTAATTTAAAGAAAGGTATTTGGTAAAGAAAAGCTATTTTTGATTTTTTTTATACTTTATAAAAAAAATTTATTAACTTAAATCAAAACATTTAATAAAATTTAAATAAAATATTACTTTAATTAATAAAGAATATTTTTTGGGTTTCATATATATATATATATATATATATATTAAAATAATAATAAGATTATAAATAAATATAGAAAAAAAAAAACAAAAATAAATGGGCCAGATAGGGGGTGTTAGTGTAGGACATGAGCCATTCTTTAAGCCCCAAAGGAGTTGTTTTTGTTCTAAGAGCGAGTGTAAAAAAACACCTGGGCTTGTAAGCAAAAAGCCCACCCGAGCCCCACAATAACACTGCAAGTTACCCAAAGAAAAAAAAACCATTATCATCTTCATTTCTCTCTTTCGCGCAACTATTTTCCTTCTCTCTCGCTTCCGCACAACCTGGCCAAAAATAACCTTCTCCGCTGCTGATCATTCGTCTCCATTCCCTCTTTCTCTCTGCTCGCGCTAACGACAACAACAACAAGAGCAGCTTTTCTCGCATCTTGCTCGCTCGTCCCTTTCATTGAAATTCTCTCACTTGACTTACCATCCCTCAATAGTCCTTCTAAAATTATCAAACCCAAACAAAACATCAATTTGCATGCTGCCGAGCGAAGCAAGGTACCAGAGCGAAATTGATTTGAATGCTGCATAATTTCGTCTTCGTTCGCAGGTTCGTAACTTTTTCGCTTTTTTGCCGTCTTCTTCTTTGGGCGTTTGTGTAATGTCGATGTTGATGCGTGTGTATTGGAGTGTTTTCGTCACACTGCCCTTTCTCTGCTGAATGCTATGTGTGTGAGGGTTTGGTGGTATGGACTCTCCTGTTGCTTCCTTAATTTTCCCCAATTTTCCCCTGTGAAAACCGTGTGCCCTCTTCTGAATCGTGTGAGATTTTTTTCTGAATGTTTAAGTTGTATGTGATGTTGCTGTTGTGAACTTTTGTGAATCTCTGAGTGTATGCTGCTGGTCGTATGCAATGTGTGCTTTTTTTCGTATGTATCTGTGCATGGTGCGTAGTGTTCTTTGTTTCTCCCATGCTGCGTATGTTTGTGTATGGTTTTGTGAAGTTGATGAAATTGGATGAGGAAGGTTTGTGTAGTGTATACGTGATGGTCACTCGCGTGTATTTCCTCTGTTCTGATATGCCTCTTCTTTTATAGGCGATTTCAAAATTTGAATTGAAAAATGCTGTTAATGATAATGGATCCTTTTCCTTTTTTGTTTGAACTTGTCCGATCGTGTCGGTTGTGATTTGAAAACCTGCCGCAAATGATTTAATAGCCTTCCTTTTCTATGTGATTGTGTTTGTAACATGCTGTAAATGTAAATGTGTGATTGTAGTTTTCCATTTTAAACCAGGCATGTCTGCTACAACTTGAAAACATACTTTGCATATTCTGATTTCCTGAAATTGATGATGATGATAAATTTCCGTTTTCGGATTGTGATTCAAAAAACTTGTCACTCTTGTTTTGAAAAAAAATGATCAGCTAGCTATGATTTCCCGCTCTATTTCATGATCTTGTGAAAATGATTTTCGCGTCGTTTCTGTTTTGAATGTTTCCGTTCTCCATTGCAGCAAGACTAACAACAGTGGTCGGCCCTAACTGGAAAATCAACACATTTCCACGGAATGTACATGGTATTCGGAGACGAGCTTGCAACCTCATGAAACTTTGAACCAATACCTCTGCAGAACCTGTCTTGCTTATTCTTACAGTGTAAATCTTTCACAGGATCCATGCCACACGATAGCATATGACAATACTTCCAGAGGGAGTATCAATCCCAAGACAAAATGATGATGTTTGTGATTTAATCTTGCTGCTTGATAAATTGATAATCCGTTTTAACTTGCACATGTTTTGGAGTTTCTTGCTATCATGCTGATGATTTGTGCTTAAGATCATCCCTAGTATTCTCTTACGAATAAGGCTAAAGGAATTGAGCAAAAAGCCAAGATGAGATCTGAGGTAGACGGTCAAAGGCATCGTCAAACCTTGGGCCGTTCATGATGTAAACATCTGTTGTCGGTGAATTCAATATTCCATCGGGTATGCTTTTAACAATTTCCAATGTCCGTGACAATCCATACGAAAGTGATTTCATCTTTATTCATATGTGACAAAACAAGCATGATAATATGTTTCCTTGATGCATAGAACTGAATTGTGGATAGTATTATACACATTAGGCATATTGGAGCAAGTAAACTTGAAAGCCAATTGAAGTTCTCCCACCTTCTTCAGCCCGGGGGATGAGAATAGTCATAAATTATACCGGTTTCCGTTTCTAGTTCGTTTACTTTTGATGATTGTTGATTGCAGTTTTGAAAGGCTTTTAATGACATTGCAACTCCTATTATTGCGTATATAAGAAAACTTGTAGCTTATTAACACATGAATATTGATGCTTTGCTCTTCTTATCTTGTAAACTCGCGGCATTGTCGTTTTCAACTAGCATTGCATTGATTTTTTTGATGACTGCTGCTTTGGCTCCCATGTTTTATTGCTTCTTGATTTCTTTGCCACATATTGTGTAGCGGCCTTCGAAATTGGAACATGGCGGCTTAATATCTCAACAACTAAGCTGCACATCTTCTCACGGCACCATCCAATCCCAACATCTTTGTAAATACTGCAGGTAAACCATCTTCCTATCATGTCTCATGATACTCTTTCTTGCGTGATTGACTCGGTAATAAAATCAAATGTTGTGGCTATGTCATGTCTTATAAACTTAATCTCTATTGATTTTGTGGATATTCTGTTTTGTTCACATTTGTATGCCTCGCCTTTCTTGTTTCGAAAACTGTTGATCATCCTGCTGTTCATGACATAACAGGGATTTACGGGGAGCTTACGCGATGTCCTTGTGTATCAAGGCACATCATCTGCTGATGAACATGAAGCAGCATATTTACATATCCCCTGCATTGTTTTATGCTGCCAAAATAGAATCCCTTGAGTGGCAGCACCCTCAGGTCACATTGGAATATCTATGTAAAATGGTATTAAATCATTAGCACCAATGTCTTTGTTTTGGGTTCCAATTGTATAAAGAACCAATGAAATTTAATGTCGTGTATACAGCATATATGCTCATGTCACTTAGCGCACGAGGTTCTTGCCAGACGCCTCTCTTGGGTCTTTAGGAAAAAGTTATCAAGTTTGCATGAAATAGGATGAACTTGACAAGTTGTACTTGTAATTTTGAACGGATTTTGTATCTTGTAAAATTACACAAACCTCTAATTAACATTGCTTTTGAGCATAAAAACTTTTTTTCATTTTGTGACTTGTAGTTTCGAAATTCTAGATTTGATATCACCTTGTACTTCCTTGAGGCTTTAATATCAGTGGCCATATTTAAGGATGATTTGGTCACATGTAACTCGTAGTAAAATGATTTGATCACCCTCAGTAGTAACAATGACCTTAATTTGTAATACTGCATTTTTTTATCAACACAAGCTAATATATATACAATATAGCCTTGTATTCACAAATCTTGAATTGTAATCACGCAGTACTTCTTGCAGTAGTTTCAAACCACATGTTTTGGTTTAGTTTAAAAGAAAACACAAAAACTTGATCCAAAACAAACTTGGTCATAATCAAAAGTTCCTTCATATTTTTTTTAAAAGGTTGATCTTGAGACTAATAGACCATGGCCCACCAACCCTTGAGAAACGATGAAATAAAGCCCAAAACAAGTAATAAAAATGGTCCAAAGACCCATTTGACATAATTGTTTAAAAAATGGCCCATGACTTGCAAAAAAACCTTAAAGCAAAGTCCAAATTTAATTTTTCAAAAACGACCTAGATATGTTATGCAAGATGATGCACAAAGAGGTGAGATCTTAGGGTTAAAAACTAGGGTGTGACATAGTCAATTCAAAAGGAACAATAATCTCCCCCTTTGGAAAATTTTGGCTAGAACAACTACAAGATGTGTTCTTCATGAAGTAGCATAAGTAGCACATCATATCACCCAATAGAATCAACAGATCAAACAACAACAACAAAAGTAGCACATAAGTTAGGTTATTGCTACACATCAAAAGATCAAATCCATATCATTACTCCCCATTTTTGCCACAACTTGGCCAAGGCATGGAATGAAAAACTATCTTCAGAGTCCAGATCAACATTCAGAGTAGCAGTAGTACAAAAGACTAGCATAAAACAAAAGACACATATTGCTACAAAAGTCAATACTCCAACGCAAACAGTCATGCAGACACAATTTGAGTCATGCAAGAACATCCAATTAATAGTTAAGTCTGAATCAACAGAAAAACCTAACACACAGATCGACACATACATTCGAGGTTCGGATGTCGGGCCTGATGCTTCAGCTTGTGTGTACATGGGATAGGAACAGATTAAACCTAATACACCAGGTAAAACCATTAACACCAGAGTTAGCAGGAGCAATCAGCTCTATGCCACATAATTGAAGGTTCAAGAAACACAAGAAATGGGGGCTGAATTGGGTTTCTAGAATAAAACGTTTTTGCAACCCAATAACTCAAACAACAATAATTAGATAAAGATAAATAACTCAAGTATTTTTTGTCCTAATTCATTATTAACGAAGCTACATCCATTCCACCTGCCTGATTGATTTTGCCTTTTCAATAAGAACTTAATCCAATAATCAAACTGATTACAAAAAGTCAAAGACCAACTTTCTAAGACTTCTTGAGAATTCTGAGTATACTCCTCAGAATCAAAAGAATTCAAGACGTTATTTCCTTCACTTCGGATTTTTCAACTGCCAGATGCTCTAACTTCTTCAGAATATACTCCTCAGAATCAAAAGTATTATTGGTTCCAGAAACACATCCAACTTCAAGAGAAGCTTCAGAAGTAACCAATGTGTTCTGAACAGGAGGCAGAAGAGGGACCACTTATGGTGCAGGGAACAGAAGAGTGGCAGGAACCTTCTGAAGTAGAGGTTCCAAAATACCAAAGAGTCTGACATGGATGATCCTATTAGCTTCCTTCAGAGAGGAAAATTCCAGCTCTTCAGAACTGACCTCTATCCAACTTTTGAAATCCTTGGTCAGATCACATACTTCAGAGAGGTTTGCATTATTTTTGCAAGCCTTAATGAGAGCATCAAGTATGCCTTCAGTTGCAACATCAAAGTTTCTAAGTAGATCTTCTGAGGGAGTGTGATGGATGTTAGTTTGAGCAGAGAACATAGTAGAGTAGGGGCGAGAAACCCTTTCTGGAACATCAGAGCTTCAACCTCTGATTCGTCCTGTCTGACTAAATCATCATTATCCTCGGGGTTATGTGCAGAGTGAATTTCAATATCAGATGAAATGGTGATGGTAAGGTCAGAAGAATCAGGGGTGAAAGGTCCATTGTTCCTTGTTTGTTCCATGAACTCATCAAGAACAAGTTCATAGATAGGTTGAGGAGGTGGAGTTGGTGGAGAGGGTGTGTCTTTTGGAAAGGCATATGCTTCATGTGTTAGAAAGTTAAACTCAGATGGTGTGGAGAAATCAGAGTCAAATGGGTGACTATTTGTATCAATAGGTTTAGGGGAAGTGAGGGTAGTTTCAGAAGTGGTAGATGTGTTTATTGTTAAAGGTGTAGGGGTTGTGATGATGGTTGATTTTATAATGGATGGTTTAGGTATATGGAGTGAGATAGAAATTGATGGCGTAGATATGATTGGGGTTGGTTGAAGAAAACTAGAGATTTTTGGAGGAGGGGTGGTTATGGTTCCAAAGGGGATTGTTGAAGGTGAGGAAGTATGAGGAGGAACAGATGAAGTAATCATAACAGAACTAGCAGAGAAGTAGGGAGTCTCAGTCAAACTCACCTTATCAAGATTCCTAGAAGGAGTCACTTCAGAGAACCTAGTAGTCTCAGACTTTGCTTTAGGTCTCATTGTGTAAGCTAAAATAATGGGTCTAGAAGTTCTATCAACATGGGTGGGAGTTCTAATAGGTCTAGAGGGTTCCTAACTATTTTAGCCTTCCTTTCCCTTCTCAAAAGTTGAGTATCAACAATGTTCTCCAGAAGATCCAAAAAAGTTTAACACAGTCTCTCGCTCATCCCTTTCTTTGAAGATATCATTATAGTGTTGCAAAACATCCTTTGGTTCTTCTTGAGTGAAGATAGGATAATCATTCACGGGCATACTTCTAGAACCAAAAGTTGTTCTATCTATAAGTTCTGAAGGATTGACAACATTAGAAATCAAAGACATATTCTTCAGAATATGTCCATTAAGAGTCTTTCCAATAACAAAATCAACTTCATTAGACATTCCTGATTTCCTGAGCTTCTGCACCAGTTTTCTCTCAACAAGGATGTCTGAAATCAACCTACTCATAGGTATCCATGATCTCTTCTTATCAACATCATTTCTTGTTTCTTTGACCATTTCCCTCATATATTTGAATATAATCGAGGGAAAATTCATCCTGACATTACTTGAAAGATAGTACAACATTTACTTCTGATCAACATTAATGTAATCTGGAGAATTTGAAGAGGGTCAGGGATGAATCATCCAAGACTGGTCTTAAACCAGATCCTGAGATTCTCATAGAGATCCTTAGGATTAGAAGAGAGATTCTTATCCATAAAGATAACATTTGCAATCTTTTCCATCTTCTTCTTCTTAGAAACCATACTGAAGCACTTTTTTTGCATAACCATCATGTCTAAGAAGGGTAGCAATAGACTTCTCAGAGATAGAAATCTTGTGACTTAAAATGTATGAGGTCACCTGAAGAGGTGAGGCTTCAGCAAAGATCTAAAATTGCTTAACAAGTTGATCGTACATTGGTTCTTTGAGTCGTTCGAAAAAACCTTCCCATCCTTAAAATCTTGCAGTTTCAATCAGATCATATCCGTTTTCTTTTAGATTATCAAAATCCACCAATAACTTACACAGAACCGAGAGTTTATCAACATGAGTAGACAAAGTGAGTTCTTGAAGACCTTCAAGCATTTGTTTTTGTTGCTGATCATGATATTGTTGTTGTTGTGAAACCATTAATGTAGAGAAAAGGTTTTAGGGTTTGAGAGCCTTTTCGGTTCGAAAACAAGAAAGTGCGGGAAGTGAATAGTAGAGAAGGTGTGTAAATTGAGTGAAGTGAGTTTAAATAGAGATTTTTGCAATCATGACAAAAATAAATAATAATGACAATTAAAGTAATTAGCACAAAAACTGACAAGGGGGTAAAGCGTGAAGATTTAATCTAATCTCAAGATTAATGATTAATCCCAATGTGTCACGCAAACGTTAGAAACCAATTGAGTTTTTTAAGACAACTGTCTTTAAAACTGTCCCGCTTTCCAAAACAGATTGACAACAATTTAATGAGAAACTGTTCAGTATCCATAAAGCATATTTATTTAACTAAACAAATTCTAACTAGATACCTCTGAACTTATGAAACCTTCTCACTTCAGAAGACTCACACGTTCATAACTAAAACAAATCTCAGAGTCTCATTTTACCATTATGAGAGATTCACGTTCTGATATAATCATCAGATTCATTTTGGATATAATTCCATTTTCAATCTTTTCAGAATGAAAAAAAATATATCTTCAACAAGGTGTTTTGTAAAGATATCAGCCCATTGATGGCCTGTATCAATAAATTTTAGATCTAAAATACCCTTCTGAACATAGTAACGTATAAAGTGATGTTTGATCTCAATATGTTTAGCTCAAGAATGCAAAATGGGATTCTTAGATAAACAAATAGTAGAAGTATTATCTTAGAGTATAGGAATGTTACTATCATAAATCTGGAACTCTTTTAGCTGGATTTTCATCCAGAGCCTACAATGTATTCAGCTTCTGCAGTTGATAGTGCTATTGTTGACTGCCTTTTGCTGGACCACGAGATCAGATTATATCCCAAAAACTAACAGCTTCAGAAATGCTTTTCCTCTCAAGTCTATCTCCAGCATAGTCAGCATCACAATAGCCCAATAGTTTGTAATCTTTAGATTTTCTATAACACAAGCCAAGGTTAATAGTACCTTTCAGATACCTGAAGATCCTCTTAACAGCTGTTAAGTGGGACTCTCTAGGATCGAATTGGAAGCGAGCACACAAGTAGACACTAAACAAAATAACATGTATAAAAGCAGTCAGGTATAAGAGAGAGCCAATCATACATATGTATAGCTTATATTCTCCCTTAGCACTTACCTTATCCTTCTCAAGGATGCATGTAGGATGCATAAGAGTCTTAGACATCTTGCATTCTGACATGTCAAACTTCTTCAGAAGTTCCTTGGTGTACTTGCTCTAATGGATGTACGTTCCTTCTAGATTTTGATTGATCTAAATCCCTAGAAAGAACTTGAGTTCTCCCATCAGACTCATCTCAAACTCTACCTGCATAGACTTATAAAATTCCTTTCACAAAGTAGCATTAGCAGAACCAAGCATGATATCATCAAAATAAATCTGAATAACAAGAATATCATTTTTTAATGACTTACAAAAAAGAGTTGTATCAACCTTTCTTCTGGTGAAATCATTTTCTACCAGAAAATTGCTTAGTCTTTCATACCATGCTCTAGGAGCTTGTTTCAGACCATACAATAATTTCTTGAGTTTGAAAATGAAATATGGGTTTTTAGGATTTTCATATCCAGGGGGTTGGTGTACATACACTTCTTCAGTAATGTAACCATTCAAAAATGCACTCTTAACATCTATCTGATATAAGACGATGTTATAATTAACAACATAGGAAATTAAGAGATGAATAGACTCTAACCTGGAAACCAGTGCTAAGGTTTTTGTATAGTCAATCCCTTCTTGCTGACTATAACCTCGTGCTACCAGTCGAGCCTTATTTCTTACTACCTCTCCTTGTTCGTTCAACTTGTTTCTGAAGACCCACTTTGTTCCAGTAACATGAGTTCTCTTGGGGGGAGAAACTCATTGATTGGTCTTTAAAAAATACACAAAATATGGCGCCTTACCTCAGACCCTCATTTCCTATTATAGCAAAATCGCAATTCATCAAAACTCATATCTCCCGTCTGTTCATCTCCTTCAACAAGAAGAATCATCTCAACCTATACTGCCTCAAAGGAACCATGTCAAAGCAGACATCTTCTCCTTCAAAAAGTTCATCGCGGAATAACGCTAGGGTTTCTACAGATGAGTACTCTGAAGACGAAGCTCTGAATATACAACCCATCTCCGTAATGCTCCTAGAGTCAGGTAAACCTAGACCGTCTAAACTTGCTTCTAAAAGGGCCGCAACTAACTTTAAAAACACTGAAACAAAGAAGCTTGTTACCAGTATCCTATTTAGTGATAAATCCACACCTAGGTCATCCACGTCTCAAACTGTGGTAGAAAAGTTTGATGTTGACAAGAGTATGGGGAATCTTACTACCAAAATACTGGACAAAGGTATACCTGTGAAAAGGGATTTCTATACCGTTGAATCAGATGCCGGCAGAAAAGGTAGACATGCAAGGAGATGAGTCTGATCTTCATAGACTTGCTGTGTCTGTTATTGAAGATTCTGAAAAAGGAGGGGAAGAAGATGATGTGCATGAGGACATTAATGATAAAGCTACTCCTGGAGAAGAAAAGAATGAGGATGTGATCAATGTGGTTGATTTATCCGATAATGAAGTCATTGGAAATGTTGTTCCAAGTATTGCCAAGAGACTAAAGACAAGGAAAGGAAAGACTAATGAATCTTCTCCAAAGAAGTCTACTGAAGGCAAGAAGAAAATTGCTGTTGGTCCCACAAAACCTTGGAGCAAGGTTGTTACACCCTCCAAAAAGAGAAAGATTAGAGAAGAATCAGAATCTGAGGATGATGTTGAGGAAGATGTCCATGACATCACACCTGTCAGAAAGACCATTTTAAAAAGAATTTCTGATAAGGTCCCTGAAGTGCCAGTGGACAACATATCCTTTCATTATGCGAGCAGTGCTCCCTTGTGGAAATTTGTATGCCAAAGGAGATTAGCTCTGGAAAGGGAGCTTGGAAAGGATGTCTTGGAGATGAAAGAAATTATGGACCTCATTCGTGTTGCTGGACTGCTGAAGACTGTGACCAGATTCTCTAAGTGCTATAGTGGACTGGTTAAGGAATTTGTTGTCAACATTCCCATAGACATTTCTGACAATAGAAGTGTGAACTACATGAAGGTGTTTGTTAGGGGACAGTGTATTGACTTCTCTCCTAGTACCATCAATAAATATCTGGGAAGAGATGAACAAGAGGGGTGTGAGCTGGAAGTGACTGATAATGAAGTGTGTAGAGAAATCACTGCCACTCAAGTTAAGGTGTGGCCACTGAAAAATAAATTGACAGCTAGCAAACTCAGTATCAAGTATGCTATTTTGCACAAAATTGGTGCTGCTAACTGGGTGCCTACTAATCACAAAACCACCATAACTGTGGGATTAAGAAGGTTCATCTATGCTGTTGGGAAAAAGGTCAAGTTCAACTATGGAAGCTATATATTTGATTAAGTAGTGAAGCATGGTGCCACCAATGCTATCAAAATGCCGATATCATTCCCTTCCCTTATCTGTGGAATGATCTTAGATCAACATCCTGGAATCTTAACAAGTACAGAGGTAGCATGTAAGAGGGAGTCAGCTTTATCTTTGCATCCCAAACTGTTTGCTGGGAGTCATGTTCCAGACATTGTTACAACATCAAGTTCTGGGGTTAAGAAGGTCAGTACAAAATCTGAGCTGATTGAAGAATTAAAGGCAACCTGCAAGGATCTTGATATAGTTATCAGAACCAGCACTGTCAGGAAAATGAAGATTGAGCAGATGATCAAAGACTTGGAACAGGGGGAAGATAATGGGAATGGCGATACTGAGGATTCCAGGTCAGATGAAGGTGATGAAGATGCTGATGGTACCAGCTCAGATGAAGACTAACTTCCATCTATAAGATAGTAGTTTAGTTTTTTTTGTTTTGTTTTGCACTTGCTATGCCGGTTATGTAATTTGAATTCTGTGTTGTTCTATGCACGTTTTATGTTTTTCATTCTATGATTTGTTTTGCCTGGTTGCTAACTGTGAGGCTGACAATGAGAGTTAGGGTGTACTAATTGTAGTTAATAGGGCTTCTGTTTGAAGCTTGTCTAATTGTGGCTAAAAAGAGGGAGAAGTAGCCAAAGAAAGAAAGAAAGCCAAAGTACAAATGTCAAATGCTGTCAAAGGAGCTGTGGTGCTGTCAAAGGAATATGTTAGCTATAGTACAATAGGGCAGAAATTAAGGGGGAGTAATGAGTAATTACTGAAATACGTGATCAGCTGGTTCATGCTGGTTCATGATTGAGGGGGAGCAACATTGTTGGAGTGCTCATTGCTGCTAATAATGAAATATGTGCAGCTGTTTGAATGTTTGAAGAGTGTAGCTGTTGAACTTGGTGATGCAGCAGGTGCAGCAGAGTTTTGTGAAGTGAATTGAAGATGCTGCTTGAAGCTTCAAAATCATTGACTGAAGATTTTCCGCTGCTAAAGTCTCTGAAGATGCAGAGTGCAGAGATTGTTTTAGCCAAAATTAGCCAAAGGGGGAGATTGTTAGTTCTTGGATTGGCTGGAATTTTGGTAAAACAAAGTATATTCAATGTTGATGTCAAGGTGCTGATGTTGCAACATTGAGTCTTAACACTGGGCTGTGTTAAGTATTTAATTTGCTGAAGTTGGATGTCTGATGTCACATAGGCGATGTTGTGACATTAGATCTGCAGAATTAATAACATCAGGCTGTGATGTTGTTAGGGTTTGCGTGTTAGCTGGAATTGTGGAAAGCAAGCTGTTTCACTGGATGCGAATATCTTGGGTTAGATATTCTTCACTGCATGGGAGATCTGGTGCAGATTTGTAGGAGATTTAAAAGGTTGAAGATTTGAAAAGATTTTAGGAGAAAATCTGTTTTAAATATTCAGTTTTAAATAACAAATCAGGTCAGATATTGTAGCAAGTCCAAGCCCAATTCAGGTTGCTATTTAAAGCGCACAAGACCAAAGGAAAAGGTACAGAAATACAGAGAGAAGATCAAGAGCATAGGCTGAGTGTCTTGAGTATTTTGTACGAATTTTATATACAGAATTCTAGGTTGAATTGCTGAGTCGTTTTCAGTCCTCTCTTAGAAGCTGTGAAGCAATAGAGAGTTTTTACTTGATCAAAGCTGTGAAGTAAGATCAAGGTTGCTCAAAGAGGTTGTTCCTTGAGTATTGTTTTAGGGATTGAGTAGTGTTCTCATATCTAAGTGGTTTCTTAGGTAGAAAGTCACTAGTAGGAATTAAGTTTAGGAGATTGTCAACTGGGTTGTTGAGTCTGTAAATTAATTCTACAAGTAGTGAATTTCATCCCTGGCTTGGTAGCCCCCAGACGTAGGTAGTTAGACTGAACTGGGTGAACAATTTCTTGTGTTAATTTGTTACTGTTATTGCTGTCCATTTGCAGAGTGTGTTGTTGTGACATCGCACCTTAACATCACACGTCTGATACCAGAATTTCAGGGATTGGATCAAACTGGTGAGTTTCTCCTTCTGGACTATTGGAAAGTCTCTGCTGATTCTGATAATTCGGATTCCTAGTTTGTCTATTCTGACGTTGATCCCGAGGAGCCAACCTTCGTTGGTGGTACTGAACAGGCGCTGCATACTGACATTGGTGATAAGGCACCAGAACTGGAGCTTGCAAGATCTGAGGAGAATCCCAAATTGCATCAACATTAACACTTCTTTCTTCTTGGGAATCACTAAAAAATTTCTCTTCACTAGCGTGGCTATTCGTGTCATCTTGCATTCTTCCACTTTTGAATACGTCTTCGATGTTTACTCCGACTTCCACGATTTTAGAGAACTCTAATGGAACAACGCCTACCATCTTGACATAATAAGAGTCTGGCAGTGTTCTTAGAAACATCTTGGCTAGTTCTTTCTCTTGAAGTGGTGGATGAACTTGGGCTGCCAATTCTTTCCACCATTGTGCGTACTCCCTAAAGGATCCGTTTTCCTTCTGACTCATACTCATCAACTGATCGCTGTCTGGAGCCATGTCCATATTGTAATTGTACTGCTTCACAAAAGCGTCAGCTAGGTCTTCCCAAGACTGAATATGGTTCCTTTCTAGCTTCATATACCACATCAAGGATGCCCCACATAAACTTCCTTGAAAACAGTGAATCATCAGCTTGTCATTGTCGATATAAGCGTTTATCTTTCGACAGAACATCATCAAATGGTACCTTGAACAGCTGACACACTTGTATATTTCAAAGACAGGCATTTTAAACTTCGGGGAAATAACCACGTCCGGAACTAGACACAAGTCATGAGCCTTAAGACCAGATGCATTAAGTCATTTCATCATCTTCAATTGTTCCTCGAGATTACGAAATCCTTCCTCGATTTTTGTAACTCTAGGATCATTCACCTTTGTCACAAGGCGGACATTCTGAGGATTTGGCCTATACCTCAGAAACCGGGAATCTCTTTCATCAACTTGAACAACCTGGTTATCTTGCACAGGTTGAGATCGTGTAGCAACATCTCCTTGTGGAGCGTTATCGTCAGGAGGAAAACCAAACATCGGATTAGTCATCACTCTAAAGCCTGACATGGTATCCACATTCTTTGTCCTCTCCATCATCCTTCAATAACTATTTCAAGCTCGGTATGAATGCCGAGAAATTAGCCGAGAGACACAAGGACAGGAGACCGAATGAGCTTTGTTTAGGGAAAAGTTGTATGCAAATGCAATGCTAAATGATGCATGTTATGCAAATGCAAATGAATTTCAAGGAACTCAAAAGTAATGTTTTCAAATACCATAAAGTGGATAACACTTTTGATAACTGAAAATGCCTCATTTCATTGAAAATTTGAAGGATTGCAAAAATAGAGTACAACTTCTAAAATCCATGGTAAAATCTATGGTGTTTGTAAGATAACTCTAAGTTCCTTGAAGAGGTTAGAAAAATGGTGCATGAATGCATGAAAGGATGAATACACAAACACAGGTATACACATATTCACATATACATGCAAACAAACAAGGCCCTAGGTTTGAGGGTCACGAGCATGGATCCATGGTCTACCAATCCCAAATGGTGCGTACTATGGGTTCTTGATATGTAGAACAGGGTTCTAAACAGTTCCCAAAGTCATTGACCCATCTTTCGGATATTATCGACACACCAATTACTTGGAAATCAACAATATTCTCAAGAGAGTCTCGTCTTAGTGTAGTATCGCGTATCAACTATTTTAGGAATACTCCCTCATAGTCATCACACTACGTCCTAAGAAGGCCAAGTTGGGTTAAGGGTAACTAAAGGTCCTCAGTGTCATGAGCTCTTAGGTCAAAAGTAGTAATGTTTTCACAAATAATCGTTCAACAATACTACTCTCAAGAGGGCCTCAACTGAGTGGTGATTTCTCAAGTCAGCTTGCTCGGGAATCAATTCCCTATAAGCCTTCTTGAATGTATTACCTTCCTATCATAAGTGCACTCAAGTCCGGGTTAGGACTTATATCACAACATAATGTAGCAATCCAAGCAGATACATATATACAAATATACAAGTATAAAACGAATAACATGTATAAAACAAGTTAGGTGTAACCCTCTTAGGGAGAGCGTTCCCCAGCGAAGTCGCCATTTCTGTCGCGATACGAATTGGATACCAAGCTATTAATTAAATCGACTCACAAATCTTAATTCACCACCGGTCTTTAATTTATCCAAGGGAAGGGAAAAAGAGCGAATAACCCATGAGTATGCAATGCAATGCAAAGCAAAAGAGAATCTAAGGTTTGGGGGTTGGTTATACCTAGGGAAGGTGCTAACATCCTAAGTATCTGTAGTACTCTACAGGAAACTCTTGTTTTATTGTGTTATTTTGATGTTTTGTCTGCTAAAGGGTGAAAAGGGTAAAAGAAGACCTAAGGTGTTATTTCTAAGTATGCTCGCCAAGACATCTCATCTCGTGCCTACGTATTCTGACGGAAATGGACTCAGAGCATTCGTATTTCCCCTCGAAGGGTAAACAATATTTGGTTGGTTTTAGGAGAAAAGGCAAGTCGTCATCTTAAGGAGAATACTCAACTTAAACCACCACAAACATGTGGAAGATGGACCTTTGCTTCACATTAGGAGAAGGGCTCCAACTCGGATATAGAATCGCCGAGTATGCCACATACCTCTCCTAAGTGGAAAATAAATCTACATCATTCTCAACTATGTCATGGGGTAGGAGAATCACATCTCAGCTAAGGATGACTTATGTCTAATTCTCTCATGGGAGAAAAATAGGACCTAATTGTAAGTTGTCTAATCATCCTAAGAAAAGTTATTTAAGTATTTGAGGTAATCAACCTAAAAAAGAATAGAAACCACAAAGAGGGGGGGAAAAGAAATGCAAATGAGATGCAGTGTTTATGACATAATAGTCAAACACAAGTCCTTCCCTTGGACATAGACACATGTAATCATATTATCAAAGGAGTACAGATAGAAGCATCAAATATTAAAGCTATAATCATGATTGAATATGAGACGTGCAATATAATGTATAACCAATCGATGAAGCAAGATATCATATCATGAATCAAGTATCATTACTACGTAAAACCCCTTTAACAACGGTTGAAAAATATATATAATAACGCGGATCAAGGCGTTTTTATATAGAGTGTTGTGGTAAATGCGCTACTTTTAATCACGGCCCTAGGACCGTTGTGGTATTCTGGAAAGCGCGCATTATATCACAACGGGTATGCTTATCAACCGTTGTGATAGATAACGTAATTAATTAATTAGATAACGGTTAACCTAGACAACCGTCGTGGAAAGTACACATAGTTTATTATATAAAAACGTATATTGCTTGGTTTACCATACACCTATTTAAAGAAATACAACCATTTAAATTGGCAAAGAAATATATAATCTGAAAATTAAACTATTCTTGAAAACCAACTTTAACACATCAATTTTTTCCGAATTAAATCCGTCTCATTCAGCACAATTTATGTTCTTTAACACATAATATACGATTCAATGGTCTGATTCCTTTAATTCATCGATATTTTTTATTATAGTTTACCTCATCAGCGTTGCTTATCAACGCGATTGTAAATTATATCGATGAATTGAAGCAAACAGAGCACTAAACCATATATTATGTGTTAAGGAACATAAACTGTGCTGAATGAAACAGATGCGGTTCGAAATTTTTTTATTGATATAGGTTGGTTTTCAAATACATATTAATTTTCAGAATATAAGTTTCTATGTCAATATAAATGATTGCATTTTCATTAAAAGGTAAGTGAAACAAGCAACATACGTAGTATATAATAAGCTAAACTTGTCAACCTGTATAAGAAATTAAAGAATAAAACATTGCTAAGTCATAAGAAGCCTCTATCTTGAGAACTAACAATGTTTTGTTCTTGTTTTGAGAACATTTGTCAACAACAACATCATATAGCAAAACAACATGAAACACAATAAAAAAACATACATCATTTAAGCAACAAAACCCCAAGTGGGATTGTAACAAATCAAGATACATTGAGTCAAATAACACACCTCTTTTTGAAAATAATCGTGGAACTATAACAAATCATGATATATCAAGTTCATCTAGTTTGTGAAGCCATGAAGAAGAAATATAAGGTGGATGAAGTTTATACAATAAATTCATACTTCTTATATTTTTCTTCATGGCAACAAAAACCATATGAAACTTCACCATAGTATACGCTTGCTACCACCATACGCTTTCTACCACCATCATCACCATGTATCTACAAGGAAACACAACAAAAATAAAACTTAACCCTAGAACATCAATAACATAATGTTTTCCACAACATCCTAAAACCAAACCTTAAAACAATAATCCTAGAAAGATGAGAGCAGGAGAACATACCATCTTCGCCGCCGTAGGAGTTTGTGTCGGACATTACTCTCGTCAGATATCCTTTAAGTTTCTTTTCTCCATTCTCTTGTAACAGTATTGGTTAAGATTCATGAGAGGAGAGGGTTGTGTTAGGGTTTTCTTTAGAGAGAAACGACAATTATGAAGTGGGTCACAGATAGTTTCGTTTATATAATAAAAACTATCACTTTTCGTTACGGTTTAAAACTACAACCGTAATTAAATTTTATATTTTAAAATAATAGCAAACTATATCATGACGGTTATTCATAATAACCGTAGTGATATCTCTTATTTAAAAATAAATAACAATGAAAGGAGCGCCTTAACCTTAAATGAAAAATATTTTTGCCACTGCTGAGGTTCGAACTCATGAAAGATTGATTCTATCATATCAGTTAAACTTACAACTGTTATTATCCCCTATAAAATTTTAATTAAAAAATATAATATAAAGTAAGTGCTTGAGTTAGAGATATCACCACGGTTTTTGGAAGAACTGTGGTGACTTGGGCGTTGTTGTTTGCGCGTTTTATAGTAGTGTATACATCATGTCAAGCATATATGAAAACTAAGAATACATAGGCACATAAAGGTATGAAAAAGGCTTGATATGAATCAAGAATTTATTTTTAACAAAAATGAATTTTTAAGGGTTTTTCATATAAGAAAAGTATGACATATTATAATAATACAAGAAGAAAAACTATTAATCCTAGCCAAGTATAAATATCCAACCAATTAACCAGTATAATCAATAAATAATATGAAATGCTTAAAGAAATTAGACATTAATATATATATATATATATATATATATATATATATATATATATATATATATATATATATATATATATATAAAATTAAAACTGATCTTCAACTAAAGTAAACTCTAAATTAATTTAAAGAAAGGTATTTGGTAAAGAAAAGCTATTTTTGATTTTTTTTATACTTTATAAAAAAAATTTATTAACTTAAATCAAAACATTTAATAAAATTTAAATAAAATATTACTTTAATTAATAAAGAATATTTTTTGGGTTTCATATATATATATATATATATATATATTAAAATAATAATAAGATTATAAATAAATATAGAAAAAAAAAAACAAAAATAAATGGGCCAGATAGGGGGTGTTAGTGTAGGACATGAGCCATTCTTTAAGCCCCAAAGGAGTTGTTTTTGTTCTAAGAGCGAGTGTAAAAAAACACCTGGGCTTGTAAGCAAAAAGCCCACCCGAGCCCCACAATAACACTGCAAGTTACCCAAAGAAAAAAAAACCATTATCATCTTCATTTCTCTCTTTCGCGCAACTATTTTCCTTCTCTCTCGCTTCCGCACAACCTGGCCAAAAATAACCTTCTCCGCTGCTGATCATTCGTCTCCATTCCCTCTTTCTCTCTGCTCGCGCTAACGACAACAACAACAAGAGCAGCTTTTCTCGCATCTTGCTCGCTCGTCCCTTTCATTGAAATTCTCTCACTTGACTTACCATCCCTCAATAGTCCTTCTAAAATTATCAAACCCAAACAAAACATCAATTTGCATGCTGCCGAGCGAAGCAAGGTACCAGAGCGAAATTGATTTGAATGCTGCATAATTTCGTCTTCGTTCGCAGGTTCGTAACTTTTTCGCTTTTTTGCCGTCTTCTTCTTTGGGCGTTTGTGTAATGTCGATGTTGATGCGTGTGTATTGGAGTGTTTTCGTCACACTGCCCTTTCTCTGCTGAATGCTATGTGTGTGAGGGTTTGGTGGTATGGACTCTCCTGTTGCTTCCTTAATTTTCCCCAATTTTCCCCTGTGAAAACCGTGTGCCCTCTTCTGAATCGTGTGAGATTTTTTTCTGAATGTTTAAGTTGTATGTGATGTTGCTGTTGTGAACTTTTGTGAATCTCTGAGTGTATGCTGCTGGTCGTATGCAATGTGTGCTTTTTTTCGTATGTATCTGTGCATGGTGCGTAGTGTTCTTTGTTTCTCCCATGCTGCGTATGTTTGTGTATGGTTTTGTGAAGTTGATGAAATTGGATGAGGAAGGTTTGTGTAGTGTATACGTGATGGTCACTCGCGTGTATTTCCTCTGTTCTGATATGCCTCTTCTTTTATAGGCGATTTCAAAATTTGAATTGAAAAATGCTGTTAATGATAATGGATCCTTTTCCTTTTTTGTTTGAACTTGTCCGATCGTGTCGGTTGTGATTTGAAAACCTGCCGTAAATGATTTAATAGCCTTCCTTTTCTATGTGATTGTGTTTGTAACATGCTGTAAATGTAAATGTGTGATTGTAGTTTTCCATTTTAAACCAGGCATGTCTGCTACAACTTGAAAACATACTTTGCATATTCTGATTTCCTGAAATTGATGATGATGATAAATTTCCGTTTTCGGATTGTGATTCAAAAAACTTGTCACTCTTGTTTTGAAAAAAAATGATCAGCTAGCTATGATTTCCCGCTCTATTTCATGATCTTGTGAAAATGATTTTCGCGTCGTTTCTGTTTTGAATGTTTCCGTTCTCCATTGCAGCAAGACTAACAACAGTGGTCGGCCCTAACTGGAAAATCAACACATTTCCACGGAATGTACATGGTATTCGGAGACGAGCTTGCAACCTCATGAAACTTTGAACCAATACCTCTGCAGAACCTGTCTTGCTTATTCTTACAGTGTAAATCTTTCACAGGATCCATGCCACACGATAGCATATGACAATACTTCCAGAGGGAGTATCAATCCCAAGACAAAATGATGATGTTTGTGATTTAATCTTGCTGCTTGATAAATTGATAATCCGTTTTAACTTGCACATGTTTTGGAGTTTCTTGCTATCATGCTGATGATTTGTGCTTAAGATCATCCCTAGTATTCTCTTACGAATAAGGCTAAAGGAATTGAGCAAAAAGCCAAGATGAGATCTGAGGTAGACGGTCAAAGGCATCGTCAAACCTTGGGCCGTTCATGATGTAAACATCTGTTGTCGGTGAATTCAATATTCCATCGGGTATGCTTTTAACAATTTCCAATGTCCGTGACAATCCATACGAAAGTGATTTCATCTTTATTCATATGTGACAAAACAAGCATGATAATATGTTTCCTTGATGCATAGAACTGAATTGTGGATAGTATTATACACATTAGGCATATTGGAGCAAGTAAACTTGAAAGCCAATTGAAGTTCTCCCACCTTCTTCAGCCCGGGGGATGAGAATAGTCATAAATTATACCGGTTTCCGTTTCTGGTTCGTTTACTTTTGATGATTGTTGATTGCAGTTTTGAAAGGCTTTTAATGACATTGCAACTCCTATTATTGCGTATATAAGAAAACTTGTAGCTTATTAACACATGAATATTGATGCTTTGCTCTTCTTATCTTGTAAACTCGCGGCATTGTCGTTTTCAACTAGCATTGCATTGATTTTTTTGATGACTGCTGCTTTGGCTCCCATGTTTTATTGCTTCTTGATTTCTTTGCCACATATTGTGTAGCGGCCTTCGAAATTGGAACATGGCGGCTTAATATCTCAACAACTAAGCTGCACATCTTCTCACGGCACCATCCAATCCCAACATCTTTGTAAATACTGCAGGTAAACCATCTTCCTATCATGTCTCATGATACTCTTTCTTGCGTGATTGACTCGGTAATAAAATCAAATGTTGTGGCTATGTCATGTCTTATAAACTTAATCTCTATTGATTTTGTGGATATTCTGTTTTGTTCACATTTGTATGCCTCGCCTTTCTTGTTTCGAAAACTGTTGATCATCCTGCTGTTCATGACATAACAGGGATTTACGGGGAGCTTACGCGATGTCCTAGTGTATCAAGGCACATCATCTGCTGATGAACATGAAGCAGCATATTTACATATCCCCTGCATTGTTTTATGCTGCCAAAATAGAATCCCTTGAGTGGCAGCACCCTCAGGTCACATTGGAATATCTATGTAAAATGGTATTAAATCATTAGCACCAATGTCTTTGTTTTGGGTTCCAATTGTATAAAGAACCAATGAAATTTAATGTCGTGTATACAGCATATATGCTCATGTCACTTAGCGCACGAGGTTCTTGCCAGCCGCCTCTCTTGGGTCTTTAGGAAAAAGTTATCAAGTTTGCATGAAATAGGATGAACTTGACAAGTTGTACTTGTAATTTTGAACGGATTTTGTATCTTGTAAAATTACACAAACCTCTAATTAACATTGCTTTTGAGCATAAAAACTTTTTTTCATTTTGTGACTTGTAGTTTCGAAATTCTAGATTTGATATCACCTTGTACTTCCTTGAGGCTTTAATATCAGTGGCCATATTTAAGGATGATTTGGTCACATGTAACTCGTAGTAAAATGATTTGATCACCCTCAGTAGTAACAATGACCTTAATTTGTAATACTGCATTTTTTTATCAACACAAGCTAATATATATACAATATAGCCTTGTATTCACAAATCTTGAATTGTAATCACGCAGTACTTCTTGCAGTAGTTTCAAACCACATGTTTTGGTTTAGTTTAAAAGAAAACACAAAAACTTGATCCAAAACAAACTTGGTCATAATCAAAAGTTCCTTCATATTTTTTTTAAAAGGTTGATCTTGAGACTAATAGACCATGGCCCACCAACCCTTGAGAAACGATGAAATAAAGCCCAAAACAAGTAATAAAAATGGTCCAAAGACCCATTTGACATAATTGTTTAAAAAATGGCCCATGACTTGCAAAAAAACCTTAAAGCAAAGTCCAAATTTAATTTTTCAAAAACGACCTAGATATGTTATGCAAGATGATGCACAAAGAGGTGGGATCTTAGGGTTAAAAACTAGGGTGTGACATAGTCAATTCAAAAGGAACAATAATCTCCCCCTTTGGAAAATTTTGGCTAGAACAACTACAAGATGTGTTCTTCATGAAGTAGCATAAGTAGCACATCATATCACCCAATAGAATCAACAGATCAAACAACAACAACAAAAGTAGCACATAAGTTAGGTTATTGCTACACATCAAAAGATCAAATCCATATCATTACTCCCCATTTTTGCCACAACTTGGCCAAGGCATGGAATGAAAAACTATCTTCAGAGTCCAGATCAACATTCAGAGTAGCAGTAGTACAAAAGACTAGCATAAAACAAAAGACACATATTGCTACAAAAGTCAATACTCCAACGCAAACAGTCATGCAGACACAATTTGAGTCATGCAAGAACATCCAATTAATAGTTAAGTCTGAATCAACAGAAAAACCTAACACACAGATCGACACATACATTCGAGGTTCGGATGTCGGGCCTGATGCTTCAGCTTGTGTGTACATGGGATAGGAACAGATTAAACCTAATACACCAGGTAAAACCATTAACACCAGAGTTAGCAGGAGCAATCAGCTCTATGCCACATAATTGAAGGTTCAAGAAACACAAGAAATGGGGGCTGAATTGGGTTTCTAGAATAAAACGTTTTTGCAACCCAATAACTCAAACAACAATAATTAGATAAAGATAAATAACTCAAGTATTTTTTGTCCTAATTCATTATTAACGAAGCTACATCCATTCCACCTGCCTGATTGATTTTGCCTTTTCAATAAGAACTTAATCCAATAATCAAACTGATTACAAAAAGTCAAAGACCAACTTTCTAAGACTTCTTGAGAATTCTGAGTATACTCCTCAGAATCAAAAGAATTCAAGACGTTATTTCCTTCACTTCGGATTTTTCAACTGCCAGATGCTCTAACTTCTTCAGAATATACTCCTCAGAATCAAAAGTATTATTGGTTCCAGAAACACATCCAACTTCAAGAGAAGCTTCAGAAGTAACCAATGTGTTCTGAACAGGAGGCAGAAGAGGGACCACTTATGGTGCAGGGAACAGAAGAGTGGCAGGAACCTTCTGAAGTAGAGGTTCCAAAATACCAAAGAGTCTGACATGGATGATCCTATTAGCTTCCTTCAGAGAGGAAAATTCCAGCTCTTCAGAACTGACCTCTATCCAACTTTTGAAATCCTTGGTCAGATCACATACTTCAGAGAGGTTTGCATTATTTTTGCAAGCCTTAATGAGAGCATCAAGTATGCCTTCAGTTGCAACATCAAAGTTTCTAAGTAGATCTTCTGAGGGAGTGTGATGGATGTTAGTTTGAGCAGAGAACATAGTAGAGTAGGGGCGAGAAACCCTTTCTGGAACATCAGAGCTTCAACCTCTGATTCGTCCTGTCTGACTAAATCATCATTATCCTCGGGGTTATGTGCAGAGTGAATTTCAATATCAGATGAAATGGTGATGGTAAGGTCAGAAGAATCAGGGGTGAAAGGTCCATTGTTCCTTGTTTGTTCCATGAACTCATCAAGAACAAGTTCATAGATAGGTTGAGGAGGTGGAGTTGGTGGAGAGGGTGTGTCTTTTGGAAAGGCATATGCTTCATGTGTTAGAAAGTTAAACTCAGATGGTGTGGAGAAATCAGAGTCAAATGGGTGACTATTTGTATCAATAGGTTTAGGGGAAGTGAGGGTAGTTTCAGAAGTGGTAGATGTGTTTATTGTTAAAGGTGTAGGGGTTGTGATGATGGTTGATTTTATAATGGATGGTTTAGGTATATGGAGTGAGATAGAAATTGATGGCGTAGATATGATTGGGGTTGGTTGAAGAAAACTAGAGATTTTTGGAGGAGGGGTGGTTATGGTTCCAAAGGGGATTGTTGAAGGTGAGGAAGTATGAGGAGGAACAGATGAAGTAATCATAACAGAACTAGCAGAGAAGTAGGGAGTCTCAGTCAAACTCACCTTATCAAGATTCCTAGAAGGAGTCACTTCAGAGAACCTAGTAGTCTCAGACTTTGCTTTAGGTCTCATTGTGTAAGCTAAAATAATGGGTCTAGAAGTTCTATCAACATGGGTGGGAGTTCTAATAGGTCTAGAGGGTTCCTAACTATTTTAGCCTTCCTTTCCCTTCTCAAAAGTTGAGTATCAACAATGTTCTCCAGAAGATCCAAAAAAGTTTAACACAGTCTCTCGCTCATCCCTTTCTTTGAAGATATCATTATAGTGTTGCAAAACATCCTTTGGTTCTTCTTGAGTGAAGATAGGATAATCATTCACGGGCATACTTCTAGAACCAAAAGTTGTTCTATCTATAAGTTCTGAAGGATTGACAACATTAGAAATCAAAGACATATTCTTCAGAATATGTCCATTAAGAGTCTTTCCAATAACAAAATCAACTTCATTAGACATTCCTGATTTCCTGAGCTTCTGCACCAGTTTTCTCTCAACAAGGATGTCTGAAATCAACCTACTCATAGGTATCCATGATCTCTTCTTATCAACATCATTTCTTGTTTCTTTGACCATTTCCCTCATATATTTGAATATAATCGAGGGAAAATTCATCCTGACATTACTTGAAAGATAGTACAACATTTACTTCTGATCAACATTAATGTAATCTGGAGAATTTGAAGAGGGTCAGGGATGAATCATCCAAGACTGGTCTTGAACCAGATCCTGAGATTCTCATAGAGATCCTTAGGATTAGAAGAGAGATTCTTATCCATAAAGATAACATTTGCAATCTTTTCCATCTTCTTCTTCTTAGAAACCATACTGAAGCACTTTTTTTGCATAACCATCATGTCTAAGAAGGGTAGCAATAGACTTCTCAGAGATAGAAATCTTGTGACTTAAAATGTACGAGGTCACCTGAAGAGGTGAGGCTTCAGCAAAGATCTAAAATTGCTTAACAAGTTGATCGTACATTGGTTCTTTGAGTCGTTCGAAAAAACCTTCCCATCCTTAAAATCTTGCAGTTTCAATCAGATCATATCCGTTTTCTTTTAGATTATCAAAATCCACCAATAACTTACACAGAACCGAGAGTTTATCAACATGAGTAGACAAAGTGAGTTCTTGAAGACCTTCAAGCATTTGTTTTTGTTGCTGATCATGATATTGTTGTTGTTGTGAAACCATTAATGTAGAGAAAAGGTTTTAGGGTTTGAGAGCCTTTTCGGTTCGAAAACAAGAAAGTGCGGGAAGTGAATAGTAGAGAAGGTGTGTAAATTGAGTGAAGTGAGTTTAAATAGAGATTTTTGCAATCATGACAAAAATAAATAATAATGACAATTAAAGTAATTAGCACAAAAACTGACAAGGGGGTAAAGCGTGAAGATTTAATCTAATCTCAAGATTAATGATTAATCCCAATGTGTCACGCAAACGTTAGAAACCAATTGAGTTTTTTAAGACAACTGTCTTTAAAACTGTCCCGCTTTCCAAAACAGATTGACAACAATTTAATGAGAAACTGTTCAGTATCCATAAAGCATATTTATTTAACTAAACAAATTCTAACTAGATACCTCTGAACTTATGAAACCTTCTCACTTCAGAAGACTCACACGTTCATAACTAAAACAAATCTCAGAGTCTCATTTTACCATTATGAGAGATTCACGTTCTGATATAATCATCAGATTCATTTTGGATATAATTCCATTTTCAATCTTTTCAGAATGAAAAAAAATATATCTTCAACAAGGTGTTTTGTAAAGATATCAGCCCATTGATGGCCTGTATCAATAAATTTTAGATCTAAAATACCCTTCTGAACATAGTAACGTATAAAGTGATGTTTGATCTCAATATGTTTAGCTCAAGAATGCAAAATGGGATTCTTAGATAAACAAATAGTAGAAGTATTATCTTAGAGTATAGGAATGTTACTATCATAAATCTGGAACTCTTTTAGCTGGATTTTCATCCAGAGCCTACAATGTATTCAGCTTCTGCAGTTGATAGTGCTATTGTTGACTGCCTTTTGCTGGACCACGAGATCAGATTATATCCCAAAAACTAACAGCTTCAGAAATGCTTTTCCTCTCAAGTCTATCTCCAGCATAGTCAGCATCACAATAGCCCAATAGCTTGTAATCTTTAGATTTTCTATAACACAAGCCAAGGTTAATAGTACCTTTCAGATACCTGAAGATCCTCTTAACAGCTGTTAAGTGGGACTCTCTAGGATCGAATTGGAAGCGAGCACACAAGTAGACACTAAACAAAATAACATGTATAAAAGCAGTCAGGTATAAGAGAGAGCCAATCATACATATGTATAGCTTATATTCTCCCTTAGCACTTACCTTATCCTTCTCAAGGATGCATGTAGGATGCATAAGAGTCTTAGACATCTTGCATTCTGACATGTCAAACTTCTTCAGAAGTTCCTTGGTGTACTTGCTCTAATGGATGTACGTTCCTTCTAGATTTTGATTGATCTAAATCCCTAGAAAGAACTTGAGTTCTCCCATCAGACTCATCTCAAACTCTACCTGCATAGACTTATAAAATTCCTTTCACAAAGTAGCATTAGCAGAACCAAGCATGATATCATCAAAATAAATCTGAATAACAAGAATATCATTTTTTAATGACTTACAAAAAAGAGTTGTATCAACCTTTCTTCTGGTGAAATCATTTTCTACCAGAAAATTGCTTAGTCTTTCATACCATGCTCTAGGAGCTTGTTTCAGACCATACAATAATTTCTTGAGTTTGAAAATGAAATATGGGTTTTTAGGATTTTCATATCCAGGGGGTTGGTGTACATACACTTCTTCAGTAATGTAACCATTCAAAAATGCACTCTTAACATCTATCTGATATAAGACGATGTTATAATTAACAACATAGGAAATTAAGAGATGAATAGACTCTAACCTGGAAACCAGTGCTAAGGTTTTTGTATAGTCAATCCCTTCTTGCTGACTATAACCTCGTGCTACCAGTCGAGCCTTATTTCTTACTACCTCTCCTTGTTCGTTCAACTTGTTTCTGAAGACCCACTTTGTTCCAGTAACATGAGTTCTCTTGGGTCTTGGCACCAAATCCCATACATAATTTGTGGAGAATTGATTGAGTTCCTCTTGCATAGCCAGAATCCATTATGTGTCTTGAAGTGCTTCATCAATTGATGTAGGCTATATCAAACACACCAAACCTATAAGGGTTTCTTTCGAAGGCTTGAATGAAGATATGGTTCTGACAAGTTCAGACATGTCTCACAGAAATAATTCTTTAAAGTGTGATGATCTCTTTCGGTGCCTTCTCAGAGGAGTCTGAGCTTTAACAACTTCTGGTTGAGGAGCTTCAGAGTCTTTGGCTTCAGCTTCTTTGGCTTCTGAAGTCTTTCCTTCCGAACCTGAATAAGTGATCTCCAAATATGCAAATTTGTCAACTATCTTTGACTTTTTAGAGTCAAGCTTATCATCTAATTTGAAATGGATTGATTCTTCAACAATCTCTGTCTCAGTGTTATATACCCTATAACCTTTTGAGCGTTCAAAGTATCCTAACATTATGCACTTATGTTCCTTAGAATCAAACTTGCCTAGATTCTCTTTAGTGTTCAACATAAATCAAGAATATCCAAAAGGATAAAAATAAGAAATGTTAGGTTTCATGTTCTTCCACAATTCATAAGTAGTCTTACCCAGAATAGGTCATATAGAGATTCTGTTCTAAATATAACACGTTATATTAATTGCCTCTGCCCAAAAGTGCTTAGCCACATTAGTCTCGTTGATCATGGTTCTTGCCATTTCCTACAAAGTCCTATTCTTCCTTTATACAACTCCATTATGTTGTGGAGTTCTAGGGAAGGAGAAATCATGGGAGATTCCATTCTCATCAAAGAGTTTCTCAAAATATTTTTTTTTTCAAATTCACCACCATTATCACTTCTAACTTTTACAATTCAGAGATCCTTCTCATTTTGCACTTAGGAGAAGAAGGCAGAAAACATAGAATGTGACTCATCCTTGTGTCTAAGAAATTTTACCCATGTCTATATGTTGTAGTCATCAATAATGACTAGTCCATACTTCTTACCATTGACAGAAGCATTTTTTATTGGTCCAAACAAGTTAATGTGCAGAAGTTCCAATGGTCTGGAGGTTGAAACAACATTCTTAGCTTTGAAAGAAGTTTTAGAAAACTTGCCTTTTTGACATGCTTCACAAAGAGCATTAGAAGAAAACTTCTGATTTGGAAGACCTCTGACTATATTGAGCTTGTTAAGCTGAGAAATCCTCCTCATACTAACATGACCCAATCTTCTATATCATGTCTCTTTCTCTTCGTTAATAGACATAAGACATTTAACATTATGATTTTTCAGGTCAGAAAGTTTGATCTTATGAATGTTATTACTTTTTCCATTAAAAATAACTGAATCATCCTTTTGACTGACAACTTTATAAGACTTTCGAATGAAGATAATGTCATAACCATTGTCACTCAATTGACTTATGGACAGAAGGTTATGCATTAGTCCTTCAACAAGAAGAACATTTATAATGGAAGGGAAAGTATCATTACCGACTGTTCTAGAGCCAATGATCTTCTCTTTCTGATCACCTCTGAAACCGCCGATGCCTTCAGGTATTGCAACATATGTCTTCTTCCCATCATGTGCCACGGGCATCCATAGTCCAGGTACCATGACTGATGTCCTAACTTCGCTGCTAAGGATATCTACAACATATATTATCTTGTACTTGGGTACCCATATCTTTCTGGGTCCTTTAGGGTTAGTCTTCCCAGAGTTTTTCATAACTTTGGGTTTCAGTGCAGTATATTTATACATGAATGCATGATTAGAATATGCATTAGGTTTTGCTTTAGCCTTAGGTTTAAAAGAAGTTCTAACTTTAGGCCTAACATCATTTTATTTTATATAAGGAACAAAATGAGATTCAAGAGTATTAGGCTTATCTTTTTTTTTTTTTCAGAATCACATTCGTCAGCATAATTATAGCCTATACCCCTTGTCTCATTTCTAATAACGCCATAAATCATGGAAGCCATTAAGCTTCTATTAAAGCTTTTAAAGAGAAATCCCTAGAAAGACTTAGCATACTTCTGTATGATATCACGAAAAGCTGTAGAGGCTTTAGAAATGATTTTCTTCTTAGGTTTGAGACTCTTGATTTGAGGCACAAAGATGTTTTTCATAAGGAGATTCTCTTCACTCAAACTTGAAATTTTTCTAGAACTCCAGATAAACTAGATTCAAGCTCAGAACGAGAAAGTTCATGGAATACCTCTTCAAAATCAGACTCAGATTCTGATTCTGGTTGACTCATTTGTGCAAGAGCTTCTGTGAACGCCATTAGAGCCACGTTAGCCTTCTCTATAGAACAAGATTTATTCATGACATATTTTCCTTGGGTTTGGATGATAACAAAGTATTAAAAGAACAATGGTTTATTTGATGTGTGTTACATGTGTGCAGGTTCTTATACTTGTAAATATTATTTTCAGAATTTGTTCTACATTAAGCACACTTTGAGAGTTGCTGCATTGCTAGCTTCTGGTGGAAGAATCTGAAGAACACTTGCTAAGTGATGTCTGGCGAAGACTCTGAAGCTGAAGGTCTCATCATCAGAATAAGAAGCAACATTATTGTCTCTACACTTAGTGAATGCAAATTGGCTTTTGGTACCATTCAGAATTGGTGATAAATTTGAAGTTGTCCGTACTGCAGAAAGCAAGATGTATTGTCAAATCAGTTTTTTAGCTAGAGTCTACAGATTGCAAGGGTCAAGAAAAGCTGAGATGTTTCATGGATATCTACTCTCAACGGCTCTAATAGTAGCAAATCTCTTGAAGACTCAAAGGTTAAACATGTTACACATTGGATTAAGATCTTCTAGTGTATCTATCTTCAATGGCTCTTGTACTATGGAGTAACAGCAAAGACTCTTGATCAAGTTACCTCCTCAATGGCTAGTTTCTGAAAAGGTTATAAATATGGCTGAAGGTTTAAACTGAATCTTTAACAAGGATCAACCAGAAGAAGGAGTAACAAGATCAACAGTTATCAACTCAATGTATATGCATATTTTTCTGATGTAGATTGTAATTGCAAAAACTTTAAGATTTCTTACACATTGAATATCTTATAAATCTTAAGAGCTTTAGGTCTTTGTTATGGTGATTTCCCGTACCTCTGATACTTGTATCATGCACACCTTGTTCTCTATTCTGCTGAGCTTGTTCAGCAGTTTAGATAAAAGTCATATGTCATTGGGATACAAGCAAGGAAGTCTCGATCCAAGATGCTTGAGCCACGTAAGTCTCTTGCTATGTGCTTGAGCTGTGAAGGTCATAATCAATTGTATTGATTGAGCAGAAGTCTTGTATCATTAGGATACAAGCAAGGAAGTCTCAAGCCAAGATGCTTGAGCCACGTAAGTGTATTTCTATGTGCTTGATTAGTGAAAGTCTTAATCAAGTAGATTGATTAATCAGGAAAGTCTTCAGCTAGTGTGGCTTGAGCAGGATAGATCGGTTCATGAAATTTGGAGCAATAAGTCTTGACCTGGGAGGTGCAAGCGGAGGCTCGTTTCATGGAACCTGGAGTAAAAGTATTGAGCCTGAGAGGCTTGGGCATGAATGCTCAGTACATGAAATTTGGAGCAGTAAGTCTTGACCTGGGAGGTGCAAGCAGAGAGGCTCGTTTCATGGGACTTGGAGCATAAGTCTTGGGCTGAGAGCTGAGCAAGGAAGTCTTGGGTTTGTGGAACCTGAGCAAGAAGTCTCGAGTGAAGAGCTTGAACAGAAGTCTTGGACCTTAGGTCTGAGCAAATGTAAAAGTCTTATGCAGAATGCATAAGCAATTGTAATCGTGTTTTGATTATAGTGAAAATCTCTTGTAAAGCAAGGGAACTGGACAACTCTTAATTTGGGGAGGAACTAGTATAAATCTTTGTGTCTTCTGCTATTATTTATTTGCTTCTGTTAACATTCCACTGCTAAGAATTAACCAGAATCTGAACACCAGTTTAGATTTTGAAATCTGATCAGATGCAAACTAAGAAAATGGAAAACACAACTCAATCGCCCCTTCTTGTGTACTTTTCTCACCTTCAATTGGTATCAGAGCATGGTCTGTGCATAACACTTAACAGTGGCGCATATAATGATCCAATAAGAAAAGTATGTCTGTCAAAGACTTTCCTTCAAGAAGGAATCAAGTTCCACATGCAAAATATTATACTGCTTTTACTACCATATTCATAGGGTGATTCCATTGAATATAAATGATGGAAAAGTGAAACATATTTTTAACTCATTGGTCTTGATAAAAAGGGTTGTGAAGTTCTATAGAATATCCTTTCAAAAGGCATTACTATAGAAGTTGATGGTGTAGAGATAATATATTTGAAAGTCTCTATTACAAGCTCAGAAGAAGCTTATTGAATATCTTCAGAGGTAGTTGCATTTTGATAGGTGCTCTATCTCACTTCTGAGTATGCCAACATCATTGATATGTCTGATGCTCAGACTATCTTTGAATCCTTGTGCTCAGATTTGTGGGAGTCATTTTTGAAGCTTGTCTAGTTACACTTCATCTAATCTTTCAAGCAAATTCTGAGAAGATTGGTTTAGATTCAAACTTGAGGTCACAATTATTCAAGAAGTTATACAACTTGAATTTATTGTGGTCTGTTGGTTTATCTTGCAAATCTTCAAAGAAAAGAAATGAAATTAGATGATGAAAAGCTATTAAATAGATCGCCTTTTCCTAAAGCTTGGTTCTTTGAAGTGTCTGGTGATAAGGAACTTATATTTTTTATCAGAAGTACTTCTTAACCAGCTGGATGGGTTGTACTATCTGTTGATAGAAGAGTAACTTCAGAAGCTTATGAAATACTTGTATTTCAACTGATTTCCCATATCAGAAAGCAAGGCGAAACACTACAAGAACCTAATGTTAGTTAATATTCACTAATATATTCTTTTGAAGATGACATTAGTGCAGGATTCAGATAAAAGAGTAATCCGGCTCTGCCAGTCATTACTACTTCTGAAGAAGCATCTGAGTCCTGAAATAAAAATCAAGTATTGAAGAGAAAGAGATTATGCCAAATTTATCTTGCTTCAATATTTGATAATAAGGAGTCTTCTCTTTAATTTGATATCTTAAGAGACTCCATTGCTCCTTGATTGAGGGTCACCATAGAATTTTTATTAAAGGAAAAGTCTATGAGAAATCTTCAATTTTTCTTTGTGTTCTGCAGGCAATTAGATGATGGTGCTTTAATTTGTTTTATGCCATTCTATGATAGCTAACATCATTTGGTTATTTGCTTATCAAAGATCTCAAAGTTTGAGTCATTACAATGAAATTAATGATTCTGCTGAGAACAATATCTTATTCATACTATGGTTTATTCTAGACTGATACTCTGGAATGAATCATGGTACTACTATCAGAATGTGGCATAAGGCGAAGGAAATCATGTCTGAACATTTATGGATGGTCTTATAGAAATATGAGTGTCATGATTTAAATGTATTTTCTAGAAGAAGAGGCCACAACCCAGACTCAAGTGCTAAAGGTACTGAGTTTGGTGAGAGTGGTGAAGTCATTTGTTTAACAACCATTGAATCAGAATCCATTCAAAGAGGTGTTCAGACTCTATGGTTAAGTCTGAATACTGATACGTGTATGACCGAGAAAATAATAAAAAAAGGGTATGCTTGTTCTTTCTGGATTATCTTTTGATTAAATGAGATATTTGTGTAGATGTTAATACAAAGTTTCTGTTAGATTTCTAGAGAAGCTCCTTTGAAAGGATCTTCATAAATATTTAAGAAGAAACTCTGTTGTATTTACCTATACTAAATACTTCATTAAGCTAGATGATGATCATATTTATGGAAACAATTTCCTCACTTTTTGTGATGTTATTGCTGTTTGTTAGTTGTCAAAGGAAACAATTCAATATTCATCTATCACTCATGGCTCTTGTTTCAAGAGGTAGTGTTGACTCTGAATAGAATCTTAGAGACTTATGACTGACACAAAATATCTCTCTTTCTCAATTTAGTTCTACTAGATTCTAATGGGTGATACCTTCTTGCCGTACCCTAAATTTTGACCAATCATTTGCAGTCATCTGGTACTCCCAATAACCTAAAATGTCAAAGGGAGACAATTTTGGCTTTTTTACTATAGTTGCTATTTTAGGCATGATCAATTGGGATGTGATGCTTGTTAGGTGTATTATTTAGGTGTTGAGGTGTCTAACACATATCAGTGTGGGCTTTTGAGAATATTAGTACTTCTAGACTTATTTTAGAATTAATTAGGCATAAGAGATGTATTTCCAAGATTAATATAATTTAATTATAATTATTAATTAATTTGGTTCTTTATATTAAGATAATTTAAGCTATTAGGAATTTTTAATTTAATTATTAAATTTATTAATTTTAGTAGTATTATTTGGGAGATTGGGTTTTAATCCAATTATTAAGTGTATTAGGATTATTGGTTAAAGGAGGGTCAAGTTATTTAGAATTAATCAAAATATTTTACAAGTTTTTGTTAAATATTTTTAAGAGGTTTTGTTATTATTAATATTAGAGTTAACTCATTTTATTAGATTATAATTTAGTAAGAATTCTTTAAAGTCCATTAGGAATTGGTTTTAGTCACTATTGCATTAGAGTAATTTAGTAGGATTACTATAATAATTATAACTAACATTATTAGTGGGTAGTTATTATTATTAGCACTAATTTAAGGTTATTTATATTTTAATAGGGTTATTAAGGTTTATTATTAATGATTAGGGGGAGGACGAGTTTTATATATTTAATCATAATACTTATATTTAATATTTTATTTTAATATTAAGATTTTTTGGGGTTAATCCTTTTTTAAAGATATTTATTAGTATGGTTATTATTAATTTTAGTTTTTCATCATTATTAGATTATTATTATTAATATTAATAATATTTATTGGGTCAAAATTGTTGACCCACGAAAATCCTAAATTTTCTTCTGTTATAAACCCTAAAATGACACACAGAGGAGGTACATTTGGATAAAAACTTGGACCAAATTGAATAAGACAAGCAAAAGTTTCCATTAATAAATTGAATTAGATACATATTGGATTACAAGATGCGTTACAATTGAAAAAACCTAAATCTAATTCCTAAAAACTAATCAAATCTTATACAAATTACAATTAAATGACAATGATACAAAAATCAGACTATAAATTTCCTAAAAACTAAATCTAACTAATTAATTCCTACACCTAAATCAATCCTTTATTAAGACTAAGAATTTCAAAAGAAAAAAAAAACGCTAAGACTAAAAAGGCTTGTGGCGCAAACCCCAAACCCTCTCACAAAAGCTCTCGTATTCAGAGAATTAGGGTTCATCATCAGAACCTTAATTTCTTCAAGCATTAGCCTCCTGCAAAATAAGGAAATAGAAAAGGATCAGAGGAAAGAATCAAAAAGACCCCGAGGAATAGAGAAAAGAAGGGAAGGGATCAACATAATTTGGACACGGCAAGGAAGGTAAGTGACCATTAGCTTCTGTTGTTGTTGTTGTTGTTACTGTTGCATAATCGTCGTTGCATCTTTTTGTTGTTTATGATTCTGGGTTCGATTGTGTGTTTGAGGTTTAATTTGGGGTTTCTGGGTGAACTTTAGGGTTAGGGTTTGTTCCCCTAGGGTTAGGGTTCTTGTTTGGAACCCTAGGGTTCATCTGGGTTTGGCCTAGGGTTCTTCATAACCGCTTAAGGTTCATGGGTTGGGTTGAAGATTGAAGGGTTCTTGATGAACCCTAGTGTCGCTCCCAGGATTTTCATCCAGGTACAAACGTGAAAGTGGCGCGGAACAGAGTCGCCAACAATGTATATTTATCCTAAGAGAGGGAAAGGGAACACCGCATAAACCTGAGGAAGAGGGAAAGGAATGGTCATCGCAACCATAGCCTGGGTTCGGGAGTCGGTTACGCGAGGGGAAGGTGCTAGCACCCCACACGTCCATCGTACTCGATGGGATCCACGCTTGTTGTCTATTCTAAGGGTGAGTTATCCTAAAATCTATTTCTATACTAAAACGGGGAAAGGGAAAACAAAGACAGACTCGGTAGGACGTCGACGTCCTAGGCCTACGTACCCCCTTTGTGCAATGGAGAATTCAGAGTCAACGTAGTTCGGACCAAGTTCTTTTTGTGTTTTTTATGAGCGACGTTAAGTTTGCGTCCGGCAGTTAGGGTCGATGCCTATTTGCGACTCAGACGGAAAGTAACGTGCCCTTTTTGAAAATAGCCTTTAGTTTGACAATCCCGAAGGACAAAAAGGTTTGAAGTTTGTTTGTATTTTTTAAGACAGAAGTGACTTGAGTTAGTTCATAACTTGCATTGCACCAAAGTCTAGGGCACAGGGACGAATACTTAACGAATCGTCCCAAGACAGGACGCTCACTAAGCACTCTAGAAAGATGAGAGGAAGCCCCTCATTTCTCATTCCCCACGCTTAAGGGTCGTGCGCAATAGACTTTATCTTTATTAAGTGTTTTCAAGAAGCTTTGAGATGAGAAGAGAGAAGACCCAAAGGAAACTCTAAAGGGAAACTAAGAGTCCTAATGTTATCATGCATGAATGACCTATGGTTAGTGAGGTTTAAGGAAACAACTACCTAGAACCTAATGCTAATCCTACTCCAACTTAATCAAAAATTAAGTTGGACTAGGTAGCTCTAAGGGAGAGAATCCAAGACTTAAACAAGTCTTGAGATCCATGGGAGGAAGAGAGTGAAAGAGGAGAAGAAGAATGAGAAGGAAAAGAAGAGATACAATAAAATGGCAGCAAGCACATTATATCAAATGCACGTACAAAGAACCAACAAGAAACTCAAGCAAACGGACATGGCAAGTCAACTTGTGCAAGGAGGTGTCAAGACATAATCATGTATAAGTCACTTAAGCACAAATAATCAAACATATACCAAATGACATTCTAAAATTGGGAAATCAGAACACAAAAGACCTAAGTCAGACACTCATCACATGCCAAAAGATCTCACAAAAATTCACAAGTTAAGTACCTCAAACAAATAGGCAAAGACCACACAGGAAACATGATTCAATATGCAAAAGAGAGGGACTAAAATGCAATATGAAAAAGTTTTAAAAATGAGAGAAAAATGTTTTAATGACATTCAATGTGTTGGGGAAACAATGCAAAAAGTCTGAGTTCAAAATGTTATGTATGCTATGACAACAAAATTCTACAAATTTGGGTATGCATGATAAGAACAATTCAAAAAGAAATCCATTAAATAATTAATTTAGTCACTAAAAATAAAAGAAAATAATAAAATAAAATTTGGGAAAATTTTATAAAACTATAAATATGCTTCATGAATTTTCTTGTAATTTTTTAATGCAAAAAACTATTTTTAAAGATTAAAATGAAATGCAATAATAAAATAAAAATGAAAATAAAGAAATAAACATGAGGGTGTATGCAGCAATAACTCACGTTGAAAATGGTAACTGGGCTTAACTGGGGGGTGTGAATAGAGGGCCCAATCCAAAAATCCATCATAAAAACAAAAACAATAACATGTGGACCCAGTCCACCACGTTGACTCCATACAAGTCCTTGGATCAATCCAATGCATGCCATCAGTCAACCAAAACAAAAAGTATTCATGATCAACGGTCCAGATCTTATGCACACAGTAACAAAGATACACAAACATACATCAAATCAATTGGAGCACCGTACACACCCTACGTGAGAGGCACATGACTCTTTTAATGTGTTGTCACTCTCTCACCCACACGATTCATCAGACGCATATGAAGCAGTCAACATTTCCAATAGTAAGCGTGATGAGAGAACATGATGCAAGGCACATAATAATTATCATAGGATGGCACACACACAAACCAAAATAAAAAAACAAAAAATTAAAACGCGTGGCATGCTGTAGACCACACGATGAAGCAAATCAATGGCCACGATTATGTCTTCCCCAACCAAACCCTAATCTCACCGGATCCCTTACCAGCCGCCGGAGCTAGGGTTCAGGTCACCCTCTCCGGTGAGCTGCAACAAGAACTTTTCCAGAAATGGCAAATGAGTACACTAAATTGATCAGAAAAACATGAGGATCAATAATATCACATTAAAAATCCCAAACAAGCAACGTACAAAGAGAAACGAACGAAATAATGTATGGGTCCAAAACTTAAATCTCACCATATGCACATAATACACGTCTAAACTTAAAATAAAACACATCAGAATCATCAGCCATAATCACAGATTGTTATGCATATTTAAAATTAGAGTTTTAAGATCATGCAAAAATGCCCTAACCTGAGATTATGCAAACTGTATCCTCGCTGTTAGCTGCAAACGATGGTTGCTTCGTGCTCTATGGATCCCAAAGATGAAGATGGTGAAGGAAGTTTGTGAAAAACCCTGAAGGATTGAGAGATTCGAAGGAATGGAGTTTTAGGGTTGAAAGTTTGGTTCTCATCAAAATCACGTGTTCTCCCTCTAACCAGTGCATGAGTTAGCTTAAATACTTAGGGTTAATCCACTGATAATCATTTGGGCCTTGTTAATTCCTCACTTAATGAATTTTGGGTGATCTTGGAAATTTGCATAATGTGAAATACACCCTCCTCCATGCATGTATATCCAAACCTTTTATGATGGATCACTTACTTGCTAATTGCTAATCACACCTGAATTGGATTTGGGCCTTGAAACATCTTGATTCATGAGTTTTGATGCTTCTTGCAATTTTGCATAATGGAAAATAAGTGATGAATAAACCATGGATCCACTTGATTCAAAGGCAAAAAATGATCCTCATGGAATGTACTTTGATGTTAGAATGTGTCATGAAGCAATGGAATCAAATATAGGTCACTATGTCCCAAAATGCAAAAGTTGTGAAAATGGAACCATGGGAAAACCCTAAAAACCACTTTGCCTTCTTTTGATCATAACTTGAGTTTCACAAATGATATGGAGACCATCTAGTACTTTTTGGAAAGGGGAGAAAAAGATCTTCAACCTTCATGTTTAAGAAAAATTCATTTGAAGCTTCCTTGATAGTGAAAAGTCAAGTTGAATGAAGTGTAAAAACTTGCCAAAAATGGAAACTTTCAAATTATAGGCCATTTCCATATTTAGCAACTTTTGTACCAACCCTTAATTCTTGATAAATGGTATGAAACTTGACCCTTGAAGACCATATGAGGATGTGAGACCTTGAAAACCTTGAAGAGAACCTTAAAATTTCACAGTTGACTTCCCCTCTCACTGTTGAGTTTTCCCCAATTCTCCTGATTCCCAATCAATTGACCAATTGAACCTCTCCTGAACCAAAATGATGGAAAATCTTCCCTTCCTAGATACTTAGGGACCCAAAGAATACCATGGAATCAAGTCTTACCCAGAAAATCAGAAATAAACTGACTTTATAGCAAACCCTAATTTTGGTACCCTCAGTCTAGGAGGAAATAACACAGTCTCCAAATCCAAATTCCTCTGAATATGATGTGTATTCTCTCCAAAAAAGATAAGATGTGCCATTTGGTGATGATAAAAACTTAAGGAGCTTGCCCATTGAAGCAATAAACCCAAGAATCTTAAAACCCTAATTTCTGCACTGGTTAGGAGGGAGTGGTTCACTTGAGATCTCTTGCCACGTGTGAACTCCTGATGATGTGATAGACCAAATAGGATCTCTTGGCCCCTAAGGCCCCTTAGTGACTCAAATAATTGTGGCATCAATAACCATTTCTCCTCTTGATCTCTAGAACAATATATGGACTTTTGCTTGACCCTTTGAAGAACACCTTCTCCTATTGAATTGCCTCAAGCACCTTGACCCCATGCTAAGAACCAATGATATGCACACATGATAATGCAAAAATGAAATGAAACATAAGCCAGTTAGTACTAAAGTAAGGAGGGCAAATTTTGGGGTGCTACAACTGCCCCTATTCAATCAACTTGGTCCTGAAGGTATGATAGCAACGGCTGTCATGCGTTCAATGGATTCATGGGGATTGAATACCAAAAGAAACCTGAAATTTGCAATCCTCAAAGGAGGGACGACTCCACTGGGGAACAAGCAATAACTGCTGCACTTGTCACAACATGTACGAGTGTTGGAAACCAATATGAATGATGTATTGGAATGTCATGAAATAAACCCAAACGAGTGTTAACTATGCTGGGGATAAACACGGACAGGTGTCAAGGAGTCAAAGATGTCAGATACGGACGGGTACTGAGAAGATACACGAACGGGTGTAAGAGGATTTAATACGGACGGGTATCGAAAAGGTACACGAACGGGTGTAAAAGGATTCAATACGGACGGGTATCGAAAGGGTACACGGACGGGTGTAAAAGGATTCAATATGGACGGGTATCGAAAAGGTACACGGACGGGTGTAAAAGGATTCAATACGGACGGGTATCGAAAAGGTACACGGACAGGTGTAAAAGGTAAATTTACTCGGAGTTGATCTTGCTGGGGAATGAAAGGCAACACGGACGGGTATCGTCCAAAGGTCAATATGGACGGGTATCAAAATCAAAGGTTCAAGCACGGACGGGTGCTGAAAGGACACAGACGGGTGTCAAAAGTCAATCCGGACGGGCATTGAAACAAAGGTTTAAACACGGACGGGTGCTGAAAGGACACGGACGGGCGTCAAAAGTCAATACGGACGAGCATTGAAACAAAAGTTCAAACACGGACGGGTGCTGAAAGGACACGGACGGGCGTCAAATGTCAATGCGGACGGGCATTGGCTTAAAAGGTTCAAACACGGACAGGTGCTGAAAGGACACGGACGGGCGTCAAAAGTCAATACGGATGGGAATTGAAACAAAAGTTCAAACACGGACGGGTGCTAAAAGGTCACGGACGGGCGTCAAATGTCAATGCGGACGGGCATTGGCTTAAAAGGTTCAAACACGGACGGGTGCTGAAAGGACACGGACGGGCGTCAAAAGTCAATACGGACGGGCATTGGCTTAAAAGGGTCAAACACGGATGGGTGCTTAAAGGACACGGACGGGCGTCAAAAGTCAATACGGACGGGCATTGAGACAAAAGGTTCGAACACGGACGGGTGCTGAAAGGACACGGACGGGCGTCAAAAGTCAATACGGACGGGCATTGGCTTAAAAGGTTCAAACACGGACGGGTGCTGAAAGGACACGGACGGGCGTCAAAAGTCAATGCGGACGGGCATTGAAACAAAGGTTCAAACACGGACGGGTGCTGAAAGGACACAGACGGGCGTCAAAAGTTAATATGGACGGGCATTGGCTTAAAAGGTTCAAACACGGACGGGTGCTGAAAGGACACGGACGGGTGTCAAAAGTCAATACGGACGGGCATTGGCTTAAAAGGTTCAAATACGGACGGGTGCTGAAAGGACACGGACGGGTGTCAAAAGTCAATACGGACGGGCATTGGTTTAAAAGGTTCAAACACGGACGGGTGCTGAAAGGACACGGATGGGCGTCAAAAGTCAATACGGACGGGCATTGGCTTAAAAGGTTCAAACACGGACGGTTGCTGAAAGGACACGGACGGGCGTCAAAAGTCAATGCAGACGGGCATTGAAACAAAGGTTCAAACACGGACGAGTGCTGAAAGGATACGGACGGGGGTCAAAAGTCAATGCGGACGGGTATTGAAACAAAGGTTCAAACATGGACGGGTGCTGAAAGAACACGGACGGGTGTCAAAAGTCAATACGGACGGGCATTGAAACAAAGGTTCAAACACGGACGGGTGCTGAAAGGACACGGACGGGCGTTAAATGTCAATGCGGACGGGCATTGAAACAAAGGTTTAAACACGGACGGGTGCTGAAAGGACACGGACGGGCGTTAAATGTCAATGCGGACGGGCATTGAAACAAAGGTTCAAACACGGACGGGCGTCAAAAGTCAATACGGACGGGCATTGGCTTAAAAGGTTCAAACACGGACGGGTGCTGAAAGAACACGGACGGGCGTCTGACGGAAAAAACCCTTGAGGGAATAAACCAAAGGACCACCTGGACGAAGGGGTAAAAATGAAATCATGGATTAACGCTCCTGGCAAACAACTCTGCAAGGGAATGTCAAATATTGCCTTGAATGACTAAACCCAACACTTGTGGAGTAAAGTCGAATGATATTCTCCGAAATCAGCTTTTTCCTGACGAAAGAAAACCCAAACCTGGCTTATGCTTCGGATGCACATGTTTGAATTTTGCCGTAATGCTCCACACGAAGTGGAAATGCTACGCATTTGAGGATGCAATGCAAATGCTTATGATATGCAAAAAGGGTCCCTCCAGCAAAATAAATGCTGGAGAGAAAAGACCAATTCAACTGGGGATGACAAAAATAAATTGTCCTCTGAATCCAGGAACTCTGCTGAGAAGGATCACACCGACCGACTCTTTGGACCCACAACTTCTGCCGGGGATGAAATCCAAAAGCATATACACTCTACCGGGGATTACACATGTCCTTTCCTGAAGGTGACATCGAACCTGAGATTCTTCCTCTGCCGGGGGGAGTTGAGAATGAATGCCGATAACGGAAGTCTGTTACTGAGGATTGCCAATAACAGATGGGCTTAGGACCTGCTGGGGAATGCCAGCCCATAATACCAGCCAGCTTGGGGAAAACAGTCCATAATACCATCCTGCTTGGGGATACTGCTGAACCTAGCCTGCTGATGGGGAGAATGACTTTACTCCCACCTTGCTGGGGACTAGAATATGCCATTGTCGGTGAAAGCACGCTTCCTGACTGGATGGGGAAACTGAACACTCTGATTCTGTGGGGAAATAACGTCTTGATCCAGAGAGAATACTTCCCAAGTCTCCTGCTGGGGAAGGTCTGCTCTGCTGAGGAAAGTGCAATCTCAATGCTGGGGAGAGCAACCCTACTGGGGAAGTACAATCCTGTTGCCCTGCAAGCTGACCTATCTCCAAGGTCATAAACGGCCCTTTGAACTTTCCACTTGCCCCAAACCACAAGGTCTAATGGAAGAAATCATCTCAAGAGGATTTTATAGAAGATCGGGCATTCACACTGCCCCAGGGTCTTCAAACTCTTGGAGAGATTTATCAGATCTTGACATAACTGCCCCAGACTTCATAATCCATGAAATACATTACCTCGAAAGGATTTGTAATGACTTGAAAAATACTCTGTCCCAGTATTCTGAACTTTGAAGAGGTGTTTTCAATTAACCATTTCCAGGAGTGGACAATTTCTCATGCTCTAGAGGTGGCCTGCCCCAAGTCTTGAAGGAACTTTGCCCCTGACTGATCTTACAGAGATTTGTCAAATCGACCTGATTGCCCCTATTTGACTGCTTTAGGGAGAGTTTTCAGCGTGACTGCTCCAGATTGGCTGCATCTTATCACCATTTATCGGGAACCCCCAGGCTGCGCACCGTCTCTTGGCCACATGCCCCTTGACATGGCTGTCCTTCGGAGTTTTCACCATCTCAACTTGGCGTGATCGAGCTTCTCGACAGACGTTCATCGTGTAAATACATGCAAGCAGAAAATGTTTATTATGAGAATGACAATTCTAATGTAACACTCGTGTTAACCTTGAAGTTTTGTTGAAAATGCGTCGCCCAGCCTTGTGAACGAACCACCAGCTGGGATGCGACCTTGATTTTTGAACGGCAAAACAATGCACACATGCAATACCAACAAATCTTATTAGCACAACTCATAGGAGTCAGGAACGCTATCCTGTTGAAGTACGCTTTCAGAATAAACCCTGTTTCAATTAGGACTTTTAAGGGTTGTAACGTGGTCTGGTTCACGGTTTCAGAAAAAAGGATTTATGGTTCAAAATTTATCGGTGCCCACCCACTCTTCGTGATGTTCTCCAGTCCTATGTTCAGTTAATCTGACACAAACGCTCATCTCTCAAAAGGTTTACGATTTTTAAGGAACCCATGCCACTAACGGTTTGACACCTAAGGAAGTTTTGGAGTGACAGTCACCCCTTTTTATCTTTTGTGTCTGTAATCACACGAATTTGTTCTTATCGAGGATTTTCTTTTGTAATCCTTTTCGCTTTTCGCTTTTTCTTTCTTTTGCTTTTTTGATCCCTAATTTTTGCCTGGACTGACTCTTTTGATTTTTTCGATTTTGAAGTCCAGCGGGATGCCCTAACTTTTGCCTAAGTCGCTTGTTTCCAAGTTTCGACTCAGCGGGCTTTCCTCTTTTTTTTTATTCCTCTTTTTGAACAAAGCGTGTGCCACTGGTGTCTTACTTGCTTGAAAGGGTTGTGACTGCCTCACTCCTTGATTGTTGGGGGATAACCATTGTGGCTTCACATCTCTTGACCTCTTGATAGTGGAACGGAAGGTAATGGATCCTCAGATGTACACTCCTTCTGAAAGTTGAACACTTGGTCAAACTAACTGACACCTACCCTGCCCCTGGGTTAAAATGAGGGTTTTTCATTTTTAGAAAGAACTCTTACTACTAGGATCAAAGGGGTTGACAAAGGTCCATCTCCTTATCTCTCCAGTGTTTATGAATTGGAAACAATGCCTGTACATCCTTAACATGGTTTTATCCAAAAGCGTACCATTAGAAATCTGCGTTCTTATTTCGTCATCCTCCCTCCAAGAGTCTAGGCAAGAAAGATAGTATTGCAGTGCATACAAACATTTAAAATGAGTGAATACGAATGGAATTCTTCGAGAAAAACATACTCATTGCATTATGATTGTCATTCAGAAACAAACGAGTTCTTACATGCAAGCAATGTTTAAACAAACAAATGAAAGCTACATATGAAAATGCAATAAAGAAACTAATGATTGCCATTGTTGAGAAAGGCTTGACTCCGTCTGGACTTATTGCTTTTGATGACGCTCTTGCAACCCGGTGCTTACTCTGACATAGAAGCTTCAATCCAAAGGGGTACCATCCTTTGAGTCGATCAAGTCTTGCACCTTGTGCTGGAACGCATTACAGTTATCAATTATGTGCCCCAACGTCCCCGAGTGGAACTCACACCTAGCATTCATGTCAAAGTCCGGAGGAATAGGGTATGGCACTGGCATGGTACTCCTAGTTTGAATCAGAGAGTTCTTGAGCAGACGAGCAAACAACTGACTATAAGGAATAGGAATAGGATCAAATATCCTCTTGGGCCTTCTTGGTCTGAATTGCCTCTGCTGCTGATTCGGGCACCCAAACTGCCCCTGTACCTTCCTTTCCACATTCGGCTGAGGCACAAACAAAGGTTGCTGACGTAGAGCTTCTACAGCAAAAGGTGGTGGAAGAGATCCCTGACGCGAGGTGGATCCTGCAAAGAGAGGAGGAGTCTCTACTTCCTTTGCAATAATTGGGGTGAAATTACCTTGTATACTCACGCCGCCCGACGTGAATTCAATTGCCCCTGCATCAATCAAATCCTGGATTTGGTGCTGAAAGGCCCTACATTTCTCCACAGTATGCCCTGGTGCCCCAGAATGGAAATCACAATGGGCTTTTGCATTGTAGCCTGGTGGGGGATTACCAGTAAGAGGAGCCAAAGTCCTTTTCTGTACCAGTCGCAACTGAAGAAGATGCTGTAATAGCTGAAAATATAGCATAGGGAGCGGATGAAAAACTCTTTCAGACTGCTTCTGTCTCTGTGTACACTTTTTACCCTTGGGCTTCTCTTGGGAGCCAAGACTTGGCTGCTGTTGGGAAAGTTCTGGAACCTTGGGTTGTGGAGGGGATTCACGAGGCAATACATGATCTAGAGCCAACCCCAAAGAGAAGGGAGGAGTAAGGACCTCTGTTGTGGAAGCGCGCACGAGACTGTTTTCCTTCTTTAACACTGTTTTCAAAATTTCCATGACCAAGTCCATCTGAGTCTTCATCTGATTGACCTCCTCCTTCAGCATCTTCTGCTCCTGGGACATGACCAGCATGTCTTCCCCAAATTGCCTCATCTGAACCTTCATTTCGAGCATCTCTGCACGGAGTTGTTCCATGGCCATCCTCTGGTTATCACAGACTGAGTAGAATACCGATGAACTGGCTGATCAATCCTGATTTGCGGAGGAGGACAAAGTAAGAACACCAGAGATAAACACCTGTTATGCAAAATGATTATGCAAAATGATTATGAATATGCAAATGCAAATGAACATGTTGAGAAAATCGCAGGACGATCCACCCCTTGATTCCAGTTTAACAATAGGATATAACCAGACTTCTGCTCATATATTAAGAAAACCAGAGGAAACCAAATGTCAATAATCACAACTCCCGATAATAAGTCTGAACACAATAGTCATAGATCCCAACCAACAAGCCTGGTGGTGATCCACATATAATAAAAGAAAATAGAAAACTACGGCATGTCATCAAAGTCCACAAGTGTCAATCCCCCCCATCCATTATGCTTTTTGCTCCAGTCTTGAATTTCCTTGAACAACTTTTTAGTGTCAGGATGCTTCGGTCTCTGAATTAGCTCTTGAATGAGAACATCCCTCCTATGCATGATCCCTTCCAAGTATCGGCAATGCAACTCCCATGCGTCTTCTCCAGAAACACCATCCATGCTAGAACCCTTGTTTCTAGGTCTCTTCACTTCAGCTTGGATCTTCAGTTCCTCTATGGAGGCTATGGCTTCATTGAGTCGACCCTCGACTGCTTGCCTCTAGAATACCCCTGATAGGATCTCAGCGTCTTTTTTCTTGAGCTTCAACTTCAACTGATCAATCTGAGCTAGATAATCGTCTTCCTTTCGCTTATTCTCAGCTATTGTAATGTCTCGGTGAGCATTGAACTTGTGAATTTTTAATAAAGCCTCGGCCAATTCCTCCTTCTTAGACTTGAGAACATTACTGATACCCTCTAAAGCTTGCTTCATCCTTTGTCTGGTTGCGACTTTGTCAGCTAGCTCCTTTTCTGCCTTAGCGAGAAGCTCTGTCTTCAACTCGGCGATATGAACAGCTTCACCCCACTCATGTTTCAACTGATAAATCTCTCTTTGTAGCTCACTATTTTCTTCTCGCAGCTTTTCCTTTTCAGCCCACAACCTGTTAAACTTCTCTATCTCAACTGTGGTAGGAGGCTCAATTAGCAAGGGGTAAGATGGTGGTTCTACCGGGAAGGGAAGAAGCTCCTCTTCTGCTCTCTTCTTAATCCATTCTTCATAGGAAGGAAAAGCCCGGTTGTTACATTTCCCGAATGAAGTTTTTCCCCTCTTGGTCACCTACTTCCAAGCATTCACAATCTTCCTTATCATCTCTTGATCCCCAGTACCATTGAAGAATAAGGACTCTCTGACATCTCGCTCTTCAGGTGGACCTCTCAAAGGATAACCAAACTGTCTGATAACAAGGGAAGGATTATAGTTAATTGCACCTCTTCTCCCTATCAAGGGTACATTAGGGAATTCTCCGCACTTGCAAATAATCTCCATTCCTAGCAAGTCATGGTTGAACCAGACAATGTTGTCAGCAGTCAAGCCCATTAACCTCTTTGACCACTTCAGAGAATCTCTCGTATCAACGAAGGCGCCAGCTTCGGGGAGATGACTCAGAAACCAAGTAGATAAGAGCGGTGGACAACAACTCACGGTTTTCCACGCCTATTTTCATTCTTGTAGTGGACTGAGTGATACACATCACCTAGCAAGGTAGGTATAGGATTCTTTGAAATAAAGATTCTGACAGCATGCATATCCACCAGATCAGGAACATTGGGAAATAGGACAATCCCATAGATGCACATAGCCAGAATAGCTTGGAAAGCAGTCCAATTCTTCTCTTTAACATGTATGCAAGCTTGATCAAACAATAACTTCAATAAGAAACCCTTAGCTCCTTGTTTCTCCTCAATATTACTGCTCAGAATGGATTCACCTATATGAAGAGCAATAACCATTTCTTTTATCCTGGGGCGTTCTTCAGAAAAGAGTACTATGTCATGCCTGATGGGGATTCCCAAAATAAATGAGAACTCCTCCAACGTTGGGGCCAAGATGTAGTCTGGGAAAGTGAAGCAACGCAAAGACGGATCGTAAAACTGAAGAAGTGTATGAATGGCATCCTTCTCATACTTGGAGATATTGTAGACAAACTTCAGAAGTCTCCCATACCCTCCACTGAACTCTGTACGAACTCCGGGACCAGCCATACTAATCAGCTTATGAATCAACGTCAAGGTCGGATCTGGGAACGAATAGGCAACAGTCTTCTTTCTCTGGACATCCATGCCAAGGCAACCTCAGAAAATCGGAATCAACAGTAAGATGCAAGCCCTGAAAAATGTCAAACATGTCAGAATGCAAGAAAAATGATATGCTCATGCAACATGGGATCAAGGCAACACTGCTGGACGTGTCGTGCTGGTAACTGAACGAGAACCACAACCCAGAAAACCGGAATTCCAAAATACCGAACCACTGAGATAACCAGGAACCCAGATAATCAAACATTGATGAGAAATCCAGAAAATCGGGTAGGTCGAAGGTTTCGGTTTCCTGCAAACCTGCAAACACCCATCCCCTCTCACGTGTGGGTACTAGGATGTTCAGTATCCCGGGCTCTCAGGTCGAGAAATGATGATACGTTCACCATTTCTGGTTTGGCATCATCATCAATCGAGGAGGCCTCAACTGATTCTCCAAAATGGAAGGTCCTCAGCTTCTGGCACTGAGGTCGAGAAACAATAGTACATTCATCCCTTGGGGTACAGTACTATCGTCAATCGAGGAGTGCCTCCACTGATTCTCTTCGAAAGATAGGGGCCATCCTATGCGAGTTCCAAAGTGGGCCCTCGGGTGCGAATGGGTTTGCCACAGAATGTGGTCTGCCACTGTCACCACTAAAGAGGGATGTTTCCACTAAGGTCCTCGATGATCGGTCACCAGAGTCGACAGCTCTCTAGATCAACACCCTAACATGCGCAAGACACACACGTTAGAATGTGTCCCAAGATAGCCTCGTCTGGTTGTGAATTTTGTGAACACACAAACGTACCAAGCGGGCACGTAGGTCCCACTACTCTCCACTCTAGTCCTAGGGTGTACTCAAGCCTGGGTATTGGGCTTATCTCTCAGAACAACCCAACCTGCCAAACAGAAACAGCCAGCACAACACAGCAAAATCCAGTATGACAGTAATAAAAATGAAATGCAATGCAGTAAAAGCTGTAAAACGATAATATACAACATAATAAAGCACAACAAATAAACACCCAACAAAAAACAAACAAGCGCTAGGATCGACTCGCTAAAGGGGATGGACTAGCATAGGTCAACTAGAGTCCCCAGCAGAGTCGCCAGCTGTCGCTCCCAGGATTTTCATCCAGGTACAAACGCGAAAGTGGCGCGGAACACAGAGTCGCCAGCAATGTATATTTATCCCAAGAGAGGGAAAGGGAACACCGCATAAACCTGAGGAAGAGGGAAAGGAATGGTCATCGCAACTATAGCCTGGGTTCGGGAGTCGGTTACGCGAGGGGAAGGTGCTAGCACCCCACGCGTCCATCGTACTCGATGGGATCCACGCTTGTTGTCTATTCTAAGGGTGAGTTATCCTAAAATCTATGGCTATACTAAAACGGGGAAGGGGAAAACAAAGACAGACTCGGTAGGACGTCGACGTCCTAGGCCTACGTACCCCCTTTGGGCAATGGGGAATTCAGAGTCAACGTAGTTCGGACCAAGTTCTTTTTGTGTTTTTTATGAGTGACGTTAAGTTCGCGTCCGGCAGTTAGGGTCGATGCCTGTTTGCGACTCAGACAGAAAGTAACGTGCCCTTTTTGAAAATAACCTTTAGTTTGACAATCCCGAAGGACAAAAAGGTTTGAAGTTTATTTGTATTTTTTAAGACAGAAGTGACTTGAGTTAGTTCATAACTTGCATTGCACCAAAGTCTAGGGCACAGGGACGAATACTTAACGAATCGTCCCAAGACAGGACGCTCGCTAAGCACTCTAGAAAGATGAGAGGAAGCCCCTCATTTCTCATTCCCCACGCTTAAGGCTCGTGCGCAATACACTTTATCTTTATTAAGTGTTTTCAAGAAGCTTTGAGATGAAAAGAGAGAAGACCCAAAGGAAACTCTAAAGGGAAACTAAGAGTCCTAATGTTATCATGCATGAATGACCTATGGTTAGTGAGGTTTAAGGAAATAACTACCTAGAACCTAATTCTAATCCTACTCCAACTTAATCAAAAATTAAGTTGGACTAGGTAGCTCTAAGGGAGAGAATCCAAGACTTAAACAAGTCTTGAGATCCATGGGAGGAAGAGAGTGAAAGAGGAGAAGAAGAATGAGAAGGAAAAGAAGAGATACAATAAAATGGCAGCAAGCACATTATATCAAATGCACGTACAAAGAACCAACAAGAAACTCAAGCAAACGGACATGGCAAGTCAACTTGTGCAAGGAGGTGTCAAGACATAATCATGTATAAGTCACTTAAGCACAAATAATCAAACATATACCAAATGACATTCTAAAATTGGAAAATCAGAACACCAATAACCTAAGTCAGACACTCATCACATGCCAAAAGATCTCACAAAAATTCACAAGTTAAGTACCTCAAACAAATAGGCAAAGACCACACAGGAAACATGATTCAATATGCAAAAGAGAGGGACTAAAATGCAATATGAAAAAGTTTTAAAAATGAGAGAAAAATGTTTTAATGACATTCAATGTGTTGGGGAAACAATGCAAAAAGTCTGAGTTCAAAATGTTATGTATGCTATGAGAACAAAATTCTACAAATTTGGGTATGCATGATAAGAACAATTCAAAAAGAAATCCATTAAATAATTAATTCAGTCACTAAAAATAAAAGAAAATAATAAAATAAAATTTGGGAAAATTTTATAAAACTATAAATATGCTTCATGAATTTTCTTATAATTTTTTAATGCAAAAAACTATTTTTAAAGATTAAAATGAAATGCAATAATAAAATAAAAATGAAAATAAAGAAATAAACATGGGGGTGTATGCAGCAATAACTCACGTTGAAAATGGTAACTGGGCTTAACTGGGGGGTGTGAATAGAGGGCCCAATCCAAAAATCCATCAGAAAAACAAAAACAATAACATGTGGACCCAGTCCACCACGTTGACTCCATACAAGCCCTTGGATCAATCCAATGCATGCCATCAGTCAACCAAAACAAAAAGTATTCATGATCAACGGTCCAGATCTTATGCACACAGTAACAAAGATACGCAAACATACATCAAATCAATTGGAGCACCATACACACCCTACGTGAGAGGTACATGACTCTTTTAATGTGTTGTCACTCTCTCACCCACACGATTCATCAGACGCATATGAAGCAGTCAACATTTCCAATAGTAAGCGTGATGAGAGAACATGATGCAAGGCACATAATAATTATCATAGGATGGCACACACACAAACCAAAATAAAAAAACAAAAAATTAAAACGCGTGGCATGCTGTGGACCACACGATGAAGCAAATCAATGGCCACGATTATGTCTTCCCCAACCAAACCCTAATCTCACCGGATCCCTTACCAGCCGCCGGAGCTAGGGTTCCGGTCACCCTCTCCGGTGAGCTGCAACAAGAACTTTTCCAGAAATGGCAAATGAGTACACTAAATTGATCAGAAAAACATGAGGATCAATAATATCACATTAAAAATCCCAAACAAGCAATGTACAAAGAGAAACGAACGAAATAATGTATGGGTCCAAAACTTAAATCTCACCACATGCACATAATACACGTCTAAACTTAAAATAAAAGACATCAGAGTCATCAGCCACAATCACAGATCGTTATGCATATTTAAAAGTAGAGTTTTAAGATCATGCAAAAATGCCCTAACCTGAGATTATGCAAACTGTATCCTCGCTGTTAGCTGCAAACGATGGTTGCTTTGTGCTCTATGGATCCCAAGGATGAAGATGGTGAAGGAAGTTTGTGAAAAACCCTGAAGGATTGAGAGATTCGAAGGAATGGAGTTTTAGGGTTGAAAGTTTGGTTCTCCTCAAAATCACGTGTTCTCCCTCTAACCAGTGCATGAGTTAGCTTAAATACTTAGGGTTAATCCACTGATAATCACTTGGGCCTTGTTAATTCCTCACTTAATGAGTTTTGGGTGATATTGGAAATTTGCATAATGTGAAATACACCCTCCTCCATGCATGTATATCCAAACCTTTTATGATGGATCACTTATTTGTTAATTGCTAATCACACCTGAATTGGATTTGGGCCTTGAAACATCTTGATTCATGAGTTTTGATGCTTCTTGCAATTTTGCATAATGGAAAATAAGTGATGAATAAACCATGGATCCACTTGATTCAAAGGCCAAAAATGATCCTTATGGAATGTACTTTGATGTTAGAATGTGTCATGAAGCAATGGAATCAAATATAGGTCACTATGTCCCAAAATGCAAAAGTTGTGAAAATGGAACCATGGGAAAACCCTAAAAACCACTTTGCCTTCTTTTGATCATAACTTGAGTTTCACAAATGATATGGAGACCATCTAGTACTTGTTGGAAAGGGGAGAAAAAGATATTCAACCTTCATGTTTAAGAAAAATTCATTTGAAGCTTCCTTGATAGTGAAAAGTCAAGTTGAATGAAGTGTAAAAACTTGCCAAAAATGGAAACTTTCAAATTATAGGCCATTTCCATATTTAGCAACTTTTGTACCAACCCTTGATTCTTGATAAATAGTATGAAACTTGACCCTTGAAGACCATCTGAGGATGTGAGACCTTGAAAACCTTGAAGAGAACCTCAAAATTTCATAGTTGACTTCCCCTCTCACTGTTGACTTTTCCCCAATTCTCCTGATTCCCAATCAATTGACCAATTGAACCTCTCCTGAACCAAACTGATGGACAATCTTCCTTTCCTAGATACTTAGGGACCCAAAGAATACCATGGAATCAAGTCTTACCCAGAAAATCAGAAATAAACTGACTTTATAGCAAACCCTAATTTTGGTACCCTCAGTCTAGGAGGAAATAACACAGTCTCCAAATCCAATTTCCTCTGAATATGATGTGTATTCTCTCCAACAAAGATAAGATGTGCCATTTGGTGATGATAAAAACTCAAGGAGCTTGCCCATTGAAGCAATAAACCCAAGAATCTCAAAACCCTAATTTCTGCATTGGTTAGGAGGGAGTGGTTCACTTGAGATCTTTTGCCACGTGTGAACTCCTGATGATGTGATAGACCAAATAGGATCTCTTGGCCCCCAAGGCCCCTTAGTGACTCAAATAATTATGGCATCAATAACAATTTCTCCTCTTGATCTCTAGAACAATATATGGACTTTTGCTTGACCCTTTGAAGAACACCTTCTCCTCTTGAATTGCCTCAAGCACCTTGACCCCATGCTAAGAACCAATGATATGCACACATGATAATACAAAAATGAAATGAAACATAAGCCAGTTAGTACTAAAGTAAGGAGGGCAAATTTTGGGGTGCTACACCTAGCTAGGGTTCTTAAGGGAAGGGGATTTCTGGGATATACCCTATGAATGTTTGAAGGTTCTGGTTGAAGCTCAACCGGAAACCTTGGTTTTGGGGTGGTTACCAGGGCGGCCGGAGGCCACGTCCGCTGGTGGAAGGTGGTCGGAGATAAGAGCGATTAGAGAGGGACGAAGAACATAGAGAGAAAAGGGAAGATTAGAGAGATAAAGATAGGCGAGAAATAAGTGAGTTTTGAAGAGAACTCATTCATATACTCCCTCCCCTTCGCAGCTAGATGAGAGACACGTGGTTCTCTTCAGGACCGTGAGATCAGCATAGTTTGACCAGTCCAGTGGGTGCGAGCCTTTGGTGTACTCTAATTGACCATCAATATCAACCTTCAGTTTTGTTTACTTTGACTAGTAAACATAATCAAGGGTAAAAGTTTAAGCAATCTCAGATCCTTTGATCTAGATCACATAGCTCAGAGAGAGTCAATAGTTAACTCTCTCTTTGTGACTTTCCTTCCTCACCAACAGGCTCAGAGGAGTATGTGCCCTATCATTTTACTATTTACACCCCCATTTACTTGGCCCATTACTTAATAAAACAAAATATACCCCCTGGTTTTTTAAATAAATTAACCATTTAATTTAATTAGTGAATATTTGGTTGTAATTTACTTTAATTATTTTAATGAGAGTAATTAGGGTTTAGGGTTATATCAAATTAATTTAATGATGGAATTTTTATGGTTTGTTTATTTTATTAACATATAATTAATTAGGCTAATTTTTACTTAATCTATAATAATCTATTAAAAGGTTTTATATTTCAATTGATGATTTCATTTGAATAATTGGAATTACTGAATTAAGGGGTTTAAATTGTAATTGGGTAAATTAATTAGATATAATTAGGGTCAATAATAATCAGGTTTTATTTTTAATAATCATTGGGGTTTTATTTATTTATTTAATTTAATAATGATTGGACTTGTTTTATTTTTGCGGTTTTATTTAATTAACTTAATAATTGGGTTTTTATGTATTTGGATATTTTAAAAGTTTCAATTAAATAATTGGGATTTATTCTTGAATAACAGGAATAATTTTATATTTGGAATAATTGGGATTAATTCAATGTTGGGATAATTATAAGATTTAATATAATTTTTAGGATATTACATATTATTCAATTAAATAATCACATGATTATTCTTGGGATATTACAAGTTTTGAAATTAATTAATTAGGATTAAGTTATATTTTGGGAGGCTTTAAGATATTTATCTTTAGATGAATGGGGAATTACTTTACGTTTTTGGGATATTATAATTTATTAAAGATGGAATAAACCTATATTTTTGGGATTATTATGTTTAGGGATAAGAGATTATTTAATTATTTAATTCTTGATTAAATTAAATACTAGGCTTCTACAAGCAATTTGGAATGGATTCAGGGATAAGGATTCAATTACAAATTAAGGATTTATTTTCTTAAGTAATTTGGGATTTAGGAATATTAGGGATACATGGGATATTAAGGGATATATGTTGGTTTAAAAGGGATAAGTCATGGCATTGAAAGGGATAAAGACCTTGGGATAAAACTCTTAGGATCCAAGAGTATAAACATAAGACTAGGGATAAGGGATAAGGTTTTAATGGTATAATACTTATATTTTTATAACTAAATCTAAAGGGATACTTTTTGCAAATTTAAAGGGATAAGGGATAAAAACATCTAACTCACTTAAACTATAAGTCCTCTACCCTTGTGTATTGAGCCATTTTTCTAAAAACGAATCTTCATTCACCCCGTTGTGTGAGGATCTTTTAAAGGGATAAAATTAACCAACCAACTAAATTAGGGATATGAACTATGGAAACTCTTATCCATCAACTTGAGGGTACGTAGGCATATGATTGTAAACCTTAGTGAGTACAATAATAATAAAAAAAACTTAGGGTTCCCCTTTTACATTTAAGTCATTTTCTTTGTATGATAATGGGAATTTAATAAATAAATATAAACAGTCAAACATTCAAGTAGCAAGCAAACATACCCTAGGACTTAAGGAGGATCTTATTGGATACAATAGAGGCGAGGGGTGCCTAACACCTTCCTCCCACCTAACCGACTCCCGAACTTAGCGTCTCATCCTTAGTTTTTAGGTTTTATCATTATTTTCCTGTCTCTTAGGACGAATAAAGGATGATAGAAACTCTTTCATTTTGCCGGCCGCGACACTTCTGAAAGTTGTCTTATTATGAGATTCAGAAGAGGATTCTTTACTTCTGATAAAGCAGTTTAAGTAAATGGTTTTTCAAAAACTTTTATAATACTTAAATTTTCATAAAAGTGAAATTCATCTAGTGGATTCAAGAAATCTGCTGGATAAGAACCTTTGGGTAATGATGTTTTCTTTTGGATACTTATTGTCAATATCCCTTGTCTTGTGAAACATCATTTTGTCCTTCTTCTGAAAAGATTCTTATTCTTTTAAAAATCTTGTTTAGTTTTTTTTCTTTTTATTTTCTCTGTGGTTGTGTGCTGATCAAGCCAAACTTAAGATGAGTTTCCTAGTCAATTCTTCTTTGAATCAACTGGTATTCATCAATGAAAAGTTTGTGGATTTTGATGAGTTTCTTAAGTTAAGCTTTAACTTCTAGAAGGCTGTGTGTGAATAAGGATGGAATGGATACTTTGAAATGCTCTATGGTTTCACTTATCCATATCTTGTCAAAGAGTTTTGGATTAATGCTTCCATTGTTGAGATGAATTCTGAGTGTGTTATTCCCTCTAAAGTAACTGGTGTTTCTATAACAGTAACCTCTAAAGTGATTGCTAATGTGATCAATTGTAAGGAAATTGGAGAAATCCCAGGAACTCTTGTTTGGGAACACATCTTCCTACTTGGCGTATCTTTGTAGATCCATCTAATACATCAGTGGTCTCAAATCTTCGTCCTGATGTTGTTGTTTGGAATCAGATTCTGAATTCAAATTTACTTCCTAAGGATAAGGATTCATACCTTGTGGACCCTATTGAAAAACATCTGCTTCTACTTCTCAATTCAGACTTGCAGATTGATCTTCCTCAAGTTATGTTTTACTATTTGAAGAAGAGGCTTTCTTCCTTTCAGAAGGGAAAGATTTTCTTCATTCCTTTTGGACGAGTTCTTTCAGAATTACTTGTTCAGCAGGGAGTTATCATAAGTTCAGAGGCTGATTTGTCTAGAATTTGGAGAGACAAGTTTGAAGCAATCTATGAAAGATTCTGATGCTTGATTTTTGTATAGTTATGCCTTGTAATTGTTAGAACCTTTGTATTAAGTTATCTTATTATTTATTCAAAGTTTGTTCATGTTGTTGTTCATTTAACTGTTGATTATATTTATTTATGGTTGTTCAAAAGAATCAAAAGTAATGGGAGTAAGGACTTAATGTTTGTAACTTTTATCATTAATAAGATGGAAGGTATTACAAATTATTTAGACATTCTAGTCTGTTGGATTGGCTCTAAGGTATTTCCTAGGATCATCTGACATGTCTAGATTATCTAAGTAATCTTTCCATTCTTCCTTGGCAAATTCCAAAGCATCCTTTCTTAGTTGATTTGTGTGTCTGGACCCGTAAGATCTTCTTCTTCTGTGTGTCTTCACAAAGGATGCTAAAGAGGTGAGAGCTTCTGAAATCACCTGCTTGTTAGTAAATCCTTCGGCTACTGCTTTGCTTTCACTTGCCTGAGTTGCAGCATTTAGTATGACTGTCTTTCTGAAATCTCTTTTTGGAAGCCAGGTTTTCTTTTGTTTGAACATCTTGGTGTTTTGAGGATTAATTGATTATGAAAGTAAGCATGCTATGAGTTCTTATATAGACATATTACATACAATGTTTCAAGTGTTTGTTGTCTTTATATTGATTAAGTCTTATCAATATCTTAAATGATATATCTTGGAAATGTTATCTAACAGTCTAACCTATTAAAGATTCTTTAACATCTATGAATTTTATACTTGACTCATTTAACTGTTGTTTCAGGTGTCGATTTTACTTCATTAATGTCTTTAAGTAAATATAAAGGAAGTTATTGAGAGTATTTGCATGCAATAAACAAAATTTGGTCAAAAAGATACTTTTTCATTAATTGAAGCAGAGAATTACAAAACATTGATTCATAAGGAACTACTAATGCTTAGTATAGTTCCCTATCTAAGTCATCCTGAGCCTTATGACGATAACATTTGTCATAACCTATGTCTAGCTTATCTTCATCAATGTCTTCATCTTCTGCTTCTGGGATTGGACGGTTGGTCGGTGGATTCCGCAAGTTCACGGACCTATGGAAGTAATATAAAAGATTGTCGAACCCATAGAGACCAATTGTCAAACCTATCGTTACTTAATTGTTACGGTGTTTATCTAAGCCGATTGAATTAAGAATAAGAATGATGAAGTAAATAACTTTAATAAATTTAGATGAATAACAATAATGGAATGTAATTCACATCAATCACCAATTCTCTAATCGTCTCTACTAAGGTTACTTATGGGGCAATATTTTCACTTTGAAAAGAATCAATTTAACAGGAACTGTCACTTTCACGCATACAGAACAAAACTTACTCTCTAATTAATGTCGTCCATTGTCACTTATGGAAGGTGCTTATCGCGTTAAAATAGTAAACCTATTTTTAAGAAATTAAACTCTTAACTCAGTCGAAAAGTGATTTTGATTGGAACGTTTAACTTCAAAGGGTTCCAGCCTTTCGCTCAGGTCACCAGATCCTAAACCTATAAACGACGCACTTTTGTAAATAGTTTTAAAATTGTTTTCTAGAAATATTAAACTCCCTAATTAATTAACAAAGTGATTTCGCGATATTTGTTAATAAAAAACAAACCAATTTTAGTCTTTAGTGTCAGGCGGCTTTCGATCTTACCCGACGTTTTCACTGCCCCACTTTCGTAGAGGCACATTAAAATGAATTTCGAAAAACTGCATTTAAACCAAAACAACCCACAAAGGTAATCCTAAAGAGACAACATGTAGAGCACCGTCTATTGACGGTCCTCACATCCCAACACTAATAAGTTAGCCGGACATGGTTATTGAAAACAAAACATAAAGGGTTTTAAGTGCAAACTTAATGACTGGTAAAAACGTTTTGAAATAAAGTTACGATAGATGTAAATAAGATGAAGACAATAATTGCGAGGTAAATAAAGCAGAAAAGTAAAGGCAAGATAAAGTAAATATAAAAGCGTAATGAATTAAAAACCTGCTCCAAGCGGAGTCTTGAAACCGGTACAATAAATGCTGAAATAATCTTGACGGAAATAAAACTTGTACCAGGATGATCCAAACTTGATACAGACTCGATTCGTGACGCGATAACTCTTCGGTGTGAAGGGTTATGGTTACAATTGGACAGAGTATGGCCTAAGTGTGCACCAAACTTGGATGATCAAAAGTGGAGGCATCAGGGGGTATTTATAGGGTTCTAAACACCCTAAAAATCCCTTAAAACCGCTCCAAAAACGTGGAGAGAAAGTAGGAGTGCTTGTGGACTCTTGAGGGCTAAGTAAAGCCCGTTCCCAACCGTTTTGACCCAATAGAGCATGGTGAACTCCATGGGGGGTGTGGAGAATGCCACATCTAGCTAACTCATGCTCGTTTGCTCCTCTTCCTTTGTTTTTAGGCTCCGTGTGGTCGCCTTGAGTGTAAACTGCTCAATTTATTCCTTTTTTCTCCTGTTTTGCTTCGTTTCTTCGTACACGCCTCTTAAATGGCTAAATATCTTAAACACAAACAAAACACCCACATAATAGTGGAAATTTAAACAAAATGATAATAAAACATGTGTAACACCCCAAAATTTTCCCTCTCATATTTCATATCCTTTAGCATATACTTTCATTGCATTGCATTGCATTCAAGTCATAGAAAAATAAAGCATTCATCTTTGCATTCAGCATAGGGCATGTGATCAGTGGTTTTTAGAGTACTGATTATCTAAGGTAAGAGAGCTAGAGTCAAGGGTATCCCAACAAGCCTCAAAGGTCACTTATATCATATGACATCTCATTTGATCCCCACAAGTCTTTGGAAGATGGGAATTCATCAAGAAGATTGGACAATGCATCATCTCCTATCCAAAGTAGTCAAAATTAGGGTTTGTGGTGCAAGCAGTCTCCTGATGAAATTTTGGTTCAAACTTGATCTCAATGTTTTCTACATGATGTCAAGTATCTAAGGATGGAAGATTGCCCATTGGTTCATTTCAGAAGAGGTTCAAATGGCCAATTGTTTGAGAATCAAGAAATTTGGGGAAAAGTCAACTGTGCAAAGGAAAAAGTCAAATCCTGACTTTTTAAGGTCAAATTCATGAAATTCAAGTTACATATGTTCATTGGACAAGATTTGATCAAGAAATGATGGAGAAATCATCAAAAATCAAGAAATGTACAAAGTTTCCATTTTTAGAAACTTAGGGTTTCCAAAAATGGCAAGTTTGGACCATTTTGCACTACACTTCAAAGCATTCTTTCTCCATGATAAAAGCTTCAAACTTCAGGTCCAAGTTGAGGCAATTAAAGATCACCTTCTAAGCTTCAAATCCATATAAAGAACTCTTCCATTGGATCAAAATTGAGGGAGTTATGATCAATCAAAGTGGAGCAAAATCAAGGCAAATTCCAAGTCATGGCAAGGCAAGTTCAGGCCTCCACGCCATAATTTCATCAAACACTTGGTGTGCCAAATGTCAAGCCATTTTTCTCCATCAAGGAAGCTTCAAATGAAAAACTTCCCAACACCAAAGTTGTTCCTTTCCATGCCCTCTACAATGTTCATGTTTATCATTTTTTCATTTGATCAAAGGATGGAGAGTTATCATGGTCCAAACATGAGGGCTTCACACTGAAACTCCATAGGCACCAAGGCTTTGCCTGCAGACCAAGTCATACGCCCATGCACCAGTTACGATTCCTCGATTTTCAAGCTATTTTCAAGTGTGTTACAAGCCTCCATTCACTTTGATTTCAACACCAAACATGTTATCTTATGGCTCCTCTTTCTAATGACACCAAAATCTCATCAAACCATGCATCCAACACAAAGAATTCCATCATCAAACTTCTTTGTTTTCGTTGAAACCATGCTGCCAAGAATAGATTGTTTTGCATTGATATTGGTTGATTCACATCAGTTTGCACGCATATACTCATCATACATTGCCTCATTTGAACCAACATATTTCTTACACATACATGCTACATACATCTCCATACACCAAAGAGGAATAAACAAAACTTGTTGTGCAAGTCTTGCTGCAGCAGCACGCACATCACCACCTCTCATTCCTCAGCCTCACCATAAGTGCCTTGAGCTCACCATCACCATAACCAAACTCACCAACTCGTGTCACTAACTACCCTCACTCATTCTGTTAACTCAGAACTCACTTAACTCACTCACTTAACTCACTCACTTAACTCTCTTTCTAACTGTCAACCATCCTAGTTAGGAACTAACCACACCTATATAAGTATCACTCCAACTGAATTGAAGAGAACACTTCATTTTCTACATTTCACAAAACTCTCACTCTCAAACTTCTCTCTGAACTCTCTCTCTCTCTCTCTCTCTCTCTCTCTCTCTCTCTCTCTCTCTTCACGAATTCATCTTCATCTTCATTCATTGTTCATCTTTTGGTGTTTCTGAATCAATAACAAGCAGAATCAATATCAATTCCTCAAGTGTAGCCTCTTTGGATTTTCGAATCTCCATCTGTTTCTTCAAGATTTCAAGATTTAGAGCATTTATTTTGCTCCATTCAAGCTCAAGAGCATAGGAGGATCATCTCTGGTCTTCTTTCACACTGAAGAACTTCAAACTCATGTTTCTCCTTCAACCTTTTTCCTCTAAAATTTTGCTCGATTCATACTTATTTTTGCTGGTTAAGAGCTTAATAGAAGCAGTGTGAGTATTCTGGCTAGTTGATAGACCTTTTAGAGGTGTAGATCCAAACTTTGGGCAAACTTTGATCATTCGTTTTTATCTGATTATGCATGATATGTGAAAACTTTTGCTGGATTCTTAATCTACGTGAGTTCAGCTTTCGAATGGTGTATGATTTGTGTTTTTCTGGAATCATGTGATAATTACAGTCGCCGGAGGTGGCCGGAGAAGATGACCGGAGGTCATTCTCTGGCCGGTGAGGGTTGTTTAGGGTTTTGTTCCCAGAATATATCACAACCGTTGATTTAATTTCATCCAACGCTTGAGAACGTGACAACGCATAAATGAGGAGGTTGCATGTCACGTGCCCATTTTTTCCCTCAGCTTGGTTACATGTGTGTGCGTGCATGTTAGATACCATGTGCATATATTCTGATTCGTTTGATCTGATTACTTTTCTTAAGTTTTGGTGATTGATTGATCTTGTGGCTTTGATTGCATCCACGTGTGACTGAGCATACACCTTGAGCACACACGCACCCTATTTGGACTTGGATCATATTACTATCTGAACCCCCTCATCTTGAGCCCAATTACTTTTTCAACGTAGCTTTTACTCTGCTTGCACCCCTCTCCTATTTTCATTCCATTTTTAATTTCTTTTTCTATATTTGTTTCATTTTCTTTTATTAAAAATGATCATTCAACTCTAAAAATTTTAAATAAATTCATAGGTTATCTTGATACATAAAAATAATTTTCTATTATTTTTAATTCTGATTTTATTAATTTTTGCTTATATTTTTAGAATTTCTTTTTAATTTCCTTTTAAATGATGTCCTTCATTGATACTTGGCCTTTCCCATTTTATTTCTCTTAATTCACACAATATTTTGCATTCATTGTTTTTGCACTTCTTAAATAACTTCTGAAAGCATCTAAAAAAATTTTCATTTTATTTTTAAAGTCATTTTATCTTAGGTTTTGATGTTCATATTTGAGCTTCCTTTGGATGTGTTTCAATGAGACTTTGTGAGATCTTTTGATCATGTTTCTTCATGAGTTTTGCCATGAGTTTTTGGCATGTTATTAGCTTCTAAATTAGGTTGGTTGAGGCCTATGTTCATTATTTTTCTCATGTAATTTGGTGATTGTTTGATACCTTGCATTTGAAGCAACATTTGTACATATTATTCTACTTTCCTCTAACATGATTTTGATGAGGCACTTGTGCCACCTTATTATGCTTGCTTTTGTGAGATTATATGGTTGTCTAGAGAATTATAGGTCCTTCTAGGTTCACTTATAGGTCATTTTGATTTGTGTTTACCTTTGATGTGTGTTTATGCATTCTAACTTGCATTTTTGTCCTAATTCCACATCTAATTTCTTCTTGTGCTCTATATGATTTGTGTTTGCATTGTGTATGCCATTTCATTAATATCATTTACATATCATCAATTGTATGCTACTGGTCCATATGCATTCATAATCATTTCATATGTCATGCATCTTTAACATGTAAGTTTGTGCATCTAATTGAAACTTGCTTCTCTCCTTTTCCTTTCTTCTTCATCTATTTTCTATTACTTGAATCATTTCATCCATGACTTGTATGATTGTTCATATGCATTATAAGACATTTATAAATGATGTATGCTTCTGACCTTGACATTTCTTTAAGCATAAATACATGTTCATCTTGCATTTTTACTCATCTTTCATCAACCACTTCCATGATGCATTTCTTTGATGTTTAAGGCATTGTTTGTGCAAAGTTTGATTGTGTTTGGTACCTTAACTTTAGAGGACTTCCTTAGGGTTTAGGTTCTGACTTAGAAACTTTATCAACCTTTAAGACCTTTATTCTTTAGTGCTTAACTTGTTTGATCTTTACTTGTTATTCTTTTCTTACTTCCTTACTTGTAAATTGTTTTGCTAACATTTTCAGGGGCTAATGGTAAGTCAAGTGTGTGGGTGTGCTCCCACATACAACCTCCTCTCTTATCTTTTTAATGTTTTCAATTTGTGTTTGTGTAAAGCATCTTGTGCTTTCTTGGTGCAATCTCCTTCATCCCCTTTGAGTTCTTAACTTAACTTCCATCTTGGAAGTAAGTTAGAATTCACTTTTATTTTCTTTTCTTTTAGACTTAGGTTTCTAAACCACACTTAACCTTTAGGAACATCCAAGTATGATAATATTAGAGTGAGTATTAGTTCCCCTTTAGACTTTTACCTTTCTTAACCTTTGAATCTCTCTTCTTCTCATCTCAAAACAAAAGCAAAAACACTTAATAAAGGTTAACGCATATTGCATGTGAGCCTAGAACATGGGAAATGGAAGGAGGGGAGTTTCTCTCCGCCTTTCTAGAGTGTTTAGCATACGTCATGTTAGGACGACCATGCGACGCATTCGATCTTATCATAGACTTGAATACAATACGTGTTACTAACACAAAGATAATCAAAACACTTCTTTCTAAAAGACAAAAACAAACAAACAAATTCTCTTCTCATCTCATTCACTCCTGTCTTAAGGATTCGTCATGTTCGTTCTACCGCAAACAGGTAAATGCCTAAGACTCCGTACAACGAGCTGCGACACCTAACTGCTGGGATGCGCACTATGACGTTTCCATTAAAAAACACAAACAAAGCAACCCTTGTTGAGCCGAACTATGTTTTCTCTGATTTTTCTTTCTCGTCTGACTGAAGATATGTAGGCACGAGAGGCAATATCTCGACGAGCAACCTTTCCCCGTAGTCCGTCGAACTACGTTGACTCTGGCTTTCCCATTGCATTGAGGGAATACGTAGGCCTAGGACAATGATAATGTCCTATCGAGTCACTTCTTTTTCTTTTCTTCTTTGTTTCTCCATTTTTTTCCGTTCCCGTTCCTTCCTTTCTAGTAGCAGTGGAGCTCCAGACGACGACACCCTTTAATCGAAACAACAAGCGTGGATCCCATCGAGTACGATGGACGCGTGGGGGTGCTAATACCTTCTTCTCGCATAACCGACTCCCGAACCCAGTTCTCTTGGTCGCAAGAACATGCTCTTTCCTTCCCTCAGGTTTACGCAGTGTTTCCATTCCCTCTCTTGGGATAAATACACATTGCTGGCGACTCTGTTTTTGCGCCACTTTCGCGTTTATACTTGGATGAAAATATCGGGAGCGACAGCTGGCGACTCTGCTGGGGAACGAACCCAGAATCTCTGGTTCCCTAAGCGAGTCAATCCAAGCGCTTGTCTGTTTTTTCTTTCATTGGGTGTTCACTGTGGTGCTGTACTTTGCTGTATTTACTGTTTTATTGTATTTCTGTTTATCATATTACCGCTTTACTGTACTTTACTATATTTATCGCAATTACTGCATTACATATCATTATTATACTGTGTTGTGCTGGATTTTTCTGTTTGGTGGGCAGGGTGTTCTGAGAGATAAGCCCACTACCCAGGCTTGAGCATACACATAGGTTTTAGAGTGGATAGTCATGACGCTTGCGTGGTGGTGACCACGTATTGTTGTTTATGAGACCCACAACCAGACGAGGTTCTATCAGGAGCTATCTGCTACTGTATGTTTATACAGGCCAGTAGTTATTCTCTTGAGGAACTGTCGACTCTGGTGACCATTCCCGAGGACTCAGCAACGACACTCCTCCCAAGATGTGATAATGGCAGACCAGAAATGGAAAACCCATTACACTCCTTCATCCGAGGACCCAATGCTGGGAATTCTCTATAGGATGTCCTTTTTGAAAGTGAGTTAGTGGAGGCACTCCTCGATTGGCGATAGTACTGTACCCCGAGGGATGAATGTACTATTGCTTCTCGACCTCAGTGCCAGAAGCTGAGGACCTTTCATTTTGGAGAATCAGTTAAGGCCTCCTCGATTGATGATGATGCCAAACCAGAAATGGTGAACGTATCATCATTTCTTGACCTGAGAGCCCGGGATACTGAGGATCTTAGTACCCACATCTGAGAGGGGCGGGTTGTTTACAGGTTTGCAGGTAACCTTGATTTTCATCCTACTTGGTATTCTGGTTCTCTTATCAGTGTGGACTCATAAGCCTGGTATTATGGTATTCCGATTATTCCGGCACCCTGATTATGCCGATATTCTGTTTATTCTGATATTCTGATTATGCCGATATGCTGGTTATTCTGGTACTGTGGTTATTCGGATATTCTGGTATTCAGGTATTCTCTTCAGAGCAGACCTTTGAACTTATCCATTCAGCAGCACAACACTTATGCAGAATATATGGAAGCCTTGATCCCATGTCTGTTGCATCTGCATCATCATTTTCGCATACATGTTCTTGTATTTCCAAGGGATATTAACTTTGAGACTTGCCACTGAGCATTTCCATCCATTTCTTATGTTTCTTCTAATTTTTTTTTTGAATCAAAGCATAATGATCCCTTGGAAATATTCGAACATGGCATTCTCATACTCATATGCATAACAGGTGTTCAGGAGCGGATTTCTCATTCTGACTTGGTATTATATCTAGGACAGCCAACATGACTTCTTCCAACTACTCAATTCACCACAATCAAGGGTCAGATATGGAACAACTCCGAGCGGAGGTGACTGAGATGAAGGCCCAACTGGGGCATTTTATGGTGGATATTCAGGCGTCGTCCCGAGGGCAGGAACTGCTAAGAGAAGAAGTCAACCGGATAAAGACTCAGATGGGCCAGGTTATGGAAATTCTGAATGCAGTGTTAAGGAAGGAAAACGATCAGGTGTCCGCCTCCGCAGCAGAGGTTCTCACTCCTCCTATCTCTTTGGGATCTCCTCTAGACTATGGATTGCTTCGTGAATCCTCTCCACCATCAGAGCTTTTTCATCACCAACTGTTTCTCGAGGGTCTCAAGCCAGAGAAGACTGAGAAGAAGTTTGATTCGATCCCGATGCCATACGCTTAGTTGCTTCAGCACTTGCTTAAGTTTCAGCTAATTGAATTAATTGCTGCGGGACCTCCACACACCAAGTTTCGTATGGGTTCCAATGTCCATGATAGGTGTGAATTCCATTCAGGGGTACCTGGTCATAATGTTGAAAATTGTAAGATGCTCAAGTATAAGGTCCAAGAGCTTATTGATTCAGGGGAAATCGAGTTTGCGCTTATCAGCACTGTCAAGCGAAAAGATGTTCCTCCAATTGCTGCTAAAGAGGTGGATATTCCTCCCTCCTCTCAGGGACCTTCCTCAATCCATAAACCTTGGGTTCTGAAATTACCGCATCAGCAAATCACAACTGGGACCCTCCCGGTTGCATCCTTTCATCATCAACAGAAGCAAGAAAGGGTTTTTGATCCTCTACCGATGTGTTATACTGAATTACTTCAACAACTGCTTCAGTTAAGATTGATTGAGCTCCGGAAGCTGACTCCTCCTGCAAAGCTTCCAAAAGGATGGGATGCCAAGGCTTATTGTGATTTTCACTCAGGGGCACCAGACCATGATATTGAGGGGTGTAGAGCATTCCAGCACCAAGTACAAGACTTAATTGACTCCAAAGAAATCGAGTTTGGACCATCTAGCTTGAAGGTATCAGGTGATCTTACGCCAGTAGCTACAAAGGAAGTGAGTATTCCTTCCCCTTCTCTAGGGTCTACATCAGGTCACGGGTGTATTCCTCAGCTTCAAGTATCAAAGTCATCACGTCAGCAACCTTTGTTTGATCCTCGGCCAAATGTGGAAAGAAAAGTACAGGGGCAGACTAGGCAACATAATCAACATTGGCAGCAAAACCGTCAGTAACAGAGGCAACAAGGACTCAGGAGGTCTGAGAGAGTGTCTGCTCCAGTTCCTATTTCTCAAAGCCGGCTTCTGGCCCACCTTCTCCAAGGCTCTTTGATTCAGCTGGACAATGCCACGCCAGTGTCGTTTCCTTTTCCTCCGGATTATGACATGAACTCCAGGTGCGAGTTTCACTCGGGAACGTTTGGACATACAATTGACAATTGCAGAGTGTTCAAACATAAGGTGCAAGACTTGATTGACTCAAAGGTTATCACACCAGACGGGTGGCCTATAAATTGAACTTTCTTCATCAGATTGAGCACCCAGTTTGCAAAGACACCTTCAGAATCAATGAGTCCAGACGGAGTCAAGCCTCCTCAACAAGGACAATCATTTAGCTTCTTTACTGAATTCTCATGTGTAGCTTTTTATGTTTGTCAAAACATTTATATGCATGCATGAAATCTGTTTTTCTTTTTATGTTAATCCTAATAAAGGGCGCATGTTTTTCCTGAAGTAATCCATTCGTATTCACTCATAAGTTTGTATATGTGCATTGCAATACCAACTGTCATGCTTAAACTCTTGAAGGAGGATGATGAGTTGGAAACGCAAAAATCTCTAATTGTGTGCTTTTGGATAAAACCCTGTTGACGATGTGTAAAGACATTGTTTCAAATCCCAAACACTGAAGATATAAGGGAAATAGACCCTCGCCCAAATAGGAGCCCTAAAGAAGGAGTTTCTTTTAGTAAAAAAAACCCTAACATTTAACCCCGGGGCAGGGTAGGCGTCAGTTAGTTTGACCAAGCGTCCAACCCTCAAAAGGAGTGTGCATCTGAGGATCCATTACTTTTCACTCTACCGCATCAAGAGGTCCAAAGAGCGGAAACCACAATGGTTATCCCTCATCAACTGACAAGTGAAACAGTTACAACCCTTCCAAAGAAATCAAGACAGCCGGTGTCACACGACGTGTTAAAAAAAAAGAATAAAAAAAAGAAGAAAGGAAAAAGCCCGCTAACTCAAGAATTGAAAACAAGTGACTTAGGCAAAAGTTAGGGCATCCCGCTGGACTTCAAAATCAAAAAATTCAAAAGAATCAGTCCAGGAAAAAATCAGGGAAATCAAAAAGCAAAAGAACGAAAAACGAAAAGGATTACAAAAATAAAAATCCTTGAGCAAGAATAAGTCGTGTGAATACAGACACCAAAGATGAAAAGGGATGACTGTTACTCCAACAACCTGATTGGCGCTTAAGCTGTTAAAACTCAATGGTTCCTCAACCATCACAAAGGTTTCTTTTGAGAGGTGAACGCTAGTGCCGAGTTAGCTGAACTTAGGACTGAAGAACATCAAGGAGAATGGGTGGGTTAAAACAAAACGTTGAGCCTTATATCCTTTCTTTCTTAAACCGCGAACCAGGCCACGTTACAACCTTTAAAAGACCTAATTGAAACAGGGTTATTTCGAAAGCATACTACCAAGAGATAGCGTTACCGACTCCTATGAGTTGTGCTAAAAGATCTTTGTTGGTGTTGCATATGCATTGCATTATTTCGTTCAAAAATTAATGTCGTATCCTAATCCGTGATCTGCTCACAAAGGTTTTGCGACATCTTTTCAGTAAAACTTCAAGATTAACATGTGTGTTGCATTAGAATTTTCATTCTTAGACTAAAACATTTTCTGCTTGCATACATTTGTTTGACATCAAAAGAAGTTTACATATGGAAATTCAGTCCAGAAGCTTAATCTTGCAGAGTTGAGAATCCTGAAACTCCCGAAGGACAGCCACATCCAGTGGTACTTCCTCAGAAAACGTTGTTGAGCGGGAGCTTTCCCAACAAGCTGTGTTAAGACGTAGCCGAGCTGGGGCAATCACGTCGAATCATCTCTTTAAGGTGTAGCCAACTTAAGCCAATCACGTCGAGAAATATCTTCAGAGTTTAGCCAAACTGGGGCAATTACTTCGAGATCCAAATCTCTCCAAAGATAGGTATTCGGGGTCTTCCTTCGAAGATCAATAGTCAGGGGCAAAACCACTTCAAGATTCATACTGGAGCAGGTCATCCCAAGAGCATGAGAAGTTAGTCCATCCAAACGACTGATAAGCCCATTCAGGGTTCAGAGTATTGGGGCAGAACATCTCACGGTGATATGAGATTGTTCATGAATCTTCTCGAGGCGAATTCCTCTATAGACCATACAGTCTGAGGCAGTTACTTTGAGATCCGACGAATGTCTCCAAGAGTTTGAAGACATTGAGGCGTTTTGGATGTCAAGTCTTCTGTAAAATCCTCTTGAGCCAATTTCTTTTGGTGGACCATGTTGGTCTGGGGCAAGTGAAGGAAAAAACTGTTGTTCATGCATATGCAGTCAATCAGCCAAAAGGCGTGAAACAAAGGGGAATTCCAACCCAAGGCATTTGTGGTCCCCTGTCTTCAGCAGGCTTCATTAATCATGTTCCCAGTAAGAGATACATCAAAACCTTTCTCCCCAACAAGTGGTGGTTCAGAGTTGGATTTTCTCAGTTGCAGAAGTCATATCCGGCACGGGGCATACGTGCATATCCTTTTGCTTGCAGGTAACAGGTACAAGCATTTTCAAGAGCGGGGGCCATTTCTTCCAAGACAAGTAATCACTTATCCCTAAGTTCATGATGCTGGGGAAACCATATTCAGGAGAGGGCTTTCATGTCACCCTTCTGTCACAACTTTTATTGATTGAGTTCACCGTGTGATTGGCGGCCGATTACAGGAAGATGAGATCAACGAGGCAAAGCTAATAAGGGATTGTGGGATCTTATTAAGTCGATTCTCCCACTCAATACTTTCAACAGTTACAAGCTTTTCTGTGTCGATAACGGTTGCAAATTCCCAAGTAGAGTTGCTTCGCAGACATCACAGTTAATATTCAAGACTCAGTGAGTGTCCAGGAGTTTGAAGATGCCAAATCTTCTGTAAAATCCTCTTGGAATGATTTCTTCAGATCAGTCGTGTAATCTGGGGCAAAAGCAGGTTTGTGATCCCTCCCAAGCATGGGGCATCTGGAAATCCCTCTGGTAGGATGTGTTCCAGATCTATTTTCTCCAGTAGAGTGACCTCTCAATTATTGTATTTCTAGCTCAAGTCTCGGTATCCGCTTAAGAGTTTAAAGATGCTTGGTTTTCTGTAAAATCCTCTTAAGAGACATTCCCCAGCACGAGACGCTTTGAAGCGGTTCTCCCCAGCAGAGTTTGTTGTAAACTCATTATCCCCAGTGGAGTCGTCAAGCGGAAGGTTTGCCTAGCATGGGACATTGTGACACTTATCCTAAGCTCGACAGTTTTGTTCCTCAACAAATTACTGTGGATTTGCTTTGTGTTTTCCCAGCAGATCTCTAGGGACTCTTTCTCAGCATGTCGCAACGGAATGTCTTCCACCAGGATTTGCGTACCCCGATGGAGTAGTTTCGATCCTCAGCAAGATCGTATCTTTGGAAGTTGTATCCCCACAGAGTTCAGCATTGAATCTTGTCAGTAATACTCTCCAGCTGAGTGGTTTTTTCTCCCCGCAGAGGTTTATCAGATCAACAGAATCTCTTCCTCAGTAGAGTGTTAGTGCATTCTTTCCCCAGCCAAGCCGGAAAGTTGTCATTCCTCCAGCGGAGTTGCTATAATCAGAATTCATCCCCAGGCAGATGAAATAATTCCTGGTAGAGTCATCACTCCCCTATATCTCAAAGTCCAATTTATTTTTGCAAGCATGGCAATTCGAAGCAGACGGATTGTTCGCATTTTCTCCAGCAGAGATATTATCCTTTTAGGAGTTTATGAGATCAAATCAGTGATCATTGTTCCCTAAGCAAAGTTTTAATGATTCTTTTCCTCAGCAGAACGTCATTCAGAAAGTTCTCATCCCCAGCGAAGTTCTATGAACGGAATAATCTCTCTCCAAGGTAGAGTCGTTCAAGTGGAAACTTCTTCAACAGGATCATTACACCTCAGTGTATATGCAAACCAATCTACTTTTGGCAATTTGTCGCAAGCGTTATCCCCGACAGAAGGGTTAATCCCTACAGAGAAATTGAAGGATCGAACAATGATCTTTTTCCCACGAAGTTGGATTCCTCGCCCGGAGTCTCTTTTGCATTGGCATATATCACGACATTTGCATTCTCTAAAGCGTAGCATTCCATTGATATGGAGCATTACGGCAAAACTCAAACATACGCATACGAAACATAAGCCAGGTTCAACCATTTACCTGTAAGCCAGAGCAATTCATAGACAAAACATTGTTATGCAATCCCAACAAAGTTTACCACAACACTTGATCGTACAAAGTTAATTCAATACTCGTCCGTATTGACCTTTGACACCCGTCCGTGTCCTTTTAGCACTCGTTCGTGTTTGAACTCTTATTTCAATACTCATCCGTGTTGACCTTGGACATCTGCCCGTGTCCTCTCAACACTCGTTCGTGTCCTCTTGCATCTCCTCAATACTTCGTCCGTATTGGTTTTAAACACTCGTCCGTGTTCCTTTAACACTCGTCTGTGTTCGGTTAACATTTCAATCCCCAGTAGAGTTGTCATTTGTGTTAACTTTTTTCTTGCAGCACCCGTCAGTGCTTGAATTTTTCAGCCAATACCCGTCCGTATTGACCTTGGACATCCGTCCATGTCCTTTCAGCGCTCGTCCGTGCTTGAACCCCTTATTCTCAATATCCGTCTGTATTGACCTCTTAGACACTCGTCCGTGGCCTCTTTAGCGTTTTAATCCCTAGTGAGATCACGTAACGAACTTTCATCTTTCAATACCCGTTCGTATTGACCTTTCTCAGCACCCGTCCGTGTTTGAGTCCTTTATTTTCAATACCCGTTCGTATTGACCCTTTTCAACACCCGTTCGTGTTGGAACTTTTAAGCCAGTACTCGTCCGTATTGACCTTTGAGATACTCGTCTGTGTCATTTCAGCGCCTGTTCGTGTTGGAACTTTTAAGCCAATACTCGTCCATATTGACCTTTGAGATACTCGTCCGTATTTTATTAATCATCATCCGATACTCATTCGTATCGTCGACTTGGTCACTCGTCATGTTCCTTTGATGATTGTCCGATGCTCGTTCATATCGTTGACCCGAACACTTGTGTGTGTTCCTTTTCTTAATCATCTTCCGATACGCGTTCGTATCATCAACTTGGTCTCTCGTCGTGTTCCTTTGATGACTGTCCGTTGCTCGTTCGCATTGTTGACCTCAACACTCGTCCGTGTTTTCTTTCCGTACTCGTCCGTATGGTCCTGGATAATCGTCCGCATTCCTATTCCGATACACGTCGTATCAATCTATGCAGTTACTTACTGATATTCCCAGAAGGGTTTATATCCCTTTTCTTCTTCATTCAGTGTGCAAATTTGCTGGTTGTTTTGGTATTCAATCAGAATTCACCTTGATTGTATGAATAACTATCGCTTTCATCCTTCTCAGGTTAACCGGTGATTGAATAGGGGCAGCTGTAACACCCCAAAATTTTCCCTCTCATCTTTCATAGCCTTTAGCATATACTTTCATTGCATTGCATTGCATTCTAGTCATAGAAAAATAAAGCATTCATCTTTGCATTCAGCATAGGGCATATGATCAGTGGTTTTCAGAGTACTGATTATCTAAGGCAAGAGAGCTAGAGTCAAGGTTCTCCCAACAAGCCTCAAAGGTCACTTATATCATATGACATCTCATTTGATCACCACAAGTCTTTGGAAGATGGGAATTCATCAAGAAGATTGGACAGTGCATCATCTCCTATCCAAAGTAGTCAAAATTAGGGTTTGTGGTGCAAGCAGTCTCCTAATGAAATTTTGGTTCAAACTTGATCTCAATGTTTTCTAGATGATGTCAAGTATCTAAGGATGGAAGATTGCCCATTGGTTCATTTCAGAAGAGGTTCAATTGGCCAATTGTCTGAGAATCAAGAAATTTGGGGAAAAGTCAACTATGCAAAGGAAAAAGTCAACTCCTGACTTTTTAAGGTCAAATTCATGAAATTCAAGTTACATATGTTCATTGGACAAGATTTGATCAAGAAATGATGGAGGAATCATCAAAAATCAAGAAATGTACAAAGTTTCCATTTTTAGAAACTTAGGGTTTCCAAAAATGGCAAGTTTGGACCATTTTGCACTACACTTCAAAGCATTCTTTCTCCATGATAAAAGCTTCAAACTTCAGGCCCAAGTTATGCCAATTAAATATCACCTTCTAAGCTTCAAATCCATATAAAGAACTCTTCCATTGGATCAAAATTGAGGGAGTTATGATCAATCAAAGTGGAGCAAAATCAAGGCAAATTCCAAGTCATGGCAAGGCAAGTTCAGGCCTCCACGCCATAATTTCATCAAACACTTGGTGTGCCAAATGTCAAGCCATTTTTCTCCATCAAGGAAGCTTCAAATGAAAAACTTTCCAACACCAAAGTTGTTCCTTTCCATGCCCTCTACAATGTTCATGTTTATCATTTTTTCATTTGATCAAAGGATGGAGAGTTATGATGGTCCAAACATGAGGGCTTCACACTGAAACTCCATAGGCACCAAGGCTTTGCCTGCAGACCAAGTCACACGCCCATGCACCAGTTATGATTCCTTGACTTTCAAGCTATTTTCAAGTGTGTTACAAGCCTCCATTCACTTTGATTTCAACACCAAACATGTTATCTTATGGCTCCTCTTTCTAATGACACCAAAATCTCATCAAACCATGCATCCAACACAAAGAATTCCATCATCAAACTTCCTTGTTTTCATTGAAACCATGCTGCCAAGAAAAGAGTGTTGTGCATTGATATTGGTTGATTCACATCAGTTTGCATGCATATACTCATCATACATTGCCTCATTTGAACCAACATGTTTCTTACACATACATGCTACATACATCTCCATACACCAAAGAGGAATAAACAAAACTTGTTGTGCAAGTTTGCTACAGTAGCACGCACATCACCACCTCTCATTCCTCAGCCTCACCATAAGTGCCTTGAGCTCACCATCACCATAACCAAACTCACCAACTCGTGTCACTAACTACCCTCACTCATTCTGTTAACTCAGAACTCACTTAACTTACTCACTTAACTCTCTTTCTAACTGTCAACCATCCTAGTTAGGAACTAACAACACCTATATAAGTTTCACTCCAACTGAATTGTAGAGAACACTTCATTTTCTACATTTCACAAAACTCTCACTCTCAAACTTCTCTCTGAACTCTCTCTCTCTCTCTCTCTCTCTCTCTCTCTCTCTCTCTCTCTTCACGAATTCATCTTCATCTTCATTCATTGTTCATATTTTGGTGTTTCTGGATCAAGAACAAGCAGAATCAATATCAATTCCTCAAGTGTAGCCTCTTTACATTTTCGAATCTCCATCTGTTTCTTCAAGATTTCAAGATTTAGAGCATTTATTTTGCTCCATTCAAGCTCAAGAGCATAGGAGGATCATCTCTGGTCTTCTTTCACACTGAAGAACTTCAAACTCAGGTTTCTCCTTCAACCTTTTTCCTCTGAAATTTTGCTCGATTCATACTTGTTTTTGCTGGTTAAGAGCTTAATAGAAGCAGTGTGAGTATTCTGGCTAGTTGATAGACCTTTTAGAGGTGTAGATCCAAACTTAGGGCAAACTTTGATCATTCGTTTTTATCTGATTATGCATGATATGTGAAAACTTTTGCTGGATTCTTAATCTACGTGAGTTCAGCTTTCGAATGGTGTATGATTTGTGTTTTTCTGGAATCATGTGATAATTACAGTCGCCGGAGGTGGCCGGAGAAGATGACCGGAGGTCATTCTCCGGCCGGTGAGGGTTGTTTAGGGTTTTGTTCCCAGAATATATCACAGCCGTTGATTTAATTTCATCCAACGCTTGAGAACATGACAATGCATAAATGAGGAGGTTGCATGTCACGTGCCCATTTTTTCCCTCAGCTTAGTTACATGTGTGTGCGTGCATGTTAGAACCATCTGCATATATTCTGATTCGTTTGATCTGATTACTTTTCTTAAGTGTTGGTGATTGATTGATCTTGTGACTTTGATTGCATCCACGTGTGACTGAGCATACACCTTAACCACACACGCACGTGCCCTATTTGGACTTGGATCATATTACTATCTGAACCCCCTCATCTTGAGCCCAATTACTTTTTCAACGTAGCTTTTACTCTGCTTGCACGCCTCTCCTATTTTCATTCCATTTTTAATTTCTTTTTCTATATTTGTTTCATTTTCTTTTATTAAAAATGATCATTCAACTCTAAAAATTCTAAATAAATTCATATGTCATCTTGATACATAAAAATAATTTTCTATTATTTTTAATTTTGATTTTATTAATTTTTGCTTATATTTTCAGAATTTCTTTTTAATTTCCTTTTAAATGATGTCCTTCATTGATACTTGACCTTTCCCATTTTATTTCTCTTAATTCACACAATCTTTTGCATTCATTCTTTTTGTACTTGTTAAATAACTTCTGAAAGCATCTAAAAACATTTTCATTTTATTTTAAAGTCATTTTATCTTAGGTTTTGATGTTCATATTTGAGCTTCCTTTGGATGTGTTTCAATGAGACTTTGTGAGATCTTTTAATCATGTTTCTTCTTGAGTTTTGCCATGAGTTTTTGACATGTCATTAGCTTCTGAATTGGGTTGGTTGAGGCCTATGTTCATTATTTTTCTCATGTAATTTGGTGATTGTTTGATACCTTGCATTTGAAGCAACATTTGTACATATTATTCTACTTTCCTCTAACATGATTTTGATGAGGTACTTGTGCCACCTTATTATGCTTGCTTTTGTGAGATTATATGGTTGTCTAGAGAATTATAGGTCCTTCTAGGTTCACTTATAGGTCATTTTAATTTGTGTTTACCTTTGATGTGTGTTTATGCATTTTAACTTGCATTTTTGTCCTAATTCCACATCTAATTTCTTCTTGTGCTCTATATGATTTGTGTTTGCATTGTGTATGCCATTTCATTAATATCATTTACATATCATCAATTGTATGCTACTGGTCCATATGCATTCATACTCATTTCATATGTCATGCATCTTTAACATGTAAGTTTGTGCATCTAATTGAAACTTGCTTCTCTCCTTTTCCTTTCTTCTTCATCTATTTTCTATTACTTGAATCATTTCATCCATGACTTGTATGATTGTTCATATGCATTATAAGACATTTATAAATGATGTATGCTTCTGACCTTGACATTTCTTTAAGGATAAATACAAGTTCATCTTGAATTTTTACTCATCTTTCATCAACCTCTTCCATGATGTATTTCTTTGATGTTTAAGGCATTGTTTGTGCAAATTTTGATTGTGTTTGATACCTTAACTTTAGAGGACTTCCTTAGGGTTTAGGTTCTGACTTAGAAACTTTATCAACCTTTAAGACCTTTATTCTTTAGTGCTTAACTTGTTTGATCTTTACTTGTTATTCTTTTCTTACTTCCTTACTTGTAAATTATTTTGCTAACATTTTCAGGGGCTAATGGTAAGTCAAGTGTGTGGGTGTGCTCCCACATACAACCTCCTCTCTTATCTTTTTAATGTTTTCAATTTGTGTTTGTGCAAAGCATCTTGTGCTTTCTTGGTGCAATCTCCTTCATCCCCTTTGAGTTCTTAACTTAACTTCCATCTTGGAAGTAAGTTAGAATTCACTTTTCTTTTCTTTTCTTTTAGACTTAGGTTTCTAAACCACACTTAACCTTTAGGAACATCCAAGTATGATAACATTAGAGTGAGTATTAGTTCCCCTTTAGACTTTTACCTTTCTTAACCTTTGAATCTCTCTTCTTCTCATCTCAAAACAAAAGCAAAAACACTTAATAAAGGTTAACGCATATTGCATGTGAGCCTAGAACATGGGAAATGGAAGGAGGGGAGTTTCTCTCCGCCTTTCTAGAGTGTTTAGCATACGTCCTGTTAGGACGACCATGCGACGCATTCGATCTTATCATAGACTTGAATGCAATACGTGTTACTAACACAAAGATAATCAAAACACTTCTTTCTAAAAGACAAAAACAAACAAACAAATTCTCTTCTCATCTCATTCACTCCTGTCTTAAGGATTCGTCATGTTCGTTCTACCGCAAATAGGTAAATGCCTAAGACTCCGTACAACGAGCTGCGACACCTAATTGCTGGGACGCGCACTCTGACATTTCCATTAAAAAACACAAACAAAGCAACCCTTGTTGAGCCGAACTACGTTTGCTCTGATTCTTCTTTCTCGTCTGATTGAAGATACGTAAGCATGAGAGGCGATATCTGTAACGCCCCAGTTTTAGTTATTTTTATTTAATTGAGTCGTTTTGATTATTTTATTATTATATTATTTTATTTCTGAATTTTATGTGAAAATATATTATTTTTCATCGTGATTATATTTTATCGCGTTTTGGGAACGTTTGCGAGATATTTGAGTGTAGGGGTATTTTGGGTATTTTCATTTATTTTCTTAAGTTAGAAAACCTAAATAGAAAGAAAAGAGAGAAAAAAAATAGAAAGGAAAGAAAAATAAGAGAAGAAAAAGAGGAAGAAAGAAAAGAGAAAGAAAAGGAGAAAAGAGAGAAAACTTGGAGAATTTAGGAACCGATTCAACCGACTTTTCAAACTCGATTTAATTGGGTAAGGGTGCGAAACTTGATTATACTATGTTTGTGTATGATTATGTATGTTTGTGTGGAAGTTTTGTTGGTTTTCGAACATAGGTCGAAATGAGATAAACGATAGAAATCGATGTTTTCGCAGTTGGAAATCTGTGTAAATGTGGTAGAATACTAGTTAGCATGATTGGGTTATGTTTTGATTGATATATGTTGGTTTAGAAATGTTTTGGGGGAGAAAATATGGTTTTGGGTTATGTAACAGCGCAACTGGGATTTCTGGTATTCGCAGGTTCGCACTGCGAATCCCCTAGCGAAGGGGAAAGCGAGCATTCGCTGGCTTTTCGCACAGCGAAGGTGGGGGCGAACGTTTGCCAGAGGTTTGCACTGCGAACTTTGGGTTGTTTTGTGTTGTTTGTTCTTTGACTTGGTTCGCTGGGAGTCTCGCACTGCGAAGGGAGTAGCGAAGGTTCGCTGGCGCGTTCACACTGCGAATGTAGGGAATTTTCTAGGCTATTTTCCTTTCTGACTTGGTTCGCTGGGACATTCTCCCTGCGAATGAGATAGCGAAGGATTCGCTGGGAGCTTCGCATTGCGAATGTGACAGCTTTTTCCAATTTGTTTTCTTTATAACTTTTGATCCGTGAGCCGGTTTGAGGCGTTGTTTGGTGCGATGGAAATCTTTTGGCATGTTCTTTCTTATAGTATTGGTTTTGAGCCTAGTGGCCGATTTAATTATGTCGGGAATTTGATATGTGACAGTTGTTGACTTTTATTGTTTTAATGATGTGCATGTGACGTGTTAGTATGCAACATGCTTGTGATATGTACTGTATGGTTGGTGTGATGTTATGTGATGTGTTGTATTTGATGATATATGCATGATTATGGATGTGTATATGTGTGCATTTGAATGTCATGAGTCATTGTATGCCAAGCATCATGATATGCATGTTGTTGATGTCGTGTGCCCTAGTGGGTGTGAGCGACGAAACGGTTCCAGAGGGAATCCGCTATAACATCGTGAGCCTTAAAAAAATAAGAGGACCTAAAGCGATGATTATAGATGATCGTGAGCCTTATACAAAGAGGACCTAAAGCGGTCGGATTGTGAGCCTTATACAAAGAGGACCTAAAGCAATCCATAAACGTCGTGAGCCTTAAAAAAATAAGAGGACCTAAAGCGACGGGGAACATCGTATGCCCGACGGGGAGTTACACTAAGTAACGAGCGATGGTTCCAATAGTTCCTGAGTGAACTGGTGTTGAGAAATGATGGATGGATGGTACCGCATGTGCATATGCATAGAGTCGTTGTGTCGGTCTCTTTGCATTTGCATAAATCATGAATGGTTTGATTGTGTGTGGAATTGTGATTGAAACTGATGAGTTGATATATGTATATCGTGTTAGTGATAGTTGTATTGTGCATGATTGATATGCATTGGTGATGGATATGTGAAATATACATTGTGTTATGATGTGTTTGAATTCTGGTATGAGTTGTGGTGAGAATATTTTATATGTGTATTTTTGTGTTATTATATAATTATATGCAATTATATTATGATTGTGTTTCTCACCCTTCTGCTGTTTTTAATGCTTTATGACGCATTGCAGATTAGATTTGCTGGAGGTCTTTTTGTGAAGCTTAGGTCTTCATTCTTTTGTCGGTCGGATCTGATATGTGACATCGGGTAGTCGGGGAGATCGAGTGTGATTATTTTGTATTATGTATATGTATCTTTTGGATTGTACATGTATGATGTTGTATATGACAGACAAACTTTTATGATATATATATATATATATATATATATATATATATATATATATATATATATATATATATATATATATATATATATATATATGAGATTCAATTACGGATTTTCCGCTTTTATTCTGTATCTGAATTGTGGGTGTTAGGAACTTCGTTCCTTTGTTTTGTGCTACCTGAATTATTGCATATCTACATGAGCAGGTTGTTGTATGTTTGTTTCAAATTGATGTGACCCCTCGGTCTATGCCGTGAATGTTTTAAATATACTCTGATGAAATTATGATTAATTGTTATCGCTTTAATAGCTTGGGGGTGTAGAAGGGGGTGTTACATTAAGTGGTATCAGAGCCAGTTCGTGTCAGTTTGTGTCAGTCCTTGCTGGTCTTTGTGGTTCGGTGAGCTGTTTGTTTAACCATAGTTGCTGTTATTGGAAATGAACAGAATATGGCTGGTAGGAACGATGATGCTTTAGCTGCTGCGATGCAAGCTATGGCTCGGGCTGTGCAGGGTGCACCTAATGCTGCGGGTAATGACGAGTTCAGGAAGAATAAACCGCCTGTCTTCAAAGGAAGATATGATCCTGATGGTGCTCAGATTTGGTTGAAATAAATTGAAAGGATCTTCCGAGTGATGGATTGTGTTGAGGATCAGAAGGTGAGACTGGGTACTCACATGTTACTGGAAGAGGCTGATGATTGGTGGGTTGGTATTCGTCATGTGTTGGAAGCTGCGGAGGAGGAAGAGATCACTTGGGAATTATTTAGCCGGGAGTTTCTGAGGAAGTACTTTCCTGAAGATGTAAGAGGAAAGAAGGAAATTAAGTTCTTGGAATTGAAACAAGGTAGTATGTCAGTTGTTGACTATACTGCTAAGTTTGTGGAGCTGGTCCAGTTTTATCCACATTATGCGGAAGCGACTGCGGAGTTTTCTAAGTGTGTGAAGTTTGAGAACGGGTTGCGTCCTGAGATAAAGCAGGCAATTGGTTATCAGAGAAATCGAAGGTTTTCAGACTTGGTGGACTGTTGTAGGATTTATGAGGAAGATAGTAAAGCTCGTTCTACTCACTATAAGAGTGTGAGCGAGAGGAAAGGGAAGCAACAGTTTCATGGTGGTCCTTATGTGACACCAGCTGATAAAGGTAAACAAAGGGGTAATTTTGAGAGAAGGTCAAGTGGAGGAGGTATGTCTAATTCTCTGAGATGTTTTAAGTGTGGTGAATTAGGACATCGGCAGTTCGAATGTAGGAGGGATACGAGAAAGTGTTCCAATTGTGGAGGTTTAGGACATGTCGCAGCTGATTGTGCAAGGAAGAATGTGGTGACGTGTTTCAATTATGGTGAACCTGGGCATATTAGTACGAAGCGTCCGAAACCGAAGAAAGCTCCAACTGGTGGGAAAGTTTTTGCCTTGGCGGGAACTCAGACTACAAGTGCATATCGTCTGATCAGAGGTACTTGTTTTATTAATAGTACGCCTTTAGTTGCTATTATTGATACTGGAGCGACTCATTCGTTTATTTCGTCTGAGTGTGCGAAGCGTTTGAATCTTGTGTTGTCTTTGATGGGTGGAGAGATGGTTATTAATACTCCAGCAATGGGGTCAGTAACTACTTCTTTGGTTTGTTTAAGTTGTCCTTTGACCATTTATGGTAAAGACTTTGAAATGGATTTGGTGTGTTTGCCGTTGGAGGGTTTAGATGTGGTTCTGGGAATGAATTGGTTACAGTTCAATCGGGTTCATATTGATTGTTATCATAAGCTGGTAAGATTTCCTTCTCTTGAGGAAGACGAGGACTCGAGTTTCTTATCTACCAAAGAGTTGAAGAAACTTTTGGAGGATGAAGCTCAGTTGTTTGGGTTGTTTGCATCGTTGTCTGTGGATAGTCAAGTCTCACTTGATGTGTTTCCAGTTGTGTGTGATTTTCCGGAAGTGTTTCCTGAGGATATTTCGGATGTACCGCCAGAGAGAGAGGTGGAGTTTTCTATAGATCTAGTTCCTGGTACTAGACCTGTATCGATGGCACCATATCGAATGTCAGCATCTGAGTTGGTTGAGTTGAAGAAGTAATTGAATGAATTGTTAGAGAAGAGGTTTGTGAGGCCGAGTGTGTCGCCTTGGGGTGCTCCAGTTTTATTGGTGAAAAAGAAAGATGGAAGTATACGATTGTGTATTGATTATCGCTAGTTGAATAAGGTGACGATTAAGAATAAGTATCCTCTTCCAAGAATTGATGATCTGATGGATCAGTTGGTTGGTGCGTGTGTGTTTAGTAAGATTGATTTGAGATCAGGGTATCATCAGATTAAGGTGAAAGAGGAAGATATTCAGAAGACGGCTTTTAGGACACGTTACGGTCATTATGAATATTCTGTGATGCCGTTCGGGGTTTCTAATGCGCCTGGTGTGTTTATGGAATACATGAATCATATTTTCCACGAGTATTTGGATCGATTTGTTGTTGTGTTTATTGATGATATCTTAATTTATTCTAAGTCTCGGGAGGAGCACGCGGAGCATTTGCGTATTGTTTTGCAGGTTTTGAAGGAAAGGAAACTTTTTGCTAAATTGTCCAAGTGTGAATTCTGGTTGTCAGAAGTGAGTTTTCTTGGACACGTGATTTCAGGAAACAATATCGCTATGGATCCATCTAAAGTAGATGCAGTTCTACAATGGGAAGCTCCAAGATCTGTTACTGAAATTAGAAGCTTTTTGGGTTTAGCTGGTTATTATCGGAGGTTCATTGAAGGTTTTTCTAAGCTAGCACTTCCTTTGACCCAGTTGACTTGTAAAGGCAAAGCGTTCATTTGGGATATTCATTGCGAGGAAAGTTTTAGTGAGCTGAAGAGAAGATTGACGACAACTCCGATTTTGATTCTACCGGATCCTAATGAACCGTTTGTGGTCTATTGTGACGCGTCTTTGATTGGGCTAGGTGGAGTGTTGATGCAAGAAGGTAAGGTGGTGGCTTATGCTTCGAGACAATTGAGGATTCATGAGAAAAATTATCCTACTCATGATCTTGAATTAGCGGTTGTGGTTTTTGTGTTGAAGATTTGGAGGCACTATCTCTACAGTGCAAGATTCGAAGTCTTTAGTGATCATAAAAGTTTGAAATATTTGTTTGATCAGAAAGAATTGAATATGAGGCAACGTAGATGGTTGGAATTCTCGAAGGACTACGACTTTGGCTTGAATTACCATCCTGGTAAAGCTAATGTGGTAGCCGATGTGTTGAGTCGGAAATCGTTGCTTATGTCTGCTTTGATGGTTAAAGAGTGGGAACTTTTGGAATCATTTAGAGATTTGAGTTTGGTATGTGAAGTGACGTCGGATAGAGTGAGGCTTGGAATGTTGAAGGTTACTAATGATTTTCTATTGACGGTTAGTGAGAAACAAAAGATGGACGTGAAATTTGTGGATTTGATGACGGTTGGAGAGAAATGTGTGAATGAGGACTTTAAAGTGGACGATAAAGGTGTTTTGAGGTTCCGAGGTAGAATTTGTATTCCGGACGATTCGGAGTTAAAAAGGATGATTTTGGAGGAAGGACACCGGAGTAATTTGAGTATACATCCGGGAGCTAATAAGATGTACCAAGATTTGAAGAATATTTTTTGGTGGTCGGGTTTGAAAAGAGATGTGGCTCAGTTTGTCTATGCATGTTTGACGTGTCAGAAGTCTAAGGTAGAACATCTGAGGCCTAGTGGATTGTTGCAACCGCTGGATATTCCTGAGTGGAAATGGGACAACATTTCTATGGATTTTGTGACAGGGTTGCCGAATATTCAGCGAGGGCATAATGCTATTTGGGTAGTTGTAGATAGGCTGACTAAATCGGCATATTTTATTCTGATTGACATCAGTTTTTATTTGGAGAGGTTGGCTGAGATTTACATCAGTGTATTTGTGAAGTTGCATGGGGTTCCGTTAAGTATTGTTTCTGATCGAGATCCGAGGTTTACTTCGAGATTTTGGGAGAGTTTACAAAAGGCGTTGGGTTCTAAATTGAGATTGAGTTCGGCTTATCATCCGCAGACGGATGGGCAGACGGAGAGAACGATTCAGTCGTTGGAAGATTTGTTGAGAGCGTGTGTTCTTGAACAAGGTGGTGCGTGGGATAGTTATCTTGCGTTGATTGAATTCACGTATAATAACAGTTTCCATTCAAGTATTGGAATGGCACCTTTTGAAGCGTTATATGGACGAAGATGTCGAACACCGTTGTGTTGGCACGAATCTGGTGAGAGTTCGGTAGTTGGACTGGAGTTGGTACAACAGACTATGGAAAAGGTGAAGCTTATTCGCGAGAAAATGAAGGCTTCTCAGAGTAGGCAAAAGAGCTACCATGATCGAAGAAGGAAAGATCTTGAATTTCAAGAGGGCGATCATCTATTTTTGAGAGTTACGCCGGTAACGGGTGTTGGTTGTGCATTGAAGTCGAAGAAGCTTACTTCTCGGTTTATTGGTCCTTACCAGATATCCGCGAGAGTAGGTGATGTGGCATATAAGGTGGCGTTGCCGCCGAGTCTGTCAAATTTGCACGATGTGTTCCATGTTTCACAGCTTTGGAAGTATGTTCTGGATCCGTCGCATGTGATTCCGATGGACGAGATTGAGGTAAGGGAGAACCTTACGGTTGAGGCATTACCAGTTAGGATTTTGGATCGCGAGTTGAAGCGGTTAAGGGGCAAGGATATTGCACTTGTGAAGGTAGCGTGGGGAGGCGCTGCTGAGGGCAATTTAACTTGGGAGTTGGAGAGTCGGATGCGGGAGTCGTATCCAGAGTTGTTCGTCTCAGGTAATATTTTCGAGGACGAAAATTTCTAAGTGGGGGAGAGTTGTAACGCCCCAGTTTTAGTTATTTTTATTTAATTGAGTCGTTTTGATTATTTTATTATTATATTATTTTATTTCTGACTTTTATGTGAAAATATATTATTTTTCATCGTGATTATATTTTATCGCGTTTTGGGAACATTTGCGAGATATTTGAGTGTAGGGGTATTTTGGGTATTTTCATTTATTTTCTTAAGTTAGAAAACATAAATAGAAAGAAAAGAGAGAAAAAAATAGAAAGGAAAGAAAAAGAAGAGAAGAAAAAGAGGAAGAAAGAAAAGAGAAAGAAAAGGAGAAAAGAGAGAAAACTTGGAGAATTTAGGAACCGATTCAACCGACTTTTCAAACGCGATTTAATCGGGTAAGGGTGCGAAACTTGATTATACTATGTTTGTGTATGATTATGTATGTTTGCGTGGAAGTTTTGTTGGTTTTCGAACATAGGTTGGAATGAGATAAACGATAGAAATCGATGTTTTCGCAGTTGGAAATCTGTGTAAATATGGTAGAATACTAGTTATCATGATTGGGTTATGTTTTGATTGATATATGTTGGTTTGGAAATGTTTTGGGGGGAGAAAATATGGTTTTGGGTTATGTAACAGCGCAGCTGGGATTTCTGGTATTCGCATGTTCGCACTGCAAATCCCCTAGCGAAGGGGAAAGCGAGCATTCGCTGGCTGTTCGCACAGCGAAGGTGGGGGCGAACGTTCGCCAGAGGTTCGTACTGCGAACTTTGGGTTGTTTTGTGTTGTTTGCTCTCTGACTTGGTTCGCTAGGAGTCTCGCACTGTGAAGGGAGTAACGACGGTTCACTGGCGCGTTCGCACTGCGAATGTAGGGTATTTTCTAGGCTATTTTCCTTTCTGACTTGGTTCGCTGGGACATTCGCACTGCGAATGAGATAGCGAAGGATTCGCTGGGAGCTTCGCATTGTGAATGTGACAACTTTTCCCAATTTGTTTTCTTTATAACTTTTGATTCGTGAGCCGATTTGAGGCGTGGTTTGGTGCGTTGGAAAGCTTTTGGCATGTTCTTTCTTATAGTATTGGTTTTGAGCCTAGTGGCCGATTTAATTGTGTCGAGAATTTGGCATGTTCTTTCTTATAGTATTGGTTTGGTGCGTTGTGTCGGTCTCTTTGCATTTGCATAAATCATGAATGGTTTGATTGTGTGTGGAATTGTGATTGAAACTGATGAGTTGATATATGTATATCGTGTTGGTGATAATTGTATTGTGCATGATTGATATGTATTGGTGATGGATATGTGAAATATACATTGTGTTATGATGTGTTTGAATTCTGGTATGAGTTGTGGTGAGAATATTTTATGTGTATTTTCGTGTTATTATATAATTATATGCAATTATATTATGATTGTGTTTCTCACCCTTCTGCTGTTTTTAATGCTCTATGAGGCATTGCAGATTAGATTTGCTGGAGGTCTTTTTGTGAAGCTTAGGTCTTCATTCTTTTGTCGGTCGTCTCTGATATGTGACACCGGGTAGTCGGGGAGATCGAGTGTGATTATTTTGTATTATGTATATGTATATTTTGGATTGTACATGTATGATGTTGTATATGATAGACAAACTTTTATGATATATATATATATGAGATTCAGTTACGGATTTTCCGCTTTTATTCTGTATCTGAATTGTGGGTGTTAGGAACTTTGTTCCTTTGTTTTGTGCTACCTGAATTGTTGCATATCTACATGAGCAGGTTGTTGTATGTTTGTTTCAAATTGATGTGACCCCTCGGTCTATGCCGTGAATGTTTTAAATATACTCTGATGAAATTATGATTAATTGTTATCGCTTTAATAGCTTGGGGGTGTAGAAGGGGGTGTTACAATATCTCGACGAGCAACCTTTCCCCGTAGTCCGTCGAACTACGTTGACTCTAACTTTCCCATTGCACTGAGGGAATACGTAGGCCTATGACAACGACAATGTCTTATCGAGTCACTTCTTTTTCTTTTCTTCTTCGTTTCTCCGTTTTTTTCCGTTCCCGTTCCTTCCTTTCCAGTAGCAGTGGAGCTCCAGACGACGACACCCTTTGATCGAAACAACAAGCGTGGATCCCATCGAGTAAAATGGACGCGTGGGGGTGCTAATACCTTCCTCTCGCATAACCGACTCCTGAACCCAGTTCTCTTGGTCACAAGACCATGCTCTTTCCTTCCCTCAGGTTTACGCAGTGTTTCCTTTCCCTCTCTTGGGATAAATACACATTGCTGGCGACTCTGTTTCTGCGCCACTTTCGAGTTTGTACTTGGATGAAAATCCCGGGAGCGACAACATGCATAAAGCGAGTCAAATAAACGATGAAATCTGGTGTCATCAATGGTAGAACAACTTGTTGGACCGTCTTATCTTCTTTGATCTCTTCATTATCTTTCTTCTGGGCTTCATCACAGCCTCTGATGAACCTACTCCTATAGGTTGTGTTGGAGATGCTGATGTTGCTTCTTCAGAAGTGAGTCTTGTAGAGGGAAAAGGCTCAGTGGTAGATGATTCAGAAACATCTCGTTTCTGAATGTTCTGGACATCTTGTGTCGTAGAGCACTGGGAGATTTCTATTACTACATAAATCTTATGACTCTCAGCTGATGTTTCCATGACTCTGATGGATGTTGATGAAAATGAACTAGGTTTAGACTGCTTTTATAATAACTTCTGAGCAACTAAAATATCTGATTTAATCCTGCTTGATTCTTGGAACAATAACGACCACTAAAAATTTATGGCATGCGCTGTAAAATCCTTAATGACCCCATGTTACTTGGTCGTTTTTCAATTCCTTGGAAACCGATCTTGTAATGATGATCTGTGATGCATTTATGATTGTATTTCTTTTCTTCTTCTCTTTTTATTTTCTTTTTGATGTGACAAAATAGGGGGGGAATAATGGTTAGTATTTAATTAGAAACTGAACCCATTGAGTACCTATTCAGTTGTACATATTGGTCATTTATAATTTTGTTATTTATATTTCTGTTTTTATGGTTATCTTGCATGAGCGACACATTTTAACTTTATTGTACATAGAACTAAGGAGGAACTTACAAACCTCAGCCTTCTCCTATCAGACTCAGAAGGAGCTTACAAACCTCGTATTCTATTGTTTCCAAAGGAAGTCAAAATTTGATTTTTGGTTTTCTTAAATATGTAACTAAGGGGGAGCTTAAAATCTCAACCTTGGAACTGTTTGATTCAGGGGGAGCTTACAAACCTCATACTATGCTGAAGATTCAAAATGAAGTCTTCAACATGGAATAAAGGGTGAATAGAGAAGGAAAGCTAAGAAGGATATAAGTGTTATACACTTCCGTCTGGATGGAGGAATAACAAAATCAATAATATGCAAGATAATTGAGTATGTAGAATTTCTGTTATATGTTGTAAATTGTATTAAGCCTTAAGATTTCTTAAACATTGAATATCTTATAAATCTCATGTGCTTAAGGTATTTGTTATGGGGATCACCCTGTACCTCTGATTTGTATCAATTACACCTTATTCTATATTATGTTAAACATGCTGTTTAGCATTTTAGATAAAGTCTCTTGCTATGTGCTTGAGCATCAAAGTCTCTTGCTGAAGAGCTTGAGCCAAGTAAGTCTCCTGCTATGTGATAGAGCATTGAAATTCTTGATCACTTGCTGATTAAGAAGAAGTCTTAGACTGTGAGTCTGAGCAGAAGTCTTGAACTTGAGAGTATGAGCAAGGAAGTCTTGGGCCTAAGGGGCTTGAGCATAACTCTTGGGTTAGTGGAACCTGAGCAAGGAAGTCTTGAGTTTGTGGAACTTAACCAAGGAAGTCTTGGGCCTGAGGGGCTTGAGAAGAAGTCTTGGATTCGTGGAATCAGAGCATGGAAGTCTTGGATCGAGGGTTTGAGTAGAAGTTTTGAACATGAGGGGCTTAAGCAAGGAAGTCTTGGGTTCTTGGAACCTAAGCTGAAGTCTTGGACCTGAGGGGTTTAAGTAGGAAGTCTCGGGCTGATGATCTGAGCAGAGAAAAGTCTTATGTTTAAGTGCATAAGCGAATGTAATCATGTTATGGTTATAGTGAAAATCTCTTGTGATGCAAGAGGACTTGACTACTCTCATTTGGGAGGAACCAGTATAAATCTTCGTGTGTTCATTATCTTTTATTTGGTTCTGCTAACATTCCGCTGTAAAGTATAATCAGAATCTAAACACCAGTTTAGATTCAGAACTCTGATCAGAGGCAACATTTAAGAAACAGAAAACAAAATTTAACCCCCTTTCTTGTGTATTTTTCTCACCTTTAGTCCGTTCCTCTCTAATGCTGGTAAAAATAATTGGTAGGTAGTGAAGTGGATTCTCATATATCTTAGAGGTACTTCCACAATGTGCTTATTCTTTGGGAGTGGTGATCCTGTGTTAGATGACTACACAGGTGCAAATATGATCGGTGATATTGATTCTAGAAAATCTACTTCTGGATACATGATGACTTTTGCAAGGGGAGCAGTGTCTTGGAAATCAAATTTACAAATGTGTGTTGCTTTATCTACTACCGAGGTTGAGTATATTGCAGCAATTGAAGCATCTAAAGAACTTTTATGGATGAAGAAATTCCTACAATAATTTGGTGTTGAGCATGAGAAGTTCATTTTGTTTTGTGTCAGTCAGAGTGCAAGTCATCTTGGTAAGAACCCGACGTTTTATTCCAGATCAAAGCTCATTGAGTGCGGTATCATTGGATACGAGATGCATCAGAGACAATTGTTTTTCACTTGAGAAGATACATACTGACGAGAACGGTTCAGATATGATGACAAAGACTTTGCCTGTGACATAGATGATTAACTGCAGAAAGAAGGCGAGCATGGTGGATCATTTCCTTCCCACTTAAATTGTGAGGGGTAGATCTGTAGGGCGAGTTCACTTTTAAAGTGAGTTCCACAATTTATTTTAAAAAAAAGAAAAACAATAAAACAATAAAAATATTTTTTTTAGATTTGTTTTATTTGGGCCAAACTCATTTGGCATCTATTTAAAGGGATTTTTTAATCCTTAAATCAACACAACAAATAAGCAACTTACAAGGATTTCAGAGAAGAGGAAAAGACACAAGTGATAGAAGGATGTGTAGCAAATCTTATTAGTTTGAGCTACAAGTTCAGTATGTTATTTCTATCACTTAGCTAATTTTATTGATATTCTAGTTGAGTAGTTTTACCTTCTCTTAGAGTTGTTTAGTATACTTATAGTTTGTGGAGGTGTTGTTTGGAGTGAGTTTTCTAACCGTTATTGTTTATTGTGAAGATTTTTATTCCCCTATGTTACTAGGAATACTTTTGTATTCTAATTATTAATGTAGTGGAAGGTTTTATTGGAATATATCTCGTGGCTTTTATTCTCTCACTTTGAGAGAAGTTTTCCACGTTAAAAATCTGGTGTTCTTGCTATTTTATTTTTCTTTTATTATTATCATGCTCTGAAATTGATTATATTAATTGTCTATTTAAATTGCACAGGTTTAGAAAAAGTATTCCGCTTAAGAAAAGTATTTTGATTATTTGATAATTTTCAAAAATGAGGAGATTGAACATAATTCCTAGTTGATAGGATGAACTAAGATAAACTTTGTATGTGAGTTCTTTCGCTCTTTCTCTACATTCACCAATTTATTCCATTGTTATTATGTTAACGAAAATAGTTCAGGTGTTTTTTCACCTTTACTTCTCATAGCTAGAATGTATTTGTCCACAAAGAGGTCTTGAATTGATATTTATTTCTTAATTAATTCAATGAAGTCAAGTCAGGATACATGATGTTCAACGATGTTTTCATATCCCTTCTTGTCTCTTATTTCTAAATTGAATTCATGTAAGAGTAATATCCACCTTAGGAGTCGTAATTTAGATCTTCTGGTTAGCAAACAACTATCTTAAGTAGTATAAGGTCAATGTCTCGTGATGTCTACTCTGAAAGACCTTAGTAGGGTTCTCACAAATTAGTATAGCAGTCAATCATCACCACCACCGATCACTCTTACAACTACCGACTACCACTAGTGTGACGTCCGATAACCCCATTTTTAACTACTATTAATAAAAATTACTACTAAATAATTATATTATATATTTATTCTTTTTATTTAGATTTAAAATTGATTTTAGTTTTTGAAAATTATATATCTCAAAACTAAAATTGAAATTGATTTTGGTTTTTGTAAATTTTAGGATTTAAGAAAAAAATTGATTTAATTTTTTGAAAAATTCAAAATAGATAATCACGCTAAAAAGAGACTTAGTTGTTTATTAATTTATATCTACTTCACTAACATTATATTATAAAGAGATCAACATTTTTCATAAATTAATTTTATAGACTATTATTATAAATAAGTAACAGTGTTTATTTATGTGTTATAAAGAAAATTATATTCTAGTTAAAAAAGTAACAAAGAGTATCTCAATGAAATTAATATCAATGGCTTGACTGTGGAAATTTAAATATGTTTGTGGTTCAACTAAATATTTTATATTTCACTTTTAGTTTTTTAAAAAATTTCCTTCAAAAATTGATCTGCCTAAAAATTTTCATCCACACTTTTGGTCTCTTATACTAAAATTGTCGTTAAGTGGTAAACTGTTGCTAAAACCGTTGCTAATTCTATCGCTAAGTTGGATAAATCGTTGCTAAGTTGCATGTGAGACCAAAAGTGTGGATAAAATTTTTTAGGAGGATCATTCTTTAAAGAATATTTTTTATAAAACTAAAAGTGAAATATGATATATTTAAGAGGACCACAAATATATTTAACCCATTTTTCTACCGAATCATGCTAAATAAATATATATATTTTTAAAATAGCGATATCACTTAATGTTTTGATTGAATACATATAGGCTCTGTTTGACGTAACGCATTTTTTGATTGTATACTTATAACTTATAATTTATATATTTATATGACAATAAAAGATCTATTCGATAACAGTTTTTTTTATCACGAGTTTATAGTTTGTTTTTTTATATGTTATTCAAATAGTATTTTAACATATAGTTTATTATTTTTTCTTTTACTTTTATCCTTATTATTTTAACTAAAATCATTTTTTATTCTTTCTAATTTATTTTAATTTAAATAAAATAATTATATATTAAAATTTATTAAAGTTACTTTACATTTATTAGTTAGTTGAATTGTAGTTATACCAAACACTTCAATTAATTTATCAACTATCAATTGTCAACTATTAACTATGAGTTATAAGTTGTCAATCATCAACCATTAACTATAAATTATAAATTATCATTTAGCTTATAAACTAACAACTATTTTTACCAAAAAAGAACAATATAAAAAATACTTATCAATAGCATAGAGATATTAATTTCATTTTATAAATGAAAAAAAAATATAGGAAACTAGAAGCATTTAAGAGAAAATAAAAGTTTTTGTTAAGGAAAACAGAGAGAATAAATTGATAAAATGATGAAATAAATAGAAAATGCATAGTCCAACTTAATAATATTACTTTTTATTTAAATTAAAATTACCAAAAAAAGAGGAATTCATAAATCTAAATAAAAACATAAAATTTTTATGATTTTTATTTGGAATAAATATATTTTTAGAATATTTTATGACAAGAAAGAAAAAAATGGAATTGATTAAAAAACCTAAAATATTTTTTTGAAAGAAAATATATAGTAAAATAAAGTATAATATTGCAAATGAATAAATAAATTTGTAAAATTTATTTATTTTTAGAATATTTTATGAAAAGAAAGAAAAAATATAAAAGAAAAATAGAATCAATTAAAAAAAGTAAAATATTATGTTTTTGAAGTAAAAAGATTGTAAAACAAAGTAATATTGCAAATGAATAAATAAATTAGTAATATATATATATATATATATATATATATATATATATATATATATATATATATATATATATATATACACACATATAAAAATTCTATGAAAAATATTCTATGAAAAGAAAGAAAAATATAAAAATATAAAAGAAAAATAAAATCAATAAAAAAAGTAAAATAATTTTTTTTAGAATGAAAATAGATTGTAAAATAAAGTATATTATTGAAAAATATTTTTCTTTGAAAAAAAATGATAAGTATTCATTTGAGTAAATAAGAAACTCAACGTCGGTCACGATTGAAAGAGGTTTTTGAAAATAGATTATAAAAATATAAGTATTGATTATGTATAAATAAATAATCAGGAATAAGTTTTCATGTGAGTAAATAAGAAACTCAACGTCGGTCACGATTGAAAGAGGTTTTCGCACTTGCAACGAAAACGTTTTATTTTTCTGAATGTTTTGCTCTGTCATAGAAGATGGCAAAATCTGTAAATGAGAAGGTAAGAAATTACATACCTGATGATCTTGCTTTCTCCATTCTATCAAAACTTCCATTAAAATCTTTGAAGCGCTTTGGATGTGTAGTTACACCAAACACTTCAATTAACTTATCAATTATCAATCGTCAACTATTAACTATGAGTTATAAGTGTTGTACCCCAAAACTTGCCCTCTCTTTTCCTAACCTTAACTGGCTTTTACTTCCCATTCATATGCATTCTCAATTAGGTCATAACCTCGCAATCATGCATTTCATTGAGCTCCTAAGACATGGGATCAACATTTACACTCAAGATTGAGAAGAAGATTTAAACTCTCATCGTCATGAACATCTTCTTATCAAGGTTCATCAAGATACAAGGTCATCTTTATCAAGATTCCTCAAGAGGTATCAAGTACCAGGGTTTCATCAAGGTTATAACTGAGTTTTGCTATGAACTGTGATTTTGTTGATTCTCAATGTCTCAAGCCATTTTTGTCACTCAAAGGGCATCTCAAATCATGAGCTAAAGTTTATTTCCCTAATCATGTGGTACTCAAGAGAGTTTCCTCGTGAAGCTTGTTCATCAGTGAATCTTATCACTCAAGGAATTCCGTCATTACTTAAGGCATAGGTTATTGAAGATCCTAGTATGTACATGGCTGATTGGGGTTTCATATCAAGGATCATTGGTCATCAAGGCAAGATCTTATGGGAATGGAATTGCAAAATATAAAGTTGTGGATTTTTTGTGTGCCAAGGTATTCTTTCTATGGGAGTTATTTTTGTCATTTGTCATTCAGGCTGGATGGGTTTGCTCCAATTGCGAGTTAATTTGGATTTTAAAACCAAGGTTTTAGGCATACAAGGATGGAAGGTTCGTCCTTATGGCTTATTTGGAATGCAAGTTCAAAATCAAAATCCATTCAAATTCTAAAAATCCACATCTGCATTTAAAGTCCATTTTCAATCCACTTTTAGATCCATATCCATATTTATAACCATTAAACCATTATCCATAAAACCCAATCCAATTAACCATTGTTTTTTCTTTTTTCTCACTAACCAAATAATCCATTTGAAATATCTAATTTAAGTTGCCCAAATCATGAACCACTTTCAAAACAACATCTAAGGTCGTGTTCAAAAAATCCATTAAACCAATCCACCCATGATCCATGTTTAAGGCCCATACCCAAGCAAATTGAACATAAAAAGAAAATATAGGTCTGCAGCAAAAAGGAAGAGGGGGACGACGCTGATTCTTAAAAAGAGAAAGGGAGGACGACATTCAAAAAGACAAAAAAAAGAGAGAATAAATGACGTAAAGAAAAGGAAAAAATCTCAGCTATCACCACATCACATCGTGAATCCGTCGTGGTTTCCGTCTTCATCGCATCCTGCGTCAACGAAACCCTCCACCGTTCAATTCAGCTTCGTTCACAACAACTGCAACGTTCGCGTCTCCGTTTCGAAACGGTCGTCATTTAAACTCAGCTCTGAAGCTTTGTCGCGGTAGATACAACCTCTTCCTCTCAACAACATTCAAACTCAACTCTGAAGCTTTGGAATTGTGCAACAAAAAGACAAGTAATAGCAACTCATAGCAGTAGAAACTCGGTGATTCGGTAGCGATATCGAGTTTTCGTGCATATATGTTATAATGATGTTACTACCTGGATTTTGATTTCTTTGTAGCTTCGATTCAATCAAGATGCGATGGCTGCTTTGTTTATTGTCAATTTGCATTAGTTTTCTAGTCATGTTTAGTTTCAGCTAGGTGTTTATGATTCTATTTCGAATGGATCGTCATACTAATTATTTCACTTGTTAAATGTGTAGCGTACGATTTTTATCGGTGACGCCACCACCTTATCGGCATGGGTTTCTCCTCACCGCAATGGTAGGAATTGGGTGCTACTTTCTGATTTCTTATTTATCCTATGAAGCTGGAAAGGAAAGGGAAGCTATCTAAAACTAACCTTGCACGCGAATGTTTAACTGAACAAACGCTAAGAGAGATTGGGGAGTTCGGGGTCAGGTTATACAATGGGGAGTTGTCAATTACCCATCTTATACATGGTTATCCATGGGTTGATTAGCATTAGGTTTTGCTTTTATACTTGATGGTGTTTGTTTGTAAATGGGAAAGTTTCTCCTTTGTGGAAATGTTGAGAGAGAGTATTTTTATTGTTTTCGGGTTTTCTGTTGTTTTTGGTAAGGTACTAGACCTAAGATTTTTGTTTAGTGTGCTCGCTAAGATTTCACAATCTTATGCCTACGTATTCCCGTTAAAGATAAACAGGGAAATCAGAGCAATCGTAGTTCCTCCTATTCTATGGGAGGAAAATATGTCTCGTGTCTTGTTCAAAGCCCAAGATTGAAGCTAAAAGGTTTATTTGTGTCTTGTTCAAAGCCCGAGATTGAAGCTAAAAAGGTTTGACTGAGAGAATTTGTCATCTCTAAAGGGAGATATTTCATCTGTTTATCACATTGATTGGGGATTTGTTTTAAAAGAAAATTACTTTAACTGGAATGCGGGATCCAGTAATGCCATAATTTCTTTTAAAAGGGATATATCATGAAGGAGGAAACTTTAACTCAGTTTAGAGCAACGCCATTTTTCCTTATGAGTTTATCATGCTAAAAGAGGGACATTGGATTGGATGTAAATAATCCAGAGGCTTGCCACTTACAACAATTTAGAGGAGAGAAGGTTTACCAGGATAAGAGATGGACTACAGCTTGGATGTTTGAATCAACAAGTGTGTCCGTTACAACAATTATCTGGAATTAGGGTTTGTTCAGTTATCTATTTTGATGTGTGATATACAGAGAAATATCTTCCTACAGAGAGATTTTTGATTTCCTCTGAGGGGATTATTGATTTTTGTGTACCTTGATCAAAGCCCAAGGTTAAAGCTAAAATATTGATTGATTCCAACTGGGGAGATCATTATACAAAGCCTAAGAGGAGGCTGAAAATATTGACTCAACAAGAGAGTTTTTATCTGTCTTGTACAAAGCCCAAGATTGTGGCTGAAAGAGAATTGACTCTTTTGGGGGAAAATTTTATCTATCTTGTACAAAGCCCAAGATTGAGGCTAAAAAGGTTAACTCTATTTAGGGATTTTTTATCTGTCTTGTACAAAGCCCAAGATTGAGGCTAAAAGTTAACTTAACTGACTCAGCTGGAAAATATTTAGGTGTCTTGTACAAAGCCCAAGATTGAGGCTGATGATTAAGACTGACTCTACTGGAGAGATATTTATGGGGGTGTCTTGTACAAAGCCCAAGATTGAGGCTAAAAGACTCTTGAGGGATGATCATTATACAAAGCCTAAGAGGAGGATGGTTGGGGAATTTCTTATATCAAGCCTAAGAGGAGGCTAACTTCTGCTGAGGATTATTGATATCCAGAGACAGGTCCAAATGAGGGAATCAACTCTTGCTGGGGATTGCAGAAGAGTTGAAATATCAGATGCCTTGAGGTTCTGATTTTCTGAGGGTTTATTGACAATAAATTGACCCTAGCCGGGGAATTTAAACTGAAGGTATAAAGATTGAGTTTAGAGCTTTGGGGATTTTTACTCAGCTGGTAATTGATGAAATGATTAAGATTGTTTCCTGTTCCTTTTAGGAAACTTGAGGGTTTCTTTGAGATCCAAGAGGAGATGAGACTGTCCAAGTCTATTGGTATAAAGAGGTTTATTTTTGTATGATGCCCAAGAGAAGACTGGTGTTTTAAGGGATGAGAATCAACCCTAATATGTATAGTTTTCACTCTGGAAGACTGCTCTAACAAAGGATGACTAGGTTATGTCCTATACCTTTAAGAGGTCTCTGGGTCCTTGTACTAAGCCCAAGTGGAGGCATGAGAACTTCTAAGAAGCCTGAGGGTCCTTGTACAAAGCCTAAGAGGAGGCTGGGGATGCTTTTAGGAAGCATGTGGGTCCAAACTTAAGAAGAGTTCAAGAAAGGTTTCACCGGGAATTAATCCTTTCTTTAATGAACAATTCTAGGGTTTGAAGAAATTCAAGAGAAGTTTCATAGGGAATTAACCCTCTCTGGGGAAATTGAATTTCTTTGACAAATTTCTAATAGTGACAATCTGAGAAAAGTTTCACCGGGAATAATGCCTTTCTCTTTGTTCCAAATTGTATAAGCCCAAGAGGAGGCAAGACTGTATCTGGAAATTCCTATGGGGAACTAGTTTTGACTGTGTTGAAAGAGTGACCAACTGACTTTAATCTAAATTCAAGACCTAATTGCCGGGGAAAACTCTAAGCAGATATACATGTATATATATATATATATACAGATATATAGACAAGTATGTAAAAAGAAAGCTAATAAAAACTTACAGGCAAGCAAGCTTCCATTGTTACAGCTGCATTGTTAGTTATTCAAGAAATTGAAGAAAGTTTTGATAAAAATTATGACTTAGGATTTAAATCACAAGAGAAAGAAGTTTTGGGACTTATACTCAAGGAGAGGCCCATATGACTTATTTGATAACATTGATCGTACTGTGATGTTAACAAATGTTATGGGACTTATACTATAGCAGAGGCCCAAAAAAGGTTTGTATTTTTACAAAGAGGATTAGGTCTTACACTCTATTAGAGGCCCAATGTTATTTTTGTACAAAAGATGGGGCTTACAACTCAAGGAGAGGCCCAAATGACTAATGATCGAACTGTTATTTTGAAAACTGTATCGGGACTTATACAATGACTGAGGCCCAAAATGATTATGAACAAAGAGGATTGGGTCTTACACTCTATTAGAGGCCCAAAGTGTATTTAAAAAATAAGTAAAGATGGGACTTGCAACACAAGGGTAGGCCCAGATGATTCTGTTTTAAAATGGCGATCGTGCCGAGATTTTTGAAAACACCGCGTGACTTATACAATGACTGAGGCCCAAATTATTTATTTACAAAAGGGTTTGGGTCTTACACTCTATTAGAGGCCCAAGGTGTGTTTAAAAAAAGAAAAGAAATGAGACTTACAACACAAGGGTAGGCCCAACTGAAAGACAATGATCGCACCGTCGTTTTGAAAATCGTGTCGGGACTTATACAACGCCTGAGGACCAAAATGTTTATGTTTTCAAAAGGGTTGGGTCTTACACTCTATTAGAGGCCCAAAGAGTTTTTAAAAATTTAAAATCAAGAAGAAAACCCTAATTTTAAATTAAATTCATTTTTCAAAGAAAAATTAAATAAAAATGATATAAAATATCAAAAAATATTTAAAAACAAGTTGTAGGTTTTGAAATCTATTTTGAAAAATCATGTTTAAACACATGGAAGTGTAGAAACCAGTTGAATTTGAAAAAATCAAGATGGAATTTCATTTTAAAATATTGGAAAATAATTAAAATGAAATTATTCACAAAACAACTGTATTAAATAAATAATATAAATATGATTTTTTTTTCAAAATAAAATAATTTAACATTTTTTTGAATTTTGAGAAAAAGAATCAATTCAAAAACACAAATATTCAGAAAGAAATTAATTTTTGAATCAATTAAGAAAATATCAAAATTAATTAAATAATTCAAATATTTAAAATTAAAAAAAGCGCGCGAAGAACATCATCTTCTTCGTTTTGCCACCAGAAACGGATTCAATCCAATCTCCCCTGTTTCTTAATGGAATTGGATGAAATAAGTATCAATCTTGCTCGCTTTTGAACAAGGAACAAGATGGTATTATTCAATTTTATTTAAATTAAGTGTGGAAAGAATTATCATGCACGAACCACATGAACCCTAATTTACACAAACCAATATGAAATTCCATACATGATTGATTCATAGCAATTGATTGAGGGAAAATGATCTATGAGCATCCAGAAACACAATGGTAACTTGAAAACATGTTTATGATGCATGCATTAATGAGTTTGAAAGTTTGAGGCTTACCTCTTGCAAGTGAGAATCAAATTCTAGTTTGGAGGTGTTTCTGAAGTGTTCCAATAATCTGGATAGCTTCCTTAGGTACCAAGGAGAATGTTTGAATGCTTAGAATGGATTGAAGTGAGCTGGAACTTGATATGGTACCTCAACTGCAACTCTGTCAAAAACTTGAGCAATTGACTGGTGATTTTGTGAATTTGATGTTCCAGATGTTGTTTTAGTGTTTGGATCACCTACATATGATGTTTATGAGGTGTTGGCATGATTGGTTTGGTTTGAATCACTCTCAATTTCAAAACCCGATAGTGACTTGAGTTAGAAGGCAAAATTAGAGTGAAAGAGATATTTTGAGTAAAGCATCAGTTTGGGTGCTTTGGTGTACTCAAACTGATCACAAATGAGCTCTATTTATAGTAGAGCAAGTTTGTTTTGGTATCAATAGTGAATGGCAGCTTGGATCAGATTGCATTGAATGCCTTGGTTATTTGGTTAATGGTCTCCTCTAGCCATTGACTTGTACCAAACTTTGCAGGTTTAGGTCCTCTGATATTTGGATATGTCTTGACTCATTTAGACTGGTTTGTGGTTCATTCATGCCACCTCAATGCATCACTTTAATGCTTGATGCCAAATTTGAAATTCAAGATTCCTTTCATAATGATTTTGAACATGGAAGGCTAGGTCTTTGGCATTTTGTGTTATGGATCAGATCATTCACCCATTTGTGTTGTAATTGAACAGAATTTCAATGATCAAAGTGTTCAAAATCAGTCTAAGGAATCGTGGGGTGCAAGTTTGCACCAAAACCTGCCACAAAAATAGTTGCAGCAAGGTAACTTGGAAGATCCATAACCCTTAGCTCAAATGGAGTTTAATGAAGTTCTTGGACAATTTAGAAAGCTTGCATAATTTACTTTAACTTTGATGTCCACCAATGGACCTAATTCAGCTTGGAGCAAAATGAAAAAGGACTTCAAAGTTGAGAAAAAATGAAACAAATTCTGACTTATTTGAAATTTTTCTAAGTGTTGAAAAAAGTGATCATTTTCACTTTTTGTGATTTTGATCAATTCATAACTTGAAATTCCCGAGGAATTGGAATTTCTTGTAGTTGACACTTTTAAAGTATGTAAGATGAAATTTCATCTGGGATTTGAATGGGAGAAAAAGGCCTTGTGGTTTAGGAGTTATGACCTTACAAAGTTGGTACAAAATCACTTTTATTCCATAACTTAGAAAAATTTCAAGTTTCCTATGGTTGCCCCTTTTACAAGAAACCTCACTTTTCTTGATTTTTCTTGATGAATGATGATCAAAACCATATATTATCATTGTTTTGGAATTAGGGGAACCATATTTTTTGAAAAATTTTAAAAAGTCAAACTTGATTTTAGGCACAGTTGAATTTTTGTCAGATGAATTCCAAACTGTGTGATTCCTTATGAAATCAAGTCCTTGACCTAATTCAAACCTAATGGATGGATTCCATAGGTGTTTTAGGGTATCTTGAACCATGTCCCAAGGTTTAGGAACATGTCTTGGTCAAAAGTCAAAGATACATTTGACTTTTCTTCAAAACCCTAATTATGGCCCTGATGAAATTGAAACTTGTGAATCAAGCTTTTTGGGTTAATCCATTGTTGTAAATGGATCAATTTGGTGTATTTGAGGCCTTCAAATCATGTCTTTGAGGTTTTGGCTCATGTTTTGCTTCAAAAGTCAATTTAGGGGTGAATTAGGTCAAGAAGCCCTAATTCCTGATTTTTGATGAATGCTCCCCCATAAGTTGCTTTGACTTGATGATTGGATCCATGAGATTCATTTGATCTTCTTAGACCATGTTTTGAAGTATTGGCTCATGCCCAGATGAAAATTTTCATCTGGAGGCCTTGGTCGACCAAAACCCTAATTTGGTGACACTGTCGATCTTGAGGCTTGATCAACTTGAGATGTTGCACTATTGTGCTTGATTCTTGAAATGAGAGACCTCTTGATCCTTCATGGGTGTTTTAGATGTTAGACAAGTTAAAGATCATGTCATTTCTTGATTGATCCCTTGTCTAAATGCTCTGAGAGGGCTCAAAACCCTGAGTCTTGATTGTATTAAATGTAAAAAAATCTTTGAGGAGATTGATGAGACATGATGGTATATCTATATTGTGTAGATGATTCTCCCAATGATGTGAAATCTTGGTGGTCAAAATTTGGGGTATGACAGATGCCCCTATTTAATCTTGTTGGACCCGAAGGTGTGAATGGCGAAGATATTCGGACATTCAGGGTGCAAGAGGATTAAATATCAGAATACCCGAAATTTTGACCGTAGTTATGAATGGTAGTTTGCTCATTCATCTTCTTTTGATAAGCGTTGATATTTAGAAAAGGTAAAACTTCCCCTCAATCCTGGTCTTCAGTCACGGAACTAGTCTTAGTTTCTGAAATAAACTTCCCCTCGATCCTGGTCTTCAGCCACGGAATTGGTCTTAGTTTTTGAAACAAACTTCCCCTCGATCCTAGTTTTCAGCCACAGAACTGGTATGAGTTTCTGAAATAAACTTTCCCTCGATCCTGGTCTTCAACCAAGGAACTGGTCTCAGTTTCTTATTGTCAAGTTCCTTTTCTTGACAAGGGATGCTATTTGTAGCGGTTTTTATCAAATTTCTCGTCGAATTTCACTGGGGAGACGCCATTTGATGGAAAATTTGATGTCAGATCTGCTGGGGAAAATCCATTGGTCTGAGCTGTAGAGGTGTGCAAACTTCTCTGTTGGAGATGCCATTTGTTGACTCTACTGGGTAGCACGAGTCTCTTGAGAGACTACTTTTTGTTTGGGGATATCACATTTTTCTTCGGGATTCTCACGGAGAAATTCCATGTGACTTGATCCAATTTTGAGGTGCTGATGACTTCATTAACATCGAGTTTCTTTGGAGAAAAGCCGATGTATTATCGAGAGTCTTTGTTTTAAGAGGCTTCCTCTAGGGATTTTCCTTAATCCAGGAAAGCGAAAATATCATCTTCAATGGCGAAGAGTGATGTTCCAAAGGTGTCCGTTGAATGTCTTCTTGCCTTTCAGAGGTTCAAGTTATCAAAGTGGTCAAGGACAGTCTCCAACCCAAAAATAAACTGGGGAGAGATGGCTTAGGTGATACTTTTTGGACGGGGACAGAACTGACAACTCTATTGGTGAGAGGACTTTTATCACTTGGGGATTAAATATGACCAGAGTGATAGCAATTCAATATGAATATAAATATGAATCAATAATGCATGATGTATGTATGTTTATGCTGACAAAACTGGCGCGATATACAAACTGATGAAGGAATATGACTGGATACTCGGCCACTGCAATGGATGGAAAGTATCATTGGTTCAAGATAGTAACCCTGCCTTGCTTAGGAGAGGTAGATCCCGTGGGGAGAAAGAATTGTCAATCGGTCTTAGGAGGTAAAAACTCTGTCGGGGATATCAGATGAGACCTGACATTTGAAATAGTTGATCCTTCATTCAGGTGCAGTGGTTTTAGAAGGAGTACTTTGATTTTTCATTTTGAGATTAATCACCTCCCGAGAAGCTGTCGAGGTTCCTTTCGATGTCCAAAATCAAAACGGAAATGCCATCTTTATTTTAAAAGCAGAAAAATTTTGACAAGTAAATTCATTTTTGTTTCAAGAATCGTTGACCATGTTAAAAATGTCATCCTATATAAGCAAAAATAAGTGAGAGTTGCAAAAAAAAGCACAAGGGCTCAAATTTTTATTAATAGAATGGAAATCAGCCAAGCGCGTGATACCATAGAGTATTTACATAGTTTAGAAAATGGTAATTTATGGGAAAAGGGGCTACATTAAAACATAACGACCGTTATCCTTCTACCAACTTTGAATTCCAGACATTCTGAGCTTCTGTCGAAGATGACTCTGACTGAAATTTTTCTGATGGATGGCATTACCGCTGGGGATTTAACCTTGACGGACGTAGTTACTTGCCATGAATCCCTAACTTTTTCCTGGATTGTCTTTTGAGGTTTCCAATCCACCGGGATGATTTTTAGGTTATGTCTCTAGTTTTTGCCTGGATCGCCCTTTCGGGTTTTCAATCCACCGAGACGTTTTGTTTAGTTTAGGCGAAGTATTTCTTGACTACATCAACATTTGTGGGGTAGACAAATTCTTCTCCGTCCATGGTTGCGAGTCTCAAGGCACCGCCTGAGAAAGCTTTCTTGACCACATAGGGGCCATCATAATTCGGAGTCCATTTGCCCTGAGAATCAGTGAGAAATGATTGTATCTTCTTGAGCACAAGGTCTCCTTCTCGGAAGACACGGGGTCGGACCTTTTTGTCAAACGCTTTCTTCATCCTTTTTTGATATAACTGACCATGGCATAGAGCCATTATTCTATTTTCTTAGATCAGGTTCAGTTCATCGTGTCGAATTTGACACCACTTAGCTTCTGTTAGCTTAGCTTCCATCAATACCCAGATTGATGGGATCTCTACTTCTATGGGAAGCACTGCCTCCATGCCATATACTAGAGAGAAAGGGGTTGCCCTTGTTGAAGTGCGGACAGATGTGTGATAACCATGAAGAGCAATGGGTAGCATCTCGTGCCAATCATTTTAGGTTACAACCATTTTTTGAACAATCTTCTTGATGTTCTTGTTAGTCGCTTCTACCGCTTATTTCATCTTAGGTCGGTAGGGAGACGAGTTATGATGTTCGATCTTGGACTCAGCACACAACTCTTTCATCATCTTGTTGTTCAAATTAGATCCATTATCAGTAATGGCCTGGCTTGGAACACCATAACGGCAGATGAGATTGTTTTTGGTAAACCGGACCACCACTTGTCGAGTCACATTAGTGTAGGATACTGTTTTGACCCACTTGGTGAAGTAATTGATGACTACTAAGATGAGCCGATGTCCGTTTGAAGCTTTGGGTTCAATCATGCCAATCATGTCGATTCCCCATATAGAAAAAGGCCATGGAGAAGTAAGAACTTTGAGATACGTTGGCGGTACATCGATTTTGTCAGCGTATATCTGACACTTGTGACACTTCCTCATGTATTTGTAGCAATCGGATTCCATTGTCAGCCAATAATACCCTGCTCTTAGAATTTTTCTCGCCATTGTATGTCCGTTACCATGAGTGCCAAAGGATCCTTTCGTGAATTTGTTTCATCAACATGTTTGCTTCTTGTCTGTCTACGCATCTGAGCAAAACTATATCGAAGTTTCTTTTATAGAGCGTATCACCGCTCAGAAAGAAGTTGGCAGCCAGTCTTCTGAGAGTCTTCCTGTCTTTCCTTGATGCCCCAGGTGGGTATTCCTGTCTTTGAAGGAAGCACTTGATATCGTGATACCAGGGTTTGTCATCTATGTCTGCTTCAATTACGAAGATGTAGGCGAGCCTTTCAAGGCGTATTATGTCGATCTTAGGTACCTCGTTCCAATGATTTATAACAATCATGGAAGAGAGATTGGCTAGTGCATCAGCCATGTGATTTTCTTCATGAGGGATATGATGAAACTCGATTCTGTTGAAGAAGGGCAGCAACCTTCTCGCATAGTCTTTGTAAGGAATCAGTCCTGATTGGTATGTGTTCCACTCTCCTTTGATCTGATTGATTACCAGAGCTGAGTCTCCATACACATCCAAGTTTTTTATTCTTAAGTCGATTGCTTCTTCGAGACCCATGATACAAGCTTCATATTTGGCCTCGTTGTTCGTGCATTTAAACGTTAATATGGCAGTGAAAGGAATATGGGTACCCTGAGGGGTTTAAGAGGACTTCCCCAATTCTGTTTCTGTAAGCATTGACAGCTCCGCCAAATATTGGTCCCCATTGGGGTCCTGGTTCTGGCCCTTCACTGGGTAGTGGTTCATCGCAATCTTTCATTTTCAAATACATGACATCTTCGCCTGGGAAGTCAAATTCGACTAATTCCTGATTATCAATCAAATGGTGAGCCAAATGATCGGCAAAGATACTTCCTTTGACGACTTTTTGAGCATGGTACTCGATGTCATATTTGTAGCGAGCGATTTTGGACGCGGTTCTTAAGCGCTGGTCGCTCTCTGCGGTTTGAGCTTAAACTACAGGTCAATTCATTTTTTATCCTATTAAAGTTGATGAAGGAAGGGAAATAGATGTCTCCAATTAACCCTGCTTTGCATACTGAGTTTAAACAGCGGTCTGTTAGGTTACAGATGCTATCAATGTGGGGGGCCTTTGTACTGGTTATTTGTATTTTCGCCAATACTATTTTCTTTCTTCTTTTTTATCTAGACAGAGGGTTTCTGGCGGGGAACAAGGATTAGGATGTTAGGACTGATGTTTTTGAATTACTGATTTTGATTGATGGAGATATGGGATTTGGGGTTTTGTTTAGTGTACTCGCTAAGATTTTTCTTTCAATCTTATGCCTACGTATTCCCGTTTAACCAAAACAAGGAAATCAGAGCGTTCGTAGTTCCTCCTATTCTATGGGAGGAAATGGGTGTTTTTGGTGTCTTGTTCAAAGCCCAAGACGTGAAGCGAAAGGTGGTTTGTATCTTGTTCAAAGCCCAAGATATGAAGCTGAAAGGTGTTGTCTTTAGAGAGAATTTGTCATCTCTAAAGAGGGGGTTGTATGTCACAACTGTTTATAAAGGAGAATTACTTTAACCGGGATATGTGAATACGGCAATGCCATAATTTCCTTTAAAGGGGATTTTAAACCTGAAGGAGAAGACTTTAACTCAGTGTAGAGCAATGCTATCTTTCCTTAGGGATTTCTCATGCTAAAAGAGGGACAGTGGCATGGATGTAGATGATCCAGAGGCTTGCCGCTTACAGTGATTAGATGGAGGGGAAGGAGTTGTTGATGTTTGTGTACTGTGAATGAGGCACAACTTTGATGCTAAAAGGTTAATTGGATCAACCAGTGGTTTTCTTATACAAAGCCTAAGAGGAGGCTATTATGTGTCTTGTATAAAGCCCGAGAGAGAGGCTAAAAGGTTTTGACTCGACGATGAAGCCTTTTGGTATCTCGTATAAAGCCCGAGATGAAGGCTGTTGTTTGTTTGGTTTAATAAGAACCTTTTTGTATCTCGTATAAAGCCCGAGATGGAGGCGAAATGGGTGATTGACTCAACGAGGGAGTCTCTTATGTGTCTCGTACAAAGCCCGAGAGAGAGGCTAACTTCATTGAAGAAGGATCATTATACAAAGCCTAAGAGGAGGCAATGGTTACTGTTTCAGTTGAGTGACAGGTCCGATATACTGATTTTGAAAGAGAAAATCAGTTCTTATATGAGCAATACTGTACTCAAGGATTTGATTCAAGGATCAGGGATATTTGTCCTTTAAGGAAGCGGGAAATCCGAAAGGTATTGAGACTGTCTGAGTCTGCGGATTTCCTTCCTATTTAACGAAGGGGTTACTTGAGAATGTCTTTGAGACTCAAGGAGATTAGACTGTCCAAGTCTAGGGTTTTATCTTTTGTACTGTGCTTTGAGAAACAGTAGTAGACTCTATGAAAGGACTATTATATGCAGATGACTAAGTTCTGTTCCTATACCTCTAGGAGGTCGTCGGGACAATTTGTACGAAGCCCAAGAGGAGGCTGGAAACTTTTAAGAAGCCGATCGGTCCTTGTACTAAGCCCAAGAGGAGGCTATTATTCCCGGAGAAGATATCATTATATGAAGCCTAAGAGGAGGCTTTGAATACTTCTAAGAAGCCGTTGGGTCCTTGTACTAAGCCCATGAGGAGGCTAGGTTGCTTTTAGGAAGCCTGTGGGTCCTTGTATGATGCCCAAGAGGAGGCCGATGCTTTTAAGAAGCCCGTGGGTCCCCAAACCCCGAGAAATTCAAGGCAAGCTATTCACAAGGAATAGATCAAGTCAGGAAAGTTCGAGAATTTGGAAGAAACTCAAAGATGCCATTCACGGAGAATATATTCATCTCTGGGAATAGAGTTTCTTGACAATTCCTAATGAGGACAGCCGAAGAGAAGACTGTATCTGGTGATCCTATTGGGGATCTAGTTGTCTATTTCTATGACTAAACGAAACGGCGTCACTTAGTTCTAGACGTAGTTGCCGGGGAAACTAGAAATATCTATACTATTATTACACAGTTGATATGAGTTTATGAAAGAAGACTTACAGTGAAACAGCCCCACAATACAATTATATGTATATGAAAGCAGTAAATGAAAGCAATAACCACTTACGCGGTTGTAGAGCTTCCATGCTGTTTGGTTAGTTGTTCAACAAAGATAGATTGAAAACAACAGTATATTCAAAATCAAAGGAGAAAGTGCTTCGAAAAAGAAAGATTTGGGGCTTACAGCTCAAGGAGAGGCCCAGGGTTTTATCAGTGAGCGCACTGCTTGAATTTGTACAGAGGGACTTATACAAGTGACTGAGGCCCAAAAAGGTTTTCTGTACAAAGGGATGGGTCTTACACTCTCTCAAGAGGCCCAAAAAAGTTTAAAGAAAAAGAGTGGGGCTTATAACACGAGGGTAGGCCCAATTGATTTTTTCGTTTAAAATGGCGATCACGCCGAGATTTTCTTTTAACGCAGAGGGACTTATACAATAAGTGAGGCCCAAATGATTTTGGTTAAAAGGGGCTTGGGTCTTACACTCTATTAGAGGCCCAAAAAAGTTTTGAATAGGTCTAATAGCTCGAGGAGAGGCCCAAAAGGTTATTTTTCAAAAGGCGACGATCGCGCCGTTTGTTTTTGACGGTATCGGGACTTATACAATACACTGAGGCCCAAAATGTTTTGGTTAAGAAAGGATTGGGTGTTACACTCTATTAGAGGCCCAAAGTATTTTGAAAATGATTTATGAGGGTTGAATTAATCCAAAAACCCTAATTTGTTTTAAAAAATGTATTTAATTAAATTAAAATTTAATTAAAATGATCAAAATTGTTTAACATGTGAAAAACAAATTGTGATCTTGGATTAATGCTTCAAAAATTAAGTATTGACCTACAAAATAATTAGAAAGCATTAAAAGTTGCAAAATCAATGTGTAAAAAATATTTAAAATGTCAAAAACAATTAAAATATTAATTCTTTGCAAAAATATCAATTATACAAAATAAATAATATTTTTGGGATTTTTTGGGAAAATAAAATATTTAAACATTTTTGTGAATTATTAAAAAAAGAATCAACTCAAAATCATTAAAACTCAGAGAGAAATTAATTTTTGAATCAATTAAAGAAAAATCACAAAATTCAAATATTTGAAAATTCAAAAAGGGCGCCAAGAACAGCTGAAGAACACGCGCGTGTTCTGGGTTTGGCTGATTTGCATTTTCTATCCAATCTCCCTGAATACTTGATTATAACATGCAATTCACATATCATTATGCTTGTCTCAACCTCACGATCATGTCTATGTCCATTAATTTCATTTAAATTAAACATATAACAAGAAATCATGAAAAATCCTCAAGAACCCTAATTTCTGCATGAAGGCTAGGATTTTTGATACATGATTCAAACAATGCAATTAATTGAGGGAAAACATTCCATGCATGATTATGAACATATGGCCAAATTATTGTGCAGCAAAAATTGCATGGATCATAGAGTTAGAAGAGCTCATGCTTACCACTTGCAGCTGGTGATCGTGATTTGTGTTGGAGGTGTTACAGCTAGGTTCCAATGATGTGGATAGCTTCCCTAGGTACCAAGTGATGTGTCTGAGTGCTTGGAATGGATTGAAATGGTTTGGAGTTGAAGATGGCACCTCAACTGCAAAACTGTCAAGAACTTGAGTAACTGGCTGGTGATTTTGTGAAATCAGTGTTCCAGATGTTATGTGAGTGTTTGGATCACTTCTATATGATGTATGTGAGGTGTGTGAGTGATTGGTTTGATTGGAAAAGCTCTCAAACTCAAAACCCGATAGCTACCTTGCTAAGAAAGGCATTTTTACCAAGAGAAAGAGATTTTGAGGAAAGCATCTGTTAGATGGCTTTGGTGTACTCAAATTGATCACAATTGAGCTCTATTTATAGTAGAGCAAGTTTGTTTTGCAAGGAATAGTGAATGGCAACTGGTAAGTAGGTTTGGCCAATGTTGGCAAATGAAAATCCAAGTCTCCTCTAGCCATTGACTAGAGATTAGGGCACAGAGCTTTGGTTCCCTTGGTCTTGGATAAGTCTTGACTGATTTCAGATGAGAATGGCTCAGTCCATGCCACCTTGATGCTTCCATTGAATGCTTCAATCCAAATTTGGAGTCTTGTCCCTATTTTGGCCATTCTAGGTTCAACATGCTATTTCTTGTTCCATGGACTTTGGAGGCTTGGCTCAGTGATTGTCCCCTTTAGATTCAATCCTCAGATGTGTCCAAGTGGATAGGAGCATTTGAATTTGGCTGATTTTGGCAAATCGAGCAAAGTTGCAAATTCTGCCTTGCCTTTGACAGACTTCAGCAAGACAACTTGCCAATGTCATATCTCATGGTGTAAGTTGAATTTGGTAATGTTCTTGACCATTTTGGAAAGCCCTTACATGATACAACAACTGTTTTAACATGTTTGGTTTTGATCTCTTTTGAATCCAAGTGAAAAATCCCCCTACATTTGGCAAAAAGTGAAGGCAGATTCTGACTTAGTGAAAATTTCACTAAGTGTTGGAAAAAGTGACATTTTCACTTTTCAGCCATTTTGATCACTCCTTAAATCAAAATCCTTAATGAATTGGAATTAGGTCTAGTTGAAGTTTTTGTAGAGGGTAATGAAGGCTACAAATCCATCTTTGGATGAGAAAAAATGGCTTTGTGATTTAGGAGTTATGATCCTTCAAAGTTGGTGCCCTTGTCACTTTATTTTTAACTTAGAAAATTTTCTAAGTTTTTATGGTTACCCCTTTTACAAGTTATCCAACTTTTCTTGATGAATGATGATTCAAATCATACATTAACATCATTTTAGGGTAAAAAATCCATTTTGGTGAAAAATCTCAAAAAGTCAAAGTTGACTTTTGTGCACAGTTGACTTTTTATCAGATGAATTCCAAACTGTGCAATTCTTTAGGAAATCATGTCCTTGACCTAAATCAAACTTGATGGACATGTTCCATGGGTGTCATAGGGTATATTCGGGCATGTCTTAGGGCTTGGGAGCATGTCTTGGTCAAAAGTAAAAGTTACAGTTGACTTTTCCCTTAAAACCCTAATTGTGGTGCAGATGAAATTGAGAGTTGTTGCTCAAGCTTCTTGGATTAATCCATTGTTACAAATTGATCAATATAGTTCATTAGAGACCCTCAAACCCTCTCTTGAGGTCTTGGTTCATGATTTGTCCCAAAAGTCAACTTAGGGGTGAATTAGGTCAAGAAACCCTAATTCCTGATTTTTGATGAATGCATCCCTTGAGGCAAAATTGACTTGATGATTGGGTCCATGAGGTTCCATGGAGTATATTAGGTTAGGTTTTGGATCATTGGCTTGTTCCCAGATGAAATATTTCCATCTGGAGGCCCTGGTCGACCAAAACCCTAATTTGGTGACACTGTCGATCTTGAGACTTGATCCACCTAGAAGGGAGCAGCCTTGTGCTTAATCCTTGAAGTGGGAGTCCTCTTGATCCATTGTGGATATTTGAGAGGCTAGACAAGTTGAAGATCATGTCATTCCTTGATTGATCCTTTGTCTAAGCACTCAGAGAGGGCTTGAAACCCTAATTTTGATTGTAGTGGATGCTCACCCATCTTTGGGGAGACTGATGAAGTATGATGGTTTCTCCATATTGTGATGATGATTTGCACAATGATGGGAAATCTTAGTGGTCAAAATTTGGGGTATGACAGATGCCCCTATTTAATCTTCTTGGACACGAAGGTGTGAATGACGAAGGTATTCGGGCATTCGGGGTGCAAGAGGATTAAATATTGGAATACCCAAAATTTTGATGGTGCCTAAGAATGGTAGTTTACGCATCCTTCTTCTTTTGCTAAGCAATGATGCTCAGAAAAGGTAAAAACTTCCCCTCGATCCTGGTTTCCTACCAAGGATCTGGTCTTAGTTTCCAAAATAAACTTCCCCTCGATCCTGGTTTCCTACCAAGGAACTGGTCTCAGTTTCTGATTCAAACTTCCCCTCGATCCTGGTTTCCTACCGAGGAACTGGTCTCACTTTCTGAAATAAACCTCCCCTCGATCCTGGTTTCTTAGCAAGGAACTGGTCTTAGTTTCTTTCGTCAATAAACTTTATTGACAAGGGACACTATTCGTAGCGGTTCTCCTTCAAACTTCTCGCCGAATTTTCCAGGGGAGATGCCATTTGAGTGGAAAAAGTTTTGATATCAGACTTGCTGGGGAACCCAGTCGTCTGAGTTGTAGAGGTGCACAAACTTCTCTGTTGGAGACGCCATTTGTCGATTCTACTGGGGAAAATGAGTCTCTTGGGAGACTGCTGTCGCTTGAGGTCTTTACATCATACTTTTCTTGGAGATCTTCTCGGAGAAATGCCATATGATGTGATCCAATTTTGAAATGCCGATGACCTTTTCATCAGTGGTCTTTCGGAGAAAGGCAGCTATACTGCCGAATCTTTGATTAGGAGGCTTTCTCTGTGGATTTTCCTTAGTCCGGGAAAGCAAGGATATCATCTTCAATGGCGAAGAGTGATGTTTGTTGAACGCTTTCTCTGGCTTTTCAGAGGTTCAAGTTATCAAAGTGGTCGAGGACCCAACTTCAATCCAGAAATAAAACTGGAGGAGAGAGATTGTTCAGACGTAACACTTCCTGACGAGGAAAGGGCTGACAACTCGATTGAGAAAATTGTTATCACTAGGGGATAAGACCGACTAGAGTGATAGTGATGCAATATGAATATGAATGCAAATCAAATGCATGATGTATGTATGTTTATGCTGACAAAACTGACGCGACATACAAACTGACAGGTGAACACGACTGGATACTCGACCATCGCTGGGCGAAGAAGTGCCGTTGGTTCAGAATAGCAATTCCACCTTGCTTAGGAGAGATAGTCCCTGCGGGGAATATCGTTGATCGGGCTTAGGAGATAAGAACTCGGCCGAAGCGTGTCAGACGAAACAAGGTCTCTGACACAGTTGATCCCTTCATTCAGGCGTACTGGGTTAGAAGGAGTACTTTGATTCTGTACTTTGAAGTTCGCTTACTTCTGGAGAAGCGGTCGATGTTCTTCTGATGTTTAACAGTCAAAAGAAATTGCCATCTTTATTTTAAAAGCAGAAAAAGTTTTAACAAGTAAATTCATTTTTGTTTAATTTCAAGAATCGTTAATCATGTTAACAACGTCGTTCTGTAAAGCTAAAACAAATAAGAATTACAAACAAAAGCACAAAGGCTCAAATTTTATTGATAAGATGGAGATCAGCCAAACGCGTGATTCCAAAGAGTATATACAAAGTTTGAAAATGGTAATTTACAGGGAAAAGGGCTACGTTGAAACATAACGACCACTATCCTTCTACCAACTTTGAATTCGGGACATCCTGGGCTTCTGTCTAAGATGACCTTGACCGGAGTTTTCTGACAGGTGATGTAACTGCTGCTGAGGGACTTGCCTCTGTTGAACATAGTTACTTGCCATTATCCCTAATTTTTTCCTGGATTGTACTTTGATGTTTCCAATCCACCGGGATGATTTTTTTTCATGTCTCTAACTTTTTCCTGGACCGCCCTTTCGGGTTTTCAATCCACCGAGACGTTTTTTTTAGTTTAGGAGAAGTATTTCTTGACTACATCAACATTCGTGGGGTAGGCAAATTCCTCTCCGTCCATGGTTGCAAGTCTCAAGGCGCCGCCTGAGAAAGCTTTCGCGACCACATAGGGGCCATCATAATTCGGAGTCCATTTACCTCGCGAATCAGTGAGAAATGACTGTATCTTCTTGAGCACGAGGTCTCCTTTCCTGAAAACATGAGGTCGGACCTTTTTGTCAAACGCCCTCTTCATTCTCTGTTGATACAGCTGACCATGGCATAGTGCCGTGATTCGCTTCTCCTCGATCAGATTCAGTTCGTCGTGTCGACTTTGACACCATTCAGCTTCGGTGAGCTTAGCTTCAATCAATACTCGGATTGACGGGATCTCTACTTCTATGGGGAGCACTGCTTCCATGCCATATACTAGAGAGAAAGGGGTTGCCCCTGTTGAAGTGCGTACAGATGTACGATAATCGTGAAGAGCAAAGGGTAGCATCTCGTGCCAGTCTTTGTAGGTTACAACCATCTTTTGAACGATCTTCTTGATGTTCTTGTTAGCCGCTTCTACCGCTCCGTTCATCTTGGGTGGGTAGGGAGATGAGTTATGGTGTTCGATCTTGAACTCAGCACACAACTCTTTCATCATCTTATTTTTCAAGTTAGATCCATTATCCGTAATGATCTCGCTTGGAACACCATAACGGCAGATGATATTGTTTTTTATAAAGCGGACCACCACTTGTCGGGTTACATTGGCGTATGACGCTGCTTCGACCCACTTGGTGAAATAGTCGATGGCTACCAGGATGAACCGATGTCCGTTTGAAGCCTTAGGTTCAATCAAGCCAATCATGTCGATTCCCCATATGGAAAAAGGCCACGGGGAAGAAAGAACTTTGAGATGCGATGGCGGTACATGAATTTTGTCGGAGTATATCTGACACTTGTGACACCTCCTCATGTACTTGTAGCAGTCGGATTCCATTGTCAACCAATAGTACCCTGCTCTGAGAATTTTTCTCGCCATTGTATGTCCGTTGGCATGAGTGCTAAAGGATCCTTCGTGAATTTCTGTCATAAGCATGTCTGCTTCTGGTCTGTCCACGCATCGGAGCAAGACCATATCAAAATTTCTCTTATAGAGAGTGTCACCGCTCAGGAAGAAGTTTCCAGCCAATCTTCTGAGGGTTTTTCTGTCTTTTCTGAGTACCCCAGATGGGTACTCCTGTTTCTGAAGGAAGCATTTGATATCGTGATACCAAGGTTTGTCGTCTATGACTGCTTCAATCGTGAAGACGTAAGCGGGCCGTTCAAGGCGCATGATGTCGATCTTAGGTATGTCATTCCATTGACCTACACTAATCATGGAAAAGAGAGTGGCTATTGCATCAGCCATGTGATTCTCCTCACGAGGGATATGATGAAACCCAACTCTGTTGAAGAAAGGTAGCAACCTTCTTGCATAGTCTTTATAAGGGATCAATCCTGATTGGTATGTGTTCCAATCTCCTTTTATCTGATTGATAACCAAGGCTGAGTCGCCGTATACGTCCAAGTTTTTGATCCTTAAATCAATCGCTTCTTCGAGACCCATAATACAAGCTTCGTATTCGGCCTCGTTGTTCGTACATTTTAACGTAAATCTGGTGGTGAAAGGAATGTGGGTACCCTGAGGGGTAACAATGATTGTCCCAATTCCGTTTCCGTAATGATTAACTGCTCCGTCAAAGATAAGTCCCCATTGGGAACCTGGTTCTGGCCCTTCACTGGGTAACGGTTCATCGCAATCTTTCATTTTTAGATACATGACATCTTCGTTTGGGAAGTCCAACCCGATTGATTCTTGATTGTCAATCGGTTGATGAGCCAAATGATCGACTAAAATACTCCCCTTAACGGCTTTTTGAGCGTGGTACTCTATGTCATATTCTGATAACAGCATCTGCCAACGGGAAATCCTTCCCGTAAGAGCAGGTTTTTCGAAAACATATTTGATTGGATCCATTTCGGATACCAACCAAGTAGTATGACGAATCATGTATTGGCGAAGACGTTTGGCTGCCCAAGCCAGAGCGCAGCAAGTTTTTTCAAGCATCGTGTACCGAGTTTCGCAGTCGGTGAATTTCTTGCTCAGATAGTAAATGGCAGATTCTTTCCTTTTAGTTTCGTCTTGTTGGCCAAGTACACATCCCATTGAGTCCTCTAAGACTGTGAGGTAAATGATCAGTGGCCTTCCTTCCACTGGAGGTGATAGAATCAGAGGATTCAACAGGTATTCCTTGATACTGTCGAAGGCGGTTTGGCAATCTTCTAACCAAACGCAATCCTGGTTCTTTTTCAGTAATTTGAAAATCGGCGCACATGTCGCGGTCATAAGGAATATGAATCTGGAGATGTAGTTCAACCGTCCCAGGAATCCTCTGACTTGTTTTTCAGTTTTCGGAGAAGGCATTGACCTTGTCAGGATCAACCTCAATCCCTTTCTGGCTGACGATGAACCCTAAAAGTTTCCCTGAACGGACACCGAAGGTGCACTTGTTGGGATTCAAGCGGAGTTTGTACTTTCGCAAACGCTCGAATAGTTTCGACAGGTGGGTCACATGCTCCTCTTCTGTCTTAGATTTTGCAATCATGTCATCGACATATACCTCGATCTCTTTGTGTATCATGTCATGAAACAGAGTAGTCATGGCCCTTTGATAGGTTGCCCCGACGTTCTTCAAACTGAACGACATTACCTTGTAGCAAAAGGTACCCCATGGGGTAATGAACGAAGTTTTCTCCATGTCTTTCGGCGCCATTTTGATCTGGTTATAGCCCGAGAATCCATCCATGAAGGAGAAAATTTTGAATTTTGTTGTACTGTCCACCAGCATGTCAATGTGTGGTAAAGGAAAGTCGTCCTTTGGACTTGCCTTGTTTAGATCTCTGTAGTCAACACACATTCTGACCTTTCCGTCCATTTTGGGAACGGGTACAATGTTGGCTAACCATTGAGGATATTCAGATGTAGCGAGGAAACCCGCGTCAATCTGTTTCTGCACCTCCTCTTTGATTTTGATGGCCATGTCCGGGTGAGTCCGTCTCAACCTTTGCTTTACTGGCGGACATTCCGACCTCAACGGTAAGTGATGTTCCACGATGCTGGTATCCAACCCTGGCATATCCTGATAGGACCAAGCGAATACATCGGGGAATTCTTTGAGAAGCTTTATCAAACTCTCTTTGGCAGTTGGATTGAGAAGTGCCCCAATCCTGATTTCTTTTCTCTCTTGTTCTGAACCCAAGTTTACCGTTTCCAACGGTTCTTTATGAGGTTCAATGGACCTTTCCTCTTGTCTGAGTAGTCGAGAGATCTCTTCTAGAATTTCGTTGTTATCTTCTTTTTCAGCCCCAAATACTGGGAACTCAAAGTTGGGAGAAGGCATCGGATCGTATGTTTCAACTGGGTTTAAAACAAGCAATCTGCATGACGTGATGATTCGTGTTTAGAAGAGATAGAGAAAAATGCAAGTGTGTGCAGTGTTTTATTTTATTGTTTGTTTTTATTTTTAAATTGTTTTTTAGGGTTACCATTTTCTGAAAAAGCAAAAAGAGAAAATAGAAATTAATGCAGAAATTACAAAACGACGTTATTTTATTTATGATCAGTCGATCCTTGAAACTAGAACCCTATTAAACAAAACTCTATCACTTTGGGCTAAGCGAAGAGGGAAAATTTACAGAAAGTGAGCCCTATCAAAACATCCGTTTCACCTGGGCAGGGTGAAAGGTTTAAAAGATGGCAATTACTTTGACTGATGAACGATCTTCGGAACCTCGACGGCAACCCATTGGCGGCGAACTCCTCGGTGAATCACAAAGTCTGGCACTTTCCTTGATTTGTCTTCAGAAATGACGCTGATTTATGGTGGAGCGGGATCATTGGAATCTGTCTCCCAGGCAGAATTGTCGTAGGAGACTTCCTCTGTTGCATTTTGCATAGCATTTGTGTTCTCAGCTGTATCTCCCCATCCAGTTGGCTGGATATCTTCGAGCCTGATACGAGAGCTTTCGGGCGCAGTGTACTTGACCATAAAGTCGTATTTTCCACTTGGTTGTCCCAAGGTGTCCCACACTTCTTTCGAACTGGAGGAGTCATCTCTCTCGATGACGTTGACCTCGGGAAAAGCATAGTTGATGAATTCCAGTCCTGCAAATGTTGCGAATTCATCTTCATGTTGAGTAGTTTCTGAATGACCTGAGTGTTGATCCCATGACATGGTGGGGACACAGGTATTCTGTTCAATGACGGTCAGCTGGTTTTCATTACTCGGCTGACTTTATTGCCCTAAGTTTCCTGGATAAGGTTGCCACATTGGCAGACCATCCATTGGGCCATAGTAATCGTGGTCAAAGTTGTCTTTCATCAGAGTGTCCTCCTCTAATGAATTTGGCGGAGCACGACATCCTTTCGGATCACAATCTCCGTAGATCATTTCAACGTCTGACCATGGTATAAATCTCGGACTTTCTGTGGGAATGCAAAAAGGCACAGGTACCTCTTCCTGAGACATATAATCGTCCTCATTAAGATAGGATTTCCATTCTTCATCTGGGTCAGAGGGATCTTCCTTATTGATAGCATGTACTGCTTGAGACACTGGGTGAAGGAAACCTCCACTGTGGAAGAAATTTTGAAAGGGATGAAGACTTTCATCATTGGCAGCTGTCTGGGCACAAGTTGCGGAAAAACCAAGACCCTTCTTTGTTTTATTGTCAGTAGGAATGACAAGCTGTCCCCATCCTATTGTATCGGTACTCTCGACTGCTTTAATAACATCGTTGTATGAGGAAATCGAGGTTCCTCCTCTGAACTGATTATTCTCGCTCACCGACAGTGCTTGGAACTGCGTCCCAATAATCTCCTCGGGTTCTAAACCAGTAGATGATGACAAGTTGCTTACAAGCAAGGCCTGTTCCCCATAAACTGTGACAAGCTGATCGTTCTTGACGAATTTTAGCTTTTGGTGGAGGGTCGAAGTGACCGGTCCAGCCTGATGTATCCAAGGTCTTCCTAATAAACAACTGTATGTTGCCCGGATGTCCATGACCTGGAAAGTGACTTGGAAAGTGTGAGGACCGATAGTTATGGGAAGATCAACTTCGCCGATAACCGTTTTTCTGGATCGGTCGAACGCTTTGATGACGACCTCGCTGATTCTTATCGGAGGGCCCTTGAATGATAATTGCATCAAAGTGGACTTCGACATAACATTCAGGGTTGACCCTGTGTCTATCAGTATGCTGGCTAAAGCATCATCCTGGCAGTTAACTGTGATATTGAGTGCCATGTTATGACGGCGACCCTCTTCGGGTAATTCCTCATCACTAAATCCCAAATTATTGCAGGAAGTGATGTTAGAGACAATGCAATCGAACTGTCTGATTGTTACATCCTGTTCCACAAAGGCTTGCTCCAAGATTTTCTGTAGAGCCTCCCTGTGGGCTTCTAAACTGAGTAACAGTGATAATACCGAGATCTTTGAAGGAGTTTGTAACAGTTGATCGACAATGTTGTAATCACTCCTTTGGATGAGCTTCAGCATCTCATCATCATTTTTCAAAAGGTCAGGATTACTGGACTGACCGACTTATGGATCAGGAGTTTCAGACTGAAGTTCCTTTTCCTTGTTAGGTTCTCCAACTCCTCGGTTGAAGATTCTACCACTCCGTGTTACACAACTGATGTCTGCAATATTCACGACGGAGGGTAATGGAATTTCCTTTCCATTTTCAACTGTCGTTGCACCGTATTTGTAAGGGATAGCCTTAGCTGATTCATACGGTAGTGGTCCCGGTAGATAGATGACTATGGGAACCTTCTGATTTTTCTGACCATCATAAGTGATCTCGATTCGTTCCCGGTTGGGAACTTTAGATTCGTCAAGTAGAGGAATAATGGCAAAAACATCCTTGGTCTGGTGATGACCAGAGATCGTGAAAACATCCTCAACTTGCTCGGCAAGGTAGTTCGGCGTCCAGTTGATGGGTCCAGAACCCGGATATGGGCGAATTTCTCCCCGATCGACCTGACCCTGAAGAGCTGCTCTCACAAAGTAACACCCTTGGTTACTTTCCGAACAGACGCTACAACGGTCATAATTGTGTAGTGGCACCTGGCCACGCCCACTTTGAATACAATGTAACCTCACTAGGTTAGCTTCCACTGATCGGACATCCTGACTTTGACGCCGAGTGGGGTTTCTATTACTAATACTAATCTACTGAGTATCTTCATCCATATAGATTGGCATCCACCAGTGATTTAACAAGTGCTGAAGTGCCTCCTGGACAAGGGTACAACCTCGATCGTTTTCGCAACCCGCTTTACAGCTTTGATAGTCATGTGATATTAAGAATCTGAGCCGGACCTGCTCAGCATGTAACTCTACCAGGTTGGTATTCATCACGCGAATATCGAAGATCTGAACCATGTTGATCTGATAAGGGTTCCTATCATGGTAGTCTTGGATCCATCCAAGATCCATCTGACGCTGGAGGGCCTCTTGTATGAAAGAGCATCCCTGTTTGTTTACCGAGCAAATCAGACAGGAATTGTAATCGTGTCGCGGTAGATTATGATACTGGCTTTGCCTTGAGTGCATTGCCACCAAGTTGACATTCATTGCACGGATGTCGTGGTTCTGAATGATGTTAGAGTCTGTGTAGACCATGTTAACTCCATGAACTCGGTGCTCTTGGATCCATCCGAGATCCATTTGTTCCTGTAGAGCTGCTTGCACTACAGAACATCCTTGATTGTCTTTAGAGCAGATATCACACTGATGATAATTATGAGGTGACAAATGGCCATATCCACTCTGTCTACAATGCATCTTGACCAAATTGGTCTTCAACAAGAGTACATCGTGAATTTGATAGACATCGTTAGTCTCTCCTTCTATCAAATTGACTGCAGCCTTCTCGTGTTGAGGTAGCAGATTTGTGAGAACATTAGGATTCGTATCCTTGAAGGATAAGACCCCGCTCCTAACAAGTTTTTGCACGTTGGACTTGAAATTGAGACAAGTCTCTATGTTATGCCCTGAACCTCCTTGATGATAAGGGCATGTTTGATCCACCTTAAACCAAAAAGGCGGATTTTCCGGTACTGTAAGAGGAGATTTAGTCTGAATGTGCCCCTTAGCCAGTAGTAATGGAAACAGTTCTGCATACGTCACGGGTATAGGATCAAATCCTGGTGGCCGTGTTGTACGGTTGTTGTTATATGGGGGACGAGCCTGCTGAGGAGGCTGTTGTGTCCTTTGTTGATCAGGTTGGCTCTGCGCAACCTGAGGTTGATACGTAGGAATAGGCGCAGGGCTGATAACAGGAGTCACAGCCGCTACCGGCTGATAACGACGCCTTTGCTTTCCGAGAGAGATATTCCCAATATCTTGATCTTTTTTCTTAGGGAGAGCACTACCGTATTTTTTAGTACCGCTTGTTGATCCAATGTCTTTTGCCAAACGTCCTTCTCGGACGGCTTCCTCGAGACGTACGCCCATGCCGACCATTTCGGTGAAATCACTGGGCGCACTGGAAACCATTCGGTCATAGTAAAACGAGCTTAAGGTCTTTAAGAAGGTCTTTGTCATCTCTTTTTCCTCAAGAGGTGGACAAATTTGAGCGGCAATTTCACGCCACCTTTGAGCATACTCCTTAAAGGTTTCCTTGTCCTTTTGCGACATCGATCTGAGTTGATCTCTGTCGGGTGCCATGTCCAAATTGTATTTGTATTGTTGGACGAAGGCAGTGCCAAGATCTCTAAAAGTGCTGATCGTGGCACGGTTTAAACCCATGTAACATTTGAGTGCGACACCGGTTAAACTATCCTGGAAGTAATGAATCAGTAGGTCCTGATTCTCCGTCTGGGCTGACATCCGCCGAGCGTACATCACCAGATGGCTTTGAGGGCAAGAGTTACCCTTGTACTTTTCAAAGTCGGGCACTTGGAATTTGTGAGGGAATTTCACATTGGGGACCAAGCAGAGATCTGCGGCGTCCTTTCCAAATAGATCCTGACCGCGAATGGCTTGTAGTTCCTTCTGCATTTCCAAGAACTGCTCCTGGAATTCCTCCATTCTGTCAAACATAGTTTCCTTCTTACCAGAACGTGTCTGTGGAATCTGCCCTTCCAGGACAGTGTGCACCACAAGGGGTGGTACCGTTACTACGGCAGTGAGTCTTGGCGTCTCCCGAAGTTTGTAACCTTCAGGAGTCTTCAGTATGCCCCTGGCATCTTCGCTTTCCCGAAGTTTGTAACCTTCAGGCCCAACGGCTTCTGTTGTGATTCCCTGATCTTCAGTGATCGGCGGAACATATCCTTCCGGGATATAGTTAACAGGCATGCCCCAAGGACGATCTTTCGGTATCTGATACCTAGGATCATAGTTTTCCACTATGGGCGTTGAGGTGATCTCTGAGATCACAGTTCTTTGTAGCTGAGCTTCTGCCATGGCTTGCATGTCGTTACGAAGCTTTCTCATATCTTCTCTCAAGGCGTCGATCTCTTCTTTCAACTCTCTGTTTTCTTCCTCAAGATCATCCATCTTTTTCTGACGATTGGCCCGAGTATTATACGAATGAGACAGTTTGACTCTAGAACCGAGACACAAACGTGAGATTCGTAGGTAAGAAGAATACGCGATGTGAGAATGATGAATGCAATGATTATATTAATTGTTCTTTTGGTTTAATCAAAATAAAATTCGACAATTAGATTGCAAATATTAAACAATGGGGAAACCCCATTTTATTGAATTCAAAGGATTACAGAAATGGAAATACAGTAGATTACAAGGTGCAGAAATAGAAACCTAAACTAATGGGTCCCGAGTCCTCTCTGAAGAGAAGTCGGGTGCTGATTCTGGTATCTTCCTTTTCTTGGACCGGGGCTCTTGGGCCGTTGTCGGGTTGTTATTCCTTTGCCAAGTGAAAGGAGCGAGCAAATTCCTTTGGTCATCTTGATTCTCTACAGCATGTTGCTCCAAAATTTCAATCAGAGCATCTTTATCTTTTAGTAATTGCTGTATTTTGATGCACTCTATGTTGAGGGTGCGGTACTTGTTCTTCCAAGACCTCCCCTCCTTTTGAACTTTGTTGAGAGTAACCTGAAGCTTTTCAGTTTCCGTCATGAAGTACATGACAGATTCCCTCGGCGGAAGAATTCCGTAACGAGGATAAGGCATTTTTAGCTTGAGAGCTCTAGTTTGTACCCAATGGAGATAAGGCTCCACCGAGACACAATCCGGTTTTCCTAGAGGCTCTCGTCCTTTCTTATGGACCTGTTTCCAAGCGTGCACTATTTCCATCTTTAGTGCTCTGTCGTTTTCTCCTTCCTTGAAGAAAAGACCTTCCAGATGAGCATTAAGTGGGACATGCCTCATCGGGTATCCAAATTGACGGCGAACCAATACCGGATGATAGTTGATTCCTCCTTTAGTTCCTATGAGGGGTACGTTGGGGAAGTTTCCACAACGATCAATGATCCTGATTCCATCATAAATCCTATTACACCAATCTATATCAGAGTTGGTAAGAGACATGATCTTCTGCGACCAACGTAAGGCACTCTTGCAATCCTAAAAAGCAGCAGACTTGGGCAAGTGAGAGATAAACCATTTGTAAAGTAGAGGTACACAACATGTGATTTCCCCTCCGCTGTACAAATTTCCCAAGTGTACAGAATGATACGCATCTGCGAGCAAGGTCGGCACAGGGTTTCCAATGAGAAAAACCTTAATGGAGTTAATATCGACGAAGTTATTGATGTTGGGAAACAAAAATAACCCATAGGTGAGCAAGACAAAGATGCTTTCAAAAGCAGTCACGTTTCCTATACTGGCGAAATACAGGGCTTTCTTTGTCAAGAACTGGGCTGGCAAACCTTGGATGCCACCCTTAGTAGTTAGGTGAGTCCTAACCTCAGACTCGTCCAAATGAATTGCTCTTGCAATAGTCTAATTCTTTGGAATTTCTTCCAGTCCAAAAAATGGAGCTCGATCTGTAATGTGTAGATCGATCAAGTGAGAATACTCCTCCAGCATTGGTGCGAGATGGTAATTCGGGAATGTGAAACAGTGAGGATCATAAAACTGAATGAGCGCATCCATGATTCCCTCAATCACATGGACTCTTAACAGTGGTAGCAAACCTCCGTGCTTGGCTCTGAAAGCCTCAGGGTTAGTGATCATCCTTGCTAACCTTCTCAAATCCTCTAGCTTTGGAACCTTGAAGGTGTAACTATGAGTTCTCCTTCTACCGAAATCTATTAGTGCAATCCTTTTCTCTGATATTTGTAATCACAGTCTTAGTTTAAATTGAAAAACAGAGAGACTAGAAGAGAAATATTTTGAATGTTTTAATGTTTTTTTTAGATGAATGCATGAATGCAGCACACAAAAACATAGAAAAAACATGGGGTCAAAGGGTCGTTGTCATGAAGTCAAGGCTCTACCCATCCCCAAAGGTTTATACTAGGGTGATTTTTGTACCTGTACTCATTATCATCAGCTCCTCCCAAGAAAGCAAAACAACAAGCGGATCGCCAGCGAGTTGTAGAGCAATCTTAGAGTAAGTGCCATTCACCGAGAATAGATCACCAGCCTCAAATGAGGGTAGTATCGCGTAACAACTATTTCCGTAGTTTCCGTACTACGAAAGGGTTTGGCTCCTCAACTTCTCAGACTTAACAACCAGCCCATTGTCTAGGTGAGAGAATGGGTTGCGTTGGTCAGCCTCCACTGAGGTTGATGGTCGACCCCGTCGCCATCACTTATCTTAAGTGTATACTCAATCTTTCCACATACGGCATCACCCGCATTCCCATTAGCAGAAAAATAAACACGTATAGCAATTAGGAAAAGCGGTATATATATTTGTCCTAAACATCCTAGACCTTTAAAGCTAAGGATCCTAAGTTCCTGACAGAAAATGGGTTCCCCGGCGGGAGCCCCAATCTGTGGTATTCACACAAGTGAAGAGAAGGAAGACCGTGCCTAGATCTAACTTTGAAAGGCCCCACGGTGGGAGCCATTTTTCTGTAGCGAGCGATTTTGGATGCGGTTCTTAAGCGCTGGTCGCTCTCTGCGGTTTGAGCTTAAACTACAGGTCGATTCATTTTTTATCCTATTAAAGCTGATGAAGGAAGGGAAATAGATGTCTCCAATTAACCCTGCTTTGCATACTGAGTTTAAACAGCGGTCTGTTAGGTTACAGATGCTATCAATGTGGGGGGCCTTTGTACTGGTTATTTGTATTTTCGCCAATACTCTTTTCTTTCTTCTTTTTTATCTAGACAGAGGGTTTCTGGCGGGGAACAAGGATTAGGATGTTAGGACTGATGTTTTTGAATTACTGCTTTTGATTGACGGAGATATGGGATTTGGGTTTTTGTTTAGTGTGCTCGCTAAGATTTTTCTTTCAATCTTATTCCTACGTATTCCCGTTTATCCAAAACAGGGAAATCAGAGCGTTCGTTGTTCCTCCTATTCTATGGGAGGAAATGGGTGTTTTTGGTGTCTTGTTCAAAGCCCAAGATGTGAAGCGAAAGGTGGTTTGTATCTTGTGATAACGTGAAAATACATCGTTTATTTGACTTGATTAATGCGTGTTTTCTAGTTGTTTTGATTTGCATTTGTACTATTATGTTGGTATTTTGTTTTTTTTTAGGTATTTAGCCATGTAAGAGTCACATGCGAAGAAATGAAGTATTTTGGATGAAAAACGGAAGAAATGCAGCAATTTGCACGCAAGGCATTGTCTGACGATTTTGGCCATAACTTTTTATCAGCAAATCAGAATGACGCCCCGTTTGAAGTGTTGGAAAGCTAACGAAGAGATCTACAACATGGAAAGAAAAGCACTCGGCGGACGCAGAGCAAGGGTCGGCGGGCGCCGACTGTTGTAACGAGGAAACGGTCACAAAAGACGTTTCACCTTCCAAACCACACTCGGCGGACGCGGAGCAGGGGTCGGCGGGCGCCGACAGTTAAAAAAAGGAAACGGTCAGAAATGTCTGAGGCAGTTACACCTGAAGAAATTAGTTTCTAAAACGTTTTTCATTATGATTAGAGGCAGTTACAACTTCGAGTTTCCTATATAAGGACTTGCATTTTCACTTTCTAGATATCCAATCTTAGTTTCAACCTTAGGCAGAGAATTCACTTTGTAAAGCAATAATCCGTCACATCGAGGGGTTATTGCACTATAGTTGTTGGTTCGATTGGAGCACTGTAGTTAGAAGATTTACATTTCTCGCAATTTACTTTCCAGCCTTGTACCAGATTCAGTCTCCGCTTTGGAGCAGGTTTATTTATAAATCGCATTTTATTTTATTCCGCATTGCCTTTATATTATTTATTTTCTTGCACTGCTTTAAATTCATTTATTTTCTGTCTCTGCTTTACTTCGTTAATTTATTTATCTGTGTGATCTGTTGTATTTTGGATCTGAACTTAAGCGTGACACTTGTGTTCACACTCTTAAAGTACACTATCACACTTCGCACAATTTTTATATTATAAATGTTTCCTTTAACAAACCAATTTATAATTATGTCTTTAATCACTATGTCTAGCTAAATTCCTTGTGCTAGAATGTGAGGATCGTCATTCCGACGATACTCCACATGTCTTCTCTTTAGAAATACTTTAGGGGCTGTTTTTGATTTTAATTAAACTCTTCTGAACTTAAATTGATCGGTCATTACGTAAACAAGACCGTGTTTTTGTTTGTGTAATGACTGTGACTAGATCGGGTAAGATCGAAAGCCGTCCGACATTTTAGAAAAGAGTTTGTTAGTTGTTAGTTGATAAATACAGCGGAAGCACTTTATTAACTAACTAGGAAAGTTTTATATTATTAGAAAGAGGTTTTAAAACTATTTTCGGACGCGTTTATAGATTTAGGATCTGGTTGGCCGAGCATATGCCGGAAACCCTTTGGTATAAAATATTTTCAATCGAAAACACTTTTTAACTAAGTCTTAGAGGTAATTATATAAAAAAGGACTTTCAACACTTTAACGCAAGGAGCGACCGGTGCAGCGTGAGCGGCTGGTATAGATTAAAGGTTAGGTCTGTTTCCGATCACGCTAGCGCGGCGGATCCTTTTTAATTAACTCTATTTTGAAGAAAGAAACATTGCCCCGTAAGTGTTACTATTTAGAAGATAGGAGTATTGTTTGATTGATGTGAATTACATTCCAGCATATTTATTTATCTGATTAATTTCTATTTTCGTTCAGTTTAAACTTGTACTCAGATTTCTATTAGCCTTAGATAAGCATCGTAACAATAGCAATCGATAGATTTGACATTGGTCTCTGTGGGAACGATAAATCTTTTATATTACTCTGACGTACTCCGTATACTTGCGGATAACATCACATCAAATTTTTGGCGCCATTGCCGGGGACCAATTACGTCAAAATTTCGTACCCTGTTGTTACACCGTCTAGACTAAGGCATCCCTTAGCCGGTAAATGCAAAGAACTCGCAGTACCGGAAACCTTGTTGATCCTTTAGAAGAGCTTGAACGTTACGCCCGAGCTTGTCTTCTATTTTGAAAACTCAAAAGAGCAATGGCAGAAGAAGAAAATGCTAAACCTCTTAAGGATTTCGCCCTACCCTCTAACGAAGAACCCCATTCTAGTATAGTCAACCCAACTATACCAGCCAATAACTTTGAATTAAAACCATCTCTATTACAAATAGTTCAACAGAACCAGTTCGCAGGTCTTCCTACGGAAAACCCGAACCAACATCTTAAAGTTTTTATTCAACTAGCAGATACCTTAAAAGCGAACGGAGCTCCTCCTGAGGCAATACGTCTAAGACTATTCCCATTTTCTCTCAGAGATAGAGCCCGATCGTGGTTAGATTCCCTTCCAGCCAACTCTATAACCACTTGGAATGACCTAAAGAAAGTATTCCTTGCTAGATACTTCCCACCGAGTAAAATTGCTGTCTTACGAAACCAAATAACCCGATTTACCCAAAGCGAGGGAGAATCACTTTTCGACGCTTGGGAAAGATACAAAGAACTATTAAGAGCATGTCCACATCATGGCTTAAAACAATGGCTTATAATCCATACCTTTTATAAAGGACTCATGTATAACACAAAGATGACCATAGGCGCTGCCGCTGGTGGCGTTCTAATGAACAAAACCTACCCCGAGGCTTGCGCTCTCATTGAGGATATGGCACAAAACCATTACCAATGGGGGACCAAACGAGCACCGGTGGAGAAGAAAGAGACCAAAGGAGGTGTATATGAAGTTAGTTGTTTTGACCATATGAACGCAAAGATGGACACTATAGCCCAAAAAGTAGAAAACCTAACTATAAACCCCACAGCAACTGTAGCAGCAATACAACCCGGATGTGAAATCTGTGGAACCTTAGGACATACAATGGCTGAATGCAACCTGTTAGCCGAAAGTCCCACAGATCAGGTCAATTACGCCCAAGGAAACCCGTATTCAAACACATATAACCCTGGATGGAGGAATCACCCAAACTTTTCATATAAGAATAATAACCCTACTCAAAATTCAACACCTCAAAGACCACCCGGTTTCCAACCTCAAAGACCCAACCAACCTACAACTTATGCTCCTCAGAAGTCAAATCTTGAGAAGAAGATGGACGAATTCATCTCAGCTCAATTACAGCAGAACAAGGAGTTCATGAACCAAAACGTTCACATTAATGGACTAATTACTCAATTGGGTACTAAACTCGATTCTGTAATTACCCATAACAAAATGCTGGAAACCCAAATCTCTCAAGTGGCACAACAACAATCTACTCATACTACCCCAGGAGGACAATTTCCTGGACAACCTCAACCTAACCCTAAAGGGCATGCTAATGCTATAGCCCTAAGGAGTGGGACCACTTACAATGGGCCTATAAACCCCAGGTTGAATAATCCCGAACCTCCTAGAAAAGTTGTGATCACACCTGAGAAAGAAGTTGAAAAATCAGTGGAACCTGAGAAATCTAAAGATACGGAAGTTAAGGAGAAGGAAAAAGAAGAAAATGAAAAAGTTTATGTACCACCTCCTCCTTACAAACCTCCGATTCCATACCCACAAAGACTTAAACAAACCAAAGTAGATAACCAATATAACAAATTCATAAAAGTGATTGATAAACTCCATGTAGAGATCCTATTCACCGAAGCCATTACCCAAATACCATCTTATGCCAAATTCCTTAAAGACATTCTAACCAATAAACGAAGATTAGATGATCCTAAACCTATAGAATGTAATTCAATTTTTGAGAATAAACTTGCTAAGAAAGAGAAAGACCCAGGAAGTTTTTCTATACCTTGTGTTTTGGGAAACCAAGTTATAGATAAAGCACTTCTGGACTTAGGAGCAAGTGTAAGCTTAATGCCTTTAGCCGTTTGTAAAAGGTTAAACCTAGGAGAAATGCAACCGACTAGAATGTCTCTCCAATTAGCCGACAGATCAGTTAAGTATCCAATTGGCATTTTGGAAGACGTCCCAGTTAAACTTGGTCAACTTTATATTCCAACAGATTTCGTCGTAATGGACATTAAGGAAGACGATGAGATCCCAATCCTTTTAGGTAGACCCTTCTTATCAACAGCTGGAGCTATAATAGATGTCAAGAAAGGAAAAATGACATTCGAGGTAGGTAATGAAAAAGTAGAATCTATATTATCCCAATTCTTAAAAGCACCAGCCATAGATGACTCATGTTATGCCATCGATATAATTGATGAATGCATAAGAAAACTGGATAAAGAAGATCCAGTAGAAACCATCAAACTACCTTCGATACCCATAATGGAGTACGACGGATTCAAACGCTTATCTGAACCTTACATAGATAACAGTCTTTACGAATGCTTGGCACTTACCCCATATCATATGCCATGTCCGAAAAAACCATCTATAGAGCTTAAGGAGCTTCCTAAGCATTTAAGATACGAATTCTTAGACAAAGAATTAAACCGCCCCGTCATAACCAGTGCCACGTTAGATGGTCTTGAAACCAATCAATTGTTAGATGTTTTAAGAAAATATCCCTCAGCTCTAGGTAATAATATCTCTTATCTCAAAGGAATAAGTCCTTCCATGTGTATGCACCGAATTATGCTGGAGGAAGACGTAAAACCCTCTAGAGAACATCAACGAAGGATAAATCCTATAATGAGTGACGTAGTAAAAAGGGAAGTGTTAAAGTTGTTAGAGGCTGGAATAATATACCAAATATCCGATAGTAAATGGGTAAGCCCCGTACATGTGGTACCTGAGAAAGGAGGTGAAACCGCTGTACAAAACAAAAAATAAGAACAAATTAAAAATCCTAAGGAGAGTGGTAATAAGGTTGAGGAGAGTTTTGGTAAGAAAAGTGTAGAGATCGAGAAAAATTCACCGACACCACCCGAAAGAGAGGTTGTCGAAGAGGTAGAAAAGGAAGTACCTATTGTTGTTCCTCCTCCCTATAACCCACCGATTCTTTTCCCGCAAAGGTTTGTGGAAGCTAAGAAAAATTCCCAGTCCAAAAGGTATGTGGAGGTATTGGAAACTATCCACACCAATGCACATATGTCTGAGGTCCTGCGTAAAAAGAGAAAATTAGAAGACCATGAAACTAGGGTAATCATTAGTGTTAAAAGGGGAAGGTTAGCCTTTGAGGTGGTGGATGATAGAACTAAGCCCAAACTTGAAAAACTAATACTTAGGATAGATCTAGAACCATCACCACAAGTTCAAAAGAATGAACCACCCCACAGAAGGAAGAAAAGAAAAGGTGAGGGATATGTGAGATGGCTTGATAAGTGGCCATGGAAACCTAAGATTATTAAAAGTTTGATCGAGGAATTATTCTCAAGAGAACCACCATGAGTGCTTGCACTCATGAGCCGTCGAGCTATCGACGTTAAACAAAGCGCTGCGTGGGAGGCAACCCACGAGTATTTAATTTAATGTTTTCCTTTTACTATTTAAATTTGCAGAAAATAAAAATATGAATTAGTTGCTACGTCTCAGCCACATCTAAGCGAAAAGAGGATTTGGCATGAAGTGGCAATTCATCAGGTTCTTCCATTCCTTTACCCATTTTATCAAAACATTGAGGACAATGTTTGGTTTAAGTGTGGGAGGGATTTTACTCGCTTTCTAGTTATTTTTTTTGCTTTCTTTATTTTTCTTTGTTTGTTATTGAGTCATTGCATGTACTGTCAAGTCATTTACGTGTGTATCCTATCGTTTATCCCGCTTTCCCTCTTTCTTGAGCCATACCAAAATTTGGAGAAAAATGAATAAATTTTGAAATTTTTGAAATTTTTGGAACAAACAGAGGATAGGTTACAAAGACTTGGAAAAGTTCCTAAAAGATCGATATCGTCTTAACACCGGAGTTCTCTTGAATATAAGAATCAATTTGCATAATTATTATTCGAAAGCCTTGAATTCTCATTTCTGAAGTAGTCTTTAGTAGTTTATTTTAGCAGTCAGCACCATCTTAGTTACCGCTAAGCGAATGAACCAATGCAAATAAGTGAATGATCCTGTAAAAGAAAGAAAAAAGAAGAAAAATAAGTAATTAAAAGAAAACAATTTGGAAAGAGAATCCACCTTCTAAGTTAAGTAACCATCACCAGGTTATTTAGCACAAACGGCGGAGGAACCTTTGAAATTAATTTTGTGTGTCTGTATTGAAAAAGTTAGCAAAAAGTGTTGAAATTAGGCATAAATATCGGGATCATAATCACCAACAGGTTTGTTCACCATGCGAGTACAAGATAACGGGCTTAATGTGATTGCGCCTGAATGAAAAAGATGAAATGTGAGATGAGTAAGTTTGGTTTGAGCATAATAATGTGATACAAATCGGTAAGTATAGGAAATAGACCTATGATCGCAAAAATACGATGTGTGTTGTTACGATATCCTTAGTTTTTGAGTTAGTACCTATCAGTGTGACCTTGTCCAAAGTAAAGTCCATAAGCTTAGTCACTATAAGAATCACTGTTTTTTTCTGTTTACACGAGTTTTGCTTGAGGACAAGCAAAGGTTCAAGTGTGGGAGAGTTTGATAACGTGAAAATACATCGTTTATTTGACTTGATTAATGCGTGTTTTCTAGTTGTTTTGATTTGCATTTGTACTATTATGTTGGTATTTTGTTTGTTTTTAGGTATTTAGCCATGTAAGAGTCACATGCGAAGAAATGAAGTATTTTGGATGAAAAACGGAAGAAATGCAGCAATTTGCACGCAAGGCATTGTCTGACGATTTTGGCCATAACTTTTTATCAGCATATCAGAATGACGCCCCGTTTGAAGTGTTGGAAAGCTAACGAAGAGATCTACAACATGGAAAGAAAAGCACTCGGCGGACGCGGAGCAAGGGTCGGCGGGCGCCGACTGTTGTAACGAGAAAACGGTCACAAAAGACGTTTCACCTTCCAAACCACACTCGGCGGACACGGAGCAGGGGTCGGCGGGCGCCGACAGTTAAAAAAAGGAAACGGTCAGAAACGTCTGAGGCAGTTACACCTGAAGAAATTAGTTTCTAAAACGTTTTTCATTATGATTAGAGGCAGTTACAACTTCGAGTTTCCTATATAAGGACTTGCATTTTCACTTTCTAGATATCCAATCTTAGTTTCAACCTTAGGCAGAGAATTCACTTTGTAAAGCAATAATCAGTCACATCGAGGGGTTATTGCACTATAGTTGTTAGTTCGATTGAAGCACTGTAGTTAGAAGATTTACATTTCTCGCAATTTACTTTCCAGCCTTGTACCAGATTCAGTCTCCGCTTTGGAGCAGGTTTATTTATAAATCGCATTTTATTTTATTCCGCATTGCCTTTATATTATTTATTTTCTTGCACTGCTTTAAATTCATTTATTTTCTGTCTCTGCTTTACTTCGTTAATTTATTTATCTGTGTGATCTATTGTATTTTGGATCTGAACTTAAGCGTGACACTTGTGTTCACACTCTTAAAGTACACTATCACACTTCGCACAATTTTTATATTATAAATGTTTCCTTTAACAAACCAATTTATAATTATGTCTTTAATCACTATGTCTAGCTAAATTCCTTGTGCTAGAATGTGAGGATCGTCATTCCGACGATACTCCACATGTCTTCTCTTTAGAAATACTTTAGGGGCTGTTTTTGATTTTAATTAAACTCTTCTGAACTTAAATTGATCGGTCATTACGTAAACAAGACCGTGTTTTTGTTTGTGTAATAACTGTGACTAGATCGGGTAAGATCGAAAGCCGTCCGGCATTTTAGAAAAGAGTTTGTTAGTTGTTAGTTGATAAATACAGCGGAAGCACTTTATTAACTAACTAGGAAAGTTTTATATTATTAGAAAGAGGTTTTAAAACTATTTTCGGACGCGTTTATAGATTTAGGATCCGGTTGGCCGAGCATATGCCGGAAACCCTTTGGTATAAAATATTTTCAATCGAAAACACTTTTTAACTAAGTCTTAGAGGTAATTATATAAAAAAGGACTTTCAACACTTTAACGCAAGGAGCGACCGGTGCAGCGTGAGCGGCTGGTATAGATTAAAGGTTAGGTCTGTTTCCGATCACGCTAGCGCGGCGGATCCTTTTTAATTAACTCTATTTTGAAGAAAGAAACATTGCCCCGTAAGTGTTACTATTTAGAAGATAGGAGTATTGTTTGATTGATGTGAATTACATTCCAGCATATTTATTTATCTGATTAATTTCTATTTTCGTTCAGTTTAAACTTGTACTCAGATTTCTATTAGCCTTAGATAAGCATCGTAACAATAGCAATCGATAGATTTGACATTGGTCTCTGTGGGAACGATAAATCTTTTATATTACTCTGACGTACTCCGTATACTTGCGGATAACATCACATCATCTTGTTCAAAGCCCAAGATGTGAAGCTGAAAGGTGTTGTCTTTAGAGAGAATTTGTCATCTCTAAAGAGGGGGTTGTATGTCACAACTGTTTATAAAGGAGAATTACTTTAACCGGGATATGTGAATCCGGCAATGCCATAATTTCCTTTAAAGGGGATTTTAAACCTGAAGGAGAAGACTTTAATTCAGTGTAGAGCAATGCTATCTTTCCTTAGGGATTTCTCATGCTAAAAGAGGGACAATGACATGGATGTAGATGATCCAGAGGCTTGCCGCTTACAGCGATTAGATGGAGGAGAAAGAGTTGTTGATGTTTGTGTACTGTGAACGAGGCACAACTTTGATGCTAAAAGGTTGATTGGATCAACCAGTGGTTTTCTTATACAAAGCCTAAGAGGAGGCTATTATGTGTCTCGTATAAAGCCCGAGAGAGAGGCTAAAAGGTTTTGACTCGACGATGGAGTCTTTTGGTATCTCGTATAAAGCCCGAGATGAAGGCTGTTGTTTGTTTGGTTTAATAAGAACCTTTTTGTATCTCGTATAAAGCCCGAGATGGAGGCGAAAGGGGTGATTGACTCAACGAGGGAGTCTCTTATGTGTCTTGTACAAAGCCCGAGAGAGAGGCTAACTTCATTGAAGAAGGATCATTATACAAAGCCTAAGAGGAGGCTATGGTTACTGTTTCAGTTGAGTGACAGGTCCGGTATATTGATTTTGAAAGAGAAAATTAGTTCTTATATGAGCAATATTGTACTCAAGGATTTGATTCAAGGATCAGGAATATTTGTCCTTTAAGGAAGCGGGAAATCCGAAGGGTATTGAGACTGTCCGAGTCTGCGGGTTTCCTTCCTATTTAACGAATGGGTCACTTGAGAATGTCTTTGAGACTCAAGGAGATTAGACTGTCCAAGTCTAGGGTTTTATCTTTTATACTGTGCTTTGAGAAACAGTAGTAGACTCTATGAAAGGACTGTTCTATGCAGATGACTAAATTCTGTTCCTATACCTCTAGGAGGTCGTCGGGATAATTTGTACGAAGCCCAAGAGGAGGCTGGAAACTTTTAAGAAGCCGATCGGTCCTTGTACTAAGCCCAAGAGGAGGCTATCATTCCCGGAGGAAGAGATCATTATACGAAGCCTAAGAGGAGGCTTTGAATACTTCTAAGAAGCCGTAGGGTCCTTGTACTAAGCCCAAGAGGAGGCTAGGTTGCTTTTAGGAAGCCTGTGGGTCCTTGTATGATGCCCAAGAGGAGGCCGATGCTTTTAAGAAGCCCGTGGGTCCCCAAACCCCGAGAAATTCAAGGCAAACTATTCACAAGGAATAGATCAAGTCAGGAAAGTTCGAGAATTTGGAAGAAACTCAAAGATGCCATTCACGGAGAATACATTCATCTCTGGGAATAGAGTTTCTTGACAATTCCTAATGAGGACAGCCGAAGAGAAGACTGTATCTGGTGATCCTATTGGGGATCTAGTTGTCTATTTCTATGACTAAACGAAACGGCGTCACTTAGTTCTAGACGTAGTTGCCGGGGAAACTCGAAATATCTATACTATTATTACATAGTTGATATGAGTTTATGAAAGAAGACTTACAGTGAAACAGCCCCACAATACAGTTATATGTATATGAAAGCAGTAAATGAAATCAATAACCACTTACTCGGTTGTAGAGCTTCCATGCTGTTTGGTTAGTTGTTCAACAAAGATAGATTGAAAACAACAGTATATTCAAAATCAAAGGAGAAAGTGCTTTGAAAAAGAAAGATTTGGGGCTTACAGCTCAAGGAGAGGCCCAGGGTTTTATCAGTGAGCGCACTGTTTGAATTTGTACAGAGGGACTTATACAAGTGACTGAGGCCCAAAAAGGTTTTCTGTACAAAGGGACGGGTCTTACACTCTCTCAAGAGGCCCAAAAAAGTTTAAAGAAAAAGAGTGGGGCTTATAACACGAGGGTAGGCCCAATTGATTTTTTCGTTTAAAATGGCGATCGCGCCGAGATTTTCTTTTAACGCAGAGGGAATTATACAATAAGTGAGGCCCAAATGATTTTGGTTAAAAGGGGGTTGGGTCTTACACTCTATTAGAGGCCCAAAAAAGTTTTGAATGGGTCTTATAGCTCGAGGAGAGGCCCAAAAGGTTATTTTTCAAAAGGCGACGATCGCGCCGTTTGTTTTTGAAGGTATCTGGACTTATACAATACACTGAGGCCCAAAATGTTTTGGTCAAGAAAGGATTGGGTGTTACACTCTATTAGAGGCCCAAAGTGTTTTGAAAATGATTTATGAGGGTTGAATTAATCCAAAAACCCTAATTTGTTTTCAAAAATGTATTTAATTGAATAAAAATTCAATAAAAATGATCAAAATTGTTTAACATGTGAAAAACAAATTGTGATCTTGGATTAATGCTTCAAAAATTAAGTATTGACCTACAAAATAATTAGAAAGCATTAAAAGTTGCAAAATCAATGTGGAAAAAAGATTTAAAATGTCAAAAAAAATTAAAATATTAATTCTTTGAAAAAATATCAATTATACGAAATAAATAATATTTTTGGAATTTTTTGGGAAAATAAAATATTTTAACATTTTTGTGAATTATTAAAAAAAGAATCAACTCAAAATCATTAAAACTCAGAGAGAAATTAATTTTTGAATCAATTAAAGAAAAATCACAAAATTCAAATATTTGAAAATTCAAAAAAGGCGCCAAGAACAGTTGAAGAACACGCGCGTGTTCTGGGTTTGGCTGATTTGCATTTTCTATCCAATCTCCATGAATATTTGATTATAACATGCAATCCACATATCATTATGCTCGTCTTAACCTCACGACCATGTCTATGTCCATTAATTTCATTTAAATTAAACATATAACAAGAAATCATGAAAAATCCTCAAGAACCCTAATTTCTGCATGAAGGCTAGGATTTTTGATACACGATTCAAACAATGCAATTAATTGAGGGAAAACATTCCATGCATGATTATGAACATATGGCCAAATTATTGTGCAGCAAAAATTGCATGGATCATAGAGTTAGAAGAGCTCATGCTTACCACTTGCAGCTGGTGATTGTGATTTGTGTTGGAGGTGTTACAGCTAGGTTCCAATGATGTGGATAGCTTCCCTAGGTACCAAGTGATGTGTCTAAGTGCTTGGAATGGATTGAAATGGTTTGGAGTTGAAGATGGCACCTCAACTGCAAAACTGTCAAGAACTTGAGCAACTGGCTGGTGATTTTGTGAAATCAGTGTTCCAGATGTTATGTGAGTGTTTGGATCACTTCTATATGATGTATGTGAGGTGTGTGAGTGATTGGTTTGATTGGAAAAGCTCTTAAACTCAAAACCCGATAGCTACCTTGCTAAGAAAGGCATTTTTGCCAAGAGAAAGAGATTTTGAGGAAAGCATCTGTTAGATGGCTTTGGTGTACTCAAACTAATCACAATTGAGCTCTATTTATAGTAGAGCAAGTTTGTTTTGCAAGGAATAGTGAATGGCAACTGGTAAGTAGGTTTGGCCAATGTTGGCAAATGAAAATCCAAGTCTCCTCTAGCCATTGACTAGAGGTTAGGGCACAGAGCTTTCGTTCCCTTGGTCTTGGATAAGTTTTGACTGATTTCAAATGAGAATGGCTCAGTCCATGCCACCTTGTTGCTTCCATTGAATGCTTCAATCCAAATTTGGAGTCTTGTCCCTATTTTGGCCATTCTAGGTTCAACATGCTATTTCTTGTTCCATGGACTTTGGAGGCTTGGCTCAGTGATTGTCCCCTTTAGATTCAATCCTTAGATGTGTCCAAGTGGATAGGAGCATTTGAATTTGGCTGATTTTGGAAAATCGAGCAAAGTTGCAAATTCTGCCTTACCTTTGACAAATTTCAGCAAGGCAACTTGCCAATGTCATATCTCATGGTGTAAGTTGAATTTGGTAATGTTCTTGACCATTTTGGAAAGCCCTTACATGATACAACAACTGTTTGAACATGTTTGGTTTTGATCTCTTTTAAATCCAAGTGAAAAATCCCCCTACATTTGGCAAAAAGTGAAGGCAGATTCTGACTTAGTGAAAATTTCACTAAGTGTTGGAAAAAGTGACATTTTCACTTTTCAGCCATTTTGATCACTCCATAACTCAAAATCCGTAATGAATTGGAATTAGGTATAGTTGAAGTTTTTGTAGAGGGTAATGAGGGCTACAAATCCATCTTTGGATGAGAAAAAATGGCTTTGTGGTTTAGGAGTTATGATCCTTCAAAGTTGGTGCCCTTGTCACTTTATTTTTAACTTAGAATTTTTTTTAAGTTTTTATGGTTACCCCTTTTACAAGTTATCCAACTTTTCTTTATTTTTCTTGATGAATGATGATTCAAATCATACATTAACATCATTTTAGGGTAAAAAATCCATTTTGGTGAAAAATCTCAAAAAGTCAAAGTTGACTTTTGTGCACAGTTGACTTTTTATCAGATGAATTCCAAACTGTGCAATTCTTCAGGAAATCATGTCCTTGACCTAAATCAAACTTGATGGACATGTTCCATGGGTGTCATAGGGTATATTGGGGCATGTCCTAGGGCTTGGGAGCATGTCCTGGTCAAAAGTCAAAGTTACAGTTGACTTTTCCCTTAAAACCCTAATTGTGGTGCAGATGAAATTGAGGCTTGTTGCTCAAGCTTCTTGGATTAATCCATTATTCCAAATGGATCAATATAGTTCATTAGAGACCTTCAAACCCTCTCTTGAGGTCTTGGTTCATGATTTGTCCCAAAAGTCAACTTAGGGGTGAATTAGGTCAAGAAACCTAATTCCTGATTTTTGATGAATGCATCCCCTGAGGCAAAATTGACTTGATGATTGGGTCCATGAGGTTCCATGGAGTATATTAGGTAAGGTTTTGGATCATTGGCTTGTTCCCAGATGAAATATTTCCATCTGGAGGCTCTGGTCGACCAAAACCCTAATTTGGTGACACTGTCGATCTTGAGACTTGATCCACCTAGAAGGGAGCAGCCTTGTGCTTAATCCTTGAAGTGGGAGTCCACTTGATCCATTGTGGATATTTGAGAGGCTAGACAAGTTGAAGATCATGTCATTCCTTGATTGATCCTTTGTCTAAGCACTCAGAGAGGGCTTGAAACCCTAATTTTGATTGTAGTGGATGCTCACCCATCTTTGGGGAGACTGATGAAGTATGATGGTTTCTCCATATTGTGATGATGATTTGCACAATGATGGGAAATCTTAGTGGTCAAAATTTGGGGTATGACAATATTCTGATAATAACATATGCCAACGGGCAATCCTTCCCGTAAGAGTAGGCTTTTCAAAGACGTACTTGATTGAATCCATTTCGGAGATTAACCAAGTAGTATGGAAAATCATGTACTGGCGAAGATGTTTAGCTGCCAAAGCTAAAGCATAACAAGTTTTTTCAAGCATAGTGTACCGAGTTTCACAGTCAGTGAATTTCTTGCTTAGGTAGTAAATGGTAGACTCTTTTCTCTTTGTTTCATCTTGTTGGCCAAGTACACAACCCATTGAGTCTTCCAAGACTGTTAAGTAAATGATCAGTGGTCTTCCTTCCACCAGAGGATAAAGAATTGGAGGTTCAACAGATATTCTTTGATATTGTCGAAGGCCTTTTGGCAGTCTTCTGTCCATACACAACTTTGGTTCTTTCTGAGTAGTTTGAAGATTGGCGCGCATGTCGCAGTCATGAGGGATATGAACCTCGAGATGTAATTCAGACGTCCCAAAAATCCCCTGACTTTTTTTTCAGTCTTTGGTGAAGGCATTTCTTGAATGGCCCTGACCTTGTTAGGATCAACTTCAATCCTTTTCTGGCTGACGATGAACCCTATGAGTTTTCCTGAGCGGACACCGAACGTGCATTTATTGGGATTCAAGAGGAGTTTGTATTTTCTTAAACATTCGAACAACTTTGATAGGTTTTCAACGTGTTCTTTCTATGTTTTAGATTTAGCAATCATGTCATCGACATACACTTCAATTTCTTTGTGCATCATGTCGTGAAACAGAGTTGTCATGGCCCTTTGATTGGTTGCCTCATCGTTCTTCAAACTGAACGACATTACCTTGTAACAAAAGGTTCCCCATGGGGTGATAAAGGTGTAAGAGCAAGATTTGTCTCTGCAAGTCATCTCTATGTTTTGATGATAACAATGTGTATTTGTGAAATAACTATTTTATGTTCTAACGTGTGTTGTGTGCAGATCATAATCATAGAAGATATCAGATCCAACAAGCACCAGCCAGATATGCCTAATTGATAATATGCGAGTTACTATGTGTGACACAAGTCGCAAGAAGCAAGTATGCTTCTGTATCTGATCATGATCAGTCAGATTCAAGGATGCCAATATTGCTATTGCAATGCTCTTGTGGATGCTCTCTGAAAGTGATTGTGATTCGGAAGATAGCGAAGCTTCTGAAGAAGATGATCTTCTGGAGAACCGAAGTGCTGAAGATTCTCATGACTTGAAGTTCTGAAGGCTGAAGGCTCTGAAGACCAAGTGCAGAAAGACTCTGAAGACTTATGTGTTATGAAGATTACGGTTCCAAAGGTCAAGTGCTGAAGACTCTGAAGACAGATTCCTAATGGACAAGTTTTGAAGATTCAGAAGACTTTAAGCAGTGAAAATAACGGGTTTCAAGACAAGTGCTGAAGTTCTGAAGGCAGATTCCGAATGGACAACTTCGGAAGACTAAAGACTTGGAGATTCCGAATACCCTATTATAAAGTCTCTACTCATGCTTCAATTAATTACCATCAGAAGCCTCTGAAGATTTGAAGACAAATGTTACCATTGTGAATGACTGTACGCAGTGCCCAAGAAGATATATCCCGTCACTTCTTCTACAGCAAAAAGGAGATGTGTCAGTACAGCTTTTATCATTACACAACGACTCTTTTCAAATAGCCAACAACAATTCAAACGTCTATATTTTACTTGGCTATTTAAAGAAAGGAGTAATCGCTTCTGAAGGTGTCGATTGGCTGTATCAATTACAGAATCGATCAAGCTAATGTGTGAAGTTAACATGATGATAGTCGCAATGATGAGTTCTCGTTGTAACACTTAATATTCAAAGCTATCACCATTTACACACGACCATTGTTGTTGAAGCTCAAGATCATAAATCAACAACAATTGAAACAGAAACTGTTGATGAAGAAGACAACATTGCAAATCAGTCAAGTCATCAACCACCTTCTCGTCAGAGCTACATTGAAGATCTGAAGCAAGGAGTTGTTGCTCGAAGCTTGCTCACCCAAGAAGACAAAGAAGAAGAAGATCTACAAGATGTCATCAACTGTCAAATCAACATACATTTTTGTAGAATCTTAAGATAGCAAGGAGCTGTTGCTCACATCTTGCTTGAACACTTGTGTGTTCTTTTGTACTTAAACTTAGGAGTTATCTGGTTGTTAAGAAGCATTATTGTAATCTCCTGTTTAACTAATTCTATGTGAATTAGGATTCCTTGAGTGGTCAGTGTGACCGGAGACTCGAGAAGACAATGACTTGGTGTCATTGTGGGAAAATCCTGAAATAGGGTCAGTAAACATTATATTCTTTGAGACGAATCCCTAAACGTTTAGCTGTGAAATCCTGATAGTAGATCTTGCGAGATTGGAACCTATTAGGTCAATGTTCGTTATATTCATTAAGTTGAATCCCTGAACGGTTCATTGTGTGTTAGTCACAGCTACGGTTGTGCAGGTTGTTAGTCACCGGCGTTAGCCCGTGCATCTGTAATCGAGATTGATTATAGTGTATTAAGTCCTTGTGTTCAAGGCGAAATCACCTGAGGAAGGTGGACTGGATTAGCTTGAGAGTTTCTCAGGTGAACCAGGATATATCATGTGTTCTTTACTCTTGTTAAGCTTTTAGTTATTGTTTATGTTTCTGTATTAAGTATCAGAACCTTACATAAGCAAGTCAGAACCTTGCAGCTTAACTCTGATAAACTTCCGCATTGGAAGTTCTGAATGATGCATATTTTATTCAGACTCTTCTTGTTACTTATGCTTCATGCATTGCAAGATCTGAATGATGTATCTCGAGTCAGAGTCTCTCAACGAACTCTGATATTCTCTTAGCGCTTCAACGATAAGAGGCGAAAAGTTTTTAAGAGTGAATACACAATTCAAACCCCCATTTCTTGTGTCTTTCTCTCACCTTCAGTTGGTATCAGAGCCCCGGTTCTGTTATTGATGGATATCAAACACTTAACAGTGTCAGAAAAAGATCCAGATGCAGTGCGTAGAAATACTCTGGGTGAGATTTCAATCCACTTACAATTTCTATAACAGTTTAGAAGATGACTGTGTAAAAAATTGTAATCAATCGGATTACTTGAGCAAGTCACTGATTATGGAAGCTTTGCAGTTGTCAACAACTGAATCTTCCCCACTAAAACTTTGATGAAGATTGAAGAATCAGCTGACAAGATAGATTCATCAGATAAGAAGTAGTATCTGTTGAATGCTTATCTTAGAAGATACTTGTGAATAAACCACGTATTTGCTCAAGGTTGAATCATCAGAAAACAAGAAATTTTGTTTGCTGAAGATTAATTCTTTGTGAGCTTATGAGATGTTTTCAAGAATCGGATTAGGTCCACCCTTGACTTTCTCATTTAAAGCTTATTAATAACCTCTTCATGTAAAGAAGAAAGATTGTTGTTCTATGATTTTGAACTTCAGAACGAAGATTGCAGAAGAAGTCAGAAAACTGAAGAATTCAAACTCCTAGAAATGGTTCAACGTTTAAATCTTAACTGATCAAGAAGTTAAAAGATTCAATGAAGAACTGAATATTGTTTTCTTGAAAAGCTTTGTAGAAAACTGAAAGAATATTCAGGAAGAAGAAATCCAATGATTCACCAAGAACTTGATTAAGAATTAATTCTGAGTCTTGATTGAATTAACTCAGATAATTAAGTTCTGTTAACTTGAGATTCTATCTCAGTTGAATCAAATGTGATTGGTCAGATCACTATCTGATATTTCTCTCAGAACTTCATAATTCGGGATCAGAAGATGTTCAACTAGATGCAAACATTGAAATTATCTACTTGAAGTCAAAAGGATTTAAGTTGCTGATGTCCTTCTGAATGAAGAAATCAGTTGACATTCTTTTCAGAAATAGCTATGTCGTTGATCCTTTGATGAACTAACTCTAAAATAAGTTAGACCAGCATTGCGAGATCACGAAGTATCATGCAAACTATATTTCGTGTTACACACATGTTTGATGATACCTATTTCTGAACATGCTCTGCATCTGTTCGAAGAAACAAAGTCAGAAAATGTTATGAGATGTCAATCAACTCTCCTTAGCACATAAACTCTCAATGGTTTATGATTAAGATAAGACATTAATGACCTTCTGAAAACTAGAAAACTTGATGGAAGTTTGTCGTTCTGACAATTTAAGTTCAGAGTCTCTGATTAGTTGCTCTCAGAAGTCAGATGAATATTTTCGAAAAGGATAAAGGAAAAGATCATGTAAAGATCAGATTAATTCTATCTCTCAAACTAGGATCAGAGTTCATAAAATAATTATACTCTTCAGAAGTCAGAATACAAGTGAATCCTTGAAGAACATGCGAACTATCAATAGACCACTCAGGAGGAAGCAGAAGCTGAAAGATGATGATCAGAAGCTCAGAATCAGAATGGAATGCAATCATATGAAGTATGACAAATAAAGATTTCAGATTCAATAAGGTATGACTTTCCTTATACTAAAATAGTTACTGCAAGAAAATTGTCCAGTAAGTAGAAATATAAATAATCTGAAATATGCTCTTCTTCCAAGCAAAATCTTTTGACAATGTGTGCACTTAAACGTAACCTCAGTCATAATTGTGAATCTTGAGTAATCATGACATATCTCTGAGAACATAAGCACTTTTGAAATCTTATTGAAATCTTCCTTGTACTTGATCTATGTTTTCCCTAGATTAGGCACAATTCATCTTACCTATTTATATGTATATAAATCACTCATCCCTATCAAAAGATTTTACACTCAAGTCCTTCTATCATAAAACCTTAAGTGTCAAAGTTCTGTTTCCCATCTACCATCATGCCTCCAATAACCTTTCTTGGAAACCATGACCTTCTTGAAATCATTCCTGAAAAACAATTTGTAAGCAATGTTCATCCTCTTTCGAGTAACATTGCTAGCAGTCTAGCAGATGTATTTTTTTACTCAACAATGGACTATATACTCCGCTATGCTAGAAAAACCCATTTACGTAAATCTGGTAAAGGATTTCTGGAAGCATACCTTCCCTGGTCATGGAACTGGACATATCACCTCCTTTGTTCTTGAAGTCCCCATCACTATCACTCCCTTTTCAGTCACTCTAGCAACTGGATGTGAAAATAATGGAATCACTGTTGACTGTGACTTAAATAAGTTCTTTGTTGCTAAAAGATTTGCCTTTCTTCATAACCTTTCATCCGGATATGAACCTTCCAATCCTGAAAATCTACTACCCATTCCCAAACTAGTTTTGTCAAATTTCCTTCCCAGAGGAGAATACCATGACATACTAAGATTTCATGACCATCAATTCATTCATTTTCTAATGAATGATACTCAGATAAACCTACCACACACAATCTTCAACTGTCTCTGGAAATCCATCTCTGAGTAAAGAAATAGCACAAAGTCTTACATTCCTTATGGAAGAGTTTTGTCTGAGATTTTCTTCAGAGAAGGAATTGTGGATATGATCAAAGAGAAAATTGCAGAAGATGGTACTGAAAGCCTTCCAGAGAACTGCTTGTTGAAGACTAAATGTGGAATCTTTAGTAACTAGAAAAACTAAACTTATCTATGTTTAAACTGTGTCTGCTATGTGCATGTTATGTAATAGCTTAAATCGTTTCTGGTCTAAGTTGTTGTACTCGTGTCAGTCTGTCCTTAAATTATCTAAGTATGAAAAATTGCTAAAATTGTGTATGTGAAACGTCTTAATTAATGAAGTATCTTCCTTTTCTATTAGATGGTTCATAATCTTAATAACATGTTTTTCTTACGCTCATCAGTACTCAAAGTTGAAATTAAATAAATCAAACTCTGACATGCATTAAAAGTAAATTGATTTTATTTAAATCTCATATACATATATCTTTTGAAAGACATATGAAAGATTTTGAGTGGCTCAAGAAACTGTCATCATTAAAATACATCAGCCACATTTGCCACTCACAGAAGAGTAGTTATTACCCATAACTGACTAATATTTCCACATTAAATTAGGTAACTGCTCCGTTTTCCTTTCCCATACATTTACACCCTTTAGTATACCCTAGGCAATCATGACTTACCTAGGAAATAGTAAACACAAATCTTTGGTACCGATTCAGTCATCACTCTTCACTCTCACTCACTTATAAATAATAGGATTTTCCTTCACCTTGTTTTATCCTCAAACCTAAAGTATCATCCTCCTAAAATCCTTATTTGAACTACAACAAAGATGATGACTTCTAAGAGAACTGGCCCAACCTTTTTAGGAAAAAAAGAAAATTTAGAAGTTATTCCTGAGAAAAGACCTAACCTATCTCGTCTCAAAGATGATGGTTTGGAAATAATAAGGAGCATGCAAGCTCAGTCTTGGCATAGCTACTACTCTGTACTGAATGGTCCCATCTTTCCAGACCTTATTAAGGAATTTTGGAATTTTGCCAGAGTCAGTAATGATGGAAACACTATCTGGTCTGAAGTCTATTTTCACCCCATCGCTATCTCTGTTTCCTCGATAGAGAAAATCACTAGATGTGTCTCCTCCGGAGTCACGATTGATGACTATCAATCTGATTTATGCATGGTGGAAAGGTGCAAAATTCTGTTTGATGATTCAGTTCCTTACGAACCGAACAACCCTGAGAAGCTTCTTCCTTCTCCCAAAACCTGGTTCAAATTCTCTTTAACCAACCTTCGTCCACGTGCAACTACAAGAGGCACTCTGACGCATGATGACAGAATATTTGTCTTCCTCCTAATGCATCATGTTATGATAGACCTTCCCAAAACCATTTTTAACCACTTAAGACACTCTATCAAAGTCTCAAGACATCAAATGCATTCTTACATTTCTTATGGAAGGATATTATCTGAAATAATAATGAAAGAAAAAACCTGGGAATTGATAAGCAGGCTTAGACCAGGACCTTCACCGGCCGAAACAAGATGTGAAAGAGTGGACGATATTGAAGATTTTGATGATTAAGTTTTTAACCTTGATGTCTTTCCAGTCGTTGTCATGTTTTGTTGCTTAGATATAATTATTGTTTTGTGTTGTTGTTTCTATCTCATTCTCTGCTCCCTGTATGGTTCCAAATCAATTAATCAATGAAAATGATTAAGTTTGATTTCTGAAGATGTTATTATCACTAAAATTGTTCATTTTCATATTCATAACACTTAATATGCTTAAATGCTCTAACTCTCTAAACTTTTTGATGATGTCAAAAAGAGGGAGAAATAGAAATATGATTTTGATAGAAATCTTAAAAAGAAGAATGCAAACTCAAATAAGTAAATCAATCATATAAAATGCATTTACTATTAACGTTTGTTGTTTGATGTTTAACCGAGGAACTCTGAACAAGTTCACTAGGCATTCTCAGAACAGGTTAAGAAAGAAGAACTTTGTTAAAAGTTCTTATGAACTGTTTGTTCATATGATCGAAGTTGTACACTTCGTGAACATGTGTTTAGAATCAGAGTTACCTAGTACTGTTCGGAAGTTGAGAACTTTTTGAAAGTCAAAGTTATCGTGATCTTTGTTTCACTTGGTTCAGAAGCTGTAAGCTATCTGAGAATATGATATTCAGAACATAATAATTAGAAGAAGGACAGCTCTGAAAGCAGTCAAGACAAAGTCTACATATCAAGATGCTATTCAGGAGAACTGAGCAAATCAGAAGTCGAAGACTGTCTGAAGATCTGGATTGAAGATCCAAGAAGGAGAAGTTATGATTTTAACCAAGAATCCAATTGAGAAGAAAATGATTTGGTATCAGACTAAATCTACATTTTGTAATCAGACTCAGTATATAAAGATTGGTATCAGACTCAGTCTGTAGTTATATCAATCAGAGCTAAGCTGTTAAACATTTTCAAATACCTTCATTGGTATCAATTTCAGCACACTAAGAGAATAACCTTCAGTTGGTATCAAACTCAGCCTACTTTGGTATCAGACTAAGAATCAAGATCACATTGGTACCAGATTCAGAATCAAGCGTTGATTGATCACTAAATTATCCTTCTATTGGTATCAGATCAAGAATCAAGCTTTGATGAACCACTGAGTTGTGACAGTAACAAGGTTCTGAGATGAAGGCCTGTGTTCAAAGTCAAACTCTGAAAAGTCATGATCTTTATTGTTGATTAAAATTAATATATCTGAATTACAATTCTGAAGATCCCAGTATCTGACTTATGGAAATTAAGGGGAGACTACCCAGAAGATTCAAATGTTAAAATCTATAATCTTCACCAAGTCTGAAACTCAGGGGGAGTTTCTTAAGACAATGTCTGTCTCTGATAAATAGCGAGGCTATGTTATTAGATAAGAACTGTTCTTTCTCAGTGCTAAAATGTATCTGCTGAAAAGTAGAAAATGCTTCAGATGTCTCTGAAGATTATGAGCTCTGATACGACGTTCAAAGGAACTAAGTTCTAAAGATCTAAAGACGGAAGTTCTGATGAACTAGTCCAGATGCTGAAGACTTTTGTCTCCTTAAAGACAAGACAAAGAAGTATTCCTTTTCTATTCTTTGTTCTGGCAACTCAAATTGTTATTTTGTGAGTCTTTGGATCATATGAGATTCTAGATGATCACAGATAAAATTTTGAGGTTAACACATTCAGGGGGAGCTGTTGTTCTAAACTCTGAATATGTTTGTTTGGTGATTACCTTGTATAAAATGTTCAATCAAAGTACTTGGTTTTGTTATCATAAAAAATGGGGAGATTGTAAGAGTAAGAGTTGTCTCTGCAAGTCATCTCTATGTTTTGATGATAACAATGTGTATTTATGAAAGAACTATTTTATGTTCTAACGTGTTTTGTGTGCAGATCATAATCATAGAAGATATCAGATCCAACAAGCACCAGCCAGATGTGTGTAATTGATAATATGCGAGTTACTATGTGTGACACAAGTCGCAAGAAGCAAGTATGCTTCTGTATCTGGTCATGATCAGTCAGATCCAAGGATGCCGATATTGCTGTTGCAATGCTCTTGTGGATGCTCTCTGAAAGTGATTGTGATTCTAAAGATAGCGAAGCTTCTGAAGAAGATAATCTTCTGGAGAACCGAAGTGCTGAAGATTCTCATGACTTGAAGTTCTGAAGGCTGAAGGCTCTGAAGACCAAGTGCAGAAAGACTCTGAAGACTTATGTGTTATGAAGATTACAGTTCCAAAGGTCAAGTGCTGAAGACTCTGAAGACAGATTCCTAATGGACAAGTTCTGAATATTCAGAAGACTTTAAGCAGTGAAGATAATGGGTTTCAAGACAAGTGCTGAAGTTCTTAAGGCAGATTCCTAATGGACAACTTCGGAAGAATGAAGACTTGGAGATTCAGAATACCCTGTTATAAAGTCTCTACTCATGCTTCAATTAATTACCATTAGAAGCCTCTGAAGATTTGAAGACAAATGTTACCATTGTGAATGACTGTACACAGTACCCAAGAAGATATATCCCGTCACTTCTTCTACAGTAAAAATGAGATGTGTCAGTACAACTTTATTATTACACAACGACTCTTTTCAAACAGCCAACAGTAATTCAAACGGCTATATTTTACTGGGCTATTTAAAGAAAGGAGTAATCGCTTCTGAAGGTGTTGATTGGCTGTATCAATTACAGAATCGATCAAGTCAATGTGTGAAGTTAACATGATGATAGTCACAACGATGAGTTCTCGTTGTAACACTTAATATTCAAAGCTATCACCATTTACACACGACCATTGTTGTTGAAGCTCAAGATCATAAATCAACAACGATTGGAACAGAAGCTGTTGATGAAGAAGACAACATTGAAAACCAGTCAAGTGATCAACCACCTTCTCGTCAGAGCTACATTGAAGATCTGAAGCAAGGAGTTGTTGCTCGAAGCTTTCTCACCCAAGAAGACGAAGAAGAAGAAGATCTACAAGATGTCATCAACTGTCAAATCAACATACATCTTTGTAGAATCTTAAGATAGCAAGGAGCTGTTGCTCACATCTTGCTTGAACACTTGTGTGTTCTTTTGTACTTAAACTTAGGAGTTATCTGGTTGTTAGGAAGCATTATTGTAATCTCCTGTTTAACTAATTCTATGTGAATTAGGATTCCTTGAGTGGTCAGTGTGACTGGAGACTCGAGAAGACAATGACTTGGTGTCATTGTGGGAAAAGCCTGAAATAGGGCCATTAAACGTTATATTCTTTGAGACGAATCCTTGAACGTTTAGCTGTGAAATCCTGATAGTAGATCTTGCGAGATTAGAACCTATTAGGTCAATGTTTGTTATATTCATTAAGTTGAATCCCTGAACGGTTCATTGTGTGTTAGTCACAGTTGCGGTTGTGCAGGTTGTTAGTCATCGGCGTTAGCCCGTGCATCTGTAATCGAGATTGATTATAGTGGATTAAGTCCTTGTGTTCAAGGAGAAATCACATGAGGAGGGTGGACTGGATTAGCTTGAGAGTTGCTCAGGTGAACCAGGATATATCGTGTGTTCTTTACTCTTGTTATGCTTTTAGTTATTGTTTATGTTTCTGTATTAAGTATCAGAACCTTACATAAGTAAGTCAGAACCTTGCAGCTTAACTCTGATAAGCTTCCGCATTGCAAGTTCTGAATTATGGATATTTTATTCAGACTCTTCTTGTTACTTATGCTTCATGCATTGCAAGATCTGAATGATATATCTCGAGTCAGAGTCTCTCAACGAACTCTGATATTCTCTTAGCGCTTCAACGATAAGAGGCGAAAAGTTTTTAAGAGTGAATACACAATTCAAACCCCCCTTTTCTTGTGTCTTTCTCGCACCTTCAAAAGGAAGTTTTCTCCATGTCTTTCGGCGCCATTTTGATCTGATTATAGCCCGCGAATCCATCCATGAAGAAAAAGACTTTGAATTTTGCTGTGCTATCAACCATCATGTCAATGTGTGGCAGGGGAAGTCATCATTTGGACTTCCTTTGTTCAGATCCCTGTAGTCTACACACATTCTGACTTTTCCGTCCTTTTTTGGAACTGGCACTATGTTGGCTAGCCATTGAGGATATTCTGAGGTGGCAAGAAAACCTGCGTCGATCTGTTTTTGCACTTCCTCCTTAATTTTGATAGCCATGTCTGGGTGAGTCCGTCTGAGTCTTTGTTTTACTGGAGGACATTCTATTTTTAATGGTAAATGATGTTCCACGATGCTGGTATCCAACTCTGGCATGTCCTAATAGGACCAAGCAAACACATCTGGAAACTCTTTGAGAAGTTTAATCATGTCTTTTCTGACAGTTGGACTGAGTAGTGCTCCAATCTTTAATTCTTTCTTTTCTTCCACTGAACCCAAATTGACCATTTCCAACGGCTCTTTGTGTGGCTCAATAGATATTTCCTCTTGTCTGAGTAATCGGGAGATCTCTTTGAGAATTTCTGCATCCTCTTCTTCTTCAGATTCAAATACCGGGAATTCAAAGTTGGGAGAAGGCATTGGATCGTATGTTTCAATGGGGGTTTAAAACAAGCAATCTGTATGATGTTATGATTTATTTTTTAGAAGAGATAAAGAGAATGCAAAAGTGTGTGCAGTGTATTTTCTGAAAAATGCTTGTTTTTATCTTGGGTTGTTTTAGGATTACCATTTTCTGAAAAAACGAAAAGTGAAAACAGCAATAAATGTAGGAGTGATAGAATGACACTTATTAATTTATGATTTTGTCAATTCTTGAAACTACAGCCCCATAAAACAAAACTCTGTCGCTTTGGGCGAAGCGAAGAGGGACATTTACAGAAAAGTAAGCCCTATAAAAACACCCGTTTCACCTGGGCAAGGTGAAAGTTTAAAACAAAGATGGCAATTACTTAGACTTATGGACGACTTTCGGGACATCGACAGCAACCCAATGGCGATGAACTCCTCGGTGAATCACAAAGTCTGGTACCTTCTTTCTTGGCTTATCCTCAGAAATGACACTGATTTCTGGCGGAGCAGGATTATTGGAATCTTCCTCCCATGCAAAGTTGTCATAAACAAACTCTTCTGTTGTATTCTCCATGGGGTTCTTACTCTCAAGGGAATCTTCCCATCCAATTGGTTGGATATCATTAATATTGATATGAAAACTTTCAGGAGCAGTATACTTGACTAAGAAGTCGTACTTGCCGCTCGGTTGTCCCAAGGTGTCCCATGTTTCTGTGGGAAAAGAGGAGGCATCTTCTTTAATGACGTTGACCTCAGGAAAAACATAGTTGATGAACTCTTGTCCTGCAGTCTTTGCAGATTCATCGTTGTGACGAGTGTTTTCTGAATAGCCTGAGCAATGATCCCATGACTCGGTGGGGACGCAGGTATTCTTTTCAATGTTGCTCAGTTGATATGCATCGTTGGCTTGACTCTTTTGCCCCATGTTTTCTGGGTATGGCTTCCAAATAGGCAAGTCATCCAGTGGGTCATAATAGTCATAATTGAAATTATCTTTCATCGAATCATCTTCTAATAAGTTAGGTGGAGCACGACATCCCTCAGGATCACAATCTCGGTACATCATCCTGACGTCTGATCTTGGTATATATCTCGGACTTTGCGTAGGAAAACAAAATGGTGTATGCATCTCTTCCTGAGACATATAACCGTCCTCGTTGAGATAAGATTTCCACTCCTCATCCATATCGGAGGAGTCACTCTCATTGATAGTGTGTACTTCTTGAGACATTGGGTGGAGAAAGCCTCCACTGAGGAAGAAATCCTGAATGGGACAAAAACTTTCGTCCTTCTTAGTAGTCTGGGCATAGGTTGAAGAGAAACCAAGACCTTTCTTTGTCTTGTTATCTAAAGGAAATACAAGTTGTCCCCATCCTTTTACGTTGTCATTCTTGATCACTTCTAGGGCGTCTTTGTATGAGGAAATAGACGTCCCTTTCTCTGATTGATTCTCATTGCTCACCGAGAGTGCTTGGAACTGATTTCCAACAATCTCCCCTAGTTCTACACAGGAGAATGATGATAAGTTGCTCACAATTAAGGCATGCTCTCCATAGACGGTGACTAGCTTGTCATTCTTGATGAACTTCAGCTTCTGGTGAAGTGTCGAAGTGACTGCCCCAGCCTCGTGTATCCAAGGTCTTCCTAATAAACAGTTGTATGCTGCCCGGATGTCCATGACCTGGAAAGTGACTTGAAAAGTGTGAGGACCGATGGTTATGGGAAGATCGACTTCGCCGATAACTGTCTTTCTGGATCCGTCAAAGGCTTTGACAATGATCTCACTGCCCCTCATCGGAGCTCCTTGAAATGATAGTCGTGTCAGAGTTGATTTTGGCATAACATTCAGAGATGATCTCGTGTCAACTAGTACGCTGGCTAAAGCATCGTCTTGGCAGTTGACTGTAATGTTAAGTGCCATGTTATGATTCTTGCCTTCTTCTGGCAGTTCCTCATCACTGAACCCTAAATTGTTGTAGGAAGTGATGCTGGAAATGATGTTGTCAAATTGTCCTACTGTTACATCTTGTTCCACGAAGGCTTGCTCTAAGACTTTCTGCAGAGCTTCCCTGTGAGCCTCGAAACTAAGTAGGAGAGATAATACAGAGATTCTAGATGGAGTTCGCAACAGTTGGTCTACAATGTTGTACTCGCTTTTCTGGATGAGTTTCAGCATCTCATCGTTGTTCCTTGTAAGTTAGGGATTACTGGTTTGCCCGACTTGCTAATTTGGAACTTCTATTTGAGGTTCCTTTTCTTTGGAAGGTTCTCCAACTCCTTTGTTGAAGATCCGACTACTCCGTGTGACTCGACTGATGTCGGCAATGTTTACGATGGAGGGTAATGGAGTTTCCTTTCCATTTTCGATTGTTGTTGCACCGTACTTATAAGTGATAACCTTATTTGATTTGGTACGATATTGGTCCTGGCAAGTAGATAACCACAAGAGCCTTTTGATTTCTCTAACCATTATATGCAGCCTCAATTGGTTCGAGCTTGAGAGTCTTTCTACTGTCAAGAGGAAATCTTGATTCATCGAGCAGATGAATTATGGCGCAAACTTCTTCGGCCATTTCTTGCTTGGAAAGTAAGACAACATCTTCGCTTTGATAAGGAAGAGAGTCTTGTATCACGTTGATCAACTCGGAACTTGAACAATGTCGAATTTCCTTCTGGTCCAACTATTTTTGAAGTGCTGCTCGTACAAGGTAGCATCCTTGGTTGTTTTTTGAGCAAACTCTACAGCATTCATAATTATGTGGTGGTACCCAACCACGTCCACTTTGTATGCGGTGCATCTTTACCAGATCTGTTTCCATCGAGCGGACATCTTGATTCTGATGCCTACCAGGATTTCTGTCAGTCATACTGATCTTTTGTGTAGCTTCATCGAGGTAAATTGGAAGCCACCAGTGGTCTAATAAATGTTGAAGTGTTCTTTGCATCAGTGCGCATCCTTGGTTGTCTTCGGCGCATTCTTCGCAGTCCTGATAATCATGTGAAGCCAGAAAGCCGAGCCTGACTTGTTTAGCATGTAATTCTACCATACTGGTATTCATCAATCGTATGCCAAAGATCTGAACCATAATGACTTGATGTTTATTTCTTTCTTGGTAGTCCTAGATCCATCTGACGTTGGAGGACCTCTTGTATAAAAGAGCATCCCTTGCTTGTTGAGCAGATCAGACAGGTGTTGTAATCATGCCATGACAGATTATGATATTGACTTTGCCTTGAGTGCATCACCACCAAATTGCCATTCATTGCGAGGATGTCGTGGTTCTGAACAATGTCAGGATTTGCATGGGCCATGTTGACTTCTCGGATTCTGTGATCTTGAATTCAACTGAGATTCATCTGTTCTTGTAGAGCTAATTGTACTACAGAGCACCCTTGATTATTCTTTGAGAAAATATCACACTGGTGATAATTATGAGGCGGTACATGACCGTACCCGCTCTGTCTGCAATGCATCCTTACCAGATTGGTTCCCAACTGGAGTACATTGTGAATTTGATAAATGCGGCTAAATTCTTCCTCTATCAAATTTACTGCAGCCTTGTCATGTTGCGGCAACGGGTTCTTCTGAACATTTGGATTAGTATCTTTAAAAGATAAGACCCCGTTCATGACAAGTTTCTGTACGTCGGACTTGAAGCTGAGACAATTTTCAATGTTGTTCCCCACTCCTCCTTGATGGTAAGGGCAAGTTTGATCCGCTTTGAACCAAAAAGGCGGATTTTCTGGTACTGTAAGAGGAGACCTGGTTTGGACGTGCCCCTTGGCCAGTAAAAGTGGAAAAAGTTATGCGTACAACATCAGTATAGGGTCAAACCCTGGTGGTCGTGTTATACGATTGTTATTGTTGTACTGTGGACGAGCCTGCTGAAGAGGCTGTTGCGGCCTTTGCTGATACTATTGTTGACTTTGTTGGCTTTGAGCAACCTGAGGTTGATAAGTCAGAGCCGGCGCAGGGATGATAGCGGGAGTTATGGCTGCTACTGGTTGATACCTTCGCCTTTGCTTTCCTAGAGAGATATTACTGATCTCCTGTTCTTTCTTCTTTTGAAAAGCACTACCGTATCTTTTGGTACTGCTGGATGGCTCTGTATCTTTGACCAATCGTCCTTCTCGAACTGCCTCTTCGAGGCGTACTCCCATGTTCACCATTTCAGTGAAGTCACTGGGCGCACTGGCGACCATTCGGTCATAGTAGAATGTGCTCAAGGTTTTCAGAAAGATCTTTGTCATCTCTTTTTCCTCAAGAGGGGGACAGATCTGGGCAGCAATTTCACGCCATCTCTGAGCATACTCCTTAAATGTCTCTTTGTCCTTTTGTAACATTGCTCTGAGTTGATCTCTATCTGGTGCCATGTCAGGTTGTATTTATATTGCTGAACGAAAGCAGCTCTGAGATCTCTGAAAGTACTGATCTTGGTGTGGTTTAAACCCATGTACCATTTGAGGGCGGCACCGGTTAAACTGTCCTGAAAGTAATGGATCAATAGCTGTTTATTTTCTGTCTAGGTATACATTTTGCGAGTGTACATCACCAAATGACTTTGAGGGCAAGAGTTGCCCTTGTATTTTTCAAAGTCAGACACCTTAAATTTGTGAGGAATTTTGACATTAGGGACCAGACAGAGGTCGACGGCGTCCTTTCCGAATAAGTCCTGACCGTGAATGGCATGCAGTTCCTTCTGCATTTCCAGGAATTGTTCCTGGAACTAATTCATCTTTTCATACATGTTTTTATTTCCACCAGAGATTGCTTATGGAATCTGTCCTTCCGGGACAGTGTGTGCCATTGGTTGTGGTATGGTCATTACAGCGGTGACCCTTGGCGCTTCAGTGCCCTGAAGTTTGTAACCTTCAGAAGTTGCCATTGTAAACCTTGTATCTTCACTTTCCCGAAGTTTGTAACCTTCAGGACCAGTGGCTCCTACCATAGTTTCTGGGTCTTCAGTGACCGGCGGGATGTATCCTTCAGGGACAAAGTTAAGAGGCATGCCCCAGGGCCGACCCTTAGGCATGTTGTACCGAGGATGATTCTCATGTGTCTCCATCATGGGCGTAGATGTAATCTCCGAGATTACAGTCCTTTGACGTTGCTCCTGAGCTGCTGCCAGGGATTGCATGTGACTGTGAAGTTTTTCCAAACTTTCCTTTAGAGCGTCGATTTCTTCTCTCAGCTCTCTATTCTCTTCCTCGAGTTCGTCCATTTTCTTTTGTCGATTAGACCGAGTATTGTATGAGTAAGACAGTTTGACTCTAGAATTGTGACACGTACGTGAGACTCGAGAGAATGCGTATATGTGAGAATGATGAATGCAATGACATTTTTTAGTTTTTGTTTTAATCAAAAAGAAACTTCAACAAATAATATTGCAAATATCATACAGAGAGGGGGGACCCCTTTTTATTTAAATCAAAAGATTGTAGTATGTTACAAGGAAAAGTACAGAATTTTACAAAGTACTATAAGGGAAAAACTCTAAGTTCACGGATCCTGAGTCCTCTCTGAAGAGAGCTCAGATACCGATTCTGGTAGTTTCCTCTTTTTTGATCGGGGATCTTCAACCGCTGCCGGGTTATCAGTCCTTTGCCAAATGAAAGGAGCAAGCAAGTTCCTTTGATCTTCCCGACTCTCTACAGCATGCTGCTCTAATATTTCAATTAGAGCATCCTTTTCTTTCAATAGTTCCTGAATTTTGGCACACTCTACACTGCAGATTCAGTACTTGTTTTTCCAAGAACTCTTCTCTCGTTGAAATTTGTTGAGAGTGACCTGGAGTTTTTCCGTATTAGACATAAAATAAAGGACATATTCCTTCAACAGAAAAACTTCTTGACGAGGGTAAGGCATCCTCAGCTTGAGGGCTCTAGTTTGCACCTAATGGAGATAAGGCTCCATGGAGATACAGTATGGTTTTCCTAGAGACTCTCGTTCTTTTCTGTGAATGTGTTGCCAGGCATGCACTATTTCCTTGTTAAGTGCCCTGTCATTTTCTTCTTCTTTGAAGAAAAGTCCTTCCAAATGAACATTATGCGGGATATGCTTCATTGGCTATCCGAGTTGACAGGGAGCTAAAATTGGACGATAGTTGATTCCTCCTTTAGTTCCTATGAGGGGTACGTTAGGGAAATTTCCACATCGATCAATGATCTCTACCCCTTCGTAAATCCTATTGTACCAATCTATGTCAGAGTTGGTGAGAGACATGATTCTCTGCGACCAACGTAAGGTGTTCTTATGATCCCAAAAAGCAGCAGACTTGGGTAAATGGGAAATGAACCATTTGTAAAGCAAGGGTACACAGCATGTGATCATTCCTCCACTGTACAAATTCCTTAAGTGTACAAAATGATAAGCATCTGCGAGCAAGGTTGGTACGGGGTTTCCAATCAGAAATATCTTAATGGCATTGGTGTCGACGAAGTTATCGATTTTGGGAAAGAGGAATAATCGGTAGACGAGTAGGACAAAGATATCTTCGAAAGCAGTTATGTTTCCTACACTAGCAAAGTATAGGGCTTTCTCCATCAGGAATTTAGCTGGTAAACCCTGGATTCCTCCCTTAGTGGTTATATGAGTCCTAACTTCTGACTCGTCCAAATAGATTGCTCTTGCAATGGTTTGATCCTTTGGAATTTCTTCCAGTCCAGAAAATAGAGCTTGATCAGTGATGGGTAACTCAATCAGATGAGAGTACTCCTCCAATGTTGGTGTTAGTTGGTAATCCGGGAAGGTGAAGCAATGATAAATCAGATCATAGAACTGTATCAGTGTAGACATAATTCCTTCAACTACGTGGACCCTTAACAAAGATAACAGTCCGCCGTGGCTAGCTCTGAAAGCTTCAGGGTTGGTAATCATCCCTACCAACTTCCTTAAATCCTCTATTTTTGGATCCTTGAAGGTGTACTTGTGTGTCTTTCTTCTACCGAAATCCATAACACAATCCTTCTCTCTGATATTTGCAATTTATTGTTTAGTTTATTTTGAAAAAGTTTTTTTCTTGTTTGAAAAGAGTTTTTTAGATGAATGCATGAATGCAGCACACAAAAACATTGAAAAACATGGGTTCAACGGTTCAACGTCACGAGCATGGAGTCATGGCTCTACCCATCCCCAAAGGTTGTACTATTTGGATAATTTTGTACCTGTAGAACGGGTTCTAAGGTTCCCAAAATCACTGACCCCCTAGGAATATCAACAACAAGCTGGTTCACCCGAGCCAGTTGTAACATCCTAGGATGAATCTCAATTTGAGTGTAGTATCGCGTATCAACTAATCCCGATAGTCACCGCACTACCAAATAGTCTCTATGGTTAATGTTTACTAAATCCTTAGTTTCACGGGTACCGCACTGGAATATCGTCTGCTTTCACGATGATCGGTCGTTCAACATAGTATCCACACGGGTACCTCCACTGATTTGATGGTCTTCCAGGTTCAACTTAATCGGAATTCACTCCCGATAAATGTTCCCCATCTATGCCATCACTTATCTTATTGTTTCTCTCAAACTTTCCACATGCATATTAATCGCATTCCCATTGACAGAAAAATAAACACGGATATCAAGTAGGAAAAGCAGTATATATATATATAGTACCTAAACTAATCAACCTAGACCTCTTAGGAATTCTAATCCTACTTTGGCTCCCCAGCAGAGTCTCATTTTTTTGTAGCGTACGATTTTTGTCGGTGACGCGACCACCTTATCGCCATGGGTTTTTCCTCACTGCAATGGTAGGAATTGGGTGCTACTTTCTGATTTCTTATTTATCCTATGAAGCTGGAAAAGAAAGGGAAGCTATCTAAAACTAACCTTGCACAAGAATGTTTAACTGAACAAACGCTAAGAGAGATTGGGGAGTTCGGGGTCAGGTTATACAATGGGGAGTTTTCAATTACCCATCCTATACATGGTTATCCATGGGTTGATTAGCATTAGGTTCTGCTTTTATACTTGATGGTGTTTGTGTGTAAATGGGAAAGTTTATCCTTTGTGGAAATGCTGAGAGAGAGTATTTTTATTGTTTTCAGGTTTTCTGTTGTTTTTGGTAAGGTATTGGACCTAAGATTTTTGTTTAGTGTGCTCGCTAAGATTTCGCAATCTTATGCCTAGGTATTCCCGTTAAAGATAAACAGGGAAATCAGAGCAATCGTAGTTCCTCCTATTCTATGGGAGGAAAAGATGTCTGGTGTCTTGTTCAAAGCCCAAGATTGAAGCTAAAAGGTTTATTTGTGTCTTGTTCAAAGCCCAAGATTGAAGCTAAAAAGGTTTGACTGAGAGAATTTGCCATCTCTAAAGGGAGATATCTCATCTGTTTATCACATTGGTTGGGGATTTATTTTAAAATAAAATTACTTTAACTGGGATGCGGGATCCAGCAATGCCATAATTTCTTTTAAAAGGGATATATCATGAAGGAGGAAACTTTAACTTAGTTTAGAGCAATGCCATTTTTCCTTATGAGTTTATCATGCTAAAAGAGGGACATTGGATTGGATGTAAATAATCCAGAGGCTTGCCACTTACACCAATTTAGATGAGAGAAGGTTTACCAGGATAAGAGATGGACTACATCTTGGATGTTTAAATCAACAAGTGTGTCACTTACAGCAATTATCTGGAATTAGGGTTTGTTCAGCTATCTATTTTGATGTGTGATATACAGAGAAATATCTTCCTACAGAGAGATTTTTTATTTCCTCTGAGGGGATTATTGATTTTTGTGTGCCTTGATCAAAGCGCAAGGTTGAAGCTAAAAGATTGATTGATTCCAACTGAGGAGATCATTATACAAAGCCTAAGAGGAGCCTGAAAAGATTGACTCAACAAGAGAGTTTTTATCTGTCTTGTACAAAGCCCAAGATTGTGGCTGAAAGAGAATTGACTCTTTTGGGGAAAATTTTTATCTATCTTGTACAAAGCCCAAGATTGAGGCTAAAAAGGTTGACTCTGTTTAGGGAGTTTTTATCTGTCTTGTACAAAGCCCAAGATTGAGGCTAAAAGTTAACTTAACTGACTCAGGTGGAAAATATTTAGGTGTCTTGTACAAAGCCCAAGATTGAGGCTGATGATTAAGATTGACTCTACTAGAGAGATATTTATGGGGGTGTCTTGTACAAAGCCCAAGATTGAGGCTGAAAGACTACTGAGGGATGATCATTATACAAAGCCTAAGAGGAGGCTGGTTGGGGAATTTCTTATATCAAGCCTAAGAGGAGGCTAACTTCTGTTGAGGATTATTGATATCCAGAGACAGGTCCAAATGAGGGAATCAACTCTTGCTGGGGATTGCAGAAGAGTTGAAATATCAGATGCCTTGAGGTTCTGATTTTCTGAGGGTTTATTGACAATAAATTGACCCTAGCTGGGGAATTTAAACTGAAGGTATAAAGATTGAGTTTAGACCTTTGGGGATTTTTACTCTACTGGTAATTGATGAAATGATTAAGATTATTTCCTGTTACTTTTAGGAAACTTGAGGGTTTCTTTGAGATCCAAGAGGAGATGAGACTGTCCAAGTCTATTGGTATGAAGAGGTTTATTTTTGTATGATGGCCAAGAGAAGGCTGGTGTTTTAAGGGATGAGAATCAACCCTAATATGTGTAGTTTTGACTATGGAAGACTACTCTAACAAAGGATGACTAGGTTCTGTCCTATACCTTTAAGAGGTCTTTGGGTCCTTGTACTAAGCCCAAGAGGAGGCATGAGAACTTCTAAGAAGCATGAGGGTCCTTATACAAAGCCCATGAGGAGGCTGGGGATGCTTTTAGGAAGCCTGTGGGTCCAAACTTAAGAAGAGTTCAAGAAAGGGTTCACCAGGAATTAATCATTTCTTTAATGAACAATTCTAGGGTTTGAAGAAATTCAAGAGAAGTTTCACGGGGAATTAATCCTCTCTAGGAAAATTGAATTTCTTTGACAAATTTCTAATAGTGACAGTCTGAGAAAAGTTTCACCGGGAATAATGCCTTTCTCTTTGTTCAATATTGTATAAGCCCAAGAGGAGGCAAGACTGTATCTGGAAATTCCTATGGGGAACTAGTTTTGCCTGTGTTGAAAGAGTGACCTCAAAGTTAAGAAAAAATGAAACATATTCTGACTTGTTTGAAATTTTTCTAAGTGTTGAAAAAAGTGATCATTTTCACTCTTTGTGATTTTGATCACACAAGGAATTGGAATCTCTTGTAGTTGACACTTTTAAAGTATGTAAGATGAACTTTCATTTGGGATTTGAATGGGAGAAAAAGGCCTTGTGGTTTAGGAGTTATGACCTTGGAAAGTTTGTACAAAATCACTTTTATTCCATAACTTAGAAAACTTTCATGTTTCCTATGGTTGCCCCTTTTACAAGAAACCTCACTTTTCTTGATTTTTCTTGATGAATGATGATCAAAACCATACACTAACATTGTTTTGGACTTAGGGGAACCATATTTTGTGAAAATTTCCAAAAAGTCAAACTTGGTTTTAGGCACAGTTGACTTTTTGTTAGATGAATTCCAAACCGTGTGATTCCTTATGAAATCAAGTCCTTGACCTAATTCAAACCTAATGGATGGATTCCATAGGTGTTTTAGGGTATCTTGAACAATGTCCCAAGGTTTGGGAACATGTCTTGGTCAAAAGTCAAAGATACAGTTGACTTTTTCTTCAAGACTCTAATTGTGGCATTGATGAAATTGAAACTTGTGAATCAAGCTTCTTGGGTTAATCCATTGTTGTAAATGGATCAATGTGGTGTATTTGAGGCCTTCAAATCATGTCTTTGAGGTTTTGGCTCATGTTTTGCTTCAAAAGTCAATTTAGGGGTGAGTTAGGTCAAGAAACCCTAATTCCTGGTTTTTGATGAATGCTCCCCCAGAAGTTGCTTTGACTTGATGATTAGATCCATAAGATTCATTTGATCTTCTTAGACCATGTTTTGAAGTATTGGCTCATGCCCAGATGAAACTTTTCATTTGGAGGCCTTGGTCGACCAAAACCCTAATTTGGTGACACTGTCGATCTTGAGGCTTGATCAACTTGAGATGTTGCATTGTTGTGCTAGATTCTTGATATGGGAGACCTCTTATTCCTTTATGGGTGTTTGAGAGGTTATACAAATTTAAGATCATGTTATTTCTCGATTGATCCATTGTCTAAATGGTCTGAGAGGGCTCAAAACCCTGATTCTTGATTGTATTGAATGTAAAAAAATCTTTGAGGAGATTGATGAGACATGATGGTATATCTATATTGTGTAGATGATTCTCCCAATGATGTAAAATCTTGGTGGTCAAAATTTGGGGTATGACAATATGATGATAGTGTGTTTGTCGCATTTATTTTTTAGTTTATTTTGTAGCTTAAGGCTGGAAATGCATATGATTTAGTTGAGTTATTGGAAATTATTTTTTTACATAACTTGTGAGTCTGTTACCGTATAGCAATGAGGAGTACACGATGTCATTTGACTTGACCAATGAGGTTTGTTTTACAAAACTCATGCCCTTAGACATAGATCCAAATAATTGGGTGCACAATGTGTTGGTGTTGTGAAATGGATCCATTGCTTCGATTTTATGATATACAACTACTTTTCACATATCAATTTTAGGCAAATTGCGTGTGAAGGAATCTTGGACTAAAATCTTTGTTGTTGGACCCTTGTCCGAAGACATTAAATATTCTATTGGAGAGGGAAATAATGGTGTTATATTCTTCACAAAGAAAATTGAAGAGAACCAGTCTGCTTTGATTTATGTACCCAAATGATTAAAGGAGTGCATGATTGTAAAATAATAATTTATAAAGAAAGTCTCGTTTCGATTGGAGAAAAAAAACCATTAGTTAGCTTACTTGTTTTCGCATAAGAGATAACAATATTATATTGAAAGTTTATTATGTGTCTGTTTTTTATTGAATTGTCTTCAATTTTATATGGAAAAACATATATTTGGAGAACATGATAATGAATTTGAATTTATCGTATTTGAAATATATATGATCCTAAGTATATGATGTATGGTTAATCTTACTTTCTTTGCAAATCATTAAAATTTAACTGGCTGCAATGCTCAGAATTGGGGTTTTATTAGAAACACAAATATGATTTAGTTTTCAATGTCGTAACTTGTTGTGTGTATGCAGTCATGGTGTTTGCAGGAGATTATCACGAATTTATAGTTTATTTTATTAGCTTATATCTTATTTTTTATACGTTATTCAAATAGTATTTTAGTTTATAACTTATCATTTTTTTCTTTTACTTTTATCTTTATTATTTTAATTAAAATTTCTTTTACCCTATATAATTTATTTTGATTTAAAATAAAATATTTATATATTAAATACTTTTTACATCATTTTAAATTTAGAGAAAATGGATGGTGCACTGACAGTGTAAATTATTTTTACACTGTCAACCAATGACAACCATGTATCCCGCCAAGTCAGCCTGTAAATTTTAAATTATTTAAATGATTTGGCACTTTAAAATACTTTGATTGGATGTATGTGTAATACTTTTTTACACTGACAGTGCACTACCATTAAACCCTTAAATTTATTAGTTAGTTGAATTATTAGTTACACTAAATACTTCAATTAACTTATTAACTATAAGTCATCAATTATCAACTCTGAATTATAAGCTATTAGTCATCAACCATCAACCATAATCTATAATTAATCGGTTAACTTATTAGTCAAAAAACTATTTTTATCAAAGAGTACCATGTAAAAAAAATTACATATCAATTGCACATAGATATTAATTTCTTTTGATAAATGCACCCCAAAAATTAGAGGAAACTATGAACATTTAAGAGAAAATAAAAGTTTTTGTGAAGAAAAACAAAGAGAATAAATTGATACCAACTTAATAATGTTACTTTTTATTTATATTAAAATTCCCCAAAAAAAAAAAGATTTATTATAAATCTAAATAAAATCATAAATTTTTTTATGATTTTTATTTGGAATACATATAGTTTTAGAATATTTTATGAAAAGAAAGAAAAATATAAAAAAAAATAAAAAAAAATAAAATCAATTAAAAAAGTAAAATATTAAAAAAATTTTTAAACAAAATATATTGTAAGATAAAGTATAACATTGAAAACTAATAAATAAATTAGTAAAATTTATATATTTTTAGAATATTTTATGTAAAGAAAGAAAAATATATAAAAATATAAAATGAAAATAGAATCAATTAAAAAGTAAAATATTATGTTTTTTTTTAAGGGAAAAAGATTGTAAAATAAAGTATAATATTGAAAATGAATAAATAAATTAGTAAATTTTATACATTCTTAGAATATTTTATGAAAAGAAAGAAAAATATATAAAATAAAAATAAATCTAATTAGAAAAAGTAAATTAATTTTTTTTTTGAATGGAGAAACCAAATTATTCAAGTAAAGATTTTGCTCACAAGAGACACAAGGGACACCTATGTTTAGACTATGGACCAAGTTCTAGAGACTGCAACCAGTGTTGAAGCCTTTGACTAGGAAAGTGTCTAACATCCAGATGCAGATTCACCAGGCTAGGCAGGATTTAATCCAGTCACAAGTTAAATTGCAACAGACTCCTTTTGACCATGAGACTATAGAGCAAATGAAGCATTATACTGATAAGGTGATAAGTCTCAGCCAATTGGAGGAATCCATCCTCATGCAGAAAGCTAAGATTTATTGGCTCAAGTTAGGGGATCATAACATTGCCTTTTTTCATGCTGCAGTAAGGGAGAAAAACAAGTCCAAAAGTTTGTACACCATAACTTCAATGAGGGGAGAATTACTAAGTAGCCATGAAACTATTGAAAAAGAGATAATGGAGTTCTATACTAGGTTGTTGGCACCAAAGAAGTAACTTTGAAAGGTATAGACATTCCTAGCATGAGACATGGCAAAAGCCTAACTAGAGAGATGGCTCAACAGTTAATCAAACCTGTTGAGCAAAAGGAGATATAGGAGGCCTTAAACCAAATTGGTTACACAAAGTCTCCAGGCTTAGATGGCTTAAATGCCCTTTTTTTTCAAAAAAAACTGGCCTATTGTGAAAACTGATGTGGAGCCTGCAATTATGGAGTTCTTTGATTCTGGTAGAATGTTTAAGGCAGTCAACTGTTCATTTATGACACTTATTCCAAAAGCACCTGATGCTAAAACTATCAACGACATGAGACCAATTTCTTGTTGTAGCACCATTTACAAGATGATATCCAAGATCCTTACTAGCAGATTGGGAAAAGTAATTAACCAGATTGTTGATGATTCTCAAGCAGCTTTCATTCCTAGCAGAACAATACATGACAATATCATTGTGGCTCAAGAGCTTGTGAGAGGCTACAACAGGAAAAATCTATCTCCTAGATGTATGGTGCAGATGGATATTTAAAAAGCATATGACACTGTTGAGTGGAGTGCTTTACATCAAATTATGGTTGAGCTTGGTTTTCCCCATATGTTCATTAAATGGATCATGGTTTGTGTCACCAATGTATCCTACAGATTTTCAATAAATGGAACTCCTACTGGCATTCTAAAGGCAGAAAGAGGGTTGAGATAAGGGGATCCCATCTCACTCCTCCTATTTGTGCTCATAATTGATTATCTTCATAGAATTCTCAAAAGTGTTTATTCCAATCCTAATTTTAATTATCACCCTAAATGTGACAGACTCAAAATCATTGATCTATGTTTTGCAGATGATATTCTGGTGTTCTTAAGAGGTGATGTAGGTTCCATGAAGCTGTTGATGGAAAAAGTGAATCAGTTCTCTTAAGCCACAGATTTGAAGATAAGTAATCCCAAAAGCAAATTGTTCTTTGGAGGTGTGGATACTGAGGTTCAGAGAGAGATACAAGAGATCACTGGTTTTGAAATAGGCACTTTACCTGTCAGATACCTGGGGGTCCCTTTAGACAGCAAAAAAATTACCATCAATCATTTCCGGCCCCTCATTGATAGAATGCTGCAGAGACTATAACATTGGAGCACTAGACTGCTATCTTATGCAGGTAGAATGCAGCTAATTAGAAGTGTGTTATTCTCTATTGCTAACTATTGGCTTCAAAATTTTCCCCTTCCTAAATATGTGCTGAAGTATATAGAAGGTATTTGTAGACAATTCTTGTGGACTGGAAAAAATTTGCCAAGCAGAAAATCTCCCATTTCATGGGAACACATTTGTGATCCAAAAAATGCAAGTGGGATGAATATGATAGCTCTAGTGGAATGGAATAAAGCCACAATTGGTAAACTAATATGGGATATTTGGACTAAGAAGGACAAATTATGGATTCAATGGGTTCAAATATATTATATGAAGAAGGTGGAGGCTAGTTGGTACCAGCCAAAGTTGAATACTTCGTGGATCCTTAAGGCCATTTTTAAACATAGAGACTTGTTAGTCACCTCTAATGTTTGGCAGGAGTTGCAGGAAAAAGGTAAATATAATACTAGGAAGATATATCATATGATCCGTGGAGACAAGCCTAGAGTGTATTGGAGGAAACTCATTGGAAACAATTTTTCCAGGCCTCGAGCAGTATTTACGCTATGGTTAGCTTGCAATAACAGGTTTCTTACAAAAGATAAAATAAGCAAATTTGGAATGCCAAATGATGGTGTTTGTATGCTATGCAGTCAAATGGAATCGTACCATCATCTATTCTTTGAGTGTAGCTTCTCTAACAGAATTTGGAATGCTCTATTGAATTGGATAGGATACAATCACAAGCCTTGCGGATGGGATGTGGATTTAAACTGGATAATGCATACTATGAAAGGAAAAGGCTGTAAGAGAAGACTATTAAAAATTGCTTTGGCGGAAACTATATACAGTATTTGGAATTTGAGAAACAAAATTATCTTCCAAGGAGTCAAGAAGGACAACTTTCAACTTGAGGAAATAAAAACCAATATCATTAGGAGAGCTGAGATGAATTCTAAATTGAAGTTGTATTGTAATAATCGGTGTTGATGAGTGTTGTACTTGTATTTTGTTTGCCCTTTGGAGCCTGGATCATTTGATCTGCTGGTTTTGTATTGATAGTTTTTGGTAATAATTTTTTTATCTTTATTGCATATAAAAAATATTTTGCAATTGTTCCAAAAAAAGAAAGAAAAAGGTTATTTTGCAATTACTTCTCTTTAAAAAAATGATTTCTTAATTAAGTATTGATTACGTATGAATAAATAACCAAGGATAGGTTTTCAAGTGAATAAATAAGAAATTGAACTTGGGTCACGATCAAAAGTGGTTTTTGCATTTGCAACGACGACGTTTGATTTCATTGTTTCTTTTGCTCTGTGATCGAATATGGTGAAATCCGCAACTGAGAAGGTAAGAAATCACATACATAATGATCTTCCTTTCTTATTCTATCAAAACTTCCTTTAAAATATTTGAAGCGCTTTGGATGTGTAAACAAAACATGGTCTGTTTTGGTTGAGAACTCTTATTTTATGATCAATTTTGCAATAATTTCATATCCATTCCTCACTCTTACCATAATGATACATCTCTCCTCCTTCATCAATTTGTTTATAATCACAATCGTTCTCACGTTAGTTTCCCTTTGCATTCACTTTCCAAATCCATTTCAACAAGAGGACCCTGGCTTTTGTGTATTAGTTTCTGGTAGTGTAAATGGAATTCTATGTCTTTATAATCGTGATATCATTGTATTGTGGAATCCAGCTACAGAAGAATTCAAAGTCATTCCCCCAGCCATGTCGAGTCTCTACCACCTTATCAGGCTATTGTTAAGTTTTTTCATGGATTTGGTTATGACCCTTTTAGTGACGACTATAAGATTCTTAGGAATGTAGGTTTTGTTCCAGTAACGAATGATGATGACGATGTTCTTCCGTCTGATGTGGAATGGGAAGATGTGTGCGAGAACTATGAACCCTTTTGGGAGGTATATAGCCTTGTATGTAATTCTTGGAGGAAAGTTGATCTCGTCCTGCCTACTTGTTTCTGGGAAGGCGGTAACTGTAATGATAATCTATTGTACTTGGATGGAATTTGTCATTGGCTCTCTAACTCTTACTATGAAGATAACAATGAAGAGTACATGGTATCATTTGACTTGACCAATGAGGTTTATTTTACCACACTTATACCAACACTCATGCCATTAGACATAGATCCCAATAATTGGGTGCACCATGCGTTGGTGTTGTTAAATGGATCAATTGCTTCGATTTTATGGTACACAACTACTTTTCACATGTCAATTTTAGGCAAATTGGGTGTGAAGGAATCTTTGACTAAAATCTCGGTTATTGGACCCTTGTCCGAAGACATTAAATATCCAATCGGAGCGGGAAAGAATGGTGATATATTCTTCGCAAAGAAAAATGGAACAGAACCGGCCTGCGTTTATTTATGTACCCAAATGATTAAGGAGGTTGATGGTGTTAAAGGAGCGCATGATTCTAAAATAATAATTTATAAAGAATGTCTCGTTTCGATTGGAGGAAAAATTTATTAGTTAGCTTACTTGTTTTCACATAAGAGATAACAATATTACATTGAAAGTCTATTATGCGTCTATTTTAAAACTGGTTTGATTTTTATTTTAACTGTTAGAAACTTCCAATTATCTTTTGGCTTTTATTGAACTGTCTCCAATTTTATATGGAAAAATATATATTTGGAGAACATGATAAATTGTTTGAATTTATAGTATTTGAAATATATATGCTCCTAAGTATATGATGTATGGTTAATCTTACTTTCTTTGCAAATCATTAATATTTAATTGGCTACAATGCTTAGAATTGGGGTTTTATTAGAAACCAAAATATGATTTAGTTATCAATGTTGTAACTTGTTGTGTATACAGTCATGGTGTTTGCAGGAGATTATCACGAATTTATAGTTTATTTTATTAGCTTATATCTTATTTTTTATACGTTATTCAATTAGTATTTTAGTTTATAACTTATCATTTTTTTATTTTACTTTTATCTTTATTATTTTAATTAAAATTTCTTTTAACCAATATAATTTATTTTGATTTAAAATAAAATAGTTATATATTAAATAATTTTTATATCATTTTAAATTTATTAGTTTGTTGAATTATTAGTTATACTAAATAGTTCAACTAACTTATTAACTATAAGTCATCAATCATCAACTATGAATTATAAGCTATTAGTCATCATCCATCAACCATAAACTATAATTAATTAGTTAACATATTAGTCAAAAAACTATTTTTATCACTGAGTACCATGTAAAAAAAATTACATATCAATTGCACATAGATATTAACTTCTTTTGATAAATGTACCCCAGAAAATAGAGGAAACTATGAGCATTTAAGATAAAATAAAAGTCTTTGTGAAGAAAAATAGAGAGACTAAATTGATACCAACCTAATAATGTTACTTTTTATTTATAATAAAATTCCCCAAAGAAAGAGTTATTATAAATCTAAATAAAATCATAAAATTTTTATGATATTTATTTGGAATACATATAGTTTTAGAATATTTTATGAAAAGAAAGAAAAAAAATTAAAAAAATCTAAAAAAAATAGAATCAATTAAAAAAGTAAAATATTTATTTTAAAGAAAATATATTGTAAGATAAAGTATAATATAGCAAATGAATAAATAAATTAGTAAAATTTATATATTTTTAGAATATTTTATGTAAAGAAAGAAAAATATAAAAAAATATTAAATGAAAATAGAATCAATTAAAAAGTAAAATATTATGTTTTTTGAAGGTAAAAAGATTGTAAAATAAAGTATGATATTGCAAATGAATAAATAAATTAGTAAAATTTATATATTCTTAGAATATTTTATGGAAAGAAATAAAAAATATAAAAATATAAAAGAAAAATAAATATAATTAGGAAAAGAAAAATAATTTGTTTTTTCAAATGAAAATAGATTGTAAAATAAAGTATGGCATTGACAATTAATAAATAAATTATTAAAATTATGAGATAAATGAGAAAATGGAGAAACCAAATCATTCAAGAGAGTAAAGATTTTGCAATTGTACCACACAAAAAAAAGAAAAAAAGAAATTATTTTACAATTACTTCTCTTTAAAAAAATAATTTCTCAATTAAGTATTGATTATGTATAAATATATAACCAGGGATAAGTTTTCAAGTGAGTAAATAAGAAATTGAACTTGGGTCACGATCAAAAGAGGTTTTTCAATTTGCAACGACGACGTTTGATTTCATTGTTTCTTTTGCTCTGTGATCGATGATGGCGAAATCCGCAAGTGAGAAGGTAAGAAATCACATACATGATGATCTTGCTTTCTCCATTCTATCAAAACATCATTTAAAATCTTTGAAGAGCTTTGGATGTGTAAACAAAACATGGTCTGTTTTGTTTGAGAACACTCATTTTATGATAAAGTTTTGCAATATTTTCATATCCATTCCTCACTCTTACTACAATGATACTTATCTCCTCCTTCATCAATTTGTTTATAATCACAATCGTTCTCACGGTAGTTTCTCTTTGCATTCACTTTCCGGCGAGAGGCTTGAGAATAAAGTTAAATTGGACTTTCCAAATCCATTTCAACAAGAGGAATCTGGCTTTTGTGTATTGGTTTCTGGTAGTGTAAATGGAATTCTATGTCTTTATAATTGTGATATCATTGTATTTTGGAATCCAGCTACGGAAGAATTCAAAGTCATTCCTCCCAACCCGGCGAGTCTCTACCACCTTATCAGGCTATTGTTAAGTTTCTTCATGGATTTGGTTATGACCCTTTTAGTGACGACTATAAGATTATTAGGAATGTAGGTTTTGTTCCAGTAACGGAGGATGATGACGATGTTCTTCCGTCTGATGTGGAATGGCAAGACGTGTGTGAGAACTATGAACCCTTTTGGGAGGTATATAGTCTAGTATGTAATTCTCGGAGGAAAGTTGATCTCGTCCTTCTTACTTGTTGTTGGTAAGCCAAAAACTATAATGATTATCTACTGTACTTGGATGGAATGTGTCATTGGCTCTCTAACTCTTATTATGGAGATAACAATGAAGAGTACATGGTGTCATTTGACTTGACCAATGAGGTTTCTTTTACCACACTCATACCCACACTCATGCCATTAGACATAGATCCCAATAATTGGGTGCACCATGTGTTGGTGTTGTTAAATGGATCCATTGCTTCGATTTTATGCTATACAACTACTTTTAACATATCAATTTTAGGCAAATTGGGTGTGAAAGAAACTTGGACTAAAATCTTCGTTATTGGACCCTTGTCCGAAGACATTAAATATCCTATTGGAGCGGGAAAGAATGGTGATATATTCTTCGCAAAGAAAAAAGGAACAGAACCGGTCTGCTTTGATTTATGTACCCAAATGATTAAGGAGCTTGATTGTGTTAAAGGAGTGCACGATTCTAAAATAATAATTTATAAATAAAGTCTCGTTTCGATGGGAAGTAAAATTCATTAGTTAGATTAATTGTTTTTACATAAGAGATAACAATATTATATTTATAGTCTATTATGCGTCTGTTTTAAAAGTGGTTTTATTTTTATTTCAACTGTTAGAAACTTCTAATTATCTTTTGGCTTTTATTGAACAGTCTCCAATTTAAATGGAAAAATATATATTTGGAGAACTTGATAATGAGTTTGAATTTATTGTATTTGAAATATATATGCTTCTAAGTATATGATGTATGGTTAATCTTACTTTCTTTGCAAATCATAAATATTTAATTGGCTACAATGCTCAGAATTGGGGTTTTATTAGAAACCAAAATATGATTTAGTTATCAATGTCGTAACTTGTTGTGTATTCAGTCATGGGGTTTGCAGGAGATTATCATGAATTTATAGTTCATTTTATTAGCTTATATCTTATTTTTTATACGTTATTCAAACAGTATTTTAGTTTATAACTTATCATTTTTTCTTTTACGTTTATCTTTATTATTTTAATTAAAATTTCTTTTAACCTATACAATTTATTTTGATTTAAAATAAAATACTTATATATTAAATATTTTTTATATCATTTTAAATTTATTAGTTAGTTGAATTATTAGTTATACTAAATAGTTCAATTAACTTATTAACTATTAGTCATCAATCATCAACTATGAATTATAAGCTATTAGTAATCAACCATCAACCATAAACTATAATTAAACGGTTAACATATTAGTCAAACAACTATTTTAATCAAAGAGTACCACGTTATAAAATTACATATCAATTGTACATACATATTAATTTCTTTTGATAAATGTACCCCAAAAAATAGAGGAAACTAGGAGCATTTAAGAGAAAATAAAAGTTTTTGTGAAGAAAAACAGAGAGAATAAATTGATACCAACTTAATAATGTTACTTTTTATTTATATTAACATTCCCAAAAAAAAAAAAGAGTTATTATAAATAATAATAAAATCATAAAATTTTTATGATTCTTATTTGAAATACATATATTTTTAGAATATTTTCTGAAAAGAAAGAAAAAAAATAAAAAAAAATCTAAAAAAAATAGAATCATTCAAAAAAAGCAAAATATTTTTTTTTTAAATAAAATATATTGTAAGATAAAGTATAATATTGAAAATTAATAAATAAATTATTAAAATTTATATATTTTTAGAATATTTTATGTAAAGAAAGAAAAATATATAAAATTATAAAAGGGAAATAGAATCAATTAAAAAGTAAAATATTATGTTTTTTGAAGGAAAAAAGATTGTAAAATAAAGTATAATATTGCAAATTAATAAATAAATTAGTAAAATTTATATATTCTTAGAATATTTTATGAAAAGAAAGAAAAAATTTAAAAATATAAAAGAAAAATAAATCTTATTAGAAAAAGTAAAATAATTTGTTTTTTTGAATGAAAAAAGATTGTAAAATAAAGTATAACATTGAAAATTAATAAATAAATTATTAAAATAATGAGATAAATGAGAAAATGAAGAAACCAAATTGTTCAAGTGAGTAAAGATTTTGCAATTTTACCAAAAAAAAAAAGAAAAAAAAGTTATTTTGCAATTACTTCTCTTTTAAAAAAAATGATTTCTCAATTACGTATTGATTATGTACAAATAAATTAATAACTAGGGATAAGTTTTCAAGTGAGTAAATAAGAAATTGAACTTGGGTCACGATCAAAAGAGGTTTTTGCATTTGCAACGACAATGTTTGATTTTATTGTTTCTTTTGATCTGTGATCGAAGATGGAGAAATCCGCAAGTGAGAAGGTAAGAAATCACATACATGATGATCTTGCTTTCTCCATTCTATCAAAACTTCCTTTAAAATCTTTGAAGAGCTTTGGATGTGTAAACAAAACATGGCCTGTTTTGTTTGAGAACTCTCATTTTATGATCAAGTTTTGCAATATTTTCATATCCATTCCTCACTCTTACTATAATGATACTTCTCTCCTCCTTCATCAATTTGTTTATAATCACAATCGTTCTCACGGTAGTTTCTCTTTGCATTCACTTTCCGACGAGAGGCTTGAGAATAAAGTTAAATTGGACTTTCCAAATCCATTTCAACAAGAGGACCCTGTCTTTTGTGTATTGGTTTCTGGTCGTGTAAATGGAATTCTATGTCTTTATAATCGGGATATCATTGTATTGTGGAATCCAGCTATGGAAGAATTCAAAGTCAATCCTCCCAGCACGGTCGAGTCTCTACCACCTTATCAGGCTATTGTTAAGTTTCTTCATGGATTTGGTTATGACCCTTTTAGTGACGACTATAAGATTATTAGAAATGTAGGTTTTGTTCCAGTAACGGAGGATGATGACGATGTTCTTCCGTCTGATGTGGAATAGGAAGATGTGTGTGAGAACTATGAACCCTTTTGGGAGGTATATAGCCTTGTATGTAATTCTCAGAGGAAAGTTGATCTCGTCCTTCTTACTTGTTGTTGGTAAGGCAAAAACTGTAATGATTATCTATTGTACTTGGATGGAATGTGTCATTGGCTCTCTAACTCTTATTATGGAGATAACAATGAAGAGTACATGGTGTCATTTGACTTGACCAATGAGGTTTGTTTTACCACACTCATACCCACACTCATGCCATTAGACATAGATCCTAATAATTGGGTGCACCATGCTTTGGTGTTGTTAAATGGATCCATTGCTTCGATTTTATGGTATACAACTACTATACAACTACTTTTAACATATCAATTTTAGGCAAATTGGGTGTGAAAGAATCTTGGACTAAAATCTTTGTTATTGGACCCTTGTCCGAAGACATTAAGTATCTTATTGGAGCGGGAAAGAATGGTGATATATTCTTCGCAAAGAAAAATGGAACAGAACCGGTTTTCTTTGATTTATGTACCCAAATGATTAAGGAGCTTGATGGTGTTAAAGGAGTGCATGATTCTAAAATAATAATTTATACATAAAGTCTTGTTTTGATGGGAAGTAAAATTCATTAGTTAGCTTGTTTTCACATAAGAGACAACAATATTATATTTATAGTCTATTATTCGTCTGTTTTAAAACTGGTTTGATTTTTATTTCAACTGTTAGAAACTTCCAATTATCTTTTGGCTTTTATTGAACAGTCTCCAATTTTATATGGAAAAACATATATTTGGAGAACATGATAATGAGTTTGAATTTATTGTATTTCAAATATATATGCTCCTAAGTATATGATGTATAGTTAATCTTACTTTCTTTGCAAATCATTAATATTTAATTGGCTAGAATGCTCAGAATTGTGGTTTTGTTAGAAACCAAAATATGATTTAGCTATCAATGTCGTAACTTGTTGTGTATGCAGTCATGGGGTTTGCAGGAGATTATCATGAATTTATAGTTCATTTTATTAGCTTATATCTTATTTTTTATACGTTATTCAAACAGTATTTTAGTTTATAACTTATCATTTTTTCTTTTACGTTTATCTTTATTATTTTAATTAAAATTTCTTTTCACCTATACAATTTATTTTGATTTAAAATAAAATACTTATATATTAAATATTTTTTATATCATTTTAAATTTATTAGTTAGTTGAATTATTAGTTATACTAAATAGTTCAATTAACTTATTAACTATTAGTCATCAATCATCAACTATGAATTATAAGCTATTAGTAATCAACCATCAACCATAAACTATAATTAATCGGTTAACATATTAGTCAAACAACTATTTTAATCAAAGAGTACCACGTTATAAAATTACATATCAATTGCACATACATATTAATTTCTTTTGATAAATGTACCCCAAAAAATAGAGGAAACTAGGAGCATTTAAGAGAAAATAAAAGTTTTTGTGAAGAAAAACAGAGAGAATAAATTGATACCAACTTAATAATGTTACTTTTTATTTATATTAACATTCCCAAAAAAAAAGAGTTATTATAAATAATAATAAAATCATAAAATTTTTATTATTCTTATTTGAAATACATATATTTTTAGAATATTTTCTGAAAAGAAAGAAAAAAAATAAAAAAAAATCTAAGAAAAATAGAATCATTCAAAAAAAGCAAAATATTTTTTTTTAAATAACATATATTGTAAGATAAAGTATAATATTGAAAATTAATAAATAAATTATTAAAATTTATATATTTTTAGAATATTTTATGTAAAGAAAGAAAAATATATAAAATTATAAAAGGAACATAGAATCAATTAAAAAGTAAAATATTATGTTTTTTGAAGGAAAAAAGATTGTAAAATAAAGTATAATATTGCAAATTAATAAATAAATTAGTAAAATTTATATATTCTAAGAATATTTTATGAAAAGAAAGAAAAAATTTAAAAATATAAAAGAAAAATAAATCTAATTAGAAAAAGTAAAATAATTTGTTTTTTTGAATGAAAAAAGATTGTAAAATAAAGTATAACATTGAAAATTAATAAATAAATTATTAAAATAATGAGATAAATGAGAAAATGGAGAAACCAAATTGTTCAAGTGAGTAAAGATTTTGCAATTTTACCAAAAAAAAAAAAAAGAAAAAAAAGTTATTTTGCAATTACTTCTCTTTTAAAAAAAATGATTTCTCAATTATGTATTGATTATGTACAAATAAATTAATAACTAGGGATAAGTTTTCAAGTGAGTAAATAAGAAATTGAACTTGGGTCACGATCAAAAGAGGTTTTTGCATTTGCAACGACAATGTTTGATTTTATTGTTTCTTTTGCTCTGTGATCGAAGATGGCAAAATCTGCAAGTGAGAAGGTAAGAAATCACATACATGATGATCTTGCTTTCTCCATTCTATCAAAACATCCTTTAAAATCTTTGAAGAGCTTTGGATGTGTAAACAAAACATGGTCTGTTTTGTTTGAGAACACTCATTTTATGATAAAGTTTTGCAATATTTTCATATTCATTCCTCACTCTTACTAAAATGATACTTCTCTCCTCCTTCATCAATTTGTTTATAATCACAATCGTTCTCACGGTAGTTTCTCTTTGCATTCACTTTCCGGCGAGAGGCTTGAGAATAAAGTTAAATTGGACTTTCCAAATCCATTTCAACAAGAGGAATCTGGCTTTTGTGTATTGGTTTCTGGTAGTGTAAATGGAATTCTATGTCTTTATAATCGTGATATAATTGTATTGTGGAATCCAGCTACGGAAGAATTCAAAGTCATTCCTCCCAACCCGGTCGAGTCTCTACCACCTTATCAGGTTATTGTTAAGTTTCTTCATGGATTTGGTTATGACCCTTTTAGTGACGACTATAAGATTATTAGGAATGTTGGTTTTGTTCCAGTAACGGAGGATGATGACGATGTTCTTCCGTCTGATGTGGAATGGGAAGATGTGTGTGAGAACTATGAACCCTTTTGGGAGGTATATAGTCTAGTATGTAATTCTCGGAGGAAAGTTGATCTCGTCCTTCTTACTTGTTGTTGGTAAGCCAAAAACTATAATGATTATCTACTGTACTTGGATGGAATGTGTCATTGGCTCTCTAACTCTTATTATGGAGATAACAATGAAGAGTACATGGTGTCATTTGACTTGACCAATGAGGTTTCTTTTACCACACTCATACCTACACTCATGCCATTAGACATAGATCCCAATAATTGGGTGCACCATGTGTTGGTGTTGTTAAATGGATCCATTGCTTCGATTTTATGCTATACAACTACTTTTAACATATCAATTTTAGGCAAATTGGGTGTGAAAGAAACTTGGACTAAAATCTTCGTTATTGGACCCTTGTCCGAAGACATTAAATATCCTATTGGAGCGGGAAAGAATGGTGATATATTCTTCGCAAAGAAAAAAGGAACAGAACCGGTCTGCTTTGATTTATGTACCCAAATGATTAAGGAGCTTGATTGTGTTAAAGGAGTGCACGATTCTAAAATAATAATTTATAAATAAAGTCTCGTTTCGATGGGAAGTAAAATTCATTAGTTAGATTAATTGTTTTTACATAAGAGATAACAATATTATATTTATAGTCTATTATGCGTCTGTTTTAAAAGTGGTTTTATTTTTATTTCAACTGTTAGAAACTTCTAATTATCTTTTGGCTTTTATTGAACAGTCTCCAATTTATATGGAAAAATATATATTTGGAGAACTTGATAATGAGTTTGAATTTATTGTATTTGAAATATATATGCTTCTAAGTATATGATGTATGGTTAATCTTACTTTATTTGCAAATCATAAATATTTAATTGGCTACAATGCTCAGAATTGGGGTTTTATTAGAAACCAAAATATGATTTAGTTATCAATGTCGTAACTTGTTGTGTATGCAGTCATGGGGTTTGCAGGAGATTATCATGAATTTATAGTTCATTTTATTAGCTTATATCTTATTTTTTATACGTTATTCAAACAGTATTTTAGTTTATAACTTATCATTTTTTCTTTTACGTTTATCTTTATTATTTTAATTAAAATTTCTTTTAACCTATACAATTTATTTTGATTTAAAATAAAATACTTATATATTAAATATTTTTTATATCATTTTAAATTTATTAGTTAGTTGAATTATTAGTTATACTAAATAGTTCAATTAACTTATTAACTATTAGTCATCAATCATCAACTATGAATTGTAAGCTATTAGTAATCAACCATCAACCATAAACTATAATTAATCGGTTAACATATTAGTCAAACAACTATTTTAATCAAAGAGTACCACGTTATAAAATTACATATCAATTGTACATACATATTAATTTCTTTTGATAAATGTACCCCAAAAAATAGAGGAAACTAGGAGCATTTAAGAGAAAATAAAAGTTTTTGTGAAGAAAAACAGAGAGAATAAATTGATACCAACTTAATAATGTTACTTTTTATTTATATTAACATTCCCAAAAAAAAAAAGAGTTATTATAAATAATAATAAAATCATAAAATTTTTATAATTCTTATTTGAAATACATATATTTTTAGAATATTTTCTGAAAAGAAAGAAAAAAAATAAAAAAAAATCTAAAAAAAATAGAATCATTCAAAAAAAGCAAAATATTTTTTTTTAAATAAAATATATTGTAAGATAAAGTATAATATTGAAAATTAATAAATAAATTATTAAAATTTATATATTTTTAGAATATTTTATGTAAAGAAAGAAAAATATATAAAATTATAAAAGGGAAATAGAATCAATTAAAAAGTAAAATATTATGTTTTTTGAAGGAAAAAAGATTGTAAAATAAAGTATAATATTGCAAATTAATAAATAAATTAGTAAAATTTATATATTCTTAGAATATTTTATGAAAAGAAAGAAAAAATTTAAAAATATAAAAGAAAAATAAATCTAATTAGAAAAAGTAAAATAATTTGTTTTTTTGAATGAAAAAAGATTGTAAAATAAAGTATAACATTGAAAATTAATAAATAAATTATTAAAATAATGAGATAAATGAGAAAATGGAGAAACCAAATTGTTCAAGTGAGTAAAGATTTTGCAATTTTACCAAAAAAAAAAAGAAAAAAAAGTTATTTTGCAATTACTTCTCTTTTAAAAAAAATGATTTCTCAATTACGTATTGATTATGTACAAATAAATTAATAACTAGGGATAAGTTTTCAAGTGAGTAAATAAGAAATTGAACTTGGGTCACGATCAAAAGAGGTTTTTGCATTTGCAACGACAATGTTTGATTTTATTGTTTCTTTTGATCTGTGATCGAAGATGGAGAAATCCGCAAGTGAGAAGGTAAGAAATCACATACATGATGATCTTGCTTTCTCCATTCTATCAAAACTTCCTTTAAAATCTTTGAAGAGCTTTGGATGTGTAAACAAAACATGGCCTGTTTTGTTTGAGAACTCTCATTTTATGATCAAGTTTTGCAATATTTTCATATCCATTCCTCACTCTTACTATAATGATACTTCTCTCCTCCTTCATCAATTTGTTTATAATCACAATCGTTCTCACGGTAGTTTCTCTTTGCATTCACTTTCCGACGAGAGGCTTGAGAATAAAGTTAAATTGGACTTTCCAAATCCATTTCAACAAGAGGACCCTGTCTTTTGTGTATTGGTTTCTGGTCGTGTAAATGGAATTCTATGTCTTTATAATCGTGATATCATTGTATTGTGGAATCCAGCTATGGAAGAATTCAAAGTCAATCCTCCCAGCACGGTCGAGTCTCTACCACCTTATCAGGCTATTGTTAAGTTTCTTCATGGATTTGGTTATGACCCTATTAGTGATGACTATAAGATTATTAGAAATGTAGGTTTTGTTCCAGTAACGGAGGATGATGACGATGTTCTTCCGTCTGATGTGGAATGGGAAGATGTGTGTGAGAACTATGAACCCTTTTGGGAGGTATATAGCCTTGTATGTAATTCTCAGAGGAAAGTTGATCTCGTCCTTCTTACTTGTTGTTGGTAAGGCAAAAACTGTAATGATTATCTATTGTACTTGGATGGAATGTGTCATTGGCTCTCTAACTCTTATTATGGAGATAACAATGAAGAGTACATGGTGTCATTTGACTTGACCAATGAGGTTTGTTTTACCACACTCATACCCACACTCATGCCATTAGACATAGATCCCAATAATTGGGTGCACCATGCTTTGGTGTTGTTAAATGGATCCATTGCTTCGATTTTATGGTATACAACTACTATACAACTACTTTTAACATATCAATTTTAGGCAAATTGGGTGTGAAAGAATCTTGGACTAAAATCTTTGTTATTGGACCCTTGTCCGAAGACATTAAGTATCCTATTGGAGCGGGAAAGAATGGTGATATATTCTTCGCAAAGAAAAATGGAACAGAACCGGTTTGCTTTGATTTATGTACCCAAATGATTAAGGAGCTTGATGGTGTTAAAGGAGTGCATGATTCTAAAATAATAATTTATAAATAAAGTCTCGTTTTGATGGGAAGTAAAATTCATTAGTTAGCTTGTTTTCACATAAGAGACAACAATATTATATTTATAGTCTATTATTCGTCTGTTTTAAAACTGGTTTGATTTTTATTTCAACTGTTAGAAACTTCCAATTATCTTTTGGCTTTTATTGAACAGTCTCCAATTTTATATGGAAAAACATATATTTGGAGAACATGATAATGTGTTTGAATTTATTGTATTTCAAATATATATGCTCCTAAGTATATGATGTATGGTTAATCTTACTTTCTTTGCAAATCATTAATATTTAATTGGCTAGAATGCTCAGAATTGTGGTTTTGTTAGAAACCAAAATATGATTTAGCTATCAATGTCGTAACTTGTTGTGTATGCAGTCATGGGGTTTGCAGGAGATTATCACGAATTTATAGTTTATTTTATTAGCTTATATCTTATTTTTTATACGTTATTCAAACAGTATTTTAGTTTATAACTTATCATTTTTTCTTTTACGTTTATCTTTATTATTTTAATTAAAATTTCTTTTAACCTATACAATTTATTTTGATTTAAGATAAAATACTTATATATTAAATATTTTTTATATCATTTTAAATTTATTAGTTAGTTGAATTATTAGTTATACTAAATAGTTCAATTAACTTATTAACTATTAGTCATCAATCATCAACTATGAATTATAAGCTATTAGTAATCAACCATCACCCATAAACTATAATTAATCGGTTAACATATTAGTCAAACAACTATTTCAATCAAACAGTACCACTTTATAAAATTACATATCAATTGTACATACATATTAATTTCTTTTGATAAATGTACCCCAAAAAATAGAGGAAACTAGGAGCATTTAAGAGAAAATAAAAGTTTTTGTGAAGAAAAACAGAGAGAATAAATTGATACCAACTTAATAATGTTACTTTTTATTTATATTAACATTCCGAAAAAAGAAAGAGTTATTATAAATAATAATAAAATCATAAAATTTTTATGATTCTTATTTGAAATACATATATTTTTAGAATATTTTCTGAAAAGAAAGAAAAAAAATAAAAAAAAAAATCTAAGAAAAATAGAATCATTCAAAAAAAGCAAAATATTTTTTTTTAAATAAAATATATTGTAAGATAAAGTATATTATTGAAAATTAATAAATAAATTATTAAAATTTATATATTTTTAGAATATTTTATGTAAAGAAAGAAAAATATATAAAATTATAAAAGGAAAATAGAATCAATTAAAAAGTAAAATATTATTTTTTTTGAAGGAAAAAAGATTGTAAAATAAAGTATAATATTGCAAATTAATAAATAAATTAGTAAAATTTATATATTCTTAGAATATTTTATGAAAAGAAAGAAAAAATTTAAAAATATAAAAGAAAAATAAATCTAATTAGAAAAAGTAAAATAATTTGTTTTTTTGAATGAAAAAAGATTGTAAAATAAAGTATAACATTGAAAATTAATAAATAAATTATTAAAATAATGAGATAAATGAGAAAATGGAGAAACCAAATTGTTCAAGTGAGTAAAGATTTTGCAATTTTACCAAAAAAAAAAAGAAAAAAAAGTTATTTTGCAATTACTTCTCTTTTAAAAAAAATGATTTCTCAATTACGTATTGATTATGTACAAATAAATTAATAACTAGGGATAAGTTTTCAAGTGAGTAAATAAGAAATTGAACTTGGGTCACGATCAAAAGAGGTTTTTGCATTTGCAACGACAATGTTTGATTTTATTGTTTCTTTTGATCTGTGATCGAAGATGGAGAAATCCGCAAGTGAGAAGGTAAGAAATCACATACATGATGATCTTGCTTTCTCCATTCTATCAAAACTTCCTTTAAAATCTTTGAAGAGCTTTGGATGTGTAAACAAAACATGGCCTGTTTTGTTTGAGAACTATCATTTTATGATCAAGTTTTGCAACATTTTCATATCCATTCCTCACTCTTACTATAATGATACTTCTCTCCTCCTTCATCAAATTGTTTATAATCACAATCGTTCTCACGGTAGTTTCTCTTTGCATTCACTTTCCGATGAGAGGCTTGAGAATAAAGTTAAATTGGACTTTCCAAATCCATTTCAACAAGAGGACCCTGTCTTTTGTGTATTGGTTTCTGGTCGTGTAAATGGAATTCTATGTCTTTATAATCGTGATATCATTGTATTGTGGAATCCAGCTATGGAAGAATTCAAAGTCAATCCTCCCAGCACGGTCGAGTCTCTACCACCTTATCAGGCTATTGTTAAGTTTCTTCATGGATTTGGTTATGACCCTTTTAGTGACGACTATAAGATTATTAGAAATGTAGGTTTTGTTCCAGTAACGGAGGATGATGACGATGTTCTTCCGTCTGATGTGGAATGGGAAGATGTGTGTGAGAACTATGAAACCTTTTGGGAGGTATATAGCCTTGTATGTAATTCTCAGAGGAAAGTTGATCTCGTCCTTCTTACTTGTTGTTGGTAAGGCAAAAACTGTAATGATTATCTATTGTACTTGGATGGAATGTGTCATTGGCTCTCTAACTCTTATTATGGAGATAACAATGAAGAGTACATGGTGTCATTTGACTTGACCAATGAGGTTTGTTTTACCACACTCATACCCACACTCATGCCATTAGACATAGATCCCAATAATTGGGTGCACCATGCTTTGGTGTTGTTAAATGGATCCATTGCTTCGATTTTATGGTATACAACTACTATACAACTACTTTTAACATATCAATTTTAGGCAAATTGGGTGTGAAAGAATCTTGGACTAAAATCTTTGTTATTGGACCCTTGTCCGAAGACATTAAGTATCCTATTGGAGCGGGAAAGAATGGTGATATATTCTTCGCAAAGAAAAATGGAACAGAACCGGTTTGCTTTGATTTATGTACCCAAATGATTAAGGAGATTGATGGTGTTAAAGGAGTGCATGATTCTAAAATAATAATTTATAAATAAAGTCTCGTTTTGATGGGAAGTAAAATTCATTAGTTAGCTTGTTTTCACATAAGAGACAACAATATTATATTTATAGTCTATTATTCGTCTGTTTTAAAACTGGTTTGATTTTTATTTCAACTGTTAGAAACTTCCAATTATCTTTTGGCTTTTATTGAACAGTCTCCAATTTTATATGGAAAAACATATATTTGGAGAACATGATAATGTGTTTGAATTTATTGTATTTCAAATATATATGCTCCTAAGTATATGATGTATGGTTAATCTTACTTTCTTTGCAAATCATTAATATTTAATTGGCTAGAATGCTCAGAATTGTGGTTTTGTTAGAAACCAAAATATGATTTAGCTATCAATGTCGTAACTTGTTGTGTATGCAGTCATGGGGTTTGCAGGAGATTATCACGAATTTATAGTTTATTTTATTAGCTTATATCTTATTTTTTATACGTTATTCAAACAGTATTTTAGTTTATAACTTTTCATTTTTTCTTTTACGTTTATCTTTATTATTTTAATTAAAATTTCTTTTAACCTATACAATTTATTTTGATTTAAGATAAAATACTTATATATTAAATATTTTTTATATCATTTTAAATTTATTAGTTATACTAAATAGTTCAATTAACTTATTAACTATTAGTCATCAATCATCAACTATGAATTATAAGCTATTAGTAATCAACCATCACCCATAAACTATAATTAATCGGTTAACATATTAGTCAAACAACTATTTCAATCAAACAGTACCACTTTATAAAATTACATATCAATTGTACATACATATTAATTTCTTTTGATAAATGTACCCCAAAAAATAGAGGAAACTAGGAGCATTTAAGAGAAAATAAAAGTTTTTGTGAAGAAAAACAGAGAGAATAAATTGATACCAACTTAATAATGTTACTTTTCATTTATATTGACATTCCCAAAAAAGAAAGAGTTATTATAAATAATAATAAAATCATAAAATTTTTATGATTCTTATTTGAAATACCTATATTTTTAGAATATTTTCTGAAAAGAAAGAAAAAAAATAAAATAAAAATCTAAGAAAAATAGAATCATTCAAAAAAAGAAAAATATTTTTTTTTAAATAAAATATATTGTAAGATAAAGTATAATATTGAAAATTAATAAATAAATTATTAAAATTTATATATTTTTAGAATATTTTATGTAAAGAAAGAAAAATATATAAAATTATAAAAGGAAAATAGAATCAATTAAAAAGTAAAATATTATTTTTTTTGAAGGAAAAAAGATTGTAAAATAAAGTATAATATTGCAAATTAATAAATAAATTAGTAAAATTTATATATTCTTAGAATATTTTATGAAAAGAAAGAAAAATTTTAAAAATATAAAAGAAAAATAAATCTAATTAGAAAAAGTAAAATAATTTGTTTTTTTGAATGAAAAAAGATTGTAAAATAAAGTATAACATTGAAAATTAATAAATAAATTATTAAAATAATGAGATAAATGAGAAAATGGAGAAACCAAATTGTTCAAGTGAGTAAAGATTTTGCAATTTTACCAAAAAAAAAAAGAAAAAAAAGTTATTTTGCAATTACTTCTCTTTTAAAAAAAATGATTTCTCAATTACGTATTGATTATGTACAAATAAATTAATAACTAGGGATAAGTTTTCAAGTGAGTAAATAAGAAATTGAATTTGGGTCACGATCAAAAGAGGTTTTTGCATTTGCAACGACAATGTTTGATTTTATTGTTTCTTTTGATCTGTGATCGAAGATGGAGAAATCGGCAAGTGAGAAGGTAAGAAATCACATACATGATGATCTTGCTTTCTCCATTCTATCAAAACTTCCTTTAAAATCTTTGAAGAGCTTTGGATGTGTAAACAAAACATGGCCTGTTTTGTTTGAGAACTCTCATTTTATGATCAAGTTTTGCAATATTTTCATATCCATTCCTCACTCTTACTATAATGATACTTCTCTCCTCCTTCATCAATTTGTTTATAATCACAATCGTTCTCACGGTAGTTTCTCTTTGCATTCACTTTCCGATGAGAGGCTTGAGAATAAAGTTAAATTGGACTTTCCAAATCCATTTCAACAAGAGGACCCTGTCTTTTGTGTATTGGTTTCTGGTCGTGTAAATGGAATTCTATGTCTTTATAATCGTGATATCATTGTATTGTGGAATCCAGCTATGGAAGAATTCAAAGTCAATCCTCCCAGCACGGTCGAGTCTCTACCACCTTATCAGGCTATTGTTAAGTTTCTTCATGGATTTGGTTATGACCCTATTAGTGATGACTATAAGATTATTAGAAATGTAGGTTTTGTTCCAGTAACGGAGGATGATGACGATGTTCTTCCGTCTGATGTGGAATGGGAAGATGTGTGTGAGAACTATGAAACCTTTTGGGAGGTATATAGCCTTGTATGTAATTCTCAAAGGAAAGTTGATCTCGTCCTTCTTACTTGTTGTTGGTAAGGCAAAAACTGTAATGATTATCTATTGTACTTGGATGGAATGTGTCATTGGCTCTCTAACTCTTATTATGGAGATAACAATGAAGAGTACATGGTGTCATTTGACTTGACCAATGAGGTTTGTTTTACCACACTCATACCCACACTCATGCCATTAGACATAGATCCCAATAATTGGGTGCACCATGCTTTGGTGTTGTTAAATGGATCCATTGCTTCGATTTTATGGTATACAACTACTATACAACTACTTTTAACATATCAATTTTAGGCAAATTGGGTGTGAAAGAATCTTGGACTAAAATCTTTGTTATTGGACCCTTGTCCGAAGACATTAAGTATCCTATTGGAGCGGGAAAGAATGGTGATATATTCTTCGCAAAGAAAAATGGAACATAACCGGTTTGCTTTGATTTATGTACCCAAATGATTAAGGAGATTGATGGTGTTAAAGGAGTGCATGATTCTAAAATAATAATTTATAAATAAAGTCTCGTTTTGATGGGAAGTAAAATTCATTAGTTAGCTTGTTTTCACATAAGAGACAACAATATTATATTTATAGTCTATTATTCGTCTGTTTTAAAACTGGTTTGATTTTTATTTCAACTGTTAGAAACTTCCAATTATCTTTTGGCTTTTATTGAACAGTCTCCAATTTTATATGGAAAAACATATATTTGGAGAACATGATAATGTGTTTGAATTTATTGTATTTCAAATATATATGCTCCTAAGTTTATGATGTATGGTTAATCTTACTTTCTTTGCAAATCATTAATATTTAATTGGCTAGAATGCTCAGAATTGTGGTTTTGTTAGAAACCAAAATATGATTTAGCTATCAATGTCGTAACTTGTTGTGTATGCAGTCATGGGGTTTGCAGGAGATTATCACGAATTTATAGTTTATTTTATTAGCTTATATCTTATTTTTTATACGTTATTCAAACAGTATTTTAGTTTATAACTTAGCATTTTTTCTTTTACGTTTATCTTTATTATTTTAATTAAAATTTCTTTTAACCTATACAATTTATTTTGATTTAAAATAAAATACTTATATATTAAATATTTTTTATATCATTTTAAATTTATTAGTTAGTTGAATTATTAGTTATACTAAATAGTTCAATTAACTTATTAACTATTAGTCATCAATCATCAACTATGAATTATAAGCTATTAGTAATCAACCATCACCCATAAACTATAATTAATCGGTTAACATATTAGTCAAACAACTATTTCAATCAAACAGTACCACTTTATAAAATTACATATCAATTGTACATACATATTAATTTCTTTTGATAAATGTACCCCAAAAAATAGAGGAAACTAGGAGCATTTAAGAGAAAATAAAAGTTTTTGTGAAGAAAAACAGAGAGAATAAATTGATACCAACTTAATAATGTTACTTTTTATTTATATTAACATTCCCAAAAAAGAAAGAGTTATTATAAATAATAATAAAATCATAAAATTTTTATGATTCTTATTTGAAATACATATATTTTTAGAATATTTTCTGAAAAGAAAGAAAAAAAATAAAAAAAAAATCTAAGAAAAATAGAATCATTCAAAAAAAGCAAAATATTTTTTTTTAAATAAAATATATTGTAAGATAAAGTATAATATTGAAAATTAATAAATAAATTATTATAATTTATATATTTTTAGAATATTTTATGTAAAGAAAGAAAAATATATAAAATTATAAAAGGAAAATAGAATCAATTAAAAAGTAAAATATTATTTTTTTTGCAGGAAAAAAGATTGTAAAATAAAGTATAATATTGCAAATTAATAAATAAATTAGTAAAATTTATATATTCTTAGAATATTTTATGAAAAGAAAGAAAAAATTTAAAAATATAAAAGAAAAATAAATCTAATTAGAAAAAGTAAAATAATTTGTTTTTTTGAATGAAAAAAGATTGCAAAATAAAGTATAACATTGAAAATTAATAAATAAATTATTAAAATAATGAGATAAATGAGAAAATGGAGAAACCAAATTGTTCAAGTGAGTAAAGATTTTGCAATTTTACCCAAAAAAAAAAGAAAAAAAAGTTATTTTACAATTACTTCTCATTTAAAAAAAATGATTTCTCAATTACGTATTGATTATGTACAAATAAATTAATAACTAGGGATAAGTTTTCATGTGAGTAAATAAGAAATTGAACTTGGGTCACGATCAAAAGAGGTTTTTGCATTTGCAACAACAATGTTTGATTTTATTGTTTCTTTTGATCTGTGATCGAAGATGGAGAAATCCGCAAGTGAGAAGGTAAGAAATCACATACATGATGATCTTGCTTTCTCCATTCTATCAAAACTTCCTTTAAAATCTTTGAAGAGCTTTGGACGTGTAAACAAAACATGGCCTGTTTTGTTTGAGAACTCTCATTTTATGATCAAGTTTTGCAATATTTTCATATCCATTCCTCACTCTTACTATAATGATACTTCTCTCCTCCTTCATCAATTTGTTTATAATCACAATCGTTCTCACGGTTGTTTCTCTTTGCATTCACTTTCCGACGAGAGGCTTGAGAATAAAGTTAAATTGGACTTTCCAAATCCATTTCAACAAGAGGACCCTGTCTTTTGTGTATTGGTTTCTGGTCGTGTAAATGGAATTCTATGTCTTTATAATCGTGATATCATTGTATTGTGGAATCCAGCTATGGAAGAATTCAAAGTCAATCCTCCCAGCACGGTCGAGTCTCTACCACCTTATCAGGCTATTGTTAAGTTTCTTCATGGATTTGGTTATGACCCTTTTAGTGACGACTATAAGATTATTAGAAATGTAGGTTTTGTTCCAGTAACGGAGGATGATGACGATGTTCTTCCGTCTGATGTGGAATGGGAAGATGTGTGTGAGAACTATGAACCCTTTTGGGAGGTATATAGCCTTGTATGTAATTCTCAGAGGAAAGTTGATCTCGTCCTTCTTACTTGTTGTTGGTAAGGCAAAAACTGTAATGATTATCTATTGTACTTGGATGGAATGTGTCATTGGCTATCTAACTCTTATTATGGAGATAACAATGAAGAGTACATGGTGTCATTTGACTTGACCAATGAGGTTTGTTTTACCACACTCATACCCACACTCATGCCATTAGACATAGATCCCAATAATTGGGTGCACCATGCTTTGGTGTTGTTAAATGGATCCATTGCTTCGATTTTATGGTATACAACTACTATACAACTACTTTTAACATATCAATTTTAGGCAAATTGGGTGTGAAAGAATCTTGGACTAAAATCTTTGTTATTGGACCCTTGTCCGAAGACATTAAGTATCCTATTGGAGCGGGAAAGAATGGTGATATATTCTTCGCAAAGAAAAATGGAACAGAACCGGTTTGCTTTGATTTATGTACCCAAATGATTAAGGAGCTTGATGGTGTTAAAGGAGTGCATGATTCTAAAATAATAATTTATACATAAAGTCTCGTTTTGATGGGAAGTAAAATTCATTAGTTAGCTTGTTTTCACATAAGAGACAACAATATTATATTTATAGTCTATTATTCGTCTGTTTTAAAACTGGTTTGATTTTTATTTCAACTGTTAGAAACTTCCAATTATCTTTTGGCTTTTATTGAACAGTCTCCAATTTTATATGGAAAAACATATATTTGGAGAACATGATAATGAGTTTGAATTTATTGTATTTCAAATATATATGCTCCTAAGTATATGATGTATGGTTAATCTTACTTTCTTTGCAAATCATTAATATTTAATTGGCTAGAATGCTCAGAATTGTGGTTTTGTTAGAAACCAAAATATGATTTAGCTATCAATGTCGTAACTTGTTGTGTATGCAGTCATGGGGTTTGCAGGAGATTATCACGAATTTATAGTTTATTTTATTAGCTTATATCTTATTTTTTATACGTTATTCAAACAGTATTTTAGTTTATAACTTATCATTTTTTCTTTTACGTTTATCTTTATTATTTTAATTAAAATTTCTTTTAACCTATACAATTTATTTTGATTTAAAATAAAATACTTATATATTAAATATTTTTTATATCATTTTAAATTTATTAGTTAGTTGAATTATTAGTTATACTAAATAGTTCAATTAACTTATTAACTATTCGTCATCAATCATCAACTATGAATTATAAGCTATTAGTAATCAACCATCACCCATAAACTATAATTAATCGGTTAACATATTAGTCAAACAACTATTTTAATCAAACAGTACCACGTTATAAAATTACATATCAATTGTACATACATATTAATTTCTTTTGATAAATGTACCCCAAAAAATAGAGGAAACTAGGAGCATTTAAGAGAAAATAAAAGTTTTTGTGAAGAAAAACAGAGAGAATAAATTGATACCAACTTAATAATGTTACTTTTTATTTATATTAACATTCCCAAAAAAGAAAGAGTTATTATAAATAATAATAAAATCATAAAATTTTTATGATTCTTATTTGAAATACATATATTTTTAGAATATTTTCTGAAAAGAAAGAAAAAAAATAAAAAAAAATCTAAGAAAAATAGAATCATTCAAAAAAAGCAAAATATTTTTTTTAAATAAAATATATTGTAAGATAAAGTATAATATTGAAAATTAATAAATAAATTATTAAAATTTATGTATTTTTAGAATATTTTATGTAAAGAAAGAAAAATATATAAAATTATAAAAGGAAAATAGAATCAATTAAAAAGTAAAATATTATTTTTTTTGAAGGAAAAAAGATTGTAAAATAAAGTATAATATTGCAAATTAATAAATAAATTAGTAAAATTTATATATTCTTAGAATATTTTATGAAAAGAAAGAAAAAATTTAAAAATATAAAAGAAAAATAAATCTAATTAGAAAAAGTAAAATAATTTGTTTCTTTGAATGAAAAAAAATTGTAAAATAAAGTATAACATTGAAAATTAATAAATAAATTATTAAAATAATGAGATAAATGAGAAAATGGAGAAACCAAATTGTTCAAGTGAGTAAAGATTTTGCAATTTTACCCAAAAAAAAAGAAAAAAAAGTTATTTTACAATTACTTCTCATTTAAAAAAAATGATTTCTCAATTACGTATTGATTATGTACAAATAAATTAATAACTAGGGATAAGTTTTCAAGTGAGTAAATAAGAAATTGAACTTGGGTCACGATCAAAAGAGGTTTTTGCATTTGCAACAACAATGTTTGATTTTATTGTTTCTTTTGATCTGTGATCGAAGATGGAGAAATCCGCAAGTGAGAAGGTAAGAAATCACATACATGATGATCTTGCTTTCTCCATTCTATCAAAACTTCCTTTAAAATCTTTGAAGAGCTTTGGATGTGTAAACAAAACATGGCCTGTTTTGTTTGAGAACTCTCATTTTATGATCAAGTTTTGCAATATTTTCATATCCATTCCTCACTCTTACTATAATGATACTTCTCTCCTCCTTCATCAATTTGTTTATAATCACAATCGTTCTCACGGTAGTTTCTCTTTGCATTCACTTTCCGACGAGAGGCTTGAGAATAAAGTTAAATTGGACTTTCCAAATCCATTTCAACAAGAGGACCCTGTCTTTTGTGTATTGGTTTCTGGTCGTGTAAATGGAATTCTATGTCTTTATAATCGTGATATCATTGTATTGTGGAATCCAGCTATGGAAGAATTCAAAGTCAATCCTCCCAGCACGGTCGAGTCTCTACCACCTTATCAGGCTATTGTTAAGTTTCTTCATGGATTTGGTTATGACCCTTTTAGTGACGACTATAAGATTATTAGAAATGTAGGTTTTGTTCCAGTAACGGAGGATGATGACGATGTTCTTCCGTCTGATGTGGAATGGGAAGATGTGTGTGAGAACTATGAACCCTTTTGGGAAGTATATAGCCTTGTATGTAATTCTCAGAGGAAAGTTGATCTCGTCCTTCTTACTTGTTGTTGGTAAGGCAAAAACTGTAATGATTATCTATTGTACTTGGATGGAATGTGTCATTGGCTCTCTAACTCTTATTATGGAGATAACAATGAAGAGTACATGGTGTCATTTGACTTGACCAATGAGGTTTGTTTTACCACACTCATACCCACACTCATGCCATTAGACATAGATCCCAATAATTGGGTGCACCATGCTTTGGTGTTGTTAAATGGATCCATTGCTTCGATTTTATGGTATACAACTACTATACAACTACTTTTAACATATCAATTTTAGGCAAATTGGGTGTGAAAGAATCTTGGACTAAAATCTTTGTTATTGGACCCTTGTCCGAAGACATTAAGTATCCTATTGGAGCGGGAAAGAATGGTGATATATTCTTCGCAAAGAAAAATGGAACAGAACCGGTCTGCTTTGATTTATGTACCCAAATGATTAAGGAGCTTGATGGTGTTAAAGGAGTGCATGATTCTAAAATAATAATTTATACATAAAGTCTCGTTTTGATGGGAAGTAAAATTCATTAGTTAGCTTGTTTTCACATAAGAGACAACAATATTATATTTATAGTCTATTATTCGTCTGTTTTAAAACTGGTTTGATTTTTATTTCAACTGTTAGAAACTTCCAATTATCTTTTGGCTTTTATTGAACAGTCTCCAATTTTATATGGAAAAACATATATTTGGAGAACATGATAATGAGTTTGAATTTATTGTATTTGAAATATATATGCTCCTAAGTATATGATGTATGGTTAATCTTACTTTCTTTGCAAATCATTAATATTTAATTGGCTACAATGCTCAGAATTGTGGTTTTGTTAGAAACCAAAATATGATTTAGCTATCAATGTCGTAACTTGTTGTGTATGCAGTCATGGGGTTTGCAGGAGATTATCACGAATTTATAGTTTATTTTATTAGCTTATATCTTATTTTTTATACGTTATTCAAACAGTATTTTAGTTTATAACTTATCATTTTTTCTTTTACGTTTATCTTTATTATTTTAATTAAAATTTCTTTTAACCTATACAATTTATTTTGATTTAAAATAAAATACTTATATATTAAATATTTTTTATATCATTTTAAATTTATTAGTTAGTTGAATTATTAGTTATACTAAATAGTTCAATTAACTTATTAACTATTCGTCATCAATCATCAACTATGAATTATAAGCTATTAGTAATCAACCATCACCCATAAACTATAATTAATCGGTTAACATATTAGTCAAACAACTATTTTAATCAAACAGTACCACGTTATAAAATTACATATCAATTGTACATGCATATTAATTTCTTTTGATAAATGTACCCCAAAAAATAGAGGAAACTAGGAGCATTTAAGAGAAAATAAAAGTTTTTGTGAAGAAAAACAGAGAGAATAAATTGATACCAACTTAATAATGTTACTTTTTATTTATATTAACATTCCCAAAAAAGAAAGAGTTATTATAAATAATAATAAAATCATAAAATTTTTATGATTCTTATTTGAAATACATATATTTTTAGAATATTTTCTTAAAAGAAAGAAAAAAAATATAAAAAAATCTAAGAAAAATAGAATCATTCAAAAAAAGCAAAATATTTTTTTTAAATAAAATATATTGTAAGATAAAGTATAATATTGAAAATTAATAAATAAATTATTAAAATTTATATATTTTTAGAATATTTTATGTAAAGAAAGAAAAATATATAAAACTATAAAAGGAAAATAGAATCAATTAAAAAGTAAAATATTATTTTTTTTGAAGGAAAAAGATTGTAAAATAAAGTATAATATTGCAAATTAATAAATAAATTAGTAAAATTTATATATTCTTAGAATATTTTATGAAAAGAAAGAAAAAATTTAAAAATATAAAAGAAAAATAAATCTAATTAGAAAAAGTAAAATAATTTGTTTTTTTGAATGAAAAAAAATTGTAAAATAAAGTATAACATTGAAAATTAATAAATAAATTATTAAAATAATGAGATAAATGAGAAAATGGAGAAACCAAATTGTTCAAGTGAGTAAAGATTTTGTAATTTTACCAAAAAAAAAAGAAAAAAAAGTTATTTTACAATTACTTCTCTTTTAAAAAAAATGATTTCTCAATTACGTATTGATTATGTACAAATAAATTAATAACTAGGGATAAGTTTTCAAGTGAGTAAATAAGAAATTGAACTTGGGTCACGATCAAAAGAGGTTTTTGCATTTGCAACGACAATGTTTGATTTTATTGTTTCTTTTGATCTGTGATCGAAGATGGAGAAATCCGCAAGTGAGAAGGTAAGAAATCACATACATGATGATCTTGCTTTCTCCATTCTATCAAAACTTCCTTTAAAATCTTTGAAGAGCTTTGGATGTGTAAACAAAACATGGCCTGTTTTGTTTGAGAACTCTCATTTTATGATCAAGTTTTGCAATATTTTCATATCCATTCCTCACTCTTACTATAATGATACTTCTCTCCTCCTTCATCAATTTGTTTATAATCACAATCGTTCTCACGGTAGTTTCTCTTTGCATTCACTTTCCGACGAGAGGCTTGAGAATAAAGTTAAATTGGACTTTCCAAATCCATTTCAACAAGAGGACCCTGTCTTTTGTGTATTGGTTTCTGGTCGTGTAAATAGAATTCTCTGTCTTTATAATCGTGATATCATTGTATTGTGGAATCCAGCTATGGAAGAATTCAAAGTCATTCCTCCCAGCACGGTCGAGTCTCTACCACCTTATCAGGCTATTGTTAAGTTTCTTCATGGATTTGGTTATGACCCTTTTAGTGACGACTATAAGATTATTAGGAATGTAGGTTTTGTTCCAGTAACGAAGGATGATGACGATGTTCTTCCGTCTGATGTGGAATGGGAAGATGTGTGTGAGAACTATGAACCCTTTTGGGAGGTATATAGCCTTGTATGTAATTCTCAGAGTAAAGTTGATCTCGTCCTTCTTACTTGTTGTTGCTAAGGCAAAAACGGTAATGATTATCTGTTGTACTTGGATGGAATGTGTCATTGGCTCTCTAACTCTTATTATGGAGATAACAATGAAGAGTACATGGTGTCATTTGACTTGACTAATGAGGTTTGTTTTACGACACTCATACCCACACTCATGCCATTAGACATAGATCCCAATAATTGGGTGCACCATGCGTTGGTGTTGTTAAATGGATCCATTGCTTCGATTTTATGGTATACAACTACTATACAACTACTTTTAACATATCAATTTTAGGCAAATTGGGTGTGAAAGAATCTTGGACTAAAATCTTTGTTATTGGACCCTTGTCCGAAGACATTAAGTATCCTATTGGAGCGGGAAAGAATGGTGATATATTCTTCGCAAAGAAAAATGGAACAGAACCGGTCTGCTTTGATTTATGTACCCAAATGATTAAGGAGCTTGATGGTGTTAAAGGAGTGCATGATTCTAAAATAATAATTTATAAATAAAGTCTCGTTTTGATGGGAAGTAAAATTCATTAGTTAGCTTACTTGTTTTCACATAAGAGACAACAATATTATATTTATAGTCTATTATGCGTCTGTTTTAAAACTGGTTTGATTTTTATTTCAACTGTTAGAAACTTCAAATTATCTTTTGGCTTTTATTTAACAGTCTCCAATTTTATATGGAAAAACATATATTTGGAGAACATGATAATGAGTTTGAATTTATTGTATTTGAAATATATATGCTCCTAAGTATATGATGTATGGTTAATCTTACTTTCTTTGCAAATCATTAATATTTAATTGGCTACAATGCTCAGAATTGTGGTTTTGTTAGAAACCAAAATATGATTTAGCTATCAATGTTGTAACTTGTTGTGTATGTAGTCATGGTGTTTGCAGGAGATTATCACGAATTTATAGTTTATTTTATTAGCTTATATCTTATTTTTTATACGTTATTCAAATAGTATTTTAGTTTATAACTTATCATTTTTTCTTTTACTTTTATCTTTATTATTATAACTAAAATTTATTTTAACCTATACAATTTATTTTGATTTAACTTATATCATTTTAAAGTTATTAGTTAGTTGAATTATTAGTTATACTAAATAGTTCAATTAACTTATTAACTATTAGTCATCAATCATCAACTATGATTCCCCGGTTCCAATTTTCAACTTCTTACTTTGATGAATAGGCATGGAAACCCTTGTTTTGTGCTTGTTTTGAGGATGTGATAACTTTGCAAGGATGTAATTAATCGGGCTTGAAAAATCTGAATATTCCTGCAACAAAGACACAGAGAAAAGTGCGAGTGCGTATGCCAGCGATGCAAATGCACATGCTTATGCAAAAAGCAAAAAGGAGGTCAAATTTCGGGTTACGACAGCTGCCCCTATTTAATCCACTTGGACCTAAATGTACGAATTGCGCGAGCCTTTCGATGATTCTAGGTAGAAGGGGATTAAATAAAAGAGTAGCTCAAAAATTTGGCTGACGGCGGCAAAAAGAGGGGTGCAAGTGCAGAGAATGTTTGAAGTTTGGATGAAAATCTGCTGAGAAGATGAATCAAGAAAAAAGGAGTATGCTGGATGCATATGTTATGTATGTGATCTTCTACATGATGCTTGATATCATGTTATGTAAAGGTGCAAGCTAAGGTATAGTGTGGTGGTTAGGTAGAGATTGTAGCAAAACGAACTTGACATCTTCGACTGGGGAGAGAACCCGCAGATGAAGACGACTCCTGCTGGAGAAATGAGTGCACAAAAGGTGATGACTCCATTGGGGAAGAAACTGAAAAATATCAGATTTCTAAGCTATTATTACCATGGTTGGGACTGAAAGAACCCGGACGATCTTCAAACCATGACTTACTCCGTATGGGGAAACGTCCTTCCAATTCAGACTGACTTTGTCGAGGGGAATCCAAACGTCTGAATGATCTTTCCTGTTTGGGAAACCTAAACCCTACTGTTGCTGGGGAATGACGGTTTCGATCTGCTGGAGATGATATACGACCCTTGCTGGGGATAAGAGAGCAAAATTATCTCTGCTTGGGGTACATCATGGTAACCTTACTGAGGACATTATAGATCTGCCGGAGAAATAGGAGATAATCAACCTTTTCAACGAATCATAATGGCACTCGCTGGGGAAATGATGGCTCTGTTTGGGAGATGGTCGCATCTTCAAAGAACCATCATAATATTGGTCGAGCATCAAGCTTACCTATGGATATGACCGATCGTCCTGTAGGAGTTACCAGTGAAATATGCAATGCATAACGCTTTCTACACTAGTTTAGCTTTTATTATTCTCAACATTTTTTAGTATTATGTGATCACAAATAATCGTTTATTTTGCAAATAAAATACTGAAAAGAAAACAATTGAGAAACCGAACGATGAACTTTTATTGAAATGTGAAAAATGTTTGTACATAAGATGTGAACAAGGATGCAAAAATCCTTGATGAGGAAATTTTCACTAAAAATTGAAAACAAGTGTAAATGGCAAAGGGAAATCATGTTTTGTATTGATTACAACATTGGCTACCAACCACAGTAAGTCTAGGTTCCAATGCCTTGCACCAGTTGATAATGATTTGATTGCTCCGTTACCGTCTGAGGTCCAGCTATGATGAAGAGAGTCTCAAGTGTTCACAGTCAAATGCCTTTATCCCTAATTTTTGCCTGGACATTTTTCCATTTTATTTTCGTCCACCGGGATACCCATTTTTCCCTAAGTCGCCCTTTCGGGTTTTCAACTTAGCGGGCTATTATTGTTTTTTTTCATTGTCCCTAACTTTTGCATGGACATTTCTTTTTTTGGTCCATCGGGACGCCCATTTTTGCCTAGATTGTCCTTGCGGATGTCAATCTAACGGGCTTTATAACCAATTTTTTTCAGGCATAATATTTTTTGACTGCATCGGAGTTCACGGGCGATGGCAACTCCTCCCCATCCATGGTGGTGAGGACCAGGGCTCCTCCTAAGAAGGCCTTCTTGACAACAAAAGGTCCTTCATAATTGGGAGTCCACTTGCCGCGTGGATCCGAGTGAACATGTGAATACCTCTTGAGCACGAGCTCACCTTCATGGAATGCTCGAGGGAGAACTTTCTTGTCAAAATCTCACTTGAGGCGTCTCTGATACAATTGACCATGACAAACAGCTGTAAGGCGCTTTTCTTCGATGAGATTCAGTTGGTCATATCTGGATTGAACCCATTCAGCTTCATCAAGACCTGCTTCCATGATGACTTTGAGAGATGGAATTTCGACTTCAATGGGTAGAACAACGTCCATACCGTGCACAAGCGAATACGGAGTTGCCCCAGTAGAAGTGCGGACTGAAGTTCTGTAGCCATGTAGTGCAAATGGAAGAATTTCATGCCAATCCTTGTAAGTTTTAACCATTTTCTGGACAATCCTCTTGATATTTTTGTTTTCTGCTTCGACGACACCATTCATCTTGGGCCGATATGGTGAAGAGTTGTGGTGCTCGATCTTGAATTCTTGACACAACTCTTTCATCATTTTGTTGTTCATGTTGCTTGCATTGTCAGTGGTAATGTTGCTAGGAATGCAATAGCGACAGATTATCTCTTTCTTGATGAATCTGGCAACCACTTGTCGTGTAACATTTGCATAAGAAGCAACCTCAACCCACTTGGTAAAGTAATCGATAGCAACTAAAAAGAATCGATGACCGTTGGAAGCCTTCGGCTTGATCATTCCAATCATATCAATACCCCACATAGAGAATGGCCAAGGTGAAGTCAAAACATTCAATGTAGTGGGAGGAACATGCATCTTGTCACCATTGATTTGGCACTTGTGGCATCTTTTGCCAAACTTGTAACAATCTACCTCCATTGTTGTCCAGTAATACCTATCTCGAAGAATCTTCTTGACCATGGCAGGACCTTTAGCATGTACACCCTCGCAGCCCTCATGTATGGACCTTATGATTGTGTTTGCTTCGTGTCTATCCACGCATCTGAGCAACACATAATCATAATTCCTCTTGTATAGTACACCACCACTTAAGAAGAATTTGGCGCAAATCCGCCCAAGAGCTTTCTTGTTGGTGATAGTAATATCCTCGGGATACTCCTGTTTTTCCAGATATCTCTTAATGTCGTAGAACCAAGGCTTGTCATCAGACTCATCCTTGATTTCTAAACAGTGTGTTGGTTCGTCCAAATGATCAATGCAGATAGAAGGGGCTTCATTCTTCCACTTGAATTTCAACATGGATGCCAGAGTGGCGAGAGCATCAGCTAATTTATTTTCCTCTCTAGGGATATGATGAAAAGAGATTTCATCAAAGTAAGGAATCAACTTCGCTATGTGCTTTTGATATGGAACCAGCTTGGAATCCCGAGTCACAAAGTTCCCTCTGACTTGGCCGATAACTAAAGCAGAATCTCCATAGACCTCAAAAATCTTAATTCTCATGTCAATTTCCGCTTCAATACCGTAGATACATGCTTCGTATTCAGCCATATTATTGGTGCATGCAAAGCATAATCTGGCAGTGAAGGGAAGGTGAAAACCTGTTGGAGAGATTAGGATAGCCCCAATTCCACGACCTTTAGTATTGGAGGCACCATCGAACACGAGCGTCCATCGCGCCCCTGGTTAGGGTCCTATATCAGGCTCTGGAATCTTGTAGTCTCTAATAAACAGAACATCCTCATCGGGAAAGTCAAACTTCATTTGTTGATAAGCCTCCACGGGTTGGTAAGCAAGGTAGTCAGACAAGACGCTCCCCTTTATTACTTTCTGGGTAACATCTTGGATATCATACTTAGTTAACAGCATTTGCCACCGAGCAATTCTTCCAGAGACAGCATGATTTTCGATTATGTACTTTATCGGATCCATTTTGGATATCAACAAAGTAGTATGGCAAATCATGTATTGTCTTAGGCGTCGAGCAGCCCAGACCAGAGCACAACAAGTTTTCTCCAAGAGTGAGTATCTGGTCTCATAATCAGAGAACTTCTTGCTCAGATAGTAAATTGCATGTTCTTTTCTGCTTGTGTCATCATGCTGACCCAATACACATCCCATCGATTCATCGAGAACGATGAGATACATGATTAATGGACTACCAAGAACCGGCGGTACTAAGATCGTGGTTCTTGCAAATATTGTTTTATTTTTCTAAATGCTTCTTGATAATCATTGTTCCATTCGACCGATTGATTTTTTCTTAGTAGTTTGAACATCGGTTCACAGGTAGCCGTCAAGTGTGAAATGAATCTTGAAATGTAATTAAGTCTGCCCAGAAAGCCATGGACTTCTTTTTCTGTTTTAGGGGGCGGCATGTTCTGAATTTCCCGAACCTTGTTAGGATCAACTTCAATGCCCTTCTGACTCACAATAAAGCCCAACAATTTACCAGATCGAACTCCGAAGGTACACTTCGCAGGATTCAACTGCAATCTAAACTTTCGGAGTCTGTCAAACAGTTTCTTTAGATGAGCCAAGTGATCATCTTCAGTTTTGGACTTGGCAATTATATCGTCCACGTAAACCTCAATCTCTTTATGAATCATATCGTGAAAGAGGGTTGTCATGGTATGTTGGTAAGTTGCCCCTGTATTCTTCAAACCGAATGGCATGACTTTGTAACAATATGTACCCCATGGCGTGATGAAAGTAGTCTTCTCCATATCATCTGGGGACATCTTGATCTGATTATATCCTGAGAAACCGTCCATGAAGGAAAAGACAGAGAACTGTGCAGTATTGTCTACCAAGACATCAATATGAGGCAAAGGAAAATCATCTTTAGGGCTTGCCTTATTGAGATCTCGATAATCCACACAAATACTAACCTTCCCATCTTTCTTTGGAACTGGGACGATGTTAGCAATCCATTCAGGATACTCGGAAGTGGCTAGGAACCCAGCGTTAAGCTGTTTCTTTACCTCTTCTCTGATTTTGAGTGCCATGTCGGGTCTAGTCTTCCTGAGTTTTTGCTTAACAGGAGGACATCCGAGCTTGAGTGGTAAGCGATGTTCAACGATATTGGTATCCAAACCAGGCATATCTTGATAAGACCAGGCGAATATATCAACATACTCTTTCAATAGCTTGATCAACTTGGAGTGTACATGCTTCGTGAGGGACGTGCCAACCTTGACTTCTCTTCTGACCTCATCAGTACCAAGATTGACAACTTCCACTGGCTCTTTGTGTGGCTGAATCTCTTTATGCTTGTGCTCAAGGAGCCTTGCTAGTTCAGCCGGTAATTTACAATCTTCCTCAGCATCTTCTTCGGCTTGGTTAATTGGAATTCCAGAATTACAATGGATGTTTGCCATGTTGTTATCAATGTATTTATTAGTTCTGCATGTTTATGAATATGTTTAGAATGAGCTATTTTGAAAAGGTAAAAATAAAAGAAACTTTTGCCATTTGTTTGTGAAAAATAAAATAAAGAAAGAAAAAATAGAGCATGATTTTGAATGCAAAAAACTATTATTTATTGATCACATTATATTGCAAAAGCATGAGGCCCTTTACAAGCTATCCACTCGTCTCGGGAGAGGACGAGGGAAAGAGAAAGTAAAATGCATTACATGTTTGTTGGAAAAACCACAGGAATCACAGTTGATATTCAATTATTGAGCTTGAAACTCGGCGGACACTTGCGCACAAAGCTCAGAATCTGGTTGCTAGGACTAGCATCATCAGTAGCTGCCACAATGTCACCCATTTGAAAACCCGTGCTGTTGAACTTAATTGAGTTGTACTACTTCTGACCAGATGAACTAGATTGCCGACCAGGATGATAACCCAATCCAAATTGATCATGTTTTTCAACCACATCAATCACATGCCCCCAGCCTGACAAGGCACCTTTCTGGACAGTCTCTTTAGCACTTTTGGCGGATGCCAAAGCCATTTGTGGTGATCTATTTTGACTAGTTGAAGCAGAGCTGACATCTTCGAACCCGAGACACTGCAACGACACCTCAGCTATGCCTTCCTCGGTCTCGATATATCGGAAAGATTACAATTCGCTTATAATCAGATCCTTTTCACCACAGACGATGACCAGTTGATCGTCATACATGAACTTCAATTTCAGATGTAAAGTGGATGTGACTGCCCCTGCGGCGTGAATCCATGGGCGACCCAAAAGGCAACTGTACACAGAATTGATATCCATCACTTGGGAAGTAATGGTAAACAAATGCGGTCCAACCTTGATGGGTAAATCCACTTCTCCCATAACTTGCCTTCGAGAACCATCAAAGGCTACGACAACTAAGGAGCTTGGCTTCATCTCGCTTCCCTCTACCAGTAATTGAATCAAAGTACCCTTAGGCATCACATTAAGGGAAGAACCGGTATCAACTAGAACACGAGATAACAGGATGTCCGTGCAAGTTACAGATATGTGCAGTGCTCGATTATGGGCAGCTCCTTCAGGAGGCAATTCTGATTCATTAAAGCCCAAGTATCTGCTTGCAGTTATATTAGCCACTACATCATCGAACTCGACGACGGATATGTCATGCATAACATGAGCAGTGTTCAAAACCTTCAACAAAGTTGATCGATGCGCAGGAGAGCTCATGAGTAAAGAAAAAATTGAGATCCTGGAGGGAGTCTACCCTAGCTGATCCACAATTTTGAAATCACTTTTCTTGATTATCTTTAAGAACTCTTGATCATCTAATGTCTCCTTGTTCTGTGTAACATCCTCAGACGGAATAGTTGGCACTGGAACCGTAGTAGATGCCCCTTGCTGAACAATAGGGGTGGTAGATGTCGGCTTCTCCTTGGAAGAAACAATTGTTGGAACTTGAACAGGCTTTGTTGTGACCTTTAGAGCGAACACACGTCCACTACGAGTCATACCCCCAGTGGCGGTAACATTCACAATCTTAGACTCCGCAAACCTTATCTATTGACCTCCAAAAAACACAGTAGACCCATACCTCCAAGGTACCTCCTTAGAATTATGATACGGAAACGGTTTTGGTGGACAAACAACGATAGGTTGTATCTTCCTCTGCTTAAAGGATTTAACAGGAACCTTTCTATAGATGATGGTGAATGGCTCGATGGTAGCAACTTCTTAAACATGCTTAGATCTGGAAAATTAAACTTCACCTCGGTTCATCAAAATTTGGACACAACTTTTCAGCCTTCGACACTGGTTGGGATTGTCGTCACAAATCTGATACTTGCCATGCAAACCTTTCAACAGCCCATGTTCATTCAATTTCTTAATAACCACGGTCACTGGGGTCTTTACCTCGTCAACATCCATGATCAATTCAACCTTCAAATTTCCTTCAATCATGTTCACTGCAGGCCCACCATGATTGGGTAATGGATTAAGTTGAATGTTAGGCCCTTCCTCAGCAAAAGTCAAAATCTTTTGATCAATGAGTTCATGAACCTTTGTTTTGAAAACGATACAGTCCTCTGTTGCATGCCCTATGTATCCAGCATGATAGGCACATGACGCGTTTGGATTATGCTTGGGATTAAATGGAGGAATTGCAGGTATAATCTCCTTGGGAACAATTGCCCCTTGGTGAACCAAGTAAGGGAACCATTCAGTGTAAGGCATCGGAATTCTATCGAAATTCGGCCATTTACGATTTCCCTGATTATTGTTGTTTTGTTGGTTTTGATTCTGCTGATTCTTGTTACTCCGTTGAGACTGTTGCTGACGTTGTGGTTGTTGCTAGTTCTGAGCATTTTGAACTGGTCGTTGCGGATGATACTGTTATGGAAGTTGTTGATATTGTGCAGCAACAATATATGGATATGAATAATATGGCATAGGAGCCATGGGAGCTTGATACTGAGGAGAAACTTGAGCTGTCACAGCGTTGGCTTCACCTTCCTTTTTCTTTGACTGACTATTCTGATATTTTCTGTTAGCTGGCTGCTGGGAACCAGCTCCAGGAATCTTTCCAGTCTTCAAACCATTCTCGATTCTTTCACCAATGGTTAGGATGTCAGCAAAGTTCGTTGAAGAACTACCCACCATTTTCTCGTAGTAGGATCCTTGCAATGTACCCATAAAGATGTCAACCAACTCATTATCAGAGAGAGCAGGCCACACACGAGATGCCTTCTCACGCCATCTTTGTGCATACTCTTTAAATGTTTCAGCTAAGCGCTGAGACTGGTTCTGCAACCGCAATCTGGTAGGCGCCAGATCAAGATTATATTTGTATTACTTTAAGAACGCTTCAGACAAATCCCTCCAAGTACGGATTTTGCTGCGTTCTAAGCCTATGTACCAGTCCAATGAAGCACCAGACAAAGTATCTTGAAAACAATGAACTAGCAATTCATCATTATTAATATAGGATGCCATCTTCCTGCAGTACATAGTGATGTGACTACGTGGACAACTCAAACCTTTATACTTCGGAAGTTCAGGTATCTTGAATTTCTGCGGCAATACAACATTCAGAACTAAACATAAGTCTTTGGCCTCCAAGCCAAAAGCAGAAAACCCTTCAATAGCTCTTATACGGTCTTCCAGTAACTTGTAACCAGCAGGTCTATATTGATTAGCAGGCCTAACAAGAATCTGAGGATTTGGAAGCTGAGATGCGGCCGGAGCGTGCACTTGCGGAGTAGCAAATTGAGAAGGATATACCAAACCCGGATTAACCATCTGACCAGCATTCTGACCCATCTGAACACCAAACAGATAATATGGAGGGGGTACCACAGCAGAAGAAGATTCCCCAGGGTAAAGCATTCCAGAATGTACATTCTAAACAGCAGTTTGAGCAACCTGAGATGAAACTGAACATGAATAGGAGAACCCCTATACACATTCTCTTTTTTATCAGGAGCTACAATGTCAGCCAACCTAGAATAGGCATACCCCATGGATATGCAGCAGCATTTCCATTAGGCATGGGTGCAACAAAGGGCTGATATGGTACGAAGGCACCATTGTTTGCAATCTGAGGAGTGTAATTCGTAGGCATGCCCCAAGGAAAAGCAGCAGGCATCTTATTCAAACCAGACTGAGAAGTTGATGGATGAATAGTAGGCTAAAATACAGGCTCAACTAGCACTTCGACCATAACAGGAGAAGGAATAACAACAGGAGTAGCCGTAACAACAGGAGAAGCAGTAACAGTGGGAGTGACAACGGTTGCATCAGTGACAGTTGCAACAACAGAAGTGGCAGCAGCAGCATCATCCTTCTGAACACGAAGGAGATCCATGATAGCGTCCATGTTCGTCTGAAACTGATCCATCCGACCTTGGAATTGGGCAAGAGTTTCTTTATAAGCAGCGTTCTCAGCTTCGAAGTCACCCATGATTCTGGATTTGTTTGATCGAGTGAAATACCGATGTCGAGTCGTCGTCTTGCTACAAGCCGAAAGACGGACAAGGATGAGCAACGGTTTATGGATGAATGGGCGTGCATATGTGTGCAAATGAATGTATGCTATGCATGCAAAAATAAAGTTTTAAATTCCATGAATTCTTAAACTTATCTTTGTTAACATAAATCATAAAGCATACAAGTAAAGGTGCAAAAGATAAAGCTACCCAGAAACTTCATTCATTTAACAATAAAGGAGAGAAGTACAAGTCGAATACAAATCAAATATCTGCCTTTTGGGCTACAACAAGATCAGCCTGGAACACTACCCTGCAAACAGATAAGAAATGGAAAACAACCCAAGGAGTCTTGTGCGACAATACATCAGCATATGCATCCCTCAATAACCCTGGTAATTCTTCAAGTGCGTGCTCAGCAAATCTGGCTAAACGACCATGCCTCTCACTCCAATACTTCGCATCCGTCATGAGGTTGCGCAACAAAGAATGGTTAGGTCCCTGAAGCATATCCTGAATAAATGCTCCTTTCTGATCCAAAAGAACTTACAAATGATGGCTTTGTTGCACCCAATTGGTACTCTCTATGTTGAGCTGACTGATCTGCTCTTGGCTCTGATGTGCTTGATCTTGCAGCTTTTGAATCTCACCGAAGGCTTTGTCGAGCTTGGCTTGACACTGAGAAAAATCCTTTGCCAACTGATTAGCACGGACTTGTTCACTTTGCCACTTTGTCTTGTACTCGGATAACTTCCTTCGAAGCTCTTCAAGTTGCTTTTTGTAGCTCAACTCATCCTTGTAGGCTTGATACTGAGTATCAGTGAGTTGTCTCTTCTTTGAAGCAAGTCCTTCATAGGTACTCTTCAAAGCATCGCCTACTTTCCTTCGCTTATTCTGTTCAACCTCCACCTCTTTGAACATGCGCTCACGCTTCTGATGGAGCTCAATCTGTAGGCTGTCTTTCTCGGAAGTGACTCTATTAAGGTTAAGACGAAGATCAACAGTCTCTTTCTTCAACACCTCAATATTCTTCTTGAGTTGGTCTACTTCAGATGGAGGAACAATGGCAAGTTCAGGAGGCTTGACATTCATAGAAGGCTCGTGAGAAAATGGCAACAAGATCTCTTTGACTCGCTCTTTGACCCAAAGTGTATAAGCTTCCTTGCCTATGCAATTCTTCTTACCCAAATCGGCTCTTCCTTCGAGGTGAATCTGAGAACAAGCGGCACTAAACATCTTCAGTAATCCCATGCCGTCAACCCCTTCATGAAAGATGAACTCTTCCACTACCTTAGGATTTGGCTCAGCAACCATGGGATATCCCAACTGACGGAAAGTAAGTCTCGGATTGTAGTTAATTCCACCCTTTGTACCCAAGAGGGGCACATTGGAGAATTTTCCACAATGAAGAATGATCTTAATATCGTCGAAGGCTCGAGAATACCAAGAGATGTCATCAGCGGTGAGAGACATGATTCGTTGAGACCACTTGAAATTCCCCTTATTCTCAACAAAGGGACCCTTCTGTGGAAGGTGAGACATGAACCATCAGTACAGCAAAGGAGCACAATAGATAATGGTTCCTTTCTTCTTTTCATTCCTCGAATGAATAGAATAATAGGTATCAGCAAGAAGCGTCGGAACAGGGTTCTTGGACAAGAAGATACTGATGATAGGCTGATCTATGAAATCCTCCATGTTCGGAAACAAGACAATCCCATATATCAGCAAAGCAAGAACGGCGTTGAAAGCCTTCCAATTTCCATCTGCATCAAAGGAAGCGGCTTTGTCAACTAGAAACTTATAAGAAAACCCTCGAATACCCTTCCTTTTGGTCTCCACATCCTTCTTACAAATGCAGAAAGCATCAGTAATAAGAGGAATCTTCGGACAACCGCTAGTGTAAACAAAAGGAACCTGCTTCTTGATCTCAACCCCCAAGATATAAGCATACTCCTCAAGTGTAGGTGCTAACTGATAATCCTGAAATGTGAAGCACCTAAGTGGCGGATCATAGAACTGAACTAGTGTATGAATAACAATGATGTTGACTTCAGTGTTGAGGATGGACAGCAGATTACCATATCTGTCTCTGAAAACCCCTCTGTTATCTCCAACCACACGGGATGCTAAACCTCTCAAAGTACCTAACTTAGGCTCCACAAACTTGTAGCTAAAGATACCACGGCAACCAGTACTCATCTCTATGATAATGTCAACAAAGAATAAGTCTTTGAATAACCTGGAAATGCACATGCAAAAAATTAATTTACATGAAGAAATGATATGTAACACAAGCAACAAGAAGCCAGCACTGTCTGAACAAACAAATTTGAACAATCCGGATATCTGCATATAATATTCTCTGTCGTTGCAAAAACCTGATGTGCGTGAGAAAACAAAGGTATGAAGTGGCTTGTTTTCCTGCAGAAAACCTATCCCCCTCACAGGTGTGATCTAGACACAACAAGGCGGTCCCTATAAAGGTCGCCTAAACCATAGGAATCATAATGAAAACCCCCCGCCGTAGTGAATTCTCACAGGACAGAAGTATTCCCAAGCGAATCACGATCTGGGATGTGGCTCTCGTGATAACCCAATGCGCAAAACGCAGCCCTCACGACTATCGACGTTCTAGCCTATGTGTATGCTAAGCCCAGTGTTAGGACTTTTCTCTCCAATAATATCTACCCATCCCAACAACAGTAGAATATATAGCAGATATCAAGAATATACAGCGTATGAATATTCAAAGCAGTAAAGAAATGCAGTAAATACACATAAAGCTAAAGTAAAGTGTAAAATAAAGTGAGTAAATCGCAAAAGATAAACACCCAAGCAAGCAAGAAAACAAATAAAACTAGGCGAGACCCCAACTTACAAGAGCAAGGACTCCCCAGCAGAGTCGCCAGCTGAAGATGGCTGGTTTATACCTGAGTGAATCACACACTCAAATATACAACATAGTCTCCACCGAACTTTATTTAGTCCAAAGGACAGGGAAAATATCGATAAAACCCAAGGGGAAGAGAAACGGGAACGGGGATCGGTTATGCGAAAGGAAGGTACTAGCACCTTACGCATCCGTCGTACTCGACGGGAACCATTTCGCTTGCTTCTAGGCTTGGAGGTGTTATCTATCTAAAGGCTTCTAGCTAAAAGAAGAGGAGAGAGAAAGGAAAAGAAAGAAAAAGAAAGAAAGAAAGTGCTCGCAGAGGATTAGGGCCCTCGTGCCTACTTTCCTCATAGTGCAATGAGGAAATCAGAGCGACGTAGTTCATGGAACCAGAAATGAAAAGAAAGGAGAATGGAAGAAGGTGGAAGTGTGCTCGCCAAGATCATCGCGATCTCGTGCCTACGTATCTTACATTCGAATGAATGAAGAATCAGAGCTTCCGTAGTTCATGGAACCAAGACGGAAAACAAAGGAAAAGGAAGCGGTGTCAAAACCAAGAGCAAAAGAAGATAAGAAAACTCCACTGGGGAAAACCGACCAGAAAGAGCAACTGTGCTGGAAAAAATGAAAGAAATGGTGTCAAACCAAGAGAATGAAAGATAACGACTGAGCTGGGGATAAAGTGCAGAAATGGTGTAGTAACCAAGAAGATAAAGGAGCAAAAGGAGATAGAAAGGACTCCACTGGGAGCAAAGAATAAAAATTGTGCTAGGGAACAGAGGGTAGCTACCCTGTTGGGGAGCAAACAAAAGTATGGTGTTGAAACCAAGCGAAAAGGTTCGGTATGTTAACTAACTGGCAGTGATTAACCAAAGATAAAGAGATAGACTCTGTGGGGAAATAAAAGAGATGGGTGTTAACAGACAGGTTGTGATGAAGTAAAAGGAGAGAGCAAGAGTACTGATCCAAGAGAAGGTGTTTGACTCTTGAAGGGATATCGGTATATTAACTGATAAATAGTGGTTAACCGAAGAGAAAGGGTGTGGAACCAAGCAAAGGTTGTGACCCACTGGGGATGTTAATCTTGACTGAACAAACAGTAATTGACCAACAAAAAGAAGTGGACCAAAAGTGGTTGCTAACTGCAGGGGGTTTGGTTTTAACATAAGAAATGATTGACCACAGGAAAAAGACAAATGAGACAAAAGACAGGAATTAACTCAAGAGACAATGATCTTTAACCAAAAGAAAGGTGATCGATCAGAAAAGAGATTGAAAGGGATACGAGTGATCAAGGATCGACTCGACTAAGGAAGGAGATACGCTACTGCCTAGGGATATAGGTGACTAAGCCAGGCACAGGGTTATTCGTCCCCTACCTAAAGTGGTCAGAATGAGAGTAAGAATTCTCCATTCTCATTCCTTCTCTAACACACAGGGTGTAGTGCAGAAATTGAAACAGACAGCGTAACAGCTCCAAGTTGTACAGTGTTCCAGTGTCGTGCATCGTGCAAACCTCTGGCTCAGCAAGGGAGAAAGAAAAAAGCTCTAAAGGAAGCCTAAAGAGAAGAGCAAGGGGAAAGATAAACTAATCGAAACATAATTTTGATTAATTAATCAAAGGGAATTTATATGCTAACAATTTTCCAAAGAGATGAAAAATCATTAAAGCAAAAGGTGTGAATTATTGATTATACAAGATTAAGCTCATTGTTTGAAGAACAAACTTAATGCAAAACATGAATAAAAGTTAAAAACAGTACCAAATGACAATTAGTATGCATTACAAATCACGTTAACAAGTGATTAAATGGAATGCAAGAATGATCATGATCAAACATTGCCAAAATTGCAAATAATTGATAAATGAAAAATCAAGCATAGAAATTTGTCAACCATGCTTCAAACAGAGGTTAAACAACACCTAAAACATCCACAAATATCAAACATATCAATCCATGGAAGTTAGAGGAAAAAAGCATGGAAAATCCACTTGAAAAAGCATGAAAATGGCATTCTGGTTCAGTGTTAATCGATTAACACTTTGTAGTGCAAAAGTGTTAATCGATTAACACTTGCAGAAACGCAGATTTTTGCTGAAAAATACAGTGTTGATATATTAACACTGAAGCAGTGGCTGAAATTTGATTTTTCAAAACACTTTTGGCCACTTGTTGATTGTGCAATCACTCCTATGCTAGGGCAAACAATTATGCACAAAAATCAAGTTTAACAATAGCCAAAAAATAGCAATGGAATCAATTAACTCATCAAGATCATGGATCAAGCAATGGCACAATTAATTCACTCATAAAAAATATCGAAACTACATCGCGATTGACACGGAAACATTCGAAATAGTAAAGTGAATGAGATCTACCAACCTACAAACCGGAGAATTGGCTTGGTGATTATTGCAAAGGATTCTTCATGAAGAAAATCAAAGAAAACCAGAGGAATCTTCAATTGTAGACGAATCATATCGAAACCGAGCAAATTGCGATAAAGCTCCAAAATACGAATTCAACCCGTTGAATGTTGAAGCAAGAACTTGGGATGAATCCAAAAGCTGATATAACTCCAGAAATCTAAGTGTAATTGCAAAGTGATGAAGGTTAAGCTCAAGAAATAATCACTTTCAAGGTGAAAAGTGATTATTCTTCAATGGTGAAGAGTTATGGTGAGGGTTGGGAAGAAAATTGAGATGAAGAAGAAGAAATTGAAGAAAAATTCAAAGAGAATGTGAGAGAATTGAGAGTGAAATTGTGCAAATGGTTGAAGGTCCTTGAAAAATGAGTGAAGATTTGTTTATATAGAATTTTGGTTTGGAGTGTGAAAGGTTTGGAATTTGGTTTAGACTTAGCTTTGGGTGGTTTGAAATTACTCTAGGAGTTAGTTATATCCAACTCACTGAGTTGGAAGTTAACTCAATTAGTTAGGAAGTTAACTCGGTAGCAATCCCAATGTAAGCTTCACATCCAAAGGTTGACATGCTTGGAAATCAAGGAACATGGTGCACTTAATTTAGAGTGATGCATTAGAATAAATGCACTTGGAATGTCTTGAATTGTCTTGAGATGTCTAGAGATGTCTAGAATGTTCCACACACTGCTAGAACCAAGTGGAAACCCCAAAATATGGAGTGGCAAGTTGCTGTCCTGAAAAGTAGCAGAATCTGCCAAATTTGCACGTGTTAATCGATTAACACTTTTGCACTGCAAAGTGTTAATCGATTAACCAGGCCAAAATTTCCCCAATTTGCCTGAAAAATGATGTTGTGGCCCCGGTTCCAATTTTCAACCTCTTAGTTTGATGAATAGGCATGGAAACCCTTGTTTTGTGCTTGTTTTGAGGATGTGATGACTTTGTGAGGATGTAATTAATCGGGCTTGAAAAACCTGAATATTCCTGCAACAAAAACACAGAGAAAAGTGCGAGTGCGTATGCTAGCAATGCAAATGCACATGCTTATGCAAAAAGCAAAAAGGAGGTCAAATTTTGGGTTACGACACTTGCAAGCCTTTCACAGTCTCTTATAGGGCAAGCACCTTCTTCACCGAGTCAGAAGTTGGAGGCCCAAAAGCATCTATGACCGAGTCACCATGAGGGCCATAAAAGTCTTCATGATCATCATACTGGACTGGGGTCGGAATTGCTCCAGCAGGAATAGGAATGGCTCCACAAACAGGAGTTGGAATACCTCCACCAATAGGGATTAAAATAGCTCAACCAACAAGAGTTAGAATAGCTCCACCAACAGGAGTTGGAATAGCTCCACCAATAGGAGTTGGAGTACTGCCACCAACAACAACATTTCTCTCAGCAGCTTGTCTTATCTCTTCTTGTCCTCTGGCCATATTTTGAATGACCTCCATCAGCTGGCCCATCTAAGTCTTCATATTGAGCATCTCTTTTCTAAGAGCGGCTTGATTCTGCTCAATTTGATCCATTAGAATTCTTCGATTACCACGTGTGTAGTAGGGATATCGGTAAGTCAGCTTGTCTACTGGAGAAGGCCAAGTTGTTGTAAGTTTTTGGTTTTGCTTTATGGAAAGCGGAATGATGCATGAATGCGTATGGAATATTGTTATGTTATGCGCAAATCTCTTAGTAACCTTGTTAGTTATCGCTAAGAATATAAACATTTTCCATTGCAATTAATCAGAAGAGACATAATAGAACAAAAAACTTTCATTTCATTAAGGCTCGAAGCCAAGTTCAAATACAAGCAAAATAGAGAAAATAAACTTCTTAAGCAAATTACAAATCATCTCTAAAAGTGATGCCCTGGGCTCTGCGAGCCGCCTCTAAATCAGTAACAAGTTCTTCTACTGTTCTCTTGCAAAACTTCACAAAGTCGAACACATGGATGATAGTGTTTTTTGGAGTCATGACTTGATCTAAAATCTTCAATATCTCAGGGATTTGCTGAGGTACATAGTTGGAGAATCCAACCATGTTCACATATTTGTTCTTCCATTCGGCATAGAGGACTTGGAGATTATTGATGATGTTATCCCTCTGGAGCACAACAGCTTCTGCTTTGCGGTAGCTTTCTTCCCAATAGTAGCAAATATCCTGCAGCTCTAGGTAAAACTCATCATAGATTCTATCTTTCAACCTTTTGATCTTTTCAACAGCCTTATTCAATTGGTACTTTGCTTGTAAGAGCTCTCGTTGTGCCCTCTCCTTTTTTAACAATTCACGAGCCAACTGATCTTTGCAGCCTTTGATAGTGTCTTTCAACTTACGAATCTGAGCTTCGAAGTTTTCTCTTTCATCTTGTTGTACCCCGAAATTTTACCCCTTAGATGTCATAACTTCTTGCATAGACATTTAGGATCAATCATATATGCATTGATTAACTAACCCACATTTTGCCAGTTTGTTTCTCTTACGTTTGAAATTAGGGTTTACACAGAGATATTCAAGGCCTCCTAAGGTATTCTATGGCTCCATAAAAACATCACAAAGATTCACCAGTTGTTTGGAACCAAGATCTCAAGACTTTGAATCAAGTCAAGTCAACAAAGGATCACCAGACCAAGTGTGGAATTAGGGTTTTAACCTGAGGAACCACCGAAGAATTTTACCATGTTAAGTCAAGATTTGATTGGTTCATCAACCATTTGAGATTACCTACATTCAATAGGTCTCATTCAACAAGAATTTAAGATCATTTGGCTCTCATCATGAGTAGTTTGAGCCACAGTTTCACCCTGCCTCCAGATTAGGGTTTTTGTTAAGACAAGTGGATCATGGCCCTTGATCTTGACCAGGAGTTGTTCTCAAACCCTAGGACTTGACTCTATATGATAAAAGACATCCCTATAGACCATATATGAGTCTTATATGTGATGGAAGAAGCAAGATCATAAGAGATTATCCTAGTGCATTCATAGTTGAAATTAGGGTTTTGACTGAAACCCTAATCCTTGAGATTTTGATCCAATATGAAGCATCCAAGTCCTTAGTCCATCATAACATGTCTCATTGATGAGTTAAGGCATGAGAGATCAATTTATAAGAAGTTTCTTGCAAAGAAAGAAAGATTTGGTTCATGAAACTTTTCATATGTGGAAATTTCCCCTCTTGTGCAAAATTGAAATAGTCATAACTTCCAAACCACACACCCAAATTGAGTGACTCAAAGCCCAAATGGAAGCTCTTTCCATGAACTTCAAAGTGTTCCATATGACTTTTCTCCAAAAAAAATGCATGGTTTGTGAGTTATGAGACTTGGAAGTTAGGCTGCCCAAGGACTTAGAGAAATTTCAGCACTTTTTGCCTTAAGAACCAGCTAACTTTAACCCAATTTTTCATGTAGTTCCAAGCCTCAACTCAAAAATCTTTGAATATGAAAGTTGTAGAGGGCATTGAGGGCTTTCCAAAAAGTACTAGAACTCCTCAATCCATTGAGTGAGCTGGGAGTTTCGAAGCTTCAAAGTTGGAGGTTTCATTTCATAAAACTCAAGAAACCAACTTATGTGTATTGACTCAAAACCTTCTCTAACCACCAAAACCACATGTTTATGAGTTCTAATGATGGATTTAAACTTAATCCAAGATTTGCCACGAAATTACAACTTGGTTTGCATTAAAATATTAGTTTATGCCATGTTTATGCAAGTGGTACATGGAGAGAGAAACTTTTCAAAGCAACAACTATTCGTTTATTCATTGAGCCTCTCACCAATCACTTCTCACCAGCTTGTGCTCAGTGTTCAGAGATATTTGAAATCTTGGTTCAGCAAACACCACATCTCACACAATGAAAAGGGCAGATTTGGCATAATGTGCAACTTTGGCCATGCTTTGAGTTTTTGACTTTTCCCTATAAATAGCAGGTTGTTCTACTCAGTTTACACACCAACATCTTTCACAACACACTCTAAAACACTTCTGAGTTTAAGTTTTACAAGTGAATAAGGAGAAGGAAACTTGCTTTGGGAGCTTTTGCTAGTTCAGCAAGGAAGAAGTTAGCATACACTTGAGGGTGCAGTGGACATATTCCACTTGGTAATTTTCTTCTTCACACTCAATATTCATGCTCATGTACATTACTATCATCATATCTCTATTACAAATGCCTTTATCATGAATGTCATATAATGTGTTTTAGTTTTATTTCCATCTATCCATAATGAAATTCATGTGTGTTTGATGTTTAACTATTTGTCTATGGCCTGCCATCATGAGGTAAGACAAGTTTGGTTATTCTGCTGATATACCAAGGTAGATATTTGTACTGCCTTTTGTTCTTGGTACTATGCCTGAAATATCATATAATGATAATGCACTTGTGTTACTCACTAACTGGTTGTTGAGTTCATGTGACTTCATTGTTGTGTGACTCTGCCCACACTTGGATACAAGAAATGTTAACAGGCCTATGACTGTTTTTTTGGATGTTTGGATGTTATTATGAGAATAGGTAAGATCCTTGAATTTAGTTCACTCCTGTTACTCTGAGATACTTGTGTGCTTTATGATTGGTGAACTTGTCTTGAACTGCTTGTTTTTATGTTGATATGTGTGATGACTGGTTGGAATATTGTTGCCAAGAAGACTTAGCTATTTTCACTAAGTACAAGTTGTGTTGATGCTGCCATCATGCTAGGCTCTGTATTCAAATTTATGTGTGTACAAACTGTTGCTATACTTTGTATTCTGATTTGTGTGTTTGCAAACTCATGACTATGCTTTGTATTCAAGATGTTGTGTAAACTGTTGGCATACTACATGTTTTGTGCCCAAGTTATGTGTGTGCATCCAAAAGTGTAGAAACTTAAAAACATCTTTATGCTGCTTGGTTACATTTGTTCTGCCTTTTCATAGTAGTCCACACATGTGTTGGTTCTTGTTGAGTTTGTCTCTAATGATGAAAGTTTGTTGTGGATTCATAGTGTTGTATTCATGTGCTTTCTCACATCTTGCTATGCATACAAACCATGTCATGCCATGTTAGTTATTTCTAAGTCAAGTGGCCCTATGCACATAAGACTGATGTACGGAACAGCTGATCTCTTGATTTTTTTGTCTGATACCATGTCATAATCATACTACTGTCATATAGCCAGGTGCATAGCTATTTTTCTAAGTTTACCTTGCACTGCCATGATTCAAGATGGTTCCTACATGTCTAAACTATTGGTTGGTATGAATGTCATGACAAATGCACTCAATGATAATACATGATCGCAACTCTAATGTATCCATATTTCATGATCAAATTGTGTGCCTAAGATACCAATGGTGTGTTTGAAATGTTTTGGCATGAATGTTTGACAGACTTTAATGATGTCTCTTTGCTCATATCATGTCATGATCATATTGTTGCCATGCTTACTGGTTTGTTTCTTGCCTTTTGATCAAGTAATCACATGGTCAGGCTTATTGAACTCTTGTAAAGATGTTAACACTTTGAGCCTTTGAGTTTATCTCTTTTCATTATCAGCCTGTTAAATTGAGTTTTATTCATGACATGAAAGATTTGAACTGATATTGCTCTAATATAAATGAATATAACACTGCTTTGCTTTGTTACTGTGAATCACATATGTTGTCATAACAGGTCTAGTCTCACAGATTTGTACTAGTGTTCCTTGATCCCCTTATGATTTTGACCATGTTTTGATGTGCCTTAGCCTATGTTTGCCATCATGCTTAACTCATCTTTGACATTTTGATTAGAACAACCATGTATGCAGAGTAGGAGTTTGTAAACACTATCATGTTTTTTGTTTAGAACACATTGAGGTCAAATGCCTTGATTCTAAGAAATTTATGAACTGCCATTTTTGTTTCAATTCATGTCATAGGTAACAACAGGTAATATGCTTATTTACTTGATTAGTTTTGTTTCCAATATCTCTCACTGCATCAGTACCATCATTTGCCATGATTTGGAACCCTTATGTCCATGCTTGTATATGAGTTTGTTCTAACTTGCTTATCCATACCTGTGAGCCAGTTGAAAGCTTATTTTGGTGCCATGTTGATATGATAAAATGTCATTTGTTTGCATCTTGTTCACTTGTTTTTGTTTAGTTTTGTACTTACCATACCATAATCATGACTGTTTCCGTTTTGACTTATTGCTACTTGCATCTTGATCAATTAATCATGCGAACAAAACTGTGGAATTCATGTAAGTTAGTCCTTAAAACTTTTCCTTTTCACATCAGCATGCCAAGTCTTGATTTTATGTGTGAATAACATGAGAATTGGTCTGATATTGCACTGTCGTCTTCTTTGGCCTTCATGAATGCTTGCTTTGTTGCATCCAAGTCATGTTTCTACATGGATTCAAGTGAATATATCATGTATTTTCTGCATTCCTGTACAATGCCAGTTTGGACAAATTGATGCTTGAATCCCAAAATGTGGTGAAACGGTTCTACCATATACATAGATCTAACCTAAACTCTATAAATAGAACCCTCATTTCATTCATTCTTCAAGCTTTTGATAGCCAAAAAAAGCTCTTGCAAATTCTATCCCCAACCCCAAATTTCACTCAAAGCTCACTTTTCTTCTTTTGAAAGTTAACAAGAATTCACATTGAATCTTGTTCAACTTTGAGCTAAACCTTCATCCAAACTTGTTTTCTTCATCAATTCTCATAGATCAAGGCTTTGGTGTTTGGATCTTGAAGCAATTTGAAGGAATTTTCATATTTGAAGTGGTAATTCATATTTCACCATTGTTGAAGCTTCATCTTCATCTTCCATAATGTAGATCTTTAGAGATCCTTGTTACTTGATCCATTGGATCTTGTAATTGTGTTTAATTACTGGTTTTTACTGTTATTTTACTAAAAATTTCGTGCACTTTCAGTTCCATGATCATAAGGTGTTTGAAAAAAGGTTTGAAAGTTGATCATATGAATTTTGCACTATTTTTTGCTGCTGTGTGCAGAGTAATCGGTTACTCAATTAGAGTAACAGATTACTCAGAGACAGAATGTATTTTTTTTGGCCCTGCGTGCAGAGTAACAGATTACTCAATTAGAGTAACAGATTACTCTAAGTCAGAATGCAGTTTTTAGCTTGTTTTTGGGATTGTTTTGGTTATTTTGCCATTTTCTTCCCTTTCCCTTTGTTCTTAGCCTTAGATCACATAATTTTGTGGTTTAATTTGGCTTTCTCTTCATCTATTTCTCTTTGATTTGGATCGATGAAAGTCTTATGGATCTTAGAATTTCTTTGTTGAATTCTTGATCAAGACTAGATCGCTACCTATTTTCTTTTCATGCGGTATTGCTTTCGGATGACGATTTACATATCGTTCATCTAGCATGCATTAGCACAAAGATCACTATTGACCGGCTTCATTGTAGGGTAATTACTATGTAAATTACTTGGTGATTGCTTAACATAGCGCTACATATGTCCCATATCGGAAAACAATCAAGGATGGTTTATTATTTGTCTTTTGGTTCAATACTCATGAAACTCGTTGTTAGGAGGCTTTGGTCTTATCAATCCTCTAATGAATTTTCATTAACCTTGACCTAAGTGCATTATTCAATCATTATTGATCACTTACTCTAACAACTAATCACTAACTTACTAACAATATTATTGTACTAATCTTGTTTACAATTCCTTCTCGCTCCCTATCTCTCTTTTACTTTTATGCTCCATTATTATCATCTCATATCATGTTTATGCTTCTGCAATTTTTCCTTTGTCCGTTGGACACATGTTTATGCTTATGCCTTTTTCTCTTTGTCCACTTGGACCAAAAACATTAATAAAGGCCAAAACCTCTAAAAAACTTGTGTTTCTAATCTTGGACTATGGTTACTATCCTTTGCAATGAACATGGAGTTTTACACCTAGACCTTGGACTTCAATGCTATTCTTGGATCCTTGGACTTAGAACTAGGATCTTCTCCCTTTGCTTTGGAATTATGGTTCGAAGACTATGGAGCTTGCTTGTGTGGTTAGGCTATTTTTATCCTTAGCTTTTACTTTATGCTTTAGGATAGTCACTTCTTCTCCACCCATTCTTCAATTTTCAAAACTCTCTCCCTTTTTTCAAAACTTTCTTGATTTCAAACTATCACCTCTTTCATAATCAAACCTTGACTTTGTCAAGTGATTTTACTCTTTTCTTTTCATTTCTTAACAAATGCTAAACTACATAAGCATATTGACATTTCTTTCAAAAGACTTTAAAAAACACCAAACTCATTCAAACTCTTTTTGTGCCCTTGTACACTTTTCCTTTAAGACTTTTTCATAAGTTTAGACATGATTCATTTCTTTAAGAGGAATTATTCGTTAGGAAATGACGACTTGTCTTTACATTTTAAAATCAACCAAAACAAACAAATTTCATTCTTTGTACCACGAACTACGAGGTTTTGATCCTACATTGCAGTTCGTGGGTACGTAGGCATGAGATGATAAGTCTCTCCAAACACAAAAATCTTAAAAAACAATTTCTCTTCTCATCTCCTCAATCTCTTTCTTAACAAACATTTTCAAACCAAAAGCGTAAATATTTCAAAGGGTTCCTATAGAGTACTATAGATGTTTTGGGTGCTAATACCTCTCCTTAACGTAACCAACCCCCCTTACCCAGATTCTGTTTGTTATTTTTTTTAAGAACTCTTTTGGTTTTGTTCGCTCTTTTTCCTTTCCAGTTTTTGGATAAAATAAAAGTGCGGTGACGACTCTTGCTTTCCGAGTTAAGTTAATTAATAGCTTACACTCACAATTTTGCCGCTACATGGTCCCTTCTGAAAATGTCCTTATACTGCACCATTTTGAATTTGTTTCTCTTGGACTGATATGGAATTGGGATGGTTGGATGCTAAGTGTATTTTGACAAATTTGGAATGGTTTAGTTTTGGTAAATGAGTTGTGAATTGAAATGATTTATTTTGGTAAATGTATGGGATTGATTTGAAATGAATTAAAATGTGATGACATGAATTTTTGTGACTTGGATATGGTATGATCAAGTGTGGATTGAATGTGGTTTGTAATGAATTTTGATGAATTTTGAATGTGAAGGTAAAAACTTTAGATGAATTGGTGATGGTTTGTGGTCTTGAAAAATTGAAGAAACAAATATGAATTTTAGAACTTTTGTATGGTTCATGTGAATGATTTAAATTGATTATCAACTTGAAATGATTAGAATAAACATGTTTTGAAAAATGGATTAAATGATTTTGTATTGGAATTGTCTTGGTTTTGAATTGACTTTCTGAATGATGACATGGTTTGAATTTGTAGGAAATCAAAACTTGGCTTAGAGTGGAAGAAGAACATGAAGATGAATTAGCTTGGAATAGGAAAGCCTAGGATCTTTTGTAATCAAGAAAGCAAATTGTGGTTTCAAATTTTGTGTTATTTCTTTGTAACTTTGAATCTTGAATTTTACCATGAATTTTGTATTTTTGTCATGGATGGAGTGACATGGAACTTGCACTTGTAATGTTGACACATGATTTAATTTTGAGAATTTTTGGAATGAGTTTTGAAACTTTGTATCATTGTGTCCATTTTGGAAACTTTGGATCTGGGTATGAAAGTTCTTGATCAATGAATTTTTGTGGTGATCTTTGAGTCCTCTTTGCCACTTTTGAAATGGTTTGAAAACAAACTTGACTTGAAAACTTGGAAAATTTTCATGGCTAGCACAAATCCAACATGGAAACAAATTCCAATTCTATAACCATCATTTGAATCAATTATAATTATGGTTGGAAACAAATTTGAAGTAAATCAAGACTAAGCTTGAAATAATCATTCTAACCATGTCTTGTGAATGGGCTTGAACCACTTGAAACATCTCTTGAAAATAACTTGGGTCATGGCCTAAAATCACCTAGAATCATCTTCTTGAAATATGACTTAAAATCCAATTGAAACCAAACGATTATGCCTTGAGCTTCAAGTAACTTGTTCGTCGAGGAGTCCACTTAAATGCATCTTTCAACCACTCCTTGACAACTTTGAATAAATTTGGACCCATGAACTCACTTACCTTAAAACAATTCATATTATCCTCCATTCTCAAATACGAATCAACTTGTACTTTATCCAATGGTCCTCAGTCTTTAATTGAATCTTAAAAACAACAAATCCTATCGGATGGACTGATGAGATCTTAATTCATAGCTCAAGTAGTAAGAAATGTCCGGTCTTGCTAAAATCACAAAGCAAATTCATTAACAAACATCATTAAGAGAAGGAGATCTTGATTCAATCCTTTACACCATCTGTAAAGAAATGATTTGTGAAGCAAGCCACTGGGAGAAACCCTCAAATGATGAACTTTCCTTCAACATGGCCCATGATGCACGACGTTTTTCCTTTGTTGATCAAGATTAGGTCAAATTCTAAATCGAATGAATGACCACTGAACCAATCCATTCCTTGTCCTCTCCTTGCAAACCCACATGCTTGGCATGCACCACGGTATTATGATGGTATGGATGTATGATATGAAGGTCTAGGGTGAAAATGAGAGTGTGACACTGTTAGAACAATATTTGGTTCTGCATCTTGTCTCTATGTTTTGATGATAACAATGGAGTATTTGTGTGAGAACAATTTTGGGGCTCTAACGTTTGTTATTCTGATGGTTTTAACAAACAAGTTCTAACTCTGATAAAGACCATGTGCTACATCACTCTGATATTCTCTATGGTCACTTATGTGTGAAGAAGCAAGATTGGTTCTAATCTACTGTGCGTCAGAAAGATTCTGAGAAGACACTATGTTGCTGTTGTAACGTCTCTTGCATTCTAATTCCTGAGCATGACTCTGATGTTCTATTTCTGAAGCCTGTTTAGCTTCTGATGTCATTAGCTTCTGAAGGCTAAGTGCTGAAGATTCTGAAGACAAGGTTCTGCTGAACGAAGTTCTAAAGACTCTGAAGACTTAAGGATTCTGAAGACTAAGTTCTGAAGATTCTGAAGACAAGGTTCTGCTAAACGATGTTCTGAAGACTCTGAAGACTTAAGTATTCTGATAACCAAGGGTTCTGAACAAGAAGTGTTGAAGACTCCGAAGACAAGGTTCTGTTGAAAAAGTTATGAAGACTCTGAAGACTAAAGACTCTAAAGAACAAATGAATCATTCTTTTGATCATGCTTCAATCATTTTTAATTTAGAAACCTCTAATGAATAAAAGAAGATGAAACGTTTGCGTGGAAAAATAGTACATAGTACAGATAAAGCACGTTCTTTTCCACTACCCTGATTTGGTGGTACAAAGGACAATTTCAATGTACGATTTTCAACCCAGCATAACGGCATTATTTCAAGTCGCCAGTACTTTCATTATATTACTGATATGCCCTTCAACGAATCTTTTTTTGGCTATATATATAGACTTGATCATTCAAAGAATCTGAGGAGCATGAGCAAGAGCGTAAGCGTGCAAATGCGCGTGTGAAAGCATGCGAGAGCAAATGAAAGTGAGTGAGCTATAAACGATGTAACACTCAGTGTAAAAGAAGAAACATAAAAAACACTGATGCATATGAAGAAAGCAACTCAAGAAACAGAAGAATATATGAGTGAACAGTAAAGCACTACAATACAAAAAAGAAGAATGTTTTTACTGTATAGTTTTGCTCTAAGTTAGATTGAGCTTAAAATGTATGTTTACCCTGCTTGTGTAGAAGCATCATAATTGTAAACAAACCTTGTAACAAACAGATTGTTTGTGTTCCCTAAAGGACCAGTTGGGTCAGAATTCTTTAGGAAGACTAAGACAGTGTGTTTTAGTGTTGTTAGTCACTTGCGGTTGGCTTGTGCGTTGTATTCCTTAAGGGACCAGTTGGGTCAGAATTCTTAAGAAATCTAGGACTAGTGAGTCTTAGAGGTTGTTAGTCACCAGCAGTTGCTACTGCAGTTGTAATCAGTTTCGTTATAGTGGATTAAGTCCTTGTGTATAAGGAAAAATCACCTTGGCGGGTGGACTGGATTAGCTTGATAGTTTTCAAGTGAACCAGGATATATCGTGTGTCTTTCTATTGTTGGTTTATTTATTATTTTTGTTTGAGTTTCATAAAAAGCTTTCAAAATGAAAAACCAATTAAAACCCCCCTTTCTTGTGTTTTTCTCACACCTTCAATTGGTATCAGAGCTCCGGTTCTGATTATGATAAACATTTTATCAACACTTAACAATGTTCAGTACCGATCCAGTATTTGTGTGAGATAACATGGCAGTTCCTGCTAATCCCACTACTGAAGAGAAAGATCAATACAGTATCAAACTACCAGTCATTGATGGTGAAAAGTTTGACTACTGGAAAGACAGAATAGAAAAGTTTCTTTCTTGGTTATGATGTAGATCTTTGGGATTTTGTAGTCGATGGTTACAATCACCCAGTTGATGCTACATGTGCTAAAATATCCAGAAGGGATATAACCAACCAACAGAAGAAAGATTGTAAAGTCATCATAAGGTAAGAGTCATATTGCTAAATGTTATCTCTTATACTAGGTATGAGAAGATGATGCCAAATCCAATTTTGATTCTCTTAGGATGACTCATGAAGGAAATGCTCAAGTTAAGAAGACAAAGGCGCTTGCCTTAATCCAAAACTATGAAGCATTCAAAATGGAGGATAATGAGACAGTTGAGACCATGTCTTCAAGGTTTCAAATGCCAGTCGCAAGACTCAAAGTTCTGGACAAAGGTTACTCAACTGCTATGTGAAAAAGATCATCAGAAGTCCTCCTAAGAAATGGATACTTATGGTAACATCTCTAAAGCTATCAAAAGATCTCAACAACATAAGTCTTAAAAAGCGTGTTAGTTCTTTGAGAAATCATGAGATAGAGCTGGAAGAAGAAGAAGAGTAATTCTATCGTTCTTAAGTCTAAACCTGGAAAGGCAAAGGCTTATCAAGCAGAGGAAGAATCAGAAGATTCTGATGAAGGATCAGAAGATGACATCAGAAGAATCAACAAAATCTGAAAGCATAAGCAAGGAAACTTTAGAAAATCTATCAAAGGCCGATCTGAGTCATCATCTGGACAGAAGTAGCATAACTCTGGAAAGGAGGCTACCTGCTATGAGTGTAATGAGTCAGGTCATTACAAGAACGAGTGTCTAAGGTCAAGAAAGACAAGAAGCCTAAGAAGAACGTCTCCAAAGCGAAGAAGAGTCTAATGGCAACTTGGGATAACTCTAATTCTGAAGAAAAGGAATCTGATGAAGAACAAGCAAATGTTGCGCTGGTAGCAACAACTGAAGCTGAAGTTTCTGGAGAACCAGGAGACAAAATATCATCAGAACAAGAATCAGAATCAGACTCAGACTCTTGCTCAAAAATATCCTTAGCAGCTCAGTTGAAACACCAGTCATGGTAACTGAACAATAGTTGCTCGCGACTCATGATGAGAAGAAGGCATATGTTTCAAAATCTGGAACTTAAGCCTGAAGGCTTCATCAGTTTCTAAGGAGATCAGAAAGAAGAAATCATTGACTCTGGAATAGTTGTTCAAAAGTTTTTATTGTTAGGATATTCTGAACGCTCTAAAGGCTACAAAATCTATGACGCAGAAACACGAATTGCAGAGGAATCAATTCATGTCAGATTCACTGATAACCTTGACTCTGAAAAGTCAAAACCAGTTGAAGAGGTTGCAGATCTGAAGATCATATCATCAGAAGCCAAGACGTAGAAGATTCGAGAGAAGCAGACAAAGATGCAAATTCTCCAGATCCAGATACAACCGTATCAGAAGCTAGGAACAACTCAAAAGAAGAATAGATTAAAGACTTCTCATTATGAAGAATTGATTTTGGAAGATAAAGCTGATCCAGTCAGAACTCATTCATTCTTTAGACATTCCAAAGAAACTCTTCTGGGTCTAGTGTCTCTGATAGAGCCAACAACAGTTGATGTAACTCTAAAAGAAAAGGAGTGGATTTTGACCTTGCAAGAAGAACTGAATCAATTCACCAGAAATGATGTCTGGGATCTTGTTCAGAAACCCAAAGGTGTCCTCGTCGCTGGAACTAAATGGGTGTTCAGAAACAAGCTAGATGAGAAAGGCTGAATTCTAAATGAATCTAATAGAAGAACTCGGATTCTTTTTGGGAATTCAAATTGATCAAGATAAGAAGGAACATACATTCATCATAGCAAGTATACAAAAGAACTTCTGAAGAAACTCTACATGATGGAATGTACACCAGCTAAGACTCCAATGCATCCAACATGTATTCTTGAAAAGGAAGAGATTACGCAAGAGACAGATTGGAAAGAAAAAGCACCTCTGGAGACTGTCAGGTTCTCTGGAAGAATCTAATCTCAATGGCTAAGCAAGAGGCAATCGACAATTGCTCTCTCAATAGCAGAAGCAGAGTACATATCCAGGTCTCTATGCAGTACGCAAATGCTATGGATGAAGAATCAGCTAGAATATCATCAAATAAATGAGAGTAACATTTCTATCCTTTGTGATAATAAATGCTGTTATATGTTTAAGTAAGAATCCAATCTTACACTCTAGGGCTAAGCACATAGAAATTAAATCTTATTAGAGACTATGTTCATAAGGGAATCTTATGTTTAAAATTTATAAACCCAGACCATCAATGGGCTAATATTTTTTTCAAAACCTTTAGCAGAAGATAGGTTTCTAATTATTCTGAAGCATCTGAAAATGGACTAGTGTCCAGAGTAAGATTTCATCAGAATCAGATGTGTTTAGTCAGAGTCTGAAGATATCAGATTCTCATTCAAACTAGGAAGTAATTGTTTTAAAACCTTAGTCATCAGAAGATGCTTTGTCAGAAGTGTCTTTGATCAAATGGAAACCTTTTGGTTTTCCAGACTCTGAGGATTTCAATATGTGTCACTTAATTAAAGGGTGATTAACGCGTGGGCAGTACTTTTCTTGGAATTGGTTAAATCATGATTACGTTCATTTATTAATCCCCATTATTATGCCTAATACTACACGTCTACACGGCTTCACTCCACTACACATTATATACCCACTCACATCACTTCACTCCTCTTTTACACTTTAGAAACCCTAAACCCTCTTTCTCTCCAAACCACTCTTTGTGCTCTCTTCGTCTTCAACAACAAACTCCATCTTCATCCTCTCTACCTCAACAGTCATCATGATGACTACCTCTCAACAAGAAGTAGTTCGATTCTCCATTGAAATGGAACAATCATTGAACCCCTCTACTGGGTTATCATCTTCTTCATCTCCTCCGTCTTCAACTTCAGCAACCACCACAACTGTCACTTCAACCTCATCATCACTTCCTGTGATTGATAAAGATCATATCACTCAAAGGGATATTTTAGTTAACTGTATTATTGAGGCAGAAAAACTGATTATTCTCAAAGAACTTGATGTTGACTTTGACAATCTTGCTGCAAATGGGTATGATCTCTCTGCTGAACTAAACTGTCAAGGTTGGAATCACTATTTTCAAAGGCTTAAAGGTCCTATTTTTGAAGCTCTTGTGAGAGACTTCTGGAGACAAGCAGAATGCGACCGTCTTCATGTAGTTTCTCATGTTCTGGGAAAGAAGATAGTTATTACTGAGAAATCAATCTCAGATCTTCTAGAAATGGAATTCTTAAAAAACAAGCGAATTTATGGAATGAAAGGAAACTCCAAGTTTGTGAAAGAGGTCTGTAATACCCCGTATTTTCTAAATGCTCAATTGGATATCAGATGAGATCAGATAAATATCTATGTGCTTTATCTTTGATTAATTGGAATAATGGAATATCCTATGTGCTCTGAGTGTTGTCAATTGGGATCAATAGAGCAACTTGAGAACTCTGAAGAGATCAATTATTTTATTAAAGAGACGGATTAATATTTATAAGTTCAAGAAAGTATTTTAAGGTAACTCCAATAATTGATCAATTGGCGTTAGAAGACAAAATATCAATTGGAGATAGTTACCCTATTGGATTTATATTATATAATATATGTATTATATATATATATATTTATAGGATAAAGAGAAGAAGAAGTGGGTAAGGAGAAGAAAAAGAAACAGAAAGAAGAAAAGGAAAAACGTGAAGAAGAGAGAACGAAGAGAAGAGAAGGGGAAGAAGAAGGAAGCTTGGTTCATCATCATCAAAGCCATGTTTCATCATCAATCTTCTCCTACTAGGTGAGTTCCATTAGATAGAACTTGGGTAGGAAGTTTGGGGAAGAAATTCATGTTTGGGGTTTTGGGTTTTATGTGAAATAACATGCCTAAATGTGTTTTTATCATGATAATACATGCCTTGATTGTTGTTACACGTTTGGGGTTGATATTGTATGAATTGGATGTGTTTTGGGTGAAGAAATGAGAGATTTTGGCCCCCAATGACCTGTTTTGATGCTGCTGCGAATTCTGGGTTTCGCGGGTTCGCCTAGTGAACCAAAGCGAAGGCGAAAGCGAACGTTCGCTGGCGGGTTCGCCTAGCGAACATGACAGCTTTTTCCATTTTGTTTCCTTCATAACTTTTGATCCGTAACTCGGATCGGGGCACGGTCGGAAGCGTTTGAAAGCTATTTCAATGCTCTTTGTGATGGTGAGGTAGAAACATGGCTATATGCTATGGATTGATAAGATAAATATAGAAATGTAGTGTATGTACTTTTGTTTCCATCAAAACTTAAGGATCGGGAATCCGATGGATACGATTCCAAAGCCATTGGAAAGATAATCCCATAGGGTAGTGAATGGTGTGTTAGACCATGAGTTAACCAAGGATGTTTGGTAGAGGATACTAGTGGCTTGTATGCCTTAAAATGGGTGTGAACTACTATATTGATTATGTTTAACATATTATGCTTATATATTGATTGTGGCTTGACTAATGGCTTAATGTGATCACTTGTTATGTCTCCCTTCTATATGTGTTGAATATAATGCATTCTGTTGATAAATGCTGGGATGTGATCATTGCCTTGCTTGTTCCCGTTCGTTCCGGTTGAACGTTCGGATGTGATGTGATGTGATGTGATGTGATATGATTGTGATGTATGCTTGAATCGGAGTAGGCCTAAGCTACTAGGTGGTGTTTCACCTGAGTTCCGGACTTGGTCCGATGGATACCGGACTTGTTCCGAAGAATACCGTTGCGATGAGCTTGTGAGGGTCCACTAGGACGTATTTCCCACTTGCCGTTAACTCATCTGCGTGCTCGGTAAACACCTGAGCTACCGTTGCGATGTGCTTGTGGGGGCCTTATAGGGCGTTTACCCACTTGCCGTTAACACATCGGCGTGATCGGTATGGTGAGGTTGTGATGCCATGAAGGCAATATCACTCCGTTACTCACCTCTAGTGGTGTCATGTAGGCAATACCACTAGGCTTTCTCCCGGTGGGCTTGTGCAGTCATGTAGGCGTTCTTGCACTTCGGACTCATCTGACTCATCGTGCTGTGTGCTTGTGCTAGTTTCTTGACGTAGGCACTTGGTTACTCATCGAGGGTGTGATATATTGTGGCCTATGTAGACAGGTTGATACTACTTCTGGATTCCTCGTACGTGAGTACGGGTCTGCATGTTTGGTTGGTTGATCTGGTTATTGTGGTTTGTGTACTTGTTGTTATTTCATTGGTGAGTCAAGGGACTACCAATGAGGATATTAACCATTGTTGTGTATTTGCCCCAGACCGCGAGTAAACCCCGGATCCACGGTGGATCCGTTTGATTGCATGTACCCTGTAGAGCCGAGGGAACCCATAAGATAGGGGAACTCACTGAGATTATTATCTCACCCCAATATTGTTGTTATTTTTCAGGTGTTAGTTGCAGGTTTGTTTTACAAGTGGAGCTATGCTTGGATGTTTCAAGACAAGCTTAGTGAAGCTTATTCTACTGTGTATTATTTTCTTGTACAATGAGGAATATTGTACCTTATTCTTAGATTTTCTTATTTTGGCTAATTTCCATGCCTTGTACCAAAGGTTGTATTTATGTATTAGAAATGGTCATGTATGTGAATTATGCCATTAGGCACTTATGATTGTGTCAGTACCGAATATAACACTTGTATGGTATTATTCTAGATAAATATTATACAGGGCGTTACAGTTGGTATCAGAGCAGGTCGTGTCCTCGACCTAGCCTTGAAACATCATAAGTAAATCTATTCCTGCCTCTTAAGTGTGTCTTGCCAGCATGACTCTTAATATGATACTATCTAGTGTTGGGCCTGATCAACCTAATACTATGTATGTGATACGTAGAATCATAGTTGAGCGACCATGAGGACTCTGAAGTGTTGTCGGAACTTGTACTGTGAGAATAGGCTCAAGCCAAGAGTAAGTAGTGTGGAGTTTTGGTCAGCTCAGTTGAGGTCTTAGTAGAATTCGTGCTTTGGGTAGCATGGAATTGAAGAGTGGTGTGCTATTCGGGAAATCCTTTGGAAAGGACGGAGTCTGAACGTTAAGAATCTCTAGCGGACGATTGGTTTAAGTATTGAGGAATATGTAAAGTCACTAGTAGAGCCGGATTGACTACTGGTATAGATAAAAGTTTCAAGAAATCTTATTCCAAGGAAAAGAAAAGTTGTTTTGTGGAATGTGTGACGTAAGGTCCGGAAGTGAGATAAGTATTGGTGCTTCAGTTTCTAAGGTTGCTATGGTATCTTGGACGGACGAGAGTACCTTAAGGAATGTGTTCGGAACCATATCTTCCAATTGGTTTAAAGTTGAGAGTTAAAGAAATTATACTTTTATGGGAACCTAAAGTGGTAGAGAAGTGTGTGAAGGAACACAAGGATGTGTTTACATGCTTCAAGTAAAACAAGTATGTGCTAGACGAAGAGTGGGTAATTTTGCAAAATCAAAGAATCTAACGGTTGGAATGTGTTATAATTGAGTGGTATGGTCAATACATGTGTGGAATCATGCGTTGGTACTGGGTTGTGTGTTTGGTTATGTTTTGGATGAGATTTTTTTGGCCTTAAGGACCTGCTGTTACATTGCTGAGAGATTCTGGGTTTTCGCGTGTTCGCTAAGCGAACCACAGCGAAGGGCAAGGCGAAGGTTCGCCAGGTATTCGCGAAGCGAACTTTGTGCCCTTTTGGCGCTGTCTGGGTTCGCCTAGAGATTCGCTAAGTGAAGGGGAAGGCGAATGTTTGCCTGGTGTTCGCGAAGCGAACGTTCGCTGGGGGATTCGCCTAGCGAACATGACAAGTTTTCCCTTTTTGTTTTCTCCATACCTTTTGACTCGGGTGTCCGATTTAAGCGTTCTTTATATCGTTATGAAGCTCTGAAAGTGTTCTATGCTGTGGAAAATGAAAATATTGTTTATGAGGAAGATTTTATTCGATTATGTGGAATGAACGGTATTAACAATGTGTTATGAGAAAGTTACACCTTGGTATTAAGAACGAGCGTAGTGGTAGCACCTTGGTCACAAGAGTATGTGATGGATTCGTACCCTTGAGACATACTTTGTGGAACAACGAGTATTGTATCCTAAGAAGTGGGATTACGGTAAACTAACGAGAAGCGAATCAGGAATTATTAAGGACTAAGTGTAAACTATGGAACAGTTTACACCGGAGAAGTTTTGTAGATAGTTGATGAGAATTGTCGGTTGAGAATCTTCCGTTAAGTAATTATGTGTAAGTGGGATGTGCAATGGATAGTGAAGGGTAAGAAATCCCGGTCAACGTGTGTGTAAAGTGTGAAATCCCTTAGGAACCATCATCTGCGTTTGGTTACCATATGTTACAGATTGAAGAGTATTGTGTAAATGGAAAACGGAATTGCAAGTAAATGAAAGGCGGATTGGTGTTTTGAAATCGGGACTTCTGGCAGGGTGTTGCATAGTGGACCATTTGTTCAAACGACGAAAGAGTTAGACTTTTGGAGAAGTAATCTTGTGAATTGGTGAATAGTATGGAAACTCACAATTACGTTTTGGATGGTTTAAGTTTTATAATGGTGACTCGCGAATGGTTGAAGTTCCGTAATGGTACTACATTGTCATTAGTTGATATTTTGTGGTGACAGAAACCTTGAGTAAGTCGGAAGACCATAAGAATAATTGATTTGGAATGTGGTAACTAGAACCGGAGGTTGTTAAACTATTTTAGTTATATTGGTTCGAGTTTGGAATAAATTTGGAGTTGTATATGTTGTGGTAGTAACAGTGTAACTCCTGCACCTTTATCGTTTAGAAAGTGTTGGACAGATGTTAAGATATTGTGTGTTGGCGAGGGAATTTTTATACCATAGGACGTCAGTAAATTTCTGATGTCGTTGGTTAGTAAGGATCCCAGTGGATAAGTGTGTTTCTCCATGGACTGTTGGCTACTTGGTAATGCTTCAGAATTGGTGGTATTCCATTATTAGAATTGGAGTTACGCGGTGGAAGTGACCGATGAAAGAGTTAAATCAGAATAATGGGAATTTGGAAGATTGTTACTTATACGTATGGAAATAAGAAGAACTTGTCCTAAGCATGCTATCTTGGTGTAATGAGTACAAGTGAGACTGGTAAGAAGTCGTTCGACTGTTCATGAAGTGGTTTGAAACGTTGAAGGTTTTATAAAGGATAATTGTCGGTAATTACATAAAGGAAAGGAATCACCAAATTGCCTCATGAGAATTTGATGAGTGGTTGTTATCCGGAATCAAGATAAGGTGTTACGGTTTTGTTGTGACTCAGTAGAGGAATGTAGAATGGTACATTCTTTCCGAAGTAAGATGCAACAAGGTGTTTTGTAAGGAACAACAGATGAGTTATAGAAAAAGCAAAGTTCAAAATTAACCCAATATTGGAATAAGAGTATAACTAAGGAAACGAAGTTTGATAATTCGTGAAAATGAGGATTTTGGTCTGTGAAGTTAGAATTGGATTGCGTCAGATTTTTGAACGGAAGTAAAGATTAAGTATGGATCTAAGACAATGATGCAAGTTATAGTTTTGTCGAGTAGAGGAAATTCGGGGGCGAATTTCAATTTAAGGGGGGGGAGAGTGTAATACCCCGTATTTTCTAAATGCTCAATTGGATATCAGATGAGATCAGATAAATATCTATGTGTTTTATCTTTGATTAATTGGAATAATGGAATATCCTATGTGCTCTAAGTGTTGTCAATTGGGATCAATAGAGCAACTTGAGAACTCTGAAGAGATCAATTATTTTATTAAAGAGACGGATTAATATTTATAAGTTCAAGAAAGTATTTTAAGGTAACTCCAATAATTGATCAATTGGCGTTAGAAGACAAAATATCAATTGGAGATAGTTACCCTATTGGATTTATATTATATAATATATGTATTATATATATATTTATAGGATAAAGAGAAGAAGAAGTGGGTAAGGAGAAGAAAAAGAAACAGAAAGAAGAAAAGGAAAAACGTGAAGAAGAGAGAAAGAAGAAAAGAGAAGGGGAAGAAGGAAGCTTGGTTCATCATCATCAAAGCCATGTTTCATCATCAATCTTCTCCTACTAGGTGACTTCCATTAGATAGAACTTGGGTAGGAAGTTTGGGGAAGAAATTCATGTTTGGGGTTTTGGGTTTTATGTGAAATAACATGCCTAAATGTGTTTTTATGATGATAATACATGCCTTGATTGTTGTTACACGTTTGGGGTTGATATTGTATGAATTGGAAGTGTTTTGGATGAAGAAATGAGAGATTTTGGCCCCCAATGACCTGTTTTGACGCTGCTGCGAATTCTGGGTTTCGCGGGTTCGCCTAGCGAACCAAAGCGAAGGCGAAAGCGAACGTTCGCTGGCGGGTTCGCCTAGCGTACATGACAGCTTTTTCCATTTTGTTTCCTTCATAACTTTTGATCCGTAACTCGGATCGGGGCACGGTCGGAAGCGTTGGAAAGCTATTTCAATGCTCTTTGTGATGGTGAGATAGAAACATGGCTATATGTTATGGATTGATAAGATAAATATAGAAATGTAGTGTATGTACTTTTGTTTCCATCAAAACTTAAGGATCGGGAATCCGATGGATACGAGTCCAAAGCCATTGGAAAGATAATCCCATAGGGTAGTGAATGGTGTGTTAGACCATGAGTTAACCAAGGATGTTTGGTAGAGTATACTAGTGGCTTGTATGCCTTAAAATGGGTGTGAACTACTATATTGATTATGTTTAACATATTATGCTTATATATAGATTGTGGCTTGACTAATGGCTTGATGTGATCACTTGTTATGTCTCCCTTGTATATGTGTTGAATATAATGCATTATGTTGATAAATGCTGTGATGTGATCATTGCCTTGCTTGTTCCCGTTCGTTCCGGTTGAACGTTCGGATGTGATGTGATGTGATATGATTGTGATGTATGCTTGAATCGGAGTAGGCCTAAGCTACCAGGTGGTGTTTCACCTGAGTTCCGGACTTGGTCCGATGGATACCGGACTTGTTCCGAAGAATACCGTTGCGATGAGCTTGTGAGGGTCCACTAGGACATATTTCCCACTTGCCGTTAACTCATCTGTGTGCTCGGTATACACCTGAGCTACCGTTGCGATGTGCTTGTGGGGGCCTTATAGGGCGTTTACCCACTTGCCGTTAACAAATCGGCGTGATCGGTATGGTGGGGTTGTGATGCCATGAAGGCAATATCACTCCGTTACTCACCTCTAGTGGTGTCATGTAGGCAATACCACTAGGCTTTCTCCCGGTGGGCTTGTGCAGTCATGCAGGCGTTCTTGCACTTGCCGATACACACATGCGTATTGATGATGGATGGATGGGTTCCGCGGCCACTTAGGCGTGTATCACTTCGGACTCATCTGACTCATCGTGATGTGTGCTTGTGCTAGTTTCTTGACGTAGGCACTTGGTTACTCATCGAGGGTGTGATATATTGTGGCCTATGTAGACAGGTTGATACTACTTCTGGATTCCTCGTACGTGAGTACGGGTCTGCATGTTTGGTTGGTTGATCTGGTTATTGTGGTTTGTGTACTTGTTGTTATTTCATTGGTGAGTCAAGGGACTACCAATGAGGATATTAACCATTGTTGTGTATTTGCCCCAGACCGCGAGTGAACCCCGGATCCACGGTGGATCCGTTTGATTGCATGTACCCTGTAGAGCCGAGGGAACCCATAAGATAGGGGAACTCACTGAGATTATTATCTCACCCCAATATTGTTGTTATTTTTCAGGTGTTAGTTGCAGGTTTGTTTTACAAGTGGAGCTATGCTTGGATGTTTCAAGACAAGCTTAGTTAAGCTTATTCTGCTGTGTATTATTTTCTTGTACAATGAGGAATATTGTACCTTATTCTTAGATTTTCTTATTTTGGCTAATTTCCATGCCTTGTACCAAAGGTTGTATTTATGTATTAGAAATGGTCAAAGTATGTGAATTATGCCATTAGGCACTTATGATTGTGTCAGTACCGAATATAACACTTGTATGGTATTATTCTAGATAAATATTATACAGGGCGTTACAGTTGGTATCAGAGCAGGTCGTGTCCTCGACCTAGCCTTGAAACATCATAAGTAAATCTATTCCTGCCTCTTAAGTGTGTCTTGCCAGCATGACTCTTAATATCATACTATCTAGTGTTGGGCCTGATCAACCTAATACGATGTATGTGATACGTAGAATCATAGTTGAGCGACCATGAGGACTCTGAAGTGTTGTCGGAACTTGTACTGTGAGAATAGGCTCAAGCCAAGAGTAAGTAGTGTGGAGTTTCGGTCAGCTCAGTTGAGGTCTTAGTAGAAGTCGTGCTTTGGGTAGCATGGAATTGAAGAGTGGTGTGTTATTCGGGAAATCCTTTGGAAAGGACGGAGTCTGAACGTTAAGAATCTCTAGCAGACGATTGGTTTAAGTATTGAGGAATATGTAAAGTCACTAGTAGAGCCGGATTGACTACTGGTATAGATAAGAGTTTCAAGAAATCTCATTCTAAGGAAAAGAAAAGTTGTTTTGTGGAATGTGTGACGTAAGGTCCGGAAGTGAGATAAGTATTGGTGCTTCAGTTTCTAAGGTTGCTATGGTATCTTGGACGGACGAGAGTACCTTAAGGAATGTGTTCGGAACCATATCTTCCAATTGGTTTAAAGTTGAGAGTTAAAGAAATTAGACTTTAATGGGAACCTAAAGTGGTAGAAAAGTGTGTGAAGGAACACAAGGATGTGTTTACATGCTTCAAGTAAAACAAGTATGTGCCAGACGAAGAGTGGGTAATTTTGCAAAATCAAAGAATCTAACGGTTGGAATGTGTTATAATTGAGTGGTATGGTCAATAAATGTGTGGAATCATGCGTTGGTACTGGGTTGTGTGTTTGGTTATGTTTTGGATGAGATTTTTTTGGCCTTAAGGACCTGCTGTTACATTGCTGAGAGATTCTGGGTTTTTGCGTGTTCGCTAAGCGAACCACAGCGAAGGGCAAGGCGAAGGTTCGCCAAGTGTTCGCGAAGCGAACTTTGTGCCCTTTTGGCACTGTCTGGGTTCGCCTAGAGACTCGCTAAGCGAAGGGGAAGGCGAATGTTCGCCTGGTGTTCGCGGAGCGAACGTTCGCTGGGGGATTCGCCTAGCGAACATGACAGGTTTTCCGTTTTTGTTTTCTCCATACCTTTTGACTCGGGTGTCCGATTTAAGCGTTCTTTATATCGTTATGAAGCTCTGAAAGTGTTCTATGCTATGGAAAATGAAAATATTGTTTATGAGGAAGATTTTATTCTATTATGTGGAATGAACGGTATTAACAATGTGTTATGAGAAAGTTACACCTTGGTATTAAGAACGAGCGTAGTGGTAGCACCTTGGTCACAAGAGTATGTGATGGATTCGTACCCTTGAAACATACTTTGTGGAACAACGAGTATTGTATGCTAAGAAGTGGGATTACGGTAAACTAACGAGAAGCGAATCAGGAATTATTAAGGACTAAGTGTAAACTATGGAACAGTTTACACCGGAGAAGTTTTGTAGATAGTTGATGAGAATTGTCGGTTGAGAATCTTCCGTTAAGTAATTATGTGTAAGTGGGATGTGCAATGGATAGTGAAGGGTAAGAAATCCCGGTCAACGTGTGTGTAAAGTGTGAAATCCCTTAGGAACCATCATCTGCGTTTGGTTACCATATGTTACAGATTGAAGAGTATTGTGTAAATGGAAAACGGAATTGCAAGTAAATGAAAGACGGATTGGTGTTTTGAAATCGGGACTTCTGGCAGGGTGTTGCGTAGTGGACCATTTGTTCAAACGACGAAAGAGTTAGACTTTTGGAGAAGTAATCTTGTGAATTGGTGAATAGTATGGAAACTCACAATTACGTTTTGGATGGTTTAAGTTTTATAATGGTGACTCGCGAATGGTTGAAGTTCCGTAATGGTACTACATTGTCATTAGTTGAGATTTTGTGGTGACAGAAACCTTGAGTAAGTCGGAAGACCATAAGAATAATAGATTTGGAATGTGGTAACTAGAACCGGAGGTTGTTAAACTATTTTAGTTATATTGGTTCGAGTTTGGAACAAATTTGGAGTTGTATATGTTGTGGTAGTATCAGTGTAACTCCTGTACCTTTATCGTTTAGAGAGTGTTGGACAGATGTTAAGATATTGTGTGTTGGCGAGAGAATTTTTATACCATAGGACGTCAGTAAATTTTTGATGTCGTTGGTTAGTAAGGATCCCAGTGGATAAGTGTGTTTCTCCGTGGACTGTTGGCTACTTCGTAATGCTTCAGAATTGGTGGTATTCCATTATTAGAATTGGAGTTACGCGGTGGAAGTGACCGATGAAAGAGTTAAATCAGAATAATGGGAATTTGGAAGATTGTTACTTATACATATGGAAATAAGAAGAACTTGTCCTAAGCATGCTATCTTGGTGTAATGAGTACAAGTGAGACTGGTAAGAAGCCGTTCGACTGTTCATGAAGTGGTTTGAAACGTTGAAGGTTTTATAAAGGATAATTGTCGGTAATTACATAAAGGAAAGGAATCACCAAATTGCCTCATGAGAATTTGATGAGTGGTTGTTATCCTGAATCAAGATAAGGTGTTACGGTTTTGTTGTGACTCAGTAGAGGAATGTAGAATGGTACATTCTTTCCGAAGTAAGATGCAACAAGGTGTTTTGTAAGGAACAACAGATGAGTTATAGAAAAAGCAAAGTTCGAAATTAACCCAATATTGGAATAAGAGTATAACTAAGGAAACGAAGTTTGATAATTCGTGAAAATGAGGATTTTGGTCTGTGAAGTTAGAATTGGATTGCGTCAGATTTTTGAACGGAAGTAAAGATTAAGTATGGATCTAAGACAATGATGCAAGTTATAGTTTTGTCGAGTAGAGGAAATTCGGGGGCGAATTTCAATTTAAGGGGGGGAGAGTGTAATACCCTGTATTTTCTAAATGCTCAATTGGATATCAGATGAGATTAGATAAATATATATGTGTTTTATCTTTGATTAATTGGAATAATGGAATATCCTATGTGCTCTAAGTGTTGTCAATTGGGATCAATAGAGCAACTTGAGAACTCTGAAGAGATCAACTATTTTATTAAAGAGACGGATTAATATTTATAAGTTCAAGAAAGTATTTTAAGGTAACTCCAATAATTGATCAATTGGCGTTAGAAGACAAAATATCAATTGGAGATAGTTACCCTATTGGATTTATATTATATAATATATGTATTATATATATATTTATAGGATAAAGAGAAGAAGAAGTGGGTAAGGAGAAGAAAAAGAAACAGAAAGAAGAAAAGGAAAAACGTGAAGAGAGAAAGAAGAGAAGAGAAGGGGAAGAAGAAGGAAGCTTGGTTCATCATCATCAAAGCCATGTTTCATCATCAATTTTCTCCTACTAGGTGAGTTCCATTAGATAGAACTTGGGTAGGATGTTTGGGGAAGAAATTCATGTTTGGGGTTTTGGGTTTTATGTGAAATAACATGCCTAAATGTGTTTTTATGATGATAATACATGCCTTGATTTTTGTTACACGTTTGGGGTTGATATTGTATGAATTGGAAGTGTTTTGGGTGAAGAAATGAGAGATTTTGGCCCCCAATGACCTGTTTTGACGCTGCTGCGAATTCTGGGTTTCGCGGGTTCGCCTAGCGAACCAAAGCGAAGGCGAAAGCGAACGTTCGCTGGCGGGTTCGCCTAGCGTACATGACAGCTTTTTCCATTTTGTTTCCTTCATAACTTTTGATCCGTAACTCGGATCGGGGCACGGTTGGAAGCGTTGGAAGGCTATTTCAATGCTCTTTGTGATGGTGAGGTAGAAACATGGCTATATGCTATGGATTGATAAGATAAATATAGAAATGTAGTGTATGTACTTTTGTTTCCATCAAAACTTAAGGATCGGGAATCCGATGGATACGAGTCCAAAGCCATTGGAAAGATAATCCCATAGGGTAGTGAATGGTGTGTTAGACCATGAGTTAACCAAGGATGTTTGGTAGAGGATACTAGTGGCTTGTATGCCTTAAAATGGGTGTGAACTACTATATTGATTATGTTTAACATATTATGCTTATATATTGATTGTGCTTGACTAATGGCTTGATGTGATCACTTGTTATGTCTCCCTTGTATATGTGTTGAATATAATGCATTCTGTTGATAAATGTTGTGATGTGATCATTGCCTTGCTTGTTCCCGTTCGTTCTGGTTGAACGTTCGGATGTGATGTGATGTGATGTGATGTGATGTGATATGATTGTGATGTATGCTTGAATCGGAGTAGGCCTAAGCTACTAGGTGGTGTTTCACCTGAGTTCCGGACTTGGTCCAATGGATACCGGACTTGTTCCGAAGAATACCGTTGTGATGAGCTTGTGAGGGTCCACTAGGACGTATTTCCCACTTGCCGTTAACTCATCTGTGTGCTCGGTATACACCTGAGCTACCGTTGCGATGTGCTTGTGGGGGCCTTATAGGGCGTTTACCCACTTGCCGTTAACACATCGGCGTGATCGGTATGGTGGGGTTGTGATGCCATGAAGGTAATATCACTCCGTTACTCACCTCTAGTGGTGTCATGTAGGCAATACCACTAGGCTTTCTCCCGGTAGGCTTGTGCAGTCATGTAGGCGTTCTTGCACTTGCCGATACACACATGCGTATTGATGATGTATGGATGGGTTCCGCGGCCACTTAGGCGTGTATCACTTCGGACTCATCTGACTCATCGTGCTGTGTGCTTGTGCCAGTCTCTTGACGTAGGCACTTGGTTACTCATCGAGGGTGTGATATATTGTGGCCTATGTAGACAGGTTGATACTACTTCTGGATTCCTCGTACGTGAGTACGAGTGTGCATGTTTGGTTGGTTGATCTGGTTATTGTGGTTTGTGTACTTGTTGTTATTTCATTGGTGAGTCAAGGGACTACCAATGAGGATTTTAACCATTGTTGTGTATTTGCCCCAGACCGCGAGTAAACCCCGGATCCACGGTGGATCCGTTTGATTGCATGTACCCTGTAGAGCCGAGGGAGCCCATAAGATAGGGGAACTCACTGAGATTATTATCTCACCCCAATATTGTTGTTATTTTTTAGGTGTTAGTTGCAGGTTTGTTTTACAGATGGAGCTATGCTTGGATGTTTCAAGAGAAGCTTAGTTAAGCTTATTCTGCTGTGTATTATTTTCTTGTACAATGAGGAATATTGTACCTTATTCTTAGATTTTCTTATTTTGGCTAATTTCCATGCCTTGTACCAAAGGTTGTATTTATGTATTAGAAATGGTCAAGTATGTGAATTATGCCATTAGGCACTTATGATTGTGTCTGTACCGAATATAACACTTGTATGGTATTATTCTAGATAAATATTATACAGGGCGTTACAAGGTCATTGACAAAGCTATCTTCATAAATTACTCTCCTAAGAAATCGAAGTATACGGGTAAGGATCTATATGATAATCAGAGAATTTGGCACAAGATCATTCTGACTTGCATCAATCCAAGACCTTTGTTGTACCCCAAATTTTACCCCTTAGATGTCATAACATCTTGCACTCACATTTAGGGACCAATCATCTGTGCATTGTTAATTAACCCCATATCTTGCTAGTTTGTTCCTTTTGTGAAAGCCAGGGTTTGCACAGGAAAGAGAACAAAAGTCAATAAGCCAGACTCTCATATGTTTCAAGGTCTCCTAAGACTTTCTTTGGCTCCATACAGTCATCACAAGTGTTCACCAGTTGGGTGAGATTCTCATGAGAAGTCATATGTTAAAGAAGAGCAACTGAAGCTCCAAAGTGTAGCCATTTGATCTTGGAGGCTAATTATGAAGTCCTCAAATCACATGCCATGATCTTAATGAGATTGGGTCAAGAGAAGTCAAGAAAAGATCATCTGGCCAAGAGTTGTGGAATTAGGGTTTTAACCCGAAGAATCATTGAAGAACCTTGTTGTGATCAGGCAGTATCTTAAAGGGTTCACCAACCATTTAAGCTCACATACTTTCAAGAGATCTTATTCAACAAGAAATCAAGTGTGTTTGGTTCCTATTACAAATGCCTTGAGTTACAAGATTTAGCAGGACCCAAACTAGGGTTTTATCAGCACCAGTCAACCATGGCTTTTGATTTTGATCAAGACATGTTCCTAAGCCTTGGGACATAATTCCACGTGATACTGGACATACTTAGAGGCCATCTATGGACCTTGTAAGAGATTGGAGAAGCAAGATCCTCAAAGATCATCCAGTGGAATTCCTGAGGAAATTAGGGTTTTCACTGACAAAGTCGAGCCTCTGACTTTGATGTTATTGGCCAAAAATGAAGTATTCAAGTTGCATCCCATCTTAACATGTTCAATATTTGACTTAGAACATGAGAAATCATCAAGGCATTTGTGAATTTTGTTTGAAATAAAAATAAGAAGAAAAGAAAAAAAAAAAAAAAGAAAGAAAAAGCATCTCATGGAACTGGCCACACTTTGGTGGCACTGGCCATGAGATGTGGCGCCCACCATGAGGGTTTTGTGGCACTTGCCACAAAGAGTGTGGCGCCTGCCATAAGTGCATGGCACTTGCCATGAAATACATGGGGCCTGCCATGATGTTTTGTGGCATTTTCCATGTGAATATGGCGCTTGCCATGTTATTATTTGGTGATTCTACAATTTCCAAGCTACACTTAAAATAAAAAATATAATGTGTGTTTTAATAAGAAATAAATACAAGTGGATGGTTTGACGTGAGAGAAACTTTTCAAAAGCATGGCTCCTCTTTTCTCCTTGAAGCTTGCATTACTGCTCCAAGTCTCATCAGCACACAAAAGCAAACCTACCCTATTCTGATCAGTCACTGTGCCGTGAAGATTTTTCAAATCTCAGTCTGCTCACTTGCACGAAGAAAATATGAAAAAGGGTGTTTTGGACAATATAAAAAATCAGACCATACCTTCATTTTCCCTATAAATAGAGGCTTAACCTCTTCTCCAAACCACACCAGATTCACCCCAAACACAGGCTGAATACTCTCATTTTCTCCCTCACTTATTCTTGTAAATTTACTGGCACTTTAAAGGAGAAAAGCTCATCTATATTTTTTTTCCGAACACGTACCTGTGAAGAGGCAGTGGACCATCTCCACTAGGTAACACTCACTCCTTTTTTTTATTTCGTTTTCAAATGCCATGATCATTGTTCCATACGGTTATCATATCTATTATCATCTTCATGTTAATGTTTGATTCTGGAATATATATTGCAAGTGAAAGCTCTAAGAGTTTGACTAAATTTTGGTAAAACATATCAACAATAAAGATGAAGAAACTGCCAAGATCAAAGATGTCGAAGAAGATGTCCTAACAGCAAGATACGACATCCTGGACTGATATAGCAAGATTTAAACGTGTAACAAATCTGTCCAAGATTTGCTGTGTTTCTAAATACTGGATCAAGGATCAAAAATAAAAAGCCCAAGACAGAAGACTATATATATGAAGACTTAGACCTAGGGTTAAGGATGACTTATGTAACAATTGTAACCTAGTTCTCTTTTAAAAATAAGGGTTTAGGTTTTGAGAGTCACTGGCTCTTAGGGTTGTTGTTCCGCTCTGTAGTATGGGATGCAGAGAGGACGGCATAGGTGCATGTACACAACCAGAAACCTGTAGGTAATGGTTGTTGTATTGTTCTTGGACGAAGCATTGAAGCAAGTCCAAGATAACTTGAAGGTCAAGAAACCGCAACAGTTCTGAATTGGCAGAAGAGAGAGATATCATAGGTTGTGATTGGGCTGTGAGTGGGGTATCTCATATCAAGGTTGTAAACGGTTGAATTTAGCATTGATAAAGATGTTCATTGGGTAGATGTTAGGTATAAAGTTGCAAACGGGGGAGTTTAACTTTGTAACAGTTCTACAGATAGTGAAGTCTTCATCCTGGATTGGTATCCCCCAGATGTAGATGAATTGCACCGAACTACGTTAATAATTTCTGTCTTATTTAACATTCTGCAATTTACAGTTTTGTTAATGTTCTTGACTGACATGTTGGATCAGATGTCGTGACATCTGTGAGGGAGCAGTTCTGATATTCAAGGTATCAGTCTGCTGTTACGTCTTCAAGTTTAAAAGATTATGCAGCACAATGTCTTGACATGTGTTAGGACATCTGTTGTCTGCATAGGTCAGAATTTCAGCAAGTATTAATGTGTGAATGTTTGTTGGTTGTTGTTTTAAAAACTAAAAAAAAAAGGAAATGCACGGCGCCTGCCATGCTTTTTAAGCTTTGTTTTTTTCTTTTGCCTTGTGTTTGGGTGGCGCCTGCCACATTCTCCATGGCACTGGCCATGTGAATGTGGCGCCTGCCATGTATTAGAAAGCATTGGCTTTCTAATATGGCGCCTGCCATAGCCTTTTGGTGGCACTTGCCACAAAACATGGCGCATGCCATGAAATTTGTGGCGCCTGCCATGATTTTCATGGCATTTTATGATGGCACATTTTGCTGGCGACTGCCACATTAAAACTTAGTTTTTTTATTCTCATATTTGTTTTTTTTCTAAATCTTCAAAATAAAAAATATGTTTAAAATTTACATTTAATTCTCGAACTTCTTTTTGTGAATCATTAACTGTTTCTTGAAGACTTTTAAGTTTTTGAATATTCTGTGTTTGCTTGAGATTTGTTCCTAGACTTAAACAATGTCATTCTGTTATTTGTGCGTATTGGCTTTTGTTGCTAATTTTCATAACTTAACATGTCTCTGTTTTCAAACTTTGATAATGTTATCTCTGCCTTACTTGTGTTCACTTATCCATGTTTGCCATGTTCATACTTGGAAGTTGATTGCATGTATTGATTAAATGTTTACTGTATTTGAATCATGGAAATCATATTGTTCATTCAACTCTTGTTCATAAGTTGCTTCCCCCTCCTTCAAAAGGAAAGTCTTTCTATTGACCTCAAAGTCATAGATAGCTCATTATTTCCCTCCTTGACCTCATAGTCATAGGATACCCTCTCGACCTCAAAGTCATAGAGCCATCTCATAACCTTTGACCTCATAGTCATAGGTAGGCTTTGACCTCATAGTCATAGCTATTCTCCCTTGGCCTCATAGCCATTCACCTCTTGTAACTTAGAATTAAGTTAGAGTCCTTGGACTCTATGTGAACTCATCACCTTGAGTATTCACTTCACCCCATCACAACTTAAAAGTAAGATAGAGTTCTTAAACTCTATGTGATTCTCATCATCATGAGTATTTCACTTTCCCTTTACAACATAGGTTTAGAGAGTTCCTCAACTCTATGTGAGTTTCATGCTCATTCCCCTTGGAACTTTGGCCACAACCAATGGTTCCTCACCCTTAGTTAGGTGAACTACGGTTGCTCTGATTCTTTAGTCAGATACGTAGGCACAAGATGCGACGTCTTGGTGAGCAAACTTAGTGTAAATACCCCTAGGTCTTTACCTTTACCCTTAACAGATTCCATTAGCAAGCAAACATAACATAACACAAACTAAACAAGAGGTTCCTGTAGAGTACTACAGATACTTAGGGTGCTAATACCTTCCCTTAGTATAACTAACCCCCGATCCCCGATCTCTTAACAGTGTCTTCACATGACGCAAAAGGTTTTTTTTTCGATCTTTACCCTTTCCTTTGGATAAATCAAAGCTCGGTGGTGAATTCAAAGATGCGCGATGCAAGTTAATTAATAGCTTGTTATCCGATTCTCACCGCAACAGAAATGGCGACTTCACTGGGGAGAAAACTTGAGGGTTAAGCCTACCTTGTTTTGCTTGTGTTTGTTATATGTTTTGCTTGTATATTTGTACATATCTGCATATACCTGTCTATGCTTGGATCTTCTGTTTGGCAGGGTGTCACTATTGAGTGGTGAGATAAGTCCTAACCCGGACTTGAGTGGACTTATTATAGGACGATGGTATATTCTGAAGGTGCGAGAATGACACAAGAAAGGGGGGGCTTGAATTGTGTATTTACTCTTTAACAACTTTTCGCTTCTTATCGTTGAGATGCTGAGATAACATCAGAGTTCGTTGAGAGACTCTGACTAGCGAAGTAACATTCAGACTTTCCATGCATGAAGCATAAGAACCAATAAGAGTCTGAACACAATATGCATTATTCAGAACTTGCAGTGCGGAAGCTTATTAGAGTTAAGCTGCAAGGTTATGACTTGCTAATGTAAGGTTCTGATACTCAATACAGAAACATAAACAATAACATAAGGCATAGCAAGAGTAAAGAACACACGATATGTCCTGGTTCACTTGAGCCATTCCCAAGCTAGTCCAGTCCACCCTCCTCGTGTGATTTCTCCTTGAACACAAGGACTTAATCCACTATAACCAAATCTTGATTACAGATGCACGGGCTAACACCGGTGACTAACAACTTGCACAGCCGCACTGTGACAAACCCACAATGAACCGTTCAGGGATTCAACTTAATGAATATAACGAACATTGGCCTGCAGGTTCCAATCTCGCAAGATCTACTGCTAGGATTTCACAGCTAGACGTTCAGGGATTCATCGCAATGAATATAACGTCTACTGATCCTATTTCAGGTTTGACCACAATGACATCTCACCATTGTCTTCTTAAGTCTCCGACCACACTGATCACTTGAGGAATCCTAATTCACATAGAATTAGTTAAACAGGAGATTACAATGATGCTTCTTAGCAAGCAGATTACTCCTAAGTTTAAGTACAAAAGAACACACAAGTGTTCAAGCAAGATGTGAGCAGCAACTCTTTGCTATCTTAAGAAACTACAACGATGTATATTGATTTGACAGTTGTTGACATCTTGTAGATCTTCTTATTCTTTGTCTTCTTGGTTGAGCAAGCTTTAAGCAACAACTCCTTGCATCAGATCTTCAATGTAGCTCAGACGAGAAGGTGGTTGATGACTTGACTGATTTGCAATGTTGTCTTCTTCATCAACAGCTTCTGTACCAATTGATTACTGTTGTGTTGATTTATGATCCTTGAGCTTCAATAACAATGGCCATGTGTAAATGGTGATAGCTTTAAATGTTTAAGTGTTACAACGAGAACTCATCGCTGTTGCTATCTTCACATAATGACTTGATCAATTCACCTTTGATGGAATGAATCGATACCTTCAGAAGCGAATACTCCTTTGTTTAAATAGCCTAGTAAAAATATAGCCGTTTGAATTACTGTTGGCTATTGGAAAAGAGACGTTGTGTAATGATACAGCTGTACTGACACATTTCCTTTTTACTGTGGAGGAAGTGACATGATATATCTTCTTGGGTGCAGTGTACAGTCTTTCACAATGGTAACATTTGTCTTCAAAACGTCAGAGGCTTATGATGGTAATTAATTGAAGCATGAGTAGAGACTTCTTAACAGAATATCTGAAACTCCAAGTCTTCAGTCTTTCGAAGTCGTCCATTAGGAATCAGCCTTCAGAACTTCAGCACTTGTCTTTAAATCTGTTATCCTTTACTACTTCAAGTCTTCCAAAACTTTAGAGCTTGTCCATTAGGAATCTGTCTTCAGAGTATTCAACACTTAACCTTTGAAACCATAATCCTCAGAATGCATAAGTCTTCAGAGTATTCAGAGCCTTCAGCCTTCAGAACTTCAAGTCATGAGAGTCTTCAGCACTTTGGTTCTCTATATTATCTCTTTAGAAGCTTCGCAATCTTCAGGATCACAACCATTCTCAGAGAGCATCCACAAGAGCATTGCAACAGCAATATCGGCATCCTTGGATCTGACTGATCATGATCAGATACAGAAGCATACTTGCTTCTTGCGACTTGTGTCACACATAGTAACTTCGCATATAATCAATTACGCGCATCTGGCTGGTGCTTGTTGGATCTGATATCTTCTATGATTATGATCTGCACACAACACACGTTAGAACATAAAATGGTTCTTTCACAAATACCATTGTTATCATCAAAACATAGAGACGGCTTATAGAGACAACTCTTGCTCTAACATATTCAAGGAGGCTTTGAGGGAGTCGATTCCCGAAAAAGTTGACTTGAGACACCATCACTCAGTTGAGGCCCTTTTGAGAGTCTAGTCATGTTGAATGAGTTTATTCGTTAAAACGTGTTACTCTCTACCTAGGTTCCAGTGATATTGAGAACCGTAGTTATCTCCACACCCCACATGGCCTATTTAGGATGTAGTGCGAGGACTATGAGGGAGTCTATTCCCGAATTGGTTGATACGCGATACTATACTCAGACGAGATTCTCTTGTGAATATTATTGACTAACGAGTCATTCGGGAAATCGATAATATCCGAAAGATAGGTTGTCGACTCTGAGAACTTCTTAGAACCCTGTTCTACAGATGATAAACCAATAGTACATACCAATGGGAGGGGTAAACCATGGCTCCATACTCATGACCTAAACCTAGACCCTTTGCTTGTGTGCTTGTACATTTGTGAATATATGTGCATCTATGTGCTTATTTTGCATTCATACATCATGAACATTCATTTCATGTCAGTTTCATGGAACTCAGACCTATTTTCTGTGAATATCATAGGGATATCATGGACAATGCAAGAAGGAATACCGTGAAATACACTTTCAAGAGTCCTAAATTGGATGACCTAAGGAGATTGGGTGATTTGCTGACAGACCCTGAGGGATTCAAAGACAGATATGGGAAGTTGTGGATCTTGTTGAGGAAGAGTGTTGATGAAGGACTTCTTTCTACTTTGCTTCAATTCTATGACCCAAAGTACCATTGCTTTACTTTCCCCCATTATCAACTCTTGCCTACCCTTAAAGAATATTCTCAGATAGTTGGACTGCCTATTAAGGATGAGTCTCCTTTTCCTATCTTCGAGAGGAACCCCAAAGAAGAAGAAATAGCTAAGAAGACCCGCTTGGAGTTGGTTGACATCCAAAACAACATGACTTCCAAAGGAGGAATTTTTGGGTTGACTGCTAAGTTTCTGATTGGGAAAGCTCAGTATTGTGCTAAGCACTCGAATAGGGATGCTGTCGAAGCCATTTTTGCATTGCTCATCTATGGACTCTTCTTGTTCCCAAATATTGACAACTTTTTGGATATGCAATCAAGGTCTTCTTGAAGAAAAATCCAGTACCAACCTTGCTCGCTGATGCTTATCATTCGGTCCATTTGAGGAATGCTCGTAATGGAGGTCCACTCACTTGTTGTACCCTTGTGTTGTATAGATGGTTTATTTCGCATCTACCGAAAGCAAGCGCATTTTGGGATCTCAAGAAAGGATGGTGGTCTAAGAAAATTATGGTTCTTTCTCATTTCGACATTGATTGGTATAACCGTGTGTATGATGGGATAGATAGTTGTGGAATCTTTGGCAACGTACCTCTTCTTGGTACCAAAGGAGGAATCAGCTACAACCCTGTGTTGGCTCGTCGACAATTGGGGTATCCACTTAAGGATAAGCCTCTTGGTATTCATTTGGAAAATATCTTTTTTGAAGGATATGACAAATATGAAAAGCAGAGAAGATTAATATTGAGTGCTTGGGGTAGCAGGCACAAGAAGGGAAATAGTGTTATGGGAAAACCAAATTGTGTGTCCTTGGAACCTTATCTCCAATGGGTCCGAAGAAGAGCTATTGAGTTGAAGATGCCTTATTCTAGACAAGAACCAATTGCTTTGAAGGAAGAGCCTATTCTGTATTTCATGTCAAAGGAGGAAGAGCTGAAGATTTCGCTGAGCCAAGCTTAGTAGGCAGGAGAAGCCTGGAAGCATAAATACCAAGTGGTTATGGAGGAGAATTTAGAGCTCCAAAAGCAACTACAAGCCAAGAACGAAGAATTACTTTCATGCAAGAAGAGGAAGACCCAAGAAGGACCAAGTTCCTCTGGCACTCAACCTGCTCCTTGGAAGTTAATCGTCAATAATCTCGTCATGGAAAGGGATCAGATGGAGAAGGAAATCAGAAGGCTCAACATGAGGCTCCTAGAAGAATCTCCTTAGGTCTTTTTAGCTTTTATTTAGCGTTATGTTTAAGACTCTTGGAAATGTATTGACTTTTGTAAATCACCTTTTATTAATGAGAATGAGGCCTTTTTTACATCCCTTGGTATTCCACAAGTGTCTGAATTTCATGAAACTTTGCATTACATCTTGCATTCTTTGCTAAACTATCAAGAGATTAACCTTGTTTTGCAGACTTTGTAGAAATGAACGCTGCCAGAAGAAGAGTATGGCCGTATTTTTTCGAAGTTCCCGAGTTGGAGCAACTATTGAGGTTGGGAGACATGATTGAAGATCCACCAGCTTTCACTGATAGGTATGGGAAGATCCTTCTGGTACTAAAACTCTAAGTGACCGAAAGACCACTTGAGACTCTAGTCCAACTTTATCATCCCGCCTACCGATGCTTTGTGTTTCCAGACTATCAGCTTATGCCAACTTTGGAGGAATACTCCGCTCTAATGGGGATTCCTGTCAAAGACTCTCCTCCATTTTCTGGAATAGAGGAGATGCTCACTGCCAAAGACATTGCCAAGGGGACAAGGATCAGATTATCCAAGGTTCAAGCTCAGTTGACTAACAAGGGAGGACGGCGCAGATTACCCGCCCAATTCTTACTTGAGAAGGCTCTCTACTTTAAGGATAGAGGAAATACTGCACTCTTCGAATCAACCTTTGCTTTACTTGTCTACGGGTTGTTCTTGTTTCCTAATGCCAAGTACTTCGTCGATGTTCAAGCTATCCAAATCTTCATGCTTAATAACCCAGTTCCAACACTGTTGGCGGACATCTATCATGTTGTTCATACCAGATACACAAGGAATGGTGGACCCGTTGTTTGTTGCGTTGCTCTTTTTTATAAGTGGTTTATTTCGTACTTATCGAAGACGCCAACCTTTTAGGAAGTTGAAGATAGCAAGATTTGGTCTAAAAAGCTGATGGAGTTAAGCCACACTGACATTGAATGGTACGACCCAACTGATGGGGGAATCCTGATGACCCATAGTTGTGGGGACTTCCCCAACGTACCTCTCATGGGTAAGAATGGTTGCATGAACTATAATCCTGTGCTTGCTCACCGTCAATTAGGCCATCCCAAGGAGAAACTTCCTGATTTAAATGATCTAGAGATGCTTTATCTCAAGGAAGAAGAAGGGTTTAAGTTTAAGATCAGAATTGAGCGTGCTTGGCGCCAAATCAACAGACAAATGTGGACTGCTGATTGTATTATCACTGAAGCCCACTTGGAGTGGTCTCACGAAATAGTTCTCGTGATGAGGAAGCCTTTTCCTCTCTATGAGTCACCCATAAAGGCAAAGCCGAAGATGATGGAGGCATTAGGAGAATTAGCTCTTGAGAAGGCAAAAGTCAAGGAGCGTATCAATGAGCTTATGAGAAAGATCAATGGAGGAGAGGGGCCGTCTACCAGTAGATCCAGTCTTTAGTTTCCTTTTGTTGTTGCTGTATTTTCCATTTCCACTTATGTACTTGGATTATGAAGATGTACTACTTCTGATGTAATATTTACAAGAATTTCTAATGAAGAAACTTATTTTGATGAATATCCTGTTGTCAACAAGTTTGCAAAATTTCTTGGTTTCTTGATAGTTTAGCTTGCATTTGCATTTGCATTTGCATTTGCATTTTAATTTGCATCATGTCATAGCATGTGCAATTTTCTTCCTTGTCTTTATCTCATGTCACCGTGTTCTCTCCAGAATCGTCACACTGAATTCCCGACACAGCTACAACACACGAGCCCAAGCTTGTCAAAGGATGTTAGAACAGTACTGTGAAATGGATAGAGTTAACAATGAATTGAGTGAGCTCCGAGGAGGAATGGGGCAGATTCTAGAAACTATTAACATTCTGAAAGCAAAGATGGACACACAGACCACCGTTGTATCCGAGATTATCACTACAACTATGGAACCTCCTGTTATTCCTACTGTGAACCCCACTTTGGGCATGCCTTTCGATTTTATACGTGCTCCGGCCGTCACATCTACTCAGCAAACTGTTCCTTTGGTTAATGAAGCCCTTCAAGTTATTCTCACCTTCACTCCAGCAGCAGTGCAAACTCAGGTGCACCTAGTTTTTCAGAACCCACATCCGGTTTATGATTACGTTGATATGTCAGAAGAGGGAGATGATCAACATGAAAGGCTGAAAGAAAGTGTAGAGACAATTCAGAGGAAAATGAAAGCAATGGAAGGGAGCAATTTATTTAGTATTGATGCTAAAGACATGTGCTTAGTCTCAGGCTTGGTAATTCCACCCAAGTTCAAACTGCCAAATTTTGACTTATACTCAGGTGCAACGTGTCCCAAGTCGCATCTGATTATGTATTTTTGAAGAATGGCTGCATACATGGATAATGATAAGTTAATGATCCACTGCTTCCAAGATAGTTTGAAAGGGGCTGCTGCCAAATGGTACCTAAGTATGGACGAATCTAGAATCCGTTGTTTCCAAGATTTGACTGATGCTTTCATAAAGCATTACAAATATAACATGGATTTGGCACCCGATCGTAGACAATTATTGAGTATGTCTCAGAGAAATACCGAGTCTTTTAAAGAGTACGCGCAGCATTGGAGAGAGACTGCATCTCAGGTTGAACCACCTTTGTCCGAAAAAGATTTGGCCGATTGGTTTGTGGATACGGTGAAGCCAGAGTTCTATGAAAGGATGATCAGCAGTGTCAGCGCTAACTTTGCTGATGTTGTTGTTGTAGGCGTAAAAGTAGAAGCAGGGTTGAAAAGTGGAAAGGTAGTCAGTTCTTCAAGCAGTTCAACCAATACCAATACCAAGAAAGCTCCTAGCCAATTCCTCAAGAAGAAAGAAGGAGAGACCAATGCCATCATGGCAGGGAAGAAAAAGAACCCAAGATGGAAACAGCCAATGTACCAACAACAGTCGGTTCCGAACTTTACTCAACAGTCAATCTACCCTATGCAGTATGCTCCACAACAATATGTAGCAGCTGTAACACCTACCTTTAATCATCAAGCAGTGCCGCAGGTGCCAGCTTATCAGCAACAGCCAGCTTATCAGCAACAGCCAGCTTATCAGCAGATACCAAATACCCAGCATTATCAACAACAGAGACAACAAGCTCCTCAGCAGAATGCTCCTTACAGAAGACGGGGAGGAAAACCTTCATTCCCATCCATACCTATGACTTACACTGAATTGTATCCTTCTCTGGTTCAACAAGGATTGATTGTTACTAGACCTTTGGGTCCACTTTCAGATAAATCCCTGATGATCCACAATCCTAATGTAACTTGTGCCTTTCATCAGGGTGCAGCTGGTCATGATTTGGAGGGTTGCGTTGCTTTGAAGTATGTGGTGAAAAGTTTGGTGGAAAATAAGATCTTGTCTTTTGTGGATAATCAGCCGAACGTGAAAAGCAATCCTTTGCCCACACATGGAGCCACCAATGCCATTGAAGACGAGAACAATGAGGTGTTGTTAATGGACGCATCAAGGATACGAACTCCCATGAAGATCTTCCATGATAAGTTGTTTGAAGTTGGGTTGGTTCAAGTTTGCCATGGTAATTGCGAGGAGTGTAATAGCAGTATCAAGGGTTGCCAACTTGTCCAAAACGACATTTAGGGTTTGATTAACAAAGGATTTCTACAAGTGTTCAGTAAAGAAAAGAAGGATGAAATTGCAGTAATTGAGCCTGTGTTCAACCTACCAAAATCCAAAGAAAAAGTACCTGTTTTCAACTTACCAAAGTCTGGTTTGGTGATCCCGATGTTCTATAAGCTAGTACCGATCTTCAACAATTCTGAGTCCGTTGTTGCTTCCACTGCTAATCACTCAAAGCCAAGCAACATCCGACAACCTATTCCATTCCGATTCAGAGGTTCAAAAGTCGTACCGTGGATTTACGAGAATATTATGGGTAACAAAAGACGTGAAGAAGTGGTTCCAAGGAATGAGGTGGAACCGCTGCTGAAGAAATGGTTCCAAGGAATGAGGTGGGAACCTCTGCTGAAGAAGTGACCAACATAGTGGGAACTGGAAAAATGACCTGTAGCGGTAAAGTTTACACTCCTTCATTCAAAGAAACTGTACCCAAGGAGACTGTTGTTCCCGTACCCCCTAAGGACAAAGGAAAGGAGGTAATTACTAAGGAAAAAGATGATGAGTTCCTAAGAATTATTAAGAGAAGTGATTACAAGGTGGTAGATCAGCTTCATCAGACTCCGTCCAAGATTTCAATCTTGTCTCTGCTAGTGAATTCACCTGTCCACAGAGCAGCCTTGCAGAAAATACTGACCCAAGCACATGTGGCCCAAGATATTACTGCTGGACAATTTGACCACGTCATTGCTAACATCACAGCCTGCAATACGCTCAGTTTCAGTGACGAGGAGTTACCTCGAGCAGGTAGGAACCATAACCTTGCCTTACATGTATCAGTAAAGTGTCAAGAGGATACATTGGCCAGAGTTCTGGTGGATATCGATTCATCTATGAATGTTCTTACGAAGAGAACCCTGGAAAAGTTGACTTATCAAGGGGTTGTGATGAAGCCTACTTCACTCGTTGTCAAAGCCTTCGATGGTTCGAGAAGATCAGTAGTGGGAGAGATTGAATTACCTATTGTGATTGGTCCTCAAGTGTTTAACATCCTTTTCCAAGTCTTGGATATCAATCTTGCTTACAGTTGTTTGTTGGGTAGACCCTGGATCCATGGAACCGGTGCCATGACATCAACTTTGCATCAAAAATTGAAATTTGTAGCTGATGAAAAGTTGGTCATTATCCATGGTGAAGAGGATATAATGGTCAGTAACCTGTCCTCTTTCCGATACATTGAAGCTGATGAAGACGCTTTGGAAACCTCTTTCCAAGCTCTTGAGATAGCTAATGCCGTTATGATTGATGATAAAGAGCCAATAGTCTCAAACTGTCCATCTTTTGCTTCTTACAAAAGCATACAATCTGCCCTACAAGAAGGTGTGCCTGAAGGCTGGGGCAAAGTCATCAAGGTTCAAGAGAGAGAGAAGTACCAAGGGTTGGGTTACAAACCAACTCTTGAGGAAAAAGCTGCTACAACAGGATGACTGAAGACGATTCATGAGATGTTTGTCAGTGGAGGACATCAAGTCCATGCCATCATTGAAGATGCTGAAGACGAAGACACCAGCCACTTGGTTTTTCAGTGTGACGCCGCATTGAGTAATTGGGAGGCTATTGAGATCCCTATCTTGTACCCTATGCCAGAGTAATTTGTTTGCTTTTGTTGTTGTTTTCAATTTCGTAGCCTTGCCCAATGCTATCGGAGTATTTTATATGGGCCACCGCTTTTAATTAATCAATGAAAGTGATGTTTTGTTAAGTTATTTTATCCTTATTTTACTGTTTTTGCTTCTAAGGAAAAATGGCAATCTTTTTAAAAAAAAACTACAAAAACATTTTCTTCTTGCATTTGATTTTTGTGCATTTTAATAAAATAAATCCCTCCATCATGCAGAATAAATCCCAAACCCATTATATTCAATGAACCTACTCTCACTATCGACTTTGATTCACCTATCTATCAAGTTGAGGATGAGGAGGATTATGAGGTCCCTGATGATTTGGCAGAAATGTGTGAGTATCAGTACACGGATCTTCAACCGCATAAGGAACAGGTTGACATCATCAATCTTGGTACCGAAGAAAAGAAGCAAGAGGTCAAGGTTGGGGAAACACTTGGGGCAGAAATTAGACGAAGCTTAGTATAGCTTCTTGAAGAATATGTGCATGTGTTGTCTTGGTCTTATCAAGATATGTCTGGCTTGGACATAGACATAGTAGTTCATAAGCTACCGCTTAAACCTGAATATCCTCCGGTAAAATAGAAGCTTCGAAGAAGTAGACCCGACATGGCTCTCAAGATCAGAGATGAGGTTAAACGACAACTGGATGCAGGTTTCTTGGCAGTTTCAAAGTATCCTGAATGGGTGGTGTAGCGAGCGATTTTGGACGTGGTTCTTAAGCACTATCACTCTGGGGTACTACAAGTCAATTCATTTTTTATCCTATTAAGCTGACTAAGGAAGGGAAATAGATGTCTCCAATTAACCCTGCTTGCATACTGAGTTTAAACAGTGGTCTGTTAGGTTACATATGCGGTTAAGATGTGGGCCTCTCTCTGCTTATTTTGTTAAAGGTAAACTGCTAGGATTGATTATGAAGCTTTTGGTTAGGATGTTAGGACCGATGCTTTTCGATTGATGTATGAGGGTATGGGATTTTGGGTTTTTTGATTAGTATGCTCGCTAAGATTTTTTTCAATCTTATGCCTACGTATTCCCGTTTGGTGAAACAGGGAAATCAGGGCGATCGTAGTTCCTCCTATTCTATGGGAGGAAAAAGGTTGTTTTGGTGTCTTGTTCAAAGCCCAAGACGTAAAACTAAAAGGAGTATATGTATCTTGTTCAAAGCCCAAGATGTGAAGCTGAAGAGTTTTTAGAGAGAATTTGTCACCTCTAAAGAGGATTTGTTGATGTTTGTATGCTGTGAGCAAGGCCCAGGTTTGATGCTAAAAGGTTGATTAACACAACCGGGGTTTTCCTTATACAAAGCCTAAAAGGAGGCTAAAAGGTTACCTTTTCCAGGGAAAATGTTCTTTCTGTCTTGTACAAAGCCCAAGATTGAGGCTAAAAGGGGTTTACTCAACAAAAGAGTGTTTTTGTGTCTCGTACGAAGCCCGAGATGGAGGCTAAAAGGTTTTGACTCAACAAGAGAGTCTTTTATACTCAACAAGAGAGTGATTATCTGTCTCGTACGAAGCCCGAGATTAGAGGCTAAAAGGGTTTGACTCAACAAGAGAGTCTTTTATACTCAACAAAAGAGTGTTTTGTATCTCGTACGAAGCCCGAGATGGAGGCTAAAAGTGTGATTGACTCAACAAGAGAGTGTGTCTTGTATAAAGCCCAAGACAGAGGCTAAAGGGTGATTGACTCAACAAGAGAGTCTTTTATACTCAACAAGAGAGTGTGGGGAGAATCATTGTACAAAGCCCAAGAGGAGGCTATTTATGCTGGTAACTGTTTTAGTTTAGTGACAGGTCCAGTATGTTGGATAAAAGAGAAAATCAGTTCTTATAAAGAGACTGATTAAAAGTAAGGTTGTGCTTTGGTACTGATTGGGAGATCGGGTTTATTTCCTGTTCCTTAGGGAAATGGGAAATCCAAAGGGTATTGAGACTGTCCAATTCTACTGGTGTTTTGAGAAAACAATTGAATGATCTTTAAGAGAAGGCTGGTATGTTAAGGGATGAAGGTCAAACCATTAACTGGCCTGACACTTGACTCAGAAAGACAGCTCTAGCAAATTGATGACTAGGTTCTATTCCTATACCTGTAGAGGTCTCTGGGTCCTTGTACTAAGCCCAAGAAAAGGCATGAGAGCTTTTAAGAAGCCGAAGGGTCCTTGTACAACGCCCAAGAGGAGGCGGGGATGCTTTTAGGAAGCCTGTGGGTCCCTAAACCACGAGAAGTTCAAGACATGCTATTCACAGAGAATAGATCAAGCCAGGAAAGTTCGAGGATTTGGAAGAAACTCAAGAGATGCCATTCACGGAGAAAAGATCATCTCTGGAGAGTTAGAGTTTCTTTGACAATTTCTAAGGGTGACAGTCTGAGAAAGGGTTCACTGAGAATGCTACCTTTCACGTCTCCATATTGTTTAACCCCAAGAGGAGGGAAGACTGTATCTGGTAATCCTATGGAGATCTAGTTTTGACTGTATTTAAGAGTGACCAACAGGCTTTACCTAGTGCTAGACGTAGTTGTTGGGGAAAACTCTAAATAACTATACTAGTATTACACAGTTGATATTTGACAAGTATATAAAAGTTTGTGAAAGAAGACTTACAGTGAGCAGCCCCATAATACAGTTTATATATATATATATGAAAGCGGATAAAGAAAGCGGGTAAACACTTACTCGGTTGTAGAGCTTTCATGCTGTTTGGTTAGTTGTTCAACAAACAAAGTTTTGATAACAATAATATATTCAAAATCAAAGGAGAAATTTCTTTGAAAAGATTTTTGGGGCTTATAGCTCAAGGAGAGGCCCAAGGTTTTATCAGTGATTGCACTATTGTTTTGAATTTCTACAGGGACTTATACAAGTGACTGGGGCCCAAAAAGGTTTTCTGTACAAAGGGATGGGTCTTATACTCTCTTAAGAGGCCTAAAGGTTTATTTTTATACAAGTGGTGGGGCTTACAGCTCAAGGAGAGGCCCGAGTAATTTGATTTTTGAACTGGCGATCGCGCCGAGATTTTCTTTTAACGCTGAGGGACTTATACAATATCTGAGGCCCAAAAAGGTTTTGGTTAAAACGGGATTGGGTCTTACACTCTATTAGAGGCCTGAAAGTATTTTTGTACAACTAGATGGGGCTTACAGCTCAAGGAGAGGCCCAATGGTCTTTTTTTGTTTGAAAATTGGCGATCGCGCCAAGTTTTTTAACGTATCGGGACTTATACAATAACTGAGGCCCAAATTATTTATGTACAAAAAGGGTTGGATCTTACACTCTATTAGAGGCCCAAAGAGTTTGAAAAAGAAAGATGGGACTTACAACACGAGGTGAGGCCCAGATGAAAACAGTGATCGCACTGTTATTTTTGAAAATTGTACTGGGACTTATACAATGACTGAGGCCCAAACTATTTACGTACAAAATGGGGGTTGGGTCTTACACTCTATTAGAGGCCCAAAGAGTTTGAAAAAGTTTAATGAGGGTTGAATTAATCAAAAACCCTAATTTGTTTTCAAAATATATTTTAATTGAAGAAAAATTCAATTAAAATGATCAAAATTGTTAAACACGTGTGAAAACAAATTGTGATCTTGGATCAATGTTTCAAAAATCATGTTTATATCCACAAAAATGATTGGAAATCAATTAAGTTTGGAAAATCATGGGGAAAAATATTTTAAATGTTAAAAACAAATAAAACATTAATTCTTTGTAAAAATATCAAATATATGAAATAAATAATATTTTTGGGATTTTTTGGTAAAATAAAATATTTTAACATTTTTGTGAATTATTAAAAAAAGAATCAACTCAAAATCATTAAAACTCAGAGAGAAATTAATTTTTGAATCAATTAAATAAAATCACAAAAATTCAAATATTCAAATATTTGAAAATGGTGCCAAGAACATGGCAAGAACACGCGCCAACCTCCGTTTCTGCAGATTTGTATTTTCTATCTAATCTCACTGAATACTTGATGATATCATGCAATCTACATATCAATCTACTCGTTTTCACCTCACGATCATGTCTATGGTCTTTAATTTCATTTATTTTAAGCATGGAATAAGAAATCAAAGAGAAACCTCAAGAACCCTAAAATTTGCATGAAGGTTCAGAAATTCCATACACGATTCAAACAAAGCAAATGATTAAGGGAAAACACTCTATGCATGATTATGAACATATGGCCAAATTATTGTGCAGCAAAAAATGCATGGATCATAGAGTTAGAAGAGCTCATGCTTACCTCTTGCAGCTGGTGATCTTGTTTTGTGTTAGAGGTGTTACAGCTTGGTTCCAATGATGTGGATAGCTTCCCTAGGTGCCAAGTGATGTGCCTGAGTGCTTGGAATGGTTTGAAACAAGTTGGAACTGAAGATGGTATCCCAACTGCAACTTGGTTAAAACCTTGAGCAGCTGGCTGGTGATTCTGAGAAATCAGTGTTCCAGATGTTGTTTAAGTGCTTGGATCACTTCTATATGATGTTTATGAGGTGTGTGTGTGATTGGTTTGGTTGGAATAGCTCTCAAACTCAAAACCCGATAGTGACTTGCTTTGGAAGGCAAATTTGGAAGTGAGAAGGTGATTTTGAGGAAAGCATCTGTTTGATGGCTTTGGTGTACTCAAACTGATCACAAATGAGCTCTATTTATAGTAGAGCAAGTTTTTTTTACAAGCAATAGTGAATGGCAACTGCTGCAGAGGTTTGGCCAATGTTGAGCAATGAGAATCCAAGTCTCCTCTAGCCATTGACTAAAGGTTAGGGCACAGGTTGCTGGTTCCCTTGGTCTTGGATAAGTCTTGACTGAATTCAGTTGGAAATGGCTTAGTCCATGCCACCTTGGTGCATCCATTAAATGTTCCAATCCAAAATTGGAGTCTTGTCCCTCTTTTAGGCATTTCTAGGTTTGGCATGCTACTTTTGGTTCCAAAGACTTGGGAGGCTTGGGATCAGAGTTGGTTCCCTCTTGGTCCCCCGTTGAGGTGTTCAGATGGATAGATTTGCTTCCCCTTTGCAAAATTTGAGCAAATCGAGCAAAACTCCCAAATCTGCCTTGCCATGACAGTTTGTAGCAAGGCATATTGGCATTGTCATATCTCATGGCTCAAGTGGATTTTGATGGAGTTCTTGGACATTTTGGAAAGCCCTCATATGATACAGCAACTGTTTGATCATAGTTGGTTTTGATACCTTTTGGATCCAAGTGAAAAATGCCCCTACATTTGGAAAAAAGTGAAGGCACATTCTGACTTAGTGAAAATTTCAGTAAGTGTTGGAAAAAAGTGACATTTTCACTTTTTGTGATTTTGATCATTCCATAACTTAAAATCCATGAGGAATTGGAATGAGTTCTGTTTGAAGCTTTTGTAGAGGGCTATGAGAGCTACAAATCCAGCTTTGAATGGGGAAAATGGCCTTGTGGTTTAGGAGTTATGATCCTCCAAAGTTGGTACCCTTGCCACTTTATTCCATGACTTAGAAATTTTCTAAGTGTTTTATGGTTACCCCTTTTACAAGTTATCCCATTTTTCTTGATTTTTCTTGATGAATGATGATTCCAATCACACATTAACATCATTTTAGGGTTAGAGAACCATATTTGTGAAAAATCTCAAAAAGTCAAAGTTGACTTTTGTGCACAGTTGACTTTTTGTCAGATGAATTCCAAACTGTGCAATCCTTTATGAAATAAAGTCCTTGACCTAAATCAAACTTTATGGATTGATTTCATAGGTGTTATAGGGTGTATCCAATCACACATTAACATCATTTTAGGGTTAGAGAACCATATTTGTGAAAAATCTCTAAAAGTCAAAGTTGACTTTTGTGCACAGTTGACTTTTTGTCAGATGAATTCCAAACTGTGCAATCCTCTATGAAATAAAGTCCTTGACCTAAATCAAACTTTATGGATTGATTTCATAGGTGTTATAGGGTGTATTGAATCATGTCCTAAAGTTTAGGAGCATGTCTTGGTCAAAAGTCAAAGGTACAGTTGACTTTTTCCTCAAAACCCTAATTGTGGTCCAGATGAAATTGAGTTTGTAGATCAAGCTTCTTGGGTTAATCCATTGTTTCAAATGGATTAATATGGTATATTGGAGACCCTCAAATCATGTCTTGAGGTCTTGGCTCATGTTTTATCCCAAAAGTCAACTTATGGGTGAATTAGGTCAAGAAACCCTAATTCCTGATTTTTGGTAAATGCATCCCATGAGGCTAAATTGACTTGATGATTGGGGTCCATGAGGCCCCATGGAGTATTTTAGGTTATGCTTTGAAGCATTGGCTCATGCCCAAAGGAAAGTTTCCCCCTAGAGGCCCTGGTTGACCAAAACCCTAATTTGGTGACACTGATGATCTTGAGGCTTAATCCACTTGGAATGCTGCAGCCTTGTGCTTGATTCTTGATGTGGGAGTCCTCTTGATCCATTGTGGATGTGTGAGAGGCTAGACAAGTTGAAGATCATGTCATTCCTTGATTAATCCTTTGTCTAAGAGCTCTGAGATGGCCTGAAACCCTAATGCTTGATTGTAGTGAATGCTCACCCATCTTTGGGGAGACTGATGAGGCATATAAGTACATCCATATTGTGATGATGATTTGCACAATGGTGGAAAATCTTAATGGTCAAAATTTGGGGTATGACAGGTGGCCAACATCGTGCCAGTAATGAAGAAGAATGGTAAAGTACGAATGTGTGTAGATTACAGGGATCTCAACAAAGCCAGTCCTAAGGACGATTTCCCTCTACCGCATATCGACACTCTTGTGGATAATACGGCCCAGTTTGCAGTTTTCTCCTTTATGGATGGTTTCTCAGGCTACAATCAGATCAGAATGGATCTGACCGATATGGATAAAACTACATTCATCACTCCATGAGGAACCTATTGCTACAAATTCATGCCCTTCGGTTTGAAAAACGCAGGGGCAACCTATCAGAGGGCTATGGTGACCTTATTCCATGACATGATCCATAAAGAAATTGAAGTGTATGTGGACGATATGATTGTTAAATCTCAGAGTGAGGAGGAACATTTGGACCATCTTCTGAAGTTATTCAAGAGGCTCCTGCAATATCAGTTAAAGTTGAATCCTGCTAAATGTACTTTCGGTGTCAGATCAGGAAAACTACTTGGTTTTATCATTAGTCAACGAGGAATTGAGGTAGATCCTGATAAGGTGCGAGCTATTCAAGAAATGCCAGCTCCGCAGACTGAGTCTCAGGTAAGAGGTTTTCTGGGCTGTTTGAACTATATCTCCAGATTCATCTCCAACATGACTCCTACTTGTGAACCAATCTTCAAGTTGCTCCGCAAAGATCAGACTGTAGAGTGGAATTCTGATTGTCAGTAAGCCTTTGATAAACTCAAGAATTATCTGCAATAACCACCTATCTTGGTTCCTCCTGTTCCTGGAAGACCTCTCTTCATGTACATGACTGTGTTGGAAGGATCCATGGGCTGCGTCTTGGGCCAACATGATGAAACTGGTCGCAAGGATCACGCCATCTACTATTTGAGCAAGAAGTTCACTGATTGTGAAAGTCGTTATTCACTGCTTGAGAAGACCTATTGTGCTTTAGCCTGGGCAGCCATACGTTTGAGGTAGTATTTGATATGTCACACTACTTTGTTGATCTCCAAAATGGATCCAATGAAGTATATCTTTGAGAAGCCTGCTCAAACAGGAAGACTTGCCCATTGGCACATGCTGTTGTCAGAATATGATATCCAATATGTCACTCAGAAGGCTATCGAGGGAAGTGTTTTATCAGAGTACCTTGCAGATCAGCCTGTTGAAGATTATGAGCCTCTCAAGTTTGATTTTCCTGATGAAGACATCATGGTGGTAAAAGAATGTGAAGAACCAGGCCCTGATGAAGGTCCTGAACCCGGTTCTAGATGGAAAATGATGTTTGATGGATCTTCCAACTACAAAGGACATGGTGTGGGTGTTGTGTTGATAAATCCTAATGGTGGTTACACTCCTTTCACAGCGAGGTTAGACTTCGGATGCACAAATAATGTTGCTGAGTATGAAGCTTGCATCTTGGGTTTGGAAGCTGCAATTGATCTTAGAATCAAGATCCTAGAAGTTTTTTGTGATTCTGCTTTAGTGATCTATCAAGTCAAAGGCGAATGGGAAACTAAAGATGAGAAACTGATCCTGTACCGTACTTACATTGTGAAAATGATTCAGTACTTTGACGAAATTACTTTCCGTCATATCCCGCTTGCAGAGAATCACATGGCTGACTCCCTAGCCTTGTTAGCCTCAATGTGGAGAGTTAACTTTGTTAATGAAGCACCGCTCATCAGCATCGAGCGCAAGACCGAACCAGCCTACTGTTAGTCAGTTAAAGAAGAGGTAGATGGGAAACCATGGTTTCACGACATCCTGAATTATCTAAAGACTCAAGAGTATCCTGCCAATGCTTCCAGTCTTGACAAGAAAACTTTGCGAAGACAATCATCCAAGTTTTTCCTCAGCAACGATGTACTTTACAAGAGGAATCACGACATGGTCTTGCTAAGATGTGTTGGCAAAAGAGAAGCAGACCAGTTGATTCACGACATTCATGAAGGAGCCTTTGGTACTCATGCCAGTGGGAATGTCATGGTCAAGAAAATCTTGAGAGCCACTTATTATCGGTTGACTATGGAAGCTGACTATATCCAATACACCAGAAAATGTCACAAATGCCAAAACTATACTGATAAGATGCATGTACCTCCAACATTGCTGAATGTTCTGTCATCCCCTTGGCATTTCTCTATGTGGGGCATTGATATGATTGGAGCTATTGAGCCGAAAGCCTCTAATGGTCATCGTTTCATTCTAGTGGCCATTGGCTATTTCACCAAGTGGGTTGAAGCTGCTTCTTATGCCAATGTGTCCAAGCAAGTGGTTGCCCATTTCATCAAGAATAATATCATCTGTCGTTATGGAATCCTTAACAGAATCATAACTGATAATGGGACAAATCTGAACAACAAAACAATGAAGGAGTTGTGTGACAATTTCAAGATTGAGCATCACAATTCTTCACCCTATCGTCCCAAGATGAATGGAGCTGTCGAAGCTGCTAATAAGAACATCAAAAAGATCCTACAGAAAATGGTCAAGACTTATAAGGATTGGCATGAAATGTTACCATTTGCTTTGCATGGATACAGAACTTCAGTTCGAACTTTGACAGGGGCAACTCCCTTTTCTCTGGTATATAGAATGGATGTTGTTCTTCCTATTGAGGTGGAGATACCGTCTCTGAGAATTCTAATGGAAACCAAGCTTGATGAAGCGGAATGGGTCCAAGAGAGATATGACCAGCAAAACCTCATTGATGAGAAGCGGATGACTGCCATGTATCACAGCCATTTGTATCAGAAGAGAATGAAAAGAGCATTTGACAAGAAGGTCCGTGTTCGAGACTTTCGAGAAGGAGAACTTGTAATCAAGAAGATTCTGCCATCTCAAAGGGATGCTCGTGGAAAATGGGCGCCCAACTATGAGGGTCCATTTGTGGTGAAAACTGTGTTCTCAGGAGGTTCCTTATTCCTTGCTATGATGGATGGTGAACAACTCGCACACCCTGTGAATGCTGACTCAGTACGAAAGTATTACGCCTAAAAAGCCCGCTAAGTCGAAAACCAGAAATGGCGACTTAGGAAAGAAAAGGGTATCCCGGTGGGTCATAACCTATGAAGGAGACTTAGGAAAAAGTTAGGGATCAAATAAAAAGAAAAGAGCTCGCTAGGTTAAAAACCCGAAAGGGCGGCCTAGGCAAAAAGAGCGTCCTGGTGGACTGAAAACCCGAAAGAGAGGTCCAGGCAAAAGTTAGGGACAAAGGCATTTCACTGTGTCAAAAAAGGGTTTGTCACCTACATCAAGGAGTTCATAAAGAAGTTCAAGTTCATTCGCCCTCATCAGCAGTAAAATTCATTGCGTAAAACTCTTAGTCATTAGGGATAGTAGTGGTCATTGAATACGATGTAACCTTTTCCCAAATTGCCATTTCTCAAAACTCTAGTTGTGACGAAAGCACTGTTAAACCATCTGACGTGAGTTCGCCATTAAAGCAAAGATTGACAATACTTCTCGGATCAGACATCCCAGTAATGACTGATACAAAGGACTTCTCCCCAGTATCTTCACAGATGTTTGTTGAATGTGAAAAGTTCCATTTCTTCGGTGAAAGAAAGATATGCCCAGATTAATCCTGAACTTCTGATATCTTTGGATTCAGTGTGACAATTTTGTCGTGGATGTATCATCCATCTACTCTCGTTTGTCTTGCTAGAGTCATCTTTTGCTAGAGTCGTCTCTTGCATCTCTTTGAGCATTTGCATCATACCATAGCATCTTGCATCTTTACATTTTGGTGTGTTTTTGCTTGTGGGGTCTTTATTTCCCTCTACCTTAATACGTTGATCTTTGGGTCTGTGTCTATGTTCCGCTTGCATCCAGTCTTCACTTGCGTGCGCCAGTTGTGTTTATTCATATTCCCCAAGAAGTCTAATCTTCATTATGCAATCCCTGCCAGAAGCTATTTGATATATGACCTTTATCAAAGTCCAGCTCATACTAGCATCCAAAGTCCAGCTCATACTGGCATCCAAAGTCCAACTCATATTGGCATTCAAAATCCAGCTCATACTGGTACCCAAAGTCCAACTCATATTGGCATTCAAAATCCAGCTCATACTGGTATTCAAAAGTCCAACTCATATTGGCATTCAAACTCCAGCTCATACTGGTATTCAAAGTCCAGCTCATACTGGTATTCAAAAATATAGCTCATACTGGTATTCAAAGTCCAGCTCATACTAGTATTCAAAGTCTAACTCATATTGGCTTTCAAAATCCAGCTCATACTAGTATTCAAAAGTCCAACACATATTGGCATTTAAAATCCAGCTCATACTGGTACCCAAAGTCCAACTCATATTGGCATTCAAAATCCAGCTCATACTGGTATTCAAAAGTCCAACTCATATTGGCATTCAAAATCCAGCTCATACTGGTATTCAAAGTCCAACTCATATTGGCATTCAAAATCCAGGTCATACTGGTACCCAAAGTCCAACTCATATTGGCATTCAAAATCCAGCTCATACTGATATTCAAAATCCAACTCATATTGGCATTCAAGGTCCAACTCATATTGGCATTCAAGGTCCAACTTATATTGGCATTCAAGGTCCAACTCATATTGTTATCTTAACCAACTCATATTGGTACCCGAGTCCAATCTTTAATGGCTCATTAACCTTATTCCCAACTAAAGTCCAATCATCTTTCATCATCGGGCGCGCAAAAGTTTATCGCTGGCTTTTCTGGCTTTTCTTGAAGATCCCGTTTGAACTCTTTAGTAAAAGAAAATCCCAGAAAATATTTTGTTGATGTCTATCCTTTTATTTCAAATTGGTCCCCAGTGGAGATCATGTCTTCTTTCTGGTTTCATGCCCAGTAAGAATGTGTCTTTTTTTCCCCAGTGTCGTCCGGTCACATATGAACCTGTCATCCATCTCCCTAGATCTTTCCTCAGTGGAGAACACCTTTCTGGCTCCTATCTCCAATGAGAACCTGTAGGGTTTCCCCCTCAGTTTTATTTTTTCCATCCCCAATGTTGCCCCAGAGTCTCCCCAGTGAGTCTCTTTTGTTGGTCAGTCTGTATCCCTAGTGAGTCTTCCTCGTGGATACTAACCTTCATCCCTCCCCAATAAAGCTCATGTGTGGTCGTTTTCCCTTTTATCTCTGGTGTCTTGTTTGTCTGCATCTTTGCACTATCATGGCATCATATTATCATACTAGAAATTCATGGCATGTCAACATTTGCATGTCTGTTGCCTGTCCATAGCATCTCCATTCCATCTAAGGGCAAAAAATTCGGTTTGATATATTTAAGTACCTTTCAGCTGGATGTCCCGAGGACCTTCTTTCCCCGTGCCATCCGGTAAAGCTATTTAAATAGGGGCAACTGTTGTACCCAAAATTTTACCCCTTAGATGTCATAACATCTTGCACTCACATTTAGGGACCAATCATCTATGCATTGTTAATTAACTACATATCTTGCTAGTGTGTTCCTTTTGTGAAAGACATGGTTTGCACAGGAAAGAGAACAAAAGTCAATAAGCCATACTCTCATATGTTTCAAGGTCTCCTAAGACTTTCTTTGGCTCCATACAGTCATCACAAGTGTTCACCAGTTGGGTGAGATTCTCATGAGAAGTCATCTATTCAAGAAGAGCAACTGAAGCTCTAAAGTGCAGCCATTTGGTCTTGGAGGCTAATTATGAAGTCCTCAAATCATATGCCATGATCTTAATGAGATTGGGTCAAGAGAAGTCGAGAAAAGATCATCTGGTCAAGATTTGTGGAATTAGGGTTTTAACCTGAAGAATCATTGAAGAACCTTGTTGTGATCAGGCAGTATCTTAAAGGGTTCACCAACCATTTAAGCTCACATACTTTCAAGAGATCTTATTCAACAAGAAATCAGGTGTGTTTGGTTCCTATTACAAGTGCCTTGAGTCACAAGATTCAGCAGGACCCAAACTAGGGTTTTATCAGCACCAGTCAACCATGGCTTTTGATTTTGATCAAGACATGTTCTTAAGCCTTGGGACATGATTCCACGTGATACTGGACATACTTAGAGGCCATCTATGGACCTTGGAAGAGATTGGAGAAGCAAGATCCTCAAAGATCATCCAGTGGAATTCTTGAGGAAATTAGGGTTTTGACTGACAAAGTCGAGCCTCTGACTTTGATGTTATTGGCCAAAAATGAAGTATTCAAGTTGCATCCCATATTAACATGTTCAATCTTTGACTTAGAACATGAGAAATCATCAAGGCATTTGTGAATTTTATTTGAAAGAAAAAAAACAAAAAAAAAAAGAAAAAGCATCTCATGGCACTGGCCACACTTTGGTGTCACTGGTCATGAGATGTGGCGCCCACCATGAGGGTTTTGTGGCACTTTCTACAAAGAGTGTGGCGCCTGCCATAAGTGCATGGCACTTGCCACGAAATACATGGCGCCTGTCATGGTGTTTTGTGGCACTTGCCATGTGAATATGGCGCTTGCCATGTTATTATTTGGTGATTCTACAATTTCCAAGCTACACTTAAAAAATATATATAATGTGTGTGTTTTAATAAGAAATAAATACAAGTGGATGGTTTGACATGAGAGAAAATTTTTAGAAGCATGGCTCCTCTTTTCTCCTTGAAGCTTGCATTACTGCTCCAAGTCTCATCAGCACACAAAAGCAAACCTACCCTATTCTGATCCGTCACTGTGCCTTGAAGATGTTTCAAATCTCAGCCAGCTTACTTGCACGAAGAAAATATGAAAAAGGGTGTTTTGGACAATATAAAAAATCAGACTATACCTTCACTTTCCCTATAAATAGAGTCTTAACCTCTTCTCCAAACCAAACCAGACTCGCCCCAAACAGAGGCTGAATACTCTCTTTTTCTCCCTCACTTATTCTTTTAAATTTATTGGCACTTTGAAGGAGAAAAGCTCATCTATATTTTTTTTCCGAACACGTACCTGTGAAGAGGCAGTTGACCATCTCCACTAGGTAACACTCACTCCTTTTTTTTATTTCGTTTTCAAATTCCATGATCATTGTTCCATATGGTTAGCATATCTATTATCATGTTCATGTTAATGTTTGATTCTAGAATATATATTGCAAGTATTAATGTGTGAATGTTTGTTGGTTGTTGTTTAAAAAACTAAAATAAAAAAGGTAATGCATGGCGTCTGCCATACTTTTTAAGCTTTGTTTTTTTCTTTTGCCTTGTGTTTGGGTGGCGCCTGTCACATTCTCCATCGCACTGGCCATGTGAATGTGGCACCTGCCATGCATTAGAAAGCATTGGCTTTCTAATGTGGCGCCTGCCATAGCCTTTTGGTGGCACTTACCGTAAAACATGGCGCATGCCATAAAATTTGTGGCGTCTGCCATGATTTTCATGGCATTTTCTGATGGCACATTTTGCTGGCGCCTGCCACATTAAAACTTAGTTTTTTTATTCTCATATTTGTTTTTTTTTCTAAAACTTCAAAACAAAAAATATGTTTAAACTTTACATTTAATTCTCGAACTTCTTTTTGTGAATTATCAACTGTTTCTTGAAGACTTTTAAGCTTTTGAATATTCTGTGTTTGCTTGAGTTTTGTTCCTTGACTTAAACAATGTCATTCTGTTATTTGTGCGTATTGGCTTTTGTTGCTAATTTTCATAACTTAACATGTCTCTGTTTTCAAACTTTGATAATGTTATCTCTGCCTTACTTGTGTTCACTTATCCATGTTTGCCATGTTCATACTTGGAAGTTGATTGCATGTATTGATTAAATGTTTACTGTATTTGAATCATGGAAATCATATTATTCATTCAACTCTTATTCATAAGTTGCTTCCCCCTCCTTCTAAAGGAAAGTCTTTCTATTGACCTCAAAGTCATAAATAGCTCATTATTTCCCTCCTTGACCTCATAGTCATAGGATACCCTCTCGACCTCAAAGTCATAGAGCCATCTCATAACCTTTGACCTCATAGTCATAGGTAGGCTTTGACCACATAGTCATAGCCATTCTCCCTTGGCCTCATAGCCATTCACCTCTTGTAACTTAGAATTAAGCTAGAGTCCTTGGACTCTATGTGAACTCATCACCTTGAGTATTCACTTCACCCCATCATAAATTAGAAGTAAGATAGAGTTCTTAAACTCTATGTGATTCTCATCATCATGAGTATTTTACTTTCCCTTTAAAACATAGGTTTAGAGAGTTCCTTAACTCTATGTGAGTTTCATGCTCATTCCCCTTGGAACTTTGGCCACAGCCAATGGTTCTTCACCCTTAGTTAGGTGAACTACGGTTGCTCTGATTCTTTAGTCAGATACGTAGGCACAAGATGCGACGTCTTGGCGAGCAAACTTAGTGTATATACCCATAGGTCTTTACCTTTACCCTTAACAGATTCCTTTAGCAAGCAAACATAACATAACACAAACTAAACAAGAGGTTCATGTAGAGTACTACAGATACTTAGGGTGCTAATACCTTCCCTTAGTATAACCAACCCCCGATCCCAGATCTCTTAGTTGTGTCTTCACATGACGCAAAAGGTTTTTCTTTCGATCTTTACCCTTTCCTTTGGATAAATCAAAGCCCGGTGGTGAATTCAAAGATGTGCGATGCAAGTTAATTAATAGCTTGTTATCCGATTCTCACCGCAACAACCTTCAACAAGTTCTTCTGACTACTTCAATGCTAATCAGAAGTATATGATGTACTATCTACTTAAAAATCAGAAGATGTGTCTGCCATCCATTATGTTTTACTATTTACGGGGTATGGTGACCAAGACAAGAACAACAGCTTCACCGGATAAGACTATTCAAACATACATTCTGTTTGGAAGGTTGCTTTTTGATATTTTTGTTGAAAGTGATTTAGTGGAATTTCTGACTAAAGAAGCAAGGTATACAGAATACTTGACACCAAGCATCGTAGATTCTTTCAATGCCATTAAACTAAGGAATATGGGAATTGTAACAGCCCAGGCCCCTCGCAAGGCGATCCCGACACTACCACCTCACGATCTTCTCTACCCCCTCACTAGTAGAGTTTTTGCCTTCTGTGGGAATCGAACCCTGTACCCTGGGGTTCAAGTACATGTTCATTCCATTCCCACTACCAATTGAGCTAGTAGCTCAATTGGTAGTGGGAATGGAATGAACATGTACTTGAACCCCAGGGTACAGGGTTCGATTCCCACAGAAGGCAAAAACTCTACTAGTGAGGGGGTAGAGAAGATCGTGAGGTGGCAGTGCCGGGATCGCCTTGCGAGGGAGGGGCCCGGGCTGTTACAAAAAAGGCGCCTTTTTTTTTAACAGCCGGGCCGGGACTCCCCCACAGACACTATTACTCACAAGCCAAATCACTAGCCCCTTTCACTACTAGTGTTTTTGCCTCCCGTGGGAATCGAACCTCGTACCTGGGGATAAGTACCACGTTCAATGCATTCCCACTACTAATTAATTGTAACACCCCACTTTCCCATTTTATAAAAATACAAAATATATGAAATAAATCAGAGTTTTCATCAAAAGCGGGATGCCACATTTTCAAATCAACAAACCAAATCTCTTTTATTTTAATAAAATCAAACAACGAAAATTTTATTCAATTATTCGGTTTACGGCCATCCGCCTATAACACCAAAAACTCCACCTAATCGTGGTCCACCCTAATATTCATCAATTAAAAGATACGTAACAAGTATACAACATAAAGCAACGGTAAAAACCCCCAAATCCCGTGTTACGTATCAGAGCGACTCTCTAAACTCGAACCGGCTACCCAAGCTCTAAGCACTAACCTGGCACCTGAATATCTGTACTTCCGAAGAAGCACAGACACAACGACAACAGAGGGGTGAGAACTACATTCAATATAAAAAGGTGAATAATACATACAAGGGAGTAGTATCTCACACCAACAACAACAACATATAATCACGACCTACTGTCATATTCAATCACCAACAATCCACATATGATAATATAATGCAACACAACACCATGCATGCGGTACCGACTCATTCGTTCATTTAATCGAACCCCGGATAGATCACATACACCTCTACTTGGCAATGATCTATCCTCCACCATTCTCAATATAGGAGTACGGATGAATCACATACACTCCTCTTGAGCAATGATTCATCCCACCAATCACCATGAATATGCAAGACTCAACGATGCACAACAAAACATGTATACAAGCGTAAATACATGCCCACGGTCCTCCTGATCACATCATACATATCACACACATGTATATCAAATGATAAACAATTCATGATCCTCCTGATCACAACAAACGTACACATAACACACATATATAACCAATGATAAACAAATTCACGATCCTCCTGATCACAACAAACATACATATAGCACACATGTATAATAATAGACATACATAGTTACGATCCTCCCGATCACACATGAGACACCTAATCGTTCCCACTTGCACCATAATCATTGAACCCTCACAAGCCACCCTAGTTCACCCAACACTAATTAATTTCTAAAAATTATAAAATTAATTAGTTTCATCACCAACTGTGTATTACTCAGCATCTGACTCCCAATCCCAACCTCTCAAACCAAGAGAAACCGAATCAGACGCGAAAACGGGAAAGAAATTGGGAAACGGTGAATTTATGCACACTCGCTGGCCATATGCGTATTGCCCCGTGCCATACGCGTATTGCCAGCTCGCTCGCCCAACTCGTACGCGTAATGCCTCCTTCACACGTATTGCCTCACAATGCCCAAGTCCTTACGCGTATTTCCTTATGCCGTACGCGTACGGACAGAGACGCCCTCACACTGAAATTCCTAATTTCCAACACCATACGCGTATTGTCTTCCTATTACGCGTAATACCCAGCTCCCATACGCGTATTGCTACGTATCATGCCATTCTATACGCGTATCGCCCTTCCTGGTACGCGTATCACCAGATCTATTACGCAAATTACCAGAAGCCTCACTATTCTACACTCTGCTACGATTTCCACATTTCTTCACTTCCAACCAGTCCTATAATCGTTTCTACATTGATTTTAGGTCCAAATTTCATCTTTTCTCTTGTACCTAGAATTTCTACATGTATTACAAGCCTATAATCTCAAATCGTTCTCCCAATTCGAATAAAAAACAACAGGTCTGCAACATATATTCATACAACGCAACAACCACATAAATTCATGAAAATACACATCCATTCATGCACGATTCTCAGAATCACAACAGACATATACAACAATCATTAACTCAACAGTTTTGCATACAAATTCCTACGGGGTTAAGGACTCCCCACTACCCTTATACGATCAATTCACCAAATATGAACCCGTTCTCCCCCCTTACCTTGAATTGTTCAGAAATCTGGAAAAATTGGGAAGAAATCCTTGCCCTAGCACCCCTTCCTCTTCCTTGTTCTTCTTTCTCTCTTTTTCTTGTTTTACGTGAAATTAACCTCCTCCCCACTAAACCTCTCTAATTCCTCTTAATTATATTTTTAATTAAATTTTCTTAATAATAATAATAATAATAATCTCATTATTTTATCATTACTAAATGCACCTCTTAATTATCTAATATCAATTTACTACTCCAACACCTCTATTAAAGATATATCTCCCCCTGCACTCAACCGCACACCCTTAACAAAGCCCAACAAACAGAAACAATAATACGATGATTACTAATTTAAATTGGGGTGTTACAGGAATGATTAAGGAAGTACGTGTGAAAACTCATTCTGTATCCCATGAGCATGTGATTGCTCACAGGATTCCAGTGAAAGACTATCCTCTGTATCACAGAGGCGACAATCCTGCAATAATAGCTGCTTTTGTTGCTATAATGATGGAAGAAGGACATGATATGTCTGGGTTCAGCTATAACGACCTTGCTCCTGCACCAATTCTGGCTGATCCTACCAGAGGCAAATGAAAGCAAGTTGCAGAGGCATCTGAGCTTAAGAGAAGAAAGAAGGATGACAAATCTGAAACTTCCAAGAATCCAGCTCTGGCTTCTTACTCTGAGAAATCTAGTAAGTCGGTTCCTGCTTCTTCTGTTTCAATAGTTGTTACACAATCTATTAATGCTTCATCATCTTATCCAAACACTGCTCAAATTCCCACTTCCATTTCTCAAGTCATGTTTAAACCACCATCATTTTCGGTTCCACCCCCAACAACCTCTCTATGTGAAACTACTAGTCCACAAACCACATTCTCATCAATTACCACACCTTTTTCTTCTGAAAGCATTCATACTTTCACTTCATTCGTAACAGCCTCACTTCCTCAACTCCACACACCTGTTTCCCCACTTTCTCAAGATCTGTTATATTTTTCTTTCCATCAACCTAGAATAGACACTGTTGGGTCTGTGTCTCAACATTCTGATCCTCATTCCCCCAACTTTTCTGAAGAAACAATTTCTGATACTATTGAAATTGTCACCTCTGAGCCTTATACAGTCTCAGATCTTCTTGCGCAAATACCTACGTCTGAACCATCAACTGAACAAATACCTCCTGAAATAACTTATACTGAACCCAACCTAGCATTGGTTATTTATGAAAAACCCCTGCCTAAAACCCTTGATGAATGAATTAATTTGTTTCGTAACAAGGCATTGAGAACGGTGGCTAAATTACGAGCAGAAGCTAGCACAAGCATCAAGCCTCTGGAGCTTGAGTGTTCTTGGGAAGAGTTTCAGAAATGGCTAGACTCTGAGTTTGAAAGAATCTCAAACTTCTCAGAAGCTTATAAAGTTGCTTCAGCTCAACTGGTGAAGGACAAGGAAGAAGAGAAAGATAGGATAAGACAATTCAAGTTCCTTGCTTCAAAGCAAAAAGAAGCTGAAGCAAAAGCTACTGAAGTAGCAAGACTTCTAGCAGAAGAAGAAGCTAGAAATGCTGAGGCTGTAAGGATGGCACAAGAAGATGAAAATGCAGAGAAAGCTAAACAAGCCGCTCTGGTTGCTTCCTCCTCTGAACCTGCTCTTGTGCGCTTGGAACGCGCAATTGAAGAAATCAAGCAAGATCATCAGACTATGAAAGAAGAACAGAAGATCTTCAAGGAAAGCACTATTGAGCAGAAGATTGTCAAAAACTCCCTTCAAAACCTGCTTCAACAAATTCTGAACAAGCTTCCTGCAAATCCTTCATCCTCTGGAACTTAGGCACCTAAGCACTTAGGCTTTTATTTTCCTTGACTCTGAACCTTAGGATTCTGTCTTGTTTTGATTTGGTTCTGTTCTTGTTTTGATCTTTGAATATTAATGAAATTGCATTATCTTTTTGATTATGACAAAAAGGGGGAGAAAGTAAAATGATTTTGATAGTACTTATTCTCAGAATCTAAAACTGAAACATTACATAATGTTATGCTATTGTAACTAACCGTTTGTTTGATGTTTCAATTAAGGAACTTGGAAAAAGTTCACTTATCATTCTAGACAGGTTGAATATAAAGAGATCCTACTCTCTAAAGATTGAAAATCTTATGGATAATTTCAACTCTGATAATTCATGATTAAGAAGTTGTACACTTTGAGAATATATGAGTATTCAAACAGATGTTCCAATACTATTTAGAAGTTGTGAACTTTCTGAAAGTCAAGAAATATTGTTTATTCAAACAGATGTTCCAATATTGTTCAGAAGTTGTGAACTTTCTGAAAGTCAAGAAATCTTGTTTGATCAAACAAATGTTCCAATACTGTTCGGAAGTTGTGAACTTTCTGAAAGTCAAGAAATCTTGTTTGATCAAACAGATGTTCCAATACTGTTTGGAAGTTGTGAACTTTCTGAAAGTCAAGAAATCTTGTTTGGTATCATAGTGTTCAAAAGTTGTAAACTTTCTGAAAGTGTGAAATTCAGACTCAAAGCGTAAGAAGCAGAAATCTCCTTGAAAGCAAGTCAAGTCAATTCTCTGATTCAAAGATACATTCAGAAGATACGCACTGCAACGATGATATTCTGATTAAATCAATCAGGCTCTAAATCTGATAAGATTGATGAATCTAAGAAAAGATTGACAAAAGAGAAGTCATTTCCAATCAAATCTTGATACCTAAAAAGTTATGATTATTCATCAAGATCTGATAAGAAGTTCTGATAATGAGATGCGCGACATCATCCAATCAGACTTAAAATCAAGTTTTTGATCTGTCATCAAAGTTCTGATAGTAACCAGGTTCTGAGATGAAGACCTAGTGTTCTAGTCAGACTCTGATGAGTTGTTGTAGGAAAGTATTCCATGTCTATTGATATATTCTGAAGAATTCAAATTTTATTTTGTGAGTCTTGGGATCAGGGGGAGACTCTGAACAAGTATAAATGAAATTTTGAGATTAACAGATTCAGGGGGACCTGAGAGCTTAAACTCTGAATTTGTAGACTATGGTGATTACCCTGTATAAATTGTTCTATCAAAATACATGGTTTTGTCATCATAAAAAAGGGGGAGATTGTTAGAACAAGATTTGGTTCTGCATCTTGTCTCTATGTTTTGATGATAACAATGGAGTATTTGTGTGAGAACAATTTTGGTGCTCTAACGTTTGTTATTCTGATGGTTTTAACAAACAGGTTCTAACTCTGACAAAGACCATGTGCTACGTCACTCTGATATTCTCTATGGTCACTTCTGGTTAAAGAAGCAAGATTGGTTCTAATTTACTGTGCGTCAGAAAGATTATGAGAAGACACTATGTTGCTGTTGTAACATCTCTTGGATTCTAATTACTGAGCATGACTCTGATGTTCTATTTCTGAAGCCTGTTTAGCTTCTGATGTCATTAGCTTCTAAAGGCTAAGTGCTGAAGATTCTGAAGACAAGGTTCTGCTGAACGAAGTTCTAAAGACTCTGAAGACTTAAGGATTCTGAAGACTAAAGGTTATGAAGACTAAGTGCTGAAGATTCTGAAGACAAGGTTCTGCTGAACAAAGTTCTGAAGAATCTGAAGACTTAAGTATTCTGATAACCAAGGGTTCTGAACAAGAAGTGCTGAAGACTCCGAAGATAAGGTTCTATTGAACAAGTTCTAAAGACTCTGAAGACTCAAGACTCTAAAGACCCAATGAATCATTGTTCTGATCATGCTTCAATCATTTTCAATTTAGAAGCCTCTGATGAATAGAAGAAGATGAAACATTTGCGTGGGAAAATAGTACATAGTACAGATAAAGCACGTTATTTTCCACTACCCTGATTTGGTGGTACAAAGGACAATTTCAATGTACGATTTTTAACCCAGCATAATGGTATTATTTCAAGTCGCCAGTACTCTCATCATATTACTGATCTGCCCTTCAACAGATCTTTTTCTGGCTATATATATAGACTTGATCATTCAACAAATCTGAGGAGCATGAGCAAGAGTGTAAGTGTGCAAATGCGCGTGTGAAAGCATGCGAGAGCAAATGAAAGTGAGTGAGTTATAAACGATGTAACACTCAGTGTAAAAGAAGAAACGTCAAAACACTGATGCATATGAAGAAAGCAACTCAAGAAACAGAAGAATATATGAGTGAACAGTAAATCACTACAATACAAAGAAGAAGAATGTTTTTACTATATAGTTTCGCTCTAAGTTAGATTGAGCTTAAAATGTATGTTTACCCTGCTTGTGTACAAGCATCATTATTGTAAATAAACCTTGTAACAAACAGATTGTTTATGTTCCCTAAAGGACCAGTTTGGTCAGAATTCTTTAGGAAGACTAAGACAGTGTGTTTTAGTGTTGTTAGTCACTTGTAGTTGTCTTGTGCGTTGTATTCCTTAGGGGACCAGTTGGGTCAGAATTCTTAAGAAGTCTAGGACTAGTGAGTCTTAGAGGTTGTTAGTCACCAGCAGTTGCTAGTGCAGTTGAAATCAGTTTGGTTATAGTGGATTAAGTCCTTGTGTATAAGGCAAAATCACCTTGGCGGGTGGACTAGATTAGCTTGATAGTTTTCAAGTGAACCAGGATATATCGTGTGTCTTTCTATTGTTGGTTTATTTATGATCTTTGTTTGAGTTTCATAAAAAGATTTCAAAATGGAAAACCCAATTCAACCCCCCCCCCTTTCTTGTGTTTTTCTCACACCTTCAGACATAACTACAGACGCTCTGATTCCTTAAGTTCATCTTGAGAATACGTAGGCATAGGATTGCGAGATCCTAGCGAGCCACCTTTTCTTTTTCCACCTTTTTTATTTCTCAACCTTTTCTTTTTACCTTGTTTACCCGTAGCGAGGGGAACTACGAATGCTCTGATTGCATTCCCGTCAGGATGCGTAGGAACGAGATGCAAAGTCTTGGCGAGCATACTTAGTGTACATGCCCCTAGGTCTTTACTTTAGCACATTTCCTTTATTAAGCAAACAATAACATAACACAATCAAACAAGAGGTTCCTGTAGAGTACTATAGATAATTAGGATGCTTTGATAACCACGCTCAGTGGAGGGCCCTTTGGCATTACTAATGTCAGATGCGAGTAGTCGTATTGGCATTACTTTTTCAGACCTGGGAGCCCGTGACACCAAGGACCTTTAGTTACCCTTCACCCCTCTTAGCCTTTTAGGACGTAGTGTAGTGATTATCTAGGTGTAGACCTGTGATGGTTGTTATGCGATACTACACTTAGACGAGTTTATCTTGAGAATATTATTAGCCAGCACGAGTAGTCATGCAAGCCGATAATATCCGAAAGATTTATCGATGACTCTGGGAACTTCTTAGAATCCTATTCTACGGATACAAGAACCCTAGTACACACCATGTGGTTGGTTCTTTACCCAGACTCCATATTGTGATCTCGAACCTTCGATCATGTTGCATGTGTTTTGCATCCTGTTTGCATCGCATTGCATATCGTTTGCATCTTTGCATGATTCATTGCATGCGTCTGTTTGTCCAACAACTCATCTCTAGTTGTCTCTATCTTCCAGAGTTTTCCTGTGAGTCATCAAGCTGATTCCTCGACACATATACCGTACTAGAGCTAACTACAGACGCAAGATGTCAGAGTAAGAGGTACACAATGCTGAGATCCGAATGGAGATCGACGACCTTAAGTCAAGCATGACTAAACTCACCGAGATACTTCAAGTCTTGATTGCTAGAGGAGAGCAACCCCAAAGGACCGTCATCCAGGAAGTTTCAAGCGCCGATCCTCTACCGATTCAAATGCCACCTTCAACTTGTCCTGAGTTTGGTTTGCCACACAATTACTCTCCTCCGATTACATCTACTGCTATGATTGGTCAGGCTGCCCGACCAATTTTTCAAGCTCCTGTTTTTTCCGAGCCCAAACTTGTGGTCCATGCTGTTACCCAGACTGTTCGAGCTCCTTTTGAGAACCCCCTCTATGAGTACAATGCTGCCAGTGCTCAGGGTGAAGAATGTGAATACTTTGTTGAACCTGAAGTTGTCCGAGAACAATTTCAGACCATAGACAAAAGACTCAGAGCCATTGAGGGTAATGACTTCTTTAATGTGGATGCAGATAACATGTGAAGTATAAAGGTCATTCTTGCCCAAGAGCGCACCTAGTCATGTATTTCCGAAAGATGGTTGCGTATACCAACAATCAGAAACTGCTTATCCACTGTTTTCAAGACAGCTTGAGTGGAGCTTCACTCAAATGGTATATGAGTCTTGAGCAAAACTTTATCCATTGCTTCCAAGATCTTGCGAATGCCTTCATGAAGCAGTATAAGTATAACCTCGACATGGCTCCTGATCGCCGCCAGCTTCAAAACATGACTTAACATGAGAAGGAATCTTTTAAGGAGTATGCTCAGCGCTGGAGAGAATTGGCTTCCTAAGTTGAACCTCATTTGGCCGAGAAAGAATTGACTGGAATGTTCATGGACACTCTGTCTCGATTCTATTGGGAGAAGATGATTGGAAGTGTTTCCTCTAACTTCACAGATTTGGTTACTATTAGGCAAAGGCTCGGGGAAGGACCCAAGAATGGAAAAGTGTCCAAGGCTGCTGAATCTTCCAGTGGTACGAAGAAATCCTATGGGAACTTCCAGAAGAAGAGGGAAGATCAGACTAATGCTCTCATGATTCAAGCTTACATTATTGTTGTTGCTCCTGTGGTTGCTGCTCCACGACAAGCTCAAGTTCCTTAACGTCCGGCTGTAGGATAGAACCAGTATCATAATAGGAATCAATTTGATCCTATTCCCATGACGTACATTGAACTTTATCCTGGTCTAGTTCAAAAGGGTTTGATTACCACAAGGATTGTGCCTCCTCCTCCAAATCCTCTTCCAGCCAGCTATAGGGCTGATCTTCATTGTGAATACCATCAAGGTGGTGCAGGCCATAACTTGGAAGGTTGTTATGCGTTGAAGGCTAGAGTACAAGAGCTGATTAGAAATGATATTCTCTCCTTTCGGAACTCCAATCCTAATGTCCAGAACAACCCTCTTCCAGGGCACGCCAAGTGAAGCTTTAATCGACTTCAACTCTGCTACTTCTTAAAGACAGGACAACTCATCCTTGTGTTTGACTAGTCACTAGGCCTTTGTTTCTTGTTGTTTGCATTTTCTTTATTTTGTACTGGTTGTTTGCCTTCAAATTATGTTTGTACTTTCGTGATTAATGAAATGAGCATTACAATTTTTGATTCAATTCATTTTGTCCATTATTTACATCTTTATGCTTTCCTTTTCAAAAAAATAATATGTTATCTCTTTTTCCACTTTCTTTTTTATTATGCAAAGATTGGAGGGAGGATGACGAAAACATTATACTCATAATTACTGGTATGCTTTCAAATAAACTTTGTTGATGATGTAAAGCATTGTTTCACATTCCCTAAACACTGGAGAAATAAGGAACTTATTCCCTTGTCGAACCCTTTGAGCCTAGAAGTAGGAGTTTCTTTCTTTGCAAAAACCCGCAATCTTAACCTTGGGGTGGGTAGCTCTCAGTTAGCTTGGTTGTGCGTTCATGCAAAACACCTTTCATATAAAGGTTGCACTCACAAATTTTCCTTCGCACACAACAAACAAGTGTCGAAGATGCCCTTCAAGTCAAATGACAATGATGGTTCACCGTAATCATTAAGCTGGCTAGCCACTTTCCTTACTCAAAGAATGAGCCGAGTCCCTTTCAAGGCAAAAGCTAAGAAATATGGGAAGCTCATGAATTTGCCTACATAAAAAGGTTTGTATGACAACCAAAAAAAGGAAATATTTAAATACTTCACCATGAAAGTCCTCAATGGCAAACAGTCTGGTAAGGAAATAGTGACTGCCATTTCAAGGTCCATTGACTTCTGAACCATCATCATTACTATCAGCAGTATAACTTCCCACATGTGGGAACCTGAGTGCATAATCTAAGTTAACTGAGCGTAGGATTGGTAGTTCATCACGAAGATTGGGTGGGTACAAATAAACTTTGAGCCTTTATCCTTTATTTCATCAACTGTGAACCAATCCACGTTACAACCCTTAAAAGACCTAACTGAAGCAAGGTTATTTTGAAATCATACTACAGCGAGCATGCGTAAATTGACTCCAAAAAATCTTTGCAGATCATTTGTTTTGGCATCATACCTTTTGCTTTACCTTTCACTTTTAAATGTCTTGAACTGCTGTGTTCTGACCAATGATTCATTTGCTTTGCATCTTTCCGAAAAAGATTTCGATTTCAAATGTTGCATGAAATTTGCATTTACCATGTTTGTATGAACACTTTTGTTTGCAAACTGGCTTTCTTCTCAAGGAATTTTCAAACAGTCGAGAAACTTGGTCAGTGATCCTATCAGGGGCAAGTCCTTCTCGAAGTGGATTTAGTCAGAAGACATTTTAAGATTCGTATTGGGGCAAGATTTTCCAGTGTACAGTAAAACAGTCATCTTCAAGACTCAGACAGGGGCAAGCTTTCCAAGAGCACAGTGAAACATTCATTTCAGAATCAGACAAACTTAAACAACAATTAGTTCATCTACATCGATCAGCTAATCTGGGGCAGTTTACTTGAAGAATCCTCAAGCAGAATGGCAGTGATCTCCGTGTTGAGGAATCAGTCTTCCAGTCTTGTCTTCTCCACAAAAGAGTTGAGCCTTGTCGTCGACATCTACATTTGTATTTGATCATATATCATAGCATAATTCATATATCATTACATAACATGAGTGTCTCATCCTCATTTTCATTTCTCCCATAGGTCGTGTCGTTATCCACGTCTTACCTTGTGGTCAAAGTCCAACTTACTTGGCACCTACCCAACAAATATTATCGTGTCTATCCAATGCTTTCTTGGGTATCTCTTTGTTCACACTCATCCAATGCTTTCTTGGATACTGTGATTCCTTTACATCCAATGCCTTCTTGGATTTCACCTTTTATCTCATTTGCATCTGATACCTTCTCAGATATTATGAGTTTGCCTTTCATTCAAAACCACTATTGGATGTCTGGTGTCTTACATCAAATGCCTTCTTGGATTTCACCTTTTATCTCATTTGCATCTGATGCCTTCTCAGATATTATGAGTTTGCCTTTCATTCAAAACCATTATTGGATGTCTGGTGTCTTTCTGTCCAATGCCTTCTTGGATTTCACTTTTTATCTCATTCTCATCTGATGCTTTCTCAGATATTATGAGTTTTCCTTTCATTCAAAGCCATTATTGGATGACTGGTTTCTTTGCATCCAATGCTTTCTTGGATCCCTACTTTGTTCACTTTCATCTAAAGCCATTATTAGATATTGTGATTATACCTTTCATTCAAAGCCATTATTGGATGTCTGGTTTCTTTACCATCTGACGCTCTTCCGGATGTGTCTCTCTTTCTGATGTTCTTCCAGATTGAGTCTTTGTTTTGATGTTCTTCCAGAACCTATCTGATGTTTTTCCAGATATTTCGCCTTGTTATTTTTATGATTTTCCAGAATGACATTGCTTTTTAGCCATCTGATGCTTTTTCGGATGTGTCTCTCTTTATGATTTTCTTCCAGATTGAGTCTTTTGCTCCTGATGTTTTTTTCAAGAGCTCTCTTTGTGTCTATCTGATGCTCTTCTGGATATGACCTTGTTTATCCGATGTTCTTCCAGATATGTGTCTCTTCTCCTGATGTTTTTTTAGAGCCCCTTTGTGTATATCTGATGCTCTTCCGGATATGACCTTGTTTATCTGATGTTCTTCCAGATATATTGTTGCTTATCTGATGCTCTTCCGGATATGTCTTCAAATCTTTTCACATACATTTAATGCTTTTCTAAATGTTTCAGATGTATCTTGAGAATTTTTTTCTTCATCTAATGCTCTTCTAGATGTTTTCAATTTGTTTCTGAATATGGTTAACATTTGCTGAATATGTTCAAGTTTGTTTCCATTCTCCATCCAATGCTTTTCTGGATGTATGCCAGAGTTTATTCGATGCTTTTCCGAATATCTCTGATCTATTCTGGTATTTATTCTATGTTTTACTGAATATCTCTGATATGTTGTCCGGAGTTCATTCAATGCTTTTTGAATGTCTTCGTTGTCTATTTTTTTCCAGAGTTTATTCAATGCTCTTCTGAATACCTCAGATGTTTGCTTGTCTCATGTATTTCCCAGATTTTTTTCTCTCCTCGCCTCATTCAATGATCTTCTGAATGTTGTGACTCTTTTCCATCCAGTTTCCATTCGTGATGACTTTTGGTTCCCCAGTGGAGACCTTCTTTCCCGGTTCTACTTCCATTGAGGATCTTGTGTTATCTTTTCTTTCTAAAGTGTCAGTCGATCACGCTTGAACTAGTTGCTTCATCACTTTAGATTTCCCCAGTTTTGTTTCAACTTTTCCATTTTTGTTGTCATCCCCAGTGAGTCGTTTCTCATTGTGTGGACTTTGTCCCCGTCTGTTTTCGTTTTTGTCTGCATTTCGCATTTTCTATTCTATCATTTTCATCATATTAGAGTTCTTAGCATGTCAGCATTGTTGTTTAGTTTTCTTTTATCCATGGCATTGCATGTCAGTGCATCTGAGGGCAAAATTTTTGGTTATCTATATTTAAATATCGTGCATCTGAGGGCAAAATTTTCGGTTATCTATATTTAAATACCTTCCACCATTACTTCATGAAGATTATCATCACTCGTGTTATCCGATGAAGATATTTAAATAGGGGCATCTGTCATACCCTAAATTTTACCCTCAGATTCGTTGGCCTTTGTCATATCATTCATAAATCAGCCTTTTCGCATTTTCAGTTAAACATCTAATTAATCATGCATTTTAGCCGATTTTTATCATTCCATGCCTTTTTGTTTTTTTCATTATTTTTATTTTGATAGTTATCTTAGATTTTTAAATTAATTTACTTTATTTTTTTAATTTAGTTTATTTTCAATTATAGTTTTAACTTTTAAACTTCATTTAATTTCAACTTTAGTTTAGCTTTTACTTTTATTTTAGTTTTAATTAGAGTAATTTTATTTTAGTTTACTTTTAATTCTAATTCTAATTTTAATTTTAAATTTGAATTATAATTTAAGTTTAGTTTTTGTTTTTAATTATTAGTTTAATTCAAATTAATTTTAATCTAATTAATTTTCATTTAATTCTTGTCTTTGTTCTTTTCTTTTTTTCTTTTGTCTGATACCAACACAAATCCAATAAGTCCCTACCCTCCAAAATTTCTTTCCAACCCATGCTACATTGAGCTTTGACCAAAACCAAAGAAAAACCGTGAACTATGACCTGTACACAAGAGTGCAAAGCAACTCCTTGCACCAAAACCACATTCCACCCACCTGCAGAACGACACTTCCTGCGCCACTTGCATCAACCGTTCAGCAACAACACCCTGCAACTTTGACCACGCACAGGCCTCAAAACCAATAACAGCAACAATTCATGATCAGAACAGCAAGAAAAGCGGAATGAGGAGAGATTAAAAAAAACAACAAAAAAGAATAATAAAAAGAGAAGAACTCATCTCATTTAGAGGACCATAACAAAGGACGAAAAGAGAACAAAAGTTCTTGAAAAAATACTCAACACTCCATTTGGCTCCTTCTGGGTTGCAAAGGTACGAGTGCGTACCCAGTACCCGGTACGGGTACTGGTACGGAATACGTCATTTTAAAAAAAACTAAGGTACGGGTACACGAGTATAAATTCATATGTACTCCGATTTTCTCAACAAAAGATGAAGAATTTGGTTGAGCGAGGAGTTACAATGCAATGGATTGAAGTTTAGCGATTGAAGATCCATAACTTATCAACCATTCCTTTGGTTTCAAGATCCATCGATCTTGCAACGAATCACATAGGTCAAACTCTACATCAGCCCTTAAAAAGGCCATTAAAAAAAGTATAAAACTATACCTTTAGAAGAAAAAAATTAAGTTCGCGTACCCAATATGTATCAAATATGTACCCGTTGGAGTACCAATTTAAAAAATAATAAATAAAAAATATGTACGGTGTCGGTACGTACCATACGAGTATCGTACGCGTACCGGTACTCGGTAAATATCTGGTACCGGTACTTTATCTAAAATGGAGTACCCATGCTTCACAGGGCTCCTTCCTCATACGCTCACCATCACCCTCAAACATCACCAAACAACCAACTTATTTCAACCATTATCACTTGCTTCACTGTAATAAACCATCGTTCATGTGTGAAACCACCCATAGTTACAACCTTCTGACCACCAACGTACCACCAACTCCTCAACACTTCAACATTGAAGCTGAACCACACCTCAAAACCCATCAATCCACCTCAACATCTTCATCCACAAACCACCTTCACCTTCAATTCTTCAAAGGGAATCTTCAATAACATCACCCAACCAAATCGTTTCAGACCTGAAAGAGATAAGGATGAGGTAGAACGAAATCGAGACGAACCCAAAACCAAATCTTCATCACTCTTCAAACCTCAAACCCCTCTTTTCTCCTTCAACATCCTTCAATCAACCCTTTCATTTTTTCACCATCCATCAGTAGCAACAGGTCACAGTACAACCACCTTGAACATTCGTGTCCAAACAGCTCCATATTCGTCTCAATTTTTTAACCCACTGCTACACCATTCAATCATCCACGACATCATCAATCACCAACAACATCAACCTCACTGCCGTTCACCATTTCTTCAGTCGAAGACAAAGAAGGGGGATACCGATTCGCGAGGAACAACGAGTTAAGAGTTGCAGAGGTAAAACGGATCATGATTTGTTTTCCATGTGAGTTTTGTTTTGACTAGTTTGTTTGAGCAGTTGGAGAATTCAAGTTCGCTTGTGTTTAGGGAGAAGTAGAGGATTACATTTTCTTTTCCTTTCTGAGCTTTTCATGGCCATTTACCCTTTTTGTTCTCTTTTCTAGGTTTCTCTTTTGTCTGATCATTAATCCAACCGGGTCCCTTTTTCCATCCGACCCATATTCCATAGTCCATGGGCCTATGCGCCCCACTCATTTCCTCGAAGCCCATGGTGTTGTACTTTTAAAAATAAAAAATAAAAAATAAAAAACAGTTTCTTATTAGAATTAGCTTATTTAGATTTAATTAGAGATTAGTTTAGATAGTTTTTAGTTAGAATTATTTTTTAATTTTAATTAATTAGTTTCTAGAATTTATTAATTAGTTTTCGAATAGGTTAGTTTTGTTATTAAATTTTAACTTTAGTTAATCAATTAGGTTTTTTAACTTAATTAGTTTATTTAGTTATTAGGTTTAATTAGATTTTATTTATTTATATTTTTTATTTATTTATTTTGTTTAATCTTTAAATTTATCTTGACATTTCCGTATTTTCATTTTAGTTAATTCCGGGTGTTCAGTTTTTCATCTAATTCTTGTTGCACTTGCTGTAAATATTGCTATTCATTTTACTCATGATACTCAAGATTTCCTCTTGTTCCGCTGTTGCTTATACCACTCATTCCAAAGGAAAAGAGCCCATCTGTTGACTACCATGTCATTTAGGATAGCGTTGTCCGTCATTCCCTTATCTCACGCCGCCGCGCGATCGAGAGTCGTCGTGCTCTATTTAGGTGTTCCGCTGTGGATACTTCTTCCCCCGTTTTACCTAGCCTTAGGTTTAGAGTCGTCGCACTCTATATAGGTGTCTTGCTATAGACACTTACTTTCCCTTGGGACCTTGACCACAGTCAAGTGTTCCTCACCCCCGTTGAGGGGAACTACGGACGCTCTGATTTCTCAAGTTCATCTTGAGAATACGTAGGCATAGGATTGCAAGATCCTAGCGAGACACCTTTTCTTTTTCCACCTTTTTTATTTCTCAACCTTTTCTTGTTACCCTGTTTACCCTGTAGTGAGGGGAACTATGAATGCTCTGATTTCATTCCCGTCAGGATACGTAGGCACGAGATGCGACGTCTTGGCAAGCATACTTAGTGTACATACCCCTAGGTCTTTACCTTAGCAAATTTCCTTTAGCAAGAAAACAATAGCATAAAAAAATCAAACAAGAGGTTCTTGTAAAGTACTACAGATACTTAGGATGCTAACACCTTCCCTAGGTATAACCAACCCCCGAACCTTAGATCTCTTAGTTGTGTTCCTACATAGCGCACTTAGGGTTTTCTTTCGATCTTTACCCTTTCCTTTGGATAAATCAAAGTTCGGTGGTGAACTTCATGTTTTGTGATTCAAGTTAATTAATAGCTTGATATCCGATTCTCACCGCGACAGCTCTCTAACTCTTATTATGGAGATAACAATGAATAGTACATGGTGTTATTTGACTTGACCAATGAGGTTTGTTTTACCACACTCATGCCATTAGACATAGATCCCAATAATTGGGTGCACCATGTGTTGGTGTTGTTAAATGGATCCATTGCTTCGATTTTATGGTATACAACTACTTTTCACATATCAATTTTAGGCCAATTGGGTGTGAAGGAATCTTGGACTAAAATATTTGTTATTGGACCCTTGTCCGAAGACATTAAATATCTTATTGGAGCGAGAAAGAATGGTGATATATTCTTCGCAAAGAAAAATGGAACATAACCGATCTGATTTGATTTATGTACCCAAATGATTAAGGAGCTTGATGCTGTTAAAAGAGCGCATTATTCTAAAATAATAATTTATAAATAAAGTCTCGTTCCGATTGGAGGAAAAATTCATTAGTTAGCTTACTTCTTTTCACATAAGAGATAACAATATTATATTAAAAGTCTATTATGCGTCTGTTATAAACCTGGTTTGATTTTTATTTCAACTGTTAGAAACTTCCAATTATCTTTTAGCTTTTATTGAAGTGTCTCCAATTTTATATGGAAAAACATATATTTGGAGAACATGCATGATAATGAGTTTGAATTTATCGTATTTGAAATATATATGCTCCTAAGTATATGATGTATGGTTAATCTCAATTTTTTTTACAAATCATTAAAATTTAATTGGCTATAATGCTTAAAATTGGGGTTTATTAGAAACAAAAATATGATTTAGTTATCAATGTCGTAACTTGTTGTGTGTGTGCAGTCATGGGGTTTGCAAGAGATTAACACAATTGTAGAATTGGTTTGTTAATTCTATAAAAAAAAAGTCCGAGACATGTTTAGGAGTGACTAAAATAAGCATTGGTTTGAATATGATTATTACTTGTAAATTGAGTTGTGGATCATATAATGTCTGTTCAATATATTTTTTACAATTCTGAATCGAAAGTTAATTCATATATTTGCAAAGAACATTCACTTCATCTTGGATTCTGCAGACATCACCAACTCGATCATTTTGTGAACAAAGACTTGTAATTTGGGAAGGTTTTGTGTATATTTTAATATTTGTAGTTTATTAAAGGTACATAAATGGCGAATCCTGGAAAGGCTTACTGGCAAGTATTGAAGTGGATTCTAAGGTACATAAATGTGTCTCTGAACAGAGTCATAATTTATGGTGAAGCTTTGGGTGAAGATAGTAGAGCAAAAATCGAAGGATATGTTGACTCTGATTTATGCAGGTTGTATGGATTCCAGGAAGTCTATTTTTGGATATGAGTTCACTATGTTTGGCACAACAATCAGTTGGAAAGAAACACTTCAGAAGGTTGTTGCCTTATCAACCACTGAAGCGAAATATATCGCCCTAACTGAAGGTGTGAAGGAAGCATTGTGGCTTGAAGGTTTTGCAAAGGAGCTGAAACTTCAAGGTCGAGTTGTCACTGTTAAATATGATAGTCAAAGTGCAATATACCTGTCGAAGAATTCAGCCTATCATTAGCAAACCAAGCACATTGATGTGAGGCTGCATTTCGTCAGAGGGGTAATCAAGCGTGGAGAAGTCCAAGTTCTGAAGGTGTCGACATATCATAATGCTGCTGATATGATCACCAAGACGTTGCCCAGTTGCAAGTTTTTCCACTGTATGCAGTTGATAAAGCTGCATGAAGAAAACTAGTTTGTTTCTTGATGCTAGACTTAGATCCAAGGTGGACATTTGTGAGATATTGGATCAAACTCTAGTTTAGCATGCCGTCAAAGTCTGCTCACATGCTATTGTCGAAGACCTACATGCTGTAGTCGAATTGTGTTCTAGTATGTAGCTGTCGAATTGGGCCTTGTGTTAAGGATACAATTGTTTAAGTTAGCTTGTACCTTAAGTTAGCTTGTAATGGGTAATTGTTAAAAAGTCCATTAGTTTAGTATGTTATGTTTTATTATAAATAGAATACTAGTCTCTCATCTTAAGTGTGGTGTGCCAAAACCTAATTAGGGTGAGATGGTTATTTGTTATTCTTGAGTACTTGTAATCTGATTTAAAGAGAAAGTAAAGAATAATAGTTATAACCAATCCTTGTCGTTGTTCCTTGTTTTCCCTTGTTAACCCTAACCCTTGTGTGTTTCTTGTCTATAAAGAAACCGAGTATATTTTATTTTAAGGCATCCTAATTCACAACATATATTTATTCTTTTTATTTAGATTTGAAATTGGTTTTAGTTTTTGAAAATTAAATATCTCAAAATTAAAACTGAAATTGATTTTGGTTTTTGTAAATTTTAGGATTTAAGACAAAAATTTATTTAATTTTTTGAAAAATTCAAAATAGATAATCACGCTAAAAAGAGTCTTAGTTGTTTATTAATTCATATTTACTTCACTACCATTATATTATAAAGAGATCAACATTTTTCATAAATTAATTTTATAGACTATTATTATAAATAAGTAACAGTGTTTTTTTATGTGTTATAAAGAAAATTATATTCTATTTAAAAAAAGTAATAAAGAGTATCTCAATGAAAATAATATCAATGGCTTGAATCTGGAAATTTAAATATGGTTGTGGTTCTACTAAATATTTTATATTTCACTTTTAATCTTTTAAAAATTTTCCTTCAAAAACTTATCCGTCTAAAAATTTTCATCCACACTTTTGATACCTTATGTCAAAACTGTCGGTAAGTAGTAAATTATTGCTAAAACCGTTGATAATTCTGTCGCTAAGTTGCATAAATCATTGTTAAGTTGCAGCAGAGATAAAAAATGTGAATAAAATTTTTTAGGAGGATCATTCTTTGAAGAACATTTTTTTTAAAAACTAAAAGTGAAATATGATATATTTAAAAGGACCATAAACATATTTAACCCATTTTCTATCGAATCATGCTAAATAAATATATATATATATTTTTTTAAATAGCGATATCACTTAATATTTTGATTGAATACATATAGGCTTTTTTGACGTAACACATTTTTTGATCATATACTTAGAACTTATAATTTATATATTTATATGAGAATATAAGATCTATTCGATAACAGTTTTTTTATCATGAGTTTATAGTTTGTTTTTTATATGTTATTCAAATAGTATTTTAATTTATAATTTATTATTATTTTTTCACTTTTATTCTTATTATTTTAACTAAAATTCTTTTTTATTCTTTCTAATTTATTTTAATTTAAATAAAATAATTATATATTAGATTTTTTTAGAGTTACATTACATTTGTTAGTTAGTTGAATTGTAGTTATACCAAACACTTCAATTAATTTATCAACTGTCAATCGTTAACTATTAACTATGAGTTATAAGTTGTTGAGTCTCTACCACCTTATCAGACTATTGTTAAGTTTCTTCATGGATTTGGTTATGACCGTTTTAATGACGACTATAAGATTATTAGGAAGGTAGGTTTTGTTTCAGTAACGAATGATGATGACGATGTTTTTCCGTCTGATGTGGAATGGGAAGATGTGTGTGAGAACTATGAATCCTTTTGGGAGGTATATAGCCTATTATGTAATTCTTAGAGGAAAGTTGATCTCGTCCTTCTTACTTGTTGTTGGGAAGGAGACAACTATAATGATAATCTACTGTACTTGGATGGAATGTGTCATTGGCTCTCTAACTGTTACTATGGAGATAACAATGAAGAGTACATGGTGTCATTTGACTTGACCAATGAGGTTTATTTTACCACACTTATACCCACACTCATGCCTTTAGACATAGTGTCATACCCCAAATTTTGACCACTAATATTTCCCATCATTATGAGAATCATCACCACAATATGGATGTACCATCATACCTCATCAATCTCCTCAAGGATTGTTGAGTATTCACTACAATCAAGAACTAGGGTTTTGAGCCCTCTCAGAGCACTTAGACAAAGGATCAATCAAGAATTGACATGATCTTCAACTTGTCTAGTCTCTCAAACATCCATGAAGGATCAAGGAGTCTCCCATATCAAGAATCAAGCACAAGGTTGCAACATTCCAAGTGGAGCAAGCCTCAAGATCGCCAGTGTCACCAAATTAGGGTTTTGGTCGACCAGGGTCTCCAGATGAAAATTTCCATCTGGGCATGAGCCAATACCTCAATATATGGTCCAATGAGCTCAAAGGAACCTCAAGAGCCCATCCACAATGGCAAAGTCACCTTGAAAGTCCATCTATTATAAAATCAGGAATTAGGGTTTTGACCTAATTCAACCTTTGAGATAACTTGTGAAGCAAGGCATGACTTGAAGCTTCAAGATGAACTTCAAAGACCTCAAATACATCATATTGGTACATCTATAAGATTTTATTGACTCAAAGAGTTTGATTCATAAGCCACAAGAACTCAGAACCATCTGATCACAAATTAGGGTTTCCTGATGAAAAAGTCAACTGTATCTTTGTCTTTTGACCAAGACATGTTCCCAAACCTTGGGACATGGTTCAAGGTACTCTAAAACACCTATGGAATCCATCCATTAGGTTTGAATTAGGTCAAGGACTTGATTTCATAAAGAATCACACAGTTTGAAATTCATCTGACAAAAAGTCAACTGTGCCTAAAATCAAGTTTGACTTTTTGGAGTTTTTCACAAATATGATTCCCCTAAGTCAAAAACAATAATGTATGGTTTTGATCATTATTCATCAAGAAAAATAAAGAAACGTGAGTTAACTTGTAAAAGGGGAAACCATAGAAAACTTTAAAAAAATTTAAGTTATGGAAAAAAGTAGCTAGGGTACCAACTTTGCAAGGCCGTATCTCCCAAAGCCTAAAGCCTTTTTCTCCCATTCAAAGCTCAGATTGAAGTTCATGTTACATACTTCAAATATGTCAACTAGACCTCATTCCAATTCTACATGGATTTTTAGTTATTGATTAAGCAAAATCATAAAAACTTGGATTTGAACATTTTTCCAACACTTAGAAAATTTTAGACAGAATCTGTCTAAGTTTTTTATCAACTTCCAAGGCATTTTTCACTTTGATTCAAGATGAACCAGGTCCAAGGCCAAACATCAAAGTTAAAGTACATCATTCAAGCTTTCCAAAAATTACAAGAAGTCCTCCTAATTCAATCTGAGCTAAGAGATACATCCATGAAAAGTTGGCCTTCCAAAACTGATTTTGCACAAATCAGATTATAGGTCATTGGTCGATTTTGTTACTTTTGTTCAATAACAAGCATGGTTATCCATCTGCACACCTCAAGGGGGAACAACCAAGGGACAAACACTGATCCCCAAGCCTCATAAGTCCATGGACCTATATATAGGCATGACACCCCTAAAATTCAAGATGCTTCAAATGGTCAATTTTGTTTCAAGGAATTTAACTGATATATAGAGGATGCATTCATCAAGACAATGTTATCCAAGTTCAGTCAAGCCTTATCCCTGCCACAGAAGACTCATAGCCTGTGCTCTAACCTCAAGTCAATGGCTAGAGGAGACTTGAGATTCCATTTGATCAACATTAGCCACAGACCTGCTGCAGTTGCCATTCACTATTGATGCCAAAACAAACTTGACACACTATAAATAGACCTCATTTCTGATCAATTCAAGTACACAAAAGGTCCTAAACAGATGCCTTACTCAAAATCACAACTTTCACTCCAAAAAGCACTTTCTCTTGCAAGTCACTATCGGGTTTTGAATTTGAGAGTGATTCAAACCAAACCAATGGTTCACACACCTCATATATAACATATAGAAGTGATCCAAACTCTTACATAACATCTGGAACATCAAAATCATAAAGTGCTACCTCATCTGCAAAAGTTTGAAATAGGTTTGTAGTTGAGATGCCAAATTGAGTTCCAAGTTATTTCCATTCACTCTAAGCATTCAAACACATTCCTTGGCACCTAAGGAAGCTGTCTGGATCCTTGGAACACATCTACAACACCTCCAACCTAGAATTCGATCATCAGCTACAAGAGGTAAGCCTGACTTTCTCAAACTCCATAATCCATGCATCATAAATGAATTTTTGAGTTACCATCTTGTTTCTGCATGTATATAGAGTAATAACCCTCAATCAATTACCATGAATCAATCGTGTATGCAATTTCATATTGGTTTGTGCAAATTAGGGTTCATCTGTGTTCATCACGATTATCTCACTCCACGCTTAAAATAAATTAAATTAAATACCATAGTCATGATCGTGAGTTAAAAAGATCAAGTTTGATATTTGGATCGTGTGATTTCATCAAGTAATCAGTGAGATATCATGAATTTTACAAATCTGCAAAAATCAGAACACGAGCGTGTTCTTGGAGTGTTCTTGGCACCATTTTTTGAATTTTTGAATATTTGAAATTTGTTATTTTATTTAATTGATTCAAAAATTAATTTCTCTCTGAATTTTAATGATTTTGAGTTGATTCTTTTTTTAAAAATTCACAAAAATGTTAAAATATTTTATTTTACCAAAATTTCCCAAAAATATTATTTATTTCATATATTTGGGTCTCTAATAGAGTGTAAGACCCACCCCCCCTTTGTACATAAATAAATTTGGGCCTCAGATATTGTATAAGTCCCGATACAGTTTTCAAAACGACAGTGCGATCATTGTTTTTCAATGGGCCTCTCCTTGAGTTGTAAGCCTCATCTTTTGTACAAAAATAACCTTTGGTCCTCTAATAGAGTGTAAGACCCAATCCTCTTTGTAAATTCCAATAACCTTGGGCCTCTGTTTTGCTACAAGTCCCACAACATCTGTTAATATTACAGTCTGATCAATGTTATCAAATAAGTCATCTGGGCATCTCTTGTTGAATAAGTCCCAAGCTTCTGTTTCAAAAACAACTTTCTTTGTAATTTAAATTCAAATGTATAGTTGTTATCAAAACTTTCTTCAATTTCTTGAACAACTAACTATACAGCTATGGAAGCTTGCTCACCTGTAAGTTTTTATTGGCTTTCATTTACATGCTTATATATATATATATATATATATATATATATATATATATATATATATAATTGTATTGCTGGAAGCTTGCACACCTGTAAGTCCTTCTTTCATATCCTTTTAAATACTTGTCATATATCAACTGTATATATACTTATATATCTGCTTAGAGTTTTCCCCAGCAACTAAGTCTAGAATTAGGTAAAGCCAGTAATCACTCTTTCAATATAGTCAAACTAGTTCCCCATAGGATTTTCCAGATACAGTCTTGCCTTTTCTTGGGCTTAAACAATATGGAACAAAGAGAAAGGCATTATTCCTGGTGAAACTTTTCTCAGGCTGGCTCTATTAGAAATTGTCAAAGAAATTCAATTTCCCCAGAGAGGATTAATTCTCGGTGAAACTTCTCTTGAATTTCTTCAAACTCTAGAACTGTTCACTAAAGAAAGGATTAATTCCCGGTGAAACCTTTCTTGAACATTCTTAAGTTTGGACCCACGGGCTTCCTAAAAGCATCCCCAGCCTCCTCTTGGGCTTTGTACAAGGACCCTCAGGCTTCCTAGAAGTTCTCATGCCTCCTCTTGGGCTTAGTACAAGGACCCAGAGACCTCTTAAAGGTATAGGACATAACCTAGTCATCCTTTGATAGAGCAGTTTTTCTGAGTCAAAACATCAAATTAGTTAAGGGTTGACCCTCATCCCTTAACATACCAGCCTTCTCTTGGGCATCATACAAAAAATCATTCACCATCTGAGAACCACTCTCTTCATACCAGTAGACTTGGACAGTCTCATCTCCCTTTGGATTTCAAAGAAACCTTCCAACTTCCTAAGCATAGGAAAAATCCTGATCATCTGATCAATCTCCAAACAGAGTTGAAATCTCAACAGGTTTCACAACTCAATCCTTAAACCTTCCCTTTAAATTTTCCCCAGTTAGGGTCAATTACTGTTAATTCATTATTAACAAAATCCCGAACAGAATCAGAACCTCAAGGTATCTGGTATCTCAACTCTTCTGTAATCTCTAGCAAGAGTTTTTTTCTCCCAAAATTTGGACCTGTCTCTGGATCTCAATTATTCTCAGCAGAAGTCAGCCTCCTCTTAGGCTTTTTATAATGATCACTTATAACTTTCAACCTCAATCTTGGGCTTTGTACAAGACACCTAAAACACTCTCTTGTTGAGTCAAAAACTTTTTAGCCTCAATCTATTTCTTCCTTAGAATAGGAGGAACTACGATCGCTCTAATTTCCCTATACTTCATAATAGGGAATAGGTAGGCATAAGATTGTGAAATCTTAGCGAGAACACTAAACAAAAACCTTAGGTCCCTGACCTTACCAAAAAACATCGGAAAACCCGAAAAACAACAAAAATACCCTCTCTCTCAGATATCCACAAAGAAGAAACTTTCCCATTCACAAATAAACACAATCAAGTATCAAAGCAGAACCTAAACTATCATCTCATGGATAACCATGTATAGGATGGGTAATTGACAACTCCCTATTGTATAACCTGACCCCGGACTCCCCAATCTCTGTCAAGCGTTTGTTCAGTTAAACAAATGCGTGCAAGGTTAGTTTTAGATAGCTTTACCTTTCCTTTCCAGCTTCACGAGATAAAATAAGAAATTAGAAAGTAGCATCCAACGTTCCTCCCATTGAGGTGAAGAAATTCCCTTGCGATAAGGTGGTCGCGTCACCGACAAAAATCGCACGCTACAGAAAAATGGCGACTCTGCTGGGGACGTCAGATTAAGACTAAGACTAGTTTCTAAGAGGTCTAGGATGTTAGTTTAGGAATCAATACTATATACTATATATACTGCTTTTCCTACTTGATATCCGTGTTTATTTTTCTTTCAATGGAAATGCGAGTGATGTCGCATCTGGAAAGTTTGAGAGAAACCATAAGATAAGTGATGGCAAAGACGGGAAACATTTATAGGGAGTGATTCCCGACTAAGTTGAACCTGGTGGACCATTGAATCAGTGGAGGTACCCGTGTGATACTATGCTGAACAACCGATTGTTGTGAAAGTAGACACTATCATAGTGCGGTGACCCGTGAAACTAAGGATTTAGTAGACATTACCATATAGCCTTTTGGTAGTGCGGTGGCTATCGGGAATAGTCGACACGCGATACTACACTCAAATTGAGATTTCTTATGGAATACTATAGCTCGCTCGGGTGAACCAGCTTGCTGTTGTTATCTCCAGATTAAGTCAGTGATTTTTGAGAACCTTAATCCGTTCTACAGGTACAAAAATCACCAAAATAGTTCAACCTTTTGGGAATGGGTAGAGCCATGACTCCATGCTCGTGACGCTGAACCTTTGAACCCATGTTTTTTCTATGTTTTTGTGTGCTGCATTCATGCATTCATCTAAAAAAATCTTTACAAAGAACAAGAAAAAAATATTTTTTTAAAATTAAACTAAACGATAAATTGCAAATATCAGAAGGATTGCGTTATGGATTTCGCTAGAAGAAAGACGCACAAGTACACCTTCAAGGCTCCAAAACTAGAGGATTTAAGGAAGTTGGCAAGGATGATTACCAACCCGAAGGCTTTCAGAGCCAAGCACGGAGGACTGTTATCTCTATTAAGGTTCCATGTAGTGGAAGGAATTCTGCCCACACTGATTCAGTTTTACGATCCGGTCTATCACTGTTTCACCTTCCCGGATTACCAACTGACACCAACCCTAGAGGAGTACTCTCACCTGATTGATTTACCTATCACTAACCAAACTCCCTTTTCTGGACTGGAAGAAATTCCAAATGAACAAATCATTGCAAGAGCAATCTATTAGGACGAGTCATAGGTCAGGACTCATTTAACCACTAAAGGAGGAATTCAGGGTTTACCAGCTAAATTCCTGATAGAGAAAGCTTTATACTTTGCCAGTGTAAGAAACCTAACTGCTTTCGAGGATATCTTTGTTTTACTCACTTACGGATTATTCCTTTCCCAACATCGATAACTTCGTCGATATCAATGCCATTAAGATATTCCTAATTGGTAACCCTGTACCCACACTGCTCGCAGATGCTTATCATTCCGCACACTTAAGGAATTTGTACGCTGGAAGAATGATAACATGTTGTGTACCCTTGCTTTACAAGTGGTTCATTTCCCATCTACCCAAGTCTGCTGCTTTTTGGGATCATAAGAACACTTTACATTGGTCACAGAGAATCATGTCTCTCACCAACTCTGACATAGACTGGTCAAATAGGATTTACGAGGGTGCAGAAATCATTGACATATGTGGAAACTTCCCTAATGTACCCCTCATAGGAACTAAAGGTGGAATTAATATCATCCAGTTTTAGCCCGCCTTCAATTCGGATACCCGATGAGACATATCCCGCGAAATGTTCATCTGGAAGGTCTTTTCTTCAAGGGAGGAGAAAATTACAGAGCACTTAAGAAGGAAATAGTGCATGCCTAGCAACACATTCACAGGAAATGACGAGAGTCTCTAAGAAAACCGGACTGTATCTCGTTGGAGCCTTATCTCCATTAGGTGCAAACTAGAGCCCTCAAGCTGAGGATGCCTTACCCTTGTCAAGAAGTTTTTCCCCTAAAGGAATCTGCCCTTTATTTCATATCTGAAACGGAAAAACTCCAGGTCACTCTCAACAAAGTTCAACGAGAGAAGAGTTCTTGGAAAAACAAATACCGAACTCTCAATGTGGAGTGTATCAAACTCCAGGAACTGTTAAAAGAAAAAGGACGCGCTGATTGAGATCTTAGAGCAACATGTTGTAGAGAGTCGGGAAGATCAAAAGAATTTACTCATTCATTTCATTTGGCAAAGAACTGATAACCCGACAACGGTTGAAGAACCTCGATCGAAGAAAAGGAAACTACCAGAACCAGCATCTGAGCTCTCTTCAGAGAGGACTCAGGATCCTTAAGCTTAGGATTTTCCTTTTACCAGCACATTGTAAAATACTGTACTTTTCTTTGTAACGTACTGCAATCCTTCAATTCAATAAAAAGGGGGTCTCCTCTCTCTGTATGATATTTGCAATTTATTTAAAGTTTCTTTTTTATTAAAGCAAAAAACTAAAAAATATATGTCATTGCATTCATCATTCCCACATAAACGCATTCTTATTTCTCTCGAGTCTCACGTCTGTGTCACGATTCTAGAGTCAAATTGTCTCACTCGTACAATACTCGGGCCAATCGACAAAATGTGAGGGCTAAGTGCTTTTCATCTAGTTCTATTTTAATGATGTCAACAAGTAGGATAGTCTCAAGTTTGTAATTTGGACGGTATCACTTCGTTGTCGGTCACATTGCATTTAACCATTGATATTCATGTGTCTAAACACATAGGAAGAGGTCTACACAATTTCTACATGTGCATGATCATGGGATTAATGTTTGGTGTGCATGAATCGAGTCTTAGTTGGTCAAAATGTGCAGAAAAATGAATTTTTGAGTTTTTGCAGGTCTTGAGTCGACCTAAGCTAAGCATGAGTCGACTCATGCAGTTTTGTCAATTTCTTGTGAAATAGTCGGGTTAGCGCACGCTGACCTCCCTGATGCATGCGGTCGACGCATGCTTCTGGGTTTTGTATTTCTGCAAATTCAGCGTGTTTGCGTCGACACAAGGTGATGAGCGGTCGATGCATGATCAATTATTTTGTATAGATTTTTCCACGGGTTAGCTCCCGCCGACCCTCATCAGCGAGCGGTCGACTCTTCACTGGTCTGAGCTATTTTTCTGCATTCTATTTTTTCTGTTTTTGCTGTTATTTCATTTAGTTGGTTATTCTTGCATTATATATAGTTGGTTCATCTCATTTCACAAAACAACAAGAAAAGTGAAAATATATACTGATTTTTCTCTTCATCTTCATCTTCAACCTTGTGTCCTCTAACAAATACACATAATCATTTTTGTTAGTGTCTTGCATTGTGTGAAGTGATAACGTTCAGAATTAAAGGTGTTGTAATCCTCTGTTCTGGGTTGAGATTCAGTAGGTGTTTCTTGAATAAAACCTCAGGTTTTGTCCTCCAAGAATCAAGGTGATTTTGGGGGTGTAGCGGTAAAAATCGTGAGTGTAAGCTATTGATTAACTTAACTCATAAAGCAAGAGTCGCCACCGCGCTTTTATTTATTCCACAAAGGAAAAGGAAAAAAGAGCGAATAAATCCTAAGAAGTCTAAAATAGCAAAAGCTAAAAAAGACAAAGAGAAATGGGTAAGGGGGTTGGTTATGTAAAGGGAAGGTTTTACGCACCCAATACATCTATAGTACTCTATAGGAGCCCTTTGATGTATTCATGTTTTTTGGTCTGAAAAAGGTTTGCTTTGAAAGAGATTGGGGAGGTGAGAAGAGAAATATTTATTAAGATTATTGTCTTTGGAGAGACTTATCGCCTCATGCCTACGTACCCACGATGTGCAATGTAGGATCAAAACCTCGTAGTTCGTGGTACAAAGAACAAAAATTTGTTTGTTTTGGTTGATTTTAAGTGTAAAGACAAGTCCTCATTTCCAAGCGAATAATTACGCTTAAAGAAATGAATCATGTCTAAACTTATGAAAAAGTTTTAAAGGGAAAAAAGTGCACAAAGCACAAAAAAGAGTTTGGTGAGTTTTGTATTTTTTATGTCTTTTTGAAATGGTCAAGATATGATTAACATGGATTGAAATTTATTAAAGAAGATAAAGCTTAAAAATCACTTGACCCAAGTCAAGGTTTTATTATAAAAGCGGTTTTAAGTTCGAAAACAAGAAGGTTTTGAAAAAAAGAGAGGAAGTTTTGAAAATTTAAGAAGGGGGAGAATACCAATTAGCAAGCCAAATAAAGGCTAGAATACCAAACTCCATCCTCTTGAGCCAATTAGCAAGCCAAATAAAGGCTAGAATACCAAACTCCATAATGGTCCAAAGCATAAGGGAGAGAATTCTAATTCTAGGTCTATAAGTCCATAATCAAACCAAGAAGGTCCTCCAAAGCAAAGGATAGTGGCCATAGTCCAACAATTAAGAGCACAAGGCTTTTAGTGGTTTAATCCTTTATTAATGTTTTGAGTCCAAATGGACAAAAGAAAAAACAAAAGCACAAGATAATATGGTCCAAGTGGACAAAAGAAAAATGACATAAACATAAACATGATAGGATAAAGAGTAATAAAAATAAAGAGAGATAGGGAGCGAGAAGGAAATATAAATAAGTTAGAAGTTAGTAATTAGTTGCACAAGGCTCTAGTGCCATAAGCCTTCACCGATTATTCCATTTCGCGTCTTGAACTATAGTGATTAAATAATGCACTTAGGCCAAGATTAATGAACTTGACAGAAGATTGGTAGAACCAAAGCCTCTACAACGCCAAGTTTCAAAGATTATGGACCTAATACAAAAGTTTAACCAACATTGGGTTGACTCGACCAATCAAGGTCCGACCACAAAAGTTCAAATTCCGAATTGGATAAAGAGGGACAAATGTTGCGCTATGTTAAGCAATCGCCGAGTAATTTATGGAGTAATTAGTCTACAATGAGGCCGGTCAATAGATCTTTGTGATAATGCATACTTGATGAATGATATGTAGATCGTCATCCGAAAGCAATACCGCACGAAAAGAAAATAAGGTAGCGATCTAGTCTTGATCAAAATTCAACAAAGGAATTCTAAGATCCATAAGACTTTCATCGATCAAAATAAAAAAAGGAAATAAATGAAGAGAAAGCCAAATTTAATTACACTTTCAAGATCCTTTCATCTTCAAGTTCAATCACCTTTAATTGATAAGTTTAAGTGTGAAAACATATCACTAATTCAAAGCACCTCAAATGAATTCAACAATTCATTAAAAGATAGATTTGAACTAATGAATGTTTAATTAATTTAACCATATCCAAAGTCCATTGAAATTGAAGAGAAATTAATCTCAACAATGCATTTCAAGGCTAAAACAAGAAGAAAGGGGAAGAAGGAGGAAGAAAAACCAAAACAGCCCCAAAAACAAGGCAAAATATGCATTCTGTTTCGAAATAACCGGTTACTGCATATCTGCTAACCGGTTACTTAGTTCAAAATAAGCGCAGTTTTTCAAAATTAACACAGAGTATCCGGTTACAGCATATCTGCTAACCGGTTACTCTGCACCAGAATGCAGAAAATTGTGCAAAATTCAGCATGATCCATTTTTAAAACTTTTTACAAACACCTTGTGATCATGGAACTGAAATTGCATGAAATTTAAAGTAAAATAACAGTGAAAACCAGTAATTAAACACAATTACAAGTTCCAAAGGATCAAATAACAAAGATCTCCAAAGATCTACATTATGGAAGATGAAGATGAAGCTTCAACAATGGTGAAAGATGAATTACCACTTCAAATCTGAAAATTCCTTCAAATTGCTTCAAGATCCAAATACCAAAGCCTTGATCTATGAGAATTGATGAAGAAAACAAGTTTGGATGAAGGTTTAGCTCAAAGTTGAACAAGATTCAATGTGAATTCTTGTTAACTTTCAAAAGAAGAAAAGTGAGCTTTAGTGAAATTTGTGGTTGGGAAGAGAATTTGCAAGAGGTTTGTTGGCTATCAAAAGCTTGTGAAATGAATGAAATGAGGTCTCTATTTATAGAATTTAGGCTTGGAAAATTTGGTGGTTTTGAATTAGGATTGGAAGATCAAAATTAGGATTAGAATTCAAATTTGGAGGGAAATCACAAAAGAGTGGTGATTAGTGATGGTACGTGGTGGGAATTAATTATGATGATGTAGGGAATTAAAATGAAATGGTATGGAATATTCCAAAATGATGAAAATTGGTGCCAATTGCTGAATTTGAATTTGCTGCCATTTTTCAAAATTTCACGAGGGTAGCCGGTTACAGCATATCTGCTAACCGGTTACTTAGTGTAAATTTTGAAAAAATGCTCTTTTTTAAGTGCACTGCTGTGGTTTGGCTCGATTCTTTTGCTCGTCAAAGAAGGCATGGAAATAAACACATGAACCTTGGAGTCTCTTAGAATAGTAATCAATTAAATCTTGGAAACTCTTGATCAGATAAGTTTTTGAATTAATATGCAGATCAAATTTGACTTTGTTCAGATGAAATTCATTCGAGCTGCGGGACTGTTGTTTTGGTATTTTTAACCTGTTCTTCCCCTGAAAATGTTAGTGAAAGAAAACAAAAAAATTTTGGATTTTGATTAATGGTTAGTAAACATAAACAAATTAATCAATAAAACAACTAACAAACACACACATACCCAAAGATCCTTGCAGGGCACAATCCTATAAAAGAGGGAACCAATGCGTGATCTTGTTTGTGGCATGAGATGCAAAAAGACATGTGAGATCTTAGGGGTAAAAATTAGGGTATTACAGCTGCCCCTATTTAAGTTTCTTCTATCCGAAGATACGAAGATGGGCATCTTTGTCTCAACGAGATAGAAGAGACTTAAATATAACAATAAACCCAATTTTTGGCCCTAAGAGACCACAAAATGATATGATTATGCAAATGATATGCAGACACAAGACCTCCGTGGGGAGAAACGCCACAGGAGACCAACAAAAACTGGGGAGCAAAGAGAAAAGACTCCACCAGGGGAAAACAAAAGAGGGAAAACACATCTCAACAGGGAGGGAAACAAATCTCCACTGGGGAAGAGAAAGGAGTAAGATTCCAACTAAGGGAAAATTATCGACACCAGAAATAAAAGAGGGATAACATTGTCCCAACATGGAGAGAAAAATCTCCGCTGGGGAAAAGATCGTCTAATACCAGACATCTGGTAATAGCATGATCAAAAGGAAAGATTGCCAACTACCAACCAAGTGATAGCTACAACAAGGCAGTCAATCAAAAGGATATGAGAAGAATTACCTACTACCAACAAAGGGTAAGACGACAAAGGTAACGATCTCACAAAGGGGGACGAGAAGTATCACCTACTACCAACACAGGGCAGGACGACAAAGGCGATAAACTCGAACAAAGAAGGGAGAGATTACCAACTATCAAATAAGTGATAGCTACAACAAGGTAATCAAACCCGGCCACATTACCTACTACCAACTAAATGGGCAGGACGACAAAGGTAATAAGGCCAAAAGAAGGATTACCAACTATCAACCAAGTGATAGTTATGACGAGGTAATCAACTAAGGGTATGAGAAAAATTACCTACTACCAACAAAGGGTAGGACGACAAAGGTAATAATCTCAAAGGGGTCGAGAAATATCACCTACTACCAACACAGGGCAGGACGACAAAGGTAATAAACTCAAACAAAGAAGGGAGAGATTACCAACTATCACACAAGTGATAACTACAACAAGGTAATCAAACCCGACTATATTACCTACTACCAACACAGGGCAGGACGACAAAGGTAATAAGCCAGCTATATCACCTACTACCAACAAAACGGGTAGGACGACAAATGTGATAAGCTTCCATTGCCACAACAAGGGACCAAAATTCAATCCGGGAATAAACCAGAGAGAAACGGTCAAACAAGACTCATCCCGCGGAGTAAATATCTCAGCTGGGGATTAATTCCATCCAGACAAATGAACTGGGGAGGAAGGCTAAAACAAAATATATTCCACGAGGCATAAACTCAGTGGGGAATTATCAAAGATAGGCATTTTCTGCTTACGGGTCAACACTCTAAATGGAGAGAAGACACACACGCTCTGCAGGGATAACAGCACCAGAGAGCAAAGAAACACCAACACAGATGCAAAATGCGCAATGCAACAACAATATACTATGCATAACAAGAGGATGCGCATGCAATGCGTATAAGTATGAATATGCTGACAAAACAGACATAAAGATAAGCAGAGGGTGAACAAACATCACAACACCACTGAATACTCGGCTAATCTCAACAAGATGGAGATATTATTAGCAGCTCTGCTAGGGATTCGTCTGAAGGAATCCTGCAAGAGATAAAGAAAAGCCATCAAAGGAAATATAATCCTACTACAAGGCTCAAATCTTGCTGGAGAAAAGAAGATGCTCTTCGGGGAGAAACCCAAATATCGATCTTCTAACATCAATGATCCACAAAGAGGATAAAACATAAACTCTGCTTTGAGGATGGCAGGAAAGTTGTTGGGGAATCATAACAACCCAAATCTTTCTGACTTTTCCTAGGGATAATAAAGAATTCACAGGAACTTCCACTTCAATAAGATGAGGAGATTTGCTGCGGAAGAATAATGAATCCGTTGGGGATTGTAGACTTATAAACCTCTACTCAAAATCCACTGGGAAAATAAGGAAGATCTGCTGGAGATACGAGAACACTCTCAAGGGATTAACCAAATCTGAGCAACGCATCCTGGACTTGCTGAGGAAAAACAGCAAAACGTCAAACTGTGGGGGATTTTAGATCAATTCTCATCATAAATGAGAGAAAACCCAACAGGCTGCTAAAAGAGATATCATCAGCGACTTCACTGGGGAACATCCAAAATAATGATGCATAGTCTCCACTAGGAGGATAAATTTCTGGAAAAACAATCTGGAGAGAAGTACATCCCGGACTTGCCGGGGAAGATAAGAAGTTAACATCAATGCTTTATGATTGGGAAACAGTCGAAACAATAATGCATTGTCTCCGTTGGGGAATCAGCAAGGATAAATCTCTGGGTAGAACAACCTGGAGAGAAAGATATCCACATGACAAGATAAAAACTGACAAGCGGCCACTATGTCGATACTCCTTAGAGGGAAACAACATCGTTCTCTGCTTGGGGATATCTAAAGTAACACCAACACATCTAGAAGGTAAAATTCTGGGTGGGAATTTCTCTCATGATTTTTTTGTTTTTGCTGGGGATAGCCAAAGAAATGAATCTTTGTGTGGGGATAATCTCCAAAAATTGCTCAACTTCAATAACATAATCAACTGGAGAAGATCTTAATCAAAACCTAGCTGGGGAAAAGCCAAACAACATTGGCCCTTATGAATTCAACACATCATAACACAACTTTGAAGGAACCTATCATCCTGTCGACAACTGGTTATATGAACAAAACTCTGCCGAGGAGATATCAACAAACTCTACTGGGGAGATATCGACAAACTCTACTGGGGTGATGTCAATAAATTTTGTTAGAAGAGTAAGAACAAACCCTACTAAGGAAAACATCGATCTTACAATCCTTGGAATAACCGTTAACGTTCCTTTTTGCATTCATAAATCAAAGGAAAATGTTTTTATAATTTTCAACAATTTAAATCAATTATTTACATTTTGTTTCAAAAATCATCATCGAAAATAAATGAAATTCTCCAGACAGAAACAAAGTAAGAATTGCAAACAAAGGGACAAAGGCCCAAATTTTATTAATAGAATGGTAGTCCGCAAATGGCGTAACTCCATAGATCATTTACAAAGTTTGAAAAATGGTAAATACATGGAAAGGGTTACATTGAAATACAATGACCATTATTTTCCCTAACAACTTTGAATTCCGCTGTGCTCAAAACTTCAGTTGAGGATGATTGAAGCAGAATCCTTGATAAACAACGTTGCTTTCAACGATCAAGACTGGCCAGATGTAGTTACTTGCCATAATCCCTAACTTTTGCCTAGATTGCCCTTTCGGGTTTTCAATCTACCGAGATGATTATTTCTGTTTTTGTCTCTAATTTTTACCTGGACCGCCCTTTCGGGTTTTCAGCCCACCGAGACGCTCATTTTTGCCTAAGCCGCCCTTTCGGGTTTTCAACTTAGCGAGTTGTTCTTTTATTTTTTAGACGAAGTATTTCTTGACTGTATCGGCATTCACAGGATGAGTGAACTCTTCACAATCCATAGTTGTAAGAAGTAATGCACCACCAGAGAAGGCTCTCTTGACAATATATGGGCCTTCATAATTAGGAGTCCACTTGCCCCTAGAATCATTGGTAAAAGTTGAGATCTTTTTTAGCACGAGGTCGCCTTCTCTGAACACACGAGGTCGAGCCTTCTTATCAAAAGCTTTCTTCATTCTCTGTTGATACAATTGACCATGACACAAGGCCGTCATTCTTTTCTCTTCAATTAGATTCAACTGGTCATATCTTCCTTGACACCATTCAGCCTCAAACAATTCAGCTTCCCTCAAAACTCTCATAGAAGGGATTTCAACCTCTACCGGGAGCACTGCTTCCATACCATAAACAAGAGAGAAAGGGGTTGCCCCTGTTGAAGTACGGACGGATGTACGATACCCATGCAAAGCAAAAGGGAGCATCTCATGCCAATCCTTGTAAGTAACAACCATCTTCTGAACAATCTTCTTAATATTCTTATTAGCAGCTTCAACAGCCCCATTCATCTTAGGTCTGTAAGGAGAAGAATTATGATGCTCAATCTTAAACTCATCACATAATTCCTTCATCATCTTGTTATTCAGATTCGACCCATTATCAGTGATAATCTTGCTCGGAACACCATACCGACAGATGATTTGGTTTTTGATAAACCGGACCACTACTTGCTTGGTCACATTGGCATATGATGCCGCTTCAACCCACTTGGTAAAATAATCAATAGCCACCAATATGAAATGGTGTTCGTTCGACGCTTTAGGCTCAATCATCCCAATCATATCAATGCCCCACATGGAGAAAGGCCATGGAGAAGAGATAACAGTGAGAGGAGTTGGGGGCACATGAATTTTGTCAGCATAAACCTGGCACTTATGGCACTTCTTCACAAATTTGTAACAGTCAGATTCCATTGTCAGTCAATAGTAACCTGCCCTCAACATCTTCTTAGCCATTGCATGCCCATTGGCATGGGTACCAAAATATCCTTCATGAATTTCTTTCATCAACATGTCTGCTTCGTGTCTATCCACGCATCTAAGCAAGACCATGTCATAATTTCTTTTATACAGCACATCATCATTCAAGAAGAAACTACCAGCCAATCTTCTCAAAGTCTTCTTAACTTTCTTGGATGCCCCAAGCAGGTACTCTTGATTTTGAAGAAAGCATTTAATATCATAATACCACGGTTTATCATCAATAACCTCTTTAACCGCAAATACATGAGCTAGCCTATCAAGCCGCATAACATCGATTTTGGCCACATCATTCCACCGATTCACCATAATCATGGAGGATATAGTGTCTAAATCATCTGCCATTCGATTTGCTGCTCTAGGTACATGGTGAAACTCAACCTTATTGAAGAAAGTTAACAACATTATTATATAATCTCGATAAGGAATTAAATCAGGTTGACGTGTCTCCCATTCTCCTTTAATCTGATTAATTACTAGGGCTGAATCTCTGTATACATCAAGAGTCTTGATTCTTAAATCAATAGCTTCTTCCAAGCCCATAATACACGCTTCATACTCAGCCGCATTATTTGTGCAAGTGAACATCAACCTTGCAGTGAAAGGAATATGAGAACCACGAGGAGTAACAATTATTTCCCCAATACCATTACCATACTCATTGACAGCCCATCAAAAATCAAACCCTATCGGGATCCAGGCTTCGGCCCTTCATCAGGTAATGGTTCTTCATAATCTTTAACCTCTTTGTTCGACATCTTCTTTGCAGCACTCTGAAGAACTCCATTGCATCAGCACCAACGAACAGCAATCTTCAGGATAAAAAGAAGGAAGGTCCTGAAGTTTGTTGATGCACATGGGGAAGAAGATAGCAGAAGACAGCTTGTACTCCTCCTCAATCCAGGAACCTCTTCTTAACATCGAAGACCAATGGTGGCATAAGAGAACTCTTAATTACTCTTTGAAGGGCATAAGAGGAAACTTAAGACCAAACCCTCCACCACTCCTGGTAACTCAGAACACAGATCACAACTGTGTTCATAACTCAGATCACAGGTCACAAAAAATATCCAAATAGAAACATGATAGACATTTGATTCGACATGTTTGGAAGGCATTTGTAATCACAGACTCCTATCTGAACATCTGATCAACATGCCCTTTCTCCCCCTTTTTGGCCAAAAATTGACAAAGGAGGCCATCACAAAACCAGACCCAGGCACAGCTTACCCAGACCCGAACAAAACCCATTGTGTTGATGATAACAACACTCACTAGATGGTAGAGGATAGGAGAAGCCTCTATAAATAGCAGAGCAGTTTCTTAGATATTAACGATCTTTAATACTTGGTCAAAGAAAACGTTAATTGAGAATGGAAAAAGTGCAGCTTAATTCAAGGTGCACCGTCTAAACTGACTTTGAACGCGTTTAATAGCTCTTAGACTGTTTCTGCTGAAACGAACCAGTCCTAATTCATGCACCTGCATGGTCAATCAACACTTTCTAGGCTCCCTTCTTACTCGTGGCTGGATGCACAATCTAGAATATTCCTTTGTTGGGCTCAGGGAAACATGTATTGAGTAATGTTCTGACATCTTTTCATACATTGTCTCCAACAAATCTTCAGTACTTTGGTCAGGGATGTTTCCCAGACTTCTTCAAAAGTTCAGAGGCATGACCACAATGCCTTCAACTGAAATCTCTAAGTGAACTTCTTTCACTTAGTGCCACACACCACATAGCAAAACAAATGCGACATCAACCAGCATGACACTTTACTTGTCCCATTCATCACTGCAGAGAAAATAAATTCTCGCAGAAATAACACATCCTCATAAGAGGCCAACAACTCCATACGCTCAAGCTCCAGAACAAACCCATTATTCCACTGACTCCCCCTATCATGGACAATCACAACTCCAGATGAGCACAAAACTTCATTGTGGAGAATACTCAAAATTGAACAATCACCAGCTCACAGGGAATGACTCCAAGTACCCTGAACTAGTCTCTGAATCATGCCTTTGTACCTCCACACATACTGTCATGACTCTCTGGATGGCTGAGAAGTCATGCAACCATAGTCTGAAACCAATCTCCAACCTTTTCTTAGTGTGCTTAAAAGCTTTACTAAGATTCAGACTCTCTAACAATAACAGAAGGAATACCCCTTAAACAATATGCTGATCAAATCATCCTTCTGCACATTAAGTCTTCAAACCAAAATAGTAGTTATGCATCGCTGAGCATACTATTCCAAACAGACTTAGACTCTTCTTATTTTATACCAGAGATAGAACTGCCACTTCTGAATGTGGTGTTTGAACATTAAGATTCATGGTCCCAAGTCTCTGCCACAGACTATCAACAAAAATGATGTTATGACATCATTTGGGACATCAGCAACATTACCACAGAACCTATCAGCTTTTGGTTCTGTAGGCATTATTAAAGGAACTTAATTCCATCCACGCCCTTTACTAAGCACCCAAACTATACAACAGGATCCCAATAGATTTCATCTTCAGTAGAACCACACAACAGAATATCATAGAGAGAAATAAACTCTCCACCATTTTCTAAAAAACATGTTCAGAAATCAGATTTGCACTCAACCATCAGACAAACACTTAGTCTCCCGTCAAAGTATTTGTAGTCAACTTTCATGCACAATCCTAATACATACTCAGTCTTCCATCAAAGTACTTATCAGTTAGTCAGATAGGATTACCTTCTCACACAAGGTAAGACTTTAACCTGACATATAACATCCAGTCATGGCAGCCAGAGCATCCTAGTTTAGGTCAGTGGCTTGACCTCAAACTCTGCTCACAAACAAACTGAGATGATGTTCCAACGACATCATCCATTCTTACTATGGTTCTGGGGGTAACATCCATAGTAACTCATATATACCTCTTGTGGGGGTAATACAAGGAACCAAACCAATTACTAATCATCTTCAGGATCAAATCACACCCTTATGCAGGGAATTGCACGAGCCACATCTCAATAAGCTTCAATTCAGACCTCCTATCTGATGTTGAGATGATGGATGTCATTGCCTGCACCCTTCATCATGTCTGACAATACTTCAACCCTAGACTAGGGAATCTTCTTCATTCTAGCTCACTTAGATCAGAAATAAACTAATCCAAGTTGTCACCATCAGGATTATGATGTCAGAACGTCTGACAGAACATCCCCACTCTTGAATTTCAAGGATAATCAATTAAATACTTGTGGATTTCACAAATAGCAATTGATCTTAAATCCTTATACAATAACCCTTCTTCACTGCTGTAGCTGAGCTCCACCAGATCATGTCATGAGCACTTAAAAAGTATTCAGTCTTCTTGCAAGTAACTTATTCAAGGACAATGTTGAGATACCAAGGCTGCCACTCTTGACTCACGTAACTAAGACTTTCTCTGAACAAGTATTCTTTACATCAACAAATCTTCAAATAGATTGGATTCACTCTTAGGGTCAAAAGTGATGCATCCTTCCTTGCTGATTTTATGAAAGGTGAAAATAAATCACCTCCACGGTCTTCACCCCTATGCTTCCTAGGAAGCACCTCCTAGTCTGAAGAATAACTAGAAGACTCCAGAACATAACTCAGTTGCCTTGATTGGACTTGATCATCATATCAAGTGTCTTCAACAACTTAATCAACCAGAAATCATCAAACCCCTAGAGTGTGAGCTTGAAGATTCATTTTACCCTTCAATCTGACTTCAGCATACATGATGAAGCCACTCACCCATGTACCAAGTCATACAATACTCAACCATCACAAAGACACCCCTCTGCTCCCAACTTTGGAATGCTATGTGACATCACACCGGTTGACATCTACAAGAACAGAAAAACTATTAAGGACAACTACAATCTTCCTTCAATCATAACTCCAGAATCCCATATTTCTAGAGCTCTTCAATCAAAACCACATGCAGCGGAACTACCAAGGAAGTAGATCTTGCTTGCCCTTATACGATGTCAGAACATCTTATAAGGCACATCAACAAAAGAACTAGCCACTTCTTTCGTAGATGTTGTAGAATCTCCCTCAGCAATATGAACAACCAGGAATTTTCCATCACATATATATATGCAGTGGAACACACACCAGAAAACCCCTCTACAGCCTTCAGGCAAGACATAATAACCCACGCCACTCCATGTGCAGTAGGTCAACATAGGTTTGAAGATAAATCAAACCACACAACAACACACCTAATTTCCTTGCACATGAACCAGAAAGTATCTTCCCTAGAACTCATCCAGAAACAGACAGGATGCCTGCTCTGATACCAATTAAAATTCTGGTATATCAGACTACAGATGTCCTATAGAATGTCTAGACATCTGATCTAAACAAAACAACATGGCAAGGTATAAACAAATAAAACCAGTACAGAAAAGCATAAGAACACACTAGAATTGTTTACCCAGTTCAGATCAACAATCCTACTCTGGGGGCTACCAAGCCAGGGATGAAGTCCACTATTAGCAGTATTAATTTGCAGACCCTACAACCAACACACCCATTGACGATCTACGCACTTAATCACTACCCAATGACCCTTCTACCTAGGTCCTCCCTAGATATGAGACTCCATCTCACTCCCAATCATCGCAATGATGTCTAGCAGTCAACATCTCAGCCATTGCATCGATAGCCCTTCGCCTACATTATGATCACACAGATAGACATGAAGTCACACTTCCATGGTGAGGAGATACACACCTATGACACATCAACATCTGATGAGAACAATCCCTAGCTAAGTATGATGCCAAACTCCACTGTTTGTTAGCTTCTTCCCTTAACTAAGACCACAACCTGGAGTTGCTTCAAAGCTTCCTCCAAGAACAATACGTACTGCCTCTTACCTACAGGTTTTGAGGGGTACGGGTAACCTTCCCACAAGCCGGGAGGTTTACCTAGACAGAACCCTAGACTTCTACATCTTGAGTCGTATCTTCCAAGGTTACAAACCCTTCTATTTATAACCTGTACCCAACTGGATTTGGGCCTTCAATCACAGCTTCATTAGCTGTTACAATTAGCAGTTGCTTCTGCCACAAGTTAGGTCTACAATCTTTTAGTTTCCTAAATAATCTCCTTATTTAGAAAATCTTCATAAAACTTGATTTCTGATTGAATCTTCTAGACCTTTAACAATGCGCCACATAGGATGCATAATTTTCTCTTGAAGATTCTGCACAATTCAAAGCATAACTGAATCTAATTAATCCAGCTCAGCAGGCGCGATGTCGAATGCTCCCTCTTAGGACATCTTCTTCAACATGTTGTTCCAGTTGTTGAATAACTTCAACACAACATGTTATTGTTATACCTGTTCTTCTTAGCAAGTTTATACATCCTATTCTCTATTAAATTATTGCTGCTATTATTTGTTTTACAAAAATTAAGCCAATCCTAATACAAGAGAACTAACAGCTTCCCTAGGTGCTATGGAGTGTGTCTGGATGCTTTGAGTGGATTGAAATGATCTGGAACTTAAGATGGTACCCCAACTGCAAATCTATCAAGAACTTGAGCAATTGGCTAGTGATTTTGTGATTTTGGTGTTCTAGATGTTGTGTGAGTGTTTGGATCACTTCTATATGATGTTTATGAGGTGTGTGTGTGATTTGTTTGATTGGAATAACTCTCAAACTCAAAACCCGATAGTGACTTGCTTTGGAAGGCAATTTTGGAGTGAAAGAAGAGATTTTGAGGAAATCATCTGTTAGATGGCTTTGGTGTACTCAAACTGATCACAAATGAGCTCTATTTATAGTAGAGCAAGTTTGTTTTGCAAGGAATAGTGAATGGCAACTGCTGCATAGGTTTGGCCAATGTTGATCAATGAGAATCCAAGTCTCCTCTAGCCATTGACTAGAGGTTAGGGCACAGGCTGCTGGTTCCCTTGGTCTTGGATAAGTCTTGACTGAATTCAGTTGGAAATGGCTCAGCCCATGCCACCTTGGTGCATCCATTAAATGCTCCAAAACAAAATTGGAGTCTTGTCCCCTCCTTAGGGATTTCTAGGTTTGGCATGCTATTTTTAGTTCCAAGGACTTGGGAGGCTTGAGATTCCTCCTTGGTCTCCCCTTGAGGTGTTCAGATGGATAAGTGTGTTTGTCATTTGCACAAATTTGGAAAATCGAGCAAAATGCACAATTCTGCCTTGCTTTGACAGTTTTCAGCAAGGCATGTTGCCATTGTCATATCTCATGGCTCAAGTGGAATTTGATGGGGTTCTTGGCCATTTTGGAAAGCCCTCATATGATACAACAACTGTTTGATCATAATTGGTTTTGATACTTTTTGGATCCAAGTGAAAAATGCCCCTACATTTGGAAAAAAGTGAAGGCAGATTCTGACTTAGTGAAAATTTCACTAAGTGTTGGAAAAAATTGACATTTTCACTTTTTGTGATTTTGATCAATCCATAACTCAAAATCCATGAGGAATTGGAATGAGTTATGTTTGAAGCTTTTGTAGAGGGCCATGAGAGCTACAAATCCAGCTTTGAATGGGGAAAAATGGCCTTGTGGTTTAGGAGTTATGATCCTCCAAAGTTGGTACCCTAGCCACTTTGTTCCATAACTTAGAAAAATTTCTAAGTTTTTATGGTTACCCCTTTTACAAGTTATCCCACTTTTCTTGATTTTTCTTGATGAATGATGATTCCAACCACACATTAACATCATTTTAGGGTTAAGGAACCATAATTATGAAAAATCTCAAAAAGTCAAAGTTTGACTTTTGTGCACAATTGACTTTTTGTCAGATGAATTCCAAACTGTGGGATCCTCTATGAAATCAAGTCCTTGACCTAAATCAAACTTGATGGATTGATTTCATAGGTGTTATAGGGTGTATTGAATCATGTCCCAAAGTTTGGGAGCATGTCCTAGTCAAAAGTCAAAGGTGAAGTTGACTTTTTCCTCAAAACCCTAATTGTGGTTCTGATGAATTTGAAACTTGCTGCTCAAGCTTCTTGGATCAATCCATTGTTACAAATGGATCAATGTGATTTATTAGAGGCCCTGAAATCATGTTTTGAGGTCTTGGCTCATGTTTTGTCCCAAAAGTCAACTTAGGGGTGAATTAGGTCAAGAAACCCTAATTCTTGATCTTTTGTGAATGCATCCCCCGAGGTTAAATTGACTTGATGATTGGGTTCATGATGTCCCTTGGAGCATCATAGGTTATGCTTTGAAGCATTGGCTCATGCCCAGAGGAAAATTTCCATCTGGAGGCCCTGATCGACCGAACCCTAATTTGGTGACACTGTCGATCTTGAGGATTGATCCACTCAGAATGTTGCAGCCTTGTGCTTGATTCTTAAAGTGGGAGTCCTCTTGATCCTTTGTGGATGTTTGAGAGGTTTAGACAAGTTGAAGATCATGTCATTCCTTGATTGATCCTTTGTCTAAAGCTCTGAGAGGGCTTGAAACCCTAATTTTGATTGTAGTGGATGCTCACCCATCTTTGGGGAGACTGATGAGGTATGATGGTTTATCCATATTGTGATGAGGATTTGCCCAATGATGGGAAATCTTAGTGGTCAAAGCCTGGTGCAAGCCAATGGCTAGAGGAGACCATTGACCAAAGGACCAAACATTCAATACAATCTGATCCTAGTTGCCATTCACTATTGCAGCCAAAACAAACTTGATCTACTATAAATAGAGCTCATTTGTGTTCAGTTTAAGCACACCAAAGCCCCCAAACTGAGGCTTTTCTCAGAATCACACTTTCATTCCATTTTTTGCCTTCTAAACCAAGTCACTATCGGGTTTTGAAATTAAGAGTGATTCAAACCAAACCAATCATGCCAACACCTCACAAACATCATATATGAGTGATCCATAACACGAAATCATAACTGGAACACCAATTTCACAAAATGACCAACCAACTGCTCAAGTTCTTAACAGAGTTGCAGTTGAGGTACCATCTCAAGTTCCAGCTCATTTCCAACCACTCCAAGCATTCAGACATAACTCTTGGCACCTAAGGAAGCTGTCCAGATCATTGTAACCAACTTGCAACACCTCCAACTCAAAACACGATCACCAGCTGCAAGAGGTAAGCCTGAACTCTTCAAACTACATGATACATGCATATTTTACTGCACAATAATTTTGCCATATGTTCATAATCATGTATAGAGTGTTTCCCCTCAAACAATTGCTTTGTATGAACCGTGTATGGAATTTCCTAGTGTTCTTGCAGAAATTAGGGTTCTTGAGGTTTTACTTTGATTTCTCATTCCATACTTAAAATAAATGAAATTAAATGTCGTAGACATAATCGTGAGTTAAAAACGAACAAGATTGACACTTGAATCATGCAAAACCATTGAGAAATCATGGAGAAAAGTGAGAAAATGCAAATCTGCAGAAACAGAGTGCGCGCAAGTTCTTCCCCTTGTTCTTGGCGCCCTTTTTTTAAATTTTCAAATATTTGAATTTTGTGATTTTATTTAATTGATTCAAAAATTAATTTCTCTCTAAATTTTAATGATTTTGAGTTGATTCTTTTTTTCAAAATTCACAAAAATGTTAAAATATTTTATTTTACAAAAATTTCCCAAAAATATTATTTATTTCATATATTTGATATTTTTTCAAAGAATTAATTTTTATTTGTTTTTTAACATTTAAAATATTTTTTCCTTCTTGATTTTCCAAACTTAAATGATTTTTAGTCATTTTGTGGATAAAAACATGATTTTTGAAATATTGATCCAAGATCACAACTCATTTTTCACATGTTTTCAATAATTTTATTAATTTTTAATCAAAATTAATTCCATTTTCAAATAAATTAGGGTTTTGATTAATTTCACCCTCACCAATCTTTTTTACAATAACTTTGGGCCTCTAATAGAGTGTAAGTCTCATCCCTTTGTAAATAAACCATTTTGGGCCTCACACATTGTATAAGTCCCTCTGTACATTTTCAAAATAACGTCGCAATCGTCACCTTTTTAACAAAATCATATGGGCTTCTCCTTGAGCTATAAGTCCCATCTTTATTCATTTTCAAACTCTTTGGGCCTCTAATAGAGTGTAAGACCCAATCCCTTTTTAACTAAAAATCATTTTGGGGCCTCAGACATTGTATAAGTCCCACTGCATTTTCAAAAGCCTCGGCGCGATCGCCAGTTCAAAATCAAATAACATGGGCTTCTCCTTGAGCTATAAGACCCACTTCTTTTCTTAAAAACACTTTTGTGCCTCTATTAGAGTGTAAGACCCAACCCCCTTTTGTACATAAATAATTTTGGGCTTCAGTCATTATATAAGACCCGATACAGTTTTCAAAATAACAGTGCGATCATTGTTTTCATCTGGGCCACTCCTTGAGCTGTAAGCCCCATATTTTGTACAAAAGTAATCTTTGGGCTCTCTATTAGAGTATAAGACCCAACTCTCTTTGTAAATACTCTGTTAATCATACAGTCTGTATTCAATAATCATCAGGGCATCTCTTGTTGAATAAGCCCCAACTTTCTGTTTTAAAATAACTGTTATCAAAACTTTCTTCAATTTCTTTGAACAACTAACATTACAGCATGGAAGCTTGCTCACCTGTAAGTTTTTAGCTGCTTTTATTTACATGCTTTATATATATAATTGTATTGTTGGAAGCTTGCACACTTGTAAGTCCTTCTTTCATATCCTTTTAAATACTTGTCATATATCAACTATATATATACTTGTATATCTGTTTAGAGTTTTCCCCGACAACTAAGTCTAGAATTAGGTAACGCCAGTTGTTTACTCTCTCAATACAGTCAAACATAGATCCTCCAAAGGATTCCAGATACAGTCTTGCCTTCTCTTGGGCTTATACAATATGGAACAAAGAGAATGACAGTATTCTCGGTGAACCTTTTCTCAGACTGTCCCTATTAGAAATTGTCAAAGAAATTCAATTCCCACAGAGAGGATTAATTCCCAGTGAAACTTCTCTTGAATTTCTTCAAACTCACTACTAGAAATACTGTATTTAGCCTCGGCCATTTTCGACACTATAAGGCAAAAAAATGACGCTACTTAAAAATTAGCCTCAGTGTAGCCTCGGTGTCGGGGTTAGTTTAAAACAATCGAAGCTAATATTTAGCTTCGGCCAAAATGTGTCGTGTCTAATTTAGCTTCGGTTTAGCCTAGTCTAAATAGAGACTATCCTAAAGCCAACGCTTAAAAGTCAAAGTCAACAGAAACACTAGCCTAGGTCTGGCCGAGGCTAACGTCAAACCACACAAAATTTAGCCATAGGCCTGGTAGAGGCTAACAAAATATTTAGCGTGGGATATTTCAAGGCTAAGGTCATCAACAAAATATTTAGCCTCGATTTGGCCGAGGCTAAAATCAAACTTCAACAAATTAATTAACTTCAGCCTAACCGAGGCTAAATTCAAATTATAGACCCTACCGATTCTTGGTAATTTTAGTAGTCCTACACAATTTCTTGGTAGCACGATTTTCTTCATCCGCCGCTGGTAGCACAATGTTCTTTACTTTCATGAAAGCCAGTAGCCTTTCAATGCAGGAGAAGAATGTATGTTTGGAAGTAGCCCTGTTTTGGACAAAACCAAAAATAAGTAATAATTAATGCAATACCAAGTCATTGCCGCAAGTGACCATAATAAGCAACAAATCAATCAAAATTTTAGCACTGAGTTTCGCAAGTGAGGAAGACAACTAGTAATGTCTCACTTTCTCATGATGACTATTACTTGTTGCAACCAAAGCAAGTTCAGTAATATCAGTGCCGAAGATTCGAAGCATGCCCGCAGATACCACAGATGAACTTCAGTGTCAAAAAAAAGAAACTATAAATATTATTGTAAATTGTAAGTATCAAATAATAAAAGTAAAAGACGGAAATCTATATCCCAACTTTATTTAATTTCATATAAGTAAAAAAGAAAACATCCACACTTCAAGAAAAAACAGAAGGGGATAGAATTAGAGCTGTTATACAGTCATATATAAATTTTATCTATGGTTTATCATCCTCAAAAACCACGGCCAAACCAGTCACCACTTTAACCCCAGTCAATGACCCATTAGGCTTCAATCTTTATGACTGGTTAATAGTGACAAAATAAAAAATGTAATCAAATATGTACAAGTGGTAGTTAATGGTTTAGCTTAATTTGAAGAATGAATAGATTGCTCGATAATTGTATTGATCGAAGTTGGACTTAAGGATCTCTATTTCAGTAATAAATGCTTACAAATGCTTACAAGTTACAAGTACTCAAAACAAACAAGAGCCATAACATCAAGGGGCATCTAATATGATTTTATTTCGTGTAGGGCCCAGGGGAAGGGAGGGTTTAACTAGCAGCTTTAATTTGCATTGTTCAATACAAGCATACAATTTTTAAGAGTATACAACGGACAAGGTAACAATAACTAGCAGCTTTGTGATGTCACCCTTCTTTAATTTCTCTTTTTATAAGGTAACAAAAACTAAGGAGATATAATGACACATATAATTATACAATATTATATTCTATATAACATTGCATAACATGGTCATATAATTATACTGTTTTCAACCAACAAACAGCACAACTTAATTTTAAATGCAATTAAATTCAGATTTTGTGAAAATAAAAAACCCTATCCAAAATGAAAATAAAAAACGAGTTTCAGAGTTTGTTTTTTAATTATTTTAAAACGCCAAATTCCGTTGCTCAAATTCAAACAAGCATCAATTACCTTGAGGATTTCAGATGCATCAGAAGGTGAATAGTTAAAACCGTTGGAAGCGCTGAAACCGCCACGCGCGTCCGATTCATCGTTGGAGTTATCTTCACAGTTTCTGTGGAAGCAGTTACAACAGTTTCTGTGAAAGTTTATTAAGCATTAATACCTTTCACACTACATATATCACTAATAAGCCCTATAATAAACACTAACCAACATAGTCCAAATGCATTTTAAGGAAAATACCTCATTCAAACTCAGTGTCTATGCTAGCTGTTGCTGTAGAAGAGATGTAATTATAATTATTAGGATATTGTGCGGTGTTTATGAAGGTAGGACAAGTTAACTGCATCATATTCCATGTGGCATTCCTTTCCATAAAGTTTTTTCTTTCTGCTTCATCGAATTGGACCAGATTCCTGAGGAATTTAATAAAAACCATAGGTGAAAACCATAGGTGATCTGCTTTTGTTGCTACCCTTTGAATTGAAACAGATTCCTGGGGAATTTAATAAAAACCATAGGTGAAAAAACATAAAACCTTAGGTTAAAAATAAAAAAGAGCATTCACAGATTTCAAATAAGCATGCTGCATGCACTCAAAGTTACAGTAGTGTACTTACTAATTTTTTTAAAGGTGTATGTTGGTCTATGTGAAGTCAAATAAAATCAGTGTTGAAGCAGCCCCAAAAACCCAGCTAAGTTTCATAACAGAGCCCCGACAGAAAGGAAGTAATGCAGCTTTTAGGACCTTTTCATTTCCCAACAAATTTACTTACAACAATAAACTTATGCTGAAGACTGATACATGTTGGCTCTGATGATGGCAAGACTTATTCACCTTCCTAAAATCAAAACTCAATTTATAGCTTATACATAATAAAATGATAAAAAGTGTAATAAAAGGTATGGATATAGAGAAGATAACCTAATGCTGAGAAGCCTTTGGTGCAACATCCTTTGCAGCAGTTTTCTCGTTCTCTCTACGGTAACATCCTTTTCCTGAACAACCGCACACTTGGCTTTCTCCGTCGCTGTCTTGGTTTTCTCTGCAATAGGAAGATAACAATAATGTGTTTCCATGGAGAAGATAACAATTATGTGTGTCTATAATCTATAGATACTGACCTTGTTTGGCAATAGATCAGTCAAATAGATAACAATTATGTCATGTCATGTGATCTCCTTCAATCAATTTTATCAAGATCACAAACCATATCATGTCTTCTCCTTCAAAAAACAACCAAAAAAAAGCACATGCAACAAAATATAGATAATAAGCAAATGACACATAAAATTCAGAAGCAAAAAGACATAATTCTTTAACATAGAACATTTGAAGTAACAAATATCCAAATATTACATAGATTGAAACAAAAAAGTAGTCATAGCTACAATAAAAAACAACCCCAAAAACTCGGAATACATTGAAGATCATGTCCAAAAAATATACATCCGATACTTCTTCTACTAACACTACATGATCAATCTTCACTTAATGATTGGTCATCTAAATCATCATCATAATGAGGATTTGACGGTCGAATGACAACACTAGCAAATTGACCATTTGTAGTATCAAGCTTCTGCATGATAAATGCTTTCAAAGCATTCAATTCAGACTCCATCTTCTTAGCAAACTCATTAGTCGCTTGATATTGTTCTGTTGCCTTCCGAGCAATCTCATTTGACGCCCGAATAGCTTCGGTAGCCTCTTGGAGTTGAGCTGCTGTAGCTGCAGCCAATTGTTCAGCTCTGATTCTAGCTGCTCTCTCTGATTCAAAGGATGTCCCAAACATATATCCATGGGAATTTTGAGGTTGTTGGATAAAGGATGTGGATCTAGGCTTCAGATTGATAGCTAAATCTCCCGTTCCATAGACCCGCCCACGACTACGACCCCCAGCAGAATCTGTCCATAACTTAAAAACAGTCCCTCCATCTAACCTCTCGATATCATCTCCAGCTTTTTCTTTAAAAGTAGACTGTAAAACAAAAAAAATGAGTCATTCCTAAATATAGGTTGATAAGAACCATTATAGCAACCACTCTACCAAATAAAGAGTAAATTATACCAAATAAATTTGTAAACATGGAGTCATTTGGAAATAAATACGTAAACATGATAAGAACCATTCACGCATTTGTTGTAACCAACACCACATATTAAAGAAAAATTTAAGTTTCATATGTGTCGGATTATGAAACATGGGAAGTTTAGTAGAACATTTCAATTGTGCCGACATGAGTTACACAAAACAGTACTTGAGAAATCTATATAACCATGGATTCCTATTTTTTTGTAGGACTTCACCAATTGAATTGAGTTCACAATGAACGAAAACTTACATATGTAGACTCAACACGATGATCAACCCATTCTCCATTTTTCCTCTTATGGGCCTTTAAAAATAACTCATCGGGCCGCACATCCCTTTGAAGTTCTTGGGACTACAAATATAAATTTGAGTAAATTTGATTGTATAAATTATTAAAGGTTGAAACAAAAATTGACTTTATTACTTACAAGCTCAAGCGCTACATCAACATGAGCCTTACGGCCTGAGGTGTGGACCGCTCCTCCTCTTACCGAACTTCTATTGGTCTTGTTTTGAGAGGACAATTTGAGGAACACATCACTTTTCCAATAAGTTTGAAGCTCATTCCAAGCATCCTCACCAATCCATGAAGGACGGGTCCCTCTTAACCTCACCTTCCTCATTATGTCGTTTAGTCGAATGGCTGCCTTTGAATAAAAAGCTTTCCTGACTAACATCTCATATCGAAGATCCCATGAAACCTTGTCCTAAAAATAATTAAAATATTATAATTAACATTTACTATCTTTTATAGAGCAGGATCAAAGTAGATAATAGCATATAATAATTAAAAGTTGTTCATTAAAGTTATATTTTGTATGATGTTATATTGTTTATTATTTACTACTGAACTGCATCTAAAGACTCTTGCATCCAGTTAAAACATAACAGCAAATTATAATGCACCATATCACTAAAGAGGCAAACAATTATACTATCTTAAGAGTCGAAACTCAAAAATACTTACCGCAAAAAGAGAAAACCATTTTTCTTTGACATCACCATCAACTGCAGTCCAATTATAGAAACCCTTATAAAACTGTTTGTGCATCGCATAGTTAATGGCATTTGCTGCTTCTTTGGCCGGAACAAGCCTGCAATATTGATTGAAACCAATGATGTCATATGATATAATTTTGAAGTATGTTATAATTTGAGAAAATATCATATGTTTATTTTACCTTACAACATCTTAGTTTATCTTGTATAGTCAATAATAAAATTTTAAACTTATATTTTAAGTTTGAAACAATAAAGTTATTCAAGTTTGAAACATATATTTTAAACTTACCCGCTACCACGAAGTTGTAAAATAACTTTTCCATTATCATCTCTTAGTGTCAAATTAGAGGGAACATTTCCTTCACCCATGACTACCTCATCCTCGTCCTCATCCCCGTCCTCATCCTCACTTTCCTCTTCATTTTCCTCCATCGGAATCTCATGTGAGGTATGATCTAAACGACCATCCACACTTTGAATGTTTAAACCTGGAGTAGGCATAAACCTAAATATCTCAGAGGTAGAGGCATGAGTAGGTGCAGATGACGATGTAGTCTGTGATGGTGGTGCAGCTCGCGACATCGGTGCAGCCTGCGGCATCGGTGCAACTCGTGGAATTGGTACAGCCCGTGGCGCCGGTGCAGCCTGTGCTGACAATGGAGTCGGAGCAGGCGATGAAGTCGGAGCCGACGATGGAGTCCGAATTGTTGATGGAGTTAGTGTTGTAGTAGCTTGTGACGACTGAACAAATGTAGATTTCTTCTGAAACATGTTATTCCGATGATCAATAAGCTTTCCTGGTGCTAAGCACTTAGATTTTCCTTTTTTTGGATTTGCATTTCCTCTCTCACCTCCACTTCTGTTAGTCATCTGTTGTCATAAAATACAAAAAAACATACCAGACAATAAAATACATGGTTATAGTGTTATTATAGTTATAAAAAGAAACGTGTTCAATTAGGAAGATAATCAGCTCAGTAAGGAATAACATATGACAGAACCATTTGTTATATATAATCTCTGCTCTTTAATATAAGAAAAAATACAAACATATGACAGTCCCTGAACTTTTTAGCCTGTGATAGTTTTGAACAATATGGAACATAGTTATATGTCATGAGTATTTCTAAACAAGATCTGTTTTGAACAATATGGAACAGAGTTATATCCGATCCTCTTATGTGGTCTTACACTCTAACAAGCTTTTATTTTAAAGGAAAAATTAAATTATTTTGTATCTTCTAATTTTTCAAATAACAATATAATATCAGGCTAAAGTGCCTCCCTTAGATTAATCTAGGAGATTAATTATTTGTTATGACAAAGGAAAGGGTGTGTTCAGGAGCCTTTAACAAACATATAAGAATGAATCAAGAAAACACAATGCATTCAAAAGCAACTCTCAGACAAAATTATTTATTCCAAGAGGCTTGAAAATTATCAAAATTAATGTTTAAAGCTGCGATGACTGGCATGAACAGGGCTCAGTAAAGAAAATCAAATTCTTGTGATCAAACCTCAAACATAGATAAGTAAGCCACATACTTAAAGATGGTGAGTGAGATTTCAAGAAACTCCAAAACTTCAAAACATCTCCGCCACAACGCCACCTACTACTGTTGCCGCAACACGATAATAACTTTCTCTGTTACTACTGCTACTACGTTTGCATCCTAAAACGCTAAAACGACGTCGTTAACCACAAAACTTCAACTTCAACTTCACACTCACGAGTTATTTATTTCAAGAAAAATTGAAATCAAAAGTTAATTGCATTTTGAACCTTAATGATGATAGAAGAGAAATTTGAAATCAGAAGAGTACCTGAGTCTTTGATGATGATCTTAAATGATGATAGAAGAGAAATTTTAGGTTAAACGTAAAAGAAATTTAGGGTTAAAAGAAAGAGGAAAATTTTGGGGTTAAAAGAAAGAGGGAAAGCTGAAAAGAAGAGAGAGGGAAAATAAATTTTGGGGTTAAAAGCATTTTTATTTTTTAATAGTTAGCCTCGGTTTGACCGTGTCTAATATTTTTTACTTTTTAATAGTTAGCCTCGGTTTGTCCGTGTCTAATATTTTTTATTATTTAAATAGCTTTGAATCACTTGTGTCTAATTAATAATACAAATAAAAAAAATATTTAATAATTAGCCTCGGTTTAACCGTGTCTACTAAATAAAATTAAAAATACCTTAATAAAATATTAAACCCTCAAAAAATTCGTGTCTAATTAGTAATAAAAATATAATTTAATATTTAGCCTCAGTTAATCCGTGTCTACATAATAATAAAATTAAAATTTAATATTTAGCCTCGAATGCTCTGTGTCTATTAGATAAAACAAAAAGTTTTGGAAAATAAAATAATATGTAGCGTTGGACAAACCGTGTCTAATATATTAAACAAAATTAAAAAAAAAATTAAAAAAAACTAGCCGCGGTAAAGCCATGTCTATTAAATTAAATTAAAATAATGTTAAAATATAACTATAAAATGGCTTTTTTGTGTTTGATTAGCGTGGACGTGGCCGAGGCTAATTAGCGTTGGTGTCGGTGGCCGAAGCTAAATTTGAAGCTAAAACACAGCTTTCTAGTAGTGACTCTAGAACTGTTCATTACAGAAAAGATTAATTCCCGGTGAAACCTTTCTTGAACATTCTTAAGTTTGGACCCACAGGCTTCCTAAAAGCATCCCCAACCTCCTCTTGGGCTTTGTACAAGGACCCTCAGGCTTCTTAGAAGTTCTCATGCTTCCTCTTGGGCTTAGTACAAGGACCCAGAGACCTCCTACAGGTATAAGACAGAACCTAGTCATCATTTGCTAGAGCAGTCTTTCTGAGTCAAAACAACAGACCAATTAAGGGTTGACCTTCATCCCTTAACATACCAGCCTTCTCTTGGGCGTAATACAAAGATCATTCACCATATGAGAACCAATTTCTCAATACCATTAGACTTGGACAGTCTCTTAATTTCCCTTTAGATTTCAATGAAACATTTCCTTAAAGAACAAGAAATAACCCTGATCATCTGATCAAATCTCCAAACAGAGTTGAAACCAGCAGGTTCCCTAACTCAATCCTTAAACCTTACTTTAATTTTCCCCAACATGGGTTAATTACTGTAAACTCACCAAATCTCTCATCAGAGGAAAGAATTCTCAACTGTCATATCTTCAGTTAAATCCCCAGCATGGGTCATTTCATTGTCACAATCCTCATCAGAACCTCAAGGTCTCTGATACCTTAACTCTTCTGTAATCCCCAGTAAGAGTTAATTCCCTAATATGGACCTGTCTCTGGATTTCAATATTCCTCGGCAGAAGTTAGCCTCCTCTTAGGCTTTGTATAATGATCATCCCTCAATAGCTAGCCTCCTCTTAGGCTTTGTATAATGATAACTCCTCAGCCTAGTCCCCACAGTCAGCCTCAATCTTGGGCTTTGTACAAGACACCCCCTAAATATCTCTCCAGTAGAGTCAGTAATCTTTTTAGCCTCAATCTTGGGCTTTGTACAAGACACATATCAAACACTCCCTAAACAGAGTCATACCCCTTTCAGCCTCAATCTTGGGCTTTGTACAAGACATATATTCTCCAACTGAATCAATATTTTAGCCTCAATCTTGGACTTTGTACAAGACACATATAAATGTCCTCCCCAATGGAGTCATCTTTTTTAGCCTCAATCTCGGGCTTTGTACAAGACACAAATAAACACTCTCTTATTGAGTCAGTCAATTTCCAGCCTCCTCTTAGGCTTTGTATAATGATTTTCCCTAGTGGAATCCAATCAACCTCTTAGCTTCAACCTTGGGCTTTAATCAAGGCACACAAAAATCAACATCCCCTCAGAGGAAATCAAAATCTCTGCATGAGGATATCTTTCTCTGTCTAATCACATATCAAAACAATCAATCAAAACAAAACCCTAATCCCAGATAAATGATGTAAGTGGCACACTTGTTGATGCAAACATCCAAGCTGTCTGTCCGTCATTATCCTGGTTAAAACCTCTTCTAATTGCTGTAAGTGGCAGACCTCTGGATACAAACATCCAAGCCAATTCCCCTCTTTTAGCATGAATTCCTAAGGAAAAATGGCATTGCTCACACTGAGTTAAAGTTTTCTTTTTTAGTAAAAATCGCCCTGTAAAGGCAATTATGGCATTGTTGGTCTCCATGCATTCCAGTTTAAAGTAATTCTCCTTTCCAAACCAGTTACCCAAACAATTGTGATTAACAGATGAGATATCTCTCTTTAGAGATGACAAATTCTCTCTCAGTCAAACCTTTTAGCTTCAATCTTGGGATTTGAAAAAGACATAAACAAACAACCATTTACCTTCAATCTTGGGCTTTAAACAAGACACCAGACATCTGTTTCTCCCTTAGAATAGGAGGAACTACGATTGCTCTTATTTCCCTATACTCCATAACAGGGAATACGTAGACATAAGCTTGCGAAATCTTAGCGAGCATACTAAACAAAAAAACCTTAGGTCCCTGACCTTACCAAAAACATCGAAAAACCCGAAAAACAATAAACACTCTCTCTCTTAGACATCCCACCAAGACAAACTTTTCCCATTTCACAGACAAACACAATCAAGTATTAAAGCTGATCCTAAAACTATCATCTCATGGATAACCATGTATAGGATGGGTAATTGACAACTCCCCATTGTAAAAAATGACCCCGGACTCCCCAATCTCTGTCAAGCATTTGTTCAGTTAAACAGATGCGTGCAAGGTTCATTTTAGATAACTTTCCCTTTCCCTTCCAGCTTCACGGGATAAATAAGTAATCAGAAAGTATCACCCAACGTTCCTCCCACTGAGGTGAGGAATCCCCGTTTCAGCGATAAGGTGGTCGCGTCACCGACAAAAATCACACGCTACAACATCTACAACACCTCTAACCTAGAATTCGATCATCAGCCGTAAGAGGTAAGCCTGACTCTCTCAAACTCCATAATCCATGCATCATAAATGAATTTTTGAGTTATCATCTTGTTTCTTCATGTATATAGAGTAATAACCCTCAATCAATTGCCATGAATCAATCGTGTATGGAATTTCATATTGGTTTGTGCAAATTAGGGTTCATCTATGTTCATCACAATTATCTCACTCCACACTTAAAATAAATGAAATTAAATACCATAGTCATGATCGTGAGTTAAAAACAAGAAAGTTTGATATTTGGATCATGTAATTTCATCAAGTAATCAGTGAGATATCATGAATTTTACAAATCTACAAAAATCAGAATTTTACGCGTGTTCTTGGTGTGTTCTTGACGCCATTTTTTGAATTTTTGAATATTTAAAATTTGTTATTTTATTTAATTGATTCAAAAATTAATTTCGCTCTGAATTTTAATGATTTTGAGTTGATTCTTTTTTTCAAAATTCACAAAAATGTTAAAATATTTTATTTTACAAAAATTTCCCAAAAATATTATTTATTTCATATATTTGATATTTTTGCAAAGAATTAATTTTTATTTGTTTTTTTTTAACATTTAAAATATTTCTTTCTCTTGATTTTCCAAATTTAAATGATTTTTAATCATTATATGGATAAAAACATGATTTTTGAAACATTGATCCAAGATCACAATTCATTTTTTCCACATGTTTGATAATCTTCAATAATTTTTAATCAAAATTAATTCCATTTTTAATCAAATTAGGGTTTTGATAATTTCCACCCTCACCATTACTTTTTCAAACACTTTGGGCCTCTATTAGAGTGTAAGACCCAAACCCCTTTTTAACCAAAATAATTTTGGGCCTCAGATATTGTATAAGTCCCGACACATTTTCAAAAATTTGGGCACAATCGCCAGTTGAAAACAAAATAACCGGGCCTCCACTACGCCAAAGAAGACCTTTAGCAGCGCTTTTTTTTGCCTTTAGAAGCGCTTAAAAGCGCTGCCAAAGCTGGCGCTGCTAAAGGTAAAAACAGCATTTTTTTCCTTTAAAAAACACTGTTTTAGGTCCCCCTAAGGATCCCTATAGCAGCGCTTTTCCACAGAAAAGCGCTTTCGTAGTCCCCCCTTTAGGCAGCGCTTTTAAAAGCGCTTTCGTAATCCCCCTTTTAGGCAGCGGTTTTCCAAATAAAAGCGCTTTCATATGTCCCCCTTTAGCAGCGCTTTATAAAGCGCTGCTAAAGGTCCCACTTTAGGCAGCGCTTTTCTAAAGAAAAACGCTTTCGTATGCCCACCTTTAGCAGCGCTTTAAAAGTGATGTCTTATGTATACGCCATTACACCCCTTTAGGCAGCGTTTTTTTTAGAAAGCGCTGTCTTTTAATAAAAAGCTTTTTAAAATCTTTTTTTTGAAAAATCAATTATTAAACCTGTATAATTCAAACCTGTATAATTTAAACATGTATAATTTATCAGAATTCATAACCATTCATCACATGGCCTTTGATACCATTATATGTCAACACATAGGCCTTATAGCATTATAATTCAACAATAGGCCTTTATACGATAAAACTTCAACACATAAATGGTAAAAACCATTATATATACAACACAAAAATAAACATTACATATATATAACTCAATACAAACTACACAACACCAATTCCATACACCAATTTGAAACCTTATACACTATATCCATCACCTATATATACAACACCTTCCATAAACCTAACACAATTTCTAAAACTAACAAATTCTCATTTCAACCATATATTGACACCAATCCTCCTTTATTTCTTCCAATTTGTCTTTCTTGTAGGTGGCACACTTGAATTCATCAAAATACTACATTTTACATAATATGCAAGATTTAGTTAAAAGTAATTAATTAGATGAAATATCCGATAATAAATCTTAAAATAAATTCATACCATGGTTGGAATCTCTATGTCTTCCAAAAGAATAATTTCTTTCATGAATCTCATGACAAAATAACCACAATCGATACCATTACGTTGCCGAGGACACTACACATAGAAAAAAGAAGTATTAATAAGTATCATAGATGAATTGTCTTATCAAGTAGCATTACTATTATAATATCAAATCATACCTCCACTCTTATCCACACAATGTTGTTTGCTCTGGACTTTGGTACCCGAGCTTGTCGTTGTGATCGGAATATTTTTATGGATCTAACATATTATAAACGAATAGTTAGAACAATCTCACATAAATAAAGAAATACACACGCGAATATTTAGAACAATTGCATCACTTATGTATCAATCATATTCTTCATCTCCGCGTATTTTGTGCAATCACCCTCTAGCGAATCCAGATAATAGACAATTTCTTTTATCGGATTAATCGCAAGCAACAACCAGTGTGCACTGTAAAATAAAACAAAAGTATAGATGGAAATGTTATACACAACGTAAAAAAGCGAAAAATTATAATAAAGGAAGTTAGGATGAAAATCTTACCCATGCCCAGTATTATACGCTAAAAGATACAACTTCTCTGTATGAATGTTGGTCATAAATGCACGCACTAGGTGATCTTTGACCTCATCTGGAGTTCGAGTGATTAAATTTGCATTGACACAGTTGGGAACCAAGAAGGAGTATCTTTCAGTCAATTGACGCGGGAGCATCAATTTTTCATACAAGAACCTGAAATAAAAACGGATTATAATAAATATGTTATTATAATTAACATTCTAATATTCATTGAAATGAGTAAATAAATTGATCAATTAAATAAATAAAATCGATGCATTACCTGATGTATGAATTAATAACAGCGACGTCTAATTCAGAATCCGTAAATATCTGATCAAAGTCTTCTTTAGAAATTGTTTCTGAATAGGCAAACCCAAAAATACCTGCTTCCATAGGTATTTCACGGATACCACCTTCTATCAAATCTGTTGTGCCTGCAATTGTTTCAAGGCACAAGCGAAATCGAGAAATAGATGCTTTTTTTGCCTTGGCGGCTACTGGCTTCTTGTTCTTGATCCCTTGTTGCACCTCTTGTGTAGGAATCTGAAAATCATATAAGTCATAAACTTAGTAATCATGAAGCTTTTGAATTCGGATCACAGAATTAACATTTTCGATGCATATATATCATTGTACCTCTTTTTCTGATGCAACCGACTCGGTTTGCCGCACAATCCCTTTGTCTTTTGATTTGAATTTTGAAGGAGTCTAATGATGTCATGTAAATTAAATGTAGGTAAAAGTAAGCATATCATAACTTATATGCAAGTAAGTTAGTAAGTGATGGTGTATACCACATATAACAAGTCAAAGTTTCAAGAAACAAATTTAGTAAACATCATCATTAAATCAAATAGCATGGTATAGTTTCAACTCAACATTGTAAAAAAAACAACTTCAACGCTTAAGTTCAAGTAACAATTCAATCACTATTTATCATTTTCAATAATCTCTCAAAATAAATTCAATCACTAGTTCACTTAACTACTAATTTCATTATCGTTTTCAATAACAACCAAATTCTTACATGACTAAAATTTTCCGATAAATGTTCACTTTAACTTTACAAATAGCCCTATAACAACCTAAATAATCTAACTTCTACAACACTCTTAACTACCTTGAATTTTCTAATTAATCACTATTCTACAAATTTTACACATTAAACTAACTTCTACTATTCTACAAATTTTACACATTAAACTAACTTCTACTATTCTACAAATTAATCATTAAACTAACTTCTACAAATTAATCACATTTTACACAATAATCACTATACTAACTTCTACTAATTAATCACTTTTCTAATTAATCACTTTTCTAATTAATCACTAACTAACTCCTATAAATCAAAAAATGAAAACCTAACATCAACAACTAATAATACACCAAATTTATCTCACAGAAACAGCAGAGAAACAGTCTACAATGGAGAATATTAGACATTTTCATTAATGGAGAGAAAACCAGAAAAAGGAGAGTAAAAACCTCAGAGAAACAATCAACAATGGCAGACGACGGTGTGAGTAAGCAGAAACGACGGAGGGAAGCCGCAAACAGAGTAAAGCCACGACGGATTTCGTTTGCAGAACGACAGCGGACGGCGTGGTTTCGTTCGTTTGCAGAAAAATGGAGGAAGAAGAGAAACAGTAGTCGCTAGGGCGAAAATAGAAACGGTCGTAATGAAACAGTACTAGTCGTTTGCAGAATCTATTTTAATTTTAATATTTTAAAACACCTTTAGCAACGCTTTTAGCAAGCTCTTTCTTATGTTAGTCCTTTAGCAGTGCTTTTGGAGTAAAAGCGCTTTCTAATGTGGGAAAAATGAAAGGCCTTTAGCAGCGCTTTCTAAAAGCACTGGCTAAAGCGTGTTGTACGAAAGCCCTTTAGCAGCGCTTTTTAAAAGCGTTGCCTTATGTCCCACATTTAGCAGCGCTTTTCTTAAAACGCTTTTTAAAGTTCAGCTGCCTTAGGGCTTTAGCAGTGCTTTTAAAAAGCGTTGTCTTATGTCACCCATTTAGCAGCGCTTTTTTCTTTCATTTTTTATTTTTGTGTTTAGCGAAACATATAACAGCGCTTCTGCCCGAAAGCGCTGTCTTTGTTGCGCTGCGAAAACACATTTTTGGCGTAGTGCTCTCCTTGAGCTATATGTCCCATTTATTTTCTTTTTAAACAAACTTTGGGCCTCTAATAGAGTGTAAGACCCAACCCCCCTTTGTACAAAAATAAATTTGGGCCTCAGATATTGTATAAGTCCCGATACAGTTTTCAAACCGACAGTGCGATCATTGTTTTTCAATGGGCCTCTCCTTGAGTTGTAAGCCCCATCTTTTGTACAACAATAAACTTTGGGCCTCTAATAGAGTGTAAGACCCAATCCTCTTTGAAAATTCCAATAACCTTGGGCCTCTGCTTTGCTATAAGTCCAACAACATCTGTTAATATTACAATCTGATCAATGTTATCAAATAAGTCATCTGGGCATCTCTTGTTGAATAAGTTCCAAGCTTCTGTTTCAAAAACAACTTTCTTTGTAATTTAAATTCAAATGTATAGTTGTTATCAAAACTTTCTTCAATTTCTTGAACAACTAACCATACAACTATGGAAGCTTGCTCACCTGTAAGTTTTTATTGGCTTTCATTTACATGCTTTATATATATATAACTGTATTGCTGGAAGCTTGCACACCTGTAAGTCCTTCTTTCATATCCTTTTAAATACTTGTCATATATCAACTGTATATATACTTGTATATCTACTTAGAGTTTCCCCCAGCAATTAAATCTAGAATTAGGTAAAGCCAGTAATCACTCTTTCAATACAGTCAAACTAGTTCCCCATAGGATTTTCCAGATACAGTCTTGCCTTCTCTTGGGCTTAAACAATATGGAACAAAGAGAAAGGCATTATTCCCGGTGAAACTTTTCTCAGACTGCCACTATTAGAAATTTTCAAAGAAATTCAATTTCCCCGGAGAGGATTAATTCCCGGTGAAACTTCTCTTGAATTTCTTCAAACTGTAGAACTATTCACTAAAGAAAGGATTAATTCCCGTTGAAACCTTTCTTGAACATTCTTAAGTTTGGACCCACAGGGTTCCTAAAAGCATCCCCAACCTCCTCTTGGGCTTTGTACAAGGACCCTCAGGCTTTCTAGAAGTTCTCATGCCTCCTCTTGGGCTTAGTACAAGGACCCAGAGACCTGTTAAAGGTATAGGACAGAACCTAGTCATCCTTTGATAGAGCAGTCTTTCTGAGTCAAAACATCAAATTAGTTTAGGGTTGACCCTCATCCCTTAACATACCAGCCTTCTCTTGGGCATCATACAAAAGATCATTCACCATCTGAGAACCACTATTTTCATACCAGTAGACTTGGACAGTCTCGTCTCCCTTTGGATTTCAAAGAAACTTTCCAACTTCCTAAGCATAGGAAAAATCCTGATCATCTGATCAATCTCCAAATAGAGTTGAAATCTTAACAGGTTTCACAACTCAGTCCTTAAACCTTCCCTTTAAATTTTCCCCAGTCAGGGTCAATTACTGTTAATTCATTATTAACAAAATCCCCAACAGAATCAGAACCTCAAGGTATCTGGTATCTCAACTCTTTTGTAATCTCTAGCAAGAGTTTTTTCTCTCCCAAAATTTGGACCTGTCTCCGGATCTCAATTATCCTCAGCAGAAGTTAGCTTCCTCTTAGGTTTTGTATAATGATCACTTCATAACTTTCAGCCTCAATCTTAGGCTTTGTACAAGACAGATAATCTCCAGCGGAGTCAAACGTCTTTAGCCTCAATCTTAGGCTTTGTACAAGATAGCTAAAACCTTTTCCCCAAAAGAGTCAATTCTCTTTTATCCTTAATCTTGGGCTCTGTACAAGATACAAATAAACACTCTCTTATTGAGTCAGTCTATCTCAGCCTCCTCTTAGGCTTTGTATAATGATTTCCCCAGTGGAACCCAATCAACCTCTTAGCTTCAACCTTGGGCTTTAAACAAGGCACACAAAAATCAACATCCCCTTAGAGAAAATCAAAATCTCTGCAGGAAGATACTTCTCTGTATATCACTCACCAAAATAGAAATTCAAAACAAAACCCTAATCCTTGATAACTGCTGTAAGTGGCACACTTGTTGATACAAACATCCAAGCTGTCTGTCCACCATTATCCTGGTTAAAACTCTTCATCTAATTGTTGTAAGTGGCAAGCCTCTGGATAAAAACACCCAAGCCAATGTACCTCTTTTAGCATGAATTCCTAAGGAAAAATGGCATTGTTCTCACTGAGTTAAAGTTTTCTCCTTCAGGACAATCCCCTTAAAGGTAATTATGGCATTGCTGGTCTCCATGCATTCTAGTTAAAGTAATTCTCCTTTATAAACCAATCACCCAAATAATTGTGATAAACTGATAAGATATCTCCCTGTAGAGATGAAAAATTCTCTCTCAATCAAAACCTTTTAGCTTCAATCTTGGGCTTTGAACAAGACACAAACAAACAACCTTTTAGCTTCAATCTTGGGCTTTGAACAAGACACCAGACATCTGTTTCTTCCTTAGAATAGGAGGAACTACGATCGCTCTGATTTCCCTATACTTCATAACAGGGAATACATAGGCATAAGATTGCAAAATCTTAGCGAGCACACTAAACAAAAACCTTAGGTCCCTGACCTTACCAAAAAACATCGAAAAACCCGAAAAATAACAAAAATACTCTCTCTCTCAGACATCCACAAAGAAGAAACTTTCCCATTCACAGATAAACACAATCAAGTATCAAAGCAGAACCTAAACTATCATCTAATGGATAACCATGTATAGGATGGGTAATTCACAACTCCCCATTGTATAACCTGACCCCGGACTCCCCAATCTCTGTCAAGCGTTTGTTCAGTTAAACAAATGCGTGCAAGGTTAGTTTTAGATAGCTTTACCTTTCCCTTCCAGCTTCACGGGATAAAATAAGAAATCAGAAAGTAGCAATCAACGTTCCTCCCACTGAGGTAAGGAAATCCCCTTGCGATAAGGTGGTCGCGTCACCGACAAAAAATCGCACGCTATAGAAAAATGTCGACTCTGCTGGGGACGTCAGATTAAGACTAGGACTAGTTTCTAAGAGGTCTAGGATGTTAGTTTAGGAATCAATACTATATACTATATATACTGCTTTTCCTACTTGATATTTGTGTTTATTTTTCTGTCACTGGGAATGCGAGTGATGTCGCATCTGGAAAGTTTGAGAGAAACCATAAGATAAGTGATGGCAAAGACGGGGAACATTTATAGGGAGTGATTCGTGACTATGTTGAACCTGGTGGACCATCGAATCAGTGGAGGTACCTGTGTGATACTATGCTGAACAACCGATTGTTGTGAAAGTAGACGCTATCATAGTGCGGTGACCCGTGAAACTGAGGATTTAGTAGACATTAACCATATATCCTTTTGGTAGTGCGGTGGCTATCGGGAATAGTCGACACGCGATACTACACTCAAACTCAGATTTCTTCTAGAATACTATAGCTCGCTCGGGTGAACCAGCTTGCTGTTGTTATCTCCAGATTAAGTCAGTGATTTTTTAGAACCTTAACCCGTTCTACAAGTACAAAAATCACCAAAATAGTTCAACCTTTTGGGAATGGGTAGAGCCATGACTCCATGCTCGTGACGCTGAACCTTTGAACCCATGTTTTTTCTATGTTTTTGTGTGCTGCATTCATGCATTCATCTAAAAATCTCTTTGCAAAGAACAAGAAAAAAATATTTTTTTCAAATTAAACTAAACGATAAATTGCAAATATCAGAAGGATTGCATTATGGATTTCGGTAGAAGAAAGACACATAAGTACACCTTCAAGGCTCCAAAACTAGAGGATTTAAGGAAGTTGGAAAGGATTATTACCAACCCAGAGGCTTTCAGAGCCAAGCACGGAGGACTGTTATCTCTATTAAGGGTCCATGTAGTGGAAGGAATTCTATCCACATTGATTCAGTTTTACGATCCGGTCTATCATTGTTTCACCTTCCCGAATTACCAATTGACACCAACCCTAGAGAAGTACTCTCACCTGATTGATTTACCTATCACTGACCAAACTCCCTTTTCTGGACTAGAAGAAATTCCAAAGGAACAAATCATTGCAATAGCAATCTATTTGGACGAGTCAGAGGTCAGGACTCATTTAACCACTAAATGAGGAATTCAGGGTTTACCAGCTAAATTCCTGACAGAGAAAGCTCTATACTTTGCCAGTGTAGGAAACCTAACTGCTTTCGAGGATATCTTTGTTTTACTCACTTACGGATTATTCCTCTTTCCCAACGTCGATAACTTCGTCGATATCAATGCCATTAAGATATTCCTGATTGGTAACCCTGTACCCACACTACTCGCAGATGCTTATCATTCCGTACACTTAAGGAATTTGTACGCCGGAGGAATGATAACATGCTGTGTACCCTTGCTTTACAAGTGGTTCATTTCCCATCTACCCAAGTCTGCTGCTTTTTGGGATCATAAGAACACTTTACGTTGGTCACAGAGAATCATGTCTCTCACCAACTCTGACATAGACTGGTCAAATAGGATTTATAAGGGTATAGAAATCATCGACAAATGTGGAAACTTCCCTAATGTACCCCTCATAGGAACTAAAGGTGGAATTAATATCATCCAGTTTTAGCCCGCCGTCAATTCGGATACCCGATGAGACATATCCCGCGAAATGTTCATCTGGAAGGTCTTTTCTTCAAGGGAGGAGAAAATGACAGAGCACTTAAGAAGGAAATAGTGCATGCCTAGCAACACATTCACAGGAAAGGACGAGAGTCTCTAAGAAAACCGAATTGTATCTCGTTGGAGCCTTATCTCCATTGGGTGCAAACTAGAGCCCTCAAGCTGAGGATGCCTTACCCTTGTCAAGAAGTTTTTCCCCTAAAGGAATCTGCCCTTTATTTCATGTCTGAAACGGAAAAACTCCAGGTCACTCTCAACAAAGTTCAACGAGAGAAGAGTTCTTGGAAAAACAAATACCAAACTCTAAATGTACAGTGTATCAAACTCCAGGAACTGTTAAAAGAAAAGGACACGCTGATTGAGATCTTAGAGCAACATGTTGTAGAGAGTCGGGAAGATCAAAAGATTTTACTCACTCCTTTCATTTGGCAAAGAACTGATAACCCGACAACGGTTGAAGAACCTTGATCGAAGAAAAGGAAACTACCAGAACCAGCATCTGAGCTCTCTTCAGAGAGGACTCAGGATCCTTAAGCTTAGGATTTTCCTTTTACCAACACTTCGTAAAATACTGTACTTTTCTTTGTAACGTACTGCAATCCTTCAATTCAATAAAAATGGGGTCTCCCCTCTCTGTATGATATTTGCAATTTATTTAAAGTTTCTTTTTTATTAAAGCAAAAAACTAAAAAATATATGTCATTGCATTCATCTTTCCCACATAAACGCATTATTCTTTCTCTCGAGTCTCACGTCTGTGTCACGATTCTAGAGTCAAACTGTCTCACTAGTATAATACTCAGGCCAATCGATAAAAGAAAATGGACGATCTCGAGGAAGAGAATAGAGAGCTGAGAGAAGAAATTGACGCTCTAAAGGACGATCTGAAAAAGCTTCATAGTGACATGCAATCCCTGGCAGCAGCTCAGGAGCAACGTCAAAGGACTGTGATCTCAGAGATCACATCTACGCCCATAGTGGAGACACAAGAGAATCATCCACGGTACAACATGCCTAAGGGTCGGCCCTTGGGCATGCCTCTTAACTTTATCCCTGAAGGATACATTCCGCCGGTCTCGGAAGACCCGAAAACTGTAGCAGGAGCCACTAGTCCTGAAGGTTACAAACTTCGGGAAAGTGAAGATGCCAGATTTACGACAGGAATTCCTGAAGGTTACAAACTTCAGGGCTCTTAGGAACCCAGAGTCACAGCCGTAATGACGATACCACAAGCAGTGGTTCACACTGTCCCGGGAGGACAGATTCCACAGACAATCTCTGTTGGAAACGAAGAGATGTACAAAAAAATGAACGTGTTCCAAGAACAGTTCTTGGAGATGCAAAAGGAATTGTATTCGCGGTCAGGATTTATTTGGAAAGGATCAGCAATATTTATTTGGAAATGAACGTGTTCCAAGAACAGGATTTATTTGAACCATCCAGCAGTACCAAAAGATACGGTAGTGCTTTTCAGAAAAAGACGGAACAGGAGATCAGCAATATCTCCCAAGGAAAACAGAGGCATAGATATCAACCAATAGTGGCAATAACCCCCGCTATCAATCCTACGCCAGTTCCGACTTATCAACCTTAGGTTGCTCAAAATCAACCTAGTCAACAACAGTATCGGCAAAGGACTCAACGGCCTCTTCAGTAGGCTCATCCTCAGTACAACAATAACAATCGTGCAACACGGCCACCAGGGTTTGACCCTATACCGATGTCATACGCAGAAATTTTTCCACTTTTACTGGCCAAGGGGCACGTCCAAACTAGGTCTCCTCTTGTAGTACCGAAAAATCCGCCTTTTTGGTTCAAAGCGGATCAAACTTGCCCTTACCATCAAGGAGGATCGGGGCACAACATCGAAAACTGTCTCAGTTTCAAATCTGAAGTACAAAAACTTGTCAGGAACGAGGTATTATCTTTTAAAGATACTAATCCTAATGTCCAGACGAACCTGTTGCCACAACATGACAAGGCTGCAGTAAATTTGATAAAGGAAGAATTTAGCCGCAGTTATCAAATTCGTGATGTACTCTAGTTGGGGACCAATCTGGTCAGGATGCATTGCAGACAAAGCGGGTACGGTCATGTACCGCCTCACAATTATCACTAGTGTGATATCTGCTCAAAGAATAATCAAGGATGCTCTGTAGTACAGTTAGTTCTACAAGAATAGATGAATCTCGAATGGATTCAAGATCACAGAATCTGAGAAGTCAACATGGCTCATTCAAATCCCAACATTGTTCAGAACCGCAATATCCTCGCGATGAACATTAATTTGGTAGCCATGCACTCAACGCAAAGTCAATATCATAATCTGCTTAAGCATGATTACAACACTTGCCTGATCTGCTCAACAAGCAATCAGGGATGCTCTTTCATACAAGAGGCCCTCCAACGTCAGATAGATCTCGGATGGATCTAGGATTATCAAGAGAGAAACAACCATCAAGTCAATATAGTTCAGATATTCAACATACGCTTGACGAACACCAGTCTGGTAGAACTACATGCTAAGCAAGTAAGGCTCGGTTTTCTGGCTTCACATGATTATCAGGACTGTGAGAAGTGCCAGGAGGACGACCAAGGTTCTGAACTTGTCCAAAGAACACTTCAACACTTGTTGGATCACTGGTGGCTTCCAATTTATTTGAACGAAGCTACACAACGAATCAGTATGACTGACGGAAATCCTAGTAGACATCAGAGACAAGATGTCCGCTTGATGGAAATAGATCTGGTTAAAATGCACTGCATACAAAGTAGGCGTGGCCGGGTCCCACAATATAATTATGAACACTGAAGAGTTTGTTCAGAGAATAATCAAGGGTGTTATGTTGTACAGTCAGCTCTTCAAAATCAGTTGGACCAAAAAGAGATCCGACCGTGTTCAAGTTCCGGGTCGATCAATGCGATACAAGACTGTCTTCCTGATCAAAGCGAAGATGTTGTCATCATTTTCAATAATGAAATGGCCGAAGACGTTTGCGCCATAATTCCTCTGCTCGACGAGTCGAAAGTTTGTCTTGACAGTAAAAAGGCTCTCAATCTTGAACCAATTGAGGCTGAATATGATGGTCATAGAAATCAAAAAGCTCTTGTGGTGATCTACTTACCCGGACCAATACCGTACAAATCAGATAAGGATCTCCCTTATAAGTACGATGCAACAACAATAAAAAATGGAAAGGAACCTTCATTACCCTTCGTCGTAAACATTGCTGACATCAGTCGAGTCACACGGAGTGGCCGAATCTTCAACCGAGGAGTTGGAGAACCTATCAAAGAGAAAGAAACTCAAGAAGAAGTTTTGAATCAACAAATTGGGCTGTCCAGTAATCCCGAAGTTTCAAAGAACAACGATGAGATGCTGAAGCTCATCCAGAAAAGCGAGTACAACATTGTAGACCAATTATTGCAAACTCCGTCCAGAATCTCTGTACTATCTTTCCTACTCAGTTCCGAAGCTCATAGGGAAGCTCTGCAGAAAGTTTTAGAGCAAGCCTTCATGGAACAAGATGTAACTGTAGGACAGTTCGAAAATATCATTTCCAACATCACTTCCTGCAACAATTTAAGATTCAGTGATGAGGAACTGGCGGAAGAAGGCAGAAATCATAACATGGCGCTTAACATTACAGTCAACTGCCAGGACGATGCTTTAGCCAACATACTGGTTGAAACAGAATCATCTCTGAATGTTATGCCAAAGTTAACTCTAACACGATTATCATTTCAAGGAGCTCCGATGAGGGACAGCGAGATCATCGTCAAAGCCTTTGACGGATCTAGAAAAACAGTTATTGGCGAAGTCGATCTTCCTATAACCATCGGTCCTCGCACTTTTCAAGTCACTTTCCAGGTCATGGACATCCGGGCAGCTTACAACTGTTTGTTAGGAAGACCTTGGATACACGATGTTGGGGCAGTCACTTCGACACTTCACCAGAAGCTGAAGTTCGTCAAGAATGACAAGCTAGTCACAGTATATGGAGAACATGCCTTAATAGTGATCAACTTATCATCATTATCCTGTGTAGAACCAAAGGAGGTTGTCGGAACCCAGTTCCAAGCACTCTCGGTGAGCAATGAGAATCGACCTAAGAAAGGAACATTGATTTCTTCATACAAAGACACTCTTGAAGTGGTCAAGAGTAACAACACAAAAGGATGGGGATAACTTGTGATTCCTACACATATCAAGACAAAGAAAGGTCTTTGTTTCTCTTCGCACTATGCCCAGACTGCTAAGAAGGACGAAAATTTTCGTCCCATTCAGGATTTCTTCCTCAGTGGAGGATTCCTTCACCCAATGTCTCAAGAAGTACACACTATTAATGAGAGTGACTCCTCCGATATGGATGAGGAGTGGAAATCTTATCTTAACGGGGAAGGTTATTTGTCTTAGGGAGAGGCACATGCACCATTTTGTTTTCCCACGCAAAGTCCAAAATATATACCAATATCGGATGTCAGGATGATTTACGGAGATTATGATCCAGAAGGATGTCGTGCTCCACCGAACTCATTAGAAGACGATCCGATGAAAGACAACTTCAACTATGACTATTATGACCCACTGGATGACTTGCCTATTTGGCAGTTGTACCCAGAAGACTTAGGGCAAAAGAGTCAAACCAACGATGCATATCAGTTGAGCAACATTGAAAAGAATACTTGCGTCCCCACCCACTCATGGGATCATTACTCAGGATATCCAGAAAACGCTCATCACAATGATTAACCTACAAGGACTGCAGGACAAGAGTTCATAAATTATGCTTTTCCAGAGGTCAACGTCATCGAGGAAGATGACTCCTCTTCTCCCGCTGAAGTGTGGGACACTTTAGGACAACCAAGTGGCAAGTAGGACTTCTTGGTCAAGTACACTACTCCTAAAAGCTCTCGTATCAAACTCGAAGATATCCAGCCAACTGGATGGGAATATTCCCTTGAGAGTGAAAATACCGTAGAAAATACAACAGAAGAGTTCGTTTATGACAACTCTGCTTGGGAAGAAGATTCCAACAATCCTGATCAGCCAGAAATCAGCGTCATTTCTGAGGACAAATCAAGAAAGTGACTTTGTGATTCACCGAGGAGTTCGTCGCCAATGGGTTGCTGTCGATGTCCCGAAAGTCGTCCATTAGTCTAAGTAATTGCCATCTTTGTTTTAACCTTTCACCTTTCCTGGGTGAAACAGATGTTTTTATAAGGCTCTCTTTTCTATAAATATCCCTCTTCGCTTCGCCCAAAGTGACAAAGTCTTGTTTTATAAGGGCTGTAGTTTCAAGAATCGACAAATCATGAATAAATAAATGTCATTCTGCCACTCCCGCATTAATTGCTGTTTTCTCTTTTCGCTTTTCAGGAAATGGTAATCCTAAAACAAACTTAATTAAAAAACAAACATTTTTCAGAAAATACACTGCACAAACTCTTGCATTTCTCTCTATCTCTTCTAAAAAACAAATCATTACGCCTTGCAGATTGCTTGTTTTAAACCCCATTGAAATATACAATCCCATGCCTTCTCCCAACTTTGAATTCCCGGTATTTGAGGTTGAAGAAGAAGACGACGCAGAAATTCCAGAAGAGATCTCCCGATTACTCAGACAAAATGAAAGGTCTATTGAGCCTCACAAGGAACCGTTGGAGACGGTAAATCTGGGTTCAGAAGAAGAAAGAAAAGAAGTCAAGATCGGAGCACTACTCAGTCCGATAGTCAAAGAAGGTTTGATTAAACTTCTCAAAGAGTTTCCAGATGTATTCGCTTGGTCTTATCAGGACATGCCAGGATTGAATACCAGCATCATGGAACATCATTTACCGTTGAGATCAGAATGTCCGCCAGTGAAACAAAGGTTGAGAAGAACTCACCCGAACATGGCTATCAAAATCAAAGAGGAAGTCCAGAAATAGATAGACACAGATTTTCTTGCCACCTCTGAGTATCCTCAATGGCTATCTAACATAGTGCCAGTACCGAAAAAGGACGGAAAAGTCAGAATATGTGTAGACTACAGGGATCTGAACAAAGCCAGTCCAAAGGATGACTTCCCCTTACCACACATAGACATGTTGGTTGACAGCACATCAAAATTCAATGTATTCAACTTTATGGACGGATTCTCGGGCTATAATCAAATCAAAATGGCACCGAAAGATATGGTTAAAACTTCCTTTGTCACCCCATGGGGCACCTTTTGTTACAAGGTAATGTCGTTCGATTTGAAGAATGCCGGGGCAACCTATCAAAGGGCCATGACGACTCTATTTCACGACATGATGCACAAGGAAATCGAAGTGTATGTCGATGACATGATTTCCAAATCAAAAACAGAGGAGGAACACGTTGAACATTTGTCAAAATTGTTCGAACGTCTAAGAAAATAAAAACTCCGCTTGAATCCTAACAAGTGTACATTCGGTGTTCGCTCAGGAAAACTCTTAAGGTTCATCGTGAGACAGAAAGGAATCGAGGTTGATCCAGACAAGGTCAAGGCCATTCAAGAAATGCCTTCTCCAAAAACAGAGAAACAAATCAGAGGATTCCTGGGACGTCTGAATTACATCTCGAGATTCATATCCCTTATGACCGCGACATGCGCGCCAATCTTCAAACTACTCAGAAAGAATCAAAGCTGTGAATGGAAAGAAGATTGTCAGAAAGCTTTCGAAAGTATCAAGGAATATCTGTTGAATCCACCGATTCTCTCACCTCCAGTGGAGGGAAGGCCACTGATCATTTACCTAACAGTCTTGGAAGACTCGATGGGTTGTGTACTGGGCCAACAAGACGAAACCAAAAGAAAAGAGTCTGCCATTTACTACTTAAGCAAGAAATTCACCGACTGTGAAACTCGGTACACTATGCTCGAGAAAAATTGCTGCGCTTTGGCTTGGGCAGCCAAACGTCTTCGCCAGTACATGATTCGCCACACTACTTGGTTGGTCTCCGAGATGGATCTAATCAAGTATGTCTTTGAGAAATCTGCTCTTACGGGAAGGATTTCCCGTTGGCAGATGTTACTATCGGAATATGACATTGAGTACCATGCCCATAAAGCCATCAAAGGGAGTATTTTAGCCGATCATTTGGCTCATCAACCGATTGACGATCAGGAATCAGTCGGATTTGACTTCCCAGAAGAAGATGTCATGTACATGAAAATGAAAGATTGCGATGAACCGCTACCCAATGAAGGGCCAGAACCAGGATCCCAATGGGGATTAATATTTGACGAAGCTATCAACACTTATGGAAATGGAATTGGGGCAATCATCATAACACCTCAGGGTACCCATATTCCCTTCACTTCCATATTAACATTCAAATACACAAACAACAAGGCCGAATACGAAGCTTGTATCATGGGTCTCAAGAAGCAATTGACTTAAGGATCAAAAACTTGGATGTATATGGTGACTCAGTCCTGGTTATCAATCAGCTCAAAGGAGAGTGGAACATATTTCAATCCGGATTGATTCCCTACAAAGACTATGCAAGAAGGTTATTACCCTTTCTTCAACAGAGTTGAGTTTCATCACATTTCCCGTGAGGAAAATCACATGGCTGATGCACTAGCCACTCTCTCTTCCATGATTAGTGTTGTTCAATGGAACGACGTACCTAAGATTGACGTGATGCGCCTTAAAAGGCCCGCCTACATCTTCACAATTGAAGCAGTCATAGACGACAAACCCTGGTACCATGATATCAAGTGCTTCCTTCAAAAACAAGAGTATCCACCTGGGGTATCCCGAAAAGACATGAAAACTTTCAGGAGACTGTCTGGAAACTTCTTTCTGAACGGTGATACACTCTATAAGAGAAACTTCGACATGGTCTTGCTCCGATGCGTAGACAGACAAGAGGCAAACATGTTGATGAAAGAGATTCACGAAGGATCCTTTGGCACTTATGGCAATGGATATACAATGGCAAGAAAAATTCTGAGAGCAGGGTACTATTGCCTAGCAATGGAATCCGATTGCCACAAGTACATGAGAAGGTGCCACAAGTGTTAAATATACGCTGACGAAATCCATGTACCACCAACACATCTCAAAGTTCTTTCTTCCCCATGGCCTTTTTCCATATGGGGAATCGACATGATTGGCATGATTGAACCAAAGGCTTCAAACGGACATCGGTTCATCCTAGTAGCCATTGACTACTTCACCAAGTGGGTCGAAGCAGCGTCATACACCAATGTGACTAGACAAGTGGTAGTCTGATTTATCAAAAACAATCTCATCTGCCGATATGGTGTTCCAAGCCAGATCATTACGGATAATGGATCAAACTTGAATAATAAGATGATGAAAGAGTTGTGCGCTGAGTTCAAGATCGAACACCATAACTCATCCCCCTATCGACCTAAGATGAACGGAGCGGTAGAAGCAGCTAACAAGAATATTAAGAAGATCGTTCAAAAGATGGTTGTAACCTACAAATAATGGCACGAGATGCTACCCTTTGCTCTTCATGGTTATTGCACATCTGTCCGCACTTCAACAGGGGCAACCCCTTTCTCTCTAGTATATGGCATAGAGGCAGTGCTCCCCATAGAAGTAGAGATTCGGTCAATCAAGGTATTGATAGAAGCTAAGCTAACAGAAGCTGAATGGTGTCAAAATCGACACGATGAACTGAACCTCATTGAGGAAAAGCGAATAAAGGCTCTAAGCCATGGTCAGTTATATCAACAGAGAATGAAGAAAGCGTTTGACAAAAAGGTCCGACCCCGCATCTTTAGAGAAGGAGACCTCGTGCTCAAAAAGATACAATCATTTCTCACTGATTCTCGGGGCAAGTGGACTCCAAATTATGACGGCCCATATATGGTCAAGAAAGCCTTCTCAGGCGGTGCCTTGAGACTCCCAACCATGGACGGAGAGGAATTTATTTACCCCACAAATGTTGATGTAGTCAAGAAATGCTTCGCCTAAATAATAAAAAAAATAACGTCTCGGTGGATTGAAAACCCGAAAGGGCGGTCCAGGCAAAAATTAGAGACATAATCTGAAAATCATCCCGGTGGATTAGAAACCTCAAAGGACAATCCAGGAAAAAGTTAGGGATTCATGGCAAGTAACTACATCCAACACGGGTAAATTTCCTAGCGGCAATACTTTCCATCAGAAAAATTTTCGTTAAGGTCATCTTCGACAGAAGCTCAGAATGTCCAGAATTCAAAGTTGGTAAAAGGATAACGGTCGTTATGTTTTAATGTAGCCCTTTTTCCGTAAATTACCATTTTCTAAATTTTGGCTGATTACCATCCTGTCAATAAAATTTGAGCCTGGTGCTTTTGTTTGTATTTCTTACTTGTTTTTGTTTTTACGGAATCACATTTTAACATGATTAACGATTCTTAAAACAAAAATGAATTTACTTGCAAAAATTTCTGCTTTTAAAATAAAGATGGCATTTCCTTTTAACTTTAAACGTCTAAAGAAATCTCGACAGCTTCTCCGGAAGTGATAAACTTCAAAATGTAGAATCAAAGTACTCCTTCTCAACTAGTGCACCTGAATGAAGGATCAACTATTTTAAACGTAGGGATCCACCTGATATCCCCGGCAGAGTTCTTACCTCCTAAGACCGATCAACAATTTCTTTCTCCCCACGGGGTCTACCTCTCCTAAGCAAGGCAGTATTACTATCTTGAACCAATGACACTTTTCATCCCTCGCAGTGGTCGAGTATCCAATCATGTTCATTCATTAGTCTCTATGTCGCGTCAGTTTTGTCAGCATAAACATACATACATCATGCATTATTGATTCATATTCATATTCATATTACATTTCTATCACTCTGGTTATATTATATCCCCTAGTGATAAAAGTCCTCTCGTCTAAAGTTGTCAATTCTTTCCACATCCGGAAAAGTGTCGTCCGAGCAATTTCTCCCCAGTTTATTTCTGGATTGGAGACTATCCTCAATCACTTTTATAACTTGAACCTCTGAAAGACAAGAAGACGATCAACAAATACCTTTAAAACATCACTCTTCACCATTGAAGATGATACTTTTGCTTTCCCGGATTAAGGAAAATCCCCAGAGAAAATCTCTTAGCAAAAGACTCTCAGCAGTACATCGGTTTTTCTCCAAAGAAAATCGATGTTAATGAAGTCATCAGCACGTCAAAATTGGACCGCGTCACATGGCATTTCTCCGAAAGAATCTCGCAGAAAAGTGTGACCTCTCCAAGCAAAAACCGTCTCTCAGAAGACTCGTTTTCCCCAGTAGAGTCAACGAATGGTATCTCCAAACAGAGAAGTTTGCACCCCTCTACAGCTCAGACCAATGGGTTTCCCCAGCAAGTCTGAAGTCAAAACATCTTTCCATCGAATGGCATCTCCCTGTAAAACTCTGCGATAAGTTTGATGAAAACTGCTACTAATGGCATCCCTTGTCAAGAAAAGGAACTTGACAAAAGAAACTGAGACCAGTTCCGTGGATAAAAACCAGGATCGAGGGGAAGTTTACTTCAGAAACTGAAACAGTTCTTTGGCTGAAGACCAGGATCGAGGGGAAGTTTATTGACAAAAGAAACTGAGACCAGTTCCTTGGCCGAAGACTAGGATCGAGGGGAAGTTTATTGACAAAAGAAACTGAGACCAGTTCCTTGGCCGAAGACCAGGATCAAGGGGAAGTTTATTGACAAAAGAAACTTAGACCAGTTCTTTGGCTGAAGAACAGGATCGAGGGGAAGTTTTATCTTTTCTAAGTATCAACACTTAGCAAAAGAAGATGAATGAGAAAACTTCCATTCATAGACACCATCAAAATTTTGGGTATTCCGATATTTAATCCTCTTGCACCCTGAATGTCCGAATATCTTCGCCATTCACACCTTCAGGTCTAAGAAGATTAAATAGGGGCATCTGTCATACCCCAAATTTTGACCACTAAGATTTCACATCATTATAAGAATCATCACCACAATATGGATGTGCCATTATACCTCATCAATATCCTAAAGGATTATTGAGTATTCACTACAATCAAGAACTAGGGTTTTGAGCCCTCTCAGAGCACTTAGACAAAGGATCAATCAAGAATTGACATGATCTTCAACTTTTATAGTCTCTCAAACATCGATGAAGGATCAAGGGGTTTCCCATATCAAGAATCAAGCACAAGGTTGCAACATTCCAAGTGGAGCAAGCCTCAAGATCGCCAGTGTCACCAAATTAGGGTTTTGGTCGACTAGGGTCTCCAGATGAAAATTTCCATCTGGGCATGAGCCAATACCTCAATATATAGTCCAATGAGCTCAAAGGAACCTCAATAGCCCATCTACAATGGCAAAGTCACCTTGAAAGTCCATCTATTAAAAAATCAGGAATTAGGGTTTTAACCTAATTCAACCTTAGAGATAACTTGTGAAGCAAGGCATGACTTGAAGCTTCAAGATGAACTTCAAAGACCTCAAGTACATCATATTGGTACATATATAAGATTTTATTGACTCAAAGAGCTTGATTCATAAGCCACGAGAACTCAGAACCATTTGATCACAAATTAGGGTTTCCTGATGAAAAAGTCAACTGTATCTTTGACTTTTGACCAAGACATGTTCCCAAACCTTGGGACAAGGTTCAAGGTACTCTAAAACACCTATGGAATCTATCCATTAGGTTGGAATTAGGTCAAGGACTTGATTTCATAAAGAATCACATAGTTTGGAATTCATTTGACAAAAAGTCAACTGTGCCTAAAATCAAGTTTAACTTTTTGGAAATTTTCACAAATATGATTCCCCTATGTCAAAAATAATGTTAATGTATGGTTTTGATCATTATTCATCAAGAAAATTCAAGAAAATTGAGTTAACTTGTAAAAGGGGCAACCATAGAAAACTTAAAATTTTTCTAAGTTATGTAAAAAAGTGGCTAGGGTACCAACTTTGCAAGGCCATATCTCCCAAACCCTAAAGCCTTTTTCTCCCATTCAAAGCTCAGATTGAAGTTCATGTTACATACTTCAAATATGTCAACTAGACCTCATTCCAATTCATCATGGATTTTTAGTTATTCATTGAGCAAAATCATAAAAACTTGGATTTGAACATTTTTCCAACACTTAGAAAATTTTAGACAGAATTTGTCTAAGTTTTTTACCAACTTCCGAGGCATTTTTCACTTTGATTCAAGATGAACCAGGTCCAAGGCCAAACATCAAAGTTAAAGTACATCATTCAAGCTTTCCAAAAAGTACAAGAATTCCTCCTAATTCAATATGAGCTAAGAGATACATCCATGAAAAGTTGGCCTTCCAAAACTGATTTTGCACAAATCAGATTATAGGTCATTAGTCGATTTTGTTACTTTTATGCAATAACAATCATGGTTATCCATCTGCACGCCTCAAAGGGGAACAACCAAGGGACAAACACTGATCCCCAAGCCTCATAAGTCCATGAACCTATATATAGGCATGACACCCCTAAAATTTAAGAAGCTTCAAATGGTAAATTTTGTTTCAAGGCATTTAACTGATACATAGAGGTGGCATTCATCAAGACAATGTTATCCAAGTTCAGTCAAGCCTTATCCCTGCCACAGAAGACTCATAGCCTGTGCTCTAACCTCAAGTCACTGGCTAGAGGAGACTTGAGATTCCATTTGATCAACATTGGCCACAGACCTGCTGCAGTTGCCATTCACTATTGATGCCAAAACAAACTTGACACACTATAAATAGACCTCATTTTTTATCAATTCAAGTACACAAAAGGTCCTAAACAGATGCCTTACTCAAAATCACAACTTTCACTTCAAAAACACCTTCTCTTGTAAGTCACTATCGGGTTTTGAATTTGAGAGTGATTCAAACCAAACCAATGGTTCACACACCTCATATATAACATATAGAAGTGATCCAAACTCTTACATAACATCTGGAACATCAGAATCACAAAGTGCTACCTCGTATGCACAAGTTTAAAACAGGTTTGTAGTTGGGATGCCAAATTGAGTTCCAAGTTATTTCCATCCACTCTAAGCATTCAAACACATTCCTTGGCACCTAAGGAAGCTGTCCAGATCCTTGGAACACATCTACAACACCTTCAATCTAGAATTCGATCATCAGCTGCAAGAGGTAAGCCTGGCTCTCTCAAACTTCATAATCCATGCATCATAAATGAATTTTTGAGTTACCATCTTGTTTCTGCATGTATATCGAGTAATAACCCTCAATCAATTGTCATGAATCAATCGTGTATGGAATTTCATATTGGTTTATGCAAATTAGGGTTCATCTGTGTTCATCACGATTATCTCACTCCACACTTAAAATAAATGAAATTAAATACCATGGTCATGATCGTGAGTTAAAAACAAGCTAGCTTGATATTTGGATCGTGTGATTTCATCAAGTAATCAGTGAGATATCATGAATTTTGTAAATCTGCAAAAATCAGAACACACGCGTGTTCTTGGTGTGTTCTTGGCGCCATTTTTTGAATTTTTGAATATTTGAAATTTGTTATTTTATTTAATTGATTCAAAAATTATTTTCTCTCTGAATTTTAATGATTTTGAGTTGATTATTTTTTTCAAAATTCACAAAAATGTTAAAACATTTTATTTTACAACAATTTCCCAAAAATATTATTTATTTCATATATTTGATATTTTTGCAAAGAATTAATTTTTTATTTTTTTTTAACATTTAAAATATTTCTTTCTCTTGATTTTCCAAATTTAAATGATTTTTAATCATTATATGGATAAAAACATGATTTTTGAAACATTGATCCAATATCACAATTCATTTTTTCCACATGTTTGATAATCTTCAATAATTTTTAATCAAAATTAATTCCATTTTTAATCAAATTAGGGTTTTGATCATTTCCACCCTCACCATTACTTTTTCAAACACTTTGGGCCTCTATTAGAGTGTAAGACCCAAACCCCTTTTTAACCAACATAAATTTGGGCCTCAGATATTGTATAAGTCCCGACACATTTTCAAAAATCTCGGTGCAATCGCCAGTTTAAAACAAAATAATTAGGCCTCTCTTTGAGCTATAAGTCCCATTTCTTTTCTTTTTAAACAAACTTTGGGCCTCTAATAGAGTGTAAGACCCAACCCCCACTTTGTAAATAAATAAATTTGAGCCTCAGATATTGTATAAGTCCCGATACAGTTTTCAAAACGACAATGCGATCATTGTTTTTCAATGGGCCACTCCTTGAGTTGTAAGCCCCATCTTTTGTACAAAAATAACCTTTGGGCCTCTAATAGAGTGTAAGACTCAATCCTCTTTGTAAATTGCAATAACCTTGGGCCTCTGCTTTGCTGTAAGTCCCACAACATCTGTTAATATTACAGTCTGATCAATGTTATCAAATAAGCCATCTGGGCATCTCTTGTTGAATAAGTCCCAAGCTTCTGTTTCAAAAACAACTTTCTTTGTAATTTAAATTCAAATGTATAGTTATTATCAAAACTTTCTTCAATTTCTTGAACAACTAACCATACAGCTATGGAAGCTTGCTCACCTGTAATTTTTTATTGGCTTTCATTTACATGCTTATATATATATATATATATATATATATATATATATATATATATATATATATATATATATATATATAATTGTATTGCTGGAAGCTTGCACACTAGTAAGTCCTTCTTTCATATCCTTTTAAATATTTGTCATATATGAACTGTATATATACTTGTATATCTGCTTAGAGTTTTCCCCGACATCTAAGTCTAGAATTAGGTAAAGCCAGTAATCACTCTTTCAATACAGTCAAACTAGTTCCCCATAGGACTTTCCAGATACAGTCTTGCCTTCTCTTGGGCTTAAACAATATGGAACAAAGAGAAAGGCATTATTCCCGGTGAAACTTTTCTCAGACTGTCACTATTAGAAATTGTCAAAGAAATTCAATTTCCCCAGAGAGGATTAATTCCCAGTGAAATTTCTCTTGAATTTCTTCAAACTCTAGAACTGTTCACTAAAGAAAGGATTAATTCCCGGTGAAACCTTTCTAGAACATTCTTAAGTTTGGACCCACATGCTTCCTAAAAGCATCCTCAGCCTCCTCTTGGGCTTTGTACAAGGACCCTCAGGCTTCCTAGAAGTTCTCATGCCTCCTCTTGGGCTTAGTGCAAGGACCCAGAGACCTCTTAAAGGTATAGGACAGAACCTAGTCATCCTTTGATAGAGCAGTCTTTCTGAGTCAAAACATTAAATTAGTTAAGGGTGGACCTTCATCCCTTAACATACCAACCTTCTCTTGGGCATCATACAAAAGATCATTCACCATCTGAGAACCACTCTCTTCATACCAGTAGACTTGGACAGTCTCATCTCCCTTTGGATTTCAAAGAAACCTTCCAACTTCCTAAGCATAGGAAAAATCCTGATCATCTGATCAATCTCCAAACAGAGTTGAAATCTCAACAGGTTTCACAACTCAATCCTTAAACCTTCCCTTTAAATTTCCCCAGTCAGGGTTAATTACTGTTAATTCATTATTAACAAAATTCCCAACAGAATCAGAACCTCAAGGTATCTGGTATCTCAACTCTTTTGTAATCTCTAGCAAGTGTTTTTTTTCTCCCAAATTTGGACCTGTCTCTGGATCTCAATTATCCTCAGCAAAAGCCAGCCTCCTCTTAGGCTTTGTATAATGATCACTTCATAACTTTCAGCCTCAATCTTGGGCTTTGTACAAGACACCTAAAACACTCTCTTGTGGAGTCAAAAAAATTTCAGCCTCAATCTTGGGCTTTGTACAAGACAGATAATGTCCAGCGGAGTCAAACCTCTTTAGCCTCAATCTTGGGCTTTGTACAAGATAGATAAAACCTTTTCCCCAAAAGAGTCAATTCTCTTTTAGCCTCAATCTTGGGGTCTGTACAAGATACAAATAAACACTCTCTTGTTGAGTCAGTCTATCTCAGCCTCCTCTTAGACTTTGTATAATGATTTCCCCAGTGGAATCCAATCAACCTCTTAGCTTCAACCTTGGGCTTTAATCAAGGCACACAAAAATTAACATCCCCTCAGAGAAAATCAAAATCTTTGCAGGAAGATACTTCTCTGTATATCACTCACCAAAAGAGAAATTCAAAACAAAACCCTAATCCCCGATAACTGCTGTAAGTGGCACACTTGTTGATACAAACATCCAAGCTATCTGTCCATCATTATCCTGGTTAAAACTCTTCATCTAATTGTTGTAAGTGGCAAGCCTCTGGATAAAAACATCCAAGCCAATGTCCCTCTTTTAGCATGAATTCCTAAGGAAAAATGGCATTGCTCACACCGAGTTAAAGTTTTCTCAATCAGGACAATCCCCTTAAAGGTAATTATGGCATTGCTGGTCTCCATGCATTCCAGTTAAAGTAATTCTCCTTTATAAACTAATCACCCAAACAATTGTGATAAACAGATGAGATATCTCTCTGTAGAGATGACAAATTCTCTCTCAATCAAAACCTTTTAGCTTCAATCTTGGGCTTTGAACAAGACACAAACAAACAACCTTTTAGCTTCAATCTTGGGCTTTGAACAAGACACCAGACATCTGTTTCTTCCTTAGATTAGGAGGAACTACGATCGCTCTGATTTCCCTATACTTCATAACAGGGAATACGTAGGCATAAGATTGCGAAATCTTAGCGAGCACACTAAACAAAAACCTTAGGTCCCTGACCTTACCAAAAAACATCGGAAAACCCGAAAAACAACAAAAATACTCTCTCTCTCTCTCTCTCTCAGACATACACAAAGAAGAAACTTTCCCATTCACAGATAAACACAATCAGGTATCAAAGCAGAACTTAAACTATTATCTCATGGATAACCATGTATAAGATGGGTAATTGACAACTCCTTATTGTATAACCTGACCCCGGACTCCCCAATCTCTGTCAAGCGTTTGTTCAGTTAAACAAATGTGTGCAAGGTTAGTTTTAGATAGCTTTGCCTTTCCCTTCCAGCTTCACGGGATAAAATAAGAAATCCGAAAGTAGCAACCAACGTTCCTCCCACTGAGGTGAGGAAATCCCCTTGCGATAAGGTGGTCGCGTCACTGACAAAAATCGCACGCTACACATTGATCCCAATAATTGGGTGCACTATGCGTTGGTGTTGTTAAATGGATCCATTGCTTCGATTTTATGATATACAACTACTTTTCACATATCAATTTTTGGCAAATTGGGTGTAAAGGCATCTTGGACTAAAATCTTTGTTGTTGGACCCTTGTTCGAAGACATTAAATATTCTATTGAAGCGGGAATGAATTGTGACATATTCTTCGCAAAGAAAAATGAAAGAGAATCAGTCTGCTTTGATTTATGTACCCAAATAATTAAAGGAGCGCATGATTCTAAAATAATAATTTATAAAGAAAGTCTCGTTTCGATTGGAGGAAAAAATCATTAGTTAACTTACTTGATTTCACATAAGAGATAACAAGATTATATTGAAAGTCTATTATGTGTCAATTTTATTGAAAGTCTATTATGTGTCAGTTTTAAAACTGGTTTGATTTTTATTTCAACTGTTATAAACTTCCATTTATCTTTTGCAGGAGATTAACACAATTGTAGAATTGGTTTCTTAATTCTATCAAAAAAGTCCGAGACATGTTTAGGAGTGACTAAAATGAACATTGGTTTGAATATGATTATTACTTGTCAAATTGAGTAGTGTACCATATAATGTCTGTTCAATATGTTTTTTACAATTCTGAATCAAAAGTTAATTCTAAATATTACAAAGAACATTCACTTCATCTTGGATTTTGCAGACATCACCAACTCGATCATTTTGTGAACAAAGACTTGTAATTTGGGAAGATTTTGTGTATTTTAAAACAAAGTGCCCAAGTCAAAACTGATACTTTATGAATGTGAAAAAACACAAGTCATAATTTTGAGACTAGTACATTATAAATAAATCACACTTTAACCATATTCATGTCAATTATAATAATTGTTTGTCCAAGCAAGTAGCTTAAACACACAATTTATCATTACAAGTCATAATTTTGAGACTAATACATTATAAATAAATCATACCTTAACCATATTCATCTTAATTATAATAATTGTTTGTCCAAGCAAATAGCTCAAACACACAATTCATCATTACAATTTGCTGGTCAAAAGCAATAAGTATTATATTATTCATTATTAGTATTTTTTTTAATATTTATAATGGTAAATTTATACGAGGTGGACAGACGAAATGTGAAGGACAATTTATATAGGAGGGTTTTATATAGGATGGGTTTGATAGATCAGTATCAAAGCACAATCTAACCTCCAGCAAATCCGCAAAAATTTTTTCACAATGAAGTTGTGGTTCAAATCCAGTGACTGACTTTATAAGCATCTAAATATTAGCTGAATTTGCGGTTCCACCCGGAACTAGAGTTGATGCCCCACCTAGTGTTAGAGGCATCTTTAGAATTTCTTTGATATTATTTTTCTCATAGAGAACTATAGCGTGATTAAAGTAATCAACTGATGACATTGTTGAGCAAGTGCCATGTATGTCCCACTCGTGTGTCCAAAATTTCATGTTGTTTCCCTTTAGAGATGACCAAACTTTGTTAAGCTTAGGATCGTGTTGGTTAACCTGGTAAAATAAATAAAAAATAAATTGTTATTTATGTAAAATAATGTTAAAATATTAATAAAATAAAATTAAAGCTAGTAGATATAAATACCGAAATTAACTCGTGTGTGCATTGTTTTGTGTGAGGTGGGGTGTTGTTCTTTGGCCATAGGCCATGCACAGAAAACTCTGATGGCACATTAGAGATACAATGATTTTTCTTGCAGAAGGATCCTGGCCATGTTTCAACCAACATGAAGTAATCAAAATCGATATTTGCAAAATAATAATAATAATAATAATAATAATAATAATAATAGGGGTGTAAGAAAGAGAGCAGAGAGAATAATAATGATAACAACTTCATTTTAAATTAGCAGTACTTTGAGACATAGCGACGGATGGAATGGCAAAGAGCAATATGGAATGGGTTCAGAGATATTATTCCACGGTGGGATACGTTTCCTACGGGAATAAGGTTGAGTTCTGAGGAGGTGGATAAGCTTTCGTCCATTTTCTTTTCTGAAATTTCAGATAAGATTAAGGCTTTTGATATTTTTGAACTTTTCGGTTGTAATGGGGATGTTGTGGAAGTGGTCATCCCTTTGAAAAGGAACAGGTTAGGCAAAAGATTCGGCTTTGCAAGATTCAAGAATGTTACAGATACAAGGATGATGGCGGTGAAGTTGGATAATATGCTTATTGACGGTGGCAAGATTCATGTGAATGCTCCTCGCTTCGATAGGTTTTCCGATCACATGAATAAAGGTCACATCTCATTGGGAGGTTTGAATATAAAGACGAACAATTTTTGGCCTCTTGCCAGGAATGGGTCGTGGATTAAGGATAAAGTGGAGGTTAGATCGTTTGCTCAAGTGGTGAGTAATGCTGAAGAGGAAGAGGTAAATACCTTTCAGGTTTTGAACTACTCTTCAAAAGAGGAGGATTTACACAGATTAAGGAAGGCTTATGTAGGTGTTGTAATTGATTCCGGTATGTCATATAATATTCAGACTAGCTTTGAAACTGAAGGTTTTTTCGCTATCAAGGTTACTCCCTTATGGGCTAACTTGTGCTTGCTGGAGGAAAATGAGGAAGGAGCTATTTTAGACTTGATCAAGGATGGAAAAAGCTGGTGGAGTCAATGGTTTTCAGATATTCGAGAATGGAGGGACACGGACGTGGACTTGGAAAGGATGACTTGGATCAGAATTCATGGCACGCCTTGTCAAGCTTGGAATATTGATTTTTTTTGTTGTTGTGGTGGCTAATCAAGTTGGAAGATATGTTTGTTGTGATGATTCTACTTTAAAAGTTGTTAACATGGATATTGCAAAAATCTTAATTCGTATCAAATCGGACGTCTCGCTCAATAAGTTCTTACAGGTCAAGATCGACGAGGTGGTTTTCAAACTCAAAATTGTGGAAGACTCTTATGGTCCTCTTCGTTTTGGTCTGAATCGTCCTTCTATTATTCAACCTGCCTATGTATCTTCATCATCTGATTCGGACATTGAATGGAACAAAGTGGGATTCGTTAACTCCGACGACGAGGTTCCTGATATTTCTTCCGATGGATATTTTGTCGAGGATGATGATGTTGTTTTGTCGCCGTTTGAGGTTTCTGGAATGCAGAGTATAGCAGATCAAGGGGAGGGTACATGTACTAGGTCTGTGAATGGGAAAAGACCTTAGGGTGGTGGAAATTTTGATGCAGTGATTGGATTGGCTAAGGTAACGTGTGCTCAGAGAAGTACAGTTGGTGGGTCCTTGTCTCATCCCAATGGTTCTTTTGCCCCTTCAGAGACGCAGGTAGCGTGTACGGTTGAGTCAAATCCTGAGGTTTTTAACAAAAGACTTAAACATTCAAAAGCTAGGTCAACCAAAAAGAAGTTCAGAAACTTACATGATATTAGTGGGCCTTTATTGGGCAAGAGAGTTAGGACCAAAAAGCGTTTTGTTAAGGAAGTGGCTCCTTGTGAATCTTATCTTTCTAGTGCAGATCCAATATCTTCAACTCTTTCTTTTCCAAAGCCAATTCAAACTGTGTCTCTTATTGCTCAACCAGCTTCTTTTGGTTCTTTAGATGGGGAATGTGTCTCAGCAGGGGCCGTTATCTGTTGCAATTCTACAACTGACTCAGATGTCATGATTTGCAATCATCGTTTTTGGGAGAACCTTGATTCCAATGTGGGAAGTAAGGTTTGGAAGGCAATAGAGAAGCTTGGCATCATTCACAAGGGGCGGGACAAAGAGTTCATCAAGAAAATTGATGGGCAGGAAAAGAGCGATTTGAAGAAGAAACAGAGACAGAAGAAGATTTTGAATTTGTGTCAATGATCATCGGATCTATGAATATTATGGGGGTTGTAGTGTGGTGAAACGTAAGTATGTCAACAAGATCATTGTTAAAGGTAATGCTGATTTATTTTTTATTCAAGAGTCGAAATTAACTCTTGTTGTTGATGGTATTGTGAAGAATTTTTGGTGTAAGGAGAAGATAGGTTAGTCTTTTTCCACTCCGATGGGCAATCTGGAGGTTTGATCATTATGTGGAAAGAAGGAAAATTTGAGGTGTTTCACAACTTCAAAGGCTTTGGTTTTCTAGGTATCAAGCTGCAGTGGAAAGACTTGTTGGTCTATGTTGTTAATGTTTATGCTCCGTGTCAGTTGGTTCTCAAAAAAAGGATGTGGAAGGAATTGTTGGAAGTTCATCAGAAGAACTTGGATAATGAATGATGCATTTGTGGTGACTTCAACTCTACTGTGAGTTCGAACGAAAGGATTGGAAGATCTGCAGGAGTCAGAACTAAGGAGATGAAGGAGTTTTCTAATTTTATTTCTGAAGCGAATTTGGTTGATCCTCCATGTAAAGGGAAACTTTTCAGTTGGTTCAGCGACGATGGCAAGCATATGAGCAAGATTGACCATTTTCTTTTATCCTAGGTTTTGATTAACAGGTGGGGAGTGGTTGGTTAACTTATAGGAGATAGGGATATTTCATATCACTGCCCTATTTGATTGGATTCTAATAAAGCGGAGTGGGATCCGAAGCTGTTTAAAGTGAACAACAGTTGGTTCGAGAACAAAGATTTCCTTCCTTTCGTTGAGGGAGAGTGGAGGAAGCTTAAAGTTGAGGGTAGGAGTGATTTCGTTTTGATAGAGAAATTAAGATTGCTGAAAGTCGTCTTACGTAATTGGAATGTCGAGATTTTTGGGAGGATTGATTTGAATATAAAAGAGTGCAGTATGCTTATTAATGAAGCAGATGATCTTCTTGGCAGTTGTGAAGATAATCTGATAGATGACATTGTCTTACACGGAAGTGAGGTGGTTAATCAACTTTGGTTAGATATTAAAATCAAGGAGAATATGCTCTTTCAAAAATCAAGAATCAAATGGGATCTTGAAGGAGATGCGAATAGTAAATACTTCCATTGTGCTATGAGAGAAAGAAGAATTGGGAATGCTATTGGAATTCTCAATACCGACAATGGGCAGATTGAGGAAGTCATTGCAGTTATAGAGGAAGTTGCTAGGCTCTTTGCTGAAGCTTACAAGGAAACAGATTTTAACAGGCCCTTTCCTGATGGAATTTCGTTTAGGAGTCTGTCTGCGGCTGATAGGGATATTTTGGAGGACGAGTTCTCAGAGGCTAAGATCCAAGATGCGTTTTGGGCGTATGGTGGTTCTAAAAGTCCGGGTCCCGACGGATACAACTTTCTCTTTCTTAGAAAATGTTGGTCTTTTATAAAGGAAGATGTGTTTCGATTCTTTAAATATTTTCACGGCAATGCAATTCTGTCAAAGGAAATTACTTCATCTTTTATCACTTTAATCCCCAAGAAAGCTAATCCGTTTGGTCTTGAAGATTACCGTCTGATTTGCTTAATGGGATGTTTATACAAAGCTCTTGCTAAAGTCTTAGCTAACACGTTGAAAAGAGTTCTTGGTTCCATAGTCTCTCTGTGTCAAACAACTTTCGTCCCCGGTAGAAATCTTTTAGATGGTGTCTTGGTTGCCAACGAAACTGTCGATTTCACGGTTAAGGAAAAAAAAGATTGTTTGCTTTTCAAAGTCGATTTTGAAAAGGCGTATGATAAGGTGAGATGGAACTTTCTTAGATACTTATTGAATGCGATGGGTTTTGGCAAAAAGTGGTTATCGTGGATGGAGGCGACGATTTTTTCCAGTTTTTTTGTCTATTTTGGTGAACGGTAGCCCGACCAAGGAATTCAAGGTGGAAAGGGGTTTGAGGGAAGGTGATCCGTTATCCCCTTTTTTGTTCGTTTTAGTGGCGGAAGGTTTAACTGGTTTGGTTAGGAAATCTATGTCAAATGGTGATTTTTCTGGTTTTCGTATTAAAGATTGTGTTGTAGACATTTTGCAATTTGCCGATGATACTCTTTTGGTTGGTGATGGGAGTTGGAAGCATCTATGGGCTTTGAAATCGATTCTTAGAGGCTTCGAGGTTATTTTGGGGCTTCGAGTGAATTTTCTTAAGAGCAAGTTGATTGGTGTCAATATCAACCCGAATTTCTTAAAAGCTGCGGAGAATTTCTTGGCTTGCAAGGTTGAAGATAAAGAATTCAGTTTTCTTGGTATACCTATCGGTATGAATCTTAGACGCATAGCCTCGTGGAAATTCCTTATTCGGAAAATGGAAGCTCTTATGTTCAATTGGAAATCCAGAGTTTTGAGTTTGGGGGGTCGTATTACGCTTCTGAAATCTATTTGGAGCAGTTTGCCCACAGTCTTTTTTTCGTTCTATCGGGCTCCAGTAACTGTATGTAAAGAAATCACAAGGTTGCAAAACAAGTTTTTGTGGGGAGGGGTGTCGGACAAAAGAAAAACTCATTGGGTAGGGTGGGAACATCTATGTTTACTGATTGATCACGGTGGTCTCGGTTTTAAAAGGGTGCAGAAATTTAATATCAGCTTACTGTTAAAATGGCGTTAGAGGTTACTGGATCGTAACAGAGCTTTTTGGTATCAAGTTCTGCAAGCAAGGTATGGTTTTATTACTGCTTTTGATTTAGCTTCGAAACGTTTTCTGCATTGTTCTTCATGGTGGAAGAATCTCATTTCGTTGGAGAGAAGACATAACGAAGACGTTTTCATCGGAAATGTGGAGTTTCGGTTGGGTGATGGTAGTAAGTTTTAATTCTGGCATGATTGTTGGTTTGGAAGAGTTTCTTTCAAATTTTCTTTTCCTGACTTATTCTCCATGTGCACTCTTCCTAATGCTATAGTTTCGAAAATGGGATCTTGGGTGCAAGATGATAGGCTTTGGGGCGATTGTGGTTTGACAGGTACTGCTGCTGCTTTGTTGCAGGATTATTTTTCTGCATTTTTTTAAGCACCTGATGCTTGTTTCTCCAGAACGGGATAAGTCCAATACGGTGATTTGGAAGGAAGATTTTTCGAAATGTTACACTGTGAGGTCTGGTTATAAAGTGCTTTGTACGGATTCCCTGTCACAACCGTTCCAAATTGGTGCGAAATATTCTTTTGTTGAATTATGGAAATTGTTGGTTCCGTATAGGCTGAAGCTTTTGGGTGGAGATTATTTTTGAACAAATTACCGTTGAAGGATTCGTTGATTCATAGAGGCATAATTCCAGATTCTCAATCGGTATGCTTGTTCTGTAACGAAGGTTGTGAAAATTTACTGCATCTGTTTTTCTTGTGTGAGGTGTCTAAGTGGGTTTGGAGGGAAATGTGTTTTTGGGTTGGAGTTGATATTCCTTTGGTAGTTACAGATTTACATGAGCATTTCAGACTGTGGTTTGATTTTTTCTATAGGAAGAAGGTGATGAAGGGAGGGGAAGGTAGTATTTGGTTGACAATTTGTTGGAGTATTTGGGGGTTAAGGAATGGAATGACTTTTAAAAACGAGAAATGTGTCGTAGCGGACCTCGTTTGGAACATAAAATTATCGGTGTGGAGGTGGGCGATGAATGGAGATATTATTCATTCCAAGTATAATTTTTTGATTTTTAAGATTATTTGCACTTTCTAACTTAAGTTTTATTTGGTTTATAATCTCCTTGTGTTCTTTCGGAGCTTTAGTCCGATTTTGTATCAGGGTTCGAATACCCCTAATACTCGTGTTAATTAATTCCTTCCTTAAAAAAAACTTCATTTTAAATAAGTTCAATAGCGATTTTGTATGTTGTTGATTATAAAATTCAATTCATTTAGACAAATACTTATAGGGGAATAAAATGCTTACGACACAATACTAATAATATTTTAAGGAATTCAATTAATGAATACATAAATTCATCACCTAATCTTTTTAAAGAAAAATGTTTTTAAATAAACGTGTTTTTCTTAATTTGATGTGAAACCATGAAGTAAATAAATATTTTGCAATCCAATTTAAAATATGGTTCATATAAAACAATGGGTGCAATGGACTGATTTGGTACAATTATAAGGGGACAACTTTTTCACGTAATCTCTTTTAAGAAAAAAGTTTTAAAATAGAAGAATTTCATCATTTTTATCAAATGTACGTTTCTTAATTTGCCGTGAGACTTTGAGAGCAAATAATTTACATGTCAATTATGGTGGTTTTTTTTTCTTTTTCATTTTTTAATTTTTAATGGATATCTTTTTAATTTACATTAGCAAATAGTTTGAAAAAAAATATATCAAACAAAATCATACATACAATCCTTAAAATGAAAATAAAAAAGTAGAAGAAAATAAAATAAAATATTCTAAATATTTTTGGATACAGAGTATTGATTAAATTCCTTAAAATATTTCTATATCTTATTATTTATTTATTTACTTCGAAAAATTATTTATTGATTTTTATTTCACGGATAAAATAATATTTGTAGTTTATTAAATTGAAATCATCTTATTGATTATTATGAAATTTGTTTTTTATTTTTCTTTTTTATAACTTTTTTTATTGTAATTGGAAAGAAGTTTATTTTGTCTAAATTTTTATAAAATATCTGTGTTATTTTATAAAATAAATCAATTTCATAATTACACAATATTTCATATTTTGTCTCCTCCATTTTTCTATCTCTCAAATAAATAGTAAAGAAGAAAGGGACTACATTGTCCTAGTTTATTTTTTCATGAACTTAAAGTTATTTTTATATTTTTGAAGAACTAAGTTGTCTCTTACATTATTTTCTCAAGGATTACATTAAATATTACCTATTAAATTTATCACTTCTCCCGCTTTCATAACATTTGAGGAAAAAATATAATCATTCCAATTTACCCACATCATAGAATGTCAAATAAGCAACATCTTTTTCAACCATTTCGTTTCTTTGGAAAAAAAAATGATCAAACTCATAATGATAAGAATTGGCAGCTTGACTATGCAAGTAATTTCCAAAATATTATTGAGAAGTTATGTTTCGGTATAATATATATAAGTTCTTACTGAGAATTTGTGCAATTTTGAATTTACCATATAAGAACATTGAATGTTCTGAAAAATACCTAATTTACTCTGTTGTCATCACAATGCACCACGTGGCTTCCCCTACAACATTTCTCCCATTTTGTTTGACCGTCTAACCAAACTAATGCTTTGAAAAATTCAAAAAACACTTTTATTCTAGCCTCTCTCTCTCTCTCTCTCTCTCTCTCTCTCTCTCTTCCCCTTCTTCTTCTTTCTCTCTATTCCTTCTTCCTCTTCTTCATATACCTCGCTAACGAATCCCTAACCGGAGCCAATAAAACTATCAAACTCGATTCTACAGATGCGATTTTGTATCTTCTCATTGCTACAGATGATTTTGTCTTGCCGTTTCGTATCTGACTTTTTGTTGTTGATCTTTCTGGAAGTATGGAACCGGGATTCGACGGGTAAGCCAAAGTTTTGGTTACTTCAACCATTGAATGTGTTGAAACCCAATCTTCTCAAGCAAACCCTAAAAGCTGATGTGCTGAAACTTAATCTTGAGGTTTCGGCCTTTGAAATAACTGTTTTGTTTTATGAGTAGTCCATTATAGTTGTTATGTCTCTTGTGTTGTGTTGTGTTATGGTTGTTGAAGTTAATTTGACTGAGGTCTCGTTTTCGAAAATGGATCATCTCCTGCATTTCTTCTCCTGCCTTCTCTCCTGCTCAATTTCCAGGCCTTGGATTTAATCTAACTATTTCATTTTACCTATTTTTTAAAGCTGATTTTTTATCTCTATTTTTTCTAACCATTAGATCAAAGCAGAATGGGCAGCATGACAAAAGAAACAGAAGAGGATCCAAATCCCTCTTTTTCAGTACGGAAGAGCTCCGGCGAAATTTAATTGAAGTTGAAGATTATTGAGGTAGAGTTTTGCATTTTTTCCGGTAAAATTAGATTTGATATTCTTTCTTGCTCATATATTTTTGTTAGCATGAGTTATAGTAGTAAAATGTGTTATCAATAGCCAAAATCCTCAGTATTAATCTACATAATTTAAAAAATTTGTCCAATATGAGTTGTTAATAATAATGAATTTCATCATAAAGTTTATAACTATTATGTATGGTTTTAGGTGACCGTAGCATGAAAGACATGTGCTATCTAACAACAGACAAATGCTTATCAAACAACTGGATGCTACAACTTACTATGTTCAGGTTTTATCCAAACAAACAACAAGATAGCAATAGGGGGCATCAACCTCTCCCATTTCAGCTTATAACAGTAAACAGTTTCATATTGGCATAATGATTTGGAAGGTGAGTATTAAGATTATGAACTATAATGTTGTATATAATTGACATTTTTATGACATTGTTCAGCTCAAGCCCTTAACTATATCATATCAACTGCGTCTGTTATCCAAGTAGATAAGCTGATAACCATCTAATCATGCAGATTTCGTTGTTCAGCCTTAAAATGGCATGCCATAGGAAGATGATAATAGAGGGAGGTCACGACACAAACTGCCTTGAATATAAAACGTTGCTATAGGTTAGGCTAATTGAAGTAAGTGTACACATTCTCTTTCATTTTCTTTATGTTGATTGTCTTTCTTGCAGCTCCAAGGAGAAACTCACTCTCGGGTATGACTTTTCATATTCAATTCCTAATTATCTTGATTGTTTTCATAAGATTTTATAGTGTTATGGTATTTTAACTTGAACAAACCGTTATTGTTCCTTGTGTTTTTCTTTTTTATGTTATACTCTTCTAATCTGTTATGAGGTTCTTATTATGTTGTCTTATTAATCATCAGTGGCACGCAGATTAAGACCCGCAAACGAAACATTGCGGCGAATCTGGACCCTACATCATTTGCAGATGCAGTGGTCCAGATTTACTTGGATAATGCTGGTGATTTGGTATATTATCATTGCATTTTACTTACATCCTTTCAATTTGTTGTCTGTTTGTATAGCACACACTGTTGTGCTTTGATTGAATTGCAAAGCTGAATGAATAATTTATGTTTTTAGGAACTTATTACAAAGAGCCTTGAATCTTCTGAACTTAACTTCTCAAGATACAAAGACACCTTTTTTAAGGCAAGCTTCTTATACCCTAGGGCAATCTGTTTTGTCTCTGTTTATTTCAGTATTAATGGAAAGAATTAGGGGTTGAGGTAAAGAGTGGAAAAATTGTAGAGAGATGGGTTATGTAGTTTGAGAATACGAAGATAAAGCATTCTAATTCTGAAACTAAGCAGTTGAGAAATTTTTCGTTGCAAAACTTGTATAAGAAATTAACTGACATCTTGAGTTCTTTGTATGCCAAAGTTGGAAGCTTTGAAATGAATCGCATATTCACTCGGAGTCAGAAGTTGAAGACGATCTGTACCACTGTGGCATGATACAGAAATTGTTTATAGTATGTTTTTTTTATAAGCAATGTCATTAATAGGAGATTAAGGAAATCTCAAACCAAAGAATACAACCACCAAGAATTAGAAGAAATCGAGCGGATACTTATACCACTCATATAAACTACACTTCTTACTATTTTTTTGACCAAGAATCAACCAATTCCACGAGGTAATTTTAATATCGATAACAATATCATTAACATTGCAAAACGCATCTTCAAACAAAATCCTATTTCTAGCCCTCCATATAATCCAACAAGTGATTAACCAGAAAGCATACGTCTTCCCAACAATTCTACGATTTTGGAACTTCGCAGACCAAGCCAAAGCATGAAGAATGCAATTAAGTTCATTGACCATACCTATATCCAACCACTCACAAATTTTGTTCCAAACCATAACTGATTTACAGCAAGAAGAAAACAGATGGTTGGAATCCTCAGCCTCATGGAAACAGAACGTACACACCTTATCATGGACATTATCAACAATTCTTCTCGCCGCCAAATTCGCTCTTGATGGCAACCTATCTAACACCATCCTCCAAGCAAAGATTTGAGCTTTAACCGGAATCGACGACTTTCAAACAATGTCAAGCAAACCAGCAATATTCTGATCATTAACAAAAACAGTTCCATCATTATTCAGCACAGAGTAAAATGAGGAAACTGAGTATTCCTTCGAATCATTGAGAGTCCAAGACCAACCATCTTTGGTATTATAATGAATAGAAACTGATTCCAGCAAGTAACAACACTCAGACCACTCGGGCTCCAACATTTCAGCAGGAACCAACAAGAATTTCCTCACATTCCACCGCCAGCTATCCCCGATCCAACCACCCATCTCCCTAATAGTGCAGCAGGGAACTCTGCAGGCTTCAAACAGATTTGGAAAAGCAAATTTCAAGGCCAATTGCCCGAGCCAAACAGTCTGCCAGAAAGCCACGTTAGAACCGTCTCCGACCACGCACTCCTTGAATTTAACAAAGCTAACAGCAGAATCAGGGCCATAAAGGGATAGAATGTTCTTAATCCAAAGGGAATCATTCTTGGAATAACCAGCATCGTTGGAAAACTGAGCTTTGAGGCTCAGATTACCATACCTATTTTCAAGCAACGACCTCCAGTTTTCTTTACCTCCATGATGGAATTTCCATAACCATTTAGCAAGAAGAGCACGGTTGAATCGCCCTACGTGTTTGATTCCCAAACCTCCTCTTTCCTTAGTTTTACAAACGAAATTCTAAGAAATCCAAGACACAAATTTTTTATTAGACACTCCAGCCCAAAGAAAACGACGTTGAATAGCTATAATAGAGTTTATAACTTTCTCTGGGGCCTTAAAGAAGCTCAAATGGTGGATCGGAATATTAACGAGAACCGAGTTAATAAGCGTCACCCTGCCCCCAATAAAAAGATTCCTACCATTCCAAGCAGAAAGCCTACTTCTCAGACACGAGACAACCGGCTCCCAAAAATCACACCGACGATGGTTACCACCAACCGATATACCAAGGAATTTGAAAGGGAAACTACCGGATTTGCAATGTAGAAACTGCTCAGCCACATTCTTAAAATCATCATCAATCCCATTACCATATAAATAACTTTTAGAGAAGTTGATCTTCAAACCTGAAGATAGCTCGAAAGCCCTGAGAATCGCCTTGAACGCCCAAAGATTAGATAGAGAGCCATCACCTATAAGAACCGTATCATTGGAAAACTGAAGAACACTAGTAGAAGGGCTACCATTAACTCTGAATTCTGACAAAAGGTTGGAAGCAATCGCATTTCTAACCAAGTTAGCCAATCCCTCCGCAACAATAACAAACATGTAAGGGGATAACGGATCGCCCTGTTTCAGGCCCCTTCCCGCCTTGAAATCCTTTGTTGGACTGCCATTAATAAGAATAGACAAAAAGCAGTTGAACACAGACCCTCGAATCCACTTCATCCATTTAACCCCAAAACGCATCTTTAAGAGTATATCTTCTAAGTACGACCAATCGACGCAATCGTAAGCCTTCGCGAAATCAACTTTAAACAACAAACAATTCTTCTTATTCCTTTTTGAATAATCAATAATTTCATTAGCCATTAACACTCCGCCGTAAATTTGGCGACCAGGGATAAACGCCGATTGAGAAGGCGAAATCAATTTGTGAATAACCTTGCCTAACCTTTTAGATAACATTTTGGATATCGTTTTCTGAACGGAACTAACCAAGCTTATAGGCCTGAACTCATCAAAGCTTTGAGGGTTATTCACCTTAGGGACAAGCGAAATAAAAGAAGAAGAAAACACCTTGGGCAGGTAACCAGTATTGAAAAATTCCAAAACACAATTAGTGAAATCCACTCCTAAAATATCCCAGCAATCCTTGATGAACTTGAAATTGAAACCATCCACCCCTGGGCATTTGTTTCCTTCGCAACTGAACACTGCACACTTAACATCCTCTGTGCCAAACTCCTCCTCAAGCATGTTCCTGTCTGCCTCGTCAAGAACAACCATGCCATCATAATCGCCCCTAAATCTGATAGAATTCTGGTTCCTGTATATGTCTTTAAAATAAGCCAATGCTTCCCTTTTAATCAAATCAGGATCTTCCACTAGCCTCCCTTCCAATTTGATTGCAGAAAAATTATTGAACCGATTCCTCATCTTTAATGAATCATGAAAGAACTTCGTATTTAAATCCCCATCTGTGAACCATCTTCTTCGGGATTTCTGGCTCAGCATACTTTCCTTAATTCTCAAATGTTTCCACATATCTTCCTGGGCTTTCAACCTTTCCTTGCAAACAACTTCATCCTGACTCCCTAAATCTTCCTCCGCCAACAATTCATTATAATTAAGCTTTTGGACATTAACTTCGATCTGGGGATCAACCCAACCGAAAACTTCAGAATTCCAAACGCGCAAGTCCATTTTTAGGGACTTCAACTTGTTAATGAAAACATCACAGCACGAACCAGTGAAATAGTAAGAATTCCAAGCTTTCTTGACAAACGGAAGAAATCCTTTATGGTCCAACCAACAATTGAAAGACCTAAAAGGCTTAGGTGCCCAGTTGACGTTGTTGGTCTTCAACCAAACAGGCCAGTGATCCGACACGTCTCTATCACCCACGACTTGATTCTTCAGAGACAGAAGAGAAATAGCCAAATCATCTGCCAGAATTCTATCTAATCTACTTCTACTCTTCCCGTTAGAATTAAACCAAGTAAATTTACTACCGATCACCAGTAGATCGAACATATTAAGGTCTTCAATAAATGAATTAAAGTCCCTCATTTCACCACTGTTAATACCTGATATGCCAATCCTTTCATCCCCACTTTTAATTGCGTTAAAATCACCACCAATGATCCAAGCACCACCAGGGAAACGACTCTTCACTTCAATCAACTCTCTGCATAATCTCATTTTATTCGCACTACCGCACGGAGAGTAAACATTAACCACTGTTAACAATTGATCATTCCACAAGAATTGGATACCCAAAAAACCAGGACCACGGAAACTAGACCAAGCTTTCAACTTACTCCCCTTCCACATGGTAAGGATACCACCTGACCTACCAATAGAGTTAGAGGCAGACCACTTAACATCCTGATTCCTCCATAAGCTAGAAACAATAGAATTACCCATCTCTGGAATTTTAGATTCCTGAATAAGACATATATCTGCATTCCCTTTAATAAGGATTTTAGAGACTCTCCTCCTCTTAATAGAGTTGCAGCACCTACGTACATTAAATGAAACTAGATTCATTGACCACCATTAGCCACATCCTTCTTTCCAGTCCTTGCTTCTTTATCTTCCTTGTCCAATCTCCTCAAAAGACCATCGAAACCAACATCATCTACATCACCTGAAACCCCCAACTTTTTTATCGACTTTCTCACCTTGGATGGAACTTCATCAAGCATCCTACGACATCTAGAATTTCCCCTTTCCAAGTCAGTGTCAGTGATCGATTCGCAACCCAAAAGCGACTCAGACTCTAAAGAAGATTTCCTGTCAGTACGTCTTTTAGACTTCACCAAATCAAAGCTTCTGAGAGATGGATCCTCATCACGGGCCTTCATGGCAGATTGGAGCAGGGTAGACGAATAGAAAGGTTTGAAAGGAATATTAATGCAGTTGTAAACCTCATGAATAGATTTTTTATTCTTAGTTTTGGCCCAATTTGAAGGCCCAACTAAACCACCTGAGGGCCCAGACAAAGGTTTTTCACACCCTAAATCCACAACAAGATCTCTGTTGAAATTGTCTTTCTCAAGGTTTACTAAATCCGTGATTATGTCATTACCATCCCCAAGACTAGTAGACTTGTCAACCCCTGAGTGGGCCCCAAAAGACTCCACTCCTTTAACAAAGGTAGGTTCAGCACAGCTATCCCCAACAGGTGTCAGAATAGCATCAGAATAAACTTTATTCCTATTACCCCTAGCCCCTCCTTTCGTTCCACCAAAATCAAAGCTATCACCAACAAATGAAATATCATCAGAAAACGTACATCCTTTTCCTTCATTTTGAGCATTAAAAGCTTCTTCTGTCACATCCTGGTTAACTCTAGGCAAACTAGACACCTCATCTTCTAGGTCATCGATTGAATCCCACGCGCCTTCAACCTCCGACGGAACAGTTGATTCAAATTCTTCAGAGTCAATCACTTCATCTCCTTCCTCTATCGACAAAGCTACTCTTCCACACGAGAGATCTTCTAGCAGTTTGATGGTGAGACAATGGTTCTTAACTTCTATGGGGATTTCTACTTTCACGGCATCTTCAATTTTCGATTTGATCAATAATCTGGCCACATCAAATCTAGCCTTACTTCTAGTAGTTTCATCGGACTGAATGAAAGTTCCAATGGTCGAACATATCTTTCTAAAGTTATTATCGCACCAAGCAATGCTGGGTAAACCAAAGCATTTCACCCATACTAATCTTTCTCTATCCACCACCTCCGGCGACCAAAGACGAATGTCTCTAAACCAAATATCCAGCCATTCACGCGATTCAGAGATAAAATCTTCAATATCTCCACCTGTTATGTCTTCCAGAATGCACAGCGAGGCTCCAAGAGAAGTAGCCTTAATGTTGAAATACCCATCTTCATTTAGATTCTTCTGAATGTTGAAAGCATTTCCGTCCTCCATAACTTCACCCACTCTCGTCCGAAGCATCTTCTCCTCACATATCAAATCCACCTCTAACGGAATACAAATATCGCCCCCAATCTCCCTCGACTTTACCTCATTCTCCGACCTACCTACAGCTTTAGCGTACGAATCCACAACCACAGCACTGGACGGATTCACAATACTTCTAGTTATAACAGGCTGAACAACGTTCTTCCTCTGAGAAACAAAAACATGGCGAGGCTGGTAGGTTTTCTGGTTAAATCTGGGGATGTTAACAAAAATCTTTTTGCCTCCCAGTATGATACTATCAAGGTTAATCGCTAGAATACGAGGATCATGAACTTTCCGAAATTTTGCGAAACCAAATCTTTTACCACGCTTATCACGTCTACCAGAGATGAAGACTTCTGAGATTACTCCATGAACCATAAACTCGTCGAAAAGATCTTTAGCATTCATCGATTCCGGAAACTCGGTAACAAAGAAAGAGAACGTTGGCTCCCCTTTCACCGCGCCCTTCCCTTTATTCTCCTTCCAAACTGAAAATCCATCTCTTCTTCCCCACCTCTTCTTCCTATCGACCCTTTCCCATTCCATTCCAACCTAGACGTAGACTAACGAATTACCAAGGCCCCTAAACTCGAAAGCTACGAATTTAAGCCGAAGATAACCCGAAATCTACACTAGGATAGACCAGATTGAGACCCCTAACTAAAACCCAGACAAAGAAAAAAGAAGCAACCTTGGATCAGAACAAGTTAGGCATGCATCACTGCAATGCTATCAAACATGGATACACGAAGAATGTAAACGAAACATGACAAGGACGATGAACATTTCTAGAGAGAAGGCAGAGAGTCTTCTCGAAATATGTGGAAGCAACAAAATTGTTTATAGTATGTTGATCAGAATATCTCTGTTAGTTAGTGTACATCAGTGAAAGTTTTAGGGTATATTTTATTTTTTATTTTTTTATTTTTTTATTTTGTTTATTTTGTTTATTTTTTTATTTTTTTGAAAGAGAAGCACATCTTAATTTAATTTAAAGCCGTGTAAAAAAGTGAAACAATTATGTAAGTTTGTTAAAATGAAAAATAAATCTAAAGAAAAACTACTTAAAGGTTTTTCTCAAAATCTTAACAACTCAAAGAATATTGTATCATTGAATTGAATCACTTTTAAGATTAAATAAGTGATGCTAACATGCATACTGTATTTCTTCTTCAGGTTAAGGAGATGCCTAATGTGTTGATACTTCCACGAAGTGCTGATTACAGTGAAGAGGTTTGGATGGAGATAAGGGAGAAAGCTATATCTATATTGCAAACATTCTTTATTGATGGAATTATTCCAAAGAATGCCCTGTCTGACGCAGAAGAAGAGAGTGAGGTGTATGATGAAAATGAACAATCTGATCAACAATACAAAGAAAATGCTCTATAGATTATTGTTAGAGAGAAATTAGATGATCTGCATTCAAATCCAGAAAGCTCCCAAAAGAAAGTAGGTGAAATCAAAGTGTCTTCATCACAACATCAGGTTATCGATCTGAAGGAAGGCACAACATGTCAACTAAAAAGGCCAAAAAGAGGCATATCCCTCAAAAGTATCAACAAAAATCAGATCCTTCTGCACTAGAGAATGAGGGAATATCTCAGAGAGATGATACTGCTATGAGTGGCAGTGATCAAGCTTTGAGCTCCAGCTCTGAAGACTCAAGAAGTAGAAAGACTCCAGTAGAATCTATACAAGATCCGATTGCCACCCAAGCTCTAAAATCAAGCGCAAAGCTTAGTGGAAAATGTACTGAACTTTTGAAAGATGGATGTATTATAGCTCTGCATGCAACAGACCGTGTTGCATTTTATGTCTCAAGGCAAAGAGTTAAAGACGGAGGTTGGATCCTAGATTCCATGCCAGATGTGTAAAAAAGAGATCCTGCTGCACAGTTCCTTATCATCTTCAGAAATAAGGTTTGTTTGAAGGCTCCTTACACTTATCCAAGGAACTTTTATCCAACATATATTTCATCAAGTATTTTGGACTTGTAATAGGTGTCTTGATTTTTTAACTCGACTTTTAATGCATGTGCCTCAGGACTTAATTGGCTTGCGATCTCTTGCTGCCGGTGGAAAGTTATTACAGGTAATTGCATTATAATGCTTGGAGTTTTCAATTTTGTTGTTTTTGAGTCGTAGATGAAAGCTAAGATTGGGATACAACACTCCCTCTGTTATTTATATCATTACAGTGCTAATACAGTTGATGCCTTCACTTTGGGTATACACATTTTCTGACTCATTTTTACATAACAGGAAATTTTGATGTATGATCTCTATGCAATTATTGTGCATTGTGGATCCACATCTAAGTCAGGGCATTCATTACTTCAGCTATGTGCATTCTGATGAAGACACGTGGCATTTGATGGATGACTCTAAGGTAAAGTATCAATGGAAATTTCCTCTTATAGTATAGATTTCCCCGTTTTTACAGATTTATATGGTTTCTGTTTGAAAATAAAATGAGTCATAATATGATTCATTCTATAGCTCTTACATAAGAGGATAGAGCAAGTGATTAATTAAGACATCTAGGCGATAACCTGGAGATGGCTAAAGTCTAAGGTAAGGGGATTCAATTATGTTATAAACCAATGGATATCAAACCCAAAGGAGTGTCTAGAATGGAGAACCCGGTAGTGAAAGGCAGCATGTAGGTATTCATAGTTATGTAAGGATAAGTGCGAACAATCAGTGTTAGAAATTCGGGTATGATAATCCTGGATAACTTCAAAGAATCGTGTTCGTACACTTTCCGAACAAAGTATTTCGATCCTATTCTTACCTGGGTTCACGAAATCTTTGTGGGGATAATTCTTGAAGAACAATCTGTTTCTGGCAAAAGAGAACTGATCAGGAATGTAGAGAGAAAGTATGGTTTTTCCTGTAACCGAAACCGAGGCCAAATGACCCCTTATATAGGAGATCAATAACAGAAACCGAAAAGACACAACTGTTCAAAAAACGGTTATGTCGGTTGGGAAAAGGTTCAACTGTTCAAAAAATTTTTGAAGAATGCGCTGCCCCGCACCCCGCCCGCTGACCTGGCAGCGGGACCCCAGCTAGGGGCTCTGCCCCTTGGAACCCCAACGGGGCGCTGCCCCGCACCCCGCCAGGGGCTTTGCCCCTTGGAACCCCGTTTCAATTATTCGCATTCAATTATACGTTGGCTCGACGAGCGTGCACTTCGAACTACCCTAACTCGTTTCCAAGCTTAACGCATAATTGCATCGGCCTATAGTAAATCACATTACTACTAAAATACATTGATGATACTAAAATCACCAACAAATCCCCCCCATTTGAGTGTAATCCTTGATTTACTCAGTATATACAATAATATATACAAGGGTATAACGCACAGGTATAACGATCAAACAAATGGATAGACGAAAATGTCTTGCGATTGAATTTTCATCTTAGTACAAATACACATTCCAAATACTCGAAAATCGGGGTGTCATATCGATTGAACCCGTCAATCCATTTGAATATCTGAAGATATAGTACACATATGTTTCTTACAATACTCTACTATTCATACTTGACACTTTACAAGCCATGTGTCCTTATCCATTAATGAGCATATAGGAAGCCAAGTCCAAGCTTCCTGAAGCGGCAAAATTTCATGCTCACATAGGTGATCTTTTAATCTTGCACCTGCATTTGCAATTTTCCAAAAGAACCATTAAGAAGATATACTTCAACCTAGCCATCACTTGCAGGTCTGAGCACATACCTTAGGAAGATAAACCCAATTGCTCCAATCTCTAACTATGATCTTTCCACATTGAATTATGTTTCTAACGTTGTATTAGAAGGGAATTGGGTATACCATAGCTAATAGATTTAAATGGACTTTAATCCCATCCCAATTACCGACTTCTTCACTAAGTCTCTAGCTAACCCCTTCGTCAAGTGGTCAGCTAAGTTTTCTTGCGACCGAACAAACTCAATAGATATCACCCCATTCATGATTAATTCCCTAATCATACTATGTCTAACACCCAAATGTCTAGACTTTCCATTGTATATTTGACTATAAGCTTTAGCCAGTGTGGCAGTACTATCACAACGGATAGAAATTGGTGATATCGGTTTAGGCCATATCAGAATCTCATATACCAAGTTCCTTAGCCATTCCGCTTCTTTACCAGCAGCAGCTAATGCTACAAACTCAGATTCCACTGTGGAACCAGTTATACATGTTTGCTTCTTGGAAGCCCATGAGATGGCACCTCCCCCAAGCAAGAACATCCATCCACTTGTAGAGGATGAATCTTCAGCATTATTTATCCAACTAGCATCCGAATAACCCTCTAACACCAAAGGAAATCCCATATATGACAATCCATAATTCATAGTACCCTTCAAGTACTTGAATACCCTAGTTATCGCATGCCAATGATGTCTACTAGGATTACTAGTAAATCTGCTCAACTTTCCAACCGCATAAGCAATATCCGGTCTAGTTCTAATCATAGCATACATCAAAGAGCCTATAGCTCTTGAGTATTCGAGTTGATCCACAGGTTTACCTGTATTTGGCATAAGCTTTTCTCCCGGATCCATGGGAGTACTTACTGGAGAACAACTTTCATAATTGAACTTCTTGAGTATTTTCTCAATGTAATGAGATTGCGTAATTACAATCCCCTTATTCTCCCGTTTAATCTTAATACCAAGAATAACGTCCGCTTCTCCCATATCCTTCATGGAGAACTTTGATGACAAGAAATTCTTCGTTTTATCAATTTGATTTTGGTCGGTGCCAAAGATCAACATGTCATCAACATATAGACAAATGAAAACTCCTTTATCGGATGTATCAAATTTGCTATATACACATTTGTCAGCTTGGTTTAGAATGAAACCATTAGACAAAACAACCTCATCAAACTTTTGATGCCACTGCTTCGGAGCTTGTTTCAGCCCATACAACGACTTAACTAGCTTACACACTTTATGCTCATTACCAGGCATTACAAATCCTTCAGGTTGCTTCATATACACTTCTTCTTCCAAATCACCATTCAGAAATGTTGTTTTGATATCCATTTGATGAATCACTAGATTATGAATAGCCGCCAAGGCAATCAACAATCTAATAGTAGTGATACGGGCAACTGGAGCATAGGTATCGAAATAATCAATCCCTTCCTTTTGTCTGAAGCCTTGGATAACTAATCTAGCTTTAAACTTGTCAATTGTACCATCGACTTTCATCTTCTTTTTGAAGATCCATTTGCAACCCAATGGTTTGCAACCTGGTGGTAAATCAGATAATACCCAAGTATTATTTTCCATGATAGAACCAATCTCTTCATCAATTGCTTCTTTCCAAAAACCAGAATCTCGAGATTTCACAGCTTCATCATACGTTCTTGGATCTTCCTCTATACTATAGCAATAATAGTATTGAGTATCAATCTGATCCTTTGATCCCTCAACTAAATATAGTTGAAAATTAGATCCATAAGATCTAGATTTTCTAGCTCTTTTGCTCCTACGGGGTTCAAGTGTCTCACTTGGCACATCATTTGAATGATCATCCCTTAGAGATTCATCTGAATTAGGTATAGAGACCTTTGGTCTAGGTATAGAAGAGAAACAATTCTCATCAAATATGGTATCTCTCGATTCTATAATCGTGTTAATAGAAATCGAGTCATTAGGTTCTATAACATAAAACCTATAGGCCTTGGAGTGCTCAGCATATCCAACAAAGATGCAAGCTATACCCTTTTCACCCAAAGTTTTCCTTTTTGGGTCCGGGAGTCTAACCACGGCCCTACAACCCCAAACACGTAGAAATGTTAAGTTGGGTCGTTTCTTATACCAAAGTTCATATGGGGTAGTCTTGTTCCTTTTATTAGGAACCCTATTTAACAAATAGCAAGCCGTTAACATAGCTTCTCCCCAAAACCCTTCACTCAAACCAGAGTAAGATAACATGGCATTCACCATTTCTTTAAGAACTCTATTTTTCCTTTCAGCCACACCATTTTGTTGAGGTGTATAAGGTGTCGTAGTCTCATGAATGATTCCTACGGATTGGAAAAATACAGGATCATAATATTCACCACCTCTATCTGTACGTAATGTTTTAATCAGCACATTCTGTTGCACTTCAACTTCAGTTTTATAAATTTTGAATTTATCTAAGGCTTCGTCCTTAGCGTGCAACAAATAAACATAGCAGAATCTAGATGCATCATCTATGAAAGTGACAAAATATTTTTTATGCCCTAATGATGGAGTAGCATGCATATCACATAAATCACTATGTATCAACTCAAGAATGATAGATTTCCTTGTTATACTTTTAAAAGGTTGCCTAGTGATCTTTGTTAACATGCAAGTTTTACACTTTTCTACATTTTCATCAAAAACAGGAATTAAATCATCATTAGACATTTCATGCATTCTTTTATAATGTACATGTCCTAGACGAGCATGCCATAATGAAAAATTGATACCATTCAAAGAGGACATAAATACAGAACCAGAATCATTAGGAACTCCATTCAAATTCATCATAAACATACCATTATTATAATATCCAAATCCTACAAACACACCAGACTTCGATAAAACATATTTATCGGATTCACACACTTGCTTGTATCCAAGCTTATTTAATACAGGACCAGAAATTAAATTCTTACGTAGTTTAGGAACATACAAAACATGAAACAAAGTAATAGTCTTTCCAGAACTGAATTCTAGCACCACGTTTCCTTTGCCTTCAACGGGAGCGAAGTGATCATCTCCCATGTAGAGGACAGAACCATCTTCCACTGGAACAAGAGTCTTGAACCAGAAACGATCCTTGCAAACATATGTTGTGGCGCCAGAATCAATCCACCACGCGATAGCATCATCCTGCACATAAAATGCTTCAGAATTTAGTGAAACCGAATGTTTAATCAAACTATTCAAATCACGAATTGATTTCTGACCTTGGTTTTCGGATTGGTCCTTAGACCCCTTTCCTGAACCACTTGCATTCGCGTTGTCGTGCTTTTTTCCGAAACGGCAATCCTTCTTGAAGTGGCCTGTTTTGCCACACTTCCAGCATTCTAGTTTCGGTTTCTTGTTAGCACCGAAACTGCCCTTTTTGTTCTTGAAAGCACGCTTCTTTCCTTTGTTTTTGTTGTTATCGTTCTTACCACCCTCTTCGACCATATTAACCGAGGGTCCAGCAATTTCTTTGCCTTTTCCTTTGTCATCCTCCTGTGCTCTTAGAGATTCTTCTATGCGCAAGTGACTTCCAAGTTGGATCAAAGACAGTTCGTCTTTTCCATGCTTCAGATTGTGTTTGAAATCCTTCCACGAAGGAGGCAACTTGTCTATGATGCTTGAGATAGATATTGTTTCATCCATCTTCAATCAGTGTTGTGTGAACTGTCCAAGGATTCAGAGGAGTTCATTGAATTGTTCCATGACAGACCTCGATTCAACCATTTTGTAATTGTTGAAATCGGTTACCAGGAACTTTTTACTGGATGAGTCCTCTGCCATGTACTTGGATTCGAGACAATCCCACAATTCATTTGCAGATTCCATGTTTTGGTAAATATCAAATAAGGGATCAGACATACCGTTAAGAATGTGCCCTCTGCATATGTAGTCGTCGTTCTCCCACTTTGATCTGCGTCTCAGATTTTCAACTGTGTCATCCTCCAGAAGTTCTGGAATCGGTGTAGATAGGACGTGCACCACCTTCAACGTTGTCAACATGAAATGCATCTTCTTCTGCCAACGCCTGAAGTCTTGTCCTTGAAACTTGTCCAATTTTCCAAAATTTGTAGTCATCTCCTTGACGGTGCTTCCTCCAGCCATGATTATCAGAAATTACTTTGTTCGTTTGTTAGAAATTCGGGTATGATAATCCTGGATAACTTCAAAGAATCGTGTTCGTACACTTTCCGAACAAAGTATTTCGACCCTATTCTTGCCTGGGTTCACGAAATCTTTGTGGGGATAATTCTTGAAGAACAATCTGTTTCTGGCAAAAGAGAACTGATCAGGAATGTAGAGAGAAAGTATGGTTTTTCCTGTAACTGAAACCGAGGCCAAATGACTCCTTATATAGGAGATCAATAACAGAAACCGAAAAGACACAACTGTTCAGAAAACGGTTATGTCGGTTGGGAAAGGGTTTAACTGTTCAAAAAATTTTCGAAGAATGCGCTGCCCCGCACCCCGCCCGGTGACCTGGCAGCGGGACCCCAGCCAGGGGCTCTGCCCCTTGGAACCCGAACGGGGCGCTGCCCCGCACCCCGCCAGGGGCTTCGCCCCTTGGAACCCCGTTTCAATTATTCACATTCAATTATACGTTGGCTCGACGAGCGTGCACTCCGCACTACCCTAACTCGTTTCCAAGCTTAACGCATAATTGCATCGGCATATAGTAAATCACATTACTACTAAAATACATTGATGATACTAAAATCACCAACAATCAGGTGGTTGGATGATTTGGTACTTCCTGGTCTATATTGGTGGATGTCATTTGCTGTTGTGTCTATAGTATTGGGTAGTGTCATTTTTTTAGAGCTAATATGGTTTAGGTTTTTCATATTTTTCATGTCCCAATATGTTTGCTTACTTTTTAAAGAATTAGTAATATGACTATTTTCTCTTCAGATCTTTCAATAAGTAATGAAACTGTGATTAATCTATGTCTCAAGTCAGTAATTATTTTGATTTGTCATTGCATGTGTAAAGGGGCAACTGATTTGCTAACCAAACCTATTCGGAAGAATGAGCTTGCGAACTTATGGCAGCATGTATGGAGAAAGCATGGTGTATGTCTTACTTCAGAATCTTTTTACTTTTATGTATATTCTTCTTTCATAACTTACAATGACATTACCTGATGAGCATGAAGAATCTGTCTAAAGAGGTTGCTAATGAAAAGCTTGATCCCTTATGTTCCGATAAGGTTTTGATATATATTTTGTCTACTTTACCCATCTAAGTTGCATCAGATATTTTAAAAATCAATCACCATATGAATGAATTTAGCTTATGGTTGGGTGGAGTTGGAGGAAGCTAGGTCCAGTACAAGGCTTTGGGGAAGCGTTGAGCTCCATTAGCAATGACTTCCATAAGCAAACAGGAAACCCTGTGCATCACTGCAAGTGATTGATTATCCATATTCTTATGTCAATGCTTAGTATTAAAGTATAAGAATATGGAGGCAGTAACTAACTGATTTTAAATTTTGTATTCAGAAGATGGAGGCAATAGAAGAACCATAAATTGATCCTGATGTTGCTGCCTTGATGGGTTTTGGAGGTTTTTCGATCATCCAACAAAAAGTGACATTCTTCTACATGCAGGATGAGCTGTTGTGTATAAGATTTTGAGCAATTTTGCGCAGCTGAATCTGGCAGCTAATTGTTTAGTTCTGGTTTGCTTAAGATTGAATCTATGGTCAAAAGAAAAATAGTAGGCTCAAACGGTATAAAAGCTGGTCCATAGTGTTATATTCATTCACAAGATTCATATATTTATTGCACATTTCTTCTGATTCCTAACATGATGCATCATATAAATTTAAAACATGTATTCTCTGCTATTTGACAACATGCCATGGCTATATAAATCCATTATGAACATTTGACGCAATTCTATAGTGGGCTAAATTCTTTGCGAGGGTGAGTCTATTTTGATCCATGAAGATCACATATAAGGATATTTCTAGTAAACCCCTCAAGTTTTAGGGGATGATTTTAGAAACTACTATAATTATACATGTTAAAGGAAAAGTGATATCGACTAAAAGGGTGTAGAAAGTTATGTTTCTGCATTATCCTTTTTGTGTTTCTGCATTATCCTTGCTTTTAGAAGACTCCTTTGAGTTGGAAGTTCAAATTGTGCTTTAACATGCAGCTTCCTGATTATCACGATGTGATTGAGCATCCCATGGGTTTCTCCAAGACGAGGAAAAAGTTGGCGAATGGATCTTATCCTACGTTAGAACAGTTTGAGGTATACAAAGTTGTTAATGAGTGGTAGTTTTCTTTTGTCTTTGAGATGTTTGTTATTTTCCAAAGGAATTGATGTTGATTGTGCTCTTATGTTGGTTTTTTCTCTCAACTTGTGTGGTGAAAATGAAGCTTCTAATGCAGATTGTAATTACCAGAAGAGATACATCAAATTTGCATTCTGCAAGAGCAAGACATCTTTGGTTGTGGTTTCAGAAAGACTTGGAAAGCTTTTGGATGATGCAGGGCATCTTGCACTACATTGAATTAGTAGAATGAATGATGAGTGATCAAGCTGTTAAGAAGAAGCTTTTATTAATGATGAGTAACGCAACTATAAATGAACAAAAGCAATTAACTACTGACTCTGAAGCTTTTGGGTCTATTAAAGGTGTTTTTGTGTATGGTGTCTGCTTATGCTTGTGCAAAGGCTATGGTAAGTTTTACTGGTGTGACAAAACTCCCGAAACATTTGATCATCAATGAGTTGTTTATTCATTATCGGTAAATTAGGCATATTGGATATGAAGTAATAGGGCCTGATAAATCAGTGTAGTGTTTGTATGGTTGTTGTCGGTGGCGTGGTGACCATGTTTCACGAGCAGTCTTTAATATATTTTGGCCACTCCAACAAAAAGTAAGATTAAATGATTCCTACTATATTCTTATACTGGTATCGCAAGGAATATAGGGTAGCAGATTTTATTGTGTTGCAGCAGGATGCTTTTGATAAATGATGAATGAACATTATTGAAGTTAAAGCACACAAGCATATCCTCCATTGGAGGAGCCAAGGAAGAAGATGAAGTTGTAACAGAATTCTGTTACAACAGTTAGAAGAAAATAGAGAAATGCAAAAGCAGAGCACAAAAAGAATCTGTATTATTCAATGTGTGTAAAATGAAAGTGATACCAGTCTTATATACAATATATCTTAGCTACTAATAAAGACTGTACACGTGGACAAATGAAAACTATGCTAAGCAAAACTATCCAAAAAGGAGAAGAATAATAATAAACTAATATCCCCCCTCAAGTTGGACTGTGAATACTACAAAGGCCTAACTTGACTAAGATGCTAGAGAGAGCAGGAAGATGGAGAGGCTTTGTAAACATATCTGCTAGCTGGTTAGAAGTGGAAATAGGAAGCAAATGCAAGAGTTTTGACTGAATCTTCTCGCGAATAACATGGCAATCCAGTTCTATGTGTTTGCTCCTTTCATGAAAAGCTGGATTATGAGCCAAGTAAATTGCAGACTTGCTATCACAAAATATTGCTGCAGGCTGGGGAAGATGAATCCGAAGGTCTTGCAGGATGTATTGCAACCATTGCAGTTCACAAGAGAGAGAGGCTAGTGCTCTATACTCAGCTTCAGTAGATAATCTGGAAACAGTCTTCTGCTTCTTAGATTTCCAACAAATGAGAAAAGATCCAAGCATGATGCAATATCCTGTAACAGACTTACGAGTATCTGGACATCTTGCCCAATCAGAGTCAGCAAAGGCAGACACTTTGAGTTGACTAGAAGCAGGATAAAAGAGACCTTTAGCAAGAACCGACTTGAGATATCTAAGGACTCGAATAGCAGCCTGATAATGAGGTGTAAGAGGTTTTGAAACATACTGGCTAAGATGTTGAATGGCATAAGAGATATATGGCCTCGAATTTGTAAGGTAGATGAGTCTGCCAATCAGTCTTCGATAAATGGTAGGATCCTCCAATGGTTGTCCTTCATGAATGGACAATTTGACAGTTGGATCAAATGGAACTGAAGATGGCTTAGAGGCTAATAAACCACTATCTTCAAGAAGCTCTAATGTGTATTTTCTCTGATTGAGAAAAATCCCAGCTGTAGTTCTAGCAATTTCAAAACCAAGAAAATATCTCAATTGACCAAGATCTTTGATTTTGAAAGTGTGATGAAGGAGCTGCTTGACTTGTGTAATTTCAGCCATAGAAGTGCCTGTTAATACAATGTCATCGACATAAACCAATAGAGCAGTGAAATCATTGTTGGTCAGTTTAACATAAAGAGAATAATCAGCCTGAGATTGTTGGTATCCAATGGAAATAAGAAAGGATGAAAGTTTGGAATACCACTGCCTGCTTGCTTGCTTCAAACCATACAATGACTTATGAAGTTTACAAACCTGAGAAGAACTAGAAGAATGGAGGCCAGGAGGAAGAGTCATGTATACCTCTTCATGGAGATCTCCATGCAATAAAGCATTATTAACATCCAATTGCTCCAAATGCCATCCTTTGATAGCTGCTATGGATAGTAAAATTCTGACAGTAGTAAGTTTTGCCACTGGAGAAAAAGTATCAAAGTAATCCATGCCTTCTAATTGGGTATACCCTTTGGCAACCAACCTAGCTTTGCATCTCTCAATAGATCCATCTGCTTTATAATTTACTTTGTAAACCCATCTGCAACCAATAGGGTGTTTTCCAGCAGGAAGATCAACTACTTCCCATGTATTATTCTCTGCAAGAGCCTGTAACTCAGTATCCATGGCATGCTTCCAACAATCAAACTTGATGGCTTGGTTATAGGTTTTAGGCTCAATGTTAGAAGAAATGGAACAACAGAAATGTTTATATGATGGAGAGAAATTATTGTAAGAGATGATAAAAGATAAAGGATGTGCAGTTTTAAAATCATTTGAATGAGATGCAGATGTATCATGAGATGCAAGATAACAGTGATAATCTGCTAGGTAGCTAGGAGGGTGAGAGACACAGGTGGATTGTCTTAAGGGTATAGAAGGAGTAGGGCTTATGGAAGAATCTGATGAGCTATCAGATAGATGAGGAGAATTAGTAGACACAGAAGATGGGGAAGGACTGTTGGATAAAGGAGAGGTTGGGGTTGAAGGAGGATTATTTTGAGAAGGACCATTGGTTAAAAGAGAAGCAGAGTCATTATGGTTACTAGGATTATGTGGTAAAGAAGATAAAGGTGGATTAGTGACAATAGGTAAAGGCTGATTAGGTGGGAGAGATTGAATAACAGGTGCACAGTTAGATGTGCTAGAATTAAGGGAGAGAGAAATATCAGTGGTACTGGTAGGAGAAGACAACATAGGTAGGTCTGCATATAGGGAAAGGGGATCAGGATTGACATGATCATGAGTAGTACTAGGTTTGGATGTATTTTTGAAAGGGAAATGGTCTTCATCGAAAATAACATTCCTTGATACAAAAATATTATGATTCTGCAGATCATATAAAATGTAGCCTTTAGTACCATCTTTAAATCCAAGGAAAACATATTTTCTAGCTCTAGGGGAAAATTTTGTTCTATGGGCTTGTAAGGTAGTAGCATAGCTAAGACAAACAAAAACTTTTAAGTGAATTAGAGAGGATGGTTGGGAATACAACATTTCATAGGGAGATTTGGAATTTAATAGAGGTGAGGGTAGTCTATTTATAACATGAATGGCATGTTGGACAGAAAAATTCCACATGGTGAGAGGAATGTTAGAATGGAAATATAATGATCTTGCCACATTTAAAATATGTTGGTGTTTTCTCTCAACCACCCCATTTTGTTGGGGTGTTTCAACACATGAAGTTTGGTGGATTATGCCTTTAGAAAGCAGAAATGAAGATAAAGACATAAACTCAGTTCCATTGTCAGATCTTAGGCATTTAAGTGTAGTCTTAAATTGGTTTTCAATGTAAGCTACAAATTGAATTATACTGTTTTTGGTTTGATCTTTTGTTTTAAGAAATATCACCCAGGTATATCTACTATAATCATCAACTAGAGTGAGAAAATATTTGTGGCCTAACATAGAGATGGTGGAATAAGGGCCCCATACATCAGCATGTAAGATATCAAAAATGGAATCAGAAATTGATACACTATTTGGAAAAGGTAATTTCCTTTGTTTGCCAAGATGGCATGAATCACAAGGAATATTACTAGATTTACATGGTATAAATGGAAATGTTTGTGATACAGATTTTATTCCTATATTGGAAATGTGACCTAATCTCAAATGCCACAAATGATAAGAATCAGTAGTAGTGGAATTACAAGCTGATGACTTGTTGACAGCATCCAGGACATACAATCCTCTTTGGGTCCTAGCTGTACCAATCATTGCCTGTGAATGATTCTGCAGGATTTTGCAGATATCAGCCTCAAAATGGACATAGCAATTATTATTACTAGTAAGTTTGGCAATGGAAATGAGATTAACATGAAAATTAGGAATGTAAAGGACATTATGAAGGATTAAAGAGGGTGAAATGACCACATTACCAGACATAGAAGCAGTGAGAGATGATCCATCAGGTAAGTTAACATTGATAGGAATGATATTTTTGCAATCAGTAAAAACATGTATGTCATATGAAATGTGGTCTGTTGCTCTAGTATCCAAGATCCAGAGATGAGAAGACTTACCATTGGTGTTAGAGGACTGAGAGATCATGGCAAGAGGAGAGGTTGACACAAAGTTGGCTTGGGATGGTGGTTTTGATTGTTGGAGCAATTCAAGGATATTGTTGTACTGCTCCTGAGTGAAAACACATGGAAATGCCTTTGAGTCTTGCTGAGGAGTGTTACATACAGCATTGATAGTGGCAACAGGCTGATTAGTGCTGTTAGATGACTGGCTTTTGCTCTTGCCCTTATATCCAGGTGGATAACCATGTTTGATAAAACATGTCTCCACTGTGTGATTAGTCCTACCACAATGTGTACACACACGATTGTGACCGCTAGTAGAACCTTGATTCTTGCCTTTGAAGGAATTAGATCCAGGTTTGGAATTTGAGTTACCATAGTTAGCTTGAGCTTGACAAGCAGGATTCAATTCTTTAGGATTGGAAGAAGTTGAGCCAATGCAGAAGCTGAGCTATTCAGTTCACGTTCTTGTTGAATGATGAGAGAAAAAGCTTTGTCAAGATCAGGCAATGGACTCATCATCATTATCTGTGACTTGGAATGGGTGAATTTTTCATTCAAACCCTTGAGAAATCGAATCACTTGGTCTTGAGCACGATACTTTTGTGCAGAAGTAACAGCACCACAAGAACATGGAATTACGCAAGAACAAGTGATAATTGGTCTATAATTGTCTAGTTCATCCCATAGCACCTTCACTTGAGTAAAGTAATTTGATACATCATTATTACCTTGGCGTAGCTTGTACATATCTTCTTGCAAATCAGAAATGCGGAATATATCACTATGTGAAAACCTAATTTGAAGATTCTTCCAAACACCTGCAGCACTGTCAATCCAAAGAACTGATTTGGCAATTGATTCAGAGATGGAGCGATGAATCCAAGCGAGCACCATCGTGTTGCAGCGAATCTACGACGCATATAGGGGATCCGAAACCTGTGGTTTAGTGAGAGATCCATCAATGAACTTGTCCTTATTCTTAGAGATCAATGCAGTGTGCATAGATCTTGCCCAACTATGATAGTTCTTGTCATCAAGAAGAGGAGAAACGAGTACCAAAGCAGGATTTTCGTTTGGATGAAGATAAAACGGATTTGTTGAATTCATTGAATAATCGAGAAACTGCTGGTATGCCATTGTTGAGAGAGATACAGATTGAAAGAAAGCCAGAAAGACGAATCAAAGAAACAGAAGAAAAAAGGAACGATGCCGCGAGAATGCGAAACAATGATGTGAACAACAATGGCTACCAGAGCTGTATGAGCTCTGATACCATATTGAAGTTGAAGCACACAAGCATATCCTCCATTGGAGGAGCCAAGGAAGAAGATGAAGTTGTAACAGAATTCTGTTACAACAGTTAGAAGAAAATAGAGAAATGCAAAAGCAGAGCGAAAAAGAATCTGTATTATTCAATGTGTGTAAAATGAAAGTGATACCAGTCTTATATACAATATATCTTAGCTACTAATAAAGACTGTACACGTGGACAAATGAAAACTAAGCTAAGCAAAACTATCCAAAAAGGAGAAGAATAATAATAAGCTAATAAACATATATTATTCACTTTTTTTTATCATCTTGTTTATTTACAAACAAAGCAAATATTTGACAGTTAACAAACATATTTTTTAAGGCAGAATCTTGTGAGTTATGAGTTATAATGTTTTCTTTGTGTTTGTTATACTGTACATTTAGGAAAGAAGTTGTTGTGGACTCAACCTTTTGTTATTTGGAAACCAAAGTATGCAGAGTTACAGTAGTTAACATGCAGGAATTACAAATATGGTTCATTGTTTTTAACATCACAACTGATACTGCGGTTATGTTCTGGGAAATTTTTATTTGGGCATGTCAAGCTTCTAAAACAGGAACTCACAGGTATTGTTGGTACCTTTAGTTACATCAATTTATGGAGAAATGCACAGAATTTCTTGAAAGGTATCATCATTTTTTTGTTATTGCTTTGTAATCGACCGTCTTTCCTCTCCAACAAAATATTATAGTTTTTGGTGATTGAAATTGCTATTGGTATTACTGTGGTTTAACCCAAATTGACTTATGATCATTTGTTTTCAATATCTTCATGTAGAATTTGAAACTTGCTTTAATGAAATACAAGTTTAGTTTGCAATTCATCATTGAAAACAAATCATAGTTGGAACCACTGTTCCTTCCTTCCTAATGCATGTGCTCTAGTTATTCTTATGTTTACAATTTTCTAAGATATTGGGCTTTTGTCTTTTTTATTATGTGTCACGTTCGTTTTTGGTTATTTCACATCTGAACAGCCTTTAAAAGTTAGTTGAATGATCTTTGTATGTGTTATCTCGGTCACTAATTAATGGTTATGAGAAAAGGTACGGAGAAAGTGTATTTCTTAAGTCTAGTAATTAACCTCAAGCTGAGTATTTTCTGTCAAGCACAAATGTTTTTGAATTGTGAATCACTTACTGTTCATTGTCAAATATGCTACAGTGTAAACAAATAATTGATCTCAATGAATTGAGGATATATTATGTTTATTCATGTTCTCTTCAATTTGGTTCCTTTGGCAATATGTCACATACATAGCATCTGAAGTGAAATCTTTATTTTTGTGTTAGCTAAATTGTTCTGTTAGCAGTTGAACCCTCTCACAAGTTCTCAAATGATGCTACTAGAGATTCGATCTGCAGGACTAAACTATTAAAACACCCCTGATATATAAGGTGCATGTGCAAAGGTGCTGTTAGATTAATGTGGGAAAGATTCTTTCTGCATTCTGCATTAATAGCTTAATATTGAACACCAACTTACATTTGACTTAGTATCTATTTGGATTGTTAGCTTAGAAGCTATATTTTTTTTAATGAAATGGGAAATGGTGTGATGTTGGAAATCTCTTCATTTTTCATTTAAAACAATTGGAAATCTCAATTATCTATCATCACGTACTATTATTTTTATGTACCAGGATTAAATTTGGTGACATGGAACGGGAAGCACTGCTTTGTCAAGCTCGCAAACTTGTGGGTCAAGCTAATAAGTTCAGATCCTTCCAAGTGATTATAATTGCCAATTTAATCCGTCTCTTAAAACAAGAAATTCTTTCCCCTAGATTTTTCAGTGTGTAGGTAAGGGTTTTTACACTAATAAACAATGTGAGATTGTGGCAGGATCCTTTTTTGGGGAGAGCATTAGCAGCTATCGTTAAAGATCAAGTAATATGGCTGCACTGCTCTTGTGTGTGATCAGACAACGTCACCAATTAATATGACTACTATGTTATTATTTGATATTTTTTTTAAAAACTAAATTATTGTATAAATATTTTTATAAAAAATATCAACAGGTGTCGGCGGGTATTGATTTTATATTTTAATAATATAAATTATATGTTTTTTTTATATTTATTAATTTTTATTAATCCTATTTATTTTCAAATTTTAAATGTAAACAAATGCGCGTCGTTGACGGGTACTCGTGCCTTTACACGGATATCCGGCTAGTTAAGTTATATGGTTTGGTGGTTAGGGAACTTGGTAAGTACTTAAAGGTAAGAGGTTTGACACTTAGTTATATAATTTTTCACTAAAACTCATTTTATCAACGGTAATAAAATTGAATAAAAATGAACTAATGTGAGGTTGATAATCGTGAGTTTTAGATGAAAGCATATAATCATTCCCATTTGAACGAGTGCATTTGTCTGAACTAATTTCGAATGTCAAGTGTTATAAAGTTTCATCATACAGGTACAAATTTCATTTTCTAAAGGTGTTTGTAGTTCCTTTGGATTGGTTGCAGTTTAGCAAAACAACAACTTAGAAAAGAGGCCGAGTGCTTAATAATGGTCTAGTTTGCTAAAGTTGTATAAAGAACACATGTTGGGTGTAACGCCACAGTTTTGTTCGTTTTATTTAATCGAGTCGACTTAATTATTTTGAGTATTATATTATTTTATTTATGACTTTGGTGTGATAATATGTTGTTCTGTATTGTTATTATATTTTATCGCGTTTTGAGAGCGTTTGCAGGATAATTGAGAGTAAGGGTATTTTAGTCTTTTCCTAATTATTTACTAAGTTAGGAGGGAATAGAAAAGAAAGAAAATAGAAATATAAGGGAAGAGAGAAAATAGAGAGAAAGAAATAGAAAGAAGGAAAAAGAAGAGAAGGGAAGAAGAGAGAAAGGAAGAGAAAGATTGGAAATCAAAGAAAACAACTTCTAGGAATCGATTTAATCGGGTAAGGGTGCGAAACTCGATTATTCTATGCTTGTATATGATTATGTATGTATGTGTTTGGATGATTCTCTTGTTTTCTATGTTTTTCACTTCTAGGTCGAAAACAATAAAATGAGTAGAATCGATGGGTTAGCGATTGGAAATCGATGTAAATGTGGTAGATTGTTTGTTGACATGATTAGAATAGGTTCTGATCGATATATGTTGATTGGGAAATATCACTTTTGGGGTTTCAAACAGCGCAGAAAAATTCTGGGTTTTCCTTGGTTCGCCTAGCGAACCTGGGGCGAAGGTGGCAGCGAGTGAGGTTTTCGCGGGTTCGCCTAGCGAACGATTCAGTGAAGGGTAGCGAAGGTTCGCTACGGGGGTTCGCCTAGCGAAGGTTGTATGTTTTTGGTTCTGTTTGGTTCTGACTTGGTTCGCCAAGGGCTCGCCTAGCGAACTTTGGGTCTGTTTTTAGCTAGTAGTGGTTCCCTGGAACATTCGCCTAGCGAAGGTGCTAGCGAGTGCTCGCGAGATGGTTCGCCCAGCGAACAATGCTGTTTGTGTAATTTTGCTTTCTGCATAACTTTTGATCTGTGGCTCGGTTTAATGCGTGGTTTGATGCGTTGGAAAGCTATTGAGCTGTACTTTCTTATTATGATGGTTTGGAATTTGTTAGCCGATTTAATTATGTCGAGAATTAGGAATAGAATCGTGTTGTCGACTTTTGTTGTTATAATTGTGTGTAATGGGTGTGTATTATGTAATGTGTCTTGAATATGGATATCGTATGACTTGTATGATGTTATATGATGTGAATACATGTGATGGCATGATTGTTGTGGTTTGTGGGTTGTGGTGAAATGCATTGTTTGATTGAATTCAATGTATGTTGTGTGGTGACCTTTATGATTTGAAATGCATTGTTTGAATTGTTTTGCAATGCATGAATATGATGATGTTGAAGCATGTGACAAGTTGTTGAATTGTGGCCTAAGGGCAAGAATAAATGCAATGTGTTGTATTTGATTATATATGCGTGTTTATGGTTGCATATATGTGTGAAAATGCATTAGTTGTCATGAGTTCTTGTATGTCAAGCATCATGATATGCATTGTTGTTGCGTCCTGTGTGACGGCAGTTCCGGTGGGGAATCAGCTATAACATCGTGTGCCTCGAAAATATGAGGTATGAATAGCCTGAGGACTGAACTCGATGGTTATAGACGATCGTGAGCCTCTCTTGGTGGAGGTGTGAGCGATCGGGTCGTGAGCCTCTCTCGGTGGAGGTGTGAGCGATCCATAAACACCGTGAGCCTCTCTTGGTGGAGGTGTGAGCGGTGGGTGAACATCGTATGCCCGACGGGGAGTTACAGTGATGTAACGAGCGATGGTTCCAGCAGAGTTCCTGAGTGAACTAGTGATGAGATATGAAATCTTGGAGTCGGTACCGCATGTGCATTTGCATAGAGTCGTTGTGTCGGTCTCTTTGCATCTGCATGAGTTATGATTGCATTGGTTATATGTGGAAAATCATGATTTAGTTGATTATGTGCGAGACACTATGATGTGCATTTGTGATAAATGTATTGGGCATGATTAATATGCAATTGGGGATGGAGTAATTGTGTGATTGAGCTTGTGATAGTATTTGTGAATTGAGGTGCATTTGTGTTAAATATATTGAACTATGAATGATATGTATTTGTGTATAAACATATGCATTTTGCGTGAATATGTGATTATGTGAATATAATCTTTATATGCTTTGGGTGTTGGCGTGTAATAATTGGGAATGAGATTGATGAGTGGAAACATGTATAATTGTGTTGATGATGAGTGTGTTGCATATTATTGAGATGTATTGGTGACGTATATATATATATATAAAATATGTGTTGAATTGATGGTGGTGCATTGTGGTGAGAATATTCTATATGTGTGTTTGGTGTTATATATAATTATATGCAATCGTATTATGATTGTGTTTCTCACCCTTCTGCTGTTTTATAATGCTCTGTGAGGCATTGCAGATTAGTTGCTGGAGGCCTTTTTGTGAAGCTTAGGACTTCATTCTTTTGTCGGTCGGCTCTGATATGTGACACCGGGTAGTTAGGGAGGCCGTTTGAGATTATTGCGTATTATGAATATGTATATTTTGGATTGTACATGTATGACAAACTTTTTATATTTATGATAATCAGTTTTAGATTTTCCGCTTTATTCTAAAATCTGATGGAGATGTGGGTGTAAGGACTAAGTTCCTCTGTTGCAACGCTACCCCACTGTTGCATATCTCTGTTGAGCAGGTGTTGATTGTTTTAATTTCAAGTATAATGTGACATGCTTCTTTTATGCCATGCTTTGTAATTATACTCTGATGAAATTTTTAGTATTTGCCTAAATGATTAATATGTGATTATTTGGGGGTATAGAAGGGGGTGTTACATTAAGTGGTATCAGAGCTAGTGTTGTGCTAGTTTGCGTCAGTCCTTGTTGGTCTTTGTGGTTCGGTGAGCTGTTTGTTTAACCATAGTTGCTGTTATTGGAAATGAACAGAATATGGCTCGGGCTGTGCAAGGTGTACCGAATGTTACGGGTAATGATGAGTTCAGGAAGAACGAACTGCCTATCTTCAAGGGAAGATATGATCCTGATGGTGCACAATTTTGGCTTGAGGAGGTTGAAAGAATCTTCCATGTGATGGATTGTGCTGAAGAGAATAAGGTGAGACTGGGTACTCACATGCTGGAGGAAGAAGCAGCTGATTGGTGGGTTAGTTTGTGCCAAGTGTTGGGAGAGGATGATGAAGCGGTTTCTTGGGAATCGTTTAGCCGAGAGTTTCGGAGGAAGTATTATCCTGAAGGTGTGAAGGAAAAGAAAGAGATTGAGTTTTTGGAGTTGAAACAAGGCAGTATATCTGTTGTGGATTACACTGCAAAGTTTGTTGAGCTGGTGCAGTTTTATCCTCATTATGCTGAAGCTACTGCTGAGTTTTCTAAGTGTGTGAAATACGAGAACGGATTGCGTCTGGAGATTAAGCGGGCAGTCGGTTATCAAAGGATTAGAAGGTTTTCTGATTTGATAGACAGTTGTAGGAATTACGAAGAGGATCGTAGGGCGCGTGCTACTCCCTGTAAGAGTGTGAATGACAGGAAAGGGAAACAACAGTCTCGTAGTGGGCCTTATGTGACACCCGCTGATCATGGTAAGTCGAGGGGTAACTTTGAGAATAAGCCAAGTGGAAGAGGTATGTCTAATCCTCTGAGGTGTCACTTTAAGTGTTACAAGTGTGGGGAAGTAGGACATCTTCAGTTTGATTGTAGGAGGAATAAACTGAAATGTTCTAAGTGTGGAGGTTCGGGACATGTCGCAGCTGATTGTAAGAAAGTTAATGTGCAGTGTTTCAACTGTGGTGAAACAGGTCATATTAGCACGGGGTGTACGAAACCGAAGAAAGCTCAGACTGGTAGGAGGGCTGTTGCATTAGCAGGAGATGAGACTACTAGTGCAGATCGTTTGACTCAAGGTACTTGTATTCTTAATAGTACGCCTTTATTTTGCTATTATTGGTACAGGAGCGGCTCATTCATTTATTTTGTCTGAGTGCGTGAAACGTTTGAATATTGTGTTGTCTTCGATGGATGGCGAGATGGTTATGGATACTTCTGCTTAGGGGCGGTAATTACTTCTTGGGTTTGTTTAATTTGTTCTTTGACCGTTTATGGTAAGGGATTTGTGATGGATTTGGTGTGTTTACAGTTGGAAGGATTAGAATGAGATAAGTGGGGGAGAAGTTGGTACTTCTCCAAGTTGCTTAAGGTGTGGAGCGTTAGCTCAGTGTGTTGTGTATTGCAAGATTGTAAGTGCTCTTTGGACAGTGTGGTTCCCGGTTCCGAAGGGAATGCGGAGGTAAGGCTATGTCAACTAAGGATTTGTGCCTTAGGTAGTTTTTGGGTAGGAGGTAAAGAATGCTATTAAAGTTTGGTGGAGATGGTTTATGCCTCATCATGATTGTCGGCTGTCTATTGACAAATTGAGGAACTGATCACCCTTAATCTCTTGTTGATAGCAGACGGGAATTATGTTGGATGGAATGGACGTGTCTTTCTGGCTTTGATAGTGTGTGCAATGAGTTGTTTGGAATTTAAGGAAATGATTACAGATTGTTTTGTTGTGTTGATGAAGATTCTTATATCAGAAGATGAGATGGATTAGAGGTTCTGGTATGTGGTTAAGTGGTGAAGTCATTAAGAGTCCTTCTTGGTTGGTTGTTGCAATAGGTTGGAATTTGAAATGTCAATGGAAGAATTGTGTATGGACTACGGACAGTGATATAGATTGATGATTGGGAATAAGTGTTCACGTTCAGGATGAGGTAACTGGAATGGTTTGGTTGTGTTTGGTTAGAATTACAATTGTTGGATGTCTGTTAAGAGTGGTGATTTGCTTGAGTTGAGGCTTTGATCGACTCGTGTGACAGGTTATATTTGTTATCATTGGATGTAGTTGCGGTGTTACTACGAGAGGCTCCGAAGTTAGTTAAGGTGATTAGAAACTTTCTGGACTTTTGTTGGTTATTACCGAAGGATATGGAAGGCTTTTCCAAGAATTGCGTTTCGTTACTTCAGTTGACGTGCAAAGGAGAAGTCGATTGTTTAGGATGCATCTTTGATGAGTATAGTAAGTGTGTTAAGACAAGAAAGTAAAGTCGTGGCTTATGTTCTTCGACATTTGAGTAATTGTGAAAGGATCAGTACTATGGTGGAATTAGAATTGGTGGTAGTTGTATTATGTTGGAATATTGGAAGTATTATCTTTATGCGTGTCTGTTTTGATGGTCAGAGAATTGGAATTATTTGAGCAGTACAGAGGCTCGTGTTTAGTGTGGTTGGATATATTGGCAGTGAACGGTGATTTTTGGTGAATATGAGAAAGAGTTAGGTTTTGGGCGTGAGGTTGATAGTTTTGAAGGTTTCGCGTAATCAGAGTGCGCAGCGGAAGCGTGATGTGGCACATTTTGTATTTGAGAGTGAACCAGTGAGTTTGTGCTTGTGAATTCCTTGAGTTTGGAGTTGATCGGCGAGTGCATTGTAGGGGCCTTGCGTCTTGTCGTTGTTGTTGCTGCTGTTAGCCAGGTGGTTAGTCGGTTGTGCTTTTGGTTGGTCTAGCGTTTGGTAGGTCGGATGCGAGGGCCGTGTTTGGAGTTGTTGGGATTGGCTATATTTTCGAGGTCGAAAATTTCCAAGTGGGGGAGAGTTGTAACGCCCCAGTTTTGTTCATTTTATTTAATCGAGTCGACTTAATTATTTTGAGTATTATATTATTTTATTTATGACTTTGGTGTGATAATATGTTATTCTGTATTGTTATTATATTTTATCGCGTTTTGAGAGCGTTTGCAGGATAATTGAGAGTAAGGGTATTTTAGTCTTTTCCTAATTATTTACTAAGTTAGGAGGGAATAGAAAAGAAAGAAAATAGAAATATAAGGGAAGAGAGAAAATAGAGAGAAAGAAGGAAAAAGAAGAGAAGGGAAGAAGAGAGAAAGGAAGAGAAAGATTGGAAATCAAAGAAAACAACTTCTAGGAATCGATTTAATCGGGTAAGGGTGCGAAACTCGATTATTCTATGCTTGTATATGATTATGTATGTATGTGTTTGGATGATTCTCTTGTTTTCTATGTTTTTCAATTCGAGGTCGAAAACGATAAAATGAGTAGAATCGATGGGTTAGCGGTTGGAAATCGATGTAAATGTGGTAGATTGCTTGTTGACATGATTAGAATAGGTTCTGATCGATATATGTTGATTGGGAAATGTTTTGGTTGGGAAATATCACTTTTGGGGTTTCAAACAGCGCAGAAAAATTCTGGGTTTTCCTTGGTTCGCCTAGCGAACCTGGGGCGAAGGTGGCAGCGAGTGAGGTTTTCGCGGGTTCGCCTAGCGAACGATTCAGTGAAGGGTAGCGAAGGTTCGCTACGGGGGTTCGCCTAGCGAAGGTTGTATGTTTTTGGTTCTGTTTGGTTCTGACTTGGTTCGCCAAGGGCTCGCCTAGCGAACTTTGGGTCTGTTTTTAGCTAGTAGTGGTTCCCTGGAACATTCGCCTAGTGAAGGTGCTAGTGAGTGCTCGCGAGATGGTTCGCCCAGCGAACAGTGCTGTTTGTGTAATTTTGCTTTCTGCATAACTTTTGATCTGTGGCTCGGTTTGAGGCGTGGTTTGATGCGTTGGAAAGCTATTGAGCTGTACTTTCTTATTATGATGGTTTGGAATTTGTTAGCTGATTTAATTATGTCGAGAATTAGGAATAGAATCGTGTTGTCGACTTTTGTTGTTATAATTGTGTGTAATGGGTGTGTATTATGTAATGTGTCTTGAATATGGATATCGTATGACTTGTATGATGTTATATGATGTGAATACATGTGATGGCATGATTGTTGTGGTTTGTGGGTTGTGGTGAAATGCATTGTTTGATTGAATTCAATGTATGTTGTGTGGTGACCTTTATGGTTTGAAATGCATTGTTTGAATTGTTTTGCAATGCATGAATGTGATGATGTTGAAGCATGTGACAAGTTGTTGAATTGTGGCCTAAGGGCAAGAATAAATGAAATGTGTTGTATTTGATTATATATGCGTGTTTATGGTTGCATATATGTGTGAAAATGCATTGGTTGTCATGAGTTCTTGTATGTCAAGCATCATGATATGCATTGTTATTGCGTCCTGTGTGACGGCGGTTCCGGTGGGGAATCAGCTATAACATCGTGTGCCTCGAAAATATGAGGTATGAATAGCCTGAGGACTGAACGCGATGGTTATAGACGATCGTGAGCCTCTCTTGGTGGAGGTGTGAGCGATCGGGTCGTGAGCCTCTCTCGGTGGAGGTGTGAGCGATCCATAAACACCGTAAGCCTCTCTTGGTGGAGGTGTGAGCGGTGGGTGAACATCGTATGCCCGACGGGGAGTTACAGTGATGTAACGAGCGATGGTTCCAGCAGAGTTCCTGAGTGAACTAGTGATGAGATATGAAATCTTGGAGTCGGTACCGCATGTGCATTTGCATAGAGTCGTTGTGTCGGTCTCTTTGGATCTGCATGAGTTATGATTGCATTGGTTATATGTGGAAAATCATGATTTAGTTGATTATGTGCGAGACACTATGATGTGAATTTGTGATAAATATATTGAGCATGATTAATATGCAATTGGGGATGGAGTAATTGTGTGATTGAGCTTGTGATAGTATTTGTGAATTGAGGTGCATTTGTGTTAAATATATTAAATTATGAATGATATGTATTTGTGTATAACCATATGCATTATGCATGAATATGTGATTATGTGAATATAATCTTTATATGCTTTGGGTGTTGGCGTGTAATAATTGGGAATGAGATTGATGAGTGGAAACATGTATAATTGTGTTGATGATGAGTGTGTTGCATACTATTGAGATGTATTGGTGACGTATATATATATATATATATATATATATATATATATATATATATATATATATATATATATAAAATATGTGTTGAATTGATGGTGGTGCATTGTGGTGAGAATATTCTATATGTGTGTTTGGTGTTATATATAATTATATGCAATCGTATTATGATTGTGTTTCTCACCCTTCTGCTGTTTTATAATGCTCTATGAGGCATTGCAGATTAGTTGCTAGAGGCCTTTTTGTGAAGCTTAGGACTTCATTCTTTTGTCGGTCGGCTCTGATATGTGACATCGGGTAGTTAGGGAGGCCGTTTGGGATTATTGCGTATTATGAATATGTATATTTTGGATTGTACATGTATGACAAACTTTTTATATTTATGATAATCAGTTTTAGATTTTCCGCTTTATTCTAAAATCTGATGGAGATGTGGGTGTAAGGACTAAGTTCCTCTGTTGCAACGCTACCCCACTGTTGCATATCTCTGTTGAGCAGGTGTTGATTGTTTTAATTTCAAGTATAATGTGACATGCTTCTTTTATGCCATGCTTTGTAATTATACTCTGATGAAATTTTTAGTATTTTCCTAAATGATTAATATGTGATTATTTGGGGGTATAGAAAAGGGTGTTACATTGGGCGTGATGCTCTAGCATGATTATATGATTTGTAGACAGGTGAAAGATCAAATAAGATTTAAAAGAGATTTAAAATTGAATTTGTAACAAACCAAATCATATCTTTTTATTGGAGATATTCAAGGAGAAAATCAAATATCCAACAAATTATGCATAAATTCTTGACGAAATTATCTGAAGATCCACAAGGAAAAAAACCATAGTTATTTACTACATAAGGAGATCAAAACCTACATTGGATGCAAGAACTCTTGTTGAAGATCATAGAGTGTTAGGTTTTGTGTCGTGTATTCACGCCAATGCCCTTAGAGAACTAGCGTTGAATCTTTATGTACACCTCTATGTTTCAGTAACTTGGCATAAATGGTTTGTTTAGTTGAGTTGTAATTAAAATTGTTTATGCACACCTCCATGTTTTAGTAACTTGACATAAAAAGTTTGTCTAGTTAAGTTATAATGTTCAACATTTTTTATCTTGTGAAGATTTAAGTTAATCACTAGGGGTTTGTGGTTGTTTTCCTTGTCACTAGGATTGTGGCATAGAAGAAAGTGAGTAGGTTCCTATATTTAGAGGGAGGCTCTAAATAGAAATTTATTGGGTAGTTTGGAAGAGACATTGAACAACATAGGGTTTGTTGTTGCTTGTAAGTCTAATTGCACTAAGCTACTAATAGTGAATTTCCTTTCTTAACTTGTGGACTCAACTCCCCAGAAGTAGGTGTAGTTTCACTGAACTGGGTAAACAATTGACTGTATTCTTTAATGATTTTTTATCCATCATCTATATCTTGTTATTATATTGTTTTTGGTATATCTTGTCACACCTATTATCGAAGATGTGAAGACTCTGGTTAATGGAGTAATAGGTAAGAATGATAACATCCTTATGGATTATTCTAGCAAGAAGATGAGAGTGATCTCAAAGAACACACAATCTATGGATGATATGTTTTCTCATAATGATGAAGATCTTGGTCTCATGAGTGGGGATGAAGAAAAATCAGTAACTGAAGTTGACAAGAAGCATGTTGAACAAGATAAAAGACTGTGTGAGGATGAGAGGATGAGCATGACAATACAGTTTGTTCATCAAGTGCTAATTGAGCTTGAAGAAGGCATGATAATAGAAGTGAGCTACCATCCTGAGTGTCAGGAAAAAAAATGAAGGAATACTCAGGTGATACCCAAGAAAGAAGTTGCACTCACCTAAAGTGGAGTAAACCTTTTCTCAAGGATGTCATCAAAGTTGATGAGGAATATGTTGTTCAAGAAGTACCATACTTCGTGAGAAACATGATGGTAGATGAGTGTTGTACTTAGAGGAAGGTCGAGCAAGCTACTGAAACAAGATCTTTGGTTATCATGTTTAATATTCAGAAAAGACTAAATGGTAATGAGTGTTCATTTAACAGTGTGGAAAGAATAACGAAGGGAATATATGTGTATCACAAAATAACTAGACTTATAAGGAAGATGTCAATGACGCATTGGCATTTTGTCATACCCCAAATTTTGACCACTAAGATTTCCCATCATTGTGCAAATCATCATCACAATATGGATGAACCTTTATACCTCATTAGTCTCCCAAAAGATGGGTGAGCATTCACTACAATCAGAATTAGGGTTTTTAGCCCTATCAGAGCATTTAGGCAAAGGATAAATCAAGAAATGACACGATCTTCAACTTTTATAACCTCTCAAGCATCCACAAAGGATCAAGAGGACTCCCACATCAAGAATCAAGCACAAGGTTGCAGCATTCTGGGTGGATCAAGCCTCAAGATCGCCAGTGTCATTAAATTAGGGTTTTGGTCGACCAAGGCCTCCAGGTGGAAATTTTCATCTGGGCATGAGCCAATGCTTCAAAATATAACTTAAGATACTCTAAAGGACCTCATGGACCCAATCATCAAGTCACTTTAGCCTCAGGGGATGCATTCACCAAAAACCAGGAACTAGGGTTTCTTGACCTAATTCACCCCTAAGTTGACTTTTGGGACAAAAAATGAGCCAAGACCTCAAGACATGATTTGAGGGTATCCAACACAACATATTGATCCATGTGCAACAATGGATTGATCCAAGAAGATTGATCCACAAGCTTCAATTTCATCAGGACCACAGTTAGGGTTTGGGGGAAAAAGTCAACTGAACCTTTGACTTTTGACCAAGACATGCTCCCAAATCTTGGGACATGATTCAATACACCCTATAACACCCATGGAACATATCCATCAAGTTTAATTTAGGTCAAGGACTTGATTTCACAAAGGATTGCACAGTTTGGAATACATCTGATAAAAAGTCAACTGTGCACAAAAGTCAATTTTGACTTTTTGAGATTTTTCCTAATTATGGTTATTTGACCCTAAAATGATGTTAATATGTGATTTGAATCATCATTTATCAAGAAAAATCAAAGAAAGTGGGATAATTTGTAAAAGGGGTAACCATAAAAACTTAAAATTTTTCTAAGTTATGGAACAAAGTGGCTAGGGTACCAACTTCCAAGGATTATAACTTGAGATCCAAGCAACCAGTTTTCCTGATCCAAAGATGGATTTGTAGCTCTCATGGCATTACTTTAAAAGTGTCAACTACACCTCATTCCAATTCTTCATGGATTTTTAGTTATGGAGTGATCAAAATGGCTGAAAACATGAAATGTCACTTTTTCCAACACTTAGTGAAATTTTCACTAAGTCAGAATCTGTCTTGCTTTTTTCCAAAATGTAGGGGCATTTTTCACTTGGATCCAAAAGGTTTCAAGACAAACTATGTTCACACATGTGTTGTGTCACATAAGGGCTTTCCAAAATGTCCAAGAGCTTCATCAAACTCCACCTGAGCTAGGAGTTATGACAACTGCAACATGCCTTGCTGCAAACTGTCTTGGCAAGGCAAATTTGGGCACAAAGGCTCGATTTGCCCAAATTGTGCAATTCCAAGCATGCTTATCCATCTGCACACCTCAAGGGGGAACAACCAAGGGACAAGCACTGATTCATCAGCTTCCCAAGTCCAAGATTCCCAAAGTAGCATGCCAAACCCTAAAAAGCCTAAAAGAGGCCAAGACTCCAATTTTGTTTCCAAGCATTCAATGGATGCAACTAGGTGGCATGAACTGAGCCATTTCCAACTGAATGAGTCAAGGATAAGCTCTGAACCAAAGAACCATAGGCCTGTGCTCTAACCTCTAGTCAATGGTTAAGGAGACTTAAGATTCCAAAGTGATGCAATTGGACAATGAGCTGCTGCAGTTTCCATTCACTATTGCTTGCAAAACAAACTTGCTCTACTATAAATAGAGCTCATTTGTGCTCAGTTTGAGTACACCAAAGCACTACAACACTTGCTTTCCTCAAAATCTCTTTCTCTAGGCCAAAATGCCTTCTTTTGCAAGGTAACTCTGAGTTTTTGAGTTAGAGAGCATTTCCACCACAGCTCATGATCCAAACAAATCCAATATGTCATATCTAAGTTGTCCAAACTCTCACAAGTGACCTGTAACACCAAAATCACAAAGTCCCCTCTCAAAACCTCAACATGGACTTTTTTGCACTTTTCAAGCCATGTCTTGATTCAGTCACTTTCAAAACCAGATAAGACCTCAAACACACTCAAAATATCATCCTTGAACTGTCCCAAGTGGTTCCCCACATCTGGAACACCATTTGAGGGAGTTGCTATATTGGTCACTTTTGCCCCTTTTGCAAGAAAGAGCTTAAACTTGTTCCTGAGGATTCCAATTGGTTCCAACCATTCTAAAAGCTTATAAGGGATCATTTGAGAGTGTCTAAAGCATTAAATTGTTTCTGGAACAAAGCACTTGGCAGATTGCCCAAAAATCTCCTAAAGAGGTATGCATCACAACTTTAACTCTTTGAAATATGCATTGCTTTAAAGTCCAGTGATCATGCTCATCTCATACATGTTATATATGTTGTGTTTGAACCAATTCATCATGTAATTCATGCCTGTAACAAGAGGTAGCATAGAAAATACAAATCATGGCCTATTTCAAAATCACTATCGGGTTTTTCAATAGGAGCCTCATCTGAAAAAACCACCACCACCATTGGATTCCTTGTGAAATTTTAGGCAGGATAGACCTAAATTTTGTCCCAATCCATGGAGAAATGAGAAAGTTACAAGCTTCACGTTTTTGGCCAAAATCTTGCCTTGCCTTGCCTTGGCCAGGCCAAAAACAAGGCAACCCTCATATATCCATGGGGTGGTTTTGATACACGGATGTATCACCGCCCCAGTGGTAGAGGGCGCGCGCTGCACCCAAGAGGTCTGGGGTTCGAATCCCCATTGCCCCAGATCCTCTTTTTATCACTTTTTTTCATTTTTTATTATTTTTCATGTTATTTTTAAATAATTTGGGAAATTAATAACTCTCTCAATTTTAATTATTTTTTATTGGTTCTTTTTGAAAAAAATCACAAAAATATTAAAATATTTTATTCCACAAAAAAAATAAGATTTATATTAATTATTTAATATAGTTGATATTTTTGTAAATAAATTCATTCTTTATTGTTTTTAAACCTTTTAAAAATGAATATCCACCTTGAAAAATCAAAACCAAATGAGTTTTAATTCTTCTTGTGATTAAAACATCATTTTTCAAACCTTAACCACAAATCACAAGTTGTTCATTCAAACTTATTTGGTGTTTTTATCATTTTAATTAATTTTCTTTGAATAATTACTTTAAAAAAATGATGAAATTAGGGTTTCGTTGATTTTCACCCTAACAAACCTTTTTCAAACTTTTTTTTGGGCCTCAGTGTATTGTATAAGTCCCGATACAGTAAAAAATTTTAGCGCGATCGTCGCCTTTTTTAACAAAACCATTTGGGTCCCTCCTTGAGTTGTAAGCCCCATCTTTTTGTATAAAAACAATCTTTAGGCCTCTTGAGAGAGTGTAAGACCCATATCTTTATATAGAAAACCTTTTTTGGGCCTCACATATTGTATAAGTCCCTCTGTACAAATTCAAACAACGGTGCACTCACCGTTAAAATTTGGGCCTCTCCTTGAGCTGTAAGCCCCAACGATCTTTTCAAAATACTTTCTCCTTTGATATTGAATTCAAATATATGATTGCTATCAAAGCTTTCTTTAATTTCTCTAAACAACTAACCATACAACATGGAAGCTCTACAACGGGTAAGTGTTTATCCGCTTTCATTTACTGCTTTCATATATATAACTGTATTGTGGAAAGCTGCGCATGGTTAGTCTTCTTTCATACCTTTTAAAATACTTGTCATATATGAGTTGTATATATACTAGTATAGTTATTTAGAGTTTTCCCCGGCAACTAGGTCTAGAACTAGGTAAAGCCCTGTTGGTCACTCTTAAATACAGACAAAACTAGATCCCCATAGGATTACCAGATACAGTCTTCCCTTCTCTTGGGGTTAAACAATATGGAACAAAGATAAAGGCAGTATTCTCGGTGAACCTTTTCTCAGACTGTCACCCCTAGAAATTGTCAAAGAAATTCTATTCCCCAGAGATGATCTTTTCTCCATGAATGGCATCTCTTGAGTTTCTTCCAAACCCTCGAACTTTCCTGGAATGATCTCTTCTCTGTGAATTGCATTTCTTGAACTTCTCTTGGTTTGGGGACCCACAAGCTTCCTAAAAGCATCCTCGCCTCCTCTTGGGCGTTGTACAAGGACCCTTCGGCTTCTTAGAAGTTCTCATGCCTTCTCTTGGGCTTCATACAAGGACCCTGATGACCTCTTAAAGGTATAGGACAGATCTTAGTCATCCTTTGATAGAGTGGTTTTTCCAGTGTCAAAACTCCGGTCATTTTAGGGTTGATTCTCATCCCTTAATACTCGTGCCTCCTATTGGGCATAATACAAAAGATAAAACTCTAGACTTAGACAGTTTAAATACCCTTGAGTCTCAAAGACATTCTCAAGTTCCCTACAAAGCATAGGAAAAACACCGATCACTCTGGATTAATCTCTAGCAGAAACCCGATCTCTCTCATGAGAGTTCCACACTCGGACCTGCCTATGGATCTTTCCTCAACATAGCCAGCCTCCTCTTGGGCTTTGTACACATGATTCTCCCCAGCGGAGCTAACCCTTTCAGACTTTCTTGTTGAGTCAATCATTTTTCAGACCCTCTTGTTGAGTTACCCACCCTTGTCAGACTCTCTTGTTGAGTCCATTACTTTTCAAGGACTCTCTTGTTGAGTCAACTCTTTTAGCCTCCATCTCGGGCTTCGTACGAGACAGAAAATCACTCTCTTGTTGAGTATAAAAGACTCTCTTGTTGAGTCAATCACCTTTTTTAAGACTCTCTTGTTGAGTAAACTCTTTTAGCTCCGTCTTGGGTCTTGTACAAGACATATAAAAAGCACTCTCTTGTTGAGTCAAACTCATTTCAGCCTCCCACTTGGGCTTTGTACAAGACACAAACAAACCTCCCCGACAGAGTCAAAATACTTTTAGCCTCAATCTTGGGCTTTGTACAAGACATATAAACACTCTTTTGTTGAGTCAGTCTTTTTCAGCCTCCTCTTAGGCTTTGTATAAGGACTTCCCTAGTGGAGTCAGTCAAACCTTTTAGCTTCAATCTTGGGCTTTAAACAAGACACCAAAACATCTTTTTCCTCCCTTAGAATAGGAGGAACTATGATTGCTTTGATTTCCCTATTTCATTTAAACGGGAATACGTAGGCATAAGATTGCGAAATCTTAGCGAGCATACTAATCAAAAACCCTAGGTCCAGTACCCTCATACTAAGTTGGTGCAACAAGCAAGGAGAACCTCATGCTAAGTTACACTGGTGACAATACAGATGATTGGAAGAATTTTGTTGACAAGATAATATATTGGGTAAGCAAGGAACAAATAAGAGTAATATTATCGGATGACGAAGGTGAAATCTCTATAGTTGGGAGCAGTGATAAGAAATTTCTCAGGCTAAATCACATGTTGAATAAGTATATTGTCAAAGATGATGTCTTGACGTTGCTCAAGGACATTCTCACTAAAGCTGTTGTCATACCCTAAATTTTGAACACAAGATTTCCCATCATTTTGCAAATTATCACCACAATATGGATGTACCTTCATACCTCATCAATCCTCTCAAAGATTGTTGAGCATTCACCTCAATCAAGAATTAGCGTTTTAAGCCCTCTCAGAACACTCAAGCAAAGGATCAATCAAGAATGGACATGATCTTCAACTTTTCAAGCCTCTCAAACCTCCATGAAGGATCAAGAGGTCTCCCATATCAAGAATCATGCACAAGAGTGCAACATTTCAAGTTGATCTAGTCTTAAGATCACCAGTGTCACCAAATTAAGGTTTTGGTCGACCAAGGCCTCCAGAGGGAAATTTTCATCTGGGCATGAGCCAATACTTCAAAACATGATTCAAGAATCTCAAAGAGACCTCATGGATCCAATCATAAGTTCAAAATAACCTCAGGGGATGCATTCATCAAAATTAGGAATTAGGGTTTCTTGACCTAATTCACCCCTAAGATGACTTTTGGAGCAAGGCATGAGCCAAAACCTCAAGGAATATTTTGAAGACCTCAAATATCTTATATTCATCCTCTTACAAGTTCAAATAGACATAACTAACTTGGTTCATAAGCAATATAAATATGCAAATTCATCTGGACCACAAACTAGGGTTTCTGAGAAAAAGCAACCATACCTTTGACTTTTGACCAAGACATGATCTCAAACCTTGGAACATGATTCAAGACACCTTAAAATACCTGTTGCGGTGAAAATTGGATAACAAATTATTAATTAATTTGCATCACATTTCTTTTACAACCGACTTTGATTTATCCAAAGGAAAGGTTCAAGATCGAGAAAACCTAAAAGGGGGAGATCTAAGGTTCGGGGGTTGGTTATACTAAGGGAAGGTATTAGCACCCTTAATATCTGTAGTACTCTACAGGAACCTCTTGTTTAGGTTGTGTTATGCTATGTTTATTTGCTAAGGATAAGATGACTATGAGGTCAAGATGGTAGATGACTATGAGGTCAAGATGATAATGAGCTATCTATGACTATGAGGTCCATAGAGAGACTTTTGTGACTATGAGGTCAATGTTGGAAGGTGACTATGAGGCCAATGGAGAGGGCTATAACTATGAGGTCAAAGTTTTGGTAAGGTGACTATGAGGTCAAGATGGTAAGGTGACTATGAGGCCAAGATGGTAAGATGACTATGAGGTCAAGATGGGAATCCTATGACTATGAGGTCAAAAGAAGGTAATGAGCTTTCTATGACTATGAGATCAATAGAGAGACTTTTCCATGACTATGAGGTCAATGTTGGGGGGTATTTCCAATGACTATGAGGTCAAGGGCTTCCTATGACTATGAGGCCAAAGGTTGAAGATGTTGCTAATGACTATGAGGCCAAGAGCTACCTATGACTATGAGGCCAAAGGTTGAATCCTATGACTATGAGGTCAAAGGTTGAATCCTATGACTATGAGGTCAAAGGTTGCCTAATACTATGAGGTCCAAGGTGATAATGAGCTTTCTATGACTTTGAGGTCAATAGAAAAACTTTTCCTTTGGAAGGAAGGGGAAGAATAACATCTTGTAAACAAGAGTTATTGTGGGGTTGGAATACAGTGAAGCATATTAATTCAAGAATTCCAAACAGTGGGCATTTAATCAAGGGTTAAATAAGTTTTTAGTCCCTATAAAGTTTGAAATTTCATTTTTAGTCCCTCCCTACCTTTTGGCAACGGTTTTAGCCAAAAAACCGTTGCCAAAACCAGCTAAAACCGTTGCCAAAACCCAGGAGGGACTAAAAATGAAATTTCAAACTTTATAGGGACTAAAAACTTATTTAACCCTTTAATCAATACACGAAATAGAATTTCAAATATGAACATGGCAAACAACATTGGTAGTGGTCATATAAATACGACAAGCAAGGCAAAGAGGACATTCACAATTTGAACCAAATATATTTGAAGTCATACAAGTTAGCAACAGAGGTAAAATGTAAACAACAATCCCATGAGAAAATTTTTCTCACAGTCAAAGTTTAATAGAATCCTCAAGTCACAACATGCTCTCAAGAAAAACTCTCTTAAAGTCAGTGGTCACATGAACCTGTCAAGCATGGCAAAGAAATCACAAGAAACAATTGGATTTAAATCATGCAACTTCGACAGAGAATAAGAAAACAAACAGCAATCTCACGGTAGGGTTTATTAAAATCAGGAATACAAAGTTTCAAGAATCACAACATACTTCCAAAGGACTTATTTTAGAATCGGTGGGCTCGTGCATATACCAAGTATAGCAGAAAAGGCATTCTCACAGTTTGAAAACAAATGCATTTGGATTTAAGTAGCTTATTAATCAGAAGCCAAAAACAAACAACGTTCTAGTGATATGGTTTTGTTCAAAGTCAGTGAATAATTCTCAAACAAAATTTCACAAGTTTACAAAATACTTCCAACAAAAATCCTTTAATATTTTAGAAAATAACTGATTTTAATTGCAGAATAAAAGAAATGAAGTGATGAATATTTAATGTTTTTTTGGAAAAGAAAATATAAATGTGAGATAAGTACATAATTGTAACATAAGCAAAAAACACAAAAAAAAAAACAAAATGCTAAGTGGCTCTCGCCACAAGCACACATGGCTGGCGCCATGAAGAAACCCCATGGTGCCTTGCGCCACCTTTAGGCATGGCTGGCGCCATGGGGTCTTGGTTTCTCTTTTTTTTATTATTATTATTATGTGTGGTGTGTGTTGTGTGAGTGAGGGTGTGGCTTGCGCCACCCCTTGTGTGTGTGGGTGAAGGTGGCTTGCGCCACCTGTGTTTTTATTATTTTTATTTTGTATTTTTTTACGTGGTATATTCTTTTATTTTATTTGCATGGGCCCTACTATTATATTATATTTTCCTCTTTAAAACAAGATGGCGGACGCCACATTTTCACGTGGCGAGAGCCACCAAGCCTCTTATTTATTTTCTGTTTTCTTTCAAACGACACGAATACGAACCAGTTAGATTAACAAAACAAAATCAGTTATGATTAAAAAAATGAAACTAAACATGTTAATGATTTATTTTCACAGAAACAAACAATAATCAGATGATAATAATATGATGACATGATAGCAGCATGAAACAGAATGAACATGGATTCAGACAAACATGATGATGACTATAATGACAATATGGTTCAAACATAAAATGAAAACAGAAGGAGGTAGGGTAATACCTAGTGGAGAACGTCCACTGCTTCTTCACAGGCGAGTGTTTCTGGAGATGGTGAATGCTTTCCTCCCTCAACTGCTATAGAACCAGCTTCTCAGCACAAAACAAGAACTTTTAGTGGTTAAAGTGATGGAAATTTGGAGTGTTTACGGGAAGGAAATGAAAAGGATAAGTTCTTGCAAGACTTGAAGGTGACTTGCAGAACTTGGAAAAAATGGACAAGTGAAGAGGTTTTGAGGAGTTTCTTGGTTTTCTCTCGGGTGTTTGTTGTGATGTTTCTGGGTTACAGAGGAAATGAAAAATAGTGAAGTTCTTGCAAGTTTTGGAGTGTTACTTGCAAGATTATGGAGGGAGAAGTTAGAGAGAAATTCTTGGCAATTTCTTGTGTGTTTTAACAAGGAGGAAGTGAGCTCCTTTTATAGGCCAAGCAAGTGGATCCGGGTATTGGAAATACAGTGGATAGTTGGTTTGCCCATGGGATAAAAAATTAGGGTTTGTGCATCAATCTCCTCAGCCGTTGATCTTGGTCAATTTCTTTGGAGATCAATATGCAGCGGAGGAGGTGGTGGTACAGTCTGTGACTTTCATCCTTTGAGGGTTATTCCAAAACCACCTTTTTGATGTGCCATGAGAGAGAAAGTAAAAAAAGAGCAATAATTTGAATTTTGAATACGGACTTTCTGCTCATGCATGCAGGTCTTCTGTGCTGAGCCATCTTGTTTCATCAATCCATTATGGTGTCCAGAAAGCTTTTGGTTTCGTCAGGAAATGGTGAGCTCAATGAGGTAGCATTTGGTGACCTTACGAAAATTGTTTTTCAAGCAAGGCATCTTCAGAGTGATTCACATAATAATAAGAGGCACATGAGATAGATTAAGTGCCTAATGCCTTACTAATACAAACTTTTCGTGGATACCACTTTAAACTTCCAACTTTATGACTTTAATTCAAGTGACAATATTTTTTGGACCCCATGGAAATTAAAATAGGTCACATGTCCGTGAACCAAAAGAGAAAATGTTACAAGAACATTCTAAGTTGCCAAATTTTAAACTCCTCCATGACACCAATTTGAGATGTTGCACTTTGATGAGTATTTGTCCAAATTAAAATTCTTGCACTCAAAAGAAGGTTTTTTTTTTCAAGACTCAAAGGTGAACTCCAAGTATGTCCACTAACACATGAAATGATGTCTTAAGGCTTAGGATCACACTTTGCATGACATGAAAGGCAATGGTTGACTTGTCTTGGTCAAACATTTGATTTCTTGCTGAAAAGGTCTTCTTGGATGCATTTAGCCAAAAAATATCTTAGGGAGACCTTGCCGTCTTTGAGTAAACCATATCTTCCACAATGAAAAGAAATAACTTGCAATAAGAAATGGTTAGTTAACAATGCATACATGATGCGGGTGCGAGAAAAAAAGACATCTAAGGGGTAAAATTTGGGGTACAACAGTTGCCCCTATTTAAATAGCTTCACCGGATGGCACGAGGAGTGGAAATCCTCGGGACATCAAGGTGAAAGGTATTTAAATATAGAAAACCGAAAATTTTGCCCTTAGATGGAATGTGTAATACCCCAAAATTTGCCCTGTTGTTTTTAGATAACTGGCTTATGTTTCTTTGCATTTCTTGCATTAGCATTTGTGCATAGCATTGGGTCCTAGCATGGGATCAAGGTACTTGGTTTAACTCAAGGGAAGAAGAGGTTTTTCAGGTTTTCAAACAACAGTTCATGTGCATTGTCCAAGGGGCTAAGAGGAGAGAAAATTCTTGATGCTATCAATTCTTGAACCACAAATGAGCCTTGAGCCTCAAGGTGTTTTATTTGGTCCATCATCTCATCACAAGATCAAGATTGGCAGGGGAATTCAAAAGAATCACACTCTCCTAACTTGGTTTCTTAAATTAGGGTTTTGGAGATTCTGAGATTTAACCCTCAAATGAGCAAGCTCTTTGATTGTTTATCATCTCCAAATGGCACATATCATCATTGGTGGACATGACACACATCATACTCAGAGGAATTTGAATTTGGAGGATGTGCTGATTTCTCCTAACCAGAGGAGCCAAAATTAGGGTTTCCTATAGAATCAGTTTATTTCTGATTTTTAGGACAAGGCTCGACCTCATGGTATTCCTCATGTCCTCAAATGTCTAGGGATAAAATATTGCCCATCAATTTGCTTCAGAAGGTTTTCAATTGATCAGAAATTTCAAAATCAGGAGAATTGGGAATAAAGTCAATTGGGCAGTGAAAAAGTCAACTCCTGACTTTTTGAGGTCAACATCATGATTCTCAGGTCAAATATGGTCCATGGACAAGATTTGATCAAGAAATGTTCAAGGATTCATGAAAAATCAAAAATGTGGAAAACTTGCTATTTTTGGAAATCTAGGTTTTTAAGAAGTTGCTATTTTGGGAAAGTTTCCATGTCCTTTTAACCACTTTCAAATCCAATTTTCATCATGATCAAGGCTTCATTTGCAAATCTTTTCCACATGAAAGTTGTAGTTTGAAACATTTCCTACAAAATGGGCACAAGAATCATACCATTTGGATCATTTTTGAAAGAGTTATGGCATCCTAAAGTTTGAAGTTTCAAGTTGTGACATGACTAAAACTTAGAATTTTTTTAAAGATGTTTTGGCAGATTTGGTGAACACATTTCATGGTCTATTTTCACATGATTCTAGGCTATATTTCATTTGGTAATTAACTTGAAATTTGTTCTATGTCATTGATACTTCATGGTGACATCAAATGCAAGTTATTTAGGGCCATGTTCATGGAGCAATCTTCATGCAAAGTGAAGCTTTTTCAACCAATTTCAAAGCATGGCATGGTCCATTTTCTTGGCATATTTTATCATTGGTTTGGCAGCATTCTTTTACTACCTAAACCACATGTATCATCACCAATAACATTGCCTTATATGTCCAAACATTCATCACATGCCATGCACGCCTCATGCACTTTATTTTCACATTTTGGCTAAATTTGGAAATGGAATTCACAACAAACTTGTTGCTCTCACGTGCCCATCTGATGATCCCATTCACATAAGAATTTCCATTGCCATATCATCATTCCAAACCTGGCTCCAAGGCTGAAACCAGAGCATAACCCGTGCCACCCACATGTTTCATTTTTCATTCATTTTCAATCCCAAGCCAAGGCAACAAACTTCCAAGTCTCAGCTTCATTTCCTAACCTCGTGCCAACCCTAAACCTCCCATTTATAAGCACAACAACTCCAAACCTAGCCACTGACTCTCACTTTTCAGATCTGAAGCAAAATTCCTCTCAACCTTTTTCACCCTCTAGTTTGTGGTTTTCTGAGTTATTTTGAAGCCTTCTTGGTGGAATCATCCTCCATTAAATACTATCTCGCTTCTGTATGCAAAGAATCGCTTCTAGATTCATTGTTTGAGGCTCTACAAGCTTCACATTCTTCATTATCGGGTTGAGTTGGTTTGAAGATTTTCAGCACTTCTCTGTTCAGAACAAGCCTCGATCTACAATCTCCAAGTGATTTAGAAGCTTTCTACAAGATTTCTTTGATCTATCTTGTGCTAAGAAGAGCCAACGGAGCAGCTCCGTTAGGTAACTCCTCTGCCTCTTTTTATCTCATAATGAACGTATGATAAGCTTGTTTGCGAGCGATTCTGAAGTCCTATGCGTGTATGCAGTGGTTTATGTGTGTATATGTGCATGATTCTTGGAGTTTCAGTTTTGTGAACTTTTCTTTGATGCACATTTCCATGCCTTTCTGTGACCGGTTACGTGATTTGTTGATGTATTCGAGATCTATGCAAGATTAGCTTGAAGTATACATCATGCTTGTGCTGATTTATGAATGTTTCAGTTTAGATCTTGTTTCGTTTTCTCTTCGATTCATTATGATATTGAGTTTATTTTAAAAATTGGAGAGTGAATCTGTGATCTGCGCAAGATTTGGAGTGGAATGATGGTGGTCCGGTGAATTTCTGGTGGTTTCATGGTGGCTCCGGCGGCTGGTTGGTCGGAGAAGACGACCGGAGCTAGGGCTCCGGTGTCTGAGATTTGAAGAGATGGTGATGTGGCCTTCGCGCCGTTTTTTGAATTTGAATTGTTTGACTTGGTTTGTTTCTGGCCAATTGTTTTGCCACGCCAATTAATGAGCTTATGTGGCACTTTTTTTTTGTTTGTTGCTGAACTGAATTGGATGGGCCTAGTGCATGATTGATACTCGCACCCCCTCTGTTCATGGCCCAAACGCATGTAGTTTGTTTCCTTTGGTGCTGGACATTGCTGATACACCCCTGGTTTCATTTCATTTCATTTTCATTTTCTATTTCCATACCATTTCATAATTAATTTTTTAAAAATACTTGCATATACTAAAAAATTCCAAAAAATTTCATCACGCATACTCATTATTAAAATTAATTTTTCACATTTTATTTTATTATTTTTGCATTAAATATTAATTTTCCAAATTAATTTTTCTCATTTGCACTTCATATTGCATACTTCATATTGCATCATTTATTTCTCTCATTTTAAAAGTGATTTGATCCTGATTCTTTTTGGGTTGTGTTCATAACATGTTGAGGTATGTTTGAGATTTTTGGGATGATTTTTAGGTCCTTTTTGGATGACTTTTGATGTGTTGCTTTGAGCATGAATGTATGAAATCCTATTGATGCTTTGACCTAATTGTTGATTGACTTTGGTTCTGATTCATTGCTTGTGGCTTTGATATGTCAATTATACATGTTTGAGATGCTTTAATACTGAATGACATAATTTTTGAGGCATGTTTGTTATTTCTTTGAAGCATGAACTTTAACTTGTCCAACTTGTGAATGTATGCTTCATGTTTGGTTTGCTTGATCATGAAGGCACTTGTGCCATAATTTGGGGTCTTGTTTGAGAATTGATAGCATGTTAATTGACTTCTGGTTGTGATATTTGGATCTCATCTTTGCATGTTTGATGTTTGCCTTGCACTTTAAGTCACTTGTTTCACAAGAATGAATCATGTTTCACTTCACTTCACTTCTTCTTCTTTGCTTCTTAATTGATTGTGAAAGTGTTTGTATGACTTGAATGATGTTTGAAGATCTTGTTTAGGCACATATTTAGGATTGTGTCACTTCTGGACTTGGTTTACTTTGTGGAACTTTGACTTGGTTGCTTCACATGATCACTTCTTTTCATCTCACTCCTTCTTTAATGACTTGAATGGTACTTGATTGACTTCTCCCTTTTCTTTTTGACTAATTGTGCATGACTAACATTAGAGGTCAGTAGGACCATTAGGTTCTGAACTTGATGTTTGATTTACCTTAGAACTTGTTTCTTTATTGCCTTATGCTTGTTTGAGTTTCACTTTGTCATGTGTGAATACTTCTAACACTTTCAGGGGCAAATGGTAAGTTGTTTGAGTGTGGATATGCTTCCACATTTTACTTTCTCCCTTTATCTTTTAATTTTCATACTTGTGTTTGAAGTGAGCTTAGGCCACTTGTGTTTCACTTCTCTTTCTCCTCCTTCTCTTTCACTCTTTTCATCCCTCGAGTCGCAAGACTTGTTTAAGTCTTGGAATCTTCCCCCTTAGAGCTACCTAGTCCAACTTAATTTTTGATTAAGCTTGGAGTAGGATTAGCATTAGATTAGGTAGCCGTCTCTCCTAAACCTCACTAACCCTAGGACCTCCGTGTATGATAACATTAGGATTCTTAGTCTCCCTTTAGAGTTTCCTTTTGTGTCGCTTCTCTTCTCATCTCAAAACTCCGTCAAGACACGTAATAAGAGTTAACGTGTATTGCGCTCGAGCCTTCTATGTGGGAAGTGGGGATTGAGGGGCTTCCTCTCATTCTTCTAAGATACCTAGTGTACGTCCTGTTGGGGACGATGCGCGAAGTATTCGTTCCTATATTCAAGACCTGGGTTCAATGCAAGTTGCGAAACAACTTAAAAGACACTTCTGTCTAAAAAACACCAAACAAATTCAAATCTTTTTTTATCCTTCGGGATTGTTGGGTTTCAAACTTCTTTTTTTTCAGAAAGAGCTCGTCGCTCACATAAAAAACACTTACCCACCCGTGGTCGTACCCACGAACTACGTCAGCTCTGATTCCTCTCTCTCGTCTGATTGAGGATACGTAGGCACAAGACAGCGATTGTCTTGGCGAGCAACCTTTCCCCACAGTTCCCGTCCGAACTACGTTGACTCTGACTTTCCCATTGCACTGAGGGAGTACGTAGGCCTAGGACAACGATACCGTCCTATCGAGTCACTTCTTTTCTTCTTTTCTTCTTCGTTTCTCCGTTCTTTCCGTTCTCGTTTCTTCGCCGGTCCAGTAGCAATGGAACTCCAGATGACGACACCCTTTGATGCAGACAGCAAGCGTGGATCCCGTCGAGTACGATGGACGTGTTGGGTGCTAACACCTTCCCTTCGCGTAACCGACTCCCGTACCCGTTCTCTTGGTCGTGAGACCATGCTCTTTCCCTTCTTTCAGGTTTACGCAGTGTTTCCTTTCCCTCTCTTGGGATAAATACACTTTGCTGGCGACTCTGTGTTCTTTTGCGCCACTCTCGCGTTTGTACCGTTGGATGCGAATCTTTTTGGGAGCGACAGCTGGCGACTCTGATGGGGACTCTGGTTGACCTACTGCTGGTCCTTCCCCTTTATCGAGTCAATCCTAGCGCTTGTCTGTTTGTTTTTGTTAGGTGTTTCTATGGTGCTTTGCTTTGTTGTATATTACTGTACTGTTGTTTACTGTATTTTTGCTTTACTGCTTTACTGTTTTTACAGCTTTTATCGTATTGCATTTTAAATTGTCATACTGGATATACTGCGCTGTGCTGGCTGTCGTTCTGTTTGACGGGTTGGGATGTTCTGAGAGATGAGCTCAATACACAGGCTCGAGTATACACTTAGGCTTTAGCATGGGCAGGCGTGACGCTCCCGTGGTGTTGGCCACGTGCGGGTGATCACGATCCCTACAATCAGACGAGGTTCTATCTGGAGCTTTCTGCTACTGTATACTGATACAGGCCAGTAGTTATTCTCTGGAGGAATCGTCGACTCTGATGACCATTCCCGAGGACTCAGTTGCGGCACTCCTCCCGGGATGTGACAGTGGCAGCCCACTTTCTGTGGCAAACCCATTGCACACTCTCGATCCGAGGACCCAATGCTGGGAACTTGCCATAGGATCTTTCTTTTTGAAAGAATCAGCAGACGACCTCTTTGATTGGCGGTAGCATTGTATCCTTCGGGCTGAATGTGCTATCGCTTCTCAAACCTCTGAAGCTGAGGATCTTTCGTTTTTGGAGAATTAGTTGAGGCCTCCTCGATTGATGATGATGCCAAACCAGAAATGGTGAACGTATCATCATTTCTCGACCTGAGAGCCCGGGATACTGAACATCCTAGTACCCACATGTGAGAGGGACGGTTTGTTTACAGGTTTGCAGGTAACCGTGACCATCAACCGACCCGGTTTTCTGTTGTTATCACTATGGTTGTTATTGATCCTGAGTTTTGGTACAGAGCCTTGATTTGCTCAGTCAGCACAGTGCAGCCAGTTTATGTGGATACCTTGATCCCGTGCTCTGCATTGCATTCCATTTATCTGACATTCATGTTTGTGCATTTTCAGGTAGTATCTAGTCTTTGATTCCAATCAGAGGGCGTTCTTAGGGATGGACACTAAGAGGGGTAAGAAGAATATCATCATCTACAAGTTTCCGAAGATCACTCTTGGTCCTTTAAGCAGTTTACAGAGTATAGCTGGTCCGGAAGTTTTGGGAGCCTTTGAAGAGAAGTATGGTTGGATACTGTCCCTGGTTCGGAGTCTCAGTAAATATGAATATAATGGGCTACACACCTTGATGCAGTTTTATGATCCTTCCCTGAGGTGCTTCGTGATGCCAGATTATGTGTTGGTTCCTACCCTGGAGGAATACTCCAACATCTTGCGGATTCCTGTCAAAGAAGGTGTTCCTTTCTGTGGTTCCCAAGGAGAGTGTGATTTCCAGGCAGTGTCTGAGGCTCTTTATTTGAGCAGATCTACAGTGGAGGATGATTTTTCTAAGAAAGGAAAATCCCGAGGGTATCATTTGGAGTACTTGGTAAAGAGGGCTCGAGAGGAAGCTAAGGAGAATAGGTGGAGGGCTTTCAATGCAATATTAGCTCTGTGTATATATGGCATTGTGTTATTCCCTAATGAGTCTGACTTCGTCGATACGGATGCTATTCAAATATTTACAGCTCAGAATCCGGTACCGACTTTGTTAGGTGATCTCCATTACGCTCTATATAACAGGAATGAGAAAAAGCGAGGTGGTGTGGTTTGTTGTTGCGCACCTCTCTTCTACAAGTGGTTTGCCAAACGTTTACCCCAATCCGGTGCTTTTGTGGATTAGAAGACTTCTTTAGAGTGGAGTAAGCGTCTGATGGGATTAGCTGCTAAAGACATTCTCTGGGTGGATAAGGGTTTGTTGGGGACTGATATTCTACATAGCTGTGGCAGGTATCCTAATGTACCTTTGATCGGAAGAAAGGGAGGTATTAACTACAACCCATCTTTGGCTATCAGGCAGTTTGCGTACGCCCTAAGAGATCCTCCAGCTGAAAAAAATTTGGAAGAATCCTTGTATTTTCATATGACTGATGGTGTAGCTATTGCACAAGAAGCTTCTCAAGCCTGGCTCAACAGACAGTAGATAGGTAAAACTGTTTTGGGGAAACCCAATAACCAAGCTTTCGCTCCGTATGTTGAATGGGTGAAAAAGAGGGTAGAAGAGTTCTATTTGCCTTTTGATCGGGCGTCTCCCTTGTATCTAGAGAGTGTGGAGGAAAGACTTACTGTGCCTATTGAAGAGTTCAACAAGCAACAGAAGTTGGTGCAAGAATTGAGAGCAGAGAATTCCGGTATGAGTAGTCAGCTGCAAGGAGCTTTGCATGACAATTTGGAGCTGAAGTGGCAGGTCAAAGAGTCGACTGAGCATCTGAAGAAGACAGAAAATGATCTGGATAGCAGAATTCAACATTTCAAGAAGATCAGCATGGCAGCAGAGACCTCAAGCCAGACCACCAGGACAACTAAAAAGCTTTTGGCTAAGACTGAAACCGAGCTTGATGTTTATCAAGAGATGTGGAGTGAGGTCTGTAATACCCCAAAATTTGCTCTCCCCTTTGTCATCATAGCATGGCATTATCATTTATCATATCATATCCACCTCATTAACATTACATTGCATTTAACATAGAAAAATGAAGCATGGCATCCTTCTTACCATCAGGGCATGTGATCAGGTGGAAGGTGGACAATCAAGGAATCATTCAAAGCACAAAAAGGTCAATCAAGTTGGCTCTAGGCAAGCCAAGAGGTCTCTCATGTCTCATACTATCTCAATTGATCTTCCAAAACCTCAAGGAAGTGAGATTCAATGGGAGATTGAAGCACTACATCTTTCACTATGCAAGAGGTTCAAAAATTGAAGGAAAACCCTCAAAAGAGATAGCTCATTGATTCAAAATCATTCTCAAGTGGCATTTCTCATCATCCTTTAAGAGGATACACAACATACTCTGAGGAATTTGGATTTGGAAGATGTGCAATTTCCTCCTAACCAGAGAGGGTCAAAATTAGGGTTTCTAATAAAATCAGGATATCTCTGATTTTTTGGACAAAGCTTGTTGTCATGATATTCTACATGTTCTTAAGTGTATGTGTATGGAAAATTGCCTCTCAATTGGTTTTGGAAGTGTTTCAATTGGAAGAAAGATAAAAAATCAGGGAATTTGGGGCCAAGTCAAATAATCAGAGGAAAAAGTCAACTCTTGACTTTTTGAGGCCAAATTCATGAAATTCATGTTACATATGTCCAATGTACAAAATTTGGTCAAGAAACTCCAAAGGAATCATGAAAAAATCAAGATGTGGAAAGTTGCCATTTTTGGAAGAGGAAGGGTTACTAAAAATAGCAAGTTTTGGCCATTTTGCATCAGAATTTGAACCAAGGCCATTCAAATTTGGAGTACCAAATGAAAATTCCACTCTGCCTCAATGAAAGGCCTTGCTTTAAGCTTCAAATCCATGTGTGGAACATCTCCATTGGATAAAAAATGAGGGAGATATGATTGATCAAAGTTTGAGCAAAGTAGGTTCAAAACTAGGTCATGACCAAGATTGTCAGGGCACGCGCGCAGTCATTTTAACAAACATGTGGTGGGCCAAATGTCCACTCATTTTACTCATGGTTAAAGGCTTCAAATGAAAAATCTTGCAACATCAAAGTTGTTCCCCTATGTGAGATCTTCAAGATTGATGTTCATGATTTTTTCATTTGATCAAAGGACAAGGAGTTATGATAGCTCAAAGATTGGTCAACACAACTGAAAATCCATGCCATGCACACCTTGCCATGCCATGCCACAAATTGCTCGCCCATGCACCAGTCGTTTTTCCATCTGTTTATGATGATTTTTAGACATGTTTGAGGTACCTTTTCAACTCAAGACCAACACCAAAATTGTCCTATGATGCTTCCTCAATCCATTGACACCAAGATGATTCATTTTCGTGCCTTGGTCATAAAGAAATCCATGTTCAAACATCACCATCTGCATTGAGGCATTGACTGTCATGTGTAGCAGTTTACACTTTGTTTTGGTTCAGTCACACCACAAACACTTCACCATCACCAGCTGTTTTCTTTTCCTCATTTGCCCAAACATTCTTGCACGTGCTTCCACTTTGTTACTTCTTACATGAGAAGGGAAACTTGCGAAACTTCCACCACAAGCTACTGCTGCATAACACCACCTCACCATTATCCTCACCATAAGTGACCATGAGCTCTTCCACACTAAAAAAAAACCTCTCCAACTCGTGTCACTAACTGTCATGACTCATTCTGTTAACTCAAACTCAGTTAACTAACTCAGTTAACTGTAGTTCTAACCATCAACCACCAGGGTCAAATCATAACCACGCCTATATAAACAATTCTAACAGATTTGGAAAGGGAGATTCTGATTGTTTCACTCTCACTCCAAAAGCACTCTCAACTTTCTCTCTACCTGCACGAACTCCTCAAGTTCTTCTTCAACCTTCACAATCAAGCAAGAAGACATCACTGAAGCATGGAATAGCACAGTTATCTCCAATTTCAGATTCAGATTTCCTCTTATTCTCAAGATCAAATAGCATTTATTTTGCTCAAATTGAAGTTCTAGAAGTTCAAGAACAAGTTCTCATCTCTGGTTTTCTCAAAAAAATCCAAAGATCTTCAAGTTTCAGGTTCCAAAAGTTCTCAAACTTTGCTTGCACGATTTGATGTTATTTTAACTGGTTGATGTGTTATTTGAGCTTATTAGGAGCTATATGAAACCGGTTAGTTGATAGAGCTTCTTAGAAGCTTAGATCCAAAACCTAGGGCTAATTTCATTGCTTCGATTCTCTCTGTTTGTGTGTTGTTTGTGAAAAATAAGCCTAGATTCATGATCTATGTGACTTCCTGAACATTTTGATGTGTATTGCATAAATTTCTGGAATGTTTGATTGATTGCAGTGCCGGAGAGTGGCCGGAGAAGGTGACCGGAGGTCCCTCTCCGGCCGGTGAGGTTTCATTAGGGTTTATATGCCAGATTAAGTCGTGTCCGTTGATTTGTTTTGATCCAAGGGTGGTGGTGGTGCCAGCGAATAAATGGAGAGGGTGTGTGTCACGTGCTTCATTTTTTCCATCTGATGATTAGCATGCGCGTGTGTACATGGTTATTAGTGTGTACTAGCAATGTGAGATGCTTGATTTGATTACCTTGACTTTTACATTGACCTGACCTAATCTGATGGTTGTGAGTGAGTCAAAATGGTTGACTGATGGTACACGCTAGTTATGGTGTTTTGCGTGCTTACTGGACCTAAGCCAGATTGATATCCACACCCCATGTTTTCAAGGCCCAATGATTTTGAACTGTTAATTTGCTATGCATGCACCCCCTTCTTTAGTTCCATTTCATTTTATTTCTCATTTTTGCTACACGATTCATAATTAATTTTTAAAAATACCAAAACATATTGGAAAATTCTACAAAAATTCATGTGTATTCTTAAAACATTTAGGAAATTTTTCATGATTTTATTTTCTGATTTTATGACCATTTTGCCCCTGTTCCATAATTTTCTTTGAATTTCCACTTAGATGCATTCTAAGCATGATACATGAATTTGTTTAATTTTGTTCTTGCTCATTACCAACTATTTTGACATGACTCTTTTTGCATTGATTCACTAATACATTGAAGCATGTTAGATGATTTTTGTTTGATTTTCTAGGTCCCTTTATCATATGTCTTGATGCCTATATTTGCACCACTTTGCATGATGTTTCAATTTGACCTAATTGCTTTGTTTGAAGTCATTTTGCTCTGAATTTTTACATACTATCTTGATGTATGATGCATTTCTGACCTAGGCATTCCAATGATATGTTGGCATAATTTTCATGAATCCATTTGGTCTTTGTTTGATGCATCACATTGGATGTATAATCCATGGCATGTCATTACAACTTTAGTGCATGTTTACATGAATTCTTTTGTGCACATTTGTATGAGCATTTGCATATGTTATGAGCCATTCATATGATATTATAGGTCTTTGATACACATTATAGGTCATCTTTACATGTTCATTTCAATTTGAACTTTGTGCATCATTAACATGTATTGTTTGCCCTTTCTTTTTGAACTTTCATTTCAATTCTTCTTATATTACTTCTTGAATGTCTTGAAGTTACCTCATAAATACTTTTGAGATGTTTATAAACCATTTTCCATTTAGTTTCAATTCTGGTTGTTGATTTACATGTTCCATTTATGCATGTCCTCTTCATTTCTTTCCATCTTTCATCTACCCCTTCTTCTTGTAACATGTTTAAATGCTAATGGGTGATGATGGTTGCTTATTCACTTGCACTTGTATGATAATAACCATTGGTTTCCATATGATGCCCATTCTGGTTGTGGTTCTAGGATTTGTTTTCTCATTGAATTCTTGTGAGTTTTATGATGCATTACATGTTCTTTTACTTCTTATACTTCTTATACATGGTTACTAACCATGTAGGGGCTTCGGTAAGTTTCAATTGAGTGTGGATAAGGAATCCACATTCAACTTCTATCCTTTCTCTTTTACAATTCCATTTTGTGTTTTGCTAAGCACTTATGTGCTTTCTTTTAATAACTCATTACTTTCCCTTTTTGAATTACAATTCATCTTCTACTTTGGAAGTGAATTGTTTAATTCTTTCTTTCTTTAAACTTTAGGTTGAAACCTCACAAACCTTAGGATCACTCCCTTAACTAATCAATTAGGATTGAGTCTTAGTCCATATAGATTTTTACCTTTATCCTCCCTTGAGTCTCTTTTCTCATCTCAAAGAAAATTCAAAATATCTAATAAAGGTAGGCATTTATTGCATTTAGGCCTTTCATATGAAGAAAAGATTATAAGGGGTCTTCTCTTATAATCTTAAGATGTGTAGCATATGGCCCATCTTAGGTCAATGTGTTACACATTTGATCTTGTATGAGGGACTTAAATGCAATACTTGTTGAAGGTGCAAATAATAAAAAACACTTCTTCACTTCATAATCAACAAAACACTTAATAAACACAAGTATGCTAGTGTGTTTGAACCTTGATAATTGGAACTAAGTGTGAGGGTCTTCTTCACCCTTAGTGTGCTTTCTTACCCATTCCATCTTGGAATGTGAGAAGGTACACATTCCAATGACTAAGATCCAGATACACTGTCGTATGCAAACAAATCCAAAACACTTCCTTCTAAAAGACAAAAACAAACAATAACGTCTTTCCTTCGGGAATTCTTTTCTCATCTCATTCATTCTCAACGCACGAACGCGCTTCTACTCGTTCTCTTGCAAGATGGTAACGCACTCGGACCAGCGAGCCTGCAACACCTGAGCTAGGACGTAAGCCGTTCTCTAAAAAAAACACAGACAATCCATCCCTAGTGAGGGGAACTACGTCGCTCTGATTCTCATGTTCCCGATGAGATACGTAGGCAGTGGGGTAGGGCCCATGCGAGCACTTCTTTTATTTTCCCTACATTTGTTTCTCGTTCCTTTTCCAGTTCTCTTTTCGTTCCTTTTCCAGTATTCTTTTCCATCACCCTTTGATCGAGATAAGCAAGCGTGGATCCCATCGGGTACGATGGACGCGAGGGGGTGCTAATACCTTCCTCTCGCGTAACCGACTCCCGAACCCATTTCTCTTGGTCGCAAGACCATGCTCTTTCCTTCTCTTCAGGTTTACGCGGTGTTTCCTTTCCCTCTCTTGGGATAAATACACATTGCTGGCGACTCTGTTTTGGTGCCACTTTCGCGTTTGTACTAGGATGAAAATCCCGGGAGCGACAGCTGGCGACTCTGCTGGGGACGAATTATGGTTTTCTTAGCGAGTCAATCCTAGCGCTTGTCTGCTTTTCTTTCATTGGGTGTTTAATGTTGTGCTATATGTTGTTGTTTATTTATTTTACTGTATTTACCGCATTTTAGCATTACATATCATATATTATATTGTGTTGCACTGTTTTGTCTGTTTGGCGGGATGGGTGTTCTGAGAGATAAGCTCACTACCAAGGCTTGAGTACATACATAGGTATTAGAGTGGATAGTCATGACGCTTGCGTGGTGGTGACCACGTATTGTTGTTCATGAGACCCACAACCAGACGAGGTTCTATCAGGAGCTTTCTGCTACTGCATGTTATGCAGGCCAGTGGTTATTCTCTTGAGGAACTGTCGACTCTGGTGACCATTCCCGAGGACTCAGTTGCGGCACTCCTCCCGAGTTGTGACAGTGGCAGACCACATTCCGTGGCAAACCCATTGCACATTCTCGATCCGAGGACCCAATGCTGGGAACTTGCTATAGGACATCCCTTTTTGAAAGAGAATCAGCGGAGGCACTCCTCGATTGGCGGTAGTACTGTACCCTGAGGGATGAATGTACTATTGCTTCTCGACCTCAGTGCCAGAAGCTGAGGACCTTTTTGTTTTGGAGAATCAGTTGAGGCCTCCTCGATTGATGATGATGCCAAACCAGAAATGGTGAACGTATCATCATTTCTCGACCTGAGAGCCCGGGATACTGAACATCCTAGTACCCACATGTGAGAAGGACGGGTTGTTTACAGGTTTGCAGGTAACCATGACCTCCTACATACCCGGTTTTCTATCATCATTGCACAAAAAGGAAGTTTCATCCTATTGTATTCAGATGGTTCTTATCTATGGTTCTATATTAGTCTCAGAGCTACACTGACACCGTTCACAGTTCAGCACAGACACCTGATTACCTGATCACATTGCCCTTTGCATTGCATTATCATATCCTAACATACATGTTTATTCATTTCCAGGTGCATATATTACCCTTGATTCCAGTCATCAGGTCCCTGCAAAGATGAACACTAAAGAGAGGAAGAATATCATCAGCTATAAGTTCCTTACGCCTACTTTGGGCCCTATTGTTGTGCTGAAGGGAATGGCGAGCCCGGCAGCACGAGAAGCTTTTGAAGAGAAATATGGGTGGATTTTATCTATGGTTCGTAATGTCAGTGATTATGAAGCCAGAGGTCTCCATACGTTGATGCAGTTCTATGATCCGCCTCTGAGATGTTTTGTATTTCCAGACTATGTGTTGGTTCCTACCCTGGAGGAGTATTCCAACATGTTGGGGATTGCTATCAAGGAGGAGCCCCCTTTCTTTGGATCAGTGGGGGATCTTGACTTTGGGAAGTTGGCTGGTGCTCTATATTTGAGCAAATCAGAACTAAGTGACAAGGTCTCCAACAAAGGAAAGATTCGTGGTTACAAGCTGGAATATCTGATTAAGAAGGCCCAGGAAGCAGCTAAAGGCGAGAATTGGCTTGTTTTTAATGCTTTGCTAGCCCTTTGTATATACGGCATAGTGTTGTTTCCCAACGAGCCGGATTTTATTGATACGGACGCTATACGAATATTCATGATGAAGAACCCGGTGCCAACGCTACTGGGAGATCTTCACTACTCATTGTACAACCGAAATGAAAAGAAAAGAGGAGGGATAATTCGTTGTTGTGCACCCTTGTTCTATAAGTGGTTTGCGGGCCGTTTACCACAATCAGGGGCTTTTGTGGATTCCAAAGATTCTCTAGAGTGGAAACAGCGTTTAATGGGATTGGTGGCCAAGGACATCGTATGGGTAGATCATGGGCTGATTGGTAAGAATATTATACACAGCTGTGGTAAGTTCCCTAACGTTCCACTGATAGGAAGAATGGGTGGGATTAACTACAATCCTTCTTTGGCCATTCGACAATTTGGGTATGCCCTGACAGGTCCGCCTATTAAGAGAGATGTGGAGGAGTCCCTCTATTTTCATACATCAGAAGGATGGGAAGCAGCACAGAAAGCTTCTGAAAGCTGGGGTAGCATACTGAAAAAGGGGAAAGTTACTCTAGGAAAGCCTAACAACCGGGTTTATCCAGCATATGAAGAGTGGGTGAAGAAAAGAGTTGAAGATTTTCTCTTGCCTTTTGGTAAGGCACCCCTTTTGTATCCGGAGAATGAGAAAGCAAGAAGCACTGCTACTGTGGAAGAAGTTGACAAGTTGCAAGCCTTGGTGAAAAAGCTCCAAGGAGAGAATTCCGAGTTGAGTAGCCGTCTTCAGAATGCTCTACATGCCAACAAAGAGCTGGAGCGGAAAGCCCAAGATGCTGAACAAATCCTAACTGCAAAAGAAAAAGACTTTGCTGGAAGAGCCCAACATTTCCGGAAGATTAGTAAAGGTGCTGATGATGCTACTCAAGCCCACAAGCAAACCAAACAGGCGTTAGCACAGACCAAAGAAAAGTTAACAAAGTTTCAGCACTCTTGGGACGAAGTTAGGATAGAGAATGCTGAATTACAAGAACAGTTGCAGATTAAGGACGAAGAGCTTGAAAAGGCGCATGAGCAGAGGAGAAAGTATCGGGAAAGCCTCGGTAAGAGTCAAGAACAGCTAGAAGAAGCTAGAGGTGAGCTGAGGAATACCAAGAAAGAGCTTGAAGAAGTCATGATAGAAAGGGAGATACTCAAGACGCAAGCCGGCATAAAGAGACACAAAGGAGTGTGTGATGACGAGGCTCTGATGCTGCACATGGGTTCTTTAACTGAAGCTCTTGAGAAAAGGGATGTCTTGATCAAAGAAATGATTGAAAAGCCGAATCACCAGCGTACCCGTATACTTTTTGAGGAGATCAAATACTCAAGTGATAAGCTGAAGGGTGTGGAATTGTCAGACTGATGTTCTTTTCCTTATATTTTGTTATTAATGGTTACCATCAGGCTTGTTGATGGATCCATTTTTCCTTGTATTGCATTTGCGGATGAGCCTTTCTTAAATGTACTTGAATACTTTGTTGAATGAGTATGAGCAGTTTTATTCAGAATTATTCCTTATCAGATAGCTGCACACAAGCACATGACCACGACACGTCTCTTTATATCACAATTTCTGGTCTTCAGATTTCTGTGGTTGGATTGGAATCAGGGTATAAAGCACCTCGGAAATGACAAACATGGCATTGCATGGCATTGCATATCATTTTGCATTTTTGTTACTTGCTTTTCAGGTACTCGTTGCGGGGTCTCTAACCTTTATTTAGTTTCAGGCAGTATAGCGGAGAGTCATATTCACCGATATTCGACGCGAAGGAATCAAGTAAGAATCATGGATCAAGTGCAAAGTGATTTGGCGGAAATGAGGGCGCGTATGGACCAGTTCATGACCCTCATGACTGGCATGGCGCAAAATCAGGAGAGACTGAGGCTTCTGGTAGAGCGTCCCGACAACGGGCCCGAAGGTGATCATCATGACAATTCACAGGGACATGGCATTCCTCCTCCCGGTGGCAACCCTCCTCCTGGTGGTAACAATCGGGGTAATGGAAATGGTAGGCATGTTGGTGTTACTCTTGAAGATACCCTGGAGGACCAATTTACTCTGCTGGATGCTGATGTGGGTAATCAAGGTGATCGAAGGTATGATGAGTTAGCAGAAAAGATCAGGGCCATGGAATGCAAGAACTCTATGGGTATTGATGTTACCAGCTTGGGGCTGGTCCCAGGAGTCAGAATTCCCCCTAAATTCAAACCTCCCACTTTTGATAAGTATCACGGCAATGCGTGTCCCCAAACGCATCTTCAAGCTTACTTTGGGAAGATTTCAGCCCATACGGATGACGAGAAGCTATGGATGCACTATTTTCAGGACAGTCTGGCGGGGGCGTCTTTGACCTGGTACATGAAGTTGAGTAGAGCTGCTGTGAAGAATTGGAAAGATCTGGCAGAAGCGTTCCTGAAGCAATACCAATATAATATTGACATGGCGCCCAACCGCACCCAATTGCAGGGATTGTCACAAAATGCCAAGGAGAGTTTCAAAGAATATGCACAGAGGTGGAGGGAAATGGCTGCCCAGGTTCAACCTCCCTTGTCAGACAGAGAAATGGCAGATATGTTCATGGGCACCTTGCAAGGGGCCTATCTGGATAGATTGGCTGCTTGTCCGTCAATTGGATTTGCTGATATTGTGATTGCGGGAGAAAGAATAGAAAGTCTGTTAAAGCTTGGAAAGATCCAGGATGTGAGTGGGGCTGGCTCTTCGGGGACGAAGAAACCGTTCGCTAGTAACCAGAAAAGAAGAGAAGGTGATACGAATGCTGTGTTTAGAGGACGAGGCAGAGGGCGTTCTCGAGCTTATTATCAGGTAGATGCTGTGACAATCCCCACACCGTCTGTTCAGAAACAACAACCCCAACAACAAGTTCAACAGCAACAACCTTTTTTCCAGCAAAGGTCTAGACAGAGGGATCGTAAGATGGATCCTCTCCCTATGACTTATGCCGCGCTGTTGCCCCGGCTACTCGAGTTAAAGTTGGTAGAACTCCGTACTATGAAAGCTCCGGTTGCTGGAAACCTGCCACCTAACTTCGATGCTAATGCTCGTTGTGAGTTCCACTCAGGTGCTCAGGGGCACTCCATTGAAAAATGCTGGGCTTTCCATCATAAAGTACAAGATTTGATTGATGCTAAAGCCATCAATTTCTCTCCCGCTCCTAATATTACTCAGCATCCCATGCCTGATCATAGTGCAGCAAATGTGTACGCTATTGAAGATGGGAGGAGATTGAATTTGGTGTTAGACGTTCATCAAGTGAAAACTTCTTTGTTGGTTGTAAAAGATTGTTTATTGAAGGGACAGGTGTTCCCGGGCTGTAATCAAGATTGCTCTGAGTGTATGAATCAGGAGAACGGCTGTGATAAGTTGAAGATGGGTTTACAGAATCTGATCGATGAAGGATGTCTACAGTTCGACAGAGTCGTGAAAGACACTGATGAGATATCAACCGTGACCATCTATTACACTCCCGCTGAGATTCAAATGCCGGTCAATGCAGTTCCCGTGGCGAGTGTTGCGCCAGAAGGGCCCAGTCCTGTCACTATCACGGTGCCAGGACCAATTCCGTTCACATCTACGAAAGCTATCCCATGGCACTATGGGGCAGATGTATATTACGAAGGTAAAAAGCAGGAAGTTGAGCCGTCAGTCAGCCCAAATATTGATAATGTAGGGGGTGTAGGGGGCTTTACAAGGAGTGGAAGGTTGTTCGCTCCCCAAACCTTGAGAAGTGATAAGGAGGTAGAAGCTGCAGCAAAGGCTAAGGGTAAACAGGTGGTTGAAAGTGCGCCTACACCTGAAGCAGAGACAAAGATTATTTTTGATAAGGAAATGGAAGAATTTATGAAGATAATCAAGAAAAGCGATTATAAGATTGTGGACCAACTGAATCAGACCCCTTCAAAGATTTCAATCTTGTCACTATTGATGTGCTCTGATGCGCACCGGCAGGCGTTGTTGAAAGTGTTGAAGAGTGCGTACGTGCCACAAGAAATTACTGTTAATCAGCTCGAGGGCGTAATCTCCAATGTTAATGTCAGCCATGGCTTGGGCTTTACAAGTAGAGATTTGACTGTTGAAGGAAGAAACCATAATAAGGCTTTGCATATCACGATGGAGTGTAAGGGCGCAGTGTTATCTCATGTACTGGTAGACACTGGTTCATCACTTAATGTCTTGCCCAAGAAGGCATTGATGAAGCTGGAAGTTGATGGTTTGATCTTAAGGCCTAGTGAATTGGTGGTCAGAGCATTCGATGGGACCAGACGATCTGTGTTTGGTGAGGTGGAATTGCCCGTACAAATTGGACCACAAGTATTCAAATCCACGTTCCATGTAATGGACATACAACCTGCATATAGCTGCCTATTGGGACGCCCTTGGATTCACGGAGCCGGGGCTGTTACTTCTACTCTACATCAAAAGCTGAAGTATGAGTTTGAAGGGCAGGTTGTGACAGTGTGTGGGGAGGAAGACATCTTTGTGAGTCACTTGTCCACATTCAAGTACATTGAAATGGATGGGGAAATTCATGAGATGCTGTGCCAATCATTTGAAGCAGTCAATATTGACGATGCACCTGAGTCTTCTTTTGTACCAGTTGAGGCTGGTACCTCCATTTCATCTTACAAACAAGCTGTCGAAGTCGTCAGGGCAGGCAACGCCCAAGGTTGGGGCAGGTTGATAGAGACCCCAATGAAGGAAGACAAATTTGGTATTGGTTATCATCCCTCTACAACTTCAGATGCGGGGAGCAGGGGACCCATTACTTTCAATAGTGGGGGAATTATCTACATGGACCAGTCTTGTGCAGCCACGGAGGATAGTGTTGACAGTGATTGTGACCTGGACAACTGGGTACGCCCTCATGTTCCGGGACAACAAGTGCAAAACTGGTTCGTTGAAGAAGTCATCCGGGTTACTCTTCAGACAGAGTAATTTTTCTTTGTTTTTTCTAACCATAATGCATGACAAAATCTTGCGCTCTGCCCAAGGCGTATAGATTCATTTGTAGGGTCACCATGGTTGCATTTGCAATGTTTAATCATTAATAAAGGACGTTTTGCAATCAAATTTTGTTCTCTGTCTTTCAGTTTTTATTTTTGCACAAAAAATATAAAATGGCAATGTTTCATTTTCTTTTGTTTTGCTTAAAAATAAATTCTAAAATAAGGCATGAACCCGTTCATGCAGACTTGATCCTCCGGATACCACTGATAACGATTTTGATATGGCCATGTATGACTTTGACAATCCGATTTATCAAGCCGAAGAAGGGGATGGGAAAGATTGTGAACTTTCTGAAGAACTGGCCAGATTGTTGAAACAAGAGGAAAGGGTCATCCAGCCTCATCAGGAGACTGTAGAAATCATCAATATTGGTACCAAGGACGCCAAGAAAGAGATCAGGATTGGTGCCAGCTTGCAAGCAGATGTGAAGCAAACTTTGACGGAAATGTTGCGCGAGTATGTTGACATCTTCGCCTGGTCGTATCAAGACATGCCGGGGTTGGATACGGATATTGTCGTGCACAGGCTACCATTGAGAGAAGAATGTCCGCCAGTCAAGCAGAAACTTCGTCGGACTCACCCCGACATGGCCTTAAAGATTAAGGAGGAAGTCCAGAAGCAGTGGGACGCTGGTTTTCTTGCTGTGACAAAGTATCCTCCATGGGTAGCCAACATCGTGCCAGTACCGAAGAAAGATGGAAAAGTGAGAATGTGTGTGGATTATCGAGATCTTAATAAAGCTAGCCCGAAAGATGATTTTCCACTACCTCATATTGATGTGCTGGTCGATAATACAGCTCAGTTTTCAGTGTTCTCATTTATGGACGGTTTCTCCGGGTACAACCAGATCAAGATGGCACCTGAAGACATGGAGAAGACCACGTTCATTACTCCGTGGGGTACATATTGTTATAAAGTAATGCCTTTTGGGTTGAAAAACGCAGGGGCAACGTACCAGCGGGCGATGGTGACATTGTTTCATGACTTGATTCATAAGGAGATCGAATGTTATGTAGATGATATGATTGCCAAGTCGAGAACAGAAGAGGAACATCTGGTTAACCTGAAAAAGCTGTTTGAAAGGTTGAGAAGGTTCCGTCTGAGATTAAATCCAAACAAGTGCACGTTTGGGGTGCGTTCTGGAAAGTTACTGGGTTTCATTGTGAGCGAAAGAGGAATCGAGGTTGATCCTGCCAAGGTGAAAGCAATACAAGAAATGCCTGAACCGAGAACAGAAAAAGAGGTTCGTGGTTTCTTGGGTAGATTGAACTACATTGCAAGGTTCATATCTCACCTAACAGCCACGTGTGAGCCAATATTTAAATTGTTAAGGAAAGATCAAACGGTCAGGTGGAATGACGATTGCCAATTGGCATTCGATAAGATAAAAGAATACTTGCAGGAACCTCCGATTCTAATGCCTCCAGTTGAAGGGAGACCGCTGATAATGTATCTGACAGTGCTTGAAGGTTCCATGGGTTGTGTTCTCGGTCAACATGACGAGACAGGTAGGAAGGAGCATGCTATTTACTACCTGAGCAAAAAGTTCAATGATTATGAGTCCCGATACTCAATGCTTGAAAAGACATGCTGTGCGCTTGCATGGGCCGCTAAGCGATTGAGGCAATATATGGTTAGGCACACGACCTTGTTGATTTCAAAAATGGATCCTATCAAGTATATTTTCGAGAAACCAGCATTGACAGGCAGAGTTGCACGGTGGCAAATGGTCTTGACAGAGTATGACATTCAGTACACTTCACAAAAGGCCATCAAAGGAAGTATCTTGTCCGATTATCTTGCGCAATAGCCAATGGATGATTACCAACCCATGAAGTTTGACTTCCCTGATGAGGACATCATGTTTCTCAAAGCTAAAGACTGTGAGGAACCACTCCCGGAGGAGGGGCCAGACCCTGAATCCAAATGGAGTCTGATGTTTGATGGGGCTGTCAATATGAATGGGTGCGGAGTTGGAGCAGTTCTTATCACGCCGGAAGGTGTTCATATGCCTTTCACTGCACGAATAACTTTCGGGTGCACCAACAATGAAGCAGAGTACGAAGCTTGTATAATGGGGATCGAGGAGGCGATTAATCTACGGATTAAAACCCTTGATATATTCGGTGATTCAGCTTTGGTAATCAATCAAGTGAAGGGGAGTTGGTACACGCACCAAGCAAATCTAGTGCCGTATAGAGATTATACAAGGAGATTGCTGACGTTTTTCACAACAGTGAAACTGTACCACATTCCTCGAGATGAGAATAGGTTCGCTGATGCCTTGGCCACTTTGTCTTCCATGATCAAAGTGCAAGGATGGAACCATGTACCTAAGATTGAGGTATCCCGCCTTGACAGACCAGCATTTGTGTTTGCGGTCGATGCAACGTCTGATGACAAGCCATGGTTTCATGACATTAAGTGTTTCTTGAAAAGTCAAGAGTACCCGTCCGGGGCATCGTCCAAAGACAGGAAGACGTTGAGAAGGTTAGCTGGTAGTTTCTTCCTGAACAAAGATGGCGTGCTGTATAAAAGAAATTTTGACACGGTCCTGCTTAGATGTGTGGATAGACATGAAGCAGACTTGTTGATGATTGAAGTGCACGAAGGCTCTTTCGGTACTCATGCCGGAGGGCAGGCAATGGCTAAAAAGTTGTTAAGGTCGGGATATTATTGGTTGACTATGGAGTCAGATTGTTGCAAATATGCCCGCAAATGCCATAAATGCCAGATCTATGCAGACAAGGTGCATGTGCCTCCAAATCCGTTGAGTATCATGTCGTCGCCTTGGCCGTTTGCCATGTGGGGCATTGATATGATCGGAAAGATTGAGCCTACAGCTTCCAATGGTCATCGTTTCATCTTGGTGGCAATTGATTACTTCACCAAATGGGTTGAAGCCGCATCCTATGCCAATGTTACAAAGCAAGTGGTCGCTCGTTTCTTAAAACGGGATATCATTTGCCGATATGGAGTTCCCGAAAGAATCATTACTGATAATGGTTCTAATTTGAATAATAAGATGATGGCTGAGTTATGCCGGGACTTCAAAATCGAACATCACAATTCTTCTCCGTACCGCCCAAAGATGAATGGCGCGGTCGAAGCGGCCAACAAAAATATCAAGAAGATTGTGCAGAAGATGGTTGTCACGTACAAAGATTGGCATGAGATGTTACCATTTGCTTTGCATGGGTATCGAACGTCGGTACGCACGTCCACTGGGGTAACCCCATTCTCACTTGTATATGGTATGGAGGCAGTGCTACCGGTTGAAGTAGAGATTCCGTCCCTCAGAGTTATGATGGATGTTAAGCTAGATGAAGCCGAATGGGTACGAGCCAGATTTGATCAGCTGAGCCTTATTGAGGAAAAGCGATTGGCGACTGTATGTCATGGGCAACTATATCAGCGCAGAATGAAGCAGGCATTTGACCAGAAGGTGCGTCCTCGGGTTTATAAAGTCGGAGATGTAGTACTCAAAAGGATCCTTCCTCCCAATACAGATCACAGGGGCAAATGGACTCCTAATTATGAAGGTCCATTTGTGGTTAAAAGGTCTTTTCGGGCGGAGCTTTATTGCTTACAACCATGGATGGCGAAGACTTTTCATCCCCTGTCAACTCGGACGTAGTCAAAAAATACTTCGCATGAATAGACCCGCTGGATAATAAAAATAAAAAAATCCAGGCAAAAAAGGGCATCCCGGCGAACCAAAAACAGAATAAGGTTCGGGCAAAAATTAGGGATATAATTGAAAAAAAATTGTACACCCGGTAAGTTGAAAACCCGAAAGGGCAACTTAGGCAAAAAAGGGTATCCTGGTGGATCGAAAACCTGAAAGGGCGGTCCACACAAAAGAGGGATTTAAGCGAATGACTACAGTCTGAGTTATCTGTACCCATTACCGTTTGAACAACTGACGTTCTGAAGAATAGGAATCGGTCTGATCATTCCTCAGAAGGCAAGGTCGGGGAGTTTTGAAGACATACTGGTCATAACAGAATGGAAACTCAGTGGAATTCCGTTTTCACATTGCTATTAGGATAGTTTCTTTTCTCAATTTTCAGCGATCACCTCTTTCCAGGGATTGCTTCCAGATGTAATTGCCTATTCTGGGCTCTCAGTCAATAAATTGAATTTCAATAAAAAGCTTTCTATTTTTGTTTTATTGCTTTGTTTGCAAAAACGTCCTAATTGTTGATAAAACATTGCATTTGAAAACATGGCAGCCTTGCAATAACATGCGCAGAAAAAATATTTGAAATTACTTCGAATGTTGAATACTCCCGGATGGTGGATTCTAGCCACGCAATATTCGGGGCATGTGGGCATATTCTTTTGTTGCAGGTAGCAGGTGCAGATGATTTTAAGCACAAGACCAGCAATAAATCACCCCACGCAAAAGACTGGGGCAATTATGGGTAAGGAGATCGGCGTTCATCGTTCGGTCGACGATTGTTCATAACGGGTCGATATCAGTGAATTAAGTTCAACTGGGTACCGTTGCATCTTATTAAGTCGATTCTCTCATACAGTATTTCCAACAGCTACAAGCTTTTCTATGTCGATAACGGTCACAGGTTCCCCAAAAGAGTGGTCTCGTCGACACCGAAACTGATGGTCATTATCCCCAGCGAAGTCACAAGAGTTTGAAGAGGCTAGATCTTCTGTAAAATCCTCTTATGACATCCTCTGCGGGGACGAATTGTTGTGTTGTCCAAGCATGGGGCATGATTGTTTCCCCAGCATGAAGTGTTGGTCACCCCCAGTAGAGTTTGAGGACAGTTGGTCTTCTGTAAAATCCTCTCGAAAGGCATTCCCCAACATGAGACGTTTTAAAGCAGTTTTCGCCAGCAGAGTTTGTTATAAACTCGTCATCCCTAACGGAATTGTCTAAAGGGAAGCTCGCCTAACATGGTGCATTGTGGTACTTATCCTAAGCTCGACAGTCATATTCTTCAGCAGACTACTGTGGATTTGCTTTGGGTTTCCCCAACAGATCTCTAAGGACTCTTTCTAGCAAGTTGCAGTGGAATGTTCTAACCAGGATTTGCATATCCCTGGCAGAGTAGCCCTGATACCCAGCAAGATCGTATCTCTGGTCATGGTATCCCCACAGAGGTCAGCATCGAATCTTGTCAGCAACTTCCAGCTGAGTTGTTGTTCTCTCCGCAGAGGTTTATCAGATCGACAGAATCTATTCCTCAACAAGGATGGTACAGCCTTTCCCCAGCCGGGTCAGAAGGTTGATAATCCCTATAAAGGATCTTGGGTTGAATAAATCCCCAAGCAGAGTTTTAATGGCTCATTTCCCCAGCAGGACGTCATTTAAAAATTCTCATCCCCAGCGGAATCGCTGTGACCAGAATTCATTCCCCCAAACAGATGGAATAATTCCTGGCAGAGTCGTCATTCCCTCATATCTTAAAGTCCAATTTATTTTTGGCAAGCTTGGCAATTCGAAGCAGACGGATTGTTCATCCATTCGCCAGCAGAGATATTATCCTTTTAGGAGTCTCCGAGATTAAATCATTGATTGTGGTTCCTCAGCAGAGTCGGCAGAGATGTCTGGCGCAGAGGCAGAGAGTAATTCGATTTTAAAATTCTAAAAGTCCAACAGTGGATTGGCAAAAGTCCGTCTTCGGGTGGCAAAAGTCCAACAGTGGATTGGCAAAAGTCCGTCTTCGGGTGGCAAAAGTCCAACAGTGGATTGGCAAAAGTCCGTCTTCGGGTGGCAAAAGTCCAACAGTGGATTGGCAAAAGTCCATCTTCGGGTGGCAAAGCAGCTAAAAGTCCAACAGTGGATTGGCAAAAGTCCGTCTTCGGGTGGCAAAAGTCCAACAGTGGATTGGCGAAAGGTCCATCTAAGGGTGGCATATTCTAAAAGTCCAACAGTGGATTGGCAAAAGTCCGTCTTCGGGTGGCAAAAGTCCAACAGTGGATTGGCAAAAGTCCGTCTTCGGGTGGCAAAAGTCCAACAGTGGATTGGCAAAAGTCCATCTTCGGGTGGCAAAGCAGCTAAAAGTCCAACAGTGGATTGGCAAAAGTCCGTCTTCGGGTGGCAAAAGTCCAACAGTGGATTGGCAAAAGTCCGTCTTCGGGTGGCAAAAGTCCAACAGTGGATTGGCGAAAGGTCCATCTAAGGGTGGCATATTCTAAAAGTCCAACAGTGGATTGGCAAAAGTCCGTCTTCGGGTGGCAAAAGTCCAACAGTGGATTGGCAAAAGTCCATCTTCGGGTGGCACGAAGCTGCAAAGTCCACCAGTAGTGTGGCAGGCCAGTAGTCGTCTGGAATTGCATAAAAGACATTATCAAAGTCCACCAGTAGTGTGGCAGGCCAGTAGTCGTCTGGAATTGCATAAAAGACATTATCAAAGTCCACCAGTAGTGTGGCAGGCCAGTAGTCGTCTGGAATTGCATAAAAGACATTATTAAAGTCCACCAGTAGTGTGGCAAGCCAGTAGTCGTCTGGCGTCGTTCAAAAAGACATTTCCAAAGTCCACCAGTAGTGTGGCAGGCCAGTAGTCGTCTGGAATTGCATAAAAGACAGTATTAAAGTCCACCATCAGCGTGGCAAGCCAGTAGTTGTCTGGCATCGTTCAAAAGACAGATCTCTCCGACGTTTCATCGAAGATTCAATCCAGCAGTCTCGTTGGGTTTATATCCCTTTTCTTCTTCATCACCCAGAGCAAATTTTTGGTTATTTTTGGTATTCAATCACTATATACCTTGAAAGTCCGAAAGCATTTGCTTTCAGGCATTCAGGTCTACAGCGCTTGAATAGGGGCAGCTGTAATACCCCAAAATTTGCTCTCCCCTTTTGTCATCATAGCATGGCATTATCATTTATCATATCATATCCACCTCATTAACATTACATTGCATTTAACATAGAAAAATGAAGCATGGCATCCTTCTTACCATCAGGGCATGTGATCAGGTGGAAGGTGGACAATCAAGGAATCATTCAAAGCACAAAAAGGTCAATCAAGTTGGCTCTAGGCAAGCCAAGAGGTCTCTCATGTCTCATACTATCTCAATTGATCTTCCAAAACCTCAAGGAAGTGAGATTCAATGGGAGATTGAAGCACTACATCTTTCACTATGCAAGAGGTTCAAAAATTGAAGGAAAACCCTCAAAAGAGATAGCTCATTGATTCAAAATCATTCTCAAGTGGCATTTCTCATCATCCTTTAAGAGGATACACAACATACTCTGAGGAATTTGGATTTGGAAGATGTGCAATTTCCTCCTAACCAGAGAGGGTCAAAATTAGGGTTTCTAATAAAATCAGGATATCTCTAATTTTTTGGACAAAGCTTGTTTCATGATATTCTACATGTTCTTAAGTGTATGTGTATGGAAAATTGCCTCTCAATTGGTTTTGGAAGTGTTTCAATTGGAAGAAAGATAAAAAATCAGGGAATTTGGGGCCAAGTCAAATAATCAGAGGAAAAAGTCAACTCTTGACTTTTTGAGGCCAAATTCATGAAATTCATGTTACATATGTCCAATGTACAAAATTTGGTCAAGAAACTCCAAAGGAATCATGAAAAAATCAAGATGTGGAAAGTTGCCATTTTTGGAAGAGGAAGGGTTACTAAAAATAGCAAGTTTTGGCCATTTTGCATCAGAATTTGAACCAAGGCCATTCAAATTTGGAGTACCAAATGAAAATTCCACTCTGCCTCAATGAAAGGCCTTGCTTTAAGCTTCAAATCCATGTGTGGAACATCTCCATTGGATAAAAAATGAGGGAGATATGATTGATCAAAGTTTGAGCAAAGTAGGTTCAAAACTAGGTCATGACCAAGATTGTCAGGGCACGCGCGCAGTCATTTTAACAAACATGTGGTGGGCCAAATGTCCACTCATTTTACTCATGGTTAAAGGCTTCAAATGAAAAATCTTGCAACATCAAAGTTGTTCCCCTATGTGAGATCTTCAAGATTGATGTTCATGATTTTTTCATTTGATCAAAGGACAAGGAGTTATGATAGCTCAAAGATTGGTCAACACAACTGAAAATCCATGCCATGCACACCTTGCCATGCCATGCCACAAATTGCTCGCCCATGCACCAGTCGTTTTTCCATCTGTTTATGATGATTTTTAGACATGTTTGAGGTACCTTTTCAACTCAAGTCCAACACCAAAATTGTCCTATGATGCTTCCTCAATCCATTGACACCAAGATGATTCATTTTCGTGCCTTGGTCATAAAGAAATCCATGTTCAAACATCACCATCTGCATTGAGGCATTGACTGTCATGTGTAGCAGTTTACACTTTGTTTTGGTTCAGTCACACCACAAACACTTCACCATCACCAGCTGTTTTCTTTTCCTCATTTGCCCAAACATTCTTGCACGTGCTTCCACTTTGTTACTTCTTACATGAGAAGGGAAACTTGCGAAACTTCCACCACAAGCTACTGCTGCATAACACCACCTCACCATTATCCTCACCATAAGTGACCATGAGCTCTTCCACACTAAAACAAAACCTCTCCAACTCGTGTCACTAACTGTCATGACTCATTCTGTTAACTCAAACTCAGTTAACTAACTCAGTTAACTGTAGTTCTAACCATCAACCACCAGGGTCAAATCATAACCACGCCTATATAAACAATTCTAACAGATTTGGAAAGGGAGATTCTGATTGTTTCACTCTCACTCCAAAAGCACTCTCAACTTTCTCTCTACTTGCACGAACTCCTCAAGTTCTTCTTCAACCTTCACAATCAAGCAAGAAGACATCACTGAAGCATGGAATAGCACAGTTATCTCCAATTTCAGATTCAGATTTCCTCTTATTCTCAAGATCAAATAGCATTTATTTTGCTCAAATTGAAGTTCTAGAAGTTCAAGAACAAGTTCTCATCTCTGGTTTTCTCAAAAAAATCCAAAGATCTTCAAGTTTCAGGTTCCAAAAGTTCTCAAACTTTGCTTGCACGATTTGATGTTATTTTAACTGGTTGATGTGTTATTTGAGCTTATTAGGAGCTATATGAAACCGGTTAGTTGATAGAGCTTCTTAGAAGCTTAGATCCAAAACCTAGGGCTAATTTCATTGCTTCGATTCTCTCTGTTTGTGTGTTGTTTGTGAAAAATAAGCCTAGATTCATGATCTATGTGACTTCCTGAACATTTTGATGTGTATTGCATAAATTTCTGGAATGTTTGATTGATTGCAGTGCCGGAGAGTGGCCGGAGAAGGTGACCGGAGGTCCCTCTCCGGCCGGTGAGGTTTCATTAGGGTTTATATGCCAGATTAAGTCGTGTCCGTTGATTTGTTTTGATCCAAGGGTGGTGGTGGTGCCAGCGAATAAATGGAGAGGGTGTGTGTCACGTGCTTCATTTTTTCCATCTGATGATTAGCATGCGCGTGTGTACATGGTTATTAGTGTGTACTAGCAATGTGAGATGCTTGATTTGATTACCTTGACTTTTACATTGACCTGACCTAATTTGATGGTTGTGAGTGAGTCAAAATGGTTGACTGATGGTACACGCTAGTTATGGTGTTTTGCGTGCTTACTGGACCTAAGCCAGATTGATATCCACACCCCATGTTTTCAAGGCCCAATGATTTTGAACTGTTAATTTGCTATGCATGCACCCCCTTCTTTAGTTCCATTTCATTTTATTTCTCATTTTTGCTACACGATTCATAATTAATTTTTAAAAATACCAAAACATATTGGAAAATTCTACAAAAATTCATGTGTATTCTTAAAACATTTAGGAAATTTTTCATGATTTTATTTTCTGATTTTATGACCTTTTTGCCCCTGTTCCATAATTTTCTTTGAATTTCCACTTAGATGCATTCTAAGCATGATACATGAATTTGTTTAATTTTGTTCTTGCTCATTACCAACTATTTTGACATGACTCTTTTTGCATTGATTCACTAATACATTGAAGCATGTTAGATGATTTTTGTTTGATTTTCTAGGTCCCTTTATCATATGTCTTGATGCCTATATTTGCACCACTTTGCATGATGTTTCAATTTGACCTAATTGCTTTGTTTGAAGTCATTTTGCTCTGAATTTTTACATACTATCTTGATGTATGATGCATTTCTGACCTAGGCATTCCAATGATATGTTGGCATAATTTTCATGAATCCATTTGGTCTTTGTTTGATGCATCACATTGGATGTATAATCCATGGCATGTCATTACAACTTTAGTGCATGTTTACATGAATTCTTTTGTGCACATTTGTATGAGCATTTGCATATGTTATGAGCCATTCATATGATATTATAGGTCTTTGATACACATTATAGGTCATCTTTACATGTTCATTTCAATTTGAACTTTGTGCATCATTAACATGTATTGTTTGCCCTTTCTTTTTGAACTTTCATTTCAATTCTTCTTATATTACTTCTTGAATGTCTTGAAGTTACCTCATAAATACTTTTGAGATGTTTATAAACCATTTTCCATTTAGTTTCAATTCTGGTTGTTGATTTACATGTTCCATTTATGCATGTCCTCTTCATTTCTTTCCATCTTTCATCTACCCCTTCTTCTTGTAACATGTTTAAATGCTAATGGGTGATGATGGTTGCTTATTCACTTGCACTTGTATGATAATAACCATTGGTTTCCATATGATGCCCATTCTGGTTGTGGTTCTAGGATTTGTTTTCTCATTGAATTCTTGTGAGTTTTATGATGCATTACATGTTCTTTTACTTCTTATACTTCTTATACATGGTTACTAACCATGTAGGGGCTTCGGTAAGTTTCAATTGAGTGTGGATAAGGAATCCACATTCAACTTCTATCCTTTCTCTTTTACAATTCCATTTTGTGTTTTGCTAAGCACTTATGTGCTTTCTTTTAATAACTCATTACTTTCCCTTTTTGAATTACAATTCATCTTCTACTTTGGAAGTGAATTGTTTAATTCTTTCTTTCTTTAAACTTTAGGTTGAAACCTCACAAACCTTAGGATCACTCCCTTAACTAATCAATTAGGATTGAGTCTTAGTCCATATAGATTTTTACCTTTATCCTCCCTTGAGTCTCTTTTCTCATCTCAAAGAAAATTCAAAATATCTAATAAAGGTAGGCATTTATTGCATTTAGGCCTTTCATATGAAGAAAAGATTATAAGGGGTCTTCTCTTATAATCTTAAGATGTGTAGCATATGGCCCATCTTAGGTCAATGTGTTACACATTTGATCTTGTATGAGGGACTTAAATGCAATACTTGTTGAAGGTGCAAATAATAAAAAACACTTCTTCACTTCATAATCAACAAAACACTTAATAAACACAAGTATGCTAGTGTGTTTGAACCTTGATAATTGGAACTAAGTGTGAGGGTCTTCTTCACCCTTAGTGTGCTTTCTTACCCATTCCATCTTGGAATGTGAGAAGGTACACATTCCAATGACTAAGATCCAGATACACTGTCGTATGCAAACAAATCCAAAACACTTCCTTCTAAAAGACAAAAACAAACAATAACGTCTTTCCTTCGGGAATTCTTTTCTCATCTCATTCATTCTCAACGCACGAACGCGCTTCTACTCGTTCTCTTGCAAGATGGTAACGCACTCGGACCAGCGAGCCTGCAACACCTGAGCTAGGACGTAAGCCGTTCTCTAAAAAAAACACAGACAATCCATCCCTAGTGAGGGGAACTACGTCGCTCTGATTCTCATGTTCCCGATGAGATACGTAGGCAGTGGGGTAGGGCCCATGCGAGCACTTCTTTTATTTTCCCTACATTTGTTTCTCGTTCCTTTTCCAGTTCTCTTTTCGTTCCTTTTCCAGTATTCTTTTCCATCACCCTTTGATCGAGACAAGCAAGCGTGGATCCCATCGGGTACGATGGACGCGAGGGGGTGCTAATACCTTCCTCTCGCGTAACCGACTCCCGAACCCATTTCTCTTGGTCGCAAGACCATGCTCTTTCCTTCTCTTCAGGTTTACGCGGTGTTTCCTTTCCCTCTCTTGGGATAAATACACATTGCTGGCGACTCTGTTTTGGTGCCACTTTCGCGTTTGTACTAGGATGAAAATCCCAGGAGCGACAAGGTCCAAGTCGAAAACGAGGTGCTAAACAAAGAGCTGCAAAAGGCGAAAGAAAAGGGGAAGCATTTCTTCAACAAGTGGAAAGAATCCCAAAAGGAGATTGAAGAGCTCAAATTACAAGTTGGAATCAAGAAGGTAAGACATGAAAGTAGCAACGCTGAAGAACAGATTGTTGATGGAATCACCGTTGGTTACGATTGACTTTGTTTGTATGAATTCTTCCATCTTGATAATAGAATGTTTGATTTAGATATTTTTGCCTTGGTAGTTTTCTATTTTTGTGATTGGTTTCCAGTGGTTGGATCCGGTGGTATTTCTGGGTCGGATTTATTTTCCGATATTGCGTCTAATCCCTGGCCCGGTTGCTTGGAATGGAATCAAAGCGGATATACCTTGGAAATGTTCAAATATGTTTGTTGCATTTGCATTTGCATAATCATATTCATTCTTTGCATTGCGGGTTTTCTTGGGTTTCTCTGGTTTTCTTATGTTCTCTCTTTCTTTCAGTCAGGATTGATCAACCAATTCATCGTTATTCTACCAGGCTCAATCAAAACAGAGTGATGGACAAAGTTCAAGCAGATATGGCCGCTATGCAAGCTCACATCGACCAGTTCATGGAAATGATGCAGGGTGTGGTGCAAAGTCAGAACGAGTTCAGAACTCTGGTTCAGCCGTTAGTGGCGCAGGTCGACGAAAATGGTATCCTACACAGTGGTCTTATTAACCGTAATATCCCTCCGGGCGGAGTTGGTGCTGGTGGACAGGGCAGAATTCCTACAGTGGTTGGAGAGGGAAGTACTGTTCGGGCTATCCATGGCCATCATTTTGATGATCAACAGGACGATGTGTTCTCGGTCAGGAGTCTAGATGCTGCCCTTCCTGTGGTCAGTGATGAAAGAATCCGTTTAATCGAAGCTCAATTGAAAGGAGTGGTGAAACAGGATGATTTAGGGATTGATTTGGACGACCTAGGGTTGGTCCCTGATATTGTTATTCCACACAAGATTCAGATTCCTACGCTAGAAAAGTACAATGGTTCTACCTGCCCAAGGACTCATGTGAAGGCCTATACCAGGAAGATGGCTGCTCACGCTAAGGATGAAAAGTTAATGATGCACTTCTTTCAAGACAGCCTGTCTGGCGCATCTTTGGAATGGTACATGGGGCTAGAAAGTAGAGATGTTCGTACCTGGAGAAAGCTAGCTGCAGCTTTCATCAAGCATTATCAGTACAACACGGACATGGCTCCCAACAGAACCCAGCTGTTGAGCATGTCCCAGAAGAATGATGAGAGTTTCAAAGAATACGCGCAAAGGTGGCGTGAGTTGGAGGCTAGGGTGCAGCCACCAATGCTAGAGAAAGAGATGCTGGATATGTTCATGGACACACTGCCTAAGCACTACTATGAGAAGCTTTTGCCTTGCTCTCTAGGCAAGTTTGCAGATGTGATTGCTATTGGACAGAAGATAGAGGTGGGAGTTAAGGCTGGGAAGGTTTCTAGCGGTGATGGATCGTCTTCCGGACAAGGAAAAAAGCCGTTTGATAATTATAAGAAGAAAGGAGAGACCAACGCTGTATCATCCCACAGGGGAAAAGGGAAACAACGCCAGTTTAACAATCAACAGGTAGCATCAGTAACCATTCCAGCAACATTACCTCCACCACAACAACAAAGGGGTAATGCTAATCAGAATAGGCAGCAGGGTTAGAACAGACAGAGGAATGCAGAGAGGCATTTTGATCAACCCCCAATGTCGTATGCATAGTTGTTGCAACATTTGCTACAGTTGCGTCTAGTTGAGCTTCGTACCCTGCCTCCACCAACAGGGGAACTCCCACGAGGCTACGATGCTAACGCACACTGTGATTTTCATTCTGGTGCTCCTGGGCACACGGTGGAGAAGTGCAGGGCATTTCAGCACAAGGTGCAGGACCTTGTGGACTCTAAAGCCATCAATTTCTCGAATGACGGACCCAATGTTATTCAAAACCCGATGCCTAATCACAATGGGCCAAGGGTGAATGCTATAATTGAGGACTGTGAAACTTTGAATTTGATCATGGATGTGGAGGAACTGAAGACTCCGTTGGTAGTGGTTAAGAACAGGTTATTGAAAGGTGATGTCTATCCGGGTTGTGGTGAGAACTGCTCAGATTGTTTGATAAAGGCTAATGGTTGTGATTCGTTGAAGAGGGGTATTCAGAATCTGATTGATGAGGGCTGTTTACAGTTTGACAGAGGTAATCAGCTAGAAGAGGTTGTTAGTGAAAAGGTTGCCACTATCACTATTCCGTTCAAAACAATTACTATTTCTGGTCCAGCAAGGCCACCTCCAGTCATTATCACAAGGGATGGACCCATCCCGTACGAGAGTTCTAAGGCCATTCCGTGGAATTATGGTGCAGAGGTGTTTGTCAATGGGCAAAAGCAAGAGCTAATGAATACTTCACCAGTGGGTTCTAGTTCAGGGGTTAAAGTTGAGACTGATGCTATAACCAGAAGTGGTAGAGTGCTCCCTCCGGTTAACGATCAACCCAGTACCTCTAGGCAAGATAGAGGAAAACAGGCGATGGATGGTTCTGTTCAGACTCTAGTGATTGTGGAATCTACAGTGAAGCCGGTTGATGATGCTTTTTCGGAAAATGTAGAGGAATTTATGAGGCTCATCCAAAAAAGTGATTATAAGATCGTGGACCAATTACATCATACCCCATCCAAGATCTCTATTCTGTCTCTGCTCTTGTGTTCTGAGGCTCACAGGAATGCTCTTTTGAAGGTTTTGAATGCAGCCTACGTTCCTCAAGAGATTTCTGTTAATCAGCTGGAAGGGGTTGTAGCGCACGTGAATGCGGTTAACGGCCTGGGTTTTACAGATCTTGACTTGACTTCTGCTGGCAGGAATCATAACAATGCCCTGCATATTTCGATCGAATGTCGTGGCTCGCTGATGTCACATGTCTTGGTTGATACTGGTTCATCGTTGAATGTATTACCCAAGAAAGCGTTAATGAAGTTGGATACTCGAGGACTTATTTGTACACCAAGCGACTTGGTGGTGCGAGCTTTTGATGGCTCGAAGAGATCTATTTTTGGCGAGATTGTGCTTCCAATCAAGGTTGGACCGGAAATCTTTAATGCAACGTTTTACATTATGGATATTCAGCCAGTGTACAGCTGTTTATTGGGTCGTCCTTGGATCCATGGGGCAGGTGCCGTAACTTCCACTTTGCATCAAAAGCTGAAGTATATGGTTGATTGTCACGTAGTGACAGTATGCGAAGAAGAAGACATAATGATTAGTCAGCTGTCAACCTTCAAATACGTGGAAGTGGATGGGGAAATCCACGAGACGTTGTGCCAGGGATTTGAGAAGGTGAAAGTTTCTGAAGAAGTTGTTCAGTCTGAAGCTGTAGTGCAGCCTGTAGTGGTAAATCAACCTGAGGGTTCCATGTCTTCATTAAGAGACGCCAAAGCTGTGGTTGAAGCGGGTAGCTCACAGAGGTGGGGCCAGGTGGTTGAAGTCCAGAAAAAGAAGGATACTTATGGATTGGGATATAAGCCATCCAAAAGAGATGAGGATCCCCCAAAATTCTATGGCCCTGTCCAGTTCACTAGCGCTGGAGTTTTCTTCGACAGAGTTAATGCTATTGATGAAGAAGGAGACAGTGATTGTGACATGGATAGCTGGATCCGTCCTTGTGGCCCAGGGGAAAGTCTGTGCAACTGGTCTTCCGAGAAAGTCATTCAAGTGACAGGCTTCGAGTAATTGCTTTGTTTTCCTATTTTGTTAATCCTACGTTCTGCCCAAGACGTAGTGATTCTGTTTGTAGGGCTTTTAACTGTCGTATGTTTTGCTTTATCATCAATAAAGGACTTTTCACACTCAAATATTTTGATCTCTGTCTTTCTGTTTTTATTTTTATGCATTAAAAAACCCACATCAAAATGGCAATGTGTTTCTTTTGTTGCATCATAATAAAACATACCTCATAAATCATTGCAGGTCTTTTTGTTCAGATGACACCGATCACGACTCAGCTATAGCTCGGTATGACTTTGACAATCCAATCTATCAGGCTGAAGAAGAGGCTGACGAAGATTGTGAACTGCCCGAAGAGTTAGCCAGATTGTTGAAGCAAGAGGAGAGAGTCATCCAACCTCATCAGGAGGAAATTGAGATTGTGAATCTGGGAACCGAGGACGCTAGAAAGGAAGTAAGAGTAGGGGCTGCGTTGGAAGACAGTGTCAAGGGAAGATTAATTGAAATGCTCCGTGAGTATGTGGACATCTTCGCGTGGTCTTACCAAGACATGCCCGGGCTGGATACTGATATTGTTGTACACCGGCTACCACTCAAAGAAGGTTGTACTCCGGTCAAGCAAAAGTTGAGAAGAACTAAACCGGAGATGTCTGTCAAAATCAAGGAAGAGGTTCAGAAACAGCTAGACGCCGGATTTCTTGCCGTAACAAATTATCCTCCATGGGTTGCTAACATCGTGCCTGTACCTAAGAAGGATGGGAAGGTCAGGATGTGTGTTGATTACAGGGATTTGAATAGAGCAAGCCCAAAGGATGATTTCCCGCTCCCTCACATTGACGTGTTAGTTGACAATACTGCTCAGTATTCTGTGTTTTCCTTCATGGATGGCTTCTCTGGGTATAACCAAATCAAGATGGCCCCAGAGGACATGGAGAAAACAACATTCATAACACCGTGGGGAACTTTCTGCTACAAAGTGATGCCCTTTGGATTAAAAAATGCAGGGGCAAGTTACCAGCGGGCGATGGTGACTCTCTTTCATGATATGACTCACAAAGAGATTGAAGTCTATGTTGATGACATGATTGCGAAGTCACAGACGGAAGAAGAACATCTGGTGAATCTTCAAAAATTATTTGAAAGGTTAAGGAAATTCAGACTGAGGTTGAATCCAAACAAATGCAACTTCGGGGTGAGATCAGGAAAATTGCTGGTGTTTATTGTTAGTGAAAAAGGTATTGAGGTTGATCCTGAAAAGGTAAAAGACATACAAGAAATGCCTGTGCCGAAAACAGAAAAAGAGGTTCGTGGTATCTTGGGGAGATTGAATTACATTGCTAGGTTCATCTCGCATCTCACAGCCACGTGTGAACCAATCTTCAAGTTGCTAAGAAAAGATCAAGCGGTCAGGTGGAATGAAAATTGTCAAAGATTAAAGATTAAAGAATACTTGCAGGAACCTCCGGTCCTTATGCTGCCAGTGCCAGGAAGGCCTTTGATTATGTATCTCACAGTTCTTGAGAATTCAATGGGTTGTGTGCTCGGTCAACAAGACGAGTCAGGTAAAAAAGAGCACGCCATCTATTACCTGAGTAAGAAGTTTACTGATTGCGAGTCAAGATACTCGATGCTGGAGAAAACATGTTGTGCACTCGCTTGGGCCGCTAAGCGTTTGAGGCAGTATATGTTAAACCATACAACCCTTTTGATTTCAAAGATGGATCCAATCAAGTATGTGTTTGAGAAGCAAGCACTTTCTGGTAGAATAGCCCGTTGGCAGATGGTTCTGACAGAATATGATATTCAGTATGTTTCCCAAAAGGCCATTAAGGGAAGTGTGTTGTCAGAGTATCTTGCCGAATAGCCAGTTGTGGATTATCAACCGATGAAGTTTGAGTTTCCGGATGAGCACATCATGTATCTGAAGATGAAGTATTGTGAAGAACCTTTGCCTGATGAAGGACCTGAGATTGGGTCTCAGTGGAAGATGGTTTTTGATGGGGCTGTTAATTCATATGGCAACGGAATCGGGGCAATCATTACGACTCCACAGGGTTCTCATATACCCTTTACTGCCCGATTAGTGTTCATATGCACCAACACTGAGGCGGAGTATGAAGCATGCATCATGGGGTTAGAAGAAGCAATTGATTTGAGAATCAAGAACCTCGATGTTTATGGTGATTCTGCGTTGGTGGTGAATCAGATTACAGGAGAATGGGAGACTCGTCAGGTAAATCTCGTTCCATATAACAATTATGCCAGAAGATTGTTACCTTTCTTTGACAGAGTCGACTTCCGTCACATTCCCCGGATAGAGAATCAGATGGCTGATGCGTTGGCAACATTGTCATCAATGTATAAAGTGAATCTTTGGAATGAAGCTCCCTCAATCAGAATCATGCGCTTGGATAGACCTGCTTTTGTATTTGTAGTTGAAGGGGTATCAGATGGCAAGCCTTGGTATCATGACATTAAAGTCTTCTTGAAGAGTCAGGGATACCCATCTGGGGCATCTTCCAAGGATAAAAAGACATTGAGGAGGTTATCAGGAAACTTCTTTTTGAACAAGGATGATGTGTTGTACAAGAGAAACTTTGACATGGTCTTGCTACGTTGTGTTGATGAACATGAGGCAGGCTTGTTAATGGAAGAGGTTCACGAAGGTTCCTTCAGTACTCATGCCAATGGGCATGCTATGCCATAAAATTGTTGAGAGCGGGGTATTATTGGATGACTATGGAGTCTGACTGTTTTAAATACGCCCGGAAATGTCATAAATGCCAGATTTATGCTGACAAGGTGCACGTACCGCCTACTCCTCTGAATGTTTTATCGTCACCTTGGCCTTTTGCCATGTGGGGCATCGATATAATTGGAAAGATTGAGCCAACTGCTTCGAATGGACATCGTTTTATCTTGGTGGCTATTGATTATTTCACGAAGTGGGTGGAAGCTGCATCGTATGCCAACGTCACCAAACAAGTGGTAGCCTGGTTTATTAAGAAGGACATCATTTGCCGGTATGGAGTCCCGGAGAGAATCATCACTGATAATGGTTCAAATCTGAATAACAAGATGATGAAGGAGCTATGCCAGAGCTTTAAAATCGAACATCATAATTCTTCTCCCTATCGTCCGAAGATGAATGGGGCTGTTGAAGCGGCTAATAAGAACATAAAGAAGATTGTGCAGAAGATGGTAGTGACATACAAAGACTCGCATGAGATGTTGCCTTACGCTTTGCATGGTTATCGTACTTCGGTACGCACCTCGACTGGGGCAACTCCTTTCTCACTGGTGTATGACATGGAAGCAGTCTTGCCATTAGAAGTTGAGATTCCTTCTTTGAGAATTCTGATAGATGTGAAGCTGGATGAAGCTGAGTGGGTGCGTTCCCGGCTGAATGAATTGAACCTCATTGAAGAGAAGAGATTGAAAGCCATTGCGCATGGCCGGTTGTATCAGAGCAGGATGAAGAAAGCCTTTGATCAGAAGGTGCGTCCTCGGTGTTTTCAAACTGGTGAATTAGTTCTGAAAAGGATCACTCCTCCTCAAACAGATCACAGGGGCAAGTGGACTCCGAATTACGAAGGGCCATATGTAGTAAGACAGGTTTTCTCTGGTGGAGCCTTATTACACTCAACTATGGATGGCGAAGATTTTACGTCTCTTGTGAACGCGGATGTAGTCAAAAAATACTTTGCATAAAAGAGACCCGCTGAACATAAAAAGAAGGTTCAGGCAAAAATGGGGCATCCTGGCGAACCATAAAAAGAAAAGGTTCGGGCAAAAATTAGGGATAAAAAGAAAAAGAATAAACACGCAAGGTTGAAAACCTGAAAAGGCAACCTTGGCAAAAATGGGTATCCCGGTGGATTGAAAACCCGAGAAGGGCGATCCAGGCAAAAGTTAGGGATTTTAAAGCAAAGACTACGATCCGCGTTCGATCTGTGATCACTGTTCGCACTTGGAAAATTCGGAGGAAAGGAATCAGTCCAGTTAGTCGTCTTCGAAGGCCAAAGTATCTGCGGATGAACAAGTCATATGGGTTATAGCTGAGTCGAGTCATGGTGGATGTCTGTTCCCCACATTGCCGACATTTGTATTTTCTTTTGCTTTTTGCGTAATTACCTCTTTTCAGGAATTGCTTCCAGATGTAAATGCCTATTTACAGGCCAATTCATTCAATAAAGTTTGCATTTCAGTTAAAGAGCTTTTGTTGTCTGTTTTATCTGTTTTGTTTGTGAAAATGTCCGGTATTTTTGATAAAAACATTACATGCTAAAACATTGAGCTTTATGACACAAGATGGAAAATAGTGGCAATTGCTTAGGCGACAGTCACCATGTGGATAATCAATGTATTCATTCTTGCACGTAGACTTTTTGTTGGTTTTGCAGGATGACAGATGTACCTCCCCAGTAGAGTTGCTCTCTTCATTTAGAAGTCTGATCGTCCTCAGCGGTTGGATGTGTTCCCTAGTAGAGTAGAGCTCTCCTCAACTTTGAAGTCTGATCGTCCTCAACAGGTTATTACTCTTCCCCATCAGAGTATCGAGGGTCGTCTTCCTCAACCAAAGTATAAAGAAGTAATTGCCTAAGCGGAGTTGTTAAGGATCGTCTTCCTTCGCAGGATATAAGAGGTTTTTTCCCAGGCCAGAGTTGTGACTTGGCACATCTTTCTTCAGCAAGAGATGTCTCCCCACGGAGCATGGGGCAATTATTTGTTCCCCAGCTAGTCAGGAAGCATGTGTTATCCCCCAGCAGGGTGGATGTTGACAACTACTTTCTCTCCCAAGCGGAGTCGTGGAGGATCGTTCTTCTCAGCAGAGTACAGAGGATTGTATACCCGACCGAAGTCGTGTTTGGATTACTATTCCCCAGCAAGTACTCAGAAGATGATTTCTTTAAGGTGAGTGTTGTTGTATCTCCCGCAGGAAGTTTGTGGACGAAGATGTTATTATCCCCACAGGGTCCTAGTGCCAATTTTCCTCAGTTGGTCAGAAAGTATAGTCTCGGCGACAATGGTTTGATCTAATACCCAGCAGGGTGAGGGTAAAGTTACTTCCCTAGCAGTAGATTAAGCTTATTTCCCCAAGCAGAGTCTGGTGGTGAGGGGTATCCCCAGCAGGTCTTAAGGCCGATCGTTTTTGGCAGGCACCGAAGCCAAGTTCTGAAATAGTTGGTCGTCCCCAGCGGTGGAATTTCTATTTTCAGTATTCATATCCCTCCCCAGCTGAGTGGGTATTCTCTTGGAGTTTCGTCCATCTCCAGCAGAATAGTTGATCTTGATATTCCCCAACAGAGTGGATATTCTCTTGGAGTTTCGTCCATCCCCGACAGAATTGGTGATTGTGATCTTCCCTAGCAGGGAGAAGTTCTCCTCAACAAGTTTTCCTTTGTTTCAGTGGCAATTTAGTTTTCCATTCCCAGCGGAGTTGCTTCTGGTCTTCAGCATTTATTTTGCTGGGACGTCTCTTTTGCATTGCATAGGCATTTGTTTTGCATGGCATCCTCCCAAATGCGTAGCATTTCCACTTCGTGTGGAGCATTACAGCAAAATTCAAACATATGCATCTGAAGCATAAGCCAGGTTTGAGTTTTCCTTCGTCAGGAAAGCCGGATTTCAGAAAGATATCTATACTCCACAGGTGGTGGGTTAAGCAATATTTGACAATTCCCCGACAGGGCATTTTGCCAGGATTGTTTATCCTTGATTCTATTTGTACCCCTCCGTCCAGGTGGTCCCTTGGTTTATTCCCTCAAAATTTTATCGTCAGACACTCGTCCGTGTTTCTTTCAGCACCCGTCCGTGTTCGAACCTTTTAATCCAATGCCCGTCCGCATTGACTTTTGACACCCGTCCGTGTTCTTTCAGCACCCGTCCGTGTTTGAACTTTTGTTTCAATGCCCGTCCGTATTGACATTTGGCACCCGTCCGTGTTCTTTCAGCACCCGTCTGTGTCTGAACTTTTGTTTCAATGCCCGTCCGCATTGACATTTGACACTCGTTTGTGTTTCCTTCAGCGCCCGCCCGTGTTTGAACCTTTGATTTCAATACCCGTCCGTATTGACCTTTTGATGACACTCGTCCGTGTTGCCTTCCATTCCCCAGCGAGATTAATTCCCGATAAAGTTTCTTTACAACCTTTTCAGTACCCGTCCGTATTGAAATCTTTTACACCCGTCCGTGTACCTTTTTCAATACCCGTCCGTATTGAATTTTTGACACCCGTCCGTGTGCATTCTCAATCCCCAGAGAGGTCATCTTGAACCTTCTTTTACACCCGTCCGTGTACCATTTTCAATACCCATCCGTATTGAAATCTTTTACACCCGTCCGTGTACCTTTTTCAATACCCGTCCGTATTGAAATCTTTTACACCCGTTCGTGTACCTTTTTCAATGCCCGTCTGTATTGAATCCATTTGGCACTCGTCCGTGTACCATTTTCAACACCCGTCTGTGTTTGAACTTTTATTTCAATGCCCGTCCGCATTGACATTTTATACCCATCCGTGTATCTTCTCAATACCCGTCCGTATTTGATATCCTGGATTCTTTGACACTCGTCCGTGTTTATCCCCGGCGTAGCTAACACTCATTTGTGTTTATTTCAAGACTTTTCAATACAGTTTTGGTTTCCAACACTCGTATGTGTTGTGACAGTGCAACATTTTTTGTTTTTTCCCCCAGCGGAGTCGTCCCTCATTTGAGGATTGCAAATTTCAGGTTTCTTATGGTATTCAATCTCCGTGAATCCTTGGAACGCATGATAGCCGTCACTATCATACCTTCAGGATCAAGTTGATTGAATAGGGGCAGCTGTAACACCCCAAAATTTGCCTTTTTGTTTTTAGATAACTGGCTTATGTTTCTTTGCATTTCTTGCATTAGCATTTGTGCATAGCATTGGGTCCTAGCATGGGATCAAGGTACTTGGTTTAACTCAAGGGAAGAAGAGGTTTTTCAGGTTTTCAAACAACAGTTCATGTGCATTGTCCAAGGGGCTAAGAGGAGAGAAAATTCTTGATGCTATCAATTCTTGAACCACAAATGAGCCTTGAGCCTCAAGGTGTTTTATTTGGTCCATCATCTCATCACAAGATCAAGATTGGCAGGGGAATTCAAAAGAATCACACTCTCCTAACTTGGTTTCTTAAATTAGGGTTTTGGAGATTCTGAGATTTAACCCTCAAATGAGCAAGCTCTTTGATTGTTTATCATCTCCAAATGACACATATCATCATTGGTGGACATGACACACATCATACTCAGAGGAATTTGAATTTGGAGGATGTGCTGATTTCTCCTAACCAGAGGAGCCAAAATTAGGGTTTCCTATAGAATCAGTTTATTTCTGATTTTTAGGACAAGGCTCGACCTCATGGTATTCCTCATGTCCTCAAATGTCTAGGGATAAAAGATTGCCCATCAATTTGCTTCAGAAGGTTTTCAATTGATCAGAAATTTCAAAATCAGGAGAATTGGGAATAAAGTCAATTAGGCAGTGAAAAAGTCAACTCCTGACTTTTTGAGGTCAACATCATGATTCTCAGGTCAAATATGGTCTATGGACAAGATTTGATCAAGAAATGTTCAAGGATTCATGAAAAATCAAAAATGTGGAAAACTTGCTATTTTTGGAAATCTAGGTTTTTAAGAAGTTGCTATTTTGGGAAAGTTTCCATGTCCTTTTAACCACTTTCAAATCCAATTTTCATCATGATCAAGGCTTCATTTGCAAATCTTTTCCACATGAAAGTTGTAGTTTGAAACATTTCCTACAAAATGGGCACAAGAATCATACCATTTGGATCATTTTTGAAAGAGTTATGGCATCCTAAAGTTTGAAGTTTCAAGTTGTGACATGACTAAAACTTAGAATTTTTTTTAAGATGTTTTGGCAGATTTGGTGAACACATTTCATGGTCTATTTTCACATGATTCTAGGCTATATTTCATTTGGTAATTAACTTGAAATTTGTTCTATGTCATTGATACTTCATGGTGACATCAAATGCAAGTTATTTAGGGCCATGTTCATGGAGCAATCTTCATGCAAAGTGAAGCTTTTTCAACCAATTTCAAAGCATGGCATGGTCCATTTTCTTGGCATATTTTATCATTGGTTTGGCAGCATTCTTGTACTACCTAAACCACATGTATCATCACCAATAACATTGCCTTATATGTCCAAACATTCATTACATGCCATGCACGCCTCATGCACTTTATTTTCACATTTTGGCTAAATTTGGAAATGGAATTCACAACAAACTTGTTGCTCTCACGTGCCCATCTGATGATCCCATTCACATAAGAATTTCCATTGCCATATCATCATTCTAAACCTGGCTCCAAGGCTGAAACCAGAGCATAACCCGTGCCACCCACATGTTTCATTTTTCATTCATTTTCAATCCCAAGCCAAGGCAACAAACTTCCAAGTCTCAGCTTCATTTCCTAACCTCGTGCCAACCCTAAACCTCCCATTTATAAGCGCAACAACTCCAAACCTAGCCACTGACTCTCACTTTTCAGATCTGAAGCAAAATTCCTCTCAACCTTTTTCACCCTCTAGTTTGTGGTTTTCTGAGTTATTTTGAAGCCTTCTTGGTGGAATCATCCTCCATTAAATACTATCTCGCTTCTGTATGCAAAGAATCGCTTCTAGATTCATTGTTTGAGGCTCTACAAGCTTCACATTCTTCATTATCGGGTTGAGTTGGTTTGAATATTTTCAGCACTTCTCTGTTCAGAACAAGCCTCGATCTACAATCTCCAAGTGATTTAGAAGCTTTCTACAACATTTCTTTGATCTATCTTGTGCTAAGAAGAGCCAACGGAGCAGCTCCGTTAGGTAACTCCTCTGCCTCTTTTTATCTCATAATGAACGTATGATAAGCTTGTTTGCGAGCGATTCTGAAGTCCTATGCGTGTATGCAGTGGTTTATGTGTGTATATGTGCATGATTCTTGGAGTTTCAGTTTTGTGAACTTTTCTTTGATGCACATTTCCATGCCTTTCTGTGACCGGTTACGTGATTTGTTGATGTATTCGAGATCTATGCAAGATTAGCTTGAAGTATACATCATGCTTGTGCTGATTTATGAATGTTTCAGTTTAGATCTTGTTTCTTTTTCTCTTCGATTCATTATGATATTGAGTTTATTTTAAAAATTGGAGAGTGAATCTGTGATCTGCGCAAGATTTGGAGTGGAATGATGGTGGTCCGGTGAATTTCTGGTGGTTTCATGGTGGCTCCGGCGGCTGGTTGGTCGGAGAAGACGACCGGAGCTAGGGCTCCGGTGTCTGAGATTTGAAGAGATGGTGATGTGGCCTTCGCGCCGTTTTTTGAATTTGAATTGTTTGACTTGGTTTGTTTCTGGCCAATTGTTTTGCCACGCCAATTAATGAGCTTATGTGGCACTTTTTTTTTGTTTGTTGCTGAACTGAATTGGATGGGCCTAGTGCATGATTGATACTCGCACCCCCTCTGTTCATGGCCCAAACGCATGTAGTTTGTTTCCTTTGGTGCTGGACATTGCTGATACACCCCTGGTTTCATTTCATTTCATTTTCATTTTCTATTTCCATACCATTTCATAATTAATTTTTTAAAAATACTTGCATATACTAAAAAATTCCAAAAATTTTCATCACGCATACTCATTATTAAAATTAATTTTTCACATTTTATTTTATTATTTTTGCATTAAATTTGCATTAAATATTAATTTTTCAAATTAATTTTTCTCATTTGCACTTCATATTGCATACTTCATATTGCATCATTTATTTCTCTCATTTTAAAAGTGATTTGATCCTGATTCTTTTTGGGTTGTGTTCATAACATGTTGAGGTATGTTTGAGATTTTTGGGATGATTTTTAGGTCCTTTTTGGATGACTTTTGATGTGTTGCTTTGAGCATGAATGTATGAAATCCTATTGATGCTTTGACCTAATTGTTGATTGACTTTGGTTCTGATTCATTACTTGTGGCTTTGATATGTCAATTATACATGTTTGAGATGCTTGAATACTGAATGACATAATTTTTGAGGCATGTTTGTTATTTCTTTGAAGCATGAACTTTAACTTGTCCAACTTGTGAATGTATGCTTCATGTTTGGTTTGCTTGATCATGAAGGCACTTGTGCCATAATTTGGGGTCTTGTTTGAGAATTGATAGCATGTTAATTGACTTCTGGTTGTGATATTTGGATCTCATCTTTGCATGTTTGATGTTTGCCTTGCACTTTAAGTCACTTGTTTCACAAGAATGAATCATGTTTCACTTCACTTCACTTCTTCTTCTTTGCTTCTTAATTGATTGTGAAAGTGTTTGTATGACTTGAATGATGTTTGAAGATCTTGTTTAGGCACATATTTAGGATTGTGTCACTTCTGGACTTGGTTTACTTTGTGGAACTTTGACTTGGTTGCTTCACATGATCACTTCTTTTCATCTCACTCCTTCTTTAATGACTTGAATGGTACTTGATTGACTTCTCCCTTTTCTTTTTGACTAATTGTGCATGACTAATATTAGAGGTCAGTAGGACCATTAGGTTCTGAACTTGATGTTTGATTTACCTTAGAACTTGTTTCTTTATTGCCTTATGCTTGTTTGAGTTTCATTTTGTCATGTGTGAATACTTCTAACACTTTCAGGGGCAAATGGTAAGTTGTTTGAGTGTGGATATGCTTCCACATTTTACTTTATCCCTTTATCTTTTAATTTTCATACTTGTGTTTGAAGTGAGCTTAGGCCACTTGTGTTTCACTTCTCTTTCTCCTCCTTCTCTTTCACTCTTTTCATCCCTCGAGTCTCAAGACTTGTTTAAGTCTTGGATTCTTCCCCCTTAGAGCTACCTAGTCCAACTTAATTTTTGATTAAGCTTGGAGTAGGATTAGCATTAGGTTAGGTAGCCGTCTCTCCTAAACCTCACTAACCCTAGGACCTCCGTGTATGATAACATTAGGATTCTTAGTCTCCCTTTAGAGTTTCCTTTTGTGTCGCTTCTCTTCTCATCTCAAAACTCCGTCAAGACACGTAATAAGAGTTAACGTGTATTGCGCTCGAGCCTTCTATGTGGGAAGTGGGGATTGAGGGGCTTCCTCTCATTCTTCTAGGATACCTAGTGTACGTCCTATTGGGGACGATGCGCGAAGTATTCGTTCCTATATTCAAGACCTGGGTTCAATGCAAGTTGCGAAACAACTTAAAAGACACTTCTGTCTAAAAAACACCAAACAAATTCAAATCTTTTTTTATCCTTCGGGATTGTTGGGTTTCAAACTTCTTTTTTTTCAGAAAGAGCTCGTCGCTCACATAAAAAACACTTACCCACCCGTGGTCGTACCCACGAACTACGTCAGCTCTGATTCCTCTCTCTCGTCCGATTGAGGATACGTAGGCACAAGACAGCGATTGTCTTGGCGAGCAACCTTCCCCCACAGTTCCCGTCCGAACTACGTTGACTCTGACTTTCCCATTGCACTGAGGGAGTACGTAGGCCTAGGACAACGATACCGTCCTATCGAGTCACTTCTTTTCTTCTTTTCTTCTTCATTTCTCCGTTCTTTCCGTTCTCGTTTCTTCGCCGGTCCAGTAGCAATGGAGCTCCAGATGACGACACCCATTGATGCAGACAGCAAGCGTGGATCCCGTCGAGTACGATGGACGTGTTGGGTGCTAACACCTTCCCTTCGTGTAACCGACTCCCGTACCCATTCTCTTGGTCGTGAGACCATGCTCTTTCCCTTCTTTCAGGTTTACGTAGTGTTTCCTTTCCCTCTCTTGGGATAAATACACTTTGCTGGCGACTCTGTGTTCTTTTGCGCCACTCTCGCATTTGTACTGTTGGATGCGAATCTTTTCGGGAGCGACAGAATGCAGATGCTAAGGACATGCAACGAACATGCATATGCTGACATGCCATGAACTCTAATATGATGATATGATAGTGCAAAAAAATGCAGACGACACCAAAGAGCTACCAAACACGGGTGAGCTTTATTGGGGAAAGATGAAGGAAGTATCCACAAGGAAGACTCAATGGAGATATAAACTAACCAACAAAAGAGACTCACTGGGGAAACTCCAAGGGAACACTGGGGATAGAAAAATAAAGGGGAAGCCCTACAGATCCTCACTGGAGATAGGAACCAGAGAGGCATTCTCCACTGGGGAAATGAAGACATACTCTTACTGGGCATGAAACCAGAAAGAAGACATGATCTCCACTGGGGATCATTTTGAAATAAAAGGATAGACATGTCCTGGGAATTTCTTATACTGAAGAGTTCAAACGGGATCTTCAAGAAAATCCAGGAAAGACAGAAATAAACTCTGCGTGCCAGATGCAAAGATGACTAGAAGTAAGGCTAATGCACCATTATTGATTGAATTTGGGTACTGATATAAGTTGGAACAGCACCAGTTTTAGGTTAGAGTTGGACTACCAGTATGAGCTGGATTTGGGATACCAACATGAACTGGATTTCAGAATACCCGGATGAACTGGATTTTGAATGCCAACATGAATTAGATTTTGGATACCAACATGAACTGGATTTTTGGATACCAGCATGAACTGGATTTTTGGATACCAGCATGAACTGGACTTTAAATGCCAACATGAATTGGACTTTTGGATACCAGCATGAACTGGATTTTGGGATACCAGCATGAACTGGATTTTCAATGCCAACATGAATTGGACTTTTGGATACCAGCATGAACTGGATTTTGGGATACCAGCATGAACTGGATTTTGAATGCCAACATGAATTGGACTTTTGGATACTAGCATGAACTGGATTTTGGGATACCAGCATGAACTGGATTTTAATTGCCAACATGAATTGGACTTTTGGATACCAACATGAACTGGATTTTGGGATACCAGCATGAACTGTATTTTGAATGCCAACATGAATTGGACTTTTGGATACCAGCATGAACTGGATTTTGGGATACCAGCATGAACTGGATTTTAATTGCCAACATGAATTGGACTTTTGGATACCATCATGAACTGGATTTTGGGATACCAGCATGAACTGGATTTTGAATGCCAACATGAATTGGACTTTTGGATACCAGCATGAACTGGATTTTGGGATACCAGCATGAACTGGATTTTAATTGCCAACATGAATTGGACTTTTGGATACCAGCATGAACTGGATTTTGGGATACCAGCATGAACTGGATTTTAATTGCCAACATGAATTGGACTTTTGGATACCAGCATGAACTGGATTTTGGGATACCAGCATGAACTGGATTTTAAATGCCAACATGAATTGGACTTTTGGATACCAGCATGAACTGGATTTTGGGATACCAGCATGAACTGGATTTTGGGATACCAGCATGAACTGGATTTTGAATGCCAACATGAATTGGACTTTTGGATACCAGCATGAACTGGATTTTGGGATACCAGCATGAAATGGATTTTAAATGCCAACATGAATTGGACTTTGGATACCAGCATGAACTGGATTTTGGATACCAGCATGAACTGGCGAGTTAAAACTGGGGTTACAAATTAGACTTCCTGGGAATAATTCACAGAGAAATGGAATCTGGCGCTTGAAGACCGAACCTAAGCCTAGCCCGAACAAAGGTTTTGGAGATAATCCGGGAATGTCTTCGCTTCACTGGTGAAATAAGCTTTTCACATTTTCCACAAACATCAATGGAGGTACTGGGTAATAAGACGTATTCTTGCTGGGCATGAAACCAATAAGAAACCATTGATCTGGATAAAAAGATAGGCATTAACCAAAGATTTTCTAGGATTTTCTTATGCTGAAGAGTTCAAACGGGATCTTCAAGAAAAACCAGAACAGACAGAGATAAACCTTAGGTACCAGTATGAGCTGTATTTGAAGTGCCAGTATGAGATGGACTTTTGATTATGAAGGAATCCTATGACTATGAGGTCAAAGGGGAAACGGCTATGGCTATGAGGCCAAAGCTTACCTATGACTATGAGGTCAAGGTTGAATGAAGGCTATGACTATGAGGTCAAAGCTTACCCATGACTATGAGGCTAAAGGTGAATGAGATGGCTCTGAGGCCAAGATGATATTGATGACAAAGAATAAGACATATCCGAAGGTACTGAACCTGAGCTCGGAACGCATCAACAAACATATCCGAAGGTACGGAACCTGAGCTCGAAAGACATCAACAACAAAGTTGGTGGCAAGGAATAAGACTCAGAACACATCAACAAATAGAGTGTTTGGAAGAAGCCAAACATATCCGGAGGTACGAAACCTGAGCTCGGAACACCTTAAACAGGGATCGTATCAAATAGGTTGATGCAAAGTGACTGGTTGAAGATAACACCGATGGTAACTGTAAAACCAAGGATGGATAAGCCTTTCAGGAGAGATCGTCGCTTATCGTAGTAGAAAAACAAGCTTCTCCAGGATATTGCTACTTGTTATTGTTTATGAATTCCAAGGAGATGTTTATATCACCACACTGCTGGAGAAATGATTTTGTCTTCAACGAGGATCTCTAAAAGATTCCTTTTACGAGATACAGTGCAAAATAAATGCACGCTCAAACTAGGTTCAACAACCACACCTGCTAGGGACCAAAGTTCGATCCAGGGACAAGCTACAAAGAAACGGTCAAACAAGACTCCAATTGAGGGATGAACTCAAATGAGGACTTATCTTATCCACATATGGAAAAGATAACTGAACCAACCATCACCCACGAGAATCAAACTCTGTGGGGAATTCAGAAAGGATGGGCACTTTATGCCTAGGGCTGACTTTCTATTGGAGTGAATAGACAAACCCAGTCACTTGGGGAGATAAACGCCAAAGTGAACAAAATAGGTAAACACCGGGAAGATAGCAAAATGCTAAGATTCTATGCATATGAGTGCTTATGTCATGCTCATGCTTACAAAACAGACAAAAGGAAGCGAGACTTGAGATGAAATAAACATCCCGACAAGGATACCCAGCCGACCTCAACAAATTGGACCATTACTAGGGGTGAAGAAAAGGAATCGACAATTTCACTGGGGAAAAGAGTATTCCACTGGAGGTATAGCATGACTTCACTAGGATTTCCATCATGAGCTTGATTTCCTTACCGGAGGAGGAAGATCCATGGACATTAGCCAAGCTCGACCGAAATGATAATTTACTGGGAAGCTGGCAAAGGATATCATAGGAATAGAGTCATTCTGCGTCCTGACTTGAATCACCATAATAAACAACGGCTCTTTCAACCGGTAATCTTCAAATCTTCACTGCCCCAGATACCAAGAGGATTTTACAGAAGAATTGGCATATGAAATGCTTTAATATCTTCAAACTCTTGGAGAGATTTATAGATCTCGGCATAACTGCCCCAGATAGACGACGCTTGCACACCAAAGTCTTTGAGCCCACTCTTTAGACTGTGGGAGTAGCAACGGGGAAACAGACTTGTGCCATCCTAAGTAGATGCCCCAGACTAACTGACCTTCGAGAGATTTGTCTAATCTCGACCTGACTGCTTCTGATTAACTGGTCTGTGAGGATAAGTCATCAAAAGGATTTTACAGAAGAATTGGTATACCAGGTGCTCCAATATCTCCAAACTCTTAAAGAGATTCATGGATCTTGACATATCTGCCCCAGTTTTATTGCATTTATACAACAAGGTCCTTGAACTTATTCTTCAGACTGGTTGATCCGTGAAGGAGGTGCCCCAGACCAATTGACCTTTTAGAGATTTACTGAATCTCGACCTGATTGCCCCTAATTAATGGTATTCGTAATACAAAGTCCTCAGATTATGGTAGAAACAACTAGGGAATACTCTTGCCCCTGTTGGTAGGTCATTGGAGTCTAAATTTGTCGTAAGATGACCTCAAGAAAGCATGCCCCAATATCCTGAATTTGAAGAGTTCTTGCCCCTTGATTTAGTAGCTCTTGAGGTGCTGGATCTATGGAGGAGATGCCACAGACTGAGCCCTTTAGCAAGTCAAATTCCTTAGCTGGCTGTATTTGTTGGGATTCTTTTGACATTGAATTCATTTTACAGGCAAGTATTGTTCATTTAAAATTGGCAATTTCAATGCAAAATTCATGCAAACTTTTGAAATCAAAGTTTTATTGATGAAACACACACAGGGGAATGATTAAATCAAAACAAAGTGGATCTAGTCATTTACAGAATGACAAATGAAATGGTGAACACACACAATAAGCAAAGATCATTAGGAGTCAGGTTAATCAACCTTGTTGTAGTATGCTTTCAAAACAACCTTACCTCAATTAGGTCTTTTAAGGGTTGTAACGTGGCCTGGTTCACAGTTTATGAAACAAAAGATAAAGGCCCAAAGTTTATTTGTACCCACCCCATCTTCGTGATGAACTCCACTCCTACACTCAGTTAACTCAAGCTATACATTCAGGTTCCTCTGGGTCAGGAATGAATTATTGATAGTTGACGATGATTCAGACACCTTTGTAGTCATTATTCCCTTACAGCATTGGTTATCCTTTATTGATGAGGTTTTGAGACCTCTTATCTTTGTCTTTGCTGAGGTTTTGAGACCTCTTGTCTGGATTGAGGTTTTAAGACCTCTTCTTGTCTTTACTGAGGTTTTGATACCTCTGGTCTTTGTTGTTGGACAAGCCTTCTTATATAAGGCAAAGTTTGGGCTTTCCGTCTTTCTTGGCTTTTGCCTTGAAAGGGACTCGGCTCATTCTTTGATTAAGGATTTTTTTTAACGATTCTTCCTTGTTTGTCGCTTCGGGAACAACTTGTACAACATTTATTCACTTGATTGGAGAGAGCTGACTGGTGTCTTGCGTGAAGCGCTTTCATTCGAATGCATAACCAAGATAAACTGAGAACTACCCTGCCCCAAGGTTGAGATTTAAGGGTTTCTTGTGTAAGAAAAGAAAACTCCTACTTCTAGGTTTGAAGGGGTTAGCGAGGGATTATCTTCGTTATTTCTCCAGTGTTTAGGAATTGAAACAATGCCTTACATCCTCGGTAAAGTTTAATTGAAAGCACACCACAATAGTTAAGGATTTTTCATCATCCTCCCCAATCTTTGCTTAAACAAACAGTTTGATAAAGGGAGTGGAACAAGATATATTTTTTTGCTTTTATGAAAATAACAATGAATGAGTGAAACGAAAGGATTTAATCAAAAGATGCATAAACATTTCATTAATGCTGCCAATTTGAAAGTACAACAATGCTTATAAGCAAATATAAATTCAACGTGAAGGAAATACAATTGAAAATACTGAAATGAACAAAATACAGCCAGCTTTGGGGAATTGAATTCAAAAGATTTTAGTTTCCGAGCCCAAGCGCGGGAACACCTTCGCCACTAATCACTAGTTCCTTGTGATACAGAATCTTGAGTGGCCTTGCAAGTCTTTTGCCTTTTGCTTCAGAAATTGAGACATTCACATCTGGTGTACCTTCTTGAGGTTGTAGTGTTCTTAGCAGGTTTAGCAGTCTCGTTTCGAACTCTTTGCATTCCTCAATGGGATGCCCCATCATCCTGGTGCGGAATTTGCATTCAATCTCTGGATGATCCTCCTCGAAGATCAAATCCTTGTTGTGGATCAGATTTTGCACAGTGGCTTCTAAAACCAGGAAACCATCCAAATTATGTCCTCCCGCCCCTTCATGAAAGTCGCAAGTCAGATTTGCATTGTGCCAAGGTCCTGGCATAGGGTTGTAAGGTCGAGGAGTCACCAACTTGTTCTGAATTAGCAGTGGGAACAGTTTTCTTAGTGGCACCGGGATATGCGTGTAGTGAACTTTGCCCATTTTGATAGAGCACCTCTTTTTACCTTGGTGAAGAGAAACAGCAGTTGGAGGTTGAAACACCCTTTCGGTAGACACCTGATGAAGATTACATTCCAGTGCAGGACCAAGGCCAAAGATTGGTTGGGGTGAAGTTTCTCCCAAGGCAGATCCTTGGTATGGGAGACCCACAGGAGATGGCGAAGGATTGTTGATTTGAATGCCTTGAGGCATGAATGATATCCTCTCAGAGTCTAATAGGTTCTGAATTTTACTCGGGAGTACCGTACAGTCTTCAGTGGAATGCCTTTGTGCCCCAGCATGGTAGTCACATCGAGCATTGGCGTCAAAACCTGGTGGATAAGGAAATGGTACTGGCTTTATTTCTTTTGGCATTATCAATCCTCCTTTGATGAAAACTAGCAGTAATTGACTGTACGACATTGGTAGCGGAGTGTAATTTCTTCCTGGCTTTCTTAGCCTTGGTCGTACATGCTAACGCGGCTGACGGCGGTCTAGTCCTTGATACTGAGGAGGTCCTCGAGTTGGAGGATCCACAAGAGGTGATGAACTGACAACCTCTCTGGGAGTGACAGGGTGAGCGCACTTTTCTTTCTTCATTAGAGCTTGCAAAGTTTTGAGAACCCAATTCATTTGGCACTTCAGGATTCTGATCTCCTCTTTCAACTCCTCCTGGTTCTTCAGAATTTCATTCATTGTTACCATTGTCTTGAATAAGTGCTAGGTATCCTTCAGACATAGAGGGAGAGACTCAGGATTGAGGAATGCAAATGAGGTGCGAATGCGCATGGAATGCAAATACAAGCCACGTGGTTTCAAAGAACTCAAAGGACAATTGCAAAAAATTTTGTGGAAAAACTGAAGAAGTTTGTTTGTAGGATCCAAACTCTATTGATCTTTGAAAAGGAATGAATATCTGAATTCCTTGAAACCAACAATTAATGCAATGAGGTGTATGCAATGCGCAAACATGGGCAAACATATGTACACAATCATAGCACACAAGCCTTAGGTTTTGAGGTCTCATGAATGGAGTCATGGTCTACCCATCCCAACAAGGTGTGGACTATAGGTTCATCAATTGTGGAACAAGGTTCTAAAAGTTCCCAGAGTCTACGTAAATCCTTCGGATATTATCGGCCCATGTAACTACTTACACGGGTTAATAATATTCTCAAGATAAACTCGTCTGAGTGTAGTATCGCGTGACAACTACTTAGGACTTGCTCCCTTGTTGCCACCGCACTACGTCTTAAAAGGCCAAGTGGGGTGAAGGTAACTACGGTTCTCAGAATCCCTGGCTCCCAATTGAAAAATTAATTTCAATGCGACTTCTCACATCAGACATCAACAATCCCAAAGGGCCTCATCTGAGTGTGGTCATCATATGCCATAGATTGTTAGTACTACTGCCAACAACCGACTATTGATTACACCACGATCTTATCATATTTGTGCACTCAAGTCCGGGTTAGGACTTATCTCACCACTCAATAGTTCCATGCCCACAAGAGATCTCAAACAAAGCATATATACAAGGGATATGTACAAATATAGCAAACAAGCATGAATAGCACAAACAAAAGAAAGGTGGGTTTAACCCTCAAAATATTATGTCCCCAGTGAAGTCGCCATTTCTGTTGCGGTGAAAATTGGATAACAAATTATTAATTAATTTGCATCACATTTCTTTTACAACCGACTTTGATTTATCCAAAGGAAAGGTTCAAGATCGAGAAAACCTAAAAGGGGGAGATCTAAGGTTCGGGGGTTGGTTATACTAAGCAAAGGTATTAGCACCCTTAATATCTGTAGTACTCTACAGGAACCTCTTGTTTAGCTTGTGTTATGCTATGTTTGTTTGCTAAGGATAAGGTGACTATGAGGTCAAGATGGTAGATGACTATGAGGTCAAGATGATAATGAGCTATCTATGACTATGAGGTCCATAGAGAGACTTTTGTGACTATGAGGTCAATGTTGGAAGGTGACTATGAGGCCAATGGAGAGGGCTATAACTATGAGGTCAAAGTTTTGGTAAGGTGACTATGAGGTCAAGATGGTAAGGTGACTATGAGGCCAAGATGGTAAGATGACTATGAGGTCAAGATGGGAATCCTATGACTATGAGGTCAAAAGAAGGTAATGAGCTTTCTATGACTATGAGGTCAATAGAGAAACTTTTCCATGACTACGAGGTCAATGTTGGGGGGTATTGCCAATGACTATGAGGTCAAGGGTTGAAGATGTTGCTAATGACTATGAGGCCAAGAGCTACCTATGACTATGAGGCTAAAGGTTGAATCCTATGACTATGTGGTCAAAGGTTGAATCCTATGACTATGAGGTCAAAGGTTGCCTAAGACTATGAGGTCCAAGGTGATAATGAGCTTTCTATGACTTTGAGGTCAATATAAAAACTTTTCCTTTGGAAGGAAGGGGAAGAATAACATCTTGTAAACAAGAGTTATTATGGGGTTGGAATACAGTGAAGCATATTAATTCAAGAATTCCAAACAGTGGGCATTTAATCAATACACGAAATAGAATTTCAAATATGAACATGGCAAACAACATTCATAGTGGTCATATAAATACGACTAGAAAGGCAAAGAGGACATTCACAATTTGAACCAAATATATTTGAAGTCATGCAAGTTAGCAACAAAGGTAAAATGCAAACAACAATCTCATGAGAAAATTTTGCTCACAGTCAAAGTTTAATAGAATCCACAAGTCACAGTATGCTCTCAAGAAAAACTCTCTTAAAGTTAGTGGTCACATGAACATGTCAAGCATGGCAAAGAAATCACAAGAAACAATTGGATTTAAATCATGCAACTTCGACAGAGAATAAGAAAACAAACAGCAATCTCACGGCAGGGTTTATTAAAATCAGGAAGACAAAGTTTCAAGAATCACTACATACTTCCAAAGGATTTATTAAAAGAAATAAAGTGATGAATATTTAATGTTTTTTTGGAAAAGAAAATATAAATGTGAGAGAAGTACATAATTGTAACATAAGCAAAAAACACAAAAAAATAAAATAAATAATCAGTTAGATTAACAAACCTCTTATTTATTTTCTGTTTTCTTTCAAACGACACGAATACGAACCAGTTAGATTAACAAAACAAAATCAGTTATGATTAAAAAAATGAAACTAAACATGTTAATGATTTATTTTCACAGAAACAAACAATAATCAGATGATAATAATATCACGACATGATAGAAGCATGAAACAGAATGACCATGGATTCAGACAAACATGATGATGACTATAATGACAACATGGTGCAAACATAAAATGAAAACAGAAGGAGGTAGGGTAATACCTAGTGGAGAACATCCACTGCTTCTTCACAGGCGAGTGTTTCTGGAGATGGTGGATGCTTTCCTCCCTCAACTGCTACAGAACCAGCTTCTCAGCACGAAACAAGAACTTTTGGTGGTTAAAGTGATGGAAATTTGAAGTGTTTACGGGAAGGAAATGAAAAGGATAAGTTCTTGCAAGACTTGAAGGTGACTTGCAGAACTTGGAAAAATGGACAAGTGAAGAGGTTTTGATGAGTTTCTTGGTTTTCTCTCGGGTGTTTGTTGTGATGTTTCTGGGTTACAGAGGAAATGAAAAATAGTGAAGTTCTTGCAAGTTTTGGAGTGTTACTTGCAAGATTATGGAGGGAGAAGTTAGAGAGAAATTCTTGGCAATTTCTGGTGTGTTTTAATAAGGAAGAAGTGAGCTCCTTTTATAGGCCAAGCAAGTGGATCCGGGTATTGGAAATACAGTGGATAGTTGGTTTGCCCATGGGATAAAAAATTAGGGTTTGTGCATCAATCTCCTCAGCCGTTGATCTTGGTCAATTTCTTTGGAGATCAATATGCAGCGGAGGAGGTGGTGGTACAGTCTGTGACCTTCATCCTTTGAGGGTTATTCCAAAACCACCTTTTTGATGTGCCATGAGAGAGAAAGTAAAAAAAGAGCAATAATTTGAATTTTGAATACGGACTTTCTGCTCATGCATGCAGGTCTTCTGTGCTGAGCCATCTTGTTTCATCAATCCATTATGGTGTCCAGAAAGCTTTTGGTTTCGTCAGGAAATGGTGAGCTCAAACAGGTAGCATTTGGTGACCTTACGAAAATTGTTTTTCAAGCAAGGCATCTTCAGAGTGATTCACATTATAATAAGAGGCACGTGAGATAGATTAAGTGCCTAATGCCTTACTAATACAAACTTTTCATGGATACCACTTTAAACTTTCAACTTTATGACTTTAATTTAAGTGACAATATTTTTTGGACCCCATGGAAATTAAAATAGGTCACATGTCCCTGAACCAAAAGAGAAAATGTTACAAGAACATTCTAAGTTGCCAAATTTTAAACTCCTCCATGACACCAATTTGAGATGTTGCACTTTGATGAGTATTTGTCCAAATTAAAATTCTTGCACTCAAAAGAAGGTTTTTTTTTCAAGACTCAAAGGTGGACTCCAAGTATGTCCACTAACACATGAAATGATGTCTTAAGGCTTAGGATCACACTTTGCTTGACATGAAAGGCAATGGTTGACTTGTCTTGGTGAAACATTTGATTTCTTGCTGAAAAGGTCTTCTTGGATGTATTTGGCCAAAAAATATCTTAGGGAGACCCTGCCGTCTTTGAGTAAACCCTATCTTCCACAATGAAAAGAAATAACTTGCAACAAGAAATGGTTAGTTAACAATGCATACATGATGCGGGTGCGAGAAAAAAAGACATCTAAGGGGTAAAATTTGGGGTACAACAATACCTATGGAATCCATCCATTAGGTTTTATTTAGCCCAAGGACTTGATTTCATAGAGGATCACAATGTTTGAAATTCATCTGATAAAAAGTCAACTGTGCCAAAAAATCAATTTGACTTTTGAGATTTTTTGACAAAACATGGCTTCTTCAAGTCAAAAACAATGTTAATTTATGGTTTGGATCATCATCCATTAAGAAAAATCATGAAAAATCAAGAAAAGTGGGGTTACTTGCCAAAGGGGCAACCTTAAGAAACTTGAATTTTCACTAAGTCATGAAAAAAAGTTATTTTCACCGAACTTTGCAAGACCATAACTTGTGATCCAAGTAACCTTTTCTTCCATCCAAAGCTCAAAGGGAAGATCTCATTACATACTACAAGATTATCAACTACACCCCATTCTAAATCTTCATGGATTTTGAGTTATGGATTGATCAGAATCACAAAAATTGAGAAATGGTCATTTTTCCAACACTTAGAACAATTTGAGACATAATCTATCTCATGTTTTGACCAACTTTGAAGGCATTTTCCATCATGATCTAGGATTATTTAAGACCAAAGTTAAACATCTAAGTTGAAGTATGATATATGGGCTTTCTAAAAAGTACAAGAGCCACCTATGATTCAACTTGAGCAAGAAGTTATGAGCTTCCCAAAATGGCATTTTTCACCCTGCCTACACAACAGCATTGGTGGATAACTTGTGCCACACGATTTGCTCCTTCAAATTTTGTCACTTTGCCAACTTTGTCATCTTCCAAAAACACAAAACTTATGATGACTCACTTGTTGCTTGATCAAAGAGGTAAGAATTTCAACTTAGCATGTGCAAAATCATCATGACATGAACCTTGAATTTCAAATTTGGCATAAAGCATTTATGTGATACATAGAAGTGCATGGATCAGTTACAAGCCAGTACAAATGAGTCAAGATTTCTCCAAAGATCAGAAGACCTAAACCTGAAAAGTTTGGCCCAAGTCAATGGCTAGAGGAGACTTTGGCTACATGACAAAAACCATTGGATAATAGGGTGATCCAGCCTCCATTCATTATTCCTTGAAAAACAAACTACCTCTACTATAAATAGAGGTTATTTGTGACTGATTTGAACACACCAAAACTAGAATTTTCTTCCATTTTAAGTAACTTTTGAATTTTTCAATAGGAAGCAATTCTATCAAAACTAATGGTGTAGACACCTCAAATATATCATATAGAAGCTATCCAAACACTTCTCCATCATCTGTAACATCAGAATCACAAACCACCAAATCACACTTGAGCCAAGTTGTAGTTGAGGTACCACAAGAAGTTCCAGGTGTTTCCAATTAATTCCAAGCATCTACATACCTTACATAAGGTCCATTGAAGCTGTCCAGATCATCACACAACATCTGTAACACCTCTACATCAGAATTTGAATTCCTCTTGCACAAGTAAGCCTGAAGCTCTCAAACTCTATACTACATGCATCATAAATTTTTTTTCAAGTTACTAACTTGCTTCTCGTAGTTCATAGAGTGATAACCCTCAATCAATTGCCATGTTTCATTTGTGTTTAGGATTTCATGATAGTTTTTGCAAATTCTAGGGTTTATGTGTTCATACATGATAACTCTCCCCACACTTAAAAGAAATGAAATGAAATGGTACCATCTTATTCCTTGTTCAAAAACGAGTGAGATTGATGTTTGAATCATGCAAAATCATTGAGTAATCAGAGAGTTATGAGAGGTTTTGCAAATCTGGGGAAACAGGGCACGCGCGAGGAAGAAGATGTCCTTGGCGCCCTTTTTCAAATAATTTGAAAATTTGAATTTTTAATTAATTATTTTAATTGATTTCAAAAATTAATTTCTCTCTGATTTTTAATCATTTTGGATTGATTCTTTTTTTTCAAAATTCACAAATATGTTAAAATATTTTATTCCACCAAAAAATCAAAGAAATATTATTTAATTAATATATTTTGAATTTTTGTAAAGAATTTTTTTTAATTGTTTTTAAACATTTTAAAAAAGTTCATTCTCTTGATTTTTCAAAAACCAAATGAATTCCAAGCAATCATATGAATAAAATATCAATTTTCAAAAATTTGTCAAAATTCATAATATGTTTATTGAATATATTTGATAATTTTCATCATTTTATTTGATTTTTATTTTAAAATAATAATTTTTAAATTAAAATTAGGGTTTTTCCTTTGATTTTATTTTTTCAAATTTCATTTTTGATACATATTGGTCCACTTTGTAGAGTGTAATACCCATTCCTTTTTGTACATAAATAATTTGGGCCTCAGTCATTGTATAAGTCCCACTGTGGTTTTCAAAACCGCGGCGCGATCGTCGTTTTTCAAATAAAAATCATGGGTCTCTCTCTGAGTTGTAAGCCTCATTCCTCCTTCTTTCCAAACACGTTTTGGGCCTCTAATAGAGTGTAAGACCCAACCCTTTTTGCAAATAAATAATTTTTGGGCCTCTGATATAGTATAAGTTCCATAACGTTCTTCGGTATTGCAGTACGATCCCTATTTCAAAATAAGTTATCTGGGCCTCTCCTTGAGTATAAGCCACAATCTTTTGTATAAAAACTTTGTTTTAAACAACAAATAACTTCCATGGGCCTCTCCTTGAGTTGTAAGCCCAATACCTCTGTTTTCAAAATCATCTGTCTTTTTTAAACTGGTACTAAGAGGAGCATTATTCTCGATGAAACGACTCTTAGACCACTTGGGCCTCTCTTTGAGTTATAAGCCCCAAACATTCTTTTCTATTAAACAACTTTCTTTTAATTCAAATTCAAACCCAACGTTTTCTCAAAATTTTCTTCAATTTCTTAAAACCCTAATCATGCAGTTGTAATCAATATAATCAATCACAATACACTTGGGCCTCTTCTCAGAGTGTAAGACCCAACATCTTTACAATTCAATGCATACTTGTTTATATACCTGTAAATTTATTCATTTGTATATACTTGTGCATATCTGTCTAGAGTTTCCCCAACAGTTAGTTCTACACTTAGGTCAAACCAGAGGTTACTTCTAACTTAGTCAAAACTAGTTCCCTTATAGGAAATTCCCCTTGATACAGTCTGCCTCTTCTTAGGCTTATTCAATATGGAACAGAGAAAGGCATTATTCCCGGTGAAACTTTTCTCAAGACTGTCAAAACTTAGAAACATATACAAGAAATTCATTTCCCCAGAGAGGATTAATTCCCGGTGAAACCTCTTTAGAATTTCTTCAAACCTTAGAACTGTTCAACAAAGAAAGGTGATCAGTGCATTTTAATGCACATTCTTCTATATTTGTACTTAGGCATTCCTACAATTTTTTAAGTGTTTTTAATATTTTAATGTGTTTTTATGTTTAAGTTTGTTTTTACCTTTATTTAATTTTCGCAGCTTATTTTCAGCTCTTACAGTTACTTGACACTTGTCCACTGTTTGGATCATAAATAGAGTTTCGGGATGCCATTTCGTGCGTTCTACCAGTCGTTGGAAAGGTAAGACAAAGATCTACAACTTTCATGTTTGACAAAGAAGCTGATTTTAAGTGCATGGGTTTCGAATAATTCGTTGAAGTTCTGACTTTAGAAATTAAGTTGTTTCGGGTTGTTTTATTTGGGTGTGGTTTATGTTTCCGACCCAGTTGGAGTTAGTAGTGAAAACCTTATTTTGTTTATAAGGTTTACTGCCGTGCTACAGCAGTTTTTAACCTAGCTTTCACAAATTTTAACTTTTGCTTTCATGTATTCCATGGCGAACTAAATTCCAAAGAATCAGTCTACTGTATTCGGATTCTGCTTTGAGGTTCTTTTATAAAATTTCAATACAATCTGTTTTCCTTTGAATTCTTCCTATAATTTCAATTGATTGCTTAATTTGATTTTTGCTATAGGATAGAGTTCTTAAATTCGATTATTTGTATGATCTTGAATATAATTCGCGTTAACGTAGCTTTTGCATTATCGCGTTCGATCAAATTGCGTTTGCTTAATTTGCAACAGTTTTAATCCGTTTGCTTAATCCAAAATTCAGGAATATACAAAGTTTAATTTCTATTACGCTTGTTAGTGGTTATTATAATCGAATGGGATCGGATCTGTTTAGGGAATTGAAATTTTATAGGAATCGATGATAAGTCGAAAGTCGATACAGTAGGTTGATTCGTTTCATCTTAATTGTTAATCACCTTTTATAATCACTTATTTTCCTCTTATTTTCTAAATCGAACCCCCCCCCCCCCCCAAATCTTACTTGGTTAATTAACAAGAATCCTTGAGAACGATATTCGAGTCATTGTCGCTTTACTACTGTATTTTAAAAAATACTCGTTTTTGATCTGTGCGCGACAGCGGATCAAATTGGCGCCGTTGCCGGGGAATCTTGTCGAATTAGCCAATAGTTTAGTTTTAGGTATTGTTTGTTTTGATTTTCTGCATTTTTATGTATTTTCTTGCGTTTTCGCGTCCGGACGCCCCGTTTCGCCTGTTTCGCGTCCGACCTAGTCAAAAAACCGGTTTTGGGAGAAATCGCCTCCTTTTTGAGATCTGTTTCGTGCATTTGAAGCCAAAAATTTGTGCGATCAATTGTCCCGTACTCTCGAAGAGTTACGGGATTTCGCCCCTAAAACCCTAAATTCATCATTTTTCTATTTTTAATTAATTTTTTACTGTTTTCATAGTTTCGAAAAATTCTAAAAAAAATTCCAAAATTCTCATTTGACCTAATTAGATTAAATTTTGTGTTTTTAGATTTTTTTCGAATTTATTTTAACCATCTTCCTTCTTTGATTTTGATTCTGACTCTGCAGGGACATTGTTGGCATTATCGTATTTGTTGCTGCATTAGTAGTCCTGGCTACTAGGTCTTCTTGTTCTGACTTGGTTGATTTTGATCCTGAGATAGAGAGAACCTTGCACGCACGTCTTAGAGATAATCAGGCCAACCCTAGTTCACCATCCGTTGACGGTAGTGATTCTTATTCTTTGTTTTCACATTGCTTGTTTGATTCTGATTTTGAATTTACTTTCAAAAATAACATGGCTGAACAGCGAACACTAAGAGAGCTTGCTGCTCCTGATGTTAACTATAATGGCTTGTGTATTGAATATGCTGACGTTGTTGTTCCTTTTGAATTAAAATCTGGATTAATACACTTGTTGCCGAGATTTAGTGGTCATGCAGGTGAGGATCCACACAAGCATCTTAAAGAATTCCAGATTGTTTGTTCTACCCCACTTAGGCCTGAAGGAATTACAGAAGATCACATCAAGCTGAGAGCCTTTCCATTTTCTCTACAAGGTGCGGCCAAAGACTGGTTATATTATCTTGAGCCAAATTATGTTGCTACTTGGAATGATTTGAAGAAGGTATTCCTAGAGAGATACTTTCCTGCCTGCAGAGCTGCCTCGATACGAAAATACATTTGTGGTATTAGACAACGGGATAATGAATCATTGGTTGAATATTGGGGGAGATTCAAACAATTAGTTTCGAGTTTCCCACAACACTAGATCACCGAGAAATTATTGATTCAGTATTTATATGAAGGATTAAAACCAATGGATAGGAATATTTTAGATGCTGCTAGTGGTGGAGCACTTGTTGATAAGACTTTAGCCGCTGCCAAGACTCTGATTGAGAACATGTCGCTTAACTCCCAACAGTTCACAACAAGAGACAATTTTGTTCAAATAAAAGGTGTGAATGAGGTTCACGTTTCTTCTCGTGTTTCTCATTCCGACAAGGCCTTCGAAAATAGAATGTATGAGCTGACCGAATTAGTGAAACAGTTGGTAGTGGTAGGTAAAGCTCAAGCAGCCCAACAAGCCCAAACATCAAAGTTATGTGGTATTTGTACTTCTTCTGATCATCTTACCAATACATGTCCTATTCTGCAAGATGAAAAGCCTACTGAATTACCTCAAGCATATGTCGCAGCCCTTTACAATCAAGGTAACAACCAAAATAGGTACAACATTCCTGACCTGTCCACTAATAAATACCATCCAAATTGGAGGAACCATCCAAACCTTCGATATGGAAACCAGCCTCCCAACCAACAACACTATCCCAACCAACAACAATTGATGCTACCCTTGCCACCACCATAAAATCCTCCACAGGCTACAACCACTACTGCCCCTGCTTCTGGTCCTTCATTAGAGGATATTGTTAAGCAATTGGCTGCCAATAATCTCCAATTCCAACAGCGGAAAGATTCCACCATCCAAGCCTTGCAAACACAAATAGGACAACTTGCTTCTTCAGTTAATGGTATTCAGCAAGCACAAGGATCCAACCAACTACCTTCTCAAACACTGGTGAATCCTAAAGGTCCTAATGTGAGTGCAATAACCTTGCGATCCGGAAAAGTTACAGATTCTGCCCCGGAAAAAAATGAGGAAATTGTTGAGCCTTCTGTTGTTGTTGAGCCTGAACCTTCTGTTGTTGAGGAAAAACAATATGTACTTCGGATACCTTCTTGAGGAAGACAAAGAGAGAGAGAGATTTTGGATGTGTTTAAAAAAATGGCGGTAAACATTCCGCTTCTTGATATAATCAAGCAGATTCCAAAGTATGCAAAGTTTCTTAAGGATTTATGTACTCATAAAAGGAGATTGAAAGGGAATGAGAGAGTGAATATGGGAAGGAATATTTCTGCCTTCATCCAATCTAATGATACAGCTGAGCAAAATGTTTCAGCCCTCTTCCAGGCCATGCCACAAAATGCAAGGATCCAGGAACTTTTGCTATCCCTTGTACCATTGGGAATAGTAAATTCAAAAATTGCATGCTTGATTTAGGAGCCGATATTAATGATATGCCTACTTCTATTTATAATAATCTTGATCTTTGTCCTTTGCAGCATACAAGTTTAACCATTCAGCTGGCAAATAGAAGCAATGCCCGCCCCGCCAGAGTCGTGGAAGATGTCCTCGTGCAAGTCAATGACTTGATTTTTCCTGTAGACTTTTATATTCTTGACATGGAAGGAGAAACAAAGTCAAACAAGGCACCCATCATTCTCGGCAGACCGTTTATGAAAACGGAGAAGAAAAAAATTGATGTTGATGATGGCACGATGTCCATGGAGTTTGGTGATATTATCACTAAATTTAACATCTTTGATGCAATGAAACATCCCATGGAAGAGCATTCTGTATTTCACATTGAGTTACTTTCTGACTTAGTAGATGATACATATCCCGAGTTTTTATCTGATTTTTTGTCTTTACTAGACTATGATGATACTTACTTATGTGATGTATGCACTAACACTAATGTTTGCTCTGTTTGTGCCGAGATAAATGCTGCATTGCAGGCTGATGTTTTTCAGGTGGATGAGGTTACATATGAAGTGGTTTGTAGGGCTGAGGCTCTGGACATCCCTGCTGCCCCGACAATTCCATCCATTAAGCAGCCCCCTTCTTTAGACCTCAAACCACTCCCGAAAAATCTCAAATATGCCTACTTAGAGATAAATGATAAGCTTCCTGTTATTATTTCGTCTAACCTTGATTTCGATCAAGAAAGTAGGCTTTTGAAGGTCTTAAAGAGGCACAAAAAGGAAATTGGGTGGAACTTGGCGGACATTCCCGATATCAGCCCTTCCATGTAAATGCATCAGATTCTGCTTGAAGAAGGAGCTAAGGTGGTGAGGCAGCCCCAAAGGAGGCTTAATCCTTTAATTCTTGATGTGGTGAAGAAAGAGGTAACCAAGCTGTTGCAAGCATGTATCATATATCCTATCTCTGACAGTAACTGGGTAAGTCCAGTGCAGGTTATACCAAAGAAATCTGGACTCACTGTGATAAAAAATGAAAAAAATGAACTACACTACTACAAAACACGCAAACAACAACGCCAGGCTTACAACGGATTGCCTATACACCGTTGTAATAGACGCGCGCTTTTTTTTTAATCTCGTTAAAAGGATTTTAATGACGGTTAATATTCAAATCGTGGTGAAATGTGAGGCCTTTCACCACGGGTATATTTTCAACCGTCATTATAGGTAGGGCATGGTCATGGGTTCAAGTCCCAGCACCAACATTTATGGTTTTTTTTTACATATTTTTTCAAAATACCCACAACCTTTCACCACAGGTATGTTTTCAAGCGTCATTATAGGTAGCGCATGGTCATGGGTTCAAGTCCCAGCACCAACATTTATGGTTTTTTTACATATTTTTTCAAAATACCCACAACCTTTCACCACTGGTATGTTTTCAACCGTCATTATAGCCAATAATTTAGTTTTAGGTCTTGCACTTCAAAAACTCAGTTTTAGGGAAAATCGTCTCCTTTTTAAGATCTGTTTCGTGCATCTGAAGCAGAAAAATCGTGCGGTCATTAGTCCCGTACTCTGGAAGAGTTACGGGTCTTCACCCTCAAAACCCCAAATTCATCTTTTTTCTATTTTTAATGAACTTTTTTACTGTTTTCATAGTCTCAAAAAATTCTAAAAAAATTCTAAAAATTCTTATTTTACCTAATTAGATTAAATTTCGTATTTTTAGATTTTTCTGAATTTATTTTAATCATTTTTTTCCTATTTTTTCAAAATGCTGACAGACCCTTTCACAACGGGTATTTAAACCAACCGTTGTAATAGGTAGCTTTTTTTTACTTATTTTTGCAAAATGATGACAGACCTTTCACCACGGGTAATTTAAACCAACCGTCATTATAGGTAGCGTCTTGTCATGGGTTCAAGTCCCAGCACCAGAATTTTTGGTTTTTTACTTTTTTTTTCAATTCTCATTACCAACATTATAGGTGGCGCGCATATTGAGTTTATTCACTATCCTTAAACAAATCTTGGTCGTCCATTTAGTAATTATCAACGGCCAAGACACTACTATTAGTGATCCGCGTGAAACCTAAAACTTAGACGAACTACATCTTCTACCTCCAAACATCATCTTTCAGTTACGATACTCTATTTCTGCACTAAACCAAATTTCAGAACAAATTTCAGAACTCGAGTTAGTAATGTTAGTTGTTGGCGTTCTTTTTTAATTATTGTTGTTCTTGTTATTCTTTTTTATTATTGTTGTTCTTGTTGTTATTATTGTTATCATTGTTATTATTGTTGTTCTTGTCGTTGGTGTTGTTGATGTTGTTGTTCTTGTTGTTATTATTGTTATTGTTGTTGTTGTTGTTGTTGTTGTTGTTGTTCTTCTTCTTCTTCTTCTTCTTCTTCTTCTTCTTCTTCTTCTTCTTCTTCTTCTTCTTCTTCATCTTCTTCTTCATCTTCTTCATCTTCTTCTTCTTCTTCTTCTTCTTCTTCTTCTTCTTCTTCTTCTTCTTCTTCTTCTTCTTCTTCTTCTTCTTCTTCTTCTTGTTCTTGTTCTTGTTCTTGTTCTTGTTCTTGTTCTTGTTCTTGTTCTTGTTCTTGTTCTTGTTCTTGTTCTTGTTCTTGTTCTTGTTCTTATTCTTGTTCTTGTTCTTGTTGTTGTTCTTGTTGTTGTTGTTGTTGTTGTTGTCGTTGTTGTTCGTATTGTTGTTCTTGATGTTCTTACTGTTGTTCTTGTTCTTATTGTGTTTCTTGATGTTCTTGCTGTTGTTCTTGTTCTAATGCTGCAATTTTTATTTTATTTTATTAAAAGACATACAACAACGGTTTTTTTTAAATAACTGTCATTATAGGTAGTTCTAATGTTGTATTTTTTTTATTTTATTAAAACACATACAACAACGGGTATTTAAAATAACCATCATTATAGGTAGCGCGTTTTCCATTTTATTACAATGGTTACTGGGCCGTCATTGTACGTACCGCGTATACAACAACACTCTACATAACAACGCCTTCTCCCGCGTCATTATATGTCATTTCCAACCATTGTTAAATGGGTTTTTTTTGTAGTAGTGCTTGTTCCCACTAGAGTTCAGAATAGCTGGACAGTTTCTATTGATTATAGGAGGTTGAACCAGGCGACTAGAAAGGATCATTTTCCTTTGTCGTTCATTGATCAAATGCTCGAACGGCTCGCAGGTAAAACACATTATTGTTTCCTTGATGGTTTTTCAGGTTATTTTCAGATCCATATTGCACCTGAGGATCAAGAAAAGACAACCTTCACGTGCCCATTTGGTACATTTGCTTACAGGAGAATGCCATTTGGACTTTGCAATGCTCCTGGCACATTCCAGCGATGCATGATTAGTATTTTTGCTGAATTTATTGAAAATTGCATGGAAGACTTTATGGATGATTTTATTGTTTATGGTTCTTCATTTGATGCATGTTTGAAAAGTTTGAATATGGTTTTAGAGAGATGCATCGAAACTGACCTTGTTTTAAATTATGAAAAATGCCACTTTATGGTTGAGCAGGGAATTGTTTTAGGACACATAATTTCTGAAAAAGGAATTTCAGTAGACCCTGCTAAGATTGATGTGATTTCTACATTGGCTTACCCATCTTGTATTCGCGAGATTCGTTCTTTTCTTGGTCATGCAGGTTTTTACAGGTGCTTCATAAAGGACTTCAGCAAGATAGCTTTTCCGCTTTCAAACTTGTTGAAGAATGACGTGACCTTCAATTTTGATGAGAAATGTAAGCAGGCGTTTGATTTCTTGAAGAAAGCATTGAACTCCGCCCCCATTATACAGCCTCCAGATTAGAACCTTCCTTTTGAGATTATGTGTGATGCATCTAACTATGCAGTTAGAGCGGTCCTTGCACAAAGGGTGGACAAGGCTGCGCATGTTATTTACTATGCTTCTAGGACTTTAAACTCTGAACAAGCTAATTACACTACCACTGAAAAGGAACTTTTAGCGATTGTTTTTGCTCTTGATAAGTTTAGACAATATTTGCTAGGTTCCAAGGTTGTTGTTTTTACTGACCATGCAGCTTTGAAGTACCTTTTAAAGAACCTAGAAGCAAAACCGAGATTAATTCGGTGGATTTTGTTGCTCCAAGAGTTTAATGTAGAGATTAAGGACAAAAGTGGAGCTGAGAATCTAGTAGCTGACCACTTGAGCAGAATAAAGCGGAATGCAGATCCTTCTCCCATTCAGGATGACTTTCCTGATGAGCAACTGCTACTTTTTTAGGGAGTTACTACTTGGTTTGCTGATATTGTTAATTATCTTGTTGCTGGTGTTTTTCCTGCAGGTGCATCTAAGGCACAAATTCACAAACTCAAGAGTGATGCCAAATACTATGTGTGGGATTATCCTTATCTTAGGAAGTTTGGTAGTGATCAGGTTATTAGGAGGTGTGTCCCTGACTATGAGATTGAATCTATTTTGCATTTTTCTCACGCCTCTTAGGTAGGTGGGCACTTTGGTCCTCAAAGGACCGCAAGAAAAGTCCTAGATTCAGGTTTCTATTGGCCCACTGTTTTTAAAGATGCTTATAAGACTTATCGCACTTGTAAGGAGTGCCAAATAGCAGGTACAACAATCACTCATAAGAGTGAAATGCCTCAGCAGCCTATGCTTTTCTGTGAGGTATTTGATGTGTGGGGAATCGACTTCATGGGTCCTTTCCCTATATCATTTAGTTTTCTCTATATTTTGCTTGCTGTTGATTATGTTTCAAAGTGGGTGGAAGCTATTCCCACTAGGACTAATGATTCTAGAGTTGTTGCAGATTTTGTCAGGTCCAATATTTTTTGCAGGTTTGGAATACCCCGAGCTATCATAAGTGACCAAGGCACTCATTCTTGTTACCGCACCATGGAAGCATTACTCCGAAAATATGGAGTTGTACACAGAGTCTCTACTGCATACCATCCCCAAACTAATGGGCAGGTTGAGATCTCAAACAGGGAGATCAAACAAGTTTTAGAGAAAATGGTGCAGCCAAATAGGAAGGATTGGAGCCGCCGTCTAGAAGACGCACTTTGGGGTTAAAGAGCAGCTTTCAAGACACCTATAGGGATGTCTCCCTATCGACTTGTTTTTGGTAAGGCATGTCATCTTCCTATAGAGATAGAACACTGTGCTTATTGGGCGGTAAAACATTGTAATTTGGAGATGCAACAAGCAGGTATTGAAAGAAAACTCCAATTACAACAACTTGAAGAGCTTAGACTAGATGCTTATGAAAACTCTAGGATTTATAAATAGAAAACTAAGCACTTCCATGACAAAATGATTTCTAGGAAGGAATTCTCTGTGGGCCAATAGGTTTTACTGTTTAACTCCCGCCTTAAGCTTATGGCTGGGAAACTTCGATCCAAGTGGATTGGCCCTTTTTTTGTTACTAATATTTTCCCTTATGGTGCAGTAGAGATTAAAAGTGTAAGTACTAACAAAGTTTTCAAAGTCAATGGGCAGCGCCTGAAGCTATTCCATGAGAGTTCGGTGCCTGAAGATGCACCCGTAGAAGAGCTTTCCTTGGAAAAGCCCACTTACTCTACAACTTGACCAGGGAGCACGTTTTCCTTTCCCTCACTTTTATTTATTAGTTATGTCCTTTCATTGAGGACAATGCTTGTTTTAAGTGTAGGGGAGGGAATCATTTAGGTTATTTGTTTTATTTTTTGTTTTCTAATTTTGTTATTTGTTTTGTTTTGTTTTGCTTTTGTTTCTTTAAATAAAAAAAAAATTTGCATTTTTTTTAAAGTTTTAGGCTACAGATTAATTTGAGGTTAGATTGTGGAGACTTGGGAAAAGTTCACCAAATCGATATCGTTTTAGCACCTTAAGTCTCCTGATTATGGAAATCATTTTGAATACTTGTTATGACATAGCCTTGAGTTCTCATCTTGTAATAGATCTTGAGTAGTTTATCTTGGCAGTTAACACCATCTAAAAAGTACACACTAAGTAATTAAGTTGATGCAAATAAGTGAATGATCTCGTGCTCATTAAAAAATCTATATAGGAATCCGCCTTTTAAGTTAGGTGACCCTTACCCGGTCACTTAGGCTAACGGTTGTGAAACCCTCAAAAAGAAAAAAAAAGTGATTAATTTTGAATTGTTGAAAAGATATGGATCATAGTCACTAACAAGCTTATTTACCATGTGTGAATAGATAACGGCCTTAATGTGATTGCACTAGAATGAAAGAGAGCAAAAAGAAGGATGAGTAAGTTAGGCTTAGGCATAATAACATGATTCAGATTGGTTTGTATAGGAGGGAGGCTTATGACTGCACAATTGCGGATTAGTGTTCTTACGATATCCTTAGTGTGCAAGATTAGTACCTACTGATGCTATCTTAACCGAAGAAGAGATTGTTAGTGGTTATTATAATCGAATGGGATCGGATCCGTTTAGGGAATTGAAATTTTATAGGAATCGATGATAAGTCGGAAGTCGATACTGTAGGTTGATTCGTTTCATCTTAATTGTTAATCACTTTTTATAATCACTTATTTTCCTCTTATTTTCTAAATCGAAAACAAACCCCCCAATCTTACTTGGTTAATTAACAAGAATCCTTGAGAACGATATTCGAGTCATTGTCGCTTTACTACTGTATTTTCAAAAATACTCATTTTTGATTCGTGCACGACAGTGGATCAAAAGGATTATACTCGGTGAAACTTTTCATGAAATTTTCTTAGGCTTTGACCCACAGGCTTCCTAGAAGCATCCTCAGCCTCCTCTTGGGCTTTGTACAAGGACCACCAGGCTTCTTAGAAGTTCCCCAGCCTCCTCTTGGGCTTAGTACAAGGACCCAAAGGCTTCCTCAAAGTATAGGATAGAAATTAGTTATCTCTACTAGTTCAATCCCCAGGAGAGTCAAAAGCCTAGAACATCCTACAATTCAAAAGTCGACCTTCAACCAACAGCCTCCTCTTGGGCATCATACAAATATCTTTTTCTAAACAGAATCTATCTCTTCTTAATGAGACTTGGACAGTGTCAGCCTCCTCTTGGGCTTCATTCAAGTAGACTTGGAAAGTCTCATAGTTTTCTTTTGGACCTCACACAGAGACCCACAGGTTTCCTAAAGGCATCGGGTAAACCCTGATCATTTTGCCAATACACCAGTCTCTGGTAAAGTTAAAAACCTCCAAGGTTTTCAAACTCACCTTTAAACTCCTCTGACCCCCCAACAAGGCTTAACTTTCACCTTGAAAACCCCAGCCAGGGTCAATTTACCACCAGTAAATCCCCAATGAAATCAGAGCCTCATGGCATTTGGTATTTCAATTCTTCCCTGATTCCCAGCAAGAATAGTTTCCCTTTGGATTCCCCAATACAATTTAGACCTTCTCCTAGATTTTATTAATCCTCGGCAAGAGTCAGCCTCCTCTTAGGATTTATATAATGATTTTCCCCGACAGCCTCAATCTTGGGCTTTGTACAAGACAAATATAACACTCCCAGAGGAGTCATTTTATTTCAACTTCAACCTTAGGCTTTGACCAAGGTACACAAAAAACAACATCCCCTTAGATGAGACCATGAGTCCTCTCTGTAGGAAGATACATCATCTATACATCACATATCAGAACAAACAATCAAAACCTTTGTCTAGATAATTGTTGTAAGTGGCACACTTGTTGATTCAAAATCTAAGCTGGAGTCCTTCCCTTATCATGGCTAAAACTTATCTTTCATCTGACTGATGTAAGTGGCAAGCCTCTGGATTCTATACATCCAAGCCAATTTCCCTCTCTTAGCATGAAAGATTCGTGAGGAAAAATGGCATTGCTCTATATTGAGTTAAAGTTTCTTCCTCCATGACATCTCTCTTATAAAGGAAATTATGGCATTGCTGGATTCCACACATGCTAGTTAAAGTAGTTTCCCTTATAACCAATTACTTAACATCTGTGATGAATAGGTGAGATTCCTCCCTTTAGAGATGACAAATTATCTCTCAATCACCCTTTTAGCTTCAATCTTGGGCTTTGAACAAGACACAAACACTCTTTTAGCTTCAATCTTTTGAACAAGACACAAATACTCAAATAGCTTCAATCTTGGGCTTTGAACAAGACACACATATTTTTCCTCCCATAGAATAGGACGAACTACGATTGCTCTGATTTCCCAAATCTCTTTACGAGAATATGTAGGCATAAGATTGTGAATCTTAGCGAGCACACAAATAAAAAATCTTAGGTCCAGGTACCTTCCCAAAAACAACAGAAAACCCGAAAATAACAAAACTATTCTCTCAACACTCCCAAAGGAGAAACTTTCCCAATACATAGTAGATAAATACGAGAAAGCATTTCAAATTAGCAAAAATACATGCAAAAGAAGGTTCATATAAATTATTATAGATACACTGGGTGTTAATAGCTTCCCTTTGTATAACCAAACCCCGATCCCCGATCTCTTAGCATTTGTTAAAGAAAACACGTGCGTGCAGGGTTAGTTTAAGATATCTTCCCCTTCCTTAACCAGCTTCATAGGATAAATACATAAATCAGAAAGTAGCACCAAACATATCAGTAAGGTGGTCGCGTTACCCAAAAAAACTGAGCGCTATAGATGTGGATGGAAATCAATGTGAAATACTAAGGAGTGTTCTTGGTATTTTCACTCTTCAGAGTCCATAACATTCAATAATGGGGAGTTGTGCCAAAAGAGAAAAATATTTTCTCTCCCCTAAGACCACTTTGGCACATCAAAGAAGGAGTTTTCCTTGGTTATATCAGGTGTGATATAACTGGGTTAGCGTTACAAGAAATAGAACCAGATATCTTGCCTTGTCCTACTCTCAGATTACAAATCCTTCTCCTAACATGAATCAATATCAAGCTAGTGGAAGCAAGCTTGTCCATGAGATTGAAGCCTCCAAGGATTTTATTGATATACCAGAATCCTTGTTAAAGGAGGCCAAGGAAACTGGAGTTGTTAGGAACAACATCACCATTATTGAACCTTCTGATGGAACTTCCGAACCTAAGAAGATAATATTTTCAAATATGCATCTTGAGAAGATAAGAAGGATATAGGTTTTCGTTGCAGAGTTAATGGAATTAAGTGACTCTAGTGATTCCGAGTCATATGAAGATAGCGTAAATTTTCTTTTGATCTAAGAAGCTGAAGTTTGGAGATTTCCTAGTTTTGGCCCTTGTATTTGGGCATGTTTTTTTTTTCTAAAGGCTCCATAACCTAGTTTATCTTTGTAAAGTTAAGACAAATCTTAGATTGTGCATCATTTGATGTTGATTCTGGTTGTTTTTCTTAACTTGGGTGTGTATGTGCTAACCTAACCCTTTGCATGACTGAACTTATGTATGTTATTCTCTACACATACTGACTTCTTTGAAGGACCAACCCTTTGCCAAATTATGGAAAAAGAGGGAGAAATGAGATAAAGGGGTGTATCTGTTATGTGCAGATGAACCTGGTGAAAAATTGCCACAATATCTGAACCTTTCATCAATAAAACCTGAATAATATGGTTGCAAAAAACCTAAAAATGAACAAAAAGTACAGATACTTAAAGTATCAAATGTTGTAGTGCTTGAGTAACTCTCCCCTAATCTCGGGCATGTGCTTCTCTAAAAAGAGATCAATAAATGATAGATTTAAAATCATTTTTCCCTTCCTAATCCATGTTTCTTTATAAGAAGTTGAGGCCAACCTAAAGGGCCAACTTATTTGAGCTAAGAGTTGAAATTGTAACCGCCCCTTAGTGTAACACCAGATGCCGAATAGGGTGGATAGTGGTTACATATAACCCGAGGGCGAGGGAGTAGTTGCCGGTTCATGAGGCTTGACAATGAGACACCTCTAGCAGCTTCTAGGGAAAAACCAAATTCACATCAGAATGAGAGGGATCTTGAGGCTGTGCATGTATGGGACTTCATGGTTGAAGGAATACTTATAAGGATTAGTTGGTACTACCTATACCAATAAGATGCATCTTATTTCAGTAGCGTAAGTAATAAGAACTTCATAGTTAAACGTGCTTGACTTTGAGTAGTATTTGGATGGGTAACCTTATCTGAAGTTTCTTGGAAAGCATGTGAGTGAGGACAAAACATGTTGAAAACACTTGTGTTGGTTTGTGGGGTCAGTTGGTGATCCTGAAAGTAGTATGGGGATATTACAAATGGTATCAGAGCTAGACCCAGTACGATGTGGTTCGGGGATAAATTAAGCGGAAGCTGGTGGGCATGTAACACCTGAGGCCGAAGAGGACAGTGGGTGGTTACATATAACACCCGAGGGTGATGGAGTGATTGTTGATGCATGAGGCATGACAATGAGATACTCCTAGCAGCTTCTAGGGAAAAATCAAACTCATATCAGAATGAGAGGGATCCTGAGGTTGTGCAGGTATGAGACTGCATTGTTAAAGGATTACTTATAAGGATTAATTGGTACTACCTGTACCAACAAGATGCATCTTCTTTTCGGTAGCCTAACAAATAAGAACTCCATATTTAAGTGTGCTTGACTTGGAGTAGTATTTGGATGGGTGACCTTCTGGGAAGTTTCCCGAAAAGCATGTGAGTGAGGACAAAACATGTTGAAAAGACCTGTGTTGGTTTATAGGGTCAGTCGGTGATCTTGAAAGCAGTCTGGGGCGTTACACTTAGGCCCATGATTCACAAGGTGTCTTTGTAATGCCCCAGTTTTAGTTAGTTTTATTTAATTGAGTCGTTTTGATTATTTTATTATTATATTATTTTATTTCTGACTTTTATTTGAAAATATATTATTTTTCATCATTGTTTATGTTTTATCACGTTTTGAGAGCGGTTGCGAGATATTTGAGTTGAGGGGCAAAATAGTCTTTTTAGAGGATTAGATATTTATATAAAATAGAAAGTGGAGAGAAAAAGAGAGAAAAGAAAAAGAAGAGAAAGAAAAGAGAAGGAGAAAGAGAGAAAGGGAGAAGAGGAAAAGTCGAGGAAACTCCGTTTCAATCGCGATTAATCGAGTAAGGGTAAGAAGTTTCGATTATATCCTGCTTGTATATGTATATGTATGTGTATGTTTGAATGTTTACTTGTTTCTCTTAGTTTTTTCGGGTATAGGTCGAAAACGCGTAAACGAGTAGAAATCGATGTTTTCACGAACGGAAATCGATATAAATTGTGTTGTATGGTCTCTATATGTTTATGAACCATTGCTAATAATTGTTTTGCTGCTGGATGTGATTTGGGTGGGGAAAATGGATTTTTGGGTTTTGAAAACGAAGCAGAATTTTTCTGCACCTGGTGTAAAGCGTCAGGCGGTTCGGGATTTCACCGGGCGATTTTTGAGAGGTGCAGCCTTTACACGATTCTGACTCTATTGAGTCATTGGGGAGAAATGGTGACGCCTCTGCTTCGCCGGGCGAAGTAGCGGCAAAGGGATTTCGCCGGGCGGTTTTTGGGTTTCGCCGGGCGGTCCTGGGGAAATTTCACATTTTTATTTTCTTTTAAATTCCATAACTTGTGATCCGTTTATCGGTTTGGTGTGTTCTTGGTACCATGGGAAAGCTTATGAAATGTTCTTTCTTATAAAAATGGTTTTGAGATTGTTGGCCAATTAAATTATGTCGGGAATTTGGAAAGGTGTCGTTTTGTCGTCTTTTACCGTTTTAACTGTGTGTATTTGATGTGTTATCATGCAATATGCTTTTAATATTCATCGTATAGCTTGTATGTTGTTATATGATGTGAATACATGAGATGAGTGTTGGTGATGATGGTTTGTGGCTGTATGGCAAATAGATGTGTTGTTTTGGTTTTGACTTCAATGTGTGATATTGTATGTTGTTATGATGTGTTGTGGGTAGCATCTGATATGTGAATCCCTTGTGCAAAGAATTGTGATGATATGATTGTGGTGGTTTATGGCTTGTGATGAAGTGCATTGTTTATGTGAAATTTCAATGTATGTTGTTTGGTGGCCTTTATGGTTTGAAATGCATTGTTTGAATTGATTTGCAATGCATGAATGTGATGATGTTGATTAATTCATATGGTTGAATTGTGAATGTATGGAATTGATGAGTTGAAATATATGCATGATTATGGTTGCATATATGTGTGAATATGCATTTGATTATCATGAGTTCTTGTGTGTCAAGCATCATGATATGCATCTTGTTCGATCGTGTGCCCATGTGGGGTGTGAGCGATCGGATCGTGTGCCCATGTGGGGTGTGAGCGATCCATAAACGTCGTGTGCCCATGTGGGGTGTGAGCGATGGATTGGTTCTAGAGGGAATTCGCTATAGTGTCGTGTGCCCATGTGGGATATGAGCGATGATTATAGACGATCGTGTGCCCATGTTGGGTGTGAGCGATTGGGTCGTGTGCCCGTGTGGGGTGTGAGCGATCCATAAACGTCGTGTGCTCGTGTGGGGTGTGAGCGACGGGGAACATCGTATGCCCGACGGGGAGTTACATTAAGTAACGAGCGATGATTCCAGCAGAGTTCCTGAGTGAACTAGTGATGAGAAATGATGGATGGATGGTACCGCATATGCATTGTATAAAGTCGTTGTGTTGGTCTCTGTGCATTTGTATAAATCATGAATGGATTGATTATGTGTGAGAAATTGTGATATGCATTTGTGTGATATGCATTGGTGTTAAATGGATTGTGCATGATTGATATGTATTTGTGAATGGAGTAATTATGTGTTGAGTTTGTGATTGGATTGGTGAATTGATATGCATTCATGTTAAATGCATTGGTTATGAATGATATGTTTTGTGCATAGACATATGTATTGGGTGTGAACATGCGGTTATGTGGGGATAATTGATATATGCTATATGTTGTGGTGATGAGGTGGTGTGGTTCCATATGTCATAATTGTGGTTGGATTATGTATGATATATTTTGTATTTGTGGCATGCTTTATGTGTTAGTATATGATGGCTTGGGTGAGATGACTTATACTTGTGTTTGAATGTGTGTTTGCATATTATTATGCAATCTTGATTTAGTTGTTATTTCTCACCCTTCTGCTGTGGTTTGTTGCACTATGAGGCAATTGCAGATTTGTAGTCTTGGAGGCTTTTGTGAAGATTAGCCCTCCGTTCTTTTGTCGGTCTTGGTGTCTGCTCTGATACGTAGCACGGGAGTCGGGGAACGATAATGTTATATATGTATACCTTTGTTAGATTTATAATTGTATTACCGTTGTATATATATTTTGACGTTAGAAAATAATTTATTTGTAAAACAAGTCATTTATGGATCTTTCAGCTTTATTCCATAATTGAACTTCATTTTGTTGGAAACAAGTTGCCCTTTGAGGTTTGCTCCATTTTGTGTTATGTATCAAATAAATGAGCAGGGATTGTGTTTTCTTTCTTTAAGTGTGACATCCTTGTTTTCTGTCGGAAAAATAAATTTTTATTTACTCTGATTTATATTTGTGTTATTTATTCACGAAGGGAATTGGGGTGTTACATTAGTGGTATCATAGCAGGTCGGTCCGTCCGGCCAAGTTGTTGAGTCTGTTGGTGTGATAGTTAAATACTGTCGGTGTTGTTTGTTTCTTAGTACGTGATATGTGTGTGGAACACTGTCAGTACTTTATGGTTTTTCTAGTCCTTTGTCTGCAGGATTTAGATTGAGATAAGTGGGGGAGAAGCTGGTACTTCTCCAAATTGCTTCAGGTGTGGAGCGTTGGCTCAGTGTGTTGTGAATTGCAAGATTGTAAGTGCTCTTTGGACAGTGTGGTTTCCGATTCTGGAAGGAATGCGGAGGTAAGGTTTATGTCGACTAAGGATTGATGCCTTAGATATTTTTGTGCATGAGATGTAAGGAATACTATTATAGTTTGGTAAATATGGTTTATGCCCCATCATGATTGTCGGCTGTCTATTGGCAAATTGAGGAACTGATCACCCTTAATCTCTTGTTGATAGTAGGCGGGAATTATGTTGGATGGAATAGACGTATCTTTCCGGCTTTGATAGTGTGTAAAATGAGTTGTTTGGAATTTTAGAAATGATTACGGATTGTTTTGATGAGTCGATGAAGATGTTAATATCGGGAGATGAAATGGATTAGAGGTTTTGGTATGTTGGTCCAGTTGGGAAGTCATTGAGAGAGAATGATTGGGTTTTATTTAAGGTCTGCTTCTCAGAGAGTAGAGATTGAACTTAATTCGACGAAGGTGAATAGTTGAGGCTTATATCTGCTAAGTAAGTAGGAAACTCTTAGTAGATGGGAATAAGATGTTTGTTTTGTCTGCGATGGTAGTGTTATGGAAATTGGCAGGAAGTCACAGTGATGTCCGTCAGTTGGGCATAGTTTTCATATGTGTTTTTGGATGGAACATTAAGGTGTTGTCTTAGAGAGCTCTAGTATTGTTGGTAACAAAAGGAAGGATGATAGAATGGAATAACAAGTATAATGGTATTGAGACTATGGGAAGCAAAAAAAAACTTAGAGTTCTGGTGAGTTCGGAGTCTTTGGACCTTTAAGGCATTAATAGAAATTGTGAGGAAACCCTTGTGGGTGGATGTAACATCACGTTTGAGAATTCTTTTTGGTTGGTTGTTGATACAAGTTGGAATTTGTGGGATTGGATGGTCAAGAGAAGAAAAAAATTGGGTATGGATTAATGACAATTGAATAAGGTAACGATTGAGAATAAGTGTCCACTTTCGGGAATAGATGATTGGAATGGTTTGGTTGAGTTTGATTGAAATTACAATTGTTTGGAATGTTTGATAAGAGTGGTGAATTGTGAGTTGAGGCTTTGATCGATTTAATGTGACTGGTTAGGTTTGTTATCCTCGGAATAGGTTGTTATTTACTCGGTTAAGCTTGTATGTGAGTAACCAGTTACCCAGTGAAAAGTTTTGCAAAAGCTTTAAGGATTTATATCTTTTGGATTTTGGTTGGGAATTGCAACGTACAGTGATGGTATTTGGTGTTAGTAATGCGTCTCTAATGTTTACGGAGTAGAGGAATCGTATCTTCCATATTTAATTGGATAAGTTTGTAGTGGTTTTGATTGAGGATATTCAGATTTGTTATAAACTCAGAGGAAGAACGAGTAAAGTGTTTGAGATTTGAATTACAAGTGTTGAAAAGAGACGAAGTTTTATGCTAAGTTATTCGAGTGAGAATTTTGGTTGAAAAGGGTTAGTTTCTTGGAAATGTTATTTCAGATGAGAGTATGGTTAATGGATCCATCGGAAGTAGATGTAGTTCTACATGAGAGGCTCCGAAGTTGGTTAAGGAGATTAGAAACTGTTAGACTCAGTTGGTTGTTATTACAGGTTATGGAAGAATTTGTTAAGTTCGTACTTCTGGTATCTCAGTTGACTTATGTTGCGGTGAAAATCGGATAACAAGCTATTAATTAACTTGCATCATATTTCTTTTGATTCACAACCGACTTTGATTTATCCAAAGGAAAGGTTCAAGATCGAGAAAACCTAAAGGGGGGGATCTAAGGTTCAGGGGTTGGTTATACTAAGGGAAGGTATTAGCACCCTTAATATCTGTAGTACTTTACAGGAACCTCTTGCTTTATTTGTGTTATGTTATGTTTGCCTGCTAAAGGTAAAGGTAAGGACTTAGGGTAAGTACACTAAGTTTGCTCGCCAAGACGTCGCGTCTTGTGCCTACGTATCTGACTAAAGAATCAGAGCAACCGTAGTTCACCTAACTAAAGGTAGATTGAGGAACCATTGACTATGGCCAAAGTTCCAAGGGGAAATGAGTATAAGCTCATTTAGAGTTTAAGAAACTCTCTAAGTCTACGTTGTGAGATTGAATGGCTATGATGCCTATGACTATGAGGTCAAGATGGTAAGATGACTATGAGGTCAAGATGGTAAGATGACTATGAGGTCAAGATGGTAAGATGACTATCTATGACTATGAGGTCAATAGAGAGACTTTTCCATGACCATGAGGTCAATGGAGGAAGATATGGCCAATGACTATGAGGTCAAGATGGTAATGAGCTATCTATGAATATGAGGTCAATAGAGAGACTTTTCCATGACTATGAGGTCAATGGAGGATGGTCATGACTATGAGGTCAAAGCTTATCTATGACTATGAGGTCAAAGGTTACCTATGACTATGAGGTCTAGGTAAATATCCTATGACTATGAGGTCAAAGGAAGGATGAGCTATCTATGACTATGAGGTCAATAGAGAGACTTTTCCATGACTATGAGGTCAACGGAGAATGGCCATGACTATGAGGTCAAAGCTTGCCTATGACTATGAGGTCAAAGGTTACCTATGACTATGAGGTCTAGGTTAAAGATGTTGCTAATGACTATGAGGCCAAGAGCTACCTATGACTATGAGGCCAAAGGTTGAGGATGTTGCTAATGACTATGAGGCCAAAAGCTACCTATGACTATGAGACCAAAGGTTGAAGATGTTGCTAATGACTATGAGGCCAAGAGCTACCTATGACTATGAGGCCAAAGGTTGAAGATGTTGCTAATGACTATGAGGCCAAGAGCTACCTATGACTATGAGGCCAAAGGTTGAAGATGTTGCTAATGACTATGAGGCCAAGAGCTACCTATGACTATAAGGCCAAAGGTTGAAGATTACTCTATGACTATGAGGTCAAGAGAAGGTCCTATTGACTATGAGGTCAATGGGGGAAGGTTGCCTAAGACTATGAGGTCCAAGGTAGTAATGAGCTTTCTATGATCTTGAAATCAATAGAAAAACTTTTCCTTTGGAATGAAGGGGAAGAACAACATCTTGTAAACAAGAGTTATTGTGGGGTTGGAATACAGTGAAGCATATTAATTCAAGAATTCCAAACAGTGGGCATTTAATCAATACACGAAATAGAATTTCAAATATGAACATGGCAAACAGCATTGATAGTGGTCATATAAATACGACAAGTATGGTAAGAAAGCATTCTCATAAGTTGGAAACAAAGCCGTTTGAAGTCATGCAACTTAGAAACAGGGGTTAAAAAAATACAGCCAACATTCTTATGATAAAGTGTTGTTAACAGCCAGGAAACAAAGTTCAATAAAATCTACAAGTTACAGCATGCTCTCGATAAAAACTCTTTAAACTCAGTGGTCATAGAGAAAACATTCTCCTATTTTGAAAACAAATACATTTGGAGTCCAGCAACAAAGGTAAAAACAGACAACACTCTAATGGTGGAATTGTTGAAATTTGGAAACGAAGTTCTAACAATTTTCACAGCAATAATTCAAGAACACATTTATTAATATCTCCCCGAAAAAGAGTTGATTTTATTTACAAAAAGAAGAAAAGAAGTCCAAGAAAATAAAATGGAATAATGAATATTTTTAATGCTTTTTGAAAATATTAGAAAAGAAAAATATAATGAAATGAGAAATAAAACACAAAATGATAAAATAGTAAAAAGGACAAAGAAAAAAAGCATGTGGATTCCGCCACACTCATGCATGGCTGGCGCCATGAAGGCCCACCAAGGTGGCTTGCGCCACCCTTGTCATGGCCAGTGCCATGGGTGTGCTGTATTGGTGTGTGTGTGTGTCATTTTTTCATTGGTGTGGTGTGTTGTATCATTTATTTTATTCTTTTTTTATTTTGTTTTAGTTTTTTGCTAATGATGTGGCGGGAGCCACTACTCCTAACGTGGCGAGAGCCACTACAAACTATTACTACTCAGTTTTCTTCTACACGAACACGAATCCAGTTCACGATTTTTTAACCAAAACCACATGTTAAGGATTTACAACATTTATCACAGAAACAAGTAATAATAACAAGACAACAAATATGACAACATGATAACAAAATGATCATGGTATTTTCAACACAGAATCAAATAATATGATAACAACAAAATATGAAGCAAATGCTTATCGTATTTACAGCGTAGAATCAGACAATAACAAGATAACAAATATGCTAATCATGATAACAGTATGAGGTAAACATAATCATGGCATCGTAAACAGAGTGAAGCGGAGTGTGATACCTAGTGGAGAAAGTCCACTGCTTCTTCACCGGTGCAAGTGCTGGAAGTGATGGACGAGCTTCTTCTTCTTTCCTAGTAAAGTTTCCTCAGAAAGGAACAGATCACTGATGGTTAGAGTGTTTTATAGGAGAGGTGAAAATGCTGAATTTCTTGCAAGTTTGAGGATGACTGGCAAGAGCAGAGAAATTTTGAGAGAGTTTCTCTAAGTATCTTGTGTTGTTTCTGTGTGTTACAGAGGAAATGGAAACGGTGGATTTCTTGCAAGCTTTTGAGTGTTACTTGCAAGACTATGGAAGGGAGAAGTAGAGAGAAATTCTTGGCAATTTCTGGTGTGTAGAACAAGGAGGAAATGAGCTCCTTTTATAGGCAAACAAAGTGGTTCAAACACAGTGGGTAAAAGAATTATCCATTGGGGAAAGAATTAGGGTTTGCAAGGACTGATGGGTAAGGAATTAGGGTTTGTGTGGCACTTTCTTCGGTCAAACTTTAGACCACCATGCTGAACAAATGCAGCGGAGGAAATGGTGCATGCCTGGTATTTTCACCCTTCAATATTCACTCCAAAAACTCCTTTATTTGTGTCATGAGAGAGAAGATAGAAAAAGGTAATATTTAGTGACTTCACATAATTGTCCCACAAGCAAAGCATCTTCAGGTTTTTCAAACAATACCAAGTGGCATGTGAAATAAATTAAGTGCCATAATGCCTTGTTACATAAAACCTTACGTGAACACCACCTTAAATTCCCAACTTTATGGCATTTGATTCAAGTGACAAGATTTTGGGCCCAATTAGAACTTTGAGATAAATCATATGTCCGTGAGAAAAATGAAATGTCACGGGAACACACTTTAGAAAATTCTAGGTCACACTATCTAATCCCTCCATGCTACCAATTTTGAGATTTTGCACTTTGGTAAATATTTATCCCAATGAAAAATTCTTGCACTTAAGAAAAAAAATCTTTAAGGCTCAAAGGTGGTTTCCAAGGATATTTATTAACACATGGCAATATTTCTCAAGACTTGGGATCACACTTTGCTTGACGTGAAAGGCAATGGTTGACTTGTCTTGGGAAACATTTGATTTCTTGTTGAAAAGTCTTCTTGGATACATATAGATGATTACACTTGGAGGCCAACAATTGTCTTAGGAAAATCTTGTCCTTTTTATGCAAATCCTATTTTTCATAATAAAAAGAAACAACTTGCAAAAAGAAACGGTTAGTTAACAATGCACACACGATTGAGGTCTAAATGCGGGTGCAAGAAAATATGACATCTAAGGGGTAAAATTTGGGGTACAACAGTTGCCCCTATTTAAATAGCTTTACCGGATGGCACGAGGAATGGAAATCCTCGGGACATCAAGGTGAAAGGTATTTAAATATAGCAAACTGAAAATTTTGCCCTTATATGGAATGCGGATGCTAAGGACAAGCAACAAACATGCATATGCCGACATGCCATGAACTTTAGTATGATGATATGATGCCACGATAGTGCAAAAATGCAGAAAAGCAGGACATCAAAGAGATACTAAACACAAGTGAGCTTTACTTGGGGAAGGATGAAGGAATTATCCACAAGAAAGACTCACTGGGGATACCAACTAACCGACAAAAGAGACTCACTGGGGAGACCCTAAAGAAACACTGGGGATAAAGAAATAAAGGGGAAACCCTACAGATCCCTACTGGAGATAGGAGCCAGAGAGGTGTTCTCTACTGGGGAAATGAAGACATACTCTTACTGGGCATAAAACTAGAAAGAAGACATGATCTCCACTCGGGATCATTTTGAAACAAAAGGATAGACACTCGCTAAAAGATTTTCTGGGGATTTCTTATACTGAAGAGTTCAAACGGGATCTTCAAGAAAAACTAGAAATAACAGAAACAAACTCTGTGCGCCAGATGCAAAGATGACTGGAAGTAAGGCTAATGCACCATTATTGATTGAATTCGGGTAACAATATAAGTTGGTACCAACATGAACCGGATTTTGGGACACCCGCATGAACTGGATTTTGGGACACCAGCATGAACTGGATTTTGGGATACCAGCATGAACTGGATTTTGGGATACCAGCATGAACTGGATTTTTGGATACCAGCATGAACTGGCAAGTTAAAACCGGGGTTGCAATTTAGACTTCCTGGGGAATAATGCACATAGAATCGGAATACTGCGCTTGAAGATCGAACGTAAGCTTAGCTCAAAGCAAAGGTTTTGGAAATAATCCGGGAGCGTCTTCATTTCACTGGTGAAATAAGCTTTTCACATTTTCCACAAACATCTATGGAGGTACTAGGTAATAAGACGTATTCTTCCTGGGCATGAAACCAACAAGAAGCCATGATCTGGATAAAAAGATAGGCATCAACCAAAGATTTTCTGGGATTTTCTTATGTTGAAGAGTTCAAACGGGATCTTCAAGAAAAACCAGAACAGACAGAGATAAACCTGGGGTACCAGTATGAGCTGGATTTGAAGTGCCAGTATGAGATGGACTTTTGACTATGAAGGAATCCTATGACTATGAGGTCAAAAGGGAAATGGCTATGACTATGAGGCCAAAGCTTACCTATGACTATAAGGTCAAGGTTGAATGAAGGCTATGGCTATGAGGCCAAAGCTTACCTATGACTATGAGGTCAAAGGTGGAATAAGGCTATGACTATGAGGTCAAAGCTTACCCATGACTATGAGGTCAAAGGTGAAATAGATGGCTTTGAGGCCAAGATGATATTGATGATAAAGAATAAGACATATCCGAAGGTACTGAACCTGAGCTCGGAACGCATCAATAAACATATCCGAAGGTGCAGAACCTGAACTTGGAACACATCAACAACAAAGGTGATGGCAAGAAATAAAACATATCCGAAGGTACGAAACCTGAGCTCGAAAGACATCAACAACAAAGTTGATGGCAAGAAATAAGACATATCCGAAGGTACTAAACCTGAACTCGGAGCACATCAACAAACAGAGTGATAGGAAAAAGCCAAACATATCCGGAGGTACGAAACCTGAGCTCGAAAAACCTCAAATAGGGATCGTATCAAACAGTTTGATGCAAATTACTGGTTGAAGATAACGCTGATGGTAATTGTAAAACCAAGGATGGATAAGCCTTTCAGGAGAGATCATCACTTATCGTTGTAGAAAAAAAAGCTTCTCCAGGATATTGCTACTTGTTATTGTTTATGAATTCCAAGGAGATGTTTATATCACCACACGGCTGGAGAAATGATTTTGTCTTCAACGAGGATCTGTAAAAGATTCCTTTTGCGGGATACAGTGCAAAATAAATGCACGCTCAAACTAGGTTCAACAACCACACCTGCTAGGGACCAAAGTTCGATCTAGGGACAAGCTAGAAAGAAACGGTCAAACAAGACTCCAATTGAGGGATGAACTCAAATGAGGACTTATCTTATCCACATATGGAAAAGATAACTGAACCAACCATCATCCACGAGAATCAAACTCTGTGGGGAATTCAGAAAGGATGGGCACTTTATGCCTAGGGCTGACTTTCTATTGGAGTGAATAGACAAACCCAGTCACTTGGGGAGATAAACGCCAAAGTGAACAAAACAGGTAAACACCAGGAAGATAACAAAATGCTAAGATGCTATGCATATGAGTGCTTATGCCATGCTCATGCCATGCTTATGCTTATGATGACAAAACAGACAAAATGAAGCAAGATTGGAGATGAAATAAACATCTCGACAAGAATACCCAGCCGACCTCAACAGATTGGACCATTACTAAGGGTGAAGAAGAAGGATCAACAACTCCACTGGGGAAAAGAACATTCCACCTGAGGTATATCTTGACTTCACTAGAATTGCCATCATGATCTTGATTTCCTTATTGGAGGAGGAAGATCCATGGACATTGGCCAAGCTCGACCGAAGTAACAATTTACGAGAACAGGGTAATTCTGCATCCTGACTTGCATGATGATCACCATAATAAACAATAGCTCTTGCAACAGGTAATCTTCAAATCTTCTTCGCCCCGGATTGCACGTCCTTTGGGAGAAATACCAAGAGGATTTTACAGAAGAATCGGCATACAAAATGCTTTAATAACTTCAAATTCTTGGAGAGATTCATGGATCTCGGCATAACTGCCCAGATTAACTATGCTTGCATCATAAGGTCTTTGAACTTGTTCTTCAGACAAAGGGAAAACAAACTTGTCCCATGCTAAGTAGATGCCCCAGACTAACTGACCTTTGAGAGATTTGTCTAATCTCGACCTGACTGCTTCTGGTTAACTGGTCTGTGAGGATAAGTCATCAAAAGGATTTTACAGAAAAATTGGTATACCAGATGCTCCAATATCTTCAAACTCTTGAAGAGATTCATGGATCTTGACATATCTGCCCCAGTTTTACTGTATTTATACAACAAGGTCCTTGAACTTTTTCTTCAGACTGGTTGATCCGTGAAGGAGGTGCCCCAGACTAACTAACCTTTGAGAGATTTACCGAATCTCGACCTGATTGCCCCTGATTAACGGTATTCGCGATACAATGTCCTCAGACTACGGTAGAAACTACTGGGGAACACACTTGCCCCTGTTGGTGGGTCATTGGAGCCTAAACTTTTCATAAGATGACCTCAAGAAGGCTTGCCCCAATATCCTGAATTTGAAGAGTTTCTGCCCCTTGATTTAGTAGCTCTTGAGATGCTGGATCTATGGAGGAGATGCCCCAGACTGAGCCCTTTTGTCAAGTCAAATTCCCTAGCTGGTTGTATTTGTCGGGATTCCTTTGATATTGAATTGTCTTGCAAACAAGTATTGTTCATTTAAAATTGGCAATTTCAATGCAAAATTCATGCAAGCTTTTGAAATTAAAGTTGATTGATGAAACACACACGGTGGAATGATTAAATCAAAATAGAGGGGATCTAGTCATTTACAGAATGACAGATGAAATGGTGAACACACACAATAAGCAAAGATCATTAGGAGTCAGGTTAATCAACCTTGTTGTAGTATGCTTTCAAAACAACCTTACCTCAATTAGGTCTTTTAAGGGTTGTAACGTGGCCTGGTTCACAGTTTATGAAACAAAAGATAAAGGCTCAAAGTTTATTTGTACCCACCCCATCTCCGTGATGAACTCCAATCCTACGCTCAATTACCTCAGGCTATGCATGCTAGAAATTGAACTGATGATAGTTGATGATGATTCAGACACCTTTGTGGTCATTACTCCTTTGCAGAATTTGGTTATCCTTTATTGCTGAGGTTTTAAGACCTCTTCTTGTCTTTGATCGCGGTTTTGAGACCTCTTCTTTGTCTTTGTTGAGGTTTTTCCTTGTCTTCGTTGAGGTTTTGAGACCTCTTCTTTGTCTTTGTTGAGGTTTTGATACCTCTTTTTGATTGTCACTTGATTCGAAAGAGCTGACTGGTGTCTTGCATGAAGGGCTTGCATTTGAATGCATGACCAAGTTAAACTGAGAACTACCCTGCCCCAAGGTTAAGATTTAAGGGTTTTTTGTGTAAGAAAAGAAAACTCCTACTTCTAGGCTCAAAGGGGTTAACGAGGGATTATCTTCCTTATTTCTCCAGTGTTTGGGAATTGAAACAATGCCTTACATCCTCGGCAAGGTTTAATCGAAAGCATACCACAGCAGTTATGGATATGATATTTTCATCATCCTCCCCAATCTTTGCTTAAACAAACAGTTTGATAAAGGGAGTGGAATAAGATATATATATATATATATATATATATTTATTTATTTTTTTTTTTTTTTTTTGCTTTTATGAAAATAACAGTAAATGAGTGAAACGAATGGATTTAATCAAAAGATGCATAAACATTTCATTAATGCTGCCAATTTGAAAGTACAACAATGCTTATAAGCAAATATAAATTCAAAGTGAAGGAAATACAATTGAAAATGCTGAAATGAACAAAATACAGCCAGCTTTGGCGAATTGTTTTCAAAATATTTCAGTTTCCGGGCCCAAGCGTGGGAACACCTTCGCCACTAATCACTAGTTCCTTGTGATACAGAATCTTGAGAGGCCTTGCAAGTCTTTTGCCTTTTGCTTCAGAAATTAAGACATTGACATCTGATGTACATTCTTGAGGTTGCAGTGTTCATAGCAGGTTTAGCAGTCTCGTTTCGAACTCTTTGCATTCTTCAATGGGGTGCCCCATTGTCCCAGTGCGGAATTTGCATTCAATCTCTAAATGATCTTCTTCAAAAATCAGATCCTTGTCATAGATCAACCTTTGTACAGTAGCTTCTAAGGCCCGACACCCATCCAAGTCATGCCCTTCGGATCCCTTGTGGAATTCACAAGTCAGGTTTGGATTTTGCCAAGGTCCGGGCACAGGGTTGAGGAGTCGAGGAGTTACTAGCTTGCTCTGCATCAACAGTGGGAAGAGTTTGCTCAAAGGCACAGGGATAGGCTGGCAGTTAACTTGGCCTCTTTCAATAGGGTACTTCTTCTTGATTTGGTCTCGGGCACTTTGAGGAGAAACAAACGTTGGAGGCTGGAGTGCCCTTTTGGTAGACATCTGGTGACGATGAGGTTCTGGTATAAGACTAAGATCAGGTGCTGGCTGGTATGAAGTTTCTCCAAAGGCAGATCCTTGACATAGGAGCACCACAATCTTCAGTGGAATGCCCCTGTGCCCCAGCATGGTAGTCACATCGAGCATTGGCGTAAAAGCCTGGTGGATACGGAAATGGTACTGGCTTTAATTCTTTTGGCACTATCAATCCTCCTTTGATCAAAACTGGCAGTAATTGACTGTACGACATTGGTAGCGGAGTGTAATTTCTTCCTGGCTTTCTTGGTCGTACATGCTGGCGTGGTTGACGGTGGTCCAGTCCTTGATACTGAGGACGTCCTTGAGTTGGAGGATCCACAAGATGTGATGAACTGATAACCTCTCTAGGAGTGACAGGGTGAGCGCAATCTTCTTTCTTCATCAGAGCTTGCAAAGTTTTGAGAACCCAATTCATCTAGCACTTGAGGATTCTGACTTCCTCTTTCAATTTCTCCTGGTTCTTCAGAATTTCATTCATTGCTGCCATTGTCTTGAATAGGTGCTAGGTATCCTTCAGACATAGAGGGAGAGACTCAGGACCGAGAAATGCAAATGAGGTGCGAATGCGCATGGAATGCAAATACAAGCCACGTGGTTTCAAGGAACTCAAAGGGAAGTTAAAAAAATTTTGCGAAAAAACTAAAGAAGTTTGTTTGTAGGATCCAAGCTCTATTGATCTTTGAAAAGGAATGAATATCTGAATTCCTTGAAACCAACAACGGATGCAATGAGGTGTATGCAATGCGCAATCATGGGTAAATATACACAGATATATGTACACAGCACATCACATGAGTCTTAGGTTTTGAGGTCTCATGAATGGAGTCATGGTCTACCCATCCCAACAAGGTGTGGACTATGGGTTCATCAATTATGGAACAAAGTTGTAAAAGTTCCCGGAGTCTACGTAAATCCTTCGGATATTATCGGCCCACGTAACTACTTACACGGGTTAATAATATTCTCAAGATAAACTCGTCTGAGTGTAGTATCGCGTGACAACTACTCGGGACTGGCTCCCTCATAGCCACCGCACTACATCCTAAAAGGCCAAGTGGGGTAAAGGTAACTACGGTCCTCAGAATCCATGGCTCCCAATTGAAAAAGTAATATCAATGCGACTTCTCACATCAGACATCAACAATCCCAAAGGGCCTCATCTGAGTGTGGTCATCATATGCCATAGATTGTTAGTACTACTGCCAACAACCGACTATTGAATACACCACAATCTTATCATATTTGTGCACTCAAGTCCGGGTTAGGACTTATCTCACCACTCAATAGTTCCATGCCCACAATAGATCTCAAACAAGGCATATATACAAGGGATATGTACAAATATAGCAAATAAGCATGAATAACATAAGCAAAAGCAAGGTGGGCTTAACCCTCAAAATTTTCTCCCCAGTGAAGTCGCCATTTCTGTTGCGGTGAAAATCGGATAACAAGCTATTAATTAACTTGCATCATATTTCTTTTGATTCACAACCGACTTTGATTTATCCAAAGGAAAGGTTCAAGATTGAGAAAACCTAAAGGGGGGATCTAAGGTTCGGGGGTTAGTTATACTAAGGGAAGGTATTAGCACCCTTAATATCTGTAGTACTCTACAGGAACCTCTTGCTTTGTTTGTGTTATGTTATGTTTGCTTGCTAAAGGTGAAGGTAAGGACTTAGGGTAAGTACACTAAGTTTGCCCGCCAAGACGTCGCGTCTTGTGCCTACGTATCGGACTAAAGAATCAGAGCAACCGTAGTTCACCTAACTAAAGGTGGATTGAGGAACCAATGACTATGGCCAAAGTTCCAAGGGGAAATGAGTATAAGCTCATTTAGAGTTTAAGAAACTCTCTAAGTCTACGTTGTGAGATTGAATGGCTATGATGCCTATGACTATGAGGTCAAGATGGTAAGATGACTATGAGGTCAAGATGGTAAGATGACTATCTATGACTATGAGGTCAATAGAGAGACTTTTCAATGACCATGAGGTCAATGGAGGAAGATATGGCCAATGACTATGAGGTCAAGATTGTAATGAGCTATCTATGACTATGAGGTCAATAGCGAGACTTTTCCATGACTATGAGGTCAATGGAGGATGGCCATGACTATGAGGTCAAAGCTTATCTATGACTATGAGGTCAAAGGTTACCTATGACTATGAGGTCTTGGTGAATATCCTATAACTATGAGGTCAAAGGAAGGATGAGCTATCTATGACTATGAGGTCAATAGAGAGACTTTTCCATGACTATGAGGTCAACGGAGAATGGCCATAACTATGAGGTCAAAGCTTGCCTATGACTATGAGGTCAAAGGTTACCTATGACTATGAGGTCTAGGTTAAAGATGTTGCTAATGACTATGAGGCCAAGAGATACCTATGACTATGAGGCCAAAGGTTGAGGATGTTGCTAATGACTATGAGGCCAAGAGCTACCTATGACTATGAGACCAAAGGTTGAAGATGTTGCTAATGACTATGAGGCCAAGAGCTACCTATGACTATGAGGCCAAAGGTTGAAGATGTTGCTAATGACTATGAGGCCAAGAGCTACCTATGACTATGAGGCCAAAGGTTGAAGATTACTCTATGACTATGAGGTCAAGAGAAGGTCCTATTGACTATGAGGTCAATAGGGGAAGGTTGCCTAAGACTATGAGGTCCAAGGTAGTAATGAGCTTTCTATGATCTTGAAATCAATAGAAAAACTTTTCCTTTGGAAGGAAGGGGAAGAACAACATCTTGTAAACAAGAGTTATTGTGGGGTTGGAATACAGTGAAGCATATTAATTCAAGAATTCCAAACAGTGGGCATTTAATCAATACACGAAATAGAATTTCAAATATGAACATGGCAAACAGCATTGATAATGGTCATATAAATACGACAAGTATGGTAAGAAAGCATTCTCATAAGTTGGAAACAAAGCCGTTTGAAGTCATGCAACTTAGAAACAGGGGTTAAAAAAATACAGCCAACATTCTTATGATAAAGTGTTGTTAACAGCCAGGAAACAAAGTTCAATAAAATCTACAAGTTACAGCATGCTCTCGATAAAAACTCTTTAAACTCAGTGGTCATAGAGAAAACATTCTCCTATTTTGAAAACAAATACATTTGGAGTCCAGCAACAAAGGTAAAAACAGACAACACTCTAATGGTGGAATTGTTGAAATTTGGAAACGAAGTTCTAACAATTTTCACAGCAATAATTCAAGAACACATTTATTAATATCTCCCCAAAAAAGAGTTGATTTTATTTACAAAAAGAAGAAAAGAAGTCCAAGAAAATAAAATGGAATAATGAATATTTTTAATGCTTTTTGAAAATATTAGAAAAGAAAAATATAATGAAATGAGAAATAAAACACAAAATGATAAAATAGTAAAAAGGACAAAGAAAAAAAGCATGTGGATTCCGCCACACTCATGCATGGCTGGCGCCATGAAGGCCCACCAAGGTGGCTTGCGCCACCCTTGTCATGGCCAGTGCCATGGGTGTGCTGTATTGGTGTGTGTGTGTGTCATTTTTTCATTGGTGTGGTGTGTTGTATCATTTATTTTATTCTTTTTTATTTTGTTTTAGTTTTTTGCTAATGATGTGGCGGGAGCCACTACTCCTAACGTGGCGAGAGCCACTACAAACTATTACTACTCAGTTTTCTTCTACACGAACACGAATCCAGTTCACGATTTTTTAACCAAAACCACATGTTAAGGATTTACAACATTTATCACAGAAACAAGTAATAATAACAAGACAACAAATATGACAACATGATAACAAAATGATCATGGTATTTTCAACACAGAATCAAATAATATGATAACAACAAAATATGAAGCAAATGCTTATCGTATTTACAGCGTAGAATCAGACAATAACAAGATAACAAATATGCTAATCATGATAACAGTATGAGGTAAACATAATCATGGCATCGTAAACAGAGTGAAGCGGAGTGTGATACCTAGTGGAGAAAGTCCACTGCTTCTTCACCGGTGCAAGTGCTGGAAGTGATGGACGAGCTTCTTCTTTTTTCCAAGTAAAGTTTCCTCAGAAAGGAACAGATCACTGATGGTTAGAGTGTTTTATAGGAGAGGTGAAAATGCTGAATTTCTTGCAAGTTTGAGGATGACTGGCAAGAGCAGAGAAATTTTGAGAGAGTTTCTCTAAGTATCTTGTGTTGTTTCTGTGTGTTACAGAGGAAATGGAAACGGTGGATTTCTTGCAAGCTTTTGAGTGTTACTTGCAAGACTATGGAAGGGAGAAGTAGAGAGAAATTCTTGGCAATTTCTGGTGTGTAGAACAAGGAGGAAATGAGCTCCTTTTATAGGCAAACAAAGTGGTTCAAACACAGTGGGTAAAAGAATTATCCATTGGGGAAAGAATTAGGGTTTGCAAGGACTGATGGGTAAGGAATTAGGGTTTGTGTGGCACTTTCTTCGGTCAAACTTTAGACCACCATGCTGAACAAATGCAGCGGAGGAAATGGTGCATGCCTGGTATTTTCACCCTTCAATATTCACTCCAAAAACTCCTTTATTTGTGTCATGAGAGAGAAGATAGAAAAAGGTAATATTTAGTGACTTCACATAATTGTCCCACAAGCAAAGCATCTTCAGGTTTTTCAAACAATACCAAGTGGCATGTGAAATAAATTAAGTGCCATAATGCCTTGTTACATAAAACCTTACGTGAACACCACCTTAAATTCCCAACTTTATGGCATTTGATTCAAGTGACAAGATTTTGGGCCCAATTAGAACTTTGAGATAAATCATATGTCCGTGAGAAAAATGAAATGTCACGGGAACACACTTTAGAAAATTCTAGGTCACACTATCTAATCCCTCCATGCTACCAATTTTGAGATTTTGCACATTGGTAAATATTTATCCCAATGAAAAATTCTTGCACTTAAGAAAAAAAATCTTTAAGGCTCAAAGGTGGTTTCCAAGGATATTTATTAACACATGGCAATATTTCTCAAGACTTGGGATCACACTTTGCTTGACGTGAAAGGCAATGGTTGACTTGTCTTGGGAAACATTTGATTTCTTGTTGAAAAGTCTCCTTGGATACATATAGATGATTACACTTGGAGGCCAACAATTGTCTTAGGAAAATCTTGTCCTTTTTATGCAAATCCTATTTTTCACAATAAAAAGAAACAACTTGCAAAAAGAAACGGTTAGTTAACAATGCACACACGATTGAGGTCTAAATGCGGGTGCAAGAAAATATGACATCTAAGGGGTAAAATTTGGGGTACAACAGTTGCCCCTATTTAAATAGCTTTACCGGATGGCACGAGGAATGGAAATCCTCGGGACATCAAGGTGAAAGGTATTTAAATATAGCAAACTGAAAATTTTGCCCTTAGATGGAATGCGGATGCTAAGGACAAGCAACAAACATGCATATGCCGACATGCCATGAACTTTAGTATGATGATATGATGCCACGATAGTGCAAAAATGCAGACAAGCAGGACATCAAAGAGATACTAAACACAAGTGAGCTTTACTTGGGGAAGGATGAAGGAATTATCCACAAGAAAGACTCACTGGGGATACCAACTAACCGACAAAAGAGACTCACTGGGGAGACCCTAAAGAAACACTGGGGATAAAGAAATAAAGGGGAAACCCTACAGATCCCTACTGGAGATAGGAGCCAGAGAGGTGTTCTCTACTGGGGAAATGAAGACATACTCTTACTGGGCATAAAACTAGAAAGAAGACATGATCTCCACTCGGGATCATTTTGAAACAAAAGGATAGACACTCGCTAAAAGATTTTCTGGGGATTTCTTATACTGAAGAGTTCAAACGGGATCTTCAAGAAAAACCAGAAATAACAGAAACAAACTCTGTGCGCCAGATGCAAAGATGACTGGAAGTAAGGCTAATGCACCATTATTGATTGAATTCGGGTAACAATATAAGTTGGTACCAACATGAACCGGATTTTGGGACACCCGCATGAACTGGATTTTGGGACACCAGCATGAACTGGATTTTGGGATACCAGCATGAACTGGATTTTGGGATACCAGCATGAACTGGATTTTTGGATACCAGCATGAACTGGCAAGTTAAAACCGGGGTTGCAATTTAGACTTCCTGGGGAATAATGCACATAGAATCGGAATACTGCGCTTGAAGATCGAACGTAAGCTTAGCTCAAAGCAAAGGTTTTGGAAATAATCTGGGAGGGTCTTCATTTCACTGGTGAAATAAGCTTTTCACATTTTCCACAAACATCTATGGAGGTACTGGGTAATAAGACGTATTCTTGCTGGGCATGAAACCAACAAGAAGCCATGATCTGGATAAAAAGATAGGCATCAACCAAAGATTTTCTGGGATTTTCTTATGTTGAAGAGTTCAAACGGGATCTTCAAGAAAAACCAGAACAGACAGAGATAAACCTGGGGTACCAGTATGAGCTGGATTTGAAGTGCCAGTATGAGATGGACTTTTGACTATGAAGGAATCCTATGACTATGAGGTCAAAAGGGAAATGGCTATGACTATGAGGCCAAAGCTTACCTATGACTATAAGGTCAAGGTTGAATGAAGGCTATGGCTATGAGGCCAAAGCTTACCTATGACTATGAGGTCAAAGGTGGAATAAGGCTATGACTATGAGGTCAAAGCTTACCCATGACTATGAGGTCAAAGGTGAAATAGATGGCTTTGAGGCCAAGATGATATTGATGATAAAGAATAAGACATATCCGAAGGTACTGAACCTGAGCTCGGAACGCATCAATAAACATATCCGAAGGTGCGGAACCTGAACTTGGAACACATCAACAACAAAGGTGATGGCAAGAAATAAAACATATCCGAAGGTACGAAACCTGAGCTTGAAAGACATCAACAACAAAGTTGATGGCAAGAAATAAGACATATCCGAAGGTACTAAACCTGAACTCGGAGCACATCAACAAACAGAGTGAAAGGAAAAAGCCAAACATATCCGGAGGTACGAAACCTGAGCTCGAAAAACCTCAAATAGGGATCGTATCAAACAGTTTGATGCAAATGACTGGTTGAAGATAACGCTGATGGTAATTGTAAAACCAAGGATGGATAAGCCTTTCAGGAGAGATCGTCACTTATCGTTGTAGAAAAAAAAGCTTCTCCAGGATATTGCTACTTGTTATTGTTTATGAATTCCAAGGAGATGTTTATATCACCACACGGCTGGAGAAATGATTTTGTCTTCAACGAGGATCTGTAAAAGATTCCTTTTGCGGGATACAGTGCAAAATAAATGCACGCTCAAACTAGGTTCAACAACCACACCTGCTAGGGACCAAAGTTCGATCTAGGGACAAGCTAGAAAGAAACGGTCAAACAAGACTCCAATTGAGGGATGAACTCAAATGAGGACTTATCTTATCCACATATGGAAAAGATAACTGAACCAACCATCATCCACGAGAATCAAACTCTGTGGGGAATTCAGAAAGGATGGGCACTTTATGCCTAGGGCTGACTTTCTATTGGAGTGAATAGACAAACCCAGTCACTTGGGGAGATAAACGCCAAAGTGAACAAAACAGGTAAACACCAGGAAGATAACAAAATGCTAAGATGCTATGCATATGAGTGCTTATGCCATGCTCATGCCATGCTTATGCTTATGATGACAAAACAGACAAAATGAAGCAAGATTGGAGATGAAATAAACATCTCGACAAGAATACCCAGCCGACCTCAACAGATTGGACCATTACTAAGGGTGAAGAAGAAGGATCAACAACTCCACTGGGGAAAAGAACATTCCACCTGAGGTATATCTTGACTTCACTAGAATTGCCATCATGATCTTGATTTCCTTATTGGAGGAGGAAGATCCATGGACATTGGCCAAGCTCGACCGAAGTAACAATTTACGAGAACAGGGTAATTCTGCATCCTGACTTGTATGATGATCACCATAATAAACAATAGCTCTTGCAACAGGTAATCTTCAAATCTTCTTCGCCCCGGATTGCACGTCCTTTGGGAGAAATACCAAGAGGATTTTACAGAAGAATCGGCATACAAAATGCTTTAATAACTTCAAATTCTTGGAGAGATTCATGGATCTCGGCATAATTGCCCAGATTAACTATGCTTGCATCATAAGGTCTTTGAACTTGTTCTTCAGAGAAAGGGAAAATAAACTTGTCCCATGCTAAGTAGATGCCCCAGACTAACTGACCTTTGAGAGATTTGTCTAATCTCGACCCGACTGCTTCTGGTTAACTGGTCTGTGAGGATAAGTCATCAAAAGGATTTTACAGAAAAATTGGTATACCAGATGCTCCAATATCTTCAAACTCTTGAAGAGATTCATGGATCTTGACATATCTGCCCCAGTTTTACTGTATTTATACAACAAGGTCCTTGAACTTTTTCTTCAGACTGGTTGATCCATGAAGGAGGTGCCCCAGACTAACTGACCTTTGAGAGATTTACCGAATCTCGACCTGATTGCCCCTGATTAATGGTATTCGCGATACAATGTCCTCAGACTACGGTAGAAACAACTGGGGAACACACTTGCCCCTGTTGGTGGGTCATTGGAGCCTAAACTTTTCATAAGATGACCTTAAGAAGGCTTGCCCCAATATCCTGAATTTGAAGAGTTTCTGCCCCTTGATTTAGTAGCTCTTGAGATGCTGGATCTATGGAGGAGATGCCCCAGACTGAGCCCTTTTGTCAAGTCAAATTCCCTAGCTGGTTGTATTTGTCGGGATTCCTTTGATATTGAATTGTCTTGCAAACAAATATTGTTCATTTAAAATTGGCAATTTCAATGCAAAATTCATGCAAGCTTTTGAAATTAAAGTTGATTGATGAAACACACACGGTGGAATGATTAAATCAAAACAGAGGGGATCTAGTCATTTACAGAATGACAGATGAAATGGTGAACACACACAATAAGCAAAGATCATTAGGAGTCAGGTTAATCAACCTTGTTGTAGTATGCTTTCAAAATAACCTTACCTCAATTAGGTCTTTTAAGGGTTGTAACGTGGCCTGGTTCACAGTTTATGAAACAAAAGATAAAGGCTCAAAGTTTATTTGTACCCACCCCATCTCCGTGATGAACTCCAATCCTACGCTCAATTACCTCAGGCTATGCATGCTAGAAATTGAACTGATGATAGTTGATGATGATTCAGACACCTTTGTGGTCATTACTCCTTTGCAGAATTTGGTTATCCTTTATTGTTGAGGTTTTAAGACCTCTTCTTGTCTTTGATCGCGGTTTTGAGACCTCTTCTTTGTCTTTGTTGAGGTTTTTCCTTGTCTTCGTTGAGGTTTTGAGACCTCTTCTTTGTCTTTGTTGAGGTTTTGATACCTCTTTTTGATTGTCACTTGATTCGAAAGAGCTGACTGGTGTCTTGCATGAAGGGCTTGCATTTGAATGCATAACCAAGTTAAACTGAGAACTACCCTGCCCCAAGGTTAAGATTTAAGGCAATTTCTGGAGTGTAGAACAAGGAGGAAATGAGCTCCTTTTATAGGCAAACAAAGTGGTTCAAACACAGTGGGTAAAAGAATTATCCATTGGGGAAAGAATTAGGGTTTGTAAGGACTGATGGGTAAGGAATTAGGGTTTGTGTGGCACTTTCTTCGGTCAAACTTTGGACCACCATGCTGAACAAATGCAGCGGAGGAAATGGTGCATGCCTGGTATTTTCACCCTTCAATATTCACTCCAAAAACTCCTTTATTCGTGTCATGAGAGAGAAGATAGAAAAAGGTAATATTTAGTGACTTCACATAATTGTCCCACAAGCAAAGCATCTTCAGGTTTTTCAAACAATACCAAGTGGCATGTGAAATAAATTAAGTGCCATAATGCCTTGTTACATAAAACCTTACGTGAACACCACCTTAAATTCCCAACTTTATGGCATTTGATTCAAGTGACAAGATTTTGGGCCCAATTAGAACTTTGAGATAAATCATATATCCGTGAGAAAAATGAAATGTCACGGGAACACACTTTAGAAAAGTCTAGGTCACACTATCTAATCCCTCCATGCTACCAATTTTGAGATTTTGCACTTTGGTAAATATTTATCCCAATGAAAAATTCTTGCACTTAAGAAAAAAAAATCTTTAAGGCTCAAAGGTAGTTTCCAAGGATATTTATTAACACATGGCAATATTTCTCAAGACTTGGGATCACACTTTGCTTGACGTGAAAGGCAATGGTTGACTTGTCTTGGGAAACATTTGATTTCTTGTTGAAAAGTCTTCTTGGATACATATAGATGATTGCACTTGGAGGCCAACAAGTGTCGTAGGAAAATCTTGTCCTTTTTATGCAAATCCTATTTTTCACAATAAAAAGAAACAACTTGCAAAAAGAAACGGTTAGTTAACAATGCACACACGATTGAGGTCTAAATGCGGGTGCAAGAAAATATGACATCTAAGGGGTAAAATTTGGGGTACAACAACTTGCAAAGGGTGAGTCGTTTGTTTGGATGTTCGTTGTGAGTGAGTTTTGGTGAGATGGAGTAGAAGTTGTCTGCGGTTTCAGCTTTGATTTGTGTGATCCTAATAAACCGGATGTGGGGTATTGTGATGTGTCTTTGATGAGTTTAGTCAGCGTGGTAATGCAAGAGGGTAAAGTCGTGGCTTATGCTTTACGACAATTGAGGATTCATAAAAGGATCTATGCTATTCTGGATTTGGAATTGGTTGCGGTTGTATTGTGTTGGAATAATTGGAGGTATTATCTTTATGGTTCTAGGTTCGAAGTGTTTGGTAATCACGAGAATATTGAGTACTTGTTTGGTCTGAAGGAATAGAGTATGAGACAACGAGGAGGGCTGGAATTCGTGACGAGTTATGAATTTGGATTGGATTATCTTTGGGAAAAGTTAGTGTCGTGCGTGATAAGTTAAATCGAAAGTTGTTATGCATGTCTGTTTTGATGGTAAGAGAATTAAAATTATTTGAGCAGTTCAGAGACTTGTGTCTGGTGTGTGAGGTAACACAGTAGAGTGTGAAGTTGGGTATATTAAAAGTGAACAATGATTTTTGGTGAATATGAGAAAGAGTTAGACTTTGGACGTGAGATTGGTAAACTTGATGGTTTCGAGTAATCAGAGTGTGCAGCGGAAGCGTGAGGTGACACATTTTGTATTTGAGTGTGTGACTTATAAGAGTTCATAGGTTGAACATTGGAAACATGTGGGAATGATGAGACTATTGGACGTTTCAGAATGGAAGTGTTAGGTGGAAGGTTTAAAGATTCTTCATGGGCTACTATGTAGATGGATGTTTTGGGTTGTACGTTCGATTGGTGGAGCGTAGCATTGTTGTAATATTGTTGTGTGACAAGGATGTTGATATTGTGGTTTTGTAGAGGTTGTTGAAACAATGTTTGGTCGTGGAGCTTTAGGTTCTTGTCCTTGTTGTGGCCTCGTTTCCATCGTGATGGTTCGGGTGAGTGTGGCTAATTCCTTGTGGGGGATTAGGTGAGTGTTACCTGTGTGTTCGTAACTTGGGTATTCTTTGAGTTGTGTGTTGGTCGTCAAGTGCATTGTATAGGCTTTGCATCTTGTTGTCGTCGTTGTCGTGTTGTTGTTGTGGTTGTTGTTAGCCAGGTGGTTTGTCAGTTGTGTTACTCGTGGTGTTGCCTTTTGTTAGCAAGTTGGGTTGTTCGTCTTAGTATATTTTCGAGGACGAAAATGTCTAAGTGGGGGAGAATTGTAATGCCCCAGTTTTAGTTAGTTTTATTTAATTGAGTCGTTTTGATTATTTTATTATTATATTATTTTATTTCTGACTTTTATTTGAAAATATATTATTTTTCATCATTGTTTATGTTTTATCGCGTTTTGAGAGCGGTTGCGAGATATTTGAGTTGAGGGGTAAAATAGTCTTTTAAGAGGATTAGATATTTATATAAAATAGAAAGTGGAGAGAAAAAGAGAGAAAAGAAAAAGAAGAGAAAGAAAAGAGAAGGAGAAAGAGAGAAAGGGAGAAGAGGAAAAGTCGAGGAAACTCCATTTCAATCGCGATTAATCGGGTAAGGGTGAGAGGTTTCGATTATATCCTGCTTGTATATGTATATGTATGTGTATGTTTGAATGTTTACTTGTTTCTCTTAGTTTTTTCGGTTATAGGTCGAAAACGCGTAAACGAGTAGAAATCGATGTTTTCACGGACGGAAATCGATATAAATTATGTTGTATGATCTCTATATGTTTATGAAACATTGCTAATAATTGTTTTGCTGCTGAAAGTGATTTGGGTGGGGAAAATGGATTTTTGGGTTTTGAAAACGAAGCAGAATTTTTCTGCACCTGGTGTAAAGCGTCGGGCGGTTCTCTGATTTCGCCGGGCGGTTCGGGATTTCGCCGGGCGGTTTTTGAGAGGCGTAGCCTTTACACGATTCTGACTCTATTGAGTCATTGGGGAGAAATGGTGACGCCTCTGCTTCGCCGGGCGAAGTAGCGGCGAAGGGATTTCGCCGGGCGGTCCTGGGGAAATTTCACATTTTTATTTTTTTTAATTCCATAACTTGTGATCCGTTTATCGGTTTGGTGTGTTCTTGGTACCATGGGAAAGCTTATGAAATGTTCTTTCTTATAAAAATGGTTTTGAGATTGTTGGCCGATTAAATTATGTCGGCAAATTGGAAAGGTGTCGTTTTGTCGTCTTTTACCGTTTTAACTGTTTGTATTTGATGTGTTATCATGCAATATGCTTTTAATATTCATCGTATAGCTTGTATGTTGTTATATGATGTGAATACATGAAATGAGTGTTGGTGATGATGGTTTGTGGTCGTATGGCAAATAGATGTGTTGTTTTGGTTTTGACTTCAATGTGTGATATTGTATGTTGTTATGATGTGTTGTGGGTAGCATCTGATATGTGAATCCCTTGTGCAAAGAGTTGTGATGATATGATTATGGTGGTTTATGTGAAATTTCAATGTATGTTGTTTGGTGGCCTTTATGGTTTGAAATGCATTGTTTGAATTGATTTGCAATGCATGAATGTGATGATGTTGATTAATTCATATGGTTGAATTGTGAATGTATGGAATTGATGAGTTGAAATATATGCATGATTATGGTTGCATATATGTGTGAAGATGCATTTGATTGTCATGAGTTCTTGTGTGTCAAGCATCATGATATGCATTGTAACGCCCCGGTCAGTCAGTCAGTTTTGTCAGTTTTGTCGCTTTACTTATTTAAGTTGTTTTGAGTATTTTATTATTATATTATTTTATTTCTGGCTTTTATGTGAAAATATGTTATTTTTCATCGCGATTATATTTTATTGGGTTTTAGGAGCGTTTTCGAGATATTTGAGTGTAGGGGTATTTTGGACATTTCACTTTATTTTGTTAAGTTAAGAATAGAAAGAATAGAGAGAAAATAGAAAAGGAAAGAAAAAGAGAATAAGAAAAGTAGAGAGAAAGAAGAAGAGGAGAAAGAAAAAGAGATAGAGAGAAAACTTGGGAAAAATCTAGAAATCGATCAACCGACTTTTCTACATGCTATTTAATCGGGTAAGGGTGCGAAACTCGATTATACTATGTTTGTGTATGATTATGTATGTGTGTATTGGATTGTTTGTTGTGTTTTCATAGTTTTCTATTCCAGGTCGATGTTGAGAAATCGATGTTTTCGCGGTTGGAAATCGACGTAAACGTGGTAGAATGTTTGTTGCCATGATTAGAATAGGTTTTGGTTGATATATGTTGTTTTGTAAATGTTTTGGGTTGAAAAATATGGATTTTGGGTTTTTAACAGCGCTGAAAGATTCTGAGTTTTCGCAGGTTCGCCTAGCAAACCATTCAGTGAAGGGTAGCAATGGTTCGCTACGGGTGTTCGCCTAGCGAAGGGGTGAGCGAAGGTTCGTTAGAGGGTTCGCCTAGCGAAGTTTGGGTGTTTTTGATGTTGGTGGTTGCTGCCTTGGTTCACCAAGGGGTTCGCCTAGCGAACTTTGTGTCTGTTTTTAGCTAGTAGTTGGTTCGCTGGAACATTCGCCTAGCGAAGGTGCTAGCGAATGCTCGCGGGAGGGTTCGCCCAGCGAACAGTGCTGTTTGTGTAATTTTGTTTTCTACATAACTTTTGATTTGTGGTTCGGTTTGAGGCGTGGTTTGATGTGTTAGGAAGCTTATAAAATGTACTTTATTATGATGATGGTTTTGAGAATTGTTGGCCGATTTAATTCTGTCAGGAATTAGAAAATATGTTGTTTTGTTGCCGACTTTTGCCGTTTAAATGTGTGAATTTGATGTGTATGTGCAATATGCTGTTGGTGTGGATATTGCGTGACTTGTGTGCGGTTGTGTAATGAAATTGCATGTGTTTAAATGTCGTGATGATGGTTTGTGGGGGTATGGCAATTCAATGCATTGTTTTGGGCTTGAGTGCAAAGCATGATTTTGTTGATTGAGATGAATGCGTATATGTGTGCATTGTAAATGTCATGAGTCATTGTATGCCAAGTATCATGATATGCATTGTTGTGACGTCCTGAGTGATGGATTGATTCCAGAGGGAATCTGCTATAACATTGTGCGCCTTAAAAATAAGAGGTATGAATCGCCTTAAAAATAAGAGGACCGAAAGCGATGGTTATAGACGATCATGTGCCCATGTGAGGTGTGAGCGATCGGGTCGTGTGCCCGTGTGGGGTGTGAGCGATCCATAAACGTTGTGTGCCCGTGTGGGGTGTGAGCGAAGGGGAACATCGTATGCCCGATGGGGAGTTACAGTGATGTAACGAGCGATGGGTCCAACAGAGTTCCTGAGTGAACTAGTGATGAGAAACATAGGAAGTTGGTACCGCATGGCATTTGCATAGAGTCGTTGTGTCGGTCTCTGTGCATTTGCATAAAGCATGGATTAATTGTGTATGGATATGTGAATGTGATTGATGAGATGGAATATGTATAATTGTATTGATGATGAGTGTATTGTGTATGATTGATGTGTATTATTATCGGATACTTGAGAATTGTACTTGTTGTGTCGTAATTGATTGTGGTGCATTTGTGGCGAGAGTATTTTACTTGTGCATTTCGGTGTTAATATATAATTATATGCAACTGTAATATGATTGTTTTTCTCACCCTTCTGCTGTTTTATAATGCTCTATGAGGCATTGCAGATTAGAGTTGCTGGAGGTCTTTTTGTGAAGCTTAGGTCTTCATTCTTTTGTCGGTCGGCTCTGATATGTGACACCGGGTAGTTAGGGTGGCCGTTTGTGATTATTTGTATTATGTATATGTATCTTTTGGTTTGTACATGTATGATGTGGCATATGACAAACAGACTTTTCATGAATATATATATATATGAGATTCAGCTACAGATTTTCTGCTTTTATTCTGTATTTGAATTGTGGGTGTAATACTACCTGAATTGTTGCATATCTTTATGAGCAGGTGTTGTATGTTTGTTTCAAATTGATGTGACCCCCTCGGTCTATGCCATGAATGTTTTAATTATACTCTGATGAAATTTTGAATTTTATTTATCGCTTTAATAGCTTGGGGGTGTTACATTAAGTGGTATCAGAGCCAGTTCGTGTCTGGTTATGTCAGTCCTTGTCGGTGTGGCGTTTTGAGTGAGCTGTTTGTTTAACCATAGTTTCTGTTATTGGAAATGAACAGAATATGGCTGGTAGGAATGATTCTGCATTGGCTGCTGCTATGCAAGCTATGGCCCGAGCTGTGCAGGGTGCACCTAATGTTGCGGGTAATGATGAGTTCAGGAAGAACAAACCGCCTATCTTTAAAGGGAGACATGATCCTGATGGTGCACAGATTTGGTTGAAAGAGATTAAAAGGATTTTCCGAGTTATGGATTGTGATGAGGATCAGAAGGTGAGACTGGGTACTCACATGTTGCAGGAGGAAGCTGATGACTGGTGGGTTAGTACTCGTCAGGTGTTGGAAGCTGGGGATGAAGAAGTTACTTGGGAATTGTTTAGCTGGGAGTTTCTGAGGAAGTATTTTCCTGAGGATGTTAGTGGAAAGAAGGAAATTGAGTTCTTGGAATTGAAATAAGGTAATATGTCTGTTGTTGATTATACTGCTAAGTTTGTGGAGCTTGTGCAGTTTTATCCTCATTATGCTGAAGCGACTGCAGAGTTTTCTAAGTGTGTGAAGTATGAGAGCGGATTGCGTCCTGAGATTAAGCAGGCAATCGGTTATCAACGGATTTGGAGGTTTTCTGATTTGGTGGAATGTTGTAGGATTTATGAAGAGGATAGTAGGGCTCGTTCTACTCACTACAAGAGTGTGAGTGATAGGAAAGGGAAGCAACAGTTCCGTAGTGGTCCATATGTGACACCAGCTGATTAGGGTAAACAAAGGGGTACTTTTGATCGAAGGCCAAGTGGTGGAGGTATGTCTGGTCCTCTGAGGTGTTATAAATGTGGTGAGTTGGGACATCGTCAGTTTGAGTGCAGGAAAGATATGAGGAAGTGTACTAATTGAGGGGGGTGTCAGACATGTCGTAGCTGATTGTAAAAGGAAGAATGTGGTGAAGTGTTTCAATTGTGGTGAACCTGGTCATATTAGCACAAAGTGTCCGAAACCGAAGTAGGCTCCATCTGGTGGGAAGGTGTTTGCTTTGGCAGGGACTCAGAATACTAATGCAGATCGTCTGATCAGAGGTACTTGTTTTATTAATAGTATGCCTTTAGTTGCTATTATTGATATTGGAGCGACTCATTCGTTTATTTTGTCTGAGTGCGTGAAGCGTTTGAATCTTGTATTGTCTTTGATGGATGGTGAGATGGTTATTGATACTCCAGCAATGGGGTCAGTAACTACTTCTTTGGTTTGTCTAAGTTGTCCTTTGACCATTTATGGTAAAGACTTTGAGATAGATTTAGTGTGTTTGCCGTTGGAGGGATTAGATGTGGTTTTGGGAATGAATTGGTTGCAGTTCAATCGGGTTCATATCGATTATTATCATAAGCTAGTAAGGTTTCCTTCTCTTGAGGAAGACGAAGACTCGAGTTTCTTATCTACCAAAGAGTTGAAGAGGCTTTTGGCGGATGAAGCTCAGTTGTTTGGGTTGTTTGCATCGTTGACTGTGGATAGTCAAGTTTCACTTGATGTGTTTCCGGTTGTGTGTGATTTTCCTAAAGTGTTTCCTGAGGATATTTCAGACTTGCCGCCAGAGAAAGAGGTGGAGTTTTCGATAGATCTAGTTCCTGGTACTAGACCTGTTTCTATGGCACCTTATCATATGTCGGCATCTGAGTTGGTAGAGTTGAAGAAGCAATTGAATGAATTGTTGGAGAAGAGGTTTGTGAGGCCAAGTGTTTCTCCTTGGGGTGCTCCAGTTTTGTTGGTGAAGAAGAAAGATGGAAGTATGTGATTGTGTATTGATTATCGCCATTTGAATAAGGTGACGATTAAGAATAACTATCCTCTTCCAAGGATTGATGATCTGATGGATCAGTTGGTTGGTGCGTGTGTGTTTAGTAAGATTGACTTAAGGTCGGGGTATCATCAAATTAGGGTGAAAGAGGAAGATATCCAGAAGACAGCTTTTAGGACACGTTACGGTCATTATGAATATTCTGTGATGCTGTTCGGGGTTTCTAATGCGCCAGGTGTGTTTATGGAGTACATGAATCGTATTTTCCACGAGCATTTGGATCGATTTGTTGTTGTGTTTATTGACGACATATTGATTTATTCTAAGTCTCGGGAGGAGCACGCGGAGCATTTGCGTATTGTTTTGCAGGTTTTGAAGGAAAAGAAGCTTTTTGCCAAATTGTCTAAGTGTGAGTTCTGGTTGTCGGAAGTGAGTTTTCGTGGACACGTAATTTCAGGTAATGGTATTGCTGTGGATCCATCTAAAGTAGACGCAGTTCTACAATGGGAGGCTCCGAGATCTGTTACTGAAATTCGAAGCTTTTTGGGTTTGGCCGGTTATTATCGAAGGTTTATTTAAGGTTTTTCTAAGCTAGCACTTCCTTTGACCCAGTTGACTTGTAAAGGGCAAGCATTCATTTGGGATATTCGGTGTGAGGAAAGTTTTAATGAGCTGAAGAGAAGATTGACGACAGCTCCGATTTTGATTTTGTCGGATCCTAATGAACCATTTATGGTGTATTGTGATGCGTCTCTGATTGGTCTAGGTGGTGTGCTAATGCAAGACGGTAAGGTCGTGGCGTATGCTTCGAGGCAGTTGAGAGTGCATGAGAAGAATTACCCTACTCATGATCTTGAATTAGCGGCTGTGGTTTTTGTGTTGAAGATTTGGAGGCATTATCTCTACGGTGCAAGGTTTGAAGTCTTTAGTGATCATAAAAGTTTGAAATATTTGTTTGATCAGAAAGAGTTGAATATGAGGCAACGAAGATGGTTGGAATTTTTTAAGGACTACGACTTTAGCTTAAATTACCATCCTGGTAAAGCTAATGTGGTAGCCGATGCGTTGAGACGGAAATCGTTGCATATGTCCGCTTTAATGGTTAAGGAGTGGGAACTTTTGGAATCGTTTAGAGACTTAAGTTTGGTATGTGAAGTGTCGTCGGATAGTGTGAGGCTGGGTATGTTGAAGGTTACTAATGATTTTCTGATGACGGTAAGTGAGAAACAGAAGTTGGATGTGAAATTGGTGGATTTGATGTTAGTTGGCGGAAAAGATGTGAGTGGTATTTTCAAGTGGATATTAATGGTGTTTTGAGGTTCCGAGGTAGAATTTGTATTCCGGACGATTCGGATTTGAAACGGATAATTTTGGAAGAAGGACACCGGAGTAATTTGAGTATACATCTGGGAGCGAATAAGATGTACCAAGATTTGAAGAAGATTTTCTGGTGGTCTGGATTGAAAAGAGATGTGGCTTAGTTTGTGTATGCTTGTTTGGCGTGCCAGAAGTCAAAGGTAGAACATCTGAGGCCTAGTGGCTTGTTGCAACCGTTGGATATTCCGGAATGGAAGTGGGATAGCATTTCGATGGATTTTGTAATGGGGTTGCCGAATACTCAGCGGGGGCATAATGTTATTTGGGTGGTTGTGGATAGACTGACTAAATCGGCTCATTTCATTCCGATTGATATCAGTTTTTCTTTGGAGCGGTTAGCCGAGATTTACATCAGTGTGGTTGTGAAGTTGCATGGAGTTCCGTTAAGTATTGTTTCAGATCGAGATCCAAGGTTTACCTCGAAATTTTGGGAAAGTTTACAGAAGGCTTTGGGTTCTAAATTGAGATTGAGTTCGGCTTATCATCCGCAGACGGATGGGCAGACGGAGAGAACGATTCAGTCTTTGGAAGATTTGTTGAGGGCTTGTGTTTTGGAACAAGGTGGTGCGTGGGATAGTTATCTTGCGTTGATTGAATTCGCGTATAATAACAGTTTTCATTCTAGTATTGGAATGGCACCTTTTGAAGCGTTATATGGACGAAGGTGTCGAACACCGTTGTGTTGGCACGAATCTGGTGAGAGTTCGGTGGTCGGAACGGAGTTGGTGCAGCAGACTACGGATAAAGTAAAGCTTATTCATGAGAAAATGAAGGCTTCTCAGAGTAGACAAAAGAGTTATCATGATCGTAGAAGGAAGGATTTAGAATTTCAAGAGGGCAGTCATGTATTTCTGAGGGTTACGCCGGTAACGGGTGTCGGTAGGGCATTAAAGTCGAAGAAACTTAATTCTCGGTTTATTGGTCCTTACCAGATATCTGCAAGAGTGGGTGCTGTGGCTTATAGGGTGGCGTTGCCGCCGAGTCTGTCAAATTTGCATGATGTGTTCCATGTTTCACAGCTTTGGAAGTATGTTCCGGATCCGTCTCATGTGATTCCGATGGATGAAGTAGAGGTAAGGGAGAACCTTACGGTCGAGGCTTTACCGGTGGGTATTTTGGATCGCGAGTTGAAGAGGTTGAGGGGCAAGGATATTGCACTTGTAAAGGTAGCGTGGGGAGGCACTGCTGAGGGCAATTTGACTTGGGAGTTGAAGAGTCGGATGCGGGAGTCGTATCCAGAGTTGTTCGTCTCAGGTAATATTTTCGAGGACGAAAATTTCTAAGTGGGGGAGAGTTGTAACACCCCGGTCAGTCAGTCAGTTTTGTCAGTTTTGTCGCTTTACTTATTTAAGTTGTTTTGAGTATTTTATTATTATATTATTTTATTTCTGACTTTTATGTGAAAATATGTTATTTTTCATCGCGATTATATTTTATTGGGGTTTAGGAGCGTTTGCGAGATATTTGAGTGTAGGGGTATTTTGGACATTTCACTATTTTGTTAAGTTAAGAATAGAAAGAATAGAGAGAAAATAGAAAAGGAAAGAAAAAGAGAAGAAGAAAAGTAGAGAGAAAGAAGAAGAGGAGAAAGAAAAAGAGATAGAGAGAAAACTTGGGAAAAATCTAGAAATCGATCAACCGACTTTTCTACACGCTATTTAATCGGGTAAGGGTGCGAAACTCGATTATACTATGTTTGTGTATGATTATGTATGTGTGTATTGGATTGTTTGTTGTGTTTTCATAGTTTTCTATTCCAGGTCGATGTTGAGAAATCGATGTTTTCGCGGTTGGAAATCGACGTAAACGTGGTAGAATGTTTGTTGCCATGATTAGAATAGGTTCTGGTTGATATATGTTGTTTTGAAAATGTTTTGGGTTGAAAAATATGGATTTTGAGTTTTCAACAGCGCTGAAAGATTCTGAGTTTTCGCAGGTTCGCCCAGCGAACCATTCAGCGAAGGGTAGCGAAGGTTCGCTACGGGTGTTCGCCTAGCGAAGGGGTGAGCGAAGGTTCGCTAGAGGGTTCGCCTAGCGAAGTTTGGGTGTTTTTGATGTTGGTGGTTGCTGCCTTGGTTCGCCAAGGGGTTCGCCTAGCGAACTTTGTGTCTGTTTTTAGCTAGTAGTTGGTTCGCTGGAACATTCGCCTAGCGAAGGTGCTAGCGAATGCTCGCGGGAGGGTTCGCCCAGCGAACAGTGCTGTTTGTAATTTTGTTTTCTGCATAACTTTTGATCTGTGGTTCGGTTTGAGGCGTGGTTTGATGTGTTAGGAAGCTTATAAAATGTACTTTATTATGATGATGGTTTTGAGAATTGTTGGCCGATTAAATTCTGTTGAGAATTAGAAAATATGTTGTTTTGTTGTCGACTTTTGCCGTTTAAATGTGTGAATTTGATGTGTATGTGCAATATGCTGTTGGTGTGGATATTGCGTGACTTGTGTGCGATTGTGTAATGAAATTGCATGTGTTTAAATGTCGTGATGATGGTTTGTGGCGGTATGGCAATTAAATGTATTGTTTTGGGCTTGAGTGCAAAGCATGATTTTGTTGATTGAGATGAATGCGTATATGTGTGCATTGTAAATGTCATGAGTCATTGTATGCCAAGCATCATGATATGCATTATTGTGACGTCCTGAGTGACGGATTGATTCTAGACTCATGCGCCTTAAAAATAAGAGGTATGAATCGCCTTAAAAATAAGAGGACCAAAAGCGATGGTTATAGACGATCGTGTGCCCATGTGGGGTGTGAGCGATCGGGTCGTGTGCCCGTGTGGGGTGTGAGCGATCCATAAACGTCGTATGCCCGTGTGGGGTGTGAGCGACGGGGAACATCGTATGCCCGACGGGGAGTTACAGTGATGTAACGAGCGATGGGTCCAACAGAGTTCCTGAGTGAACTAGTGATGAGAAACATTGGAAGTCGGTACGGCATGGCATTTGCATAGAGTCATTGTGTCGGTCTCTGTGCATTTGCATAAAGCATGGATTAATTATGTATGGATATGTGAATGTGATTGATGAGATGGAATATGTATAATTGTATTGATGATGAGTGTATTGTGTATGATTGATGTGTATTATTATCGGATACTTGAGAATTGTACTTGTTGTGTCGTAATTGATTGTGGTGCATTTGTGGTGAGAGTATTTTACTTGTGCATTTCGGTGTTAATATATAATTATATGCAACTGTAATATGATTCTTTTTCTCACCCTTCTGCTATTTTATAATGCTCTATGAGGCATTGCAGATTAGAGTTGCTGGAGGTTTTTTTGTGAAGCTTAGGTCTTCATTCTTTTGTCGGTCGGCTCTGATATGTGACACCGGGTAGTTAGGGTGGCCGTTTGTGATTATTTGTATTATGTATATGTATCTTTTGGTTTGTACATGTATGACAAACAGACTTTTCATGAATATATATATATATATATATATATATATATATATGAGATTCAGCTACAGGTTTTCCGCTTTTATTCTGTATTTGAATTGTGGGTGTAATACTACCTGAATTGTTGCATATCTTTATGAGCAGGTGTTGTATGTTTGTTTCAAATTGATGTGACCCCCTCGGTCTATGCCATGAATGTTTTAATTATACTCTGATGAAATTTTGAATTTTATTTACCGCTTTAATAGCTTGAGGGTATAGATTAGGGGTGTTACATGCATCTTGTGCGATCGTGTGCCCATGTGGGGTCTGAGCGATCGGATCGTGTGCCTATGTGGGGCGTGAGTGATCCATAAACGTCGTGTGCCCCATGTGGGGTGTGAGCGACGGATTGGTTCCAGAAGGAATCCGCTATAACGTCGTGTGCCCATGTGGGGTGTGAGCGATGATTATAGACAATCTTGTGCCCATGTGGGGTGTGAGCGATCGGGTCGTGTGCCCGTGTGGGGTGTGAGCAATCCATAAACGTCGTGTGCCTGTGTGGGGTGTGAGCAACGGGGAACATCGTATGCCCAACGGGGAGTTACATTAAGTAACGAGCGATGATTCCAGCAGAGTTCCTGAGTGAACTAGTGATGAGAAATGATGGATGGATGGTACCGCATATGCATTGCATAGAGTCGTTGTGTCGGTCTCTGTGCATTTGCATAAATCATGAATGGATTGATTATGTGTGAGAAATTGTGATATGCATTTGTGTGATATGCATTGTGTCGCTCCCGGGATTTTCATCCTAGTACAAACGCGAAAGTGGCACCGAACAGAGTCGCCAGCAATGTGTATTTATCCCCCGAGGGGGAAAGGAAACACCGCGTAAACCTGAGAGAAAGGAAAAGCATGGTCCTGCGACCAAGAGAAGTGGGTAAGGGAGTCGGTTACGCGAGAGGAAGGTATTAGCACCCCCTCACGTCCATCGTACCCGATGGGATCCACGCTTGCTTGTCTCGATCAAAGGGTGTAAAGAAAAGATATTGGAAAAAGGAACTAAAAGAAAGAAAGGAGAAAGAAGAACAAATGTAGGGAAAATAAAAGAAGTGCTCGCATGGGCCCTACCCCACTGCCTACGTATCTCATCGGGAGCATGAGAATCAGAGCGACGTAGTTCCCCTCACTAGGGAAAGATTGTTTGTGTCTTTTAGAGAACGGCTTACGTTCTAGCTCAGGTGTTGCAGGCTCGCTGGTCCGAGTGCGTTACCATCTTGCAAGAGAACGAGTAGAAGCGCGTTCGTACGCTAAGAGTGAATGAGGTGAGAAAAGAATTCCCGAAGGAAAGACGTTATTGTTTGTTTCTTGTCTTTTAGAAGGAAGTGTTTTGGATTTGTTTGCATACGACAGTGTATCCAAATCTTAGTCATCGGAATGTGTACATTCTCACATTCCAAGATGGAATGGGTAAGAAAGCACACTAAGAGTGAAGAAGACCTCCACACTTAGCTCCAATTGTCAAGGTTCAAACACACTAGCATACTTGTGTTTATTAAGTGTTTTTGTTGATTAAGAAATGAAGAAGTGTTTTTTATTATTTGCACCTTCAGCAAATATTGCATTTAAGTCCCTCATACAAGATCAAATGTTTAACACATTGACCCAAGATGGGCTATATGCTATACATTCTAAGATTACAAGAGAAGACCCCTTATAATCTTTTCTTTATATGAAAGGCCTAAATGCAATAAATGCCTACCTTTATTATGTATTTTGAATTTTCTTTGAGATGAGAAGATGAAAGACTCAAGAGAGGAGAAAAGGTAAAACCTATATGGACTAAGACTCAATCCTAATGGAAGATTAAAGAGAGTGATCCTAAAGGTTTGTGAGGTTTCAACCTAAAGTCTAAAGAAAGAAAGAATTAAACAATTCACTTCTAAAGTAGAAGATGAATTGTAATTCACAAAGGGAAAGTGATGAGTTATTAAAAGAAAGCACATAAGTGCTTAACAAAACACAAAGTGGAATTGTAAAAGAGAAGGGATAGAAGTTGAATGTGGATTCCTTATCCACACTCAATTGAAACTTACCAAAGCCCCTACATGGTTAGCACAATCACTTACAAGTAAAGTAAGAAAATATAATGAACAAATCAAATTCAAACAAGTTGACAAACAAAGTAAAATGAGATTAAATGCTATACATGCTTCCAAGTCAGAATGTAACTCATATTTACACAACCTAATGTTATCCTAAATGAGCATACCAAATCATGCAAATCTCAATCCAACAAGAAGCAAAGAAGAAAAGGTGAAGTGATGTGAATGTGGTTCATACTTGTGAAACAAGTGACTTAAGGTGCAAGATAAACATCAAACATGCAAAGATGAAACCCAAATGTCACAATCAGAAGTCAATTAACATGCTATACATCCTCAAACAAAACCACAACTCATGGCACAAGTGCCTTCATGATCAAGCAAACCAAACATGAGGCATGCATTCACAAAATGAACAAGTTAAACTTCATGCTTCAAACAAATAGCAAACATGCTTCAAAAATTATGACTTTCACCAATCAAACACCTTAAACACATGCCATTAACATATCAAGTCCACAAGCAATGAATCAGAACCAAAGTCACTCAACAATTAGGTCAAAGTCTCATGGAAGTTTCATGCATTCATGCTCAAAGCAACACATCAAAAGTCATCCAAAAAAGACTTAAAAATCATCTCATAAATCTCAAACATACCTCAATATATTGTGACCACAATGCAAAAAGAAAGGCATCAAAATCATTTTTTATGATCAAGAACAAAAATGCACAAAATCATATGTCACATTAAGTATGCATACAAATGGAAATTCAAAAGAAATAATGGAACAGGGGCAAAATGGTCATAAAATCAGAAAATAAAATCATAGAAAATTTCCTAAATGTTTTAAGAATACACATGAATTTTTGTAGAATTTTCCAATATGTTTTGGTATTTTTAAAAATTAGAAATCAAACGTGTAGAAAGAAATAAAAATGAAAATTAAATGCAAAATGCAGGGGGGTATGAACATAGCAATTGGACAGTTCAAAATCACATGGGCCTCAAAACATGGGGGTGTAATTAGTATTCTGATTAAGGTCCAATTCAGCGCATAACACAATAGCAAGCATGCACTTCAGTCAACAGAAATTGACTCATTCTCAGCCAATGGATCAAGTCAAGGTCAATGCGTGGTCAAAGTAATTAAATCCAAGGCACACACGTGAAGGACCACACTCCATACCATGCACTACACCACACGCATGTCACTCTGATTAAAAAAAAAACACGTGCAAGGCATGCTTATTTTAATGCGCTGGCACCACTGTGGCCACACGATGATGAAAAATCAACGGACACGATTAAAACACACCAAAACCCTAGCATCCAAGATCACCGGCCGGAGATGACCTCCGGTCACCTTCTCCGGTCACACCTCCACCGTCTGCAACCTCCAATCTTCCAGAATTCCACAAATGATATACCAAAATGAAGCTGAGCTCACATACATCATAAATGTGCAATCAACTTTCATAGATCACGCATGTACAACACAAACCGAACCAAAACATTTTGCCCTAAAATCTCATCTAAACTCCTAAAGAGCCTATCAACTAGTCAGGACTCACGCATAGCCTCTAATAAGCTCTAAACATCATAAAGCAAGCTAAAACAACAAGAACTTATGCAATCAAGTTGGAGTAATTGGAACCTGAAATTTGCAGAACTTTGAAACAAAAGAAAACCAGAGATCCACTCTTGATCTTTGAGCTTGATTCGTGCAAAATAAATGCAGTTGAGCCTTGAGATATTGAGAACAGAGAGAGATTCAAGGCTGAGCAATACTTGAAATCTTGAGGACTGTGTGGAAAACTTCTTCAATCCAATGCCATTGATGATGATGATGATGAAGTAAGATGGAGGATGATGAGGTTCGTGTACAGAGAGAGAGAAAAATGGAGAGAAACTGAGAGAGAGAAAAGAGAAGTTTTTGGAGTGAATGTGAAAAAATGAGAACTGACAATGAATTGTGAAGTGTGATTTTGTTTTATAATTTGAGTTAACCACGGTTTGGTGAGTGAGTTAAATGAGTCCAAGTTGGGTTAATTGAGTCCACCCTAACTAACTGAGCCAAGTTAGTTAGGGGACGAGTTGGTCATGGCTGGGTTATGGTGATGAAGGTTCATGGAGTTATGGTGAGGAGCAATTGCAAGGAATGGTGATGATGAGTTGTTCTGGTGTGGCAGCTTGATAAACTTGTTTCACAAGTTTTGTTCTTCCTCTTTAGTGTATGGAAACAACATGGATAGCACGTGCTGCTCAAGTTTGTAAGGGGATGTTGGCTTAAATGAGGAAAGGAATAAAGAGTGTACATGTGAATTCTGAAACAATCAACCACAACCATGTTTATTTTCTGGTTTTATGACAGCTTGAAACCAATGCAATCATGGTGATTTGATGATGGAATTCTCTCAAATCCATGGATGATTTGATGTGTTTTTGGAGTCATTGGAAACAGGAGATGTAATGCTACATGTTTGGTGTGAAAATTGAATGGAAATGATGCTTGGAACATGCCTAAAAATGACCATAAACAGATGTAAAACAAACTGATGCATGGGCGAGCAATTTGGGGCATGGCATGGCAAGTTGGCCTAGTGATTTTCAGCATAATCACACCAACTTTAGACCCATCTTTCCATTTCATAACTTGGTCAAATCAAAATTTGTCCAACATGAACATTGAAGATAAGACTACATAGAACAACTTTGATGTTGAAAATTTTCTCATTAGAGGCCTTTAACCATGAGAAAAATGAATGGACATTTGGCCCACCACACGTTTGTAAAAATGACTGCGCGCAGACCTGGCCAAGCTTGGTCAAGACATGGTTTTTGGCCTACTTTCCTCCAACTTTGATTAATCATATCTCCCTCAATTTTTGTCCAATGGAGATGTTATACCCATGGATTTGAAGCTTAAAGCAAGATCTTTCATTGAGGCAGAGTGGAATTTTCATTTGATGCTTCAATTTTGAATGGCCTTGGTTCCAATTCTGATGCAAAATGGCCAAAACTTGCTATTTTTAGTAACCCTACTTCATCCAAAAGTGGCAACTTTCCAAATCTTGATTTTTTCATGATTCCTTTGGAGTTTCTTGATCAAATTTTGTACATTGGTCACATATAACATGAATTTCATGAATTTGGCTTTAAAAAGTCAGGAGTTGACTTTTTCCTCTGATTATTTGACTTGGCCCCAAATCCCCTGATTTTTGATCTTTCTTCCAATTGAACCACCTCCCAAAACCAATTGAGGGGCAATTCTCCATACACATACACTTAAGAACATGTAGAATACCATGACATCAAGTTTTGTCCAAAAAATCAAAGATTCCCTGATTTAATGGGAAACCCTAGTTTTGGTGCCCACCTCCTAGGAGAAAAATGTGCAGTCTTCAATTTCAAATTCCTCAGAGTATGTTGTGTATCCTCTTAAAGGATGATGAGAAATGCCACTTGAGAATGATTTTGAATCAATGAGCTATCTCTTTTGAGGGTTTTCCTTCAATTTTTGAACCTCTTGCATAGTGAAAGATGTAGTGCTTCAATCTCCCATTGAATCTCACTTCCTTGAGGTTTTGGAAGATCAATTGAGATAGTATGAGACATGAGAGGCTCTTGGCTTGCCTTGAGGCAACTTGATTGACCTTTTTGTGCTCTGAATGATTCCTTGATTGTCCACCTTTCACCTGATCACATGCCCTGATGGTAAGAAGGATGCCATGCTTCATTTTTCTATGTTAAATGCAATGTAATGTTAATGAGGTGGATATGATATGATAAATGATAATGCCATGCTATGATGACAAAAGGGGAGAGCAAATTTTGGGGTATTACAGCTGCCCCTATTCAAGCGCTGTAGACCTGAATGCCTGAAAGCAATTGCTTTCGGACTTTCAAGGTATATAGTGATTGAATACCAAATATAACCAAAAATTTGCTCTGGATGATGAAGAAGAAAAGGGATATAAACCCAACGAGACTGCTGGATTGAATCTTCGATGAAACGTCGGAGAGATCTGTCTTTTGAACGATGCCAGACGACTACTGGCTTGCCACACTGCTGGTGGACTTTAATAATGTCTTTTATGCAACTCCAGACGACTACTGGCCTGCCACACTGCTGGTGGACTTTGATAACGTCTTTTGAACGACGCCAGACGACTACTGGCTTGCCACACTGCTGGTGGACTTTAATAATGTCTTTTATGCAACTCCAGACGACTACTGGCCTGCCACACTGCTGGTGGACTTTGATAACGTCTTTTGAACGACGCCAGACGACTACTGGCTTGCCACACTACTGGTGGACTTTGCAGCTTCGTGCCACCCGAAGATGGACTTTTGCCAATCCACTGTTGGACTTTTGCCACCCGAAGACGGACTTTTGCCAATCCACTGTTGGACTTTTGGCTGCTTTGCCACCCGAAGATGGACTTTTGCCAATCCACTGTTGGACTTTTGCCACCCGAAGACGGACTTTTGCCAATCCACTGTTGGACTTTTGCCACCCGGAGACGGACTTTTGCCAATCCACTGTTGGACTTTTGCCACCCGAAGACGGACTTTTGCCAATCCACTGTTGGACTTTTGCCACCCGAAGACGGACTTTTGCCAATCCACTGTTGGACTTTTAGCTGCTTTGCCACCCGAAGATGGACTTTTGCCAATCCACTGTTGGACTTTTGGAATATGCAACATTGCATTACTCTCTGCATCTGTGTCAGACATCTATGCTGACTCTGCTGAGGAGCAAAGACCAATGAAATGACTTGACTTTAGAGGTTCCTGAGAGGATAATATCTCTGCTGGCGAATGGATGAACAATCCGTCTGCTTCGAATTGTCAAGCTTGCCAAAAATAAATTGGACTTTAAGATATGAGGGAATGACGACTCTGCCAGGAATTATTCCATCTGTTTGGGGGAACGAATTCTGGTCACAGCGATTCCGCTGGGGATGAGAATTTTTAAATGGCGTCCTGCTGGGGAAATGAGCCATTAAAACTCTGCTTGGGGATTTATTCAACCCAAGATCCTTTATAGGGATTATCAACCTTCTGACCCGGCTGGGGAAAGGCTGTACCATCCTTGTTGAGGAATAGATTTTGTCGATCTGATAAACCTCTGCGGAGAGAACAACAACTCAGCTGGAAGTTGCTGACAAGATTCGATGCTGACCTTTGTGAGGATACCATGACCAGAGATACGATCTTGCTGGGTATTAGGGCTACTCTGCCAGGGATATGCAAATCCTGGTTAGAACATTCCACTGCAACTTGCTAGAAAGAGTCCTTAGAGATCTGTTGGGAAAACCCAAAGCAAATCCACAGTAGTCTGCTGAAGAATATGACTGTCAAGCTTAGGATGAGTACCACAATGCCCCATGTTAGGCGAGCTTTCCCTTTGGACAATTCCGTTGGGGATGACGAGTTTATAACAAACTCTGCTGGAGAAAACTGCTTTAAAGCGTCTCATGTTGGGGATGCCTTTCGAGAGGATTTTACAGAAGACCAACTGTCCTCAAACTCTACTGGGGGTGACCAACACTTCATGCTGGGGAAACAATCATGCCCCATGCTTGGACAACACAACAATTCGTCCCCGCAGGGGATGTCATAAGAGGATTTTACAGAAGATCTAGCCTCTTCAAACTCTTGTGACTTCGCTGGGGATAATGACCATCAGTTTCGGTGTCGACGAGACCACTCTTTTGGGGAACCTGTGACCGTTATCGACATAGAAAAGCTTGTAGCTGTTGGAAATACTATATGAGAGAATCGACTTAATAAGATGCAACGGTACCCAGCTGAACTTAATTCACTGATATCGACCCGTTATACACAATCGTCGACCGAACGATGAACGCCGATCTCCTTACCCATAATTGCCCCAGTCTTTTGCGTGGGGTGATTTATTGCTGGTCTTGTGCTTAAAATCATCTGCACCTGCTACCTGCAACAAAAGAATATGCCCACATGCCCCGAATATTGCATGGCTAGAATCCACCATCCGGGAGTATTCAACATTCGAAGTAATTTCAAATGTTTTTTCTGCGCATGTTATTGTAAGGCTGCCATGTTTTCAAATGCAATGTTTTATCAAAATTAGGACGTCTTTGCAAACAAAGCAATAAAACAAAAATAGGAGGCTTTTTACTGAAATTCAATTTATTGACTGAGAGCCCAGAATAGGCAATTACATCTGGAAGCAATCCCTGGAAAGAGGTGATCGCTGAAAATTGAGAAAAGAAACTATCCTAATGGCAATGTGAAAACGGAATTCCACTGAGTTTCCATTCTGTTATGACCAGTATGTCTTCAAAACTCCCCGACCTTGCCTTCTGAGGAATGATCAGACCGATTCCTATTCTTCAGAACGTCAGTTGTTCAAACGGTAATGGGTACAGATAACTCAGACTGTAGTCATTCGCTTAAATCCCTCTTTTGTGTGGACCGCCCTTTCAGGTTTTCGATCCACCAGGATACCCTTTTTTGCCTAAGTTGCCCTTTCGGGTTTTCAACTTACCGGGTGTACGATTTTTTTTCAATTATATCCCTAATTTTTGCCCGAACCTTATTCTGTTTTTGGTTCGCCGGGATGCCCTTTTTTGCCTGGATTTTTTTTATTTTTATTATCCAGCGGGTCTATTCATGCGAAGTATTTTTTGACTACGTCCGAGTTGACAGGGGATGAAAAGTCTTCGCCATCCATGGTTGTAAGCAATAAAGCTCCGCCCGAAAAGACCTTTTTAACCACGAATGGACCTTCATAATTAGGAGTCCATTTGCCCCTGTGATCTGTATTGGGAGGAAGGATCCTTTTGAGTACCACATCTCCGACTTTATAAACCCGAGGACGCACCTTCTGGTCAAATGCCTGTTTCATTCTGCGCTGATATAGTTGCCCATGACATACAGCCGCCAATCGCTTTTCCTCAATAAGGCTCAACTGATCAAATCTGGCTCGTACCCATTCAGCTTCATCTAGCTTAACATCCATCATGACTCTGAGGGACGGAATCTCTACTTCAACCGGTAGCACTGCCTCCATACCATATACAAGTGAGAATGGGGTTGCCCCAGTGGACGTGCGTACCGACGTTCGATACCCATGCAAAGCAAATGGTAACATCTCATGCCAATCTTTGTACGTGACAACCATCTTCTGCACAATCTTCTTGATATTTTTGTTGGCCGCTTCGACCGCGCCATTCATCTTTGGGCGGTACGGAGAAGAATTATGGTGCTCGATTTTGAAGTCCCGGCATAACTCAGCCATCATCTTATTGTTCAAATTAGAACCATTATCAGTAATGATTCTTTCGGGAACTCCATATCGGCAAATGATATCCCGTTTTAAGAAACGAGCAACCACTTGCTTAGTAACATTGGCATAGGATGCGGCTTCAACCCATTTGGTGAAGTAATCAATTGCCACCAAGATGAAACGATGACCATTGGAAGCTGTGGGCTCAATCTTTCCGATCATATCAATGCCCCACATGGCAAACGGCCAAGGCGACGACATGATGCTCAACGGATTTGGAGGCACATGCACCTTGTCTGCATAGATCTGGCATTTATGGCATTTGCGGGCATATTTGCAACAATCTGACTCCATAGTCAACCAATAATATCCCGACCTTAACAACTTTTTAGCCATTGCCTGCCCTCCGGCATGAGTACCGAAAGAGCCTTCGTGCACTTCAATCATCAACAAGTCTGCTTCATGTCTATCCACACATCTAAGCAGGACCGTGTCAAAATTTCTTTTATACAGCACGCCATCTTTGTTCAGGAAGAAACTACCAGCTAACCTTCTCAACGTCTTCCTGTCTTTGGACGATGCCCCGGGCGGGTACTCTTGACTTTTTAAGAAACACTTAATGTCATGAAACCATGGCTTGTCATCAGACGTTGCATCTACCGCAAACACAAATGCTGGTCTGTCAAGGCGGGATACCTCAATCTTAGGTACATGGTTCCATCCTTGCACTTTGATCATGGAAGACAAAGTGGCCAAGGCATCAGCGAACCTATTCTCATCTCGAGGAATGTGGTACAGTTTCACTGTTGTGAAAAATGTCAGCAATCTCCTCGTATAATCTCTATACGGCACTAGATTTGCTTGGTGCGTGTACCAACTCCCTTTCACTTGATTGATTACCAAAGCTGAATCACCGAATATATCAAGGGTTTTAATCCGTAGATTAATCGCCTCCTCGATCCCCATTATACAAGCTTCGTACTCTGCTTCATTGTTGGTGCATCCGAAAGTTATTCGGGCAGTGAACGGCATATGAACACCTTCCGGCGTGATAAGAACTGCTCCAACTCCGCACCCATTCATATTGACAGCCCCATCAAACATCAGACTCCATTTGGATTCAGGGTCTGGCCCCTCCTCCGGAAGTGGTTCCTCACAGTCTTTAGCTTTGAGAAACATGATGTCTTCATCAGGGAAGTCAAACTTCATGGGTTGGTAATCATCAATCGGCTGTTGCGCAAGATAGTCGGACAAGATACTTCCTTTGATGGCCTTTTGTGAAGTGTACTGAATGTCATACTCTGTCAAGACCATTTGCCACCGTGCAACTCTGCCTGTCAATGCTGGTTTCTCGAAAATATACTTGATAGGATCCATTTTTGAAATCAACAAGGTCGTGTGCCTAACCATATATTGCCTCAATCGCTTAGCGGCCCATGCAAGCGCACAGCATGTCTTTTCAAGCATTGAGTATCGGGACTCACAATCATTGAACTTTTTGCTCAGGTAGTAAATAGCATGCTCCTTCCTACCTGTCTCGTCATGTTGACCGAGAACACAACCCATGGAACCTTCAAGCACTGTCAGATACATTATCAGCGGTCTCCCTTCAACTGGAGGCATTAGAATCGGAGGTTCCTGCAAGTATTCTTTTATCTTATCGAATGCCAATTGGCAATCGTCATTCCACCTGACCGTTTGATCTTTCCTTAACAATTTAAATATTGGTTCGCACGTGGCTGTTAGGTGAGATATGAACCTCGCAATGTAGTTCAATCTACCCAAGAAACCACGAACCTCTTTTTCTGTTCTCGGTTCAGGCATTTCTTGTATTGCTTTCACCTTAGCAGGATCAACCTCGATTCCTCTTTCGCTCACAATGAAACCCAGCAACTTTCCAGAACGCACCCCAAACGTGCACTTGTTTGGGTTTAATCTCAGACGGAACTTTCTCAACCTTTCAAACAGCTTTTTCAGATTAACCAGATGTTCCTCTTCTGTTCTCGACTTGGCAATCATATCATCTACATAACATTCGATCTCCTTATGAATCAAGTCGTGAAACAATGTCACCATCGCCCGCTGGTACGTTGCCCCTGCGTTTTTCAACCCAAAAGGCATTACTTTATAACAATATGTACCCCACGGAGTAATGAACGTGGTCTTCTCCATGTCTTCAGGTGCCATCTTGATCTGGTTGTACCCGGAGAACCCGTCCATAAATGAGAACACTGAAAATTGAGCTGTATTATCGACCAGCACATCAATATGAGGTAGTGGAAAATCATCTTTCGGGCTAGCTTTATTAAGATCTCGATAATCCACACACATTCTCACTTTTCCATCTTTCTTCGGTACTGGCACGATGTTGGCTACCCATGGAGGATACTTTGTCACAGCAAGAAAACCAGCATCCCACTGCTTCTGGACTTCCTCCTTAATCTTTAAAGCCATGTCGGGGTGAGTCCGACGAAGTTTCTGCTTGACTGGCGGACATTCTTCTCTCAATGGCAGCCTGTGCACAACAATATCTGTATCCAACCCCGGCATGTCTTGATACGACCAGGCGAAGATGTCAACATACTCGCGCAACATTTCCATCAAAGTTTGCTTCACATCTGCTTGCAAGCTGGCACCAATCCTGATCTCTTTCTTGGCGTCCTTGGTACCAATATTGATGATTTCTACAGTCTCCTGATGAGGCTGGATGACCCTTTCCTCCTGTTTCAACAATCTGGCCAGTTCTTCAGGGAGTTCACAATCTTTCTCATCCCCTTCTTCGGCTTGATAAATCGGATTGTCAAAGTCATACATGGCCATATCAAAATCGTTATCAGTGGTATCCGGAGGATCAAGTCTGCATGAACGGGTTCATGCCTTATTTTAGAATTTATTTTTAAGCAAAACAAAAGAAAATGAAACATTGCCATTTTATATTTTTTGTGCAAAAATAAAAACTGAAAGACAGAGAACAAAATTTGATTGCAAAACGTCCTTTATTAATGATTAAACATTGCAAATGCAACCATGGTGGCCCTACAAATGAATCTATACGCCTTGGGCAGAGCGCAAGATTTTGTCATGCATTATGGTTAGAAAAAACAAAGAAAAATTACTCTGTCTGAAGAGTAACCCGGATGACTTCTTCAACAAACCAGTTTTGCACTTGTTGTCCCGGAACATGAGGGCGTACCCAATTGTCCAGGTCACAATCACTGTCAACACTATCCTCTGTGGCTGCACAAGACTGGTCCGTGTAGATAATTCCCCCACTATTGAAAGTAATGGGTCCCCTGCTCCCTGCATCTGAAGTTGTAGAGGGATGATAACCAATACCAAATTTGTCTTCCTTCATTGGGGTCTCTATCAACCTGCCCCAACCTTGGGCGTTGCCTGCCCTGACGACTTCGACAGCTTGTTTGTAAGATGAAATGGAGGTACCAGCCCCAACTGGTACAGAAGAAGACTCAGGTGCATCGTCAATATTGACTGCTTCAAATGATTGGCACAGCATCTCATGAATTTCCCCATCCATTTCAATGTACTTGAACGTAGACAAGTGACTCACAAAGATGTCTTCTTCCCCACACACTGTCACAATCTGCCCTTCAAACTCATACTTCAGCTTTTGATGTAGAGTAGAAGTAACAGCCCCGGCTCCATGAATCCAAGGGCGTCCCAATAGGCAGCTATATGCAGGTTGTATGTCCATTACATGGAACGTGGATTTGAATACCTGTGGTCCAATTTGTACGGGCAATTCCACCTCACCAAACACAGATCGTCTAGTTCCATCGAATGCTCTGACCACCAATTCACTAGGCCTTAAGATCAAACCATCAACTTCCAACTTCATTAATGCCTTCTTGGGCAAGACATTGAGTGATGAACCAGTGTCTACCAGTACATGAGATAACACTGCGCCCTTACACTCCATCGTGATATGCAAAGCCTTATTATGGTTTCTTCCTTCAACAGTCAAATCTCTATTTGTAAAGCCCAAGCCATGGCTAACATTAACATTGGAGATTACGCCCTCGAGCTGATTAACAGTAATTTCTTGTGGCACGTACGCACTCTTCAACACTTTCAACAACGCCTGTCGGTGCGCATCAGAGCACATCAATAGTGACAAGATTGAAATCTTTGAAGGGGTCTGATTCAGTTGGTCCACAATCTTATAATCGCTTTTCTTGATTATCTTCATAAATTCTTCCATTTCCTTATCAAAAGTAATCTTTGTCTCTGCTTCAGGTGTAGGCGCATTTTCAACCACCTGTTTACCCTTAGCCTTTGCTGCAGCTTCTACCTCCTTATCACTTCTCAAGGTTTGGGGAGCGAACAACCTTCCACTCCTTGTAAAGCCCCCTACACCCCCTACATTATCAACATTTGGGCTGACTGATGACTCAACTTCCTGCTTTTTACCTTCGTAATATACATCTGCCCCATAGTGCCATGGGATAGCTTTCGTAGATGTGAACGGAATTGGCCCTGGCACCGTGATAGTGACAGGACTGGGCCCTTCTGGCGCAACACTCGCCACGGGAACTGCATTGACCGGCATTTGAATCTCAGCGGGAGTGTAATAGATGGTCACGGTTGATATCTCATCAGTGTCTTTCACGACTCTGTCAAACTGTAGACATCCTTCATCGATCAGATTCTGTAAACCCATCTTCAACTTATCACAGCCGTTCTCCTGATTCATACACTCAGAGCAATCCTGACTACAGCCCGGGAACACCTGTCCCTTCAATAAACGATCTTTTACAACCAATAAAGAAGTTTTCACTTGATGAACGTCTAACACCAAATTCAATCTCCTCCCACCTTCAATAGCGTACACATTTGCTGCACTATGATCAGGCATGGGATGCTGAGTAATATTAGGAGCGGGAGAGAAATTGATGGCTTTAGCATCAATCAAATCTTGTACTTTATGATGGAAAGCCCAGCATTTTTCAATGGAGTGCCCCTGAGCACCTGAGTGGAACTCACAACGAGCATTAGCATCGAAGTTAGGTGGCAGATTTCCAGCAACCGGAGCTTTCATAGTACGGAGCTCTACCAACTTTAACTCGAGTAGCCGGGGCAACAGCGCGGCATAAGTCATAGGGAGAGGATCCATCTTACGATCCCTCTGTCTAGACCTTTGCTGGAAAAAAGGTTGTTGCTGTTGAACTTGTTGTTGGGGTTGTTGTTTCTGAACAGACGGTGTGGGGATTGTTACAGCATCTACCTGATAATAAGCTCGAGAACGCCCTCTGCCTCGTCCTCTAAACACAGCATTCGTATCACCTTCTCTTCTTTTCTGGTTATTAGCGAACGGTTTCTTCGTCCCCGAAGAGCCAGCCCCGCTCACATCCTGGATCTTTCCAAGCTTTAACAGACTTTCTATTCTTTCTCCCGCAATTACAATATCAGCAAATCCAGTCGACGGACAAGCAGCTAATCTATCCAGATAGGCCCCTTGCAAGGTGCCCATGAACATATCTGCCATTTCTCTGTCTGACAAGGGAGGTTGGACCTGGGCAGCCATTTCCCTCCACCTCTGTGCATATTCTTTGAAACTCTCCTTGGCATTCTGTTACAACCCCTGCAATTGGGTGCGGTTGGGCGCCATGTCAATATTATATTGGTATTGCTTCAGGAACGCTTCTGCCAGATCTTTCCAATTCTTCACAGCAGCTCTACTCAACTTCATGTACCAGGTCAAAGACGCCCCAGCCAGACTGTCCTGAAAATAGTGCATCCATAGCTTCTCGTCATCCGTATGGGCTGAAATCTTCCCAAAGTAAGCTTGAAGATGCGTTTGGGGACATGCATTGCCGTGATACTTATCAAAAGTAGGAGGTTTGAATTTAGGGGGAATTCTGACTCCTGAGACCAGCCCCAAGCTGGTAACATCAATACCCATAGAGTTCTTGCATTCTATGGCCCTGATCTTTTCTGCTAACTCATCATACCTTCGATCACCTTGATTACCCACATCAGCATCCAGCAGAGTAAATTGGTCTTCCAGAGTATCCTCAAGAGTAACACCAGCATGCCTACCATTTCCATTACCCCGATTGTTACCACCAGGAGGAGGGTTGCCACCGGGAGGAGGAATGCCATGTCCCTGTGAATTGTCATGATGATCACCTTCGGGCCCATTGTCGGGACGCTCTACCAGAAGCCTCAGTCTCTCCTGATTTTGCGCCATGCTAGTCATGAGGGTCATGAACTGGTCCATACGCGCCCTCATTTCCGCCAAATCACTTTGCACTTGATCCATGATTCTTACTTGATTCCTTCGCGTCGAATATCGGTGAATATGACTCTCCGCTATACTGCCTGAAACCAAATAAAGGTTAGAGACCCTGCAACGAGTACCTGAAAAGCAAGTAACAAAAATGCAAAATGATATGCAATGCCATGCAATGCCATGTTTGTCATTTCCGAGGTGCTTTATACCCTGATTCCAATCCAACTACAGAAATCTGAAGACCAGAAATTGTGATATAAAGAGACGTGTCATGGTCATGTGCTTGTGTGCAGCTATCTGATAAGGAATAATCCTGAATAAAACTGCTCATACTCATTCAACAAAGTATCCAAGTACATTTAAGAAAGGTTCAACCGCAAATGCAATACAAGGAAAAAAAAAAAAAAAAAAAAAAATGGATCCATCAACAAGCCTGATGGTAGCCATTAACAACAAAATACAGGGAAAAGAACATCAATCTGACAATTCCACATCCTTCAGCTTATCACTTGAGTATTTGATCTCCTCAAAAAGTATACGGGTACGCTGGTGATTCGGCTTTTCAATCATCTCTTTGATCAAGACATCCCTTTTCTCAAGAGCTTCAGTTAAAGAACCCACATGCAGCATCAGAGCTTCGTCATCACACACTCCTTTGTGTCTCTTTATGCCGGCTTGCGTCTTGAGTATCTCCCTTTCTATCATGACTTCTTCAAGCTCTTTCTTGGTATTCTTCAACTGGCTTCTAACTTCTTCTAACTGTTCTTGACTTTTACCGAGGCTTTCCCGATACTTTCTCCTCTGCTCATGTGCCTTTTTAAGCTCCTCGTCTTTAGTCTTCGACTGATCCTTTAACTCGGCATTTTCAATTCTGACTTCATCCCAAGCTTGACGAAGTTGAGCTAATGAATCCTTGCTTCGGGCTAAAGCCTGTTTTGTAATCTTGTGAGCCTGACTAGTGTCATCTGCTCCCAGAGTAAGTTTCCGAAAGTACCGAGCTCGGTCATCAAAATCTTCCTCTTTGTCAGCCAAGGTTTTTTCCGCTTTCAAGGCTCTCTTTTCCAACTCTTTGTTGTCAGCTAGAGCTTTCTGAAGACATCTGCTCATTCCAGAATTCTCTATCTGCAACTCTCTGACCATTTTCTTCCACTTCTCACATTCTTCAATAGCCACCATAGTGGGTTGTTCTGGCTGTGCTGAACATAAAAGAGGTCCCCTTGAAAAGGGTAAAAGCAATTCCTTTACTTTCGTCTCAATCCACCTGTCATATTCAGGATAAGATCTACAATCTCCTTTTCCAAAAACTGCTTTTCCAATTTTGTGCTTATCTTTCCAAGCATTCACTACTTCTACCACCTTCGCATCTTTAGTTCCTGTAAAGAATAAAGATTCTTCCACATCTTGCTCTGTAGGAGGATATCTGGAAGCATACCCAAACTGTCGGATGGCCAAAACTGGATTATAATTAATCCCTCCTTTTCTGCCAATCAAAGGCACATTTGGAAAATTTCCGCATCTTGTGACAAGCTCTATTCTCAACAACCGGTGATCAAACCATACAATGTTATCAGCAGTTAAACTCATCAATCGTTTAGACCATTTCGCCACATCTTTGGTTTCCACAAAGGCACCTGTCTGAGGCAAATGTTTGAAAAACCAATGACTCAGCAGTGGAGTGCAACAACTAACAGATCCTCCCCTCCTTTTCTCATTCTTGTAATGCACGGAATGATAAAAATCTCCTAACAAAGTAGGGACTGGATTTTTAAGGACAAAAACTCTCGTTGCTTGCATATCCACAAAGTCTTGCTGATTGGGAAAGAAAACTAGGCCATATATGCAGAGAGCCAGAATGGAATTGTAAACCGTCCAATTTTTAGCACTTGCAGCCTCCTGGGCCTGTCCAGACAGAAATTCTAAATGAAATCCGCTAACTCCATTTTTACTGCTCACACCACTCTTTATCACTGCCTGATCCATTTGTAAAGCAGCAGCAATTTCTTTTACGCTGGGAGAACTACCAGAGAAGAATGGTATTGCCGACGTGATCGGAATTCCCAAAATAAATGAGAATTCTTCCAGTGTTGGCATCAAAATGTAATCTGGAAAAAGAAAGCACCTCAACGAAGGCTCGTAGAACTGCAGCAGAGTGTGCAAAGCATCATGCTCATACTTGGTGATTGTACGGACCATCCCAACCAAATTCCCGTAGCTCTTCTGAAACCTATCAAGAATACCCGGACCAGCCATATCTATAACTTTGAGCAATGAATCCGAGACAGGATCTGGAAACTTGTAAGACACATTGTTCTTTCTCTCGGCGACGATCTCTGTTGAACCCATGGATTGGAATCAGAAATGTATTATGCACCTGAAAATGACAAACATAACTGTTATGATATGATAATGCAATGCAAGAGGGCATGTGATCAGGTAATCAAGTGTCGGTGTCTGTATTGAACTGTGTGCACTGTGTCTCTGTACTGAATCTGGCAATATCTGAGATGAACACTTAAATCACTGTCATAGGATACAATGTCTGAAATCATCATAGAATCACAAGTAAGGTAGGTAGGAGGCTGGGTTTCCTGCAAACCTGTAAACATCCCGCCCATGCTCACATGTGGTTCTTAGAAAATAAGGCTTGTCAGCTTCGGAGGTTTGAGAAGCAATAGCACATTCAGCCCGTAGGATACAATGCTATGCCAATCAAAGAGGTCGTCCACTGACTCCCCTTAGAAAATAAAAGTCATCCTATGCAAGTTCCAAAGTGGGCCCTCGGGTGCGAATGGGTTTGCCACAGAATGTGGTCTGCCATTGTCACCACTAAAAAGGGATATCTCCACTAAGGTCCTCATGATCGGTCACTAGAGTCGACAACTCTCTAGATCTACATCCTGGAATACGCAAGATGCGCATGCCACGACGTGTCCCAAGATAGCCTCGTCTAGCTGTGAATTTCGTGAACACCCAACGCACTCCAAACGGCACGTAGGTCCCACTACTCTCCACTCTAATTCTAAGTGTATACTCAAACCTGTGTAATGGGCTTATCTCTCAGAAATCCCATCCCGCCAAACAGAAAATAGCACAGTCCAGTATAGCATAATATATCATATGAAATGAAAATGCTAAAATACGGTAAATACAGTAATGTACAGTAAAGCAGTAAATAACCATACAATAAAACAGTAAATACAACACAACAGTAAACACCCAATGAAAGAAAAACAGACAAGCGCTAGGATTGACTCGCTTAGGGATGGACCAGCAATAGGTCAACCTCATGTCCCCAGCAGAGTCGCCAGCTGTCGCTCCCGGGATTTTCATCCTAGTACAAACGCGAAAGTGGCACCGAACAGAGTCGCCAGCAATGTGTATTTATCCCCCGAGGGGGAAAGGAAACACCGCGTAAACCTGAGAGAAAGGAAAAGCATGGTCCTGCGACCAAGAGAAGTGGGTAAGGGAGTCGGTTACGCGAGAGGAAGGTATTAGCACCCCCTCACGTCCATCGTACCCGATGGGATCCACGCTTGCTTGTCTCGATCAAAGGGTGTAAAGAAAAGATATTGGAAAAAGGAACTAAAAGAAAGAAAGGAGAAAGAAGAACAAATGTAGGGAAAATAAAAGAAGTGCTCGCATGGGCCCTACCCCACTGCCTACGTATCTCATCGGGAGCATGAGAATCAGAGCGACGTAGTTCCCCTCACTAGGGAAAGATTGTTTGTGTCTTTTAGAGAACGGCTTACGTTCTAGCTCAGGTGTTGCAGGCTCGCTGGTCCGAGTGCGTTACCATCTTGCAAGAGAACGAGTAGAAGCGCGTTCGTACGCTAAGAGTGAATGAGGTGAGAAAAGAATTCCCGAAGGAAAGACGTTATTGTTTGTTTCTTGTCTTTTAGAAGGAAGTGTTTTGGATTTGTTTGCATACGACAGTGTATCCAAATCTTAGTCATCGGAATGTGTACATTCTCACATTCCAAGATGGAATGGGTAAGAAAGCACACTAAGAGTGAAGAAGACCTCCACACTTAGCTCCAATTGTCAAGGTTCAAACACACTAGCATACTTGTGTTTATTAAGTGTTTTTGTTGATTAAGAAATGAAGAAGTGTTTTTTATTATTTGCACCTTCAGCAAATATTGCATTTAAGTCCCTCATACAAGATCAAATGTTTAACACATTGACCCAAGATGGGCTATATGCTATACATTCTAAGATTACAAGAGAAGACCCCTTATAATCTTTTCTTTATATGAAAGGCCTAAATGCAATAAATGCCTACCTTTATTATGTATTTTGAATTTTCTTTGAGATGAGAAGATGAAAGACTCAAGAGAGGAGAAAAGGTAAAACCTATATGGACTAAGACTCAATCCTAATGGAAGATTAAAGAGAGTGATCCTAAAGGTTTGTGAGGTTTCAACCTAAAGTCTAAAGAAAGAAAGAATTAAACAATTCACTTCTAAAGTAGAAGATGAATTGTAATTCACAAAGGGAAAGTGATGAGTTATTAAAAGAAAGCACATAAGTGCTTAACAAAACACAAAGTGGAATTGTAAAAGAGAAGGGATAGAAGTTGAATGTGGATTCCTTATCCACACTCAATTGAAACTTACCAAAGCCCCTACATGGTTAGCACAATCACTTACAAGTAAAGTAAGAAAATATAATGAACAAATCAAATTCAAACAAGTTGACAAACAAAGTAAAATGAGATTAAATGCTATACATGCTTCAAAGTCAGAATGTAACTCATATTTACACAACCTAATGTTATCCTAAATGAGCATACCAAATCATGCAAATCTCAATCCAACAAGAAGCAAAGAAGAAAAGGTGAAGTGATGTGAATGTGGTTCATACTTGTGAAACAAGTGACTTAAGGTGCAAGATAAACATCAAACATGCAAAGATGAAACCCAAATGTCACAATCAGAAGTCAATTAACATGCTATACATCCTCAAACAAAACCACAACTCATGGCACAAGTGCCTTCATGATCAAGCAAACCAAACATGAGGCATGCATTCACAAAATGAACAAGTTAAACTTCATGCTTCAAACAAATAGCAAACATGCTTCAAAAATTATGACTTTCACCAATCAAACACCTTAAACACATGCCATTAACATATCAAGTCCACAAGCAATGAATCAGAACCAAAGTCACTCAACAATTAGGTCAAAGTCTCATGGAAGTTTCATGCATTCATGCTCAAAGCAACACATCAAAAGTCATCCAAAAAAGACTTAAAAATCATCTCATAAATCTCAAACATACCTCAACATATTGTGACCACAATGCAAAAAGAAAGGCATCAAAATCATTTTTTATGATCAAGAACAAAAATGCACAAAATCATATGTCACATTAAGTATGCATACAAATGGAAATTCAAAAGAAATAATGGAACAGGGGCAAAATGGTCATAAAATCAGAAAATAAAATCATAGAAAATTTCCTAAATGTTTTAAGAATACACATGAATTTTTGTAGAATTTTCCAATATGTTTTGGTATTTTTAAAAATTAGAAATCAAACGTGTAGAAAGAAATAAAAATGAAAATTAAATGCAAAATGCAGGGGGGTATGAACATAGCAATTGGACAGTTCAAAATCACATGGGCCTCAAAACATGGGGGTGTAATTAGTATTCTGATTAAGGTCCAATTCAGCGCATAACACAATAGCAAGCATGCACTTCAGTCAACAGAAATTGACTCATTCTCAGCCAATGGATCAAGTCAAGGTCAATGCGTGGTCAAAGTAATTAAATCCAAGGCACACACGTGAAGGACCACACTCCATACCATGCACTACACCACACGCATGTCACTCTGATTAAAAAAAAAACACGTGCAAGGCATGCTTATTTTAATGCGCTGGCACCACTGTGGCCACACGATGATGAAAAATCAACGGACACGATTAAAACACACCAAAACCCTAGCATCCAAGATCACCGGCCGGAGATGACCTCCGGTCACCTTCTCCGGTCACACCTCCACCGTCTGCAACCTCCAATCTTCCAGAATTCCACAAATGATATACCAAAATGAAGCTGAGCTCACATACATCATAAATGTGCAATCAACTTTCATAGATCACGCATGTACAACACAAACCGAACCAAAACATTTTGCCCTAAAATCTCATCTAAACTCCTAAAGAGCCTATCAACTAGTCAGGACTCACGCATAGCCTCTAATAAGCTCTAAACATCATAAAGCAAGCTAAAACAACAAGAACTTATGCAATCAAGTTGGAGTAATTGGAACCTGAAATTTGCAGAACTTTGAAACAAAAGAAAACCAGAGATCCACTCTTGATCTTTGAGCTTGATTCGTGCAAAATAAATGCAGTTGAGCCTTGAGATATTGAGAACAGAGAGAGATTCAAGGCTGAGCAATACTTGAAATCTTGAGGACTGTGTGGAAAACTTCTTCAATCCAATGCCATTGATGATGATGATGATGAAGTAAGATGGAGGATGATGAGGTTCGTGTACAGAGAGAGAGAAAAATGGAGAGAAACTGAGAGAGAGAAAAGAGAAGTTTTTGGAGTGAATGTGAAAAAATGAGAACTGACAATGAATTGTGAAGTGTGATTTTGTTTTATAATTTGAGTTAACCACGGTTTGGTGAGTGAGTTAAATGAGTCCAAGTTGGGTTAATTGAGTCCACCCTAACTAACTGAGCCAAGTTAGTTAGGGGACGAGTTGGTCATGGCTGGGTTATGGTGATGAAGGTTCATGGAGTTATGGTGAGGAGCAATTGCAAGGAATGGTGATGATGAGTTGTTCTGGTGTGGCAGCTTGATAAACTTGTTTCACAAGTTTTGTTCTTCCTCTTTAGTGTATGGAAACAACATGGATAGCACGTGCTGCTCAAGTTTGTAAGGGGATGTTGGCTTAAATGAGGAAAGGAATAAAGAGTGTACATGTGAATTCTGAAACAATCAACCACAACCATGTTTATTTTCTGGTTTTATGACAGCTTGAAACCAATGCAATCATGGTGATTTGATGATGGAATTCTCTCAAATCCATGGATGATTTGATGTGTTTTTGGAGTCATTGGAAACAGGAGATGTAATGCTACATGTTTGGTGTGAAAATTGAATGGAAATGATGCTTGGAACATGCCTAAAAATGACCATAAACAGATGTAAAACAAACTGATGCATGGGCGAGCAATTTGGGGCATGGCATGGCAAGTTGGCCTAGTGATTTTCAGCATAATCACACCAACTTTAGACCCATCTTTCCATTTCATAACTTGGTCAAATCAAAATTTGTCCAACATGAACATTGAAGATAAGACTACATAGAACAACTTTGATGTTGAAAATTTTCTCATTAGAGGCCTTTAACCATGAGAAAAATGAATGTACATTTGGCCCACCACACGTTTGTAAAAATGACTGCGCGCAGACCTGGCCAAGCTTGGTCAAGACATGGTTTTTGGCCTACTTTCCTCCAACTTTGATTAATCATATCTCCCTCAATTTTTGTCCAATGGAGATGTTATACCCATGGATTTGAAGCTTAAAGCAAGATCTTTCATTGAGGCAGAGTGGAATTTTCATTTGATGCTTCAATTTTGAATGGCCTTGGTTCCAATTCTGATGCAAAATGGCCAAAACTTGCTATTTTTAGTAACCCTACTTCATCCAAAAGTGGCAACTTTCCAAATCTTGATTTTTTCATGATTCCTTTGGAGTTTCTTGATCAAATTTTGTACATTGGTCACATATAACATGAATTTCATGAATTTGGCTTTAAAAAGTCAGGAGTTGACTTTTTCCTCTGATTATTTGACTTGGCCCCAAATCCCCTGATTTTTGATCTTTCTTCCAATTGAACCACCTCCCAAAACCAATTGAGGGGCAATTCTCCATACACATACACTTAAGAACATGTAGAATACCATGACATCAAGTTTTGTCCAAAAAATCAAAGATTCCCTGATTTAATGGGAAACCCTAGTTTTGGTGCCCACCTCCTAGGAGAAAAATGTGCAGTCTTCAATTTCAAATTCCTCAGAGTATGTTGTGTATCCTCTTAAAGGATGATGAGAAATGCCACTTGAGAATGATTTTGAATCAATGAGCTATCTCTTTTGAGGGTTTTCCTTCAATTTTTGAACCTCTTGCATAGTGAAAGATGTAGTGCTTCAATCTCCCATTGAATCTCACTTCCTTGAGGTTTTGGAAGATCAATTGAGATAGTATGAGACATGAGAGGCTCTTGGCTTGCCTTGAGGCAACTTGATTGACCTTTTTGTGCTCTGAATGATTCCTTGATTGTCCACCTTTCACCTGATCACATGCCCTGATGGTAAGAAGGATGCCATGCTTCATTTTTCTATGTTAAATGCAATGTAATGTTAATGAGGTGGATATGATATGATAAATGATAATGCCATGCTATGATGACAAAAGGGGAGAGCAAATTTTGGGGTATTACACATTGGTGTTAAATGGATTGTGCATGATTGATATGTATTTGTGAATGGAGTAATTATGTGTTGAGTTTGTGATTGGATTGGTGAATTGATATGCATTCATGTTAAATGCATTGGTTATGAATGATATGTTTTGTGCATAGACATATGTATTGGGTGTGAACATGCGGTTATGTGGGGGATAATTGATATATGCTCTATGTTGTGGTGATGAGGTGGGGTGGTTCCATATGTCATAATTGTGGTTGGATTATGTATGATATATTTTGTATTTGTGGCATGCTTTATATGTTAGTATATGATGGCTTGGGTGAGATGACTTATACTTGTGTTTGAATGTGTGTTTGCATATTATTATGCAATCTTGATTTAGTTGTAATTTCTCACCCTTCTGCTGTGGTTTGTTGCTCTATGAGGAAATTGCAGATTTGTAGTCTTGGAGGCTTTTGTGAAGATTAGCCCTCCGTTCTTTTGTCGGTCTTGGTGTCTGCTCTGATACGTAGCACGGGAGTCGGGGAACGATAATGTTATATATGTATACCTTTGTTAGATTTATAATTGTATTACCGTTGTATATATATTTTGACGTTAGAAAATAATTTATTTGTAAAACAAGTCAGTTATGGATCTTTCCGCTTTATTCCATAATTGAACTTCATTTTGTTGGAAAAAATTTGCCCTTTGAGGTTTGCTCCATTTTGTGTTATGTATCAAATAAATGAGCAGGGATTGTGTTTTCTTTCTTTAAGTGTGACATCCCTAATTTCTGTCGGAAAAATAAATTTTTATTTACTCTGATTTATATTTGTGTTATTTATTCGCGAAGGGAATTGGGGTGTTACAGTCTTCACCAACTCAAGGAACACCAATAAAAATATTCAATAAATGTACTTCCTAAGCAGGGAATAATATCATTAAATAGATCCCGAAATGAAAATTTTACAAAACCCCTTTAACATGATAATGAAACAAATAGTAAACAAGCAAGGACCTAAGAGTTGGACAAACTCGCCTTTACGAAGTCCTGCCTGAGGGACCCGACTAAATAATTCTAGCTTGAGAGGCTCACCTTTTATGATGCCTCACTTGAGAGACTCGCCTATTAAAAAGTCTCTCCTGAGAAAATTGCCATTAATGGAGTCTTTCCTCAAGGACTCGAGTATCTTAGATTCAAAAGACCCTTGACGGATGTTTAACAGATTGGTAGTTGATACCATCCATAGCTTACTCGCCAATAACTAGTGGATTGTCTTCTTGATAAGATCATGTTAAATAGTGACCGAAATGCATAGAAGATTCATGTAGCACTGTTATATTTCAAGCATGCCATATATTTCTCATTTATACTTGGCATTTTTCAACTCTTTTATGTTGATTTATTGGAATTATTGCTTGGAAGTTGCCACTCTTCAATTAATGTGAAAATACCTTTGGTGCTTGTAATTTGTGTGTTATTGTGCAGAAAAAGACATTAAGTCATTAAAGAGTAAGACAAAGGAAAGTGATTCAAGTTGCCAAAGGAAGGGAAGAAACTTCAGTACGTTCGTTAGGGGAACTTGCTAGCGAATGTTCGCTGGGAGAAAATCTGGCGCGGTGCCAGCAAAGGCTCCCAGAATTGAGGCAGTAGCAAAACACCCCTAAGTTCGCTGTGCAAACTTGCCAGCGAATGTTCGTTGTGGCAACGCTCCAGCGAAGACCCAGCGAAGCAACTCAGAGAAGAGGCAGTAGCTAAAGGGACCTAAGTTCGATGTGCGAACTTGTAGGCGAATAGTTCGCTAGGCGAATAATCATTCGCACTGCGAACTTCTGAAATATCTCAGAGGCAGTTTAACTGTGCAGAGGCACATCAGGTGCCTATTTTGCTGTTCGCTAGGCAAATGAAAGGTTCACAGTGCGAACATGACAGATTTTAAGTGATGTATTTAAGCACTTTTGGTCATTTTTGGGGATCTTAACCTATTTTCACACACCATAACCTAGTGTTCTGAGTTTTCATCATCCAAGAGTGATTTTTCACATAGAGAAGCTGGATTTGCATCCGATCTCGATTATTCAACGTGGATGCTTTTTCATCTCCTCCCGATGCTCGTGAAGCAAGCTACCATAGTGATGGGTGGCTAAATACCTTTGTGTCTAGACTAGAGGTAGTTTATCTTGCTTATATGTATTTCTTTTGATCTTTTGTATATGAACAAGGTTGATGATCAATATATGATGAAGTTATTTGCTTTTAATGTTGTATTTTTGGTTTGGATCACTCTAGACATAGATTTTCCAAACTTTGATCTAATGTCTTCATCTATTGAAAACCAAACTCTAGACATAGATTTGGGGTTTAATATTTGCTTTGTATTGATCTTAAAGTTTATTGTTTAGATTGTTAGGTTGAGACATCGTCTAACGATTTAAACAATAATACTCACGAAGTCGCTTTAGACATAAACAGATCCGCGAGGATACACGGTTGTATTGATCGAAACTAAGTTCATATGCTTGATTAATCGGATACGTATAAAAAGGATTAACGAACTCTAATCTTGACATATTTTTACCAATCGATTAAAACCGAAACTTTTTACCGTTGATTACAATTTTTATGCGAACATTGCGATACCTAATCAAACCAACCATTTTATTTGTTCTATGTTTAAAACATTTCCAATTGTAGAACGACAGTAATATCGCACAATCCCTGTGGATACGATAACAAAAACCCACACTGGATACTACTTTCAACAAAATGGTGTCGTTGCCGGGGATTGTTGTTTGATATTGCAAGCATTGCAATAGTTAATATGTTTTAAACTTTGTTTATCTCTGTTACTTTTTCTTGAGCTTCTTAACTTGTTTGGTTAAGTTTAGCAGACTCTGTTTATGCGAGGAAAGTTACCTGCATATCAACTTCTTTTTGATCATGAGATTAAGAGAACTGCACGTAAGTTGAATAGAAAAACTAGACAGAGGAGGCAACTTGCCCAAGAAAGATGAGAGAGAGGAGAAAGTTCTATTTCTACACCAACACCACAGTTTACGCCAAACATGGCAGCTCCACCACCACCACCACCTGCTTCAACATCATGGACTAACACTCTGAGGCACACAGCTCAGTTTGCACACAATGCCCACAACGGTAGGCACTCTGAGATAAAGACCGAAATTCTTGTTCTTCTATACCAAAATCCATTCACCGGTATGGATCATGAGGATCCCTTCACTCATCTTACAAAATTTTACGAAATTGCGAGTGCAACGGGAGCGCCTGAAGCTGAAGAGGAGTCATTGTTCAAGAGACTCTTTCCTCATTCCTTAATCGGGAAGGCTAAGGAATGGTATCTTGATCAATCGAATGTGATTATAAAGGATTGGAATGTGTTAGAAGAAAAATTCCTAGAACAATTTTTTCCACATAATCGTTTTATGGAAGCAAAAACGGCAATAGCGGTTTTCTCACAAGGCAGAAATGAATCCCTCAACGAAGTTTGGGAGAGATTCAAATCCATGCTAAGAAAATTTAAGGGTCACGGTTTTGATGAACTTACACAAATGCATATTTTTAGAAATGGTCTCCCACCTGTTCACAAGACCTTGTTGAATGCTACTTCGAGTGGTTCTTTAATGTTAAAAAGCGCCGAAGAAGCAATTTCTATCATTGATAAGATGGCACTCAACGATCATCAAGGGAATCATAATCGTGGTACTACGTTGTAGCGTACGATTTTTGTCGGTGACGCGACCACCTTATCGCAATAGGGATTTCCTCACCTCAGTGGGAGGAACGTTGGGTGCTACTTTCTGATTTCATATTTTATCCCGTGAAGCTGGAAGGGAAAGGTAAAGCTATCTAAAACTAACGTTGCACACAATTGTTTAACTGAACAAACGCTTGACGGAGATTAGGGAGTCCGGGTCAGGTTATACAATAGGGAGTTGTCAGTTACCCATCCTATACATGGTTATCCATGAGATGATAGTTTAGGTTCTGCTTTGATACTTGATTGTGTTTGTCTGTGAAATGGGAAAGTTTCTTCTTTGTGGATATCTAAGAGAGAGAGTTTATTGTTGTTTTTCGGGTTTTCTGATGTTTTTGGTAAGATCAGGGACCTAAGGTTTTTGATAAGTATGCTCACTAAGATTTTGTAATCTTATGCCTACGTATTCCATGTTATGAAGTATAGGGAAATCAGAGCGATCGTAGTTCCTCCTATTCTAAAGAAGGAAAAGATGTCTGGTGTCTTGTTCAAAGCGCAAGATTGAGGCTGACTATTTGTGGATAAATCATTATATAAAGCCTAAGAGGAGGCTGGTAGTGGAATTTATTATATGAAGCCTAAGAGGAGGTTAACTTCTGCTGAGGATTATTGATATCCAGAGACAGGTCCAAATTTGGGGTCAACTCTTACTGAGGGTTACAAAAGAGTTGAGATATCAGATGCCTTGAGGTTCTGACTCTGCTAAGGATTTTGGCAGTAAATTGACCCTTAGCTGGGGATTTAAAGTGAAGGTTTAAAGATTGAGTTGTAAAACCTGATGCTTTTAACTCTGTTTTGGGGATTTGATCAGATGATCAGGGTTATTTCCTGTTCTTTAAGGAAAAAGGGTTTTATTGAAATCCAACAAAGGGAAGAGGATGAGACTATTCAAGTCTACTGGTATGAAGGGATTGGTTCTCAGTTGGTGAATGATCTTTGTATTATGCCCAAGAGATGACTGACATGTTAAGGAATGAGATTCAACCCTAAACTGGTCTGAAGTTTTGACTCGGAGAGACTGCTCTAGCAAAGGATGACTAGGTTCTGTCCTATACCTTTAAGAGGTCTCTGGGTCCTTGTACTAAGCCCAAGAGGAGGCTGAGAACTTCTAAGAAGCCTGAGGGTCCTTGTACAAAGCCCAAGAGGAGGCTGGGGATGGTTTTAGGAAGCCCGTGGGTCCAGACTTAAGAATGTTCATGAAAGGTTTCACCGGAAATTAATCCTTTCTTTTAGTGAACAGTTCTAGAGTTTGAAGAAATTCAAGAGAAGTTTCACCGGGAATTAATCCTCTCTGGGGAAACTGAATTTCTTTGACAATTTCTAATAGTGACAGTCTGAGAAAAGTTTCACCGGGAATAATGCCTTTCTCTTTGTTCCATATTGTTTAAGCCCAAGAGAAGGCAAGACTGTATCTGGAAAGTCCTATGGGGAACTAGTTTGACTGTATTGAAAGAGTGATTACTGGCTTTACCTAATTCTAGACTTAGTTGTCGGGGAAAACTCTAAGCAGATATATAAGTATATATACAGTTGATATATGACAAGTATTTAAAAGGATATGAAAGAAGGACTTACAGGTGAGCAAACTTCCAATAATACAGTTATATATATATATATATATATATATATATATATATATATATATATATGACATGTATTTAAAAGAATGAAAGAAGGACTTACAGGTGTGCAAGCTTCCAGCAATACAGTTATATATATATATATATATATATATATATATATATATGAAAGCATGTAAAAGAATGCTGATAAAAACTTACAGGTGAGCAAGCTTCCATAGCTATATTGTTAGTTGTTCAAAGAAATTGAAGAAAGTTTTGATAACAACTATACATTTGAAATTGAATCAAAGAAGAAAGTTGTTTTGAAAAGAAGTTTGGGGCGTATTCAACAACAGATACCCAGATGACTTATTTGATAACATTGATCAGACTGTAATATTAACAGATGTTATGGGACTTATACTATAGCAGTGGCCCAAGGTTATTGTATTTACAAATAGGATTGGGTCTTACGCTCCATTAGAGGGCCCAAAGATTATTTTTGTACAAAGAGATGGGGCTTACAACTCAAGGAGAGGCCCAGATGAAAACAATGACTGCACTGTTATTTTGAAGATTGTACCGGGACTTATACAAATGACTGAGGCCCAAATTTATTTATGTACAAATGGGGGTTGGGTCTTACACTCTATTAGAGGCCCAAAAGTGTTTTAAACAAAAAATAATGGGACTTATAGCTCAAGGAGAGGCCTAGGTTATCTTGCCTTTGAAATGGCGATCGCGCCGAGATTTGAAATCGCAGTGGGTCTTATACAATGACTGAGGCCCAAAAATGGTTTTGGTTAAAAAGGGATTGGGTCTTACACTCTATTAGAGGCCCAAAGTGTGTTTTAAAAAAAAATGGGACTTATAGCTCAAGGAGAGGCCCATATGATTTTGTTGAAAACGCGACTATCGCGCCGTGGTTTTGAAAAGTACAGAGGGACTTATACAATGACTGAGGCCCAAAATGGTTTTTTGTATAACAAGGATTGGATCTTACACTCTATTAGAGGCCCAAAAGTTTAATGAAATTTAAAATCAAGAGGAAGAATGTAATACCCCGTAAATTTTTAAACGCTCTGGTTAATATTGTTATGATCAACTGGGTTCCGGAGTACTCTGAGAAATTATTTGATGAAATAATTAGAGTAAACTGGCAAACTCAGAGTTGATTAAATTAATAGTATTTAACGTTGAGTTGGTGTTAATTGATGCATTTGAGCTAATTTGGACATTTAGTAGTATTACTAATAAATGGAAATTTTCTATACTATCTATTTTCCTTTCCATTTCATTTGGAAAACAAACATAAGTTAGAAAGAAAGAAAAGTGAAGAAAAGGAAAAGAAAGGAAAAGGAAGGAGAAGGAAAAGGGAGAGAAAGTTGTCCAAGAGCTCAAGACCATCAATAATCATCTGTTCTTCATCTATTCATCTCTGTATCAACCTCCTCATCTTGTTGTCCATGTGGGTTCTAGTTAGACCCTTTAGAATAGAGTTATTTTTTAGTTTAGAGTTAGATTGGAATTGGGGGGAAATTGAATAAATTGGTAGGAAATCATGAATCTAACTGTTGAAATTCAATGTTTGATTGTATGTTATACTGCTTGTTATGTTATAACATGTTTTGATGCTTTGTGATTGATCAAAAATGGGATTTTGGGGTGATTTTGGATCAACCCGTAAACAGGAAATTCTGCTGGTTTTTCTGCATTTTTCTCTGCCCATACGCGTATGGGGCATGTCAATACGCGTATGGGGCTTGTCATTACGCGTACGACAAGGGTGTTACGCATATGGCGATTTTAAAAGGAATTTTCAAGGAAAAACGTCTCTGCCCATACGCGTATCGCTTGGGGCAATACGCGTATGGATGGCCGAGAATTTTGAGCAATACGCGTATCGCTTGGGGCAATACGCGTATGGCTGGGTGAGAATTTTGGGCAATACGCGTATGGCCTTGGGCAATACGCGTATGGCCAGGAGAATTGCAGAAATTCTGCTGTTGTGATTATTTTCCGATCGTTTGTTTCAAATGCCGTAACTTTTTGTACGTAACTCGGATTTGAACATTTTTGATATCGTTGGAAAGATAATAAAATGTACTTTCTTATTACAGTGGTTTTAAGATTGTCGGGCGATTTAATTATGTCGGGATTTCTGAAATAGTGTCGTTTTGTCGACTTGTATCTGTTAATAGTGTGTAATTGTTGTGGACAATGTATGCATGTTAAAATATGGAATAGGTAGGGTGAGGATTATTACCATAACTGTGTTGGAAGTGTGGATTGTTCCATATGTGGCAACACTCGTGCATGAATGGTCGAGGCGTGTGCATTTCAATCATAACCACTGTTCTTGCGGTGTAGTTTCATGAGACTCGAGCACCTCCTCTGAAACGTTATGCACAACTACTTGGCAGGTTTGAGTCCCGTGTTAAGTACGATTGGAGCCTACGGGTAAAGAGACTTGTAACGGTGTACGGGCCATGAGAAGTGACGGATCACGGTGTACGGACCGGTGATCCCGAATCCAATTCGTATGCCAAGTAGCTACAAGGATCCATGACTCGGGTCGTCTTCTAGACGTAGAAGCGGACGGGAATATGGGATACCTTGGTATTGGTTATTGATTGTGAATCCTTGAGTTTACAGGCTCAGGAGGTACTTCGGTACTAGTGTGAGTTTACAGGCTCATCGTGATGGTTACTTGTATGTGTGTACTCGTGGTCCTTTCCCTTTTCCCTTGGACATGAGTTAGGGTGATCTTAGAACCTTGTAAAGCCGAGAGGACTTTAAGATAGGGAACTCACTGAGATTTGATGTATCTCACCCCACTGTTGTTGTTTACATCACAGGTTTTGCAGGTTCCGTGAAGGGTAAGGATAAGGCCGTGTGACTATCCTTGTTTAGCTGTTGGTGTTGCTTCCGTTGTGGAGTCTCTTGAGATCCTTAGGGATCTAGTTCTTAGTTTTATCTTTTGAACATTTTGTACTTAAACATGCCATTGTATTAGGTTTTAGGTTGTTTTGGGGCATTTTTATGTATACAGTGTTACTAGGAACTTATGTATTTCAGTACCAAAAGTGAAACTCATGTATAATATGAGATTTGATGCAAGCATTATATGTGGGCGTTACAGTTGGTATCAAAGCAGGTCGTATCCTCGACCTAGCCATGAAATAAGATAAGTGTTTCTTTCTGTTTCGTAAGTGTTCTGTCGCTATGGGTCTTAAGTGTTATATTTATGGTATTGAGCCTCATCAACTTAATCCTATCTATATGACGTTTAGGAACATGGTTGGCGGACGCAGAAGCAATCGTGGTAGACCCACATATCCTCCAGCTGGGACGAATCCGCCAGGCGGCAATGAGAATGCTCCTTTGCATCAGTTTGTGCAACAGATGCAGCAGCAGCAGAACCAGTTCATGCAACATATGGTGCAACGGATGAATGGAGGTCTTCATCCTAGGGTGGTTGTTCCAGAGGTTGTCGGTGGGAGTTTTCGGGATTTCATCCGCATGAATCCTCTAGAATTTCATGGCGGATTAGATCGTGTGAAAGCTCATGACTGGATTGCTGGCATGGAGAGAATCTTTCTGATGATTTACTGTAGTGAGGAGAACAAGGTAGTGTTTGCTTCTCACTCACTGAGAGGTCATGCTGAGAGATGGTGGGAAGTTGCTTCAGCTTTTATGATTATGCAAGGTGTACCTAAAGTCTGGGAGCAGTTCAGGTCTATTTTTATTGAAAGGTACCTTCCTAGTTCTTTGAGGATCCGAAGAGCGCTTGAAATCCAGCAGTTGAGGCAATATTATATAATAGAGAACGACTTGAAGGAAGTTCAGACAGAGGGGGATTCGCGAAGGTCGAATCAGAATGAGTGTGGGAGGTCAAGCCAACAGTTTTGGACTAGGCAGCAAGCATTCAAAAGGAAACGGGTCCAGAATTCTCGTACTAGTGCACCTCCTATGTGTTGCACGTGCGGTAAGATGCATTTTGGTAGATGTCGCTTCAGAGGGGTGAATTGTTATCAATGTCAGAAGGTGGGACACATGGCGAGGGATTGTCCTCAGAATAGGAATCAGACGCAAGGGAAAGAAGCAAAGGGCGATGACCCTAGAATTCCAGGTACGTGTTTCGAAAATGGACATCCTTGTTTTGTTTAATTCGATTGTGGTCCAACGTATCCTTTTGTGTCAACATGTGTGTGGAAATTGTGTGTTGTCGGTGAACGAAAGAGTCTTCCAGATTGATCTTATTTGGTTGCCGCTTAAGAAAGTGGATGTTGTTCTGGGAATGGATTGGCTTTCAGCTAATTCGGTTTTTATCGGTTGTGAGGAGAAGTTAGTCATTATTCCATCTCCTGAGGCTACTCCGAAAGATGTGTTATCAACGATTTTAGAAGGTACGGTGGGAATGGTAAATTTCTTGTTTGAGAAGGAGAAATCTGTTATTGGTTCTTACTAAGGAGGGGAGTAGTGAATAGCAAGTTCTGAGTATTCCATTAGTGTGAGTTTCCTGAAGTGTCTCCTGAGGATGTTTCTTCTCTTCCTCCGGAGAGAGAAGTTGAGTTCTCTATTGACCGGGTACCGGGAACGGCTCCTATATCTGTTTCTCCTTATCGGATGGCACCGCTTGAATTAGGAGAATTAAAGGACCGATTGGAGGACTTGATGTCTAAGCATTTTGTTAGACCTAGTGTTTCACCTTGGGGAGCTCCAGTGTTGTTGGTGAAGAAGAAAGATGGGGGAATGCGTCTGTGCATCGATTATCGTAAGTTGAATAAAGTTACCATTAAGAACAAGTACCCCTTACCCAGGATAGACGACTTGTTAGATCAATTGAAAGGAGCTTATATGTTCTCGAAGATTGATTTACGGTCGGGTTATCATCAGATCCGAGTGAAGAGTTCCGATGTGCCAAAAACTGTATTCAGAACCCGTTACGGTCATTACGAATTCCTAGAGATGCCTTTCGGTGTGACTCATGCTCCAGCTGTTTTTATTGACGGCATTCTTATTTATTCTCGTACTCCACAAGAGCACGGAGAACATCTGAGAATTGTCTTATCGGTATTGCAAGAAAAGAAATTGTTTGCTAGGTTGAGTAAGTGTGAGTTTTGGATGTCGGAAGTAATTTTTCTTGGACATGTTATATCTCAAGGTGGTGTGGCAGTGGATCCATCGAAAGTGGAAGCAGTGATTAATTGGGAGAGACCAAGAAATGTTACCGAGGTTAGAAGTTTCTTGGGATTGGCAGGTTACTATAGGAGGTTCATTAAGGGTTTTTCTCAATTGGCCTTACCAATGACGAAACTTACTCCGAAGGATTTTGCTTTTGAGTGGGATTCGGGTTGTGAGCAAAGTTTTATGAAATTGAAGGAAAGTTTGACGAGTGCTCCAGTATTAATTTTCCCTGATCCTAACAACTCTTGTGAAGTATTCTGTGATGCTTCTAAGAGGGGATTAGGGGGTGTTCTGATGCAAGGGGTCAAGTAGTAGCTTATGCTTCTCGACAGTTAAAAGTTCATGAGAAGAATTATCCAACTCATGATTTGGAACTAGCTGCAGTGGTGTTTGCACTGAAGGTGTGGCGTCATTATTTGTATGGTGTACGTTTTGAAATGTTCAGTGACCACAAAAGTTTGAAGTATTTGTTTGACCAAAAAGGAGTTGAAAATGCGACAAAGAAGGTGGATGGAGTACTTAAAGGGTTATGACTTAGAATTAAAGTATCATCCAGGAAAGGCGAATAAAGTAGTGGATGCTTTAAGTCGGAAAATGGTTCATAGTGCAGAATTGATGATTTTGGAGTATTCGTTGTTGGAAAAGTTTAGAGATCCTAATCTCCAGTTTGTGTGGACTCCGAATGGGGTAATTATGGGAAATTTGAATGTCAATTCTACTTTAAGAGTTGAGATTCAACAAGAACAACTGTTAGAGGAGGAGTTACAAGAATTGTTACTTCAACCGGGTTTTACACGAGCAACTGATGGGATTGTTCTGTTTAATCAATGGATTTGTGTTCCGAAGGATGAGGCAGTGAAAAGGAAGATTTAGATGAAGCTCATAAAGGTACTTTTACGATACATCCTGGTTCTTCGAAGATGTATCAGGATTTAAAGAAGGATTATTGGTGGTCTGGGATGAAAAAGGATATAGCGGAATATGTGTCAGAATGTGCGGTGTGCCAACAGGTAAAGATTGAACACCAAAGATCGGGCGGTCTGTTGTAACCTTTGGATATTCCAGGTTGGAAGTGGGATAGTATTTCTATGGACTTTGCAGTGGTTTTGTCCCGTACACAAGGTGGGTATGATTCTATTTGGGTAATTGTAGATCGACTAACGAAAGTTGCACATTTCTTAGCCGTGAAGACTACTTATAAGGCAAGTCATCTTGCAAGGTTGTTTATTGCTGAGATTGTGAGATTGCATGGTATTCCTTCTAGTATTGTGTCCGATAGAGATCCGAAGTTTACTTCGAGGTTTTGGAAGGTGTTCCAATAAGTATTTGCGTTTGAGCACGTCGAATCATCCTCAAACGGATGGTCAGACTGAACGAACAATACAGACGATGAAGGATATGTTAAGAGCTTGTGTACTAGAGAGTAGAGGGAATTGGAAAGAACTTTTACCGTTAATTGAGTTTTCCTATAACAATAGTTATCATGCGAGCATCGGTATGGCTCCTTATGAAGCATTGTATGGGAGGAAGTGTAGAACACCTTTGTGTTGGACGGAAATTGGCGAAGATAGGATTTTGGGACCCGAGATTATTCAAGAGACTACAGAAAAGATTCGACTGATCCGTGAGAAAGTTAAACAAGCACAAGATCGTCAAAAGAGTTACGCGGATAATCGTAGGAGACCTTTGGAATTTGAGGAAGGTGATCATGTATTTCTGAAAGTTACTCCGAGATTGAGATTGAAAGGACCGTATCATATTTTAGAAAGGATTGGTGAAGTCGCTTACAGATTAGCCTTACCACCCTCTCTATCTGAGATGCATGATGTTTTTCACGTATCTCAGCTCCGTAAGTTTATTCCTGATCCGCTTCAGCCAATTCTACCACAATCAGTGGAAATAGAAGCGGATTTGACTTTTGAACCCCAACCGAGTTGTATTGTGGGAAGAGAAACAAAAGTGTTAAGGAACAAAGATATTCCACTCATTAAGGTGAAATGGGATATGACGCATCCGGGTGATGCTACTTGGGAATTAGAATCGGAAATGCGAGATTCTTATCCACATCGGTTCGGGTAATATTCTAAATTCGAGGACGAATTTCTATTTAAGGGGGGAGGATGTAATACCCCGTAAATTTATAAACGCTCTGGTTAATATTGTTATGATCAACTGGGTTCTGGAGTACTCTGAGAAATTATTTGATGAAATAATTAGAGTAAACTGGTGAACTCAGAGTTGATTAAATTAATAGTATTTAATGTTGAGTTGGTGTTAATTGATGCATTTGAGCTAATTTGGACATTTAGTAGTATTACTAATAAATGGAAATTTTCTATACTATCTATTTTCCTTTCCATTTCATTTGGAAAACAAACATAAGTTAGAAAGAAAGAAAAGTGAAGAAAAGGAAAAGAAAGGAAAAGGAAGGAGAAGGAAAAGGGAGAGAAAATTGTCCAAGAGCTCAAGATCATCAATAATCATTTGTTTTTCATCTATTCATCTCTGTATCAACCTCCTCATCTTGTTGTCCAGGTGGGTTCTAGTTAGACCCTTTAGAATAGAGTTATTTTTGAGTTTAGAGTTAGATTGGAATTGGGGGGAAATTGAATAAATTGGTAGGAAATCATGAATCTAACTGTTGAAATTCAATGTTTGATTGTATGTTATACTGCTTGTTATGTTATAACATGTTTTGATGCTTTGTGATTGATCAAAAATGGGATTTTGGGGTGATTTTGGATCAACCCGTAAACAGGAAATTCTGCTGGTTTTTCTGCATTTTTCTCTGCCCATACGCGTATGGGGCTTGTCATTACGCGTACGTCAAGGGTGTTACGCGTATGGTGATTTTAAAAGGAATTTTCAAGGAAAAACGTCTCTGCCCATACGCGTATCGCTTGGGGCAATACGCGTATGAATGGCCGAGAATTTTGAGCAATACGGGTATCGCTTGGGGCAATACGCGTATGGCTGGGCGAGAATTTTAGGCAATACGCGTATGGCGTTGGGCAATACGCGTATGGCCAGGAGAATTGCAGAAATTCTGCTGTTGTGATTATTTTCCGATCGTTTGTTTCAAATGCCGTAACTTTTTGTACGTAACTCAGATTTGAACATTTATGGTATCGTTGGAAAGATAATAAAATGTACTTTCTTATTACAATGGTTTTAAGATTGTCGGACGATTTAATTATGTCGGGATTTCTGAAATAGTGTCGTTTTGTCGACTTGTATCTGTTAATAGTGTGTAATTGTTGTGGACAATGTATGCATGTTAAAATATGGAATAGGTAGGGTGAGGATTATTACCATAACTGTGTTGGAAGTGTGAATTGTTCCATATGTGGCAACGCTCATGCATGAATGGCCGAGGCGTGTGCATTTCAATCATAACCACTGTTCTTGCGGTGTAGTTTCATGAGACTCGAGCACCTCCTATGAAACATTATGCACAACTACTTGGCAGGTTTGAGTCCCGTGTTAAGTACGATTGGAGCCTACGGGTAAAGAGACTTGTGACGGTGTACGGGCCGTGAGAAGTGACGGATCACGGTGTACGGACCGGTGATCCCGAATCCAATTCGTATGCCAAGTAGCTACAAGGATCCATGACTCGGGTCGTCTTCTAGACGTAGAAGCGGACGGGAATAGGGGATACCTTGGTATTGGTTATTGATTGTGAATCCTTGAGTTTACAGGCTCAGGAGGTACTTCGGTACTAGTGTGAGTTTACAGGCTCACCGTGATGGTTATTTGTGTGTGTGTACTCGTGGTCCTTTCCCTTTTCCCTTGGACATGAGTTAGGGTGATCTTAGAACCTTGTAAAGCCGAGAGGACTTTAAGATAGGGAACTCACTGAGATTTGATGTATCTCACCCCACTGTTGTTGTTTACATCACAGGTTTTGCAGGTTCCGCGAAGGGTAAGGATAAGGCCGTGTGACTATCCTTGTTTAGCTGTTGGTGTTGCTTCCGTTGTGGAGTCTCTTGAGATCCTTAGGGATCTAGTTCTTAGTTTTATCTTTTGAACATTTTGTACTTAAACATGCCATTGTATTAGGTTTTAGGTTGTTTTGGGGCATTTTTATGTATACAGTGTTACTAGGAACTTATGTATTTCAGTACCAAAAGTGAAACTCCTGTATAATATGAGATTTGATGCAAGTATTATATGTGGGCGTTACAAAGAAACCCTAATTTTAAATTAAATTCTTTTTTCAAAGAAAAATTAAATAAAAATAACATAAAATATCAAAAATATTTAAAAACAAGTGGTAGGTTTTGAACAATATTTTGAAAAATTATGTTTTAAACACATGAAAGTGTAGAAATCATTTGAATTTTGAAAAAAAAATCAAGATGGAATTTCATTTTAAAATATTGAAAAATAATTAAAATGAAATTATTCACAAAAATATCAACTATATTAAATAAATAACACAAATATGATTTTTTTGCAAAATAAAATAATTTAACATTTTTGTGAATTTTTGGGAAAAAGAATCAATTCAAAAACACAAATATTCAGAGAGAAATTAATTTTTGAATCAATTAAGAAAAATATCAAAATTAATTAAATAATTCAAATATTTAAAAATTCAAAAAACCGCGCGAAGAACATCATCTTCTTCGTTTTTCCACCAGAAACAGATTCAATCCAATCTCCCTTGTTTCTTAATGGAATTGGATGAAATAAGCATCAATCTTGCTCGCCTTTGAACCAGGAACAAGATGGTAATACTCAATTTTATTTAAATTAAGTGTGGAGAGGATTATCATGCACAAACCAGATGAACCCTAATTTGCACAAACCAATATGAAATTCCATACACGGTTGATTCATAGCAATTGATTTAGGGAAAATGATCTATAAACATCCAGAAACACAATGGTAACTTGAAAACATGTTTATGATGCATGCATTAATGAGTTTGAAAGTTTGAGGCTTACCTCTGCAAGTGAGAATCGAATTCTCATTTGGAGGTGTTGTAAGTTGGTTCCAATGATCTGGAAAGCTTCCTTCGGTGCCAAGTGTAACACCCCAATTCCCATCGCGAATAAATAATACATAAATAAATCAGAGTAAGTAAAAATTTATTTTTCTGACAGAAACAAGGATGTCACAATTAAGGAAAGAAATCACAATCCCTGCTCAATTATTTGATACATAACACAAAATGGAATAAATGTAAAAGGGAAACTTTTTCCATAAAAAAAAAAGAAAGTTCAATTATGGAATAAAGCGGAAAGATCCATAACTGACTTGTTTTACAAAATAAATTGGTTTATAGCATCAAAATATTCATACAAAGTTAATACAATATAGATCCAACAAATGTATACATATATAACAAAAGCGTTCCCCGACTCCCGTGTTACGTATCAGAGCAGACTGACTGACAAACGGATGGAGAACTAAGCTTCACAAAAACCTCCAAGGCTACTAATCTGCAATGCCTCATAGAGCATTTAAAATAGCAGAAGGGTGAGAAACACAATTATAATATAATTGCATACAATTATATAATAACACAAAATACACATATGAAACATTCTCACCACAACTTACACCATAATTCAAATGCAAAACAACACAATTCATATCTCATACATTCATCACAAAGGCATATCAATCATGCACAATACATTTATCACCAACATATATATATATATATATATATATATATATATCTCCACTCATCAATTCCATTCACAATTCCACACTTAATCAATCCATTCATGATTTTCCACACATAATCAATCCATTCATGATTTATGCAAATGCAAAGAGCCTGACACAACGACTCTATGCAAATGCGGTACCATTCCATCCATCATTCTCTTCATTAGTTCACTAAGGAACTATTGGAATCATTGCTTGTTACTTAGTGTAACTCCCCGTCGGGCAAACGATGTTCCCCGTCACTTTATGTCCTCTTGGTATAAGGCTCACGACGTTTATGGATCGCTTTAGGTCCTCTTGGTATAAGGCTCACGATCCGATCACTTTAGGTCCTCTTTGTATAAGGCTCACGATCGTCTATAATCATCGCTTTAGGTCCTCTCGGTATAAGGCTCACGATGTCATAGCGGATTCCCTCTAGAACCGTTTCATCGCTCACACCCACTAGGGCACACGACATCACAAGAATGCATATCATGATGCTTGGCATACAATGACTCATGACATTCAAATGCACACATATACACATCATAATCATGCATATACAATCAAACACAACACAATGCATTTTCTTGCCCTTAGGCCACAAACCCTCATCACAACATTTCATCACATGCACTTACATCATATAACATCACACAAGTCATACTGTAGTACCCTAAATTTTGACCTGTACTTTGTTACTGTATTTGGATTTTTGGGCTATCAGAGGGTCAGTTAGAGGGCGGTGGGTTTCTGAGGTTGTCAGCACTTTCAGGCCCATTTTAGATCTGGTTTGGTATTAAGGGTTTTCTTTTTGTTATTAGTTGTTTTATTTGGTTAAAGCTTGTTTTTTTAATGATCTGTTAGGTTCTATTTTAGAGTTAATTATATATAAAAAGAAAAATGTTTTGAATATTATTATTGGGTTTTAGTAAAAATAATTGTTTGCTTTATTTTAAGTTAAGGGTCATTAGGGTTAAATTATAGGTTTGGGATTACTTATTATTCAAGGTCTTTATTTTAAATGTTAAGTCTTAATTATATTTTTATTACGTTAAGGTCTGGTATTATTACTAATATTAGTATTGGCAATTTTAGCATTTTAGATAGGTTTAAGTATAGGTTAATAGGATTATTAAGATTATTATTAGGGAGAGGGACTGGTTGTATTTTATTGTGGTTATTACATTACCCTTTTATTATTTACTTTATTTTTTATTTTTGGTCGGTCAAACGTGTTGACCCGAATGGGCCTTCTTCTTCCCCATACTCAAACCCTAACAATACGCGCAGTGATTGAAAATCAAATCAAAACAGATTTGATTCTTAACACAAAGAGCCAATGTTCATTAAATCTTATAATAAAAAATACAATCAAATTATAACTCGTACAAATCAAAACTCTAATGCTATTTACAACACAAAATCAAAAATTACATCCAAACTTCCTAAAACGAGATCAAGCTAATAAATCCTAACCCTAAATCGTAAGTCTATAAAAGAAAAAAAAAAGAAATAGAGGAGAGGGTTAGACGGAGTGCGGACGAGAGGGTGGGGAGGAATTAACCCAGCGGCGGCGAATCTCCCAAATTGTTTTGATAACCTGCAAAAAGTCAAACGAGGAGAGATCAGAGGGAGATCAAGGAATAAAGTAAGAGCAGACAAAAGGTAAATGACTTAGCTTTTGGATTGATCGATTGCTGAATGTCGCGATTTGGGGTTTCCAGGGTTTTCTGGAAATTTTGGGTTTAGGGCTCTTAGGGTTAGGGTTAGGGTTCGTCTGGTAGGGTAGGGTTCTTTAGGGTTCTTGGGGTTTTGTTTGGATTCTGGGTTTTGATGAAGGTTTAGGTTAGGGTTCATGGGGGGTTAGGGTTTATATTCATAGGGTTCTTAGGGTTCTTACGAACCCTGAAGAACATGGGGTTTCTGGGTTTGGTTTAGGTTAGGGTTCTGGGTTTGGGGGTGGATGTTCATCACCCAGATGAACATGTTTGAAGATCCCAGTTGAGCTTCAACTGGAGATCTGGATTTTGAGGTGGTTAACGGTGGTTGAGGGGGGCGTCGCACGGTGGCCGGACGGCCCACCAGCGACGGAATTCTAGAGAGAAGGGAGAGGATTGAGAGAGTTAGAGAGAGACGGAGAGGATTAGAGAGAGAAAGAAAGTGTGAAATGAGGGAGTCTGAAGGGGCTCCACCTTTTGTATCCCCTTTTTGGATGCTCCTGATTCACGCCAGGTGGTGTCCCCGGGCCCTTGGGATGGGATGACTTTCCAGTTAACCAGGGAATCCAGTGCGTGTACGCATACCGTGAGTCTGGATTGACTCACGATCTGGATCACACGATCGTCATACTTAGGGATCAATGGATGAGGTTAACTGTTGAGAAATCCGTTAGATCTTCATCAGGCACCCAGGAGAGAGTCAAAGTCAGACTCTCTCCACTGTGGACCCTCTACCCTCAGATGGGCTTTTGGCAAATGGGCCTTGCGCCTAGAATGATATTCGCACCCCTATTTTCAGCACAAAGGTTTTTTACTGGAAATTGCCCTCCCCCCTCCCCCCCGGTTTTAATTTGATTAATTTAATTAATTGGATCATTCAACATGATTTAATTTAATTATTAATTGTATTTAAGGGCCAATAAGGAGATTTATGGTTCTTTAGGGAAAATTAAAGGGTTTAGGATTTATTTGGATTTTTTACTTATTATTATTTTGGATTTTGTTCTGGGTCTTTTTTTTTTTTATTCGAAAAATCGCAATTGAATCAATTCCTTGATTCAAGTTGTGAAATAAAAAATAAAAATATTTTTATTATGTTGCTTAATTAGTTTTTATTATTATTTAACTCTTTTTTTAATTCTCATGTAATTAATTTTGTTATATATATGTAAATAAATTTTGTTTTAGGTTTTTATGCACATATATATATATATATATATGAAGGTTTTTTGTAAGAAAATCATTTTTTAGGGAAAAAGAGGATAAATATGGGGTGGGGATTAAAAAATAATAATTTTAACTTTATTTTGGGATAAAAAATATATATTCTTTGAAGAATTATGGAAGTATGGACTTCATTTATGGGTTTGGTTTTTTTTTTTTAATGGGTTTTTTAAAGTTTAAGGGATTTTAATTTGGTATAAAGCTCTTGGTCCGAGAGCCTAAATAAAGGATGGGATAAGGGAATTGGATTTGGGAATAGAACTCTTGATATCCGAGAGTATATACAAAAGGATTAAGAGATAAAGCTCTTGGTCCGAGAGCCTAAATAAGGGATGGGATACAGATTTTGGGATAAAACTCTTCCTCCGAGAGTATAAATAATGGATAAGGGATGTAAGGGATAGAACTCCTCATCTAGGCGTATAAACACTAGATTTAAGGGATAGAACTCTTTATCCAAGAGTATAAGTGGATGGGATTTAGGGATAGGTTTTGGGATTTAGGAATAGGATTAGGGGGTAGGAATAGGGGAGGTGAACTACGGTTACTCTGATCCTTCAAATTGAGGGTACGTAGGCATAGGGTTGCAAACCAACCCTGGCGAGTATAACTAATAAAAAACTTAGGTTTTCCTATAACTTAGACAAACGAATATACCCTAAATTCAAAGGTGGATCCCATTGAGTACAATGGAAGTAAGGGGTGCCTAACACCTACCCTTTACTTAACCAACTCCCGAACCGTAGGAACCTCTACCTTAGGATAGGATATTTAGGTTTATCATTATTTTCCTTAGAAAAAATATGATGGCGACTCAAATATTTTTGCCGGCCGCGACAGCTGGCGACTCTGCTGGGGACTCCTTCCTAGCTAGAGTCAATCCTAGCCTTAGGATTTAGGGATTTGTTTGTCTTGGATGTTATTTGGTTTTTTATTTTTTTATTGTTATTTATTTATTTTTATTTCATATATTTATTTATTTAACATTTTGTTTTTTGTATTATCATGCAAGGGATTGGGACATAAAAAAAAAGGAGTGAAGCTAAAACCCAAAGCTTGGAGGATAACCCTAGAACCTAAAGTGGAACGGAAATGTTTTTGCGGGGGACGCAACGTCCCCTAAAATGCATTGATGCCACACTCAGAGTAGATCCTCCCAAAGTCATCCTCACGAAATGGCTAGCCCCTCTCATAGTGGAATGATTTGGATGTGGTCCGTGACTCTGAGAACCTTAACCTACCCCATACCAATCATGGACCTTATGTATTCAACCCTCAAGGGCTGTTACTAGGCTCCTACTCCAAATGAGACTTATCCCAAAGGATTACCGTAGGAAGGCTTGCTCCTTCTCATGGTAAAACAAGGGTATGGTCTGAACATGTTGGGGTCGTTATGCTGTCCAATTTTTATAACCTACATGTGAGGGGATTGGGTAGACAAGCTTTAGATCTAAACCTATTATAGGGAGCCTACCTAGTTAGGGTCACGCTTGCATTTTTACCTTACCCTAACCCAAAAAAAACATTTAACCAAAGAGCAAAGTGTCCATGTCATCATGCATTTAAAAACTTTTTTTGCATATATACATTTTTGTGGGGAATTTCAAGATGTGTTGTAGGAATATGGGAAAGATTGATTCAAATAAAAGGGCTACCCTATGCATCAGAATGCTAAGTGCTGATTTACAAAGTCTCAAAGGCCTTTAAGACTTAATGCCAAATCTGCCCAAGGGATGGTTATACACAAGCATGGAAGGATCCTCGATCTCTTAGGGACTTCTAGAAAGGTAGAGGCCATAACTACTCTTGCACAATCCTCCTCTACGTGACTTCCCCTTCAAGGATTTTCAACTAGCTCTTGCGCTATACTTGGATTTACAAGGAGAAGAAAAAAACTTACAAGGGGCATGAAAAAAAAACATAAAAATAAAAATGGTCAAGCTTAAAAAAAAACTCAGTTGTACCCCTTGAAGATCCATCATCTCACTACAAGGAGGATAGGGAAGTGCAAGGGCTTAAGAAAGGATACTTGGAGGAGTTTAAAGCTCATTTGAAGAAGGCATTGGGGGCATCCACTTAGTTTACACCTTCTTAAGTTTAGGAGTGTCCATCTTGGGATTATTGTTTTGGGTTGTTCCCGAGGAATTATTGTTATAAGGCATTTTGGATTTGGGATTGGCTAATGGATTTGGATTTGATATTCTAGGTGTATGGGTTTCATCCTTTGGATATATTCATCTATGACTACAATGGATTTTGAAATTCCCCCCAAATAAAAATTTTAAAAATTATTTAGCATACATCATGCATATTCATACATTCATCACCAACATGCATTCTGTCGCTCCCGGGATTTTCATCCTAGTACAAACGCGAAAGTGGCACCGAAACAGAGTCGCCAGCAATGTGTATTTATCCCAAGAGGGAAAGGAAACACCGCATAAACCTGAAGGAAAGGAAAGAGCATGGTCTTGTGACCAAGAGAAAGGGTAAGGGAGTCGGTCGTACCCGATGGGATCCACGCTTGCTTGCTTCAATCAAAGGGTGTAAGAAAAGAATACTGGAAAAGGAACTGGAAAAGGAAAGGAAAGAGAAAGAGAAACAAATGTAGGGAAAATAAAAGAGGTGCTCGAATGGGCCCTACCCCACTGCCTACATATCTCATCGGGAACATGAGAATCAGAGCGACGTAGTTCCCCTCACTAGGGATGGATTGTGTTTTTTAAGGAACGGCTGACGTTCTAGCTCAGGTGTTGCAGTCTCGCTGGTCCGAGTGCGTTACCATCTTGCAAGAGAATGAGAAGAAGCACATTCGTACGTTGAAAGTGAATGAGGTGAGAAAAGAATTCCCGAAGGAAAGACGTTATTGTTTGTTTGAAGTTTTTTAAGAGTTTTTTTTTCATTTGTTTGCATATAATAGTGTATCTAAATCTTGGTCATTGGAATGTGTACATTCTAACATTCCAAGATGGAATGAGTAAGAAAATACACTAAGAGTGAAGAAGACCCCCACACTTAGTTCCAATTGTTAAGGTTCAAACACACTGGCATACTTGTGTTTATTAAGTGTTTTTGTTGATTATGGAATGAAGAAGTGTTTTATTATTTGTACCTTCAACAAGTATTGCATTTAAGTCCCTCATACAAGATCAAATGTTTAACATATTAACCCAAGATGGGCTATATGCTACACATTCTAAGATTATAAGAGAAGACCCCTTTATAATCTTTTCTTTATATGAAAGGCCTAAATGCAATAAATGCCTACCTTTATTAGATATTTTGAATTTTCTTTGAGATGAGAAAAGAGACTCAAGAGAGAAGAAAAGGTAAAATCTATGTGATCTAAGACTCAATCCTAATTAATTAGTTAAGGGAGTGATCCTAATGGTTTGTGAGGTTTCAAAGCCTAAAGTCTAAAGAAGAAATGAGCTAAACAATTCACTTCTAAAGTAGAAGATGAATTGTAACTCAAAAGGGAAAGTAATTAGTTAATCAGAGAAAGAACATAAGTGCTTAACAAAACAAAATAATGAATTGTAGAAGAAATGAAAGGAAAGAATTTTGAATGTGGATCCCTTATCCACACTCAATTTCAACTTACCAATGCCCCTACATGGTTAGTGGACATGTATAAGAAGTATAAGAAGCAAAATGACACTTAATGTACCATAAAGCTCAAAAGAATGAGATGAAAGATCAAATCCTAATGTCACAACCAGAATGTACATCATATTGAAAACAAGAGAATATCATCCTATCAATTCAAATGAATAAGCAACCATCACCATCCATTAACATTCAACATGTTTCCTTAAGAAAAGATAGATGAAAGATGGAAAGAAAGAGAAGAAACATGCATAAATGGAACATGTAATCCAAGGATCAGAATTGAAACTAAATGGAAAATGGCTTATACACATCTCAAATCATTCATGGATCAATCATCAAGACATTCAAGAAGTAATATAAGAAAAAGAATTGAAATGGAGATTCAAAATAAAAGATGCAAACCAAAACATGTTAAGGATGCACAAAGTTCAAAAGGGAAATGAACATGCAAAGATGACCTATAATGTGTACCAATGATTTATAATGTCACAAGAATAGCTCATACAATATGCAAATGATCATACAAATATGCACAAAAGAACTCATGTAAACATGCACAAAAATTAGAATGATATGACATGTTATTATGCTTCAAATGTAATGCGTCAAACAAAAATCAAATGGACTTGTGAAAATTATACAAACATGGTATTGTAATGCCTAAGTCAGAAATGAATCATACATCAAAATAGCATGTGAAAATTCAGAGCAAAAATGATGTCAAACAAAACAATTAGGTCAACTTGAAATGTCATGCAAAGTAGTGCAAAAATGAGCATCAAAACATGCCATAAAATGACCTAAAAAATAAAACAAAAATCCTCTAACATGTTTCAAAGTATTAATGAATAAATACAAAAAGAACCAAGTCAAAAACACTTATAATGAACAAGAACAAAATTATACAAATTCATGTACCACATTTAGAAAGCACACAAATGGAAATTCAAAGAAAATTATGCAACAGGGGTAAAAATGTCCTAAAATCATGAAATAAAAATGTCAAAAAAATTCTAAATGTCTTAATGATTTTCATGAATTTTTATAGAATTTTATGACGCATTTTAGTATTTTTAAAAATTAAAAAACAAACGTGTATAAAATGAAGAAAATAAAATGAAATGGAAATAAGGGAGGGGTGCATGCATAGCAATTATTCAGTTTAAATGGTTTGGGCTTGAAAAACATAGGGTGCGAATATCAAATTGGTCTAGGTCCAAGTCTGCGCAATCCACACTAATTAACATGCACACTCAGTCAAACCCAGTCAAAGCAATTCACACCATTAGATCAGGTCAAGTCAACACAAAGGTCAAAGTATACAAATCCAACGCACGCACATGAGTGACCACGCACACTACCATGCACTGCACCACATTTTGATTAAGTGAGATCAGAAATAAAACATGTGAGGTGCACGTGCATTTTAATGTGCTGGCACGTCCTGAACCACACGATGATGAAAAATCAACGGACAAGATCAAAACTGGAATAAAACCCTAGCATTCAAGATCACCGGCCAGAGATGCCCTCCGGTCATCTTCTCCGGCAAACCACCACTGTCTGCAACCTCAAATCTTCCAGAATTCCACAAATGATATACCAAAATGAAGAGGAAGTAATGTAGAGTATGAATCCAGTGATAAAACATACCAAATGTTCATGAAATGAGAGAATCGAGCAGAGGAAAATTTGCCCTAACATTTCAACTATGCCTCTAAAGGCCTATCAACTAGCCAGACAAGTTCTTGAGCTCATAAGAAGCTTCAAGAACCTGAAAATTTCTTCACATCAAGTCTATAATGGTGGAAATTCGTACCTAGAGATCTGAGACCTTGAGATATTCTTCAGAAAACCAGAGGTGCTGCTTCCTTCTTGAGCTACTCTTGGCCAAATAAAGGCTTGAGAATCTTGAAATCGTGCAAAGAATCACCCTGAAAATTCCAATCTCTTGAAACTGAACTTGATTACTAGGATGTGTATGCTCTTATTCTTGGTCTAGAATGAAACAATGAAGATGATAGAGGCGAAATGTGAAAGAAGATGGTGGAAATGTAGTGAAATAAGAGAGAAAACAAAGAGAGATTGAGAAAAAGTTTTAAGTATTGGAGAGGGAGAGTGAAGAAAATGAAGCTGAAAATGGATTTGTGAGGTGAGATTTTGATTTATAGTGTGCTCTAACCATGGTTAACCTGAGTTGGTTAACCGAGTCATGGTGGTTTGAGTGAGTCATCCCTAACTAACTGAGTCAAGTTAGTTAGGGAGAGCAAGGATATGGTGCAGCTGGTTTATGGTGAGCTATGGTGGAGGTAAAGAGAAACGAATGGCAAAGGCTGTTGCATTAGAAACTTTCTCAGCAAGTTTGTTCTTTCTATTTCCATGCAAAGCACGTGCTAGTGTATGAGATTTATGTCATGTGTGTTTGGTTTAATGTGGAAAGCTGAGGTTATGAAGTGTTTGTGGTGTGTGTGAACCAAATCGTGTATCAAGCTGTTAATGCATCAATGCCAACATAGGGTGGTTTACAGATGTTTTTCTCCCTACTCAATGAATGATTTGGTATGTTTTTGCGCTCTTTTGAAAGAGGGGATATAGTGCTACAAGTTTGGTGTGAAAAATAAAATGAAATGATGCTTGGAAGAGGTTGGAAAATGACTCATAACACACATGTTTGAAAACTGGTTAGGGGCGAGGAAATGAGGTTGGCCGGCAATGCATCTTGGAATGGAACTTTAGCAAGATCATCACAACTTGAGACCATTATATCTGCCTCATAGCTTGATCAAATCAAATTTTGCCCAACATGAAACTTGAAGAGGACATTACAAGGAACATTTTTGATGTTGACTAGTTTTGCAAATGAAGCCTCTAACCATGAGAAAAATAGGTGAAGATTTGGCCCACCAACTGTTTGTAAAAAAGACATGCGCGCGGCCTGAAAATCCTTGGTCATGACCTAGTTTTGAACCTACTTTGCCCAAACGTTGGTCAATCATATCTCACTCAATTTTTTTCCAATGGAGATGTTCTACACATGGATTTGAAGCATGAAACAAGATCTTTTGTTGTGGCCGAGTGGAATTTTCATTTGAGGTCTCAATTTTGAATGGCCTTGATTCCAACTCTAATGCAAAATGGCCTAAAATTACTATTTTTGGAAACCCTAATCCTTCCAAAAATGGCAACTTTCCACATTCTTGATTTTTCATGATTCCTATGGAGTTTCTTGATCAAATTTTGCACATTGGTCACATATAACATGCATTTCATGATTTTGGGCTCAAAAAGTCAAGAGTTGACTTTTTCCCCTGATTATTTGACTTGGCCCCAATTTTCCTGATTTTTTATCTTTCTTCCAATTGAACCACTTCTAAAACCAATTGAGAGGCAATTTTCTACACACATACACTTAAGGACATATAGAATACCATGACATCAAGTTTTGACCAAAAAATCAGAGATGCCCTGATTTTATTGGAAACCCTAGCTTTAGCCCCCTCTGGTTAGGAGGAAAGAGTGCAGTCTTCAATCTCAAATTCCTCAGAGTATGTTGTGTATCCTCTTAAAGGATGATGAGATATGCCATTTGAGGATGACTTTGAACTAATAAGCTATCTCTTTTGAGGGCTTTTCTTCAGTTTCTTGAACCTCTCGCATAGTGAAGTATGTAGTGCTTCAATCTCCTATTGAATCTCACTTTCTTGAGCTTTTGGATGGTCAATAGAGATAATATGAGACATGAGAGACCTCTTGGCTTGCCTTGGGGCAACTTGTTTGACCTTTTGTGCTTTGAATGATTCTTTGATTGTCCACCTTTCACCTGATCACATGCCTTGATGGTAAGAGGGATGCTATGCTTCATTTTTCTATGTTAAAAATGCAATGCAATACTAATGAGATGGATATGATATGATATATGATAATGCTATGCTATGATGACAAAAGAGAGAGCAAATTTTGGGGTATTACAGCTGCCCCTATTCAAACACTGTAGACCTGAATTCCTGAAAGCGATTGCTTATAGACTTTCGAGGTATATAGCGATTGAATACCAAATATAACCAAAAATTTGCTCTAGATGATGAAGAACAAAAGGGATATAAACCCAACAGGACTTCTGGATTGAATCTTTAAATGAAATGTTGCCGGAGAAATCTGTCTTTTGAACGAGCCAGATGACTACTGGCTTGCCACACTGGGGGTGGACTTTAATAACGTCTTTTGTACGACGCCAGATGACTACTGGCTTGCCACACTGCGGGTGGACTTGGAAAACGTCTTTTGTACGACGCCAGACGACTACTGGCTTGCCACACTGCGGGTGGACTTTAGCTGCTCTGCCATTCTAGACAATGGACTTTTACCAGTTCGTGCTGGATTTTTGCCAATCTGTCGTTGGACTTCAATGATTACCAAACTGGCTTTGGAATCTCAAAATTGCCATCCTAAGACGGACTTTTGCAGCTGTGCCAAACTAGTATTGGACTTCGATGCTTACCAAACCAGCTTTGGAAGCTTTGCCATGATCATTCCACATGCTGGGAAAACCTTCTGCAATACTATCCCACCTGCTGGAATAATATGAACGATTATTTGTAGGATCACCCCACCTGCTGGAACGACCATCAGTAATATTATCCCACCTACTGGAACAACCATCCCACCTGCTGGAACACTCATCCACCATACTATCCCACCTGCTGGAATAATATGAACAAACTATATAACGATCATCCCACCTGCTGGAATAATCATCACCATATTATCCCACCTGCTGGAATAACACGAACGAACTGTATAGAATGATCACCCCACCTGCTAGAATAATCATCACCATATTATCCCACCTGCTGGAATAACACGAACGAACTGTATAGAATGATCACCCCACCTGCTGGAATAATCATCACCATATTATCCCACCTGCTGGAATAATATGAATAAACTGTATAACGATCATCCCACCTGCTAGAATAATCATTACCATATTATCCCACCTGCTGGAATAACACGAACGAACTGTATAGAATGATCACCCCACCTGCTGGAATAATCATCACCATATTATCCCACCTGCTGGAATAACACGAACGAACTGTATAGAATGATCCCCCCACCTGCTGGAATAATCATCACCATATTATCCCACCTGTTGGAATAATATGAACAAACTATGCGTACGCCAAAAATAAATTGGACTTTGAGTTGTAAATGAGCAATGCTGAGAATTACACCACCTGCTGGGTAATATCATATACTGACACTTTGCTGAAGAAGAGATTCCCTTTATCTATTTAGACCCTGCTGGGGAAATTACTGTCAAAATGTTGAACTCTGTGGGGACTGTGCTGGGGAGAAAACAATTCAGCTGGGAACTATTCTTTGATGGATTTCACATGCTGAAACCTGCGGGAAATATGACACTACCACTTGCTGGTAAACGCCACAAGGGAAGTTACTGCGAGAAGTTTCGTTTCTTAAGAGGATTTTATAGAAAACCAAGCTTTTTCAAACTCTTAGACAAACACCCTGCCTTGAACTATCCTTCACATCGTCTGCGAGATACCGGAGGATTTGCACTCGTTGTGGACATGGAGTGCTCACTGCATTAATAACCGTTATCACCACAGAAGAATTCAATCTTCGACAACCGTTGCTGTCACAAAATTCGGTGGGAAATCTTGAATGAGAGAATCGACTTAATAAGATACAACAGTATCAAGTCATAGTAAATATCTGTTGATTATGCTGTGAGATAACTTTCGTGCTGCTTGGATCAATCGCACTCATTACCTGCAACGGAAAAAAGTATATGCACATGCCCCAGGATATTGCGTGGGGATAAGTGATTACTCGTCTAGGAGAAATTGGCCCATGCTCTTGAAAAGGCTGCAATCTTGCTTTTGAGCCTAGTACGAGGCTGCTACTTGCAAGCAAAAGGAGATGCGCGTATGCCCCGTGCCAGACATGACTTCTAAAAATGAGAAAATCCCACTCTGAACCACCACTTGTTGGGGAGAAAGGTTTGTATGCAATCTCTTGCTGGGAACCACAAATGCCTTGGGTTGGAATGCCCTTTTGTTTCAAACCTTTTGGCTGATTGACTGCATATGCGTGAACAACAGTTTCTCTTCTTCACCTGCCCTAGACCAACATGGTCCACCAGAAGAAATTGTCTCAAGAGGATTTTACAGAAGACTTGACATCCAAAACGCCTTAATGTCTTCAAAACCTTGGAGAGATTCGCCGGATCTCGAAGTAACTGCCCCGGACTGCATGGATTACAGAGAAGAAGTCATCTCAAGAGGATTTTACAGAAGACTTGGCATGCTCAATGCTTCAGTGTCTTCAAACTCTTGGAGAGATTCAATGCATCTCAAATTAGCTGCTTCAGATTGCATGGATTACAGAGGAATTCGCCTTGAGAAGATTCATGAACAATCTCATATCACCGTGAGATATTCTGCCCCAATACTCTGAACCCTGGATAGGCTGATCAGCCGTCTAGATGGACTACCTTCTCATGCTCTTGGGATGGCCTGCCCCAGTATGAACCTTGAAGTAGTTTTGCCCCTGACTACTGATCTTCGAAGAAATACCCCGACTACCTGCCTTTGGAGAGATTTGGATCTCGAAGTAATTGCCCCAGTTTGGCTGAACTTTGGAGAGATTTCTCGACGTGATTGGCTCAGATTGGCTACACCTTAAAGAGATGATTCGATGTGATTGCCCACAATCGACTACGTCTTAGCACAACTTGTTGGAACAGCTCCCGCTCAACAAAGTTTCCTGAGGAAGTACCATTGGATGTGGCTGCCCTTCGGGAGTTTCAGGATTCTCAACTCGACAAGATTAAGCTTCTGGACTGAATCTCCATATGTAAACTTCTTTTGATGTCAAACAAATGTATGCAAGCAGAAAAATGCTTTAATCTGAGAATGAAAATTCTAGTGCAACACACATGTTAATCTTGAAGTCTTACTGAAAAAGATGTCGCAAACCCTTTTTGTGAGCGAATCACGGGTTAGAATATGACATTAATTTTTTGAATGAAAGAATGCAATGCGCATGCAACACCAACAAAGATCTTTTAGCACAACTCATAGGAGTCAGGAACGCTATCTCTTGGTAGTATGCTTTCGAAATAACCCTGTTTCAATTAGGGCTTTTAAGGGTTGTATCGTGGCCTGGTTCACAGTTTTGAGAAAAATGGATTTAAGGCTCAAAGTTTATCGGTGCCCACCCACTCTTCGTGATGTTCTCCAGTCCTACGTTCAGCTAATTTGCACAAGCGCTCATCTCTCAAAAATATTTTGTGATCTTTAAGGAACCCATGCACTGATGGTTTGACACCTAATGAGGTTTTGGAGTAACAGTCACCCCTTTTGTCTTTTGTGTCTGTAGCCACACGACTTTGTTCTTGCTCGAGGATTTTCTTTTGTAATCCTTTTCGCATTTTGCTTTCACCTCTTTTGCTTTTTGATTTTTTATCCCTAATTTTTGCCTGGACTGATTCTTTTGAATCTTTGATTTCGGAGTCCAGCGGGGTGCCCTAACTTTTGCCTAATTTGCTTGTTTTCAAGCTTCAACTTAGCAGGCTTTTTCATTTTTTTTATTCTCTTTCTTTTTTTTTTGAACACGTCGTGTGACACCGACTTGTCTTGACTTTCTTGAAAGGGTTGTGTTTGCCTTACTCTTTGATTGTTGATGGATAACCATTGTGGTTTCACATCTCTTGACCTCTTGACGGTGGAATAGAAGGTAATGGATCCTCAGATGCATACTCCTTTTGAACTTTGAACGCTCGGTCAAATTAACTGACGCCTACCCTGCCCCTGGGTTAAATGTGAGGGTTTTTTCGTATGAAAAGAAACTCCTACTTCAAGGCTCAAAGGGGTTAACGAGGGTCTATCTCCCTTATATCTCCAATGTTTGGGGAGTTGAAACAATGCCTGTACATCCTTAACAGGGTTCTGTTCAAAAGCACACAATTAGAAATTTTTGCATTTTCAAATCATCATCCTCCCTCAAGAGTTTAAACAAGAAACTTGGTATTACAATGCACATTAACATTGAATGGATTACTTCAAGAAAACATATTCATTGCATTAAAATCCTCAGACCAAATACAAACAAATTTTAACATGCAAACAATGTCTAAACAAACAAATAAAGACTACATATGAAAAAGCAGCAAAGAAACTAAATGATTGTCCTTGTTGAGGAGGCTTGGCTCCGTCTGGACTGACTGCTTCTGATGATGTTTTTTTTTTGTAGCTTTGAGTGCTCACCCTGATAAAGAAGCTTCACCTTGTGGGGGTACCGTCTGGGGTGATAACCTTTGCATCAATCAAATCCTGCACCTTGTGCTGGAACACATTACAGTTATCAAGTGTGTGCCCAAACGTTCCTGAATGGAACTCACAGCTAGCACTCATGTCATAGTCTGGAGGAATGGGGTATGGCACGGGCATGGCCTTCCTCAGCTGGATCAGGGAACTCTGGAGCAAACGAGCCAACAACTGACTATAAGGAATAGTAATAGGATCAAATATCCTCTTGAGCTTCCTTGGTTTGGGTTGCCTCCTCTGCTGGTAATCTTGCTGCTGCTGATTCGGGTGCCCAGTCTGGCCCTGCACTTCCCTTTCTGTATTCGGCTGAGGCACAAACAAGGGTTGCTGACGTGGGTCTTTTGCAACATAGGGTTGTGGAATAGATCCCTGACGCGAGGTGGATCCTTTGGCAAAAGAGGGATTCCTCAGTCCCTTTGCAATAATGGGAGCAACATCACTTTGTATACCAGTGCCAACTGATGAAAAATTGATTGCCCTTGAATCAATGAGCTCTTAGACTTTATGCTTAAACCTTGTACAATTCTCAACACTGTGACCAGGTGCCCTAGAGTGGAACTCAAATCTAACATTAGCATTAGGTCCCAGAGGAAACTTCATTGGCAGCGGTCCCAAGCTAACACGTTCAACCAGTTTGAGCTCGAGCAAATAAGACAACAATTGCGCATACGGCATTGGAATGCGATCAAACTTCCTCTTAGGCCCCTCTACCTTAAGATCCTCTTGAGGAGCAGGAGGTAACTGCTGGTGAGAGATCTCTGAACCTTTAGTTTGCGGAGGGGATTCACGAAGCAATCCATGATCTAAGGCAAACCCCAAAGAGATAGGAGGGGCAAACACCTCGGTTGTGGGAGCGGGCACATGATCGTTTTCCTTTTTCAACACCTTACTCAAGATTTCCATGACCAGGCCCATTTGAATCTTCATCTGGTTTACTTCCTCTCTCAGCAGTTCCTGACCCCGGGACAACGCCTGAATGTCCCCCACAAAATGCCCTAGTTGGGACTTCATCTCAGACAAATCCTTCTGCATTTGATCCATAACCCTTGCTTGATTTCTTCGAGTTGAGTATCGGTGAATATGATTCTTAGCTATAATGCCTGAAACCAAATAAAGGTTAGAGATCTCCTGCAACAGGTACCTAAAAAAGAAAATAACATCATGCAAAATGATATGTGATGCAATGCAAATGCACATTTATGTTTGTCATTTCAAGATACTTTTCATATTCTGATTCCAATCATAACCACGAATTCCTGACGACCAGAAATCATGATTATTGAGTTTTGCCTTGAAGAGATATTCATATACGGAAATCACAAATATCTGATAGTGATTGTGTAGTGTGCCAGTGTGCCGATATCTTATCACGTCACATATATCTGAAGACCAGAAATTGTGAACAGAAATAGCTCATTTCATACAAATTCCCAAAAAATTTCAAGCACATTTGTCATAGTTTCAGCAACAGAATAAGAAACAAGCAGTCAAATGGATCCATCAACAATTCTGATGGTAACCATTGCAAATTACAAAGAAATGGCGAAAATCATTAATCTGATAGCTCTACATCTTTCAGCTTCTGGCTGGAATACTTAATCTCTTCGAACAGGATGCGGGTACGCTGATGATGTGGCTTCTCAATCAGCTCTTTGATTACGACGTCCTTTTTTTCCAATGCATCCTCTAATGACCCCACGTGCATCAGCAATGCTTCATCTTCATTGGCTCCTTTGCGCCTCTTAATTCCAGCTTGAATTTTAACCAGCTTCAGATCTGCCGTGACCTCTTCAAGCTCTTTGTTGGCAGTTTTCAGCTTATCTTCAGCGTTCCTTATCTGTTCTTGGCTTTTGTCAAGGTCTTCTCGATGCTTTGTTCTTGCTTCATGTGCTTTCTTCAGCTCTTCATTTTTATCTTTTAACTGGGTCAGCAATTCAGAGTTCTCAATTCTGACTTCATCCCAAGCTTGACGGAGTTTAGCTAATGAATCCTTGCTTCGGGCTAGAGCCTGCTTTGTAGTCTTGTGGGCCTGACTAGTATCATCTGCTCCCAAGGTAAGCTTCCGGAAGTATCGAGCCCTGTCATCAAAATCTTCTTCTTTGTCTGCCAAGGTTTTCTCCGCTTTCAATGCTCTTTTTTCCAACTCTTTGTTGTCAGCTAGAGCTTTCTGAAGACATCTGCTCATTCCAGAGTTCTCTATCTACAGCTCTCTAACCATTTTCTTCCACTTCCCGCACTCTTCAATAGCCACCATGGTGGGCTGTTCTGGCTGTACTGAACATAAAAGAGGTCCTCTTGAAAAGGGCAAAAGCAAATCCTTTACTTTCATCTCAATCCATCTGTCGTATTCAGGATAAGACCTACAATCTCCTTTCCAAAAACCGCTTTTCCGGTTTTATGCTTATCTTTCCAAGCGTTCACTACTTCTACCACCTTCTCCTCTTTAGTTCCTGTAAAGAACAAAGATTCTTCCACATCTTGCTCTGTAGGAGGATCCCTGGAAGCATACCCGAACTGTCGAATGGCCAAAACTGGATTATAATTGATCCCTCCTTTTCTGCCAATCAGAGATACATTTGGAAAACTTCCGTATCTTGTGATAAGCTCTATTCTCAACAACCAATGATCAAACCAGACAATATTATCAGCAGTTAAACCTGTCATTCGCTTAGACCATTTTGCAACATCTATGGTTTCCACAAAGGCACCTGTTTGAGGCAAATGCTTGAAAAGCCAATGGCACAGCAGTGGAGTGCAACAACTAACAGGGCCTCCCCTTTTTTTCTCGTTCTTGTAATGCACGGAATGATAAAAATCTCCTAACAAAGTAGGAACTGGATTTTTAAGAACGAAAACTCTCGTAGCTTGCATATCCACAAAATCTTGCTGATTGGGAAAAAGAACTAGACCATATATGTAGAGAGCCAGAATGGAGTTGTAAATCGCCCAGTTTTTAGCACTAGCAGCCTCTTGGGCTTGATCAGAGAGGAATTCTAGATGAAATCCGTCAACTCCGTTTTTGTTACTCACACCACTTTTGATCACGGACTGATCCATTTGCACTGCAGCGGCGATTTCTTTTACACTAGGAGAGCTACCAGAAAAGAACGGTATTGCAGACATGATTGGAATCCCCTAAATAAATGAGAATTCTTCTAGCGTTGGCATCAAAATGTAATCTGGAAAGAGGAAACATCTCAACGAAGGCTCGTAGAATTGCAGCAGAGTGTGCAAAGCATCATGTTCATACTTCGTGATAGTACGTACCATCTTAACCAAATTCCCATACTTCTTTTGAAACCTATCAAGAACATCCGGGCCGGCCATATCTATAACTTTGAGCAATGAATCCAAGGTAGGGCCGGGAAACTTGTAAGAAACATTGTTCTTCCTTCTCTCGTCATTCTCTGTTGAACCCGTGGATTGGAATCAGAATTGTATTATGCACCTGAAATTGACAAACATAACCGTTATGATATGAAAATGCAATGTAAAAGAGCAATGTGATCGGGTAATCAGGTGTTTGTGCTGGACGGTGTGCAGTGTCAATGTAGCTCTGGGAACAATATGGAACCATAAATAGAAACCGTCTGAATATAATAGGATGAACCCTCCCTTTGTGTAATGTCAATAGAAAACCGGGTATGTAGGAAGTCATGGTTACCTGCAAACCTGCAAACAAACCTCCCTTCTCACATGTGGGTACTAGGATGTTCAGTATCCCGGGCTCTCAGGTCGAGGAATGATGATACGTTCACCATTTCTGGTTTGGCATCATCATCAATCGAGGAGGCCTCAACTGATTCTCCAAAACGAAAAGTCCTCAGCTTCTGGCCCTGAGGTCGAGAAGCAATAATACATTCATCCCTCGGGGTACAGTACTATCGCCAATCGAGGAGTGCCTCCACTGATTCTCTTTCAAAAAGGAAGTCCTATGGCAAGTTCCCAGCATTGGGTCCTCGGATCGAGAATGTGCAATGGGTTTGCCACAGAATGTGGTTTGCCACTGTCACATCTCGGGAGGAGTGCCGTAACTGAGTCCTCGGGAATGGTCACCAGAGTCGACAGCTCTCTAGATCAACACCCTAACATGTGCAAGACGCACACGTCAGAATGCGTCCCAAGATAGCCTCGTCTGGCTGTGAATTTCGTGAATACCCAACGCACTCCAGACGGCACGTAGGTCCTACTACTCTCCACTCTAATCCTAAGTGTATACTCAAGCCTGTGTAATGGGCTTATTTCTCAGAAATCCCATCCTGCCAAACAAGAAACAACACAGTCCAGCACAACAGTAATAATATGATATGTAATGCTAAAAAGCAGTAAATACATTAATGTACAGTAAAGCAGTAAATAACCATACAATAAAACGGTAAGTATAGAACAACAGTAAACACCCAATGAAAGAAAAACAGACAAGCGCTAGGATTGACTCGTTTAGGATGGACCAGCAATAGATCTATTATCCCCAGCAGAGTCGCCAGTTGTCGCTCCCGGGATTTTCATCCCAGTTGTCGCCAATGGCACCGAAACAGAGTCGCCAGCAATGTGTATTTATCCCAAGAGGGAAAGGAAACACCGCATAAACCTGAAGGAAAGGAAAGAGCATGGTCTTGCGACCAAGAGAAAGGGTAAGGGAGTCGGTTACGTGAGAGGAAGGTATTAGCACCCCCACGCGTCCATCGTACCCGATGGGATCCACGCTTGCTTGCTTCAATCAAAGGGTGTAAGAAAAGAATACTGGAAAAGGAAAGGAAAGAGAAAGAGAAACAAATGTAGGGAAAATAAAAGAGGTGCTCGAATGGGCCCTACCCCACTGCCTACGTATCTCATCGGGAACATGAGAATCAGAGCGACGTAGTTCCCCTCACTAGGGATGGATTGTGTTTTTTAAGGAACGGCTGACGTTCTAGCTCAGGTGTTGCAGGCTCGCTGGTCCGAGTGCGTTACCATCTTGCAAGAGAACGAGAAGAAGCACATTCGTACGTTGAAAGTGAATGAGGTGAGAAAAGAATTCCCGAAGGAAAGACGTTATTGTTTGTTTGAAGTTTTTTAAGAGTTTTTTTTCATTTGTTTGCATATGATAGTGTATCTAAATCTTGGTCATTGGAATGTGTACATTCTAACATTCCAAGATGGAATGAGTAAGAAAATACACTAAAAGTGAAGAAGACCCCCACACTTAGTTCCAATTGTTAAGGTTCAAACACATTGGCATACTTGTGTTTATTAAGTGTTTTTGTTGATTATGGAATGAAGAAGTGTTTTATTATTTGTACCTTCAACAAGTATTGCATTTAAGTCCCTCATACAAGATCAAATGTTTAACATATTAACCCAAGATGGGCTATATGCTACACATTCTAAGATTATAAGAGAAGACCCCTTTATAATCATTTCTTTATATGAAAGGCCTAAATGCAATAAATGCCTACCTTTATTAGATATTTTGAATTTTCTTTGAGATGAGAAAAGAGACTCAAGAGAGAAGAAAAGGTAAAATCTATGTGATCTAAGACTCAATCCTAATTGATTAGTTAAGGGAGTGATCCTAATGGTTTGTGAGGTTTCAAAGCCTAAAGTCTAAAGAAGAAATGAGCTAAACAATTCACTTCTAAAGTAGAAGATGAATTGTAACTCAAAAGGGAAAGTAATGAGTTAATCAAAGAAAGCACATAAGTGCTTAACAAAACAAAATAATGAATTGTAGAAGAAATGAAAGGAAAGAATTTTGAGTGTGGATCCCTTATCCACACTCAATTTCAACTTACCAATGCCCCTACATGGTTAGTGAACATGTATAAGAAGTATAAGAAGCAAAAGGACACTTAATGTACCATAAAGCTCAAAAGAATGAGATGAAAGATCAAATCCTAATGTCACAACCAGAATGTACATCATATTGAAAACAAGAGAATATCATCCTATCAATTCAAATGAATAAGCAACCATCACCATCCATTAACATTCAACATGTTTCCTTAAGAAAAGATAGATGAAAGATGGAAAGAAAGAGAAGAAACATGCATAAATGGAACATGTAATCCAAGGATCAGAATTGAAACTAAATGGAAAATGGCTTATACACATCTCAAATCATTCATGGATCAATCATCAAGACATTCAAGAAGTAATATAAGAAAAAGAATTGAAATGGAGATTCAAAATAAAAGATGCAAACCAAAACATGTTAAGGATGCACAAAGTTCAAAAGGGAAATGAACATGAAAAGATGACCTATAATGTGTACCAATGATTTATAATGTCACAAGAATAGCTCATACAATATGCAAATGATCATACAAATATGCACAAAAGAACTCATGTAAACATGCACAAAAATTAGAATGATATGACATGTTATTATGCTTCAAATGTAATGCATCAAACAAAAATCAAATGGACTTGTGAAAATTATACAAACATAGTATTGGAATGCCTGAGTCAGAAATGAATCATACATCAAAATAGCATGTGAAAATTCAGAGCAAAAATGATGTCAAACAAAACAATTAGGTCAACTTGAAATGTCATGCAAAGTAGTGCAAAAATGAGCATCAAAACATGCCATAAAATGACCTAAAATATCAAACAAAAATCCTCTAACATGCTTCAAAGTATTAATGAATCAATTCAAAAAGAACCAAGTCAAAACCACTTATAATGAAAAGAACAAAATTATACAAATTCATGTACCACATTTAGAAAGCACACAAATGGAAATTCAAAGAAAATTATGTAACAGGGGAAAAAATGTCCTAAAATCGTGAAATAAAAATGTCAAAAAAATTATAAATGTCTTAATGATTTTCATGAATTTTTATAGAATTTTATGATGCATTTTAGTATTTTTAAAAATTAAAAAACAAACGTGTATAAAATGAAGAAAATAAAATGAAATGGAAATAAGGGAGGGGTGCATGCATAGCAATTATTCAGTTTAAATGGTTTGGGCTTGAAAAACATAGGGTGTGAATATTAAATTGGTCTAGGTCCAAGTCTGCGCAATCCACACTAATTAACATGCACACTCAGTCAAACCCAGTCAAAGCAATTCACACCAATAGATCAGGTCAAGTCAACACAAAGGTCAAAGTATACAAATCCAACGCACGCACATGAATGACCACGCACACTACCATGCACTGCACCACATTTTGATTAAGTGAGATCAGAAATAAAACATGTGAGGTACACGTGCATTTTAATGTGCTGGCACGTCCTGAACCACACGATGATGAAAAATCAACGGACAAGATCAAAACTGGAATAAAACCCTAGCATTCAAGATCACCGGCCAGAGATGCCCTCCGGTCATCTTCTCCGGCAAACCACCACCGTCTGCAACCTCAAATCTTCCAGAATTCCACAAATGATATACCAAAATGAAGAGGAAGTAATGTAGAGTATGAATCCAGTGATAAAATATACCAAATGTTCATGAAATGAGAGAATCGAGCAGAGGAAAATTTGCCCTAACATTTCAACTATGCCTCTAAAGGCCTATCAACTAGCCAGACAAGTTCTTGAGCTCATAAGAAGCTTCAAGAACCTGAAAATTTCTTCACATCAAGTCTATAATGGTGGAAATTCGTACCTGGAGATCTGAGACCTTGAGATATTCTTCAGAAAACCAGAGGTGCTGCTTCCTTCTTGAGCTACTCTTGGCCAAATAAAGGCTTGAGAATCTTGAAATCGTGCAAAGAATCACCCTGAAAATTCCAATCTCTTGAAACTGAACTTGATTACTTGGATGTGTATGCTCTTATTCTTGGTCTAGAATGAAACAATGAAGATGATAGAGGCGAAATGTGAAAGAAGATGGTGGAAATGTAGTGAAATCAGAGAGAAAACAAAGAGAGATTGAGAAAAAGTTTTAAGTATTGGAGAGGGAGAGTGAAGAAAATGAAGCTGAAAATGGATTTGTGAGGTGAGATTTTGATTTATAGTGTGCTCTAACCATGGTTAACCTGAGTTGGTTAACCGAGTCATGGTGGTTTGAGTGAGTCATCCCTAACTAACTGAGTCAAGTTAGTTAGGGAGAGCAAGGATATGGTGCAGCTGGTTTATGGTGAGCTATGGTGGAGGTAAAGAGAAACGAATGGCAAAGGCTGTTGCATTAGAAACTTGCTCAGCAAGTTTGTTCTTTCTATTTCCATGCAAAGCACGTGCTAGTGTATGAGATTTATGTCATGTGTGTTTGGTTTAATGTGGAAAGCTGTGGTTTTGAAGTGTTTGTGGTGTGTGTGAACCAAATCGTGTATCAAGCTGTTAATGCATCAGTGCCAACATAGGGTGGTTTACAGATGTTTTTCTCCCTACTCAATGAATGATTTGGTATGTTTTTGGGCTCATTTGAAAGAGGGGATATAGTGCTACAAGTTTGGTGTGAAAAATAAAATGAAATGATGCTTGGAAGAGGTTGGAAAATGACTCATAACACACAAGTTTGAAAACTGGTTAGGGGCGAGGAAATGAGGTTGGTTGGCAATGCATCTTGGCATGGAACTTCAGCAAGATCATCACAACTTGAGACCATTATATCTGCCTCATAGCTTGATCAAATCAAATTTTGCCCAACATGAAACTTGAAGAGGACATTACAAGGAACATTTTTTATGTTGACTAGTTTTGCAAATGAAGCCTCTAACCATGAGAAAAATAGGTGAACATTTGGCCCACCAACTGTTTGTAAAAAAGACATGCGCGCGGCCTGAAAATCCTGGGTCATGACCTAGTTTTGAACCTACTTTGCCCAAACTTTGGTCAATCATATCTCACTCAATTTTTGTCCAATGGAGATGTTCTACACATGGATTTGAAGCTTGAAACAAGATATTTTGTTGTGGCCGAGTGGAATTTTCATTTAAGGTCTCAATTTTGAATGGCCTTGATTCCAACTCTAATGCAAAATGGCCTAAAATTACTATTTTTGGAAACCCTAATCCTTCCAAAAATGGCAACTTTCCACATTCTTGATTTTTCATGATTCCTTTGGAGTTTCTTGATCAAATTTTGCACATTGGTCACATATAACATGCATTTCATGATTTTGGGCTCAAAAAGTCAAGAGTTGACTTTTTCCCCTGATTATTTGACTTGGCCCCAATTTTCCTGATTTTTTATCTTTCGTCCAATTGAACCACTTCTAAAACCAATTGAGAGGAAATTTTCTACACACATACACTTAAGGACATATGGAATACCATGACATCAAGTTTTGACCAAAAAATCAGAGATGCCCTGATTTTATTGGAAACCCTAGTTTTAGCCCCCTCTGGTTAGGAGGAAAAAGTGCAGTCTTCAATCTCAAATTCCTCAGAGTATGTTGTGTATCCTCTTAAAGGATGATGAGATATGCAATTTGAGGATGACTTTGAACCAATAATCTATCTCTTTTGAGGGTTTTTCTTCAGTTTCTTGAACCTCTCGCATAGTAAAGTATGTAGTGCTTCAATCTCCTATTGAATCTCACTTTCTTGAGCTTTTGGATGGTCAATAGAGATAATATGAGACATGAGAGACCTCTTGGCTTGCCTTGGGGCAACTTGTTTGACCTTTTGTGCTTTGAATGATTCTTTGATTGTCCACCTTTCACCTGATCACATGCCTTGATGGTAAGAGGGATGCTATGCTTCATTTTTCTATGTTAAAAATGCAATGCAATACTAATGAGATGGATATGATATGATATATGATAATGCTATGCTATGATGACAAAAGAGAGAGCAAATTTTGGGGTATTACACATTCAATATAAGGAAAATATAAAAAAAATCATTTTTTTCATACTTCGTCTCAGGCATAACAATCTGACTTCCCGACCTCGCACTCGAGCGCACCAAAGGAAAGCTATGGATCAGATGGAGAAGGATATGGTTACCCTAAGAGGAGAAATGGATACTGTCAAGGAGAATGTGGAAGAAATGAAAAGCCAGATTGATCAACTGACACTTGCCGTCCAGAGTTTGATAGCCAGAAGAACCAATTCAAGCCATCAAAGGAAGGTTCCTACTCCTACCTCCCATGTTGAAGACAATAACCCCCTACTAGGGTTTGTCCATGATCTGGAACGTGAGGAGACTGAAACTGCTAGGCACAAAACTGTTGACCAACCTCTCGAGGGAACCGTCTCTCCACCTATTTCCAATGGGGCACCTCGTACTACTTACAGACCTACTCCATGAGAGAACTACGCATACGAGGGTGAGAATTCAAGACAAGTGGCCCTCGAAAATAAAGGAACCACTGTTAGGGAAAGGAGAGGGATTGATGATAAGTACAAAGCACTTGAGGAAAGGTTAAAGGTCGTGGAGGGACTCAATGTTTTTGGAGTGGATGCTTTGGAAATGTGTCTGGTGCCCGATGTGGTCATTCCTCCTAAGTTTAAGACACCTAACTTTGAGATGTATAAAGGAGTTAGTTGTCCCAAAAATCACATCAGGATGTTTTCCCGAAAGATGGGGGCTCATGCTAAAAATGAAAAGCTGATGATGCATGTTTTCTAAGACAGCCTTAGTGGGGCATCCTTGGATTGGTACATGCAACTGGAAAGGACTTACATCAAGAACTGGGAGGATCTGGAAAGTGCCTTTATAAGGCAATACCAATATAATGTAGACATGGCCCCTGATCGCATACAATTACAAAGCATGTCTCGAAAAGGGAACGAATCTTTCAAGGAGTACGCCCAGAGATGGAGGGAGCTAACCTCTCGTGTTCAACCTCCATTGCGGGAAAGCGAGCTAGTAGATACATTCATGGGAACTCTGCAAGGACTATACTATGAAAGGATGATTGGGGCAGTCTCAACGAGATTCACTGACTTGGTTATCATTGGAGAGAGGATTGAGAACGGTTTAAAGACAGGAAAGATTGGGCAGTCATCCTCCGACCAACATAACAATAAGGGGTACCCCGAAAACAACTCAAAGGGAAATGATGTCAATGTTGTAGACCCTGAAGATCCAAATCGGAGAGATAATGCGTTACTGGGGCACATTGGGGCAACAGTCAATGCCATGGAAGTGATGGGGGATGAATTCCTTATTAATAAGGAAGACCTAACAAACTGGGGCAAACAATGGGAGTCACCTGAGGAGAAGGATTTGTTTGGGCTGGGTTACAAACCAGCTAATGAAGGGTTAGAAGGCGATTTCCATGGTTTGGGATTCAGAATTAGGGATCGTGTGGCCTTAATGGAGGAGGAAGAAAAGAATGTCTAATTTCGACAACTGGAGAACCATCGGGATTTCTGAGATGATTTTTGTTTCAAAGTCATTTACTTTTTCCTTAAAATAATAATAAGTCCCTTGCTATGCCCAAGGCAAGTGGACAAAGCTTTGTAGGGCCACCTGTTATTTCATTGGATTTATTTCTATCAATAAAATTGCATTTTGTTTTCAATCAAGATCTTTTTCTTTCATTTTCTGTTTATTCAAAATGGCAATATACCTTCTTTTGATATTTTCATTTCTAGCACTTCATTCAAAAAAAAAAGAAAAAAATCTTCCTCATGCAAATTTAAAAATGGACCTATTAAAAATGACACCGCTATAATCTCGAATGACTCTGAATTACCGATTAACCAAGCGGAAGAGGGTGATGAGGACGAGTGTGAGCTTCCCGAAGAGTTAGCCAGACTGTTGAGGCAAGAGGACGAGGAAATACGACCTCATCAGGAACCAGTGGATGTGATTAATCTGGGAACTGAGGAAGATAAGAAAGAAGTCAAATTCGTGCTTCTCCGGATAAGGATATAAAGGAAAGACTGATCGAGCTATGGCAAGGATACTCTGACGTGTTTGCATGGTCATACCAAGATACGCCAGGACTTGATGCAAGCATCGTCGAGCACAAACCACGACTCAAACTATAATGCACGCCAATCAAGCAAAGGCTGAGGAAGACTATATCAGATATGATCTTCCAGACCAGGGAAGAAGTCAATAAGCAATTCGACTTTTTGTCACAAGATAACGCCTGTTGGGTTAAAGAACGTAGGAGTGACTTACCAAAGGACTATGGTAATATGAGGCATAAGGAGATAGAGGTTCATATGGATGATACAATTACCAAGTCGTAAAAGGAAGAAGATCACATAACTAACTTGCAAAAGTTGTTGGATCAGCTAAGGAAATTCAAGTTACGACTAAAACCCACAAGGTGTACCTACGGAATCAGATCTGGAAAATATCAGGGTCCATGGTCAGTCAAAAGGGAATAAAGGACAAAATGAAATCCACCTATATTGGTTCCACCAGTCCCAAGGAGACCACTCATAATGTACTTAACAAAATTTTAGAATCCCATGGATTGTGAAACTTTGGACTCCTATGAAGGACCTAGACCTGGACCTCGAGGGAAACTTATATTTGCATAAGGCCAGGGGCAATCAATAGGAATTTAGGATCATGAAGGAAGCTAATCTGGATAAGCCAGAATGGGTGCAAACTAGGCTCGATCAGCTAGCCTCGTATAAGGGAAACGTGTGGTTATGGGCAGTTATATCCACATGGAATTAAGAGAGCGTTTGACAAAGAAATTCGTCCTCGCCTGCGCGAAGAGGGAGACTTGGGGTTAAGGAAAATATTACCCATCCATAAAAACTACCACGTCAAATGGACCCCACCCTATGAAGGGCCATATGTCGTGAAGAGTGCCTCCTCTGGCGGAGCACTAATATTAACAACCATGGATGGAGCGGATTTACCACGACCGGTGAACTCCGATTCGGTAAAAAATGCTATGCCTAGAAAAAGAGAATAAAAGCCCGCTAAGTCGAAAACCCTAAAGGGCGACTTAGGCAAAAATTAGGGCGTCCCAGTGGATTGAAAACTCGAAAGAGCAATCCAGGCAAAAATTAGGGATTTGGATAAAAATGATACCCGACAAGTCGAAAACTCTAAAGGGCGGCTTAGTCGAAAAAAAATGGTACATCATCCCGGTGGACTAAGACTCTAAAAGGAGTGGTTCAGGCAAAAGTTAGGGATATCCAAAAGGCATATGACTGAAAACACCCTAGTCACTCCGTAACAGGAATTCATAAGGGAGCGATCATTCCATCCGTCATCTTGAGAAGCGAAGTGTCGTGATCTTGGAGTCTTAGGGATATTAGCTGGTGTTAAATTTAATAGGATTATAAATAAATTTGTTTTCTTATTGCCATTTTACATTTTTTTGGATTTTCGGTAATATCTCCTTATGAGAATTACCCTCCTTGCTTATCATTGCCCATTTGCGGGCCAATTCTCAATAAATTTGTTTTTCAAATACATTTCTTTGCCTCCTAATTTATTCCGCTTGATTACAAGGTGTCGATTAATGGTGAAATAATGCATTGAAATATAAGGTATAAATAAAAGCTTTGAAAAGGAAAATGGATTTTACTTCGGTTTTTGGAATCATCAAAGGGATCATATTCTTCCAAAGCAGGATATAGGGTCTATACGCTGACAAGATATACGTTACAATCTGACCAACATGAGAGGTTTTTATCGGCATGTTAAACAGGAATCAAGGGTATCATAGCTTACTATAATTATCAAAGTTTCAAGGGTCAGGGAGTCAGGAAGTTATGAAATTTTTTTCACATACAAACACATGCATTGCATATCATAAAAGAGGCGTTAGCCCAAGTCATGCATCAATCATGTCGCTACGCTCCAGCATCTAACATGCACTCATAAACGCAAGCATGCGTAAATGCATGGGGTTCATAACCACCATTAGGGATTTCATGTGGATTGTTACTCAAGGGGTTTCACCAAAGGGGTCTTACCTAGCGATTTTATCAGGGGAGTCTGGTAAGGGTTTTGATTTAAGTTATAAGGGGTTCATCAAAAGGAGTTATCAGGGGGTTCCACTAAAGAAGGTTTTTCAAGGGGTTCAATCGGACACTTCATTAAGGGTTATCATCAAGGATTTTGGGATAGTCAGCGAAGCACCTATTAGACGATGTGGTCAAAATTTGGGTCCTTCTTGTATTTAATCGTCTCCTCTCCAGAAAGAGGAAGGCTCATCGACATCATCCTTCTGATTCGAAGACGATTAAATAGGGGCAGCTGTAGTACCCTAAATTTTGACCTGTACTTTGTTACTATATTTGGATTTTTGGGCTATCAGAGGGTCAGTTAGAGGGCAGTGGGTTTCTGAGGTTGTCAGCACTTTCAGGCCCATTTTAGATCTGGTTTGGTATTAAGGGTTTTCTTTTTGTTATTAGTTGTTTTATTTGGTTAAAGCTTGTTTTTTTTAATGATCTATTAGGTTCTATTTTAGAGTTAATTATATATAAAAAGAAAAATGTTTCGAATATTATTATTGGGTTTTAGTCAAAATAATTGTTTGCTTTATTTTAAGTTAAGGGTCATTAGGGTTAAATTATAGGTTTGGGATTACTTATTATTCAGGGTCTTTATTTTAAATGTTAAGTCTTAATTATATTTTTGGGCTTAAATAATGTTTTCGTCCCTGTAAGTTGGCGAGTTTTTGGTTTTGGTCCCTGAATCTTTTTTTTTTCGGTCCAAGTCCTTAACATTTGATTTCTTTTTGTGATTAGTCCCTGACGTCAAACTTCAGTTACAAAAATGATGATTTGACTAACGGTGATGACGTGACAAGTTTTTTTAATCATTTTTCATTTATTTTAAAATCCAATAATTCCACATCATCATTTTGATTTTGGTCCCTGTAGTTAAAGAAGGCAAAAATTCAAATTTTGGTCCCAAGAGAACTTGAACCCATGACCTTTGCTTCCAAAGCATGGTTTTTAGCCACTAGACCATTCAACTCACTTGTGTTTTAACTTGCAACAAATTTATATATTACATAAATCCAATGTTTACTATTTAATACTTATATTTGAAATACTGTACTTATTTAATACAGTTAGTATAAATTATTTTATACTGATAATATAAATTATTTTATAGAGTTTAATACTTAATACTTATTAATATAAATAAAAATTATTTAATATAAATATTTATATATACTGTTAGTATAAATTATTTATTATAATTAGTATAATTATTTTATTAATTAGTAAAATAATTATTCTTTAAACTAGTAAAATAATTGAAATAGTAAAATTATTAAACCAAATATTTAATAAACCAGATAATTATTAATTAATAAAATAATTAGTCTTTAAACTAGTAAAATAGTTGCAATATTTAGTATATCAAATAATTATTTTATTAAATATTTAGTAAATAATACTGTAATTATTTAATAAAAATGATTAATATTAAAATTAAAATTATTTAATAATAATATAATTGAAATTATTTAATAAAATTGTAATTAATAATACTGTAATTATTTCAGTAATCAATAATGTTGTAGTTTAAATTGTTTAATAATGCTGTAATTAAAATTATTTAACAAACTAATTAAATAATATTTCACTAAAATTAATAAACTAATTATTTAATAGTATAATATTTAATAAACTAATTAATATATTTGATTAATTACTGGAATAAAAACTGGTTATAGTTGTTTGCTTTGCTACCACAATAATTAATCCCTTCACAAAGTATGCTATTTTATTCATAAATAGTAATTAATAAATGGTAATTAATGATTAAATAATTAATTTTTAATCAATTTATTAAATATTAAACAATTATTTTATATTATTCCAACTATTTTCATAATATTATGAAATAATACTACATACTGCAACTATTATATTTTAATTATATTTTTATTGATTTTATGAAATAATATTAATATTATTAAATAGTTTATTAAATATTTCAACTATTTAGTTAATTAACATTATTAAATACTTTTATACAGTTTTTTAAAATACTTTTTTAATAGTTTATTAAATAGATTTTTAAAATACTTGATAAATAGTTTTTTAAATATTAGATATGTTATTAAGTAATTTATATTTCAACTATTAAAATATTAAATAGGTTATTAAATATTAAATAGTTTATTAATTAATTTATATTTTAAATAGATAAAATAGTTTATAATAAATAGATAAAACAATTTATTTAAAATAATTTATTAACTAATTTATATTTTAATTTTTATTAAATAGATAAAATAGTTTATTTAATATTTATATTTTAACTATTTTATTAAATATTAATAAAATATTAATATCATTAAATAATTATTTACATAACTATTTCAACTATTATTTCAAATAGTTTAAACTAACTTAGTTAATTTATTCAATATATTAACTATTTAAATAAGTGGCAGAAATATTATTAAATATTTAATAAAATAATTAATAAACTAATTATTAGTTATATTATTTAATAGCTGAAATATTTATTAAACTTATTATTAGTTGAAATATGTAGGTTGGTTTAGTAATATATTAGTTATATCATTTATGTAATATATAAATTTGTTGCAATGAATTAACCAAATATGTAAGTTGGTGTAGTGGTTATGTACTATCATGTGAACCCAATGGTCTTTGGTTCAACTCCTTTTGGGACCATTTTTAAACTTTGCATTAGCCTTTAAATCAACACAAAAAATAATAAATAAAAAAAATTATGCTAACGAGGACTTAATAAAAACGAAAAAAACACCTTGTCACGTCAGTGGTAGGAACCACATCATCACCGTTAGCCACATCATCATTTTTGTAACGGAAGTTTGACGTCAGGGACTAATCACAAAAATAAATCAAATGTTAAGGACTTGGACCGAAAAAAAAAGATTCAGGGACCAAAACCAAAAACTCGCCAACTTACAGGGACGAAAACATTATTTAAGCCATATTTTTATTACGTTAAGGTCTGGTATTATTACTAATATTAGTATTGGCAATTCTAGCATTTTAGATAGGTTTAAGTATAGGTTAATAGGATTATTAAGATTATTATTAGGGAGAGGGACTGGTTGTATTTTATTGTGGTAATTACATTACCCTTTTATTATTTACTTTATTTTTTATTTTTGGTCGGTCAAACGTGTTGACCCGAATGGGCCTTCTTCTTCCCCATACTCAAACCCTAACAATACGAGCAGTGGTTGAAAATCAAATCAAAACAGATTTGATTCTTAACACAAAGAGCCAATGTTCATTAAATCTTATAATAAAAAATACAATCAAATTATAACTCGTACAAATTAAAACCCTAATGCTATTTACAACACAAAATCAAAAGTTACATCCAAACTTCCTAAAACGAGATTAAGCTAATAAATCCTAACCCTAAATCGTAAGTCCATAAAAGAAAAAAAAAAGAAATAGAGGAGAGGGTTGGACGGAGTGGGGACGAGAGGGTGGGGAGGAATTAACCCAGCGGCGGCGAATCTCCCAAATTGTTTTGATAACCTGCAAAAAGTCAAACGAGGAGAGATCAGAGGGAGATCAAGGAATAAAGTAAGAACAGACAAAAGGTAAATGACTTAGCTTTCAGATTGATCGATTGCTGAATGTCGCGATTTGGGGTTTCCAGGGTTTTCTGGAAATTTTGGGTTTAGGGCTCTTAGGGTTAGGGTTAGGGTTCGTCTGGGTAGGGTAGGGTTCTTTAGGGTTCTTGGGGTTTTGTTTGGATTCTGGGTTTTGATGAAGGTTTAGGTTAGGGTTCATGGGGGGTTAGGGTTTATATTCATAGGGTTCTTAGGGTTCTTACGAACCCTGAAGAACATAGGGTTTCTGTGTTTTGTTTAGGTTAGGGTTTATAGGTTTAGGTTAGGGTTCTGGGTTTGGGGGTGGATGTTCATCACCCAGATGAACATGTTTGAAGATCCCGATTGAGCTTCAACCGGAGATCTGGGTTTTGAGGTGGTTAACAGTGGTTGAGGGGGGCGTCGCACGGTGGCCGGACGGCCCACCGGCGACGGAATTCTAGAGAGAAGGGAGAGGACTGAGAGAGTTAGAGAGAGACGGAGAGGATTAGAGAGAGAAAGAAAGTGTGAAATGAGGGAGTCTGAAGGGGCTCCACCTTTTGTATCCCCTTTTAGGACGCTCCTGAGTCACGCCAGGTGGCGTCCCCAGGCCCTTGGGATGGGTTGACTTTCCAGTCAACCAGGGAATCCAGTGCGTGTACGCATACGGTGAGTCTGGATTGACTCACAATCTGGATCACACGATCGTCATACTTAGGGATCAATGGATGAGGTTAACTGCTGAGAAATCTGTTTGATCTTCATCAGGCGCCCAGGAGAGAGTCAAAGTCAGACTCTCTCCACCATGGACCCTCTTCCCTCAGATGGGCTTTTGGCAAATGGGCCTTGCGCCTTGAGCCCAGAATGATATTCGCACCCCCATTTTCAGCACAAAGGTTTTTTACTGGAAATTGCACCCCCCCCCCCCCCCCGGTTTTAATTTGATTAATTTAATTAATTGGATCATTCAACATGATTTAATTTAATTATTAATTGTATTTAAGGGACAATTAGGAGATTTAGGGTTCTTTAGGGAAAATTAAAGGGTTTAGGATTTATTTGGATTTTTTACTTATTATTATTTTGGATTTCGTTATGGGTCTTATTTTTTATTTATTTTTTATTTATTCGAAAAATCGCAATTGAATCAATTCCTTGATTCAAGTTGTGAAATAAAAAATAAAAATATTTTTATTATGTTGCTTAATTAGTTTTTATTATTATTTAACTCTTTTTTTAATTCTCATGTAATTAATTTTGTTATATATATGTAAATAAATTTTGTTTTAGGTTTTTATGCACACATATATATATATATATATATATATGAAGGTTTTTTGTAAGAAAATCAGTTTTTTAGGGAAAAAGGGGATAAATATGGGGTGGGGATTAAAAAATAATAATTTTAAATTATTTTGGGATAAAAAAAATATATTCTTTGAAGAATTATGGAAGTATGGACTTCATTTTTGGGTTTGGTTTTTTTTTTCTAAAAAGGGTTTTTTAAAGCTTTAAGGGATTTTTATTTGGTATAAAGCTCTTGGTCTGAGAGCCTAAATAAAGGATGAGATAAGGGATTTGGATTTGGGAATAGAACTCTTGATATCCGAGAGTATAAACAAAAGGATTAAGGGATAAAGCTCTTGGTCCGAGAGCCTAAATAAGGGATGGGATACGGATTTTGGGATAAAACTCTTCCTCCGAGAGTATAAATAATGGATAAGGGATGTAAGGGATAGAACTCCTCATCTAGGAATATAAACACTAGATTTAAGGGATAGAACTCTTTATCCAAGAGGGATTTAGGAATAGGATTAGGGGGTAAGAATAGGGGAGGTGAACTACGGTTACTCTGATCCTTCATATTGAGGGTACGTAGGCATAGGGTTGCAAACCAACCCTAGCGAGTATAACTAATAAAAAACTTAGGTTTTCCTATAACTTAGACAAACAAATATACCCTAAATTCAAAGGGGGGTCCCAGTGAGTACAATGGAAGTAAGAGGTGCCTAACACCTACTCTTTACTTAACCGACTCCCGAACCGTAGGAATCTCTACCTTAGGATAGGATATTTAGGTTTATCATTATTTTCCTTAGAAAAAATATGATGGCGAATCGAATATTTTTTCCGGCCGCGACACGTACGATATATATCAAAAGCATATTGCACGATAACACATTAATTACACACCATTAAAACGGTAAAAGTCGACAAAACGGCACATTTCCAAATTCCCTTCATAATTAAACCGGCCACGAATCTCAAAACCATTTTAATAAGAAATAACATCTCAAGAGCTTTCTAACGGTACCAAGAACGCCTCGATCCGAGTTACGGATCAAAAGTTACGGCATTGAACGCAAAATCGGGAAAATTCTGCACCCTCTCTGGTCCTACGCGTATTGCCTTGGGCCATACGCGTATTGCCCAGCTCGCTCGCCCATCCATACGTGTATTGCCCAAAGTGATACGCGTATGGGCAGAGACTAAATTCTCCCCAAAAATTCCATTAAAAATCCCGTACACGTATTGCCTTCCTAGTTACGCGTAATGCCTTGCCAAGTACGCGTACCATTAGGCATTTCAGCAGAGGACCGTGCATAATGAGCTTTCATACACGTAATGCCCCATTTCCCCCTAGCCATACGCGTATTGCCCAAACCAATACGCATAATGCCAAGCCTCATACGCGTATGGGCAGCGAAACCCATAATTTTTCCTACAGAATTTCTGCTGCGAAATTCAACCAAAATCATCTCCAAATCTCATCTAAACACGTAAAAATTACCAATTGAATGCACAACAACATCTATCTAACATGTCTCAGCAATTAGGATCATTAAAACATGATTTCAGACACAATTGAATCAAATTCTAACAATCTCAACATAGTATGGTTTTAGTTCTATACTCAATTTCAACCAAATATCACACCAATACATACATACATAATCATACACAAGTATAGGATAATCGAGTTTCACACCCTTACCCGATTAATCGTGTTTTGAAATGTCGGTTGATTCGATTCCTAAACTTTCAAGTTTTTTCCTCTTTTTCCTCTTTTCTTTCTCTTCTCCTTCTTCTCTTTTCCTTCTTCTCTTTCTTTTCTCTCTATTTTCTCTCTTATGAAAAACAAACATAATATCTACCCAACCAAAAGACCAAAATACCCCTACACTCAAATATCTCGCAAACGCTCCCAAAACGCGATAAAACATAATAACGATGAAAAATAATATATTGCCAAATAAAAGTCAAGAATAAAATAATATAAAAACGAAAATAATTAAATCGACTCGATTAAATAAATCTAACAAAACTGGGGCGTTACAATACTGCCCCACTTAGAAATTTTCGTCCTCGAAAATATAACCAATACGAACAACTCCGAATACGACTCTCGCACCCGACTAACAAGCTATCATGCCAACAAAAGGCACACCACGAATAACACAAACTGACAACCCACCTTGCTAACAGCAACTACAACAACGACACGACAACGACGACAACTACAATGACAAGATGCAAAGCCCATACAATGCACTTGACGACCAACTCACAACTCAAAGAATACCCAAGTTACGAACACACATGTTCACTCTTGAACCGAAACACAACAAGATCGTTACCATCACCGTAGGTAATACTCCTCTGATTCACCACAAGGAATTAACTACTCGCACTCGACCCAACACGATAGGAACGAGGCAATAACACAAACAAGAACACAAGTTCCACGACCCAACATCGTTTCAACAACCTCTACAAAACCAGAATACCAAACATCCTTGTCACACAACAATATCGCAACAATGCTACGATTCCCCAATCGAACATGTAACCAAAACATCCATCTACATAGTAGCCCATGAATAATATTCAAACATTTCGCCTAACACTTCCATTCTGAAACGTCCAATGGTCTCATCATTCCAACATGTTTACAATGTTCAACTTATGTACTCTTACAAGTCACACACGCAAATACAAAATGTGCCACATCACACTTCCGTTGCACACGCTGATTACTCAAAACCATCAAGTCTACCAATCTCATGTCTAAAGTCTAACTCTTTCTCACCTCTGCCAAAAATCACTGTTCACTTTAATATCCCCAACCTCACACTCTCCTGTGTTATCTCACACACTAGACACAAGCCTCTGAACTGCTCAAATAATTTTAATTCTCTGACCATCAAAACAGACATGCCTAACAACTTTCGACTTAACTTTTCAGGCACAACCTTAGCTTTTCCCGAAGGATAATCCAAGCCAAATTCATAACTCGTCACGAATTCTAACCATCCTCGTTGTCTCACTCTATTCCTTCAGACCAAACAAGTACTCTAAACTCTTGTGATTACTAAACACTTCGAACCTAGAACCATAAAGATAATACCTCCAAATATTCCAACACAATACAACCGCAACCAATTCCAAATCCAAAATAGTATAGATCCTTCTATGAATCCTTAATTGTCGTAAAGCATAAGCTATGACTTTACCCTCTTGCATTAACACACTGCCTAAACTCATCAAAGACGCATCCCAATACCTCACAAACGGTTTATTAGGATCACACAGAATCAAAACTGGAGCCGTAGACAACTTCTACTTTAGCTCACCAAAACTTACTCACAACGAACATCCAAACAAACGACTCGCCCTTTGCAAGTCAACTGAGATAACAGAAGTACGCACTCAGCAAAGTCTTCCCTAGCCTGTAGTAACAACCAATTAAGCCCAAAAGTTTCTAATCTCCTTAACCAACTTCAGAACCTCTTCCATAACCATACTCTCATCTGAAATAACATATCCAAGAAAACTAACCTTTTTCAACCCAAATTCTCACTTGAATAACTTAGCATAAAACTTCGTCTCTTTTCAACACTTGTAATTCAAATCCCAAACACTCTATCTGTTCCTCCTCTGAGTTTATAACAGATCCGAATATCCTCAATCAAAGCCATTACGAACTTATCCAAATAAATATGGAAGATACGATTCCTCTACTCCACAAACATTACAGACGCATTACTAGCACCAAATAACATCACTGTACGTTGTAATGCCCAACCAAATTCCAAAAGATATAAATTCTTAAAGCTTTTGCAAAAAATTTCACTGGGTAACTGGTTACTCACAAACAAGCTTAACCGAGTAAATAACAGCCTATCCCGATGATAACAAACATAACCAGTCACATTAAATCGATCAAAGCCTCAACTCACACAATTCACCACTCTTATCAAACATTCCAAACAATTGCAATTTCACTCAAACTCAACCAAACCATTCCAGTCATCTGTTCATGAAAGTGGACACTTGTTCTCAATCATTACCTTATTCAACTGTTAGTAATCCATACACAATTTCTTCTCTTAACAGTCCAAATTCCATAAATCCCAACATGTAGCAACCACCAACCAAAAAGAACTCTCAAATATTACATCCACACCTAAAGGTTTTCTCAAAATTTCCATTAATGCTCTAAAATTCCAAAGACTCCAAACCTCACTAGAACTCTAAGTTTTGCTTTCCATAGTCTCAATACCATCATACACATCATGCTTGTTATTCCGTTCAATCATCCATCCTTTTTGTTATTAACACAACTGGAGCTCTCTAAGACGACACACTTGGTCTCACAAATCCCTTTTCTAGTAAATCTTCCAACCGCTCGTTCAATCTGAGTTTCACTTCCTAAAAGTTCTTCTACTTACTTAGCAGATCCAAACCTCAAATATTCCCCTTCGTCAAATTTGAGTTCACACTCTACTCTCTGAGAACAACCATTAACGATACCCAATCGTTCTCTCTCAATGACTTCCCAACTGGACCAAGATACCAAAACCTCTAATCCGTCTCATCTTCCGATATAAGAATCTTCATCGACTCATCAAAATAATCCGTAATCATTTTCTTAATTCCAAACAATTCATTGCACACACTATCAAAGCTGGAAAGACACGTCTATTCCATCCAACATAATTCCCGTCTACTATCAACAAGAGATTAAGGGTGATCAATTCCTCAATTTGTCAATAGATAGCCGACAATCATGATGGGGTATAAACTGTCTTTACCAAACTATAATAGCATTCCTTGCATCTTGTACACAAACTACCTAAGGCACAAACAACATCGACAGTATTCAACTGTCACACCAACGGACTTAACGACTTGGCCGGACGGACCGACCTGCTCTGATACCACTAATGTAACACCCTAATTCCCATCGCAAATAAATAATACATAAATAAATCAGAGTAAGTAAAAATTTATTTTTCCGACAGAAACAAGGATGTCATAGTTAAGGAAAGAAATCACAATCACTGCTCAATTATTTGATACATAACACTAAATGGAATAAACGTAAAAGGGAAACTTTTTCCATAAAAAAAGAAAGTTCAATTATGGAATAAAGCGGAAAGATCCATAACTGACTTGTTTTACAAAATAAATTGGTTTATAGCATCAAAATATTCATACAAAGTTAATACAATATAGATCCAACAAATGTATACATATATAACAAAAATGTTCCCCGACTCCCGTGTTACGTATCAGAGCAGACAGACTGACAAACGGATGGAGAACTAAGCTTCACAAAAACCTCAAAGGCTACTAATCTGCAATGCCTTATAGAGCATTTAAAACAACAGAAGGGTGAGAAACACAATTATAATATAATTGCATACAATTATATAATAACACAAAATACACATATAAAACATTCTCACCACAACTTACACCATAATTCAAATGCAAAACAACACAATTCATATCTCATGCATCCATCACAAAGGCATATCAATCATGCACAATACATTTATCACTAACATATATATATATATATATATATATATATATATATATATATATATATATATATATATATATCTCCACTCATCAATTCCATTCACAATTCCACATTTAATCAATCCATTCATGATTTTCCACACATAATCAATCCATTCATGATTTATGAAAATGCAAAGTAACCGACACAACGACTATATGCAAATGTGGTACCATTCGATCCATCATTCTCATCATTAGTTCACTCAGGAACTATTGAAATCATCGCTTGTTACTTAATGTAACTCCTCGTCGGGCAAACGATGTTCCCCGTCGCTTTAGGTCCTCTTGGTATAAGGCTCACGACGTTTATGGATCACTTTAGGTCCTCTTGGTATAAGGCTCACGATCCGATCGCTTTAGGTCCTCTTTGTATAAGGCTCACGATCCTCTATAATCATCGCTTTAGGTCCTCTCGGGATAAGGCTCACGATGTTATAGCGGATTCCCTCACGAACCCTAACTTGTGATCAGATGGTTTTGAGTTCTTGTGGCTTATGAATCAAGCTATTTGAGTCAATCAAATATTGTAGATATATCAATATGATGTCTTTGAGGTCTTTTATGTTCATCTTGAAGCTTCAAGTTATGCCTTGCTTCACAAGTTAACTCAAGGGTTGACTGTTCTAATGGAGAGAGGATATTCATCACTTGGGAAGTAAACAAAACCAAAGTGAATGACTCAACTTATGCATTATGAATATGAATATGAATATGAATCAATTATGCATGATGTATGTATGAATGAAAGCTTATGCTGACAAAACAGACACGACATACGGACTAGTGATGAACACAACTAGATACTTGGTCACTGTGGAGGATAAAAAATATCAATGGTGATGAGTATTATTGAGGGAAACAAAGTCCTGCTGCTGAACTTTAACTACTCTTGGTTGTAACACGATGCGACTCCTGAGGAGTGAAAACTTTTATCGGTGTTTCCTAAGTGAAGCAGCCTGTTGGAGGAAGTGATTCCTATTCCTATTGTCATACCCCAAATTTTGACCACAAGATTTCCCATCATGGTGAAAATCATCATCACAATATGGATGTATCATCATACCTCATCAATCTCCTCAGAGATTGTTGAGCATCCACTACAACCAAGAATTAGGGTTTTGAGTCTTCTCAGAACACTTAGACCAAAAGATAAATCAAGGAATGACATGATCTTCAACTTGTCTAAACCTGTCAAACATCCATGAAGTATCAAGAGGTCTCCCATATCAAGAATCAAACACAAAAGTGCAACATCTCAAGCTGATCAAGCCTCAAGATCGACAGTGTCACCAAATTAGGGTTTTGGTCGACCAAGGCCTCCAGATGGAAATTTTCATCTGGAAATGAGCCAATACTTCAAAGAATGACCCAAGATGCTCAAAGGGACCTCATGGACCTAATCATCAAGTCAAAATAGCCTTAGGGGATGCATTCATCAAAAATCAGGAATTAGGGTTTCTTGACCTAATTCACCCCTAAGTTGACTTTTGGAGCAAGACATAAGCCAAAACCTTAAGAAGTGTTTTGAAGACCTCCAATACATCATATTGATCCATTTATAAGGTTGGATTGATTCAAAGAACTTGGTTCATGAGCAACACAAAGATTCAAATTCATCTGGGCCAATTAGGGTTTCTTGATGAAAAAGTCAACTGTACCTTTGACTTTGGACCAAGACATGCTCCTAAACCTTGGGAAATGATTCCATATATCCTAAAAAAACCTTTGGAATCCATCCATTAGGTTTGAATTAAGTCAAGAACTTGATTTCATAAAGGACCACACAGTTTGGAATTCATCTGACAAAAAGTCAATTGTGCCTTAAATCAAGTTTGACTTTTTGGAATTTTTCACAAATATGGCTCCCCTAAGTCAAAAACAATGTTAATGTATGGTTTTGATCACCATTCATCAAGAAAAATCAAGAAAAGTGAGGTAACTTGCAAAAGGGGCAACCATAAGAAACTTAAAATTTTCTAAGTTTTGGAACAAAAGTGTTTTGGTACCAACTTTGCAAGGTCATATCTCTCAAACCCTAAGGCCTTTTTCTCCCATTCAAAGCTCAAATAAAATTTCATCTTACATACTTTTAAAGTGTCAACTACAAGAGATTCCAAATCCTCATGGATTCTGAGTTATGGATTGATCACTAAAACATGAAAATGACCCTTTTTTCCAACACTTTGAAAAAATTTGGACAGAATCTGTCTAGGTTTTTCACCAACTCTAGGGCCATTTTCACCTTGGTCCAAGCTGAAACAAGTCCATTGGTGGACATTAAAGTTAAAGTATGTCATGAGGGATTTCCAAAATGTCCAAGAACTCAATCAAACTCCATTTGAGCTAGGAGTTATGGATCTCACAAGTTGGCTAAAAACAAACTATTTTTTGACAGCATTTGGTACAAACTTGCATCACACGATTCCTTAGGCTAATTTTGGGCACTTTGATCAATAAAATTTTGTCTAATTACAACACAAATGAATGAGGAATTTGATCCATAACACAAAATTCCAAGAACCTAGCCTTCCCAGACACATGATCATCATTTAGGCATGTGATATCTCATGATGCAAAACCTTGAATTTTCAAATTTGGCATCAAGCATTCAATGGATGCATCAAGGTGGCATGAACTGAGGCAACTCCAACTGAATGAGTCAAGCCATATCCCTGCAACAAATGACTCATAGCCTGCTCCCTAATCTCATGTGAATGGCTAGAGGAAACTTGAGATTCCATTTGATCACCATTGGATATTGGGTTGTACCAGTTACCATTCAGTATTGTAGCCAAAACAAACTTACTCTACTATAAATAGAGCTTTTTTTTATCAATTCAAGCACACTGTAGCGAGCGATTTTGGACGCGGTTCTTAAGCGCTGTCGCTCTCTGGGTTAGTTTACTACAGGTCAATTCATTTTTTATCCTATTAAAGCTGATGAAGGAAGGGAAATAGATGTCTCCAATTAACCCTGCTTGCATATTGAGTTTAAACAGCGGTCTATTAGGTTACGGATGCGATCAATGTGGTGGGGCCTTTCTTGTGCTATTTTGACAGAATGACAGGTTTCTAGCGGGGAACAAGGGTTAGGATGTTAGGACTGATGCTTTTTGATAGATATATGAGAGTATGGGATTTAGGGTTTTTGTTTAGTGTGCTCGCTAAGATTTTTCTTTCAATCTTATGCCTACGTATTCCCGTTTACCGAAACAGGGAAATCAGAGCGTTCGTAGTTCCTCCTATAGAATAGGAGGAAATGGGTGTTTTTGGTGTCTTGTTCAAAGCCCAAGACGTGAAGCGAAAGGTGATTTGTATCTTGTTCAAAGCCCAAGATGTGAACTTGAAAGGGGTTTTGTATCTTGTTCGAAGCCCAAGATATGAAGCTAAAGGTGTTGACTTTAGAGAGAATTTGTCATCTCTAAAGGGGGTCTGTATGTCACAATTGTTGGGTGACTGACTGTAAAGGAGGATTACTTTAACCGGGATTTATGAATCCTAGCAATGCCATAATTTCCTTTAAAGGGGATTTTAACCTGAAGGAGAAGACTTTAACTCAGTGTAGAGCAATGCTATCTTTCCTTAGGAATTTCTCATGCTAAAAGAGGGACAGTGGCATGGATGTAGATGATCCAGAGGCTTGCCGCTTACAGCGATTAGATGAAGGGGAAAGAGTTGTTGATGTTTGTGTACTGTGAATGAGGCACGTCTTTGATGCTAAAAGGTTTATTGGATCAACCAGTGGTTTTCTTATATAAAGCCTAAGAGGAGGCTAATATGTGTCTCGTATAAAGCTCGAGAGAGAGGCTAAAAGGTCTTTACTCGACGATGGAGTCTTTCGATATCTCGTATAAAGCCCGAGATGGAGGCTATTTGACTAAACAAGAGAGTTTTTTGTATCTCGTACGAAGTCCGAGATGGAGGCTAAAATTTGTTTGGCTCAATAAGAACCTTTTTGTATCTCGTATAAAGCCCGAGATGGAGGCGAAAGGGTGATTGACTCAACGAGGGAGTCTCTTATGTGTCTTGTACGAAGCCCGAGAGAGAGGCTAAACGTTGTTTGACTCCGCTGGGGAGAATCATTGTACAAAGCCCAAGAGGAGGCTATGGTGACTGTTTTAGTTGAGTGACAGGTCCGGTATACTTGAATGAGAAAATCAGTTCTTATATGAGCAACACTGTACTCAAGGATTTGATTCGAGGATCCGGGTTATTCCTGTTCTTTAAGGAAGTGGGAAATCCCAAGGGTATTGAGACTGTCCGAGTCTACGGGTTTTCTTCCTATTTAACGAAGGGGTCACTTGAGAATGTCTTTGAGACTCAAGGAGATTAGACTGTCCAAGTCTAGAGTTTCATCTTTTGTACTATGCTTTGAGAAACAGTAGTAGACTCTTTGAAAGGACTGTTCTATTAAGATGACTAAGTTCTGTTCCTATACCTCTAGGAGGTCGTCGAGACAATTTGTACGAAGCCCAAGAGGAGGCTGGAAGCTTTTAAGAAGCCGATCGGTCCTTGTATGAAGCCCAAGAGGAGGCTATCATTCCCGGAGGAAGAATAATTATACGAAGCCTAAGAGGAGGCTGTGAATACTTCCATGAAGCCGACGGGTCCTTGTACTAAGCCCAAGAGGAGGCGGGGGTACTTTTAGGAAGCCTGTGGGTCCTTATACAATGCCCAAGAGGAGACCGATGCTTTTAAGAAGCCGATGGGTCCCCAAACCCCCGAGAAATTCAAGATAGGCTATTCACAGAGAATAGATCAAGCCAGGAAAGTTCGAGTATTTGGAAGAAACTCAAAGATGCCATTCACGGAGAATACATTCATCTCTGGGAGTAGAGTTTCTTGACAATTCCTAATGAGGACAGCCGAAGAGAAGACTGTATCTGGTGATCTTATTGAGGATCTAGTTGTCTATTTCTACGAATAAACGAAACGGCGTCACCTAGTTCTAGACGTAGTTGCTGGGGAAACTCTAAATATCTATACTATTATTACACAGTTGATATGAGTTTATGAAAGAAGACTTACAGTGAAACAGCCCCACAATACAGTTATATGTATATGAAAGCGGTAAATGAAAGCAATAACCACTTACTCGGTTGTAGAGCTTCCATGATGTTTGGTTAGTTGTTCAACAAAGAAAGATTGAAAACAACAGTATATTCAAAATCAAAGGAGAAAGTGCTTTGAAAAAGAAAGATTTGGGGCTTACAGCTCAAGGAGAGGCCCAGGGTTTTATCAGTTAGCGCACTATTGTTTTGTACAGAGGGATGGGTCTTACACTCTCTCAAGAGGCCCAAAAAAGTTTTAAAAGAGGAAATGGGTCTTACTACTTGAGGGTAGGCCCAGTTGACTTTTCGTTTGAAAATGGCGATCGCGCCGAGATTCTCTTTTAACACAGAGGGGCTTATACAATATCTGAGGCCCAAAATTGTTTTGGTTAAAAGGGGATTGGGTCTTACACTCTATTAGAGGCCCAAAATGATTTTGAATGGGTCTTATAGCTCGAGGAGAGGCCCAAGGTTATTTTTTAAAAGGGCGACGATCACGCCGTTTGTTTTTGACGGTATCGGGACTTATACAATATACTGAGGCCCAAAAAATGATTTGGTCAAAAAAAGGATTGGGTCTTACACTCTATTAGAGGCCCAAAGTGTTTTGAAAATGATTTATGAGGGTTGAATTAATCCAAAAACTCTAATTTATTTTCAAAAATGTATTTAATTGAATAAAAATTCAATTAAAATGATCAAAATTGTTTAACATATGGAAAACGAATTGTGATCTTGGATTAATGCTTCAAAAATTAAGTATTGACCTACAAAATAATTAGAAGGCATTAAAAGTTGCAAAATCAAGGTGGAAAAAATATTTTAAATGTTAAAAACAATTAAAACATTAATTCTTTGCAAAAATATCAATTATATAAAATAAATAATATTTTTGGGATTTTTTGGGAAAATAAAATATTTTAACATTTTTGTGAATTATTAAAAAAAGAATCAACTCAAAATCATTAAAACTCAGAGAGAAATTAATTTTTGAATCAATTAAATAAAATCACAAAATTCAAATATTTGAATTTGGAAAATGGCGCCAAGAACAAAGGCAAGAACACGCGCGTGTTCTGGGTTTGCCCAGATTTGCATTTTCTCTCCAATCTCACTGAATACTTGATTATATCATGCAATCCACATACCAATCAACTCGTTTCAACCTCACGATCATGTCTATGACAATTAATTTCATTTAAATTAAGCATAAAACAAGAAATCACGAAAAATCCTCAAGAACCCTAATTTCTGCATGAAGGCTAGGATTTTTGATACATGATTCAAACAATGCAATTAATTGAGGGGAAACATTCCATGCATGATTATGAACATATGGCCAAATTATTGTGCAGCAAAAATTGCATGGATCATAGAGTTAGAAGAGCTCATGCTTACCACTTGCAGCTGGTGATCATGATTTGTGTTGGAGTTATTACAGCTAGGTTCCAATGATCTGGATAGCTTCCCTAGGTGCCATGGAGTGTGTATGAATGCTTGGAATGGATTGAAATGATCTGGAACTTGAGATGGTACCCCAACTGCAAATCTGTCAAGAACTTGAGCAATTGGCTGGTGATTTTGTGAAATCTGTGTTCCAGATGTTATGTGAGTGTTTGGATCACTTCTATATGATGTATATGAGGTGTGTGTGTGATTGATTTGGTTGGAAAAGCTCTCAAACTCAAAACCCGATAGTGACTTGCCTTAGAAGGCAAAATTGGAGTGAAAGAAGAGATTTTGAGGAAAGCATCTGTTTGATGGCTTTGGTGTACTTAAACTGATCACAATTGAGCTCTATTTATAGTAGAGCAAGTTTGTTTTGCAAGGAATAGTGAATGGCAACTGCTGAGTAGGTTTGGCTAATGTTGGCAAATGAAAATCCAAGTCTCCTCTAGTCAATGGCTAGAGGTTAGGGCACAGGCTGCTGGTTCCCTTGGTCTTGGATAAGTCTTGACTGAATTCAGTTGAGAATGGCTCAGTCCATGCCACCTTGATGCTTCCATTGAATGCTTCAATCCAAAATTGGAGTCTTGTCCCTATTTTGGCAATTCTAGGTTCAACATGTTATTTCTTGTTCCAAAGACTTTGGAGGCTTGGCTCAGTGATTGTCCCCTTTAGATTAAATCCTCAGAGGTGTCCAAGTGGATAGGAGCATTTGCATTTGGCTGATTTTGGCAAATCGACCAAAAGTATAAAAATCTGCCTTGCCTTGGCAGATTTCAGCAAGGCAACTTGCCAATGTCATATCTCATGACTCAAATTGAATTTGGTAATGTTCTTGGCCATTTTGGAAAACCCTTACATGATACAACAACTGTTTGAACATGTTTGGTTTTGATCTCTTTTGAATCCAAGTGAAAAATCCTCCTACATTTGGCAAAAAGTAAGGCAAAATCTGACTTAGTGAAATTTTCACTAAGTGTTGGAACAAAGTGACTTTTCTTGATTTTGATCACTCCATAACTCAAAATCCATGAGGAATTTGGACATAGGTCAGTATGAAGCTTTTGTAGAGGGCAATGAGATCTACGAATCAAGCTTTGAATGGGGAACAATAGTCTTGTGGTTTAGGAGTTATGGTCCTCCAAAGTTGGCACATTAGTGTCACTTTTTCCATAACTTCGAAATTTTTCTAAGTTTTTATGGTTACCCCTTTTACAAGTTATCCCACTTTCTTTGATTTTTCTTGATGAAAGATGATTCAAATCATACATTAACATCATTTTAGGGTTAAAAATCCATTTTGGTGAAAAATCTCAAAAAGTCAAAGTTGACTTTTGTGCACAGTTGACTTTTTATCAGATGAATTCCAAACTGTGCAATTCTTCATGAAATCATGTCCTTGACCTAAATCAAACTTGATGGACATGTTCCATGGGTGTCATAGGGTATATTGAATCATGTCTTAGGGCTTGGGAGCATGTCCTGGTCAAAAGTCAAAGTTACAGTTGACTTTCCTCGCGAAACCCTAATTGTGGTGCAGATGAAATTGAGACTTGTTGCTCAAGCTTCTTGGATTAATCCATTGTTCCAAATGGATCAATATAGTTCATTAGAGACCCTCAAACCCTCTCTTGAGGTCTTGGCTCATGATTTTCCCTAAAAGTCAACTTAGGGGTGAATTAGGTCAAGAAACCCTAATTCCTGATTTTTGATGAATGCATCCCCTGAGGCAAAATTGACTTGATGATTGGGTCTATGAGGTCCCATGAAGTATATTAGGTTATGTTTTGGATCATTGGCTTGTGCCCAGATGAAAAATTTCCATCTGGAGGCCCTGGTCGACCAAAACCCTAATTTGGTGACACTGTCGATCTTGAAGCTTGATCCACCTAGAAGGGAGCAACCTTGTGATTAATCCTTGAAGTGGCAGTCCTCTTGATCCCTTGTGGATATTTGAGAGGTTATACAAGTTGAAGATCATGTCATTCCTTGATTGATCCTTTGTCAAAAGCTCTGAGAGGGCTTGAAACCCTAAATTTGATTGCATTGGATGCTCACCCATCTTTGGGGAGACTGGTGAAGTATGATGGTTCCTCCATATTGTGATGATGATTTGCAGAATGATGGGGAATCTTAGTGGTCAAAATTTGGGGTATGACATATGCCCCTATTTAATCTTCTTGGACCCGAAGGTGTGAATGACGAAGGTATTCGGGCATTCGGGGTGCAAGAGGATTAAATATCGGAATACCGGAAATTTTGATGGTGGTTATGAATGGTAACTTATACATTCATCTTCTTTTGCTAAACCATGATGCTTAGAAAAGGTAAACTTCCCCTCGATCCTGGTATTCAGCCAAGGAGCTGGTCTCAGTTTCCTTTTGGGATAAACCTCCCCTCGATCCTGGTTTCCTACCAAGGAATTGGTCTTAGTTTCTCTTGTTAACTTCCCCTCGATCCTGGTTTCCTACCAAGGAACTGGTCTTAGTTTCTGATTTAAACTTCCCCTCGATCCTGGTTTCCCACCGAGGAACTGGTCTAAGTTTCTGATTTAAACTTCCCCTCGATCCTAGTTTCCTACCAAGGAACTGGTCTCAGTTTCTGATATAAACTTCCCCTCGATCCTGGTTTCCTACCAAGGAATTGGTCTAAGTTTCTTTTGTCAATAAACTTTATTGACAAGGGACACTATTAGTAGCGATTTTCCTCAAACTTCTCACCGAATTTTCCTGGGGAGATTCCATTTGACGGAAAAATTTTAATGTCAGACTCGCTGGGGAACCCAGTCGTCTGAGTTGTAGAGGTGCACAAACTTCTCTATGAGAGATGCCATTTGTCGACTCTATCCGAGGAAAGCTGGTTTCTCGAGAGACTATTTCCGCTTGGGGATATTACATCATACTTTTCTCGGGATCTTCCCGGAGAAATGCCATATGATGGGATCCAATTTTGAGGTGCAGATGACCTTTTCATCAGTGGTCTTTTCAGAGAAAAACTGCCAAATTTCTGATTACGAGGCCTTCTCTAGGGATTTTCCTTAATCCGGGAAAGCAAGGATATCATCTTCAATGGTGAAGAGTGATATTGACTGAGGTCTCTCTGGTTTTTCAGAGGTTCAAGTTATCAAAGTGGTCAAGGGCCAACTTCCTTCCAGAAATAAACTGGAAGCGAGGTTGTTCAAACACGACGTTTCTTGACGAGGCAAGAACTGACAACTCGATTGAGAGAACTTCTATCACTATGGAACAAGACCGACTAGAGTGATAGTGACGCAATATGAAATGTGAATGCAAAACAATAATGCATGATGTATGTATGTATATGCTGACAAAACTGACGCGACATACAAACTGACGGGTGAACACGACTGGATACTCGGCCATCGCGGGGCGAAAAAGTATCGTTGGTCAAAAAAGTAGCAATTCTACCTTGCTTAGGAGAGATAGTCCCTGCGGGGAATACCGTTGATCGGGCTTAGGAGATAAGAACTCGGCCGAGGTGTGTCAGACGAAACAAGGTCTCTGACACAGTTGATCCCTTCATTCAGGCGTACTGGTTTAGAAGGAGTACTTTGATTCTGCACTTCGAGGTTCGATTACTTCTGGAGAAGTGACCGATGTTCTTTTGATGTTCAACAGTCAAAAGAAATTACCGTCTTTATTTTAAAAGCAAAAAAAGTTTTAACAAGTAAATTCATTTTGTTTCATTTCAAGAATCGCTAATCATATTAAAATGTCGTTCTGTAAAGCTAAAACAAATAAGAATTACAAACAAAAGCACAAAGGCTCAAATTTTATTGATAAGATGGAGATCAGCCAAACGCGTGATTCCAAAGAGTATATACAAAGCTAGAAAATGGTAATTTACAGGGAAAAGGGCTACGTTGAAACATAACGACCGCTATCCTCCTACCAAGTTTGAATTCGGGGCATCCTGAGCTTCTGTCGAAGATGACCTTGACTGGAGTTTTCTGACGGATGATGTAACTGCTGCTGAGGGACTTGCCTCTGTTGAACATAGTTACTTGCCATTATCCCTAACTTTTGCCTGGATTGTACTATGACGTTTCCAATCCACCGGGATGATTTTTTTTTATTTTGTCTCTAACTTTTACCTGGACCGCCCTTTCGGGTTTTTAATCCACCGAGACGTTTTTTTTTAGGCGAAGTATTTCTTGACTACATCAACATTCGTGGGGTAGGCAAATTCTTCTCCGTCCATGGTCGCAAGTCTCAAGGTGCCGCCTGAGAAAGCTTTCGTGACCACATAGGGGCCATCATAATTCGGAGTCCACTTGCCCCGAGAATCAGTGAGAAAATATTGTATCTTCTTGAGCACGAGGTCTCCTTTCCTGAAGATGCGGGGTCGAACCTTTTTGTCGAACGCCTTCTTCATTCTCTGTTGATACAGTTGACCATGGCATAGTGTCGTGATTCGCTTCTCCTCGATCAGATTTAGTTCGTCGTGTCGGCTTTGACACCATTCAGCTTCGGTGAGCTTAGCTTCCATCAGTACTCGGATTGACGGGATCTCTACTTCTATGGGGAGCACTTCCATGCCATACACTATAGAGAAAGGGGTTGCCCCTATTGAAGTGCGGACAGATGTGCGATAACCGTGAAGAGAAAAGGGTAGCATCTCGTGCCAGTCTTTGTAGGTTACAACCATCTTTTGAACGATCTTCTTGATGTTCTTATTGGCCGCTTCTACCGCTCCATTCATCTTTGATCGGTAGGGAGATGAGTTATGATGTTCGATCTTGAACTTTGCACACAACTCTTTCATCATCTTGTTGTTCAAGTTGGATCCATTATCAGTAATGATCTCGCTTGGAACACCATAACGGCAGATGATATTATTTTTGATAAATCGGACTACCACTTGTCGGGTTACATTAACGTATGACGCTGCTTCGACCCATTTGGTGAAGTAGTCAATGGCTACTAGGATGAACCGATGTCTATTTGAAGCCTTGGGCTCAATCATGCCAATCATGTCGATTCCCCATATGGAAAAAGGCCATGGGGAAGAGAGAACTTTGAGATGTGATGGTGGTACATGAATTTTGTCGGAGTATATCTGACACTTGTGACACCTCCTCATGTACTTGTAGCATTCAGATTCCATTGTCAACCAATAGTACCCTGCTCTTAGAATTTTTCTCGCCATAGTGTGTCCGTTGGCATGAGTGCCAAAGGATCCTTCATGAATTTCTTTCATAAGCATGTCTGCTTCTGGTCTGTCTATGCATCGGAGCAAGACCATGTCAAAGTTTCTCTTATAGAGTGTATCACCGCTCAGAAAGAAGCTACCAGCCAGTCTTCTGAGAGTTTTTCTGTCTTTTTTGGATATCCCAGGTGGGTACTCTTGTTTCTGAAGGAAGCATTTGATATCGTAATACCAAGGTTTGTCGTCTATGACTGCTTCAATCATGAAGATGTAAGCGGGCCGTTCAAGGCGCATTATGTCGATCTTAGGTAGGTCGCTCCATTGACCTACACTAATTATAGAAGAGAGAGTGGCTAATGCATCAGCCATGTGATTCTCCTCACTAGGGATGTGATGAAACTCAACTCTGTTGAAGAAGCGTAACAACCTTCTTGCGTACTCTTTGTAAGGAATCAGTCCTGATTGGTATGTGTTCCAATCTCCTTTAATCTGATTGATAACCAAGGCTGAGTCGCCGTATACGTCTAAGTTTTTGATCCTTAAATCAATTGCTTCTTCGAGACCCATGATACATGCTTCGTATTTGGCCTCGTTGTTCGTACATTTGAACGTAAGTCGGGCGGTGAAAGGAATGTGGGTACCCTGAGGGGTAACAATGATTTCCCCAATTCCATTTCCGTAATGATTGACTGCTCCGTCAAAGATAAGTCCCCACTGGGAACCTGGTTCTGGCCCTTCACTAGGTAGCGGTTCATCGCAGTCTTTCATCTTTAGATACATGACATCTTCGTCTGGGAAGTTAAACCCGATTGATTCTTGATTGTTAATCGGTTGATGAGCCAAATGATCGGCTAAAATACTTCCTTTAACGGATTTTTGAGCATGATACTCTATGTCATATTCTGATAACAGCATCTGCCAACGGGCAATCCTTCCCATAAGAGCAGGTTTTTTGAAAATGTACTTGATTGGATCCATTTCGGAGACCAACCAAGTAGTATGACGAATCATGTACTGGCGAAGACGTTTGGCTGCCCAAGCCAAAGCACAACAAGTTTTCTCGAGCATCGTGTACCGAGTTTCACAGTCGGTGAACTTCTTGCTCAAATAGTAAATGGCAGACTCCTTCCTTTTAGTTTCGTCTTGTTGGCCAAGTACACATCCCATTGAGTCCTCTAGAACTGTGAGGTAAATGATAGAATTGGTGGGTTCAACAGATATTCCTTGATACTCTCGAAGGCGGTTTGGAAATCTTCTGACCAAACGCAATCCTGGTTCTTTTTGAGTAATTTGAAAATCGGCGCACAGGTCGCGGTCATAAGGAATATGAATCTGGAGATGTAGTTCAAACGTCCCATGAATCCTCTGACTTGCTTTTCAGTTTTCGGAGAAGGCATTTCTTGAATGGCCTTGACCTTGTCAGGATCAACCTCAATTCCTTTCTGGCTGACGATGAACCCTAGGAGTTTCCCCGAACGGACACCGAAGGTGCACTTGTTAGGATTCAAGCGGAGCTTGAATTTTCTTAAACGCTTGAGTAGTTTCGACAGGTGGGTCACATGCTCCTCTTCTGTCTTAGACTTTGCAATCATGTCATCGACATATACCTCTATTTCCTTATTTATCATGTCATGAAACAGAGTAGTCATGGCCCTTTGATAGGTTGCCCCGGCGTTCTTCAAACCGAACGGCATTACCTTGTAACAAAAGGTTCCCCATGGGGTGATGAACAAAGTTTTCTCCATGTCTTTCGGCGCTATTTTAATCTGGTTATAGCCCGAGAATCCATCCATGAAGGAGAAAACTTTGAACTTTGCTGTACTGTCAACCAGCATGTCAATGTGTGGTAAAGGAAAGTCGTCCTTTGGACTAGCCTTGTTCAGGTCTCTGTAGTCGACACATATTCTGACCTTTCCGTCCTTTTTCGGAACGGGTACGATATTGGCTAACCATTGAGGATATTCTGATGTGGCGAGGAAACCCGCGTCAATCTGTTTCTGTACCTCCTCTTTGAATTTGATGGCCATGTCCGGGTAAGTGCGTCTCAACCTCTGCTTTACTGGCGGACATTCCAATCTTAACGGTAAGTGATGTTCCACGATGCTGGTATCCAACCCTGGCATATCCTGATAGGACCAAGCGAATACATCGGGGAATTCTTTGAGAAGCTTCATCAAACTCTCTTTGGCAGTTGGACTGAGCAGTGCCCCAATCCTAATTTCTTTTCTCTCTTGTTCTGAACCCAAGTTTACCGTTACCAACGGCTCTTTGTGAGGTTCAATGGACCTTTCCTCTTGTCTGAGTAATCGGGAGATCTCTTCTGGAATTTTGTCGTCATTTTCTTCTTCAGCCTCGAATACCGGGTACTCAAAGTTGGGAGAAGGCATCGGATCGTATGTTTCAACGGGGTTTAAAACAAGCAATCTGCATGACGTGATGATTCGTGTTTAGAAGAGATAGAGAAAATGCAAAAGTGTGTGCAGTGTTTTATTTTACTGCTTGTTTTTATTTTTAATTGTTTTTTAGGATTACCATTTTCTGAAAAACGAAAAGAGAAAACAGCAATTAATGCGAAAATTACAGAACAACGTTATTTTATTAATGAACAAGTCGATCCTTGAAACTACAGCCCTATAAAACAAAACTCTGTCGCTTTGGGCAAAGCGAAGAGGGAAATTTACAAAAAGCGAGCCCTATCAAAACATCCGTTTCACATGGGCAGGGTGAAAGGTTAAAAGATGGCAATTACTTTGGCTGATGAACGACCTTCGGAACATCGACAGCAACCCACTGGCGGCGAACTCCTCGGTGAATCACAAAGTCTGGCACCTTCCTTGATATGTCTTCAGAAATAACGCTGATTTCTGGTGTAGTAGGATCATTAGAATTTGTCTCCCAGGCAGAGTTGTCGTAGGAGAATTCCTCAGTTGTATTTTGCATAGTATTTGTGCTCTTAGCTATATCTCCCCATCCAGTAGGCTGGATGTCTTCGAGTCTGATACGAGAGCTTTCGGGCGCAGTGTACTTGACCATATAGTCGTATTTTCCACTTGGTTCTCCCAGAGTGTCCCAAACTTCTTTGGAACTAGAGGAGTCATCTCTCTCGATGACGTTAACCTCAAGAAAAGCATAGTTGATGAATTCAAGTCCTGCAAACGTTGTGAATTCATCTTCCTGTTGAGTAGCTTCAGGATGACCTGAGTGTTGATCCCATGACATGGTTGGGACACAGGTATTCTGTTCAATGATGCTCAGCTGATTTTCATTGTTCGGCTGACTCTCTTGCCCCAAGTTTCTTGGATAAGGTTGCCACATTGGCAGACTATCCATTGGGCCATAGTAGTTGTAGTTAAAGTTGTCTTTCATCAGAGTGTCCTCCTCTAATGAATATGGTGGAGCACGGCATCCTTTCGGATCACAATCTCCATATATCATTTCGACGTCTGATCTGGGTATAAATCTCGGACTTTGTGTAGGAAAGCAAAAAGGATTTTGCGTTTCGTCCTGAGACATATAACCGTCCTCGTTAAGATAGGACTTCCATTCTTCATCTGTGTCAGAGGGATCTTCCTCATTGATAGCATGTACTGCTTGAGACACTGGGTGAAGGAAACCTCCACTGTGGAAGAAGTTTTAAAGGGGATGAAGACTTTCATCGTTGGCAGCTGTCTGGGTACAGGTTGTAGAAAAACCAAGACCCTTCTTTGTTGTATTGCTAGTAGGAATGACAATCTGTCCCCATCCTGTCGTATCGGTACTCTCGACTACTTTGATAGCATCGTTGTATGAAGAAATGGAAGTTCCTTCTTTGAACTGATTGTTCTTGCTTATCGATAGTGCTTGGAACAGAGTTCTAATAACCTCCTCGGGTTCTATACCAGTAGACGATGATAAGTTGCTTACAAGCAAGGCTTGTTCCCCACAAACTGTGACAAGTTGATCGTTCTTGACGAACTTTAGCTTTTGGTGGAGGGTCGAGGTAACCGCTCCAGCCTGATGTATCCAAGGTCTTCCTAATAAACAACTGTACATTGCCCGGATGTCCATGACCTGGAAAGTGACTTGGAAAGTATGAGGACCGATAGTTATGGGAAGATCAACTTCGCCGATAACCGCTTTTCTGGATCCGTCGAATGCTTTGACGACAACCTCGCTGATTCTCATCGGAGGGCCTTTGAATGATAATTGCATCAAAGTGGACTTCGGCATAACATTCAGGGCTGACCATGTGTCTACCAGTACGCTAGCTAAAGCATCGTCCTGGCAGTTAACCGTGATATTGAGCGCCATGTTATGACGACGACCCTCTTCAGGTAATTCCTCATCACTAAATCCCAAATTATTGCAGGAAGTGATGTTAGAGACAATGCTATCAAACTGTCTAATTGTTACATCCTGTTCCACAAAGGCTTGCTCCAAGACTTTCTGTAGAGCCTCCCTGTGCGCTTCTGAGCTGAGTAACAATGATAATACTGAGATCTTTGAAGGAGTCTGTAACAGCTGATCAACAATGTTGTATTCACTCCTTTGGATGAGCTTGAGCATCTCATCATCATTTTTCGAAAGGTCGGGATTACTGGAATGATCAACTGGTAGATCAGGAGTTTCCGTCTGAAGTTCCTTTTCTTTGTTAGGTTCCCCAACCCCTCGATTGAAGATTCTACCACTCCGTGTTATACGACTGATGTCTGCAATATTCACGACGGAGGGTAATGGAATTTCCTTTCCATTTTCAATGGTCGTTATACCGTATTTTTAAGGGATAGCCTTAGTTGATTCATACGGTAATGGTCCCGGCAGATAGATGACTATGGGAGCCCTCTGATTTTTCTGACCATCGTAAGTAATCTCGATCCGTTCCCGGTTGGGAACTTTAGATTCGTCAAGTAGAGGGATGATGGAAAAAATATCCCTGGTCCTGTGATGACCAGAGATTGTGACAACGTCCTCAATTTGATCGGCACGGTAGTTCGGCGTCCAGTCAATGGGTCCAGAACCTGGATATGGACGAATCTCTCCATGATCCACCTGTCCTTGAAGAGCTGCTCTCACAAGGTAACACCCTTGGTTACTTTCCGAACAGACGCTACAACGGTCATAATTGTGTGGTGGCACCTGGCCACGCCCACTTTGAATACAATGTAACCTCACTAGGTTAGCTTCCACAGATCAGACATCCTAACTCTGACGCCGAGTAGGATTCCTGTTATTGATACTAATTTGCTGAGTATCTTCATCCATATAGATTAGCATCCACCAGTGATTTAACAAGGGCTGAAGTGCCTCCTGGACAAGGGTACAAACTTGATCGTTTTCGCAACCCGCCTTACAGCTGTGATAATTATGTGATACCAGGAATCCGAGTCGGACCTGTTCAGCATGTAACTCTACCAAGTTGGTATTCAGTAAGCGAATGTCAAAGATCTGAATCATATTGATCTGATAGGGATTCCTATCATGGTAGTCTTGGATCCATCCAAGATCCATATGACGCTGGAGGGCCTCTTGTATGAAAGAGCATCCCTGTTTGTTTATCGAGCAAGTCAGACAGGAACTGTAATCGTGCCACGGCAGATTATGATACTGGCTTTGCCTTGAATGCATCGCCACTAGGTTGACATTCATTGTACGAATATCGTGGTTCTGAATGATGTTAGAATTCGTGTAGACCATGTTAACTCCACGAACTCGGTGCTCTTGGATCCATCCGAGATCCATCTGTTCCTGTAGAGCTGCTTGCACCACAGAACATCCCTGGTTGTCATTAGAGCAGATATCACACTGATGATAGTTATGAGGTGGCACATGGCCATATCCACTCTGTCTACAATGCATCTTGACCAGATTGGTTTTCAACAAGAGTACATTGTGAATTTGATAGACGTTGTTAGTCTCTCCTTCTATCAAATTGACTGCAGCCTTCTCGTGTTGAGGCAGCGGGTTCGTGAGAACATTAGGATTTGTATCCTTGAAGGATAAGACCCCGCTCCTAACAAGCTTTTGCACGTCGGACTTGAAATTGAGACAAGTCTCAATGTTATGCCCTGATCCTCCTTGGTGGTAAGGGCAAGTTTGATCCACCTTAAACCAAAAAGGAAGATTTTCCGGTACTGTAAGAGGAGATTTAGTCTGAATGTGCCCCTTAGCCAGTAGTAATGGAAATAGTTCTGCGTACAACATGGGTATAGGATCAAACCCTGATGGTCGTGTTGCACGGTTGTTGTTATATGGAGGAAGAGCCTACTGAAGAGGCTGTTGTGTCCTTTACTGATCAGGTTGGCTCTGCGCAACCTGAGGTTGATACGTAGGAATAGGCGCAGGGCTGATACCAGGAGTCACAGCTGCTACTGGTTGATAACGTCGCCTTTGCTTTCCGAGAGAAATATTCCCAATATCTTACTCTTTTTTCTTAGGGAGAGCACTACCGTATTTTTTAGTACCGCTCGTCGATCCAGTGTCTTTTACCAAACGTCCTTCTCGGATGGCTTCCTCAAGACGTACGCCCATGCCGACCATTTCGGTGAAGTCACTGGGCGCACTGGCAACCATTCGGTCAAAGTAAAATGAGCTTAAGGTCTTTAATAAGACCTTTGTCATCTCTTTTTCCTCAAGAGGTGGACAAATTTGAGCGGCGATTTCACACCACCTTTGAGCATACTCCTTAAAGGTTTCCTTGTCCTTTTGCGACATTGATCTGAGTTGATCTCTGTCGGGTGCCATGTCCAAATTGTATTTGTATTGTTGGACGAAGGCAGTGCCAAGATCTCTGAAAGTGCTAATCGTGGCACGGTTTAAACCCATGTACCATTTGAGTGCGGCACCGGTTAAACTATCCTGGAAGTAGTGAATCAGTAGGTCCTGATTCTCCGTCTGGGCTGACATCCGCCGAGCGTACATCACCAGATGGCTCTGAGGGCAAGAGTTACCCTTGTATTTTTCAAAGTCGGGCACTTGAAATTTATGCGGAACTTTCACATTGGGGACCAAGCAGAGGTCTGCGGCGTCCTTTCCAAATAGATCCTGACCGCGGATGGCTTGCAGCTCCTTCTGCATTTCCAGGAACTGCTCCTAGAATTCATCCATTCTGTCAAACAAAGTTTCCTTTTTACCAGAAGGTATCGGTGGAATCTGTCCTTCCGGGATAGTGTGCACCACAGGGGGTGGTACCGTGACTACGGCAGTGAATCTTGGCGTTTCCCGAAGTTTGTAACCTTCAGGAGTCTACAGTATGCCCCTGGCATCTTCGCTTTCCTGAAGTTTGTAACCTTCAGGCCCAGCGGCTTCTGTTAAGATTCCCTGATCTTCAGTGATCGGCGGAACATATCCTTCCGGGATATAGTTAACAGGCATGCCCCAAGGACGATCCTTCGGCATTTGATACCTAGGATCATACTTCTCCACTATGGGCGTTGAGGTGATCTCTGAGATCACAGTTCTTTGTAGTTGAGCTTCTGCCATGGCTTGCATATCGTTACGAAGCTTTCTCATATCCTCTCTCAGAGCGTCTATCTCTTCCTTCAACTCTCTGTTTTCTTCCTCAAGATCATCCATCCTTTTCTGGCGATTGGCCCGAGTATTGTACGAATGAGACAGTTTGACTCTAGAATCGAGACACAAATGTGAGATTCATAGAGAAGAAGAATACGCGATGTGAGAATGATGAATGCAATGATTATATTAATTGTTCTTTGGTTTAATCAAAATAAACTTCGACAATTAGATTGCAAATATCAAACAGTGGGGAAACCCCTTTTTATTGAATTCAAAGGATTACATAAATGGAAATACAATAGATTACAAGGTGCAGAAACAGAAACCTAAGCTAATGGGTTCCGAGTCCTCTCTGAAGAAAAATCAGGTGCTGACTCTGGTACTTTCCTTTTCTTTGACCGGGGCTCTTGGGCCGTTGCCGGGTTGTCATTCCTTTGCCAAGTGAAAGGAGCGAGCAAATTCCTTTGGTCATCTTGATTCTCTACAGCATGTTGCTCCAAAATTTCAATCAGAGCATCTTTCTCTTTCAGTAGTTGTTGTATTTTGATGCACTCTACGTTGAGGGTGCGGTACTTGTTCTTCCAAGACCTTCTCTCCTTTTGAACTTTGTTGAGAGTAACCTGAAGCTTTTCAGTTTCCGTCATGAAGTACATGACAGATTCCCTTGGCGGAAGGATTCCGTGACGCGGATAAGGCATTTTAGCTTGAGAGCTCTAGTTTGCACCCAGTGGAGATAAGGCTCCACCGAGACACAGTCTGGTTTTCCCAGAGACTCTCGTCCTTTCTTATGAATATGCTTCCAGGCGTGCACTATTTCCATCTTTAGTGCTCTGTCGTTTTCTCCTTCTTTGAAGAAAAGACCTTCCAGATGAGCATTCAGCGGAATATGCCTCATCGGGTATCCAAACTGACGGCGAACCAATATCGGATGATAGTTGATTCCTCCCTTAGTTCCTATAAGGGGTACGTTGGGGAAGTTTCCATAACGATCAATGATTCTGATTCCATCATAGATCCTATTACACCAATCTACATCAGAGTTGGTGAGGGACATGATCTTCTACGACCAACGTAAGTGTAATACCCTAATTTTTACCCCTAAGATCCCACATATCATTTTGCATCTCAAACAAGATCGCAATCTTTGTTTCTCCTGAGCATCTGTATATTATTCTTATTTGTTTCTATTTACTAACCTCTAACTAAAATACCAAAAATATTTTGAAATTTGCTTGCTTCTTCTTCTCTGTGTGTTTAGGGTTTTGCAAAGAGATTGATGGCAAAGGTATGACTTGGAATAAAGTGTGGCTATTCAATTATGGTTGAGGTCAGATGGAAGTTTGACCTAATCTTGGTCAAACTATCAAGAGTTTGCTTCAATATCAAATTGGTTGTGGCAGTGGGCTATTTCTCAGGCAACATGTATTCAAGGATAAGTTGTTTTGTGTTGGAATTCATCAAGCTTGCAAACAGTGTTCTATGAGAAGTTTGGTCCAGATTATCATGGTCATGATTTATCAGTCTAGAGATTTAGAGGATGATTAATCCAGATGGCCGTTGTTCAGTGGTAGCTGTGTTTTATCAAAGGCTTGTGAAAAAAATTCAAGATTGGTTTTGGGCTAAAAATAAAGATCCACTATTCATGATCCATTTTCATTCCTTAAACCATTTCTTTTGCTAAACCAATTCTTTCTTCCGTTTTCTAAACCATTTCTTATCCATTTTTTGTCCAAATTCTAATGTGAAACCATTTCTCTAAATTTCCATATCCATATTTACAATCCACTTGTAATCCTTTTCAGATCCATTTTATCCAAAAAAAAAACCATTCTAATATCCATTAAATCAACTACCCATTTTTATCTATTATTTTCATAAACCACGTCCACTTTCTAAAATCCAATTCTATCCGTATTTTAGAGTTTATCCATTTTTATCCGTCACTAAACCATTTCTATCCATTTAATATCCAATTATCCATTTCATTTTTTTTATCCATATCTATCTCTTTCCAATATCCATATAACCAAATTCCCATTTTTCAAATATCTATTTTTCATATTGATTCTAAATAATTATCTATTTCTTTTTCTAAACCATATTCCTTGTCCATTTTTTTCACATCCACTTCATAAACCAATTTCTAAACCATTTTTTTTCAATTACCACAAGAATTATTAAAAAAAAAAAGAATAGAAAAGAACCATAACCCATTTCATTATTGCCCATTTACCATTAAAAAAAATGATGAACAAAAACACAACAAGGCCATGGTACACGGCCCACAATCAAGCTACAACCTTCAGCCGTCAATGCGTACACAAACAATTCCAAAACGGCTCACACCAAGCCGTCCCAAGCTGAACAACACGCAACATTTTTCATCCAAAATGCTGCGCAGCAAGAACCCCGAGTCGTGCACATCATCAAGCCGTGAACATCCAAGCCATCAACACATTAACAAAGAAAATTGAAAAAAAGCCACATGAAAAAATGACACCAAACCGCACACGCCCTGCACATTCAAGCTGCAGCGAAACAACGTCCAAAACGACATTGCATCATCAAGTTTCAAAACGCAAACGAAAAGATTCAAAATGGCAATTGTTTTCATTCCTCTCCATCTATAAATACAACACTCACCTCATTCAATTCTTCAAGCTTTGATAGCCCTCAAACCTCTGCCAAAATCACAACTCAAACCATTTTTCTTCACCAATTCAAATATCCAACCGAAATTCTTTTCTTCGTTCAAAACTCTCATCACTCCAAAACGAACAAATCTTCAACATCCACAACAACAACACCATCAGTTTCAGATTCAAGAGGAGAAGAAGAACTGAAGTTGTTTTTCACCTGATTTGAAGATAGTTTGAGGAGATTGTCGCTTTTCCGATTCGCATTTGTTGACAATAGTTCTTGAAATTGATTGTATCATCGTGTTCGTCTCTGAATTTCGATCACAACTATTTTAATTTCGCATCCCGCCGCGCCGAGACAAGCTCTGCCGCGAATTTCCATGGAAGATGTGAATAGTTGCCGCGTGGTGTTTTGAAGAAGAAGATGAAATAATTTTTCTAAATATCTTCTTTTCTCTTTTTTATATCTTCTTTTTTTTTTATTTCTTTTTTCTCTTCAAAGGTTTGGGCCGTGTGGCCTTTTTGCTACACACCATCACCATTGTTTTTCTACACCTCCTTCTTTTCTTTTAAAACTTTATTTCTTTTTTTAGTTAGAAATTTTTTTTTACTATTTCTTGTTTCTCTCTTTTAATGATTTTTTTTAATAGATTTTATTTTTATAAAAAACTTTGTATTTTGTTTCTTATGTTTATAAGAAAAAAATTCTTGAAAATGATTTTGAATACTTTTGTTCTTGATTTTATTTTCCTTTTGATTTTGGCTGTGGATTACAATTTTAAAGGCCTTATTTCTCTTTAAATTCATTGGACTTAGGGTGTAGATGAAGTTAGATAAATGTTCACTAATTCAAATCTATCTTTAAAGTGAATTATTTAATTCACTTTAGGTGCTTTGAGTTAATGATATGTTTAGCACTTTAATCCACCAAAATGAGTGAATGAACTTAAAGATGGATTTGTCTTGAATTTGTAATTCAATTTGGTTTCTTCTTTTCTTCATCTCTTTTCTTTTTGATCAATGAAAGTCAAAGATATTGGAATTCTTTTGTTGAATTTCGATCGAGACGAGATCGCTACCTGTTTTTCTTTTCGTGCGGTTCGCTTTCGGATGACGATCTATATATCGTCATCTAGCGTACATTAGCACATATAGTTATTGACCGGCCTCATTGTAGGGTAATTACTTCGTAAATTACTCGGCGATTGCTTAACATAGCGCAATATTTGTCCCGTATCGGAAAACTATCAAGAATGATTGATTATTTGTCTTATGGTTCACAACTCATGAAACTTGTTGTTAGGAGGCTTTGGTCTTATCAATCCTCTAATGAGTTTCATCAACCTTGACCTAAGTGCAATTATTCGATTGTTATTGATCACTAACACTAACAACTAATCACTAACTTACTAACAATTTTATTATTTTAACTTTGTTTATGTTTCCTTCTTGCTCCTTATCTCTTTTATTTCTTTTATGCTTCATTATTATCATTCCATATCATGTTTATGTTTCCGCAATTTTTCCTTTGTCCGTTGGACATATGTTTATGTTTTCGCAATTTTTCCTTTGTCTGTTGGACATATGTTTATGCTTATGCCTTTTTTCTCTTTGTCCACTTGGACTTAAAACATTAATAAAGGATTAAACCATAAAAAACTTAATTCTCCTCATTTTGGACTATTGGTTACTATCCTATGCTTTGGAGTGATCTCTTTATGGACCTCTTTTGAAGTAATATTGGACTTATGGACCTAGAATTAGGACTTCTTATCCCTTTGCTTGGAGTATGGATTGAAGACTTGCCTTTATTTGGCCAATTTGCTTAAGGATGGAATTCTTTTAATATTGCTTTGAAGTGGCTCCATTTTGGTTAGATCCTTCTTTTCCCTAGCTTTTATTTTATGCATTAGGATAGTCACTTCTTCTCCTCCCCATTCTTAAATTTTCAAAATCTTCTCCCTTTTTCAAAATCTTCTTCTTGTTTTCAAACTTAAAACCACTTTCATAATAAAACCTTGACTTTTGTCAAGTGACTTTTTAAACTTTGTTTTCTTAATAAATGTCAATCCATTTAACTATATTTTGACTATTTCATAAAAATAAAAATAAAATACAAAACTCATCCAAATTCTTTTGTGCTTTTATGCACCTTTTTCTTTTATACTTTTCAAAAAGAATTAGACATGAGTCATTTTTTTTGATGAGATGTAAAACTCCTAACCATGGTATTTTGTTGAAAGTATGGTCGTTTTCCACTTAGATGTTGAAGTGATTAGTCTTGTTGATGTTAATCCAAGCAAATCCTCCATCTTAATGTGATGCAAATGCTACTTTCCCATACCTTTGGGTAATTAGTTGAGTATTCTCTCTTGAGAATGACAGGTTGTCTTTTTCAAGATAAAATAAACCATAACCAATAATTTTTGTTCTTTGTACCACGAACTACGGGGTTTTGATCCTACATTGCACTTCGTGGGTACGTAGGCATGAGGCGATAAGTCTCTCCAAATGCAAAAATCTTAAAAAATATTTCTCCTCTCATCTCCTCAATCTCTTTTTCAAGCATACCCTTTTTTTTAGACCAAAAAGCAGTGAATACATCAAAGGGCTCCTATAGAGTACTATAGATGTATTGGGTGCGTAAAACCTTCCCTTTACATAACCAACCCCCTTACCCTTATCTCTTTAGGTTTTGTTCTCTCTTTTTTCCTTTCCTTTATGGATAAAAATAAAAGTGCGGTGGCGACTCTTGCTTATTTTTGAGTTGAGTTAATTAATAGCTTATACTCACAAATTTTACCGCTACAGAAAAGTGGCGACTCTGCTGGGGAAAGATTGACCTCTTGCTGGTCCATCCCTTGAGGGGTTTAGCCTACTTTGATTTATTTGCTGCTTTTTGTCTTTTTTGTGCTGGCTAGATTTTCTGTTTGGTGGACAGGGTGTTCTGAGAGATAAGCCCACTACCCAGGCTTGAGCATATATATATAGGTATTAGAGTGGATAATCGTGACGCTTGCGTGGGGGTGGCCACGTATTGTCGTTCATGAGACCCACAACCAGACGAGGTTCTATTAGGAGCTACCTGCTACTGTACGTTGGTACAGGCCAGTAGGTATTCTCTTGAGGAATTGTCGACTCTGGAGACCATTTCCCGAGGACTCAGTTGCGGCACTCCTCCCGAGATGTGACATCGGCAGACCAGAAATGGCAAACCCGGTGCACATTGTCGACCCGAGGACCCAATGCTGGGAACTTGCCATAGGATTTTTTTTTTGAAAGTGAATTAGCGGACGACCTCTTTGATTGGCGATAGCATTGTATCCTTCGGGCTGAATGTGCTATTGCTTCTCAAACCTCTGAAGTTGAGGACATTTCGTTTTGGTGAATCAGTTGAAGGCCTCCTCGATTGATGATGATGCTAAACCAGAAATGGTGAACGTATCATCATTTCTCGACTTGAGAGCCCGGGATACCGAGGATCTTAGCTCCCACATGTGAGAGAGGCGGGTTGTTTACAGGTTTGCAGGAAACCCTGACCTTCAACGTACCCGGTACTTCAAAGCGAACCTCTGTCGTCAGCAACAGTTATTCCGGATCTGTGGAAGCTTTGATCCCTTGTCTGTTGCATTCATATTGCATTGCATTTGCATCAAGCATCATTCTCCATTTGTTTCTTGCCTTTCCAGGTGTCTTATTGTTTGTTTTTGGTCCTCGTTCAGCCAAGCTGTCGCACCAGTATAATACTCGGGCTAATCTGAAGAAGAAGATGAATCAGTTGCAGCAAGAGAACCGTGAGCTTCGTGAAGAAGTATCAACTCTGAAGGATGGTTTGGAAAGACTCACTGCTATGATGGAAGCTCTGGTGGCTGCTCAGAATCAGCCACCACCACCTCCTCCTCCGCTTTCAACTCCTGTGCAAAGGACAGTCATTTCTGAGATTGTCTCTACGCCCATCTCTGTGGCGCCTGCTAGTGTTCCTCAATACTCCATGCCTCTTGGTTTCCCCTGGGGCATGCCTCATAACTTTGTTCCTGGAGGTTATCAACCACCAGCACCTCCTGAAGTTCCAGTTATTCCTACCGTTCAACCTGTGATGACTGTACCACCGCCTGTAGTTCACACTGTTCCTTTTGGTGAAGAGCAAATATTCCATATTGCTCTAAGTGAGAATGCCAGCGCTTATGATAGAATGGAAGAAATTCAAGACCAGTTTGCTGAAATGCAAAAAGAGATCAAAGCTCTGAGAGGTAAAGAGCTGTTTGGAAAAAATGCTCATGAGTTATGCTTGGTTCCGAACGTGAAGATCCCGCATAAGTTCAAGGCCCCTGACTTTGAAAAATATAAGGGTAATTCTTGTCCGTTGAGTCACTTGACTATGTATGCTAGTAAGATGTCGGCTCATAAGGATAATGATCAGCTTCTGATTCACTACTTTCAAGATAGTTTGTCCAGTGCAGCTTTGAAGTGGTATATGGGACTCGATAGTGCTCGAGTTCGCACTTTCGAAGATTTGGGTGGGGCGTTTGTGAAGCAGTATAAATATAATGTGGATATGGCTCCCGATCGTGACCAGCTTCGAGCGATGGCTCAGAAGGATAAGGATACATTTAAAGAGTACGCGTAGAGATGGCGCGAGATTGCTGCTCAGATCAACCCTCCTTTGGAAGAAAAGGAGATGACCAAGATTTTTCTGAAAACTTTGAGTCCTTTTTATTATGAGCGTATGATTGCTAGTGCCCTGAGTGATTTTACTGAGATGGTTAATATGGGGATGAGATTGGAAGAGGGTGTCCGTGAGGGACGTTTGTCGAAAGATGGCAATTCTGTTGGAAGTTCCAAAAAATATAGTGGAGGATTTGCCAAAAAGAAAGAAGGAGAGACCAATGTCGTTTCTCGAGAAAGGTATAGAAGACCTCACAATAGAAACAATCAGTGTCAGCAACATGTCGCATCTGTCACTCCTGTTATCAGTTCAGCTCCTGTTGTTCAGGCACCTCCTGCTCAGCAACAACGTTCTAATCAGCCAAACAATCAACGGGGCCGTTTTTAGAAAGATTTTGATCTGATTCCAATGACCTACACGGAATTGCTTCCTTGTCACCATGGTGGTATAAGCCTGAAGCTCATTGTGCTTTCCATCAGGGAGGAGCTGGGCATGACACTGAGAATTGTTATCCATGAAGATGGAGGTACAGAGATTGGCTAGAAGTGGTATTCTGTCTTTCGAAGATTCCAACCCTAATGTGCAATCAAATCCGCTGCCTAATCACGGCAAGGCGTCTGTCAATATGGTTTATGGTTGCCCTGGCACATTCAAAATCTTTGATTTCCGTTGGATCCGAAGATCTCTTGTGGAAATGCATGCAGTTTTGAGTGAATACCATGATATTGATCATGACTATGCAGCTTGTTGTATCTGTTCTGTAAATCCTCGTGGTTGTGTGATAGTGAAGAGGGACATTCAAAGGATGATGGACGAGAATTTGATTGAGGTCACTGCTAAGAGGGACGAATATTAGAATGAGGTGAATGCTATTGAGCCACACTTTAATATCCCTGAAAGAGTTGTTATCTCTTATGATAGTTGGAAGACAGCTGTTACGCCTTTGGTCATTCGGTTGCCCGGACCAGTACCCTATGAATATGACAAAGTTGTTCCATATAAGTACAATGCTACCATGGTAGAAGATGGTAAGGAAGTGCCCATTCCTTCTTTGTCTTCTGAGGTGAGCATCGCTGATGTGAGTAGGGTGACCCGGAGTGGTCGAGTTTTTGCTCCTGAGCCTCCAAAGATTGTGGAGAATGTTAAAACTGGCAAACAAATTCAAGATGAGAGTAATGTCGATGTTTCTGGTCAGTCCAGTGGTTTGAAGGTTTTTGAAGATGGAGTATTGAAGTTGATCAAGAAGAGTGATTACAGTGTTGTGGATCAACTCTTGCACACCCCGTCCAAGATTTCAGTGATGTCCTTGCTGATGAATTCTGAAGCTCACAGGAAATCTTTGCAGAAGGTATTGGAACAAGCATATGTTGAGCATGATGTGACTGTTAACCAGTTTGATGGCATTGTTGCCAACCTCACCGCATGTGATAATTTGAGTTTCTGTGATGAAGAGTTACTCGAGGAGGGGAGAAATCACAATTTGGCTTTACATATCTCCATGAATTGTCAAGAAGATGCGCTTTCTAATGTGTTGGTTGATACTGGCTCTTCTTTGAATGTGTTGCCAAAATCTACTTTATCAAAGCTGGCTTACCAAGGTCCTCCCATGAGGTACAGTGGAGTTATTGTTAAAGCTTTTGATGGATCTCGAAAGACTGTGATTGGAGAGGTTGATCTTCCAATCAAAATAGGACCGTGCTTCTTCCAGATTACTTTTCAAGTAATGGATATCTGTCCTGCTTATAGTTGTCTGCTTGGCTGACCCTGGATTCATGAGGCTGGGGCAGTGACTTCGACTCTTCATCAGAAGTTGAAATTTGTTAAGAATGATAAGCTGGTAATTGTTGGAGGTGAGCAAGCAATGCTGGTGAGCCACCTTTCATCCTTTTCATATGTTGATGCTGATGAAACTGTTGGAACTCCGTTCCAAACTCTTTCTGTTGATGACAAAGCTATTAAGAGGAATGAGTTACCCATGTCTTCTTTGAAAGATGCTCTGCATGTGTTAGAAACTGGTCGGTCTGACGGTTGGGGCCAAGTCATTGATGTGGTTGATAACCTGGGCAAAACTGGTTTAGGCTTTACGCCTGGTATAGTCAGAAGGGATTTGAAGCGTATTAATGAGACCTTTCACAGTGTCGGATTCATCCACAAGGATCACTCTACTGCTGCCATCATTGAAGATGATGAAGAGGAAGAACTTCCCAATTTCGTGACACATGGACAGATCTTCCAGAATTGGATAGCTGTTGACGTTCCTACTATTGTTCATATTTCAAAGTAATTTGTTTTTGTTTCTTTCAAAAATCCTTTCACTCTGCCCAAGGTGAAAGTGAATTTGTGAGGGCTTTGTTTCAAATTTTTATCATCATCAATAAAATGTTATTTTGTTTATCCATATTATGTTTTCCCTTTTTGCTTTATTTCTGAAAAATGGTAACATAAAAAACCAAAAAAATAATAATAATGTGATAATCATCTTTATCTGCATGATACTTGCACTTTTTGTTCATATTCTAAAATCAAACATAAATCATTGTGCAGATTAATTGTTAAACCCATTGAAAAGAATGACCCTATGCCCCCTCCCAACTTTGAATTCCCTGTGTTTGGAGCTGAAGAAGAGGGTATTGAGGAGATTCCAGATGAAATTTCTCGGTTTCTTGAGCACGAGGAAAAGGCCATTCAGCCTCATGAAGAGTCGTTGGAATTAGTTAATTTGGGTTCAGAGGATGATATAAAAGAAGTCAAGATTGGGGCACTGCTTCAGTCAGATGTTAAGAAGAGGATTGTGGAGCTTCTTAGAGAATATGTTGATGTGTTTGCTTGGTCTTATCAAGACATGCCTGGTCTTGATACTGATATTGTGGAGCATAGATTGCCGTTGAAGCCTGAATGTCCACCTGTGAAGCAGAAATTGAGAAGAACTCATCCCGACATGGCTGTGAAGATCAAAGAGGAGGTTCAAAAGCAGATTGATGCTGGTTTTCTCGTAACTTCTGAGTATCCTCAATGGGTGGCCAATATTGTGCCTGTTCCAAAGAAAGACGGAAAAGTCCGAATGTGCGTTGACTATAGAGATTTGAATAAAGCAAGTCCAAAAGATGATTTTCCATTGCCACACATTGATATGTTGGTAGATAATACTGCTAAATTCAGTATCTTTTCTTTTATGGATGGATTTTCCGGTTATAATCAAATAAAGATGGCACCCGAGGATATGGAAAAAACAACATTCATTACACCCTGGGGAACATTCTGCTACAGAGTGTGCCCTTCGGTTTGAAAAATGTTGGTGCAACGTACCAGAGAGCTATGACCACTTTGTTCCATGATATGATGCATAAAGAAATTGAGGTTTATGTGGATGATATGATTTATAAGTCGAAGACTGAAGAAGATCATATTGAGTACTTATTGAAGCTATTTCAACGTTTGAGGAAGTTTAAGCTTCGTTTGAATCCAAATACATGCACTTTTGGTGTCCGTTCTGGAAAATTGTTGGGCTTTATTGTCAGCCAAAAAGGCATTGAAGTCGATCCTGGTAAAGTTAAAGCCATTCAGGAATGCCTGCGCCCAAAACAGAGAAACAAGTAAGAGGATTCTTGGGATGTTTGAACTATATCTCTCGATTTATATCCAATATGACTGGCACATGTGCGCCGATCTTCAAGCTTCTTCGCAAAGATCAGGGTTGTGTCTGGACAGAGGATTGTCAGAAAGCTTTTGAAAGAATTAAAGAGTATCTACTTGAACCTCCGATTTTGTCTCCTCCCGTGGAAGGAAGACATTTGATCATGTATTTGACTGTGCTGGAAGAGTTTATGGGCTGTGTTCTGGGTCAACAAGATGAATCTGGCCGAAGAGAGTTTGCCATTTATTATTTGAGCAAGAAGTTCACCGATTATGAGTCTCGGTACTCAATTCTTGAAAAGACATGTTGTGCTTTGGCTTGGGCTGCCAAGCGCCTCCGCCAGTATATGTTGAATCATACGACTTGGTTGATATCCAAAATGGATCCAATCAAGTATATTTTTGAAAAGCCTGCTTTAACTAGGAGGACCGCTCGTTGGCAAATGTTGTTGTCAGAATATGATATCGAGTACCGAACTCAAAAACCGATAAAAGGAAGTGTTTTGGCTGACTATTTAGCACACCAGCCAATTGATGATTACCAACCTATCAGGTTCGATTTTCCTGATGAAGATGTGATGTACCTAAAGGTAAAAGATTGTGAAGAACCATTACCTGATTAAGGGCCTGAGCCGGGATCCCGTTGGGGTTTGATTTTTGATGGAGCTGTTAATGAATATGGCAATGGTGTTGGGGAAATAATTGTTACTCCTCGTGGTTCTCATATTCCTTTCACTGCAAGGTTGATGTTCACTTGCACAAATAATGCGGCTGAGTATGAAGCATGTATTATGGGCTTGGAAGAAGCTATTGATTTAAGAATCAAGATTCTTGATGTATATGGAGATTCAGCCCTAGTGATTAATCAGATTAAAGGAGGATGGGAGACACGTCAACCTGATTTGATTCCTTATCGAGATTATGCAAGAAGGTTGTTAACTTTCTTCAATAAGGTTGAGTTTCACCATGTACCCAGAGCAGCAAATCGAATGGCAGATGCCTTAGCAACTATATCCTCCATGATTGTGGTGAATCGGTGGAATGATGTGCCTAAAATCGATGTTATGCGGCTTGATAGGCCAGCTCATGTATTTGCGGTTGAAGAGGTTGTTGATGATAAACCGTGGTATTATGATATTAAATGCTTTCTTCAAAATCAAGAGTACCCGCTTGGGGCATCCAAGAAAGATAAGAAGACTTTGAGAAGGTTGGCTAGTAGTTTCTTCTTGAACGATGATGTACTGTATAAAAGAAATTATGACATGGTCTTGCTCAGATGTGTGGATAGACACGAAGCAGACATGTTGATGAAAGAAATTCATGAAGGATCTTTTGGTACTCATGCCAATGGGCATGCAATGGCTAAGAAAATGTTAAGGGCGGGTTACTATTGGCTGACAATGGAATCTGACTATTGCAAATTCGTGAAGAAGTGTCATAAGTGCCAGGTTTATGCTGACAAAATCCATGTACCACCAACTCCTCTCAATGTTATCTCTTCTCCATGGCCTTTCTCCATGTGGGGCATTGATATGATTGGAATGATTGAGCCTAAAGCGTCGAACGGACACCGTTTCATATTGGTGGCTATTGACTATTTTACCAAGTGGGTTGAAGCGGCATCATATGCCAATGTGACCAAGCAAGTAGTGGTCCGGTTTATCAAGAATCAAATCATCTGTCGGTATGGTGTTCCGAGCAAGATTATCACTGATAATGGGTCGAACCTGAATAACAAGATGTTGAAGGAATTATGCGATGAGTTTAAGATTGAGCATCATAATTCTTCTCCTTACAGACCTAAAATGAATGGGGTTGTTGAAGTTGCTAATAAGAATATTAAGAAGATTGTTTAGAAGATGGTAGTTACTTACAAGGATTGGCACGAGAAGCTCCCTTTTGCTTTGCATGGGTATCGTACATCCGTCCACACTTCAACTGGGGCGACCCCTTTCTCTCTTATTTATGGTATGGAAGCAGTGCTCCCGGTGGAGGTTGAAATCCCTTCTATGAGAGTTTTGATGCAAGCTGAATTGTCTGAGGCTGAATGGTGTCAAAGCAGATATGATCAGTTGAATTTGATTGAAGAGAAAAGAATGACGGCCTTGTGTCATGGTCAATTGTATCAACAGAGAATGAAGAAAGCTTTGATAAGAAGGTTCGACCTCGTGTGTTCAGAGAAGGCGACCTCGTGCTCAAAAGGATCTCGTCTTCTACCAATGATTCTAGGGGCAAGTGGACTCCTAATTATGAAGGCCCATATGTTGTTAAGAGAGCCTTCTCTAGCGGTGCATTACTTCTTACAACTATGGATGGTGAAGAGTTCACTCGTCCTGTGAATGCAAAAATGAGCGCCTCGGTGGGCTGAAAACCCGAAAGGGCGGTCCAGGCAAAAATTAGAGACAAAAAACAGAAATAATTATCCCGGTAGATTGAAAACTCGAAAGGGAAATCTAGGCAAAAGTTAGGGATTCTGGCAAGTAACTGCATCTGGCCAGTCTTGATCATTTGAAAGCAACATTGTCTATCAAGGATTCTGCTTCAATCATCCTCAACCGAAGCTTTCGCCACAGTGGAATTCAAAGTTGTTAAGGAGAATAGTGGTCATTGTATTTTAATGTAACATTTTCCATGTATTTACCATTTTTCAAACTTTGTAATGATCCATGGAATTAAGCCATTTGCGGACTTCCATTCTATTAATAAAATTTGGGCCTTTGTCCCTTTGTTTGCGATTCTTATTTTGTTTCTGTTTGCAAAATTTCATTTATTTTTTATGATGATTTTTGAAACAAAATGTGAATAATTGATTTAAATTTTTGAAAATTATAAAAACATTTTCCTTTGAGTTATGAATGAGAAAAGGAACATCAATGGTTATTCCAAGGACAGGAGGATCGATGTTTTCCTCAGTAGGGTTCGTTCTCGCTCCTTTGGCAGAATTTATTGACATTTCCTCAGTAGAGTTTGTCGATATTTCCCCAGTAGAATTTGTTGATATTTCCTCAGCAGATTTTGTTCCTATGAATGTGATCAGTTGTTGACAAGGTGTTGGGTTTGTTATGATGTGTTGAATTCATAAGGTCCAGTGTTGTTTGGTTTCTTCCCCAGTTAGGTCTTGGTTTGAATCTTCTCCAACTGATTATGTTATGGTCAGGCATTTGAGTAGTTTTGAGGTCCACACTTCTCCCCAATGGTGGTCCCCACGCAAAGATTCATTTTTGCTGTCCCCAACCGAAATCATATTGGGAATCTTCACTCAGAGTTTTACCCTCTAGACGTGTTGTTGTTGCTTTGGATATCCCCAAACAGAGAGCCATGTTTTTTCCTTTAAGAAGCATGGACTTGGTGGTTGTTTGTTGGATTCTTACCTGTGGTTGTATTTCTCGCCAGGATAATTTATCCTTGCTGATTCCCCAGCAGAAACAGAGCATTACTATTTCATTTGCTCTCCAATCATAAAGCAGTGAGGTTAACTTCTCATTTCCCTGGCAGGTCCAAGGTGTACTTCTCTCCAGATTGTTTTTCAGAGATTTATCCTCCTAGTGAAGTCGCTGATGAGATCTCTTTTAGTCACCTGTTAGGTTTTCTCTCACTCATGATGAGTATTGATCTAAAATCCCCCCACAGCTTGACCTTTTGCTATTTTCCTAGCAAGTCCAGGATGCTTTGCCCAGAATTGGTTAATCCTCTGAGAGTGTTCTCGTATCTCCAGCAGATATGCCTTGTTTTCCTAATGGGATTTCGCATAGGTGTTTATATGTCTACAATCCCCAGCGGATTCATTATTTTTTCGCAGCAGATCTCTTCATCCTTTTGAAATGGAAGTTCCGGTGAATTTTTATCCCCAGGAAGAATCAGAGATTGGGTTTGTATGATTCCCCGACAGTTTTCCTGCCATTTTCAAAGCAGAGTTTATGTTGTTATCCTCTTTGTGGATCATTGATGTTAGAAGATTGATATTTGGGTTTTTTCCCCAAGGAGTATCTTCTTTTCTCCAGCAAGATTTGAGCCTTGTAGTAGGATTTATTTTCCTTTGATGGCTTTTGTTTATCTCTGGCAAGATTTCTTCGGCTAAATGCCTAGCAGAGTTGCTAATAATATCTCCATCTTGTTGAGATTAGCCAAGTATTCAGTGGTGTTGTGATATTTATGCCACCCTCTGCTTATCCTTTATGTATGTGTTGTCAGCATATTCATACTCATAAGCATCGCATGCGCATTCATTTGTTGTGCATAGCATATCGTTGTTGCATTGTGCATTTTGCATTTGTGTTGGTGCTTCTTTGCTCTCTGGTGTTGTTATCCCCGTAGAGCATGTGTGTCCTCTCTCCATTTAGAGCGTCGACCCGTAAACAGAAAAATGCCTATCTTTGATAACTCCCCACTGAGTTTATTTCTCGTGGAAGATTTTGATTCAGTTTCCTTCCCATCTCATTATCTGGATGGAATTAGTCCCCGGTTGAGATATTTCCTCCTCGGGATGAGTCTTGTTTGACCGTTTATCTCCAGCTTGTTCTTGGATTGAACTTTGGTCCCCTGCAATATTTGTTCGGATCTCTAGACCGTGAAACCTAGATTGAGAGTGCATTTATTTTGCACCTTTGAGGATTCTGCACCTTTCAGCTGAAATCTGCGTATGGCTCCCCTTTTGGAAGGTTCAATACTATTTTGTGGCATTCCTTTATTTGAGAAGCCTGAGGCAATGCGGTTATTACCTTTTGTGACTCCAATGAATGGTAAATCTCTTCGGTTTGATGGGATAATTCGTTGTTGAGATTTTGTGACTCCGATGAATGGTAAGTCTCTTCGGTTTGACGGGACAGTTCGTTGTTGAGATTTTGTGACTCCGATGAATGGTAAGTCTCTTTGGTTTGACGAGACAGTTCGTTGTTGAGATTTTGTGACTCCAATGAATGGTAAGTCTCTTCAGTTTGATGGGACAGTTCGTTGTTGAGATTTTGTGACTCCAATGAATGGTAAGTCTCTTCGGTTTGATGGGACAGTTCGTTGTTGAGATTTTGTGACTCCAATGAATGGTAAGTCTCTTCGGTTTAACGGGACAGTTCGTTGTTGAGATTTTGTGACTCCAATGAATGGTAAGTCTCTTCGGTTTGACGGGACAGTTCGTTGTTGAGATTTTGTGACTCTGATGAATGGTAAGTCTCTTCAGTTAGACGAGACAGTTCGTTGTTGAGGTTTTCTAGTCAGATGGATGGTTAGTCTCCTCGGTTAGACGAGACAGTTCATTGTTGAGGTATTGATTTTCTCCAGTGGAATCTTGTTGTGCTAAGTCTTCCCTATTGAGTTATATCCTTGTTGTGTTGTGGTTTATTTCCATATACGGTTATCCCCGGTTTGAATCTTTTCCTCAGCTAATTCCCAGTAGTTGTGCAGTATGTTCCCCGGCTAGTTGATGGTCACCTGTGATTGTGTTTCCCCGGTGGAGTTTCTTTCTCCCGTTCTTCTTTTTGTTTATCTCCTGTGGCATATTCTCCCCATGGTGGTCTTGTGTCTGCATACCATTTGCATAATCATATCATTTTGTGGTCTCTTACGGCCAAAAATTGGGTTTATTGTTATATTTAAGTCTCTTCTATCTCGTCGAGACAAAGATGTCAATCTTCTTATCTCCGGATAGAAGAAACTTAAATAAGGGCAGCTGTAATACCCTAATTTTTACCCCTAAGATCCCACATATCATTTTGCATCTCAAAGAAGATCGCAATCTTTGTTTCTCCTGAGCATCTGTATATTATTCTTATTTGTTTCTATTTACTAACCTCTAACTAAAATACCAAAAATATTTTGAAATTTGCTTGCTTCTTCTTCTCTGTGTGTTTAGGGTTTTGCAAAGAGATTGATGGCAAAGGTATGACTTGGAATCAAGTGTGGCTATTCAATTATGGTTGAGGTCAGATGGAAGTTTGACCTAATCTTGGTCAAACTATCAAAAGTTTGCTTCAATATCAAATTGGTTGTGGCAGTGGGCTATATCTCAGGCAACATGTATTCAAGGATAAGTTGTTTTGTGTTGGAATTCATCAAGCTTGCAAGCAGTGTTCTATGAGAAGTTTGGTCCAGATTATCATGGTCATGATTTATCAGTCCAGAGATTTAGAGGATGATTAATCCAGATGGCCGTTGTTCAGTGGTAGCTGTGTTTTATCAAAGGCTTGTGAAAAAAATTCAAGATTGGTTTTGGGCTAAAAATAAAGATCCACTATTCATGATCCATTTTCATTCCTTAAACCATTTCTTTTGCTAAACCAATTCTTTCTTCCATTTTCTAAACCATTTCTTATCCATTTTTTGTCCAAATTCTAATGTGAAACCATTTCTCTAAATTTCCATATCCATATTTACAATCCACTTGTAATCCTTTTCAGATCCATTTTATCCAAAAAAAAAACCCATTCTAATATCCATTAAATCAACTACCCATTTTTATCTATTATTTTCATAAACCACATCCACTTTCTAAAATCCAATTCAATCCGTATTTTAGAGTTTATCCATTTTTATCCGTCACTAAACCATTTCTATCCATTTAATATCCAATTATCCATTTCATTTTTTTTTATCCATATCTATCTCTTTCCAATATCCATATAACCAAATTCCCATTTTTCAAATATCTATTTTTCGTATTGATTCTAAATCATTATCCATTTCTTTTTCTAAACCATATGCCTTGTCCATTTTTTTTCATATCCACTTCATAAACCAATTTCTAAACAATTTTTTTTCAATTATCATAAGAATTATTAAAAAAAAAAAGAATAGAAAAGAACCATAACCCATTTGATTATAGCCCATTTACCATTAAAAAAAATGATGAACAAAAACACAACAAGGCCATGGTACACGGCCCACAATCAAGCTACAACCTTCAGCCGTCAATACGTACACAAACGATTCCAAAACGGCTCACGCCAAGCCGTCCCAAGCTGAACAACACGCAGCATTTTTCATCCAAAATGCTGCGCAGCAAGAACCCCAAGTCGTGCACATCATCAAGCCGTGAACATCCAAGCCATCAACACATTAACAAAGAAAATTGAAAAAAAGCCACATGAAAAAATGACACCAAACCGCACACGCCCTGCACATTCAAGCTGCAGCGAAACAACGTCCAAAACGACATTGCATCATCAAGTTTCAAAACGCAAACGGAAAGATTCAAAACGGCAATTGTTTTCATTCCTCTCCATCTATAAATACAACACTCACCTCATTCAATTCTTCAAGCTTTGATAGCCCTCAAACCTCTGCCAAAATCACAACTCAAACCATTTTTCTTCACCAATTCAAATATCCAACCGAAATTATTTTCTTCGTCCAAAACTCTCATCACTCCAAAACGAACAAATCTTCAACATCCACAACAACAACACCAACAGTTTCGGATTCAAGAGGAGAAGAAGAACTGAAGTTGTTTTTCACCTGATTTGAAGGTAGTTTGAAGAGATTGTCGCTTTTCTGATTCGTATTTGTTGACAGTAGTTCTTGAAATTGATTGTATCATCGTGTTCGTCTCTGAATTTCGATCACAACTGTGTTAATTTCGCATCCCGCCGCGCCGAGACAAGCTCCGCCGCGAATTTCCATGGAAGATGTGAATAGTTGTCGCGTGGTGTTTTGAAGAAGAAGATGAAATAATTTTTCTGAATCTCTTCTTTTCTCTTTTTTATATCTTCTTTTTTTTTTTTTTTCTTTTTTCTCTTCAAAGGTTTGGGCCGTGTGGCCTTTTTGCTACACACCATCACCATTGTTTTTCTACACCTCCTTCTTTTCTTTTAAAACTTTATTTCTTTTTTTAGTTAGAAAATTTTTTTACTATTTCTTGTTTCTCTCTTTTAATGATTTTTTTTAATAGATTTTATTTTTATAAAAAACTTTGTATTTTGTTTCTTATGTTTATAAGAAAAAAATTCTTGAAAATGATTTTGAATACTTTTGTTCTTGATTTTATTTTCCTTTTGATTTTGGCTTTGGATTACAATTTTAAAGGCCTTATTTCTCTTTAAATTCATTGGACTTAGGGTGTAGATGAAGTTAGATAAATGTTCACTAATTCAAATCTATCTTTAAAGTGAATTAAATATTTAATTCACTTTAGGTGCTTTGAGTTAATGATATGTTTAGCACTTTAATCCACCAAAATGAGTGAATGAACTTAAAGATGGAATTGTCTTGAATTTGTAATTCAATTTGGTTTCTTCTTTTCTTCATCCCTTTTCTTTTTGATCAATGAAAGTCAAAGATATTGGAATTCTTTTGTTGAATTTCGATCGAGATGAGATCGCTACCTTTTTTTCTTTTCGTGCGGTTCGCTTTCGGATTACAATCTATATATCGTCATCTAGCGTACATTAGCACATAGAGTTATTGACCGGCCTCATTGTAGGGTAATTACTTCGTAAATTACTCGGCAATTGCTTAACATAGCGCAATATTTGTCCCGTATCGGAAAACTATCAAGAATGATTGATTATTTGTCTTATGGTTCACAACTCATGAAACTTGTTGTTAGGAGGCTTTGGTCTTATCAATCCTCTAATGAGTTTCATCAACCTTGACCTAAGTGCAATTATTCGATTGTTATTGATCACTAACACTAACAACTAATCACTAACTTACTAACAATTTTATTATTTTAATTTTGTTTATGTTTCCTTCTCGCTCCTTATCTCTTTTATTTCTTTTATGCTTCATTATTATCATTCCATATCATGTTTATGTTTCCGCAATTTTTCCTTTGTCCGTTGGACATATGTTTATGTTTTAGCAATTTTTCCTTTGTCCGTTGGACATATGTTTATGCTTATGCCTTTTTTCTCTTTGTCCACTTGGACTTAAAACATTAATAAAGGATTAAACCATAAAAAAACTTAATTCTCCTCATTTTGGACTATTGGTTACTATCCTATGCTTTGGAGTGATCTCTTTATGGACCTCTTTTTAAGTAATATTGGACTTATGGACCTAGAATTAGGACTTCTTATCCCTTTGCTTGGAGTATGGATTGAAGACTTGCCTTTATTTGGCCAATTTGCTTAAGGATGGAATTCTTTAATATTGCTTTGAAGTGGCTCCATTTTGGTTAAATCCTTCTTTTCCCTAGCTTTTATTTTATGCATTAGGATAGTCACTTCTTCTCCTCCCCATTCTTAAATTTTCAAAATCTTCTCCCTTTTTCAAAATCTTCTTCTTGTTTTCAAACTTAAAACCACTTTCATAATAAAACCTTGACTTTTGTCAAGTGACTTTTTAAACTTTGTTTTCTTAATAAATGTCAATCCATTTAACTATATTTTGACTATTTCATAAAAATAAAAATAAAATACAAAACTCATCCAAATTCTTTTGTGCTTTTATGCACCTTTTTCTTTTATACTTTTCAAAAAGAATTAGACATGAGTCTTTTTTTTTATGAGATGTAAAACTCCTAACCATGGTATTTTGTTGAAAGTATGGTCGTTTTCCACTTAGATGTTGAAGTGATTAGTCTTGTTGATGTTAATCCAAGCAAATCCTCCATCTTAATGTGATGCAAATGCCACTTTCCCATACCTTTGGGTAATTAGTTGAGTATTCTCTCTTGAGAATGACAGGTTGTCTTTTTCAAGATAAAATAAACCATAACCAATAATTTTTGTTCTTTGTACCACGAACTACGGGGTTTTGATCCTACATTGCACTTCGTGGGTACGTAGGCTTGAGGCGATATGTCTCTCCAAACGCAAAAATCTTAAAAAATATTTCTCCTCTCATCTCCTCAATCTCTTTTTCAAGCATACCCTTTTTTTAGACCAAAAAGCAGTGAATACATCAAAGGGCTCCTATAGAGTACTATAGATGTATTGGGTGCGTAAAACCTTCCCTTTACATAACCAAACCCCCTTACCCTTATCTCTTTAGGTTTTGTTCGCTCTTTTTTCCTTTCCTTTATGGATAAAAATAAAAGTGCGGTGGCGACTCTTGCTTATTTTTGAGTTGAGTTAATTAATAGCTTATACTCACAAATTTTACCGCTACAGTAAGACACTCTTGTGATCCCAAAAAGCAGCAGACTTAGGAAAATGGGAGATAAACCATTTATAAAGCAGAGGTACACAGCATGTGATCTCCCCTCCACTGTACAAATTTCCCAAGTGTACAGAATGATACGCATCTGCGAGCAAAGTTGGCACTGGATTTCCAATGAGAAGAACCTTAATGGAGTTGATATCTACAAAGTTATTGATGTTGGGCAACAAAAATAACCTGTAGGTGAGCAAGACAAAGATGCTTTCAAAAGCAGTCACGTTCCCTATGCTGGCAAAATACAGGGCTTTCTTTGTCAAGAACTGGGCTGGCAAACCTTGTATGCCACCCTTAGCGGTCATGTGAGTCCTGACCTCAGACTCGTCCAAATGAATTGCTCTTGCAATGGTCTGATTCTTTGGAATTTCTTCCAGTCCAGAAAACGGAGCTTGATCTGTAATGTGTAGATCAATCAGATGAGAATACTCCTCCAGCGTTGGTGCTAGCTGGTAATCCGGGAATGTGAAACAGTGATAAACCGGATCATAAAACTGAATGAGCGCATCCATGATTCCCTCAATCACATGGACTCTTAGCAGAGATAGCAAACCTCCGTACTTGGCTCTGAAAGCCTCAGGGTTAGTGATCATCCTCGCTAACCTTCTCAAATCCTCTAGCTTTGGAACCTTGAAGGTATACCTATGGGTTCTCATTCTACCGAAATCCATTAGCGTAATCCTTTTTCTCTGATATTTGCAATCACAGTCTTAGTTTATTTTAAAAAACAGAGAGACTAGAAGAGAAATTTTTTTTGAATGTTTTAATGTTTTTTAAATGAATGCATGAATGCAACACACAAAAACATAGAAAAAACATGGGGTCAAAGGGTCGTTGTCATGAAGTCAAGGCTCTACCCATCCCCAAAGGTTTATACTAAGGTGATTTTTGTACTTGTACTCATTATCATCAGCTCCTCCCAGGAAAGCAAAACAACAAGCGGATCGCCAGCGAGTTGTAGAGCAATCTTAGAGTAAGTGCCATTCACCGAGAATAGATCACCAGCCTCAAATGAGGGGAGTGTCGCATGACAACTATTTCCGATAGTTTCTGCACTACAAAAGGGTTTGGCTCCTCAGCTTCTCAGACATAACAATCGGCCCATTGCCTAAGAGAGGGAATGGGTTGCATTGGTCAGCCTCCACTGAGGTTGATGGTCGACCTCGTCGCCATCACTTATCTTAAGTGTATACTCAATCTTTCCACATGCGGCATCACACACATTCCCATTAGCAGAAAAATAAACACGTATAGCAATTAGGAAAAGCAGTATATATATTTGTCCTAAACATCCTAGACCTTTAAAGCTATGACTCCTAAGTTCCTGACAGAAAATGGGTTCCCCGGCGGAAGCCCCAATCTGTGGTATTCACACAAGTGAAGAGAAAAAAGGTTAGGGGCCCCACGGTGGGCGCCACTTTTCTGTAGCGAGCGATTTTGGACGCGGTTCTTAAGCGCTGTCGCTCTCTGGGTTAGTTTACTACAGGTCGATTCATTTTTTATCCTATTAAAGCTGATGAAGGAAGGGAAATAGATGTCTCCAATTAACCCTGCTTGCATACTGAGTTTAAACAACGGTCTGTTAGGTTACGGATGCGATCAATATGGTGGGGCCTTTCTTGTGCTATTTTGACAGAATGACAGGTTTCTGGCGGGGAACAAGGGCTAGGATGTTAGGACTGATGCTTTTTGATAGATATATGAGAGTATGGGATTTAGGGTTTTTGTTTAGTGTGCTCGCTAAGATTTTTCTTTCAATCTTATGCCTACGTATTCCCGTTTACCGAAATAGGGAAATCAGAGCGTTCATAGTTCCTCCTATTCTATGGGAGGAAATGGGTGTTTTTGGTGTCTTGTTCAAAGCCCAAGACGTGAAGCGAAAGGTGATTTGTATCTTGTTCAAAGCCCAAGATGTGAAGCTGAAAGGGGTTTTGTATCTTGTTCGAAGCCCAAGATATGAAGCTAAAGGTGTTGACTTTAGAGAGAATTTGTCATCTCTAAAGGGGGTCTGTATGTCACAACTGTTGGGTGACTGACTGTAAAGGAGGATTACTTTAACCGGGATTTGTGAATCCTAGCAATGCCATAATTTCCTTTAAAGGGGATTTTAACCTGAAGGAGAAGACTTTAACTCATTGTAGAGAAATGCTATCTTTCCTTAGGAATTTCTCATTCTAAAAGAGGGACAGTGGCATGGATGTAGATGATCCAGAGGCTTGCCGCTTACAGCGATTAGATGAAGGGGAAAGAGTTGTTGATGTTTGTGTACTATGAACGAGGCACGACTTTGATGCTAAAAGGTTGATTGGATCAACCAGTGGTTTTCTTATATAAAGCCTAAGAGGAGGCTAATATGTGTCTCGTACAAAGCCCGAGAGAGAGGCTAAAAGGTCTTTACTCGACGATGGAGTCTTTCGGTATCTTGTATAAAGCCCGAGATAGAGGCTATTTGACTAAACAAGAGAGTTTTTTGTATCTCGTACGAAGCCCGAGATGGAGGCTAAAATTTGTTTGGCTCAATAAGAACCTTTTTGTATCTCGTATAAAGCCCGAGATGGAGGCGAAAGGGTGATTGACTCAACGAGGGAGTCTCTTATGTGTCTCGTACAAAGCCCGAGAGAGAGGCTAAACGTTGTTTGACTCCGCTGGGGAGAATCATTATACAAAGCCCAAAAGGAGGCTATGGTGACTGTTTTAGTTGAGTGACAGGTCCGGTATACTGATTTTGAAAGAGAAAATCAGTTCTTATATGAGCAACACTGTACTCAAGGATTTGATTTGAGGATCCGGGTTATTCCTGTTCTTTAAGGAAGTGGGAAATCTGAAGGGTATTGAGACTGTCCGAGTCTACGGGTTTTCTTCCTATTTAACGAAGGGGTCACTTGAGAATGTCTTTGATACTCAAGGAGATTAGACTGTCCAAGTCTAGAGTTTCATCTTTTGTACTATGCTTTGAGAAACAGTAGTAGACTCTTTGAAAGGACTGTTCTATTAAGATGACTAAGTTCTGTTCCTATACCTCTAGGAGGTCGTCGGGACAATTTGTACGAAGCCCAAGAGGAGGCTGGAAGCTTTTAAGAAGTCGATCGGTCCTTGTATGAAGCCCAAGAGGAGGCTATCATTCCCGGAGGAAGAATCATTATACGAAGCCTAAGAGGAGGCTGTGAATACTTCTAAGAAGCCGACGGGTCCTTGTACTAAGCCCAAGAGGATGCGGGGGTGCTTTTAGGAAGCCTGTGGGTCCTTGTACAATGCCCAAGAGAAGGCCGATGCTTTTAAGAAGCCGATGGGTCCCCAAACCCCAAGAAATTCAAGACAGGCTATTCACAGAGAATAGATCAAGCCAGGAAAGTTCGAGAATTTGGAAGAAACTCAAAGATGCCATTCACGGAGAATACATTCATCTCTAGGAGTAGAGTTTCTTGACAATTCCTAATGAGGACAGCCAAAGAGAAGACTGTATCTGGTGATCTTATTGGGGATCTAGTTGTCTATTTCTACGAATAAACAAAACGGCGTCACCTAGTTCTAGACGTAGTTGCCGGGGAAACTCTAAATATCTATACTATTATTACACAATTAATATGAGTTTATAAAAGAAGACTTACAGTGAAACAGCCCCATAATACAGTTATATGTATATGAAAGCAGTAAATGAAAGCAATAACCACTTACTCGGTTGTAGAGCTTCCATGTTGTTTGGTTAGTTGTTCAACAAAGAAAGATTGAAAACAACAATATATTCAAAATCAAAGGAGAAAGTGCTTTGAAAAAGAAAGATTTGGGGATTACAGCTCAAGGAGAGGCCCAGGGTTTTATCAGTGAGCGCACTATTATTTTGTACAGAGGGATGGGTCTTACACTCTCTCAAGAGGCCCAAAAAAGTTTTAAAAGAGGAAGTGGGTCTTACTACTCGAGGGTAGGCCCAGTTGACTTTTCGTTTGAAAATGGCGATCGCGCCGAGATTTTCTTTTAACGCAGAGGGGCTTATACAATATCTGAGGCCCAAAATTGTTTTGGTTAAAAGGGGATTGGGTCTTACACTCTATTAGAGGCCCAAAATGATTTTGAATGGGTCTTATAGCTCGAGGAAAGGCCCAAGGTTATTTTTTAAAAGGGCGAGGATCGCGCCGTTTGTTTTTGACGGTATCGGGACTTATACAATATACTGAGGCCCAAAAAATGATTTGGTCAAAAAAAGGATTGGGTCTTACACTCTATTAGAGGCCCAAAGTGTTTTGAAAATGATTTATGAGGGTTGAATTAATCCAAAAACCCTAATTTGTTTTCAAAAATGTATTTAATTGAATAAAAATTCAATTAAAATGATCAAAATTGTTTAACATATGGAAAACAAATTGTGATCTTGGATTAATGCTTCAAAAATTAAGTATTGACCTACAAAATAATTAGAAGGCATTAAAAGTTGCAAAATCAAGGTGGAAAAAATATTTTAAATGTTAAATACAATTAAAACATTAATTCTTTGCAAAAATATCAATTATATAATTTAAATAATATTTTTGGGATTTTTTGGGAAAATAAAATATTTTAACATTTTTGTGAATTATTAAAAAAAGAATCAACTCAAAATCATTAAAACTCAAAGAGAAATTAATTTTGGAATCAATTAAATAAAATCACAAAATTCAAATATTTGAATTTGGAAAATGGCGCCAAGAACAAAGGCAAGAACACGCGCGTGTTATGGGTTTGCCCAGATTTGCATTTTCTCTCCAATCTCACTGAATACTTGATTATATCATGCAATACACATACCAATCAACTCGTTGCAACCTCACGATCATGTCTATGACAATTAATTTCATTTAAATTAAGCATAAAACAAGAAATCACGAAAAATCCTCAAGAGCCCTAATTTCTGCATGAAGGCTAGGATTTTTGATACATGATTCGAACAATGCAATTAATTGAGGGGAAACATTCCATGCATGATTATGAACATATGGCCAAATTATTGTGCAGCAAAAATTGCATGGATCATAGAGTTAGAAGAGCACATGCTTACCACTTGCAGCTGGTGATCGTGATTTGTGTTGGAGTTGTTACAGCTAGGTTCCAATGATCTGGATAGCTTCCCTAGGTGCCATGGAGTGTGTATGAATGCTTGGAATGGATTGAAATGATCTGGAACTTGAGATGGTACCCCAACTGCAAATCTGTCAAGAACTTGAACAATTGGCTGGTGATTTTGTGAAATCTGTGTTCCAGATGTTATGTGAGTGTTTGGATCACTTCTATATGATGTATATGAGGTGTGTGTGTGATTGGTTTGGTTGGAAAAGCTCTCAAACTCAAAACCCGATAGTGACTTGCCTTAGAAGGCAAAATTGGAGTGAAAGAAGAGATTTTGAGGAAAGCATCTGTTTGTGATGGCTTTGGTGTACTTAAACGGATCACAATTGAGCTCTATTTATAGTAGAGCAAGTTTGTTTTGCAAGGAATAGTGAATGGCAACTGCTGAGTAGGCTTGGCCAATGTTGGCAAATGAAAATCCAAGTCTCCTCTAGCCATTGACTAGAGGTTAGGGCACAGGCTGCTGGTTCCCTTGGTCTTGGATAAGTCTTGACTGAATTCAGTTGAGAATGGCTCAGTCCATCTGGAGGCCCTGGTCGACCAAAACCCTAATTTGGTGACACTGTCAATCTTGAAGCTTGATCCACCTAGAAGGGAGCAACCTTGTGCTTAATCCTTGAAGTGGGAGTCCTCTTGATCCCTTGTGGATGTTTAAGAGGTTAGACAAGTTGAAGATCATTTCATTCCTTGATTGATCCTTTGTCAAAAGCTCTGAGAGGGCTTGAAACCCTAAATTTGATTGCAGTGGATGCTCACCCATCTTTGGGGAGACTGATGAAGTATGATGGTTCCTCCATATTGTGATGATGATTTGCATAATGATGGGGAATCTTAGTGGTCAAAATTTGGGGTATGACACACACCAAAGCACTACAATACTTGCTTTCCTCAAAATCTCTCTTTCACACCAGATATGCCTTCCTCTTGAAGTCACTTTCCAATTTTCAAATTGAAAGCATTTCAAACTAAACCAATCATGTCAACACCTCATAAAAATCATATATGAATGATCCATGGCCTTGAAACTCATCTGGAACATCAGAATCACAGAATCACCATCCACTTGCTCAAGCTTTTAGCAGGTTTGTTGTTGGGGTGCCATATCAAGTTCTAGCTCATTTTAATCCACTCTAAGCATTCAAACACATTCCTTGGCACCCAAGGAAGCTATCCAGATCATCACATAACATCTGCAACACCTCCATCATCAAACTCAATCACCACTTGCAAGAGGTAAATCTGACACTCTCAAACTCCATATTGCATGCATCATAAATGAATTTTTGAGTTACCGTCTTGTTTCTGCATGTATATAGAGTGATAACCCTCAATCAATTGCCATGGATCAATCGTGTATGGAATTTCTTTGTGTTCATGCTGAAACTAGGGTTCTTGAGGTTATCCTTTGATTTCTCACTCCACACTTAATATAAATGCAATTAATTTATATGGTTGGGATCCTTGTTCAAAAACTAGTGAGATTGGTGTTTGAATCGTGCAAACCCATTTAGTAATCAGAGGGAAAAGTGAGAAAATGCAAATCAGACAAAAACAGGGCACGCGGGCAAGAACAAGGTGTTCTTGGTGCCCTTTTTCAAACTTTTGAATATTTGAATTTTTAGTTATTTAATTTAATTGATTCAAAAATAAATTTCTCTCTAAATTTTAATGTTTTTGAATTGATTATTTTTTTCAAAATTCATAAAAATTTTAAAATATTTTATTCTACAAAAGTTTCACAAAAATATTATTTATTTTATATTTTTAATATTTTCATAAAGAATTTATTTTTTATTATTTTTTAGCATTTAAAAATGTTTCTTTCTCTTGATTTTTCAAATTCAAATGATTTTTAAATCATTCTATGGATAAAACATAATTTTCAAACATTTGTCCAAGATCACAATTTGTTTTTCACACATGTTTGATAATTTTGATCACTTTATTTGATTTTTATTCAAATTAAAATACATTTTTTTGTCAAATTAGGGTTTTGATCATTCTCACCCTCACAAACCTTTTCAAACACTTTTTGGGCCTCTATTAGAGTGTAAAACCCAACCCCCCTTTGTACATAAAATAATTTGGGCATCAGTCATTGTTTAAGACCCGATACGATTTTTTCAAAACAACAGTGCGATCATTGTTTTCCATATGGGCCTCCCCTTTGGTTATAAGTCCCATTTTACTTCTTTTCAATCATTTTTGGGCCTCTAATAGAGTGTAAGACCCAACCCCTTTTGTATAGAAACTTTTTGGGCCTCAGTCATTGTATAAGACCCGATACGTTTTCAAAATTTTCTTGACGCGCTCGTCATTTTCAAAACAATAAACCTTGCGCCTCTCCTTGAGTTGTAAGCCCCATCTCTTGTATAAAAATAAATTTTGGGCCTCTAATAAGAGTGTAAGACCCAATCCTTTTGTAAATACAATAATTTGGGCCTCAAACATTGTATAAGTCCCTCTGTAATTTTCAAAACTATGACATGATCGTCGCCTTTTCAAAAGAATTCATCTGGGCCTCCTTTTGAGTATAAGCCCCAAACTTCCTTTTACAACAAACTTTCTTTTAAATCAAATTCAAATGCTAAGTTTTATCAAAACTTTCTTCAATTTCTTGAATAACTAACTATACAGTTGTGTTTATAATGCTGGAAGCTTGCACACCTGTAAGTTTCCTTATTTCTCCTCGACAATACTTGTTTATATATTTCATCTGTATATATATATATATATATATATATATATATATATATATATATATATATATATATATATATATATATATATATATATATATATATATATATATATATGCTTGTATATACTTGTTTAGAGTTTTCCCCAGCAATTAGGTCTAGGATTTAGATCAAGCCATTAGTCACTCTTTCAACACAGTCAAAACTAGTTCCCCATAGGAAATTCCAGATACAGTCTTGCCTCCTCTTGGGCTTATACAATATGGAACAGAGAAAGGCATTATTCCCCGTGAAACTTTTCTCAAGACTGTCACTATTAGAAATTTGTACAAGAAATTCAATTCCCCAAAGAGGATTAATTCTCGGTGAAACCTCTTTTGAATTTCTTCAAACCCTAGAATTGTTCACTAAAGAAAGAATTATTCCCAGTGAAACCATTCTTGAACTTTTCTTAGGTTTGGACCCACAGGCTTCCTAAAAGCATCCCCAGCCTCCTCTTGGGCTTTGTACAAGGACCCTCAGGCTTCTTAGAAGTTCTCAGCCTCCTCTTGGGCTTAGTACAAGGACATAAAGACCTCCTACAGGTATATGACAGAACTTAGTCATCTTTTGCTAGAGCAGTCCTCGAAAGAGGCAAAACATCAGACTATTCTAGGGTTGACCTTCATCCGTTAAAACCTCAGCCTCCTCTTGGGCATTATACAAAGCTCATTCTCCAGCCAAAAGTCAAATTCTTCATACCAGTAGACTTGTAAAGTCTTATACACCCATGAATATCACACAAAAATCCACAAGCTTCTTGAAAGCATAAGAAGGAGTTTAGTCATTCATACATGTCTAATCCCCAAGAGAATCTAAATTCTAAAAAATTTCCAAACTTACCTTGAAATTTCTTTGATCCTCAACAAGGGTCAAGAATACCTTACCAGGGTGAGCATACCCTTTAAATCCCCAACAGAATCAGAACCTCATGGCATCTGATATTTTAACTCTTCCTCCATCCCCAGCAAGAGTTGATTTCCTTTTGGATTCCCCAATACATATTGGACATGTCTCTGGATTTCATTAATCCTCAGCATAAGATAGCCTCCTCTTAGGCTTCATATAAGAATTTTCCCAGCCAGGCTCCTCTTATGCTTTGTATAATGATTATCCCTCAATAGTTAGCCTCAATCTTGGGCTTTGTACAAGACACATGTAAATATTCCCCAGCTGAGTAGAGTCAGATTCTTTAGCCTCAATCTTGGGCTTTGTACAAGACAGATATAATCTCTCCCCAGTGGAGTCAACACCCTTTATCCTCAATCTTGGGCTTTGTACAAGATAGATAAAACACTCTCTTGTTGAGACAGTTTTCTTTAGCCTCAATCTTGGGGTTTGTACAAGACAGATAAAACACTCTCTTGTTGAGTAAGTTTTCTTTAGCCTCAATCTTGGGCTTTGTACAAGACAGATAAAACACTCTCTTGTTGAGTCAGTTTTCTTTAGCCTCAATCTTGGCTTTGTACAAGACAAATAAAAACTTCCCCGGAAGAGTCAATCTTTTCAGCCTCCTCTTAAGCTTTGTATAATGATCTCCTTAAGCAGAATCAACCTTTTAGCTTCAACCTTGGGCTTTGATCAAGGCACACAAATATCCCCTCAGAGGAAATAAATAATTCTCTCTGTAGGAAAACCTTTCTCTGTATATCACATCTCAAAACAGACAATCAAACAAAACCCTAATTCCAGATAATTGCTATAAGTGGCACACTTGTTGATTCCAAAATCCAAGATGTAGTCCCTCTTTTTATCCTGATAAACTTTCTCTTTCATCTAATTGTTGTAAGTTGCAAGCCTCTGGATTATTTACATCCAAGCCAATGTCCCTCTCTTAGCATGAAATATTCTTAAGGAAAAATGGCATTGCTCTACACTGAGTTAAAGTTTCCTCCTTCAGGACAATCCCCTTCTAGGAAATTATGGCATTGCTGGATACCGCATCCTAGTTAAAGTAATTCTCCTTTATAATCAAATACCCAACAATCTTGTGATAAAGAGGTGAGATATCTCCCTTTAGAGATGACAAATTCTCTCTTAATCAAACCCTTTAGCTTCAATCTTGGGCTTTGAACAAAACACAAATACAAACAAACTTTTTAGCTTCAATCTTGGGCTTTGAATAAGAAATTAAAAACATCTTTTTCCTCCCATAGAATAGGAGGAACTACGATTGCTCTGATTTCCCTTACTTCTTTACGGGAATAAGTAGGCATAAGATTACGAAATCTTAGCGAGCACACAAAACAAAAACTTTAGGTCCAGTACCTTACCAAAAACAACAGAAAACCCGAAAACAACAAAAATATTCTCTCAACACTCCCAAAGGAGAAATTTTCCCAATCCATGTCAGATAAACACCAGACAGTATTCAGTAAGTATTAGAAGATCTATGGATAACCATATATACATCGGTTAGTTGACAACTTTCCTTTGTATAACCTGACCCCGGACCCCCAATCTCTTAGCATATGTTAAAGAAAACATTTGTGTGCAAGGTTAGTTTTAGATAGCTTCCCTTTCCTTTCCAGCTTCATAGGATAAATAAGAAATCAGAAAGTAGCACCCAATTCCAACCATTGCGGTAACGTGGCCGCGTCACCGACAAAAATCGCACGCTACAGAAAATTGGCGACTTTGCTGGGGAATCTAGGACTAGAGTTCCTAAGAGGTCTAGGTCTTGCTATTACTTATTATACATACTATATATATATATATATATATATATATATATATATATATATAGATATATATATATATATATATATATATATATATATATATATTTATTGTCATTCCTACTTGATATCCATGTTTATTTTTCTGTCAAATGGGAATGCGATTTATATGCATGTGGAAAGTTTGAGAGAACATTAAGATACGGGTGGCATAGACAAGAGAAACTTATAGGGAGTGAATCCCGAAAAAGCTATCTTGGTAGTCCACTGAATCAGTCGAGGTACCCGTACGGAAGTATCGATGTTGAACGACCGATTGTCGTGAAAGAATTGTCTTTCCTAGTGTGGTACCCATGACCCTGAGGATTTAGTAGACATTAACCATAGAGACATTTGGTAGTGCGGTAACTATCGGGAATAGTTGATACGCAATACTACACTCAAAAGAGTTTCGTCTTAGGGATTGCAACTCGCTCGAGTGAATCAGATTGCTGTTAAAATTCCTAAGAAGGATCAATGAGAACCTTAGAACCCATTCTAGAGGTACAAAATTAACTTTTTAGTACAACCTTTGGGGATGGGTAGAGCCTTGACTTCATGCTCGTGACGCTGAACCCTTGAACCCATGTTTTCAAATGTTTTTGTGTGCTACATTCATACATTCATCTAAAAAACTCTTTTCAAACAACAACAAAATCTTTTTCAAAAGAACTAAAACAATAATTGCAAATATTAGAGGTTGCGTTATGGATTTCGGTAGAAGAAAGACGCACAAGTACACCTTCAAGGCTCGAAACTAGACGACTTAAGGAAATTGGCAAGGATGATTACCAATCCAGAGGCTTTCAGAGCTAAGCACGAAGGACTGCTGTGTCTGTTAAGGGTCAACGTAGTTTAAGGGATCCTATCTATGTTGATACAGTTCTACGATTCGGTTTATCACTGTTTCACTTTCCCGGATTACCATCTCGCACCAACACTGGAAGAGTACTCTCATCTGATTGATTTACCTATCACTAATTGAGCTCCATTTTCTGGACTGGAAGAAATTCCAAAGGAACAAACCATTGCAAGAGCAATCTCTTTGGATGATTTAGAAGTTAGGACTCACATAACTACCAAAGGAGGTATCCAGGGTTTAACGACTAAATTCCTGATGGAGAAAGCTCTATACGTTGCTAGTGTAGGAAACATAACTGCTTTCGAGGACGTCTTTGTTCTGCTCACATATGGGTTATTTCTCTTTTCCGACATCGACAACTTCATCGATACCAATGGTGTTAAGATTTTATTAATTAGAAACCCCATACCAACCTTGCTCACAGATGCTTATCATTCTGTACATTTAAGGAATTTGTACAGTGGAGGAATGATCACATGTTGTGTACCCTTACTCTATAAATGGTTCATTTCCTATTTGCCCAAGTCTGCTGCTTTTTGGGATCACAAGAGTACTCTACGTTGGTCACAAAGGATTATGTCTCTTACCAACTCTAACATAGATTGGTACAATAGGATTTACGAAGGAATAGAGATCATTGACCGATGTGGAAATTTCTCAAATGTACCCCTCATAGGAACTAAAAGAGGGATCAACTGTCATCCAATTCTAGCTCGCCGTCAACTTGGATACCCGATGAAGAATATCCCATATAATGTTCATCTGGAAGGTCTTTTCTTCAAGGAAGGAGAAAATGACAGGGCACTGAAGAAAGAAATAGTGCATGCCTTGGAACATATTCACAGGAAAGGGAGAGAGTCTTTGGGAAGACCAAACTGTATCTCCATGGAGCCTTATCTCCACTGGGTACAAAATAGGGCTCTCAAGCTGAGGATGCCTTACCCTCGCCAAGACGTTTTACCATTAAAGGAATCTGTCTTTTATTTTATGTCCGATACGGAAAAAATCCAGGTAGCTCTCAACAAAGTTCTACGTGAGAAGAGCTCTTGGAAGAACAAAGACCAGATCCTCAATTTGGAATGTATCAAGATTCAGGAACTGTTAAAAGAAAATGACTCTCTAATTGAGATATTAGAGCAGCATGCTATAGAAAGTCAGGAAAACCAAAGAAATTTGCTCACTTCTTTCACTTGGCAAAGGGTCGTCGACCCAAGAACGACTGAAGATCCCCGATCAAAGAAAAGGAAGATATAGGAACCAGCATCTAAGCTCTCTTTAAAGAGGACTCAGGATCCATGAGCTTAGACATTTTCCTTGTAACACTTTGTAAAATACTATACTTTTCCTGTAAAATACTGGAACCTTTTGAATTCAATAAAAGGGGTCTTCCCCACTGTGTGATATTTGCAATCTATTTGTTAAAGTTTCTTTTGTAAACAAAAAAAAACTAAAAAATATGTCTTTGCATATCATTCATCATTCTCACATAACGCATTTTTCTTTTTCTCGAGTCTCACGTATGTGTCACGATTCTAGAGTCAAACCGTCTCATTCATATAATACTCGGGCAAATTGACAAAAGAAAATGGACGATATCGAGGAAGAAAATAGAGAGCTGAGAGAAGAAATCGACGCTCTAAAGGAAAGTTTGGAAAAACTTCACAGTGACATGCAATCCCTGGCAGCATCAAAGAACTATAATCTCAGAGATTACATCTACGACCATGATGGAGACACATGAGAATCATCCTCGGTACAACATGCCCAAGGGTTGTCCCTGGTGCATGCCTCTCAACTTTGTCCCTGAAGGATATATCCCACCGATCACTGAAGACCCAGAAGCCATAGCAGGAACCACTGGACCTGAAGGTTACAAACTTCGGGAAATTGAAGATGCAAGGTGTCATACCCTAATTTTTTACCATAAGATTCCACCACCTTTGTGCATCATCCTGCATAGCATATCATGCATTTCATCATGCATAGCTAACCAATTTATCAAATTGTTTTTGTTGGTTTTCGTTTGTACAATTAGGCATTGTTGCGGAAGATTTAGAGGCCATGGAAGCTGTGTGTGTGCTCATTGTGATTCTGTTAGATTCCTGTGGAGATAAAAGAAGAATATACTCTCATTCTTACGTTCCTCTGGTCAATGCAAATGGCATCTTGTCTCAAGACTTCGCAAAGATTCAAGGAGGATTATGGTTTATGTCCTGTTGGGCATGGTTATTTGAAAATTGGTTGAAATTTCATGGTCTTTTGTATTACCAGTGGTATCCTCAATTTCAAAGGATTTCTCAAGGCGTAGTTCAGATTTATTCTTAAAAATAGATCATTATTTATTTCCACTTGGATCTTGAGGGAAAGAGTTTGGATTTTCTTGTTGATTGATTGTGACCAATATGTTTGAAGTGGCAAAGTTGGATGAGAATCTTGAATCAAGTTTTACTATAAATTCTCAAAGTGACAATCAAAGTCTTAAGTTGTCTCAAGATTATTCAAATGGACCCTTTGGAATCCAAAGCTTTCAAGGTGAAGTGTATTTCAAGTTTGTTAATTCAAAACTCATTCAAAGAGGTTCCATGCCAATTAACAAATTTAATACAAATTCGAGTGCAAATTCTTTCAAGGTTCGCAAATTGAATTTGTGAGTTCATGTCAAATATAAGTTATTGGTAAGGGTTACAAGAAGATTCAAGATGCTAAGATTGAATTCCAAGAGTTAGAGTGCAAAATTCATGTTTTCATAAAACTCCAGTTGAAACTCAAAATCCAAGAAATGGAATTAGGTTCTTGAAAGGTGTACTTCAATTCAAAGAATAATTTTAAATATTTCAAAGTTCATCCAAAAAAACCATTTTGTTCATAATTAGAAAAACAAGAAGTTAAATCTTTTTTTGAAAATTCAAATACAAGGCATGTTGTTATATTGTCCAGGGCTGCAGCAATCAAATTTTTATGGATAGCACCTAGAAACAGCTTCCGAAACCAAGCCACAAGTTGTTATGCGGAAAAAACAAAACAAGGCTTTATCATAATCTACAGCTTGAAGTGTTAACAAAATTTGTGGATCTTAGCATGAAGTTTCCCAAAAGAACTTCAAGGAGGTACAACAGGTGTCCAATAATTAATTTTAATATATTCTCACTTGCCCGTCTGGTAGCTAAAGAATGAATTGAACTCCCCAAATTTCTTCATGACCCTAAATAGCATCTGGGACCTGCGCACAAAGTTGTGTGCCTGTAAAAAAGGAAAAAATCTGAAATTACAGGAAACTAAATCAAGGCAGTCATCAGGTTCCCAAGCGTATTTCAGACACAATAAACGGAAAAGGTATGTTCTTAAAGCTGTCCACAAACATGTCGAACCGGAAACAGAAACGTATTCATCATGAAATTCAAATGTTCAAGACAAAAATCAGTAGCAAATCAAACATATTCCAAAACCAGACCAAACATGTTCTAAACAATTTCGATTTGTTTCCAAAGCAATCACAAGCATGTCGGCACGAAAACGGAAATAATCAGAAGCAGCATTACTTTGTTTCCAAGACAAGGGCCACACACATTCAAGAGCAGCATTAAAACAAGAAGCCATTTCTTAGCTTATAAATAGACAGCAGCAATACATATCCTTTCACACCAACCATTCACGACGGCAACATACACACAGTTGAGAAATTCACACAAAAATTCACACATACACAGAGAGAGAAAAAGTTTGAGAGTTCATCAGAAAATCATCTTTGTATGGAATCCATTCCCCACCAGAAAAAACCATCAATCACTTCACACAGTTTCACACCAAGATAATGCACAGCAGTAGCAGAATTTCACACTAATACAAGTCATTCACGGAATTCATACAAACAAACACAAACGCACCTTCAGAATCTCACAAGCACCATACAGAAACAATACGACAGGCAGGGAATTAATGAGGATAACGCATCACGTAATGTGAATTCGAAGAGGTATACGGTTTCGAAGCAATATTGCTTACACACCAGAATAGTGAGCAAAGAAAGGAACGATACCTGTATTGAGCTCGAGTCGATACTGCCACTGAAGTCGCTTCGGACGAACTCCGATAGGTAATTCCATTTACCTCCACCTTTTTATCTCTTTTGTAGTATTCGATTTCTGGTCATTGCCATCAATTTGTTCGATATCGTCAGACGAACTCCGATAGTGCGCGAGGGAGAGAAATCTTGCAAAAACGAGAGAGAAATTGGAGTGAATAGAGGATGAGGGGTGACGCGTTGTATGAGGAGGATGGTTTACTGGTTCACGGTCGTGAGAGAAAGAGGGAGGTTCCGGTGAGTTTTTGCGTGAAAAGAAAGTAGAGGTTGGGAATAAGAGAAAATAGTTGCGAAGAGACGAAGATGAACAGGGAAAGGATTGAATGAGAGGAGGTGGTACGTTGTTTACTTTTCTGATGGGGAGAGGGTGAGCGAAACTGAGAGATAAAGAAGGAGATTGAGAGAGGGTAAGCTTCTGAGAGAGACAAGAGCGAATGGATTGGGAACGGGAGATAACTGATTTGATTCTCAATCCCTCTTTATTAATATTGTTGTTGTTAACTGGGTCGGACTGACCCATCCTTCGTCCCAACCAATGACCCAGGATACCTTTTTTTAAAGTTTTTTTTATGAAACATTTTGGGCTTGGGACTAGCCCCTTCTCTTCTTTCTACGCACCCCCCTTTTGATTTGTTTCTCTAGATTTTATTGAGTTTTTTATATTTAATTTGGATTATTAGTTAAGATATTTGGTAATTACTTTGGTTTATTGAATTTTAGATAAGTATGTTTTAATTATTTTGTTAACCATATTTTGATGATTGTTAGTTTTAATTAGTTCTTTTTAGTATTTCGTTTTAGGAGTATATCTTATTATCTCATTTTGTTAAAGTACTAAAAAAAAACTCAAAATATTTTAATCTTTTAAATTTATGTTATTTAGGACCTATCTTCAATTATTTTTTCACTAATTTTCTTAACTGCATTCCAAAGGAAAGAATTCCCCCCGTTGACTATATGTCACGCCTAGGAAACTTTACCCCCTTTACCTTTATCCTAGCCTTAGGATCAGAGTCACCGCACTCTATACATGTGTTCTACCATGGACACTTTCTACCGTTTTCAACTTAATTTTAACTTTAGAGTCCCCGCACTCTATGTAGTGTCTTGCCATAGACGCTACCTCCCCCTGGAACCTTGACCACCGTCAAGAGTTCCTCACCCTCTTTGAGGGGAACTACGAATACTCTGACTCCACTCCCATCAGGATACGTAGGCACAAGATGCGATGTCTTGGCGAGTATACTTAGAAACTAACCCCTAGGTCTTTCCCTTAGCACATACCCTTAGCAAGCGAGCAATAAATAACATAAATAATAACAAGAGGTTCCTGTAGAGTACTACAGACGTTTAGGATGTTAATACCTTCCCTAGATGTAACCAACCCCCGAACCTTAGATCTCTTAGGTTTTTTTCGTTCTTGAACCTTTCCTTTGGATAAATCAAAGACGGTGGTGAACATTAAGATTTGTGATCCTAGTTAACATAATAGCTATGGTATCCGATTCTCACCGCGACAGAAATGGCGACTTCACTGGGGACTTTTTTGAGGGTTTCCCCTAACTTGTTCATATCTATGTTATTTATTTGCTTGTTTGCCTATATATCTTTATATTTGTATATATACCTGGGTTTTCTGTGTGCAGGGTACTATTTGTGTGGTGAGACAAAGTCCTACACCCGGACTAGAGTGAAAAATATGATAGGAACGGTGAGAATTCAAGGATACTTTGAGGGAGTCGATTCCTGAAGAAGTTGAATTGAGACTTCACCACTCAGTCTAGGCCCTCTCGAATTTAATTTTGTCCAACGAGTCTATTCGTGAAGACGCTATTATTTCGAACTAAAGGCCATCGAGACTGGGGACCGTAGTTACCTTTAACCCAACTTGGCCTATTAGGATGTAGTGCGGGGACTATGCAGGAGTCTATTTCTGCAATAGTCGCTACGCGATACTACACTCAGATGAGATTCTCTTGAGAATATTATTGACTACTAAGTGATTTGGAAAATCGATAATATCCAAAAGATGGATTGTAGACTCTGGGAACTTTGTACAACCCGTTCGGTAGGTACATTTGAAACCATAGTACATACCTTGGGAAGGGTAGACCATGACTCCATGTTGTGACCTTTCAAACCTAGGGCTCTTTGCCTGTGTGCTTTACCTATGCTTATGCATCCATTCATGCATTCATGCATAATCATTCGGTTTCAAGAAACTCAATTATCCTGTGATTTGCAAAATCAATAAAAATCCTTGATTATAAAATGAAATTTTTTCAGCCTTTCCGAAATGTTTGAAACCTACTCTTGAGTTCCTTGAAACCATTGCATCGCATGGCATATCATTTTCATCTTTGCATGCGTCCGTTTGTCCAACAACTCACTTCCAGTTATCTCTATCTTCAATGTGTCACCTGTGAGTCATCAAACTGATTCCTCGACACAGATACCAGACTAGAGCTAACTACAGACGCATAATGGCAGAGCAAGAAGCACACAACGCTGAGATCCGAATGGAGATCGATGACCTTAAGTCAGGCATGACCAAGCTCACAGAGATGCTTCAAGTTTTGATTGCTAGAGGAGAACCACCCCAAAAGACTGTCATTCAGGAAGTTTCAAATGCTGATCCTCATCCTGTTCAGGTGCCACCTTCAACCTGGCCAGGGTTTGGTTTACCTCCTGACTATTCTCCACATCTTGCATCTACTGCTATGATTGGTCAGACTGCCAGACCAACATTTCAAGCTCCTGTTTTCGCTGAATGCAGACCTATGGTTCATACTGTTTCCCAGACTATTCGAACTACTTTTGAGAACCCTCTCTATTAGTACAATGCTGCCAGATCACAAGAAGTGAAGCTTCAGCCGACTTCAGCAGACTATCTTCCGAAAAGCCAGTGTTCTAGACAGGACAATTCATCTTGTTTCTGATTAGTCACTAGACCATGTTTCTTATTGTTTGTATCTTCCTTATTTGTATTAGTTGTTTGCTTTCGATTTATGTTTGTACTTTCATAATTAATAAAATAAGCATTGCAACTTTTGATTTAATTCATTTGTGTTTGCTATTTACATCTTTATGCCTTCCTTTTCAAAAAAAAAGACAAAACAAAAAACAAAAACAAAAAAATATTTTATTTCTTTTCCGCTTTCTTTCCGATTATGCAAAGATTGGAGGGAGGATGATGAAAATAAACACTCATAATTGCTGTTGGTATGCTTTTAAATCAAAACTTTGCTGAAGATGTAAGGCATTGTTTCAATTCCCAAACACTGGAGAAATAAGGAAGATAAACCCTCGTCAACCCCTTTGAGCCTTGGAGTAGGAGTTTCTTTTCTTAACAAATAAAAACCCGCAATCTTAACCTGGGGCAGGGTAGTTCTCAGTTAACTGGATTGTGCATTCAAATACAAGAGTTTCATGCAAGACATCTTTGAACAAAAAGGTTGCATTCTCAATTTTTCCTTCGCACGCAACAAGCAAGTGTCGAAGATGTCTTTCAAGTCAAAAGTCGATGATGGTTCGCCGTAATCATTAAGCCAAACAGTCACTTTCTTTCAAAAAAAAGATTAAAAATATCAAAAAAGGAAAAAGCCCGCTAAGTCGAAACCTGTGAAGGAGACTTAGGCAGACAAAAAACTAGGGCATCCCGCTGCCTGTAAGATTCACGAGAAACAGGTCAGGCAAAAGTTAGGGATAATGAAAAGGAGAAATCTTTAAATCCTTACCATGAAATACTCAATGAAAAAAAAAACCAGGAGTTATAAGGAAGTATTGACTGTCACCTCAAAAGTCCCTTAACTTCTGAACCATCATCACTATCATCAATGCAATCCCTAACCTATGGGAACCTAAGTGCAAAGTCTGAGTTAACTGAGTGTAGGACTGGAGATCATCACGAAGATTGGGTGGGTACAAATAAACTTTGAGCCTTTATCCTTTGTTTCTTAAATCGTGAACCAGGCCACATTATAACCCTCAAAAGACCTAATTGAAGCAAGGTTATTTTGAAAGCATACTACAACGAGGTTGCGTAAACTGACTCCTAAAGATCTTTGCAGATCATTTTTTTTTGCATCACGCCTTTTTGCTTTATCTTTCACTCTTAAATGCCTCGAACCGCCATGTTCTGACCGATGACCCATTGTGCTTTTGCATCTTTCCAAAAATGATTTTGATTTCAAAAGTTGCATGAACTTTGCATTTACTATGTTTGTCTGAACACTTTTGTTTGCAAATTGGCTTCCTCTTAAGGAATTTTCAAACATTTAAGAAACTTGCGGTCGGTGATCCAATCAGGGGCAAGTTCCTTCCATATCCTGTTGAGAATCAGTTCAAGATTTGTGGTTCAGTGCAAGTCCTTCCCAGAATTGGTGTATCCAGAAGATTTTTCAAGACTCAGACTGGGGCAAGCTTTTCAAGCGCACAGTAATTCAGTCATTTCCAGCGTCAATCCAGCTGAAGCAATTATCAGTTCATCCACAACAGACAACCAATCTGGGGCAGTTTACTTGAAGACTCCCCATGCAGCTTTCCTTCCTACAGGGATCAATAACTTGATACAGTTTACCAGTGTGGCAGAGATTGTGCTCAGTAGTAACATCTTTAGTCCCCAAGTAGAATGGCAGTGATCTCCGTGTTGAGGAATCAGTCTTCTAGTCTTGTCTTCTCCACACAAAAAAAGAGTCAAGCCTTGTCGTCTGCATTGCATTTGCATTTGATCATATATCATCTGCATAATTCATATACATATGCATAGCAAGAGTGTCATCCTCATTTGCACTTATTTTTCATTCTCCATAGGTCGTGTTGTTATCCATGTCTTACCTTGTGGTCAAAGTCCAACTTACTTGACACCTACCAAACAAATATTATCGCTTTTATCCAATGCTTTCTTGGATCTCTACTCTGTTCACATTCATCTTATGCCTTCTCAGATATTGGGATTGTACCTCGAATTCAAAGCCATTATTGGATGATTGGTTCCTTTTGCATTCAATGCCATTCTTGAATGTAGTCTTTGTTCACAGTCATCTAAAGCCATTATTAGATATTGTGATTATACCTTTAATTCAAAGCCATTATTGGATGACTGGTTTCTTTACCATCTGATGTTCTTCCGGATGTGTCCCTCTTTCTGATGTTCTTCCAGATCGAGTCTTTATTCACAGTCATCTAAAGCCATTATTATATATTGTGATTATACCTTTCATTCAAAGCCATTGTTGGATGATTGGTTTCTTTACCATCTGATGTTCTTCCGGATGTGTCCCTCTTTCTGATGTTCTTCCAGATCGAGTCTTTATTCACAGTCATCTAAAGCCATTTTTAGATATTGTGATTATACCTTTCATTCAAAGCCATTATTGGATGACTGGTTTCTTTACCATCTGATGTTCTTCCGGATGTGTCCCTCTTTCTGATGTTCTTCCAGATCGAGTCTTTGTTCACTTTGTCTAAAGCCATTATTAGATATTGTGATTGTTCATATTCATCTAAAGCCATTATTGGATGTCTGGTTTCTTTACCTTGTTCACTTTCATCTGAAGCCATTATCAAATATTGTGAGTGTACCTTTCGTTCAAAGCCATTATTGGATGACTGGTTTCTTTGTGTCCTATTCCTTATCGGATTACATTATTTTGTCTCATTCTCATCTGTTGCCTTCTTAGATATTGTGAGTTTACCTTTCATCCAAAGCCATTATTGGATGTTTGGTGCTTTTTTTTCATCCAATGCCATTCTTGGATGATGTTTTCCAGATACTTTGCTTTGTTTCAATTCGTTTCTGACATGACTGTAACACTTTCCCCCTGTGGCATCATTCCCCTCAGGATCTCTGTCTTGCATCCATTTCATATCATTTCATATCATATCATGTGCTTCTTGTGGTATCTTAGGGCCAAAAATTATGCATGTTTGTATTTAAGTCTCTCCTATCTCGTCGAGACGAAGATTTCAATCTCCATATCTCTTGATAGAAGAAACTTAAATAGGGGCATCTGTCATACCCTAATTTTTTACCATAGGATTCCACCACCTTTGTGCATCATCCTGCATAACATATCATCCATTTCATCATGCATAGCTAACCAATTTATCAGATTGTTTTTGTTCATTTTCGTTTGTACAATTAGGTGTTGCTGCGGAAGATTTAGAGGCCATGGAAGCTGTGTGTGTGCTCATTGTGATTCTGGTCCTTACAAATTGTGTTAGATTCCTGTGGAGATAAAATAAGAATATACACTCATTCTTACGTTCCTCTGGTCAATGCAAATGGCATATTTCTCAAGACTTCGCAAAGATTCAAGGAGGATTATGGTTTATGTCCAGTTGGACATGGTTATTTGAAAATTGGTTGAAATTTCATGGTGTTTTGTATTACCAGTGGTATCCTCAATTTCAAAGGATTTCTCAAGGCGTAGTTCAGATTTATTCTTGAAAATAGATCATTATTTATTTCCACTTTGATCTTGAGGGAAAGAGTTTGGATTTTCTTGTTGATTGATTGTGACCAATATGTTTGAAGTGGCAAAGTTGGATGAGAATCTTGAATCAAGTTTTCCTATAAATTCTCAAAGTGACAATCAAAGTCTTAAGTTGTCTCAAGATTATTCAAATGGACCCTTTGGAATCCAAAGCTTTCAAGGTGAAGTGTATTTCAAGTTTGTTAATTCAAAACTCATTCAAAGAGGTTCCATGCCAATTAACAAATTTAATACAAATTCGAGTGCAAATTCTTTCAAGGTTCGCAAATTGAATTTGTGAGTTCATGTCAAATATAAGTTATTGGTGAGGGTTATAAGAAGATTCAAGATGCTAAGATTGAATTCCAAGAGTTAGAGTGCAAAATTCATGTTTTCATAAAACTCCAGTTGAAACTCAAAATCCAAGAAATGGAATTAGGTTCTTGAAAGGTGTACTTCAATTCAAAGAATAATTTTAAATATTTCAAAGTCCATCTAAAAAAACCATTTTGTTCATAATTAGAAAAACAAGAAGTTAAATCTTTTTTTGAAAATTCAAATACAAGGCATGTTGTTATATTGTCCATGGCTGCAGCAATCAAATTTTTATAGATAGCACCTAGAAACAGCTTCCGAAACCAAGCCACAAGCTGTTATGCGGAAAAAACAAAACAAGGCTTTATCATAATCTACAGCTTGAAGTGTTAACAAAATCTATGGATCTTAGCATAAAGTTTCCCAAAAGAACTTCAAGGAGGTACAACAGGTGTTATATAATTAATTTTAATATATTCTCACTTGTCCGTCTGGTAGCTAAAGAATGAATTGAACTCCCCAAATTTCTTCTTGACCCTAAATAGCATGTGGGACCTGCGCACAAAGTTGTGTGCATGTACAAAAGGAAAAAATCTGAAATTACAGGAAACCAAATCAAGGCAGTCATGAGGTTCCCAAGCGTATTTCATACACAATAAACGGAAAAGGTATGTTCTTAAAGTTGTCCACAAACATGTCGAACCGGAAACAGAAATGTATTCATCATGAAATTCAAATATTCAAGACAAAAATCAGCAGCAAATCAAACATATTCCAAAACCAGACCAAACATGTTCTAAACAATTTCGATTTGTTTCCAAAGCAATCACAAGCATGTCGGCACGAAAACGGAAATAATCAGAAGCAGCATTACTTTGTTTCCAAGACAAGGGCCACACACATTCAAGAGCAACATTAAAACAAGAAGCCATTTCTTAGCTTATAAATAGACAGCTGCAATACATATCCTTTCACACCAACCATTCACGATGGCAACATACACACAGTTGAGAAATTCACACAAAAATTCACACATACACAGAGAGAGAAAAAGTTTGAGAGTTCATCAGAAAATCATCTTTGTATGGAATCCATTCCCCACTAGAAAAAACGATCAATCACTTCACACAGTTTCACACCAAGATAATGCACAGCAGTAGCAGAATTTCACACTAATACAAGTCATTCACGGAATTCATACAAACAAACACAAACGCACCTTCAGAATCTCACAAGCACCATACATAAACAATACGACAGGCAGGGAATTAATGAGGATAACGCATCATGTAATGTGAATTCGAAGAGGTATACGGTTTCGAAGCAATATCGCTTACACACCAGAATAGTGAGCAAAGAAAGGAACGATACTTGTATTGAGCTCGAGTCGATACCGCCACCGAATTCGTGTCGGACGAACTCCGATAGGTAATTCCACTTACCTCCACCTTTTTATCTATTTTGTAGTATTCAATTTCTGGTCATTGCCGTCAATTTGTTCGATATCGTCGGACGAACTCCGATAGTGCGCGAGGGTGAGAAATCTTGCGAAAACGAGAGAGAAATTGGAGTGAATAGAGGATGAGGGGTGACGCGTTGTATGAGGAGGATGGTTTACTGGTTCACGGTCGTGAGAGAAAGAGGGAGGTTCCGGTGAGTTTTTGCGTGAAAAGAAAGTAGAGGTTGGGAATAAGAGAGAATAGTTGCGAAGAGACGAAGATGAACAGGGAAAGGATTGAACGAGAGGAGGTGGTGCGTTGTTTACTTTTCCGATGGGGAGAGGGTGAGCAAAACCGAACGATAAAGAAGGAGATTGAGAGAGGGTAAGCTTCTGAGAGAGACTAGAGCGAATGGATTGGGAACGGGAGATAACTGATTTGATTCTCAATCCCTCTTCATTAATATTATTGTTGTTAACTGGGTCGGACTGACCCATCCTTCGCCCCAACCAATGACCCAGGATACGTTTTTTTTAGTTTTTTTTATGAAACGTTTTGGGATTGGGACTAGCCCCTTCTCATCTTTCTACACACCCCCCCCCCCCCCCCCCCCCTTTTAATTTGTTTCTCTAGATTTTATTGAATTTTTTATATTTAATTTGGATTATTAGTTAAGATATTTGGTAATTACTTTGGTTTATTGAATTTTAGATAAGTATGTTTTAATTATTTTGTTAACCATATTTTGATGATTGTTAGTTTTAATTAGTTCTTTTTAGTATTTCGTTTTAGGAGTATACCTTATTATCTCATTTTGTTAAAGTACTAAAAAAAAAACTCAAAATATTTTAATCTTTTAAATTTATGTTATTTAGGACCTATCTTCAATTATTTTTTCTCTAATTTTCTTTACTGCATTCCAAAGGAAAGAATTCCCCCTGTTGACTATATGTCACGCCTAGGAAACTTTACCCCCTTTACCTTTATCCTAGCCTTAGGATCAGAGTCACCGCACTCTATACATGTGTTCTACCATGGACATTTTCTACCATTTTCAACTTAATTTTAACTTTAGAGTCACCGCACTCTATGTAGTGTCTTACCGTAGACGCTACCTCCCCCTGGAACCTTGACCACCGTCAAGAGTTCCTCACCCTCTTTGAGGGGAACTACGAATACTCTGATTCAACTCCCGTCAGGATACGTAGGCACAAGATGCGATGTCTTGGCGAGTATACTTAGAAACTAACCCCTAGGTCTTTCCCTTAGCACATACCCTTAGCAAGCGAGCAATAATTAACATAAATAATAACAAGAGGTTCCTGTAGAGTACTACAGACGTTTAGGATGCTAATAACTTCCCTAGACGTAACCAACCCCCAAACCTTAGATCTCTTAGGTTTTTTTTTCATTCTTGAACCTTTCCTTTGGATAAATCAAAGACGGTGGTGAACATTAAGATTTGTGATCCTAGTTAACATAATAGCTATGGATCCGATTCTCACCGCGACAGAAATGGCGACTTCACTGGGGACTTTTTCGAGGGTTTCCCCTAACTTGTTCATATCTATGTTATTTATTTGCTTGTTTGCCTATATATCTTTATATTTGTATATATACCTGGGTTTTCTGTGTGCAGGGTACTATTTGTGTGGTGAGACAAAGTCCTACACCCGGACTAGAGTGAAAAATATGATAGGAACGGTGAGAATTCAAGGATACTTTGAGGGAGTCGATTCCTGAAGAAGTTGAATTGAGACTTCACCACTCAGTCTAGGCCCTCTCAAATTTAATTTTGTCCAACGAGTCTATTCGTGAAGACGCTATTATTTCGAACTAAAGGCCATCGAGACTGGGGACCGTAGTTACCTTTAACCCAACTTGGCCTATTAGGATGTAGTGCGGGGACTATGCAGGAGTCTATTTCTGCAATAGTCGCTACGCGATACTACACTCAGACAGGATTCTCTTGAGAATATTATTGACTACCAAGTGATTTGGAAAATCGATAATATCCGAAAGATGGATTGTAGACTCTGGGAACTTTGTACAACCCGTTCGGCAGGTACATTTGAAACCATAGTACATACCTTGGGAAGGGTAGACCATGACTCCGTGTTGTGACCTTTCAAACCTAGGGCACTTTGCCTGTGTGCTTTACCTGTGCTTATGCATCCATTCATGCATTCATGCATAACCATTCGATTTCAAGAAACTCAATTGTCCTGTGATTTGCAAAATCAATAAAAATCCTTGATTATAAAATGAAACTTTTTTCAGCCTTTCCGAAATGTTTGAAACCTGCTCTTGAGTTCCTTGAAACCATTGCATCGCATGGCATATCATTTGCATCTTTGCATGCGTCCGTTTGTCCAGCAACTCACTTCCAGTTGTCTCTATCTTCAAAGTGTCACCTGTGAGTTGTCAAACTGATTCCTCGACACAGATACCAGACTAGAGCTAACTACAGACGCATAATGGCAGAGCAAGAAGCACACAACTCTGAGATCCGAATGGAGATCGATGACCTTAAGTCAGGCATGACCAAGCTCACAGAGATGCTTCAAGTTTTGATTGCTAGAGGAGAACCACCCCAAAAGACTGTCATTCAGGAAGTTTCAAATGCTGATCCTCACCCTGTTCAGGTGCCACCTTCAACCTGGCCAGGGTTTGGTTTACCTCCTGACTATTCTCCACATCTTGCATCTACTGCTATGATTGGTCAGACTGCCAGACCAACATTTCAAGCTCCTGTTTTCGCTGAACCCAAACCTATGGTTCATACTGTTTCCCAGACTACTTGAACTGCTTTTGAGAACCCTCTCTATTAGCACAATGCTGCCAGATCACAACAAGTGAAGCTTCAGTCGACTTCAGCAGACTATCTTCCGAAAAGCCAGTGTTCCAGACAGGACAATTCATCTTGTTTCTGATTAGTCACTAGACCATGTTTCTTATTGTTTGTATCTTCCTTATTTGTATTAGTTGTTTACTTTCAATTTATGTTGGTACTTTCATAATTAATAAAATAAGCATTGTAACTTTTGATTCAATTCATTTGTGTTTGCTATTTACTTCTTTATGCCTTCCTTTTCAAAAAAAAGACAAAACAAAAAACAAAAACAAAAAAAATATTTTATTTCTTTTCCGCTTTCTTTCCGATTATGCAAAGATTGGAGGGAGGATGATGAAAACAAACACTCATAATTGCTGTTGGTATGCTTTTAAATCAAAACTTTGCTGAAGATGTAAGGCATTGTTTCAATTCCCAAACACTGGAGAAATAAGGAAGATAAACCCTCATCAACCCCTTTGAGCCTTGAAGTAGGAGTTTCTTTTCTTTACAAATAAAAACCCGCAATCTTAACCTGGGGCAGGGTAGTTCTCAGGTAACTGGATTGTGCATTCAAATACAAGAGTTTCATGCAAGCTATCTTTGAACAAAAAGGTTGCATTCTCAATTTTTCCTTCGCACGCAACAAGCAAGTGTCGAAGATATCTTTCAAGTCAAAAGTCGATGATGGTTCGCCATAATCATTAAGCCAACCAGTCACTTTCTTTCAAAAAAAAAGATAAAAAAAATCAAAAAAGGAAAAAGCCCGCTAAGTCGAAACCTGTGAAGGAGACTTAGGCAGACAAAAAACGGGGGCATCCCGCAGACTGTAAGATTCACGAGAAATAGTTCAAGCAAAAGTTAGGGATAATAAAAAGGAGAAATATTTAAATCCTTACCATGAAATCCTCAATGAAAAAAAAACAACCAAGAGTTATAAGGAAGTAGTGACTGTCACCTCAAAAGTCCCTTAACTTCTGAACCATCATCACTATCATCAATGCAATCCCTAACCTATGGGAACCTGAGTACAAAGTCTGAGTTAACTGAGTGTAGGACTGGAGATCATCACGAAGATTGGGTGGGTACAAATAAAGTTTGAGCCTTTATCCTTTGTTTCTTAAACCGTGAACCAGGCCACGTTATAACCCTCAAAAGACCTAATTGAAGCAAGGTTATTTTGAAAGCATACTACAATGAGGATGCGTAAACTGACTCCTAAATATCTTTGCAGATCATTTTTTTTGGCATCACGCCTTTTTGCTTTATCTTTCACTCTTAAATGTCTCGAACCGCCGTGTTCTGACCGATGACCCATTGTGCTTTTGCATCTTTCCAAAAATGATTTTGATTTCAAAAGTTGCATGAACTTTACATTTACTATGTTTGTCTGAACACTTTTGTTTGCAAACTGGCTTCCTCTTAAGGAATTTTCAAACATTTGAGAAACTTGCGGTCGGTGATCCAATCAGGGGCAAGTTCCTTCCATATCCTGTTGAGAATCAGTTCAAGATTTGTGGTTCAGTGCAAGTCCTTCCCATAATTGGTTTATCCAGAAGATTTTTCAAGACTCAGACTGGGGCAAGCTTTTCAAGCGCACAGTAATTCAATCATTTCCAGCGTCAATCCAGCTGAAGCAATTATTAGTTCATCCACAACAGACAACCAATCTGGGGCAGTTTACTTGAAGACACCTGTTGCGGTGAAAATTGGATAACAAGTTATTAATTAACTTGCATCATATTCTTTTACAACCGACTTTGATTTAACCAAAGGAAAGGTTCAAGATCGTTAGAAAAACCTAAAGGGGGGAGATCTAAGGTTCGGGGGTTGGTTATACAAAGGGAAGGTATTAGCACCCTAAGTATCCGTAGTACTCTACGGGAACCTTTTGTTTAGTTTGTGTTATATTACGTTTGCTTACTAAGAAATCTGTACTAAGGTAAGGTAAAGACCTAGGTATGTACACTAAGTTTGCTCGCCAAGACGTCACATCTTGTGCCTACGTATCTGACTAAAGAATCAGAGCAACCGTAGTTCACCTAACTAAGGGTGAAAGAAAAGGAAAACATTGACTATGGCCAACGTTCCAAAGGGAATGAGCATAAGCTCACATAGAGTCCACGATAACTCTCTAAGTCTACGTTATGAAGGGAGGAAGTGAATTCTCATGATAGTGAGAACCACACAGAGTTCATGATAACTCTGTAAGTCTAAGTAAAAGGTAAAGTGAGTTCTCATGATAGTGAGAATCACATGGAGTTCATGATAACTCCATCCTATTACTGAACTATGAGGGAAACGGCTCTTATGAGGCCAATGATGAAATGGGAAAGGTTTGTGACTTAGGAGTCAAGGTAGAGATCTTTCCTTTGGAAGGAAGGTCAAGAATCAAGCATGGATATGATACATACAGTATGAATATGCACAAAGATATAATCCAGATAATATGAACAGGATATAAACATGAATATGATCAAGATAGAATGAACAAGATATGAACATGGTATATACAGTGAACACATAGTATCATGCTAACATGCTAAAAAACAATGTCAAGCAAACATATATACATGCAGATATAAGAAATGCACAAATGTAAATGAGCAAGAGATAGAAAGATCTGACCCAAAATAGAGTGCATGCTGGTGAGCCACTGACAAACTAAGATCAAGACCTCCACTCCAAGAGCATAGGGTAAAGAGTCCTAAATCTAAGTCCTCAGTCCAAAACACAATAGTAGCCACAGTCCGGTCAATTGAGTTTTTTAGGGTTTCGATATTTATTAATGTATTTTAAATGAACAAATAAAATGAACAATATACAAGATATAAATATGAACAATGATAATATTAACAAGGATAATAATTAACATAAAGAATAAATCAAGATATATATATTGACTGAAAGTAAATTTAGTGATTGTTGATTAATTTATTGGATCGATGAGTCGGGTCCAATGTAGTGCTGATTCGTCGTAGTACGGTCTATGAGGAAGACCATACTATAGGAGGATGCACAATTTGATCTTTGTGTTAAGACACGATGGAGAAATGATATAGAAGATCATTCTCCGATGAAATCGTGCCACACGAAAAGAAAAGGTGGAGATCTCGTCTTAAATCACAAACTCTCGTTGATTAGTCGAAGGTAACCTATCACGATCTCAAAGTATAGAAAGAGATCTCAATGATCACTCACTACAGATTTGAAATAATGAAGGTTTGTCACTTCGCTAACAACGTTTGTGAATAGTAAGACTTCATCGGTCAAAAATGAAAATGAAGATATAAAAAAACAGAATGAAGTAGAAATAAAGTCGGCCTCGTCTTAATCATGATTTAATCGAGAAACCGATAATCTATGATATTCGACTTTCATCGACCGATAAAATAAAAGAAGTTGCCTCATATATATCACGACTTAGTGATTTGAAATAAATCGATAAAAAGTCGTGATTTTGCAATATCATCGGCCCAAAAATAAAAAACGGGCTCGAAATAAAAATAAAGTCCGGTCTCGTCTAAATAAGGATTTTAGATCGATAAATCGAATACTTTTCTATTAGATTTTCATTGACCAATAAAATATGAGATTGAAATGAAACATAAAGTTGGTCTAGTCTAAATTAAGATTTTAAAACGATGAAATCGATAAATCTTTAATTAAACTCTCATTGACCAACAAAATAGAAAATAGGCCTCATATTCATCACAATCTATTGATTTAAATAAATCAACGAAAATTATGATTTTGATATATCATAGGCCTAAAAATAAAGAAACGGGAAACTAAAAATAAATAAAAAGAAATATCAAAAATCAAGTATTATTTACCGAAAATCTAAACAAATCTAAGGCAAAGTATTAAAAATCTTTTGTTGAAAATATAAATAAAGGAAATTAATTAAAGTAATTAAAAATGGTGGTGCATGGATCATGATGGGTGTGATAAGGTATGAACAACATGGGCTTACAGCCCACACGCATGCCTTCCAAAACTAGAAAAAAAAATCTTAAAAGAAAAAACAAACCAAATGACACAGGGGCAGTGCAAATGGAATCATAGGGTGTTGGTGAAGAACCAAACACGGGCTCAAAGGCCCAATAACCAACACACATTGGGTTAGAAATAACACAACAAAAAAAATAAAAGCTGAAGTTAACATTATCAACATCAGTGACTTAAACCACAAAACCCTCACGATGGGGATGGCATTCACAGAACCCAAAACAGAAATCCGAACAAAAAACAAATATCATCGTCAAAACCTAAACGCACATCAAACTTGTAAGCCTCCTCCTCTCTCTCGCAAATGGCTCCGGTTTCAATCTCTCCCTTTGCTCGGTTTACCTCGGTTCGGATTCTCATCTCGGTTTACCCTCTCTGTTCATCTCTTTCTCTCTCTGCGTATAGCTTTGGTTTGAAGATTGGTTCTGAGTTTGATGGAGATTTTGGGGTTTTCAACATTATTGAAGGGTTTTGGTTGTTGGGTTTCGGAGAAGGTTGGAGACGGGTTACGGTTTCGAAGGATGTTGGTTTTTTGAAACATTGTTGTTTGGTGGTGGTTCTGCGTTGAATAGTTTGATTGAAAGAGAAAGAGGAACTGTGTTGTGTTGGAGGTTTGGCACAGTTATGTGAAGCGGGTTGAATAGGAAGGGTGTTTGGTCTGATGGTTTAGAGGTTTCCGTCAAATGTCCATGGTATGGTGCGGCGCGGTGGTGAGAAGAAGGGTTGCCAGATCTAGTGCGAATGGTTGTTCGTCAGTTTGGTGCAGCGATGGGTGATTCGTGTGTGGTTGGGTGATTCATGCACTGAAGATGTTTTTGCAACTGGTTTTTTATTTGAAGGAAGGGTTCAATGACAGTGATGGCTTTGAAAGTGAAAGGTAATGGTGAGAAGCTGAAGATGTGAAAAGGTTGAAAGGTTTGTGAAAAGAAAATGTGTTTTCTCTGTTCTGGTTTGGGATTTATGAAACAGTTTATGGTTTTGATTTTTTTTTCTAAATTTTCTTCTTTCCCTTTTTTATGAGCGCACCCTGATTATGAAAGAGGGTCCAGAGTATGAAGGTGATGTTGTGTGTATCGTACATTTGTTCAGCAGACTTTATGGATGGATCTTTTTCGTTTTTTCTGAGGAACAGGGTAGCGTGTAGCAGGTTTTTCAAGTTGCAGGGTGTACGGTTTGTGTGAGCTGAAGGTTTTTGAAGTGTAGAGTGTTGTTGTTTTGGGGCGGAAAAAGTTTGGTTTATGGCAGCAGGTTTTGGAGGAAAATTGGCCTTCTGTATTGTTTGCAGCATAACAGGTTTTTGTAGGCTTTTGCTGGCTGATGGGAGGCTTGGAGTTTTGTGGTACGAATGGTTAGCTTTTGTTCAGAAAAGTGGGATTGTTGGTGTGTAGCAGAGAAATATTGGGAAAGGCTTTTGAGCGGAATGAGTATTCGTATGGTTTTGATGTTGAAAAAGTGGGATTGTTGGTATAAGTTTATGGTTTTTGGTGAGTGACCAAGGGGTGTTGGAAGCTAATGAGGAAAAGTCCACTGGGTACACTTGAATTTGGTTCAGAAGTTGGCGCAAGTTAAACAAGGTTTTGGTAAAATGGAACTAAATCATGCTAGGCACCTTAAAACATAAACTAATTAAGAGAATTTATATTAAAATTAAAACTAAACTAATTGGATTAAAAGTATAGTCTTAACTAAAATAATTGGATTAATGAAAACTAAACTAATTGGATTAAATTGAATTAAACTAACATATAAACTTAATATAAACTTAACTAAAATATAAACTTAAATAAAAAATAAACCTAACTAATTATGTTAAAATAATTATATTAAAATTAAAATGAAAACATTAAACTCAAAAAATTCTAAATAAAATCTTAAAAAAGGACAAATTCTAAAATGGCATGATAAAAAAAACTAAAAGTGCATGATTAATGATCAATGAAATGCTTAATTAAAAAATGCAAAAATGGCCGATTAAAAAATGATATGAAAATTACCAGACAAACCTGAGGGTAAAATTTGGGGTGCAACAGTTGTCCCTATTTAAATATTTTCACCGAATGACAAGGATATGGAAAGATGGTGAAAGATATTTAAATATAGATAACCGAAAATTTTGCCCTTAGATACGCTGATACGCAATGATATGAACCAAACTAGTCTAGGATGCGGACGTGCCATGAACTCTAGTATGATGGTATGATGCCATGATAGTGCCAAAATGCAATCAACAACGAAAGCAAACACACACAGCTGAGTAACACTGGGGAAGGATGAAGGTTAGTATCCATGAGGAAAACTCACTAGGGATACAGGCTAACCGACAAAAGAGACTCACTGGGGAGACTCTAAGAAAAACTGGGGATAGAAAACAAAACAAGGGAAAACCCTACAGGTCCTTATTGGAGATAGAAGCCAGAGAGGTGTTCTCCATTGGGGAAAGATCCCGGGAGATGGACGACGGGTTCATATGTGACCGGACGACACTGGGGAAAAAGATACATTCTTACTGGGCATGAAACCAGAAAGAAGACATGATCACCACAGGGGATCAGTTTGAAATAAAAGGATAGACATCCTACAAATATTTTCTGGGGATTTCCTATACTGAAGAGTTCAAACGGGATCTTCAAGAAAATCCAGAAAAGACAGAGGTAAACTCTGCGTCAGATGATGAAAGGTGACTGGACCTTTTGGTTGTGAATGAGGTTAATGAATCAAAAGTGTACCAGAACTGGTTGAGATAACAAATATGATTCCGTTTATGGAGGATGCCAGCGATGACTGGACTTTAGGTTCAAGCTTGACACGATTCAAGCAGGAACAAACTGAAATAAAAGCCTAAGGTGACTCGATTCAAACCAAAGACGGTTCCAACGATAATTGGACTTTGGGTTCAAGTTTGACACGATTCAAACAGGAACGGGATCTTAAGACAAGAGACAATGTTAGACACGATTCAAACAAGGACTCGATTCAAGTTTGACACGATTTAAACGAGAACAAGATCTTAGAACAAGAGACAATGTTCGACACGATTCGAACAAGGACTCGGTTCAAGTTTTACACGATTCAAACAAGAACAGGATCTTAAAACAAGAGACAATGTTCGACACGATTCGAACAAGGACTTGGTTCAAGTTTGACACGATTCAAACAAGAACAAGATCTTAAAACAAGAGACAATGTTCGACACGATTCAAACAAGGACTCGGTTTAAGTTTGACACGATTCGAACAAGAACAAGATCTTAAAACAAGAGACAATGTCCGACACGATTCGAACAAGGACTCGGTTCAGGTTTGACACGATTCAAACAAGAACAAGATCTTAAAATCCTAAGTTGACTCGATTCAAACCAAAGACGGTGCCAATAATAATTGGACTTTGGGTTCAAGCTTGACACGATTCAAGCAGGAACAGTTTCAAACAACAGGAAAGATGCCAGCGATGACTGGACTTAAGGTTAGACTTCTTGGGGAATACCCATTATGGTTGCAAAGAGGTTGAATAAAACCAGAGATAGATAAGTTTCTCATAAGAGACTGCCACTTATTGCCATGAAAGAACAAGCTTCTCCAACAGAATGATACTTGTTGTTAGGTATAAATTCCAAAGAGATGTTGGTATTACAACACTGCTGGAGAAATAATCATGTCTTCAATGAGAATCTGTAAAAGATTCTTCCTGTGAGACACAGTGCAAAATAAATGCACTCGAAAGTGGGTTCAGAAACCACACCTACTAGGGACCAAGGTTCAGTCTAGAAGCAAGCTAGACAGAAACGGTCAAACAAGACTCCAATTGAGGAATGAACTCAACTGGGGATTTATCTTATCCGAATATGGAAAAAGATAACTGAAACAACCATCATCCACGAGGATAAAACTCTGTGGGGAATTACGAAGGAATGAGCACTTTATGCCTAGGGGTGACACCTCTATTGGAGAGAAAAGACAAACCCAGTCACTTGGGGAGATAAACGCCAAAGTGAACAACACAGGTAAACACCAGAAACATGTAGCAAAAATGATAATATGCTATGCATATGAGGGCTTATGCTTATGCTGACAAAACAGACAAGAAGCGAAACTGGAGATGAAATAAACATCTCGACGAGGATACCCAGCCAAACTCAAAAGGTTGGACCATCACTGGGGTGAAGTAGCTTTACTTCAAGGTTATGTCCTTCTCTGGGGAAAAGAGTACTCCACTTGATATAGCATCTTGACTTCACTAGGAATACCATCATGAGTTTAATTTCTTCATTGGAGAGAAGAGATCCATTGGGAAGTGCCAAGATTAGCTGAAGCGACAACTTACTGGGAGTTGGCAGAGACGCCACAAAAGCTGAGTAGTTCTTGCATAACTTATTTGCCCCAGGGTACATGGTCTGTCAGAAGAATACATCAAGAGGATTTTATAGAAGAATTGGCATACAAGGTGTTTCAATATCTTCAAACTCTTGGAGAGATTTACCGAATCTCGACATAACTGCCCCTGTTTGACTGCTTTGCACGACAGAGCCCGTGAACTAGTTATGTGTCTTGATCGAAACCCCAGGTTGAAGCTGAGAGATTGATTGGATTTCGCTAGGGAAAATCATTATACAAAGCCTAAGAGGAGGCTAGATTCCACTTGGGGAAATCATTATACAAAGCCTAAGAGGAGGCTATCTGATAGTTTATACTCATCACAGAGTGTTTTGTACAAAGCTTATATTAACAGCGTCTGCACAACAAAATCCTTGAGTTAATTATCCAGTCTGGTTGTTGACAATTGGGGAACAAACTTGCCCTTGTCAAGTTGATCTATGAAGGAGATGCCCCAGACTAGTTCTTTTTTAGAGGTTTGCAGAATCTCGACTTGACTGCTTCTGATTAACTGGTCTTGTGAGGATAAGTCATCAAAAGGATTTTACAGAAGAATTAGCATACCAAATGCTTCAATATCTTCAAACTTTTGAAAAGATCCATGAGTCTTGATAGAGCGGCCCCAGTTCAACTGTATTCGCAATACAAAGTCTTTTAAACTGTGGTAGAAACAATTGGGGAACAAATTTGCCCCTGTTGGTGGGTCACTGGAGTCCAAACTTGTCATAAGATGACCTCAAGAACACTTGCCCCAATATTCTGAACTTTGAAGAGTTCTGCCCCTGATTCAACAATTCTTGAAATGATGGATCGGCAGAACCTTCCGCTTAGTTACCCCTTGACTGAGCTTTCTTTATCAAATCAAATTCCCTAGCTGACTGCATTTGCCGGGATTCCTTGATATTGAATTATTTTGCAAACAAGTATTGTTCATTTAAAATTGGCAATTTCAGTGCAAAAATTCATGCAAGATTTTGAAATCAAGTTTTATTGATGAAACACACACAGTGGAGTGATTAAATAATCAAAAACAAAGTGGATCTGGTCATTTACAGAATGACAGATGAAGTGATCAACACACACAACTAGCAAAGATCATTAGGAGTCAGGTTAATCAACCTTGTTGTAGTATGCTTTCAAAACAACCTTACCTCAATTAGGTCTTTTAAGGGTTGTAACGTGGCTTGGTTCACGGTTTTATGAAACAAAGATAAAGGCTCAAAGTTTGTTTGGTACCCACCCCATCTTCGTGATGAACTTCAATCCTAAGCTCAGTTAACTCAAGCTATACATTAAAGTTCCTATAGGCTAGGAACGAGCTGATGATCATTAATGATGATTTAGACACCTTGGACAGTCAGTACTCCCTCGCAGAATTTGGTTAATCTTTGAGACTTTGAGACTTCTCCTTTTCTTTGCTGGTTGAAGTCATGATACCTCTTTTTTTGATTTGATTGAGGTTACGATACCTCTCTTTGTTTGCGGTTAGGACCTCCTTTTTGTTTGATTGTTGCTTTGAAACTCCTTTTTTGGCTGTTGTACAAGTTCTTTTTGTATAAGGCAAAGTTCTGAGCTTCCCATCTTTCTTGGCTTTTGCCTTGAAAGGGACTCGGCTCATCCTTTGATTAAGGATTTTTCAGATATCCTTCCTCATTGTTGCTTGGATGAACAACTTGTACAACGCTAACTTATTGGATTTGAGAGAGCTGACTGGTGTCCTGCATGAAGCGCTTGCATTCGAATGCATAACCAAGTTAAACTGAGAACTACCCCGCCCCAAGGTTGAGATTTTAAGGGTTTCTTGTATAAAGAAAGAAAACTCCTACTTCTAGGCTCGAAGGGTTAACGAGGGATTATCTTCCTTATTTCTCCAGTGTTTGGGAATTGAAACAATGCCTTACATCCTCGGCAAGGTTTAATCGAAAGCATACCACAACAATTATGGATAATATTTTCGTCATCCTCCCCAATCTTTGCTTAACAACAAGTTTGATGTGGGAAAAAAAATTTGTCTGGTTTTTTTTTCTATGAACATAAAAGTAAATGAGTGAAACGAATGAACTTAATCAAAAGATGCACAAACATTTCATTAATCTTGCCAATTTGAAAAAATAACAGCTTATAAGCAAAAATAATTCAAACATGCAAAGAAAATACAACAAAAATGCTAAGCAGCCAAGTGATTGCCAGCTTTAGGGAATTGAAATTTCCTTCTTAATCTGCCAAGCTGAGATAGTCATCTTCAGAGTTGATTGTCGAGATCCGCTTGAGAATCATCTTCACACATACTCTCAGAAAATTCTTCCACCTCAGAGTCTGATGAACCTGCCCGATTAGGTGAAGGTTTGTTGATTTGGACGCCTTGAGGCATGAATGAGAACACATCAGAGTCAAACAAAGTCTGAACCTAGCTTCTGAGTACTCTAAGTCTTCAGCTGAATGCCTCTGTGCCCCAGTATGGTGATCACAATGAACGAGTCTGAAAAAGACAACTTCAAAAGCCACTTCAAGTCCAATGATGGCTTCAGGAAAACGTCTGGGTTACAGAAAAAGGATGGACAAGACTCAAAGCTGAGAAATGCAAATGCAATGGAAATGACATACAATGAGAATGCAATGCTAATGCAAGCCAAATGGTTTCAAGGAACTCAAAGGCCAACTGCGAACACTGAAGAGTTTTGTTTTAAAATCCATGATCTCTAAGGATCTTCGCAAAGAAAAGAGCTTATGAGTTCTTTGAAATCATTAATGGATGCGAGGAGATGTATGCAATGCACAAACACGGGCACACAAAACACAGATATATGCACATGCAAAAGCACACAAGCACAAACATATGTACATTGGTATTCACAGATATGCACAAGCAAACATATACAGATATTCACAGATATGCACACACAAACAAGAGAGGGCCTAGGTTTGAAGATCATGAGCATGGAGCCATGGTCTACCCATCCCAGAAGGTATGTACTATGGGTTTTCATCTGCAGAACAGGGTTCTAAAAAGTTCCCAGAGTCGACAACCCATCTTTCAGATTTTATCGACTTTCTAATTGCTCGGTGATCGAAAAAATTCTCAAGAGAGTCTCATCTGAGTGTAGTGTTGCGTAACAACCATTTGGGATTGCTCCCTCACAGTCATCGCACTACGTCCTAAATAGGCCAAGTTGGGTTAAAGGGATAACTAAAGGTCATCAGTATCTCTGGCTCCTAGGTCGAAAGTAGTAACGCATTCACGATTGCTCGTTCAACATATACCACCTCCGAGAGGGCCTCAACTGAGTATGGACTTCAAGTTCCCTCCTTTGGGATTTCTCCCTCGAAGTTCCCTTGACTATGTCCACGATTCCTAAACATATGTGTTCTCTCAAGCCCGGGTTAGGACTTATCTCACCACTCAATAGTAGTACCCTGCACACAGAAAATCCAGTACAGACAGAGATATATACAAATATAAACAGATATACAAATATCACAGATGTATACACGTAAACAAGCAAGACATAAATAACACAATCGAAAAACAAGGTAGGCTTAACCCTCAAAAGTACTCTCTCCCCAGTGAAGTCGCCATTTCTGTTGCGGTGAAAATCGGATAACAAGCTATTAATTAACTTGCATCATATTCTTTTACAACAGACTTTGATTTATCCAAAGGAAAGGTTCAAGATCGTTAGAAAAACCTAAAGGGGGGAGATCTAAGGTTCGGGGGTTGGTTATACAAAGGGAAGGTATTAGTACCCTAGGTATCCGTAGTACTCTACGGGAACCTTTTGTTTAGTTTGTGTTATGTTACGTTTTCTTACTAAGAAATCTGTACTAAGGCAAGGTAAAGACCTAGGTATGTACACTAAGTTTGCTCGCCAAGACGTCGCATCTTGTGCCTACGTATCTGACTAAAGAATCAGAGTAACCATAGTTCACCTAACTAAGGGTGAAAGAAAAGGAAAACATTGACTATGGCCAACGTTCCAAAGGGAATGAGCATAAGCTCACATAGAGTCCACGATAACTCTCTAAGTCTACGTTATGAAGGGAGGAAGTGAATTCTCATGATAGTGAGAACCACACAGAGTTCATGATAACTCTGTAAGTCTGAGTAAAAGGTAAAGTGAGTTCTCATGATAGTGAGAATCACATGGAGTTCATGATAACTCCATCCTATTACTAAACTATGAGGGAAACAGCTCTTATGAGGCCAATGATGAAATGGGAAAGGTTTGTGACTTAGGAGTCAAGGTAGAGATCTTTCCTTTGGAAGGAAGGTCAAGAATCAAGCATGGATATGATACATATAGTATGAATATGCACAAAGATATAAGCCAGATAATATGAACAGGATATGAACATGAATATGATCAAGATAGAATGAACAAGATATGAACATGGTATATACAGTGAACACATAGTATCATGCTAACATGCTAAAAAACAATGTCAGGCAAACATATATACATGCAGACATAAAAAATGCATCAATGTAAATGAGCAAGAGATAGAAAGATCTGACCCAAAATAGAGTGCATGCTGGTGAGCCACTGACAAACCAAGATCAAGACCTCCACTCCAAGAGCATAGGGTAAAGAGTCCTAAATCTAAGTCCTCAGTCCAAAACACAATAGTAACCACAGTCCGGTCAATTGAGTTTTTTAGGGTTTCGATATTTATTAATGTATTTTAAATGAACAAATAAAATGTACAATATACAAGATATAAATATGAACAATGATAATATTAACAAGGATAATAATCAACATAAAGAATAAATCAAGAGATATATATTGACTGAAAGTAAATTTAGTGATTGTTGATTAATTTATTGGATCGATGAGTCGGGTCCAATGTAGTGCTGATCCGTCGTAGTACGGTCTATGAGGAAGACCATACTATAGGAGGATGCACAATTTGATCTTTGTGTTAAGACACGATGGAGAAATGATATAGAAGATCATTCTCCGATGAAATCGTGCCACACGAAAAGAAAAGGTGGAGATCTCGTCTTAAATCACAAACTCTCGTTGATTAGTCGAAGGTAACCTATCACGATCTCAAAGTATAGAAAGAGATCTCAAGGATCACTCACTACAGATTTGAAATAATGAAGGTTTGTCACTTCGCTAACAACGTTCGTGAATAGAAAGACTTCATCGGTCAAAAATGAAAATGAAGATATAAAAAAACAGAATGAAGTAGAAATAAAGTCGGCCTCGTCTTAATCATGATTTAATCGAGAAACCGATAATCTATGATATTCGACTTTCATCGACCGATAAAATAAAAGAAGTTACCTCATATATATCACGACTTAGTGATTTGAAATAAATCGATAAAAAGTCGTGATTTTGCAATATCATCGGCCCAAAAATAAAGAAACGGGCTCGAAATAAAAATAAAGTCCGGTCTCATCTAAATAAGGATTTTAGATCGATAAATCGAATACCTTTCTATTAGATTTTCATTGACCAATAAAAAAATGAGATTGAAATGAAACATAAAGTTGGTCTAGTCTAAATTAAGATTTTAAAACGATGAAATCGATAAATCTTTAATTAAACTCTCATTGACCAACAAAATAGAAAATAGGCCTCATATTCATCACAATTTATTGATTTAAATAAATCAACGAAAATTATGATTTTGATATATCATAAGCCCAAAAATAAAGAAACGGAAAACCAAAAAAAAATAAAAAAAAAAATCAAAAATCAAGTACTATTTACCCAAAATCTAAACAAATCTAAGGCAAAGTATTAAAAATATTTTGTTGAAAATATAAATAAAGGAAATTAATTAAAATAATTAAAAATGGTGGTGCATGGATCATGATGGGTGTGATAAGGTATGAACAACATGGGCTTACAGCCCACACGCATGCCTTCCAAAACTAGTAAAAAAATCTTAAAAGAAAAAACAAACCAAATGACACAGGGGCGGTGCAAATGGAATCGGAGGGTGTTGGTGAAGAACCAAACACGGGCTCAAAGGCCCAATAACCAACACACTTTGGGTTAGAAATAACACAACAAAAAAAATAAAAGCTGAGGGTAACATTATCAACATCAGTGACTTAAACCACAAAACCCTCATGACGGGGATGGCATTCACAGAACCCAAAACGGAAATCCGAACAAAAAATAAACATCATCGTCAAAACCTAAACGCACATCAAACTTGTAAGCCTCCTCCTCTCTCTCGTGAATGGCTCCGGTTTCAATCTCTCCCTTTGCTCGGTTTACCTCTGAAATTCTGGTATCAGACGTGTGATGTTAAGGTGTGATGTCACAACAACACACTCTGCACAATGGACAGCAATAACAGTAAAATAACACCAAGAATTGTTGACCCAGTTCGGTTACAACCAACCTACTCTGGGGCTACCAAGCCAGGGATGGAATTCACTACTTGTAGATATAATTTACAAACTCAACAACCCGTTGACAATCTCCTAAACTTATACTCTACTAATGACTTCCTACCTAAGAAACCACTTCGGTATGAGAACACCACTCAATCCCTTACAAACACTCAAAGAGACCACTTTGAGTACCCTTGATCTTACTTCACAGCTTCGATCAAACAACCACTCTCTATTGCTTCACAGCTTCTAGAGAGGACAGAAACTTAACACCTATTCAAACCCTAGAATAGTGTAAATACAAGCACTTTAAACAAACTCTAGACACTATGCCTCCTGCTCTTGATCTTCTGAATGTTTTCTGTCACCTTTTTCTTTGGTCTTGTGCGCTTTATATAGCTCCTGAATTGGGCTTGGACTTGTCACAATATTTGATCAGATTTGTTAATTAAAATTGAATCTTTAAAACAGATTTTATCCCCAAAATCTTTTTAAATCTTCAACCTTTTAATTCTCCAACAGACCTGCAATCAAATCTGCCATGTAACAGAAAATATCTATCCCAAGATATTCTCATCCAATGAGTCAACCACTCTCCACAATTCCAGCTAACACGCGTACCCTAGTAACATCACGACCTGATGTTATCAGTTCTGCAGATCCAATGTCACAACATCAGACATGTGACATCAGACATCCAACTTCAGCAATTTCAAATGTAACACATCCCAGTGTTAAGACTTCAATGTTACAACATCAGAACCTTGACATCAACATTGAACATGCTTTGTTTTACCAAAATTCCAGCCAATCCAGGAACTAACAATCTCCCCCTTTGGCTAATTTTGGCTAAAACAATCTCTGCACTCTGCAATCAACTTCTGCACTCTGCAATCAACTTCTGAACTCTGCACCTTCAGAGATTTCAGCAGCGGAACAATCTTCAAAAGTTTTGAAACACATTAGCAGCAGTTTGACAATTGACAATCTTCATAGTCTTCGATCTGCTGCAGCACCATCTTCATAATTGACAACAGCCAATTGGTGCTCCCCCTCTAAAACATGAACCAGTATCACAGCTGTTCAGTAGCTCACAATGTGTTGCACTTTGCTCCCCCTTGATGTCTGCTTGGCTGCACTCTTCAAATGTCATGATAGCTTCAAAAGTTCAGTCAAGACTCCTCCTCACTGCAGCAACTGTCAATAACTCCGCCTTAATATCTGCATCACATCAGCAACATAAGGCAATAATTCTCTTGACTATCTTGGCCATGATCTCCCCCTTTTTAGCCATAATTAGGCAAGCTTCTATAAGAAGCCCTATTAACTATAGTCAGTACACCCTAGCTCTCATTGTTAGCCTCTCAGTTAGTAAACAGGCAAAACAAATCATAGAAGGAAACTAAAACAGTGCATAAAACAGCAAAATATTCAAATTACAAAACCACCAAAAAAAACTACAAACTGAAACTACTAAAGGCAAGAGACGATAAACTAGTCTTCTTCTGAACTGGATTGTTCTCCAGGATTATCTTCCTCCTCCTCAGAGCTATCCCCACTGGCATCAACTTCATCTTTCTCAAATCCATCAACATCATCACCACTGTTCAGGTCTAACTGCTGGATCAGCTTTTCAAGTCTCTCTTTTCTTACCAAACTGGTACTGATGACTGCTTCAAGGTCTTTGCACATGGTCTTCAATTCTCCGATCAGTTCAGCCTTTGTAGTCTTCTTCTTGACTTCAGCAGTTGAAGTTAGAGCAATGTCTGGAACATGATGTCCTGAAAATAGTTTAGGGTGTAGGGACAAGACTGTCTTCCTCTGGCAGGCTATGTCTGAACTTGTTAAAGTTTCAGGATGTTGCTCCAAGATGATACCACACACAAGAGATGGGAAAGCTATGGGTAACTTGATAGCGTTTGTTTCAGCATGTTTCACCACTTGCTCAAAGATGTAGCTGCCATAGTCAAACTTAATCTTCTTCCCAATAGTACAGATAAACCTGCCCAATCCAACATCGATTGTTGTCTTGTGGTTTGTTGGCACCCAGTTGGCAGCACCAATTCTGTGAAGAATTACATACTTGATGCTAAGTTTACTAGATGGCAACTTCCCTTTCAGTGGCCAAACCCTTATCTGACCAGCTGTAATCTCTTTACATATATCATTATCAGTCATCTCAAGTTCACTACACTCTTCATCATCTCTTCCTAGATACTTATTGATAGTCCTAGGAGAGAAATTAATGCACTTTCCTCTCACATAAACTTTCATGAAATCAATGCTCTTTTTATCAGTAATATCTCTAGAAATGTTGACAACAAATTCTTTGACAAGACTTTCATAGCACTTAGGAAACTTGGTCATAGTCTTTACCAATCCAGCCTCATTAATCAGCACCATGATATCCTTCATTTCTAAAGCTTCTTTCCCAAGCTCCCTCTCTAGGGCCAGTCTTCTCTGACATACAAATTTCCATAATGATGCACTGCTGGCATAATGAAAGGAAATGTTGTCGACTGGAACTTCAGGGACTTTGTCAGAGATTCTCTTCAAAATTGTCCTTCTGATAGGTGTGATGTCATGAACATCATCCTCATCATCACGGTCAGAATTAGAGTCTTCCCTTATTTTCCTCTTTTTGGATTTCACAGCCACTTTGCTCCATGGCTTGGTTGGACCAACAACAGTTTTCTTCTTGCCTTCAGACTTCTTTGGAGAGGACTCAACGGCCTTTCCTTTCCTTGTCTGTAATCTCTTGGCAATACTTGGAACAACATTTCCAATGACTTCATTGTCAGATAAGTCATCCACATCAATTACATCAGTAGTCTCAGCATCCCTACTAAGCGATGTTCTAACCTCCTCTTCAACATCTGCTTCACCATGAAGATCATCTTTTCCACCAACAGAAGTGGGTTCAGCAGATGTCCTATTTGTTTCTTCATGCATGTCTTCACTCTGATCAGCATCTTCAATAACTGTTATTGCAAGTTGTTGAAGACTTGACTTCCCTTCCTGCATGTTGTCTTTCTCAGCTGGCATCCGATTCAGTGGGATTGAAATTCCTTTGACAGGGATGCCTTTGTCCAGAATCTTTGAGGCAAGATTACCCATCCTATTGTCTACATCAAACTTCTCTACAACAGTCTAAGACGTATATGATTTCGGCACAGTTTTGTCCCCAAATAACATACTAGTAACAACCTTCTTTGTTTCAGGATTCTTGAAGATAGTAGTAGGTCTCTTAGGAGTTAGTTTAGTGGGTCTCGAAGTACCTGATTCTGGGAGCATCATTGAGATAGGTTCTATATTCAAAGCTTCTTCTGCAAATCCCTCTTCTGAAGAAACCCTAGCCTTATCTTGCGGAGAGCTTTGAGCTACAGATTTCTTTGATGGAGACGACGTCATGGTTCCCTTGAGGCAATATGAGTTCAGATGATTCTTCTTGTTGAAGGAGACGAACGGACGGAAGATATGCTCTTTGATGAACCGTGATCTTGCTACACTCGAGAATGATGGTCTGAGGTATGGCGCCAGATTTTCTGTATTTTTTAAAGACCAATTACTAATTTTCTCCCTCCATAAAGACTTTCCTTTAAAAGAATTCACATCAGGACTCATTAACTCTGAGTGACCTTTCAGCATCCTGATGTCATAGTCTGATGTTATAACATCAACTTGAACCTCATTAGTTGAATTTTCTTCAAGAGAAATCCACTGATAGCAGTTGTCTTTGGTTCTGGCACCCTTCATAAAAATCTAATTATGCTCATCAGAAACCACACACTCATGCTTAGTGTAGTTTACCTTGTACCCTTCATCACACAACTGGCTTATGCTGATCAAATTTGCACTTAAGCCACTGACAAACAGTACATTGTCAAGTTCAGGCTTACTATTACCTTGCACTTTCCCAACTCCTGCAACAACACCTTTTCCTCCATTGCCAAATATGACTTCATGAGAGGGACAAGGTCTAAGATCATCAACCATGGATCTACATCCAGACATGTGCTTGGAACACCCACTATCAAAATACCATGTTCCTTCTTTAGCCTCTTTGTTATCCAAGTGAGCCAATAAGCACTTCACCTTCTCCTTAGGTACCCATTGTTTAACAACTTTGGGCCTGTGCTCTCTCCATCCGTTTTGAGGCTGAGGGTATCCATGCAGCTTGTAGCAAGAGTACTGCATATGTCCAAATCTTCCACAATAATAGCATCTCACCCTTCCATCTCTGAATCTTCTGCAATGATGAGATTGCATATGCTGCCATCCATGATGTGGTCTCCTCCTACCATAACTGCCCTGCCATCTATTCTATTGATATCTTCTCCCATAAGTCGGCTGAGAATGTTGTTTCCTGGATTGTCTCCCATGATGGTGTGGCTTTCTTCTTCCATATACATAAGGAACATCATTGGTGTATCCATACCCATAACCATACCAGTTGTCCTGATGTTGAGACATCTGATGAGACATGTGTTGTTTGAACTGAGCAGCTTGCATGCTCTCATGGTATTGTGGAGGCATATACTGACTAGCTCCCTGTGGCTGCTTTCTCTTATGATAGGGACCAGTCTTCTTCTTAGGTTGTGAAACATCAGCTTTCTTAGGGGTAGAATCCTGCTTCTTTGGCTGATGTTGAGATGAAAGTTGTGACACTTCCTTCTTTGAACCTGAAGTACTTCCTTTTGAAGTTCCCTTGTCCTCAGCCACATAACCTATCCCAGCTTTGTCTCCAGCAGCTTTTTCTGACTGTAGTATCTTGTCAAGTGTGTCTGTACCACAGCTCAGCATCCTAACAGACTTGGTCATTTGATCAAGGTGAGCTCTAACTAGCACCACTTCATTTTCCAGATCTGTCTTTTCATTCTCTAGCTGAGCAATCTGTTGCTTGTGGCACTTGTTTTCTTGACAAATTTCAGCACTCTTTAAACACAGCTCTTGATAGGTAGATGCCAACTCCTCATAAGTTACTTCTCCATCACTAGAATCATCATCAGAAACCACAGCTCCTGTTAAAGCTCTCACATGCTTTGCTGACTCGCCTTCACTTTCACTATCAGAGTCAGACCAGGAAACTGTCATGCCCTTCTTCTGCTTTTTCAAGAAGGTGGGACATTCTTTCTTGACATGTCCATACCCTTCACACTCAAAGCACTGCACTCCTTTATCTTGGGCAGTTTTCTCTTCATCCTTCTTGCTGGTGTCAGAAGTCATGTTCTTAACATTAGGCCTGGAGTTATTATTCATTCTCCTGAATACTTTGGTGAACTGTTTTCCCAACATTACTATGGCCTGTGATAGATCCTCCTGGGATTCAGATTTCTTCCCTTTCTCTTCTTCACCATTTGTCACCAGGGCTATACTCTTTGGCTTCTTTTCTGGTTCTTCCTCATTCAACCCAAGCTCAAAGGTTTGAAGAGATCCAATGAGCTCATCAACTCTCATCTTGCTGATGTCTTGTGATTCTTCAATGGCAGTAACCTTTATCTTATACTTCTTAGGTAGGGACCTAAGGATCTTCCTTACAAGCTTTTCATCTGACATCTTCTCTCCAAGGGCACTAGATGCATTGGCCAGCTCAAGAACACTCATGTGGAAATCGTGAATAGACTCATCTTCCTTCATCTTCAGGCTTTCAAATTTTGATGTTAAAATCTGAAGTCTCGACATCTTGACTCTAGATGTTCCTTCATGAGTAGCCTGCAAGATATCCCATGCTTGCTTAGCAACTTCACAGGTATTAATTAACCTGAAGATATTCTTATCCACTCCATTGAATATGGCATTTAGAGCTTTGGAATTTCCAAGGGCAAGCTCATCTTCCTCCTTGGTCCACTCTTCTTCAGGCTTTGGCTTAGAGGTGCCTTCTTTATCTTTGCTAGCATCATCCTTCTCACACATGACAGGAGCCTTCCATTCTTTAATAACAGCCTTCCAAGCCCTACTGTCCAAGGATTTTAAGAAGGTGGTCATCCTTGGCTTCCAATAGTCATAATTGGATCCATCCAAAATAGGGGGTCTGTTGACGAATCCTCCAACTTCTTTGTCCATCTTTTCACCAAAAAGTAACTTCCCTAGATCTCACCCAGAGACAGACAGGATGCCTGCTCTGATACCAATTGAAATTCTGGTATCAGACGTGTGATGTTAAGGTGTGATGTCACAACAACACACTCTGCACAATGGACAGCAATAACAGTAAAATAACACCAAGAATTGTTGACCCAGTTCGGTTACAACCAACCTACTCTGGGGGCTACCAAGCCAGGGATGGAATTCACTACTTGTAGATATAATTTACAGACTCAACAACCCGTTGACAATCTCCTAAACTTATACTCTACTAATGACTTCCTACCTAAGAAACTACTTAGGTATGAGAACACCACTCAATCCCTTACAAACACTCAAAGAGACCACTTTGAGTACCCTTGATCTTACTTCACAGCTTCGATCAAACAACCACTCTCTATTGCTTCACAGCTTCTAGAGAGGACAGAAACTTAACACCTATTCAAACCCTAGAATAGTGTAAATACAAGCACTTTAAACAAACTCTAGACACTAAGCCTCCTGCTCTTGATCTTCTGAATGTTTTCTGTCACCTTTTTCTTTGGTCTTGTGTGCTTTTTATAGCTCCTGAATTGGGCTTGGACTTGTCACAATATTTGATCAGATTTGTTAATTATAACTGAATCTTTAAAACAGATTTTATCCCCAAAATCTTTTTAAATCTTCAACCTTTTAATTCTCCAACAGACCTGCAATCAAATCTCCCATGTAACAGAAAATATCTATCCCAAGATATTCTCATCCAATGAGTCAACCACTCTCCACAATTCCAGCTAACACGCGTACCCTAGTAACATCACGACCTGATGTTATCAGTTCTGCAGATCCAATGTCACAACATCAGACATGTGACATCAGACATCCAACTTCAGCAATTTCAAACGTAACACATCCCAGTGTTAAGACTTCAATGTTTCAACATCAGAACCTTGACATCAACATTGAACATGCTTTGTTTTACCAAAATTCCAGCCAATCCAGGAACTAACAACCTCGGTTCGGATTCTCATCTCGGTTTACCCTCTCTGTTCATCTCTTTCTCTCTCTGCATATAGCTTTGGTTTGAAGATTGGTTCTGAGTTTGATGGGGATTTTGGGGTTTTCAACATTATTGAAGGGTTTTGGTTGTTGGGTTTCGGAGAAGGTTGGAGACGGGTTACGGTTTCGAAGGATGTTGGTTTTTTGAAACATTGTTGTTTGGTGGTGGTTCTGCGTTAAAGAGTTTGATTGAAAGAGAAAGAGGAATTGTGTTGTGTTGGAGGTTTGGCACAGTTATGTGAAGCGGGTTGAATAGGAAGGGTGTTTGGTCTGATGGTTTAGTGGTTGCCATCAAATGTCCACGGTATGGTGCGGCGCGGTGGTGAGAAGAAGGGTTGCCAGATCTAGTGCGAATGGTTGTTCGTCAGTTTGGTGCAGCGATGGGTGATTCGTGTGTGGTTGGGTGATTCGTGCACTAAAGATGTTTTTGCAACTAGTATTTTATTTGAAGGAATGGTTCAATGACAGTGATGGCTTTGAAAGTGAAAGGTAATGGTGAGAAGCTGAAGATGTGAAAAGGTTGAAAGGTTTGTGAAAAGAAAATGTGTTTTCTCTGTTCTGGTTTGGGATTTAGGAAACAGTTTATGGTTTTGATTTTTTTTTTCTAAATTTTCTTCTTTCCCTTTTTTATGAGCGTACCCTGATTATGAAAGAGGGTCCAGAGTATGAAGGTGATGTTATGTGTATCGTACATTTGTTCAGCAGACTTTATGGATGGATCTTTTCCGTTTTTTCTGAGGAACGGGGGTAGCGTGTAGCAGGTTTTTCAAGTTGCAGGGTGTACGGTTTGTGGGAGCTGAAGGTTTTTGAAGTGTAGAGTGTTGTTGTTTTGGGGCGGAAAAAGTTTGGTTTATGGCAGCAGGTTTTGGAGAAAAATTGGCCTTCTGTATTGTTTACAGCATAGCAGGTTTTTGTAGGCTTTTGCTGGCTGATGGGAGGCTTGGAGTTTTGTGGTACGAATGGTTAGCTTTTGTTCAGAAAAGTGGGATTGTTGGTGTGTAGCATAGAAATATTGGGAAAGGCTTTTGAGCGGAATGAGTATTCGTATGGTTTTGATGCGGAAAAAGTGGGATTGTTGGTATAAGTTTATGGTTTTTGGTGAGTGACCAAGGGGTGTTGGAAGCTAATGAGGAAAAGTCCAATGGGTACACTTGAATTTGGTTCAGAAGTTGGCACAAGTTGAACAAGGTTTTGGTAAAATGGAACTAAATCATGCTAGGCACCTTAAAACATAAACTAATTAAGAGAATTTATATTAAAATTAAAACTAAACTAATTGGATTAAAAGTATAGTCTTAACTAAAATAATTAGATTAATGAAAACTAAACTAATTGAAAACTAAACTAATTGGATTAAATTGAATTAAACTAACATATAAACTTAATATAAACTTAACTAAAATATAAACTTAAATAAAAAATAAACCTAACTAATTATGTTAAAATAATTATATTAAAATTAAAATGAAAACATTAAACTCAAAAAATTCTAAATAAAATCTTAAAAAAGGACAAATTCTAAAATGGCATGATAAAAAAAACTAAAAGTGCATGATTAATGATCAATGAAATGCTTAATTAAAAAATGCAAAAATGGTCGATTAAAAAATGATATGAAAATTACCACACGAACCTGAGGGTAAAATTTGGGGTGCAACAACTCCCCATGCAGCTTTCCTTCCTAAAGGGATCAATAACTTGATACAGTTTACCAGTGTGGCAGAGATTATGCTCAGTAGTAACATCTTTAGTCCCCAAGCAGAATGCCAGTGATCTCCGTGTTGAGGAATCAGTCTTCTAGTCTTGTCTTCTCCACACAAAAAAAGAGTCAAGCCTTGTCGTCTGCATTGCATTTGCATTTGATCATATATCATCTGCATAATTCATATACATATGCATAGCAAGAGTGTTATCCTCATTTGCACTCATTTTGTATTCTCCATAGGTCGTGTTGTTATCCATGTCTTACCTTGTGGTCAAAGCCCAACTTACTTGACACCTACCAAACAAATATTGTCGCTTTTATCCAATGCTTTCTTAGATCTCTACTCTGTTCACATTCATCTGATGCCTTCTCAGATATTGTGTTTGTACCTCTCATTCAAAGCCATTATTGGATGATTGGTTCCTTTTGCATTCAATGCCATTCTTGAATGTAGTCTTTGTTCACAGTCATCTAAAGCCATTATTAGATATTGTGATTATACCTTTCATTCAAAGCCATTATTGGATGACTGGTTTCTTTACCATCTGATGTTCTTCCAAATGTGTCCCTCTTTCTGATGTTCTTCCAGATCGAGTCTTTATTCATAGTCATCTAAAGCCATTATTAGATATTGTGATTATACCTTTCATTCAAAGCCATTATTGGATGACTGGTTTCTTTACCATCTGATGTTCTTCCGGATGTGTCCCTCTTTCTGATGTTCTTCCAAATCGAGTCTTTATTCACAGTCATCTAAAGCCATTATTAGATATTGTGATTATACCTTTCATTCAAAGCCATTATTGGATGACTGGTTTCTTTACCATCTGATGTTCTTCCGGATGTGTCCCTCTTTCTGATGTTCTTCCAGAACAAGTCTTTGTTCACTTTGTCTAAAGCCATTATTAGATATTGTGATTGTTCATATTCATCTAAAGCCATTATTGGAGGTCTGGTTTCTTAACCTTGTTCACTTTCATCTGAAGCCATTATCAGATATTGTGAGTGTACCTTTCGTTCAAAGCCATTATTGGATGACTGGTTTCTTTGTGTCCGATTCCTTCTCGGATTACATTATTTTGTCTCATTCTCATCTGTTGCCTTCTTAGATATTGTGAGTTTACCTTTCATCCAAAGCCATTATTGGATGTTTGGTGCTTTTTTTTCATCCAATGCCATTCTTGGATGATGTTTTCCAGATACTTTGCTTTGTTTCAATTCGTTTCTGACATGACTGTAACACTTTCCCCCTGTGGCATCATTCCCCTTAGGATCTTTGTCTTGCATCCATTTCATATCATTTCATATCATATCATGTGCTTCTTGTGGTATCTTAGGGCCAAAAATTGTGCATGTTTGTATTTAAGTCTCTCCTATCTCGTCAAGACGAAGATTTCAATCTCCATATCTCCGGATAGAAGAAACTTAAATAGGGACATCTGTCATACCCTAATTTTTTACCATAAGATTCCACCACCTTTGTGCATCATCCTGCATAGCATATCATGCATTTCATCATGCATAGCTAAACAATTTATTAGATTGTTTTTGTTGGTTTTCGTTTGTACAATTAGGTGTTGCTGCGGAAGATTTAGAGGCCATGGAAGCCTGTGTGTGTGCTCATTGTGATTCTGGTCCTTGCAAATTGTGTTAGATTCCTGTGGAGATGAAAGAAGAATATACTCTCATTCTTACATTCCTCTGGTCAATGCAAATGGAATCTTGTCTCAAGACTTCGCAAAGATTCAAGGAGGATTATGGTTTATGTCCTGTTGGGCATGGTTATTTGAAAATTGGTTGAAATTTCATGGTGTTTTGTATTACCAGTGGTATCCTCAATTTCAAAGGATTTCTCAAGGCGTAGTTCAGATTTATTCTTGAAAATAGATCATTATTTATTTCCACTTTGATCTTGAGGGAAAGAGTTTGGATTTTCTTGTTGATTAATTGTGACCAATATGTTTGAAGTGGCAAAGTTGGATGAGAATCTTGAATCAAGTTTTCCTATAAATTCTCAAAGTGACAATCAAAGTCTTAAGTTGTCTCAAGATTATTCAAATGGACCCTTTGGAATCCAAAGCTTTCAAGGTGAAGTGTATTTCAAGTTTGTTAATTCAAAACTCATTCAAAGAGGTTCCATGCCAATTAACAAATTTAATACAAATTCGAGTGCAAATTCTTTCAAGGTTCGCAAATTGAATTTGTGAGTTCATGTCAAATATAAGTTATTGGTGAGGGTTACAAGAAGATTCAAGATGCTAAGATTAAATTCCAAGAGTTAGAGTGCAAAATTCATGTTTTCATAAAACTCCAGTTGAAACTCAAAATCCAAGAAATGGAATTAGGTTCTTGAAAGGTGTACTTCAATTCAAAGAATAATTTTAAATATTTCAAAGTCCATCCATAAAAACCATTTTGTTCATAATTAGAAAAACAAGAAGTTAAATCTTTTTTTGAAAATTCAAATACAAGGCATGTTGTTATATTGTCCATGGCTGCAGCAATCAAATTTTTATGGATAGCACCTAGAAACAGCTTCCTAAACCAAGCCACAAGCTGATATGCGGAAAAAACAAAACAAGGCTTTATCATAATCTACAGCTTGAAGTGTTAACAAAATCTGTGGATCTTAGCATGAAGTTTCCCAAAAGAACTTCAAGGAGGTACAACAGGTGTCCTATAATTAATTTTAATATATTCTCACTTGCTCGTCTGGTAGCTAAAGAATGAATTGAACTCCCCAAATTTCTTCTTGACCCTAAATAGCATGTGGTACCTGCGCACAAAGTTGTGTGCCTGTACAAAAGGAAAAAATCTGAAATTACAGGAAACCAAATCAAGGTAGTCATCAGGTTCCCAAGTGTATTTGAGACACAATAAACGGAAAAAGTATGTTCTTAAAGCTGTCCACAAACATGTCGAATCGGAAACAGAAACGTATTCATCAAGAAATTCAAATGTTCAAGACAAAAATCAGCAGCAAATCAAACATATTCCAAAACCAGACCAAACATGTTCTAAACAATTTCGATTTGTTTCCAAAGCAATCACAAGCATGTCGGCACGAAAACGGAAATAATCAGAAGCAGCATTACTTTGTTTCCAAGACAAGGGCCACACACATTCAAGAGCAGCATTAAAACAAGAAGCCATTTCTTAGCTTATAAATAGACAGCAGCAATACATATCCTTTCACACCAACCATTCACGACGGCAACATACACACAGTTGAGAAATTCACACAAAAATTCACACATACACAGAGAGAGAAAAAGTTTGAGAGTTCATCAGAAAATCAACTTTGTATGGAATTCATTCCCCACCAGAAAAAACCATCAATCACTTCACACAGTTTCACACCAAGATAATGCACAACAGTAGCAGAATTTCACACTAATACAAGTCATTCACAGAATTCATACAAACAAACACAAACGCACCTTCAGAATCTCACAAGCACCATACAGAAACAATACGACAGGCAGGGAATTAATGAGGAAAATGCATCACGTAATGTGAATTCGAAGAGGTATGCGGTTTCGAAGCAATATCACTTACACACTAGAATAGTGAGCAAAGAAAGGAACAATACCTGTATTGAGCTCGAGTCGATACCGCCACCGAAATCGCGTCGGACGAACTCCGATAGGTAATTCCATTTACCTCCATATTTTTATCTCTTTTGTAGTATTCAATTTCTGGCCATTGCCGTCAATTTGTTCGATATCGTCGGACGAACTCCGATAGTGCGCGAGGGAGAGAAATCTTGCGAAAACGAGAGAGAAATTGGAGTGAATAGAGGATGAGGGGTGACACATTGTATGAGGAGGATGGTTTACTGGTTCACGGTCTTGAGAGAAAGAGGGAGGTTCCGGTGAGTTTTTGCGTGAAAAGAAAGTAGAGGTTGGGAATAAGAGAGAATAGTTGTGAAGAGACGAAGATGAACAGGGAAAGGATTGAACGAGAGGAGGTGGTGCGTTGTTTACTTTTCCGATGGGGAGAGGGTGAGCGAAACCGAGCGATAAAGAAGTAGATTGAGAGAGGGTAAGCTTCTGAGAGAGACTAGAGCGAATGGATTGGGAACGGGAGAGAACTGATTTGATTCTCAATCCCTCTTCATTAATATTGTTGCTGTTAACTGGGTCGGACTGACCCTTCCTTCGCCCCAACCAATGACCCAGGATACCTTTTTTTTAGTTTTTTTTATGAAACGTTTTGGGCTTGGGACTAGCCCCTTCTCATCTTTATACGCACCCCCCTTTTGATTTGTTTCTCTAGATTTTATTGAGTTTTTTATATTTAATTTTGATTATTAGTTAAGATATTTGGTAATTACTTTGGTTTATTGAATTTTAGATAAGTATGTTTTAATTATTTTGTTAACCATATTTTGATGATTGTTAGTTTTAATTAGTTCTTTTTAGTATTTCGTTTTAGGAGTATATCTTATTATCTCATTTTGTTAAAGTACTAAAAAAAACTCAATATTTTAATCTTTTAAATTTATGTTATTTAGGACCTATCTTCAATTATTTTTTCACTAATTTTCTTAACTGCATTCCAAAGGAAAGAATTCCCCCCGTTGACTATATGTCACGCCTAGGAAACTTTACCCCCTTTACCTTTATCCTAGCCTTAGGATCAGAGTCACCGCACTCTATACATGTGTTCTACCATGGACACTTTCTACCATTTTCAACTTAATTTTAACTTTAGAGTCACCGCACTCTATGTAGTGTCTTGCCATAGACGCTACCTCCCCCTGGAACCTTGACCACCGTCAAGAGTTCCTCACCCTCTTTGAGGGGAACTACGAATACTCTGATTCCACTCCCGTCAGGATACGTAGGCACAAGATGCGATGTCTTGGCGAGTATACTTAGAAACTAACCCCTAGGTCTTTCCCTTAGCACATACCCTTAGCAAGCGACCAATAAATAACATAAATAATAACAAGAGGTTCCTGTAGAGTACTACAGACGTTTAGGATGCTAATACCTTCCCTAGACATAACCAACCCCCAAACCTTAGATCTCTTAGGTTTTTTTCGTTCTTGAACCTTTCCTTTGGATAAATCAATGACGGTGGTGAACATTAAGATTTGTGATCCTAGTTAGCATAATAGCTATGGTATCCGATTCCCACCGCGACACAAGGGTTATGACAGCAACTCCTAAAGGTTACAAACTTCAGGGCATTGAAGCACCGAGAGTCACTACCGTAATGTCTATACCACAGCTAGTGGTACACACTGTCCCAGAAAGATAGATTCCGCAAACAATTTCTGGTGGAAACGAGGACATGTTCGAAAGGATGAATGAGTTTTAGGAACAATTCCTAGAAATGTAGAAGGAACTGCATGCCATTTGCGGTCAAGATTTATTTTGTAAAGACGTCGCCGACCTTTGTTTGGTTCCTAACGTAAAGATACCGCACAAATTCAAGGTGCCTGACTTTGAAAAATACAAAGGCAACTCTTGCCCTCATATTCATTTGGTGATATACGCTCAAAAAATGTCTACCCAGACAGAGAATCAATAGCTATTGATCCATTATTTCCAAGACAGTTTAACCGGTGTCGCACTCGAATGGTACATGGGTTTAAACCGCACCAAGATCAGCACTTTCAGAGATCTTCGGGCAGCTTTTGTTCAGCAGTATAAATACAACTTGGACATGGCACCAAATAGAGATCAACTAAGAGCAATGTCACAGAAGGATAAGGAAACATTCAAAGAATATGCCCAGAGATGGCGTGAAATTTCCGCTTAGATCTGTCCCCTTCTTGAGGAAAAAGGGATGACCAAGATCTTTCTGAAAACCTTAAGCACGTTATATTACGACCGAATGGTCGCCAGTGTGTCCAGTGACTTCACTGAAATGGTGAACATGGGAGTACGCCTTGAAGAAGCAGTCCTAGAAGGACGATTGGTCAAAGATGTGGAACCATCTAGCAGTACTAAGAGATACGGTAATGCTTTTCAAAAGAAGAAAGAGCAGGAGATCAGTAATATCTCTCTCGGAAAGCAAAGGAGAAGGTATCAACCAGTAGCAGTGATAACTCCTGCTATCAACCCAACGCCAGCTCCGACTTATCAACCGCAGGTTGCTCAGAGCCAACCAAATCAACAACAATATCAGGAAAGGACGCAACATCCTCTTCGGCAGGCTCGTCCACAGTACAACAACAACAATCGTACGACACGACCATCAGGGTTCGACCCTATACCGATGTTGTACACAGAGTTATTTCCAATTTTGCTGGCTAAGGGGCACATCCAAACCAGGACTCCTCTTGCAATATCAGAAAATCCACCTTTTTGGTTCAAAACGGACCAGACTTGCCCTTACCATAAAGGAGGATCGGGGCACAACATTGAGAATTGTCTTAGCTTCAAGTCTGATGTATTAAAGCTCGTCAGGAATGGGATTTTATCTTTCAATGATATAAATCCAAATGATCAGATGAACCCATTACCGCAACATGAAAAACCTTTTGTGAACTTGGTAGAAGAAGAACCAGGCAACAATTATCAAGTTCACAATGTACTCTTACTAGGATCAAATCTGGTGAAGATGCATTACAGACAGAGCGGGTACGGCGATGTACCATCTCATAACTATCACTAGTGTGATATTTGTTCAAAGAACAATCAAGGGAGTACCGTAGTACAAACAGCTCAGCAAGAACAAATGGATCTGGGCTGGATTCAGGACCACAGGATTCGTGAAGTAAACATGGCCCATGCACATCCTAATATTGTTCAGAACCAAGACATCCGTGCAATAAATGTCAAATTAGTGGCGATGAATTCAAGGCAAAGTAATTATTATAATCTGCCACGACATAATTATAGCACTTGTCTGATCTGCTCAACAAACGATCAGGGATGCTCTTTTCTACAAGAGGCCCTCCAACGTCAGATGGATCTAGGATGGATCCTGGACTACCGTGAAAGGAATGACCATCAAGTCAATATGGTTCAGATATTCGGCATACGCTTGATGAATACTAGTCTTGTGGAATTACACGCAAAACAAGTCAGACTTGGCTTTCTAGACTCACATGATTATCAAGACTGCAGAGAGTGTGCCGAAGATGATCAAGGATGCGCGCTGGTGCAAAGAACACTTCAACATTTATTGGACCACAGGTGGCTTCCAATTTACCTCGATGAGGAAACACAACAAGTCAGCATGACTGATGGGGTTCCTGATAGACATTAAAGTCGTGATGTCCACTCGATGGAAATAGATCTCGTAAGAATGCACTGTATACAAAGTAGGTACGGTCGAGTACCACTTCACAATTATGAGCATTGTAGAGTATGCTCGGAAAATAACCAAGGATGTTATCTCGTACGAGCTGTGAGAGCAAGAGTTGTCTCTACAAGTCAATCTATGTTTTGAGGATAACAATACGTATTTGTGAAAGAACCATTTTATGTTCTAACGTGTGTTGTGTGCAGATCATATTCATAGAAGTTATTAGATCCAACAAGCACCAGCCAGATGAGCGCAATTGATAATATGCAAAGTTACTATGTGTGACACAAGTCGGAAGAAGCAAGAATGATTCTGTATCTAATCATGATCAGTCAGATCCAAGGATGTCGATATTGCTATTGCAGTGCTCTTGTGGATGCTCTTTCAAAGTGGTCGAGATTCTAAAGATTGCGAAGCTTCTGAAGAACAGAACTGAAGTGCTGAAGACTCTCTTGACTTGAAGACTTGACGTATCAGATATCCTGTTAAGAAGACTCTACTCATGCTTCATCAATTTACCATCAGATGCCTCTGAAGTTTGGAAGTCACATGTTACCGTTATGAGTAACTGTACACGGCGCCCAAAAAAGATATATCTCATCACTTCTCCCACAGTAAAAAGGAGATGTGTCAGTACAGCTAGTTATTACGCAACGTCTCTTTTCCAACAGCCAACAATATTTTAAACCATTATATTTCTACTGGGCTATTTAAAGGAAAGAGTATTCGCTTCTAAAGACGACGAAGTCCACGAATTGATTCACTCCCACAAAAGATGAATTGATCAAATCATTTTGTGAAGATAGCAACAACGATGAGTTCTCGTTGTAACACTTAGAATATCCAAAGCTATCACCATATAGACACGGCCATTGTAGTTGAAACTCAAAGATAATCATTCAACACAACAACAATGAATTGGTATAGAAGTTGTTGATGAAGAAGACAACATTGCAAATTAGTCAAGTCATCAACCACCTTCTCGTCAGCGCTACATTGAAGATCTGAAGCAAGGAGTTGTTGCTCAAAGCTTGCTCACCCAAGAAGACGAAGAAGAAGAAGATCTACAAGATGTCAACAACTGTCAAATCTTTATACATCTGTGTAGTTTCTTAGGATAGGCAAGGAGCTGTTGCTCGAATCTTGCTTAGACACTTTTGTGTTCTTTGTACTTAAACTTACGAGTAATATGCTTGTTAAGAAGCATCCTTGTAACATCCTGTAAAACTAATTTTTGGTGAATTAGGATTCCTTGAGTGGTCAGTTTGACCGGAGACTCGAGAAGACAATGGCGAGATGTCATTGTGGGAAAATCCTGAAATAGGCTCAGTAGCATTATATTCATTGCGATGAATCCCTGAACATCTAGCTGTGAAAGCCTAGTAGTAGATCTTGCAAGATTGGAACCTGCAGGTCAATGTTCGTTATATTCATTAAGTTGAATCCCTGAACAGTTCATTGCATGTTAGTTACAGTGCGGCTGTGCAAGTGGTTAGTCACTGGCTGTTGCCCGTGCATATGTAATCGAGATTGATTATAGTGGATTAAGACCTTGTGTTCAAGGGGAAATCACCAGAGGAGGGTGGACTGGATTAACCTTTGTGGTGAACCAGGATATATCGTGTGTCCTTTACTCTTATGCTTAATGTTCTTATTTATGTTTCTATATTGAGTATCAGAACCTTACATAAGCAAGCCAGAACCTTGCAACTCTGATAAGCTTCCGCTCTACAAGATCTGAATGATTCACACAGTGTTCAGACTCTTAAGAGGTTCTCACGTTTCAAGCATTGACAATTCTGAATATAACTTTGCAAGTCAGAGTCTCTCATCGAACTCTGATGATATCTCGGCGTCTTAACGACAAGAAGCAAAAAGTTGTCAAAAGAGTAAATACACAATTCAAACCCCCCTTTCTTGTGTCTTTCTCGCACCTTCAATTGGTATCAGAGCTCCGGTTCTATTATTGATGGATATCAAACACTTAACAGTGTCAGAAGAAGATCCAGATGCGGTGCGTAGAAATACTCTGGGTAAGATTGAAATCCACTTACAATTTCTGTAACAGTTCAAAAGATGACTGTGTACAAAATTGTAATCAATCTGAGTACTTGAGCAAATCACTGATTCTGGAAGTTTTTTTTTTGCCGTCGTTAAACAACTAAACCTTCCTCACTTAAGTGTTAATGAAGATTGAAGAATCAGTTGATAAGATAGATTCATCAGATAAGAAGTGGTATCTGTTGAATGCTAATCTTGGAAGATACGTGTGAATGAACCATGTATTTGCTCAAAGTTAAATCATCAGTAAACAAGAAGTCTTGTTTACTGAAGATTAATTCTTTATGAGTTTTTGAGATGTTTTCAAGAAACAGATTAGGTCCGCCCTTGACTTTCTCGTATAAAAACTCATTCATAACTTCTTCATGTAAAGAAGAAAAATTGTTGTTCTATGATTTTGAACTTCAGAGTGAAGTCTATTGAAGTCAGAAAATCTGCAGAATTCAAAATAACTCAACATCTGAATTTTGAATGATCAAGAAGGTTAAAAGATTCATTGTTGAACTGAATATTGTTTTTCTTGGAAGCTATGCAGGAAAATGAAAGAACATTCAAGAAAAAGATTTTCACAGATTCATCAAGTACTTGATCAAGAATAAATACTTAGAGCTTTGACTAAGTCAATATAATTATGTTATGATAACCTGAGATTCTATCTCAGTTAAACCATTTGTAATTGATCAGATTCTATCTGACAAGTTTCTCAGAACCTACTTAATCAGAAACCAGAATGCAAGTGAATCTTGAAGAATCCAAGAACCCACATCAGTTCACTCAGAAATTCCTTAGAAAGAAACATTCGAGTCAAAATGGAATGCATTCAGATAAGTATGGAAAGATCTCAGTCCTGGACTTTGGCTGAAGAAACAAGCCAGAAAATGTTGCGAGACCCAAAATGTCACTTCCGAAGTCTTAAAAGGATCTAGGTAAAGAATCTCTGCAAAAAGATTTATGTATCCCTAAGGTATGGTTTCCCTTATTCATGTTTATTTGTAAATTCAAACACTAACTGTCTACGAGCAGTTCTTTAAGATTCTTAAGAATAATTAAAACAAAGTTAGATCCTCAAGATTGTGATTAAATGTTTTAAAAAAAGGATTAAATAAACAATCATAATTACGTGGTGTCAGCTACTATAACCCTACCCATAGGTATACGATGATTTAAGTCTATCATGCGTCCCTTCAGCTGACCACCACAGCTATTCATAGGTTGTCTAGGAAATGATGACCACGCATGTTCCAAGCATGATAAATAGGTATCATTCCTTAGTTCTCCTCACCAAAAATTATTCCTCTCTTAGAAAGAATCACTACCTGGTAGATTAGAACCTTCTTCCTTAACTATCCTGCTCAAAATGTCTTCACACAATATCAGAGGAGAAACTACTGACCTCGAACTCTTAAAGGAATATACTCTAAACGTGAACCATCTACCTCTTCCCCACTAAACAAATGTTTTCTCTGGTATTAAATTTCAGAACTGGGAAAACTATTTCTCCATGCTTGATGGACCTATCTTCCTTGCACTTGTTACTGAGTTTTAGGCAAATGCTCAAGTTCTAGAATTTGACTATGGAAAATATGCTATCTTGTCTGTAGTTGCTGGTTGTCCAATCCTAATCAACCCTACTATCATAGTTATAACCATTAGGTGTGACGAAGATGGTGTAACTGTGGAAAGAAATACTAACAACCATAGCTTCGACAGGCATCTGCACGTCATTTTTTAAACTAAGGGGCATCCCACTCAACCATGAACCCTCACTCCAGTTGCTAAAGATTGGTACAATATTACGGTGACTAATTTAAGACCAAGAGAAAGAGGAGGGGGATGGTTATCTAACAAAGAAAGATTGTTCATTTTCTTCTTAGTGTCTAGGATCAAAATAAACCTACCCCAATCCATGTATAACCATCTGAAGGAAGAAATACTTTTGTCTATGGAAGACACAGTTTATCAAGTTCCATATTGCACAGTTATCTCCCATATTCTTGATCTTCAAGGAGTTGTTGGTCATTGCAGAAGAAATGGGATGACTGAGAAGATCCTTCCTGAGTTTTGTCAACCTATGACGTTCTTAGTCTAAGATAGGAATTTAGTCATTTATTCTTTTAAGGTTTCTATTTAACTAAGCTTATGTTAAATCTTAATATCTATATCCTTTTGATTAAGTGTTCCTAAATGTGATTTGTATGATTTTGAATGATCAAAATACTCTAATTGTCTAATTGATAATGAAACATGAGCGCTGCTTAACATTCACATGAAAAAGCTTAGGATTGTCTAGGGATCATAAATCCCTCACAAGTCATAGTTAACTGACGGTTCCATTACCACTTATTAGGGTTGTGTCATAATTCTTAATTAAAGGAATTAATCATTAACCTACTTTCCCACGTTACTTAGTGCTTCTAGGAAAATCAACCGTTGCGGTTTCAAATTCTCCACAGAATTTACTTCACTCCTTCACCTATAAAAGCATCAAACCCTAAGACGGCAACACAACTCCTATACACTGAAATCTTCAGTCTAATCTCCACCAATTCTCCTCATTACTCTCTAAAAATGGCTTTCGTCTCACAAAATGCTTCAATTCCCACAACCACACAAATTCCAGTTGACAGTCTCATAGTCTTGTCAGAAACCGTTGTAAACCTCAACAATCTAAAATCAAATGGATGTGATATTACTCCCTCAATGGAAACTCAAGGATGGAGTAATTACGTCAAGAGGTTGGAAGGACCAACTTACGGACATCTGGTTAAGGATTTCTGGATCCACGCCAACACATCCAATACCCTTATTGTCTCCTTCATTTTTGGAAGGAAAATCTTCATATCTGAGAAGACTATTTCAGATCTTCTGATGCATGACAACAGTGGTGTGAGAATCACTAAGAACCAACTAAATGAAGAAAAAGAAGCTAAGGTTCTGGCCAGCATCTTCGAAGAAGATGTTGTAGCTGATGCAGAGAACTCAATATTCTCTAATTTAAAATATTGTCTACAAGTATGGTTTAGGATCCTCCATGGAAGTATGTTTCACCATCTTCCCTCAAACCAACTCAACGACACTAAAAAATGTGTTCTATTTCTCTTTCTTAAGGGAATCAAGATGCATCTTCCTGCAATTCTATTCAAACTTCTGAAGGAAGCCATAAGAAACTCCAGGACAGGTTCTGTCACGAAGGGCAGACACATTCCTTATGGAAGACTTATTTCTGACATCTTGGTGGAATCAGGGGTAGTTGACGATATTCTGATTAATGAGGGAGAATCAAGAAAACTGCTTAAGAGCGCTGGAAAAATTCTCAGGTTTGAGAATCTCAAAAGAGAAAACTCCACTCTAGATAACACATCTTTTAGTAAATTAACATTGACACCAAGGGTTCCAGTTGAAGGATTTCCAAGATTCGCTACTTACAATCAGACAGGAGTCAGGAACTATCTGAAACAATCTAAGGACGGTGACATCAGCGCATGGATTAACATGAATAATATTACTGATGTACTTCAAGAACTCTCAAATTGGAGAGAAGGAAGTAAGAAGCAGAAAATGGTTGATGATGAGGAACCTTCCTCAAAGAGATCAAAGACTATCAATAGCGCATTAGCATCCTTCAAGGATAATGCAATCTAAAGGATCCAGAGCTTAGTGGAGGCCTCCAGTGCCTGTGTGGACCTCATGGAAGTAAGAAATATCTGGACTGAGTTCCATGAATGGATCTCAGAAGAAATTGTGAAGAGAAAGAATATGGAAATCACTCAAGTAGAAGAGAAGCTGCATTCCTCAAGAACGGATGATTCTAAAGGCCTTCTCTCATCTTCTTCATCATCCTTAGGCTCGCTCTAGTCTAACTCATAAGGACTCATTAGAAACCTATCCTCATTAAGTCTATGTTTTGATTACCTTAAACTCGTTAAGATTAAGCTCAACCTACGCTCTGCATCTTAAAACAATTTTGTGTTGATGCTTCGACCCAGTAGTTCATAAATGAAGATGCTATAATTAATCTCTACAGATGATCTAAAACCTTAAATTGGTAATCAGCTGATTCCATCTAATTGTCCTTCAAATGAATATGCTATGGTTAAAGATGGTTATCACTAAATGACTTGGACAGTTCTTAACTGCTCAAATGATGGTTGTATGGCTCTATGTTCTTTATCATATCCAGTATACTTAACTAAGGAAAAGATATATGATGTTGATTGGAAAAAGGAATTATATGCTTAAATGCTCAGATGCTCTATAACTTTTTGATGATGTCAAAAAGGGGGAGAAATATAATATGATCTTGATTGATGAATATGAATGATTGAAAGAAATAAAATCTTAAAATAGAAAGAATGCAAACTCAAACACGTAATCAAATAATCATATAAAATGCGTTACTACTAACGTTTGTTGTTTGATGTTATCCGAGAAACTCTAAACAAGTTCACTAGGCATTCTAAGACAGGTCAAGAAAGAAGATCTTTGTTAGTCATATGACATAAATTATACACTTCGTAAACATGTGTTCAGAATCAGATCTACCCAGTACTGTTCAGAAGTTGAAAACTGTCTGAAAGTCAAAGTTTATCTTGATGTTTTCTCACTTGGTTCATAAGCTGTAAGCTGTCTAAGAGTATGAGATTCAGAACGCAAGAATCAAAAGGAGAACACTCTGAAAGCAGTCAAGACAAAGTATACATCTCAAGATGCTCATTTAGAAGAATTGTGCAAATCAGAAGTCAAGAATTGTCTGAAGATCCGGATTGAAGATCCAAGAAGAAGTAGTTCTGATGTCTACCAAGAACTCAATTAAGAAGAAATGATTTGGTCAACAAATGGTAATCAGACTCAGTATACACAAAGATTGGTATCAGACTCAGTCTGCAGTAATATCAATCAGAGCTAAGTTATATAATGCTTTCAATACCTTCACTGGTATCAATCTCAGACTCTAAGGAAATACCCTTCAAGTGGTATACGAAGAATACATTCACTTGGTTTCAGACTCAACTCTGGTATAAGACTCAGCACATCACTTGGTATCATACCATAATCAAATCATGTGTACCAGATTCAGAATCAAGCGTTGATTGATCACACAAATTTAAACTTCAATTGGTATCTGATCAAAAATCAAGCTTTGATGAACCACTGAGTTATGACAGTAACAAGGTTCTGAAAACGAAGACCTGTATTCAAAAGTCAAACTCTGAAAAAGTCATGATCTACATTGGTGATTAAAACCTTATCATCCTGAATTATGATTCTGAAGATCCCAATATCTGACTTATGGAAATTAGGGGGAGACTACCCAGAAGATTCAAATGATAAATCCTATAATCTTCACAAAGTCTGAAACTCAGGGGGAGTTTCTTGAAAGACAGTGTCTGTCTCTGATGAATAGCGAGGCTATGTTATCAGATAAGAACTGATCTGTTTGTGCTTAAATGAACCTACTGAAAAGTAGAAATGCTTCAGAAGACTCTGAAGATTACAAGCTCTGATACGACCACAAAGGAACTGAGTTCTGAAGATCTGAAGATGGAAGTTCTGATGAACTAGTGCAGATGCTGAAGACTCCTTGTTTTCTTAAAGACGAAATAGAGGTAGTCTTTTTCTATTCTTCGTTCTGGCAACTCAAGTTGTTATTCTGTATGTCTTTGGATCATATAAGATTCTAGATGATCACAGGTAAAACTTTGAGGATAACACATTCAAGGGGAGTTGTTGTTCCAGACTCTGAATATGTTTGTTTTGGTGATTACCTTGTATAAAATGTTCAATCAAAATACTTGGTTTTGTCATCATCAAAAAGGGGGAGATTGTGAGAGCAATAGTTGTCTCTCCAAGTCAATCTATGTTTTGATGATAACAATACATATTTGTGAAAGAACCAATTTATGTTCTAACGTGTGTTGTGTGCAGATCGTATTCATAGAAGTTATCAGATCCAACAAGCACCAGCCAGATGAGCGTAATTGATAATATACGAAGTTACTATGTGTGACACAAGTCGCAAGAAGCAAGAATGCTTCTGTATCTGATCGTGATCAGTCAGATCCAAGGATGCCGATATTGCTGTTGCAGTGCTCTTGTGGATGCTCTTTCAAAGTGGTCGAGATTCTAAAGATTGCGAAGCTTCTGAAGAAGAGAACTGAAGTGCTGAAGACTCTCTTGACTTGAAGTTCTGAAGGCGGAAGGCTCTGAAGACTAAGTGTAGAAAGACTCTGAAGACTTATGTGTTCTGAAGATCAAGTGCTGAAGACTCTGAAGACGGATTCCTAATGGACAAGTTCTGAAGGTTCGGAAGACTTAAAGAAGTAAAGGATAATGCTCTTAAAGACAAGTGCGGAAGTTCTGAAGATTGATTCCTAATGGACTTCTTCAAATGACTGAAGACTTGACGTATCAGATATCCTATTAAGAAGACTCTACTCATGCTTCATCAATTTACCATCAAAATCCTCTGAAGTTTGAAAGTCACATGTTACCATTGTGAGTAACTGTACACGGCGCCCAAGAAAGATATATCCCATCACTTCTCCCACAGTAAAAAGGAGATGTGTCAGTACAGCTAGTTATTACGCAATGTCTCTTTTCCAACAGCCAACAATATTTCAAACGGCTATATTTCTACTGGGCTATTTAAAGGAAAGAGTATTCGCTTCTAAAGACGACGAAGTCCACGAATCGATTCACTCCTATAAAAGATGAATTGATCAAGTCATTGTGTAAAGATAGCAACAACGATGAGTTCTCGTTGTAACACTTAGAATATCCAAAGCTATCACCATTTACACATGGCCATTGTTGTTGAAACTCAAAGATAATCATTCAACACAACAACAATGAATTGGTATAGAAGCTGTTGATGAAGAAGACAACATTGCAAATATGTCAAGTCATCAACCACCTTCTCGTCAGCGCTACATTGAAGATATGAAGCAAGGAGTTGTTGCTCAAAGCTTGCTCACCCAAGAAGACGAAGAAGAAGAACATCTATAAGATAACAACAACTATCAAATCTTTATACATCTGTGTAGTTTCTTAGGATATGCAAGGAGCTATTGCTCGAATCTTGCTTGGACACTTTTGTGTTCTTTGTACTTAAACTTAGGAGTAATTTGCTTGTTAATAAGCTTCCTTGTAACCTCCTGTAAAACTAATTTTTGGTGAATTAGGATTCCTTGAGTGGTCAGTGTGACCGGAGACTCGAGAAGACAATGGCGAGATGTCATTGTGGGAAAAGCCTGAAATAGGCTCAGTAGCGTTATATTCATTGCGATGAATCCCTGAACGTCTAGCTTTGAAAGCCTAGCAGTAGATCTTGCGAGATTGGAACCTGCAGGTCAATGTTCGTTATATTCATTAAGTTGAATCCCTGAACAGTTCATTGCATGTTAGTTACAGTGCGGTTGTGCAAGTGGTTAGTCATCGGCTGTTGCCCGTGCATATGTAATCGAGATTGATTATAGTGGATTAAGGCCTTGTGTTCAAGGCAAAATCACCTGAGGAGGGTGGACTGGATTAGCCTTTGTGGTGAAACAGGATATATCATGTGTCCTTTACTTTTATGCTTAATGTTTTTATTTATGTTTCTATATTGAGTATCAGAACCTTACATAAGCAAGTCAGAACCTTGCAACTCTGATAAGCTTCCACTCTACAAGATCTGAATGAATCACACAGTGTTCAGACTCTTAAGAGGTTCTCACGTTTCAAGCATTGACAATTCTGAATATAACTTTGCAAGTCAGAGTCTCTCATCGAACTCTGATGATATCTCGGCGTCTTAACGACAAGAAGCAAAAAGTTGTCAAAAGAGTAAATACACAATTCAAACCCCCCTTTCTTGTGTCTTTCTCGCACCTTCACGAGCAACACTCCAGAAACAGGTAGACCAAAAAGAGATTCAATCATGTTCGAATTCCGAGTCGATCAACATGATACAATATTACCTCCCAGGTCAGAAGAAAGGCACTGTCATAATCTCCGATCATGGAACAACCAAGGATGTTTGTGCCATAATTCCTCTACTCGATGAGTCAAAAGTCTCTCTTGACAGTAGAAGAATTCTCAACCTCGAACCAATTAAGGCTGCCTATGATGATCATAGAAATCAAAAAGCTCCTGTGGTCATTTACTTACCAGGTCCCATACCGTATAAATCAAAAAAGGATATCCCTTACAAGTACGGTTCAAGGACCATAGAAAATGGAAAGGAAACTTCGTTACCCTCCGTCGTGAACATTGCTGACATCAGTCGAGTTACTTGGAGCGGTCGAATCTTCAACCGAGGAGTTGGAGAACCCACCAAAGAAAAGGAACCTCAAACAGAAGTTCAAAACCAACAAGTCGATCAATCCAGAAATCCAGAACCTGTAAAGAACAACGATGAGATGTTGAAGCTCATCCAGAAAAGCGAGTACAACATTGTGGACCAGTTGTTGTAAACTCCATCTCGAATCTCTGTACTATCGCTCCTACTTAGTTCAGAAGCTCACAGGGAAGCTCTACAGAAAGTCTTACAGCAAGCCTTCATGGAAAAAGACGTGACAGTAGTACAATTTGACAACATTATATCCAATATCACTTCCTGTAACAATTTAGGATTCATTGATGAAGAATTGTCGGAAGAGGGCAAGAATCATAATATGGCACTCAACATTACAGTCAACTGTCAAGACGATGCTTTAGCCAGTGTACTGGTAGACACAGGTTCATCTTTGAATGTTATACCAAAATCAACTCTGATACGACTATCATTTCAAGGAGCCTAGATGAGAGGCAGTGAGATCATCGTCAAAGCATTTGAAAGATCTAGAACAACAATTATCGATGAAGTCGATCTTCCCATAACCATTGGTCCCCACACTTTCCAAGTCATTTTCCAGGTCATGGACATCCGGGCAGCATACAGCTATTTATTAGGGAGACCTTGGATACACGAAGTTGGGGCAGTCACTTTGACACTTCACCAGAAGCTGAAGTTCGTCAAGAATGATAAATTAGTCACAGTCTGCGGAGAACAAGCCTTAATTGTGAGCAACTTATCATCATTTTCCTGCGTAGAACCAGAAGAGGTTGTTGGGATTCAGTTTCAAGCACTCTCAGTGAGCAATGAGAATCACCAAGAAAAAGGAACTTCGATTTCCTCGTACAAAGATGCTCTCAAAGTGATCGAGAATGATGACATAAAAGGATGTGGACAGCTTATAATTCCTACTAATAACAAGACGAGAATAGGTCTTGGTTTTTCTCTGACCTGTACACAGACTACAAAGAAAGACAAAAGTTTTCGTCCCATTCAGGATTTCTTCCACAGCGGAGGTTTCCTCCACCCAGTGTCTCAAGAAGTACACACCATCGACGAAAATGATTCCTCCGATACGGAAGAGGAGTGGAAATCGTATCTAAACAATAACAGTTATATATCTCATGGAGAAACTCATATGCCATTCTGTTTTCCCAAGCATAATCCAAGATATATACCGAAGTCAGACGTCAGAATGATTTATGGAGATGGCGATCCAGAAGGATTCCGTGCTCCACCCAATTCATTAGAGGAAGACACTCTAATGAAGGACAACTTTGACTATGATTACTAAGATCCCCTGGATGACTTGCCTATCTGGAAGCCATACACGAAAGACTTGGGGCAAAAGAGTCAGCCGGACGGTACCTATCAGCTGAGCGATTTTGAAAAGAATACCCATGTCCCCACAGAACCATGGAATCCTTACCCATCACATTCCGAGAGTGTCCAATACCATGTTGATGAATTTTCCAAAGTCGCAGGACAAGAATTCATTAACTATGCATTTCTTGAGGTCAACGTCATTGAGGAAGATGACTCATCCAATCCCACAGAAACATGGGACACCTTAGGACAACCAAGTGACAAGTACGATTTTCTAGTCAAGTACACTGCTCCCGAGAGCTCTCGTATCAGGCTTGAAGATGTCCAGCCAACTAGATGGGAAGATGCCCTTGAAGGTAAAAAGCCCATGGAAAATACAACAAAAGAGTTCATTTATGACCACTTTTCATGGGAGGAAGACTCAAATGATCCTACACCACCAGAAATCAGTGTCATTTCTGAAGAAAAACCAAGAAAGAGAGTACCAGACTTTGTGATTCACCGAGGAGTCTGTCGCCATTGAGTTGTTGTCGATGTCCCGAAGGCCGTTCATAAGTCTAAGTAATTACCATCTTTGTTTTAACCTTTCACCTTGCCGAGTGAAACATATGTTTTTATAGGGCTCACTTTTCTGTAAATGTCCCTCTTCGCATCGCCCAAAGCGGTAGAGTTTTGTTTTATAGGGTTGTGTTTCAAGAATCGAAAAATCATAAATAAATAATGTCATTCTGAATTTCTGCATTTATTGTTGTTTTCAATTTTCGCTTTTTCAGAAAATGGTAATCCTAAAAATAACCAAAAATAAAAACAAGCATTTTTTAGAAACTACACTACACACACTCTTGCAGTCTCTCTGTCTTTTCTTAAAAAAAGAATCATCACGTCATGCAGATTGCTTGTTTTAAACCTCATTGAAACATACGATCCAATGCTTTCTCCTGACTTTGAATTCGCGGTATTTGAAGCTGGAGAAGAAGAAGACGCTGAGATCCCAGAAGAGATCTCTCGACTACTTAGATAAGAGGAAAGGTCTATTGAGCCTCAGAAAGTGCCATTGGAAACGATCAATTTGGGTTCAGAGGAAGAAAAGAAAGAAATTAAGATCGGAGCACTGCTCAATCTGACTGTCAGAGAAGGCTTGATAAAACTTCTCAAAGAATTTCCATATGTGTTTGCGTGGTCCTACCAAGACATGCCAGGGTTGGATACCAGCATCGTGAAACATCACTTACCACTGAAAACATAATGTTCTCCAGTAAAGCAAAGACTGAGACGGACTCATCCAGATATGGCTATCAAAATTAAGGAGGAAGTGCAGAAACAGATTGACGCAGGTTTCCTTGCCACCTCAGAATATCCTCAATGGTTGGTCAACATAGTGCCAGTTCCGAAAAAGAACAGAAAAGTCAGAACGTGTGTAGACTACAGGGATTTAAACAAAGCAAGTCCGAAGGATGACTTCCCCCTACCACACATAGACATGTTGGTCGACAGCACAACAAAATTCAAAGTCTTCTCCTTCATGGATGGATTCTCGGGCTATAATCAAATCAAAATGGTGCCGGAAGATATAGAGAAAACTTTATTCATTACCCTATGGGGCACCTTTTGTTACAAGGTAATTTCGTTCAGTCTGAAGAACGTCGGGGCAACCTATCAAAGGGCCATGACAACTCTGTTTCATGACATGATGCACAAATAAATTGAAGTGTATGTTGATGACATGATTTCCAAATCTAGAACAGAGGAAGAGCATGTGGAACACCTATCGAAGTTATTCGAGCGTCTGAGAAAATACAAACTCCGCTTGAATCTCAATAAGTGCACATTCGGTGTTCACTCAGGAAAGCTTTTGGGATTCATCATCAGCCAAAAAGGAATCGAGGTTGATCCCGACAATGTCAAGGCCATTCAAGAAATTCCTTCACCGAAAACAGAGAAACAAGTCAGAAGATTTTTGGGACGTCTGAATTACATCTCAAGATTCATATCCCTCATGACTGCGACATGCGCGCAGATCTTTAAACTACTCAGAAAGAATCAAAGCTGTGTATGGATAAAAGATTGCCAAAAGGCTTTCGACAACATTAAATAATATCTGTTGAATCCACTGATTTTGTCTCCTCTAATGGAAGGAAGATCGCTGATTATGTACTTAACAGCCTTGGAAGACTCCATGGGTTGTGTATTTGGCCAACAAGACGAAACAAAAAGAAAAGAGTATGCCATTTACTACTTAAGCGAGAAATTCACGGACTGTGAAACTCGATTCACCATGCTCGAGAAAACTTGTTGCGCTTTAGCTTGGCCAGTACATGATTTGCCTTACTACTTGGCTAATCTCCGAAATGGATCTGATCAAGTATGTCTTTGAAAAACCTGCTCTCACGGGAAGGATTGCTCGTTGCCAGATGTTGTTATCAGAATATGACATTGAATACCATGCCCAGAAAGCCGTCAAAGGAAGCATCTTAGCCGATCATTTGGCTCATAAGCCAATTGACGATCAGGAATCAGTCGGATTTGACTTCCCAGATGAAGATGTCATGTACCTAAAAATGAAAGATTGCAATGAACCGCTACCCAGTGAAGGGCCAGAACCAGGATCCCAATGGGGACTAATATTTGACGGAGCTGTCAACGCTTATGGAAACGGAATTGGGGCAATTATTGTTACCCCTCAGGGTACCCATATTCCTTTCACTGCTAGATTAACATTTAAATGCACAAACAACGAGGCCGAATACGAAGCTTGTATCATGGGTCTCGAAGAAGCAATTGTCTTAAGGATAAAGAACTTGGATGTGTATGGAGACTCAGCCCTGGTTGTGAATCAGATCAAAGGAGAGTGAAACATATACCAATCAGGATTGATTCCTTACAAAGACTATGCGAGAAGGTTACTGCCCTTCTTCGACAGAGTCGAGTTTCATCACATTCCTCGTGAAGAAAATCACATGGCCGATGCATTAGCTACACTTTCTTCCATGATTGCTATAAATCGATGGAACAACGTACCCAAAATTGACATAATACGCCTTGAAAGGCCTGCTTACATCTTCGCAATTGAAGCAGTCATAAACGACAAACCCTGGTACCATGATATCAAGTGCTTCCTTCGAAAACAAGAGTACCCACCAGGGGCATCAAGAAAAGACGGGAAGACTCTCAGAAGACTGGCTGGCAACTTCTTCCTGAACTATGATACACTCTATAATAGAAACTTCGATATGGCTTTGGTCAGATGTGTCGACAGACAAGAGGCGAACATGTTGATGAAAGAAATTCACGAAGGATCCTTTGGCACTCATGCCAAGGAACACACAATGGCAAGAAAAATTCTAAGAGCAGGATATCATTGGCTGACAATGGAATCTGATTGCTACAAGTAAATGAGGAAGGGTCACAAATGTCAGATATACGCTGACAAACTCCATGTACCACCAACCCATCTCAAATTTCTTTCTTCTCCATGGATTTTTTCTATATGGGGAATCGACATGATTGGCATGATTGAACCCAAAGCTTCAAACGGACACCGGTTCATCCTAGTAGCCATTGACTACTTCACCAAGTGGGTCGAAGCAGTATCATATACCAATGTCACCCGAAAAGTGATGGTCTGGTTTATCAAAAACAATCTCATCTGTCGTTATGGTGTTCCAAGCCAGATCATTACGGATAACGGATCGAACCTGAATAACAAGAGGATGAAAGAGTTGTGCGCTGAGTTTAAGATTGAACATCATAACTCGTCTCCCTACCGGCCTAAGATGAACGGAGTAGTAGAAGCAGCTAATAAGAACATCAAGAAGATCGTTCAAAAGATGGTTGTAACCTACAAAGAGTGGCACGAGATGCTACCATTTGCTCTTTATGGTTATCGCACATCTGTCCGCACTTCAACAGGGGCAACCCCTTTCTCTCTAGTATATGGCATGGAAGCAATGCTCCCCATAGAAGTAGAAATCCCATCAATCTAAGTATTGATAGAAGTTGAGCTAACAGAAGTTGAATGGTGTCAAAGCCGACACGATGAACTGAACCTAATTGAAGAAAAGCGAATAAGAGCTCTATGCCATGGTCAGTTGTATCAATAAAGAATGAAGAAAGCATTTGATAAAAAGGTCCGACCCCGTGTCTTCAGGGAAGGAGACCTTGTGCTCAAGAAAATACAATCATTTCTCACTGATCCCTGGGGCAAGTGGACCCCGAATTACAATGGCCACTATGTTGTTAAGCAAGCCTTCTCAGGCGGTGCCTTGAGACTCGCAATCATGGATGGAGAGGAGTTTACTTACCCCACAAATGTTGATGTAGTCAAGAAATACTTCGCCTAAATGAAAAAAAAAAACGTCTCGGTGGATTGAAAACCCGAAAGGGCGGTTCAGGCAAAAATTAGAGACATAAGCAAAAATCATCCCGATGGATTGAAAACCTGAAAAGGCAATCCAGGAAAAAGTTAGGGATTCATGGCCAGTAACTACATCCGACAAGGTTGACTCCCCAGTGGTAACGCCATCCTTCAAAAAAACATCAGTCAAGATCACCTTCGACAGAAACTCAAAATGTCCAGAATTCAAAGTTGGTAGAAGGATAACGGTCGTTATGTTTTAATGTAGCCCTTTTCCTGTAAATTACCATTTTCTAAACTTTGTAAATACTCTATGGTATCACGCGCTTGGCTGATTACCATTCTATCAATTAAATTTTAGCCCTTGCGCTTTTGTTTGCAACTCTTATTTATTTTTGCTTTATAGAATGACATTTTTAACATGATCAACGATTCTTTAAATAAAACAAAAATGAATTTACTTATAAAATTTTTCTTTTGCTTTTAAAATAAAGATGGCAATTCCTTTTTACTACTAAAAAACAAAAAAGAACATCGATGGCTTCTCCGGAAGTGATTAAACCTCAAAGTGCGTAGAATCAAAGTACTCCTTCTAAATCAATGCGCCTGAATGAAGGATCAACTGTTACAGATACAGTGTTTCATCTGATATCCCTGGTAGAGTCTTATCTCTGAAGACCATTTGATGGTTCTTTCTCCCCCACAGGGTTTACCTTTCCTAAGCAAGACAAGGTTGCTATCTTGAACCGGTGTTACTTTTCGTCCCTCGTAGTGACCGAATTTCCAGTCGTGTTCACACTAGTCTGTATGTCGTGTCAGTTTTGTCAACATAAACATACATACATCATGCATATTTGATTCATATACATATTCAAATTGCATTGCTATCGCTTTGGTCATACTTGTCCCCAAGTGATAAAAGTCCTCTCACCGATAGAGTTGTCAGTTTTGTCCCCGTCAGAAAAGTGCCGCCTAGACAATTTCCCTAGTTTATTTCTGGATTAGAGACTATCCTTGACCACTTTGATAACTTGAACCTCTGAATGGCAAGAAGACATTCGACACATACCTCTGGAACATCACTATTCACCATTGGAGATGATATTTTTCGCTTTCCAGGATTAAGGAAAATCCCCAAAGAAAGCATCTCCACAAGAGACTCTTGGCAATACATCGTTTTTTCCCAAGAAATTTTATGGTAATGAAGTCATCAGCACCTCAAAATTTGATCACATCACATGGCATTTCTCCGAATTGGTCTCAAAGAAAAGTATGATGTAATATTCCCAAGAAAAAAGTAGTATCTCAAGAGACTTGTTTTTCCCGGTGGAGTCAATAAATGGCATCTCCAATAGAGAAGTTTGCTCATCTCTACAGTTCAGACAAATGGGTTTCCCCAGCAAGTCTGACATCAAATTTTTCCATCAAATGGCGTCTCCCTAGTAGAAATCGGCGAGAAGTTTAATGAAAACCGCTGCAAATAGCATCCCTTGTCAAGAAAAGAAACTCGACAAGAAGAAACTGAGACCAGTTCCTTGGCTGAAGACCAGGATCGAGGGGAAGTTTATCAGAAACTAAGACCAGTTCCTTGGCTAAAGACTAGGATCGAGGGGAAGTTTATCAGAAACTAAGACCAGTTCCTTGGCTGAAGACCATGATCAAGGGGAAGTTTATCAGAGACTAAGACCAGTTCCTTGGCTGAAGACCAGGATCGAGGGGAAGTTCATAAAACTAAGACCAGTTTCGTGGCTGAAGACCAGGATCAAGGGGAAGTTTTACCCTTTTCTAAGTATCATTTCTTAGCAAAAGAAGATGGATGAGCAAACTGCTATTCATAACCACAATCAAAATTTCAGGTATTCTGATATTTAATCCTCTTGCACCCTGAATGTCCAAATACTTTCACCATTCACACCTTCGGGTCCAAGAAGATTAAATAGGGGCATCTTTCATACCCCAAAATTTGACCACAATATTTCCCATCATGGTGCAAATCATCATCACAATATGGATGTATCATCATACCTCATCAATCTCCTCAAAGATTGTTGAGCATCCACTACAACCAAGAATTAGGGTTTTGAGCCTTCTCAGAACACTTAGACCAAAAGATCAATCAAGGAATGACATGATATTTAACTTGTCTAAACCTCTCAAACATCCATGAAGGATCAAGTGGTCTCCCATATCAAGAATCAAGCACAAGAGTGCAACATCTCAAGCTGATAAAGCCTCAAGATTGACAGTGTCACCAAATTAGGGTTTTGGTCGACCAAGGCCTCCAGATGGAAATTTTCATCTGGACATGAGCCAATACTTCAAAGCATGGCCCAAGATGCTCAAAGGTACCGCATGGACCTAATCATCAAGTCAAAATAGCCTCAGGGTATGCATTGATAAAAAATCAGGAATTAGGGTTTCTTGACCTAATTCACCCCTAAGTTGACTTTTGGAGCAAGACATGAGCCAAAACCTTAAGAAGTGTTTTGAATACCTCCAATACATTATATTGATCCATTTACAAGGTTGGATAGATTAAAAGAACTTGGTTCATGAACCACACAAAGATTCAAATTCATCTGGGCCAATTAGGGTTTCCTGATGAAAAAGTCAACTGTACCTTTGACTTTGGAACAACACATGCTCCTAAACCTTGGGACATGATTCAATATATCCTAAAACACCTAAGGAATCTATCCATTAGGTTTGAATTAAGTCAAGAACTTGATTTCATAAAGAATCACACAATTTGGAATTCATCAGACAAAAAGTCAACTGTGCCCTAAATCAAGTTTGACTTTTCAGAATTTTTCACAAATATGGCTCCCCTAAGTCATAAACAATGTTAATGTATGGTTTGGATCATCATTCATCAAGAAAAATCAAGAAAAGTGAGGTAACTTGTAAAAGGGGCAACCATAAGAAACTTAAAATTTTCTAAGTTATGGACCAAAAGTGTTTTAGTACCAACTTTGCAAGGTCATATATCTCAAACCCTAAGGCCTTTTCTCCCATTCAAAGCTCAAATAAAAGTTCATCTTACATAATTTTAAAGTTTCAACTACAAGAGATTACAAATCCTCATGGATTCTGAGTTATGGATTGATCAAAATCACTAAAACATGAAAATGACCCTTTTTTCCAACACTTAGAAAAATTTTGGACAGAATCTATCTAGGTTTTTCACCAACTTTAGGGCTATTTTGATACAAGTTGAAATAAGTCCATTGGCGGACATAAAAGTTAAATTATGTCATGAGGGCTTTCCAAAATGTCCAAGAACTCAATCAAACTCCATTTGAGCTAGGAGTTATGGATATCACAAGTTGCCTAAAAACAAACTGTTTTTTTTACAGCATTTGGTACAAACTTGCATCACACGATTCCTTAGGCTAATTTTGGGCACTTTGATCATTCAAATTATGTCCAATTACAACATAAATGAATGAGGAATCTGATCCATAACACAAAATTCCAAGAACCTAGCCTTCCAAGACAAAAGATCATCATTTAGGCATGTGATATCTCATGATGCAAAACCTTGAATTTTCAAATTTGGCATCAAGCATTCAATGGATGCATCAAGGTGGCATGAACTGAGGCAACTCCAACTGAATGAGTCAAGCCTTATCCCTGCAACAAATGACTCATAGCCTGCTCCCTAATCTCAAGTCAATTGCTCGAGGAGACTTGAGATTCCATTTGATCACCATTGGATATTGGGTTGTACCAGTTGCCATTCACTATTGCAGCCAAAACAAACTTGCTCTACTATAAATATAGCTTCTTTCTGATCAATTCAAGCACTAAAACACTTGCTTTCCTCAAAATCTCTCTTTCACACAAGAAATGCCTTCCTCTTGAAGTCATTTTCCAATTTTCAAATTGAAAGCATTTTAAACCAAACCAATGATGTCAACACCTCATAAACATCATATATGAGTGATCCATGGCCTTGAAACTCATCTGGAACATCAGAATCACAAAATCACCATCCACTTGCTCAAGCTTTTAGCAAGTTTGCAGTTGGGGTTCCATATCAAGTTCCAGCTCATTTCAGTCCACTCTAAGCATTTAAACACATTCCTTGGCACCTAAGGAAGTTGTCCAGATCATCACATAACATCTGCAATACCTCTATCATCAAAATCGATCACCAGCTGCAAGAGGTAAGCCTGACACTCTCAAACTCAATATTGCATGCATCATAAATGAATTTTTGAGTTACCATCTTGTTTCTGCATGTATATAGAGTGATAACCCTCAATCAATTGCCATGAATCAATCGTGTAGGGAATTTCTTTGTGTTCATGCTGAAACTAGGGTTCTTAAGGTTATCCTTTGATTTCTCACTCCACACTTAATATAAATGCAATTAATTTATATGGTTGTGATCCTTGTTCAAAAACGAGCGAGATTGGTGTTTAAATCGTGCAAACCCATTTAGTAATCAGAGAGAAAAGTGAGAAAATGCAAATCGGACATAAACAGGGCACGCGGGCAAGAACAAGGTGTTCTTGGCACCCTTTTTCAAACTTTTGAATTTTTGAATTTTTATTTATTTTAATTAATTGATTCAAAAATTAATTTCTCTCTGAATTTTAATGTTTTTGAATTGATTCTTTTTTTTCAAAATTCATAAAAATGTTAAAATATTTTATTCTACAAAAATTTCACAAAAATATTATTTATTTTATATATTTAATATTTTCATGAAGAATTTATTTTTTATTTGTTTTTAAGCATTTAAAAATGTTTCTTTCTCTTGATTTTTCAAATTCAAATGATTTTTAAATCATTCTATGGATAAAAAATAATTTTTCAAACATTTTTCCGAGATCACAATTTTTTTTTCACACATGTTTGATAATTTTGATCACTTTATTTAATTTTTATTCAAATTAAAATACATTTTTTTGTCAAATTAGGGTTTTGATCATTCTTACCCTCACAAACCTTTTCAAACTCTTTTTGGGCCTCTATTAGAGTGTAAGACCCAACCCCCTTTGTACATAAAATAATTTGGGCATCAGTCATTGTTTAAGACCCGGTACGATTTTTTCATAACAACGGTGTGATCACTATTTTCCATCTGGGTCTCCCTTTTGGTTATAAGTCCCATTTTTCTTCTTTTCAATCATTTTTGGGCCTCTAATATAGTGTAAGACCCAACCCCTTTAGTATATAAACTTTTTGGGCCTCATTCATTGTATAAGTCCCAATACGTTTTCGAAATTTTCTTGACGCGATCGTCATTTTCAAAACAATAAACCTTGGGCCTCTCCTTGAGTTGTAAACCACATCTCTTGTATAAAAATAAACTTTGGGCCTCTAATAAGAGTGTAAGACCCAATCCTTTTGTAAATACAATTATTTGGGCCTCAAACATTGTATAAGTCCCTCTGTAATTTTCAAAACTACAACGCGATCGTCGCCTTTCCAAAAGAATTCATCTGGGCCTCCTTTTGAGTATAAGCCCCAAACTTCCTTTTACAACAAACTTTCTTTTAAATCAAATTCAAATGCTAAGTTTTATCAAAACTTTCTTCATTTTCTTGAATAACTAACCATACAGCTGTGTTTATAATATTGGAAGCTTGCACACCTGTAAGTTTCCTTGTCTCTCCTCAACAATACTTGTTTATATATTTCATATATATATATATATATATATATATATATATATGTGTGTGTGTCTGTGTGTGTGTGTGTATGCTTGTATATACTTGTTTAGAGTTTTCCCCAACAATTAGGTCTAGGATTTAGATCAAGCCAGTGGTCACTCTTTCAACATAGTAAAAACTAGTTCCCCATAGGAAATTCCAGATACAATCTTGCCTCCTCTTGGGCTTATATAATATGGAACAGAGAAAGGCATTATTCCCGGTGAAACTTTTCTCAATACTATCACTATTAGAAATTTATACAAGAAATTCATTTCCCCAAAGAGGATTAATTCTCGGTGAAACCTCTTTTGAATTTCTTCAAACCCTAGAACTGTTCACTAAAGAAAGAATTATTCCCGGTGAAACCTTTCTTGAACTTTTCTTAGGATTGGACCCACAGGCTTCCTAAAAGCATCCCTAGCCTCCTCTTGGGCTTTGTACAAGGACCCTCAGGCTTCTTAGAAGTTCTCATCCTCCTCTTGGGCTTAGTACAAGGACCAAAGACCTCCTACAGGTATAGGACAGAACTTAGTCATCTTTTGCTAGAGCAGTCCTCCATAGAGTCAAAACATCAGAATATTCTAGGGTTGACCTTCATCCCTTAAAACCTCAGCCTCCTCTTGGGCATTATACAAAGATCATTCTCCAGCCAAAAGTCAAACTCTTCATACCAGTAGACTTGGAAAATCTTATAAACCCATGAATATCACACAGAAATCCACAAGCTTCTTGAAAGCATACGAAGGAGTTTAGTCATTCATACATGTCTAATCCCCAAGAGAATCTAAATTCTCAAAATTTACAAACTTACCTTGAAATTTCTTTGATCCTCAACAAGGGTCAAGAATACCTTACCAGGGTGAGCATACCCTTTAAATCCCCAACAGAATCAGAACCTCATGGCATCTGAAACTTTAACTCTTCCTCCATTCCCAGCAAGAGTTGATTTCCTTTTGGATTCCCCAATACATATTGGACCTGTCTCTGGATTTCATTAATCCTCCACATAAGATAGCCTCCTCTTAGGCTTCATATAAGAATTTCCCCATCCAGCCTCCTCTTAGGCTTTGTATAATGATTATCCCTCAGTAGTTAGCCTCAATCTTGGGCTTTATACAAGACACGTGTAAATATTCCCCTGCTGAGTAGAGTCAGTTACTTTAGCCTCAATCTTGGTATTTGTACAAGACAGATATAATCTTTCCCCAGTGGAGTCAACACCCTTTAGCCTCAATCTTGGGCTTTATACATGACAGATAAAACACTCTCTTGTTGAGTCAGTTTTCTTTAGCCTCAATCTTGGACTTTGTACAAGACAGATAAAACACTCTCTTGTTGAGTCAGTTTTCTTTAGCCTCAATCTTGGGCTTTGTACAAGATAGATAAAACACTCTCTTGTTGAGTCAGTTTCCTTTAGCCTCAATCTTGGGCTTTGTACAAGACAAATAAAAACTTCCCCGGAAGAGTCAACCTTTTCAGCCTCTTAGGCTTTGTATAATGATCTCCTTAAGCAGAATCAACCTTTTAGCTTCAACCTTGGGCTTTGATCAAGGTACACAAACATCCCTTCAGAGGAAATCAATAATTCTATCTGTAGGAAGACCTTTCTCTATATAACACATCTCAAAACAGACAATTAAACAAAACCCTAATTCCAGATAATTGTTGTAAGTGGCACACTTGTTGATTCCAAAATCTAAGTTGTAGTCCCTCTTTTTATCCTGGTAAACTTTATCTTTCATCTAATTGCTGAAAGTGGCAAGCCTCTGGATTATTTACATTCAAGCCAATGTCCCTCTCTTAGCATGAAAGATTCCTAAGGAAAAATGGCATTGCTCTACACTAAGTTAAAGTTTCCATCTTCAGGACAATCCCCTTCTAGGAAATTATGGCAATGCTGGATCCCGCATCCCAGTTAAAGTAATTCTCCTTTATAATCAAATACCCAACAATCTTGTGATAAACAGGTGAGATATCTCCCTTTAGAGATGACAAATTCTCTCTCAATCAAACCCTTTAGCTTCAATCTTGGGCTTTGAACAAGACACAAATACAAACAAACTTTTTAGCTTTAATCTTGGGCTTTGAACAAGACATCAAAAACATCTTTTTCCTCCCATAGAATAGGAGGAACTACGATTGGTCAGATTTCCCTTACCTCTTTATGGGAATACGTAGGCATAAGAGTACGAAATCTTAGCGAGCACACAAAACAAAAACTTTAGGTCCTGAACCTTACCAAAAACAACAGAAAACCCGAAAACAACAAAAATATTCTCTCAACATTCCCAAAGGAGAAAATTTCCCAATCCATGACAGATAAACACCAGACAGTATTCATAAGTATTAGAAGATCTATGGATAACCATATATACATCGGTTAATTGACAACTTTCCTTTGTATAACCTGACCCCGAACCCCCTAATCTCTTAGCATTTGTTAAAGAAAACATTTGCGTGCAAGGTTAATTTTAGATAGCTTCCCTTTCCTTTCGTGCTTCATAGGATAAATAAGAAATCAGAAAGTAGCACCCAATTCCAACCATTGCGGTAAGGTGGTCGCGTCATCGACAAAAATCGCACGCTACAGAAAAATGGTGACTCTGCTGGGGAGTCTAGGACTAGAGTTTCTAAGAGGTCTAGGTCTTCCTATTACTTATAATACATACTATATATATATATATATACTGTCATTCCTACTTGATATCCGTGTTTATTTTTCTATCAAATAGGAATGCGATTGATACGCATGTGGAAAGTTTGAGAGAACATTAAGATAAGGGTGGCATAGACAAGAGAAACTTATTGGGCGTGAATCCTGAAAAAGCTATATTGGTAGTCCACCGAATCAGTCGAGGTACCCGTACGGAAGTATCGATGTTGTAAACAAAAGGCACGAGAGTTCAAATTTGAAAGCGCTTGTGTTTTGGACAAATTTTGGTAAAACATAAATGCTAAAAAAGAACCGTCAACATGAAGATCAAGTTGAATAATTCTGCAGAAGATAAGATGTCGAATGAGATGTCCCAACATGCAGACTCGACATCCTAGACTATTATAACAGATTGATTTAAATCTGTTTTATATATGCTGCAAGATTCAGGAGAAATCGCAGGAGTGGATCAAGGAGATGGAAAGGTCAAGACAACAAAAGACTATAAATAGTAGACTTAGGTCTAGGGTTTAAGGAATGTACCTTTGTATCACTTGTAACTTTGTAACCTATTCTTTTAGTAAAATAAGGGTTTAGGGTTTGAGAGTCGTTGGCTCTCTTAGGAGTTGTAAGTTTCCACTCTGCAGTATGAGATTCAGGGTGGAAGGCATAGGTGCAGGTACACAACCAGAAGCATTTAGGTAATGGTTGTTGTATTGTTCTTGGACGAAACTTTTAAGCAAGTCCAAGATAACTTCTTGGTCAAGGAAATCGTGACGGGTTCTGAATTGGCAGATAACAGAAACATCACAGGTGGTGATGAAGGATGTGAGTAGGTATCTCATATCAGAGTTGTAAACGTTAGAGTTTAGCTTTGGTAAAGATATTCATTGAGGGTAGTGATTAGGATAAAAGTGTAAATGGGGGAGTTTAGCTTTAGGGTAATACTACCAGATAATGAAGTCTTCATCCTTGATTGGTATCCCCCAGAGTAGGTGAATTGCACTGAACAGTGTCAACATATTCTGTGCTCTTTATTATTCTGCAGATTTACAGTTTTGTTGTTTGTGTTCTTGACTCAGATGTCGCAACAAGATGTCTCGACATTTTTTGTGACTTTGCTGCTGCACTTCATAACAGCAGCTGATGTATTCATCCTTTCTTATTAAAGATGTAGTAATCAATGTCTAAACCTGATGTTGGGACATTCGAGTATCTGCATAACCAGAATTGCAATTGGTATCAGAGCAGGCATCCTGGTCTGTTTCTGGATGAGATCCATAGAGTTTTTTCTGGTGATTAAATAAGGAAGAGTTGGAAGAAGCAGTTTAATCATCTGATAATTAAAGAGGAGTGTTCTGGTTCCTTATTGTCTGAAGGGTTTTGCAACAACAAACAGGAGGAGTGGTAGTTCTCTTGGGTGGTATCCTGAAAGATGTCTTGACATCTTGTCTAGGGCAAGTTGAAGTTGTTCTTTAGTGATTCCGCTACAGAAGTTTCTGATTGAAGGATTCTAGTAGTATGGGATACTAGAGTAATGATTGAAGGAAGATTGTAGTTATCCTTACCTGGTTCTGTTCTTGTAGATGTCAGCCGATTTGAAGACACATAGCATTCCAAAGTCGGGAGCAGAGGGATGTTATTGTGATGGTTAAGTCTTATGTGACTTGGTACATGGTTGAGTGGCATCATCATGTATGCTGAAGTCAGATTGAAGAGAAGGGGTAAGATGAATTATCAAACTCATGCTCCAGGGGTTTGATGATTTCTTGTTGGCTAAGTTTTTGAAGACACTTGATATGATGATCAAGTCCAATCAAGGCAATTCAGTCATGTTCTGGAGTCTTCTAGTTATTCTTCAGACTAGAAGGTGCTTTCTAGGAGGCATAGGAGTGAAGACCGTGGAGGTGATTTATTTTCACCATCCACAAAAATGTGCAAGGAAGAACTCATACTTCTCAACCCTAAGGATGAGTTCACACGGTTGAGTTAATTAGGATTCATTCAGAGAGAATATTAAGAGCTTGAGTCAAGGGGGCAGCCTTGATATCTCAACAACTTGCACAAACAGAAGAAGACGACATGAAGAGGAATATCTTGGTGATATTCAGAAGATGCTGGAATCGGATAAGGGTTAAAACTACAAGGATTTAAGATCAATTGCTTTGTGTAGATTGATTATCCTTGTGATTCAAAATTAAGGATGTTCTGTCAGATGTTCTAACATCTTTTCATCAGAGGTTTGGAGAATCATGGGAGGGGTTCTACATTCACTCAGAAGTCTCCTAGGTGTTGACCTGGGATTATTGGCTTAGCATCTTTTCCTGGAAAGTATTGTGAATGACTTGTCCAGATGGTGATACTGTTGAAGATGGAGATGGAAGACTATGATAACATCATAATCTTGATGACTACTTGGATTGGTTTATTTCTGATCCAGGTACTTTAGGGCATTCCAGAATGCTCATCATGGAGTTCAGATAGGTGGTAATATCAGCAACTTCGCGAAGATGGCTCTACTCAAGGAAAGGTGGCATTCTTGGTATAGATATAGGGGGTAGTTTCTAACTATTCCTTCTGAAGATTCAGACAGTGGCAGGTCTGAAGTCTTTGGAGAAGCACTGGCAAGTATTCATCAAGGTGTGAGCTTGTATGAAATAACTGCAAAATCAATATGATAGAGGTTGTCTACTCAAACTTGGTTAGTGAATCAAGTCTATGAGAGCATGGGACTCTTGTTCTGTTATGGGAGGAAGTTCTTTCTAGTGGCAGAAAAAGGAGCTGAATTCAACAACTAGATGTCGAATCAGAATGTTCTGACATCTAGTTCAACATCAGAATCTCAATTGGTGAAGTGGAACATCAACTTAAGATAGGGTGATCTACAGGAATGAACAATAGGATGCTTCAAAAAGATCGTTCTCATGGCAGTTTGCGGGAGCTGCATGAAGGAGAAGTTTTTACATGTCCATGGCTTAGGGAGTCTAAGTGTGTTTGCTATTGAGCAAGTGGAACATGTGACTTGAAGATCAAGTTTCATTGGTGGATCAGGATATCTTTGAGAGAGTTTTGACAAACGTGAAAAGGTCAAACTGTGGCATTTGGCTGTTTTCATATGAGGATTCATGAAGGAGGTGATCAAACTGTGGAAATTGGTTGATCTCAGAAGTGGATTCGAAGAATCAAGATAATCAGAGTGTGACAGCTGGTTAGTCTTGAGGATTGTCTTGGAACAAGTTACTCTTGGGCATAAGGGTGATGAGTTGAAGACTCAAGGAGATTTTTCTTCTTGAAGGTGGATGAGAGTTTATTTCTCTCTTTCTGGAGTTCTGATTGATGAGGCTTGTGGAGCAGAAGTCATTGAAGTTCTTCAGTTTTTTTTATTACTATGCTATAGTAAGTCCAGTTGGTGGAGCATATCAAGAATCATTGTGATGATGTCTTGGTGTGTGGAAGATGTTCTAACTTGGTGTTAGGACATTATCTGGGTTAGATATCCTTGGTGAAGGATGATTATGCTCTGGTCTAGGAGCTTGGTGCCTACATTATGCCTAAGGAGCGTCTACATAATCATACGGGAGAATGATGAAGTAGAAGGACTGCCTTGGATGGAGAATGTAGAGAAGACTGAAGTAGATCAGGTATTAATTGTAACGCCCCGATTTGTTTAATTGTATTTGTTTATTTCATTTATGTGAATTTTGTGAAGTGTGTGAAATTATTGTATTTTACCTGCTAATTGAGTTAATTGGTTAATTTCCCTGATAGGTAAAATATTTGCAATAAATTATAATTTCTTTTCAACTTTTATTTCCCGAAATATATTTCATCGCTGTTTATGTTTTATCGCGTTTTGAGAGCGTTTGCGAGATATTTGAGCTGAGGGGTATTTTGGTCTTTTGCTTGGTTATTTTTCATAAAAAGAACATAGAGAGAAAAATAGAGAGAAAGAAAAAGTGAAGAAGGAAAAGGGAAAGAAAAGAAGAAAAGAGGGAAAAACTTAGAGAGGAGGAAATCGATTCAACCGACTTTTGAAAACACGATTAATTGAGTAAGGGTGTGAAACTCGATTATCTTATACTTGTGTATGATTATGTATGTATGTATTTGTGTAATATTTGGTTGAAATTGAGTAGAGAACTAAAACCATAATATGTTAAGATTGTTAGAAATTGATTCAAATTGTGTCAGAAATCATGTTTTAATGTTCCTAATTGTTGAGACATGTTAGGTAGATGTTGTTGTGCAATCTATTGGTACTTTTCTGGTGTTTAGAGGAGCTTTGGAAAGGATTTGGGGTAGAATTCGTAACAGAAATTATGCAGGAAAATTCTGGGTTATTGCTGCCCATACGCGTACAGGACAAGGTAATACGTGTATTGGGTTGGGCAATACGCGTATGGCAAGGAAGGATTGTAGGCAATACGCGTATGGGAGTGGGCAATATGCGTATGGAGTGAGGCAATACTCGTATTGGATTTTTAGTGGAATTTTTGGGGAAATTCAGTCTCTGCCCATACGCGTATCACTTTGGGCAATACGCGTATGGATGGGCGAGTGAGCAAGGCAATACGCGTATGGCCAGTGAGAGTGCAGAATTTTGTCTTTTCGCGATTCCATTTCTTGTTGATTCCATAACTTGTGTTCCGATTATCCGTTTTGAACATTCTTGGTATCGTTGGAAAGCTAATGGAATGTTCTTTCTTATTATAATGGTTTTGAGATTTGTGGCCGATTTAATTATGTCGAGAATTTGGAAATGTGTCGTTTTGTCGACTTTTACTATTATAATTGTGTGTAATTGATGTGTTATTATGCAACATGCCTTTGTTATATAATGTGTAGCTTGTGTGCTGTTATATGATGTGAATGCATGTGATGAAATGTTGGGATGATGGTTTGTGGCCTTATGGCAAATAAATGCATTGTTTTGGGCTTGATTGCACAACATGATTATTGTTGATTGAGATAATTCATATTGTTGAATTTTGATGATGCATTTGATTGTCATGAGTCCTTGTATGCCAAGCATCATGATATGCATCTTGTGATGTCGTGTTTCCTTGTGGGGTGTGAGCGAAGAATCGATTCCAGAGGGAATCCACTATAACATCGTGTGCCTTATACAAAGAGGACCTAAAGCGATGATTATAGACAATCGTGTGCCTTATACAAAGAGGACCTAAAGCGATCGGGTCGTGTGCCTTATACAAAGAGGACCTAAAGCGATCCATAAACGTCGTGTGCCTTATACAAAGAGGACCTAAAGCAACGGGGAACATCGTTTGCCCGACGGGGTGTTACATGAGTGATCCTAAGTAACAAGCGATGATTCCAATAGTTCCTGAGTGAACTGATGATGAGAATGATGGATGGATGGTACCACATTTGCATAGAGTCGTTGTGTCGGTCTCTTTGCATTTGCATAAATCATGAATGGATTGATTATGTGTGGAAAATCATGAATGGATTGATTATGTGTGGCAATTCATGAATGGATTGATTATGTGTGGGAAATGGTGAATTGATTGAGTATGTGTTAAGATTTATGTTTGAATTGGTGAATTGGTGTGCATATGTGATAAATGCATTGGTTGTGGATAATATGTTTTATGCATAGACATATGCTATGTGATGTGGTAGTGTGTTTCCATATGCTATAACCTTGGTATGCCTGGTGTGTGAATATGTGATTGAGTGGGTATAATTGATATATGCTATGTGTATTAGTATGTGATGCTTGTGGTGAGAATGTTTTATATGTGTATTTTTGTGTTATTATATAATTGTATGCAATTATATTATGATTGTGTTTCTCACCCTTCTGCTGTGGTTTGTTGCTCTATGAGGCAATTGCAGATTAGTAGTCTTGGAGGCTTTTGTGAAGATTAGTTCTCCACCCTTTTGTAGGTCTGTCTGCTCTGATACGTAACACGGGAGTCGGGGAACGCTTTTGTTATATATGTATACATTTGTTGGATATATTTTGTATTAACTTTGTATGAATGTTTTGATGTTATAAAATGATTTATTTTGTAAAACAAGTCAGTTATGGATCTTTCCGCTTTGAGGTTATTCCATTTTGTGTTATGTATCAAAAATTTATGAGCAGGGATTGTGTTTTCTTTCCTTAGTTGTGGCATCCTTGTTTCTGTCAGAAAAATAAATTTTTATTTACTCTGATTTATTTATGTATTATTTATTCGCGATGGGAATTGGGGTGTTACAATAGTGGTATCAAAGCAGGTCGGTCCGTCCGGCCAAGTTGTTGAGTCAGTTGGTGTGACAGTTGAATACTGTCGATGTTGTTTGTTCCTTAGTACGTGATATATGTGTGAAACACTGTCAGTACTTTCTGGTTTTGTAATCCTTTGTCTTCAGGTGTGAGAATGAGATAAATGGGGGAGAAGCAGGTGCTTCTCCAAGTTGCTTCGTTTGTGGAGCGTCGGCTTGGTGTCTCGCTGTTTGCCAGATTGTAAGTGTTGTTTGGACAGTGTTATTCCCGATTCCGGGGGGAATGCGGAGGTAAGGTTTATGTCAACTAAGGATTTGTGCCTTAAGTAGTTTTGTGCACAGGATGTAAGGAATGCTATTATAGTTTGGTAAGGACGGTTTATGCCCCATCATGATTGTCAGCTGTCTATTGACAAATTGAGGAACTGATCACCCTTAATCTCTTGTTGATAGCAGACGGGAATTATGTTGGATGGAATAGGCGTGTCTTCCCGGCCTTGATAGTGGGTGCAATGAATTGTTTGGAATTAAGAAAATGGTTACGGATTATTCTGTTGAGTCGACGAAGATTCTTATGTCGGAAGATGAGGCGGATTCGAGGTTTTTGTATGTTGGTCAAGTTGGGAAGTCATTGAGAGAGAATGATTGGGTTTTATTTAAGTGCTGCTTCTCAGAGAGTAGAGATTGAACTTAAATTGGACGAAGTCAAATAGTTGAGGTTTATTTCTGCTAAGTAAGTAGAGAACTCTTAGTAGATGGGACTAAGATGTTTGTTTTGTCTGTGATGATCGTGTTCTGGAAATTGGCAGGAAGTCACAGTGATGAGCCGTCAGTTATGCATGGTTTTCAGATGTGTTTTTGGATGGAACATTAGTGTGTTGTTTGAGAGAGCTCCAGTATTGTTAGTAACAAAATGGGAGGATGATTGAACGGAATAACAAGCATGATGTGTATCATGGTATTGAGACTACGAGAACCCAAACTTAGAGTTCTGGTGAGGGTTGGAGTCTTTGGAATTTTAGAGCATTAAAGGAAATCTTGAGAAAATCCTAGTTGTGGATGTAATATTTGAGAGTTCTCTTTGGTTGGTGGTTGCTACATGTTGGGATTTATGAGAATTTGAACTATTAAGCGAAGAAATTGTGTATGGACTACTAACAGTTGAATAAGGTAACGATTGAGAATAAGTGTCCACTTTCATGAATAGATAACTGGATTGGTTTGGTTGAGTTTGAGTGAAATTACAATTGTTTGGAATGTTTGATAAGAGTGGTGAAGTGGGTGAGTTGAGGCTTTGATCGATTTAATGTGACTGGTTATGTTTGTTATCATCAGGGTAGGTTGTTATTTACTCGGTTAAGCTTGTATGCGAGTAACCAGTTACCTAGTGAAAAATTTTGTAAAAGATTTAAGGATTATATCTTTTGGAATTCGGTTGGGCATGATAACGTACAGTGATGGTATTTGGTGTTAGTAATGCGTCGGTAATGTTTGTGGAATAGAGGAATCATATCTTCCATATTTATTTGGATAAGTTCGTAATGGTTTTGATTGAGAATATTCGGATCTGTTATAAACTCAGAGGAAGAACAGGTAGAGTGTTTGAGATTTGAATTACAAGTGTTGAAAAGAGACGAAGTGTTATGCTAAGTTATTCAAGTGAGAATTTGGGTTGAAAAAGGGTAGTTCTTGGATATGTTATTTCAGATGAGAGTATGGTTATGGATCCATCGGAAGTAGATGCAGTTCTACAATGAGTGGCTCTGAAGTTGGTTAAGGATATTAGAAATTTTTGGACTTAGTTGGTTGTTACTGCAGGTTATGGAAGACTTTGCTAAGTTAGTACTTCTGTTATCTCAGTTGACTTGCAAAGGGTGAGTCGTTTGTTTGGATGTTCGTTGTGAGTAAGTTTTGGTGAGCTAAAGTAGAAGTTGTCTACGGCTCCAGTTTTGATTATGTGTGATCCTAATAAACCGTTTGTGAGGTATTGTGATGTGTCTTTGATGAGTTTAGCCAGTTTGTTAATGCAGGAGGATAAAGTCGTGGCTTATGCTTTACGACAGTTGAGGATTCATAGAAGAATCTATACTATTTTGGATTTGGAATTGGTTGCAGTTGTATTGTGTTGGAATATGTGGAGGTATTATCTTTATGGTTCTAGATTCGAAATGTTTAGTAATCACAAGAGTTTGGAGTACTTGTTTGGTCTGAAGGAATAGAGTATGAGACAACGAGGAGGGTTGGAATTCGTGACGAGTTATGAATTTGGCTTGGATTATCCTCCGGGAAAAGCTAAGGTTGTGCCTGAAAAGTTAAGTCAAAAGTTTTTATACATGGTTGTTTTGATGGTCAGAGAATTAAAATTATTTGAGCAGTTCAGAGACTTGTGTCTGGTATGTGAGATAACACAGGAAAGTGTGAGGTTGGGTATATTAAAAGTGAGCAGTGATTTTTGGTGAATTTGAGAAATAGTTAGACTTTGGACGTGAGATTAATAGTTTTGATGGTTACGAGTAATCAGAGTGCGCAGCGGAAGCGTGATGTGGCACATTTTGTATATGAGTGTGTGACTTGTAAGAGTTCATAGGTTGGACATTGGGAACATGTAGGAGTGATGAGACCATTGGACGTTTCAGAAGGGACGTGTTAGGTGGAAGGTTTAAATATTAATCATGTACTAATATGTAGATGGATGTTTTGGTTACATGTGTGGCGGGTAAATCACAACGTTGTTGTATTGATGTTATGTTTGGTATCCTGGTTTTGTTGATGTTGTTGAGACGATGTTGGGTAGTGGAACTTGTGTTCTTGTTTGTGTTGTTGCCTCGTTCCTATCGTGTTGGGTCGAGTGCGAGTAGCTAATTCCTGTGTGTACGTAACTTGGGTATTCTTTGAGTTGTGAGTTGGTCATCAAGTGCATTGTGTCGCTCCCGGGATTTTCATCCTGGTACAAACGCGAAAGTGGCGCGGAAGAAAGAAAGAGATTCGTCAGCCAGGCATTTTATCCCAAAAAAAAAGGGAAGGGTAATGCTGCACAAACCCGGGAGAAAGGAAAGAACAAGGTCTCGCGAACCAAAGAGAAAGGGTAAGGGAGTCGGTTACGTGAAGGGAAGGTTATCGTACCCCTTCATGTCCGTCGTACTCGATGGGATCCACGCTTGAAGTACTGCACAAAGGGTGATAGAAAAGATGCTGGAAAAGGAACTGAGAGAAAACAAAAAACAAATGTAGGGAAAATAAAAGAAGTGCTCGAATGGGCCCTACCCCACTGCCTACGTATCTCATCGGGAACATGAGAATCAGAGCGACGTAGTTCCCCTGAATAAGGGAATACTGTTTTTGTGTTTTAGGGAACAGATATTGTTCTAGCTCAGGTGTTGCAGGCTCGCTGAATCGAGTGCGTTACCGTATTGCAAGAAAACGAGGAGAAGCACGTTCGTACGTTGAGAGTGAGTGAGATGAGAAGAGAATTCCCGAGGGAAAGACGTTATTGTTTGTTTGAAGTGTTTTAGGAGTTTTTTATTTGAAGTGTTTTGCGTAGGAGAGTGTTCCTAAGTCTTTTTCAATGGAATGTGCATCTCATACATCATTCCAAAATGAAATGAGGATGAAGTACACTAAGTATGAGGAAGATCCTCATACTTACTTCCAAGGTTAAAGGCTTAAGCACACTAGCCTATTCCCTTTATTAAATGTTTTTTTTTTGTTTTTAACTGAAGAATAATTTTTAGTATGTTTGTGAAATCACTTCATGTTAAAGACTTGTACATCATGCTAGAAAACCTACAACATATTCCAAGATGGAATGTATGCAAGCCCCCCCATGGAATAAGGCTCATGGCACATGAAGATGTTTCAACCTTTATTAGGTGTTTTGAATTTGTTTTGAGATGAGAGAAGAGAGACTCAAAAGAAACAAAGGTAAAAACTAAAGGGGACTAAGACTCACCCTAATGTTATCATGCTTGGAGATCCTAAGGGTTAGTGTGGTTTAGAAACCTAAGTCTAAAAGAAGAGAGAAGAAGAGAGCAAGAGGTAACATAACTCACTTATAAGATAGAAGATAAGTTATGAACCAAGAGGGAGAAGAAAGAAGTTGAACAAAGAAAGCATTGAAATGCTTTGCACAAACACAAAAGAGAAAGCATTAAAAGATGAGGGAAGGTGTGTGTGTGGAAGCATATCCACACACTCAACTTACCATTAGCCCCTGAAAATGTTAGCAAAACTACTTACAAGTAATGAAGTAAGGAAAGACTAACAAGTAAAGATATAAACAAGTTAAGAACTAAAAGAATAAAGGTTCTAAGGTTGATAAAGCTTCTAAGTCAGAACTTATACTCCAAGAAAGTCCTCTAAGGTTAAGGTACCAAACACAAGCAAACTTTGCACAAACAATGTCTTAAACATCAAAGAAATGCACCATGAAAGTAGTTGATGAAAGATGAATAAAAATGCAAAATGAACATGTATTTATGCTTAATGAAATGTCAAGGTCAGAAGTATACATAATTTATGAATGTATTATAATGCATATGAACAATCATACAAGTCATGGATGGAATGATTCAAGTAGAAGAAAATAGATGAAAGAAGAAAGAAAATGAGAGAAACAAGTTTCAATTAAATGCACAAATTTACATGTTAAAGATGCATGACATATGAAATGAGTATGAGTGCATATATACCAGTAGCATACAATTGTTGATATGCAAATGATATAAATGAAATGTCATACAAAATGCAAACATAAATCATGTAGAGCACAAGAAGAAATGAGATGTGGAATTAGGTCAAAAATGCAAGTTAAAATGCATAAACACACATCAAAGGTAAACACAAATCAAAAGGACCTATAAATGAATCAAGAGGGACCTATAATCATGATATAAGATGACATTAATGTCAGAGAAATGACCTATAAAACATCTCAACAATCAATGCAAAGCAACTTGTTCAAACCAAACACAAAACTCCCAAAACAATTCACTTAAGGGTCAACATGTATTAGTGCACCTAAAATGAATTAAAACACATTAGAGAGGTGGGAAAAATTACAAGAATCCTATCACATGAAGTAAAACCAGGGAGCAAGCACATTACAAAATTATAGGTCAAAACCTTTTAAGGATCATATTCAAACATGCCTCACAAGTTCACAAAGATCAAACACTATGGATGCACAAAGATCATCTCTAAAACCTAAGGTAAAATGACTTTAAAAATCAACAAAAATATGTATTAAATGCCTCAAGATGTGCAATATGATAAAACCAAATTCCATTCAAAAATTGAGAAAGAAACTAGTTCAATTAAAATGAAAATGAACAAAGTATCATGAAGAATGCACTTTGAAAAAGAAATTAAAAGAAAAATATGAAAATATGAGCAAAATGTGTTAAAATCAGAATTAAAAATAATAGAAATTTATTTTTATGTATCAAGATAACATGTGAATTAATTTGGAATTTTTAGAGTTGAATTGGTATTTTTAAAAGGATAAAATGAAACAAGTATAGAAAAGAAAAATAAAATGTAAAGAAATAATGCAGGGGGTGTGGCGAAAGTAAAATGCTAGTTTACAGCGTGATTGGGCTCAAAGATAAGTGTGCAGATAGCAAATATGATCCAAGTCCAAATAAGGCGCGCGTGTGTGTGGTTAAGGTGTACACTCAGTCAAGCATTTGACTCGCTCACAACCATCAAATGCAGTCAAATAGATCAATCAACACAAGTAAGTAAACCCAATGGATGAGATTCAAGGATCACTACCATTATCACGCACGCACACGCATGCAAGTAAACTGAGAGAAAAAGAAGGCACGTGAGGGAGAGTGTGCTTCATTTATGCGCTGGCACTCTAAGAAGTGTTGGATGAAAATGATCTAACGGCTGTGTTTTAAAATCCAAAACCCTACCTAAAAACTTTCACCGGCCGGAGAAGGACCTCCGGTTATCTTCTCCGGCGAAGCACCACCACCTGCAACCTTCAAACTCTCCAGAAATTTACAAAATGCACATCAAAATGTTTAGGAAGTCATGTAGGTCACAGATCCATGCTCAAATTTTACAAACAAAGCACACACAAACAGATTCGAATCCAAGAAGTTTTGCCCTAGGTTTTGAATCTAAGCACTTAAGGTGCCTATCACTAGCCAGAGATGCAGATAGTTCCTAATGAACTTCAGAAAAGAAAAAATGAACTCAAAATAGCTTGAATTAGAGAGAAAAAGTTAAGATGATGAAACCTGAACTTGATGAGATTATTGTTGTAAGAATACCAGAGGTTCCTTCTTGAATTTTTTAGCTTGAGTTGAGCAAAATAAATGCTATTGAAAGCTTGAATCCTTGCAAAATCAGTGAGATGAACTTGAAGATGATGAAGATCAGTGCTATGTTTCAGTGCACCAATGTCTTAAGATTGATGAATGATGAAGATTGCAGCAACAATGTGAAGAACTCGTGTGAAAAGAGAGAGAGTTCAGAGAGAAACTTGAGAGTGGGGGTTTGTGAAATGAGTGAAATGAAGTGTTGCTGCAAAAAACAGTTAGAGATTTCTATTTATAAGTGTGGTTAACTTCTAACCAACTCAGTTGACAGTTGGAACTCAAGTTGAGTTAACTGTGGTGGTGTGAAGCAATGAGAGGGCGGTTGAAGCAATTTGAAAATGAGAGGGAGTAGAGCTCGTATGTTATTGTTATTTATGTTATGGTGAGAACATGGAATGATGATGGTGATGTTATGGTATTGGTGCTGATGTATGTTGCAGCAAATGAAACTTAGTGAACAAGTCTCTCATTTCCCCTTTGGTGTATGGACATGGTTATGTACATGTATGTGTAAGAATATGTGTGTGTTCAAATGAGGCAATGTGAATGGTGTGAGAGGTGCATGCGTGCAAACAAGCTGGGACATTACCAACAATGCCATAACACCTTATTTTGGCAACCAAACATCCAATGGAAATGTGGAAGTTTGATGATGGAATTCTCTATGTATGCTGAATGGTTTGATGAGATATTGGTGGCTATGGAAAGAGGGAACATCAAAGAACAATGTTGTTGTTTGGCTTGAATCCAATGGAGGCTTGTAACACACTTGAAAATGGCTTGAAAGTCAAGGAACCTCAACTGGTGCATGGGCGAGGCAAGTTGTTGGCAGACCTGGTCATGGACGTATGAAAAAATCAGTATGAAGCTTCCATGTTTGGACCACTATAACTCCTTCATAACTTGTTCAAATGATAAAATGCCCAACATCAAAATTAAAGAGAACATGGAGATGAACAACTTCGATGTTCAAGAATTTTTCATTTGAAGCCTTCTTGATGGAGAAAATTGGCTTGACATTTGGTACACCAGGTGTTTGATGAAATGATGGCCTGGAGGCCTGAACTTGCCTTGCCATGACTTGAAATTTGCCTTGATTTTACCACACTTTGTTTGATCATAACTCCCTCAATTTTGATCCAATGGAAGAGTTCTTTATATGGATTTGAAGCTTGGAATGTGATCTTTAATTGGCTCAAATTGGGCCTGAAGTTTGAAGTTTTCATCTTGAAGAAAGAATGCCTTGAAGTGTAGTGCAAAATGGTCCAAAACTTGCCATTTTTGGAAACCCTAAGTTTCTAGAAAATGGAAACTTTGTACATTTCTTGATTTTTGATGAACCTCTTGACATTTCTTGATCAAATCTTGTCCAATGAAGATATGTGACTTGAATTTCATGAATTTGACCTTAAAAAGTCAGGAGTTGACTTTTTCCTTTGCACAGTTGACTTTTCCCCTAATTTCTTGATTCTCAAGCAACTGACCAATTGAACCTCTTCTGAAATGAACCAATAGGCAATCTTCCATCCTTAGATACTTGATATCATGTAGAAAACATTGAGATCAAGTTTGAACCAAAATTTCATCAGGAGACTACTTGAACTCAAAACCCTAATTTTGACTGCCTTTACTAGAAGATGATGAACTGTCCAATTTCTTGATGAGTTCCCCTGTTCCAATGACTTGTGGGATCAAATGGGATGTCATATGATATAAGAGACCCTTGAGGCTTGTTGGGAGACCCTTGGCTCTAGCTCTCTTGCTTGGGATGATCAATACTCTGAAACCCACTGATCACATGCCCTATACAACATGTATGAGGAATGTTTTATTTTTCTATGACTTGAATGTAATGCAATGCAATGAAGGCACGTGTTAAATGATATGAAAGATGAGAGGGCAAATTTTGGGGTATGACAGCTGCCCCTATTCAATCACTGTAGACCTGAATGGATGATAGCGTTTGCTTTCAGACTTTCAAGGTATGGAGGGATTGAATACCGAAAATAACCAGAAAATTTGCACTCTGTGGAGAAGAAGAAATGGATATAAACCCAACCAAATGAACTCTGCTTTGAATAAAACTCTAATGGGAAGAAAAGCACTGGAGAGATGTCTTTTGAACGACGCCAGACGACTACTGGCTTGCCACACTGCGGGTGGACTTTAATAACGTCTTTTGAACGACGCCAGACGACTACTGGCTTGCCATACTGCGGATGGACTTGGAAAATGTCTTTTGCACGACACCAGACGACTACTGGCTTTCCACACTGCGGGTGGACTTTAACAACGTCTTTTGTACGATGCCAGACGACTACTGGGTTGCCACACTGCGGGTGGACTTTCGCCAATCTGCGGTTGGTCTTGAAACTGTCTTTTAAATAGAGTTAGATGACTACTGACTTGCCACACTGCGGGTGGACTTTACTGTGCTTTGCCATCCTAAGATGGACTTTTGCCAATCTGCGGTTGGACTCTGCTGATTTGCCACCCTAAGATGGACTTTTGCCAATCTGCGGTTGGACTTTACCCTGCTTTGCAACCCTAAGATGGACTTTTGCCAATCTGCGGTTGGACGTTTGCTGATTTGCCACCCTAAGATGGACTTTTGCCAATCTGCGATTGGACTTTGCTTTGTCTTTCGAATAAAACCGGTCAAATGCCGACGGGCCACGCTGCAGGTGGACTTTTGAAAGAAGTCAGTTGACTATTGATTGGCCACACTGCGGGTGGACTTTTGCAAAAATTTAACATTGGATTATGCTCTGCATACATATCAGACATCCCTGTTGACCCTACTGAGGAACGATGATCAATGATTTGACCTCAGAGACTCCTGAAAGGATAATATCTCTACTGGAGAATGAATGAACAATCCGTCTGCTTCAAATTGTCATGCTTGCCAAAAATAAATTGGACTTTGAGATATGATGGAGTGATGACTCTGCCAAGAATTATTTCATCTGCCTGGGGATGAATTCTAATCATAGCAACTCCGCTGGAGGAATGACAACTTTCTGACTCGGCTGGGAAAAGAATGTACTAACACTCTGCTGAGGAAGAGATTTTGGTGATCTGCTAAACCTTTGCGGGGAGAAAAAACAACTCAGTTGGGGAGTATTACTGACAAGATTCAATGCTGAACTCTGTGGGGATACAACTTCCAGAGATACGATCTTGCTGGGGATCAAAACTACTCAATCGGGGATATACAAATCCTGGTTAGAAGACATTCTGTTGTGACTCACTGGGAAAGAGTCTCTAGAGATCTGCTGGGAAAACGTAAAGCAAATCCACGGTAATCTGTTGAGGAGCAAATTTGTCGAGCTTTAACATAAGAGCCACAATGTCCCATGCTAGGCAAACCTTCCGCTTAACGACTCAACCGCGGATAATGAGTTTACAACAAACTCTGCTGGGGAAATGGCTTCAAAGCGCCTCGTGCTGGCGATGCCCCTTAAGAGGATTTTACAAAAGACCAAGCATCCTTAAACTCTTAGACACATACTGAGACTGGAGATAATAGATCTGGAACACATCTTGTCGAAGGGATTTCACGATGCCCCATGCTTGGGAGGGTTACAAACTCACTTTTGCCCCAGATTACGCGGCTGATCTGAAGAAATCGTCCCAAGAGGATTTTACAGAAGATTTGGCATCTTCAAACTTCTGGACACTCACTGAGTCTTGAACATTAACTGCGAGGTCTGTGAAGCAACTCTACTGGGGAATTTGCAACCGTTATCGACACAGAAAAGCTTGTAACTGTTGGAAGTTCCGAATAGGAGAATTGACTTAATAAGATCCAACGGTACCCAGTGGAACTTAATTTGTTGATATCGAATCGTCGTGAGCGACCGTCAGCTGTTTAATGGACTCGATAAGTAAAAGTTGCGAAAAAAGGGTGACATGTGAACCCTTTCTTGAACATGGTTGCCCCGGTATTCTGCACAGGGATAAGTGATTACTTATCCAGAAGAAAATGGCTCTCACCTTTTGAAAAGGCTTGTACCTGTTACCTGCAACAAAAGAATACGCACACATGCCCCAGGATATTACGTTGTTTGAATCCACCATCCAGGATTACTCAACATTCAAAGTGATTTTAAATGTTTTTCTGCGCATGTTATTCTAAGGCCACAATGTTTTCAAATGCAATGTTTTATCAAAAATTCGGACGTTTTTGCAAACAAAGCAGTAAAAACAAAATAAAAAGCTTTTGACTGAAATTCGATTTATTAAAAAAAATGCCTGAAATCGGCAAATAAATTTGGAAGCAAACCCTGGAAAGAGGAGATTACTGTAAATTGAGAAAAGAAACTATCCTAACGGCAATGTGAAAACGGAATTCCACTGAGTTTCAATTCTGCTATAGCCAGTATGTCTTCAAAACTCCCCGACCTTGCCTTCTGAGGAGTGATTGGACTGATTCCTATCCTTTGGAATGTCAGTTGCTGAAACGGTGATGGAGTACAAATAACTCAGACCGCAATCATTCGCTTAACTCCCTCTTTTGCATGGACCGCCCTTTCGGGTTTTCAATCCATCGGGATACCCTTTTTTGCCTAAGTTGCCCTTTCGGGTTTTCAACTTACCGGGTGTACCAGATTTTTCATTTATATCCCTAATTTTTGCCCGACCCTTTTTTTATTCTGTTTTTATGGTTTGCTGGGATGCCCTTTTTTGCCTGGACTTTCTCTTTTTTTTTATCCAGCGGGTCTATTTATGCGAAGTATTTTTTACTGCGTCTGAGTTAACAGGGGATGAAAAGTCTTTGCCATCCATGGTTGTAAGCAATAAGGCTCCGCCCGAGAAGACCTTTTTAATCACGAATGGACCTTCAAAGTTGGGAGTCCATTTGCCCCTGTGATCTGTACTAGGAGGAAGGATCCTTTTAAGTACTACATCTCCGACTTTGTAAACCTGAGGATGTACCTTCTGATCAAATGCCTGCTTCATCCTTCGTTGGTACAACTGCCCATGACACACAGCTGCCACTCGTTTCTCTTCAATAAGGCTCAACTAATTAAACCTGGCGTGAACCCATTCAACTTCGTCTAATTTGACATCCATCATGACTCTGAGGGATGGAATCTCAACTTCAACCGGTAGGACTGCCTCCATACCGTACACAAGTGAGAATGGTGTTGCCCCAGTGGACGTGCGTACTGACGTTCGGTACCCATGCAAAGCGAACGGTAGCATCTCATGCCAATATTTATATGTGACAACTATTTTCTGCATAATCTTCTTAATATTCTTATTGGCCGCCTCAACAGCGCCATTCATCTTCGGGCGATACGGAGAAGAATTGTGATGTTCAATTTTGAAGTCCCGGCACAGCTCAACCATCATTTTTTTGTTCAAATTAGAACCATTGTCAGTAATGATTCTCTCGGGTACTCCATAGCGACAAATGATATCCCGTTTCAGGAAACGAGCTACCACCTGCTTAGTGACATTGGCATAAGATGCTGCTTCAACCCACTTCGTGAAATAATCAATGGCGAACAAGATGAAACGATGGTCGTTTGAAGCAGTAGGCTCAATCTTTCCGATCATATCAATGCCCCACATTGTAAAGGGCCAAGGAGAGGACATGACACTCAACGGATTTGGAGGCACATGCACTTTGTCTGCATAAATCTGGCACTTGTGACATTTGCGGGCGTACTTGCAACAATCTGTCTCCATTATCAACCAATAATACCCCGACCTCAATAGTTTCTTTGCCATTGCATGTCCTCCGGCATGGGTACCGAAAGAGCCTTCATGCACTTCTTGCATTAACTGGTCTACTTCGTGTCTATCCACGCATCTGAGCAGCACCATGTCAAAATTCCGTTTGTACAGTACGTCATCTTGGTTCAGGAAGAAGCTACCAGACAATCTCCTCAAAGTCTTCTTATCTTTGGTAGATTCCCCAGGCGGGTACTCCTGACTTTTCAAAAAACACTTGATGTCATGAAACCACGGCTTGTCATCAGACGTTGCATCAATAGCAAACACAAATGCCGGTCTGTCAAGACGAGACACATCAATCTTGGGTACATGGTTCCACCTTTGCACTTTGATCATAGAAGACAATGTGGCCAAAGCATCAGCAAACTTATTCTCATCTCGAGGAATATGATACAGCTTTACTGTTGTGAAAAATGTCAACAGTCTTCTCGTATAATCTCTATACGGAATCAGATGTGTCTGGTGCGTGTACCAATTCCCATTCACTTTATTGATTACCAAAGCTGAATCACCGAAGATATCGAGAGTCTTAATTTGCAAATTAATCGCCTCCTCAATCCCCATTATACAAGCTTCATATTCTGCTTCATTGTTGGTGCATCCAAAAGTTACTCGGGTAGTGAAGGGCATATGAACTCCCTCCGGTGTGATAAGAACTGCTCCAACTCTGCATCCATTCATGTTGACAGCCCCATCAAACATCAAACTCCATTTGGATTCAGGGTCTGGCCCCTCCTCCGGGAGTGGTTCCTCACAGTCTTTAACTTTGAGAAACATGATGTCCTCATCAGGGAAATCAAATTTCATGGGTTGGTAATCATCAATCGGCTGTCGCGCAAGATAGTCTGACAGGATACTTCCTTTGATGGCTTTCTGAGAAGTATACTGGATGTCATATTCTGTCAAAACCATTTGCCGCCGTGCAACTCTGCCTGTCAGTGATGGTTTCCCAAAAATGTACTTGACCGGATCCATTTTGGAAATCAACAAAGTTGTGTACGTGAGCATATACTGCCTCAATCGCTTAGCAGCCCATGCAAGTGCACAGCATGTCTTCTCAAGCAATGAGTATCAGGACTCGCAGTCGGTGAATATTTTGCTCAGGTAGTAGATGGCATGTTCCTTCCTACCTGTCTCGTCGTGTTGACCGACAACACAACCCATAGATTCTTCGAGCACTGTCAAGTACATTATCAAAGGTCTCCCCGGGACCGGAGGTATTAGAATTGGAGGTTCCTGCAAGTATCTTTTTATTTTATTGAATGCCATTTGGCAATCGTCATTCCACCTGACCGTTTGACCTTTTCTTAGCAGTTTGAATATTGGTCCGCACGTGGCTGTTAGGTGAGATATGAACCTTGCAATGTAGTTCAATATACCTAGAAAACCATGAGCCTTTTTTTCTGTTTTCGGCTCAGGCATGTCTGGTATTGCTTTCACTTTGGCAGGATCGACCTCAATCCCTTTTTCACTTACGATGAAACCCAGCAGCTTTCCAGAATGCACCCCGAAAGTGCACTTGTTCGGATTCAACCTCAAACGGAACTTTCTCAACCTTTCAAACAACTCCTTCAAGTTAATCAGGTGTTCTTCTTCTGTTCGTGACTTGGCAATCATATCATCCACATAGCATTCAATCTCTTTGTGAATCAAATCATGAAATAATGCTACCATCACCCGCTGATACGTTGCCCTTGCGTTTTTCAACCCAAAAGGCATCACTTTATAATAGAATGTACCCCATGGGGAAATGAACGTGGTCTTCTCCATATCCTCAAGTGCCATCTTGATCTGATTGTACCCGAAGAAACTGTCCATGAATGAGAACACTGAAAACTGAGATGTATTATCAACCAGCACGTCGATGTGAGGCAAAGGAAAGTCATCCTTCGGACTTGCTCTGTTTAGATCCCGGTAATCAACGCACATCCTGACCTTACCATCTTTCTTTGGCACAGGAACAATATTTGTAACCCATGGTGGGTAATTGGTGACGACCAGAAATCTCGTATCTAACTGTTTTTGTACCTCCTCTTTGATTTTGAGAGCCATTTCTAGTTTAGTTCTCCAACGCTTCTGTCTGACAGGAGGACAACCCTCTTTCAACGGCAACCTGTGCACAACAATGTCTGTATCTAGCCCCGACATATCTTGATATGACCAAGCAAAGATGTCAACATATTCTTGCAGCATACTGATCAGCTCTTTCTTTACCTCGGCCTGCAGATTGGCTCCAATCTTAACTTCTTTCCTTGCGTCCTTGGAACCGACGTTGATAACCTCAATTGTCTCTTGGTGAGGTTGAATGACCCTTTCCTCCCGCTTCAGCAATCTAGCCAATTCCTCTGGAAGTTCACAATCTTCTTCATCCCCTTCTTCGGCTTGATAAATCGGATTGTCAAAGTCATACATGGCCATAGCAGAACAGTTATCAGTGGAATTCGGAGGATCAAGTCTGCACGAGGGGGTTCATGCTTTATTTTAGAATTTATTTTTGAAAAACAAAAAGAAAACAAGACATTGCCATTTTTAATGTTTTTGTGCAAAAATAAAAGATGAAAGACAGGGAACGAAATTTGAATGCAAATCGTCCTTTATTAATGATTAAAAATTGAAAATGCAAATGTGTGGCCCTACAAATGAATATGTACTCCTTGGGCAGAGCGCAAGATTTTAACATGCATTATGGTTAGAGAAAAACAAAGAAAATTACTCTGTTTGAAAAGTAACTGGAATGATTTCCTCAGCGGACCAGTTTTGCAATTGTTGTCCCGAACCACATGGACGTACCCAATTGTCCAAGTCACAATCACTGTCAATACCATCCTCTGTAGTCGCACAAGATTGATCTGTATATATGATTCCACCACTGCTGAAAGTGATGGGTCCCATGTAATTTGCAGCCGAATCCAAAGATGGTTGGTAGCCAATACCAAACTTGTCCTCTTTCACCGATGTCTCTATCAGTTTTCCCCAGCCTTGGGCATTACCTGCTCTAACAACCTCGACGGCTTGCTTATAAGATGAAATTGACGTGCCGGCTCTAGCTGGTGTAGGAGAAGTTTCAGGTCCTTTATCAATATTCACTGCCTCGAACGACTAGTAAAGCGTTTCATGGATTTCCCCATCCATCTCAACATACTTGAATGTGGACAAGTGACTGACAAAAATGTCCTCTTCACCACACACAGTTACTACTTGTCCTTCAAACACGTATTTCAGCTTCTGATGTAATGTGGATGTAACAGCCCCGACCGCATGAATCCATGGGCGACCTAATAAACAGCTATAAACAGGCTGTATATCCATCACGTGGAATGTAGACTTGAACACTTGAGGTCCAATTTGCACAGGTAATTCCACTTCACCGAAAACAGATCGCTTCGACCCATCAAATGCTCTGACAACCAGATCACTCGGCCTCAAAATTAATCCATCAACCTCCAACTTCATCAATGCCTTCTTAGGCAAGACATTAAGCGAAGAGCCAGTGTCTACGAGCATGTGGGACAACACCGCGCCCTTACACTCCATTGTAATATGCAGAGCTTTGTTGTGGTTTCTACCTTCAGAAGTCAAATCTCGGCTTGTGAAACCCAACCCATGGCTGACATTGACATTAGAAATCATACTCTCGAGCTGATTGATAGTAATTTCTTGTGGAACATAGGCCATCTTTAATACCTTCAGTAAAGCCTCTCGGTGTGCATCAGAAAACATCAGTAATGACAAAATTGAGATCTTTGAGGGTGTATGATTCAATTGATCAACGATTTTGTAATCACTTTTCTTTATTATTCTCATAAACTCCTCTACCTCGCTATCGAAGGTAATTTTTGGGATCTACTTCAGGCACGGGCACACTCTCAGCCACTTGTTTTCCTTTAGCTCTCACCGCAGCCTCGACTTCTTTATCACTTCGAAGAGTTTGTGGAGCAAACAACCTTCCACTCCTGGTAAAGCCACCTAAACCACCCACATTATCAACATTTGAACTAGCCGATGTTCCAACTTCCTGCTTCTTCCCCTCATATTACACCTCCGCCCCATAGTGCCATGGGACTGCTTTCTCAGAGGTAAACGGAACCGGCCCGGGCACCGTGATGGTAACATGACTGGGTCTTTCCGGCATAACAATCACTACAGGAGCTGCCCTTGCAGGTACCTGGATTTCAGCAAGGGTATAATAAATGGTCACAGTTGACACCTCATCATTATCTTTCACAACACGGTCAAACTGTAGACGGCCTTCATTAATCAAATTCTGCAAACCAATCCTCAGTCTGTCACAGCCATTATCTGGACCCATACATTCCACACAATCTCGGTCACAACCCGGGAACACTTGTCCCTTCAATAAACGATCTTTCACTACCAGTAATGAAGTCTTCACCCGATTAATATATGTCACCAAGTTCAACCTCTTTCCATCCTCAATGGCATGCACATTTGCCCTGTCATGGTCCGGCATAGGGTTCTGGATAACATTAGGAGGTGGCGAAAAGTTGATTGCTTTAGCATCTATCAGATCCTGCACCTTATTTTGAAATGCCCAGCACTTTTCGGTGGTGTGCCCTGGAGCACCTGAATGGAAATCGCAACGGGCATTAGCATCATAATTGGGTGGCAAGTTACCAGCAACAGGAGGTCTCATGGTACGAAGAACGACCAATTTCAATTGGAGTAACTGGGGTAACAATGCTGAGTAAGTCATAGGAAGAGGGTCAATTTTGCGGTCCCTCTTCCTAGACCTTTGTTGGAATTGTAGTCGCTGCTGTTGAACCTACTGTTGTGGCTGCTGTTGCTGGACAGGTGGTGTTGGAATTGTCACTGCGTCCACTTGGTGATAAGCCTGAGAACGTCCTTTTCCCCATCCTCTGTACACTGCGCTTGTCTTGCCTTCTCTCCTTCTCTGCCCATTAGCAAAAGGTTTCTTTGTTCCTGAAGAACCAGCACCACTTACATCCTAAATCTTCCCCTGTTTCAACAAATTCTCAATCCTTTCACCAGCAATTAAGATATCAGAAAATCCTGTCGACGGACAAGCAGCCAATCTGTCAAGAAATGTCCCTTGCAGGGTACCCATGTACATATCCGCCATTTCTCTCTCAAGCAAAGGGGGCTGAACCTGTGCGGCCATTTCTCTCCATCTCTGCGCGTACTCCTTAAAGTTTTCCTTAGCACCCTGCAACAACCCTTGCAGCTGAGTGCGGTAGGGAGCTGTAATACCCCAAATTTTGACCACTTAGATTTCCCATCATTGTGAAAATCATCATCACAATATGGATGAACCATCATGCTTCATCAGTCTCCCCAAAGATGGGTGAGCATCCAATACAATCAAAATTAGGGTTTCAAGCCCTCTCTGAGTGCTTAGACAAAGGATCAATCGAGAAATGACATGATCTTCAACTTGTCTAATCTCTCAAACATCCACAATGGATCAAAAATGACTCCCACTTCAAGGATTAAGCACAAGGCTGCTCCCTTCTAGGTGGATCAAGTCTCAAGATCGACAGTGTCACCAAATTAGGGTTTTGGTCGACCAGGGCCTCCAGATGGAAATTTTCATCTGGGCATAAGGCAATGATCCAAAACATAACCTAATATACTTCATGTAACCTCATGAACCCATGCATTAAGTCAATTTTGCCTCAGGGGATGCATTCATAAAAAATCAGGAATTAGGGTTTCCTGACCTAATTCACCCCTAAGTTGACTTTTGGGACAAACCATAAGCCAAGACCTCAAGAGATGATTTGAGGGTCTCTAATACACCACATTGATCCATTTGGAACAATGGATTGATCCAAGAAGCTTGAGCAACAAGTCTCATTTTCATCTGCACCACAATTAGGGTTTTAAGGGAAAAGTCAACTGTAATTTTGACTTTTGACCAAGACATGCTCCCAAACCCTAATACATGATTCAATATACCCTATGACACCCATGGAACATGTCCATCAAGTTTGATTTAGGTCAAGGACATGATTTCCTGAAGAATTGCACAGTTTGGAATTCATCTGATAAAAAGTCAACTGTGCACAAAAGTCAACTTTGACTTTTTGAGATTTTTCACCAAAATGGATTTTTAACCCTAAAATGATGTTAATGTATGATTTGAATCATCATTCATCAAGAAAAATCAAGAAAAGTGAGATAACTTGTAAAAGGGGTAACCATAAAACTTAGAAATTTTTCTAAGTTAAAAATAAAGTGGCAAAGGTACCAACTTTGGAGGACCATAACTCCTAAACCACAAGGCCATTTTTTCTCATCCAAAGATGGATTTGTAGCCCTCATTATCACCTACAAAAACTTCAACTACAAGTCATTCCAATTCATTAAGGATTTTGAGTTATGGAGTGATCAAAGTGGCTGAAAAGTGAAAATGTCACTTTTTCCAACATTAGTGAAATTTTCACTAAGTCAGAATTTGCCTTCACTTTTTGCCAAATGTAGGGGGATTTTTCACTTGGAATCAAAAGAGATCAAAACCAAACTTGTTCTAACAGTTGTTGTATCATGTAAGAGCTTTCCAAAATGGCCAAGAACATTGCCAAATTCAACCTACATCATGAGATACAACATTGGCAAGTTGCCTTGCTGAAATCTGTCAAAGCAAGGCAGAATTTGCATTTTGGCTTGATTTGCCAAAATCAGCCAATTTCAATTGCTCCAATCCACTTGGACACCTCAGAGGATTGAATCTAAAGGGGGCAATCACTGAGCCAAGCCTCCAAGGTCCAAGGAACAAGGAATAGCATGTTGAACCTAGAGTTGCCAAAATAGGGACAAGACTTCAAATTTGGAATGAGGCATTCAATGGAACCATCAAGGTGGCATGGACTAAGCCATTCTCATCTGAAATCAGTCAAGACTTATCCAAGACTAAGGGGACCAAAGCTCTGTGCCCTAACCTCTAGTCAATGGCTAGAGGAGACTTGGATTTTCATTTGCCAACATTGGCCAAACCTACTTACCAGCTGCCATGCACTATTCCTTGCAAAACAAACTTGCTCTACTATAAATAGAGCTCAATTTTGGTCAGTTTAAGTACACCAAAGCCATCTAACAGATGCTTTCCTCAAAATCTCTTTCTCTTGGCAAAAATGCCTTTCTTAGCAAGGTAGCTATCGGGTTTTGAGTTTGAGAGCAATTCTGCACAAACCAATCACTCACACACCTCACATACATCACATATGAGCTGATCAAACACTCACATAACTTCTGAAACATCAATTTCATGAAATCACCAGCTGGTTGCTCAAATTTTCAAACAAGGTGCAGCTGAGGTACCACAAAATGATCCAGCCAATTTCAGTCAAGTCCAACCATCCAAACACAATCCATAGGGTGTAGGGAAGCTGTCCAGATCATCACAACTCATCTGTAACACCTCCAAATCAAAAATCACTTTGAACTTGCTGTCACGGCTTGGAGGTAAGCACATACTTGGTCATCTCTCAATCTATGCATATTTCCTCGCACAATAATTTGGCCATATGTTCATAATCATGCATGGAATGTTTTCCCTCAATTAATTGCATTGTTTGAATCGTGTATAAAAAATCCTAGCCTTCATTCAGAAATTAGGGTTCTTGAGGTTTCTTCGTGATTTCTTGTTGTATGTTTAATTTAAATGAAATTAAAATACATAGACATGATCGTGAGGTTAAGACGAGCATAATGATATGTGGATTGCATGATATGATTACGTATTCATGGAGATTGGATAGAAAACGCAAATCTGAGAAACCAAGAACACGCGCGTGTTCTTCAGCTTGTTCTTGGCGCCTTTTTTTCAAATTCAAATATTTGAATTTTGTGATTTTGTTTAATTGATTCAAAAATTAATTTTTCTCTGAGTTTTAATGATTTTGAGTTGATTCTTTTTTAAATAATTCACAAAAATGTTAAAATATTTTATTGTATAAAAAAATCCCAAAAATATTATTTATTTCATATAATTGATATTTTTGTAAAGAATTAATATTTTGATTGTTTTTGGCATTTTAAATATTTTTTCTACATTGATTTTGCAACTTTTAATGCTTTCTAATTATTTTGTAGGTCAATACTTAATTTTTGAAGCATTAATCCAAGATCACAATTTGTTTTCCATGTGTTAAACAATTTTTGATCATTTTAATTGAATTTTTATTCAATTAAATACATTTTGAAAACAAATTAGGGTTTTGGATTAATTCAACCCTCATAAATCATTTTCAAAACACTTTGGGCCTCTATTAGAGTGTAAGACCCAATCCTTTTTTTGACCAAATCATCTTTGGGCCTCACTTATTGTATAAGTCCCGATACCGTCAAAAAACAAACGGCGCAATCGTCGCCTTTTCAAAAATCATCTGGGCCTACCCTCGAGTAGTAAGACCCATTTATTCATCTCAAAACTTTGGGCCTCTTGAGAGAGTGTAAGACCCATCCCCCCTTGTACAAAAACTTTTTGGGCCTCACTCATTGTATAAGTCCCTCTGTACAAGTAAACGGCGCGATCGTCGTCCGTTTAAAAATAAAAACCATTTGGGCCTACCCTCGAGTAGTAAGACCCATTACTCTTTTCTTTAAACCTTTTTGGGCCTCTTGAGAGAGTGTAAGACCCATCTCTTTGTACAGAAAACCTTTTTGGGCCCCAGTCACTTGTATAAGTCCCTCTGTACAAATTTAAACAGTGCGCTCACTGATAAAACCCTGGGCCTCTCCTTGAGCTGTAAGCCCCAGATCTTTCTTTTTCAAAGCACTTTCTCCTTTGATTTTGAATATACTGTTGTTTTCAATCTTTCTTTGTTGAACAACTAACCAAACAGCATGGAAGCACTACAACCGAGTAAGTGGTTATCGCTTTCATTTACTGCTTTCATATTATAAACTGTATTGTGGGGCTGCTCACTGTAAGTCTCCTTTCATTAACTCATATCTACTGTGTAATAATAGTATAGATATTTCGAGTTTCCCCAGCAACTACGTCTAGAACTAGGTGACGTCGTTTCACTTATTCGTAGAAATAGACGCCTAGATCCCCAATAGGAGCACCAGATGTAGTCTTCTCTTCGGTTGTCCTACTTAGGAATCGTCAAGAAGCTCTACTCCCCAAGATGAATCTATTCTCCGTGAATGGCATCTTTGAGTTTCTTCCAAATTCTCGAACTTTCCTGACTTGATCTATTCCTTGTGGATAGCTTGCCTTGAATGTCTCGGGGTTTGGGTACCCACTACGGTCATAATCTTGGACCTTAACTAAGGAACCCTCTTTAAAAGCTAAAAGTCGCTGGATAGTAAACCTCGCACGTTTACCAGTGGTTTTCATCTTTAAAAGAGTTATCTCTCCTAATGGAAAGGAGATGATAGACCCACGGGCTTCTTAAAAGCATCGGCCTCCTCTTGGGCATTATTCAAGGACCCGTCGGCTTCTTAGAAGTATTCACAGCCTCCTCTTAGGCTTCGTATAATGATCTCTTCCTTCGGGAATGATAGCCTCCTCTTGGGCTTCGTACAAGGACCCGTCGGCTTCTTAAAAGTTTCCAGCCTCCTCTTGGGCTTCGTACAAATTGTCCCGACGACCTCCTAGAGGTATAGGAACAGAACCTAGTCATCCTCATAGAACAGTCCTTTCATAGAGTCTACTACTATTTCTCGAAGCATAGTACAAAAGATAAAACTCTAGACACGGACAGTCTAACTTCCTTGAGTCTCAAAGACATTCTCAAGCACCCTTCGTTAAATAGGAAGGAAACCCGCAGACTCGGATAGTCTCAATACCCTTTGTATTTCCCGTTTCCTCAAAGAGAAGGAAATATCCCCGATCCTCAAATCAAATCCCTGTGTGCAGTGTTGCTCATATAAGAACTGATTTTCTCTTTTAAATTAGTATATTGGATCTGTCACTCAACTGAAACAGTTACAATAGCCTCCATCTCGGGCTTCGTACGAGATACCAAAATTCTCCCCAGTGGAGTCAAAACAACCTTTTCGCCTCTCTCTCGGGCTTTGTACGAGATACAAAAACACTCTATTACTGAGTATAAAAGATTCTCCAACTGAGTCAACTCTTTACTAGCCTCCTCTTAGGCTTTGTATAATGATTTTCCTAGCGGAAATTAGCCTCCTCTTAGGCTTTGTATAAGAAAACCACTGGTTGATCCAATCGACCTTTTAGCATCAAAGATGTGCCTCGTTCGCAGTACACAAACATCAATAACTCCTTTCCCTTCATCTAATCGCTGTAAGCGGCAAGCCTCTGGATCATCTACATCCATGCCACTGTCCCTCTTTTAGCATGAGAAATTCCTAAGGAAAGATGGCATTGCTCTACACTGAGTTAAAGTCTTCTCCTTCAGGTTAAAACCCTTTCTTCGGAAATTATGGCATTGCTCGGATCCGCGTATCCCAGTTAAAGTAATTCTCCTCCCCCTCTTTAGAGATGACAAATTCTCTCTAAAGTCGAGGTCTTTCAGCTTCACGTCTTGGGCTTTGAACAAGACACAAATAGACCTTTCAGCTTCACATCTTGGGCTTCGAACAAGATACAAATCACCTTTCGCTTCATGTCTTGGGCTTTGAACAAGACACCAAAACACCCCTTTCCTCCAATAGAATAGGAGGAACTACGAATGCTTTGATTTCCCTATTTCGGTAAACGGGAATACGTAGGCATAAGATCGAAAGAAAAGATCTTAGCGAGCACAATCAACAAAAAACCCAAATCCCATATCTCCGTCAATCAAAAAGAAGTAACTCAAAAGCATCCGTCCTAAACATCCTAATCCTTGTTCCCCGCCAGAAACCTTCTACCCAGATAAAAAGAAAGAACCCGTATTGGCGAAAATACAAATAACCAATACAAAGGCCCCCCACATTGATAGCATTCGTAACCTAACAGACCGCTGTTTAAACTCAGTATGCAAAGCAGGGTTAATTGGAGACATCTATTTCCCTTCCTTATTCAGCTCACAATAGGATAAAAAATGAATCGACCTGTAGTTTTAAGCTCAAACCGCAGAGAGCGACCAGCGCTTAAGAACCGCGTCCAAAATCGCTCGCTACAGAAAAGTGGCGCCCACCGTGGGGCCCTTGTTTTTCTTTCTGTCTGTTTTCCTTGTAAAATGGCGACTCTGCTGGGGAGTCTCCTTTTCTGCCTTAGGGCATCATCCCCGTTTTCCACGAAAAATGGGAACTCTGCTGAGGAGAAAGATTGACCTATGCTGGTCCATCTCTTAGGCAGGGAACCACAGATTGGGGCTTCCGTCGGGGAACCCATTTCTGTCAGGAACTTAAGAATCGTAGCTTTATAAGTCTAGGATGATTAGGACAAATATATATACTGCTTTTCCTAATTGCTATACGTGTTTATTTTTCTGCTACTGGGAATGCGTGTGATGCCGCATGTGGTGAGAATGAGTATACACTTAAGATAAGTGATGGCGACGGGGTCGACCATCAACCTCAGTGGAGGCTGACCAACGCAACCCATTCACTCTTATAGCCAATGGGCCGGTTGTTAAGTCTGAGAAGCTGAGGAGCCAAACCCTTTTGTAGTGCGGAAACTATCGGAAATAGTTGTTACGCGATACTACCCTCATTTGAGGCTGGTGATCTATTCTCGGTGAATGGCACTTACTCTAAGATTGCACACAACTCGCTGGCGATCCGCTTGTTGTTTTGCTTTCCTGGGAGGAGCTGATGATAATGAGTACAGGTACAAAAATCACCCTAGTATAAACCTTTGGGGATGGGTAGAGCCTTGACTTCATGACAACGACCCTTTGACCCCATGTTTTTTCTATGTTTTTGTGTGCTGCATTCATGCATTCATTTAATAAAACATTAAAACATTCAAAAAATTTCTCTTCTAGTCTCTCTGTTTTTCAAATTAAACCAAGACTGTGATTGCAAATATCAGAGAAAAAAGATTGCATTAATGGATTTTGGTAGAAGGAGAACTCACAAGTATACCTTCAAGGTTCCAAAACTAGGAGATTATCATTTAAGGGCCCTCCGATGAGAGTCAGCGAGGTCGTCGTCAAAGCATTCGACGGATCTAGAAAAACAGTTATCGGCGAAGTTGATCTTCCCATAACTATTGGTCCTCACACTTTCCAAATCACTTTCCAGGTCATGGACATCCGGGCAACATACAGTTGTTTATTAGGAAGACCTTGGATACATCAGGCTGGAGCGGTTACTTCAACCCTCCACCAAAAGCTAAAGTTCGTCAAGAACAATCAACTTGTCACGGTTTGTGGGGAACAAGCCTTGCTTGTGAGTAACCTATCATCATCTACTTGTTTGGAACTCGAGGAGGTTATTGGAACTCAGTTCCAAGCACTATCGGTGAGCAAGAATGATCAGAACAAAGAAGGAACTTCAATTTCTTCATACAAAGATGCTATCAAAGCGGTCGAGAGTACCGATACGACAGGATGGGGACGGCTTGTCATTCCTATTGACAATAAAACAAAGAAGGGTCTTGGTTTTTGTACGACCTGTACCCAGACAGCCGCCAACAATGAAAGTCTTCATCCCCTTCAAAACTTCTTCCACAGTGGAGGTTTTCTTCACCCAATGTCTCAGACAGTTCATGCTATCAATGAGGAAGATCCCTCTGACACGGATGAAGAATGGAAGTCCTACCTTAACAAGGATGGCTATATGTCTTAAGAAGAGGTGCCTATGCCTTTTTGCTTTCCTACAGAAAGTCCGAGATTTATACCAAGATCAGATGACTCATCTTTGACGGAGTAGTTAATCATTATGGAAACGGAATTGGGGCAATCATTGTTACCCCTCAGGGTTCCCACATTCCTTTCACTGCCAAACTTACGTTCAAATGTACGAACAACGAGGCCGAATACGAAGCATGTATTATGGGTCTCGAAGAAGCGATTGATTTAAGGATAAAAAACTTGGACGTATACGGCGACTCAGCCTTGGTTATTAACCAGATAAAAGGAGATTGGAACACATACCAATCAGGATTGATTCCTTACAAATACTATGCAAGAAGGTTGTTACCCTTCTTCAACAGAGTCGACTTTCATCACATCCCTCGTGATGAGAATCACATGGCTGATGCATTAGCCACTCTCTCTTCCATGATTAGTGTAGGTCGATGGAATGACATACCTAAGATCGACATAATGCGCCTTGAACGGCCCGCTTACATCTTCGCGATTGAAGCAGTCATAGACGATAGACCTTGGTATCACGATATCAAATGCTTCCTTCCGAAACAAGAGTACCCATCTGGGGCACTCAGAAAAGACAGGAAAACCATCAGAAGATTTGCTGGAAACTTCTTCCTGAGCGGTGACACTCTTTATAAGAGAAATTTTGACTTGGTCTTGCTCCGATGTGTCGACAGACCAGAAGCAGACATGCTCATGAAAGAAATTCATGAAGGATCCTTTGGCACTCATGCCAACGGACACACAATGGCGAGAAAAATTCTCAGGGCCGGGTATTATTGGTTGACCATGGAATCCGACTGCTACAAGTACATGAGGAGGTGTCACAAGTGTCAGATATACTCCGACAAAATTCATGTACCGCCATCACAAATCAAAGTTCTTTCTTCCTCGTGGCCTTTTTCCATATGGGGAATCGACATAATTGGTATGATTGAGCCCAAGGCTTCAAACGGACATCGGTTCATCCTTGTAGCCATTGATTATTTCACCAAGTGGGTCGAAGTAGCGTCATACGCCAATGTAACCCGACAAGTGGTGGTCCGATTTATCAAAAACAATATCATCTGCCGTTATGGTGTTCCAAGTGAGATCATTACTGATAATGGATCTAACTTGAACAATAAGATGATGAAAGAGTTGTGCGCAGAGTTCAAGATCGAACACCATAACTCATCTCCCTACCGACCCAAGATGAACGGAGCGGTAGAAGCGGCTAACAAGAACATCAAGAAGATCGTTCAAAAAATGGTTGTAACCTCTAAAGATTGGCACGAGATGCTACCCTTTGCTCTTCATGGTTATCGTACATCTGTCCGCACTTCAACAGGGGCTACCCCTTTCTCTCTAGTATATGGCATGGAGGCAGTGCTTCCCATAGAAGTAGAGATCCCATCAATCTGGGTATTGATGGAAGCTCAGCTCACCGAAGCTAAATGGTGTCAAAGTCGACACGATGAACTGAATCTGATCGAAGAAAAGAGAATCACAGCACTATGCCACGGTCAGTTGTATCAACAGAGAATGAAGAGGGCGTTCGACAAAAAGGTCCGACCTCGTGTCTTCAGGAAAGGAGACCTTGTGCTCAAGAAGATACAATCATTTCTCACTGATTCTCGAGGCAAATGGACCCCAAATTATGATGGCCCTTATGTGGTCACGAAAGCTTTCTCAGGCGGCGCCTTGAGACTTGCAACCATGGACGGAGAGGAATTTTCCTACCCCACGAATGTTGATGTAGTCAAGAAATACTTCGCCTAAAACTAAAAAAAAAACGTCTCGGTGGATTGAAAACCCGAAAGGGCGGTCCAGGCAAAAGTTAGAGACATGGAAAAAAAATCATCCCGATGGATTGGAAATCTCATAGTACAATCCAGGCAAAAATTAGGGATAATGGCAAGTAACTATGTTCAACAGAGGCAAGTCCCTCAGCAGCAGTTACAGCATCATCTATCGGAGGAAATCTCCAGTCAAAGGTCATCTTCGACAGAAGCTTAGGATGTCCCGAACTCAAAGTTGGTAGAAGGATAGTGGTCGTTATGTTTCAACGTAGCCCTTTTCCCTGTAAATTACCATTTTCTAACTTTGTATATACTCTTTGGAATCACGCGTTTGGCTGATCTCCATCTTATCAATAAAATTTGAGCCCTTGTGCTTGTGTTTGTAATTCTTTACTTGTTTTAGCTTTACAGAACGACGTTGTTTAAACTTAATCAGCGATTCTTGAAATAAAACAAAAATGAATTTACTTGTTAAAACTTTTTCTGCTTTTAAAATAAAGATGGCAATTTCTTTTGACTGTTGAACATCAGAAGAACATCGATCGCTTCTCCCGAAGTAAGCGAACTTCAAAGTGCGGAATCAAAGTACTCCTTCTAGACCAGTACTCCTGAACGAAGGATCAATAATGTCAGAGACCTTGTTTCGTTTGACATCCTCGGCAGAGTTCTCATCTCCTAAGCCCGATCAACATAGCTCCCAACGGGACTATCTCTCCTAAGCAAGGTGGAATTGCTATTTTGAATCAACGGTACCTCTTCGCCCCGCGATGGCCGAGTATCCAATTGTGTTCATCCATTAGTATGTATGTCGCGTCTGTTTTGTCAGCATATACATACATACTTCATGCATTTTATTTGCGTTCGCATTTCGTATTGCATCACTATCACTTGAGTCGGTCTTGTCCCCTAGTGATAAACAGTTTTCTCAATCGAGTTTGTCAGTTCTTTCCTCGTCAGGAAGTGTTGCGTCTGCACAATCTCGCCACCAGTGTATCTTTAGATCAGAGTCGGCACTTGGCCACTTTGATAACTTGAACCTCTGAAAAGCCAGAGAAAACTCTCAATAAACATCACTATTCGCCATTGAAGATGATATCCTTGCTTTCCCGGTTTAAGGAAAATCCACAAAGAAAGCCTCGTGATCAGAGATTCGGCAGCACGCCAGTTTTTCTCCGAAAATTCGTTGATGAAAAGGTCATCGACACCTCAAAATTGGATCCCATCATATGGCATTTCTCCGGGAAGATCCTGAGAAAAGTATGATGTAACCCCAAACGAAAACAGTCTCTCAAGAGACTCGCTTTCCCCAGTAGAATCGACAAATGGCGTCTCCAAAACAGAGAAGTTTGTACAACTCTACAATTCAGACGACTGGGTTCCCCAGCAAGTCTGACATCAAAACTTTTTCCACTCAAATGGCATCTCCCCAGGAAAATTCAGCGAGAAGTTTGAAGGAAAGCCGCTACGAATAGTGTCCCTTGTCAGTAAAGTTTATTGACAAAAGAAACTGAGACCAGTTCCTTGGTAGGAAACCAGGATCGAGGGGAAGTTTAAATCAGAAACTAAGACCAGTTCTTGGTAGGAAACCAGGATCGAGGGGAAGTTTATATCAGAAACTAAGACCAGTTCCTTGGCTGAAGACCAGGGCCGAGGGGAAGTTTACCTTTTCTAAGCATCATCGCTTAGCTAAAGAAGATGAATGCGTAAGCTACCATTCATAACCATCATCAAAATTTCGGATATTCCGATATTTAATCCTCTTGCACCCCGAATGCTCGAATCCCTTCGTCATTCATACCTTCGGGTCCAAGAAGATTAAATAGGGGCATCTGTAATACCCCAAATTTTGACCACTTAGATTTCCCATCATTGTGAAAATCATCATCACAATATGGATGAACCATCATGCTTCATCAGTCTCCCCAAAGATGGGTGAGCATCCAATACAATCAAAATTAGGGTTTCAAGCCCTCTCTGAGTGCTTAGACAAAGGATCAATCAAGAAATGACATGATCTTCAACTTGTCTGATCTCTCAAACATCCACAATGGATCAAAAAGGACTCCCACTTCAAGGATTAAGCACAAGGCTACTCCCTTCTAGGTGGATCAAGTCTCAAGATCGACAGTGTCACCAAATTAGGGTTTTGGTCGACCAGGGCCTCCAGATGGAAATTTTCATCTGGGCATAAGGCAATGATCCAAAACATAACCTAATATACTTCATGGAACCTCATTAACCCATGCATCAAGTCAATTTTGCCTCAGGGGATGCATTCATCAAAAATCAGGAATTAGGGTTTCTTGACCTAATTCACCCCTAAGTTGACTTTTGGGACAAACCATAAGCCAAGACCTCAAGAGATGATTTGAGGGTCTCTAATACACCATATTGATCCATTTGGAACAATGGATTGATCCAAGAAGCTTGAGCAACAAGTCTCATTTTCATCTGCACCACAATTAGGGTTTTAAGGGAAAAGTCAACTGTAATTTTGACTTTTGACCAAGACATGCTCCCAAACCCTAATACATGATTGAATATACCCTATGACACCCATGGAACATGTCCATCAAGTTTGATTTAGGTCAAGGACATGATTTCCTGAAGAATTGCACAGTTTGGAATTCATCTGATAAAAAGTCAACTGTGCACAAAAGTCAACTTTGACTTTGAGATTTTTCACCAAAATGGATTTTTAACCCTAAAATGATGTTAATGTATGATTTGAATCATCATTCATCAAGAAAAATCAAGAAAAGTGAGATAACTTGTAAAAGGGGTAACCATAAAACTTAGAAATTTTTCTAAGTTAAAAATAAAGTGGCAAAGGTACCAACTTTGGAGGACCATAACTCCTAAACCACAAGGCCATTTTTTCTCATCCAAAGATGGATTTGTAGCACTCATTATCACCTACAAAAACTTCAACTACAAGTCATTCCAATTCATTAAGGATTTTGAGTTATGGAGTGATCAAAGTGGCTGAAAAGTGAAAATGTCACTTTTTCCAACACTTAGTGAAATTATCACTAAGTCAGAATTTGCCTTCACTTTTTGCCAAATGTAGGGGGATTTTTCACTTGGAATCAAAAGAGATCAAAACCAAACTTGTTCAAACAGTTGTTGTATCATGTAAGAGCTTTCCAAAATGGCCAAGAACATTGCCAAATTCAACCTACATCATGAGATACAACATTGGCAAGTTGCCTTGCTGAAATTTGTCAAAGCAAGGCAGAATTTGCATTTTGGCTCGATTTGCCAAAATCAGCCAATTTCAATTGCTCCAATCCACTTGGACACCTCAGAGGATTGAATCTAAAGGGGACAATCACTGAGCCAAGCCTCCAAGGTCCAAGGAACAAGGAATAGCATGTTGAACCTAGAGTTGCCAAAATAGGGACAAGACTTCAAATTTGGAATGAGGCATTCAATGGAACCATCAAGGTGGCATGGACTGAGCCATTCTCATCTGAAATCAGTCAATACTTATCCAAGACCAAGGGGACCAAAGCTCTGTGCCCTAACCTCTAGTCAATGGCTAGAGGAGACTTGGATTTTCATTTGCCAACATTGGCCAAACCTACTTACCAGCTGCCATGCACTATTCCTTGCAAAACAAACTTGCTCTACTATAAATAGAGCTTAATTGTGGTCAGTTTAAGTACACCAAAGCCATCTAACATATGCTTTCCTCAAAATCTCTTTCTCTTGGCAAAAATGCCTTTCTTAGCAAGGTAGCTATCGGGTTTTGAGTTTGAGAGCAATTCTGCACAAACCAATCACTCACACACCTCACATACATCACATATGAGCTGATCAAACACTCACATAACTTCTGAAACATCAATTTCATGAAATCACCAGCTGGTTGCTCAAATTTTCAAACAAGGTGCAGCTGAGGTACCACAAAATGATCCAGCCAATTTCAATCAAGTCCAACCATCCAAACACAATCCATAGGGTGTAGGGAAGCTGTCCAGATCATCACAACTCATCTGTAACACCTCCAAATCAAAAATCACTTTGAACTTGCTGTCACGGCTTGGAGGTAAGCACATACTTGGTCATCTCTCAATCTATGCATATTTCCTCGCACAATAATTTGGCCATATGTTCATAATCATGCATGGAATGTTTTCCCTCAATTAATTGCATTGTTTGAATCGTGTATCAAAAATCCTAGCCTTCATGCAGAAATTAGGGTTCTTGAGGTTTCTTCGTGATTTCTTGTTGTATGTTTAATTTAAATGAAATTAAAATACATAGACATGATCGTGAGGTTAAGACGAGCATAATGATATGTGGATTGCATGATATGATTACGTATTCATGGAGATTGGATAGAAAACGCAAATCTGAGAAACCAAGAACACGCGCGTGTTCTTCAGCTTGTTCTTGGCGCCTTTTTTTCAAATTCAAATATTTGAATTTTGTGATTTTGTTTAATTGATTCAAAAATTCATTTCTCTCTGAGTTTTAATGATTTTGAGTTGATTCTTTTTTTAATAATTCACAAAAATGTTAAAATATTTTATTGTATCAAAAAATCCCAAAAATATTATTTATTTCATATAATTGATATTTTTGTAAAGAATTAAAATTTTGATTGTTTTTGGCATTTTAAATATTTTTTCTACATTGATTTTGCAACTTTTAATGCTTTCTAATTATTTTGTAGGTCAATACTTAATTTTTGAAGCATTAATCCAAGATCACAATTTGTTTTCCATGTGTTAAACAATTTTTGATCATTTTAATTGAATTTTTATTCAATTAAATACATTTTGAAAACAAATTAGGGTTTTGGATTAATTCAACCCTCATAAATCATTTTCAAAACACTTTGGGCCTCTATTAGAGTGTAAGACCCAATCCTTTTTTTGACCAAATCATCTTTGGGCCTCACTTATTGTATAAGTCCCGATACCGTCAAAAAACAAACGGCGCGATCGTCGCCTTTTCAAAAATCATCTGGGCCTACCCTCGAGTAGTAAGACCCATTTATTCATCTCAAAACTTTGGGCCTCTTGAGAGAGTGTAAGACCCATCCCCCCTTGTACAAAAACTTTTTAGGCCTCACTCATTGTATAAGTCCCTCTGTACAAGTAAACGGCGCGATCGTCGCCCGTTTAAAAATAAAAACCATTTGGGTCTACCCTCGAGTAGTAAGACCCATTACTCTTTTCTTTAAACCTTTTTGGGCCTCTTGAGAGAGTGTAAGACCCATCTCTTTGTACAGAAAACCTTTTTGGGCCCCAGTCACTTGTATAAGTCCCTCTGTACAAATTTAAACAGTGCGCTCACTGATAAAACCCTGGGCCTCTCCTTGAGCTGTAAGACCCAGATCTTTCTTTTTCAAAGCACTTTCTCCTTTGATTTTGAATATACTGTTGTTTTCAATCTTTCTTTGTTGAACAACTAACCAAACAGCATGGAAGCACTACAACCGAGTAAGTGGTTATCGCTTTCATTTACTGCTTTCATATTATAAACTGTATTGTGGGGCTGCTCACTGTAAGTCCCCTTTCATTAACTCATATCTACGGTGTAATAATAGTATAGATATTTCGAGTTTCCCCGGCAACTACGTCTAGAACTAGGTGACGCCGTTTCACTTATTCGTAGAAATAGACGCCTAGATCCCCAATAGGAGCACCAGATACAGTCTTCTCTTCGGCTGTCCTCCTTAGGAATCGTCAAGAAGCTCTACTCCCCAAGATGAATGTATTCTCTGTGAATGGCATCTTTGAGTTTCTTCCAAATTCTCGAACTTTCCTGACTTGATCTATTCCTTGTGGATAGCTTGCCTTGAATGTCTCGGGGTTTGGGTACCCACTACGGTCATAATCTTGGACCTTAACTAAGGAACCCTCTTTAAAAGCTAAAAGTCGCTGGATAGTAAACCTCGCACGTTTACCAGTGGTTTTCATCTTTAAAAGAGTTATCTCTCCTAATGGAAAGGAGATGATACACCCACGGGCTTCTTAAAAGCATCGGCCTCCTCTTGGGCATTATTCAAGGACCCGTCGGCTTCTTAGAAGTATTCACAGCCTCCTCTTAGGCTTCGTATAATGATCTCTTCCTTCGGGAATGATAGCCTCCTCTTGGGCTTTGTACAAGGACCCGTCGGCTTCTTAAAAGTTTCCAGCCTCCTCTTGGGCTTCGTACAAATTGTCCCGACGACCTCCTAGAGGTATAGGAACAGAACCTAGTCATCCGCATAGAACAGTCCTTTCATAGAGTCTACTACTGTTTCTCGAAGCATAGTACAAAAGATAAAACTCTAGACACGGACAGTCTAACTTCCTTGAGTCTCAAAGACATTCTCAAGCACCCTTCGTTAAATAGGAAGGAAACCCGCAGACTCGGATAGTCTCAATACCCTTTGGATTTCCCGTTTCCTCAAAGAGAAGGAAATATCCCCGATCCTCAAATCAAATCCATGTGTGCAGTGTTGCTCATATAAGAACTAATTTTCTCTTTTAAATCAGTATATTGGATCTGTCACTCAACTGAAACAGTTACAATAGCCTCCATCTCGGGCTTCGTACGAGATACCAAAATTCTCCCCAGTGGAGTCAAAACAACCTTTTCGCCTCTCTCTCGGGCTTTGTACTAGATACAAAAACACTCTATTACTGAGTATAAAAGATTCTCCAACTGAGTCAACTCTTTCCTAGCCTCCTCTTAGGCTTTGTATAACGATATGCCCCACTGGGTCAAAAACTTTTAGCCTCTCTCTCGGGCTTTGTACGAGACACAAAATAGCCTCCTCTTAGGCTTTGTGTAATGATTTTCCTAGCGGAAATTAGCCTCCTCTTAGGCTTTGTATAAGAAAACCACTGGTTGATCCAATCGACCTTTTAGCATCAAAGTTGTGCCTCGTTCGCAGTACACAAACATCAACAACTCATTTCCTTTCATCTAATCGCTATATGCGGCAAGCCTCTGGATCATCTACATCCATGCCACTGTCCCTCTTTTAGCATGAGAAATTCCTAAGGAAAGATGGTATTGCTCTACACTGAGTTAAAGTCTTCTCCTTCAGGTTAAAACCTTTTCTTCGGAAATTATGGCATTGCTCGGATCCGCGTATCCCAGTTAAAGTAATTCTCCTCCCCCTCTTTAGAGATGACAAATTCTCTCTAAAGTCGAGGTCTTTCTGCTTCACGTCTTGGGCTTTGAACAAGACACAAATAGACCTTTCAGCTTCACATCTTGGGCTTCGAACAAGATACAAATCACCTTTCGCTTCATGTCTTGGGCTTTGAACAAGACACCAAAACACCCCTTTCCTCCCATAGAATAGGAGGAACTACGAATGCTCTGATTTCCCTGTTTCGGTAAACGGGAATACGTAGGCATAAGATCCAAAGAAAAGATCTTAGCGAGCACAATCAACAAAAAACCCAAATCCCATATCTCCGTCAATCAAAAAGCAGTAACTCAAAAGCATCCGTCCTAAACATCCTAATCCTTGTTCCCCGCCAGAAACCTTCTACCCAAATAAAAAGAAAGAAACCGTATTGGCGAAAATACAAATAACCAGTACAAAGGCCCCTCACATTGATAGCATTCGTAACCTAACAGACCGTTGTTTAAACTCAGTATGCAAAGCAGGGTTAATTGGAGACATCTATTTCCCTTCCTTATTCAGCTCACAATAGGATAAAAAATGAATCGACCTGTAGTTTTAAGCTCAAACCGCAGAGAGCGACCAGCGCTTAAGAACCGCGTCCAAAATCGCTCGCTACAGGAGCTATATCGATATTATACGGATATTGTTTCAGAAATGCTTCTGCCAAATCTTTCCAGCTTCTCACAGCAACCCTGCTCAACTTCATGTACCAAGTCAATGAAGCTCCAGCCAGACTGTCTTGGAAATAGTGCATCCCCAATTTCTCGTCATCAGTGTGGGCTGAGATCCTCCCAAAATAATCCTGAATATGTGTCTGGGGACACGTATTGCCGTGATATTTGTCAAAAGTGGGTGGCTTGAATTTTGGAGGAATTCTAACTCCCGGTACCAGACCCAGATTAGTAACATCAATGCCTAAAGAGTTCTTGCACTCCATAGCCCTGATTTTCTCAGCCAGCTCATCATACCTTCTGTCATTGGGATTACCCATATCAGCATCCAGCAAGGTGAATTGATCTTCCTGAACATCCTCATTAGCAACAACATTTCTGGCATTCCCAGTACCCAGATTACCAACAGGAGGAGGAGTACCACCAGGAGAAGGATTGACCCTTGTCTGTGAATTGTCAACGTGATTACCTTCCGGCGTGACCTCTGGATGCTCGACCATAAGTCTCAATCTCTCTTGGTTCTGTGCCATACCAGTCATGAGAGCCATGAACTGGTCCATACGGGCCTTCATCTCAGCCAAATCATTATGAATTTGATCAACCATTCTGTTTCGATTGTCCCTTGTGGAGTAGCAATGTATGTGATCGGTAGCAATACTTCCTGAAATAGAATAACCATGAGAACCAGATAGGGTACCTGAAAAACAAACAAAAATGCAAGAATGAAATGTATGCAATGCTATGTTTTTTATTCCCAGGCCTTTTCGTGCCCAGATTCTGGTATTTCAGAAGTTCGCAGCATTCAGATAACACACGAGATACAATAGCTGATAAGAATATTCATTCAGACAAGTGCACAAATAAGTATAGAATCCTGTGAAGTGATGTTGTAGCCAGGTGTCAATGAACAGTGATGTAATATCAAGAAAGCCACTGGAGAAAATATTGAGCATATCATAACTGGAAGAAAACCCAAAGGGACTGAGTCTGAACAAGTATTTGAAAACATACAACCCAAATTCAGAAATTAAAACAGTGATTCCTACAATAATTCTGTAGGTAACCGGATAGCATCAACATAATGAAAGATAAAATGGGCGAAACACCACATCCTGCAACCCTAGACTAATCCTCTTGATCTCCTCAAATAGCACAGCATTCTCGGGATCTTCCGGCACCTCAATCAGGCCTCTGATCAAGCGTTCTCTTAAACTGAAGGATTGGTACAAAGTGTTGATATTCTGACACAATTCTTCCCCACTTGTACTACCATAGTATGGCTCTGTCCTGGACTTCTTCACTTCCGCCCGGATCTTGAGATCAGCTATTTCTGCCTGAGCTTCCTGTAATAGCTTCTGACTTTCTTCCAAACTATCCCGGTAACTCCGTCGTTGAGCATGTGCAACTTTCAATTCATCATCTGAGGTCTTGGACTTTGCTTTCAATTCTTCAACCTTAGCATTAAACTCTTCCTCTACTTTGGCTTGGCGCTTCTGTTCATCAGTCCATTTTTGTTGCCACAAGGTAATAGCCTCATTATCTTCCTTCAAAGACTTCTTGAGATTCTGGCGCTCTCTGGCGTTATTCTTATCAATTAAGCCTCGTCTTTGGAAATAATTCAGCCTCCCTTCGAGTTTTTCTTTCCTGCTTTCAGTCATCTTCTCAGCAACGTGTACTTTCTCTTCCAACCCTCTGTTAGCAAATGCAGCTTCCTGATACAAGCTAGTGACGTCCGCATTCTCAACCCTGAGTTCATGAACTAAAGCTTCCATCTTTTGGAATTCTTCAATTGGTACTGAGGTCCTTGGCTCCACTACCTTGGGATATAACGGAGGCTCGACAGAGAATGGCAATAATGTGACGGCTACCCGGCGCTTCAGCCACTCAATGTAAGGAGGATAAATCATGGGATCAGGTCTCCCAAACTCCATCTTACCTTTCTTAACCCGAGTGTTCCAGGTTTCAGCAATAGAAAAAGACACATGTTCGTCATCTTTAGCAAGATAAAACAAGGATTCCGCCACATCTTTTTCCAAAGGAGGTTCTTTTAATGCATATCCAAACTGCTTCAGCGCGAGGACAGGATTGTAGTTGATTCCTCCCCTCCTTCCTACCAGAGGTACATTCAGAAAAGCTCCACAACTGATAAGAATAGGTATACCCACCATATCTTTTAGATGCCACCAGACTATATCTTCAGCTGTCAACCCCATCAGCCTCTTGGAGCACTTAACAGTTCCTTTGAGATCCACAAAAGCTCCTGTCTTTGGCAAATGTCTATAAAACCAAGCATAGAACAGGGGAGCACAGCATACGACCAATCTTCCTCGTTTTTTCTCATTCTTGTAATGCACGGAATGGTATACATCGTCCAACAAAGTTGGGATTGGATTCTTCTTGACAAAGATACTGATTGCATCCATATCAATAAATCTAACTATATTCGAAAACAGACAAATTCCATACACACAAAGAGCTAAAATCGCATTAGAGGTAAACAAATCACCATCAGCAAAACTCTTCTTTGCTTCTTCAATCAGAAAGTCTAGTTGGAACCCTTTACATCCCTCTTTTTCCTTAACATTATCTTTAACCACAGATACCCTCAGATGAATAGCCTCTGCTATGACATTGTCAGGAATAGCCTTCTTTGAACTGTAGTGAGGAGGAGTATCTTTGACAGAAATCTTCAGAATATCAGAGAACTCTTCCAAGGTAGGTACCAGCAGATAATCATTGAATGTGAAGCATCGGAGCTGAGGGTCATAAAACTGCAAGAGAGTGTGCAGAGTATCATGTTGATCTGGAGTAAGAAGATTCACATAACCCAAGATATCCCCAAACCTCTTTCTGAACTTATCCAGTTGGTTATTGTCCATTAAATCTGCCACTTCTTTGATCTGTCCCACTTTAGGCTTCGGAAACCAGTAATGCACATTATTCTTTCTTGGAGGACCTTCCATTTGACGAAGAGAAAATACCCACCGGAATCGGAAACAATACTGAGACCTAGGAAAGAAAAAACATAAAATGTCAATGAAATGAAATGAGATGCAGCTAGGCATGTGATCAGAGCCATAATCTGCAGTGTCGGTGCAATAACTGTGAGAATGCCAAGTGTCTGTGCAGCATCATATCAAGAACAAAGTACCCAAATCACTGATCATATGAGAACCACACAAAAGGGTTGGTAGAAGGTCAAGGTTACCTGCAAACCTGTAAACAACCCCCCATCTCACAGGTGTGTTCTAAAAGGTAGGATCCTCAGATTCGGATCCCGGAATGAGAAGCAATAGCACATTCAGCCCGTAGGATACAATGCTATCGCCAAACAAAGAGATCGTCATCTGATTCACCACAAAATAAAAGCCATCCTATGCAAGTTCCAAAGTGGGCCCTCGGGTGTGAATGGGTTTGCCACAGAATGTGGGTTGCCACTGTCACCACTAAAGAGGGGTGTTTCCACTAAGGTCCTCAATGATCGGTCACCAGATGCACATAACTCTCAAAGTCATACCCTGAATGAGGAAGACCCTCAAATTAAGATAATCCTAAGAAAGTCGCACTCTGGCTGTGGAACTCACAACTATCCCTGTGGCTAAATACCATGAGAGCCCTATGACTGTCCACTCTAAGTCCTAAAGTACACTCGAGCCTGGGTAATGGGCTAATCTCACAGTAACAATCCCATCCCGCCAAAGGAAACCAGACATTCCAGAAAATATAATGCATGATATAAATAAAATGCAATAAAGGCGGTAAAGTAAAGCAATAAAGCTGTAAATAAAAGCAGTAAAGCTAAACTAAAGCAAACAAAGCAAACACCCAATAAGCAGTAAACAAATAAGCGCTAGGAGAGACTCGCGTCGGGGAGGGACCAGCAAGAGGTCAACGGTCCCCAGCAGAGTCACCAGTTGTCGCTCCCGGGATTTTCATCCTGGTACAAATGCGAAAGTGGCGCGGAAGAAAGAAAGAGAGTCGCCAGCCAGGCATTTTATCCCAAAAAGAAAAGGGAAGGGTAATGCTGCACAAACCCGGGAGAAAGGAAAGAACAAGGTCTAGCGAACCAAAGAGAAAGGGTAAGGGAGTCGGTTACGTGAAGGGAAGGTTATCGCACCCCTTCACGTCCGTCGTACTCGACGGGATCCACGCTTGAAGTACTGCTCAAAGGGAGATAGAAAAGATGCTGGAAAAGGAACTGAGAGAAAACGAGAAACAAATGTAGGGAAAATAAAAGAAGTGCTCGAATGGGCCCTACCCCACTTCCTACGTATCTCATCGGGAACATGAGAATCAGAGCGACGTAGTTCCCCTGAATAAGGGAATACTATTTTTGTGTTTTAGGGAACGACTATTGCTCTAGCTCAGGTGTAGCAGGCTCCCTGAATCGAGTGCGTTACCAAATTACAAGAGAACGAGGAGAAGCACGTTCGTACGTTGAGAGTGAATGAGATGAGAAGAGAATTCCCGAGGGAAAGACGTTATTGTTTGTTTGAAGTGTTTTAGGAGTTTTTTATTTGAGCGTTTTGTGTAGGAGAGTGTTCCTAAGTCTTTTTCAATGGAATGTGCATCTCATACATCATTCCAAAATGAAATGAGGATGAAGTACACTAAGTATGAGGAAGATCCTCAAACTTACTTCCAAGGTTAAAGGCTTAAGCACACTAGCCTATTCCCTTTATTAAATGTTTTTTTTGTTGTTTTTAACTGAAGAAGTAGTTTTTAGTTTGTTTGTGAAATCACTTCATGTTAAAGACTTGTACATCATGCTAGAAAATCTACAACACATTCCAAGATGGAATGTATGCAAGCCCCTCTATGGAATAAGGCTCATGGCACATGAAGATGTTTCAACCTTTATTAGGTGTTTTGAATTTGTTTTGAGATGAGAGAAGAGTGACTTAAAAGAAACAAAGGTAAAAACTAAAAGGGACTAAGACTCACCCTAATGTTATCATGCTTGGAGATCCTAAGGGTTAGTGTGGTTTAGAAACCTAAGTCTAAAAGAAGAGAGAAGAAGAGAGCAAGAGGTAACATAACTCACTTCTAAGATAGAAGATGAGTTATGAACCAAGAGGGAGAAGAAAGAAGTTGAACAAAGAAAACATTGAAATTCTTTGCACAAACACAAAAGAGAAAGCATTAAAATATGAGGGAAGAAGGTGTGTGTGGAAGCATATCCACACACTCAACTTACCATTAGCCCCTAAAAATGTTAGCAAAACTACTTACAAGTAATGAAGTAAGGAAAGACTAACAAGTAAAGATCAAAACAAGTTAAGAACTAAAAGACTAAAGGTTCTAAGGTTGATAAAGCTTCTAAGTCAGAACTTATACTCCAAGTAAGTCCTCTAAGGTTAAGGTACCAAACACAAGCAAACTTTGCACAAACAATGTCTTAAACATCAAAGAAATACACCATGAAAGTAGTTGATGAAAGATGAATAAAAATGCAAAATGAACATGTATTTATGCTTAATGAAATGTAAAGGTCAGAAGTATACATCATTTATGAATGTCTTATAATGCATATGAACAATCATACAAGTCATGGATAGAATGATTCAAGTAGAAGAAAATAGATGAAAGAAGAAAGAAAATGAGAGAAACAAGTTTCAATTAAATGCACAAATTTACATGTTAAAGATGCATGACATATGAAATGAGTATGAGTGCATATAGACCAGTAGCATACAATTGATGATATGTAAATGATATAAATGAAATGTCATACACAATGCAAACACAAATCATGTAGAGCACAAGAAAAAATGAGATGTGGAATTAGGTCAAAAATGCAAGTTAAAATGCATAAACACACGTCAAAGGTAAACACAAATCAAAAGGACCTATAAATGAATCAAGAAGGACCTATAATCATGATATAAGATGACTTTAATGTCATAGAAATGACCTATAAAACATCTCAACAATCAATGCAAAGCAACTTGTTCAAACCAAACACAAAACTCCCAAAACAATTCACTTAAGGGTCAACATGTATTAGTGCACCTAAAATGAATTAAAACACATTAGAGAGGTGGGAAAAATTACAAGAATCCTATCACATGAAGCAAAACCAGGGAGGAAGCACATTACAAAATTAGAGGTCAAAACCTTTTAAGGATCATATTCAAACATGCCTCACAAGTTCACAAAGATCAAACACTATGGATGCACAAAGATCATCTCTAAACCCTAAGGTAAAATGACTTTAAAAATCAACAAAATATGGATTAAATGCCTCAAGATGTTAAATATGATCAAACCAAATTCCATTCAAAAATTCAAAAAGAAACTAGTTCAATTAAAATGAAAATGAACCAAGTATTATGAAGAATGCACTTTGAAAAAGAAATTAAACGAAAAATATGAAAATATGAGCAAAATGTGTTAAAATCAGAATTAAAAATAATAAAAAAATATTTTTATGTATCAAGATAACATGTGAATTTATTGAGAATTTTTAGAGTTGAATTAGTATTTTTAAAAGGATAAAATGAAACAAGTATAGAAAAGAAAAATAAAATGTAAAGAAATAATGCAGGGGGTGTGGCGAAAGTAAAATGCTAGTTTACAACGTGATTGGGCTCAAAGATAGGTGTGCAGATAGAAAATATGATCCAAGTCCAAATAAGGTGCACGTGTGTGTGGTTAAGGTGTACACTCAGTCAAGCATTTGACTCGCTCACAACCATCAGATGCAGTCAAATGGATCAATCAACACAAGTAAGTAAATCCAATGGATGAGATTCAAGGATCACTACCATTATCACGCACGCACACGCATGCAAGTAAACTGAGAGAAAAAGAAGGCACGTGAGGGAGAGTGTGCTTCATTTATGCGCTGGCACTCTAAGAAGTGTTGGATGAAAATGATCTAACGGCTGTGTTTTAAAATCCAAAACCCTACCTGAAAACTTTCACCGGCCGGAGAAGGACCTCCGGTTATCTTCTCCGGCGAAGCACCACCACCTGCAACCTTCAAACTCTCCAGAAATTTACAAAACGCACATCAAAATGTTTAGGAAGTCATGTAGGTCACAGATCCATGCTCAAATTTTACAAATAAAGCACACACAAACAGATTCGAATCCAAGAAGTTTTGCCCTAGGTTTTGAATCTAAGCACTTAAGGTGCCTATCACTAGCCGGAGATGCAGATAGTTCCTAATGAACTTCAGAAAAGCAAAAATGAACTCAAAATAGCTTGAATTAGAGAGAAAAAGTTAAGATGATGAAACCTGAACTTGATGAGATTATTGTTGTAAGAATACCAGGGGTTCCTTCTTGAATTCTTGAGCTTGAGTTGAGCAAAATAAATGCTGTTGAAAGCTTGAATCCTTGCAAAATCAGTGAGATGAACTTGAAGATAATGAAGATCAGTGCTATGTTTCAGTGCACAAATGCCTTAAGATTGATGAATGATGAAGATTGCAGCAACAATGTGAAGAACTCGTGTGAAAAGAGAGAGAGTTCAGAGAGAAACTTGAGAGTGGGGGTTTATGAAATGAGTGAAATGAAGTGTTGCTGCAAAAAACAGTTAGAGATTTCTATTTATAAGTGTGGTTAACTTCTAACCAACTCAGTTGACAGTTGGAACTCAAGTTGAGTTAACTGTGGTGGTGTGAAGAAATGAGAGGGTGGTTGAAGCAATTTGAAAATGAGAGGGAGTAGAGCTCGTGTGTTATTGTTATTTATGTTATGGTGAGAACATGGAATGATGATGGTGATGTTATGGTATTGGTGCTGATGTATGTTGCAGCAAATGAAACTTAGTGAACAAGTCTCTCATTTCCCCTTTGGTGTATGGACATGGTTATGTACATGTATGTGTAAGAATATGTGTGTGTTCAAATGAGGCAATGTGAATGGTGTGAGAGGTGCACGCGTGCAAACAAGCTGGGACATTACCTACAATGCCATAACACCTTATTTTGGCAACCAAACATCCAATGGAAATGTGGAAGTTTGATGATGGAATTCTCTATGTATGCTGAATGGTTTGATGAGATATTGGTGGCTATGGAAAGAGGGAACATCAAAGAAAAATGTTGTTGTTTGGCTTGAATCCAATGGAGGCTTGTAACACACTTGAAAATGGCTTGAAAGTCAAGGAACCTCAACTGGTGCATGGGCGAGGCAAGTTGTTGGCAGACCTGGTCATGGACGTATGAAAAAATCAGTATGAAGCTTCCATGTTTGGACCACTATAACTCCTTCATAACTTGTTCAAATGAGAAAATGCCCAACATCAAAATTAAAGAGAACATGGAGATGAACAACTTCGATGTTCAAGAATTTTTCATTTGAAGCCTTCTTGATGGAGAAAATTGGCTTGACATTTGGTACACCAGGTGTTTGATGAAATGATGGCCTGGAGGCCTGAACTTGCCTTGCCATGACTTGAAATTTGCCTTGATTTTACCACACTTTGATTGATCATAACTCCCTCAATTTTGATCCAATGGAAGAGTTCTTTATATGGATTTGAAGCTTGGAATGTGATCTTTAATTGGCTCAAATTGGGCCTGAAGTTTGAAGTTTTCATCTTGAAGAAAGAATGCCTTGAAGTGTAGTGCAAAATGGTCCAAAACTTGCCATTTTTGGAAACCCTAAGTTTCTAGAAAATGGAAACTTTGTACATTTCTTGATTTTTGATGAACCTCTTGACATTTCTTGATCAAATCTTGTCCAATGAACATATGTGACTTGAATTTCATGAATTTGACCTTAAAAAGTCAGGAGTTGACTTTTTCCTTTGCACAGTTGACTTTTCCCCTAATTTCTTGATTCTCAAGCAACTGACCAATTGAACCTCTTCTGAAATGAACCAATAGGAAATTTTCCATCCTTAGATACTTGATATCATGTAGAAAACATTGAGATCAAGTTTTAACCAAAATTTCATCAGGAGACTGCTTGAACTCAAAACCCTAATTTTGACTGCCTTTACTAGAAGATGATGAACTGTCCAATTTCTTGATGAGTTCCCCTGTTCCAATGACTTGTGGGATCAAATGGGATGTCATATGATATAAGAGACCCTTGAGGCTTGTTGGGAGACCCTTGGCTCTAGCTCTCTTGCTTGGGATGATCAATACTCTGAAACCCACTGATCACATGCCCTATGCAACATGTATGAGGAATGTTTTATTTTTCTATTACTTGAATGTAATGCAATGCAATGAAGGCACATGCTAAATGATATGAAAGATGAGAGGGAAAATTTTGGGGTATGACACATTGTATGGGCTTTGCATCTTGTCATTGTAGTTGTTGTCGTTGTCGTGTCGTTGTTGTAGTTGTTGTTAGCAAGGTGGGTTGTCAGTTTGTGTTATTCGTGGTGTGCCTTTGGTAGGCCTGATAGTTTGTTAGTCGGCTGTGAGAGTCGTATCCCGAGTTGTTTGTATCAGTATATTTTCGAGGACGAAAATGTCTAAGTGGGGGAGAGTTGTAACGCCCCGATTTGTTTAATTGTATTTGTTTATTTCATTTATGTGAATTTTGTGAAGTGTGTGAAATTATTGTATTTTACCTGCTAATTGAGTTAATTGGTTAATTTCCCTGATAGGTAAAATATTTGCAATAAATTATAATTTCTTTTCAACTTTTATTTCCCAAAATATATTTCATCGCTGTTTATGTTTTATCGCGTTTTGAGAGCGTTTGCGAGATATTTTAGCTGAGGGGTATTTTGGTCTTTTGCTTGGTTATTTTTCATAAAAAGAACATAGAGAGAAAAAAAAAGAGAAGGAAAAGAGAAAGAAAAGAAGAAAAGAGGGAAAAACGTGGAGAGGAGGAAATCGATTCAACCGACTTTTGAAAACACGATTAATCGGGTAAGGGTGTGAAACTCGATTATCTTATACTTGTGTATGATTATGTATGTATGTATTTGTGTAATATTTGGTTGAAATAGAGTAGAGAACTAAAACCATAATATGTTGAGATTGTTAGAAATTGATTCAAATTGTGTCGGAAATCATGTTTTAATGTTCCTAATTGCTGAGACATGTTAGGTAGATGTTGTTGTGCAATATATTGGTAATTTTCTGGTGTTTAGATGAGCTTTGGAGAGGATTTGGGGTAGAATTCGTAACAGAAATTATGCAGGAAAATTCAGGGTTTTCGCTGCCCATACGCGTACAGGGCAAGGCAATACGTGTATTGGGTTGGGCAATACGCATATGGCAAGGAAGGATTGTAGGCAATACGCGTATGGGAGTGGGCAATACGCGTATGGAGTGAGGCAATAGGCGTATTGGATTTTTAGTGGAATTTTTGGGGAAAATCAGTCTCTACCCATATGCGTATCACTTTGGGCAATACGCGTATGGATGGGCGAGTGAGCAAGGCAATACGCGTATGGCTCAAGGCAATACGCGTATGGCCAGTGAGAGTGCAGAATTTTGTCTTTTCGCGATTCCATTTCTTGTTGATTCCATAACTTGTGTTCCGATTATCTGTTTTGAACATTCTTGGTATCATTGGAAAGCTAGTGGAATATTCTTTCTTATTATAATGGTTTTGAGATTTGTGGCCGATTTAATTATGTCGGGAATTTGGAAATGTGTCGTTTTGTCGACTTTTACTATTATAATTGTGTAATTGATGTGTTATTATGCAACATGCCTTTGATATATAACGTGTAGCTTGTGTGCTGTTATATGATGTGAATGTATGTGATGAAATGTTGGGATGATGGTTTGTGGCCTTATGGCAAATAAATGCATTGTTTTGGGCTTGATTGCACATCATGATTATTGTTGATTGAGATCATTCATATTATTGAATTGCGATGATGCATTTGATTGTCATGAGTCCTTGTATGCCAAGCATCATGATATGCATCTTGTGATGTCGTGTGCCCTTGTGGGGTGTGAGCGACGAATCAATTCCATAGGGAATCCGCTATAACATCGTGTGCCTTATACAAAGAGGACCTAAAGCGATGATTATAGACGATCGTGTGCCTTATACAAAGAGGACCTAAAGCGATCGGATCGTGTGCCTTATACAAAGAGGACCTAAAGCAACGGGGAACATCGTTTGCCTGACGGGGTGTTACATGAGTGATCCTAAGTAACAAGCAATGATTCCAATAGTTCCTGAGTGAACTGATGATGAGAATGATGGATGGATGGTACCGCATTTGCATAGAGTCGTTGTGTCGGTCTCTTTGCATTTGCATAAATCATGAATGGATTGATTATGTGTGGAAAATCATGAATGGATTGATTATGTATGGGAAATGGTGAATTGATTGAGTATGTATTGAGATTTATGTTTGAATTGGTGAATTGGTGTGCATATGTGATAAATGCATTGGTTGTGGATAATATGTTTTATGCATAGACATATGCTATGTGATGTGGTGGTGTGTTTCCATATGCTATAACCTTGGTATGCCTGGTGTGTGAATATGTGATTGAGTGGGTATAATTGATATATGCTATGTGTATTAGTATGTGATGCTAGTGGTGAGAATGTTTTATATGTGTATTTTTGTGTTTTTATATAATTGTATGCAATTATATTATAATTGTGTTTCTCACCCTTCTGTTGTGGTTTGTTGCTCTATGAGGCAATTGCAGATTAGTAGTCTTGGAGGCTTTTGTGAAGATTAGTTCTCCACCCTTTTGTAGGTCTGTCTGCTCTAATACGTAACACGGTAGTCGGGGAACGCTTTTGTTATATATGTATACATTTGTTGGATATATTTTGTATTAACTTTGTATGAATGTTTTGATGTTATAAAACGATTTATTTTGTAAAACAAATCAGTTATGGATTTTTCTGCTTTATGCCATAATTGAACTTTCCTTTTATATGGAAAAAGTTTCCCTTTGAGGTTATTCCATTTTGTGTTATGTATCAAAAATTTATGAGCAGGGATTGTATTTTCTTTCCTTAGTTGTGGCATCCTTGTTTCTGTCGGAAAAATAAATTTTTATTTACTCTGATTTATTTATGTATTATTTATTCGCGATGGGAATTGGGGTGTTACATTAATTGCTTGGAAGTATGAATATGAAGATAGGGAATGACTGCCTTTGGAGAGTTGGGTGATTATCAGATGGAGAGGCCTTGCTAAGGCCAGATGAAAAGCTTGTGGAGGGGATACCGCCCCTAATTGGCAAGTCATTCTTTTCTAAAGCATGTGTCCGGTATCTGACACCACTGGGAGAAACAAACTAAGAGGTATGGTATCTCTTTGGGGAGTGTGCTACATTCCAGGCCAATTGGATTTTATCTCAAGCAGCTGGAGGTCTATACATGAGAATTCAGGTGGAGTTCGTATGGTGTGTAGATGGTTGCAGGAAGAGGGGGATCAATGGGACTTTGATCTTAATCCAAGAGTTTGTTACTAATGGAGGATGGTGATCCTTATGTGACCTCACGATAGCATGATGGGACTTCATGTGTGAGTGATTATTGGTTCTTGTCAAAAGAAGCAATAAGAGAGTTGATGATTGTGTTCAGCAGGTGGCTTGAACTGAGGGTGCGATCTTGAAGACATGAAAATGCGTCTTATGTTTTCCATTCATTAGCTAGGTGTTATGTGGAGGAGCACTGGTTACCTTAGATAGGGGGAGTTGCTCTTTGATCTAAGATGTTTTTCTGCTAAGGTGCAGTTGGAATTCCAGTTTGTATTGTGCGACAAGCAAGCTGTGATTATGTAACCATCCTGGGAGGATGAGATGTCAAGAAGGATGTCTTGACATTCTTGTATTATTGTAAGTTGGGGGAGACATGGCAGTGCAAGTTACATGGTTCTTATTGGATGCTTAAGAATCATTAGTTAAGTCTGGGGGAATTTATTTTTCTCTACGGACTGTGATCACAAAACTGTGAAGTTATTGATCAATACAGAAGTTTCTGGTAGATAATGTCTAATTGCTACTGCTTCTGTTGTTCTGCTACTGTCTGCTTGCTTTTGATTGATTATCCTTAATGCATAGTTGCTTGGTTTGTCATATTATGGCTAAGAAGGGGGAGAAGTAAGTAGTAGTAGTGTTCCTTGGTTGTTTCCTTGAGGGGGAGATGGATGTGGTATGCAAAGGTTGTTTTAGCCAAAATTTGCCAAAAAGGGGGAGATTGAAAGCTCTTGTGTTTTGGACAATTTTTGGTAAAACATAAATGCTGAAAAAGAAGCGTCACCATGAAGATCAATCTGGATAATTCTGCAAAAGATAAGATGTCGAATGAGATGTCCCAGCATGCAGACTCGACATCCTGGACTGTTATAACAGATTGATTTAAATCTGTTTTATATATGCTGCAAGATTTAGGAGAAATCGTAGGAGTGGATCAAGGAGATGGAAATCCCAAGACAGCAGAAGACTATAAATAGTAGACTTAGGTCTAAGGTTAAGGACTGTACCTTTGTATCACTTGTAACTTTGTAACCTATTCTTTTAGTAAAATAAGGGTTTAGGGTTTGAGAGTCGTTGGCTCTCTTAGGAGTTGTAAGTTTCCACACTGCAGTATGGGATGTAGGGTGGAAGGCATAGGTGCAGGTACACAACCAGAAGCCTTTAGGTAATGGTTGTTGTATTGTTCTTGGACGAAGCTTTTAAGCAAGTCCAAGATAACTTCTTGGTCAAGGAAATCATGACGGGTTCTGGATTGGCATATAACAGAAACATCACAGGTGGTGATGAAGGATGTGAGTAGGTCCCTCATATCAGAGTTGTAAACGTTAGAGTTTAGCTTTGGTAAAGATATTCATTGAGGGTAGTGATTAAGATAAAGTTGTAAACGGGGGAGTTTAGCTTTAGGGTAATACTACAAGATAATGAAGTCTTCATCTTAGATTGGTATCCCCTAGAGTAGGTGAATTGCACTGAACTGGGTCAACATATTCTGTGTTCTTTATTATTCTGCAGATTTACAATTTTGTTGTTTGTGTTCTTGACTGAGATGTCGCAACAAGATGTCTCGACATTTTTTGTGACTTTGCTGCTGCACTTCATAACAGCAGTTGATGTATTCATCCTTGCTTATTAAAGATGCAGTAATCAATGTCCAAACCTAATGTTGGGACATTCGAGTATCTGCATAACCAGAATTTCAAAATTTTCATTGATAGAATGGTAATCAGCCAAATGTGTGATTCCATGGGGCATTACAAAGTTTAGAAAATGGTAATTTAAAGGGAAAGTGGCTACATTGAAATATAAAGACCACTATCCTTCTACCAACTTTGAATTCTGGATATTCTTAAGCTTCTGTTGAAAATGACTTTGATTGAGGCTTTCCTGACAGATGAAGTTGCCTCTGAGGATCAAATCTTGTCGGATGTAGTTACTTGCCATAAATCCACAACTTTTTCCTAGATTTTTTTCAGTCTACCGGGACGATTTTTTTTATGTCTCTAATTTTTGCCTGGACCGCCCTTTCGGGTTTTCAATCCACCGAAACGCTATTTTTTTTGCCTAAGTCGCCCTTTCGGGTTTTTGATTTAGCGAGCTGTTGTTTTATTTTTCGTTTTTAGGTGTAGTATTTCTTGACTGCATCAACATTTGTGGGATAGGTAAACTCCTCTCCATCCATGGTTGTGAGCCTCAAGGCACCGCCTGAGAAGGCTTTCATAATAACATAGAGGCCATCATAATTGGGAGTCCATTTGCCCCTGGAATCAGTGAGAAATGATTGAATCTTCTTGAGCACGAGGTCTCCCTCTTTGAAGACACGAGGTCGGACCTTTTTGTCGAATGCTTTCTTCATTCTTTGCTGATATAACTAACCATGGCATAAAGTCGTCATTCTTTTTTCTTTGATTAGATTCAGTTCATCGTATCTGGTTTTACACCTTTCAGCTTCTGTTAGCTTGGCTTCCATCAATACTCTCATTGACGGAATCTCAACTTCTATGGTGAGCACTGCTTCCATACCATATACTAAAGAAAAAGGGGTTTCCCCAATTGAGGTACGGACGGATGTGCGATAACCGTGAAGAGCAAACGGGAACATTTCAGACCAAACTTTGTAGGTCACAACCATCTTTTGAATGATCTTCTTGATATTTTTGTTAGCTGCTTCTATTGCTCCATTCATCTTAGGTCGGTAGGGAGATGAGTTATGGTGTTCAATCTTGAATTCAACACATAATTCTTACATCATCTTGTTATTCTGGTTCGATCCATTGTCAGTAATGATCTGGCTGGGAACACCATAACGGCAGATAATATTGTTCTTGATAAATCGGACCACCACTTATCTTGTCACGTTGGTGTATGATTCCGCTTTAACCCATTTGGTGAAGTAATCAATGGCTACTAGGATGAATCGATGTTCGTTTAAAGCTCTGGGTTCAATCATACTGATCATATCAATACCCCATATAGAAAAATACCATGGAGAAGAGACAAAATTTGAGATGCGTCGGCGGTACATGGATTTTGTCGGTGTATATCTAACACTTATGACACTTCCTCATGTACTTGTAGCAATCAGATTCCATTGTGAGCCAATAATAACCTGCTCTTAGTTTTTTTCTTGCCATTGTATGCCCATTGGCATGAGTGCCAAAAGATCCTTCATGAATATCTTTCATTAACATGTTTGCTTCATGTTTGTCCACACACCTGAACAAAACCATGTCGAAATTTCTTTTGTAGAGTACATCATTGTTCAGGAAGAAGTTACCAGCTAGCCTTCTGAGAGTCTTCCTATATTTTCTTGAAGCCCCAGACGGGTATTCTTGTCTTTGAAGGAAGCACTTCATATCATGATACCATGGCTTGTCATTTATGACTGCTTCAACTGCAAATATGTAAGCGGGCCTGTCAAGGCGCATTATGTCAATCTTGGGTACGTTGTTCCATCGACTTACAACAATCATGAAGGATAGAGTAGCCAGTGCATCAGCCATGTGGTTTTCTTCACGAGGAATGTGATGAAACTCAATCTTGTTGAAGAAGGGTAACAACCTTCTTGCGTAATCTTTGTAAGGAATCAATCCAAATTGATATGTGTTCCATTCCTCTTTGATATGATTTATAACTAGAGCTGAGTCTCCATATACATCCAAGTTTTTTTTATCCTTAAGTTAATAGCTTCTTCGAAACCTATGATACAAGCTTCGTACTCGGCCTCGTTGTTTGTACACTTGAATGCCAATCTGGAAGTGAAAGGAATATGGGTACTCTGAGGGGTAACAATGATTGCCCCAATTCCATTTCCATAGGCGTTGACAGCTCTGTCGAATATTAGTCCCCATTGGGACCCTGGCTCTGGCCCTTCGCTTGGCAGCGGTTCATCACGGTCTTTCATTTTTAAGTACATCACATCTTTATCCGGGAAGTCAAATTTGATTGATTCCTGATCGTCAATCGGTTGATGAGCCAAATGATCGGCAAGAATACTTCCTTTGACGGCTTTCTGAGCATGGTATTCGATGTCGTATTTTGATAACAACATCTACCAACAGGTAATCCTTCCTGTTAAAGCAGGCTTTTTAAAGACATGCTTGATTGGATCCATTTCAGAGATTAACCAAGTAGTGTGACAAATCATGTACTGGAGAAGACGTTTAGCTGCCCAAGCTAGAGCGCGGCAAGTTTTCTTGAGCTTAGTGTATTGAGTTTCACAGTCCGTGAACTTCTTGCTTAAGTAATAAATGGCAGACTCTTTTCTTTTTGTTTCGTCTTGTTGGCCAAGCACACAGCCCATGGAGTCTTCTAAGACTGTTAAGTATATGATCAATGGTCTTCTTTCTACTGGAGGGGACAGAATAGGTGGATTCAATAGATATTCTTTGATGCTATCAAAATATTTCTGGCAATCTTCTGTCCATATACAGCTTCGATTTTTTCTGAGTAGCTTGAATATTAGCGCGCATGTCGCAGTCCTGAGGAATATGAATCTTGAGATGTAATTCAGACGTCCCAAAAATCCTCTCACTTGTTTTTCTATTCTGGGTGAAGGCATTTCTTGAATGACCTTGACTTTGTCAAGATCAACCTGAATTCACTTTTGGCTAACAATGAATCTCAAGAGCTTTCCTGAACGAACACCGAATGTACACTTGTTGGGATTCAAGCGGAGTTTGTATTTTCTCAGACGCTGAAATAATTTTGATAGGTGTTCCACATGTTCTTCTTCTGTCTTAGATTTGGAAATCATGTCATCGACATATACTTCAATTTCTTTGTGCATCATGTCGTGAAACAGAGTTGTCATAGCCCTTTGATAAGCTTCTCCTGTGTTCTTTAGACCGAACGACATTACTTTGTAGCAAAAGGTGCCCCATGGGGTGATAAATGAAGTTTTCTCCATGTCCCGGTGCCATTTTGATTTGATTGTAGCCCGAGAACCCATCCATGAAGGAGAAAACTTTGAAATTTGCAGTGTTGTCAACCAGCATGTCAATGTGTGGTAGGGAGAAATCATCTTTTGGACTTGCTTTGTTTAAATCCCTGTATTTTACACACATTCTGACTTTCCTGTCATTCTTGGGAACTGGAACTATGTTGGCTAGCCATTGAGGATACTCTAATGTGGCAAGGAAACCTGCATCGATATGTTTCTGCACTTCTTCCTTAATTTTGATAGCCATATCTGGATGAGTCCTTCTCAATTTTTGTTTGACCAGATGACACTCTGGCTTCAGTGGCAAATTATGTTCCACGATGTCGGTATCTAACCCGTGCATGTCTTGGTAGGACCAAGCAAACACATCTAGAAATTCTTTGAGTAGCTCTATCAAGCCTTCTTTGATAGTTGAACTGAGTAGTGCTCCAATTTTAACTTCTTTTCTCTCCCATTCTGAACCCAAGTTGACCGTTTCCAACGGTTCTTTGTAAGGTTGAATGGATTGTTCTTCATGTCTGAGTAGTCGAGAGATTTCTTCTAGAATTTCTTCGTCATCTTCTTCTTCGGCTTCAAATACCGGGAACTCAAAGTTGGTAGAAGGCATTGGATCGTATGCTTCAATGTGGTTTTAAACAACTAATCTGCATAACTTAATGATTCCTTTTTAGAAAAGACAGAGAGGATGCGAAAGTGTGTGCAGTGTATTATTTTTAAAACGCTTATTTTTAATTTGGGTTGTTTTTTAGGATTACCATTTTCTGAAAAAGCAAAAAGTGATAATAGCAATAAACGCAGGAATTCAGAATGACATTCTTATTTATGATTTGTCGATTCTTGAAACACAAACCCTATAAAACAAAGCTCTTTTGCTCTGGGCGAAGCGAAGAGGGATATTTACAGAAAAGCAAGCCTTATAAAGCATCATTTTCACCCGGGCAAAGTGAAAGGTCAAAACAAAGACGATATAATTACTTTTAAATATGGACAACATCCGGGACATCAACAGCAACCCAGTTGTGACGAACTCCTTTGTGGATCACAAAGTCTGGTACTTTCCTTCCAGGATTGTCTTCAGTAATGACACTGATTTTTGGCGGAGTCGGATCACTAGAGTCTTCTTCCCATGCAGAGTTACCATAAGAGGACTCTTTTGTTGTATCTTCACCAGTATTTTTATTTTCAGGAGGATCTCCCCATCCAGTGGACTAGATGTCTTCATATTTGATACGAGAGCTTTCAGGAGCAGTGTACTTCACTAGAAAGTCATATTTGTCGCTTGGCTGTCCCAAAGTATCCCAAGTTTCTGAAGGGATAGATGAATCATCTTCTTCGATGACATTGACTTCAGGAAATGCAAAGTTGATGAATTCTTTTCCAGCAATTCTCGCAACTTCATCAACATGATGTTTGACATTTTCAGAATTTTCCTAGTAAGGATTCCACGATTCTGGGAGAACGGGTGGATTTTTCTCAAGGTTATTCAATAGATATGCATTCTCTGGCTGACTTTTATACCCTAGATCTTCCTTATAAGGTTCCCAAATGGGCAAATCATCCATGGGATCATATGAGTTGTAATCGAAGTTGTCTTTCATCAGAGTATCTTCTTCCAATAAGTTGGGAGGAGCACGACATCCTTCAGGATTGCAATCTCCGTAGATCATTCTGTCATCTGATCTAGGTATATATCTGGGACTTTGCCTCTGTTAGTGCTTGGATTGGCTGGAATTTTGGTAAAACAAAGTATATTCAATGTTGATGTCAAGGTACTGATGGTGCAACATTGAAGTCTTAACACTGGGTTGTGTTAAGTATGTATTTGTTTAAGTGGATGTCTGATGTCACATGGCGATGTTGTGACATTAGATCTGCAGAACTGATAACAGCATGGGCTTGTTGTTATTAGGGTACGCGTGTTAGCTGGAATTGTGGAGAGCGGTTAGTCTCATTGGATGAGAATATCTTGGGATAGATATTTTCTGTTACATGGGAGATTTAATTGCAGGTCTGTTGGAGAATTAAAAGGTTGAAGATTTAAAAAGATTTTGGGGATAAAATCTGTTTTGAAGATTCAGTTTTAATTAACAAATCTGATCAAATATTGTGACAAGTCCAAGCCCAATTCGAGGAGCTATATAAAGCGCACAAGACCAAAGGAAAAGGTACAGAAATACAGGAATACGGGGAGAAGATCAAGAGCAGAGGCTGAGTGTCTTGAGTATTTTGTACAAGGTGTATAACCAGAATTCTAGGGTGAATTGCCGTGTCGTATTCTGTCGTCTCTAAAGCTGTGAAGCAAAGAGAGTTGTATTACTTGATCAAAGCTGTGAAGCAGAATCAAGGGTTCTCAAAGAGGTTGTTCTTTGAGTGGTTTTAGGGATTGAGTAGTGTTCTCATATCTAAGTGGTTTCTTAGGTAGAAAGTCACTAGTAGGAATTAAGATTAGGAGATTGTCAACTGGGTTGTTGAGTCTGTAATTTAATTCTACAAGTAGTGAAATTCATCCCTGGCTTGGTAGCCCCCAGACGTAGGTAGTTAGACCGAACTGGGTGAACAAATCATTGTGTTGATTTATTTACTATTATTGCTGTCCATTGTGCAGAGTGTGTTGTTGTGACATCGTACCTTAACATCACACGTCTGGTATCAGAATTTCAATTGGTATCAGAGCAGGCATCCTGTCTGGCTCTGGGTGAGATCTGGGGAAGATACTTTCTGGTGTGAAGATGGACAAAGAGGTTGGAGGATTTGTCAACAGACCCCCTATATTGGATGGCTCAAACTATGAGTATTGGAAGCCTAGAATGACTACTTTCTTAAAGTCATTGGACAGCAGAGCTTGGAAGGCTGTCATTAAAGAATGGAAAGCTCCTGTGGTGTTTGAAAAAGATGATGCTGGCAAAGATAAAGAGGGCACCTCAAAGCTGAAGCCGGAAGAAGAATGGACCAAGGAAGAAGATGAGCTTGCCCTTGGAAATTCCAAAGCTTTAAATGCAATCTTCAATGGAGTGGATAAGAATATTTTCAGGTTAATTAATACCTGTGAGGTTGCTAAGAAAGCATGGGATATTTTGAAGGCCACTCATGAAGGAACATCTAGAGTTAAGATGTCAAGACTCCAGCTTCTAACATCGAAGTTTGAGAGTCTGAAGATGAAGGAAGAGAAGACTATCCATGACTTCAATATGAGTGTGCTTGAGCTGACTAATGCATCCAGTGCCCTTGGAGAAAAGATGTCAGACGAAAAGCTTGTAAGGAAAATCCTGAGGTCTCTTCCTAAGAAGTACAAGATGAAGGTAACTGCCATTGAAGAATCACAAGACATCAGCAAGATGAGGGTTGATGAGCTCATTGGATCTCTTCAAAATTTTGAGCTTGGTTTGAATGAGGAAGAACCTGAAAAGAAGCCCAAAAGTATAGCCTTGGTTTCCACTCCTGCAGAAGTTAAGAAAGTTACAGATGATGAGTCTCAAGAGGATCTGTCTCAAGCCATAGTTATGTTGGGAAGACAGTTCAACAAAGTGTTCAAGAGGATGAACAATAACTCCAGGTCTAATGTCAGGAACATCTCTTCTGACAACAACAAGGAAAAAGAGAAGGATGAAGAGAAGACTGCCCAAGATAAAGGAGTTCAGTGCTTTGAATGTGAAGGGTATGGACATGTCAAGAAAGAGTGTCCCACATTCTTGAAGAAGAAGAAGAAGAGCATGACAGTTTCCTGGTCTGACTCTGATAGTGAAAGTTAAATTGAGTCAGCAAAGCATGTTACAGCTTTGACAGGAATTGTTGAACCTGATGATGATAGTGATGGAGAAGTTACTTATGATGAGCTAGCTTCAACCTACAAAGAGTTGTGCTTAAAGAATGTTGAACTATGTCAGGAGAGGAATCAACAGAAGAAACAGATTGCTCAGCTAGAGAATGACAAAGTTGAATTGGAAAAAGAAGTCTTATGTGTCAAAGCTCATCTTAATCATATGACTAAATCTGTTAGAATATTGAACAGTGGGACAGCCACTCTTGACAAGATACTACAGTCAGAAAAAGCTGTTGGAGACAAAGCTGGGATAGGTTATGTGGCTGAGGATAAGGGAACTTCAGAAGCAAGCACTTCAGGTTCAAAGAAGGGAGTGTCACAAACTTTGTCTCAACATCAGCCAAAGAAGCAGGATCCTACACCTAAGAAAGCTGATGTTTCACAACCTAAGAAGATTGAGAAGAAGACTGGTCCTAATCAGAAGAGAAAGCAGCCACAAGGAGCTAGTCAGTATATGCCCCCACAACACCACAAGAGCATGCAAGCTGCTCAATTCAAACAGCACATGTCTTATCAGGTGTCTCAACATCAGGGGTATGGTTACACCAATGTTGTTCCTCATATCTATGGAAGAAGAAAGCCACACCATCATGGGAGACAATCCAGGAAACAGCATTCTCAGCCTCCTTATGGAAGAAGATACCAGCATAATAGAAGGCATGACAGTTATGGTAGGAGGAGACCACATTATGGATGTCATCCTAAGCAATCTCATCATGGCAGAAGATTCAGAGATGAAAGGGTGAGATGCTTTTATTGTGGAAGGTTTGGACATATGCAGTACTCTTGCTACAAGCTGCATGGATACCCTCAGCCTCAAAACAGATGGAGAAAGTACAGGCCCAAAGTTGTTAAACAATGGGTACCTAAGGAGAAGGTGAAGTGTCTATTGGCTCACACATCAGATGAACATTTTGCTATGGATGCATGGTACTTTGACAGTGGATGTTCAAAGCACACGACTGGATCCAAGAAGCATTTGGTAGAGTTCAATCCTTGCCATGCAAATGGTGTTAGTTTTGGCAATGGTGAAAAAGGAGTAGTAGAAGGAGTTGGAAGAGTGAAGAATCATGATGGCCTTACTCTTGATAATGTGCTCCTTGTTCAAGGGTTGAGTGCTAATTTAATTAGCATAAGTCAACTTTGTGATGAAGGTTACAACGTAAGCTACACCAAAGATGAATGTGTGGTAGCTGATGAGCAGAATGAGGTAGTGATGAAGGGAGTAAGATCCAAAGATAATTGCTATCAGTGGATACCTTAAGTGGACAGCTTATCTAGTGATGATGCTGTAACATCAGATGATGACATCAAGTGTGAAAGTATGGTGAAAAGTCAATCTAGGTTAATGACTTATGGTGCTGTTACTCCTAAGTTGGATGATGTGAGTAGTTAGTTATGTGAGCAAGATGAAGGAGTCAACAATGCTGATGGAAGGATCAAAAGCTGTGACCTTAAGAAGTGTTGGGAGCTGAATACTTGCAAGGCCAAGAAAGATGACAACCTGACTAATGACTCCTATAGTTCAGAAGAAAAACTCCACAAGTTGACAATCCTTAGGTTGGAAGATGCAGATGCTAGAGCTGGTGTTAAAACATCTCAAGTCAAGAAAGGTACTTCTAGCCTTAAAATAAAGAAGAGTGATGATGAACTAATTGCAAAAGTGGTTCCTGGGGTTGCTAAACGACTGAAATCAAGGAAGAGGAAAGATATTGAGTCACCTCCAAAGATGAGAACTGATGAGCAGAAGATCTATGTGGATGGTACTACAAAATCCAGGAGTAAAGTGTTCATCTCTTCCAGAAATAGGAAGATCAGAGATAAGCCTGATGATAATGTCCAGGATAGCTCTCAAATGAAGGAAGTCGTTGTTGTTAGAACTTCTGAGAAAATTCAAAAGGCCATACTAGATAACAATCCTGTGCTTTTCATAAAATGGTGGAAGTATGTTCTGGAAAAAGAATTGGGTATGGATACTCTGGATATGGTTGAGTTTGCTAGGATATGGTTCAGAGAGGGTGTGGGAACTTATGGTATTCAGGTGTGTATGAATAAGTTGCTCTGACTGTGTTTTATTGGGAGCCTCTTGAAGGACTTCTTTGTGCAATGAGTCCTTTGAATGGTGGTGAGAAGTTGATGTCCCAAAAGATGTTATAACATCATGTTTGCTGGTGGATGATTAAGATTGGACATGAGGAGTTGGATGCTCTAGCATTTTGGTCAGAAGAAGTGGAGATTATGGTCATGACTACTGTCTTTGAAGACTTCACCAGTTTCAACAACTACTGGTGGATGTAAGGATGGAGGAATTGTGATCTCTTGAAGAGACTGGATCTCAGTAAAGCTTATACGTAAACTGAGAATTTGTGGAGTTTGTGACACAGTGTTGAGTGGAGCATATGTAATACCCTGGTGTCAAGAATGTCAAGAGTATCCTTGGTGAAGGATGTCTTTGTTCTGGATCTGAAGCTTAGTGCTTACATTATATCTAAGGAGCATCTACATAGTCATACGGGAGAATGATGAAGTAGAAGGTTTGCCTTGGATGGTGAAGATGAATTGTATGATAGCCCTTGGTGAAAGGGACAGTGGTACCAAAATGCATGTAAATGTGCTCAAATGTTCATCTCCATCTAGAGCATTTGTTAATCTTGACAGGGGAAGTATTTGTCTATGGATTTTGCAGCAAAGGTACATATATTGTGAAGATTACATGCTGATCAAGATTATGGAGATTGGTTGAATCTTATGAGGATATAATGTCAGATAGCATGCTATGACATTAGGCTGTTGGTTCATATTAAGGCAGTACAATTATCAGCAAAGCAATAGAAAAGTATTGTAAAGAATTTTGTAGAGTTACAGAAAAATCTAAAAAAAATGATTGGAGTTTTATTAGATATTTGAAGATACAAGGTTAAACTACATCCTCATGCCAATCACCTGCATCCAGAAATGCCCTCCAATCTGCATCCCATTCATCTTCTGAAGGCTGTTTTTGAGCAGTATGGTTCTTACGAGGCTTCATAGTTGTCACTGAAGTCCTGCCAGTTTTTGTTGCTCCTGAAGAAGGACATGATGTCGTCTGAGATTTGACCTTCTTCTTCAGAGGTTCTGGATTTTTATCCTCATGCTTGAGTTTCTTGGTTGATACTTTGGAGCTTGATTGACTCATGCTTTATTGGAGTGTTGTGCTGAGCAAAGGAGAAAGAGTGGTTTTATAATGGTTTTTCTAAAGCATTGTTTGTATCGCCAGTCTAGTCAAAAGTGTTGGAATGTGGTTTTGACCATGTCTTTAATAATGTCAGAACATTGTGTTTGGAGATTGCATAGATCTTGTTGCTACTGACAGTAGGGCTTGTATTATGTCGCATGTGATGAAGTGTAGGTCATATGAATTGGCATAATTTGTCTAATTATGGCTAAAAAGGGGGAGAGTTAAAAATTGCCATGAAGAGAGTAATTGATGCTGCTAAAAGTAAAAGGTGTTTAGTTGAAAAGTGCTGATGCAGTTATTGAGGGGGAGTTTAGACTGAGCTGCTAGTGAAGATATCATAGCATTTGAAGAGTGCAGCCAAGCAGACATCAAGGGGGAGAAGTGCTGCACATTGTGAGCTACTGAACAGCTGTGATGCTGGTTCATGTTTTTGAGGGGGAGCACCAATTGGCTGTTGTCAATAATGAAGATGGTGCTGCAGCAGATCTAGTAATGAAGACTATGAAGATTGTCAAACTGCTGCTGATGAAGTGTATCTCAAAATTACTGAAGGTTTTCCGCTGCTGAAGACTCTGAGGATTCAGAGGGTGTTTTAGCCAAAATTAGCCAAAGGGGGAGATTGTTAGTGCTTGGATTGGCTGGAATTTTGGTAAAACAAAGTATATTCAATGTTGATGTCAAGTATTGATGGTGCAACATTGAAGTCTTAACACTGGGCTGTGTTAAGTATGTATTTGTTTAAGTGGATGTCTGATGTCACATGGCGATGTTGTGACATTAGATCTGCAGAACTGATAACAGCATGGGCTTGTTGTTATTAGGGTACGCGTGTTAGCTGGAATTGTGGAGAGCGGTTAGTCTCATTGGATGAGAATATCTTGGGATAGATATTTTCTGTTACATGGGAGATTTGATTGCAGGTCTGTTGGAGAATTAAAAGGTTGAAGATTTAAAAAGATTTTGGGGATAAAATCTATTTTGAAGATTCAGTTTTAATTAACAAATCTGATCAAATATTGTGACAAGTCCAAGCCCAATTCGAGGAGCTATATAAAGCGTACAAGACCAAAGGAAAAGGTACAGAAATACAGGAATATGGGGAGAAGATCAAGAGCAGAGGCTGAGTTTCTTGAGTATTTTGTACAAGGTGTATAACCAGAATTCTAGGGTGAATTGCTGTGTCGTATTCTGTCCTCTCTAAAGCTGTGAAGCAAAGAGAGTTGTATTACTTGATCAAAGCTGTGAAGCAGAATCAAGGGTTCTCAAAGAGGTTATTCTTTGAGTGGTTTTAGGGATTGAGTAGTGTTCTCATATCTAAGTGGTTTCTTAGGTAGAAAGTCACTAGTAGGAATTAAGATTAGGAGATTGTCAACTGGGTTGTTGAGTCTGTAATTTAATTCTACAAGTAGTGAAATTCATCCCTGGCTTGGTAGCCCCCAGACGTAGGTAGTTAGACCGAACTGGGTGAACAAATCATTGTGTTGATTTATTTACTGTTATTGCTGTCCATTGTGCATAGTGTGTTGTTGTGACATCGCACCTTAACATCACACGTCTGGTACCAGAATTTCAGCCTCGGAGAGCAAAATGGCATGTATGTTTCTTCCTGAGATATATATCCTTCGTCGTTAAAATAGGATTTCCATTCTTCATTTGTGTCAGAAGAATCATCTTCCTCGATGGTATGGACTTCTTGAGATATCGGGTGGAGGAAACCTCCACTCTGGAATAATTCTTGAATGGGTCGAGTGGCCTCATCCTTTTTTGTAACCTTGATAAGTGATGGAGAAAAACTGAGACCTTTTCTTGTCTTGTTATCAACAGGAACCGCAACTTGCCCCCATCCTTTTATGTCATTGTTTCTCATCATTTGGAAAGTGTCTTTGTACGAGGAAATCGACGTTTTTTTTTCTTGGTGATTATCATTGCTCACAGAGAGTGCTTGAAATTGATTTCCAACAACCTCCTCTGGCTCTAAATATGAGAATGATGATAGGTTGCTCACAATTAAATCTTGTTCTCCGCATACTGTGACCAACTTGTCATTCTTGACAAACTTCAACTTCTCGTGAACTGTTGAAGTGACTTCCCTTACTTCATGTATCCAAGTTCGTCCTAATAAACAGCTGTATGCTGCTAGGATGTCCATGACTGGGAAGGTGACATGGAAAGTGTGGGGGCCAATGGTTATGGGAAGGTCAACTTCGCCGATAGCTGTCTTCCTGGATCCATCAAAAGCTTTGGCTATGATCTCATTACCTCTCATTGGGGTACCTTGAAAAGATAATTGTACCAAAGTTGACCTTGCCATGTCGTTCAAGGATGAACCTGTGTCTACCAGTACAGTGGCTAAAGCATCGTCCTGGCAATTGACTGTGATATTAAGTGCCATATTGTGATTCTTGCCTTCCTCTGAAAGTTCTTCATCACTGAAACCCAAATTGTTGCAGGAAGTGATGTTGGAAATAATATTGTCAAACTGAAGCACTGTCACATCTTGTTCTACAAAGTCCTGTTCCAGGACTTTCTGTAAAGCTTCTCCCTGAGCTTCTGAACTGAGCAGGAGAGATAAAATAGATATCCAAGGAGTTTGTAATAATTGATCTACAATGTTGTATTCACTTCTCTAGATGAGTTTTAACATTTCATCATTATTTTTCACAGGCTCTGTGCTGCTGGATTGACCAATTTGTTGATTAGGAACTTCGGCTTAAGGTTCCTTTTCTTTTGCAGGCTCTCCAACTCCTCTGTTAAAGATTCGGCCACTTCGGGTGACACGACTGATATCAGAAATGTTGACAATGGATGGTAGTGGAATTTCTTTTCCATCTTCTATTAAAGTTGCACCGTACTTGTACGGAATAGCTTTCTCTGACTTGTATGGCATTGGGCTCGGCAAGTAGGTGACCACAGGGGTTATTTGGGTCTTTCGACTGTTATAAGTAACCTCAACTGGTTCCAGCTTGGGAATGTTGGAAATTTTTCCATTGTCAAAAGAAATTTTTGACTCATTGAGCAGAGGAATTATGGTGAAAACACCCTCATTAATTCCATAATTAACAGGCTCTCTTTCATTGAAAACAGTGATAGGTCTTTTGTCCAACAGTCCTTGAATCTCATTTTGGACAAGAAGGCAGCCACGTCGGCTTCTGCGACATTTTTTGCAACTTGAGTGATCATGGCAGTTCGGACCGAAATAATTAAGTTCGCCCAAGCATTTGTGAAATCTGACCAATGACGTTTCAATGTCCTTAATGTCATAAACTGCATACTACCCTGGGCAACCTTGCACCATATTGATTGACTGAGAATTCAGGCCTAGTTAGGTTTCCCTTGGTCTACTTGATGCTGGAGAGATGCTCGCCCGATGTAGCACCCTTGGTTATTTTCAAAACATATTCGGCAGCGTTCATAATTGTGAGGTAGCACCCAGCCGTATGCAGTGCATCTTTACCAAATCTATTTCCAGTAAGTAGATGTCACAGCTTTTGTGTCTATCCGAATTTCCATTGGTTATGCTAAATTGATGCGTGTCTTCATCCTGGTAGACTGGAAGCCACCAATGGTCCAAGAAATGTTGAAGAGTTCTTTGTATAAGTGCGCAACCTTGATCGTTTTCGGAGCAATCTTTGCAGTCCGGATAATTGTGTGAGGACAGAAACCCGAGTCTGACTTACTTGGCATGCAATTATACCAAGCTGGTATTCATTAAACGAATCTCGAAAACCTGAACCATATTGACCTGGTGATTATTCCTTCCATGGTAGTCTTGGATCCATCCTAGATCCACTTGACATTGGAGGGCCTCTTGTACAAAAGAGTACCCCTGATTGTATTTTGAGAAAATCGGGCAGGCGTTGTAGTCGTGCAACAACAAATTGTAATATGGACTTTGTCTTGAATGCATTGCCACTAGATTAACATTCATTGCGCGGATGTCATGATTTTGAACAATGTTTGGATGTTCATAGGCCATATTTACTCGACGAATCCTGTGATCCTAGATCCAGCCTAGATCCATCTGCTCTTGAAGAGCTACTTGTATAATGACACACCCTTGATTGTTCTTGGAACAAATGTCGCATTGATGATAGTTGTGAGATGGTATGTGGCCATACCCGCTTTGCCTGCAATGCATTTTTACCAGATTTGTCCCCAGTAGGCGTACATTGTGAATTTGATAACTGCCGCCGGGTTCTCCTTCTATCAAGTTTACAGAAGCTTTTTCATGTTGTGGTAACAGATTTATTTACATATTCGGATTTGTATCTTTGAAAGATAACACTCCATTTTTGACGAGCCTCTGTACATCAGACTTGAAGCTGAGGCAACTCTCAATGTTATGTCCTGATCCTCCTTGATGATAAACGCAAGATTGATCGGCTTTGAACTAAAAAGGGGGATTGTCCGGTACTGTAAGAGGAGTCCGGGTTTAAACGTGCCCCTTTGCTAGCAGTACTGGGAACAATTCTGCATATAACATTGGTATGGGGTCAAATCTTGGTAATTGTGTGATACAGTTGTTGTTATTGTATTGCAGGCGAGCCTGCTGAAGAGGTTGTTGCTGCCTTTGCTGATACTATTGTTGATTTGGCTGGCTCTGAGTAGTCTGTGGTTGATATGTTGGAGCTGACGCTGGGTTGATAATAGGGGATACTTCTGCTACCTGTCGAGGTTGATACCTTTGCCTTTATTTACCCTGAGAGATATTACTGATATCTTGCTCTTTTTTCTTTTGGAAAGCACTCCCGTATCTTTTAGTACTGTTGGATGGCTCTGCGTCTTTGACCAATCGGCCTTCTAGGACTCCTTCCTCAAGGCGTACTCCCATAATAAATATTTGATTGAAGTCACTAGGTGCACTTGCGACCATTCGGTCATAATAAAATGAGCTCAAGGTTTTCAAGAAGATTTTTGTCATTTCTTTCTCCTCGAGAGGAGGACAAATCTGGGTGGCAATTTCACACCATCTTTGAGCATACTCCTTGAAGGTTTCTTTATCTTTCTGGGACATTGCTCTGAGCTGGTCCCTATTAAGTGCCATGTCCGAATTGTATTTGTACTGCTGAACAAAAGATGCACTAAGATCTCAAAAAGTGATGATCTTTGCACGGTTTAATCCCATGTACCATTTGAGCACGGCACCGATTAAACTGTCTTGGAAGTAGTGGATTAGTAACTGTTAGTTTTCTGTCTGGGTAGACAGCTTTCGGGCATACATTACCAAATGACTTTGAGGGTAATAGGTGCCTTTGTATTTTTCAAAGTCAGGTACCTTGAATTTGTGCGGTATCTTTACGTCAAGGACCAAATAGAGGTCAGCGGCGTTTTTGCCAAACAGGTCCTGTCAGCGAATGACATGCAGTTCTTTCTACATTTCCAAGAACCGTTCTTGGATTTCATTCATTCTTTCATCAACTTCTTCATCTTTTCCAGGGGTGGCATGAAGGATTTGTTCCGCTGGGATAGTATGTATCACAGGTTATGGTATTGAGATTACTATGGTAACTCTTTGCACTTCGGTGGCCTGAAGTTTGTAACCTTCAAGAGTCTCTGTTGTAGCGCTTGCATCTTTGTTCACCTGAAGTTTGTAACCTTCAGGCCTGGAGGTTTCGGCTGTGGCTCCCAGGTCTTCAATGACCGGTGGGATGTATCCTTTAGGTATAAAATTGAGAGGCATGCCCCAGGGAAAACCTTTATGCATGTTGTACTGAGTATGTTTGACATGTATCTCAAATGCTGGTGTAGACATAATCTCTGAGATCACAGTCCTTTGAGGTGGTTGATCCTGAGCTGCTGCCAAGGATTCAATTGTGTTGTGGAGTTTTTCCAAACTCTCCTTCAGGTCGTTGATTTCCTCTCTTAGTTCACTGTTTTCTTCCTCAAGATCGTCCATTTTCTTTTGATGATTGGCCTGAGTATTGTACGAATGAGACAGTTTAAGTCTAAAGTGTGACACATGTGTGAGACTCTATGACAAAGATGTGTAATGCAAGAATGATGAATGATATGCAAAGGATTGCAATATCTTACTGGGAAAAGTATATTATTTTTCAAAGTGAGGGAAGGAAAACTAGGCCTATGGATCCTAAGGAAATCCTGATGAAGGTCCAGATGTTGGTTGCTGAATTTTTCTCTTCTTTGATTAAGTCTCCTCAACCGTTGTTGGGTCAATGATCCTTTCCCAGGTGAAAGGAGAGAGTAAACTTCTTCGTTCTTCTTGACTTTCTATAGCATGTTTCTTTAATATCTCAATTAGAGCATCTTTTTCCTTCAGGAGTTCTTGGATCTTTGTACATTCCAAGCTGACAATCTGGTATTTGTTCTTCGAAGAGTTTTTCTCGCGCTGGACCTTGTTGAAAGCGACCTGAAGTTTTTCTGTGTCATTCATGAAGTAGATAATAGACTCTTTCAGGGGAAAAAATTTCTGACGAGGGTAAGGCATCTTCAATTTGATGGCTCTGGTTTGCACCCACCGAATATAAGGCTCTGTAGAGATGCAGTTTGGCCTTCCCAAGGACTCTCTTCCCTTTCTATGAACATGTTGCTAGGCATGCATAATTTCTTTCTTTAGTGCTATGTCATTTTCTCTTTCCTTAAAGAAAAGACCTTCTAGATGAACGTTATATGGTATGTCCTTCATCGGGTATCCGAGCTGACGATGAGCTAACATGGGATGATAATTGATCCCTCCTTTAGTACCACTGAGGGGAACATTGGGGAAAATTCCACATTTGTCAATGATTTTTATTCCGTCATAGATCCGATTGTACCAATTTATGTCAGAATGAGTGAGAGACATAATCTTCTGTGACCATCGCATACCACTCTTGAGATCTCAAATAGCGGCAGATTTGGGTAAGTGGGAAATAAATCATTTGTAGAGTAAGGGTACACAACATGTAATCATCCCTCCGCTGTACAAGTTCCTTAAATGTACTAATTGATAAGCATCTGGGAGCAAATTTGGGACTGGATTCCCAATTAAGAATATCTTGAAATCATTGATATCGACGAAGTTTTCAATGTTGGGAAAAAGGAATAACCCATAGATGAGCAGAACAAAGACATCTTCAAAAGCAGTTATGTTTCCTATGCTGACAAAGTATAGGGCTTTCTCCATTAGAAATTTAGCTGGCAACCCCTGAATTCCTCCCTTGGTGGTCATGTGATTTTTGATATCTAACTCTTCCAAAGAGATAGCTTTTTCAATGGTTTAATCTTTGGGAATTTCTTCCAATCCAGAAAATGGATCTTGATCAGTGATAGGTAAATCAATTAGATGAGAGTACTCTTCCAATGTTGGTGTGAGCTGATAATCTGGAAATGTAAAGCAGTGGTATACTGGATCATAGAACTGAGCCAATGTAGACAGGACTCATTCCACCATATTGACCTTCAAAAGAGACAACAATCCTCCGTGATAAGCTCTGAAAGCTTCAGGATTAGTAATCAACCTTCCCAATTTCCTCAGGTCTTCCAGTTTGGGAATTTTGAAAGTGTACTTATGGGGTTTTCTTCTACCGAAATCCATAGCACAACCTCTATTATTTGCAATTATTGCCTTAGTCTTTTTTTAGAAAAAGATTTTTTTTATTTTAGGAATGAATGAAAGGCATGAATGCAGCAAACAAAAACATTTGAAAACATGGGTTTAAGGGTTCATCGTCTCGAGCATGGAGTCATGGATCTACCCATCCCCAAGGTGTGTACTAGGGTCCAATTTTTTGTACCTATAGAACGGGTTCTAACAAAGGATCCCAAAATCACTGACCCTTCTTAAGAATATTATCAGCAACCCGACCGACTCATGAGAGCTGTAATATCCCCAAGATGAACCTCATTTGTGTGTAGTATCGCGTATCAACTATACCCGATAGTCACTGCACTACGTCCTAACAATGGCCAAGTAGTTAAATGTTTACTAATCCTCAGCTTCAAGGGTGCCCAGTGGAAAAAGTAATGTTTTCACGACTTGCTCGTTCAACATCAATAATTCCAAACGGGTACCTCCACTGATTCGGTGGACTTTCAAGTTAGCTTGGTCGGGACTCACTCCCTATAAGCCTTCCTGAGTCTGCCACCTCTTATCTTAAAATGTACTCTCTGACTCGCCACACGTGTATTAATCACATTCCTATATAAGAGTAAATTAAACAAGTATAGAAGATAAGCAGATAGTATGACAACAAATGATATCAAAAAATGAGAAATCAAATTAAACAACAAAAAATTTAATGCAAGGCTTAACCCTGTTAGGGGATGGGAAAATTCCCCAGCAGAGTCGCCATTTTTTTGTAGCTCTCGGTTTTTGTGATGCAACCACTACTGCTTTTGGTGCTACTTTCTGATTTCTATATTTATCCTATGAAGCTTAAAAGGAAGGGGAAGATATCTTAAACTAACCCTGCACGCAAGTGTTTTCCCTTACAAATGCGAAGAGATCTGGAATCGGGGGGTTAGTTATACAAAGGGAATCTATTAACACCCAGAGTGTCTATAGTAATCTATAGGAACCTTTGTTTACATATGTTTTTAGTGTTTGAAATGCTTTCTTAAGTCTATTTGATATTGATTGGGGAAAGTTTCTCCTTTGTGAGGACTGAGGAAATGTTTTTGTTGCTTTAGGGTTTTCTATTGTTTTTGGGAAGGTTCTTGACCTAAGATTTTTTATTAGTGCGCTCGCTAAGATTCCGCAATCTTATGCCTACGTATTCCCGTAAAGATATTTTGGGAAATCAGAGCGTTCGCAGTTCCTCCTATTCTATGGGAGGAAATTGTTTGTTTGGTGTCTTGTTCAAAGCCCAAGATCGAAGCTAAAAGAGTATTTGTGTCTTGTTTAAAGCCCAAGAATGAAGCTAAAAGAGTATTTGTGTATTGTTTAAAGCCCAGGATTGAAGCTAAAAGAGTGTTTGACTGACAGTAAATTTTTCATCTCTAAAGGGAGACATCTCACATATTCATCACAAACATTGAAAAGTTGATTTATTTGGGAAGTTGCTTTAACTGGGATATGTGGAATCTAGCAATGCCATATCTTCCTTTACAGGTCTTTGCATGCTAAGAGAGGGACATTGACATGGATGTGTAGAATCCAGTGGCTTGCAACTTACATCAGTAAGATGAAAGAAAAATTTAGCCATGATGAAGGAGGGACTCATGCTTGGATTTTGAATCAACAAGTGTGCCATTTACATCAATTATCTGGAAAAATTTTTGATTGTTTATTTTGAGATGTGATATATAGAGGAAATGTCCTCCTACAAAGTGGACTCATGCTCTCATCTAAGGGGATGATGGATTTTGTGCCTTGATCAAATCCCAAGGTTGAAGCTAAAAAGGGGTTGAGACTTGACTCAACTGGGGGTTTTTATTTGAGTATCTTGTTGGAAGCCCCAGATGATGAAGCTGAAGAGTTTAAGTATAATCTTAAAGAAGACTAACTCAACTAGGGAAGTGTTATATTTGTCTTGTACAAAGCCCAAGATTGAACCTGACTGGAAAAATCATTATATGAAGCCTAAGAGAAGGCTGAGGGAATCCTGAATAGAGATGAACTCTTACTGAGGAATTCTAATTTTTTAAGAGAATACTCAAACTTCTTGGGGAATTAGGAAGGCAACTAACTCTTGATGAAGATTAGAAGAGTTTATCCACTGCCACAAAGGCTTTGATTCTTATGGGGTTTATTGATTATGAACTGACCCTGGCTGGAGATTTTTAAAGTTCAAATCTAAACCTTGTTGAGGGTTAGAAGAGACTTAACAGATGAGTTTAAAAGCTTTAGAGGTTTTGACTCTCCTAGGCATTGGTGTATTGATGACTAGGATCTATCCTATGCTTCTAGGAAGCCTGAGGGTCCTTGTATGAAGCCCAAGAGGAGGCTGGGGATGCTTCTAGGAAGCCTGTGGGTCCTTGTACTAAGCCCAAGAGGAGGCCGGGGGTTGAGACTTTCCAAGTCTAGGAAGAGTTCAAGAAAGGTTTCACCGGGAATTAATTCTTTCTTTGTTGAACTATTCCAGGGTTAGAGGGGTTAAAGAAAAGGTTTCACCAAGAAATAATCCTTTCTTTAATGAAGTGTTTCAAGGTTGAATCAAATGAACAAAGCCCAAGAGGAGGCTGACTGTACTCGGGAGATGAAATCTTTTGTACAAGATGGAACAAGTTATTTGAACTAAGTTATGATGATCCTAATGTTGAACTAGTCTAAACTGAGGATGATTTGAATTGCTAAGATGAACTAAACCAAACTATGCACAAGTATATTTACAGATATAGGCAAGTATATAAACAAGTATGGATTGAATTGAGAATAGTGGTGGGCCTTATTCTCTGGATAGAGGCCCATTGTATTGTGATTGATCAGATGTTTTCTTCAAGATTGAATTAGGGTTTTAAAGAAATTGAAGAAAGTTTTGACTTTTGAAGATGATTTGATCTCAGGTAAAAGAGAAGCAAAGGCGTTGGGTCTTACTTTAGACAGAGGCCCAGATGATTATTTGTATGTTGTACAAAGCCCAGGATGAATGAGGCTACAAGATTTTCTATGTACATAAAGGTGTTGGGTCTTACTCTATATCAGAGGCTCAATATTATTGTTTAAAATAAGGTTTATGTACAAAGGGATGAAACTTACACTCCTAACAGAGGCCCGATGATTGTTGTGAAAATAGTGATCGCACCGTGATTTCGAAAAGTGAAATGGGACTTATAGAGGCCCAAAGAGGGTTGGGTCTTACACTCTAATAGAGGCCCAAAGATTGTTGAAATGAATTTTGAAAGATTGAATCCAAACAAAAGCCTAATTTCATATTTTAAGATTATTTTTCAAAGAAAAATCAATAAAATATGCATAATTTTATCAAATAAAATCATTAATCATGTTATAAACAATGATTAAGGTTTATGGAAAAATATTTTATTCAAATGAATATTTAAAATCATTTTGGTTTTAAAAATCTAGAAAAAGAAATCATTTTAAAAACATTTAAAACAATTTTAAAATAATATCTTTAAATATATTAAAAATATATCAAATAAAAATATTTTTATGATTTTTTTGTGAATAAAATATTTTAATATATGAGTGATTTTTGTGCAAAAAAATCATTTTAAATAATTAAAATTGATTAAAAAAATAATTATTAAAAATAATATGAAAAATATTAAAAATATGGTGAAAATGTGAAAAATGGGAAAAATGGCATAGGTGGGTGTTGAACCCATGCCCTCCAACACAAACACACTTGAAAACACACGGTGCTACCACTGGGGTGGTGATACATCCGTGTATCAAACCCACCCCATAAATACATAAGGGTGACTTTGTTTTAAGCCTGGCCAAAGGCGTCATGGCCATGGTTGACCAGGTTTTGATGATTTTGCAAGAAGGTCATAACTTCTTCATTTCCCCATGAAAATGGATGAAATAAAGATGGATCCTACCTAGAATTTCATGAGGAATCCAATGGTGGTCTTATATTTTTCTAAAAGTTCCTACATTTTAAAACTCGGCAGTGGTTTCAAAATAGGTCAAGTTTTGCAAGTTCTATGCTACCACTCTATACAATCAATAATAACAAGCCAAAAAAGTTTAAACACAACAAATATGATATGTATGACATGTTCATGATCAATGTACATCAAAGCAGTACATATTTCACAAAGTTCAAGTTCTTATGCACTTACCTCTTGAAGCTCCACTTGCTAACCTTCAAGATACGTGTGACAGAAGCAAACCAATTCCTTGGACACTCTTAATAGATCCCTTGGAAGCTTTTAGGATGATCAAAATCCAAAGGAAACCTCTGGAACAGAATCTACCTCTTTCTTGCAAAATTGACAAAAGTGACCAAAATGGCAACTCCTCCAAATGATGTTACAGTTGAGAAACTATGCTTGGAACACCTTAAGGATATATATTAGAGTGTGTTTTAAGTGTTGTTTGGTTTTGAAAGGGACTGAATCAAGACATGGGTTGAAAAATGCAGAAAAATCAAAATTTGAGGTTTTGAGGGTTGACTTTTTGATTTTGGTGATTTGAGATTAAGATGAAGGTTTGAACACCTTCAAGAGATGATTTGTGATGTGTTTTGATGGTTATTTGAGTGATTTAGGCTCTGGTTTTAAGAATTCCAAGTTTGGTCCTTGAAACTTTGAAACTTGAAGTAAGAGAGGGAAAGTGAGAAAACAAGGCTTTGGTATTGTTTTGGAGTGGTTTGAAACATCAGAAATGACTCCTATTTATAGGAGAACAAATTTGTTTTGGGAGGAATAGTGAATGGATGAAGAAGCATGCTATTATCCAATGGATTTTGTCATGTAGTCAGAGTCTCCTCCTAGCATAGCTATGCATTGACTCCCATCAATTTTGCAGGTTTGAAGTCTTCTGATTCTTGGACATATCTTGACTGGTTTGTGCTTTATTCATGCCACCTCTATGCATCACATTAATGCTTGATGCCAAAATTGAATTTAAAGGTTCAAGTAATGATGAATTTGCACATGCCAAGCTAGGTTCTTGACTCTTTGGCCTTATGGTTCAGATTCCTCATCATTCATGTTGATATTGGACAGAAATCTAATTATGCAAGTGTCCAAAATTGGCTCAAGAAATCGTGAGATGCAAGTTATGTGCTAAGGCTGTCAAAAATCAGTTTGTATCAAGGCATGTTGTAAAGTCCATAACTCCTTGCTCAAGTTGAATCAATGGATGTTCTTGTACTCTTTGGAAAGCTTGTATATCATACTTCAACTTTGATGTTTACATTTTGTCTTGATTCCTCTTGGATCATAATGAAAAATGCCTCCAAAGTTGGACAAAACATGAGGCCGATTCTGTCTAAAAAATTCTAAGTGTCAAAGTTCAAATCTCATGAAACCCTAACTTTAATGCCTCATATCTCAAAATCTAGGCATTTTTGGGGGTACTTCTGCTTTACAATCATATTTTATGTAAGAAGATCTATCATTTGAGCTTTGGATGGAAACAAATGGTTGCTTGGATCACAAGTTATGGCCTTGCAAATATGGATAAAAACCATTATTTTCCATAACTTAGTGAAATTTCAAGTTTCTCAAGGTTGCCCTTTTTGCAAGTAACCTCACTTTCTTGATTTTTCTTGATTTATCATGATCCAATTCACAAGTTAATATTGTTTTGGACTTAAAGAGGCCATGTTTGCCAAATATTCCTAAAAGTCAAACTTGGTTTTGATCACAGTTGACATTTTGTATTAGATGAATCTTAAACCTTGTGATCCTTTATGAAATCAAGTTCTTGGGATAAATTAAACCTAATGGATGGATTTCATATGTGTTTTTTAGTGTCTTGAATCATGTCCTAAGGTTTGAGATCATACTTTGCTCAAAAGTCAAAGGTATGGTTCACTTTTTCTCAAAACCCTAGTTTGTGGTCCAGATGAACTTGAGTCCTCATATTGCTCATGAACCAAGTTCTTTGAATCAATTCAATCTTGTGAATAGATCAATATGATGTATTTGAGGTCCTTAAATCATATCTTGAAGTTTTGGATCATGTCTTGCTCCAAAAGTCAACCCTAGGGACTGAGTTAGGTCAAAACCCTAATTCCTGATTTTTGATAGATGCATCCCTTGAGACTATTTTGAACTTATGAATGGACTCATGAGACTCTTTTGAGCTTCTTGAATTATGTATTAGGGTAATGGCTCATTCCTAGATGAAAATTTCTCTCTGGAGGCCTTGGTCGACCAAAACCCTAATTTGGTGACGCAGGTGATCTTGAGGTTTGATCAACTTGGAATGATGCAATCTTGTCCTTGCTTCTTGTTGTTGAGGATCTCTTGACCTCCATGGATGATTAAGAGACTTGATAAGTTGAAGATAATGTCAATTCTTTATTGATCCTTTCCATGAGTCATTTGAGAGGGCTTGAAAACCCTAATTCTTGGTTGAGGTAGATACTCAACAATCTTTGAAAGGATTAGTGAGGTATGAAAATACATCCATATTGTGGTGATGATTTGCACAATGGTGTGAAATATTATGGTCAAAATTTAGGGTATGACACATATGCATATGCAAATTTAAACCTAAAACATATGAAATATGTACTCTCATACTGACTTGAGCATATATAACATAAACAAAGAAAAAAGGAACGAAGATGTTGAAGAGTACCGTACTTCGAAGCTGAAGAATCTTATGCACGTAAGGAATGAAGATGTTGAAGAGTACCATACTTTGAATCTAAAGAATCAAATGAACGAAGAGGGTGAATATTTGAGCATATACAACATAAACCAAGAAAAAAGGAATGAAGATGTTAAAGAGTACCGTACTTCGAAGCTGAAGAATCAAATGAACGAAGAGGGTGAAGATTTGAGCTCCAAATGAATGGATACTGAAATTCTGGTGCATGTGCAGAATTCAGATGTCCTAGAATATCCCGTTCGACATCTGGTCTGACATGATCATAAATGGCAAGGTATAATCCAATAAACATGGTACTGAAAAGAAATAAGAGCAAGACACACAGAATTGTTAACCCAGTTCGGATCTAACTATCCTACATCTGGGGGCTACCAAGCCAGGGATGAAGTCCACTATTAGTAGTATCAATTCAAAGCTAAACAACCCGTTTACAACTTATCACTTAATCACTACCCAATGACCCTTCTACCTAGATCCTCTCTAGATATGAGAAACCCTTCTCACTCCCAATCATCGCAATGATGTCTAGCAGTTGACAATCCGCCACTGCATCAACGGCCCTTCACCTATACACTAGTTCAACAAGAACGACACTTTTCCAAGACACAACTTAGAGTTGCTTAGAAGCTTCCTCCAAGAACAATACTCCTCTTACTTAACAGTTTCGAGGATCACACTTACAAACTGTCAAACTCACAGGTCGAGTGGTACAGGAACCAACCCTAATAATAGAACTTTACATATTTGGTTGCGTTGCCCAATTAGGTCACAAAACATCTATTTATAACCTATTCCCAACTGGATTTGGGCCTTCAATCACAGCTTCAGCAGCTGTTACAAATCAGCAGAAACTTCTGCTACAAATCAGGTCTTCAAATCACTAACTTCCTAAAATATCTCCATATTTAGAAAGTCTCGATTCTTTAATATTTTCTCTCTATCTTGAATCTTCAGACCTAAAATTCAGCGCCTCATGATTGCATAATGTTCCAGAATATTCTGCATTAGTTAAAACCTAACAGAATTAACAAACCACTTCAGTTCTGGCGCGATGTCGAATGGACCTGCATGGGACAACTTCTTCGACATGTTGTTCCAGTAGTTGAATAACTTCAACACAACATGTTCCATTACACAATAGGACTTCTTGTTGTACCTGTTCTTTCATGATGATCTTAGCAAGTTTATTCATCCTATTTTACATTACTATTATTATTTGGTTTACAAAATTAATGCCAACTCTCAAAATTAAAGAACTAACATTCTCCCCCTTTGGCAAATTTTGGCTAAAACAAATACATAAACATTACAACTCAGATTACAGCAGCAATTACAACCCTACACTATTGTCAGTAGCCATCAGTAGCTATAGTGTAAAACAACCATGGATAATCATCTTCTTGAACAACTTGAATGATGTTAGAACATCATGTTTGACAACTTTTTCAGCACAACACCTTCAGGCAGCACAGCAGGACTTAAGAAGTAGAAAGTCCCGAAGTTATTTGGTGCACATGAGGAAGAAGATATCTTACTCCCCCTTAATACAGCACATTTCTTTTTCCTTTCAACACAATCTTCGAACACTTGAAGAAGACTCCTCCAGAAAAGAAATGTCTGTCTAGACATCGAAGACCAATGGTGGCATGAGAGATTTCAGCACACCTTAATTGATCAGACGCCCCTAGTCGACCTGTGGCATAAGATGAAACTTAAGAAGTATTGATCTATCAACCCAGGTAACTCAGAACACAAGTCACAACTGTGTTCATAACTCAGGACACAAGTCACAAAGACTCAACACTCAATACCAACTTCCCTTTTTTTTTACCATTCTGAAACACATTTGGAATTGCACACTCCAGACACAGCATCTGCGCTCCCCATTTAACAGACCCTTTCTTCCCCTTTTTAGCCAAAAATTGGAAAAGAGAGCCCTCACAGAACCAGACCCAAGACGTGCTCACCCAAATACAAACAAACGCCATAAGATTTAAGAAACAAGAACACTCACTTGGCTGAAGGAGAAGAGAATAACCCCTATAAATAGCTGACCGGTTACTTTGGAATTTACGAGCTTTGAATATGTCAAGGTTCTTAGTCAAAGAAACGTTATTTTAGGAAAAAGAAACTCCATCCAAATTCAATGTCTTCTGTCCAAAACTGTCTTGACCATTTTTATGGTTTCCTAACTGATTTTTACCATAAATTGTGCCAAAACAGATCCATGCACAGTCGAAGCCACGTGTTTCACCTTATCCCGTCACCACCGTCCAAAGTAATTCCTTGTTTAACTCAAGCAAAACATGTCCTGTACCATGTTCTGACATCTTATCACAAAAAAAATCTGCTCAATGTGAAACTCCTCCTCGAGATAGGAATCAGCTGTTCAAGCTAGTACACTCCCCCTCAATCCATCAGTCAACACACAGACCCTTCTAGATTCCTTCATCAGAGAGAAAAATGAATTCTCCCAAATGCGACACTTCTGCACCCTTGAGGAAATAGTCCATAGACATCTGCCTTAGCTCCCCAACCAATGATAGCACAATGATGTTACCACATTTTTCAACATGAAGAACTGCCTCTTCTTGAAATTTTGAGCATAATCTCATCATGTTTAAACATGGTCTTCCAAATCCAATATAAAAGCCCACCTGATTTGGAATTTCTCACATATTCCATACCAAATGTCTTTAGATTACTTCCAACTCAAGATAAGGACTGCCACCACCTTTACCACTGACAACACCCTTCTGTCCTTACATTCACAAGCTCCTAATGAAGTGTTCATTATGAAAGTAGTCATGTATTGCCAGAACAAACTACTTATCATCAAGATCAGAATCTGCCCATTCTAATCCACATTATGCCAGAACTGCCACTTCAGACAATAATGCTGCTTCTTCAAACTCCATAAGTATGGTACACAAGTAACAATAATGTTGTAACAAAATGTAGGACATCAGCACGAGACCAAAGACCACACCACTTGATCACAACCAGCAACCAGCAGACATCCAGATAAGACCTAGGCTCATCCTACTAGGGTGGCCTCTACCAAGGCACCAGACACGAAGTTCTGGTATCCAATGTGCCAAAAAAAAGTTCTCAAGAAAACAAATTCCCATGCCAAAGGCAGCTTTGACCGGTCAGGCGATACAACCAAGGTCTCTTCATCCATTGTAAATACCAAGCCTCCTTGCTCCTACCAGTACACCAAGGAAGGAAGCATGAGTCAGTCTAACAAGAGTGCAGGAAAGAGACACATGCAGGAGGACAAGAAGCCAGATCCTCAGAAGTTGAGGGACACAACACTGTCCACAGCTGGAGCATCTTCAGGAGCAACACGAACACGAAAGGCATCAGAAACAAGGATGAAGACCATCAAGAAAACTCAAGTGCAACTTCAAGCTTCTGATGACGAATGGGACGAAGATTGGAAGGCTTTTCTTGATTCGAGGGGTTGGGAAAACCTTTAGACCCTTTGTATGGTGTTTTCACAAATCTTGTATGCTTTCAGAAAATATGTAATAAAATTATGTTCCATACTATATCCTTATGTCTGCAAATTCTTAATCTACTGCACAATACGCGCTAACATATTTATCAATCTCCCCCTTAACATCACACGTCCAACTGCATAGAATTGTAACACTCTCCCCCTATCATGTGCTTCTTAGTACATTGAGGAATGGAAAACACAAGACTCATCTTCATGTTTTCAAGAGCTCAATCTTTGTTTAACTCACAAGTTGACCACAATCATCACTTGTACCAACACTCACATGATCTCCACTCCTGCAGCAAGGACCAGAAATAAACTGACCTCAGGAGTAAATACCTTGATCAACTTACACATCTAAGATAAGTTTCAAGGCCAGAAACTTCTTAGACATACCACCCAGATGCCTCCTCTTCCAGATCAGGAGTAGGTTCCAAACGCATGTGATCAAACCACATTAATTTAGCACCCAGAGCATCTGCTATGCCATTCCTATAGACATCAGAATTCTGCACAATTCTGACGTGATGTTCTAACACAAGATAGGACATCATTCCAAGGAACACAACAAGAGATCAAGGACTGGAGATTAGTCCTCTTAGGAGTAGAAGCAAAAGTAAATTACTTCTCTTCCTCACACCTTCACTTATCAATGCCTTTATGAGTGGACTTGAACAATAATCTTCAAGTATCGTTGACACTGTAAGTTGAAGCAGTCTTGCATAAATCCCATCACCATAGGATATACATTCAGAGAGGAACAACCTTCTCAGTTACAACCTTAGGAGTTTTCAGATAGATTCGCAGCGGATCAAGATACAAACTCCTCAAGGCCCTCAGGTGTCATATATCAGCCCTAGCATCATGAATCAGGTGACACCTCAATATCACAAGTTTGAAGATAAATCAAACCTGACATAATCACAACACAGCAGTTATTCAGCCAAAACCTCCAACAGCGCATGCCACTGCCTGTCACGAACAGTCCATCCTCCACTTATAGGGACCATTCTCACACTTATATGAACTACTCCAAGTTCAAACAACTTTTCAGTAAAAAGCTTCTTCCTTGACCACGAACCAGAAGGTATCTTCCCTTGGATCTCATTCAGATATAGAACAGAATGACCTGCTCTGATACCAATTGAAATTCTGGTGCATGTGCAGAATTCAGATGTCCTAGAATATCCCGTTCAACATCTGGTGTGACATGATCATAAATGGCAACGTATAATCCAATAAACATGATACTGAAAAGAAATAAGAGCAAGACACACAGAATTGTTAACCCAGTTCGGATCTAACTATCCTACATCTGGGGGCTACCAAGCCAGGGATGAAGTCTGTAAGACCCCCAATCTATACCCCCAATTAATAAAAGCAGTAAAAGTAAATTCGAAATTTCGTCAGAGTATATTTAAATTATCATGGCATAGACCGGGAGGGTCACATCAAAATAGAACAATACATAACATACAACACCTGCTCATAAAGATATGCAACAGTGGGGTAGCAATCAAAGTTCCCTACACCCACATTTCAGAATTTAGAATAAAAGCGGAAAATCTAAAACTGAATAACATACATATATATATCATGAAAAGTTAGTCATACATCAAGTTATACAGGCACAAGCCAAAAGATATACATATACATAATATACAATTATCACAAACGGCCTCCCTAACTACCCGGTGTCACATATCAGAGCCGACCGACAAAAGAATGAAGACGCAAAGCTTCACAAAAATACCTCCAGCAACTCTAATCTGCAATGCCTCATAGAGCATTATAAAACAGCAGAAGGGTGAGAAAAACAACCATAATATAATTGCATATAATTATATATATAACACAAAAATACACATATATACGGTTCTCACCACAACTCACGCCATAATTCAAAACACAAGGCATTACAAGACACAGCACATATTTCCATCACCAACACATATCCATATATCAATTTATCCACAAATCCACACATAAACAACCATAAATGATTTATGCAATGCAAGAGACCGACACAACGACTCTATGCATATGCACATGCGGTACCGACTTCCATTATTTCTCATCACTAGTTCACTCAGGAACTCTGCTGGAACCATCGCTCGTTACATCACTGTAACTCCCCGTCGGGCCTACGATGTTCCCCACCGCTCACACCCCACACGGGCACACGGTGTTTATGGATCGCTCACACCCCACACGGGCACACGACCCGATCGCTCACACCCCACATGGGCACACGATCGTCTATAATCATCGCTCACACCCCACATGGGCACACGAAGTTATAGTGAATTCCCTCTGGAATCCAAACCGTCACTCAAGACGTTCAACAATGCATATCATGATGCTTGGCATACAATGACCCATGACATTCAATATGCACATATAAACACATTCATTTCATCGATAAAATCACACTTTGCACTTATGCCCAAAACAATGCATTTAATTTCCATACGGCCACAAATCATCACAACATCATCTAAACACATACATTTACATCATACAACAGCACCTTGCACAATATATATCAATTACGTACAAGTATAACGACAAAAGTCGACAACCGACACTATTCCTGATTTTTCCGACATAATTAAATCGGCTAACAATTTCAAATTCATCCTCATCCGAAAGTACATTTTATAAGCTTTCCAACGATATAAATATCACTTAAATCGGAAATACAGTTCGAAAGATATGAATTTTTAAAAAAAGAAAATTATTTTCAAAAAAAACCAACCGCCCGGCGAAGCATGCTCACCGCCCGGCGAAACACGCTTCGCCTCTGCTTCGCCCGGCGAAGCACAGGCGACACCAATCCCCCAAAAGACTCAAAGAGGTAGAAACTTGGAACCTCTGCGCCTCTCGAAACCGCCCGGCGAAAGGACGCATCGCCCGGCGAAACGATCCTACCGCCCGGCGCTTCACACCAGAAGCAGAATTTCTGCTTCGTTTTTGCACTGTTCCACCCCAAATTTTCCCATTTTCTTCCCCAAATCATTTCCATCAGCAAAACAATTACTAGCAAGGGTTCATACACATATAGAGATCATACAACACAAATTATATCGAATTCCGTTCGTGAAAACATCGATTTCTACTCGTTTACGCGTTTTCGACCTATACCCGAAAAACACTTAACGAGACAATACAACATGCAACCACACATATATAATCATACACAACAATAAGATAATCGAGTTTCACACCCTTACCCGATTTAATCGTGTTCTAACAAGTCGGGAGATCGATTTCTTCTTCCTCAAGTTTTTTCTCTCTTTTCTTCTCTTCTCTTCTTTTCTCTCTTCTTCTCTTCTTACTATTTTTCTCTCTTTTTCTTTCTATTTCTATTCTTAACTTCACAAATACACCAAAATGCCCAAAATACCCCTACACTCAAATATCTCGCAAACGTTCCCAAAACCTGATAAAATATCACAACAATGAAAAATAACACATTTTCACATAAAAGTCGAAAATAAAATAAAATAATAATAAAATAATCCAAACGACTCAATTAAAATAAAAGACCAAAACTGGGGCGTTACAACTCTCCCCCACTTAGAAATTTTCGTCCTCGAAAATCTTACCTGAAACAAACAACACTGGATACGACTCTCGCATCCGACTCTCCAACTCCCAAGTCAAATTGCCCTCAGCAGCGCCTCCCCACGCCACCTTCACAAGTGCAATATCCTTGCCTCGCAACCTCTTCACCTCGCGATCCAAAATCTCAACTGGTAATGCCTCAACTGTAAGATTCTCTCTTACCTCAACCTCAACCATCAGAATCACATGCGACGGGTCCGGTACATACTTCCGAAGCTGTGAAACATGAAACACATCGTGAAAATTCGACAGATTCGGCGGCAACGCCACCCTATAAGCCACAGCACCCACTCTTGCGGATATCTGGTAAGGACCAATAAATCGAGAAGTAAGTTTCTTCGATTTCAATGCACGACCCACACCTGTTACCGGCGTAACCCTCATAAATACATGATCGCCCTCTTGGAACTCTAGATCCTTCCGTCTTCGATCATGATAACTCTTTTGTCTACTCTGAGAAGCTTTCATCTTCTCACGAATAAACTTCACTTTCTCTGTCGTCTGTTGCACCAACTCTGGTCCAACCACCGTTCTCTCACCAGATTCGTGCCAACACAAAGGTGTTCGACACCTTCGTCCATACAATGCTTTAAACGGTGCCATTCCAATACTAGAATGGAAACTGTTATTATACGTAAACTCAATCAAGGCAAGATAACTATCCCATACACCACCTTGTTCCAAAACACACGCTCTCAACAAATCCTCCAAAGACTGAATCGTCCTCTCCGTCTGACCATTCGTCTGTGGATGATAAGCCGAACTCAATCTCAATCTAGAACCCAAAGCCTTCTGTAAACTTTCCCAAAATCTCGATGTAAATCTAGGATCTCGATCAGAAACAATACTCAATGGAACTCCATGCAACTTCACAATCACACTGATGTAAATCTCAGCTAACCGCTCCAAAGAAAAACTAATGTCAATCGGAATAAAATGAGCCGATTTAGTCAGCCTATCAACAACCACCCAAATAGCATTATGCCCTCGCTGAGTATTCGGTAACCCTGTCACAAAATCCATCGAAATGCTATCCCACTTCCATTCAGGAATATCCAACGGTTGCAACAAACCACTAGGCCTCAGATGTTCCACCTTCGATTTTTGACAAGTCAAACATGCATAAACAAACTGAGCCACATCTCTTTTCAATCCAGACCACCAGAAAATCCTCTTCAAATCTTGGTACATCTTATTCGCTCCCGGATGTATACTCAAATTACTCCGGTGTCCTTCCTCCAAAATCATCCTTTTCAACTCCGCATCATCTGGAATACAAATCCTACCTCGGAATCTCAAAACACCATTAATATCCACTTGGAAATCACTATTCGCATCTTTTCCTCCAACCAACATCAAATCCACAAATTTCACATCCAACTTTTGCTTCTCACTAACCGTCGTCAGAAAATCATTAGTAATCGTTAGCACACCAAGCCTAACGCTATTGACGTCACTTCACAAACCAAATTCAAATCTCTAAACTATTCCAAAAGTTCCCACTCCTTAACCATTAAAGCGGACATATGTAACGATTTCCGGCTCAATGCATCAGCTACCACATTAGCTTTACCAGGATGGTAATTCAAGCCAAAGTCGTAGTCCTTCAAGAATTCTAACCATCTACGTTGCCTCATATTTAGCTCTTTCTGATCAAACAAATATTTCAAACTTTTATGATCACTAAAGACTTCAAACCTTGCACCGTAGAGATAATGCCTCCAAATCTTCAACACGAAAACCACAGCCGCTAACTCAAGATCATGAGTAGGATAATTCTTCTCATGAACTCTTAACTGCCTTGAAGCATAAGCCACCACCTTACCTTCCTGCATCAGAACACCACCTAGACCAATCAAAAAAGCATCACAATAAACCACGAATGGTTCATTAGGATTCGGCAAAATCAAAATAGGAGCTGTCGTCAATCTTCTCTTCAGCTCAGTAAAACTCTCTTCACACCGAATATCCCAAATGAATGCTTGCCCTTTACAAGTCAATTGGGTCAAAGGAAGTGCTAGCTTCGAAAAACCTTCAATAAACCGGCGATAATAACCAGCCAAACCCAAAAAGCTTCTAATTTCAGTAACAGATCTCGGAGCCTCCCATTGTAGAACTGCTTCTACTTTAGATGGATCCACAGCAATACCATTACCTGAAATTACGTGTCCAAGAAAACTTACTTCCGACAACCAGAATTCACACTTGGATAGTTTAGCAAAAAGCTTCCTCTCCTTCAAAACCTGCAAAACAATACGCAAATGTTCTGCATGCTCCTCCCGAGACTTAGAATAAATTAAGATATCATCAATAAACACCACCACAAAACGATCCAGATGCTCATGAAAAATACGATTCATGTATTCCATAAACACACCTGGCGCATTAGAAACCCCGAACGGCATCACAGAATATTCATAATGACCGTATCATGTTCTAAAAGCCGTTTTCTGAATGTCTTCCTCCTTCACCCTTATTTGATGATACCCCGACCTCAAATCAATCTTACTGAACACACACGCACCAACCAACTGATCCATCAGATCATCAATCCTTGGAAGCGGATACTTATTCTTGATCGTCACCTTATTCAACTGGCGATAATCAATACATAACCTCATACTCCCATCCTTCTTTTTCACCAATAAAACTGGAGCACCCCAAGAAGAAACACTTGGCCTCACGAACCTCTTTTCCAACAACTCATTCAACTGTTTCTTTAACTCCACTAATTCAGATGCCGACATACGATAAGGTGCCATAGAAACAGGTCTAGTACCAGGAACTAGATCTATAGAAAACTCCACCTCTCTCTCCGGCGGCAAGTCTGAAATATCCTCAGGAAACACTTCCGGAAACTCACACACAACAGGAAACACCTCAAGTGAAACTTGACTATCCACAGTTAAAGATGCAAACAATCCAAACAACTGAGCTTCCTCCGCCAAAAGTTTCTTCAACTCTTTGGTAGATAAGAAACTCGAATCTTCGTCTTCCTCAAGAGAAGGAAACCTTACCAACTTATGATAACAATCAATATAAACCCTATTGAATTGCAACCAATTCATACCCAAAACCACATCTAAACCCTCCAACGGCAAACACACTAAATCCATCTCAAAGTCTTTACCATAAATGGTCAAAGGACATCTTAGACAAACCAAAGAAGTAGTTACCGACCCCATTGCTGGAGTATCAATAACCATTTCACCACCCATCACAGACAACACAAGATTCAAACGCTTCGCGCACTCAGACGAAATAAACGAATGAGTCGCTCCAGTATCTATAATAGCAATTAAAGGCATACTATTAATAAAACAAGTACCTCGAATCAGACGATCTGCACTTGAAGTCTGAGTCCCCGATAATGCAAACACTTTTCCACCAGCTGGAGCTTGTTTCGGTTTCGGACACTTAGTACTAATGTGACCAGGTTCCCCACAGTTGTAACATTTCACCACATTCTTCCTGGCACAATCCGCTGCAACATGTCCTACACCTCCATAATTAGTACACTTCCTCAAATCTTTCCTGCACTCAAACTGACGATGCCCCAACTCACCACATTTATAACACCTCATAGGACCAGACATTCCTCCTCCACCTGACCTTTTCTCAAAATTCCCTCTCTGTTTACCTTTATCAGCTGGTGTCACATATGGACCACCACGGAACTGTTGTTTCCCTTTCCTCTCGCTCACACTCTTGTAATGAGTAGAACGAGCCTTACTGTCCTCTTCATAAATCCTACAACAATCTACCAAATCAGAAAACCTCCGAATCCTCTGATAACCAATCGCCTGCTTAATCTCAGGACGCAAGCCATTCTCAAACTTCACACACTTAGAGAATTCAGCAGTAGCTTCCGCATAATGAGGATAAAACTGCACAAGTTCCACAAACTTAGCAGTATAATCAACTACAGACATATTACCTTGCTTTAGCTCCAAGAACTCAATTTCCTTCTTCCCCCTCACATCTTCAGGAAAATACCTCCTCAAGAACTCCCGGCTAAAAACTTCCCAAGTAATTTCTTCTTCCTCTTCCTCTTCTGCAGCTTCCAACACACGTCGAGTACTAACCCACCAGTCATCAGCTTCTTCCAATAACATATGAGTACCTAGTCTCACCTTCTGATCTTCATCACAATCCATCACTCAGAAAATCCTTTCAATCTCTTTCAGCCAACTCTGTGAACCATCCGGATCATATCTTCCTTTGAAGACAGGCGGTTTGTTCTTCCTGAACTCATCATTACCCGCAGCATTAGGTGCACCCTGCACAGCACGAGCCATAGCTTGCATAGCCGCAGCCAAAGCAGTATCATTCCTACCAGCCATATTCTGTTCATTTCCAATAACAGAAACTATGGTTAAACCAAACAGCTCAACCAACCACAACGACCAACAAGGACTGACACAACTGACACGGACTGACACAAACTGGCTCTGATACCACTTAATGTAACACCCCCAATCTATACCCCCAATTAATAAAAGCAGTAAAAGTAAATTCGAAATTTCGTCAGAGTATATTTAAATTATCATGGCATAGACCGGGAGGGTCACATCAAAATAGAACAATACATAACATACAACACCTGCTCATAAAGATATGCAACAGTGGGGTAGCAATCAAACAGAGGAACTTAGTTCCCTACACCCACAATTCAGAATTTAGAATAAAAGCGGAAAATCTAAAACTGAATAACATACATATATATATCATGAAAAGTTAGTCATACATCAAGTTATACAGGCACAAGCCAAAAGATATACATATACATAATATACAATTATCACAAATGGCCTCCCTAACTACCCGGTGTCACATATCAGAGCCGACCGACAAAAGAATGAAGACGCAAAGCTTCACAAAAATACCTCCAGCAACTCTAATCTGCAATGCCTCATAGAGCATTATAAAACAGCAGAAGGGTGAGAAAAACAACCATAATATAATTGCATATAATTATATATATAACACATAAATACACATATATACGGTTCTCACCACAACTCACGCCATAATTCAAAACACAAGGCATTACAAGACACAGCACATATTTCCATCACCAACACATATCCATATATCAATTTATCCATAAATCCACACATAAACAACCATAAATGATTTATGCAATGCAAGAGACCGACACAACGACTCTATGCATATGCACATGCGGTACCGACTTCCATTGTTTCTCATCACTAGTTCACTCAGGAACTCTGCTGAAACCATCGCTCGTTACATCACTGTAACTCCCCATCGGGCCTACGATGTTCCCCACCGCTCACACCCCACACGGGCACACGGTGTTTATGGATCGCTCACACCCCACACGGGCACACGACCCGATCGCTCACACCCCACATGGGCACACGATCGTCTATAATCATCGGTCACACCCCACATGGGCACACGAAGTTATAGCGAATTCCCTCTGGAATCCAAACCGTCACTCAGGACGTTCAACAATGCATATCATGATGCTTGGCATACAATGACCCATGACATTCAATATGCACACATAAACACATTCATTTCATCGATAAAATCACACTTTGCACTTATGCCCAAAACAATGCATTTAATTTCCATACAGCCACAAATCATCAAAACATCATCTAAACACATACATTTACATCATACAATAGCACCTTGCACAATATATATCAATTACGTACAAGTATAACGACAAAAATCGACAACCGACACTATTCCCGATTTTTCCGACATAATTAAATCGGCTAACAATTTCAAAATCATCCTCATTCGAAAGTACATTTTATAAGCTTTCCAACGATATAAATATCACTTAAATCGGAAATACGGTTCGAAAGATATGAATTTTAAAAAAAAGAAAATTATTTTAAAAAAAAAACCAACCGCCCGGCGAAGCACAGGCGACACCAATCCCCCAAAAGACTCAAAGAGGCAGAAACTTGGAACCTCTGCGCCTCTCGAAATTGCCCGGCGAAAGGACGCATCGCCCGGTGAAACGATCCTACCGCCCGGCGCTTCACACCAGAAGCAGAATTTCTGCTTCGTTTTTGCACTGTTCCACCCCAAATTTTCCCATTTTCTTCCCCAAATCATTTCCATCATCAAAACAATTACTAGCAAGGGTTCATACACATATAGAGATCATACAACACAAATTATATCGAATTTCGTCCGTGAAAACATCGATTTCTACTCGTTTACGCGTTTTCGACCTATACCCGAAAAACACCGAACGAGACAATACAACATGCAACCACACATATATAATCATACACAACAATAAGATAATCGAGTTTCACACCCTTACCCGATTTAATCGTGTTCTAACAAGTCGGGAGATCGATTTCTTCTTCCTCAAGTTTTTTCTCTCTTTTCTTCTCTTCTCTTCTTTTCTCTCTTCTTCTCTTCTTACTATTTTTCTCTCTTTTTCTTTCTATTTCTATTCTTAACTTCACAAATACACCAAAATGCCCAAAATACCCCTACACTCAAATATCTCGCAAACGTTCCCAAAACCCGATAAAATATCACAACAATGAAAAATAACACATTTTCACATAAAAGTCGAAAATAAAATAAAATAATAATAAAATAATCCAAGCGACTCAATTAAAATAAAAGACCAAAACTGGGGAATTACAAAGTCCACTATTAGTAGTATCAATTCAAAGCTAAACAACCCGTTTACAACTTATCACTTAATCACTACCCAATGACCCTTCTACCTAGATCCTCTCTAGATATGAGAAACCCTTCTCACTCCTAATCATCGCAATGATGTCTATCAGTTGACAATCCGCCACTGCATCAACGGCCCTTCACCTATACACTAGTTCAACAAGAACGACACTTTTCCAAAACACAACTTAGAGTTGCTTAGAAGCTTCCTCCAAGAACAATACTCCTCTTACTTAACAGTTTCGAGGATCACACTTACAAACTGTCCAACTCACAGGTCGAGTGGTACAGGAACCAACCCTAATAATAGAACTTTACATATTTGGTTGCGTTGCCCAATTAGGTTACAAAACATCTATTTATAACCTATTCCCAACTGGATTTGGGCCTTCAATCACAGCTTCAGCAGCTGTTACAAATCAGCAGAAACTTCTGCTACAAATCAGGTCTTCAAATCACTAACTTCCTAAAATATCTCCATATTTAGAAAGTCTTGGTTCTTCAATATTTTCTCTCTATCTTGAATCTTCAGACCTAAAATTCAGCGCCTCATGATTGCATAATGTTCCAGAATATTCTGCATTAGTTAAAACCTAACAGAATTAACAAACCACTTCAGTTCTGGCGCGATGTCGAATGGACCTGCATGGGACATCTTCTTCGACATGTTGTTCCAGTAGTTGAATAACTTCAACACAACATGTTCCATTGCACAATAGGACTTCTTGCTGTACCTGTTCTTTCATGATGATCTTAGCAAGTTTATTCATCCTATTTTACATTACTATTATTATTTGTTTTACAAAATTAATGCCAACCCTCAAAATTAAAGAACTAACAGATACAAAGAGGGTAAAGATTACGCCATCGCTGTCGTCTCTGGCTCGCTTGTTCGCATAGGACACAAAATAATTTTTGTTTTAATTTATCAGTAAACCCTTTAATCTCGGTTAGACAACCCATCCGTAGTGGAAATATAAGTCCTCTAACAACGATTGGTTTACTTCACCGTTGTAAAATCATTTACAATTTATTTTTTAAATAAAGGACTTAATTGACACACGTTGTACAATTTATTTTTTAAGTCCTCTAACAACGGTTGGTTTACTTTACCATTGTAAAATCATTTATAATTTATTTTTTAAATAATGGACTTATGTGACACACGCTTAATGTACTCTAAAAAATGGAAAAAAAATGTAGTTGCTGGGAATCAAAGTTTGCTACACATCATTTATTACTACGGTGTTTTAAGACAGCCGTCATTAAATTACTGTTTATAAATCCAGCTACTCACTGGGTGCAAAAATTTTAACCTATTACAACGGTGTATATGAATTCGTTGTAAATCTGGCGTTGTTGTTTGCGCATTTTGTAGTAGTGTCCCCAAGGACCCAATGAAGATTGGGTACTTAGCACAAGTTTTTAATAATGCAGGAAAAATGTCTTGACTCTATGGAGAGAGTATGGGATCTCGTTCGTGGAGCATCAAGGCACAACACAGTAACATGTCCTTATTGTTTTGATCTATGTGACTAACAAGGTGGATTATGTTACCAACCAGGTTAACTCTTTGTGTTTTTTTAAGTGGTAAGAGTGTGTGAATGATTACTAATAAGCTATCCGAGAAGTGTCAGAAGGATGCTATATTCAATTATGCAAGTTATCTTTGACTAGAATTGCTCAAGTACATCAAACTAGGAGTGATCAACCTAAAATGATGAAACATGAGGAGAAGCCAGATTATCATCATAATTGAGCAAATAATCATCAAATGATGTTCTTGGATACATTACTAATCTCACTTTTAGATACTTGTACAAGAAGGAAAGTGGTAAGAAAGTTTTGGTCTTGTTTGTGTTTCGTGGCACATGTTGCATTCATTCCAACTTTCGTTCGAAAGTTCTTTGTGGAATGCTTGTACATCCTCTGTCTTGTGTACGGTGAGGTAATATCATTTCAACCCAATTTCTTGTTATGTACGTAAGTGTTTCTTTTACCTATTTATTTCATAAGGATATGTGATGAACTGTGGGATGTTTGTGATATGTGTTTACTTCCAAAACTATCAAACGTGAGTGTTGTATGTTTCATTTTACATGTTTATAGTAACCATACATAAATTCCATCATGATTCATTTTTATCTTGAACTAAGTCATGCTTGCATTTTTGTGTGTTGCATGTGTCAAGCAAACAATCTATAAAATTTGATCATGTGCATGTGCATCTCATAAACCTTTTATTCATGAGTCATTATAAGTCTCTCAAAGTCACCAAAAGTCAATTAAATCAAATTTTAGTGAAGTTTTGAAGTCTTCAGGTCTACATAATCTGGTACAGGTCAACCTGTGTAAGTCAAATTTTGAATTTGCCTGAAACGCTCCAGTACAGGCCGACCTATGTTATTTCAGGTCGGCTCATGTCAAATTCTTTTCAATTTTTTGTTGTTGCTCGCTTCAGTATGTGCTAACCTATAGCATGGGCAGGTCAACACATACGTTCTCAGGTCGACTCTTAAGTTCATTTTGAGGCATTTCTCTTCATTTTTACTCTTGTTCTTGCATTCACAAAGATACCCACTATTCCAAATTCACTTAAAAACCCCAAACACACAAAGATTCTTGTTTTTTACTTCAATATAACATCACAAATCTGTCATTAATAGTCAAATCTTGTCATTTCCTACCTAAATTCATCATTTTTCTCCTCTCTTGTTGAAAAATCCCAAACTTACCCACTATCATCAAAATTTCTTCCTTGTTTGGTATTTGTAGTTGCATATTTATGTTAATCTGTTGTAATTACTTCTATTTGAGTGTGTGGGTATTGTTGTGTCACTCATCCTTTCACGCATTTCATTCAAACATTTTCACAAACACCTCGTGTGCAACTTGTATCTCACAAATCCAATGGCCTCCAAGTCAAAGAATGCATCCAAAGGAAAAGGCAAGGCCTCCTCATCCACTCCTGCCTCTGAGAATCCATTCTCTTTGGTTTCAAAGAAATATGAGAAGGATTTTGAGCTAAAGCTTGTGACTCACCTAGTCGTTAAGCAATGCATATGGAAGAAGAAGACGATTGATGGTTTGGCTCTACCCAAAGTTATGACTCGTGTTAAGCATCAAAACATAGATTATTTTCTTCAATTGGCTCAATATTACATCGAGGATCTTATTCACGTGTTCTACTCTGGGCTACACAAACAAGAGGGAGCAAGTTTTAAATTCTCCATGGGTGACAAAGTGTATCATTTCAAACATGAAATGTGGAGTACCTTGTTTGGTATTACGGTTAGTGATCTAGACATTGATGAAGAATTTGATGATGAAGTGACTGATGAAGTGGTTACCGACTCGGACAAGCATAAATATTTCAATTGGAGTGTTCACTTGAATGAGATGCTTAAGGCTCATTGTGCTGCAAACTACTATGATCCTATTACCACAAGTCAATTGAAAATGTTGTCTCGAATTTTGTTGTGGATAGTGTCTCATGTCTTGCGTCTGAAGAATGGTGGATTTTCAAGAGTTGATTTTGCTGAAATTCATCTTGTGTACGTCTTGCTGCACAACATCAAAATCAGTTGGCCACATTACTTTGTTGATCGCATGTTTAATGTCCGATCTTGCAACAAAGGTACTTCTTTATGCTATCCATCCATGATTGCAAAAATTTTAAAGCATTTCAAAATTGGTGTGAAAAATCTCATCTACGAATCACCAAGTACCTCTCAAGAGTTCTCACAACGGACTCTCACAAACATGAGCTATTTTTGGGACATTGAGCAACGAGCATACTATCTATGTAAGAATGGTAGGAATATTTTTAACTTCGATGATCCAAATGTGGTTGTTGACGAGGCTGGAGAAATAAGATGGAGAACGAGCAATCTGATGAGATTCCTCATGGTGATCCAGATGGTGATGTAACCATGCAAGATGCAGATCAGGGAGTTGTTCCCGCTGGTGATCCTTATGCTAGACCTAGCGACACTGCTGTTATCATTACCATGCTGCAAAATACGCAAATGCATTAAGATGAGAGATATGATGCACAGTCGGAGCAGCCCCGTCTAATGCGGGAGCACATGGCCACTCAAGATGCTGAGTTCCATTCCTTTACTGCCTATACAACGAAAAGCCTCGTGACTTTGCGTAACACTATTGATGAGAATCAAACTGCTGAGATGGAACAGTTGAATCACAATATTCATACCCAGGAAATGGATGGAGATCATTATGATAGCTTCTACCGTAAGCTATGTAAGATTGGCACATTCAATGCAAGACCAAGGCCGAGAGGAAGCGAAAGGCATTGAATGGTTTTAAGATGTGGTGTTATTTGGTGTCTTTTCTTTTGGTTGTGTCCTTTGAGTTTCATCTATTGCATTTCTTAATTATGGTTGTTTGCTTGCTACTTATTGGTGGTTAGAACAATGTTTTAAGTAGTTACTTTGTTGTACTAAGTACTGACTTGTGTTTCTCTTATGGATATAGCTATTCTTAATTATTATTCTTGTGCTATTTACATATGTGTTGTATGTGAATGCATCTCTTTTTCTTTGAAATTGCGTTTGTGTAGTATTTGAAATGTGTGAACTGTGCATCTATGTGATGCTTCTAACGGATTGGTTTTTCTCTTTTTAATGTTATAAAAGGGGGGAATATAATGAAGATGATGATTTATGCATGATGTATACAGTCACTTAGGGGGAGCTATCAAGGACAATGCATAAATTTAGGGGGAGCTATTTCATGTATATATGCATACACTTAGTGGGAGCTATCAAGGACAATGCATAAATTTAGGGGGAGTTATTCCATGTACCGAAGAAAAATGCAACGGCCTACAGCTACATCATTTATGTGTGCCATCATCAAAAAGGGGGAGTATGTGAGTTCTATCAATAAATTAACCGGGTTTTGAATGATGTTAAACAAGGCAGTATAGCGTAGTGTTTTTGTATATTGGACGATATCAACCTACATTTAGATGTCCATATATCCTCTTAGCATTAGGATGCATAAAAAGAGTCTTTGAACAAGTTTAATAGGTCTTAGGCATGTCATACACATCAAAAATCATGTTGGTGTGTCAACTTAACTGCATAGGCCGACCTATACGTGATCAGGTCGACCTATGGAAGCCTTTGCTTTAGTACAGGTCAACACATCAATATTTCAGGTCAGCTCCCATGCTCCAAGAACAAATCCTGTTGGCTCTGCCCACAGGTCGCCTCACAGGTCACCGTACAGGCCGGCCTGAACACCTTCATAGGCCGACCTATGACGTTCATAGGCCGACTGTAGCTCCGGTTTTTGTGACGCGACCACTACCGTTTTTAGTGCTTATTTCTGATTTCTATATTTATCCTATGAAGCTTAAAATGAAGGGGAACATATCTTAAACTAACTCTGCGCGCAAGTGTTTTCCCTACAAATGCGAAGAGATCTGGAATCGGGGGTTGGTTATACTAAGGGAAGTTATTAACACCGTGAGTATCTATAGTAATCTATAGGAACCTTTATTTGCATATCTTTTTACTTTTGAATTGCTTTCTTAAGTCTATTTGCTGTTAAAAAGGGAAAGTTTCTCCTTTGTGAAAATTGAGGAAATGTTTTTGTTGTTTTAGGGTTTTCTAGTGTTTTTGGAAGGTATTGGGACCTAAGTGTTTTTTAGTGTGCTCTCTAAGATTTCGCAATCTTATGCCTACGTATTCCCAAAAAGAGACCTTGGGAAATCAGAGCGTTCATAGTTCCTCCTATATCTATGGGAGGAAAAATGTTTGTTTGGTGACTTATTCAAAGCCCAATACTGAAGCTAAAAGAGTATTTGTATCTTGATCAAATCCTAAGATTGTAGCTAAAAGAATATTTGTGTATTGATCAAAGCCCAATATTGAAGCTGAAATAGTATTTGTGAGAGAATTTGTCATCTCTAAAGGTAGATATCTTACCTATTCATCACAAACATTTAAGAATTGATTATAAGGGAAGTTGCTTTAACTGGGATGTGTGGAATCCTGCAATGCCGTATCTTCCTTTATAAGTCTTTGCATGCTGAGAGATGGACATTGACTTGGATGTGTAGAATCTAGAGGTTTGCCACTTACATCACTTAGATGAAAGAGAAATTTAGCCATGATAAGGGAGGGACTCCAGCTTGGATTCTAAAACAACAAGTGTGCCACTTACATCAATTATCTGGAAAAAAATTTGATTGTTTGTTTTGAAATGTGATGTATAGAGGAGATATCCTCCTACAGAGAGGACTCAAGGTCTCATCTGTGGGGATGTTGAATTTTGTGCCTTGATCAAAACCCAAGGTTGAAGCTAAAGTTGAAAACTGACTTAGCTGAGGTAGTTTTATCTGAGTATCTTGTTTGAAGCCCAAGATATGAAGCTGAAGAGTTTGAGTATAGTTTTAAAGAAGATTGACTCAACTGGGGAGTGTTATATTTATCTTGTACAAAGCCCAAGATTGAGGCAGACTAGGGAAATCATTATATGAAGCCTAAGAGGTTGCTGAGGGAATTTAAGTGGAGACTGACTCTCACTGAGGAATTTTAATTTCAAGAGAAGGCTCAAACTGGTTGAGGAATCAAAAAGGGAAACTGACTCTTGCTGAAGTTATAACTAGTTGTTTGAACTAAGTTATAATGATTGAAATGATCCTATTGTTTGAACTAGTCTAAACTAAGAATGATTTAAATGCTAAGAGAAACTTAACACGATATGCACAAGTATATATACAAATATATGAACAAGTATATAAACAAGTATGAGTTGAATTGAGAAAGGTGGTGGGTCTTACACTCTGGATAGGGGCACACGTGTGTTGTGATTGATTTGATGTTTTCTTTAAGATTGAATTAGGGTTTTGAGAAATTGTAGAATGTTTTGAAATGATTTTGAATTTGAATTTGAATTTGAAGATGACTTGATCTTAAGTAGGAGAGGAGCAAAGGTGTTGGGTCTTACACTCTAGATAGAGGCCCAAGGATTTTGATAATTTGAAAGCACAGTGATGGGTCTTACACTCTAACAGAGGCCCAAGTGTATGTTGAAAACACAGTGATTTGAACACTGAGAGGAGAGACTTATACTATAGTAGGGGCCCAAAAATATTTATTTATGTACAAAGGGATGAGAATTACACTCTATTAGAGGCCCAAGGATTTTATTATGAGGGAAAGAAAAATGATGATGGGGCTTACACTCAGGGAGAGGCCCAGATGATTTATTTAGAAAATACAGTGATCGCACCATGATTCTGAAAAGCGCAACGGGACTTATACTATAGCAGAGGCCCGAGAATTATTTATTTACAGAGAGGGTTGGGTCTTACACTCTAATAGAGGCCCAAAATTTGATGTTATGAAGTTTGAAAGATTGAATCAAAGTAAAAACCCTAATTTCATTTTTTTAAGATATTTTTTTAAAGAAAAATCAATAAAAAATGGTATAATTTATCAAATGAATCCATTAACCATGTCATAAACAATGATTAAGGTTTTTTAAAAAAAGTTGTTTTATCCACATGAATATTTGAAATCAATTTGGTTTAAGAAAAATCAAGAAAAGAAATCATTTTAAAATATTTAAAACAATTTAAAATAATACTTTTTAATATATTAAAAATATATCAAATACAAAATATTTTTGTGATTTTTTTGTGGATTAAAATATTTAAATATGTGAATCATATGTGTATAAAATTCATTTAAAAATAATAAAAATTGAATATAGAAATTAATATTTGAAAATAAAATGAAAATATGAAAAATATAAAAACATTCAAAAAATTGAATTATAGCGCGAAGAACATCTTCTTCTTCCTCGCGCACCACCACCATCATCAGATTTGCAAAACCTCTCCTATCTCACTCAATTCATAATGAAATTGCACGATGTAAACATGAAAGTTGCTTGCTTTTGAACAAGGAACATGATGGTACCAATTAATTTTATTTATTTTAAGTGCGGAGTGAGTTATTATGTAATGAACAGATGAACCCTAATTTTTGCAAGAACAATGTGAAATCCTATACACGATTGATACATAGCAATTGATTGAGGGAAAACATTCTATATACATGCAGAAACATGTTGGTAACTTGAAATATAAAAAATGATACATGATTCATGGAGTTTGAAAAGTTCAGGCTTACCTTGCAAGAGGAATTTGAATCCTCAATTGTAGGTGTTACATAAGTATTTTGATGATCTGGACAACTTCCCTACACCTCAACGAATGTGTTGATGTGCTTGGAATGGATTGAAACCTTCTGGATTGATGGGCTCGACTCCAACTGTGTTAGTTCTTTAATTTTAAGGGTTGGCATTAATTTTGTAAAACAAATAATAGCAGCAATATGTTAGATAGGATAGTTTATTTTGCTAAAGAAGAACAGGTTGAGCAAGAAGTCCTAGTGTGCAATGGAACATGTTGAGCTGAAGTAGATTCAACATCTGGAACAACATGTCGTATCAAGATGTCCCATGCAGGTTCATTCGACATCGCGCCATAACTGAAGAGAATTTAGAATTCTGTTATGTCTTAACAGATGCAGAAGATTCAGGAAATAATATGCAAAGTCTATGTGGAGCTGAATTAAAAGGTCTGAAGATTCAAGTCTGAAATTGAGAAGAATATTGGAAAACATACACTTTCTAAATCTGGAGATATTTTAGGAAGTTAAAGATTGAAGTCCTATTATGTAGCAGAAGTCTCTGCTGATTTGTAGCAGCTCATTTGTTGTGTTTTTGTAGGCCCAAAATCCAGTTGGGAATAGGTTATATATAGATACATTGTAACCTAGAATTGTAACGCAACCAAAGATGTAAAAGTTCTAGTATTAGGGTTGGTTCCTGTACCACTCGACATGTGAGATGGACAGTTTGTAAGTGTGACCCTCGAAGCTGTTAAGTAAGAGGAGTATTGTTCTTGGAGGAAGCTTTTAAGTAACTCTAAGTTGTGTCTTAGAAGGGTGTCTTCCTTGTTGAATTGTTGTATAGGTAAAGAGCCGTTGATGCAGTGGCGGATTGTCGACTGCTAGACATCATTGCGATGATTGGGAGTGAGAAGAGTTTCTCATAGCTAGAGAGGATCTAGGTAGAAGGGTCATTGGGTAGTGATTGAGTGATAAGCTGTAAACGGAGAGTTTAGCTTTGAATTGATACTACTAATAGTGGACTTCATCCCGGGCTTGGTAGCCCCCAGAGTAGGTGTGTTAAACCGAACTGGGTTAACAATTCTGTGTGTCTTGCTTTTATCCTTTCAGTACCGTGACTATTGCTATATACCTTGCCATTTATGTTCATGTCAGACCAAATGTCGAATGGCATGTTATAGGACATCTGAACTCTGCACATGTACCAGAATTTCAATTGGTATCAGAGCAGGTCATTCTGTTCTGTATCTGAATGATATCCAAGGGAAGATACTTTCTGGTTCATGGTCAAGGTAGAAGCTTTCTACTGAAAAGTTATGTGAACTTGGAGAAGTTCATATAGGTGTGAGAATAGTCCCTAGAAGTGGAGGATGGACTGTTCGTGACAGACAGTGGCATGTGCTGAAGGCTTGGAGGTTTGGTTGAAAAGCTGCTGTGTTGTGGTTATGATTTATTTTCAAACCTATGGTATTGTGGTGTCACCTGGATTATGATGATAGGGCTGATATATGACACCTGAAGGTCTTGAGGAGTTTGTGTTTTGATCCGCTGCGTGTCTATTTGAAAACTCCTGAGGTTGTAATTGAGAAGGGTGTTCTTCTCTGAATGTATATACTATGGTGATGGGATATATGCAAGACTGCTTCAACTTACTTTGTCAACGATACTTGAAGATTATTGTTCAAGTCCACTCATAAAGGCATTTTTAAGTGAAGTTGTAAGGAAGAGAAGTAATTTACTTTTGCCTCTATTCCTAAAAGGGCTAATCTCCAGTCTTTGATGTGTTCATTGGAATGATGTCCTATCTTGTGTTAGAACATCACGTCAGAATTGTGCTGAATTCTGTTGTCTGAAGGAATGGCATAGCAGATGCTCTGGGTGCTAAACTAATGTGGTTTGATCACATAAGTTTGGAACCTACTCCTGATCTGGAAGAGGAGGCATCTGGGTGGTATGTCTAAGAAGTTTCTGGCCCTGGAACTTATCTTAGATGTGTGAGTTGGTCAAGGTGTGATCAACATGTTATTTACTCCTGAGGTCAGTTTAATTCTGGTTCTTGCTGCAGGAGTGGAGAACCTGAGATTTCAAGAAGTATTCTCACTAGCAGATTTTTTGGACATGAAGGTCAAAGATCAAAGAGGCATGATTTTTCTCTGGAAGTATCATCTGAATGATCGTGTGAAGCTAGACTAGTACTGACTGTGTGTGATTCAACCATAGCCTGTGCTGCTGTTAAAGGTGATTGATTACAGATTGGAGAGTTGGATGAGAGAATACTACTCTCATGCTTCTGTGATGTGATGGGTTATGATGGTTGCTTATGGTCCCGAGGCTTAAAGGGGGGAGTTTGGAGATTCTGTTTTGGAATGTGGTCATGATGTCTTAACATATGTTGACAGAACATTCTGTTCAGAATGTTATGGTGTTTGTCTCCTGATATCACAAGTCTCTACCTAATTTATGTACTGATGTAAGGGTCAAGCAGTAGGTGAATGTGTTCAGCAGGTGTGTTGAACAGAGAGTGCGCTCTTGAAGACATGAAGATGAGTCTCATGTTCTCCATTCATTTAAGGTATTCTTCTTGCAAAGGAGTACTGGTGATCTTAGATAGAGAAAAGTTGATCAGATTGGGATCATGTGAGTATTGGTACAAGTGATGATTGTGTTCAACTTGTGAGTTGAATAAAGAGTGAGCTCTTGAAGACATGAAGATGCATCTTATGTTTTCCATTCTTTAAGGTACGAAGAAGCACATATTATTCTTGATAGGGGGAGAGTGTTACAATTTTATGCAGCTGGACGTGTGATGGGGGAGATTGATAATTCTGCAGCTTTTGGTGTTGGCACTTATTTTGAAGCAAATTGGGAATTTGCATACATGAAGATTAAGTGTGCTATGATATGTCTTGTGCAGTTGTGATCCTTATTGCATTTGTTTAGTATAAATGGAACAGAATTAAAACAGAAATTTATTGCATTTTTGAAAGCATACAAGATTAGTAAAAATAACAAACAAAGGGTCTAAAGGTTATCCCAACCCCCCGAATCAAGAAAGGTTTTCCAGTCTTCATCCCATTCATCATCAGAAGCTTGAAGTTGCACTTCGTTTTTCTTGATGGTCTTCATCCTTGTCTCTGATGTCTTTCTTGTTCTTGTTGCTCCTGAAGCTGCCCCAGCCGTGGACAGTGGTTTGTCCTTCAACTTCTGTGGATCTGGTTTCAACACTTTCTGCATGTGTCTCTTCTCTGCATCCTTGCTAGACTGACTCATGGCTCTATCTGTGATACGATGTTAGAAGCTAGGAAGTTTGGTTTTTATACTGCATAAAGAGATCTTGTTTGTATCGCCCGACCAGTCAAAGTAGTCCTTGGTGTGGGAATTTGTTCTTCTTGGGAACCTGGTTCTTTCTTGGCACATTGGATACAAGAACTTCGTGTTTGGTGCCTTGGTAGAGGTTGTCCTAGTGTAACTAAAAGGATGAACCTGGGTCTTGTCTAGGTGTCTGATGTGATTTCCTTTAGTTTGCTTTCGGTATAGCTACTGGTGCTGGTTGTGATCAAGTGGTGTGTTTTTGTCTTATGCTGATGTCCTACATACTGTTGCAACATCTTTAGTTGTTGTGTACCATGATTATGAAGTTGGAAGAAGCAGCATCATCGTCCGAAGTGGCAGTTCTGACATAATGTGGATTAGAATGGGCAGATTCTAATCTTGATGGTAAGTAGTTCTGGAAATACAAGACTACTTTCATGTTGAAGACTCAATTAGGGTGCTACGTATGTAAGGTCAGAAGGCTGTTGCGAGTGGTGCAATCTGATCAGAATGGATGAAGATAAGGAGGTTCCTTCTAATACAAGTAAAAGGTGGTGGCAGTCCTTGTCTTGTGTGAGAAATTTCCAATCAAATGGGCCTTTGTTTATTGGACTTGGCAGACCTTGTATCTAAAATCACCATGGTGAGGACTTGCTCAACATATACCAGAATGTGGCAATATTGTTGTGAAATCACAAAGAGCGTTGATGGTTAAGGCTGTTGTCTATAGCCTATTGCTGCAAGTGTGCTGATTTCTGTGTAGCCTGTGTGCTGGTCAAGTTTGTGCAGTGTGATGTCAAACATCTTGATGGGACACATCATAGCTGTGTGAAGTTAGTGCTTATGCAAAAGAGGTCTGAAAAGCAGAATTGGTGTATCTGGGTGACTTTATTTTTTCTCTGCTGTTTTTGAAAGGATTGTGAGAAATCGTCTCAGTATCCATTAGATAAGAAGATGTGTTTGTATAAGGGTATGTGGAGTCTTGGGTTGATAAGTTTATGAGCTAGCAAACAACTAGTTGCTAAGATGTCAGAACATGGTACAGGACATGTCTCTCTTAAGCCAAACAAGGAATTATTCTGGTCAGTAGTACAAGGATAAGGTGAAACACGTGTCTCTGCCTATGCATGGAAAGTTATTGGCCTAATTTATGGTAAGATTCAGTTGAGAAACATTAAAGGTAGTCAAGGCTGTTTTGGAAGGTAGGCATTGAATGTTGAATGGAGTTTTTGGTACCTAAAATAGCGTTTCTTTGACCAAGAACCTTGACATATTCAAAGCTCGATAATTCCAAAGTAAATGATCAGCTATTTATAGGGGTTGTTATCTTCTCCTTCAGCCAAGTGAGTGTTCTTGTTTCACAAGTCTTATGGCGTTTGTTCGTATTTGGGTAAGCATCTCTTGGGTCTGGTTTTGTGAGGGCCTTCTTTGCCAATTTTTGGCTAAAAAGGGGGAGAAAGGGTGTGTGAAATGGGTTGTGCAGACGCCTTGTCTGGAGTCTGGAGTTCCAATTGTGTGCAGAGATGTCGAAGAAGGTGTCCTTTCCTTGAGTTGGTGTTGAGTTCTTTGTGACTTGTGTCCTGAGTTATGAACACAGTTGTGACTTGTGTTCTGAGTTACCTGGGCTGATAGATTGATACTTCTTAAGTTTCATCTTATGCCACAGGTCGACTGGGGGCGTCTGATCAATTAAGGTGTGCAGAAATCTCTTATGCCACCATTGGTCCTCTGTGTCAAGACAGACGTTTCTTTTCTGGAGGAGTCTTCTACAATTAATCCGGGTCTGAGTTGAAAGGAAAAGAAATGTGTTGTATTAAGGGGGAGTGTCAGACATCTTCTTCCTCATGTACACCAGATATCTTCTTCCTCATGTGCATCAAATGACTTCAGGACTTTCTACTTCTTAGGTCCTAATGTGATGCCTGAAGTTATTGTGCTGTGGTGCCCGAAGGTGATGCTTGAAGATTTGTCAAACATGATGTCCTAACATCATTCAAGTATTCCCAAGAAGATGATTCTCCTTGATTGCTGTTCTCAGTAGCTACTGATGGCTACTGTTAGGTTTAGTAGTTGCTGATGACTACTGACAATAGTATAGAGTTGTGATTGCTGCTGTAATCTGAGTTGTAATGTTTATGTATTTGTTTTAGCCAAAATTTGCCAAAGGGGTAGAATGTTAGTTCTTTAATTTTAAGGGTTGGCATTAATTTTGTAAAACAAATAATAGAAGCAATATGTTAGGTAGGATAGTTTATTTTGCTAAAGAAGAACAGGTTGAGCAAGAAGTCCTAGTGTGCAATGGAACATGTTGAGCTGAAGTAGTTTCAACATCTGGAACAACATGTCGTATCAAGATGTCCCATGCAGGTTCATTCGACATCGCGCCAGAGCTGAAGATAATTTAGAATTCTGTTATGTCTTAACAGATGCAGAAGATTTAGGAAATAATATGCAAAGTCTATGTGGCGTGAATTAAAAGGTCTGAAGATTCAAGTCTGAAATTGAGAAGAATATTGGAAAACATACACTTTCTAAATCTGGAGATATTTTAGGAAGTTAAAGATTGAAGTCCTATTATGTAGCAGAAGTCTCTGCTGATTTGTAGCAGCTCATTTGCTGTGTTTTTGTAGGCCCAAAATCCAGTTGGGAATAGGTTATATATAGATACATTATAACCTAGAATTGTAACGCAACCAAATATGTAAAAGTTCTAGTATTAGGGTTGGTTCCTGTACCACTCGACATGTGAGATTGACAGTTTGTAAGTGTGATCCTCGAAGCTGTTAAGTAAGAGGAGTATTGTTCTTGGAGGAAGCTTTTAAGTAACTCTAAGTTGTGTCTTGGAAGGGTGTCTTCCTTGTTGAATTGTTGTATAGGTAAAGAGTCGTTGATGCAGTGGCAGATTGTCGACTGCTAGACATCATTGCAATGATTGGGAGTGAGAAGAGTTTCTCATAGCTAGAGAGGATCTAGGTAGAAGGGTCATTGGGTAGTGATTGAGTGATAAGCTGTAAACGGAGAGTTTAGCTTTGAATTGATACTACTAATAGTGGACTTCATCCCTGGCTTGGTAGCCCCCAGAGTAGGTGTGTTAAACCGAACTGGGTTAACAATTCTGTGTGTCTTGCTTTTATCCTTTCAGTACCGTGACTATTGCTATATACCTTGCCATTTATGTTCATGTCAGACCAGATGTTGAATGGCATGTTATAGGACATCTGAACTCTGCACATGTACCAGAATTTTAAACTGTAACTTTCTTGGAATGGACTATAATCTTGATGAATTTGATGTTATATATGATGTCTAAGTGTTTGGATCACTCATATATGATGTATGTGAGGTGTTTGGATCATTGGTTTGGATGGAATTGCTCTGGTTTGAGAAATGTGATTTCTCCCTCACTTGAAGTTTTGAAACTTGGAACAAAATTGGATTTTCATAAAACAAGGATTGAAGTTGTTTTGGTGTCTAGAATGAGGCAATATGACCTCTATTTATAGGTGAATGAATTTGTCTTGGATGAATAGTTACAACTTGAAGGATAAAAGCTTGGTTCAATGGTTTTGGACTTGTATCATTACTTCTTATGCAAGGTACAATAGCTCCTCCAAATAGCACAGCTACCATTTGACCAATTCCACATTCCTCAGTCATTTTTATTGTTGTTTATGTAAGCATCTTGATTGAAAAAAGTGTTTTTGTTGAATGTGCACTATTGCACATAAATGCCTTTGAATTCAAGGCATAATATGACAAAATTCATTAATCCAAATGAGATATCTCTTGATCCTTTGGCCTAATTCTGTAGGTTTGTTATGACTCAACCTGATCACATTGAATTAGCTTAGCAACATGATTATTGCACTTGACAAAACAGTCGTGTACCAAAAGAAATGGCCAATCTGATCTTGGCAAAACAGTTGTAGCAAGGTGTCTTGCAGCCTCCATAATTCTTTGCTCAAGCAGAGCTTTCTCGTGCTCTTGGGTTCTTTGGAAATTTTGGATAATGTACTTCAACTTTTATGTTCACAAATGGACTTGATTCATATTGGATCATGGTGAAAAATCCCTCCACATTTTGATGTTTTGACTGATTTTACCTTAGGAAGAATTTTACTAAGTGTTGAAGTTCATTTCCCATTTTTTGATTTTGATCACTCTATAACTCAAAATCCAAGCCTTTTTTATCATGGCTTAGTTTATAACTTTTGTAGTATGTGATGAGATCTATCATTCAAGCTTTGGATCCAAGAAAATGGTTACTTGGTTTGGAAGTTATGGCCTTTTGAAGTTGGGTACTCAAACACTTTTTCCCATAACTTAGTGAAAATTTTAATTTCTTTAACTTTGCCCCTTTTACAAGTAACCTTGATTTCTTGATTATTCTTTGATCAAATGTAACAATGGGTCATATTTTCTTGTATAATGGCTCATGAGGAACAATTTTGGCCAAAAAGTCAAACTTTGACCTTTGGTCTAAGATGAGTTTTGTGCAGACAAACACTAATTCCTGATTTTTGATAGGTGCATCCTCTGAGGCTATTTTGTCTTTATGAATGGACTCTTAGGGTTCTTTTGAGATTATTGAATCAGGTATTGAGGTATTGGCTCATGCCCAGATGAAAATTTCTCTTTGGACGCCTTGGTCGACCAAAACCCTAATTTGGTGACACGGGTGATCTTGAGGCTTGATCAACTTGAAATGATACAATCTTGTGCTTGATTCTTGATGTTGTGGATCTCTTGACCTCCATGGATGATTGAGAGACTTGATAAGTTGAAGTTCGTGTCAATTCTTGATTAATCCTTTGCCTGAATCTTCTGTAGGGCTTGAAAACTCTAACTCTTGGTCAATGTGAACACTCAAAAATCTTTGAAAGGATTAGTGAGGCATGAAGGTACCTTTATATTGTGATGATGATTTGCAAAATAATGTGAAATCGTATGGTCAAAATTTAGGGTATGACATCGACCTATGCAACTTAAAACTTGAAAAATTCATTTTACATCTTATTTTTCTTGCATCCTCTTTGCCTTTCTTCCAGACACGCGCGCGCGCACACACACACACACACACACACACACACATATATATATATATATATATATATATATATATATATATACTCATACATGCATCTTTTTCTAGGCAAGGTTTCGAGAGAATAAAACCTAAACAAAACCAAATTACAAAGTTGTCCATCATCTTCATCCCTTCTTCTATGCATACACATAATTTAACTACACAAAATCATTTTTCGATTGGGTGACCATCTAGATTGGGGTTGATAACGTCCAATTAGGTTTGGTGTAACCGAGAATATTGGGTTGGGAACTTTGTGTGTTTCAAATAAGAAAACCAATGTGGGTTTTCATTCAAGATCGGGTTGATTTGGAGCTTTTAGACAAGATTATGTCAACACAGATTCGACCAAGTGAAGGCCTTGGGACAAGGTGGTTTCCTTGCAAAGGAGTAGCGCAAGACAGTGAATTGTGTTCAAGAATCTTGGGGTTTCAACAAGTTGCGCGCTCGGAATAATCGGGGGATTGTAGCTGCATTTGTTGGTCACTTGATCAAGCTTTTGATCAAGGGTTGGAGGTTAAAGAATCAACACAAAACAATAGGGTTTTAGGGGTTTGCATTCTTCATCTCTTGTATAAACGATTTTGCAAAGAAAAGGTTAATAGCAATATCTCAATTCGATTTTGAATTGAGGGCAGATGTATCCACAGTGAGGCCGATTGGGGAACTGCCTAAACAAATCTCTCTCTCTCTCTCTCTCTCTCTCTCTCTCTCTCTCTCTCTCTATCTATCTATCTATCTATCTATCTATCTATCTATCTATCTATTTATTTATCTATCTATCTATCTATCTATTTATCTATCTATCTATCTATCTATCTATCTCTTTATCACTTTTATAGTTGATTTCACAATTTATCGAGTTCATCGTTGTTTGATCAATTTAATTGGAAATTGTTTTCTATTATCTTTTAAAAGTGTTGTTGTTAATATAATCATAATTACTTTGATTATGATTGGCTTTTAACATCAACAAAACAAATTAAATTTCCAATTTCTATCGATTGCACACCTAGTGTTCGATAAATTGTTTGTGCGTATTTTAATTGTGTTTTGGTTCATTGGATATACGAGTTACGATTAGCATTGCATTTAATTGATTCGTAGCTTGATCTTTGTTTAACATTTACGTTCATTATCATTATGTTTGGTTTACGATACGTGTATTGCTTTTCGATAGGAGGTTTGGTTAGACGATTCGATACGGGTCTATTTTTCGTTGTGCCATATTTTTGAAAATAGATTTTTGCCAAAAGTTTTGGTTGTAAAATTTGTGATCTATTCACCCCCTCTAGATCGAAGTTTATCGTCTAACAACATTCCTTTCTTTTTGCGCTTGTAATTCGGTGCTTTCAGCACTTTTTTTGGATGAACCAAAGAATAATCTCAGGCTGATGCCTTTTCCAACACCACGAATGCGCCCACCATGCTCATCTGTTCCGATAGCTTCTACTAGTATATCATGTCATGGTTATGGAACAAATGAGCCTCCACGGGCCTCCTCAACCAACAGATCCTACACAACATGCATGATAATATTAATATTGTAATTACCACAACATTTAAATAACACATAACATACGCACAACAAATGATACTTATAATTTTCTCAGCTATTACTCTTGATGCATCTGAGGTGTACTCTCCATTTGGTATTAGTCGAGTTTTCTTCCACTTCTCATGTCTTGACGGTGGAGATGGGTTGCAATCACGACTAATGGAGTCCTCATCTCCCATTTTTTGTTTTTTTTTTCATTCATAATTTTTTTCTCAAGTTTCCTGTAACCACCATGAGACAATCTATGGGAGTAAATGTTTTTGGTTTATTTTGTATTCCTGCTTGACTTTTAGCCTGTTATAAACACGATGAAAATATAATTAGTATCTATAATTCATTAGCATAAAATTATCAAGATAAATAAGACTAGTACTAACTATGAATTTCTCAGAACGACGGTCCTTCGCAAACTTTTACCAAACCTTCTTCGCAAACTTTTTACAAATGCACGACTAAATGTTAAAGAAATAAAACATTTGAGGGTGTTGAGATTCGAACCCATGAAAGGGTGATTATATAACTGTCATACCCCAAATTTTGACCACCCATTGTTAAAATCGATTGTGTTTTCACTTCGTGTCATCTGTGTATCATATCATCTATTTTTGTCATGCATATTGTTTGAATTTTCATTCAGAATATATGCGTTGAAATCTCTGTCTTTTTCTGGTTAATTATGCGAAAAATCAATGAATGGACGTGTTTCTCAATTAAACTTGCAAATGTCCATTATTCATCTATATTTCGCATGATTTAATCAATATCCCATTTTTGTTTTATTTTCACATATAAAATAAAAAAAATGAATTAAATGAAAAAAATAAAAAAATGTGTATATATATATTTAATTTCGTATTTATATATATATATATATATATATATATATATATATATATATATATATATATATATATATATATATATATATATATATATATATATATATATATATATATCTTTTTTGTTTATATATATATATATATATATATATATATATATATATATATATTCAAATTTTCATTTTTTTAGAAACAAATATAATTTTATATATTTTTGTTTTTTTATATAAAATACAATTTTGTTCTTATATCAATTTTGTTTTTTACATATTTTATTTTTAGTGAATTTTTATTTTATACAATTTTATTTTATGCAAATTTGTTTTATATGTCAAATTCACTTTTGTTTTACATAACATGAATTTGTTTTGTTTTGCATACATTAACTCATAACAAACTTTGAAACTTTGCACCAAGGACTCATCATCCTTCTTGAAACTTAAGGCACAAGTTTTTGAACTTTGAATGACGATTTAAATCATTTTTACTATCTTCATCATCAAGTTTCCTTTTCTCTATAAATGGAGATCTCAATTTCATTTTTACAACTTACACCAAACAAGAGTTTTTACACTTGTTTCTCATTCTCTCCCTCTTACGTACATATTTCTCATTACCTTAGTGAAATCTAGAAAAAAAATATGTGAAACACAAAAAAGGGTGTTGCGCACCCCCTTTTTCATTTTTTCAATCTACCTGCTATGTTTATTTTCCTGAAATTTCACATACACACATAAAGGTACAACTTTTACAGAAGTTTTATAGTTGAAAAAATCACTTCACAACATAAGAGAACTTGCTGCAACTCCTTCACTAATTAACATAGCATGAACATAATCATGGTGATGATGATGATGATGCTGCAACAACTTCTAATTCCACCTGCAAAAGTTCAGAAACAGAGTTTCACAGCATCAATTTTTGAAACTACAAACACATCGGCAGAACAAGAGCAGTATCTTTTAATTTCCAACTCAAAATCAATCCAATTTCATCAATTTCCATTTGTTTTCAAACTCTACTGATTTTAATATTTATTATAGGAACTCACCTTCTGCAACTTGTTTTACAGGAACTTCGCAAAATCAATTTTGCACCCACAAAATTCAGAACGAACTGTTGCAAAACCATGCCGACGACTCCGCGGAGCAACTTGTCAATCCAAAGACTGGCTGAAGTAAGAAGAAAAAGAACAACCTGAACTCCTTTTATGACCTGCAGAACGAGAGTCGCAAGTTTATCACACCTAACAAATTGGATTTTTCAGTCCATCAAAAATCAAAATGAGAAACAGAGAACCTGTTACTTTACCTACAGCAGCATTTTCAATCTTCAAATCCGCCGCAAAAGCCGACGTCGCCGATACGTCGAGTTCATCCATAAGCGGCAGTTTCACACAATTTCTGCAACAACAATTGCAGAACTCAGAATTCAACATAACTCTGCAATCAATTTACAAATTTCAATTCATGATTAACGAATTACCGGATTCAATTGAAAAATCAAATTTACATGTTCAAATTTTTTACAGGTATTTGTGAAGAACAGAGGAATCAGAAATTATGAACCTCACCTTACCTGAACGAATCATGGTCGTGCCGTGGAAATCGAGTGGAAGGTCCGCAAATCGCGCCACCCTTCTTCTCCGGGAGAACACCGCGCCGGATAACAAGACAGAGGGAGCTGAAAACTAACGCTAGCGGAGCGAATTCGTAGACACAGTCAGAGTAGAAACCGGAGATGGAAGGAGCTGCGATCAGGGGAGGAATTGACGAAAAAAATCGGCCATGAACAAGAGAGAAGAGGCGCGATTTTGGAGCAGAGAAAATTACGGTATGGAACGAATTTGGTTCATCCGTAACCTCGTTCCCTTTTTCTTTATTCTTTCTCAATTAAATTTATTTTTATACTTATTTAAGTCAGATTTTATGTGGGTTTAAAAAAACCCATTTTGCTCCAATAAGATCTCTAATCGCACCTACCGATCACTAACACACCCCGGGTTCAATTTTAGGCCCATTTTTATTTATTTTGTTGGTTAATTGTTAATCATTTTAATTAGTTTGGGCTAAACACATTTTAATTAATTTAAAATTGATCATTTAGATTGATTATTTGAATATTCAATTTTTATAGTTTATTATTAGACTATTTTCTGTAAATAATTAATCAAATGATTTGTTTCTTGTGTTGTTTATTCACTAAACGATTCAATTCTAACCACTCGACAAGACCAAGATTGTTTCCCTGTATATCTGGTTTTGCCTGTCTGTTTTGGTTTTTCACTTAATGCAGGAATTCCTAATTGAATAACTCAACGATCTTTGAAAATCATTGAACGCTTAAAAGCTTCGTCAGATGCCTCGGGCTCGACCGACGCTCCTCTGCTTGCGTGAAAATTCACTGGTGTCTGGCACACTCTGTACTTAACTTGTGCACATGAATACCATGTTTACATTTACTTGCAAACAAGTATTTCCTATAAATACACAGTACGCTGGTGCGAAGAGAGGGTTTATTCACGGTAAAACCTCTCTTAAACATTTTAATTTAAAATTAGGATTTCCTCTTGATTTTAAATTTAAAAACTCTTTGGGCCTCTAATAGAGTGTAAGACCCAATCCTTGTTGTAAATAAATAATTTGGGCCTCAGTCATTGTATAAGTCCCGATCCGATTTCAAAAATATCGGTGCGGTCGTCGCCTTTTAAACAAAAATCATCTGGGCCTCCCCTTGTGTTGTAAGTCCCATCTTTCTTTTTCAATACATCTTTGGACCTCTTGAAAGAGTGTAAGACCCAACCCTTTTGTAAATAAACCTCTTTGGGTCTCAGTTATTGTATAAGTCCCGATACGATCTTCAAAACAACGGTGCGACCACTGTTAAAACTTGGGCCTCTCCTTGAGTATAAGCCCCAAAAATCTTTTCAAAAAAAGAAAACAATTTCTCTTTTGATTTAGATTCAAATATACAGTTGTTATCAAAACTTTCTTTAATTTCTTTCTACAACTAACCATACAGCATGGAAGCTTGCTCGCCTATAAGTTTTTATCAGCTTTCTTTTACATGCTTTAATATATATATATATATATATATATATATATATATATATATATATATATATATATATATATATATATATATATATAACTGTATTGTGGGAAGCTGTTCCCCTGTAAGTCCTTCTTTCATATCCTTTTAAATACTTGTCATTTATCAACTGTATATAGACTAATATAGTTATTTAGAGTTTTCCCTAGCAACTAGGTCTATAACTAGATAAAGTCAGTTGGTCACTCTTTAATATGGTCAAAACTAGATCCCCCTAGGACTTCCAGATACAGTCTTGCCTTCTCTTGGGCTTAAACAATATGGAACAAAGAGAAAGGTAGTATTCTCCGTGAACCTTTTCTCAGGCTGTCACTATTAGAAATTGTCAAAGAAATTCTACTCCCCAGAGTTGATCTATTCTCGGTGAATAGCATCTCTTGAATTTCTTCAAACCTCAGAACTTTCACTAAATGATCTATTCTCGGTGAATAGCATTTCTTGAACTTTTCTTGGTTTGGGACCCACAGACTTCCTAAAAGCATCCCCGCCTCCTCTTGGCCTTTGTACAAGGACCCTCCGACTTCTTAGAAGTTCTCATGCCTTCTCTTGGGCTTAATACAAGGACCCTGAAGACCTCTTTAAGGTATAAGATATAACTTAGTCATCCTTTGCTAGAGCAGTCTTTCCAGTGTCAAATCTGAGAACAACTTAGGGTTGATTCTCATCCCTTAAAATACTCGCCTCCTCTGAGGCATCATACAAAAGATAAAACTCTTCTACATTAGTAGACTTGGACAGTCTAAATCCCCTCTTGAGTCTCAAAGACATTCTTAAGTTCCCTGTAAGCATAGGAGAAATCCAGATCATTCTGGATCAAATTCCGGTAGAGTTAAAACTCATGAATTCTGGACCCAGTCGTTCTCCTAAAATTCCCTAGCCAGGGTCAGTTTATCATCAGTATAACATTATCCCAAATCAGAACCTCGAGACATCTGATACCTCAACTCTTCTGTAACCCTCAGCAAGAGTTGATTCCCCATTTGGACCTGCCTCAGATCTCAATAATCCTCGGCAGAACTTAGCCTCCTCTTAGGCTTTGTATAATGATCTTTCCTCAGCATAAATAGCCTCATCTTGGGCTTTGTACAATGATCCTCCCCAGCGGAGCTAACCTTTTCAGACTCTCTTGTTGAGTCAATCCACTTTTCAGACTCTCTTGTTGAGTCAATCACCTTTTCAAACTCTCTTGTTGAGTCAATCACCTTTCAGCACTCTCTTGTTGAGTCACCCTTTTAGCCTCAATCTTGGGCTTTGTACAAGACAGATAAAACCACTCTCTTATTGAGTCAATCTTTTTTCAGCCTCCTCTTAGGCTTGTCATAAAGATTTCCCCTAGCAGAAGTTAGCCTCCTCTCAGGCTCTGTATAATAATTTTTCCAGCTTGTTCAGCCACAATCCTGGGCTTCATACAGGACAGATAAAATCACTCTCTTGTTGAGTCAAACCCTTTTAGCCTCAATCTTGGCCTTTGTACAAAACATAAATCTTCATAACCTTCTCTTAAGCTTGGGATAAATATCTTCCCTAGCAGAGTCAATTTCTCTCAGCCTTCTTTTAGGCTTTGAGAAACACTCTCCAGCAGAGTCAAACTTATTTCAGCCTCAATCTTGGGCTTTGTACAAGCCACCTTAAATATCCTCAGTCGAGTCATTAAAGTCTCTTTCAGTCTCAATCTTGGGCTTTGTATGAGACAGATAAAGATTTCTTTCCCACAGAGTCAGTTCCTTTTCAGCCTCAATCTTGGGCTTTGTACATGACACATACAAACCTCCCCGATGGAGTCAAAATCCTTTTTATCCTCAATCTTGGGCGTTGTACAAGACATATAGAATATTTTCCCCGAAAAAGTCAAACTTTAAGTCTCCTCTTAGGCTAATGATACCCCCAAAGAGCCAGTCTCTTTTTTGCCTCAATCTTGGGCTTTGTACAAGACACCAATATAAACACCCTCTTGTTGAGTCGGCCATAACCAGCCTCTTCTTAGGCTTTGTATAAGGACTTCCCCAGTTGAGTCAATCAACCTCTTAGCTTCAACCTTGGGTTTTGATCAAGGCACACAAAAATCAACACCCCTATAAAGGAAATTATGGCATTGCTGGATTCACATATCCCAGTTAAAGTAATCCTCCTTTATAAACAGTCACCCAACAGTTGTGGCAAACAGACGAGATGTCTCCCAGTTGGATTGTGCATTTCCTATTTATTTCATCATTTTATCAATTTATTCTCTCTGTTTTTCTTAAGAAAAATTTTTATTTTCTCTCAAATGCTTCTAGTTTCCTATATATTTTTTTTACATTTATAAAATGAAATTAATATATGTTTGATGTAATCTTTTATATGGTTCTTTTTGGTAAAAATAGTTTTTAGCTTATAAGTTAACTGATAACTTATAGTTTATGGTTGATGGTTGATGATTGACAGTTTATAACTCATAGTTAATGGTTGATAACTGATAATTGATAAGCTAATTGAAGTGTTTGATATAACTAACGATTCAACTAACACTACTACAGAAAACATATAAAACAACGGTTGGAAAAGATATATTATCACGCAGGATCGGCCGTTGTTACGCAACGTGTGGTTGTATATACGTTACTTACAATCACGGTCATATGACCATTGTTAAAAACCTGAAAGCGTGTGACATATTATCACAGTTGCTTTAACTAATCGTTGTTGTATATTAAAGGTCCATGGTTCGATTCTCAGCAGCGCCTTTTTGGTATATATATTATTCTGGACAACATTCACTCTACAACCACAGTCCTATTTAACAAACGTCATTAAATTATATGCTTTTTCAAAAAATATATTTATGTTTTTTGAATTTTTTTCATTTTTTAACCTGTATTTTTGTGAACTGTATCAGAACAGAAACAACAATTGTATCATAACAATAATTGTATTGTATTACATCAAATCCATACATTGGATTAAGAACCAAACATTGTATATATATTACATCAAAAGAAAAATGGTACAAAACAACCTACAAAACTATATAACATCACATAATTGTATCTCAGTGTTTTGGTTTCTGTGTCTCTTGGTGTCTTGACTTTAAACACCTACAATTTCAAGTAATCATACTTGTTAGTAAATATACTTAGAAATAATAACTTACATTAAATTATGAATAAAGAATAAAATATTTACTTGTTAATTTTCCCATATGCCTTCATTATGATCAATACGAATAGCATGCACATCATCTCTATCAATTTCATCATATGTGGTAGACACTTTTGTTGTGTAAGAAATAGTAGAAGGAATATCAAAACTTTCATCAATACTAGGAATGTCTTTTCCCCGGAGAATGATTGACCATTTCCCCAATGTGTTCAAAGGGTCGGTCACATAGAAAACTTGTTTTGCTTGTAAAGCCATGATGAATGGTTTGGTCATATAATTTTCCTTGCCAAGGTCAACCCGGGTGAATCCCAAGTCATCTGTTTGTACACCATTAATATTATTGGGAACCCACTTGCATTTAAATAAAGGTACTTTGAAGATAACATAATCAATCTCGCAAATCTCCTTAATGACACCATAGAATGCACTAGATGCCAATATTGGATTCTTATCTTTCAAACTAGATAAATACATGGATTCGGCCTCAACCATAACCCCACTATTTTGCATTGTACTATGATCATCTTTTGATTTTGTATAAAAGGTATAATGAACAATGTCATATGCAGTCCAAGTTAATTATCACATTAAATTTTGGCATGTACGATAACCATTTAATTGTCTCGGATGCACTATGATCATAATTGGTATCCTTTTATTATACCAATCTAGGAATTTCTTGTTATGCTCGATCAACAACAACTTGTCACTCATTCGTGGATATCTTTTCTTCAAAAGTGTTTTGTGAGTAATCACGTAAGGTTGAACTTCTTCAAGATTATTCAGTATATATAAATGTGTCTGAATAACTATATCCCAAACCACTGACTTAACATTTAAATCTTGAATACCTCTACCTTTAGTGTCAGCATGACGGGACTTTGGAATTCCTATAGACTCTGCTTCCGATAAATAGTTTGTACAAAACTCAACAACTTATTATATGATGTATCTTTCAACAATCGAAGCTTCCGGTCAGTGATAATTCTTTGTATATCCTTTAAAGATCTTCATGTATCGCTCTATTGGATACATCCACCTTAAATAGACTGGGCCACAAATTCTGATTTCTATGACTAGATGAACAAGTAAGTAAATCATAATGTCAAAAAATGATGGATGAAAATACATCTCCAATTGACACAAATTATGGCAGCTTCATCTTCTAATTCATCTAATTTTTTGAAATCAAGAAATTTATTACATATGGCATTGAAGAACAAACACAATCTGGTTATAGTTACTCTCACATATTTTGGTAGGATGCCATGGATAGCCACTGATAAATGTTATTGCATCAAGACATGACAATTATGAGATTTTAAACCAACTAACTTGAGATCTTTCACTGATACAAGTTTCTTGATGTTTGATGAGTAACCTTGGGAAACTTTGATACCATGTAAACACTCGCAAAAACTTTTCTTTTCCTTTTTACATAGAGTGTAATAAGCTGGAGGCAGATAAATTCTTTTCCCTTTTTCTGTTGGAGCCAATTGTTTTCGTATACCCATCGCCTCCATATCGAGACGAGATTGCTTACTATCTTTAGTCTTGCTTGGATTGTTTAGAAGTGTTCTAATCAAACTATCACACACACTTTTCTCCATATAACTTATTAAAATATTTTTATAAATGATGTCAATCTCCTGTACGATTATTTCAAATATTTTTATAAACGATATCATTTTTATATATGCGAAAAATATACTATTAATTTAAATATTTTTATAAATGATGTCAAAATAATGGAAAATAATATGTGGTTAATCTAAATATTTTTATAAACAGTATTATTTTATATACAAGAAAAATTGTACTATTTATTCAAATATTTTTATAAATAATGTCAAATTTCGGAAAAACAATATATGGTTAATCCTAATATTTTTATAAACTGGGTATTATTGATATAAACAAAAATATTTTATTTTTATTATTTTCTTAATTTGTGTACAAATGTGCACCAAATTAAATGCAATTGCATTTAGTTTTATTTTGGAAAAGATGCATTTTTTTTAGAGAAAGATATTTAAATGAAATAAAGTTGATGTTATTTGCTTATAATTTGTTACAAGAAAAATGAGTGTTTTTTTTGCTTATAAACCGTTACGGAGGGAGTACATTTAAAAACAAATGCACGTAACACATCAGTACTCGTGCAAATGCACAAGTAACCCGATCAGAATTCGTGCGAATGTACGGGTATTCAGACCAAAATTCGTGCAAGATATAGGAACGAGTTAGATAATGAAGACATTAGTATCCATCTCGAATCCGTCCCCGAGTCCATCCCATTTATTTTAGGCAAAATACCATTTTTGGTCTCTTAACTATACCATTGGGTTCAGATTGGTCCCTTAAACTTTTTAAGTGTCAGATTGATCCCTTAACTCTTAAAACGTGTCATGTTAGTCGTTTTGGTATTGTAGCGACCGGTTTTTGAATTTTTCCGTTGCTAATTAGATGAAAATGACTAATATGACATATTTTAAGAGTTAAGGGGTCAATCTGACACGAAAAATAATTAAGGAATCAATCTAAAATCAAGGGTATAGTTAAGGGATCAAAAATGGTATTTAACCTTTATTTTATTATGTATTTTATTATTTATTTATGATAATTTAAAATATTAAATATATATATCAATGTCTTGATATTGTGATTCGTATTTATTATTTAAAATATTTGAAATATATGTATGAAATTTTTTGAGATTGTTTTATTTTATTATTTAAAATATAATTTTATTTAAAAATAAATAAATATTTAAAAAAAAATTGATTTCACTAAATAGATGATGGCAGGACTGAAATACTCAAACTCGTTTGAAACAAATTTAGGTTTTATTTCTCACCCCGTTGAGGATCGAGACACGGAACGGAGATTGTTTAGACATTCAAATTTGAGTTTAGCGAGATAAAAATCGTCTTCAATCCCCCATGTTGTGATGCCTACTGAGGGTACAAGTGTGGCAAATCAAAACTCAATGCTCAAGTCAAATGACATATTTGTATAACAGTTTATCATGACCGTTGGAGCCATCCCAACAAGAAGTAGGAAGGGCGAGATAAATGACATCATTACAACATATTTTGTACTATAATTAAAATACAAATTTGACCAAAAAAATACACACATATAACTGAAAAAAGTATGCTCATCTCTCAAAATTGTTATAGGTAATAATATATCAAATCACAATAAACAAAACAAAGCAAAAAATTAAATTTTCTTATACATAACATCTACCATATATTAAAAACAACCATATAAAAAATAATAGAATCTCTCCCATCAAAACATGTTTCATGGTTTCTCCGAACGGATTCCAGAACATCCACCTAATGTATCATAGTTAACAAATCTACTTGGAGCTGAGTTATGCCTATACCCTTTAGGCAAACAATTCTTAACTTGTCTCCCTTGAAAAAATCTCTGCTTATGATCCAAACGAGGCTTCAAATAATTTTCAGCTTCGGATGAAAAAAGTGGCCTTGTGACGGTACTAGGAGCACTACTAGGAATGACCCTTGCAGCCATGGTGGTGTGTAGAGAGTTTAGTGAAAGGAGAAAGGAAAGAGCTAGAAGGGTTATGAGATGTTTAGTAGACATCGAAGATTGTTTTATGAGTTTAATGAAGTGAGAGTTTTGTGGTGGATTTGTGGGAAAGAGATGAGAGAAAGTGTGTTAAATAGGCTCGTGAAATTGGTGATGAATGCAGATATTTGCACAGGTCATGGGAAGTACAGTTTGAGAAATGGGAGGTGTGTGATGGTGGTGAGTTGGCGAGGTGGGTGATGTGATATCTGTTTTTTCTGTGAAGGAAGTGAGAATGCTCGTGAGTTCTTGGTTTAATGTTATTGCATTCAGAAATATTTGTTTTGATTTTTGCCCTTAAATCAAAGTTTCAAAAATTAAGGGTCATTGGTTCAAACTTAGTATTGAACATGCACCACTGTTAAATCTTTTAGAGAAAGTTTTGTTGTTTATTGTGATCCTATCCATTTTAAAAAAAGACTATTTTTTAATACATCATCCTAGTTTCTTATATACCATGTGAAATTATTTTTTTGTCCTCCAGTTTTGGATGTGCACATCCGGACGCACCGTTTTTTTTAAACGTTGCCTTGTTCCGGATGTACAAATCCTGAATGACAAATTATGCGTATTCCGGATGTGCACATCCGAAAAAATGGCTGAAACTTAAAAAGGTACAATAATAATATATTTATTTTAAGAAATAATAATAATATGTATTTTAAAAGAATAACGATCAACAGCAAAACATTACTTCTTTGACGTTATCCGAACTCTCAAATCTATCCTCGAAGATTGTAGGACAAATCAAGATCAACAGTAAAATATTACTTCTTTGACGTTATCCGAACTCCCAAATCTATCCTCGAAGATTGTAGGACAAATCAAGATCAACAGTAAAACATTACTTCTTTGACGGTATCCGAACTCCCAAATCTATCCTCGAAGATTGTAGGACAAATCAAGATCAACAGTAAAACATTACTTCTTTGACGTTATCCAAGATTAATGGCAGCAGAGTCGACACAAAGTTGGTGGTACTCCTATTACCACTTGCAGAACCAATGGACTGATTTTGGGTCACAAGATACAGAGGAATTGTTTCTGCTCAGGTTCATTGCGAGGAGATAATTCAAGATCTCTTTAAAATAACAGTGGATCCTTAGAAGGGAAATCGGCCCGCTGGAATGATAAAATAATTTTGTTAGATTTGTGTATTCCTCATGATAGGATAATTCAGGGAGTGGCGTGTGGCTTTCTATAAATCAATTGGGTTTAAGCCTAAAATGATTATATTTTACAGGTTCGCGTTGGTTTTTTCTAAATGATACATACTGATGTATATTGATGTATATGTATATATTATATTGAGTCCTAACTTTATCAGAATGCCGAAGACAACCATTATATTGACGGAGAGACTCCAACCCTAGAGTTTGTTATAACTTATGATGACATTACTGCTACTGGTGCACTAGCCACATTACTTATTTTCAATAACGAAAAGGGTTTATCTCCGAAATATATTAAGTCCATTTGTAGTGTTGGACGATCAACAAAGAAAGATAACAGGAGCAGTGGTTACACTGGAGAGAAATGATCAACAAAGTTTTCTATTGAAGAGATACGAAGAACAAAGTTTTCTATGGGCGGGAAACCTAATCCCTTCTCGCTCCCCTCATTCGAATGTATATTAACTTGCGATGATATATTAACGTATGCGACCAACCGACAAAACCGATTTTTTTAAAAAAATAAAGTTATGCTATTTTTCAGATCTGCAGTTCCGAAAATTATACATGATAAAGCTATACTATGTTTCCGGATGTGCACATCCGGAAAATATCAGCGTTATTTAAAAAAATTGTGCGTCTGAATGTGCGCATCCGGAATCAGAGGGCAAAAACGAAATTTCACGTGGTGTATAAGAAACTAGGGTGGTGTATTAAGAAATGGTCTTAAAGAATTAGTCTATACAATTGTGCACAGAGATGTCATACTATTGAACACTGATGTTAAATCTTTTGAGTGAAAGTTTTGTTGTTTATTATGGTCTTACCCAACTTAAAGAATTACTCTATGCAGTTGCGCGTAGAGATGCTTTAGTATTAAATATGTATCAGTGGTAAATCTCTTGAGTGAAAGTTTTGTTGTTTATTGTGGTCCTACCCAACTTAAAGAATTACTCTATATAACTGCATGTAGAGATGTTTTAATATTAAATATGCATTAGTATTAAATCTCTTGAGCGAGAATTTTTATACTCACAACTAAAAAAAAATTAGTCTATGTTAAGAGTCTCACATCGGACAATATATGGCCTGAACATGTGTTTATAAATGGGGGTAATCCTCATTCTACCAATCGGCTTTGTAGGGTTGAGTTAGGCCCAACCTAATTTCTTAACATGGTATTAGAGTCTGGTTTAAGACCCGGTGGGTCACTCCTATCAGGTTTCTGCTATCGGGTAACCCACCATTTATTTTCACGCTTCAGTTGTCTAGTCTTGAGCGTGAGGGGTGTGTTTATAAGTGGAGTCAATCCTCACTCTACCAACTAATTTTGTAGGCGGTCTATACAATTGGGCACTAAGATGTCCCTTATATATATATATATATATATATATATATAATCTCATGACTATCATTATAGTTTTTTTTTTTTTCTCTTACAAAACTATATGCCTATAGACTATAGTAGTTGATAACTCATCATAATTAATTGGTTGGTAACCCATAAAACAAGCCTCATCAATCTTATTTAGGTATGGTAGCTAGCTTTAACCCCGTCCACAAATTATCAAAAACTTCTTCTCCTTTTAGCATCACCCCACCTATAAAGTTGCTATTAAATTACTTCTTTAATATTTCATAGGGAGCCAATACTTTTATTGATGGGTTATAGGGAGCCAAAACTTGTTGGTTAATTAATATAGATAGATGAGATTTGACATTTTTATTTCAATTATTCAACTACAAGTCGATACCAATAACTTGTCACATGTTAAAGGGTATGACAAAACAACATCAACTACACTGTCCCTATCTTCTTTTCACCACCTTCATTAAGATTTTATAATGTTGATTAAGCAATTGGTTTGAAATTCAGTAGACATCGATTGTAGTCTGCCTTGTAACTACTCACATTCAATATAACTTACTATCTCATCTGTAACAATTTTATTAAACTTTATTAGGATTCATATATTAGATGGAACCTTTATTTAAAGTTAAATTAAGAGTTCGTTTGTTTTGTTTAGCTTTTTTCTTAAGTGATTTTTATAATATAATATAATTATGTATAAAAAAATTTTAAAAAAAAACTTTTTATAAAATCTTCAAATAAAAATTTAGTTTGAAATAGTTATTCTTAAAATATTATTTTATTGAAAAAAAATTTAATATCAAAATTTCAAAAAAAAAATTATTTAATTTTAAAGTTATTTCAAATAGTTTTTCATAAAAAATATTTTTTACAAATAATTTTTTGAAAAAATTACTATTTCGACTATATTTTAATCTTTAATAATATATGTTTATGTTATCATAGGTTAAATTAGTCTTTCAATTTAGAAAAAACGAATATAAAAAACTTGTAATATTTTGAATAATAATTTTATAAAATCCATTTTTAAAAACATAAAAAAAAATCTATTTTTTTAAAGTTAAAACAACCCAACTCTAAAACTCAGAAAAATATTATGGTTATATCTAGTTAAGAGCACTTAATCACACTAATCATATTTATTTAGATGGATCTCATTTAATTTTTTTAATATTATTTTATATTTTTCAATTATTTAAAAAAAAAGCTTAATAATAGAATACTTATACAATACATTAAAAACTATAAAATTATTTTCACTAAATCCCATAATTTTTTTTGGGTTCGTAAAAGAAGTAGTAATAATCATTACAAATTTACACATTCAAACGTGAATGTTGGTGTTCAAATTTTAATGATGGTGTTCAATTTAACAATATCAGTTTCTCATAAATTTTGGAGAACAATTTTCCATCAATTTTTGATACATTTTTTTAAACCTTAGTATCCGACTTTGCGGTGGATTAATTCAAGAAAACCAATCTCATCATTTACTTGTGAGACTTATATTTAAAGTCAGAATAAAGTTCTGTATAGATATGATCCATTACAAAAATTATTTGTATTTAGTAGAATAGAAACTTGAGACTCATAATCGTCTTTGAAGACGTGAATGGCGGACTACTACTGTGGTTAAATAGCATTTCATAAAATATTTATAATGATCAAATAAGATAGAGTCTCTATTTATTTTTCTATAATTAAACTACAATTAATCAACACAAAACCTTAAAAAAATTGACACAAGTCTACCGAGATTTTGAAAAATATATATTCTCCAAGATACAAATCTTCACCACATGACAATAACTTTATGACATAGTAACTTTAGTAAATGTCTAACAACCTAAAGTGGTCTTAAGCTCTATTTCAAGTTATAATATCAATATTGTTGACCAAATATTTTGTGTCATCACGAGCTGAAATCTAAAAGACTAAAACCATCCATTTTATATGCACGAATTCACGTTAATGTTTACATATCGTATACATAATTATTATGTAAATATAATCTAATATTAATCATAATTGAACTCACGCAATTCATTTGAAGCAAAAAGTAGTAACTTGTCCGTAAAATTGCAGTATCAATTCTAAAAAATTCACTTTCCAAACAAACAAAAGCCATTTTTCACCATCTTAAAAAATACAGCTTCTTCACTGACACTAATAATTACAAAAACAATAAAAAGGAATAGAATTGAGAAACCATACATACCAGAAGTATTTACAGAGTCTCATACACTGGTAAACGATCTGAAACATTAAATATTTTTGTCCGTGGAAAGAAACTCAATAAATATTTATGAGCGGTTGGATATAAAATTTGAAATGGTTTTAACTTATTTATTTATTTCGACGCAGGTTGATACAGTAAAGACACTGCGTTGTATTGATTGTGAATGAGAAATTACCGGGCATGGATCAGAAGACACCATGAAAATTTAGTTTACTCACGAGATGCACGTCATTGGTTTGTGTTGCTATACATGTTCTACCTGCGTAGCGTAATATTGGGTGAATCAGATATTTGCCCACTTTTCATCTTTGACTATTGTTAGATTTCTTTTACTTTGCCAAAGCATGCGTGCAAATCAAAAGTTTATACTTTTTTAGCTACCAATATGGTGTGGAATTAGGGGTATGAATTTATATGTCTCAATGCTTTGGTGTTAGCTTCATAACAATTAGACACCAGTTCACCAAAACAAATATTTATTTTTAATTTATTAATTAATTTATTAATTAATGAGTGAACAACAAATTTGTCAACCAATATTTGAAGATTTTTCAAGTCTTGGTTGTTTGGTTGATTTGATGAGACTAGTACCTGCATACACGGGATTTTAAGAACCCAAAACCCTAGCATTAATCACAATCGTTCAAGCAGGCAAGTGTCAGTATACAATTCGTTATGTTATCTAACAACATTGGTTTGATTTTCTGTATGGATCGGGTGCTTTCTAAGAGAAGTATATGCCTACTCCACAAGTTATCGGACCTTCTATTCGACGACAACTGATATCGGGATAGATATTTTGTCATCTAATGTCATCGTCCTCGTCCTGACGTCACTCCACCATAAATATTTTAAATTCTTGGCCTCCATAACTATATTGGACTCCTTCTCATTAGGCCAAATTTGGAGTCGATGTCGGGTAGGAGCAAGAATGATTCTTAATAATTTGTGTTATCTAATCACATCATCTTTTACACTAATTTCCCCATTCAACCCCTTCGCCATTTTCATCACTATATTTGTGATAGTCTAACATTATTAAATTTCTCATTCGCTCGTTTGTTTGCGTATAGTACTCCAGTTTGAGAAAAGGCCCAACCATTCAGTTCCAGAAGCACTAGACACCTATCAACGACACGTTTGTCTAGACTGTAAGATCAATCCAATGGTCCTACGAGATAGTTGATGGCATATCTACACGAAGGACGACTAAAGAATGTTGGATCCATAAAATGGTCATGCCCTAACATCATATTAGATCGAGGCCGGCCAAACATCCAAAGATTGTCGAAACAGATGGACAATGAGATCCCCTAATGACATCTCAAATGGGGAAATTATCCATAAATAAGGTTATAATACTTTGGTACTTAGAAATGAATATGTCTTGGAAGTACACTTGACCAAAACGGTCAGAGCCATGTAGACCACCAAATTGTATTTTAGGAGATCTTTTGACATATCTTCCATTAGACAATTATGAATAACACAAGGTTTTAGGACTTTAAATTCTAAGAACCTAATTGTAAAAGAGAGACTTCAAAGCATTCCCACGTACACACAATTCTAACCTAAAACCTCACACTTACGATTGTCACTGACTTGATCGCTAGAGTGTTTGCATGTACCATTGTTGTGTGAACTATTGTTATGTGCAAGTATACACAGTCAAATAATAGAAAGTGATGTAAAAGTAAAAGTATTGATCCCACGGAGATTTTGGTAACTTAAGTTGATTCTTTCATCAAAATCTCATTAATAGCCATGAGTAAAAGGGTAACAATAATATGGGGTTGTCATAGATTCAGGTTGAAATTCAGTATGATATAAGTGAAGATAAATAAGTTAAATCAATAGTAAGATGCACGTTGGACAATCATGTTAGGAAATGATCCATCTAATGAAGTTCATATTTTATGTGTATCTGATGAGATATGTCGTGACAGATGAGATAAAAGGTGATTTAGTGGTGTATGTGTACAACATCAAGGAATATGCAATAAGTCAATGGAACAACTCTCGAGGTCTCACAATAACATTAAAGCGTGTCTTTTTGCATCTTCTCACTTCTTCAATGGTTGTAGTACTTTATCTCTAAAGTGACTAATCTAGTGAATATGTTTATCCTACTATTTCTAACCACATTTCCTTATGAAGTCCGTTAGTTAATGAATCTCTCAATCCTTAACTAACTTTTACCAATTTCTAAGGTGATCATGTTGGACATGTGACTTCACACACAAGAGGGGGTGAATTATGTGTTTTCGAAAAACTTGAGTTTGAAAAACTGTTAGGATTAAAATCAGAGTTTGGAAACATTTTAGAAGAGTTTTAAAATTAAGCAACAGAAAAAGTATAGTGAGGAAAGTAAAAGTTAAAGGAGAGAAGAAGAACACCAGAAGTTATAGAGGTTCGGTCAAAAGAAAAAGACCTAATCCTCTTCCCAAGAATTATTTTTTAGAGTATCCAATAAACTTAAGAGCTTTTAGTTTATTGAACTCTAGAACCCCCTAATACAAGGAAAATGAAGTATGTGGCTAACTTTCATCCAAGCAACAAACAAGACGTGAAGTAGTGAGACTTCCTTCCAAAGGGTGGATTGAAACGGTTAGTGTCCTTTCTACAAGAAACTCTGAGAGGTTAGTCTTCAAGCTTCAAGCTAAGATTTCACACGGGATGATCTTTAACCTTTGAGAGCTTTTAAAACCAGGATGAGCTCGCAAACTGAAAATTGGTTTTATACCAGGCTAACAAAAAACCTGTGAGATTTTATCACCAGACTGGTCTTGAACTGAACCAAGATTTTAATATCAGGTTGAGCTTGAATCGAGTCTTTTTTTTATACTAGGATAAGTAAGAACTTGTGAGATTTTAACATTTAGCTGATCTCGAACCTAAATGGAGACTTGATCACACAAATCCCAAACCAAAGTATTTCACGGTTTTTGCTTCAAACCCAAACAAATTATCCCTGAGTAGATAAATTATTCAACCAAGGTAAAACAAAAACTTCCTTGGTGAGCTTACAAAACTACCCTTTCAGAATTACAATTTTCTCACTCGCAAAATGAATTTCTCGAAAGTGTTACGACTAAATGTTTAGTGAGAGAACATAAACAAAAAGAATTTAAGAGAGAAAGTAATAAGTGAGAAATGAAATCAATTTTTCTGGATGTAAAAATATGTGGGAAGGGGCATCTATTTATAGGATAGAGGTTTGCACAAAAAAGGGAAAGTTTTAAGGCTATAAATGATAAGCCAATCGATTGGAATTATGCACCAATCAATTGGTAGGCCTAAAATTAATCGATTAGCAAGTCAAAAAGGCAAAAAAAAAAAGATATTTAGTATTACCTAGCATTATGATATTGTCCTTATTTCTTAAGGTGCATTTTTGAATTGACCCAATTGATTGATTTAATGTGTCAATCGATTAGCAAAGACAAAAATTTGCCTATATATAGGGTTTTTGACACCTCCCATCTCATCTGACATGACTTCAAGGCATTTTTGAAAATATTTTATTGAGAAAAATAAGTTTAAAAAGATGTTTTAGTGTGTGTGTGTGTGTGTGTGTGTGTGTGTGTGATTAGCCATATACTTTACGAGAAAATCCAAATGCTTTTACAATATATATTCACTCAGACACATTTGGGCAGGCTATCACATACTTCAAGTCTTGTCATATACTTTTATCTTGTAGACACTTGCTTGACTTTTACTTTGAGATGGGGCTTGAGTTAAATTCCTTTAAGTGCCATCATCGGAGAATCCAACTTATCAAGCTCTATTGATTTGGTTGCATCTTTAAATGCTTTACATTTTACTATAATTGTTATCTTCATCAAAATCATGTTCGTCTTTAATGAAAACTCCTTGATTAGTAACCTGCAAAATAAGGTTCCACATTCTCCCCATTTTTAATGATGACAATGCATCTCTCAGGGAGGTGATAAAAGAAATAAAAAATATATTTTTAGAGTGATTAAACTCCCCATCAATTAAGTAGAGAGTATAATCTACTCTCCCTGAGAGTATACTTCTCCCTTTTTGTAGAAATAAAAATGGCGGACAATGCATTGCGATAATGTAAGTATGCAAACATAATAAGCAAATAAGCATTTAGGAAAAGGGAAAAACATTACTTATTTTATTAATTGAAATCACTAAGAATTTAAAGTATAAAAGGGAAGTTATGGAATTGAAAAAGTACAAAAAATATGAAACAAGAGATTCATAATTCAAAAGCACATATATGAGATCATTCATTGCCTTAAGCATCACCATCCCTTGCCATGAATTTCTTCATATCTTGGGCTAAAATTTTGCATATTTTTAGGAATTTGTTGATCTTTGTGTATTCTAATTGCTCTTCTTCCTCTTCCTTGATTATTGAGTCCTCCTGTATTTCTCCATGTTTGACGAGAACTTTTATTTCTCTAAGAGCAGTATAGGTGATCCTATGGTTAGTTGAGTATTTAGTTTCATCTGTGGCATCAATGATGGGATTTGAATTTCTTTAAGCACACGTTTAGCTTAGATTTGATCTGAAATATGTGTGCCAAGCTTCTCCAATTGATTTCTATAAAGTTCTAATTGATTGGGCTTACGCCAGAGAGCCTCCTTGATGCATTTTGGGCCTTGTTCTGGATTTATTACTTTTCTGCACCCCTGTTCAACCTGATTCTCACATCCTTTCTAACACTTCGAAAATAATCTTTTTGGTAACTAAACATAATTTATTGAGATGAGAAAAATTAAACATGTTATTTTAAGTAATTAATTGGAGTTTTTCGATCATTTCAACTTTAAAATAGTGTACCACCTCAATTATCAAGAGGTCTTGATAAAAACTTCCCTTAAAAGGAAACACCAATCTTGTCAACAATGGCTACAGGAAAGAGGGAACAGACAAGACCTTGTTTGTTAAAGAAGAGCATGGTAAACTCATGATAGCTCAAATATATGTCGATGACATAGTTTTTGTAGGGATGTCGAATCAGATGGTCCAACATTTTGTCAAGCAGATGCAATCTGAATTTGAGATGAGTCATGTTGGTGAAATAACATATTTTCTTAGTCTTCAAGTCAAACAAATGGATGATACTGTCTTCATTTCTCAAAACAAGTATGCTAATAATATGGTGAAGAAGTTTGATCTAGAAAGTGCTAGCCACAAAAGGACACCTGCTGGAACATACTTGAAACTAACCAAGGATGAAAAGGGTGTTGATATGGATCAAAGTTTGTATAGAAGTATGATTGGTAGTCTGTTGTATCTTATAGCTAGCAAACCAGACATCACTTTTGTCGTAGGAGTTTGTGCTAGATATCAGACTGAGGTTAAAATGAGCCACATTACTCAAGTGAAGAGGATCTTGAAATACATTAATGGTATTAGTGATTATGGAATGTTGTATTGTCATAGGGTATTGTGATGCAGACTAGGCAGGTAGTGCTAATGATAGAAAAAAAATACTTGTGGAGGATGTTTCTTTTTGGGAAACAATCTTATCTCTTGGTTCAATAAGAAGCAAAATTGTGTGTCCTTGTCTACTGCTGAGGTTGAGTATGTTGCAGAAGGAAGCAGTTGCTCTCAATTAATTTGGATGAAACAAATGCTAAAGGAATATAATGCCAAACAGGATGTCATGACATTATATTATGACAATTTGAGTGCTATCAATATATCCAAGAACCCCGTTTAACATAGCAGGACAAAGAATATTGATATTCGTCGCCATTTTATTAGGGATCTTGTTGAGTACAAAATTGTTACTCTTGAGCATGTGGCCACTGACAAGCAACTGGCAGACATATTTACTAAACCTTTGGATGCAAATTAGTTTGAGAAGTTAAAGGGAGAATTGAGAATTTACACGTTTGAGGCGTTATAGCAATTACAGGTGTAGAGGAGTACAATGAATGCTTTCTAGTTCCTCCATTTGGGGGTGAATCTTATTGATGATGTTGGTTTGATGAAGAGTGTTGCTGGTTTTGGTAACTGTTATGAGATGTTGGTGAAGAAATTCATTGTAAACATTTCTGAGGACTATGACAGTAATATGAGCAAAGAGTACATAAAGGTTTATGTCAGAGGTAAATGCGTGGAGCTTTCTCCTGAAATTATCAACAGGTTTATGGGTAGGTGCGAGGAGGAGCAAGCTGAGGTAAAACATGAGATTGTTTAGAACTTAAAACTAATACTATTATAGTGGATTTCCTTCCTGTCTTGGATTCCCCCAGATGTAGGTGACGTTGCACCTAACTTGGTTAATAATTGATCTGTGTTATTTACCTTCAGCGTGTTGTTTAAATTTTTCATTGTTTTACAGTTTTGTTACGATGTTTTGACTTTGCTTTCAACAACTTGTTATTCTGACATCATATACAATATATGTATTCTCGTGCCAGAATTTCTATGGTTTTCAAAAGTTTTATGGAACAACGGAAACAACCCGAATCGAATCGTCTGACCGAACCTTTATCGAAAAGCTCGAATCTGCGTCAAGGTAAACAAACGTATAAAAAAGACAACAAATTGCCCAGTAACAATCAATCACAAACAATTGAATGATAAGTTATACGTAGAGCTTATTCCCAATGATCAAAACACACAAAAACACAATAAAGCAATTTATCGAACACTTTGTGTGCAATCGATATCGTTTGAAAATTTACTTTGTTTTGTTGATCTTAAAACCAATCAAAATCAACAGGATTATGATTATATCAACAAAACCTAATTCAAAAAAGTTATAAAAAATAATTCCCATCCTAATTAATCAAACGAACAATGAATTCAATAATTTGCAAGTCATAATTAATGATATATATATATATATATAGAGAGAGGGAGAGAGAGAGAGAGAGATTTGTTTAGGCAGTTCCACAATCGGTCTTGCTAAGTTTACATCTTCCCTCAATTCATATTCGAATTGAGATACTTGTAATTAACCTTACTTTGAAAAAAGTGTATATACAAGTGATGAAGAACTCTAACCCTACAAACCCTATGCTTTGTTGTTGAATCTACCACCTCCAAAACCCTTGATCAAAGATTAATTAAGTCACCAACAATGCCACTTCAATTCACCAATTCTTGCTACTTCCTTGCAAGGAACCCCTTGTTCCAAGGATTTCACACGGTTGAATTAATCCCAGCGTACACTTGATGAAGCCAAAATTTACCAACACGGTCCACCGTCTCACGCTACTCCATTATAAGGCACCCCATGTCCCAAGGTTTTCACTCAATCGGATCCGAATTGCGTAATCTTGTCCAAAACCTTCAAATCCTCAATGATCTTGAAGGAAACCCCCGTCTCAGTTTTCTTATTTGAAATCCTCAAAGTTTTCAACCCAATATTCTCGGTACACTAACCTAATTAGACGTTATCATCCCTAATCTAGATGGTCACCCAATCAAAAAATGAGTATATGTAGTTTGATTATGTGTATCAATAGGAATGCTTTGAAATCCGGATTTCGTATAGGTTTTACTCACTAGAAACCTTACTAGAAAAAGATGCATGTGTATATATATATATATATATATATATATATATATATATATATATATATATATATGAAGCAAAGGGCATGCATGAGGAAATGAAAAGAAAACAAAAAATCATAATGTAAGTTCTATAGGTCGACCTGTGAAGGAAAATTTGTCGACCTATTGGGGGTGACAAATAGGCAGTGGCTACAAGCTTCAATATTGAGGCATGGGTGTCGACCTATGCTGAAGCAAAAACTTATATATGGTCGATCCAAACACGTATGTGTAGTCCTATGTTGTAGTTTTCACACTAGAAACGTAATTTTTGATGTATGGATCCTTTCCAGTCATTTCCAATACATGTTTGCATGCATTCTAATGCTAAAATGCGCAATGCACACCTAGAATTGGTTGATACAGTTCAATATACAAAATTGCTAAAGTTTCTCCTAGTTTTGACATCATTCAAAACACAACTAAATGGAAAGATGCACTCACAAGTACAGTTTAAATCGAATGACTTTCAAGTCTTCTTCCCTATAGACAGACTACAACAATCAACATCAACACTAGTCTTCTCTTTGGACCAAACACTGCATTCTTTAGGTTAATCACCTCATGGTTAAATACTCATCTCTGAACCAGACCCCTCTCTTTTGGTTAATCACCTCTTATGGTTAAAATACTCTTCCCTTTTCATGCATTACCCTATGGAGCCCTATGCTCTGGAAACCTTCATGCATTACCCTATGAGCTTCATGCTCAGACAACCTCCTGCATTGGTTAATCATCATTTATCGGTTAAAATACCACACTTTCATTCATGGGTTAATCACCATCTCATGGCTAACATACCCTACAACTCATGCATTGGTTAATCATTAATACCACACTTTCATTACTGGGTTAATCTCCATTTATTGGTTAGCATACCCCCATGCATTAGTTAATCACCGTTTATCGGTTAAAATACCACACTTTCATTCCTGGGTTAATCACCATTTATTGGTTAACATACCCTCATGCATGGTTAATCACTGTTTATCGGTTAAAATACCTCATTCTTAGTTTAGACATTGCATTCCTAGTTTAGACACCTACTCTATGGATCCATACAACACAATTCTGGTCCATCAATATTCCCACAACATCCAAGCAACACCTTCCTCATTTCACAACTCTCTTTTTCTATTCAAGCTTTTCTTAATTTAATTCAAGAAAACTCTTTCTTTTTTTAATTCAAGGCAATCAACTATTTCTTTTTTATTTTACCACAGAAACCTTTTTCAAAATATTTTCTCTCTTTTCATAAAAAAAACTGTTATAATATGTTCCTTAGAAGTCAGACTAAAAGCTTAGAGCATCCGAACGAGGATCAAATTAGCTAACGTCTACACACTTCTAGGATACGATTATAATTATTCCTTAAAAATAACCAACAAATCTGTATTTTCTACCAGGAACTATGAAGCTCTGATTTTCTCATTACACTATGGGAATTCGTAGGCACGAGGGTTTGAATCCTTAGCGAGCACACTAACTTAAAAATTATTTTTCCCCTAACGTCTATACACTTCTAGGATGCAATTATAAGTGTTCCTTAAAAACAACCAACAAATATTTATTTTCTACCATGAACTACGGAGCTCTAATTTTCTCATTGCACTATAGGAATATGTAGACACAAGGGTTTGAATCCTTGGTGACCACACTAATTTAAAACTTATTTTTTCCCTTCCGCAAGTAACCTTTAGATAATAACACCCGTCCATGCAAAGAGCAAGCAAAATGATTCCCGTTTAGTATAATGGATGTGAGGGATGCTAATATCTTCCCCTCGCATAACCGATTCCCTTACCCGTTTCTCTTTCCCTTGGGTTTTATTAATATTTTCCCTTTCCTTTGGAATAAATAAAGTTCGGTGGCGACTCTATTGTATCATCGAGCGTGCGATGCGCACGAGTATTTTTCGCGCCGCGACACCAAGAGACAAGTTAGTTTCCAAGTAAAATGACATTTATCGCTGGTGTTTTGCCTATCCAATCTGCACCCAGCAAAATCGAAGTCGAAGTAACCAACTAAGTCACAATCCGCTCCTTTGAGGTACCATAGACCCATTTGTGTTGTGTGTTGGTGAGATATCTCATAATGCGCCTAACGGTGCTGAGATATGATTCTTTTGGGGATTCTTGAAAGCATGCAAATACACGCAACAAACATAATGTCTGCATGAGATGCGGTTAGATAATAAAGAGATCCGATCATACCTCGATATTTTCGTTCATCAACTAGTTTTCTGTCTTCGTCTTTGTCCAGGGAGCATGATGTTGACATTGGTGTTTCTAATATTTTGTATTTTTTGGTGTAAAATAGTTTTAGTAGCTCTTTGCAGTATTTAGCTTGATTTATGAATCTTCCTTATTTCGTTTGATGGATTTGAAGTCCTAGAAAATATTTTAGCTCTCCCATCATGAACATGTCGAACTCATTTTGCATTATTTAAGAAAATTCCTTGCAAATCCCAATCTATGGTTTAAAACAAATCATATCTTATGGTAATTTCAACAAGGAATTAGGCCAAAGTCGGAGTTCAAGGAAAACCCCACTACCTTAAACACTAAAATACCCATTATAGAAAAATCTTTCCCCTTTACCTTGTTATTTTCTCCGCAAAACTCTCAACAATGGTTGCAACCTTCCTCGTACAATCTCTACCACGACCCTTTTGGTGAATTGGAGTTTTTTCTCATAGATTATTGGAGAATAAGGTTTTCTTGAGAATAAGAGAGTGACTAGGGTTTTCTGTCTTTTTCTCATATGATACGTGTTTTTCTCTTCTTCCTTGTTCTCTCTAATTCCTTCTTTTTCTAATAAAAAATTTGATTTTTATTCTCTGTTTTCTCTATTTTCTCCTTTTTTTTCTCTTTTTCCTAAAAATATGATTTTTAGTTTCTTTTAATTCTAATTTATTAATAATAATAATAATAATAATAATAATAATGTTTATTTCTATTCACACATCCACTAGCCTTTTTGTCTTATCAACTCCTTCTTCCTTTATTTTCCATTAACCAATTATATATTTTTCTTTTCTAAATAATAATAATAATAATAGAATTACAAAAATAAAATAAAACTGAAATAAAAATTTAAGAAATAGCAATAACAATAATATTTTAATTATTTTAGGGGTGTTACATTGTTCATCTCGTCGAGATTCTTATAGCTTCTTGATTTTCGGACTAGTTTTCAAGGTATTCATGCCCAGCGTTTGAACCCTTTTCAAATTAAGACTCTCTACATAAAATTTCTTGGTCTCCTTTAATGAATCGGACTCGCCGATCGGAGAGCGAGTATTTCATGCATAAATACAAAGTAGATAGGAAGACACCCATTTGATTAAAAGTTGGACGTCCTATAATCATGTTATTATAATAGGGGGAGTCTATTACTAGGTACCTGAACTTGATCTCATTTGTTTGTTCTCCTACCACAAAGGTGGTCTTCAACGTGATGTAGACTTTCACATGAACTTTCTCCTGAGACAATCCAACGAGTGATCCCTTGAAGCCTTTTATGTCTTCTGAGTTGATGCGCATTCTCATAATTTCCTCCCGGTACAGGATATCAGCGGATCTCGCTTGATCTACAAGAACTCTCTTAATCTCCCAATCATCACACCTAACTGTGATGACCATGAGATCGTCATTGTAAGGGTGGATACCTACTGTATCTTTTTTTGAAAATAGGATCTCAGTTTTTGATGTCTTCGCCTCACCTTCCTTGGACACCCTTGGGGAGGTCCTCTATATTCAATACCTAGCAGACATACTGTTTGTGGCCAAATATGGTCTCCCCGCCCCCAGCGAATCCTCTTTATATGGAGTACAATTTTTTCATCCTCTTCTTTGTATGGATCCTTCCCTTTTCTAGATTTAGGGCTTTTTGCGTCATCACGCCCTCGAGAGTCTGACCTGCCTGACCCATGGGTGTGGTCGTTCTCGACATACTTCTTGAGGTGACCCTCCTCAATCAGGTGCTTAATCTCCTTCCTGAGCTGGTAACAATCTTTTGTGTGGTGACCTTTGACTCTATGGAACTTACACAATCTTTCTGGATTAGGTCCCATAACTTCTACTTTTGGGGTAAGAGGCACAAGGATGTCATGCAGGTACATATGTTCTCGACAGATCCGTTCACGACGAGTGTTCAAGGGCGTTAATCTCTCCACCATCTTACGTAATCGCTTGAATGTAAATTTGTCCTTGATGGGCAAGGTATAGTTGCTCTTATATAGTGTTTTTGCCTTGATGTAAACTTCTCGACAGATCCGCGATTAGCAAAGACAAAAATTTGCCTATATATAGTGTTTTTGACACCTCCCATCTCATTTGACATGACTTCAAGGCATTTTTGAAAATATTTTATTGAGAAAAATAAGTTTAAAAAGATGTTTTAGTGTGTGTGTGTGTGTGTGTGTGTGATTAGCCATATACTTTGCGAGAAAATCCAAATGCTTTTACAATATATATTCATTCAGACACATTTAGGCCGGCTATCACATACTTCAAGTCTTGTCAGATACTTTTATCTTGTAGACACTTGCTTGACTTTTACTTTGAGATGGGGCTTGAGTTAAATTCCTTTAAGTGCCATCATCAGAGAATCCAACTTATCAAGCTCTATTGATTTGGTTGCATCTTTAAATGCTTTACACTTTACTATAATTGTTATCTTCATCAAAATCATGTTCGTCTTTAATGAAAACTCCTTGATTAGTAACCTGAAAAATAAGGTTCCACATTCTCCCCATTTTTAATGATGACAATGCATCTCTCAGGGAGGTGATAAAAGAAATAAAAAATATATTTTAAGAGTGATTAAACTCCCCATTAACAAAACCTAATTCAAAAAAGTTATAAAAAATAATTCCCAGCCTAATTAATCAAAAGGATTATGATTATATCAACAAAACCTAATTCAAAAAAGTTATAAAAAATAATTCCCAGCCTAATTAATCAAACGAACAATGAATTCAATAATTTGCAAGTCATAATTAACGATATATATATATATAGAGAGAGAGAGAGGGAGAGAGAGAGAGAGAGAGATTTGTTTAGGCAGTTCCATAATCGGCCTCGCTAAGGGTACATCTTCCCTCAATTCAAATTCGAATTGAGATACTTGTAATTAACCTTACTTTGCAAAAAGTGTATATACAAGTGATGAAGAACTCTAACCCTACAAACCCTATGCTTTGTTGTTGATTATACCACCTCCAAAACCCTTGATCAAAGATTAATCAAGTCACCAACAATGCCACTTCAATTCACCAATTCTTGCTACTTCCTTGCAAGGAACCCCTTGTTCCAAGGATTTCACACGGTCGAATTAATCCCAAGCGCACACTTGTTGAAGCCAAGATTTACCAACATGATCCACCGTCTCACGCTACTCCATTATAAGGCACCCCTTGTCCCTAGGTTTTCACTCAATCAGATCTGAATTGCGTAATCTTGTCCAAAACCTTCAAATCCTCAATGATCTTGAAGGAAACCCCCGTCTCGGTTGTCTTATTTGAAATCCTCAAAGTTTTCAACCCAATATTCTCGGTACACTAACCTAATTAGACGTTATCATCCCTAATCTAGATGGTCACCCAATCAAAAAATGATTATATGTAGTCTGATTATGTGTATCAATAGGAATGCTTTGAAATCCGGATTTTGTATAGGTTTTACTCACTAGAAACCTTACTAGAAAAAGATGCATGTGTGTGTGTGTGTGTGTATATATATATATATATATATATATATATATATATATATGAAGCAAAGGGCATGCATGAGGAAATGAAAAGAAAACAAAAAATCAAAATGTAAGTTCTATAGGTCGACCTGTGAAGGAAAATTTGTGGACCTATAAAGGTCTTAGGTCGACCGATTAGGGGTGACAAATAGGCAGTGGGGGAGAGTTGTAACGCCCCAGTTTTTGTTAGATTTATTTAATCGAGTCGATTTAATTATTTCTATTATTATATTATTTTATTTTCGACTTTTATGTGATAATATATTATTTTTCATTGTTGTTATGTTTTATCGCGTTTTGAGAGCGTTTGCGAGATATTTGAGTGTAGGGGTAATTTGGTCATTTCACTTCATTTTTATTAAGTTAGTAAAAATAGAAAATAGAAAGAGATAAAAATAGAGAGAAAGAAAAAGAGAAGAAGAAAAAGAGAAAGAAGGAAAAGAAGAGAAGAAAAAGAGAGAAAACTTGGGATTTAAGAAATCGATCAACCGACTTTTCAAACACGATTAAATCGGGTAAGGGTGCGAAACTCGATTATCTTATACTTGTGTATGATTATGTATGTATGTATTTGGTTGTTTTTGGATTGAAATTGGATGTAGAACAAAAACCATAATATGTTGAAATTGTTGGAAATTGATTCGAAATGTGTCTGAAATCATGTTTTAATGTTCATAATTATTGAGACATGTTAGATAGGTGTTGTTGTGCACTCTATTGGTAATTTTCAGGTGATTAGAGGAGATTTGAGGTGGTTTTTGGTTGATCCCGTAGCAAAAAAATTCTGCAGAAAAATTCTGGGTTTCCTCTGCCGTTACGCGTATCAGGCATGTCCATACGCGTATTGGCTTGGGCAATACGCGTATGGGAGGCGCAAAATGAGGCAATACGGGTAATGAATTCCATTTTCTTGGCCATCTGCTGAAACGCGTAATGGTACGCGTATGAGTTTGGGCAATACGCGTATGGCTCAGGGCAATACGCGTATGGCCAACAAGGGTGCAAAATGTTGTCTTTTCGCAATTCCTTTTCTTTGTACGTCCATAACTTGTGTTCCGATTATCCGTTTTGAACATTCTTGATATCGTTGGAAAGCTATTGAAATGCTCTTTCTTATTAAAATGGTTTTGAGATTGTTGGCTGATTTAATTATGTCGGGAATTTGGAATAGTGTCGTTTTGTCGACTTTTACCGTTTTAATTATGTGTAATTGATGTGTATCATGCAATGTGCTGTTGATATAGATATCGTATGACTTGTGTGCTGGTTGTGTGGTGAAAATGCATGTGATAAAATGTTGTGATGATGGTTTGTGGCCTAAGGGCAAGAAAATGCAATATGTTGTATTTGAGGATATATGCATGATTATGGATGTGTATATGTGTGCATTTGAATGTCATGAGTCATTGTATGCCAAGCATCGTGATATGTATTCTTGTGATGTCATGTGCCCTAGTGGGTGTGAGCGACGAATCGGTTCTAGAGGGAATCCGCTATAACATCGTGTGCCTTATACAAAGAGGTGCGAGCGATGATTATGGGCGATCGTGTGCCTTATACAAAGAGGTGTGAGCGATCGAGTCGTGTGCCTTATACAAATAGGTGTGAGCGATCGAGTCGTGTGCCTTATACAAAGAGGTGTGAGCGACGGGGAGTTACATTAAGTAACAAGCGATGGTTCCAATAGTTCCTGAGTGAACTAATGATGAGATTGACGGATGGATGGTACCGCATTTGCATAGAGTCGTTGTGTCGGTCTCTTTGCATTTGCATAAATCATGAATGGATTGATTTTGTGTGGAATTGTGAATGGAATTGATGAGTTGATATATATATATATATATATATATATATATATATATATATATATATATATATATATATATATATATATATGTTGTTGATAAATGCATTGAACTTGATTATATATGCCTTAGTGATGGATGTATGATATATGCATTGTGTTACTTTGTGTTTGAATTCTGGTATAAGTTGTGGTGAGAATATTTTACATGTGTATTTTTGGTATTATTATATAATTGTATGCAATTATATTATGATTGTGTTCCTCACCCTTCTACTGTTTTGAATGCTCTATGAGGCATTGCAGATTAGATGCTGAAGGTCTTTTTGTGAAGCTTAGGTCTTCATTCTTTTGTCGGTCGGCTCTGATATGTAGCACCGGGTAGTCGGGGAGATCGTTGTGATTTATGTGTATATGTATATATATCTTTTGGATTGTATATGTATGAATCTGTGAATGACAGACAAACTTTTTATGTGATATATATATGAGATTTAGTAGCAGATTTTCCGCTTTTATTCTGTATCTGAATTGTGGGTAGTAGGAACTAAGTCCCTCTGTTATTTGCTGCCTGATTGTTGCTTATCTTTATGAGCAGATTTATTGTGTTTTGTCTCAATTGATGTGACGCCTCCGTCTATGCCATGAATGTTAATTATACTCTGATGAAATTTTTATCGCTTTATTTAATTGGGGGTATAGATTGGGGATGTTACATTAAGTGGTATCAGAGCCAGTCCATGTCAGTTTGTGTCAGTCCTTGTTGGTCGTTGTGTTTGGGTGAGCTGGTTGTTTAACCATAGTTGCTGTTATTGGATATGAACAGAATATGGCTGGTAGGAATGATGCTGCTTTGGCTGCTACTATGCAAGCTATGGCTCGGGCTGTGCAGGGTGCACCTAATGCTGGTGGGAATGATGAGTTCAGGAAGAACAAACCGTCTGTCTTCAAAGGGAGACATGATCCTGATGGTGCACAGATTTGGCTTAAGGAGATTGAAAGAATCTTTCGAGTAATGGACTGTGCTGAGGAACATAAGGTGAGACTGGGTACTCACATGTTGCAGGAGGAAGCTGATGATTAGTGGGTTAGTACGCGTCATGTGTTAGAAGCTGGAGATGAAGAGGTCACTTGGACTTTGTTCAGCAGGGAATTTTTTAGGAAGTGTTTTCCTGAAGATGTAAGAGGAAAGAAAGAGATGGAGTTCTTGGAGTTGAAACAAGGTAATATGTCTGTTGTTGATTACACTGCTAGGTTTGTGGAATTTGTTCAGTTTTATCCACATTATGCTAAAGCAACTGCAGAGTTTTCCAAATGTGTGGAGTTTGAGAACGGATTGCGTCCTGAGCTTAAGCAGGCAATCGGTTATCAAAGGATTAGGAGGTTTTCAGATTTGGTGGATTGTTGTAGGATTTATGAGGAAGATAGCAAAGCTCGTTCTACTCACTATAAGAGTGTGAACGAAAGGAAAGGGAAGCAACCGTTTCGTGGTGGTCCTTATGTGACACCAGCTGATAAGGGTAAGTAGAGAGGTAGTTTTGAGAAAAGGCCAAGTGGGGGAGGAATGTCTAATCCTCTGAGATGTTATAGGTGTGGTGACTTAGGATATCGTCAGTTTGAATGCACGAAAGATATGAGAAAGTGTTCCAATTGTGGAGGTTTAGGACATGTCGCAGCTGATTGTAAGAGGAATGTGGTGAAGTGTTTCAACTGTGGTGAACCTGGTCATATTAGCACGAAGTGCCCGAAACCAAAGCAAGCTCCAGCTAGTGGGAAAGTTTTTGCATTGGCAGGGACTCAGACTACAAGTGCAGATCGTCTGATCAGAGGTACTTGTTTTATTAATAGTATGCCTTTAGTTGCTATTATTGATACCGGAGCGACTCATTCGTTTATTTTGTCTGAGTGCGCGAAGCGTTTGAATCTTTTGTTGTCTTCGATGGGTGGAGAGATGGTTATTGATACTCCAGCAATGGGGTCAGTAACTACTTATTTGGTTTGTCTAAGTTTTCCTTTGACCATTTATGGTAAAGATTTTGAGATGGATTTGGTGTGTTTGCCGTTGGAGGGTTTAGATATGGTTCTGGGTATGAATTGGTTACAGTTCAATCGGGTTCATATTGATTGTTATCATAAGTTGGTGAGATTTCCTTCTCTTGAAGAAGACGAGGAATCGAGTTTCTTATCTACCAAAGAGTTGAGGAAACTTTTGGCGGATGAAGCTCAGTTGTTCGGGTTATTTGCATCGTTGACAGTGGATAGTCAAGTTGTACTTTATGTGTTTCCAGTTGTGTGTGAGTTTCCAGAGGTGTTTCCGGAGGATATTTCGGACTTGCCGCCAGAGAGAGAGAGAGGTGGAGTTTTCTATAGATCTAGTTCCTGGTACTAGACCTGTATCTATGGCACCTTAGCGTATGTCAGCATCTGAGTTGGTTGAGTTAAAGAAGCAGTTGAATGAATTATTAGAAAAGAGGTTTGTGAGGCCAAGTGTATCGCCTTGGGGTGCTCCAGTTTTATTAGTGAAAAAGAAGGATGGAAGTATGCGATTGTGTATTGATTATCGCCAGCTGAATAAGGTGACGATTAAGAATTAGTATCCTCTTCCGAGAATTGATGATTTGATGGACCAGTTGGTAGGTGCTTATGTGTTTAGTAAGATTGATTTGAGGTCAGGTTATCATCAGATTAGAGTGAAAGAGGAAGATATTCAGAAGACGACTTTTAGGACACGATACGATCATTACGAATATTCTGTGATGTCGTTCGGGGTTTCTAATGCGCCAGGTGTGTTTATGGAGTATATGAATCGTATTTTCCATGAGCATTTGGATCGATTTGTTGTTGTGTTTATTGATGATATCTTGATTTATTCTAAGTCCCGGGAGAAACATGCGAAATATTTGCGAATTGTGTTGCAAATTTTGAAGGAAAGGAGACTTTTTGCCAAGTTGTCCAAGTGTGAGTTCTGGTTGACAGAAGTGAGTTTTATTGGGCACGTGATTTCAGGTAATGGTATTGTTATGGATCCATCTAAAGTAGATGCAGTTCTACAATGGGAGGCTCTTAGATCTGTTACTGAAATTAGAAGCTTTTTGGGTTTAGTTGGTTATTATCGAAGATTCATTGAAGGTTTTTCTAAGTTAGCACTTCCATTGACCCAGTTGACTTGTAAAGGTAAAGCGTTCATTTGGGATATTCAGTGTGAGGAAAGTTTTAGTGAGCTGAAGAGAAGATTGACTACAGCTCCGATTTTGGTCTTACCGAATCCTACTGAACCGTTTGTGGTGTATTGTGATGCGTCTTTGATTGGTTTAGGTGGAGTGTTGATGCAAGAAGGTAAGGTTGTGGCTTATGCTTCGAGGCAATTGAGGATTCATGAGAAGAATTACCCTACTCATGATTTGGAATTAGCAGCAGTGGTTTTTGTATTAAAAATTTGGAGACATTATCTCTATGGTGCAAGATTCGAAGTCTTTAGTGATCATAAAAGTTTGAAATACTTGTTTGATCAGAAAGAGTTGAATATGAGGCATCGGAGATGGTTGGAATTTTTGAAGGACTACGATTTTAGCTTGAATTACCATCTTGGTAAAGCTAATGTGGTAGTCGATGCGTTGAGCCAGAAATCTTTGCATATGTCTGTTTTGATGGTTAAAGAGTGGGAGCTTTTGGAAGCATTTAGAGATTTGAGTTTAGTGTGTGAATTGACATCTGACAGCATGAGGCTTGGTATGTTAAAGGTTACTAATGATTTTCTGTTAACCGTTAGCGAGAAACAGAAGTAGGATGTGAAATTTGTTGATTTGATGACGGTTGTTGATCAAAGGGTGAATGGTGACTTTAAAGTGGATGATAAGGGTGTTTTGAGATTCCGTGGTAGAATTTGTATCCCTGATGATTTGGACTTGAAAAAGATGATTTTAGAGGAAGGACGCCGGAGTAATTTGAGTATACATCCGGGAGCTAATAAGATGTATCAAGATTTGAAGAAGATCTTTTGGTGGTCTGGATTGAAGAGGGATGTGGCTCAGTTTGTTTATGCGTGTTTGACGTGTCAGAAGTCTAAGGTAGAACATCAGAAGCCTAGTGGATTGTTGCAACCGTTGGATATTCCTGAGTGGAAATGGGACAGTATTTCTATGGATTTTGTGACAGGGTTGCCGAATACACAGAGGGGACATAATGCCATTTGGGTAGTTGTGGATAGGCTGACTAAATCGGCGCATTTCATTTCGATTGACATCAGTTTTTCTTTGGAGAGGATGGCTGAGATTTATATCAGTGTGATTGTGAAGCTACATGGTGTTCCGTTAAGTATTGTTTCAGATCGAGATCCGAGGTTTACTTCCAGGTTTTGGGAAAGTTTGCAAAAGGCGTTAGGTTCCAAGTTGAGGTTGAGTTCTGCTTATCATCCGCAGACGGATGGTCAGACCGAGAGAACTATTCAGTCGTTGGAAGATTTGCTGAGAGCCTGTGTTCTTGAGCAAGGTAGTGCTTGGGATAGTTATCTTGCATTGGTGGAATTCATGTATAACAACAGTTTCCATTCGAGTATTGGAATGGCACCTTTTGAAGCGTTGTATGGGAGAAGATGTCGAACACCTTTGTGTTGGCATGAATCTGGTGAGAGTTCGGTGGTTGGACCGGAGTTAGTTCAACAGACTACGGAAAAGGTGAAACTTATTCGTGAGAAAATGAAGGCTTCTCAGAGTATGCAAAAGAGTTATCATGATCGAAGGAGGAAAGATCTTGAGTTTCAAGAGGGCGATCATGTATCTTTGAGAGTTACACCGGTGACGGGTGTTGGTCGTGCATTGAAGTCGAAGAAGCTTACTTCTCAGTTTATTGGTCCTTACTAGATATCAGCTAGAGTGGGTGTTGTGGCTTATCGGGTGGCGTTGTCGCCGAGTCTTTCGAATTTGCACGATGTGTTCCATGTTTCACAGCTTCAGAAGTATGTTCCGGATCCGTCGCATGTGATTCCGATGGATGAGGTTGGGGTAAGGGAGAACCTTACGGTTGAGGCATTACCGGTGAGGATTTTGGATCGCGAGTTGATGCGGTTAAGAGGAAAGGATATTGCGCTTGTGAAAGTAGCGTGGGGAGGCGCTGCTGAGGGCAATTTGACTTGGGAGTTGGAGAGTCGGATGCGGGAGTCGTATCCGGAGTTGTTCGTCTCAGGTAATATTTTCGAGGACGAAAATTTCTAAGTGGGGGAGAGTTGTAACGCCCCAGTTTTTGTTAGATTTATTTAATCGAGTCGATTTAATTATTTCTATTATTATATTATTTTATTTTTTACTTTTATGTGATAATATATTATTTTTCATTGTTGTTATGTTTTATCACGTTTTGAGAGCGTTTGCGAGATATTTGAGTGTAGGGGTAATTTGGTAATTTCACTTTATTTTTCTTAAGTTAGTAAAAATAGAAAATAGAAATAGAGAAAAATAGAGAGAAAGAAAAAGAGAAGAAGAAAAAGAGAAAGAAGGAAAAGAAGAGAAGAAAAAGAGAGAAAACTTGGGATTTAAGAAATCGATCAACCGACTTTTCAAACACGATTAAATCGGGTAAGGGTGCGAAACTCGATTATCTTATACTTGTGTATGATTATGTATGTATGTATTTGGTTATTTTTTGGATTGAAATTGGATGTAGAACAAAAACCATAATATGTTGAAATTGTTGGAAATTGATTCAAAATGTGTCTGAAATCATATTTTAATGTTCATAATTGCTGAGACATGTTAGATAGGTGTTGTTGTGCACTCTATTGGTAATTTTCAGGTGATTAGAGGAGATTTGGGGTGGTTTTTGGTTGATCCTGTAGCAGAAAAATTCTGCAGAAAAATTCTGGGTTTCCTCTGTCGTTACGCGTATCAGGCATGTCCATACGCGTATTGGCTTGGGCAATACGCGTATGGGAGGCGCAAAATGAGGCAATACGCGTAATGAATTCCATTTTTCTCGGCCATCTGCTGAAATGCGTAATGGTACGCGTATGAGTTTGGGCAATACACGTATGGCTCAGGGCAATACACGTATATCGTTGGAAAGCTATTGAAATGCTCTTTCTTATTAAAATGGTTTTGAGATTGTTGGCTGATTTAATTATGTCAGGAATTTGGAATAGTGTCGTTTTTTCGACTTTTACCATTTTAATTGTGTGTAATTGATGTGTATCATGCAATGTGCTGTTGATATGGATATCGTATGACTTGTGTGCTGGTTGTGTGGTGAAAATGCATGTGATAAAATGTTGTGATGATGGTTTGTGGCCTAAGGGCAAGAAAATGCAATGTGTTGTATTTGAGGATATATGCATGATTATGGATGTGTATATGTGTGCATTTGAATGTCATGAGTCATTGTATGCCAAGCATCATGATATGCATTCTTGTGATGTCGTGTGCCCTAGTGGGTGTGAGCGACGAATCGGTTCCAGAGGGAATCCGCTATAACATCGTCTGCCTTATGCAAATAGGTGTGAGTGATGATTATGGATGACCGTGTGCCTTATACAAAGATATGTGAGCGATCGGGTCGTGTGCCTTATACAAAGAGGTATGAGCGATCCATAAACATCGTGTGCCTTATACAAAGAGGCGTGAGCGACGGGGAACATTGTTTGCCCGGCGAGGAGTTACATTAAGTAACAAGCAATGGTTCCAATAGTTCCTGAGTGAACTAATGATGAGATTGACGGATGGATGGTACCACATTTGCATAGAGTCATTGTGTCGGTCTCTTTGCATTTGCATAAATCATGAATGGATTGATTTTGTGTGGAATTGTGAATGGAATTGATGAGTTGATATATATATATATATATATATATATATATATATATATATATGTTGTTGATAAATGCATTGAGCTTGATTATATATGCCTTGGTGATGGATGTATGAGATATGCATTGTGTTGTTTAGTGTTTGAATTCTGGTATAAGTTGTGGTGAGAATATTATACATGTGTATTTTTGGTATTATTATATAATTGTATGCAATTATATTATGATTGTGTTCCTCACCCTTCTGCTGTTTTGAATGCTCTATGAGGCATTGCAGATTAGATGCTGAAGGTCTTTTTGTGAAGCTTAGGTCTTCATTCTTTTGTCGGTCGGCTCTGATATGTAGCACCGGGTAGTCGGGGAGATCGTTGTGATTTATGTGTATATGTATATATATCTTTTGGATTGTATATGTATGAATCTGGGAATGACAGACAAACTTTTTATGTGATATATATATGAGATTCAGTTGCAGATTTTCCGCTTTTATTCTGTATCTGAATTGTGGGTAGTAGGAACTAAGTCCCTCTGTTATTTGCTGCCTAATTGTTGCATGCCTTTATGAGCAGGTTTATTGTGTTTTGTCTCAATTGATGTGACGCCTCCGTCTATGCCATGAATGTTTAATTATACTCTGATGAAAGTTTTATCGCTTTATTTAATTGGGGGTATAGATTGGGGATGTTACAAGCACACTAATTTAAAACTTATTTTTTTCCCTTCCGCAAGTAACCTTTTGATAATAACACCCATGCATGCAAAGACCAAGCAAAATGATTCCCGTTTAGTATAATGGATGTGAGGGATGCTAATACCTTCCCCTCGCAAAACCGATTCCCTTACCCGTTTCTCTTTCCCTTGGGTTTTATTAATATTTTCCCTTTCCTTTGGAATAAATAAAGTTTGGTGGTGACTCTATTGTATCATCGAGCGTGCGATGCGCACGAGTATTTTTCGCGCCGCGACACTAAGAGACTAGTGAGTTTCCAAGTAAAATGACATGTACCGCTGGTGTTTTGCCTATCCAATCCGCACCCAGCAAAATCGGAGTCGAAGTAACCAACTAAGTCACAATCCGCTCCTTTGAGGTACCATAGACCCATTTGTGTTGTGTGTTGGTGAGATATCTCATAATGCGCCTAACGGTGTTGAGATATGATTCTTTTGGGGATTCTTGAAAGCATGCAAACATACACGCAACAAACATAATGTCTGCACGAGATGCAGTTAGATAATAAAGAGATCCGATCATACCTCGATATTTTCGTTCATCAACTAGTTTTCTATCTTCGTCTTTGTCCAGGGAGCATGAATATTGACATTGGTGTTTCTAATATTTTGTATTTTTCCGCGTAAAATAGTTTTAGTAGCTCTTTGTAGTATTTAGCTTGATTTATGAATCTTCCTTATTTCGTTTGATGGATTTGAAGTCCTAGAAAGTATTTTAGCTCTCCCATCATGAACATGTCGAACTCATTTTGCATTATTTAAGAAAATTCCTTGCAAACCCCAATCTATGGTTTAAAACAAATCATATCTTATGGTAATTTCAACAAGGAATTAGGCCGAAGTCAGAGTTCAAGGAAAACCGCACTACCTTAAACACTAAAATACCCATTATAGAAAAAAAATTTCCCCTTTACCTTGTTATTTTCTCCGCAAAACTCTCAACAATGGTTGCAACCTTCCTCGTACAATCTCTACCACGACCCTTTTGATAAATTGGAGTTTTTTCTCATAGATTATTGGAGAAGAAGGTTTTCTTGAGAATAAGAGAGTGACTAGGGTTTTCTGTCTTTTTCTCTATGATACACGTTTTTCTTTTCTTCCTTGCTCTCTCTAATTCCTTCTTTTTCTAATAAAAATTTTGATTTTTATTCTCTGTTTTCTCTATTTTCTCCTTTTTTTCTCTTTTTCCTAAAAATATGATTTTTAGTTTCTTTTAATTCTAATTTAATAATAATAATAATAATAATAATAATAATAATAATAATAATAATGTTTATTTCTATTCATACATCCACTAGCCTTTTGTCTTATCAACTCCTTCTTCCTTTATTTTTCATTAACCAATTATATATTTTTCTTTTTTAAATAATAATAATAATAATAATAATAATAATAGAATTACAAAAATAAAATAAAACTGAAATAAAAATTTAAGAAATAGCAATAACAATAATATTTTAATTATTTTATGGGTGTTACATTGTTCATCTCGTCGAGATTCTTCTAGCTTCTTGATTTTCGGACTAGTTTTCATGGTATTCATGCCCAGCGTTTGAACCCTTTTCAAATTAAGACTCTCTACATAAAACTTCTTGGTCTCCTTTGATGAATCGGACTCGCCGGTCTGAGAGCGAGTATTTCATGCATAAATACAAAGTAGATAGGAAGACACCCAGTTGATTAAAAGTTGGACGTCCTATAATCATGTTATTATAATAGGGGGAGTTTATTACTAGGTACCTGAACTTGATCTCATTTGTTTGTTCTCCCACCACAAAGGTGGTCTTCAACGTGATGTAGACTTTCACATGAACTTTCTCCCGAGACAATCCAACGAGTGATCCCTTGAAGCCTTTTATGTCTTCTGAGTTGATGCGCATTCTCATAATTTCCTCCTGGTACAGGATATCAGCGGATCTCGCTTGATCCACAAGAACTCTCTTAATCTCCCAATCATCACACCTAACTGTGATGACCATGAGATCGTCATTGTAAGGGTGGATACCTACTGTATCTTTTTTTAAAAATAGGATCTCAGTTTTTGATGTCTTCCCCTCGCCTTCCTTGGACACCCCTTGGGGAGGTCCTCTATATTCAATACCTAGCAGACATACTGTTTGTGGCCAAATATGGTCTCCCCGCCCCCAGCGAATCCTCTTGATATGGAGTACAATTTTTTCATCCTTTTCTTTGTATGGATCCTTTCTTTTTCTAGATTTAGGGCTTTTTGCGTCATCACGCCCTCGAGAGTCTGACCCGCCTGACCCTTGGGTGTGGTCACTCTCGACATACTTCTTGAGGTGACCCTCCTCAATCAGGTGCTTAATCTCCTTCCTAGCTGGTAACAATCTTTTGTGTGGTGCCCTTTGACTCTATGGAACTTACACAATCTTTCTGGATTAGGTCCCATAACTTCTACTTTTGGGGTATGAGGCATAAGGATGTTATGCAGGTAAATATCTTCTCGACATATCCGTTCACGACGAGTGTTCAAGGGCGTTAATCTCTCCACCATCTTACGTAATCGCTTGAATGTAAATTTGTCCTTGATGGGCGAGGTAAATTTGTCCTTGTTTGGGTGGAAGACCCTTATGGTGGCTTCATTGAAGCGGGCGGGGTATTCCCTTAATAACTCTGAGGGACCATGTCATATGTTAAATAGGCTGGTGGTGTACATCCTCCTGTGTTAATTGGCTACAAACTGGTGCAAGAGTTTCTTCACTGGCTCTTGATAGCTGACGATTAGAAGCTCGAGGTAGGCCCATATACCATCATAAGGTCGCGTATCTGAAAGTGCCATACAAAAGCTTTTACTTCAGGGAATCAGACACTCTGATGATGACCATCTGTCTGTTGATGAAGGCGACTTGTTCATAAGGATCACTACGCCTAATGAGGGAGGTTTAAAACCTTCGGGAACAAGTATTTTCCATATTTCATCTGAAAGTGGCTGAGGGTCCAACACTTTCACCACTTCTAGGGGGTTAGCCTCCTGTTGGCGTGGTTGAATGTTGACGATATTATCTTCCAAGCTTTGATTTTAGCAACAAAATTTGTCTATGGCGGCATACATCTCCGCCAAAGCATTGGAATTACTGTTACCTCCAGTGTTCTCTGGCGTGGGAGATTGCACTCTCCTAGCAACCATGTTTGGAAACAATTAGGTCTAGGAGTGGAGGTTTCAGCAAATATTGAAATGGCGATGGTAAAGAAAGGTGTGGTTTAAGTTAGTTTTATTGGGGGCAACGGTGGACACCACTGTACTTGTCAAAAAATACATATTACGTGGCATCCCTATGATGGTAGGGATGACCAGAAGCCTAAATATTACTCTAGTGGTCAAGGGCTTGCCCGCGGCGGCAAGTGGTCATATTTGATGGTGTTTTCGATTATAGATAGAGTCAACTCACATAAGGTGAGAAGCTCTGTGTTTATGCAATATTCTGAATGTGTTATGATTTGTCTCCCTCAAAATGAAGGTTGAGGTATTTATAGAGGCTTAGAGGTCTAAAGTTTAGGAAACCCTTAACAAGGGGTAACTGCTCTCCCTTGACTGGTGGAAGTTATTAACCGCTTATTTTTTAGGAATTTATGACACGACTTCATACATGCGGTTAGGGACTGTATAAACAATATTATTCACATTTCTCCTTAAGGAGAGCCCCCGCGATGCATAATTGATACGGCCAGTGCAATGTCTCATAAGGCGGGTGTCGGGTGCCTAACAAAGAGAATATGTTGTCCTATTTGGAGGCTCTCACGAATATATAACAACAGACTTAAAAAGGTCGTATTTCACATCTCTTTGTAGAGAGTGATTCTAAAATTCCAAAAGACATGATTCTAGGTAATTAATACCTTGTTATGAGGGTTCCTATTTTGCGAGGCGTATCTGCAACCTTTTAGCGTTAGATTAGTTAATCCTAGTTCAACATACTTGGCAGGAGAAAAACAAATTTGCAATTTGACTGGTAAACTATAGCCGTTTCTGTGAGTTTTCTTAGTTGTTTTGTCTTGTGGTGGAGATTTTTTTTCTAATAATCTCCGCATTTATTTATTTTATTTATAATTTTATAATTTTGTATACCTAAAACGATCTATTTAAGAGCTTAGCTTTTATTGTCTTCCGGTCTTAGGCCCTCTTTTTATTAAAAGCTTAGCTTTTATTGTCTTCCGGGCTTAGGCCCTCTTTTTTATACCAAATAAAGTTTTATTTAAGAGTTTAATTACTATGGTCAATATATTACCATCATCCGTTTGGATTACTTTACAGATTATTAAATTAAAAGTCAAATTTCTTTTTATATCCAACGGTTATAATTAACTGACAGTGTAAAATTCTTTTACACTGTCAGTAGATTTCAATTAATTCCTTTATTTAATATTTATATCAAAATTGAATGACATTATTGAACTATAACTACTACAATTAATCCATGTTGATATTATATGCACTCCCTTTTAACAAATAAGACAAAATAATTTTTCACATTTAATCAATTTTTATAAAATACATTTCAACATAAAATTTATTTTGTATTATTTCGTATAAGAATAATCTAATAACTATTTTAAAGTTATTGTTTCTAATAGAAAAACTAGATTATAACCCCACAATTTTAAAAGATAAGGAAGCCGAACCGGTACCGGTTGGTGGACAGAAACAGAACAAGAAAGCTATCTAAATGGATGTAGTTCTGCAGCGCCCTATATCACTTCACCGCTTCTCTCAGAGTAAGATTTTAATTTCTTCCTCACCAATTATCACCCTTTTTGTACTTTCAATTATTATTATTATGCCAATGTAAAATTTCATAAAGCTAGTAGTTAATTCTGGTGTGTATGCAATGTTTTTTTAAACTGGGTAGTTGTGGAAATTCATAATAGTCCATTAGGTTTGATGATAAGTGTTAATTCAATGAAAGTTCACAATTAAGTTACTATAATTATTGCTGCTTGAAAATTAAGTCATTATTATCTTTGTTGAGTGGGTCATTTATGGTGCAGTTGCTCTCAGTTGTTATGAATTTCGTTTTCAGTACATGTTTGGATTGTTGGCGGATTGGTAGAATCATACTGATATGGTGATTTTGTTGAGATTCTGAAGTGTATTTTTGTCGAATTTATGGCGCACACCATGATTCTGCTAAATTCATTAAAAATTCAAACACGCGCTTGATCGAGAGTCGGTGTCTGATACTTGTATGACATCCGTATGACAGGTGTTAAAAAAGTTAGATAAGTATAGTAAAGTCAGAGAAATTTCTCATAAAAAATAGATTTTTCATTGTTTCGACATTCTTTAAATTGATGTCGAACATACGTATGATACTCATACAACATGTGTCGAACAATTAGGACAGATTTTTCAAGAAAAAAAATGGTTTTCAACATACTTATACATCTTTTAGATGTATATTGAAACAATACTATGAATGAAAAATTAAAGATACTAACTTTGATTAGAATATTTTAAAATTTTCATTTTATCTATGATCTTTTGCTTAGGGTCAATATATTTAAGATAAGTTCAAGTGTGAATTGTAATAATTACATTACAGTTGATGTTGTAAAATGAAAAATGAATCTGTATCTTCTGCTCTCATTTTATATCTTGATTAGATGTGAAAGATGGGAAGTCACAATTACAAAGGAGATCAGTCACAGTCTCCGCTTCACTGCCTGAGACGGCGGTTTCAGTGGCAGTAGCTGCAACTTTTGTTGGTGCAGCAGCCACTCTTCTTGTACAGAGATCCAAAACTTCCGAGTCCACACAGGTAAGTAATCCATCTTTGTTGTTAGTAGCAATAAAATAATTATTATTAGCACAAACACTTCAGCTTGAATATGTTTACAATGTCCAACACTGACACGACAAAACCAAGTGTAGTTTATATTCATCCTAGTTTATTAAAATATTGTCAATGTATTGTTGTCAGTGCTGAGGTCGATGATGTCTAAGTTTGTGTCAGTACTTTATAGTATCTAAATAGATCATTCATTTGTGTCAATTATTCCAAAACTAGGCTCGAACTAGCGAATGGGATCTGCGCTCAGCACAAGTCCGGGAAAACTAGCCGGTTCCATGTGATGCAACACGGATAAACAATTTTTTTTTTATTAACAGGATGTAATAATATATGATGAAGATAGAGAGAATAGCTCCTTGTTAACTAGAAATTTCTCATCTTCAGTTCAGTTGAATTGTGTGTCAAACTTTTCATATGAAACAGTTAAAGATTGAACTCAAAGAATGCGAAGATTGTGGAGGTTCTGGAATATGTTCAGCCTGCAAAGGTGAAGGATTTGTGCTTAGGAAACGTTCAGAAGCAAGTGCTCAGAGGGCAAGAGATCTATCTAAAAACATGGCTACTCGATTCACCGACGGGTACAATTTTCTCATCTCTGATTTCGTCTAAATTTTATAATTTCGAGTTTAGCATTAACCTCGACGACTACATACCCCAGGCTTCCAAAGAAGTGGAGCTACTGTACAAAATGCACTTCTGGCAGATCATGTTCAACATGTGGTGGAAGTGGGAAGCTAAACTAATAGTTTAGCTCTTGCATAATGGTTATATAATGGTTATGGTTTTGATGATATCAAGTTTAGCTCTTGCATAATGGTTATATAATGGTTATGGTTTTGATGATATCAAGATTAAGAATGAGGTAGCATAATGAACTAAATCTATTTTTTTATATTAGAATTCACTTGTTTTCTTTATCTATTTCACATGAAGCAAAATTTATGTGTTTGTTTTCAATGTCAATATATAGTATGCTTTTGGTACAGTTGCAGAACTATACAGATGGACCGTTTAAGAGTTTGAGAGAATAGGATTTAAATTTTCTGTCACTTCATATGAAGAGTAATATATATTTCCACAAACCTACAAATTTTTCATATCTCATTTTTAGACAGTCGGAGATTTCATGCATTCACGTAGTCTAAATGATATTAACTGTTTGATCTTGATCTCACGGCTCAGACGAAATAGCTTTAATTTTCTTAAAATGATCTATTTTAAATTAGATGATTGAATCATCTGATCATAGTCGGACGGTCAAATATAGTTAAAAGTGTGAATGTGGATTATTTTACTGCAGCAAATTAAATATGAATCTCACAAATACCACTTAAAATTCAGATAAGTGGGAGATTGCTGAATCCACACTAGTACCACTTAAAAATTCATATAAATGGGATATTTTAGTTTCAAATATATAAAAATCGTTCGATCTAACAATTTTGTCATTGACTATTAGAAATAATTTTTACGGACACTAAGTTTTAAGAATTTTGACTATCTTTAGCCTTCACCGACTTTTTTTTGGTATGCTTTAAGTCATCTAAAACAGCTTTTAAGAAAGTGAAATGCTAATTAATACTTCAAAGACACTCTTTAAAATTTAAAATATTGAGTTTTTTTTTTGAGAAATATATGTATTTAATGCATTGGAAAATGATTAATTTTTTTATATAATATTTTTTTATTTGAAATTTTTAAAAATTATCATCGGAACATTCGTTAGCAAAACCTTTAAAAAAATATAAATTAAAAATAAATTGAACAAAATGGGATAAAATAGTAAGACAGAATGACTAGAAATTACGATATAAATACCACTTATCAAGAGGCATCACCTTCCTCATGAGGAAAGGTAGAGCCCAAATACCTCCAATGATAGTCCATGATCGCTAGCCACCAAAGGCCCCTATACAATCCAATATCTCCTAATAAAAAATTTCAAGGCATACATGTAGAGCTGTCAAAAAAGCCCTATTTGACAAAGTCTCAATAATTAGCCCCCTACTTGGCCCCTATTTTTTAGGTCCTCTATTAAATGAATATTTTTTGGGGCCCTTATTTTTAAGCCCACTCATATTTTTGTTTTATATGGGGCCTAAGTGAGGGGCTCAAAATCTAATTTGTTTGGAAAAAATTAGTTTTTTTTTAAATAAAAAAAGTTGATTTTTTTCGAAAAAAAAAAGTAGTTTTTTTCCGAAGATAAAAAAAAACTGATTTTTTCCAAAAATAAAAAAAAAAACCGATTTTTTCCGATAATGAAAAAAATCGATTTTTACCGAAAATAAAAAAAAAAACCGATTTTTTCCAAAAATTAAAAAAAAAACTGATTTTTTCCGAAAATAAAAAAAAACCGATTTTTTCCGAAAATGAAAAAACCGATTTTTTTTCGTAAATAAAAAAATCGATCCGAAAATAAGAAACCCAATTTTTTTCCGAAAAAAATAAAAAAACCGATTTTTTCCGAAAATACAAAAAAAACCGATTTTTTCCGAATATAAAAAAACCGATTTTTTTTAAAATTCAAAAACTCGATTTTTTCCGAATATAAAAAAAAAAACCGTTTTTTTCCGAAAATGAAAAAAACCGATTTTTTTCAAAAATTAAAAAAAATTGATTTTTTTCAAAAATAAAAAAAAAATGATTTTTTCTGGAAAAAAAATATTTTTTCCAAAAATAAAAAAAAAATGATTTTAAAAAAAATTGATTGATAAAATCTATTTAAAAAAATAAAAAGTCAAATTTTGAAAATGTTGGGGCTTTGAGGCCCTACTTGAATTTTAGGGGCCCTTAATTTAGGGGACCTACATATTTTGAGGCCATTTATTTTTAAAATTTTGGACCTTTCTATTTTTTGGGGCTTTGAAATTTAGGCCCCAGCCCCCTAAATTGACACCTACATGATTAACAAGGATCATGTATACACCATGATCCAAAGATGTTCAATAAATGAACTTTGGTTAACAAGGATATGTATACAACATGATCCAATGATGTACAAAGTAGGATTGGGAGCACCTCTGCCTTATCAAAATACAGTTAAAACTCTAGAAATTAATAATGTTAGGACCGGAGAAATTTATTAATTTAGATAATTATTAATTTATTGATAAATTAATCATTATTAATTTAAAGAGTTTTTAAGATATTGTGAGTATTATCATTGAGAATAATGCAGAAGATGACGGCGAAGATGATACGGTGTCTTTGGAGCCTGTTACGCGAAAGGAAACACTTATGGCGTCGAACACTCTTCACAACTTTATGATACAATACAAAAATACAACACCTGAGCTATTGGATGCAATCAAAAAAGTTAGAGATGAGCTCCAAATAGACTTAAACTTTAAAGGAAAACAGACAACCATTGAATCATATTTCAATGGAGTGTAATATATTTTTTTCAGTTTCTATGAATTATTAATTGGGTTAAATAAGTTTTTAGTCCCTATAAAGTTTGAAATTTCATTTTTAGTCCCTCCTGGATTTTGGCAACGGTTTTAGCTGGTTTTAACAACGGTTTTTTTGTAAAAACCGTTGCCTAAAGGTAGGGAGAGACTAAAAATGAAATTTCAAACTTTATAGGGACTAAAAACTTATTTAACCCTTATTAATTTATGATTTTTTTGAGACCGAAAATTATAAAGGGATCTCTCGAAAAATTATTATCTTATTATTTTATCGAGTTTTTCAATTTTTTACATTGATCCAAGTCGGTACCGGACAAATTTATTATTTTAGAAAATTTATTAATTTATCGAGTATTAATTTAAAAAGTTTTTACTGTAATAATAAAGTACAAAAAATAAACTTTGGGTAAAGACACGTCAACCTTAACTCGTCACATTTTTTGAGATGTCTGTTTAACAGATTCTTTATGGGTTTGCACCAGGGAAGGACCCCGAAACTATTAAATAATGGGGCAAACTCATGCATAAGTTTATAAATTTAAGATATTAAAAAATATAACACTATTTTTAAATTACAAATATTTTTAATAACATAAAATTTTCTTATTTTTATGAAATAAAAATTTTATTGACATGAAATTTTCTTGGTATATATAAGCAACTTATAAATTATTTAGTTCTCACGTAACTATTTATTTGATTGTTGTAAATAGGGGTGAAAGTAGGTCAGGCCGATAACAGGGACCTACAGGCTAGCCTACACAGGCTCAGGTCAGACCAAACTATTTTTTTAAATAGAAAAGGACTAGGCTTTTTTATAAAACTATTTAGTTAAAAAAGGATAGGCCTCATGCCATAAAAAAAATCTTTTAAGCCTAACATGCTGGCCTATTTAAATAAATATCAATAATTTTTTTATTATCTTATGTTATGTTTTGTACTTTGAGTTAAAATACATAAATAAAAAATTGTTATTTTGGAGAACTTATGAAAATAAGATGAAAACACCTTATGAACAACGTTATAAGTTATTTTCATAAGTTATCTTAAACAAATAATCTCACAAAACTTATGCTAATAGGCATGTTAAAATAAGTCAATACAAACAAACTTTTAGTCTCATTGATTTTTTAGTTTGTTAGTCTATTTAAATATTATTTTAATTGTGTATTTACATATTTCTAAAATAATAGGCTTTTATGAAGGCTAACATGCTAATCAGGCCTTAGAAAAAGTCAGACTCAGGCCTAAAAATAAGCCTATGACAGGCTACAGACCAGGCTTAGGCTTCAGCTTTTTTGGCAGGGCGGGCTTAAGCTTGGCAAAGTCTAACTCGACCCAGCCTATTTCTACCCCTAGTTGTAAATATTTATAGGAAAAATATCTATTAAGTTATTAATTATTGTATCTATTGAGTTATTAATTATTGTAGAAGAGTGTAAATTGGGTGTAGATTTATAACTAACTAAATATCTTGAATATCAATTTTGTTTATGACATGGAATAAATTGTAAAGGAATGTAGATTTATCAAATATTTTTTTATGTAATATTTTAAGTGGAAAGTATTGTATATACTTATAAAAACCTTTTGGAACTTTAGTGAGGGCATATGCCCCATAGTGATGTAAATAAGTCAATCCCTGATTTGCACCCGTTGTATTCAACTCAGCCTTAAGATTTAGAAAATGTATTTGTTCTAAGGTGTTCGTGAAATTATGAGTTCAACCTCCATAACTCCATCCCTCTTTTTTTCCAACCTATGTGTTCCATTAGGAGAGCCGCCAAGTCATTCTTCCTTTTCTCGACAGCTTCCTTAAAATTTACATGGTTGTCTTGCACAGTTTTCCTATCCTTAAACAAAAACTAACCCTAGGTCTTCAATTCCTTCACCTTTCACTAAGCTTGGTCAAAGACATTTTCCTACCTTCACTATTATTTTCTAAAATTTTAACCCCAAGAGTCAGGGCTAACACTTGCTCTTGAAATACGCCTAGCTTTAATCACAACTTTTCCTCCTCGATTAAAAACTCTAGGTCAATCATGAACATTGTAAGTTCCTGGATTGGCTGGAATTTTGGTAAAACAACAAGGTGTTCAATGCTGATGTCATGGTGTTGATGTTGCAACATTGAGTCTTAGTACTGGGCTGTACTAAGTTGTGAAGGTTAACTATGTTTGATGTCATGGGCTTGATGTCATAACATTGCACTTAACACTGGGCTGTGTTAAGGTTGCTAGTTGCTGAAGTGGATGTCTGATGTCACATAGGTGATGTTGTAACATCAGACCTGCAGAACTGAAGCTAATGACAGCATGGGCTTGTTGTTATTAGGGTCGCGTATTAGCTGGAATTGTGGAGAGTGTTGACTCGTTGGATGAGAATATCTTGGGCTAGATATTTTCTGTTACATGGGAGATTTGATTGCAGGTTTGTTGGAGAATTAAAAGGTGGAAGATTTAAAAAGATTTTGGGGATAAAATCTGTTTTAAAAGATTCAGTTTTTAATTAACAAATCTGATCAAATATTGTGACAAATCCAATCCAAATTCAAGGAGCTATATAAAGCGCACAAGACCAAGGAAGAAGGTACAGAAAAACAGATTGAAGATCAAGAGCTGGAGGCTTAGTGTCTAGGGTTTGTTTAGAGTACCTGTAATTACACTATTCTAGGTTTGAATAGGTGTTGTATTTTCTGTCCTCTCTAGAAGCTGTGAAGCAATAGAGAGTTGTTGTTTGATCGAAGCTAGGAAGCAAGATCAAGGAATCTCAAAGAGGGTGTTCTTTGAGTATTTTAGGGGATTGAGTAGTGTTCTCATATCTAAGTGGTTTCTTAGGTAGAAAGTCACTAGTAGAGTATAAGTTTAGGAGATTGTCAACTGGTGTGTTGAGTCTGTAAATTATATCTACGAGTAGTGAATTTCATCCCTGGCTTGGTAGCCCCCAGACGTAGGTAGTTAGACCGAACTGGGTGAACAATTCCTTGTGTTTTCTTGTTGCTTGTTCTGTCCATTATTGCAGAGTGTGTTGTTGTGACATCACACCTTAACATCACACGTCTGGTACCAGAATTTCAATTGGTATCAGAGCAGGCATCCTGTCTGTCTCTGGGTGAGATCTAGGGAAGTTACTTTCTGGTGTGAAGATGGACAAAGAAGTTGGGGGATTTGTCAACAGACCCCCTATATTGGATGGCTCAAACTATGAGTATTGGAAGCCTAGAATGACTACCTTCTTAAAGTCATTGGACAGCAGAGCTTGGATGGCTGTCATTAAAGAATGGAAAGCTCCAGTTGTGTGTGAGAAAGACGATGATGGCAAAGATAAAGAAGACACCTCTAAGCTAAAGCCTGAAGAAGAATGGACCAAGGAAGAAGATGAGCTTGCCCTTGGGAATTCAAAAGCCCTAAATGCTATCTTCAATGGGGTTGACAAGAACATATTCAGGCTGATCAACTCATGTGAAACTGCTAAGGCTGCTTGGGATATTTTGAAGGCTACTCATGAAGGCACATCTAGAGTTAAGATGTCTAGACTTCAGCTTCTAACATCTAAGTTTGAAAGCTTGAAGATGAAGGAAGATGAGACTATTCATGACTTCCACATGAGTGTTCTTGAGCTGTCAAATGCATCCAGTGCTCTTGGTGAGAAGATGACAGAAGAGAAGCTGGTGAGAAAGATTCTTAGGTCCCTCCCTAAGAAGTATAAGATGAAGGTAACAGCCATTGAAGAATCTCAAGACATCAGCAAGATGAGAGTTGATGAGCTTTTTGGATCTCTTCAAACATTTGAACTTGGACTGAATAAGGAAGAACCAGAAAAGAAGCCTAAGAGTATAGCTTTAGTCTCCACTCATGCAGCAGCTAAAGATGATGAGTCCCAGGAGGATCTGCCTCAGGCTATAGTTATGTTAGGAAGACAGTTCAATAAAGTGTTCAAGAAGATGAACTATAGACCTAGTGTCAAGAACATCTCTTCTGACATCAGCAAGTCAAAAGAGAAAGATGAAGAGAAGATTGCACAAGATTAAGGAGTTCAGTGCTTTGAATGTGAAGGGTATGGACATGTCAAGAAAGAGTGTCCCACATTCTTGAAGAAGCAGAATAAAGGCTTGACAATTTCCTGGTCTGACACTGATAGTGAAGATGAAAGTGAGTCAGCAAAGCATGTTACAGCCTTGACAGGAATTGTTGAATCTGATGATGATAGTGATGGAGAAGTCACCTATGAGGAGCTAGCTTCAACCTACAAAGAGCTGTGTTTTAAAAGTGCTGAAGTTTGTCAAGAAAACAAGTGCCACAAGCAACAGATAGCTCAGCTTGAGAATGATAAAGTTGAATTGGAGAAAGAAGTCCTATGTGTCAAAGCTCATCTTGAGCATATGACTAAAACTGTTAGAATGTTGAACAGTGGGACATCCACTCTTGACAAGATTCTACAGTCAGAAAAAGTTGCTGGAGACAGAGCTGGGATAGGTTATGTGGCTGAGGATAAGGGAACTTCACAAGCAAGCACTTCAGGTTCAAAGAAGGAAGTGTCACAACCTTTGTCTCAACATCAGCCAAAGAAGCAGGATCCTACACCTAAGAAAGCTGATGTTTCTCTACCTAAGAAGATTGAAAAGAAGACTGGTCCTAATCAGAAGAGAAAGCAGCCACAAGGAGCTAGTCAGTATATGCCTCCCCAATATCATAAGAGCATGCAAGCTGCCAGGATCAAACAGAACATGTTCCATCAGACGTCTCAACATCAGGGAAACATGTATGGCTATGGATATTATAATGGTGTGCCTCATCATTATGGAAGAAGGAAGCCTCATCACCATAGAAGACAGCATTCTCAGTACAGGAGACATGGTACCTATGGTAGAAGACAACAGCCTCACCATAGAAGACAGTCCAACTATGGAAAAAGGAGACTACATTATGGGTGGCAGCCATAGCATTATCATCAAGGTGACAGAAGGTTTAACCACTTCAGAGATGACAGAGTCAGATGCTTCTATTGTGGCAGGTTTGGACATATGCAGTTTTCCTGCTTCGAGCTTCATGGCTATCCCAAGTCTATGCCTCAGCCCAGACAGAAGGAGAACAGGACCAAGGTTGTTAAACAGTGGGTTCCTAAAGCTCGGGCTACATGTCTATTGGCACACACCTCAGATAGACATTTTGCTAAGGATGGATGGTACTTTGACAGTGGATGTTCAAAGCACATGACTGGGTCCAAAGATCACTTGATGGAGTTCAATCTCTGCCATGCAAATGATGTTATTTTCGGCAATGGTGAAAAAGGCGTAGTAGAAGGAGTTGGAAGAGTGAAGAATCGTGATGGTCTTACTCTTGATAATGTGCTCCTTGTTCAAGGGTTGAGTGCCAATTTAATTAGCATAAGTCAACTTTGTGATGAAGGTTACAAGGTAAGCTACACCAAAGATGAATGTGTGGTAGCTGATGAGCAGAATGAGGTAGTGATGAAGGGAGTAAGATCCAAAGATAACTGCTATCAGTGGATACTTCAAGTGGACAGCTTATCTAGTGATGTTGTAACATCAGATGGTGACATCAAGTGTGAAAGTATGGTGAAAAGTCAATCTGGGTTAATAACGTGTGAGTTGGATGATGCGTTAAAAGCCAAATTGAGTAGTCAGTTATGTGAACAAGATGAAGAAGTCAACAATGCTGATGGAAGGATCAAAATCTGTGACCTTACGAAGTGTTGGGAGCTGAATACTTGCAAGGACAAGAAAGATGACAACCTGACTAATAACTCCTTTAGTTCAGAAGAAAAATTTCTCAAGTTGACAATCTTTAGGTTGGAAGATGCAGATGTTAGAGCTGATGTTAAAGCATCTCAAGTCAAGAAAGGTACTTCTAGCCTTAAAATAAAGAAGAGTGATGATGAACTAATTGCAAAAGTGGTTCCTGGGGTTGCTAAACGTCTGAAATCAAGGAAGAGGAAAGCTATTGAGTCACCTCCAAAGACGAGAACTGATAAGCAGAAGATCTGTGTGGATGGTACTACAAAATCCAGGGGTAAAGTGTTCATCTCTTCCAGAAATAAGAAGACTAGAGATAAGTCTGATGGTAATGTTCAGGACATCATTCATGAGAAGAAAGTTGTTGTTAGAACTTCTGAGAAAATTCAACAGGATTCGCTTGATAACATTCCTTTAAAAAGGTGGATGGTTGTTTGTCAAAAAGGGCTTAATCTGGAGAAAGAATTTGACAAAGATACTCTGGATATGGTTGAGTTTGCTAAGATATGGTTCAGAGAGGGTGTAGGAACTTATGGTATTCAGGTGTGTATGAATAAGTTGCTCTGACTGTGTTTTATTTGGAGCTTCTTGAAGGACTTCTTTGTGCAATGAGTCCTTTGATTGGTGATGAGAAGCTGGTGTCCCAAAAGATGTTATGACATCATGTTATATCTGGAAGATGATTAAGATTGGACATGTGGAGTTGGATGCTATGGTCATGTGTTTAGTAGTTTGTTCTGGTAAAGCATGACTACTGTCTTTGAAAACCTCACCAGTTTCAACAACTATTGGTGGATGTAAGAGGAATTGTGATCTCTTGAAGAGACTGGATCTCAGTAAAGCTTTTAAGTAAGCTGAGAATTTGAGGAGTGTGTGACACAGTGTTGAGTTTGGATTATTTTGCTGATAGTAAATCCAGTAGAGGAGCATATGTAATACCCTGGTGTCAAGAGTGTCAAGAGTATCCTTGGTGAAGGATGTCTTTGTTCTGGATCTGAAGCTTAGTGCTTACATTATATCTAAGGAGCATCTGCATAGTCATACGGGAGAATGATGAAGTAGAAGGTTTGCCTTGGATGGAGAATGTAGAGAAGACTGGAGTTGATCAGGAAGTCTGAAGATGAACATTATGATAGGGAATGACTGTCTGTGAAAAAAAAGGGACAGTGGTACCAAAATGAATGTGCTCAGATGTTCATATTCATCTAGAGCATTTGTTAATCATGACAGGGGGAGTACTTGTCTATGGATTTCGCAGCAAAAGTGCATTTATTGTGAAGATTGCATGCTGATCAAGCTTGTGGATGATTGTGTGAAGCCTTCATAACTGGATGGATGAAGAATATGTCTGTATTTTCAAAATGTGGATATTGCTGACAGAAGAAGTATGGTTGTGTACAGGGTGTCATAAGAGTTACTTGTTGAGGTTTGTCTAATTATGGCTAAAAAGGGGGAGAGTTGAAAATTGCCATGGAAAGAAGAGTAAGTGTTAAAAGAAGATGCTGCTAAAAGAATAAAGGTGTTTAGTTGAAAAGTGTTGATGCAGCTGTTGAGGGGGAGTGTAGACAGTATAGTTGTGGATCTGCTAGTGAAGTGGTCATAGCATTGAAGAGTGCAGAGTGCAGCAAAGTAGACATCAAGGGGGAGTGCTGCACATTGTGAGCTACTGAACAGCTGTGATGCTGGTTCATGTTTTTGAGGGGGAGCACCAATTGGCTGTTGTCAATAATGAAGATGGTGCTGCAGCAGATCAAGTGATGAAGACTATGAAGACTGAAGATTGTCAAACTGCTGCTGATATAGTTTCAAAATATTGAAGATATTCCACTGCTGAAGTCTCTGAAGATGCAGAGATTGTTTTAGCCAAAATTAGCCAAAGGGGGAGATTGTAAGTTCCTGGATTGGCTGGAATTTTGGTAAAACAACAAGGTGTTCAATGCTGATGTCATGGTGTTGATGTTGCAGCATTGAGTCTTAGTACTGGGCTGTACTAAGTTGTGAAGGTTAACTATGTTTGATGTCATGGGCTTGATGTCATAACATTGCACTTAACACTGGGCTGTGTTAAGGTTGCTAGTTGCTGAAGTGGATGTCTGATGTCACATAGGTGATGTTGTAACATCAGACCTGCAGAACTGAAGCTAATGACAGCATGGGCTTGTTGTTATTAGGGTCGCGTATTAGCTGGAATTGTGGAGAGTGTTGACTCGTTGGATGAGAATATCTTGGGCTAGATATTTTCTGTTACATGGGAGATTTGATTGCAGGTTTGTTGGAGAATTAAAAGGTGGAAGATTTAAAAAGATTTTGGGGATAAAATCTGTTTTAAAAGATTCAGTTTTTAATTAACAAATCTGATCAAATATTGTGACAAATCCAATCCAAATTCAAGGAGCTATATAAAGCGCACAAGACCAAGGAAGAAGGTACAGAAAAACAGATTGAAGATCAAGAGCTGGAGGCTTAGTGTCTAGGGTTTGTTTAGAGTACCTGTAATTACACTATTCTAGGTTTGAATAGGTGTTGTATTTTCTGTCCTCTCTAGAAGCTGTGAAGCAATAGAGAGTTGTTGTTTGATCGAAGCTAGGAAGCAAGATCAAGGAATCTCAAAGAGGGTGTTCTTTGAGTATTTTAGGGGATTGAGTAGTGTTCCCATATCTAAGTGGTTTCTTAGGTAGAAAGTCACTAGTAGAGTATAAGTTTAGGAGATTGTCAACTGGTGTGTTGAGTCTGTAAATTATATCTACGAGTAGTGAATTTCATCCCTGGCTTGGTAGCCCCCAGACGTAGGTAGTTAGACCGAACTGGGTGAACAATTCCTTGTGTTTTCTTGTTGCTTGTTCTGTCCATTATTGCAGAGTGTGTTGTTGTGACATCACACCTTAACATCACACGTCTGGTACCAGAATTTCAAACATCACACAAATGAGAGACAAGATCATGATCACATAAGGAACAAACTCAGTCATTGCCTTCAAACGACCATATGGGTTCGAAATTAGTTCCATTGGAAATGTCAAATTCAGGAAACAATGCACGAAGAAGTCGAGGAGGCGAAGTTAGGGTTCCATCGACAACGAGAAACATACACCCTATGAGAATGATAAGTTCTTCTCATTCCTTCAGATGAAGCATATTTCCTTTCATTTGGTTGCCTAGACTCGATAGAGGAACCAATTACACTAGGTTGTTCAAAAGATCATCTTTATGGGGGGCCAGTGGCATTAATGATAGGGTGATGTATATGATTGTTTGATGTAGTCATTGACAGATCCCACAAGGTACTAGAGCTAGCGTAAGACCTCTATTTCCTTAACTTCTTGTCTGCATTTTCTGGACGCTTGGCAGATGCATATCAAAAGTAAAGCTAGTAAAAAGATAAACGAAATTAATTACAAGATTAAAAAAAGAACCAAGCATGGTGTTCTCCTCATCAGTGGTGATAGTTGAAACCAAGGTATCAATATAATGATCTTTTGTTTTGATTCCTTTGGTTTTCTTATTTACAAAAATCTCCTTATCAAACTCGTAATAGAATTTTGGATTTGTACGATACCAACACATCTGGCGATTTCAAATTAGAAAGGGGCCTAGGGTTTGGCCATGCACCGATGGCCGGCGGTCCGCCGCAGAAGAGACAAGAAAATGGCTGGGAAGTGGCAAGAAAGCATGCGTTTAGGAACTATTTTCCTCGGTGGGACACATTTTCGGTAGGAAGGAAATCGCCATTATCGGAGGTGAACAAGCTGGTGTCTATTTATTTTTCTGAGTTTCCCGATCATTGCAACGCGGAGGGTTTCTACGAAATTTTCGGTTGCATTGCGACGGTGGTCGAAATTGCAATTTCTCCTAGAAAGAATAAGTTCGGCAAGAAGTTTGGATTCACGAGGTTTTCTGAGGTTGAAGATGGAAGGCTGTTAGCTTTGAAGCTCGATAAGATGACGGTGGAAGGGAAGAAGATTCATGCGAATCTTCCCAGGTTTGACAGAAATCCAAGTCCGACAGTCAAAAGGCTTAAAGGAGGAGGGAATTTGAAGGGGAAGGTGGATAATCTTACCGGCAAAAACAATATCAATGTGGATAACGCGTGGAGGGACCAACGCTCTTTCTTGGACGTGGTTACAAACACGTCTAGTTTCATCTCTGAAGAAAGCAAGGTGTGGCTGAATTACACTTCAAAATAGGAAGACAGAAATAGGTTTCTAAAAGCTTACATAGGGGTTGTGGCGTCACCCGACTCTAACGTTAATATTCAAACTCAGTTTCAATTGGAAGGACTCTATAACATCAGCATCACTCCGTTGGGATGGAACTCTTGTTTGATTGAGGAAACGGAAGAAGGAGCAATTGATAATTTACTGGATGATGTTTGTTGCTGGTGGAAAAACTGGTTTTCTGTTATCAAGCCTTGGAAAGCTGAAGAAGTGGACACGGATAGAGAAGTTTGGGTCAGGATTTTTGGGATACAGGTACACGCTTGAAATGTCGATTTTTTCAGGAATTTGGCAAACTCGGTTGGTTCTCTGATTTGCATCGATGAAAATTCTGCTGAGGGGGAAAATTTAATTGCTGCTAGATTGAAGGTGAAGATCGGGCTGTCGTTCAAACTTCCAGATACGTTGAAAGTGGCGATTGATGGTGTTACGTTCAACTTAGTCCTCCGGGAAGAAGCTCCAGATCCTCCGCGTCGAAATCTAGGTAATCCAAAAACTCAAATTACTGGTGCCACTTCTTCTGTTTCAGAAGAAAGTTGGTTTTTGAATCACAGTGACGACTCCGTTGCGCCGGTCAATGGAGGTACAGATGTTAGTAGAGTAATAGTGGGGGTTGTTTTTAATCGTCTCCACAGGGATTATTCGATATATGATGCGTGCCGTTCAATAGTCGCGATACTTTAAGCTCAATGGTTTCAAAAGGTTCTCAATTTCGTTTAACATCAATTAGTGGCAAAGATTAATTGGTGACAAAGAGTTTGTAAAAGTTTTGATAAAAGCATGTTAAGGTTAGGTTTCGCTAATCCTTTTTACGTATAGCCAAATAATCAAGCATATGAACTCGGTTTCCGACCAATACAACCGTGTATCCTCCTGACTAAGTTTATGTCTAAAGCGAAGTCGTGAGTATCGCTGTTTAGACCGTTAGATGATGTCTCACGCTAACAATCTAAACAACAATCATTAAGATCAACACAATGCGAATAGAAAATCCCAAATCTATGTCTAGAGTTTGGTTTTTAAGAGATAAAATTGTTAGGTCATGATTTGTAGAATCTATGTCTAGAGCAATACAAATCACCCATGGATCATTAAGAGAAAACAACATCATCTATATTGATCAAAGACTTTGTTCATATACAAAAGATCAAATGCAATACATAAAATCAGGATCAACTACATCTAACCTCAACATTGAGTGTTTAGCTACCACTTCTCATGGTAGCTTTGATGACAAGTAAAGAGAGGAGATGAATGAGCATCCATGACGAATAATCGAGAATGGATGCGACTTCAGCTTCTCAAAGTGAAAATCCACTCTTTGATGATCAAAATACTGAAAACTATGATTTCTATTGAAAATGAACAAGATATCCTCTTTACAACAAATGAAAATCTATTTATACACTTAAAATCTCAGCACCCTTCGCCTAGCGAAGGCTTCATTCGCCTAGCGAATGAACTAAAACATGGCACTTTAAGTGCCTCAGACTTAAACCGCCCCCAAGGATTATCGTGGGTTCGCTAGGCGAACCAATTCACTCGCGAAGCGAACCTTCGCTACCACATTCGCCCCAGCGAAGTTTGGGTGTTTTCAAAAGTGGAAATTTCTGCCACCCTTCGCTGGCACCTTCGCCTAGCGAGCACATCAGCGAGCCTTCGCTGGCTTCCTCGCCCAACGAATTTACCCAGTTTTCCTACTGTAGGTTTTTGCATACTTTCTACCACCCCTCGCTGGCACACTCGCTAACGTTCGCTAGGTGAACCTTCGCTGGATGCTTCGCCAATACTCACCTAGCGAATGCTGTTGTTGATTTCTTCCTTCAATGGCAACTTGCTTCCAATCTTTGTGTATCACAATCTTGATCTTTTTATGCCTATTCCTGCACATTAGCACACAAATTACAAGCACCACAAGTATATTTCAATGAATGCACAACAACACCATTCCTCACTAAAATCAACACATTCCACATGAAAAGAAATGAAAAATGCCAAGTAATTCATATAAATATATATCATGATTGACATCTGACAACAGACGACAGTATTGAGGAATTCTCTGAACGTGTGGAGGGTAATAAGGCGTCGAGTTTGGATGGAAAGAAGGCGGAGGGTTTGGTTTTTCCTGCTGATGCGGGTACGCAAGATTTTCATCCGTCTAGCCAGATAGACGGTAACTTTGATTTAGCAGTGGGAAATGTTGGCTTGCAAGTGGCAGAACATTCGCACAGTTGTGAATCTTACAAATTGTCGGTTACAGTTAGGCTTGATTGCAGTATTGTGCCCTGTTCGGTTGGAGTTCAGAATGGGAAGAGATGGAAGAAGAAAATGCGGTTTGTTAATATGGTGGAGGTGGGGTGTGGGCTGAAGAAGAAGTCTTGGAGGCAGATTAAAAGAACTAAAAATAGAGGTGGGAGGCATAATTATGGTGCAGTTTCTCTTACTGCAGTTGGCGGAGAGGATATTCCTTCCCAGCTTTCTGAACCTGCGGTGAATTCTAACTATTCTAGTGCTGGAGTTTATGGTGAACAGTCCGAGAATTCTGGTATTGTTCGAATTAATGTGAGACAATGGCAAGTTTTGGACAGCAAGGTTGGGCCTAGATTGTGGAAAGCTATGATTGACTTAGGATTGGTGGATACGGAGGGGCGTGGAGATTTTGTCCAGAATATTGGGAATTTAGAGCGAGTGGAGAGGCAAAGGAAGGAAGGTAGGAAGGAGCTTCAATGTTTCTCTCAATGATTATAGGATCGTTGAACATTAGAGGGGGAGGGAACATTCTTAAGAGAAGAAGAATTAGTTCCTTGATCAAAAAAGGAAACGCGGACATATTTTTAATCCAAGAAACGAAGTTGTCCAACTTACATGATTCCATGGCCAAAAGTTTTTGGAGTAACACCGATGTTGGTTATTCTTTCACCAATGCTAGGGGTGCGTCTGGTGGTCTTTTAATTATGTGGAGGGAGAGCTTGGGTGAAGTGATTCATAGTTTCAGGGGAGATGGTTTTCTGGGCATCAAGATTGCGTGGAAAGGTCATGTTTACTATATTGTGAACGTTTACTCTTCTTGTATTTTTCTCAACAAGAAAGAGTTGTGGAATAATTTGTTGGACCTTAAAGCGAAACATAAAGACGGAGAGTGGATTATAGGGGGAGATTTCAACACGATGAAGCATGGTAGAGAAAGGAAAGGGAGGACGGAAGGAGGGAGTAGCAACGAAATAAAAGCTTTTGCAGAGTTTATTGATAATAGTTTGTTGGTGGATATTCCATGCAAAGGAAAAAAAATTTCGTGGTATAGTGGAGATGGTTCGTCCATGAGTAGGATTGACCGTTTCATCATGTCAGATGTCATTGTGAATAGATGGGGAGTCATAGGCCAACTAATAGGGCCTAGGGACATTTCCGATCATAGTCCCATATGGTTGGTTTTGGATAATTCTAATTGGGGACCTAAACCTTTCAAGTTCAACAATGAATGGTTTAATCATAAATCATTCATTCCTTTTGTGGAAGAGAAGTGGAAAGGTTATAAGGTGGAAGGAAGAGGGGACTTCGTTTTAAAGGAGAAACTAAGACTCCTTAAAGACAACCTTAGGTGGTGGAATACGGAGGTTTTTTGGAGGTTTGATTTGAACGTGGAAGAGGAGGTTAAAAATATCAATATTGGCGATGTTAGGGCGGAGGAGGAGGATGTGGAGTTGAATCCGAAAATCATCCTCAGAAAGAAGGATTCTACGAGTAAATTTTGGATGAATTTGAGAATCAAAGAGAATATGCTTCTACAAAAGTCGAAATTGAGGTGGCTTAAGGAGGGAGATTCTAATAGTGGTTTTTTTCACAAGGTGATGAAGGAAAGGCGGAGACATAATCATATTGGACCCATTGTTTCTTCTAATGGTTTGATGGAGACGGTTTCGGAGGTTAAGGAGGAGGTTTGGAGTCACTTTTCTAAAAAGTTCGAGGAACCATTTAAGGCGAGGCCGTTGCTTGAAGGGATCCCTTTTAAGAGATTGGGTGAGGAAGAAAATTTGTTTCTTGAAAGGACATTTCAAGAGGAGGAGGTTAAAGAAGCGGTTTGGGGTTGCGGAGGTTCTAAAAGTCCGGGTCCAGATGGCTTTTCTTTTCTTTTCATAAGAAGGTGTTGGAACTTTATTAAAGATGACTTTATCCGGTTTTGCAATTATTTTCATGGTGGGAATCATCTTTCGAAGGCGGTCACTTCTTCTTTCCTTTCTTTGATCCCTAAGTCACCAAATTCGGTTACGGTGGATGATTATAGACCCATTTATTTAGTTGGTTGCATGTACAAGGTAGTTGCAAAAATTCTAGCGGGGAGGTTGAAACGGGTTTTGAACTCTCTTGTTTCTCCGTGCCAAAGTGCGTTTGTTCCGGGGAGACAATTACTTGATGGCGTTTTGGTGGCCAATGAAGTAGTGGATTACGCTAAGAAGAAGGAAAGGAATTGTCTTCTTTTCAAAGTGGACTTTGAAAAGGCGTATGACAAGGTTAATTGGAACTTTTTGAGGTACTTGTTGAATAGAATGGGCTTTGGCCCATTGTGGAGGAAATGAATGGAATTGTTGATCTTTAAAAGTAAGATGCCGGTCTTAGTGAATGGTAGTCCTACGAATGAGTTCAATGTTGAAAAAGGTTTGAGGCAAGGTGATCCTCTTTCACCTTTTCTTTTTGTTTTGGTGGAGGAAAGATTAACGGGGCTAGTGAGAAAATCTTTTGAGAATGGAGAATATAGTGGATTCAATTTGGAAGGGAAGTGTACGGTGGATATCCTTCAATTTGCGGATGACACCTTGTTGGTGGGAGAAGGGTCTTGGAAACATGTGTGGGCGATTAAGACGGTTTTGAGAGCTTTTGAACTTGTTTCCGGTCTTGGTATTAATTATCATAAAAGTAAGTTGATCGGCATCAACTCTAACCCCCATTTTTTAGAGGCGGCTTGTTATGTTCTTTCTTGCAAAAGGGAGGATAGTAAGTTCATTTTCCTTGGTATTCCCATTGGTTTCAATCCTAGGAAGATTTCAACATGGAACCCCATTTTGTTGAAGATGAAAAATCGGTTGGCGGGTTAGAAAAATCGATTTCTTAATCTTGGTGGTAAGATCACTCTTCTTAAATAAATTCTTTGCTTTTTAACAATTTTCACCATGTCTTTTTACAAAATGCCGAAGAAAATTGTTAAAGAGTTTACCAAGATTCAAAGTAATTTTTTATGGGGCGGGTGGAGGAGAAGAGGAGGATTCATTGGGTAAGTTGGAAGGATGTTTGCTTACCTTATGAAAAAGGAGGGTTGGGGATCAAAAACTTGGAGGAATTTAATTTAACTCTTCTTCATAAATGGAGGTGGAGGATTCTTCAAAATCCTAATGTTCTATGGCACAAGGTTTTGAAGGCTCGGTACGGAGACATTTCTTCCAACGTGTTTTGTGGGGAGTGTCCTTTAAAGGACTCTTCCTTTTGGTGGAAGGATTTGTATTTAATAAGAAAAATTTCAATTAGGGACCCTTTCACCAAGTGTAGTACTTTCAAGGTTGGAAAAGGCTTCACCACTCCTTTTTGGGAAGCTAAATGGATGGAGAATAAGATTTTGAAGGAGATATTTCCGAATTCTTATAATGCATCTTATTTGAAGAAAGTGACTATAGCGGGGATGGGGGGGTGGAGTGGTGGGACGTGGAATTGGGGAGATTTTGGCATTCCAACGGAGATTATTAACGAAGTTTCAATCCAAAGGGAGGTTACTTCTTTGAAGTCTTTGCTTGGTAACCATGTTTTAATGGAGGAAGGGAATGATGACATCCTTTGGGATCTTGACCCCGGAGCCAAATTCTCGGTTAGTTCTTGTTATTATTTTTTGGCTAATTTCCGTATTCCTTACGGTCCTTCTAATAGGTGGGACATGGCTTTTTGTTTAATTTGGAAGTTGTCGATTCTTTTTAAAATCAAGGCTTTTGGTTGGAGACTTTTTTTAGATAGACTTCCAACCAAAGATTTGTTGGCTCTTAGAGGTGTGAATTTTTTGTTGGATTCTTTAAAGTGTTCTTTTTGTGGGATAGAGTTAGAAAATAGGAATCATTCCTTTTTTTCTTGTTTGGTGGTTAAAAAGATTTGGAAGGAGGTAGCCATTTGGATTGGGAAATCAGATGAGGTGGAGGAAGAGTGTTTATCGAGTTTTATGGATTGGCACTCGTTTTGCCGTGTAAAAAAGGTTAAAGAGGGCAATTTGGGTTTGGTTTGGCTAGCTACTACTTGGAGCATTTGGTTAAGAAGGAATGGGATTTGCTTTAGGTCGGAGGTTTGGAATTTAAACAATACGGTGTGGGGTATAAAATATTTAGTTTGGAAGGGGTCTTTTTGCGGTGAAATTACACATTCCAATTTCACCTTTTACGAGTTTAGTAAAGATCCTTTACTTTTCCTCTCGTAACTCAATTGGTTTGTAATTTCATCTTTTGTCGGGTTTTTCCCGTTTCCGTTGTAAACAGGTTGGAGAACCCTTAGTTCTCCCGTTATTGAATTCTTGTTTACAAAAAAAAAGAATTTTGGATTTGTGCCACGTACACAACTTCTTGGCCCTCTCAGGTTCCCATCATCCCACATCAGTCCATTTTGATCTTATTGAAAGTGGTCGATCGGCCAATAATGAGGAAAATGAGGTTTGCAAGAGTACAAGGTTTCCTCGGGGGTATCCATCTGGATGGAGTGACAAACCATGTTGTGGGCAGTGAAGCACGGGTACTTCATTTTAGGTAAAGTACCGGTACTGGGTACGTATCAGATACCGGTACGCGTACGGTACTCGTATGGTACGAACTGACACCGTATCTATTTTTTTTAATTTTTCTTTTAAGTCGGTGTAACACCCTAAATTTCCCCGTGCTATTTAATTAAAATAATCAGAGTAAAACAATACGAAACAGAAATAAAGGATGTTACTTCCAACTTATCATTTGCTCATAAATAGACATGTAACATATAAATGACATTTTCGGAAATCACACAACTTTAATCCAACAAAATACCCTTTATTACGCAGCGGGAAATTATTCATTTCAATTAACAAAATATAACGATTTCAATTAACTAAAGAAACTAGTTTTCGTATCAGAAAAACAACTAATAATTCTTCAACAAATAAAATCATATAAAAGTGTTCCCGACTCCCAATGTTACATATCAGAGCAGACGCCACTAAAGTGAAGCACCTCGTCTTCACCGACCACGACTCCACACTACTCCTGATTATCTGCAGGATGTCGTATAAAGCATCACCAAACACATAAGGGGTGAGATTCTCAAATCAACAAAAGAAGAAGATGATATAAATATAAAAGCATAAATCACCAAGTCATTCACCCATATCACAACTACCAACAAGAATCACACACCTCAACACAACCACAGATCATCAATCAAAGCATAATGCAACACAACTAACAAGAGTAATACAGTGAGATACCAACAAGACTCAATGCATGTGGTACCAATTCCGATCCCTGTTTCATGATCACAATTCCCGTCGAAACGTCTATCTAGTCGCTCACACCCCACACGGGCACACAATCACCTCAACAACAACAACAACAACAACGATTCCATTAAAAGGAATCCGGATAGGCGCTCACATCCCACATGGGCACACGTCTTCCCTCAACTTATGCAACATGTTATGCACCTTCAACGACAATATGCAACAACGAAACAAATGCATAAACATAGCATAGCATCAATACTCAATTCACTATTTCACAACAACACACATACACCTATTCGAACATGCATCTTCATAACCATCCTCAAAAATACATCATCTAAAGAAATCATCAATGAAACAACAGGAAACCACGCGAAACAACAAGAAAACAACAAAGAGACAACAAAAATCGCGCAAGCAGCATTGCTGCGCCTCTTTGCACCGCCCGGCGGTGCACAGGCGTAGCTCTCCCTCAACTCCAACAAAATCCAGTAGCGTTCCATGCTGTGCCTTTTGATCACCGCCCGGCACCGCACCGCTCGACGCTACAATTCCACCGCCCGGTCCTACGAGCGCGTAACAGATTTTCTGCTATCCAATGTTCTGCTACACCAGACCCAATTTCCTCCCCAAAATAGTCCTCATAGTGCACGAAAATCACATCCAATCTCAGCAATATTTAGCAACAATAACATGCATTATTTTATAGACAACATCATGAACAAATCTTAACATCCTAACTCATTAGAACCTATCATTTTCTCATCAAACCCCATCAAAACCCCAAACTACCTATCAACAAACATTCAACATTCACATGAATTCAACCTAACGATTTTCTACCCAAATACATACATCATCAACCCCTTAAGAGATTAAAGAATTGCCACCCTTACCTTGGATTTGATGAGCTTTCCCTTTCTCTAATGGAGTTCTCCTCTCTTCTTGCCCTAGCCTCTTTCTTCCTTTCTCTTCTCAATTCTACGTATGATCAAAAACTGATCCCCTTATTCTCCAATTTTCTTTATAAAGTCCCTGAACTGTGGTTTACCTCATTTACCCTTACTTATCCTTATACAATTACCATCTTATCCTTCCAACTTCTACACATCTAATATTCTAGTTTATTTCATTTCATTATACTATTATTATTATTACTGCTCCCATCTAATTAAAATAGTAGTAATAATTCCCAACAATAATATAATCCAGCTTAACATCCATTTACATATTAACCGAACAAATGCGAATTAAAATAGTCTAATTAACTTTACTCTCCACACCACCAATCTCTACGTTTTTTGTCACACGCCTTCACTTCCCTGAAGGCTCATCCTTAAGGCTACTACCCCTCACTACTGGTACTTAAAATACAACGAAACATGTCAAATCACACCATCAACCACACCGACTCATAATTATTTTACAAATAATAATTAAAATAAAAACGGGGCGTTACAACTCTCCCCCACTTAGAATATTTTCGTCCTCGACAATTTACCTGATGCGAACTACCCCGAATACGTTCTCGCATCCAAATAGCCAACTCACATGCCATGAAAGGCAACACCACGAATAACATAAAGCAACAATACACCTTACTAACGACAACAACAACAACAACAACAAGATGCAATGCTCACGCAATGCACTCGACGACCAACTCAAGACGCAAAGAATAACCAAGTTACGAACACACAGGTTCACTCTAGAACTGGAACATAACACGATCGTTATCCGCACCATAGGTACCCAGGTAACAACAAAGATAAGAACATAAAGTTCCATAACACACATCGTCTTAACCACATCAACATAACCCTATTACCAACATCGCTGTCACATTACACTAATGCAACAGTGCTACGATCCACCAATTAAACATGTAAACTAATACATCCATCTATATAGTAATACATGAACAATATTTATACCTTTCACCTATCACTTCTATCCTGGAATATCCAATGGTTTACATCAGCCTTGCAGGCTCTATCGTCCAACCCTTGCACTCTTACGAGTCACACACACGCATGTAAGAACTGCGCTACATTATGCTTCAGCTGCGCATTCTGATTACTCGCAACTATCGAATCTACCGAGTTCACGTCCAACTTCTGGCTCTCTTTAACAATCACCAGAAAATCGTTGTTCACTTTTAATATGCCCAACCTCACACTCCACTACGTTATCTCTCACACCAGACACCAATCTCTGAACTGCTAACTCAATTCTAATTCTCTGACCATCAAAGTAGACATATGAAAAGACTTTTGACTTAACTCATCAAGAATTCCAACCATCCTTGTCGTCTCATACTTCATTCCTTCCGACCCAACAGATATTCTACACTCATGTGATTACTAAACACTTCGAACCTAGATCCATAAAAATAATACCTCCAGATGTTCAACACAAATACAACCGCAGCCAATTCCAAATCTTGAACACGATAGATACTTTCGTGACTCCTCAATGGTCGTAAAGCATAAGTTACGACTTTACCCTCTTGTATTAACACACTGTCTAAACTCATCTTAAACACATCCTAATACCCCACAAACGGTTCATTAAAATCAGGCAGAATCAAAACTGGAGCCGTAGTCAACTTCTACTTCAGCTCTCTATAACTTTCCTCACCACAAACATCCCTAAACAACCGACTTACCCTTCGCAAGTCAACTGAGCTAACGAAAATTCTAACTTGGAAAAACCTTCCATAACCTACCGTGATAACCAACTAAGTTCAAAATATTATAATCTCCTTAACCCACTTCGGGGTTTTCTCGTTGTAGAACTACATCTACTTCTGATGGATCCACAACAATACCCTCGTTTGAATTAACATAACCAAGCAAACTCACCTCTATTAACCAAAAGTCACACTTTGATAACTTAGCATATAACTTTATCTCTTTCAATACTTGTAACTCAATTCTCAAATACTCTACACGTTCTTCTTCTGATTTTATAATATATTAGAACATCCACAACGAACACCACTTCGAACTTATCCAAATAAGTATGGAAGATATGATTCATACTCTCTACATACACTTTAAGGCATACAAGCCACTACCATCCTCTACCCGACATCCTTGGTCAAATCATGGTCTCACATTTAGGGGTGGGAATAGGCTGGGCCGAGTTAGGCTTTGCCAAGCCTGAGCCTAGCCTGCTAAAAAATTTAAGGCCTAAGCCTGGCCTGTAGCCTATTATAGGCTTATTTTTAGGCCTAAGCCTGGCCTTTTCGAAGGCCTGATTGGCCTACTAGCCTATTTAAAAGCCTACTTCATTTGAACATCTGTCAATAAGAAATTCAACTAATGTTAAATAGACTAACAAGTTAAAAGATCAATGAGATTAAATGTTTGTTTTCATTGTCTCGTTCAAGTTTTCTTATTTGCATAAGTTTAGTGATACTATTTGTTGAAGACAACTTATGAGAAAAACTTATGACAACAACTTATGACATTATTTATAATGTTTTTTCAACTTATTTTCATAAGTTCTTCAAGATAACTAAGTTTTATTTTCGTATTTTAATTCAAAGTACAAAATAGAATATAATAATAATAAATTTATTGATTTTTTCTTAAATAGGCCAGCCTGATAGGCTTAAAAGGCTTTTCTTACAGCATGTGGCCTAGCCTCTTTAGCTAAATAGGCTTATAAAAAAGCCTAAGCCTTTTCTATTTAAGAAAAAGTCTGGCTTGGCCTGAGCCTATGTAGGCTAGGCCGTAGGCCCCTGTTAGGTGGCCTGGCCTATTCCCACCCCTACTCACATTCCCATTTGCTTTCTCCTTGGATTATCTTTCCAATGCTTCAAGTCCCATGTCAATCGGATTCTCGATTCATCACAATTCAAAACTCAAGCTATCTAGAACATAATTGTGAGTTTCTATACTACTCACCGATCAAAACGCAACCTCATGCTACCATCCTTTTCTTTACCAATAATAATGAAGCTCTCCAAGGCGACACCCTTGGTATATCACTAGTCAGCACATTGTTTTATACTCCTGATAAGTAACTATCAACAACATCTGATCGACATACAAAAGCTTCGAATTTGCCTCATCTTCAGATATAGGAATCTGCATCGGCTAATCAAAATAATCCGTAAGCACTTGGCTTAACTCCAAACAATTCACTGTACATACCATCCCATCTGGCAAGACACGTCTATTCCATCCAACATGATCCCGTCTACTATCAACAAGAGATTAAGGGTGATCAGTTCCTGAATTTGTCAATAGGTAGCCGGCAACGACATCGGTAGCATAAATCATCATTACCTAACTACAATAGCGTCCTTACTTTGTGCCCAAAGTTACCTAAGCATAATGTTCAACGATCTCACTAAGGCTTATAACGTTTTCTTAATTTCCTTCTTTTCAACCTCGTCAATGATACATAAACGCCCAAAGTCCATTACATATTCTCCTATACACACTCGTAGCACAACACAATTGTTAAATATTCTCCCGATACCGGAAATGCTACTACACCAAGTACAATTCAAATCGGTCCGCTCCAAATGAAACATTTATCCAAGTAGAGAACTTTAACAACACTAATAAATCCTTCGTATTTCCTTTAATTTCATAATCTCGATGATCCATATAGTTTCACATTTGGGTTTCATTCTAATCACAATCTCAACTGTACCATCTCATCATCTGGTTGGTGATAGAAACTGTCCAAAATATTCCCGACACATGTCGACATCATGTCATCAATGACACACAATCCACTTTACTTTTTAACCTTCTCCCTTCCTCAAGAATCTCTCCACTCGAATCATTCTCGATTGGCATACGCTGCACCTCCATGTGCTTCTCTGATACCCTCACCTCCGTCCTATTATTAAACATTTTATACCTGACCTCATCTTACCCATTTTCAGCAAGACTCGCTAAACTTCAAACCCGATTATCTCTTTTAATACAAACCTTTTTGATACAAAATTATATGCCAAAATGAAGGGAATTTCCTGTAGATTCCATAAATTCAAGAATCGCTTAAATCCGAGTTACAAGTAAAAAGTTATCACCTATGTAATGGAGGCTGGTCAAGAAATCCCGTATACCTGCCTTCTCCAAAATCAGCTTCAGTCCCAACTCTTCAATTGTGTTTTTCTCTTTTGTCAAAAACATGCAGAAGACAAAGTTTATATGCAAAATGTAGGGAATTTCACAAACTTTCCAAAAAGTCCAGAATCGCTTCCATCGAAGTTACCAGAAAAATGTTATCACCTGTTTAGTGAAGACTGTTCCATAAGTGCAAAAATGAAGATTGGAAATGGTGAACATGAGTTCCACCCTTTTCTCTTACTTCAAGATCCCCCAACTACCCTCACTCTTCACCCAAATCTGAAGGTAATCCGACATCAATTCAATTATACTGAAGACACACTAGCATAATAGTTGGTCCATCAAATCATCAGTCCCGTTGAAGTGGATATTTATTCTCAATCATTACCTTAGACAACTGTCGGTAATCCACACACAATCTCGTACTACCTTCTTTCTTCTAAACTCATAACACCGGAGCTACACTTGTCTCAACAACACACTACACCACTCATCTAAATGATTAGTAAACACATGGTTTAACTCCACTAATTCATCCCAACAATAACATCATCTTGTTCCGACTAAAGACAACCTGTGCCCATCCTTAGGAAATACGTCAGGATACTCCACACATTACCGACCCATCTCTAGCCACAACATCGCCTTCCCCCTCACAAGGAAGCGAACAACGAGAACACCTGACCGTCTTCCCTCAAGGATCACACCATTCTCAAACAATTGGACAATCCAACACTGCACTCCCTCATGTAGCAACATGATATCCAATTCCTCAACAACTGGAATATCCAAGAGAAGCAGACACTTCTCCCCCACTTGTTTAATTCCCAACCTGCAAATGGAAAACAAAACAAGCACCGAAAGTGTTTTCACACACATGTAGCATACTAGGGAACAACATAATTAGACAAAGTCCGGCCAGACCTGCTCTGATACCACTATGTAACACCCTAAATTTCCCCGCGCTATTTAATTAAAATAATCAGAGTAAAACAATATGAAACAGAAATAGAGGATGCTACTTCCAACTTATCATTTGCTTATAAATAGATGAAATTCTGGTACCAGACGTGTGATGTTAAGGTGCGATGTCACAACAACACACTCTGCATAATGGACAGCAATAACAGTAAATAAATCAACACAATGATTTGTGCACCCAGTTCGGTCTAACTACCTACGTCTGGGGGCTACCAAGCCAGGGATGAATTTCACTACTTGTAGAATTAAATTACAGACTCAACAACCCAGTTGACAATCTCCTAATCTTAATTCCTACTAGTGACTTTCTACCTAAGAAACCACTTAGATATGAGAACACTACTCAATCCCTAAAACCACTCAAAGAACAACCTCTTTGAGAAACCTTGATCTTGCTTCCTAGCTTCGATCAAGTCACACAACTCTCTTTGCTTCACAGCTTTAGAGAGGACAGAAAACGATACAGCAATTCACCCTAGAATTCTGGTTATACACCTCGTACAAAATACTCAAGACACTCAGCCTTTGCTCTTGATCTTCTCTCCGTATTTCTGTACTTTTTCCTTTGGTCTTGTGCGCTTCATATAGCTCCTTGAATTGGGCTTGGACTTGTCACAATATTTGATCAGATTTGTTAATTAAAACTGAATCTTCAAAACAGATTTTATCCCCAAAATCTTTTTAAATCTTCAACCTTTTAATTCTCCAACAGACCTGCAATCAAATCTCCCATGTAACAGAAAATATCTATCCCAAGATATTCTCATCCAATGAGTCAACCATTCTCCACAATTCCAGCTAACACGCGTGCCCTAATAACATCACAAAACCTGATGTTATTAATTCTGCAGATCTAATGTCACAACATCGCCATGTGACATCAGACATCCACTTAAACAACTTAACACAACCCAGTGTTAAGCACAATGTTGTGACATCAAGCCCATGACATCAAACATTGTTAACCTTCACAACTTAGTACAGCCCAGTACTAAGACTCATCAAACATTGTTAACCTTCACAACTTAGTACAACCCAGTACTAAGATTCAATGTTGCAACATCAACACCATGACATCAACATTGAACACCTTGTTGTTTTACCAAAATTCCAGCCAATCCGGGAACTTACAATCTCCCTCTTTGGCTAATTTTGGCTAAAACACCCTCTGAACCCTCAGAGTCTTCAGCAGCAGAAAATCTTCAGTAATTTGAACTCTTTATCAGCAGTAGTTTGACAATCTTCATAGTCTTCATCACTTGATCTGCTGCAGCACCATCTTCATTATTGACAACAGCCAATTAGTGCTCCCCCTCAAAAACATGAACCAGCATCACAGCTATTCAGTAGCTCACAATATGCAGCACTTCTCCCCCTTGATGTCTGCCTGGCTGCACTCTTCAAATGCTATGATATCTTCACTAGCAGCTCACTCTAAACTCCCCCTCAATAACTGTACTTCTGCATCACAACTAGCAGCACTTGACCTTCTTTGATACTCTTGACTCTCTTGGCTATTTCTCCCCCTTTTTAGCCACAATTTGACAAACCTCAACAAGTAAGTCCTATGACACCCTTTGCTGCAAAATCCATGGACAAATACTCCCCCTGTCATGATTAACAAATGCTCTAGATGAATATGAACATTTGAGCACACTTGCTGAGCACATTCATTTTGGTACCACTGTCCCTTTTTCCATAGACAGTCATTCCCTATCATAATCTTCATCTTCAGACTTCCTGATCAACTTCAGTCTTCTCTACATTCTCCATCCAAGGAAAACCTTCTACTTCATCATTCTCCCGTATGACTATGCAAATGCTCCTTAGATATAATGTAAGCACTAAGTTTCAGATCCAGAACAAAGACATCCTTCACCAAGGATACTCTTGACACTCTTGACACCAGGGTATTACATATGCTCCACTACTGGATTTACTATCAAAATAATCCAAACTCAACATTGTGTCACAAACTCCACAAATTCTCAGCTAACTTAAAAGCTTTACTGAGATCCAGACTCTTCAAGAGATAATGATCAGATCACAATACCTCTACCATTACATCCACCAGTAGTTATTGATACTAGTGAAGTCTTCAAAATCAGTAGTCATGCTAAAATTCACATTCTAATTCACATAAACAGAAACACTTCTTCCACATGTCCAATCTTAATCATCTTCCAGATATAACCACCAGCAAACGTGATGTTACAACATCTTTTGGGACACCAGCTTCACCATCCAAAGGACTCATTGCACAAAGAAGTCCTTCAAGAAGCTCCCAAAAAAAAAAACACAGTCAGAGCAGCTTAGTCAGGTTAACATACACACCTGAATACCATAAGTTCCCACACCCTCTCTGAACCATATCCTAGCAAACTCAACCATATCCAGAGTATCTATACCAAATTCTTTTTCCAGAACATACTTCCACCATTTTATGAAAAGCACAGGAATGTTATCTAGTATGGCCTTTTGAATTTTCTTATAAGTTCTAACACCAACGGCTTCCTTTATTTGAGAGATATCCTGGACATTTTCATCATACTTATCTCTGATCTTCCTATTTCTGGAAGAGATGAACACTTTACTCCTGGATTTTGTAGTACCATCCACATAGATCTTCTGCTTATCAGTTCTCATCTTTGGAGGTGACTCAATAGCTTTCCTCTTCCTTGATTTAAGTCGTTTAGCAACCCTATGAACCACTTTTGCAATTAGTTCATCATCACTCTTCTTTATTTTAAGGCTAGAAGTACCTTTCTTGACTTGAGATGTTTTAACATCAGCTCTAGCATCTGCATCTACCAACCTACAGATTGTCAATTTGTGAAATTTTTCTTCTGAACTATAGGAGTCATTAGTCAGGTTGTCATCTTTCTTGGCCTTGTAAGTATTCAGCTCCCAACACTTCCTAAGGTCACAACTTTTGATCCTTCCATCAGCATTGTTGACTCCTTCATCTTGCTCATATAACTGACTACTCAAGTTGGCTTTTAACACATCATCAATCTTAGGAGTACCAGCACCATAAGTCATTAACCCAGATTGACTTTTCACCATACTTTCACACTTGATGTCACCATCTAATGTTACATCATTGACTTCATCATCACCAGACTGGCTTTCAGTTTGAGGAATCCACTGATAGCAATTGTCTTTAGATCTTGCCCCAGTCATTACAGACTCACCCTTCTCATTAGTTACAACACATTTATCTTTGGTATAGCTGACTAAGTAACCATCATCACATAATTGGCTGATGCTTATCAGATTTGCATTCAAACCATTGACAAGATAGACATTGTCAAGTTCAGGTCCTTGTACTTTTCCAATACCTTCAACAACTCCTTTATTCCCCTTACCAAAAATAACTTCAAGAGAGGGGCAAGGGCTAAATTCAGCAAACATGGATCTATATCCAGACATGTGTTTGGAACACCCACTGTCAAAATACCATGTTCCTTCTTTAAACTCTTTGTCAGCCATGTGAGCCAATAAGCACTTCACCTTCTCCTTAGGCACCCATTATTTAACAACTTTGGGCATGTACTCTCTCCATCTGTTTTGAGGCTGAGGGTATCCATGCAGCTTGTAGCAAGAGTACTGCATATGTCCAAACCTTCCACAATAAAAGCATCTCACTCTTTCATCTCTGAATCTTCTGCCATGATGAGATTGCTTAGGCTGCCATCCATTATGTGGTCTCCTCCTACCATAACTGGCCTGCCTTCTATTATGCTAGTATCTTCTTCCATAAGGAGGCTGAGAATGCTGTTTCCTGGATTGTCTCCCATGATGGTGTGGCTTTCTTCTTCCATAGATATGAGGAACAGCATTGGTGTAACCATACCCCTGATGTTGAGACACCTGATAAGACATGTGCTGTTTGAACTGAGCAGCTTGCATGCTCTTGTGGTGTTGTGGGGCATATACTGACTAGCTCCTTGTGGCTGCTTTCTCTTCTGATTAGGACCAGTCTTCTTCTCAATCTTCTTAGGTTGTGAAACATCAGCTTTCTTAGGTGTAGGATCCTGCTTCTTTGGCTGATGTTGAGACAAAGGTTGTGACACTTCCTTCTTTGAACCTGAAGTGCTTGCTTCCGAAGTTCCCTTATCCTCAGCCACATAACCTATCCCAGCTTTGTCTCCAGCAGCTTTTTTTGACTGTAGTATCTTGTCAAGAGTGGATGTCCCACTGTTCAACATTCTAACAGATTTAGTCATATGATTAAGATGAGCTTTGACACATAAGACTTATTTTTCCAATTCAACTTTGTCATTCTCTAGCTGAGCAATCTGTTTCTTCTGTTGATTCCTCTCCTGACATAGTTCAACACTCTTTAAGCACAGCTCTTTGTAGGTTGAAGCTAGCTCATCATAAGTGACTTCTCCATCACTATCATCATCAGGTTCAACAATTCCTGTCAAAGCTGTAACATGCTTTGCTGACTCAATTTCACTTTCACTATCAGAGTCAGACCAGGAAACTGTCATGCCCTTCTTCTGCTTCTTCAAGAATGTGGGACACTCTTTCTTGACATGTCCATACCCTTCACATTCAAAGCACTGAACTCCTTTATCTTGGGCAGTCTTCTCTTCATCCTTCTCTTTTGCCTTGTTGTTGTCAGAAGAGATGTTCCTGACATTAGGCCTGGAGTTATTGTTCATCCTCTTGAACACTTTGTTGAATTGTCTTCCCAACATAACTATGGCTTGAGACAGATCCTCCTGAGACTCATCATCTGTAACTTTCTTAACTTCTGTAGGAGTGGAAACCAAGGCTATACTTTTGGGCTCCTTTTCAGGTTCTTCCTCATTCAAACCAAGCTCAAAAGTTTGAAGAGATCCAATGAGCTCATCAACCCTCATCTTGCTGATGACTTGTGATTCTTCAATGGCAGTTACCTTCATCTTGTACTTCTTAGGAAGAGACCTCAGGATTTTCCTTACAAGCTTTTCTTCTGACATCTTTTCTCCAAGGGCACTGGATGCATTAGCCAGCTCAAGCACACTCATATGGAAGTCATGGATAGTCTCCTCTTCCTTCATCTTCAGACTCTCAAACTTCGATGCTAGAAGCTGGAGTCTTGACATCTTAACTCTAGATGTTCCTTCATGAGTGGCCTTCAAAATATCCCATGCTTTCTTAGCAACCTCACAGGTATTAATTAACCTGAAAATATTCTTATCCACTCCATTGAAGATTGCATTTAAAGCTTTGGAATTTCCAAGGGCAAGCTCATCTTCTTCCTTGGTCCATTCTTCTTCCGGCTTCAGCTTTGAGGTGTCCTCTTTATCTTTGCCAGCATCATCTTTTTCAAACACCACAGGAGCTTTCCATTCTTTAATGACAACCTTCCAAGCTCTGCTGTCCAATGACTTTAAGAAAGTAGTCATTCTAGGCTTCCAATACTCATAGTTTGAGCCATCCAATATAGGGGGTCTGTTGACAAATCCTCCAACCTCTTTGTCCATCTTCACACCAGAAAGTATCTTCCCCAGATCTCACCCAGAGCCAGACAGGATGCCTGCTCTGATACCAATTGAAATTCTGGTACCAGACGTGTGATGTTAAGGTGCAATGTCACAACAACACACTCTGCATAATGGACAGCAATAACAGTAAATAAATCAACACAATGATTTGTTCACCCAGTTCGGTCTAACTACCTACGTCTGGGGGCTACCAAGCCAGGGATGAATTTCACTACTTGTAGAATTAAATTACAGACTCAACAACCCAGTTGGCAATCTCCTAATCTTAATTCCTACTAGTGACTTTCTACCTAAGAAACCACTTAGATATGAGAACACTACTCAATCCCTAAAACCACTCAAAGAACAACCTCTTTGAGAAACCTTGATCTTGCTTCCTAGCTTCGATCAAGTCACACAACTCTCTTTGCTTCACAGCTTTAGAGAGGACAGAAAACGATACAGCAATTCACCCTAGAATTCTGGTTATACACCTCGTACAAAATACTCAAGACACTTAGCCTCTGCTCTTGATCTTCTCTCCGTATTTCTGTACTTTTTCCTTTGGTCTTGTGCACTTTATATAGCTCCTTGAATTGGGCTTGGACTTGTCACAATATTTGATCAGATTTGTTAATTAAAACTAAATCTTCAAAACAGATTTTATCCCCAAAATCTTTTTAAATCATCAACCTTTTAATTCTCCAACAGACCTGCAATCAAATCTCCCATGTAACAGAAAATATCTATCCCAAGATATTCTCATCCAATGAGTCTACCATTCTCCACAATTCCAGTTAACACGCGTGCCCTAATAACATCACAAAACCTGATGTTATTAATTCTGCAGATCTAATGTCACAACATCGCCATGTGACATCAGACATCCACTTAAACAACTTAACGCAGCCCAGTGTTAAGCGCAATGTTGTGACATCAAGCCCATGACATCAAACATTGTTAACCTTCACAACTTAGTACAGCCCAGTACTAAGACTCATCAAACATTGTTAACCTTCACAACTTAGTACAGCCCAGTACTAAAATTCAATGTTGCAACATCAACACCATGACATCAACATTGAACACCTTGTTGTATTACCAAAATTCCAGCCAATCCAGGAACTTACAATAGACATGTAACATATAAATGACATTTTCGGAAATCACACAACTTTAATCCAACAAAATAACCTTAATTACGCAGCGGAAAATTATTCATTTCAATCAACAAAATATAACGATTTCAATTAACTAAAGAAACTAGTTTTCGTATCAGAAAAACAACTAATAATTCTTCAACAAATAAAATCATATAAAAGCGTTCCCGACTCCCAATGTTACATATCAGAGCAGACGCCACTAAAGTGAAGCACCTTGTCTTCACCGACCACAACTCCACACTACTCCTGATTATCTGCAGGATGCCGTATAAAGCATCACCAAACACAGAAGGGGTGAGATTCTCAAATCAATAAAAGAAGAAGATGATATAAATATAAAAGCATAAATCACCAATTCATTCGCCCATATCACACACCTCAACACAACCACAGATCATCAATCAAAGCATAATGCAGCATAACTAACAAGAGTAATGCAGTGAGACACCAACTAGACTCAATGCATGTGGTACCAATTTCGATCCCTGTTTCATGATCACAATTCCCGTCGGAACGTCTATCTAGTCGCTCACACCCCACATGGGCACACGACAATCGTGATTGCTCACACCCCACATGGGCACACAATCACCTCAACAACAACAACAACTTCGATTCCATTAAAAGGAATCCGAATAGGCGCTCACACCTCACATGGGCACACGTCATCCCTCAACTTATGCAACATGTTATGCACCTTCAACGACATCATGCAACAACGAAACAAATGCATAAACATAGCATATCATCAATACTTAATTCACTATTTCACAACAACACATATACACCTATTAGAACATGCATCTTCATAACCATCCTCCAAAATACATCATCTAAAGAAATCATCAATGAAGCAACAGGAAACCACACGAAACAACAAGAAAATAACAAAGAAACAACAAAAATCGCACAAGCAGCATTGTTGCGCCTCTTTGCACCGCCCGGCGCCGCACAGGCGTAGCCCTCCCTCAATTCCAACAAAATCCAGTAGCGTTCCATGTTGTGCCTTCTGATCTCAGTCTGGCACCGCACCACCTGACACTACAATTCCACCGCCCGGCCCTACGAGCGCGTAACAGATTTTCTGCTATCCAATTTTCTGCTACATCAGACCCAATTTCCTCCCCAAAATAGTCCTTATAGTGCACAAAAATCACATCCAATCTCAGCAATATTTAGCAACAATAACGTGCATTATTTTATAGATAACATCATGGACAAATCTTAACATCCTAACTCATTAGAACCTATCCTTTTCTCATCAAACCCCATCAAAACCCCAAACTACCTATCAACAAACATTCAACATTCACATGAATTCAACCTAACGATTTTCTACCCAAATACATACATCATCAACCCCTTAAGAGATTAAAGAATTCCCACCCTTACCTTGGATTTGATGAGCTTTCCCTTTCTCTAATGGAGTTCTCCTCTCTTCTTGCCCTAGCCTCTTTCTTCCTTTCTCTTCTCAATTCTACGTATGATCAAAAACCGATCCCCTTATTCTCCAATTCTCTTTATAAAGTCCCTCAAATGTGGTTTACCTCATTTACCCTTACTTACCCTTATGCAATTACCATCTTATCCTTCTAACTTCTACACATCTAATATTCTAGTTTATTTCATTTTATTATATTATTATTATTACTACTCCCATCTAATTAAAATAGTAGTAATAATTCCCAACAATAATATAATCCAGCTTAACATCCATTTACATATTAACCGAACAAATGCGAATTAAAATAGTCTAATTAACTTTACTCTCCACACCACCAATCTCTACATTTTTGGTCACACACCTTCACTTCCCTGAAGGCTCATCCTTAAGGCTACTACCCCTCACTACGGGTACTTAAAATACAACGAAACATGTCACCATCAACCACAGAGACTCATAATTATTTTACAAATAATAATTAAAATAAAAACGGGGTGTTACAGTCGGTACTCTAGCGGGTACATATTTAGTACATATTGGATACGCGAACTAAATTTTTATCTTCTAAGGATAAAGTTATAGACTTTTCTTTTATGGGATTTTCAAGTGCTCATGTAGAGTTTGGTCAATTTGATTCGCTGGAAGATCAATGAATCTTGAAACCCAAGGAATGGTGGATAATTTATAGATATTCAATCCCTAAACTTCATCCATTGCATTGAAACTCCTTGCACAACCAAATTCTTCATCTTCTACTGAGAGAAATCAGAGCACATATTAATATATACTCGCGTACCTGTACCTTGGTTTTTCTAAAAATGCCGTATTCCGTACCAGTACCCGTACCGGGTACTAGGTACGTACCCGTAACTTTGCAACGCAGGTTGTGGGCTACTTACGTAAAAGGCCAAAATATGATATAATGAAACTTGGGGTTTTTCAATGAATTCGTGAAAACCTCGAAGACCTTAGCTGACTGTTTGAAAGATATAAGTTATGGGGATCATCAGGATTTGCGTCTTCCTAAACCAAGGAAAAGATGTTGATGAAGACATGGATGCACCAAGGTAGCTATAGATAGTTACGCAAGATATGTAAGGCATGAATAAAGCCATAATAAGTGGGGATAATTAGGACATATTCACACTCAAATAACAGAGGATCTTCCTTTAAAATGATTCAAAAGTAATTGAGATCCCTATTTCACTAAATGTTGTGTCATAAATCGGAAACGAGAAAACGAGATACAAGTTGAAAGTTCAAACACAAACTAAGGGATATCCACAGCCCAGTCGGACGAACGCTCAATATTCGTGTAAAGGTAGTAAGGATACATATTAGTCAGTTATTAATGAATGGAATGTTTCCTCAAATAGTCCTCTTTCACATATCTATGATAAGTAGCCTTCTTCTGCTCTATAACAGGCCCACAATGAGGGTATTTAATCATATTAACAACTTTTAAATGTCCACACAAAGAAAGAGTGATTATGAGGGAATGCCTCGTTTACATACCCTTCTACTTCATGTGAAAGGGCAAAAAAACACATTATTTCCCTTTTTTTTTCAAAAACCAATCAAATGGATGGTCCTCTAGGTTTACTAAGTAAATTTTATTTCCATTTACCTCGTGTGGTGCCCTATCACCCTTTGATGACGATTAGGGATAATAATGACAACAAACTCTAACCAGGTGTGAGCCTTTAACAAACTCGAGATAAAAATGTGTGATATCTATGGTGTGTACTCCTAGACTCCTCACAAGAACCTTTTCATCACATCACATTAGGGATCATGATTATGACCGTTATTTAGAGAAAGGGCGACTCCACATAAAGAACCTCAAAAAAGCCATAACCTGGCATTGCTGGCTAATATTTGGGGGCTACTAATTTGGACTAAGTCTCAACATGAGCGGAAATTGAACACACCCTAGAAGAACAGAGAATCATAGGAGAGCCACTTTATACTATTCATTAGATAAGGAAAATCAAAGATTTTAGAACACATGTCTTAAAGACAATTGATTTAAAGAAGGTTCTAATGCCTTTAGACCTTAAACCTTAACTATAAAATCTAAAGAGTAGTTCATACTCAAATACATTATATTTTAAACCATAAACCATATATTATATTTTAAACCATAAATCACATATTTACGGGTTGTCACTGACTTGATCACCAGTGTGTATTTGTAGATGCACCCTCTATCACAAATACAATATATAAATGACTCATTTAGCAAAATTCATCACCATTATTGAAGATAAAGACAACCATAAATTTTTTTAAACTTATTTAATATGTATAAATAATCTTCAATGATAATTATAAAGGATGCAATAAGTATGATCAAGTACGAATAGTGTTATTTAAACACCAAGAATTTGACACCTTATTTGACACCGTATGCCAAACATATATTTTTTTTGAAACAGCAAAGAATTTTATTAAGAATAAAGAGGCATAAGTTATGCCAATGTTTACAACACCAATGACTATAGATATACCACATAGCCTAACCCCCCAACCTGCTATTGAAATAACAAATACCACCAGAGGCCAAAACAAAGACAGTCCCTAATTTTACTAACTAGCCAAGCTTGTAAACCAGAGAAAAAAAAACTAACAGCAGCAACAACCTAGCATGTATAATTAATATTTGGACTGGTCACACCTAGAAATAGACTGCAGGTCTTGCAAACGAGAATATACACAAAAAACAAGCACCACCGAGGCGGCAAGGGATCGCTCCAAAATGCTGTAACTTTAAAATACTGCACCAAATTAACGAAACCACTGCATAAAATCTGCCCTCTGTCAAAACCAGGTGCAGCAAATAAACTCCCATTAAACTTCAAAGAGATTGTCCACTACTACATTTCTCCAGCTTTAATGTAGTGCAGCATATTCAATGGCCATCCCTGCTCCCGAATACTTGGTACCTGAAGCAGTCAACTCTGCTTAAAGGCTTAAACTAAACATCCTGGCCCGCCCATCCGCCCAAAGAAACCATTTTCGACTACATAAACATAACATAGAATCCTAAACTCCTGCAAGAAAATCTCTACCCGGATAACAGCACCCAACACCACCTACTGCAATATCAGTGAGACTAGACATTCGTACCACCTAAACAATTCCAAAAACAGATAGAAAATGATTAGGATTACAATTTAATGACAAACATTAAGCAACCGAAGAGTTCCAGGTCTACATCCTAACCAACCATATTCACTAGCTCCTGGGGCACTCTACAGCTCTTTGATCTCACTCCCAGAATAACTCGAACAAGTAATCCAATAACTGAAGGGCTGATGGAAAATAACAGCCTCCGCAGTGATCCAGAACATCGTGTTATCGTCAATTCTCCGGCCATTATACCAACCACCACACCTCTCAAGATGGCCCCTATTGAACACCTCAACCCAACCACCTTACGAACAACATCCCTCAAATGAAAATGATTAAGCCAAAGTTCCACATATGAAAATCAGCTCCCGACTACAGTCTGATAAATGCATCCCAGGCTAACCACAGTCACCAAGCAAAACTGCACACACCTAGATCCATTCTTTAATTTAAAACCGGAACGATTCCAAGTCTCAGAAAGCCGAAGTATTCTGCCAAACAGAACCACTACTTTTTAAATCTAGATACCTAGGCTTGCCCAAGGATTCATACACCATAATGATAAATCAGATTCAATCATTCTAGATTTCACTCTCAGCCAATTCCAAGATGAAATCTTCACCTCTTCTACAATCCTATCGATGTCGAAGACTTTATTCTGGAAAATGTTGTCGTTTCGACTCTTCCAAATCCTCCACACAGCTGCGCACCAGATTGTGAGCATTAGCTTACTTCTTCTAATGTCGCCTCCCAAAAGGTTTTCAAATTGAAACATATGCTGCCATCCTTCATTATGAAAAGCTGACTTTACTCTTAACCATTTACATATTTCGCTCCATACACCTGCAAATAATGAACACTCGGAAAAAATGTGAGATACCGTCTCCCTTGACCCACACCCACCACTGCACTGATTCTGTTCCAATGCAAGAATCCCCCTCTTAACTAAATTCTCCTTACTCGCGAGTCTATTTTGCATCAATCTCCATACTAAGCACGATACCTTGGATGGTATTGATTGTCTCCAAATTTTCTCCCATTTGTGTGCCGATGCGTTTAATTCTGTATTCAAGAGGCTCTTGTAAACCTCCCTTACAGAATACTCATCTGCATCTTTAAAATTTCCTATATCAATTTGGTCTATCTCCTGCCACCATCTAGAATGATAGCAAGATCTGTCCAATTCAGTCCCGACTCTTTCACCATATCTACTTACTAATGCCCTAAACCAAAGTCCTCTATTCTCATTTTTTATTTTCCATTTCCATTTTCCCAATAGTGCAAGGTTAAATGACCTGAGATTTTTTATTCCAAGTCCCCCCTCCTCAAAGGGTCTACATATTGCTTCCCATTTTACCCAATTAATCTTTCTCTCTTCTTCTCCCCCACCCCAAAAAAATTGTTTAAACATTGATTCCAGTTTGGATATAGTACCTGCGGGAGCCTTGAAAAAGGAAAGGAAATAGACCGGTAATGCCGACAAGACAGATTTTATGATTACCACTCTTCCTCCGATTGAGAGATGTTTATTCTTCCATCTTGATAATTAATTTCTCACCGTTTTTATCATTGACCGCTACATCGCTTTTCTACTTGGATTGTCTCCAATTGGTAACCCAAGATATTTGAAGGGGATGTCTTTGATCTTACATTTTAAGAATCCTGCTGCCGTCGTTATCCACTGTTGACATGTGTTTACACCAATCAGCACGCTTTTGTGATAGTTCACCTTAAGGCCCGACATGATTTCGAACAACATAAGAGTCGATTTGATAATTCTTATGTTCGACCAACTCTTTCCTCCAATTATTAAGGTATCGTCTGCGTATTGTAAGTGTGTGAATTCTTCACCTTCTCCATTGAACCTGTATCCAGTAAATCTTCCTGTCGCGATTGCTTTTTCCAACAGCACATTAAAACCTTCTGCCACGATGAGGAAAGGAAGGGAGATATGGGGTCTCCCTGTCGAAGACCTCTCTTCATCGCAACTTCTTTTGTAGGACTGCCATTGACCAACACCGATATCAATGCTGTCGTTAGGCATTCGTTAATCCATTTCCTCGACTTTTCGTGAAACCCCATCTTTTCCATTACGAAGTCTAAGAAATTCCAATCCACCGAATCATAGGCTTTTTCGAAATCCACCTTGAACAATACTACTTCCTTCTTTCTTTTTCTTGCATCATCTACTATCTCATTAGCGACCAAAATCCCGTCAATGATTTGTCTTCCTGCCACAAATGCAGACTGAGATTCTGAAATGACTTTGCCAATTACTCCTTTGAGTCTGTTTGCTAACACTTTCGCCACCACCTTGTAGATGCAACCAATAAGTGAGATAGGCCTAAACTCTGAAAGTTTTGAAGGATTTGGTTTTTTTGGAATTAGCACCATAAAGGAACTGTTCGCCCCTCTCACGATCCTGCCGTTTTGATGAAATTCTGCCATCATTCTCATGAAATCACCCTTGATCACATTCCAAAACTCTTTCACAAATCCAAAATTAACTCCATCCGGTCCCGGACTTTTGTCGCTATCACATTCCCACACAGCTAATTTCACTTCCGCTTCCGAGAACTCCTGGATTAAATTGGTGTTGTCCCTCTCATCAATGCTTTTAAAGTGCATATTCGCCGGCACCGGTCTCGGTCCTTTGTATGCGAATTGATTGTGGAAATGCTCTTCCACAGCCTTTTTGATCTCGTTTACACTTGTTACTTGGCCACCATCCTTTTCAAGACTTAGAATTTCATTTCCCCTCCTTCTTTTATTGATACATCCGTGAAAATACTTGGAATTCGCATCTCCCTCTTTTAACCATCTTGTTCTGGATCTTTGCATTTGAATACTACAGTGCATCTTCGATAATTTATAAAGTTTGCCCGTTGCCTCCCTCTTTGTTTGAATTTCCTCTTCTGACAATGAATTTTCTGCTCCTTTTTCTTCCAGCCTATTAATCTCGTCTTTAGCCTCTTTTATCTTCTCGACTAAGTTCTGACTGTTTTTCCGGTGCCACTCCTTAAGATCCCTTTTAATTAGTTTAAGCTTTTCTTTAAGAACATACATTCCCCATCCTTCAACCTTCAACTTCTGCCATTGCTCTTTGACAAATTGGTGGTATCCTTTTGTATCTTTCCAACAATTCAGCATACGGAACTGTTTCGGCCCCCAATCTAACTTTACTCCTTTTAACAAGATCGGACAGTGATCAGATAAACCTTTATCTAATCCCCACTGATTACATTCCGGCCATGTCTTATACCACTCTTCTGAAACGAGGATTCTATCTAATCTACTCATTGCTGATCCATTAATTCTCGACCATGTATACTTCTTGCCATGGAGCGGGAGGTCTATTAACTCAGTTTCTATTATAAATTCTTCAAATGCTTCCATTTCTTCCTGCCTGTTTCCATTGTTTACTCCTTTTCGTTCTGCTTCTGATCTAACAGCGTTAAAGTCTCCCATAATACACCATCTGGTCTCACTTCTAGGCTCGATCAACGCCGTTATATCTTCCCACAACTTTTTCTTTTTTCTATCCTCACATGGAGCATACACATTAACAATTATAACTGGATATTTCTCTTTTCCCCATTCTCCTTCCACAATTAACAAATGTTCTCTACTAATCTTTTTCTGAATCGAGAACGTGTTGCTATCCCAAATTGTTATCAGGCCACCCGATTTTCCTTCTGATGCCCTGAAAGCGAAGTCGAATTCTGTAGATCCCCACAGTGCAATGCATTGGATCCTATCAACTTCTTCCAAATTTGATTCTTGAATGCACAACATCTCAACTTTCTCTTTCAAAATGAGATTTTTTATTTCCAGTTTTTTTGTTGCTCCACCCAATCCTCTAACATTATAACTCAACAAAATCATGATAATGATTAAATTAAACACCACTCCTAAACCTAGGTTCAGTGACATGCACCACCTTTCCCCTCTCCTCGTTTTTTACTGCCATCATCAGCTCCTAATATCAACTCCAAACATATATTAATGTCTATGTCTCTCTTTTACTTTTGTTCTCATACACTTATACGAATTTCAAAAATACATTAATACACCATAAATTTACAAAGAAACACCTTTTTTTTTCTAAATTAGGGTGTACGTATATCATTTCTCATCAAATGAAATATAAGTTCATCTATCCCCTAGCTTATCCACTACTCTACTTTTTGACTAAAAAACTCGCAATGATTAATTGACTTGGATCTTGCTTGCTTTGTATGCCAACTAGTAAGATATCCGTTATTTGATGCAGTATAAAATATATTTAAATGTACATTTGGAATGTTATAAAATATATTTATATACGTGTTTAAATTTAAATTAGCTATTAATTATAAAATAAACAATTATTATATAAATTCAATTGTATTAAAATACAAATAGAAAAAAAAGATTCTTAAGATAAAAAAAAGAAATATTTAATATTTGATCATAAGGATTTTATCTTTCAAGTTGAGATAATTATTATTAAAATTAAATATGTATTGTGTTTATAGTGACCCGTGAAATATAAAGTTTATTTGATATAATATAAATTGTATTTATATACAGATGTATTAAATAATTATGCAAAAAAAACTCGTGAGATGAAGAAAGACAAAAAGAAAATTTTGATGCGATAATGACCCGTGAGATAAATAAATTATTTGGTGCGATATAGATACAAATGCAAAATTTAAAATGAACAATAATCATATAAATTAAATTATATTAAATAATTACATAAAAAGAAAAAAATGAATCATAAGAAGGAGAAAGAAAAAAAAAAAATATTTAAATATAAAATAATAGTTAATTAAAATAAAATAAATATTATGTTGATAGTGACCCATGAGATAAATAAGTTTTTTATTTTATTAAAATTAAAAAATAGATTATTAGTATTTTTAGCGATAATAAAAAATATAGTGAAAAAAAATTTAAATGAAAGTGAGAAAGTGTGGGAAAAAAGTGAAAATAATTTAAAATTTGAATGAAGAGAGAGAATAAGTGTATGTAATATTTAATTTGAATGGGTAAATAGAAGATAGTAAATAGTAGTCAATGTTAAGTCAAACATGACATGCAATTGTGAAAAATTACTTTTGATTTTGAATGAATTTGATAGTTATCGAAATAACCTTTTCATAATGTATTTTATTTTTGATGGAAGGATAATTTGAACAGTTCATAGAATTTTTTAGTAATGGTTAAATAGTAAAGACCCAAATTATTAAAAGATATTGGAACAATGTCAAAGCCGCACAATTTTTCTTTGTCAAAGCCGCATAGTTATTTATGAACAACAATTAATTTGTAAAAAATATAGTTTATTTTACGGAATGTTTGAAAATCGAATTCTATTAATCGAAAAAAAAAGAAATTTGCAATGACTTTAGAACTTCCTTTACTTTGCCAAGCCTGACACGTTTGATTGCGAAGACTAGAGCCAACAGGTGCTACTCTGTTACTTGACAACTATCATATTAAATATTAACACTCAATCATTAATAATTTATTTTCTATAAGCCACTCTTTAAATTATTGGATATATTTACCGAGTTAATTAAAACCGGACCGGATATTGAATTGGTATAGATTGGGGTTTAAGGTGTAAAGGTTTTGACCGGGTCGGATCGATGGTCGGACTGTTATTGTATATGTTATATGATTTAATACTAATTTTTTATCATATAAACTGATGACTTTTATTTTCTATAATTTCTTAACTAGAATCGGTTTAAGAAAGAGTTAAAAATGCTAGAATTTTGTATCTTATGTAAAATATATTAGATGGTGTTTGATTTATGCCAAAGAATATTAAAATTCTAGGCCTTATTATCAAGAAAATCCAAATTCTGAATGGATTAGAGTGAGGTCTTCAATTATAAGACCCATTTGGTTCTATTAAATTGATTTTTTTCCATCTTTTATTATATTTATATTTTAAATAAATTTACTAAAAAAAACTGAAAAAGTTAAAATCCGGTTCAACCAATGTAATTGGACGAACCCCCGGTTTTGACCGATTTTTCCGGTTTTCTGATTTTTGCCCCGGTTTCGTAACATGCTGGTTTAAAGGGTTTAATTGACCGGACATAGGGCCAGTTCCCGATCTAACCGGTTGAACCGGTCGGTCCGTGATAGGATGCTAATTGATAAACCCTAACAAAATTGGAGAAAACTAAGGAAGACAATAAAACTATCTAAGAGAATTAAAATAACATTTGATTTCATTGATGATTTTTAATATGTCCAAGACACTACATATATAATGATACTAATGGGTCAATGACTAAAATATCCAAATACTAATGGAAGCCCAATACAATAACAATTAAACTAAAATACCAACTAATATAAAACCTTAAATTATTAAACTAAAATATAACTTTATACTCTATATCATTGCCGCGGGGTTCACTTGAACCTTGTCCTCAAGGTTCTAAACCTACTCCGGGTCCCATTGCTTAAACTGAACAATCCTTGGTCCTACAACAAGCACTGGTTCATCAGTATTTTTCCAATCGAAATCTGATGCCAATCCACAAGTTCTCCCATTCTCAGCATCCACCATTCTGATTGCTGAGTTCATTGCTTCACAAACATCATCAATGTACCACGGATTCACCCAAATCGCACAGCTGAGCGAAGGAGAACAAACAATGAACTCAGAAACAATGATAACACTCTTTTTAGCCTCATTGTTTTCCACCCCTAGTGCTTTGTCCAATTCAACACTTCCTTGTCTGCAAACAATATACTCATAAGGCAGCAAATTCATCCCATCCCTCACAGCATTTACAATACAACATTCTGATATAGCATAATACGCAGCCTTCTCCTGAGTTGAAATAGGTCCATTTACACAAACAATTGGCCTATACCCAGATTGTTTATCACCATATTTATCATTAATCTCTTTAGCAATGGCTTCAATCTCAAACTTCAAGTCCTGAAGATCTTTTCCTCTACTCCTTACTTAATTCAGAATCTGAACCAAAACAACTCTACCCCTTGCTTTTTCATTCACCTCTAAAAGCTTCCGCAATGCCAAAAACTTCAACCCAATACCTTTAAACAAATCCATATCAGTTCTCTCCGCAGCATCACTATATGGAGCATCATTCCATGGACTTTCTGGAGCAGTGCAAAATAGCTTGTCCACTTCAGCAGGTTTCAGGGCTCGATCTTTATCAGTTTCCAATAGTCGGAATATGCCATTTAGAAACTCTACAGCTTCACCAGTCAGCTCCACACTCTGATCAGGAGCAATCTTAGCTGGAACAGGAAGGAATTCATCCTTGAGTTTTAAATCATTATCATATCCAAAGTTTCTTAACACGGCCCATAATGTCTCTGGATGCCCTTTTCTCAAGAACATACTGTGTATAAACATAAATCCTAGAAAAGTAAGACCATGTGAGTTGATTCCTTCCGGTACTTTCTGCTGTACAACTGTTTTGACATCTGCTATTTCCGATGACTGCAATGGTGCATTGAAACATCTAACCTGAAAATCATTTAGTTCTGCATTATTGAGGGCATCATCCATGTCACGATCGCAAAGAACAAATATTCTTCTCAACGCCCTAACACATTGATCTGTTAAAGCTTGATTTTCATGATCAAACAATGGATCAACTGGATGTAGTACAGCTTTTTGAGCAAAATAAAAAACTTCAGGGACCTGGTATAGTGTTGTTGCAGAGCATTCAATGCAGGTGGCAACATTCTTGAACTCTTGTAAAAGCTGTTCCAAAAGACGTTCTAAGCTTACTTGTTGGCTTTCGTCTCGCAAGTCAAGCTTACAACCAACCACAATTATAGGTACTGTCACCTCTAACTTCTGCAGTTCCCGAAACCAGTAAGAACTCAATCGTGAAAAGGACTAAGAGTCATTGCAAGCATATGTTAAAACTACAACATCAGATACACATTGCTGTCTGATTGCATCTTTAACCCTACATGCAACAGTCAACTCCTCAGGGGTTCTAGGGTAGTCGAGACTAATCAATTCGTCGTCAAGAGCATTCAAAACTCTAAAGAACATTTCTATGACCAAGTTCCCCTTGCGCAGATGGGGTAAAAAATCAAGAAAAACAGAGGACCAAATCAAGGGGTACTCGAAGTAAATCAAAGCAATCAAAACCTGAGCAAGCTTAGGTTTGAAAAGATTAGCAGCATCTATTGATCCTTCCGTACGCCCGACACCAAGAACAAGATGAATTTCATCGATGAAAAGAATAACTTTTCCTTCAGCTTCCTCAATTAAATTCTTCAACTCAGGCAAACCCAAGGCTCTGTCAGCAGGCTTTTCAGGAGACACGTTTCCATTCACTACATCTGCACTGGAGGAATTCGTTCCCATAGCCGCATCCTTTTGCATTTTCAGACTGACTAGTTTTCTTATACTCTCTTCAGCATTTTCACAAACACGTTAAGTGCAATCATGTTTCTCCTTAAACCCAACTTTTGTGTCATGAATTTCAAATGGAAACAACAACCCAGATGGAGAATGGTCCAAGAACACAATATCAGACCCTAAAATTTCAGTAATCTCGTTGAAAAGTGAACGCGAGGCGTCAATGTCTGAGATGGAAAATTGTTGTGTTGTTTTATCACCTTCCTCAAACGAATCACTGCTTCCCTTCAACGTGTCTACATCATACATCAGATCTTCTCCTTCCAGAAAAGACGAATTTCCTTGAAGAACCACTTGAGGTTCTGATATCTCAACAGACCTCTCCAATTCACCCATATCACTAGGAATTACTTTCCCCTCGGCGCCCTCCTCAACCTCGGCCAAACCATTTTCAACAACAGTAACAGAGACAGATTCACTCAATACCTTCTCTGAACCATTTTGACTATCTTCAACTGCACATTCCTCTAGGTCGGTATTATCACTGGCTTCATTATCATGGGCGGGAATTTCGTTTTTTTTCAACTGAATCACTCACTTCAGGATCAACTACATTTTCCAATTCAACATCAGGAATTTCGTTCTTCTCATCCGATTTGCTCATTTCAGCATCAACCACAGTTCCCAATTCAACATCAGGAATTTCGTTCTTCTCAGCTGATTCACTCACTTCAACACCAATTTCACTAAAATATAACTTGATACTCTCAATGAAAGCACCAATTGATAGGATGCTAATTGATAAACCCTAACAAAATTGGAGAAAACTAAGGAAGACAATAAAACTATCTAAGAGAATTAAAATAACATTTGATTTCATTGATGATTTTTAATGTGTCCAAGACACTACATATATAATGATACTAATGGGCCAATGACTAAAATATCCAAATACTAATGGAAGCCCAATACAATAACAATTAAACTAAAATATCAACTAATATAAAACCTTAAATTATTAAACTAAAATATAACTTGATACTCTCTATCAGTCCAGTCCAATTTTCATAACCTTGCTATTTACTCTCTCCATCTTTATATATATATATATATATATATATATATATATATATATATATATATAAAATAAAGGGTTAATAGCTATTTTGCCTCTTGCCATATAGACGCTTTTTGAAAAACCCCCTATAAAAAAAAACTTGCAAAAAATACCCTAACATTTGAAGATTCTCTCAATTTTGACCTTCATCACATCCAGTCACCAAAAAAGCTGATGTGACAGTTTTTTTTTTTTGATGTGGAATGCCATGTGGCATTTTAATTTTATTTTTGATTTATTTAAATGTCACGTTGGCATTTTGTTTTTCATTTATTTTTTGTTTATTTTTAATAACATGTTAAATGTTCAAAAAGTGTTGTACATAGGAGTAGAACTCATGATCTCTCATCTCAAAGCATCACTCATTACCACTAGGCCATGTTGTGTTTTGTGACATTGTTTGCAACTATAATATACGTAATACATAATTAACTAGTTAAAAATTTTTACTAAACTAAAATCCATTAAATTATTTTTATTAAACTATTTAATTTTTTTTCTTAATATACTGTAACTATTAATAATATAGTTAAAATGTTAAAAAATAATTATTATTTATTTTGAAAATGTTAAAAAGTAGGTTAGTTTAAAATTGTTTTAAAATGTTTTAGTATATTAATTTAGTAATAAAATGTTAATTTATTATGTAAGTTTAGTATATTCATTTAATATATTAATTTAGTATATTAATATGGTACAGTAATTAACATTTTAATTTGATTAAATAGAATAAATAAATATTAAGCTACAGTAAATTAAATTAAATAGTTAAATAAATATTTTAATATATGCTACAGTAAATTAATATTAATATTAACGTAAATTAATATTTTAATATAAGCTACAATAAATTAAATTAAATAAGTAAATAAATATTTTAATATAAGCTACAGTAAATTAAATTAAATAGGTAAATGAATATTTTAATATAAGCTACAGTAAATTTAATTAAATAGGTAAATTAATATTTTAATATATGCTACAGTAAATTAATATTAATATTAACGTAAATTAATATTTTAATATAACCTACAATAAATTAAACTAAATAAGTAAATGAATATTTTAATATAAGCTACAGTAAATTAAATTAAATAGGTAAATGAAAATTTTAATATAAGCTACAGTAAATTTAATTAAATAGGTAAATAAATATTTTAATATAATTACAGTATATTTACGTTATTACAATTAAAAATTAAATTAAACTAAATTAAAAATTATAAATATAAATTAATAAACTTGAATTATTAATAAACTAATGTTAAAATAATTTTAAAATAAATTAGTATATAATTAAAAACGAAATTGCTACACAAAAACCGAAACTAGTACACAAATTAATAAACTAATATTAAAAAACGAAATTAAAATATACAAAAAAACGAAAGGTAAAAATACACTAATTTGCAAAAGTAATAATTGTAGCATTTTAATAAACTAAAATCGCTATAGTATAATTAAAAATAAATAAAAAATAATTAAAAATTGCTAGAGTATAATTACTAAAATGATTTAATAGATTTTAGTTTAGTAAAAATTTTTAACTAGTTAATTATGTATTATGTATATTATAGTTGCAAACAATGTCACAAAACACAATATGTCCTAGTGGTAATGAGTGATGCTTTGTGATGAGAGGTTATGAGTTCTACTCTTACCTACAACACCTTTTGAATATTTAACATGTTTTTAAAAATAAATGAAAAACAAAATGCTAACGTGGCATTTAAATAAATCAAAAATAAAATTAAAAAGTCACATGGCATTCGACATCAAAAAAAAAAAAAAACGCTGCCATGTCAGCTTTTTTGGTGACTGGATGTGATGAAGGTCAAAATTGAGAGAATCTTTAAATGTTAGAGTATTTTTTGCAAGTTTTTTTTTTTTATATGAGGGTTTTTCAAAAAGCGCCTATATGGCAGGATGCAAAATAACTATTAACCCTAAAATAAATATTTCACACGTATTCAAAAAACACGTCATTTTAAGTCATGTATTTCATGATTTATTTAGAATGAATTTTATGAGACCATGTAAAAATGATTTCAATTGATTATTGGATATGGAAAATGTGAAATAGAAAATAAAATAAATATAATCAATTTAATTATACACTAAAAAATATATTTTGAGAAAAAAATTGAACACAATAAAGTTGACTTTTTAAAAATTTTCTAAAAGAAATGAATTTTTTTTTATACTTATTTCGTGACTTTTTCTTGTGAAGAAGATGTCTATCATCTATCTTAGTTTAGTTTTGATGAAGATAAAATCTTATTAAAAAATAAATATTAAAGAAGAAAAAGTTTGGAATTAAGAATCAAGAATGCACAAGCTTATGAATATTTTGAAAGTAAAGGAAATTGATATTGATGTTAAAATGCTTAATTGCAATTCATTATGTAAAAGCCTTTAAATGCTTAGAAAAACTATCTTCCATTCATCTATAAAGTTTATAAAATCATCATGCATCAAAACACTCAAGTATTACCATTAAAAAGCTGATTTTTTTCTTCATTTTTTTAGTTCATTTTTTTTGTAAATCATGGCATCTGAGACCGCCTTAATCATACTTTTATAACCGCCACAATTTTTTTATTTTTGTGTAATCGATTACCAAGCTTTCAAAACTTCAATTTTTTTACCATCGTTATGTGTTAATCGATTACCACTTATTGGTTATCAATTACCAGCTTTCAAATTTCAAAAAAATATGGTTGTTGGACATTGGTAATCGATTACCCCCATTTAATAATCGATTACCACACGAAAATATGCATTTTTTTCATCAAGCAATATCACCTGTTGAGATGAGGAAGATTCATGGAACCCTCCATTCTTATACATCTATTCAAAAGGGTTTCATAACCTGTATTTAAGGCTTTCTACATCACAATTCAAATTAACCGCTTTCATTATTAATTTTCACATCAATTTTAAGTGTTCGTACAAACTTTAACAATGAAACTTTGTGCATAACTTTCATATCATTCAAAGAGTTTCATTCAAACATTCTGAGCACTTAACGTTTATATGCTTTAATTATAATATATAGAAAGAGAAGATCAACTTTCATCTTGGAATTAATTCAAGAATTACTCTTATTCAAATTGTTCAAAGTGTATTGTGACTTAATAACCAAAGTGTGTGGTGATAAGTTTGTGTAAATAAATAGTGATGTACTTTCTAGTTTTTTGAGAATCATCATAGTGTTTAATGATTGTGAAAAAGGCCATTTGATTCTGAGAGATTCAAAGTCAACCACAGGTTTGGTGTTTATGTTAGAAGATTATAAGAAAGGTCTTTGTGTGAGACTTGTACAAATATCTAACATAGTGGAAAATATTTTAAGGTGTGAAGGGACTAGATGAACCCTTGGTTGATAAGAGAAACTAGGATAGTTCCTTGTGTTCATTTATTTTCCAGCATTTTAATTTTATGCACTTTATATTTCAAAGAACATATCCTTTTTATATCCAAAAAAGTTAAGAACATGGCGCAAAAATGAGACAAATTAGGAAACCTTAATTCACCCCCACTTAGGTTGCTTCGCATAATTAAAATTGGTATTAGAGCAGGTTAAGGTAACTTCTGTCACACCCTCATTTTTCACCCTACCCTTTTCATAGCATTTACATCATCTATGCATCCCATTAGGTCATAACTTCGCATCGTCAATCATCGTGAACAGTTCCTATCATAGGTTTAACAAAGCACAACGTCAGGTTCTCTGAGTTTCTTCAAGGGTATCAGTTGTTCAGAGTTTCATCAGTGGCCTGACTAGGAGGATGTTGGATTGGGTTTTTGGTTCTCATCAATTTCCTAAGACATTGCTTCATCAGCACGCTCCCATGGCAGGAATATTCGGGTTTGTGTTTAAGATGGGCAATGGTCGTTCCGTTCACTTTCACCTGAGGCTAGCAGGATAAATATGCGGATCAGATTGTTTTCCATCAAGGTTTGGTGCAGTGTATTAAGGCTCATGGTTTAAGTTGTGATTCTATGATATCCAAGACATTTTTATTTTGTCCCTAATAAAGACTTTGATCCATCAATGTCCGAATGGCAGAATTAATTCAAGATCATAGTTCCGTTCAAGTGAGAATTCAAGCAAGGTTAAGTTGGGCCACGTTTCAAGATTGATCATGAAATGCAAATTAGTCAAGTTATTTCAAGAGGTGATTCAAGTTTGGCAAGCCATTATAGGTTTTCAAGACAAGTTACAGGTGGTTTCAAGCTATGGGCCAATTCATGCTAAGTTTGTTCTAGGTCTTGATAGTTCATTGATAAGCTATGGAAAGTTGTCAAGTTAAGAGCCATAATTGCAAGGAACATTACAAAACCATGCGTGAAGGTAAGATGAAGTGCAAAGCCGTGTTCACATCATTTTTGGGAGCCATGAGTTTGAACAACTTGAATAATGCTATGGTACTATTTTTGAGTCATGGTTGCTTCGTCAAATCACGTTCAGAGTTTTTACAATTCATGTGGTCCATAAAGTCAAGGTTTGTGGTGTACAATTACACTAGCCAAATCATTGATTCCAAGTCCTAAGTTTCAATCTGAACAAATTCATTACAAGTTGAAGTTATAACCAATGCCCATTGTGTCCTTACAATAAATTGCAACCAAAACCACATAAAAGGGGAAAGGCAAGAAGCACAACTTGCAACGTGAAAACGACATCAAAATTAAGCCTCACACTAGAGCAACCATTATACTATACACATTAGGTGGACATGCTGTTACAATAGAGATTTGCACTTAACATTAAACCAACATGTTACAATTGGACTCAAAATTGTGGTTTCATTCAAAGGAATTCAAAGTTGATTCATACACGTTTCCTAATCCTACAAGGTGAAAGCTAAAGTTACAGAGTTTTTTTTTTAAATCCTGCTAAATCACAAGTCAGGTGCAGTAAGGGCAAGAGTGTTCATCGTCTTTTTTCTTCAATATTTCCATCAGTTTTGCGCGGTCCTTACGATTTTCGTCTCCACGCCACATCCATCACGCATCATCATGCACCAAGCCATAACCGTCACGTATGCATACCTACATAAATGATCCACAGAAACATGTCACAATACAAACTCATACCAACTCACATCATAACACCAATTTCACTCATTCTTGCTAGGGCACATGATCACAATCAAAAGTTCATCATAGTCGACATCCAACTCATAGCTCAAAACCGTGCCAATTCAAAAACGCAAACCAAATTCATCATTTCCAAATTCAAATCATACCAAGACAGTTCCAAAACAAAAATCAAGACCAAAACATATTTCATCATGTCAAATTCTAAGATCATAACCAATTCCAAACATGTTTTCAAAGACATACCAAAACACCATCATGTTGCAAGTTGAGCAAAAAACGACAAAGGTTCAGATGACCCAAGATCCAACTATTTTCATGCTAAGTCACATTTCACCCATATGCTTACCAAGGTCAAATCTTTTCCATTTTCATGCAAGTTTTTCAAACCTACAGCATGCTCAAACCAAGTCAGAATAGCAGCAGAGCAAATAGGGACCATACAAGTTCAACTTGACCAGAACAGCAAAAAATAGAGCAGCAGCATAATTCAGAGTTTACAGACTTGACATCAAAATGGAAATGAGACAAAATTCACAGCAGAAAAAAAAGCACGTAAGCATAGCAGAGGAGCATGGACCAAGTTTCACCAATTCGAAATTCTTTTTGAACAATAAGAAAGTTTTACAAGGAATACCATAATCAGAATTCAAGGGTATCTTCTAACCCTAAAATTTGTGAATATAAAGGGAAGAGGATTTCAGAGGAAAGGAGGAGGAACCGGCGGCACTAAAAAAAAACCCTAAAGTTTCTACACACAAAAAACCCCAAAACGGTCGTGACAACATGAATAAGAAGGAGATACGAAGGGAGAAGGTCATACCTTTGATTTTGGAGCTCCGAGGGTAAGTCTTCTGATTCAGATCTTGATTTACATGAATCTCTGTTGGCTTTAGTGTAGTACATCTTTGTTTGCATTTTTTCCACGATTTGGATGAAGTTCTGAGTTTAGGGTTTCGAAAGAGGAAATTTTCGATTTGGTTATTTGGTTAGGTTTTTGAAGAAAATTGTGTTAGATTTGGGTTTAGGGTTTCTTTTTTAGGGGGGTTGATGTTTGGGCCGTGGTGAGATGAGATATCGCCGCCGGAGTAGACGGCGGTTTCCGCCGTAAGCCTTCTTCTTCGGTGAGTTTCTTGTGTATTCCGGCTAGGTTGTTCTTGAGAAGAGGGTTTGTGGTTAGTTCAGAGAGAGAGAACATTGAGAATGGCTGAGGAAATGCTTTACGTTTTAATGTTACATTTCTTTTTTTTTGTATTTTAATAAGAAGACGGTGGATGCCATGTCCTTTTTTTTTGAGTTGGCTGAAGAAGACGGTGACACTTGTCACCGTCATAGCAAATCTGGACATTCTCATCAGCCTGGTTCAGCGTGAGCCATCACCATAGCCTTACCATGCACCCTCGGCCATAAACTCTTGGATTTGGTCAGGATCTTTGACCATAAGATCCAACGACCTTGATTTATCCCAGAAAGTCAACCCGTGTTGACTGAGGCACATGCAAGCCCTCCGCCTGGGCTTCATGAGGTTCTGGGCCTCTGTTTTTTTTGCGTTTTATTAGCACCCCCTTTCTGTTTTTTTTAACAAGCCCATTAAGTGTTTTTTTTGGTTATTTTATTTTGATTATTATTTTTAATCTATCTTTTTTTCCACTTCTTTTTTATTGTTTAATTCATAAAAAATGTATAAAAAAATGGGTATTGTTAGTTATCTTAAATATATTTATTTAATACTAATTAATTAAATTATTAATTAATTTTATTAAATATTCATATTTAACTTAGTTAATAATTTTGTGTGTTGTTTAGTTTATTTTAATTGTGTAATGATTATTTAGTTTGGTTGTGTGATTTTCTCGTGCAATACGTTTACACCATGATAATATTTGATTAGTATTTCATTTGCACATTCAAACCTTTTTTTAAAAATAAATTCTCGATCCAACGTCGAGCCATTTTTCACCCTTGTAAGTCGATTGCCTCGTGCATCGCCATCAACCTTGTTCGTTACACTTCAAACTTTTTTTCTCAACTAGCAATAAACCCTTGATCAAACGTCAAGTGGCATTTTTCTCAAAAACCCAAAACACTTCTTTAAAATAAGGTTCTCTTTGTATTGAACTAAAGAGAGGGGATTGGGTGAAGACCTCTTCCTCTTCGAGTATTAGGATTCTCACTTTAGAGTGTGTAGTCTCGATACTCGTCTTTCAATACGAAGACGTGACTATATTCACCACCCCTTCTTTTAAAAACCTTTTTCTCTCTTTATTTCATCACCTTAGTCAAAACCTTGGTCTTGTACCAAGTGCATTTTCAAACTCTTTTCTCAATAAACTTAGATGGTCGTGGAGTGGTTAGGCGAAGGCCTTCTCCTATCCCGAGTGCTTGACATTACCTTTAGGGTTCACTGTCGTAAAGCACTTACCATCTAAAACCAAAAACACCTTTAATAAGAGAATAAAGTTCTCTTTGTATTGAACTAAAGAAAGGGGATTGGGTGAAGACCTCTTCCTCTTCGAGTATTAGGATGCTTACTTTAGAGTGTGTGGTCTCGATACTCGTCTTTCAATACGAAGACGTGACTATATTCACCACACAATTTTCATAACAAACCTTTTGAGATAAAGAATTGGGTATTACCCGAAGGGGTTCCTATCCGAGGACTTATTTCGCCCTTAAAATCAACTTTCAACAAATCAAATGTGACATCTTGCCTTGATGGCGAAAATCAACCTTTTCAAAAAGGACATGTTACGTCCGTTCTACCGCAAACAGGTAACGCATAAGACTCCACAAGCGAGCCGCAAAACACCTAACTGCTAGAACCCGCACGATAACATCGTCCATAAAATACACCAACAAATCGTGGTCGGTCGAACTATGATCGCTCTGATTCTTCATTCTCGTCCGAATGTAAGATACGTAGGCACAAGATCGCAACGATCTTGGCGAGCCCCCTTCCATTTTCTTCACCCGTAGTCCTCCGAACTACGTTGACTCTGACTTTCCCATTGCACGAGGGAATACGTAGGCATAGGACCGCGAAGTCCTATCGAGTCTCCTTTTCTTTTCCTCTCTTCTTCTCCCCACCTTTTCCTTTATTCTTTTCCCATTCTTTTGTTCATACCCTTCTCTGTCCCTCTTAGAGCACTCTTATTAAGCAATATCCTTTAGCAAACATCCTTACACATAGACAAGCAAATGGTTCCCATCGAGTACGATGGATGTGGAGGGTGTTAATACCTTTCCTCCGCATAACCGGCTTCCAAACCCATAATTTGGTTGCGAGACCATCTTATCCTTTCTTCTTTGGATTTTCTCGATGTTTTCCCTTCCCCGCGTGGGATAAATAAAGTTCGATGGCGACTCTCCTGTTTCTTTCCTTTTCGCCTCCGGTCGACTATTTTTCGAGTAACGACAGCTGGCGACTCTGCTGGGGAAGTAGAAATCCCTAAGAAAGCCAAACCTAATTTGTTTGTCGCATGTGTGCTTTTGTTTGCTTTATTATTGCTTTATTATCTTATGCTTCTCTTATTTGTTGGGTATATTGGGGATGGTTTGTGAGGAGAAAGGCTTTCTACCCGAGCTTTTCGAGTATACACTAAGCTAGGAGGTGGTTGCTTACTGATTTGTGAGACTTAGGACTCGTCGAGTTGGTTTGACTTCCACCGATCAGATGAGGCCCCTTTGGGAATGATTATGTCTTGCGATTAGTCGTAATGGCGTCTTTGTTTCCGACCTGGGAGTCCGTGATTCTGAGGACCTTTAGAACCCTATTCCAAAGGTTACTAAGGCATAACGTTGTGCTCATCCTTTGAGGGGATCACCATCTTACGAATCGTCGTTATGATGGGAAACTTTTGAGGGTTAGTGCATGGGACCTTGTTTGAAAACCTTTGGAATGCCCTGTTATATACCAATAGATAACCTACCCGAGGTGAGGGATATCTTGTTGTGTTATCCTGCAGAATCTGTGATCTTAACCCTTTGTGTTGTGAACCCGTTCCGAAGCATTGCATTCATGACATTGCATACCATTTTATTTGCATATCAAGGGACTTAAGAGACCATGGTTATCTCAGGTATTGCTGAAAGAATGAATGATTCTAAGAAGATAAGCACCAATTCACTAAAGTTCAGAGAGCCGAAGTTGGGTGCAATCCGAGATATTCTGCTAGATGTGTCGAAGGTAATGAAGATCAATTTCCAAGGGCAACATGGGAAACTGCTTGATCTCCTGGATACTAGATTGGATACTTGGGCTTTGTACGCGTTGGCTCAATTCTATGATGCTCCGCTCCGATGCTTCACCTTTCAAAATTACCAGTTGGCTCCTACTCTTGAGGAATACTCCCATATACTGGATATTAAGATCAAAGATCGACCCATTTACACCGGTTTAGAAGAAGAACTGCGATCTCCATCCATTGCTCATGCACTTCACATCACCAAAGAAGAGGTGGATGCTGGTTTGGTCCATAAGGGAGGTACGCATGGGTTCCCTCTGAAATTTCTCCTCGACAAAGTTGCTCAGTATAAGGCCGATAAGGATTGGGAGAGATTTGGAATCTTTCTTGCTCTGATCATCTATGGAATTATTCTCTTCCCAAATATAGATAATTTCATAGATATTGTTACCGTTACTCTCTTCATTCAGAAGAACCCAGTTCCCACGCTCCTTGCCGACACTTACCACTCCATTCATTAGAGGAGTAAGAAGAAGACAGGGACGGTCCAATGTTGTTCCCACCTACTATACAAGTGGTACACCTCTCATTTGCCTAAGGATGGCCCTTTTGTGGAGAACAAGCAGAAGCTGAAGTGGTCCAACCGTATCATGTCTTTAGTAGCTGATGACATTGCATGGTACTCTCATGAGTATTATGATACAGAAATCATTTTCAGTTGTGGAGAGTTCCGCAATGTACCTCTGATTGGGAGAGCAGGTTGTATTAACTATAATCCGATCATGGCATTGCGCCAACTTGGCTATGCAATGAAGGATGAGCCTGAGGCAGAAAAGATCCAAAGTTTCTTCCTAGCCAATAAAGCAGATGACCCTGAACTTGTAAGAAGGATCTCAAGAGCGTGGAATAAGATCCATTCAAGTGGGAGAAAGGAATTGAAGGCAAAGAACTGTGTGGCCAAAGAACCATACAACAGGTGGTTATTGGCAAGGGTTGCAGAAAGGCCGTTACCATACCCTTATGAGGCTCCCATGCATACTAAGCCTCCTGTACCCACACATGTTCCTATGGAGGAGTATAACAAGCTGAAGTTATTGATGGAGAAATTGACTAAAGAAAATGAAGAGCTACAAGCACAAATCCACCAAGCTGGTTTAGAGACTAGCCAGTTTAAGAGGAAGTTTGAGTTTGAGCAAGATCAAGGGGTTGAAACTAGCAAGAAGTTGAAGATCGAAAGTGATCTGAGGGTCCTGTATCAAAATGGCTTTGAAGGGGCTGATGCATCAGTGAAAGCTCTCCGAAAACATTTGGAAGAGGCCAAAGACTCTTGTGGTAGGGATTGGCGCCTATATGAAGAGGTTTCTGCTGCTAAGAAGGAAACTAGAGAAAAACTCGAAGCTAACATTAATGAGCTAGAAGGACGATTGAGAAGTGCTCTGACTTTGGTCAAAGATGAGCGTCACCTCAAAGAGGAAGCCATGAGGTCAGCACGCTATACTCCTGAAATATGGAATGACAAGTGTAAGGAGTTGGAAGCTTCCAAAGGGCTAGTGGAGCATTGGAAGAGTCGTTTCGAAGATTTGAAGAAAGATAGCTCCCAATGGGTCAAAAGGGAGAAGAACCTCAATCAGTTGCTCAACACTCATGTAGAGTCTCTGAACATTTGTCAGCTCGCTTTGGATATGTACCGTGCTAGGTACAATGGCCTTGTAGAATACTGTAATCTCATGATTAGCGATGTACCTTGGAGGTTGGAGAGCGCAATGCAAGACTTGGATGGCAACAACGCCCCTCCTTCGGTTAACGACTTCATTCACCTTTGCGACCAGATGGTAGGAAGATTCATGTTCGAGTCGAAGAAGCTTGAAGAACGCATCCGAAAGAAGACCATTTGATTATTGTTTTGTATTCTCATGTCTTATTTCAAAACTTATGTACTCATTTAATGAACATGCTTAATCTTTTGTACTAAATCTTCTAGTGAATTAATGAAAAACTTCTTTTGTTCTCAAAGCTATGCAAATTTTATTATCTATTCACTTTTATAATACCTATGATAATCACAAGTCTCGAGAGTCTCCTTGAACATCATTCTAGCATTGCATACGCATTCATATATCATCTTGCATATTCGTCAAACCCCGAAACTCACAAACCACTTGGCCTGCTGCAGTAGGAACAAGCTGACTTCCCGACATCCTTACAACACCAGAAGCAATTGGTGAAGGATCATGGATCAAATTGAGCAGAACCAAGCCGCTCTTAGAGAAGAGATGCTCACTATGAAGACGCAGATGGGCCAGCTGATGGAGGTCATTCAAAACATGGCCAGAGGACAAGAAGAGATGAGGCAAGCTGCTGAAAGAAACGCTGCCATTCCAAATCCTGTTGGTGGAGGTGTTCCAATTCTTGTTGGTGGAGGTGTTCCAATCCCTGATGGTGCGGGGGTTCCGATCCCTATAGGCGGAGGCATCCCAGCGGCTGCTAGGGCGATCCCGACACCCATCCAGTATGATGAGCATGAAGATTTTTATGGCCCTCATGATGACTCGATCGTAGATGCTTTTGGGCCGCCAAATGATGACTTGGCGAAGAAGGTGCATGCCCTACAAGAGACTGTGAAAGGCTTACAAGGACCCAATACGTTTGGTTTAGATGCTACTGATATGTGCTTGGTGCCTGGTATCAGGATCCCTCATAAATTCAAACTCCCTGTCTTTGAGATATACAAGGGTACCAGTTGTTCGAGAACACACATTCGATCATACTGCAGAAGAATGGCTGCTCATTCAGATGAGGAGAAATTGCTTATGCATTTCTTTCAAGATAGCCTCAGTGGGGCTTCCCTTGAATGGTATATGCAATTGGAGCGCGCCAACATCAGTACATGGAATGAATTAGCGGGAGCCTTCTTAAAGCATTACCAGTACAACTCAGACATGGCGCCTAACCGCACACAACTCCAAGGTCTGACTCAGAAGTCTGGCGAGTCGTTTAAGGATTATGCTCAGAGGTGGAGGGACTTAGCTTCAAGAGTACAACCACCTCTCCTTGACAAAGAACTCAATGACATGTTCATGGGAACTCTCCAAGGACCCATCTTGGAGCGCCTGGCAGGAAGTACATCCTCTATATTTTCCGAGTTGGTAATGGCTGGAGAAAGGATTGAGAGCATGATAAAGTTAGGAAAAATTCAGAATGCTGCTAAATCTTCTAGTGGAGCTAAAAGGCCCCATCAAGGTTTTTCGAAGAAGAAAGAGGGAGAAGCAAGCGTTGCTTTCGGGAATAGGGGAAAAGGTAGAGGATATCAGGAATATCATCATGTGGCTGCTGTCACCCCGAATCAGTATCATCAACCTTTGACTATCCCTGCAAGTCAGCCTGCTGTTCAGTAACAAGCGCCTCAACGCCAAAACTACTACCAAGGTCAGCCCAGACAGAGGAGACCCGAGAAAAAGTTTGACCCTATTCCCACAACTTATGCCAGATTGCTTCCACTTTTGCTTAAGGGTTCATTGGTACAATTGAGAGACATGAAGCCCCTGCCTGCTGTCTTACCTCCTGGTTACGATGCGAATGCTCACTGTGAGTTCCACTCTGGAGCTCCCGGGCACAACATCGAAAATTGTAAGGCCCTGAAATACATAGTTCAAGATCTCATTGACTCGAAGGCCATAAATTTCACCAGAAATACTCCCAATGTTATCAATAACCCAATACCAAATCATAACCATGCCACGAATATGATTGAAGAGTCCAGAGGAAAGAAGTTGGTGTCGAAGGTTGGCAAGATGAAGACTTCTTTTGCAACTATCAAGGAACAACTACTGATGCAAAACATCTTCCCAGGATGTTTTGTGGATTGCCAATATTGTTTGGCATATCCCCAAAGCTGTGATGACTTGAAGATGGGAATCCAAAAATTGCTAGACCAAGGCGTTCTATTGGTAGAACAGATAGCCCCTGCTGAAGAGGTGGCAACTTTGGACATCCCTTATGATCCAATTGAAATTCTCTACGATGATGATGTGTCATGGGAAGTGTCGTATAATCAACCCCATGTATCGTTGGAGATCCCGTGTGATTATGATTGGTATCCTGCTCAAATCCCTGGTAATCCAGTACGCGTGCCTCTGGAAATCCCCTACGATTCGATTGACGTTCTAGTGTCACCACCTTCATTAGCTCCATTGACAATAACTGTGCCTTCTCCATTCCCTTTTGAGAGCACCAAGGCTGTGCCTTGGAATTATGATTCAGCTGTATACATCAACGGACAGAAAGTGGAAGAGGAACCAGTAATAATTAAAGACTCTGTGGAAAATCTCGCTGGAACCAGAGGTGTGACAAGGAGTGGAAGGATTTTCGCGCCTGTGCCACCACCAAGCAACAATTCTGGAGCTGTAGGAAAGACAAATGAAAGGCAGACAATAGTTGAACAAGGGCAATCCTCTACTCAGAAGGAAGGTCCTAATGATGAAGCGGAAGAGTTTTTGCGCATTATTCGAAAAAGTGACTATAAGGTGGTTGATCAGCTCAACCAAACACCTTCCAAAATTTCGATGTTGTCATTGCTAATGTGTTCGCCTGCCCATCATGAGGCATTGTTGAAGTTTTTAAAGGCTGCCCACGTTTCTTAAGAGATTTCCGTTGTCGATTTTGAAGGGGTGGTGTCGAACATTGCATCTAAGCATGTTTTGAGCTTCAGTGATGAAGAATTGCCCCCAGAGGGGAAGAACCACAATAAAGCTCCGCATATATCCATTGAGTGCGTTGATTTTGTTTTGTCAAGAGTTTTGGTGGACACTGGGTCATCGCTGAACGTTTTGCCTAAGAATTCTTTGTCCAAGCTTACCATTGAAGGGTTGATGATGAAGTCGAGTTCAATGATAGTGAAGGCTTTTGATGGGGCTAGGACAACTGTGATAGGTGAGGTTGACCTCCCTATCAAAATTGGGCCTCACACTTTCATCATCACATTCTATGTGATGGATATTTATCCAGCCTACAGTTGCCTCCTAAGGCGCCCCTGGATCCACACTGCTGGCGCAGTAACATCCACACTCTATCAAAAACTAAAGTTCATGATCAACAACCAGATTGTTGTAATTGATGGGGAAGAGGATATTCTGGTTAGCCACTTAACCTCATTCCGTTACATTGAAGTGGGAAGGGAAGTTCATGAGACCCCTTTCCAAGCTTTTGAGGTTATAAATGTGGAGATGATTCCTGCCGAGAAGGAGAAGAAGAAGTCAGAGGTCCCCGATGATTACTTGGAAGGACGCGAAGACTGTGATTGAAGCTGGTCACCCTGAAAGTTGGGGAAGAGTGTTGGAGCTACCAGTTAACAGGAACAAGGCTGGCTTGGGATTCCCAAGTCATCTAAAGAAGACAACCTCCAACAAAGGCAAAGGACATGTTCCTCCTCCTGTTTTCACTAGTGCTGGACATCTTGTTGACGACCAAGTTACTTGTGTGGAAGCTGAAGATGGTGTACCCAAAGAAGTCTGCATGGTGTATCCAAGAGCACCAAATCAACAACTCAACAATTGGACTGTCGTGGAGATGCCTGAAGTCACCTTTGTCGAAGAGTAATTTTCCTTGTGTTGCTTTCCAATCCTATGCTCTGCCCAAGGCATGTGGATTATTTTGTAGGGCCCCCATGTTTTCAATCAATATTTATCATGAATGAAATGAACTTTTTGCATTCAATTGTGTTCCCTGTCTTTCTTTTTTTAATTTTGCATAAATAAAATGGCAATGTTTTTCTTGCATTTTTCTTTCTTCAACTTCTCAAAATAAAGCATGAAATTATCATCATGCAGATCCACCCCGGTTCCCATTGATAACGATTCTGCTATGGTCGGATATGACTTTGATAACCCAATTTACCACGCTAATGAAGACTGCGAGGAAACTTGTGAGCTCCCAGAGGAGTTAGACAGACTACTGAAGCAAGAGTCAAAGGTCATCCAACCGCACTAGGAGTCAGTAGATATCATCAATCTTGGGACCGAAGATGACAGGAAGGAAGTCAAGGTAGGCTCTACTATAGAGGAAGATGTAAAGAGAAGATTGGTCGAGTTGTTACACCAGTACAAGGACGTGTTCGCTTGGTCTTACCAAGACATGCCCGGGCTGGATGAAGACATTGTAATGCACAGACTACCTCTCAAGGAAGGATGCTCGCCGGTGAAGCAGAAGATGAGAAGAACCCGACCTGAAATGGCTATCAAAATTAAAGAAGAAGTCCAAAAGCAGCTTGACGCAGGATTCCTGGCTGTATCCAACTATCCACGGTGGGTCGCGAACATCGTTCCCGTACCCAAGAAAGATGGGAAGGTACGGATGTGTGTAGACTACAGAGATCTCAACAAGGCCAGTCCCAAAGATGATTTTCCTTTGCCACATATTGATGTACTAGTGGGTAATACGACCCAGTTTTCCGTCTTTTCTTTTATGGATGGGTTTTCTGGATACAATCAGATTAAGATGGCTCCGGAGGATATGGAAAAGACTACCTTCATCACCCCTTGGGGAACCTTTTGTTATAAGGTTATGCCATTCGGACTAAAGAATGCAGGCGCGACATATCAACGAGCGATGGTAACACTCTTTCATGACATGATTCATAAAGAGATTGAATGTTATGTCGACGATATGATTGCAAAGTCAAAAACTGAGGAAGAGCACCTCGTTCATCTCGAGAAGCTGTTTACAAGACTGAGGAAGTTCAGATTACGACTAAATCCCAACAAGTGTACTTTTGGTGTGAGATCTAGTAAATTGTTAGGTTTCATTGTAAGTCAAAGAGGGATAGAAGTAGACCCAGACAAAGTCAAAGCTATCCAAGATATGCCTGCACCGAAGACTGAGAAGGAAGTTCATGGTTTCCTGGGAAGATTGAACTATATTTCTCGATTCATATCCCATCTGACGGCCACCTGTGAGCCCATATTCAAGGTGTTGCGAAAGGATCAAGCAGTCGTGTGGAATGACAATTGTCAGAAAGCTTTCGAGAGGATAAAAGAATATCTACAAGAACCACCGATCTTGATACCTCCTGTGCCAAGGAAGCCTCTCATAATGTACTTAACTGTGTTAGATGGATCTATGGGATGTGTATTGGGGCAATAAGATGAGACAGGTAGGAAGGAGCATGCTATATACTACCTGAGCAAGAAGTTCAATGATTGCGAAACTAGATACTCGATGCTCGAGAAGACTTGTTGTGCATTGGCTTGGGCCGCCAAACACCTAAGGCAATACATGCTCACCCATACAACTCTCCTGATCTCAAAAATGGATCCTATCAAATACATCTTCGAGAAGCCTGCACTCACCGGACGAGTTGCCCGCTGGCAGATGGTGTTAACAGAATACGACATTCAATATGTCACACAAAAAGCCATCAAAGGAAGCGTGTTGTCTGATTATCTAGCCCACCAGCCTGTAGAAGACTACCAGCCCATGCTTCTCGATTTTCCCAATGAAGATGTTATGTTCGCCAGAGATTATGAAATGCCAGGCCCAGATGACGGACCCGAACCAGGATCGCGATGGACGCTCGTGTTCGATGGTGCCGTAAATGCTCAAGGCAGTGGAATTGGGGAAATAATCACATCACCCACTGGATTTCATATCCCTTTCACTGCTAGGTTGTGCTTCAAATGTACTAACAACATGGCCGAATACGAAGCTTGCATCTTTGGAATAGAAGCTGCTATTGACCACAGGATCAAGATTCTAGAAGTCTATGGGGACTCCGCGTTGGTCATCAGTCAAATTAAAGGAGATTATATGGCTCGCGATAGCAAGCCTATCCCATACAGAGATCATGTCTTGAAGTTGATTCCATACTTTGATGAGATTACTTTCAACCACATTCCAAGAGAAAGTAATCAATTGGCAGATGCCCTAGCCACGCTGGCATCCATGTTTAAGGTCAAATGGAAGAACGAGGCACTTGCCATTCGTCTTGAGTACCTTGATGAGCCTGCCTACTATTTGACAAATGAGGCCACAGAGCCTAAAGTTGATGATCATCCTTGGTTCTATGATATCAAGCGGTATCTAGAAACACAAGAGTATCCAGAGAATATCACCATCACTGACAAGAAATACTTGAGGAAGCTTTCATCAAAATTCTTCCTGAGTGGGGATGTACTCTATAAGAGGAACTATGACTCGGTCCTGCTCAGATGCGTGGATAGACACGAAGCAGATCGAATCATAAATGAAGTTCATGAAGGGTCTTTCGGAACGCATGCCAGCGGACACACCATGGTTAAGAAGATCTTGAGGGCGGGATACTACTGGATGACAATGGAAACTGATTGTTACCGCCACGTGCAAACCTGCCACAAGTGCCAAATCTACACAGATAAGATCCATGCTTCACCACTTCCTCTAAATGTGTTGACATAGCCTTGGCCATTCACCATGTGGGGCATAGACGTGATCGGACGTATCGAGCCCACTGCTTCAAATGGACACCGTTTCATCTTAGTTGCCATTGACTACTTCACTAAATGGGTGGAAGCCGCATCTTATGCCAATGTCACTAAGCGAGTGGTGGCTCGCTTCATCAAGAAAGAGATTATCTGTAGATAGGGAGTTCCAAATAAAATCATTACCGACAATGGTTCGAATCTCAACAATAATTGATGAAGGATTTATGCGAAAGCTTTAAAATCGAGCACCACAATTCAACTCCGTACCGTCCGAAGATGAATGGAGCTGTCGAGGTGGCCAACAAAAACATCAAAAAGATTGTCCAGAAGATGGTGAAGACATATAAAGACTGGCATGAGATGTTGCCTTTTGCTCTGCATGGCTACCGCACATCGGTGCGCACTTCTACTGGGGCAACCCCCTTTTCTCTCGTGTACGGCATGGACGCAGTACTGCCGATCGAAGTAGAGATTCCTTCCTTGAGTATTTTAATAGACGTCAAGCTTGACGAAGCTGAATGGGTGCAAGCAAGACTCGACCAACTCAATCTCATTGATGAAAAGCGCATGACGGCCATCTGTCATGGTCAACTATACCAGAAGCGATTGAAGAGAGCCTTTGACAAGAAAGTTCGCCCTCGACATATCAAAGTAGGGGATCTGGTTTTGAGGAAAATCCAACCAGTTCACACCGACCCAAGGGGCTAATGGGCACCGAACTATGAAGGTCCATACGTGGTCAGAAAGGTTTTCTCTGGAGGAGCCTTGATTCTCTCCACTATGGACGGCGATGACCTCCCATCCCCTGTGAATTCAGATGCAGTTAAAAAATATTATGCCTAAAAGATAGACCCGGTGGACCAAAAAGAAAATCCACGCAAAAATGGGCGTCCTGGTGGACCATGTAAAAAGAAGAAGGTCCAGGAAAAAATTAGGGACAAAATAAAAGAAATGACCCGCTAAGTTAAAAACCCGCAAGGGTAACTTAGGAAAAAAAAGGGGGGTATCCCGATAGGCTGAAAACCCGAAAAGGGCGGTCTAGGCAAAAATTAGGGATTAAAAAGGCAAAAATTGCATTCTGTAAAATTGGTGAATTTTTTCTCCTTGATCGCGAAACTCCGAATGGGAAGGATCGATATAATCGTTGCGCTCAGAAGCAAGGTTTAAAGGGTCTTCAGAGATATATGGGTCATAGCAGAATTGAAACTCGATGGAAACCAGTTTCAACATTGCCTTTGTTTTTTTATCCATTTACTTTTAAAGCAATTACCTCTTATATGAATTGCCTCCTCTTGTAATTCGCTCTTTTAAGGGCCTTCATCAATAAAATACTATTTTCATCAAAAGTTCTCTCTTTTAATTTTGCTCCGTGATTGTAAAACTTGTTTTATTATGATAAGTATTGCATTTGAATTCTTGGGGATAATAATTTCGGTGATGGAAAGAAAATGCGGGATTACTCTTTCTCTTAAGGTGGCTGTAGGGTAACCATGATCCCTGAGTAACATGCAGAAATACCATTAAAACCACAAATTGACTTGGCCCAGGCAAGAGCCATCCAGCCTGGGGTGACCTAGCATAAAGCAACATGGAGCCCTAGCGTCTCCAGAGCATGGTTGCGTCGGCAGATTTCGAGTGTTGGGAAGTTAAGCTCATTTCCTATCCAACCCAAAGCCCAACCTTCCTTGGCACCCCTAGACCAAAATCCACCTTTGACTGGTACCCTTCACCTTACATATCTCCTTTTTCCCAGCAAGCCCAACCATGTCTTGGCACCTCATAAAGCCCAACCATTCCTTGGCACCTTAACCAAAGCCCAACCACGTTCGGCACGACCGTCACTCCAGACTTTCATATCCCTAGCATTTTGCATACATTTTTGCATCGTTTGCATGCTTGTTTAGCCAGTTCTTGTAGAGGATAGGGGCATTCTTGTGGACTTTGTCCCCCCATCACTTGCTACTCCCAACTCTTTTCGTATGAGTATTTCCTTACCTTACCTTTCGTAGGGGATTTCATTACCTTACGCATGAAATCTTATTCTTTCACTTTCCTCTCGTAAGCGTTCTCGCTGCCTTACGCACGCGACAAAACTTTGTATTAGGTATCTTTGATCAATTTGGACGCTTGACGCCTAGGTGGCCAAGAACTGAATGGTCGCTATTCAGAGAATGTCACCTCCGCCGTTGTGCCTGTGAGATCTATGATATTCTGATACCCGAAGCAAGTTGCCTCTGCCTTATGCAGGAAGATGGTTATTGTCCCTAACTTACCTTTTGTGAGTCTTTCGTGTCATTTTTCACAATGTATCTCCTCCTTGCTTTTTGCAATGTGTCCAACTTACCTTTAGTAAGTGCCTTCCCGTGCCTTTTGCACAATTTCTTCCCAGCTTACCTTTTGTAGGTCTCCTTCCTACCTTTTGTAGAAAGGAATCTGTCTCTAAACTGTTTGTTCTGGAGTCATTTCTGTTATTCGCATAAGTAAATACGATCGTCTTCTCCTAAGGGAGTTGTGTTATTGTCTCCTAACCTTTTATTCTGGGGTCCTCTCTACCTTTCGTAGAAGGAATTTGTCTCCAAGCCTTTTGTTCTGGGGTCCTCTCTACCTTTCGTAGAAGGAAATTGTCTCCTAACCTTTTGTTCTGGGGTCCTCTCTACCTTTCGTAGAAGGAAATTGTCTCCTAACCTTTTGTTCTGGGGCCCTCTCTACCTTTCGTAGAAGGAAATTGTCTCCTAACCTTTTGTTCTGGGGTCCTCTCTGCTTTAGCAGAAAATAGTACGATCGTCCTCTCCCAAGGGAGTCTCCTCTACATGTTGTAGCAGGAATCTTTTTCTCTCTAAACTTTTCGTTCTGGGGTCCTCTCTGCCTTTCGTAGAAGGATAATTTTTCTCCTAACCTTTCGTTCAGGAGTTCTCTTTGCCTTTCGCAAGAAGAAAACCATTTTCTACCCTTTTATTCTTGAGTCCTCTTTACCTTTCGTAGAAGGAATATCTCATCCTTTATTTTTAGAGTCCTACCTACCTTTTGTAGAAGGAGTATCTCCTAACCTTTTATATGTCCCGAGTGTACTACATGGATGCCCCTCTTTCAAGACTGGCAAAGAACTCATATTCATTATCATCGCATCTCAAGCATATCATCATATCCCTCATAACCAATTTCCTTTATCCCAATGACAGATGCCTTTTTCAAGCCATCCCACTAATTCATCACTTTCATTCCACCTACTTTTCCGGCTGAAAACTCCGGGTATTCTTATATTTAATCCTCTTGTACCTTGACTGTAAGAAAGCCTCTGCCACTCTCACTTTCAAGTCCAAGAAGATTAAATAGGGGCATCTGTCACACCCTCATTTTTCACCCTACCCTTTTCATAGCATTTACATCATCTATGCATCCCATTAGGTCATAACTTCGCATCATCAATCATCGTGAACAGTTCCTATCAGAGGTTTAACAAAGCACAACGTCAGGTTCTCTGAGTTTCTTCAAGGGTATCAGTTGTTCAGAGTTTCATCAGTGGCCTGACTAGGAGGATGTTGGATTGGGTTTTTGGTTCTCATCAATTTCCTAAGCCATTGCTTCATCAGCATGCTCCCATGGCAGGAATATTCGGGTTTCTCACCCTTTGTGTTTAAGATGGGCAATGGTCGTTCCGTTCACTTTCACCTAAGGCTAGCAGGATAAATATGCGGTTCAGATTGTTTTCCATCAGGGTTTGGTGCAGTGTATTAAGGCTCATGGTTCAAGTTGTGATTCTATGATATCCAAGACATTTTTATTTTGTCCCTAATAAAGACTTTGATCCATCAATGTCCGAATGGCAGAATTAATTCAAGATCATAGTTCCGTTCAAGTGAGAATTCAAGCAAGGTTAAGTTGGGCCATGTTTCAAGATTGATCATGAAATGCAAATTAGTCAAGTTATTTCAAGAGGTGATTCAAGTTTGGCAAGCCATTATAGGTTTTCAAGACAAGTTACAGGTGGTTTCAAGCTGTGGGCCAATTCATGCTAAGTTTGTTCTAGGTCTTGATAGTTCATTGATAAGCTATGGAAAGTTGTCAAGTTAAGAGCCATAATTACAAGGAACATTACAAAACCATGCGTGAAGGTAAGATGAAGTGCAAAGCCGTGTTCACATCATTTTTGGGAGCCATGAGTTTGAACAACTTGAATAATGCTATGGTACTATTTTTGAGTCATGGTTGCTTCGTCAAATCACGTTCAGAGTTTTTACAATTCATGTGGGCCATAAAGTCAAGGTTTGTGGTGTACAATTACACTAGCCAAATCATTGATTCCAAGTCCTAAGTTTCAATCTGAACAAATTCATTACAAGTTGAAGTTATAACCAATGCCCATTGTGTCCTTACAATAAATTGCAACCAAAACCACATAAAAGAGGAAAGGCAAGAAGCACAACTTGCAACGTGAAAACGACATCAAAATTAAGCCTCACACTAGAGCAACCATTATACTATACACATTAGGTGGACATGCTGTTACAATAGAGATTTGCACTTAACATTAAACCAACATGTTACAATTGGACTCAAAATTGTGGTTTCATTCAAAAGAATTCAAAGTTGATTCATACACGTTTCCTAATCCTACAAGGTGAAAGCTAAAGTTACAGAGTTTTTTTTTAAATCCTGCTAAATCACAAGTCAGGTGCAGTAAGGGCAAGAGTGTTCATCGTCCTTTTTCTTCAATATTTCCATCAGTTTTGCGCGGTCCTTACGATTTTCGTCTCCATGCCACATCCATCACGCATCATCATGCACCAAGCCATAACCGTCATGTACGCATACCTACATAAATGATCCACAGAAACATGTCACAATACAAACTCATACCAACTCACATCATAACACCAATTTCACTCATTCTTGCTAGGGCACATGATCACAATCAAAAGTTCATCATAGTCGACATCCAACTCATAGCTCAAAACCGTGCCAATTCAAAAATGCAAACCAAATTCATCATTTCCAAATTCAAATCATACCAAGACAGTTCCAAAACAAAAATCAAGACCAAAACATATTTCATCATGTCAAATTCTAAGATCATAACCAATTCCAAACATGTTTTCAAAGACATACCAAAACACCATCATGTTGCAAGTTGAGCCAAAAATGACAAAGGTTCAGATGACCCAAGATCCAACTATTTTCATGCCAAGTCACATTTCACCCATATGCTTACCAAGGTCAAATCTTTTCCATTTTCGTGCAAGTTTTTCAAACCTACAGCATGCTCAAACCAAGTCAGAATAGCAGCAGAGCAAATAGGGACCATACAAGTTCAACTTGACCAGAACAGCAAAAAATAGAGCAGCAGCAGAATTTAGAGTTTACAGACTTGACATCAAAATGGAAATGAGACAAAATTCACAGCAGAAAAAAAAGCACGTAAGCATAGCAGAAGGAGCAGGGACCAAGTTTCACCAATTCGGAATTCTTTTTGAACAATAACAAAGTTTTACAAGGAATACCATAATCAGAATTCAAGGGTATCTTCTAACCCTAAAATTTGTGAATATAAAGGGAAGAGGATTTCAGAGAAAAGGAGGAGGAACCGGCGGCAATAAAAAAAAACCCTAAAGTTTCTACACACACAAAAAACCCCAAAACGGTCGTGACAAGAAGAAGAAGAAGGAGATACGAAGGGAGAAGGTCATACCTGTGATTTTGGAGCTCCGAGGGTATGTCTTCTGATTCAGATCTTGATTTACAAGAATCTCTGTTGGCTTTAGTGTAGTACATCTTTGTTTGTATTTTTTCCATGATTTGGATGAAGTTCTGAGTTTAGGGTTTCGAAAGAAGAAATTTTCGATTTGGTTATTTGGTTAGGTTTTTGAAGAAAATAGTGTTAGATTTGGGTTCAGGGTTTCTTTTTGAGGGGGGTTGATGTTTGGGCCGTGGTGAGATGAGATATCGCCGCCGGAGTAGACGATGGTTTCCGCCGTAAGCCTTCTTCTCCGGCGAGTTTCTTGTGTATTCCGGCTAGGTTGTTCTTGAGAAGAGGGTTTGTGGTTAGTTCAGAGAGAGAGAACATTGAGAATGGCTGAAGAAATGCTTCATGTTTTAATGTTACATTTCTTTTTTTTTGTATTTTAATAAGAAGACGGTGGATGCCATGTCCCTTTTTTTTGAGTTGGCTGAAGAAGACGGTGACACTTGTCACCGTCATAGCAAATCTGGACATTCTCATCAGCCTGGTTCAGCGTGAGCCATCACCATAGCCTTACCATGCACCCTCGGCCATAAACTCTTGGATTTGGTCAGGATCTTTGACCATAAGATCCAACGACCTTGATTTATCCCAGAAAGTCAACCCGTGTTGATTGAGGCACATGCAAGCCCTCCGCCTGGGCTTCATGAGGTTCTAGGCCTCTGTTTTTTTTTTGTTTTTTATTAGCACCCCCTTTCTGTTTTTTTTAACAAGCCCATTAAGTGTTTTTTTTGTTTATTTTATTTTGATTATTATTTTTAATCTATCTTTTTTTCCACTTCTTTTTTATTGTTTAATTCATAAAAAATGTATAAAAAAAATGGGTATTGTTAGTTATCTTAAATATATTTATTTAATACTAATTAATTAAATTATTAATTAATTTTATTAAATATTCATATTTAACTTAGTTAATAATTTTGTGTGTTGTTTAGTTTATTTTAATTGTGTAATGATTATTTAGTTTGATTGTGTGATTTTCTCGTGCAATACGTTTACACCATGATAATATTTGATTAGTATTTCATTTGCACATTCAAACCTCTTTTTAAAAATAAATTCTCGATCCAACGTCGAGCCATTTTTCACCCTTGTAAGTCGATTGCCTCGTGCATCGCCATCAACCTTGTTCGTTACACTTCAAACTTTTTTTCTCGACTAGCAATAAACCCTTGATCCAACGTCAAGTGGCATTTTTCTCAAAAACCCAAAACACTTCTTTAAAATAAGGTTCTCTTTGTATTGAACTAAAGAGAGGGGATTGGGTGAAGACCTCTTCCTCTTCGAGTATTAGGATTCTCACTTTAGAGTGTGTAGTCTCGATACTCGTCTTTCAATACGAAGACATGACTATATTCACCACCCCTTCTTTTAAAAACCTTTTTCTCTCTTTATTTCATCACCTTAGTCAAAACCTTGGTCTTGTACCAAGTGCATTTTCAAACTCTTTTCTTAATAAACTTAGATGGTCGTGGAGTGGTTAGGCGAAGGCCTTCTCCTATCCCGAGTGCTTGACATTACCTTTAGGGTTCACTGTCGTAAAGCACTTACCATCTAAAACCAAAAACACCTTTAATAAGAGAATAAAGTTCTCTTTGTATTGAACTAAAGAAAGGGGATTGGGTGAAGACCTCTTCCTCTTCGAGTATTAGGATGCTCACTTTAGAGTGTGTGGTCTCGATACTCGTCTTTCAATACGAAGACGAGACTATATTTGCCACACAATTTTCATAACAAACCTTTTGAGATAAAGAATTAGGTACTACCCGAAGGGGTTCCTATCCGAGGACTTATTTCGCCCTTAAAATCAACTTTCAACAAATCAAATGTGACATCTTGCCTTGATGGCGAAAATCAACCTTTTCAAAAAGGACATGTTACGTTCGTTCTACCGCAAACAGGTAACGCATAAGACTCCACAAGCGATCCGCAAAACACCTAACTGTTAGAACCTGCACGATAACATCGTCCATAAAAAACACCAACATATCGTGGTCGGTCGAACTACGATCGCTCTGATTCTTCATTCTCGTCCGAATGTAAGATACGTAGGCACAAGATCGCAACGATCTTGGCGAGCCCCCTTCCATTTTCTTCACCCGTAGTCCTCCGAACTACGTTGACTCTGACTTTCCCATTGCACGAGGGAATATGTAGGCATAGGACCGCGAAGTCCTATCGAGTCTCCTTTTCTTTTCCTCTCTTCTTCTCCCCACTTTTTCCTTTATTCTTTTCCCATTCTTTTGTTCATACCCTTCTCTGTCCCTCTTAGAGCACTCTTAGTAAGCAATATCCTTTAGCAAACATCCTTACACATAGACAAGCAAATGGTTCCCATCGAGTACGATGGATGTGGAGGGTGCTAATACCTTCCCTCCGCATAACCAACTTCCGAACCCATAATTTGGTTGCGAGACCATCTTATCCTTTCTTCTTTGGGTTTTCTCAATGTTTTCCCTTCCCCTCGTGGGATAAATAAAGTTCGATGGTGACTCTCCTGTTTCTTTCCTTTTCGCCTCCGGTCGACTATTTTTCGAGTAGCGACAACTTCCTCCCTGGTTCAGGTAGATATGGCTTCCGCAAAACCATTATTAGCAAATGGTGGCAACCCTAACAAACCTCAATGTTTTGTCAATGATTACTATGATTTTTGAAAAATTCGTATGATAATGTACTTAGAATTCCAATGGGATTGAATATGGAGTGTTGTCAAGGATTGACCATTCATTCCTACAACAGTCACAAATAATGTAGAACAATCAAAGATAAAAGACTCTTGGAACGATGACGACAAGAAGAAAGCAGTGTTTGAAGAGATGTCAAAGAACATACTTGCATCTGCCTTAGGAATGGACGAACGTTTTTTAGTGTCTAATTGTAAAACAATCAAGGAAATTCGGGATACACTGGAAGTAACACCTGAAGGAATCGAAGAAGTCAAAAGATTAAAATTGAACACTTTATCTCAATAATATGAATTGTTCAGAATTCTACCCCATGAAAGTATTCTTGATTTGCAAAAGAGATTTATACACTTGAGAAGCCATTTGATGGCTCTTCGAAAAACATTTACGAATGATGATTTAAATCTCAAAGTTCTTAGATCATTGTCTAGAGCATGGCAACCAAAAAGTGACAGCAATATCCTAAAAGAACAGTCTTTCTAAAATGCCATTGACTGCATTATTTGGCAAACTCGTGAAATTGGACTTGATCGATTGGAAATACATGAATTGCCTCACAACAAATTGGAGAAGCGTGAAAGGCGTGAAGTCAAAGTAAAATCCCTTGCTTTGAAGTCTAAACATGATAATGATCAAGAAGAAGAATCTAAATTCGAAGATGATGAATATTATGCACTACAAAACACAACAACTTGACTTTTCCAGCATAAACCTCTAAATTCAATTTCTTTTGCAGTTTATTGTTCCTCTTCTTTGAAACTTCATACAACTTCTTCAATAGTTCCACAACTTCCAAATCCTTCAACATGTTCCCATCTACATTTCCAACATCATTAACATCTTCTGTTTATGTTAAAATTAATGTGTTATAACCACCACTATCTTTAGTAAGAATTATGAGAGAATTGTAACCATCATATTATAACCATTATCTTTATTTAGATGTATGATAAAGTTGTATCATTAAGATTGAGAGAACCAAATAGTCCTCATCATGATAACCAACCTTTAGTTTTCTATCAATTTTCTTTAGGCCTGTATAAAGGCTTTATAATGCTAAGCTAAAAGTGTGTGGGTGGTGAATTCAATAAAAAGCAGTATTCTCTTTAATTCAGTTAACCAGATGAAATCTCACGGTGAAGATGTTATTAAATACCAAAGAATGGTGCAAAAGATCCTCATATGTCTTCCTGAGAAATATGACCCCATCGTTGTCATCATCGAAGAAACAAAAGATCTCTCAACACTCACAGTCCAAGAAGTGATAGCGTCCCTAAAATCGTTTGAGCAAAGAGTGTCTAGACACTTCGAAAATTCAATTGAGATTGCATTCCAATCAAAGCTCAATATTGGAAACAATGAACGGGAAGATAAATCAAGTTCCAACCAGTCAAAAGGTGGAAGAAAATCAAGAAGACATGGTGGACACAACTCAAAAGGAAAAGACAACATATCTTATTACAGAAACTGCAATAAGCCAAACCACTATGAGAAGGACTGTTGGTTTAAAGGTCAACTGATATGCAACAAATGCAATTGTTTTAGTCACCTCACCAAAGATTGGAAAACTGGGAATAATCATCATGCAAGTTAGGCAGAGGCAAATCAAATAGCTCGGGAGACATATGAAACATTCTATATGTATCACACAACTATTGACAAGGAGAGTGGAAAATGGTTACTAGACAACAAATGTAGTAACCATATAACGTCGACCTTAGAACTTTTCTCTGAGCTCAACAAAAGCGCCAAGGCCTTAGTTTAGTTCGGGAACAAAGAGCAAGCTAACTCACAAGGACTTAGAAGAATCACCATCGAAAAAAATGAAGGACTGAGCTCCATTAACAATGTCCTCTACATGCTGGGCTTTAGTCAAAATTTACTCAGGCTCGAACAATTAGTGGAAAATGGATACAAGATCTGCTTCGATAAAAATGCATGCATTATCTTTAATAGACGAGATAAGTCAAAGGTGTTCACCAAGATCAAAATGTTCAATCAAAGCTTTGCTCTCAACATCAATTATGCCGATCTAAAAGCTCACTAAGCTTCTACCTGAGACTATCCGACCTCAAAATTATGGCATCAACGACTTGGACATCTCAACTTCTAAAGCCTCGAGGAGTTGTCTGAAAAGAATATGGTGCAAGGGCTTCCTCGCATAGAAGAAAAGCAATACGTGTGTGAATAATGCACGTATGGAAAGCAACACCGACTTCCTTTCCCAAAAGGAGTATCATGGAGAGCTAAAGAAAAGTTAGAACTTGTCCACACTAACGTCTACGGACAAATAGACACCCTTTCTCATGCTCAAAATAGGTATTTTGTCCTTTTCATCGATGACCACACTCGTATGACTTGGGTCTACTTCATGAGACAAAAGTCTAAAGTATTTTTGATATTCAAGAAGATCAATAGTCTCGTCAAAAAACAGAGTGGGTGTATCATTAAAACTATACAAAGTGACAGAGGCAAGGAATAGACTTCTAAGGAGTTTGACAAGTTTTGTGAAGATGAAGAAGTAGAAATACAACTAATAGTAAGATACACCCCTCAACAAAATGGTGTTACTGAGAGAAAAAAATCAAATGATTGTTGAAATGGAAAAATTTATGATACACGAGAAAGGTTTACCTAAAACCTTCCGCGCTAAAGAAATTTACACTGTCGTTTATCTGTCCAATCGATGTCCAACCACGACCATACCACACAAGACTCTGTTTAAAGCATGTAGATGTAGAAAACCATTGGTGAACCATCTTAAGGCATTCAAAAGCATTTGTTACTCTCAAATTCCAAAATTGAAACAAAGTGAACTTGACGAATCTAGCGAAAGATGTATTTTTGTCGGCTACAGCTCCATGAGCAAAGGCTATAGACTATTTAGCCTAAAAGAAATCCAAGTTATTATAAGCTGAGATGTTCAAGTTGATGAAAAATACTTTATGGAATTGGGAAGAAAGAAAAGTTGAGAAAAAAGATGTTCTGATCTGCATTGACAACGAAAATGAAAATTAGCTTATTTCAATAGAAGAGAAGGTCTAGAAGCTCAAGAAAGTGTTATATGGACTTGATCGTGAAGGCTGGATCAGATCCTGTAGAATCAGGCCGCCAAGTGCGTCACGGATGCTGGTCGTATGGAGAGGAGGAGGGGGTGTACCTGCAAGGCACTCCGACGCTCAAGTAAGTAAAGGTCAGAGAAAAAGGGGCAAGTACAAAGAGTGAATTCTTAGGGTGAATCTTGGATACCTGACCCTCTCAAGCGAGAGGGTTTATATAGAGCCCCCAACGCGTGGCCAACGGTCCTATTTTCGGGGCAAAATAACCTTTTTCCCCAAAGAATAGGTAACTGCCCAAACTAGCCGTTAGGCCGGGCAGAGTGCTCGAAACTAGCCATTATGTCGGGCATAAATGCAGTTTCTGGCACCTGTCCTTTGCTGTTCGGGCAGTGAGGAAGCCGTGCATAACGGGCAGTAATCCCGGGGAGGAAATTTGCGTTCCTTGCCCGGTTGGAGGGGCAGAAAGGTCACTTTTGCCCCGCTGTGGATTGGACTTAGGCAATTTGGGCCGCTCTGGAGTAGAAGCGGATTGGGCCAATTCTAGCCATTGGTCCAGTCCAGAACAGGAGCCCCCCAAGTCGTTGCTCCCGAGCATGGGAGTGATGACTTAAGGACTGCTCGTTGCTCTGGGGAGCTAGCATAAAGTCGTCGTTTGTCGGCGAGGAAAGTTGTTTCGACGTGCTCGTGGCTCTCTGTGTCCGTGATATTCGTGGTCGTGACCTTATTGCCCGGTATTCGGGGAGATTAAGCGTCAGTCAGAATTGGAAACGTTGGGTTGCCACGTGTGCCTCGAGCCCGTGTAGCAGTTAATAGGTAATGATGGCTAGTGGGTAGTCATTATGGCCTAGGGGAGCGTGTGTGCACGTGCCCCTCAGTATAAAAGGGGGAAGATTGTCTCATTTTGCACTTTTTCTTTCTGATTTCTCTTCGCCTCTTCTGCGCTCTTGCCCGTCATCGTCTTCAGGCTTTCCGACCACCGTCACCAGCTTTGAGCAGCTTCTACTCTCTTCCAAAATCAAGTAAGTTTTCTGATCTGTGGCTTGTTTTACTTCCTTTTGTTGTTAGTGGTAGATTGTATGCGGTTAGGGTTAGCTTTAGGTGATAAAATAGGTGGATTTCTGGCGAGTGTTGGTGGTGGACGGTGGTTGCGCCATTTTTCCGCCTTCAGCACTTCGCCGGAGTATGTAGTACATTTAGCGAGGAGGGTGGTCCACGGCGTGGTTGCGGTAGTTGTGCATGCGTGACCACCGTGTTTGTTCATCTTTTGATAGAACGATGAGTTTTCTGGTAGATCGTTCCCAGATTCCGGTGAAGCTTTGCGATTTCCGACGAAACTTCGACCAGAAACTGGGCGTGAGTGCGGGCAAGCTTCTCGTTCTGAGTTGAGAGTTCCGTGCATATCCTCGCGGGGAGGTTTTTGCTTTGATGTGAGGGCTTAGGCTGGGGACGCTGTCCCCAGCCCTTCGCGCGCCCTTTCACTTGACTTAGCAGTGGAAGGGTGGATTTGATTTGCTGTCGAATTCACTGTCTTCTCTGCTTTTCAAGTGATCGTAATGGTGGCAGGGCCAGGCAGAGAGGTCATTCTAGACACGTCCGAGGAGGAAACTGGCTCCGAGGAAAATAGTAGCTCGACAGCTTCGAGCTCGGCGGCCTCAAGTTCGTCCAGCAATGCCGGGGAGGAAGAAGAGGTTCGGGATATGGAGGAGGATGACATCGAAGGGTTCTCCGCAGAGGAGTGGGAGGTGGCCGAACCTTCCGAGCATATTTCTACGTTCGCAAAGTCTTTGGCAGACGTCTTTACGGAGGTAGGACCAGAGGGGGAGTGGAAGGTGCACTTCCCTACTTTGAACGAGCGGGTCTGCTCGGATTTCGGGGACCGCTTTACGATGTACGAGCATGCCTTCAAAGAGCTGGGACTAAGGCTGCCTTTCACTGATTTCCAGCGGTCGGTGTTCGAGCATCTGAAGCTGGCGCCCTCTCAACTTCACCCTAATTCGCTGGCCTTCATCCGGGCTTTTGAATTGGTGTGCGAACATCTCTCTCTGGGGACTACTCTCCCTCTATTCTTCGCTGTTTTCCATCTTCAAAGGCAGCTGACGGGGAAGAAGTACGGATGGGTTTCTTTGAAGCAGCCCAGAAAACTATTTAAGCTGTTCTCGGAGTCGATCCGGACTTTCAAGGAGTGATACTTCGTCGTTGAACCCGTGTCTGAGGTGGCCCAGGACAGCACATACGTCTGGGAAATCGAGGTTGACGAGGATGGAAATGAGCTTCTCAACGAGGAGGGGAAATATATTGGGCAGAGGCTCTACAGGTTCCCCATCTGCTGGGCACCCGACCATTTCTCCAAGAAGCCCAGCGCTTATGTCTTTGAGCCGAGCGATCTACACGGGCAGGACGTTGTGGCGTACGAGAGGCTGGTGAACTGGGTCAACTCCTTCAGTATTGCAAGCTGCTGGACGAGCAAGGGTAGCCCTATCTCGAGGAGGATGGGAGCCAGAGAGTTGAGCGCAGATTCGTCAGTGTTAAGGCACTGCTGGAGTGCAAGACTCCCGCGGACGCTGAGAAGCTGCTCCGTAGTCTTGGTTATTTAGATTATGTTTGTGTTATCTCTTTTCCACGTAGCTAACGTGCTCGTTTTTTCTTTATTTGCGCAGGTGAGATGCCTCAGGCTCGCGATCGCGTGGTAAGGAATGCTATGGCGAGGAATAAAGCTGGAGCGGCTCCTCCTAAATCTCGGCCTGCGAGTGCCCGTGCTCCTCCCCTTGTTCAAACTGCCGCGGGGACCTCTTCTTCTCCCTCTCCTACTCCACGGGGATCTCCACTGCCTTTGACCGGGCGGGCGAAGCGGCCAAGGACATTAGATGCTGTGGACCTTACCCGTGTGCCAGAGAAGGGGAAGTTTGAGTTACCTCCGTGTATCCTTGATAGGAGGTTCTTTGAAGGGAACTCTTTGGTCGTCCCTTGGGCGGAATCCCTTTGCTTGGAAGGCATGGATCGCCCGAGCAAGAGGGCGTTGGTGGCCCAAGACGCTTCTGCCCTGGTCAGGATGTTGGAGATGGTTGCTGTCTACGCCGAAGGGGACTCTACACTTGAGTCCGAACTCAATGTTGCCCGGGCTTCTGAGGCGCCCCTCAAGGAGGAAGTTAAGAGTGCCCGTGAGGCTCGGAAGAAGGCCGAAGAGGAGGCCGCCAGGTTGAAAGAGGATGTCTCCAAGATGGCGGCGGAGAAAAAGGCTGGTGAGGAGCTGAACAAAGAGTTGATGGCGGCCAGCGCCCTGGGTGACGACGAACCGGATGATATAAAAGAGTTGAAGACTAGGTCTGAGCTGGTTGCTCGCATCCTGCTGGACGAAGATGACGGTATCGCCGTGGCAGAGGAGTCTTTTCAAAGCGCCGTGGCTCAATTGCGGGTGGTGAACCCTGGGCTTGAGATCTCTGCCGAGGGTACTCACTATCTTGCGCGCATTGAGGATGGTCGCATTATCTTGCCCGCAGGCCTTGTTCTAGATACCCCCGAGGTTCAGCCTGAGGACCAGCCCGAGGAGGACCGGAGATCTGAGCCAGTGTCAACCGAGCATGCAGATGAATGAGGAGTATTGTTATTTTGATGTTGTTGTATCTGGTCCGGCTTGCGCGCCGTTGAATTATTTGTAATTTTATTTTTGGGGGCATGGCCCCGTTTTATGTAATAGTGCACAATCGTGGCCCTTGTGGCCACCTGTTATGCTAATTATATTTCTGGCTTCTCCGCGTGCATGACTTTACTTGCGTTTATTTTTGCTAAGTGTTGTATGCATGCTTGCTGTGAACGTATGTCTACCCGTGTTTTGGAGCTTTTGACTTGTGCGAATATTTATGGGGGATTGCTCGTTGTAGATGTGTTCGACAGTGTGGGGAACTGGTCGAACGGCCGAGGAATATCCTGGCTGGGGAGCGGAGCTCAGGTCGCGTTTGAGGCCTGAGTTCGCAGCGTGAACGTCCCATCGCGAGCTGGGGTTCTGCCAATCATGGTACTTTGACGACGGCGGTGCTCGATCGAGGATCGCTGTCGAGCAACTACCCAGTTCGTTACTGAGCGGGGTTGTGCTTTAATCGTATGCGACGCTTGTACCTAGACGCGCATAGTGGTCGGTAGTTGACGTCCGTCGTTGCGACGAGTCGAACTGAGGATTTAGCTGTAGCATTGTTTTAGCTTTTTGGCGTTCCATGGTCGAGCGAGTTCCTCCCCAGTGAGATGTTCTAGGTAGTAGGCCCCATTTTCCGTTTTTGCCCGGATGCGATAGGGTCCCTCCCAATTGGCTGCTAGCTTGCCTTCGCGAGAGTCTTTGTGGTTTCTTCTTAGGACAAGGCTTCCCACGTCGAACTCTCGTCGTATCACTTTGGCGTTGTGCCTGATGGTGATCTTTTGTTTCAGTGAGGCCTCACGGAGAGCTGCCCCGGCTCTGATTTCCTTGACGAGGTCGAGTTCTTCCCTTAAAGATTCGTCGTTCATCTCCTCGTCTAGGGGTGACTCTGTCCGCCTAGAGGGCACGTGAACTTCGATGAGAATTACAGCCTCGGTTCTGTATGCTAAACGGAAATGTGTTTCCCCGGTCGTTGAATGGGGAGTTGTACGGTAAGCCCAGAGCACGCTGTGTAGCTCCTCGACCCACGCCTTCTTCGTTTCGTCTAGCCTTCGCTTGAGGCCTCGAAGGATGACTCGGTTAGCTACCTCAGCCTGCCCGTTTGGTTGAGGGTGTTTGACAGATGCGAAGTGTTGCTTCGTGCCCAGTTGGGCGACGAAGTCCTGAAACTTCCTGTCCGTGAACTGCGTCTCGTTGTCCGTTACTATCGCTTGGGGAATACCGAAACGTGCAAGGATGTTTCGTTTGTAGAAACGCAGGATGTTGAGGGCAGTTATTTTGTCTAGAGGTTCTGCTTCTATCCACTTTGTGAAATAATCCACACCCACTATGAGGTACTTGTTCTGACTTGATCCTACCACGAAGGGTCCTAGGATATCTAGGCCCCACCAGGCGAATGGCCACGGGGAGGACATAGTCTTGAGCTCGTTAGGCGGGGCTAGGTGCATGTCCCCATGCCGTTGGCATTTATCACACTTCTTTACGTGCTCTTTTGCGTTGTTTTGCATAGTCGGCCAGTAGTATCCTACTCGGAGAGCTTTTTGAGCGAGGGACCTCCCGCCGAGATGTTGGGCATTGATTCCTTCGTGGATTTCGCGCAGGATGTGTGCGACCATTTCCTCCTCGACACATTTGAGCAGCGGGATAGAGAATCCCCGTCTGTAGAGTTTACCTTCGACCAATACGTACGAGCAGGCTCTTCGCCTAATTGTGCTGGCTTCCTTTGGGTCAGAGGGGAGTTCGTCCTTGTCGAGGTATTTGTAGACGGGGATCATCCAGCAGTTGTGGTCGCCGATCATCTGTACGTCGAGAGTCGGTGAGGCCTTCTCGATACTGGGTCGAGGAAGTACCTCCTGTATGACAGACTTGTTTCCGCCTTTCTTCTTCGTGCTGGCCAGTTTAGACAGCACGTCCGCTCGTACATTATGTTTGCGGGGAACGTGTTTCACTTCTACTATTGTGAACTTTGCCATTTCCTTCTTTACCAGGGCCAGGTATTCGGTCAGGTTGTCGTTTTTGGCTTGGTATTCACCTCGGACCTGGAGGGCCACGAGTTGTGAATCCGTGCAAATGACGACTTCTTCTTCTCCCAGGTTCTCGGCAAGGCGTAGCCCAGTGAGGAAGGCTTCGTATTCAGCCTGGTTATTGGAAGTTGGGAAAGACAGTATGAGTGACACCTCGACGATGGTCCCTTCTTTGCTCTCCAGTATAATGCCCGGGCCGCTACCTGCCGAGCTTGAGGCACCGTCGACGAAGATGGTCCACTTACGTGTCTCGCTCGCGGGGGGGGGGGCGAATGTCATCTCCGCGACGAAATCGGCCAGAGCTTGGGCCTTAAGGCCTTTTCTGCCTTCGTACCGGATGTCAAATTCGGACAGTTCTAGCGACCATTTAAGCATTCGTCCGGCCATATCTGGTCGTCCAAGCAGCTGTTTTATGGGCTGATCTGTTCGAACCACGATCGTGTGGGCCAGGAAGTAGTGCCTTAATCTCCTGGAAGCGTTGATGAGGGCCAATGCCAACTTCTCTATCTGCTGGTATCGTAACTCTGGTCCTTGTAACGCCTTGCTCGTGAAATATATGGGCTTCTGCCCGTCAGGTGTCTCGCAGATGAGAGCGGCGCTCACTGCTTCGGCTGCTATGACCATGTATAGGTATAGTGTTTCGCCATTGTCCGGGCGAGAGAGAACCGGTGGCTCTGAGAGTGCTCGTTTTAGATGGAGAAGGGCCTTGTCGCACTCCTCGGTCCATTCGAATGCGGCCTCTTTGCGGAGGAGCTTGAAGAATGGTAGGGAGTGCTGGGCGGACTTGGCCACGAAACGAGATAGTGATGCGAGCATCCCGTTGAGGGACTGGATGTATTTTTTGGATTTGGGCGTAGGAAACTCGAACAATGCCCGACATTTGTCGGGATTGGCTTCGATTCCTCGTTGCCCGAGGAATTTGCCTGCCCGGACACCGAACGTGCACTTCTCCGGATTAAAACGCATTTTGTATTTCCTGGTCTGTTCGAAGACCTTTCACAAGTGGGCGGTATGATCGGTTTCCTCGTGGGACTTTACGATCATGTCGTCCATGTATACTTCGAGCATGTCGCCTATTTCTCCCCGAAATACTTTATTCATCATTTGGTGGTATGTTGCTCCGGCGTTCTTCAGGCCGAAGGGCATTACGTTGTAGTAATAATTCCCTGATTCGGTCATGAAGGCCGTATATTTTTTGTCGGTCATTGCCATTGGGATTTGATTGTAGCCCGAGTAGGCGTCCATGAACGATAAAAGTTTAAAACCAGCGGAATTATCAACAAGTTTATCAATATTGGGGAGGGGGTAGGCATCCTTCGGGCATGCCTTATTGAGATCGGTATAATCAACGCACATACGCCATTTTCCATTAGATTTTTGGACTAATACAACGTTGGACAGCCAAGTGGTGTACTTGGCTTCCGAAATAAATTTGGCCTCGAGGAGGTCCTTTACAGCTTTTTCAGCAGCCTCCGTTTTCTCCGGAGACTGCTTTCTCCTACGTTGTACTACGGCCTTAATGGCCGGGTCAATGGTCAGCTGGTGACATACAGTGGACGGGTCTAAACCGGGCATCTCTGCGGCGCTCCAAGCGAAGAGGTCGGCATTCTCCCGAAGGCATGCTTTGAGCTGCTTCCTCGTGATATCAGGTAGGTCTGCTCCGATCTTCACTCCCCGTTAGGGGTCTTCACCTAACAGAACTAGCTCGAAGTTGCCATCCGGGATCGGGTACATCGGGTAGGAGCTGCTGCTAGGTGCTGTAGATGGGCCGACTGAAGCTGCTCGTTCCTCCTGTTGGTCGTCGGGGAAGCGACTGTCGAGGTCGATAGATTCGACCTGGGGCAGAGGCTTGGCTTCTTCAGAGCTGCTTGGCAGTGCTGGCTTGCTCGACACCTTTGGCTTGGGCGCAATGGCGTTGAGCCCCTTTGTAGCTGCTTCGAAACACCGTCGGGCAGCTTCTATATCACCGTGGAGGGTGGCGACCATCCCTTTTGAAGTGTAATACTTCATATTCAGGTGGACGGTTGAGGGCACTGCTACCAACTCGACCAGAGTTGGCCTTCCGAAAATGCATTGGTAAAGCGACGGGCAGTCGATTACCAGAAACTGCACCTTGATGGATCTGGCCGTCTCAGCTGCGCCGAATGTCACGATCAGCTCCACGTAGCCCCACGACTTGGTGACGGATCCGTTGAATCCCTACAAGTCGGATCCCACGTAGGGAGTAAGGTGAGATTCGTCTAGCTGAAGTGTTGAGAACAGCTGGGAGTACATGATGTCGACCGAGCTGCCCTGGTCGACAAGTATTCTGTGAACATTGAAGTTCGCCATCCGGGCTCTGACGAGCAGAGGTATGCTGGAGTTCGGGGACCCGCCAAGGAGTTCCTCCTTGTAAAAGGAGATTGGGACGGAGCCCTTCTGGGCCTGATCAAGCGTCGTCACTTTGTTGGAGCTGGTGTTGATCAGGTGGTCGAACTTCCGTTTTACGGACCCCACAGTGACTTTGTTGAATCCCCCACCCGAAATGACCATGGCGGAAGGAAAAGTCTCCCACGGGCTATGGGCCGCGAAATAAGCAGGGGCGTTGAGCCCGTCTGGGACGTAGAAGTCCTCTGGCCGTGATATGGACATTGCCACCTGTACGTTGGTGTCATCCGAGGAGGGTACTTCTTCCTCGACCTTCTTGGCGGCGAGATGCTGTGAAGTGCCGTGAGAACATCCTGCCGAGCTGTTTCTACAAGGTAATGGACTCCTCGGGCAGTTGTTTATACCATGTCATTGCTCATTTCCGAAGCGTGGTCGGGAATAGTCTGCATTTGATGGCGCCCCGTACGCCGCGGTAGTTTAAGAGGGCATCGATATTCTCGATGTGCTCGTCTGGGTCAGTGGTCCCGTCGTACATGCCAAGTGACGGGGGTTTCTCCAAGCCTTTTGGGAGGCGGGTGGCCAGGATCTCCTGGGACAATGGGCCGCGAGGGTCGTCGTCGTCACTGGAACTAGTGTATGATGGTGACCGGACAGGCTGCTCGCGTCGGCGGTTCCTTCGTGGAGAAGGTGACCGGTTCCTTCGAGGAGGAGGTGAGCGGTTCCTTCGAGGAGAAGGTGAGCGGTTTCTTCACGGGGAAGGTGAGCGTGTCCATCCTTTGGACTTGATTGGAGATTCCTCGTTCCTTCGAGTCCTTTTGTGGTCATGAGCGTGCTGGTCACGCGGGGAGATCTGGTCGCGCTTTTGGGCTACGTGAGGATCATGCTCTTGGCGCAGTCTTCGATCGATTTCTCTCTGTGGCTGTGGGCTTTTAGATCGTCGTTGGTTCTTCCGCGTATGAGGGGATCTTGGACGACGAGACTCTTCCAGTGCCCCGATCCTCTCGTTTTGCTGCAGGATCAGGGTGTTGGTTTTGTTGAGGGCCTCCAGGAGGGCTGCCACGACCGGGTCGGCACTGGATGGAACAGGAACGGGGTGGAGGTCGAGAGATGGTGTATCGTTATGGCGATCAGCAGGAGTTGGGGAAGGAGAAGCGGGGGCTCCATCCCTCAGGAACAGGCATCTCGGAGGAGAGATGATTGGCCGTCAACGTCAGATTTGTTGACGGGGAGGATGGTGGAGTGAAGAGCATACTGGGTGCGATCTTGGGAGGCCATGATCGTGATGATGTTCGAAAGTTGTTTTGATCTTCGGTTAAAGAAAGAAGGGGAGAACAAAGATTCCCACAGACGGCGCCACTGATCGTGAAGGCTGGATCAGATCCTGTAGAATCAGGCCGCCAAGTGCGTCAGGGATGCTGGTCGTAAGGAGAGGAGGATGGGGTGTACCTGCAAGGCACTCTGACGCTCAAGTAAGTAAAGGTCAGAGAAAAAGGGGCAAGTACAAAGAGTGAATTCTTAGGGTGAATCTTGGATACCTGACCCTCTCAAGCGATAGGGTTTATATAGAGCCCCCAGCGCGTGGCCAACGGTCCTATTTTCGGGGTGAAATAACCGTTTTCCCCAAAGAATAGGTAACTGCCCAAACTAGCCGTTAGGCCGGGCAGGGTGCTCGAAACTAGCCGTTATGTCGGGCATAAATGCAGTTTCGGGCACCTGTCCTTTGCTGTTCGGGCAGTGAGGAAGCCGTGCATAACGGGCAGTAATCCCGAGGAGGAACTTTGCATTCCTTGCCCGGTTGGAGGGGCAGAAAGGTCACTTTTGCCCCTCTATGGATTGGACTTAGGCAATTTGGGCCGCTCTGGAGTAGAAGCGGATTGGGCCAATTCTAGCCATTGGTCCAGTCCAGAATAGGACTCAAATAAGCTCATTGTGCTTCGTACAATGAGATCGATAACTACTTCAATCGAACCAGATTCGAGAAGAGCAAGAGTGAAGCAATATTGTATGTCAAGCATCAAGGTACCGATGTTCTTATAGTCACTCTTTATATTGATGATCTTAACTTCACAGGAAGCAACAAGAAGATGATCGAAGAGTTTAAATATGACATGACTCAAAAGTATGAAATTAGTGATAGGGGTCTGCTCAGGTATTTCTTAGGCACGAGGATCTAGCAAGAAGAACGAACCGTCTTTATCTGCCAAAAGATGTATGCAAAAAATATTTTGAAGAAATTCAACATGCTGGGATGCAATCCCTTCTCTACACCACTCATTATGGGGGAGAAATTGAAGAAAGAAGATGGAGGAAAAACAATGGATGTCACTCATTACCGGAGCCTCGTCAGAAATCTGTTACTCACAACAACCGACCTGATCTCATGTATGATGCAAGCATGCTCTCAATATTTATGCAGAGCTCGAGCCACTTCCACCTCGAGCAAATCATGTCTTATGTTATGTCTAAGGAATAACCGACCTCGATCTGAGCTATCAAAAAAATCACACACTTAACCTCGTCGATTATTGTGATAGTGATCTCAGTGGATCCTTAGACAATATGAAAAGTACCTCAGAATATTATTTCTCTTTTGGTTCAACAATGTTCTCATGGTTATCCAAGAAACAGTAAAGTGTTGCACAATCTTCTCCCGGAGCCGGGTATGTTTCAGCATCACTAGCCACCTCACAAGCAATATGTCTTCGAAGAATTTTAGCTGATCTCAGTCATCATCAAAATGAAGGAACCATGTTGTATTGCGACAATAAGTCTGCAATTGTTATGGCTAAGAACCCAGTTCACCACAGTCGAACTCGACATATAACACTCAAGCATCATTTTATTCGACAAGCAATAGAAGACAAAGAATTTCAACTAGAATTTTGTCAATCTGAAGAGCAACTGTCTGACATCCTCACAAAAACACTTCCAAGAGAAATGTTTCAACAACTCCGAACTAAACTCGAAATCTGATAAGACATTAAGGGGAAATGTTAAAATTAATGTGTTATAACCGTCATTATCTTTAGTAAGAATTATGATAGAATGGTAACCATCATATTATAACCATTGTCTTTATTTAGATTTATGGTAGAGTTGTATCATTAAGATTAAGAGAACCAAACAGTCCTTATCATGATAACCAACCTTTAGTTTTCTGTTAGTTTTCTTCAAGTCTATATAAAAGCTTTGTAATGATAAGCGGAAAGTTGTTTGGGTGGTGAATTCAATAAAAAGCAGTATTCTCTTAAAAATCCATTGTTATATTACCAACAATTTCATCCAAATCTTCATCCTATATGAATAGATCACATGTTTCATCACACTGCCAAAATAAACATCTTTAGAATAACCTTCCTTTATTACGACCGTTCTTGCAATTGTAAGACACCATACGAGCTTTACACCCACACATTCTTCTTGAAACTGGGTTTTGTAATCCTTGATTTAGAAGAAATCATGAAAAATTCTTTGATTTGAATGTTGGGTGAGGAACTTAATTGAGCTTTTGCGTGTGAGTTAGAAGAAATCGAAGAAGAATTAGGTTTAGACAAATTAGACGAAAAAGATATAAAATTTTCCAAACGAAGCTTCATTTAAATGAGAAAGATTGATATTTTATTAATAATAAATATATACAATGTGTCAACTAATTATTAAAGAGTTTCTAACGTGGCAAATGATTATTCATCCTTTTTTTAAAAAAAAATATATCATGTGTACTTCCAAGTCAATTTTCATTAGAAGAAGTAGATGATCGAGACGGAAAATTATAGATAAAAAACTTTAAAGAGTCATTATTTAAAAAAAAATTTATAAAAACAAAAAGTAAATTATGAGTTATTTAGAGATACCACAAACATATTTAATTTAGTATGTATTTTTTTCAAAATGATATTAAATTATTTATAATATGGATCTTTTAAAATTTGTTTAAAGGCAGATCCTTCCAATTAGAGGCAAAGCGCTGAGTTATCGTACATATAAATATTATTTCAGTATATTCAACTAATTAAGAATCTCTATCACAGTTGGTGATGTCACAAATATGAACCTTTGGGATATACCATGAGCTCTTTTTCCCTTAGTCAGAAGCGGCGAAATGGATTATGTTAATTAATCATGTTTAGTTAATTAACCATTGGGAACCCAATTGGCTCTTAGTTACATTGTCAACGCTTTTCCATACTATAAATACAACACACTCCCTTCCTTCATTCTTCACCAAAACCAATTCATTCATCACTTCCATAATCAACAATGTCTGATATCGAGGGATCACCAGGAAGCTCCATGCATGGAGTTACTGGAAGAGAACAAACCTTCCTTTCATCCGTTGCTTCCCCTATGGTTCCAACCGACACCACTGCCAAATTCCCATTACCAGTTGATTCTGAACACAAATCCAAAGTTTTCAAACTCTTTTCATTAGCCAATCCACACATGAGAACCTTCCATTTATCTTGGATATCTTTCTTCACCTGTTTCGTCTCCACATTCGCCGCAGCGCCGTTAGTCCCTATCATCCGCGACAACCTTAACCTCACGAAAGCGGACGTTGGTAACGCCGGTGTTGCTTCCGTTTCAGGTAGTATTTTCTCAAGGCTAATGATGGGTGCAGTTTGTGACCTGTTAGGCCCACGTTATGGCTGTGCTTTTCTTATTATGCTAACAGCACCAACAGTGTTTTGTATGTCATTTGTTGAAGATGCTGCTGGTTATATAGCCGTTAGGTTTATGATTGGATTTTCATTGGCAACATTTGTTTCATGTCAATATTGGATGAGTACAATGTTTAATAGTAAGATAATTGGTCTTGTGAACGGTACTGCTGCTGGTTGGGGTAATATGGGCGGTGGTGCCACTCAACTTATTATGCCTTTGGTTTATGAATTGATTAGAAGAGCCGGTGCTACTCCTTTTACTGCTTGGAGAATTGCCTTTTTTATCCCTGGTTGGTTGCATGTTATCATGGGTATTATGGTCTTAACATTAGGCCAAGATTTACCTGATGGTAACCTCGGTGCTTTACAGAAGAAGGGTAATGTTGCTAAAGACAAGTTCACAAAGGTTAGTTAATTTGAGAACATATAAGTTAACATAATTGAGATGAAAGTAGTTAAATAATTTGGATTTGATTTTTGTTTTCAGGTGTTATGGTATGCTATAACAAATTACAGGACATGGATTTTTGCGCTGCTTTACGGTTACTCAATGGGAGTTGAATTAACGACTGATAATGTGATTGCTGAGTATTTCTATGATAGGTTTAACCTAAAGCTACACACAGCCGGAATCATTGCTGCATCCTTTGGAATGGCGAACCTAAACCACATAGGGACTTATGTAATGACTGAGGCCCAAATTTATTGCATTTACAAAAGAGGTGGGTCTTACACTCTATTAGAGGCCCAAAGTTTATTTTTATACAAGAGATGGGGCTTACAGCTCAGAGAGATGCCCAGATGAAAAACAATGATCGTACCGTTATTTTGAAAATTGTACCGGGACTTATACAATGACTGAGACCCAAAATTATTTATGTACAAAGAGGGTATGGATCTTACACTCTATTAGAGGCCCAAAAAGTGCTTGAAAAAAGAAAGCTGGGACTTACAACACAAGGGAGGCCCAAATGATTTTTGTTTTGAAAGCGGCGATCACGCCGAGATTTTTGAAATCGTATCGAAACTTATATAATGACTGAGGCACAAAAAAGGTTTTGTGTGACAAGGGATGGGTCTTACACTCTATTAGAGGTCCAAAGTGTCTTTGAAAAGAAGTTTGATAAAGAGGAAACCCTAATTTCTTTTACAAATATAATTTTCAAAGAAAAATAAGTAATAAATGATATTAAAATACCAAATATATTGAAAAACAAGTTGTAAATTTTGAACAATGTTTTTAAAAATCGTGTTTAATCACATGAAGGCTTGAAATTCAATTGGTTTTGAAAAATCAAGGTGAAAATCTCATTTTAAAAATGTTTGAAAACAAATAAAATGAAATTAATTGCAAAAATTCAAACTATATTAAATAAATAATATAAATTCAAATTTTTTTGTGAAATAAAATATTTCAATATTTTTGTGAATTTTCAAAAAAAGAACCAATCAAAAATATTTTAAATTGAGAGAGAAATTAATTTTGGAATTAATTAATAAAAACCATAAAAAAATATGAAAATTAGCAAAATATGAGAGAAAATGCAAAATGGTCTGGGTGGGTCTTGAACCCATGACCTCCCAACCATACACACATACGCGCTACCACTGGGGTGGTGATACATCCGTGTATCAAAACCACCCCATGAATACATAAGGGTGACTTGGTTTCTAGGCCTGACCAAGGCAAAAAACCAAGTTTTTGTGGATTTGCATGAAGGTCATAACTTCCTCAATTCTCCATGGAATTGGATGAAATTTAGATGGATCCTGCCTAGAATTTCATGAGGAATCCAATGGTGCTTTTAGATTTTTCTAAAGATGTCCCCATTTTAAAACCGGATAGTGGTTTCAAAATAGGCCAAGATTTGCATGTTCTATGCTATCTTATCATACAAGCAACAATAGCATGGTAAATTGGTTCAAACACAACATATTTGATATATATGACGTGTTTATGATCAATGGACCTCAAAGCAATGCATATTTTAAGAGGTCAAGTTATGATGCACTTATCTCTTGAAGCTCCTTGTGCTAACTGTCAAGATCCTTGTTCCAGAAGTAATCCAATGCTTTAGACACTCTTGATTGATCCCTTAGAAGCTTTTAGGATGATCAAAACCAGCTGGAAACCTCAGGAACAAGAGTTGGCTCTTTCTTGCAAAAGTGGCAAAAGTGACCAAAATGGTAACCCACTCAAATGGTATTACAGATGAGGGGAACCAGTTGGGACAGTTTGAGGATGATATTTGGAGTGTATTTGAAGCTTTGTTTGGTTTTGAAAGTGACTGAATCAAGACATGGCTTGTAAAATGCAGAAAAGTCAAAATTTGAGGTTTTGGAGGTTGACTTTCTGATTTTGAGGTTGTGCAATGTGGATGAAGGTTTGAACACCTCTAATGGATGATTTATGATGTGTTAAGATGGTTATTTGAGTGGTATTTGCTCTGGTTTCAAGAATTCCGAAATTGCTTCATAATGACTTGAAAATGAAGTAAGAGAGGGAGAGTGAGAAAACAAGGCTTTGGTATTGTTTTGGTGTGGTTTGAAACATCAGAAATGACTTCTATTTATAGTAGAGGAGTTTTGTTTTTGAAGGAATAGTGAATGGTAACTGGTTCACCCTATTATCCAATGGATATACCCATATATCACTTCCTTAAATGCCAAGGTACCAAGTCTTCACTTGGCCATTGACTTGGGCTGGTCTTGGTAGCTCTAGGTCTTCTGATTTTTGTAACAACTTTGACTCAATTGGACTGATAAGGCTTGGTTCTGACAGTTCAATGCACCACATCAATTCCAAATGACAAAGCTTGGTTTTGGATTTGCAACATTGATGATCACATGCCAATTGGATTGGATTCTTGACTCAATGGTCCAAGTTTGAAAATATCAAGTGAGTCATCAAGATTCCCTCTGATCTTGGAAGAGGAAAAAGCTTGTAATATGACAGAATTTAAAATGGAAATCGTGTGGCATAAGAAATGCACCAAATCTACCTTGAAAGCCAGTTTGAGGAAGGCATGTTGTGAGATCAATAACTCCTTGATCAAGTTGAATTAATGGGAGTTCTTGTACTCTTTGGAAAGCTCTCACGACATACTTTAACTTTGATGTCCAAGATTGGTCTTGGTTTAGCTTGGATCAAGGTGAAAAATGGCCTCAAAGTTTGGAAAAAGTGAAACAAATTCTATCTTAAAAATTTCACTAAATGTTGGAATGAAAATTTCCATTTTCATTTTTTTGTGATTTTGATCAATCCATAACTCAAAATCCATAAGGATTTGGAATGAGATGTAGTTGACATATTTGAATTATGTAAGATGAACTTTCATTTAGGCTTTGGATGGGAGAAAAAAGCTTTGTGGTTTAAGAGTTATGACCTTGCAAAGTTGGTACCAAATCACTTTTGTCTCATAACTTAGAAAAAATTTGGTTTCTAATGGTTGTTCCTTTTGCAAGAAACCTAACTTTTATTGATTTTTCTTGATGAATGATGATCAAAACCATACATTAACATTGTTTTTTACTTAGGGGAACCATATTTGTGAAGAATTCCAAAAAATCAAACTTGATTTTAGGCACAGTTGACTTTTTGTCAGATGAATTCCAAACTGTGTGATCCTTTATGAAATCAAGTCATTGACCTAATTCAAACCTAATGGATGGATTACATAGGTGTTTTAGGGTTTCTTGAACCATGTCCCAAGGTTTGAGAACATGTCTTGGTCAAAAGTCAAAGGCACCGTTGACTTTTTCTTTAAAACACTAATTGTGGTTCAGATGAAATTGAAACTTGTGAACCAAGATTCTTGGATCAATCCATTGTTGTAAATGGATCAATGTGGTGTATTTGAGCCCCTCAAATCATGTCTTGAGTTCTTGGTTCACGTCTTGCTTTAAAAGTCAACTCAAGGGTGAATTAGGTCAAGAAACCCTAATTCCAGATTTTTGATGAATGTTTCCCCTGAGGCTATTTTGACTTAATGATTGGGTCCATGAGGTACCTTTGAGCATTTTGGGTCATATTTTGAAGTAATGCCTCATGCCCAGATGAAAAATTTCATCTGGAGGCCTTGGTCAACCAAAACCCTAATTTGGTGACACTAGCGATCTTGAGGCTTGATCCACTTAGAATGTTGCAATCTTGTGCTTGATTCTTGATGTGGGAGACCTCTTGATCCTTTATAGGTGTTTGAGAGGCTAGACAAGTTGAAGATCATGTCAATTCTTGATTGATCCTTTGTCTGAGTACTCTGAGAGGGCTCAAAACCCTAATTCTTGGTTGAAGTGAGTGCTCAACAATCCTTGAGAAGATTGATGAGGTATGATGGTACATCCATATTGTGGTAATGATTTACACAATAATGGGAAATCTTGTGGTCAAAATTTAGGGTATGACACCTGCCTGAGAACCTTATCACCAAGACTCAAAATAATGGCATTGTGGGATTTCTCGATCATCGTTGTCTTATCCTTCTCCGTCAATGCAACATCTATGGCTTCTTCTCCCTTTAACACTTCTAGCAAACCTTGTTGAACAAGAAGGGCTCGCATCTTCAAGCGCCATAAACCGAAATCATTAACTCCAATGAACTTCTCAATTTCAAACTTTGTTGACGACATCTTCCTCCACGCTCATCGCACTAGTTTTTTTGTAACCAAGTCTCTGAGGTGGCTTGATGACTCTTCTCGACTTATCTCTTACCAGTAGGTAGTCATCGAAATTTTCCTCAGTCTCTTCAGCATCTTGCTCTTCTTCTTCGACTTCATCTGGGTTATGTACTTCAGCATCACTATGCTCCACCTCAACAGAAATCTCTACCTGTTCCAGCTCCTCTTCAGAGATTTCTGCACTTTGACCAGCATCACCAGTTTTCTTGAACTCCATCTCGACTTCATTAAAAACTACATCACGACTTGTGATACATCTTCTGTGACCTGGTTCTAGGAACCACAACCTATAGCCTTTGACTCCGTCAAGATATCCAAGGAACATGCATCTCAGAGCTCTAGGTTCGACCTTGTCTTGCCTAATGTGAGCATAGGCTAAACAGCCAAATACTCTCACTTTGTTGAGATCTGGTGGTTGACCCGACCAAACTTCTCCTAGTGTCTTCATTCCCAAGGCAGTCGAGGGACATATATTTATCAGATAAGCTGCTGTAGAAACAACCTCTGCCCAAAACACCTTCTTCAATCCAGCACTAACCAACATGCATCTAACCCTTTCAAGGATTATTCGATTGAATCTCTCAGCTAATCCATTTTGTTACGGAGTACTTGCTATAGTCTTATGCCTTGCAATCCTAGACTCGACATAGTAGCTGTCAAAAGCTTCATTGAAAAATTCAAGGCCATTGTCTGTTCTCAACCTCTTGACCTTTTTGCCAGCTTGAGTTTCGACCAAAACCTTCCAACTTTTGAAATTCTCAAAAGTTTCATCCTTAGTCTTCTGAATGAATACCCATAAAATTCTAGAATAGTCATCAATTATGGATAGAAAATACCTTGCACTTGATTGTGAAGGATTCCTTACAGGCCCCCAAAGTTCAACATGAATGTAATCAAGGGATCCATGTGTTCTTTGTTTACCTTTTTTAGACTTCGCCCAACAGGATTTTCCAAATACACAAGGTTCCCAAAACTCTAAATTCTCGATTTTATCACCACCTAGTAGGCAGTGTTTCCCCAGTTCGACCAGGCCTCTTTCGCTGACATGGCCCAATCTCATGTGCCATAATTTTGTCATCGACACCAGTTTCGTGGATGCAAAATCTGCTGAACCACTTACAACCTCAACCTCAAGGGTGTACAAGCCTTGTTTCTTCACGCCTCTCAAGACTTCCTTCGAACCCTTCATGACTTTTAGGATACCTTGGTCTCTTTTAAAGACATATCCTTTCTTGTCGAATTCACCAAGAGAAATCAAATTCCTCTTAAGATCAGGTACATACCTAACACTATTCAATAGCCTTATTGACTCATCATGGAGCTTGAATCTCAAAGATCCAATACCTGCAATCTTGCAAGCTTTATTGTTTCCCAACAGCACTGATCCACCATCTTGATCACATAATTCTTCAAACACATTCTTGCTTGGAGTCATATGCCAAGTACATCCTGGATCTCCACTCTTTGCAAAAGTTGTTGCTCGACACCACAAAGACATTAGATGATTCAAAATCATCTTGTACAATAGCTCCATTGCCATTGTCCTTACCTCCATGATTATTCGAGCGCTCAAGACACATCTTTCTTGTGTGAACCTCCCTTAACAGTGATAATACTTAATACCAAAAATATCACCACCATAAAACTTCTGCTGAGTTTTACCTTTCTTCTTCTCGAACCTATTATCTCTTATGATGGTTTATGCTCCTTTCTTTCATTCAAATCCTTAGAATACAAGGCTGCTTGAAATTCTTCAAAGGTTAGGGACTCTCTTCCATAAAAGAGGATTTCTTTGAAGTGAGCATGCGACTTAGGTCAAGAACACAATAATAAAAACGTTTGATCTTCGTTGCTGATGGTAACATCAATATTTTCAAGATCAAGAATCAGCTTGCTGAATGTATCCAGTTGCTCCGTCAATGCTTTGTCTTCATTCATCTTTAATGAATAAAAAGTTTACTTCAAGTACAAACGATTCAACAAGGACTTTGTCATATACAATCCTTCGAGTTGCAACCAAACACCAGTTCTCACTGTCTCTTTCGAAACCTGCCTGAGAACCTTATCACCAAGAATCAAAATAATGGAACTGTGGGATTTCTCGATCATAGTTGTCTTATCCTTCTCCGTCAATGCAACATCTATGGCTTTTTCTCCCTTTAACACTTATAGCAAACCTTGTTGAACAAGAAGGGCTCGCATCTTCAAGCGCCATAAACCGAAATCATTAACTCCGGTGAACTTCTCAATTTCAAACTTTGTTGACGACATCTTCCTCTATGCTCACGCACCAGTTTTTTTTGTAACAAACGATACCAATTAATAAATTCTTGTTTGAGAAATGGAGTTTCTTGGGGTGAACAATGAAATGGTTATAACAAAGAGGGAGAGAAAAAATAAGGAGAATAGGATTGGGCAAACTGTTTTTCTATTCTCTTACTCAATTAGGGTATAAATGATTACAAGTGAATAACAACAATTGGCCTCTCTCAACAACCAGAGAGATCTAGCTTATTTATAGGCTACTAAGTTAACTTAAATAACAAGCTAACCTAAACAATTGGATCCATAACACAAGGCCCAATTCGACATTACATACTAGAACTAACTTCGACTACAACATGTAAAACTTCGACATCGGTATATGAACCAGCTTCGACTTCATGCTTGTCTCCTGTCAAAACATTAAAGATATCCCTGCTGACAACATCCCCGTTGACAGCACTAGAGTTCGATCCAATATCTCACAATGAATATTTTAAAAGTAAAGAAAATTGATCTTGATGTTAAGGTACTTAATTGCAATTCATTATCTATAAACTTTTAGATGCTAAAAAAACTATCTTCAATTCATCTTTAAGGTTTATAAAACCATAATGCATCAAGACACTTAAGCATTTCCATTAAAAAGCTTATTTTTTCATTTTTTTTAGTTCATTTTTTTAAGTTATGGCATCTCAAATTGCCATAATCATATTTTCAAAACCGCAACAATTTTCTTATTTTTGCGTAATCGATTTCCAAGCTTTCAAAACATCAAATTGTTTACCATGGTTATGTGGTAATCGATTACCCCTTATTGGTAATTGATTAACATTTTTTCAAATTTCAAAAAAAAAAAAACTGTTAGACATTGGTAATCGATTACCTCCTTTTGGTAATTGATTACCATGCAAAAATCTCCATTTTATCATCAAGCAATGGCACATTTTGAGATGAGAAAGATTTATAGAACCCTTCATTCTTATATATTTATTCATATGAGTTTCATAACATGTATTTAAGGCTTTCTACATACAATTCAAATTAATCTATTTCATTATTAATTTTCACATCAATTCAAACAATTCCAAGTGTTCATACAAACTTTAACAATGAAATTTTATGCATGATGTTGGAATTAAACACAAGAATTTGAGTAATTCAGAATTTTGATGAACAAGATTCAATCACGTCGATCAAATTCTCTCTTGTTCTTCACTATTTACTCGAGTGAATCAACCAACCTTGGTTGCAAGATTGTATCTCTACATAATGGTGATGAAAACAAGAAAAGAAAATTGAATTGGGAAAGAAGAAGATTTCTGCAGAGTAACTCTTTGCTCTCAAAACTGCAATTTTATTCAAGTGAATCACACTTTATAATTATAGGGTTACTCCTTATTTATAGATTTAGCTTTCTTGCTCCCTAAGCAAAGCCAAAAAACAAAAGGTTCCTTGTCCCTAGGTTTAAGACAAAATCCATGTCGAGGCTAACTCCTTTACACTTCGACAACTAGATGTTTCGATACACACACACACACACACTAGACTATTAGACAACTTCCTTGTCCCTGTCGAGTAACCTTCTTCGACAGAAGGAATTACAATTCAACACACCACCTAATTCATTGTGTCTAAGCTATCTATATTCATCATAGACCTTAACTTCTTGAACACTTTGACATGTTATCTGCAATTTGATTTTCAGTTCTGCAATGTTCCAAGTTCATCTTCCCATCTGCTACCTGCTCTCAAAGATAATGGAACCTCATTTCGATGTGCTTGCTTAGTCCATGTGCTATTGGATTCTTCGCCAGATTGATAGAAGACATTCTATCGATCTTCATGGTAATTGCTTCATGATTCTTCCTTGTAATCTCTTCGGCCAAATTCACCATCCATATTGCTTGACATGCACAGAGAGAAGTAGCTATGTATTCTTCTTCACACGACAATAGTTCCACTACTGTTTCCTTTCTTGAACTCCAAGCGCACCACCTAGCATAAACACATAGTCAGTTGTGGATTTTCTATCCTCAGCATCACTACACCAACTTGAGTTGGTGTATCCCACTAATTTGCATTCTTTTCCTTCAATGGCTGCAGGAAATAAAATGCCATAGTTGAGAGTTCCTTTTAGATACTTTAGTATCCTTTTCGTCGATGCTATGTGTGATACCGAAGTGATCCAATAAGTCTTCTGTAGTGCATTGGATCGACTTTATCCTCATTCGTGTCTCTCGAAAGTTTCATTCTGGACTCAACTGGAGTCAAAGTCAGGTTGCAATCTTACATCTTAAATATCTTGAGTATTTCTCTTGCATATCTTCTTTGGTGCATCGTCAAACCTTTACCACTCTGTAGAATTTGATGCCAAGGAAATATGAGAGATTTCCCAGGTCTGACATTTCAAACTCCTCACTTAGGTCATGTTTGAAATCTACGATCTCTTTTTTGCAACTTCCTGTTATCTACAGGTCATCGACATAGAGACATAGTATAAGAAATTCTTTATTGCTTCTTCTTACGTATACTCCATGCTCAGTTGTTCACTTCACAAATTCCTACTCCCTTAGAAAGCTATCTATGTTCTTATTCCAAGCTCTTGGAGCTTTCTTAAGTCTATAGACGGCTTTATGCAGCTTGTATACCTTGCTTTCTTCGCCTTGCTTCACCAAAACTAACTGGTTGTACAACATAAACTTCTTCATCTAAGCGGCTATTTAGGAATGCACATTTCACATCCATCTAACATGTGTGCCATTTGTTCATGTTTACTAGACCAACAACCAACCTGATTGTTTCGATCCCAACAACGGGAGCAAAAACTTCGTCGAAGTTGATTCCTTCTTTCTAAAGAAATACTTTCGCCGCAAGTCTCGCCTTGTTTCAAGTTAATTATACTTTGGGGTTCAACTTCAGCTTGTATACCCACTTCACATTGATTGCCTTCTTGTCTTGAGGCAATTCAACAAGTGACCAAGTGTTGTTGACTTCGATGGACTTCAGTTCCTCATTCATTTCTTTCACCCACTTCGAATCCTTTAATGCCTCACCTGTATTAAACTGTTCAACATCTGCATAGAAAACATAGTGTATCGGCTCGCCTTCATCCTCGACTATATCATCTAATGTAATAACACATTCTTGACACCTCGCAGGCATGTGTCTTGTTCTTTGAGGTTTGCTTGTGCTTGCTTGACCTGTGACTTCTTCCTGTCGAATTTCTCTTTTGACTTCACTTGCTGGTTCTTCACATAAGATTCTCACTGAATCCTTATTTACATTTTTAGCCCAACCCTATAACTTAACTCATTTATGATCATGTCCCTGATGACCACTACTTTCTTGTTCACTGGATCGAATAACTTGTATCCTCTAGTTGAATGATATCCTATTAGGATCATTTAACTAAACTTGTCATCAAATTTTTTTGTCAACTGATCTTGTAGATGTCTATGTGTTATAGATCCAAATACCTTTAGATGACTCGAGCTAGGCTTGACACCATACCAACACTCTTCTGATGTAATTCCTTCTAGGCTTTTCGTCGGACATTTGTTCAAAATATATGTTGCAGTCGACACAGCTTCCCCCCATAATTCTTTGGGTAAATGCTTGCCTTTCAACGTACTTCTCACCATATTCATGATGATTCTATTCTTCCTTTCTGCAGTTCCATTCTGTTGTGGAGTATAGGGTGGCACCACCTCATACACAATCCATTCTTTTTCACATAATGCGTCGAAGTCATTTGACACATACTCTCCACAACCATCAGTCCACAAAATCTTGAGCTTTTGACCATTTTGTCTTTCAACCATAGATTTAAAGTTGGTAAATACTCCGGTCGCTTGACTATTCTTATTGATTAGGCAAGTCCACAGTTTTCGACTGAAATCATCTATGAATGTGACAAAGTATTTGCTACCTCCAATTGAATCAACCTGAATAGGCCCACACTCATCAGAGTATATAACTTCAAGAAATTCCTTCGACCTGCTTCCTGCATCCTTACTGAAGATGTTTTTGTGTTGCTTTGCCTGTACATATTCTTCACACACTTCGTTTGGAATGTCGATTTTTGGTAACCCTGAAACCGTATTTCTTTTCTTTAGATCTCTGATGTCTTTGAAGTTGAGATGACCAAGTCTACAGTTTCTTGTCCATTCATCCCTGCTAGCTGCAGTTGTAAGGCACTTGTGCTCTATCGCATTAAGTTCAATCCTAAAGGTTCTATTTTGATGCATAGGAGCCTTCAACATTAACCTTCCTCCTGAGTCGAGAACTCTAATCATCTTGTCTTTGATTTACACCTTGTAGTTCTTTTCAACTAACTGCCTTATGCTGAGCAAATTACTCTTCGTGCTTGGTATGTACAATACATTGGAAATTACTGACCTCTTGCAATCTTTCCTCATAATCAAAACATCACTAATACCTTCAGCTGCTAGAGTATTGTCATTTGCAAATTCCACCATGTTCTTCATTGAGGATTTTATGTTGACAAACCAGTCTTTTCTACCAGTCATGTGTGATGAACATCTTGAGTCCAAGTACCATTGGTCCCAGAATCTTTCTTCATCTCTTGTTGTGACCATCAGCAATATCTTTTCTTCTTCATGCCTTGCCAGTTTTGCATCATTGTCTTGATTCTTTTGTTTTTCAGGACAATCACTAGAGTAGTGACCATACTTCTAACAATTAAAACACTAAATGTGACTTTTGTTCGGTTTTCGACCACCACCTCTTCCTCTACCTGCTGCACAACCTCTTTAATTGCTTTGGTATGATGACTTTCTATGATTCGACCAGCCTCCTTCTTGCTGATTTCCACCAGTCGAATTATTGTGGCATCCTCTGCATTTGTTGTCGAACCACTTCCCTTTCCTTTCTTTTCTCTTGCTGATTGCGCCTGCAAAACTAAATCATTTTTCGACTTGCTTGCAGCTCTTTGAGCCATTCTTTGTTCATGAGATTCAAGCGTCCCTTGAAGCTCTTCCTTTGTCAATGTTGACAAATCTTTCGACTCTTCTATGGCTACTACCACGTGGCCGAACTTTGGAGCCAATGGCCTCAAGATTTTTGCAATAATTGATCTTGATGTCAACACTTCTCCACATACATTGATTTGATTCACCAGTTTTGCAACCCTAGTGAAAAAATCTGTTATGCTTTCATTGTCTTCCATCTGAAGAAATTCATACATTTTTTTGTGATTTTGTATTCTTGATTTGCAAAAGATATTTATACACTTGACAAACCATTTGATGACTTTTCGAAAAATATTTAAAAATAATGATTTAAATCTCAAAATTCTTAGATCATTTTCTAGAGCATGGCAACCAAAAGAGACAACAATATCCTAAAAGAAGAGTCTTTCTAAAATGCCATTGACCGCATTATTTGGAAAACTCATGAAATTGAACTTCATCAATTAGAAATACATGAATTTACTCATGAAAATTTGGAGAAGCACGAAGGGTGTAAAGTTAAAGTAAAATCCCTTGCTTTGAAGTTTAAATATGATAGTGATCAAGAAGAATAATCTAAATTTGAATATGATGAAGATGATGCACTACAAAACACAACAACTTGACTTTCCCAGCATAGGCCTCTGAATTTAATTTCTTATATAGCTTCTTATTCTTCTTCTGTGATGTTTCATACAACTCCTTCAATAGTTCCATAACTTCCAAATTCTTCAACTTGTTCCCATCTACATTTTCAACACCATTAACATCTCCTGTTTCATCCAAATCTTCATCCCATATGAATAGATCACATGTATCATCTCACTGCCAAAATTGGCATCTCTAGAAAAGCTTTGCTTTATTACGGTCATTCTTGCAATAATATGACACCATACGAGCTTCACACCCACACATTCTTCTTGGAACTGGGTTTCATAACCCTTGATTTGGAAGACGTCATGAAAAAAATCTTTGATTTGAATGTTCGGTGAGGAACTTATTTGAGCTTTTGCGTGTGAGTTAGAAGGAGACGAAAATGAATTAGGTTTAGACAAATTAGATGAAGAAGATATCGAATTTTCCAAACGATGCTTCATTTAAATAGGAAAGATTGATATTTTATTAATAATAAATATATACGTGTCAACTACTTATCAAAAAGATTCCAACGTGGCAATTGATTATTCAACCATTTAAAACAAAAAAACACGCCATCTGCACTTTCACATAAGTTTCCGTTAGAGAAAATAGATGATAAATATCTATATTGTGGATAAAAAACTTTAGGATAACCATTATTAAAAAAAATTCTAAAGATTAAAAGTGAATTACAAATTATTTAGTGAGATTACAAACATATTTAATTTTTTTTAGTATATATATATTTTTCAAAATGATATTAAATTATGTAAAATATGGATCTTTTAAAATTTGTTTAAAGGCAGATCTTCCAATGAGAGGCAAAGCGCTGAATAATCGCACATATAAATATTATTTCAGGATATTCAACTAATTAAGAATCTCTATCACAGATGGTGATGTCACATTTATGAACCTTTGGGATATACCATGAGCTCTTTTTCCCTTAGTCAGAAGCGGCGAAATGGATTATGTTAATTAATCATGTTTAGTTAATTAACCATTGGGAAGCCTATTGGCTCTTAGTTACATTGTCAACGCTTTTCCATACTATAAATACAACACACTCCCTTCCTTCATTCTTCACCAAAACCAATTCATTCATCACTTCCATAATCAACAATGTCTGATATCGAGGGATCACCAGGAAGCTCCATGCATGGAGTTACTGGACGAGAACAAACCTTCCTTTCATCCGTTGCTTCCCCTATGGTTCCAACTGACACCACTGCCAAATTTCCATTACCAGTCGATTCTGAACACAAATCCAAAGTTTTCAAACTCTTTTCATTAGCCAATCCACACATGAGAACCTTCCATTTATCATGGATATCTTTCTTCACCTGTTTCGTCTCCACATTCGCCGCAGCGCCGTTAGTCCCTATCATCCGCGACAACCTTAACCTCACGAAAGCGGACGTTGGTAACGCCGGTGTTGCTTCCGTTTCAGGTAGTATTTTCTCAAGGCTAATGATGGGTGCAGTTTGTGACCTGTTAGGCCCACGTTATGGCTGTGCTTTTCTTATTATGCTAACAGCACCAACAGTGTTTTGTATGTCATTTGTTGAAGATGCTGCTGGTTATATAGCCGTTAGGTTTATGATTGGATTTTCATTGGCAACATTTGTTTCATGTCAATATTGGATGAGTACAATGTTTAATAGTAAGATAATTGGTCTTGTGAACGGTACTGCTGCTGGTTGGGGTAATATGGGCGGTGGTGCCACTCAACTTATTATGCCTTTGGTTTATGAATTGATTAGAAGAGCCGGTGCTACTCCTTTTACTGCTTGGAGAATTGCCTTTTTTATCCCTGGTTGGTTGCATGTTATCATGGGTATTATGGTCTTAACATTAGGCCAAGATTTACCTGATGGTAACCTCGGTGCTTTACAGAAGAAGGGTAATGTTGCTAAAGACAAGTTCACAAAGGTTAGTTAATTTGAGAACATATAAGTTAACATAATTGAGATGAAAGTAGTTAAATAATTTGGATTTGATTTTTGTTTTCAGGTTTTATGGTATGCTATAACAAATTACAGGACATGGATTTTTGCGCTGCTTTACGGTTACTCTATGGGAGTTGAATTAACGACTGATAATGTGATTGCTGAGTATTTCTATGACAGGTTTAACCTAAAGCTACACACAGCTGGAATCATTGCTGCATCCTTCGGAATGGCGAACCTAGTCGCTCGTCCTTTCGGCGGATATGCATCAGATCTTGCAGCAAGATTATTCGGCATGAGAGGAAGATTATGGACACTCTGGATTCTCCAAACGCTCGGAGGAGTTTTCTGCATATGGTTAGGAAGAGCCAACACACTTCCAATTGCAATACTGTCGATGATTCTGTTCTCAGTAGGAGCACAAGCTGCATGTGGTGCAACATTTGGAATCATTCCTTTCATTTCAAGAAGATCTTTGGGTATTATATCAGGTTTAACTGGTGCAGGTGGAAACTTTGGTTCTGGATTAACACAGTTGATATTCTTCTCAAGCTCAAAATTCTCAACATCAACCGGACTTTCCTTAATGGGTGCAATGATTGTAGCTTGCACACTTCCTGTGAGTGTTGTTCATTTTCCACAGTGGGGTGGAATGTTTTTTGCAGCATCAAAAGAGATAAATGAAGAACACTATTATACTTCAGAATGGAATGAGGATGAAGTACAGAAAGGGTTGCATCAATCAAGTCTTAGGTTTGCTGAGAATAGTCGATCTGAGAGAGGAAAGCGTGTGGCTTCTGCAGCAACACCACCAAATACAACTCCCAGTCACTAAATAGCTACCCAATTCACTTGTTTAAGTTTGAATATGTTAAGTTTTCTTTATTTCAACAAAAGACAAAGTATTAAAAGGAAATAATATTGGTGTAATGTTTTACACCATTGAAATTTCTACATAGGTTTGGTGTATTTTCTCCTTTGAAGTGAATCCTTAATTTAAAATATAAATTAGTAGTAAGATATAATGAGTTGTCATGTATGTGTATATAATATCCTTGCGTTGAAAAATCTGTCATATATGCATGTAGTGCTGGCAATTGGGAACTAAATAAAGATTCAGGTGTAATACGTCACAACACAGATCTCGATGGGTTCATTACTAGTTTATAAGTTGATAAATTTGATTAGTGGAATGGAATCAGTAATTAAATTGATATAATAATTATTCCTCAACTCAATTATTGTAGATTAAATTATTTAATTTGCAATGTCTCTTTTCGTGAAGCATGGAATCCGTAATTAAATTGATAGTTTAGTCATACTATCCTTGTTTGGGAATTTGTCAAATTTCTTGAAAGGACTACCTTCGTTTCATAATAAATGTTTTATTTGAGATGTGTGCAGTCTTTAAAAAAATGATTAGATATGTTAATTTTAATGATAAAATAGATATTTTTATTAAAATGTCCATTTATTATAGTTAGTGAAGGAGTTGAAAAACGTGAAAATTAATGATTAGAGGTATAGAGTGGAAAAAATAATAAATGTTATATTGGTATTTTAAAAAGATATTTATTTTGAGACATGAAAAAAGTGCAAATCAGACACTCTTTATGAGACGGAGGGAGTAATAGCATTCATGAAGGACAATGCTTTTAAGAGCACAATGACTCAATAATTCAATAGAGAAACAAGATTTTAATAAGAACCTATTTCTATTCCATTTTGCTTCGAAAAGGAATTTGAGATCGGTGATACACGGGGAACTTAGAGTTTTGATAAGAACTTGTGGGTTATAGAAATGATGTCAAGAGACGAACAACCATCTGGAATGAAGATGCATTTCGAGAGCTTCTAGGTATCGATATACGACTTACATCTCAAAACAAGGTTGGAATCAATAGCAAAGAAATTAGGAGATGTCAAGGCAGACCCTAATGAACAAAATAGGATGGGAAGATTCCTAAGAATTAAGGTCAAACTTGATTGATCTAAGGAAGACATTGAAGAAAGGCACGGTGGTCACATATCAAGATTAAAGCACAAAGATTTTCTTCAAATACAAATGACTACCTACTTTTTACTTTGAATGTAGAAAGATAGGACACTAACTAAAAAATTACGACGATCTGAGAGAGGGGTTGCAAAAGGGTTTGGAAGAGATATAAGATAACGAGATGTCGTTTGGACCCTAGATGATGGCATCTCCCTTACCAAAAGTTCAAGATGATATAAAGAAGGAAGCAAGCTCAAGCAAATGTAGTAGAAACATCTTTGACTCCCACTGTAACACCCCAATTCCCATCGCGAAATAAATAACACATAATAAATATCAGAGTAACTAAAATTTTATTTTTCCGACAGAAACAGGGATGCCACATTTAAAGAAATAAAATACAATTCCTGCTCAACATTTTTGATACATAACACAAAGAGAAATTTTTTCCTTACAAAAGGATGGTCAATTATGGAATAAAGCGGAAAGATCCATAACTGACTTGTTTTACAAATAAATGGTTTTAGAACATCAAAATATAAATACAAAATATATTCAACAATTATATACATATAACAAAACGTTCCCCGACTCCCGTGCTACGTATCAGAGCAGACACCACGAACGACAACGGAACGGAGGACTAATCTCCACAAAAGCCTCCAAGCCTCTAAAGCTGACAATCTGCACTATGCCATAAAAAGCATATTCCAGCAGAAGGGTGAGAAAAACAACCATAATATAATTGCATAAAATTATATATTAACACAAAATGCGCAAGTAACATATTTCCCACCGCCATCATCACATGCCTACACATAAAGCATGTACAGATTATATTCACATAATCCCATATTCACACATCATGCATATGTTTATACTTACCAAACATATCATTCATAATTCAAGGCATTAAACACGAATGCACATAATGTCACAATTGCTATCACAGTGTCTCACACATAAACACCCACTTTACGGTTTTTCACATATAACCAATGCAATCACAATTCATGCAGATACAAAGAGACCGACATAACGACTCTCTATGCAAATGCATATGCGGTACCGACTCCAAGATTTCATATCTCATCACTAGTTCACTCAGGAACTCTGCTGGAACCATCGCTCGTTACTTCACTGTAACTCCCCGTCGGGCTTACGATGTTCACCCGTCGCTTGAGGTCCTCTTAATATAAGGCGCACGACGTTTATGGATTGCTTTAGGTCCTCTTATATAAGGCGCACAACCCGATCGCTTTAGGTCCTCTTAATATAAGGCGCACGATCGTCTATAATCATCGCTTTAGGTCCTCTCAGCATAAGGCGCACAATGTTATAGCGGATCCCCTCTGGAATCAAACCGTCACTCCGGACGTTCAACAATGCACAATGATGCTTGGCATACAATAACTCATGACATTCATATTGCATGCTCACACACATCAATACTCATGCATATCTAAACAAATGCCACACTTAGCATTTTCTTGCCTTTTGGCCACAAATCATCATCACAGCAGCACATAAGGCATACGCATCCAAAGTACAAACATATAACATAATACACGTCAAATACGCACCATGTAAACGACAAAAGTCGAGATTTGACACTATTCACATTTTTCGACAAAATTTAATCGGCTAACGATTCTCAAAACCTCATAATCACAAAGTACGGTTCAATACCTTTCTAACGACACCGAGAATTCAAAAATCGGATAATCGGAACCAAAGTTACGGACAAAACCGAAAACACATTTTGAAAAATCACATTTTTGACATTCTCCTGTCCATACGCGTATCACTCATGTCCATACGCGTACGGACAGAACCCATTTCCTTCACAAATTCCTCGTTCCAAAACCCATACGCGTATTGGCCCATGGCTCGCCCATGTTACGCGTAATGCCAAGATTCATACGCGTATTGGCCCAAAAACAAGCCAATGATACGCGTATCGCCTTGGCTCATACGCGTATGGACATGCCCCTTACGCGTATGGCCAGAGCATACCCAGAAAAATTCTGCAGAACAATTTCTGCGTTTTCCTACCCAACATCAACCAATTTCTTCACCTAAAACTCAGAAAAACAGCAATTTGAAGTGTAATAGCATACCACAAACATGTATGAACAATCAACAATGCATTCAACAAGATTTTTACCACAATCAAATTCATTTCTAATCAATTCTTACACAATCTAAGTTTTACTAATATTCTCCAAATCAATCCAAAAACAACAACAAAACACATACATAATCATATACAATCATAGAATAATCGAGTTTCGCACCCTTACCCGATTAATCGATTCCTAGAACTTGATTTTCTTTGATTTCCTCTTTTTCTCTCTTTTTCCCCTTTCTCCTTCTTTTCTTCTCTTCTTTCTCTTCTCTTACTATTTTCTTTCTTTCCCTTTTTCTATTTCTATTTATTTCTATTTGTCTAACTTAAGAAAAATAATTGTGAAAAGACCAAAATACCCCTACACTCAATTATCTCGCAAATGTCCCCAAAACGCGATAAAATATAATCATATCGAAAAATAACACATTTCCACACAAAAGTCGAAAATATAATAAAATAATAATAAAATAATCAAAAACGACTCTATTAAATAAAAATACTAAAACTGGGGCGTTACAATTCTCCCCCACTTAGACATTTTCGTCCTCGAAAATATATCGAGACGAACAACTCCGGATACGACTCTCGCATCCGACCAACAAACCAACATGCCAACAAAAAGGCACACCACGAATAACACAACCGACAAACACCTTGCTAACCGTAATTACAACGAGGACACGACAACGACTACAACAACAACGACAAGATGCAAAGCCCATACAATGCACTTGACGACCAACTCGCAACCATCAAAACTACCAATCTCACGACCAAAGTCTAACTCTTTCTCATATTCACCAAAAATCATTGTTCACTTTTAATATATCCAACTTCACACTCTACAGTGTTATCTCCCACACCAGACACCAGTCTCGGAACTTCTCAAATTATTCTAATTCTCTGACCATCAAAACAGACATACACTGAAACTTTCGACTTAACTTTCCAAGCAAGACCTTACCTTTACCAACAGGATAATTTCAACTAAAGTCATAACTCATCAAAAATTCCAACCATCCTCATTGTCTCATACTCAATTCCTTCAAACCAACCAAGTACTCTAAACTCTTGCGATTACCAAACACTTCGAGCCGAGAACCATAAAAATAATACCTCACAAACGGTCGAACAGGATCATACAGACTCAAAACTGCAGCCGTAGACAAATTCTACTTCAGCTCACCCAAACTTACTCACAACGAACATCCAAAACAAACGACTCATCCTTTGCAAGCCAACTGAAATAACAGAAGTACTAACTTAGCAAGGTCTTCCATAACCTGCAGTAGCAACCAACTAAGCCCAAAAGTTTCTAATCTCATTAACCAACTTCGGAACCTCTCATTGTAGAACTGCATCTACTTCCGATGGATCCATAACAATGCCATCATCGGAAATAACATTTCTAAGGAACTAACCTTTTCAACCAAAATTATCACTTGAATAACTGAGCATACAACTTCGTCTCTTTTCAACACTTGCAATTCGATTCTCAAACACTCTACCTGTTCTTCCTCTGAGTTTTCAATAGATTCGAATATCCTCAATCAAAGCCATTACAAACTTATCCAAATAAATATGGAAGATACAATTCCTTTACTCCACAAACATTACAGATTCCTTACTAACACCAAATAACATCACCGTACTCTGCAATGTCCAACCAAATTCCAAAAGATATAAATTCTTAAAGCTTTTGCAAAACCTTGCACTGGGTAACTGGTTACTCACACACAAGCTTAACCGAGTAATTACCAGTCTATTCCGATGATAACAACATAACCAGTCACATCAAATCGATAAAAGTCTTAACTCACACAATTCACCACTCTTATCAAACATTCCAAACAATCGCAAGTTCACTCAAACTCAGCCAAACCATTACAGTCATCTATTCCTGAAAGCGGACACTTATTCTCCACCATTACCTTATTCAACTGTCAGTAATCCATACACAATTTCTTCTCTTAACCGTCCAAATTCCATAAATCCCAACATGTAGCAACAACCAATCCAAAAGAACTCTCAAATAGTACATCCACACTTAAGGTTTTCTCAAAATTTCCATTAATGCTCTAAAATTCCAAAAACTCCAAACCTCTTCGGAACTCTAAGTTTGGCTTTCCATAGTCTCAATACCATTATTCACATCATGCTTGTTATTTCGGTCAATCATCCTTCCTTTTTGTCGCCAACAACACTGAAGCTCTCCAAAACGACACACTTGGCCTCACAATTCTCCTTTCCAGTAAATCTTCCAACTACTCTATCAGTTCGGGTACCTCTAATGCTAACATCCAATATTCCATCCGGGAATACATCTGAAAATCACGCACAACCGGTAGCTCATCACTGTGTCCTTCTTGCCAATTTCTAGAAAACTATCATCACGAACATAACAACATCTTAGTTTCACTTCCTAAAAGTTCTCCTGCTTACTTAGCAGATCCAAACCTCAAATCCTTACCTTCGTACAATTTGAGTTCACACTTTTCTCTCTGAGAACCACCATTAACGATGCCCAATCATTCACTCTCAAAACTTCATACTGAACCAACATACCAAAACCTCTAATCCATTGCATCTTCTGATATTAACACCTTCATCGACTCATCAAAACAATCTGTAATCGTTTCCTTAAATTCCAAACACTCATTTCACACAATATCAAAGCCGGAAAGACACGTCTATTCCATCCAACACAATCTCCGTCTGCTATCAACAAGAGATTAAGGGTGATCAGTTCCTCAATTTGTCAATAGACAGCCGACAATCATGATGTGGCATAAACCGTCTTTACCAAACTATAATAGTATGTCTTGCATCTTGTGCACAAAACTACCTAAGGCATAAACCTTACCTCCGCATTCCCTCCGGAACCGGGAACCACACTGTCCAAAGAGCACTTACAATCTTGCAACCAACGGTACACTGAGCCAACGCTCCACACCTGAAACAACATGGAGAAGTACCAACTTCTCCCCCACTTATCTCATTCTCAATCCTGAAAACAAAGGATTAGAAAACCCAGAAAGTACTGACAGTGTTCCACACACTTATCACGTACTAAGGGACAAACAACAACGACAGTATTCAACTGTCACACCAACTAACTCAACAACTTGGCCGGACGGACCGACCTGCTCTGATACCACTTGTAACACCCCAATTCCCATCGCGAAATAAATAACACATAATAAATATCAGAGTAACTAAAATTTTATTTTTCCGACAGAAACAGGGATGCCACATTTAAAGAAATAAAATACAATTCCTGCTCAACATTTTTGATACATAACACAAAGAGAAATTTTTTCCTTACAAAAGGATGGTCAATTATGGAATAAAGCGGAAAGATCCATAACTGACTTGTTTTACAAATAAATGGTTTTAGAACATCAAAATATAAATACAAAATATATTCAACAATTATATACATATAACAAAACGTTCCCCGACTCCCGTGCTACGTATCAGAGCAGACACCACGAACGACAACGGAACGGAGGACTAATCTCCACAAAAGCCTCCAAGCCTCTAAAGCTGACAATCTGCACTATGCCATAAAAAGCATATTCCAGCAGAAGGGTGAGAAAAACAACCATAATATAATTGCATAAAATTATATATTAACACAAAATGCGCAAGTAACATATTTCCCACCGCCATCATCACATGCCTACACATAAAGCATGTACAGATTATATTCACATAATCCCATATTCACACATCATGCATATGTTTATACTTACCAAACATATCATTCATAATTCAAGGCATTAAACACGAATGCACATAATGTCACAATTGCTATCACAGTGTCTCACACATAAACACCCACTTTACGGTTTTTCACATATAACCAATGCAATCACAATTCATGCAGATACAAAGAGACCGACATAACGACTCTCTATGCAAATGCATATGCGGTACCGACTCCAAGATTTCATATCTCATCACTAGTTCACTCAGGAACTCTGCTGGAACCATCGCTCGTTACTTCACTGTAACTCCCCGTCGGGCTTACGATGTTCACCCGTCGCTTGAGGTCCTCTTAATATAAGGCGCACGACGTTTATGGATTGCTTTAGGTCCTCTTATATAAGGCGCACAACCCGATCGCTTTAGGTCCTCTTAATATAAGGCGCACGATCGTCTATAATCATCGCTTTAGGTCCTCTCAGCATAAGGCGCACAATGTTATAGCGGATCCCCTCTGGAATCAAACCGTCACTCCGGACGTTCAACAATGCACAATGATGCTTGGCATACAATAACTCATGACATTCATATTGCATGCTCACACACATCAATACTCATGCATATCTAAACAAATGCCACACTTAGCATTTTCTTGCCTTTTGGCCACAAATCATCATCACAGCAGCACATAAGGCATACGCATCCAAAGTACAAACATATAACATAATACACGTCAAATACGCACCATGTAAACGACAAAAGTCGAGATTTGACACTATTCACATTTTTCGACAAAATTTAATCGGCTAACGATTCTCAAAACCTCATAATCACAAAGTACGGTTCAATACCTTTCTAACGACACCGAGAATTCAAAAATCGGATAATCGGAACCAAAGTTACGGACAAAACCAAAAACACATTTTGAAAAATCACATTTTTGACATTCTCCTGTCCATACGCGTATCACTCATGTCCATACGCGTACGGACAGAACCCATTTCCTTCACAAATTCCTCGTTCCAAAACCCATACGCGTATTGGCCCATGGCTCGCCCATGTTACGCGTAATGCCAAGATTCATACGCGTATTGGCCCAAAAACAAGCCAATGATACGCGTATCGCCTTGGCTCATACGCGTATGGACATGCCCCTTACGCGTATGGCCAGAGCATACCCAGAAAAATTCTGCAGAACAATTTCTGCGTTTTCCTACCCAACATCAACCAATTTCTTCACCTAAAACTCAGAAAAACAGCAATTTGAAGTGTAATAGCATACCACAAACATGTATGAACAATCAACAATGCATTCAACAAGATTTTTACCACAATCAAATTCATTTCTAATCAATTCTTACACAATCTAAGTTTTACTAATATTCTCCAAATCAATCCAAAAACAACAACAAAACACATACATAATCATATACAATCATAGAATAATCGAGTTTCGCACCCTTACCCGATTAATCGATTCCTAGAACTTGATTTTCTTTGATTTCCTCTTTTTCTCTCTTTTTCCCCTTTCTCCTTCTTTTCTTCTCTTCTTTCTCTTCTCTTACTATTTTCTTTCTTTCCCTTTTTCTATTTCTATTTATTTCTATTTGTCTAACTTAAGAAAAATAATTGTGAAAAGACCAAAATACCCCTACACTCAATTATCTCGCAAATGTCCCCAAAACGCGATAAAATATAATCATATCGAAAAATAACACATTTCCACACAAAAGTCGAAAATATAATAAAATAATAATAAAATAATCAAAAACGACTCTATTAAATAAAAATACTAAAACTGGGGCGTTACAATTCTCCCCCACTTAGACATTTTCGTCCTCGAAAATATATCGAGACGAACAACTCCGGATACGACTCTCGCATCCGACCAACAAACCAACATGCCAACAAAAAGGCACACCACGAATAACACAACCGACAAACACCTTGCTAACCGTAATTACAACGAGGACACGACAACGACTACAACAACAACGACAAGATGCAAAGCCCATACAATGCACTTGACGACCAACTCGCAACCATCAAAACTACCAATCTCACGACCAAAGTCTAACTCTTTCTCATATTCACCAAAAATCATTGTTCACTTTTAATATATCCAACTTCACACTCTACAGTGTTATCTCCCACACCAGACACCAGTCTCGGAACTTCTCAAATTATTCTAATTCTCTGACCATCAAAACAGACATACACTGAAACTTTCGACTTAACTTTCCAAGCAAGACCTTACCTTTACCAACAGGATAATTTCAACTAAAGTCATAACTCATCAAAAATTCCAACCATCCTCATTGTCTCATACTCAATTCCTTCAAACCAACCAAGTACTCTAAACTCTTGCGATTACCAAACACTTCGAGCCGAGAACCATAAAAATAATACCTCACAAACGGTCGAACAGGATCATACAGACTCAAAACTGCAGCCGTAGACAAATTCTACTTCAGCTCACCCAAACTTACTCACAACGAACATCCAAAACAAACGACTCATCCTTTGCAAGCCAACTGAAATAACAGAAGTACTAACTTAGCAAGGTCTTCCATAACCTGCAGTAGCAACCAACTAAGCCCAAAAGTTTCTAATCTCATTAACCAACTTCGGAACCTCTCATTGTAGAACTGCATCTACTTCCGATGGATCCATAACAATGCCATCATCGGAAATAACATTTCTAAGGAACTAACCTTTTCAACCAAAATTATCACTTGAATAACTGAGCATACAACTTCGTCTCTTTTCAACACTTGCAATTCGATTCTCAAACACTCTACCTGTTCTTCCTCTGAGTTTTCAATAGATTCGAATATCCTCAATCAAAGCCATTACAAACTTATCCAAATAAATATGGAAGATACAATTCCTTTACTCCACAAACATTACAGATTCCTTACTAACACCAAATAACATCACCGTACTCTGCAATGTCCAACCAAATTCCAAAAGATATAAATTCTTAAAGCTTTTGCAAAACCTTGCACTGGGTAACTGGTTACTCACACACAAGCTTAACCGAGTAATTACCAGTCTATTCCGATGATAACAACATAACCAGTCACATCAAATCGATAAAAGTCTTAACTCACACAATTCACCACTCTTATCAAACATTCCAAACAATCGCAAGTTCACTCAAACTCAGCCAAACCATTACAGTCATCTATTCCTGAAAGCGGACACTTATTCTCCACCATTACCTTATTCAACTGTCAGTAATCCATACACAATTTCTTCTCTTAACCGTCCAAATTCCATAAATCCCAACATGTAGCAACAACCAATCCAAAAGAACTCTCAAATAGTACATCCACACTTAAGGTTTTCTCAAAATTTCCATTAATGCTCTAAAATTCCAAAAACTCCAAACCTCTTCGGAACTCTAAGTTTGGCTTTCCATAGTCTCAATACCATTATTCACATCATGCTTGTTATTTCGGTCAATCATCCTTCCTTTTTGTCGCCAACAACACTGAAGCTCTCCAAAACGACACACTTGGCCTCACAATTCTCCTTTCCAGTAAATCTTCCAACTACTCTATCAGTTCGGGTACCTCTAATGCTAACATCCAATATTCCATCCGGGAATACATCTGAAAATCACGCACAACCGGTAGCTCATCACTGTGTCCTTCTTGCCAATTTCTAGAAAACTATCATCACGAACATAACAACATCTTAGTTTCACTTCCTAAAAGTTCTCCTGCTTACTTAGCAGATCCAAACCTCAAATCCTTACCTTCGTACAATTTGAGTTCACACTTTTCTCTCTGAGAACCACCATTAACGATGCCCAATCATTCACTCTCAAAACTTCATACTGAACCAACATACCAAAACCTCTAATCCATTGCATCTTCTGATATTAACACCTTCATCGACTCATCAAAACAATCTGTAATCGTTTCCTTAAATTCCAAACACTCATTTCACACAATATCAAAGCCGGAAAGACACGTCTATTCCATCCAACACAATCTCCGTCTGCTATCAACAAGAGATTAAGGGTGATCAGTTCCTCAATTTGTCAATAGACAGCCGACAATCATGATGTGGCATAAACCGTCTTTACCAAACTATAATAGTATGTCTTGCATCTTGTGCACAAAACTACCTAAGGCATAAACCTTACCTCCGCATTCCCTCCGGAACCGGGAACCACACTGTCCAAAGAGCACTTACAATCTTGCAACCAACGGTACACTGAGCCAACGCTCCACACCTGAAACAACATGGAGAAGTACCAACTTCTCCCCCACTTATCTCATTCTCAATCCTGAAAACAAAGGATTAGAAAACCCAGAAAGTACTGACAGTGTTCCACACACTTATCACGTACTAAGGGACAAACAACAACGACAGTATTCAACTGTCACACCAACTAACTCAACAACTTGGCCGGACGGACCGACCTGCTCTGATACCACTTGTAACACCCCAATTCCCATCGCGAAATAAATAACACATAATAAATATCAGAGTAACTAAAATTTTATTTTTCCGACAGAAACAGGGATGCCACATTTAAAGAAATAAAATACAATTCCTGCTCAACATTTTTGATACATAACACAAAGAGAAATTTTTTCCTTACAAAAGGATGGTCAATTATGGAATAAAGCGGAAAGATCCATAACTGACTTGTTTTACAAATAAATGGTTTTAGAACATCAAAATATAAATACAAAATATATTCAACAATTATATACATATAACAAAACGTTCCCCGACTCCCGTGCTACGTATCAGAGCAGACACCACGAACGACAACGGAACGGAGGACTAATCTCCACAAAAGCCTCCAAGCCTCTAAAGCTGACAATCTGCACTATGCCATAAAAAGCATATTCCAGCAGAAGGGTGAGAAAAACAACCATAATATAATTGCATAAAATTATATATTAACACAAAATGCGCAAGTAACATATTTCCCACCGCCATCATCACATGCCTACACATAAAGCATGTACAGATTATATTCACATAATCCCATATTCACACATCATGCATATGTTTATACTTACCAAACATATCATTCATAATTCAAGGCATTAAACACGAATGCACATAATGTCACAATTGCTATCACAGTGTCTCACACATAAACACCCACTTTACGGTTTTTCACATATAACCAATGCAATCACAATTCATGCAGATACAAAGAGACCGACATAACGACTCTCTATGCAAATGCATATGCGGTACCGACTCCAAGATTTCATATCTCATCACTAGTTCACTCAGGAACTCTGCTGGAACCATCGCTCGTTACTTCACTGTAACTCCCCGTCGGGCTTACGATGTTCACCCGTCGCTTGAGGTCCTCTTAATATAAGGCGCACGACGTTTATGGATTGCTTTAGGTCCTCTTATATAAGGCGCACAACCCGATCGCTTTAGGTCCTCTTAATATAAGGCGCACGATCGTCTATAATCATCGCTTTAGGTCCTCTCAGCATAAGGCGCACAATGTTATAGCGGATCCCCTCTGGAATCAAACCGTCACTCCGGACGTTCAACAATGCACAATGATGCTTGGCATACAATAACTCATGACATTCATATTGCATGCTCACACACATCAATACTCATGCATATCTAAACAAATGCCACACTTAGCATTTTCTTGCCTTTTGGCCACAAATCATCATCACAGCAGCACATAAGGCATACGCATCCAAAGTACAAACATATAACATAATACACGTCAAATACGCACCATGTAAACGACAAAAGTCGAGATTTGACACTATTCACATTTTTCGACAAAATTTAATTGGCTAACGATTCTCAAAACCTCATAATCACAAAGTACGGTTCAATACCTTTCTAACGACACCGAGAATTCAAAAATCGGATAATCGGAACCAAAGTTACGGACAAAACCGAAAACACATTTTGAAAAATCACATTTTTGACATTCTCCTGTCCATACGCGTATCACTCATGTCCATACGCGTACGGACAGAACCCATTTCCTTCACAAATTCCTCGTTCCAAAACCCATACGCGTATTGGCCCATGGCTCGCCCATGTTACGCGTAATGCCAAGATTCATACGCGTATTGGCCCAAAAACAAGCCAATGATACGCGTATCGCCTTGGCTCATACGCGTATGGACATGCCCCTTACGCGTATGGCCAGAGCATACCCAGAAAAATTCTGCAGAACAATTTCTGCGTTTTCCTACCCAACATCAACCAATTTCTTCACCTAAAACTCAGAAAAACAGCAATTTGAAGTGTAATAGCATACCACAAACATGTATGAACAATCAACAATGCATTCAACAAGATTTTTACCACAATCAAATTCATTTCTAATCAATTCTTACACAATCTAAGTTTTACTAATATTCTCCAAATCAATCCAAAAACAACAACAAAACACATACATAATCATATACAATCATAGAATAATCGAGTTTCGCACCCTTACCCGATTAATCGATTCCTAGAACTTGATTTTCTTTGATTTCCTCTTTTTCTCTCTTTTTCCCCTTTCTCCTTCTTTTCTTCTCTTCTTTCTCTTCTCTTACTATTTTCTTTCTTTCCCTTTTTCTATTTCTATTTATTTCTATTTGTCTAACTTAAGAAAAATAATTGTGAAAAGACCAAAATACCCCTACACTCAATTATCTCGCAAATGTCCCCAAAACGCGATAAAATATAATCATATCGAAAAATAACACATTTCCACACAAAAGTCGAAAATATAATAAAATAATAATAAAATAATCAAAAACGACTCTATTAAATAAAAATACTAAAACTGGGGCGTTACACCCACTACTACAAAAAGTATCTTTCGTAACAATATTTCACCTCGACTAAAGTATCCACAGTGGTAGAATCTATTCACACTACGCCAAAATTGCTTTTTAACAGCACTACATAGACAGCGCTTTTGATCAAAAGCGCTGCTATATGTTTTAAAAAAAACACGCTGAAAAAAAGCGCTGCCTAAAGGCCTACTTTAGATAGCGCTTCCTAAAAGCGCTGTTAAAAGCCATACAAATGTGACACCTTAGAAAGCGCTTTCAGGAAAGCGCTGCTAAAAGCACACTTTAGAAAGCGCTTTTAAAAAGCGCTGCTAAAGGCCTAACGTAGGTCACACATTAGAAAGCGCTTTCTGAAAGCGCTGCTATAGGCAATTAAAAAAGAAAGCGCTTTTAGGGAAAAAGCGTTGCTAAAGCTAATACATAAGAAAGCGCTTTCAAAAAGCGTTGTCTTATGTTATTATTTCATAAATATTAAAAAACTTTTCATTGTTTCAGAACGCCCTAATCATTTCTTTTCTTTCTCCCTCTCTCTCGCGACTTCTCCCTCCGCCGTGTCTCCCCCTCTCTTGCGACTTCTCCCTCCACACTGTTCGCCTTCTCCGACCGGCGTTCCTCTGTCCGTCTTCTTCGACCGGCACTGTTCATCTGTTCGTATCTCCATCTTCTCCGACCGACATTCCTCCGTGAGTGTCACTTGTTTATTCTCCGACCGGCACTGTTCATCGTCTTCTCTTGAGGGTTTGTTCTTGAGCATCTTGTTTTGTTTTTGTTTTGTTTTTAGTTTGAATGTGTTGGTTTGAATGTAGTTTGAATGAGTGTTGTTAGAAAGATGAGGGTTATAGAAAAATGAGTGTTGTTAGAGTATCAAAGTGTTGATGTATGATGTTCTGAATTTTCTTGTGTGAATCTGATGACTTTGTATGAATTGTGTGTACTGTTCTTGTCTTGCGTCCTCCTTCTAGTGACAGTTGCTGCTATTGTTGTGTTCTGAGTTCTTAAATTTTGGTGGATGTTAGTTGTTCTGGTATGTGTTTATGACAAACTTCTGGTGTATGTTGATGAGTTTTCTGGTCTTGATTTTGTGTTTAGTCATGTAATGATCTTGATGAAGTGGGGTATGACTTTGATGAATTGGTTTGGAATTTTTGGTATATTTTTGACGAAATTGTTAGGTATGATTAAGGTTTTGAGGACCGGTTTGTGTAAGTATTTGATGAATCGTGTAAGGACTTGGATGTTTGGTTATGAGGATGTTGATACGTTTCTGGTGTATGATTTGTGATGAAGTGTAATCTTTTTATGAAATTGAATGTATTTTCAAAATTCTGAGTAATAAAACATCTTCCAAAATAATGGGAGTAATAGAATGAAGGATGTACAAATGCTTTTTCTTTTAATTATTCTATTTTGTTTTTTATTTTCATTTTTGTTTTAGTGATTGCACTGTATATGTTAAACTTATTTCTATTCTACTAGTGTAATTTACATCTTATGGAAATTTTGTTTTATGAAAAGCAAATGTATTTCATTTAGGATTTAGAATCTGAATTAGTGTTGATGTGGATGTTGTTTGAATTTGATTTTGAAATTGTTGTTGTAGATTACTTTAACATGAACACTTCCTCAAAAAACTCCGCGGCCAAGAAGGTGACCGAGAAAATGAAGAAGGGCAGTCCAAATGTTGCAATATCTACTGCATTATCAATCAGAGCAACCTTGTCCGGGAAGAAATCTGTGACAAAGATGAAATTCCTCACAAAAGACCGCGTTCCGAAACGTGATTTTGGTGCAGATGTTGATGAGGACTGGTATGAAGACTGGTTCAATTTTCTTCATTCAGGAGGCGGGAGAGAGAGCGATTAGCTTCTAGAGGGGAAGCTGTATTTTCTTGTTGTTTTGTTTGTCCCCTTATATGGGTGTTAGTGATTTTTCTGGCCTTCAGGCTCTCTTTTTAATTGTATTGTACAATGTTTTGGCTCATCTGAGGCATTTTATATAATATGTCGTTTTTCCTCCTGCAAGGAATTACCCTTTTATGTATATGCTAGTCCCTCAAGTATTTAAGTCAAGATGACTTAGAGTGGTCGATCATGAGGTGCCAAGCGTTATTTTTTTGCCTTTTTTTTCTGAGACTTTATATTAGCTCAACACTCAGACGTACACAAGAAGCCCCATGCGAAGAGCTTTAGGGTTTTTGAGTGCTTTGAACCTTTTTTGGCCAAGTTTGCCAATAGAAAGCATAAAAGGCCAGAAAAAGCGCTGCTAAAGGCCCACTTTAGACAGTTCTTTTCCAGAAAAAGCGCTCCTAAAGGACTACTTTAGAAAGCGTTTTTCCAGAAAAAGCGCTGCTAAAGGCCTACATAAGGCAGCGTTTTTGCATAAAACAAAAGCGTTGTCTTTACCTATGGCAGCGCTTTTAAGCGCTGTTAAAAGCCAAAAAAAGCGCTGTCTTTTCCCTTCCGTGGCATAGTGTCACTTAGGCATTTTCCTTTTATTTTCATTTTTAAGTCACTTTTCACCGCGGTTGGAACTTCCAACTGTGGTGAAAAGTGGCACATGGTCATGAGTTCGAATCCTAACACCTATAGTTTTGTTTTTTATTTACTTTTAAGCCATTTTTTTTACCACGGTTGGAACTTCCAACCGTGCTGAAAAGTGGCGCATGGTCATGAGTTCGAATCCTAGCACCTACAATTTTGTTTTTTTATTTATTTTTAAGCCACTTTTTACCACGGTTGAAACTTCCAACCATGGTGAAAAATGACGCACGGTCATGAGTTCGAATTGTAGCACCTACAATTTTGTTTTTATTTATTTTAAAGAAACTTTTTACCACGATTTGAACTTCCAATCGTGGTAAAAAGTCACTCAGGGTCGTGGGGAAATATAAGTGTGTTTATTGAGTTTCTTCACTGTCCTTAAACAAATCTTTGCCGTCTATTTAGTGAGTATCAACGCTCAAGACACTACAACTAGTAATCCGCGTGAAACCTAAAACTTAGATGAACTTTCAACTTAGACGAACTTCATCTTCTACCTCCAAACATCATCTTCAATTTACGACACTTTATTTCTCCACTAAACCAAGCTCGAAAACGTCATTTCTTCCTTAAACAAAACTCGAAAACATCATTTCTTCCATTAACAAATTTCAGAACTCTATCACCTATTCTCCAACTTGAATTAGACAAGGAAAATATGGATTCAAGTTAGAAATGTTAGTTGTTGTTGTTGTTGTACTTTTTTGTTGTTGTTATTGTTGTTCTTGTTCTTGTTGTTCTTGTTCTTGTAGTTGTTCTTGTTCTTGTAGTTGTTCTTGTTGTTGTTATAATTGTTTTTATTATTGTTGTTGTTGTTGTTGTTATTGTTGTTATTTTTGTTGTTGCTCTTGTTCTTGTTGTTCTTGTTGTAGTTCTTGTTATTCTTGTTTATGTTCTTGATGTTATTGTTGTTGTTATTGTTGATCTACTGTTGCATTTTTTATTTTATTAAAAGATATACAATAACAGTTGTTTAAAGTAATCTTTATGATAGGTTGATACATACAATAACGGTTGTCTGAAGTAACCGTTGTGATAGGTTGCATGCTACTTGACTTATAATCACGGTCGCACGGCCTTGGTGGAAAGAATCATACATTCAATCACACCTTAACTCACAACAGTTGATTGGATGTGGTTGTATCTCTTTTGCAACTGTTATGAGGTGTTTTCCGTAGAAGTGTCCATTAGCTAAAGAAAGGAAAAGGAAGAAACCGAAAGAACTAAAGAGGAGACTGAAACATGGCAGTTAGTGTTAAAAGGAAGAACAAATAGAACTGAAAAGGAAAAGTAGAGATCAACAGAGACCCATAGACAAGGGGAAGGAAGATGTAAATAGAAAGTGTACCAGAATCGCTGGAGCCAATGGCCATATCAAATGTGGAAGGAAAAGGGAAGGAACTAGTGCAAGAAAAGAGAAAAAAATAAAATAAAAAAAGATACTAAGGAAGAAGATGGGAATCAAAGTGAAGGGAAAAAAAAGAAGAGGACGTAGGAAAAAGAAAACATGTAGGTGTGATCATCTCAAAAGGTAAGCATATTGACTTCATGGAGGTTGGTAAGAAGAGGGAACTAGTACTAGATGTAGTTGAAGTGGTTAAGGCCAAGAAACCAGAGGTGGTGTTAGACGACTAGCATAACCTAGAAAAATTAAAATTGTTAGCTAGAGTTGTAAGGGATAGGGAAGTCCTCAATAGTTTGAGCCTTTGTCAAGGCTCACAAAATTGGAAATTCCTATGGTCGTATTATTATGGATACTAGGTTTAAGGATCATGAAGTAGATACAATTAGGAAGTTTTAACTCGTGTCTTGCTGTTGATTACAATTGAAGTTTTGTTCTTCACATAACAGATGTTGGCACAATAACTGAATCAATTTCTATAATGTGCTTATATAAAATTAACATATTACAAGAATTTAAATCCAAAAACAATAATGAACGCACATGATTTTTAACCCAATTCGGTGCAATATCAACTATGTCTAGGGGGCATTCAACCCAAGAAAGAAAATCTACTCTCAATAGTAAAAGTACAAATAGTATTAGATGAACACATCTTGTTTAATGTCTCTCTTCCTAATACTACCCATGAATTTTTATTCAGGACTCCATATAGAACGACTCCACTCCCAATAGTCAGAAGGACAACTCTCCTAGTTCAAGGCCACTTTTCTAATACTACCCGTGAAGGTTCATTCAAGCCCCCTGAATATGATACTTCTCTCACTATCACTCAAACTCTCTTCCTGTGTTTGGACAATTACAACAATAAGATGGATTGTATAACAACCTTAAAACTCAACAATTTATTCGGCTAATTTAGATTTGAAGCATATGAATAGAGTGTACAAAATACAAAGAAAAACAAATACTCAACTAAAAAAAAATTCTCCTAATCAGTATATATTTTCTCTCAAGGTCTAAGTCTTCACAAAGGAGATGAACTCCTTATATAACCACAAAAGTCCATCTCCAAAATCCCATAAGGATTTAGGTCATGAATTTAGTTGGAATTCTAAAAAGCACATAGGATCAATCTTCAATAATGATGATTTACAATATTGATTGATCTCCTTGAATAAATCTGAATCTCTTGATTATTCTTGTTGTATTTGATTCAAATCACATCCTATAAAAACTCACATAATCAATAAAATCTTTATTAGGAAGATTGAGATCCTTGATTGATATAAATCTTGAACGAATAATATCTTTTCCAAATCCAAACTCAAGCTATCACACTTGTATCTCTGATATAACAAAAAAGGAAACAGATCTTAAAGGGACAAGATATAATTCAATTTATCTTGCTCGTCAAGTAACAAACTGAGACAGATGTCTCACAGATTGAGGAACATTTTGCCTGACATGTGTCCACGTAACAAAATTCTAAATTTTGACTAAATCAAATAAAATCTTTACTTGATATAAATCACAATTCCAACTTCTTAAGTGAAGAATTCTGAATAAATCTCTTGCAAAAACTAAATCACACTTTAAATCATCTTTAATGGAGATTGAAGATTTTTCTCATTAAGTGTGAATCCTTGTAATTAAAACATATCTAATTAAATCTTTTCATGGAATGAATCTTCAATCAAGATCTTTGCATATCCAATATCAACTCAATCTTGAATATCCTAAATCTGAAACAAATCTTCCTTCAGGGCATTATCAGATAAATATTTTCTTCAAAGCAAATTTAATCAAATCAAATATATTCTTCAATGCAAATCCAATCAAATCAAATATTCTTATTTAAATAGAATATTTTCAAAATTGATTTGGATTAACAAGCTTCTTCCAAAAGTAAATTCTCATCGTACCAGAATTAATACATGTTTTCTAACTAAATGTTGAAGCAAACATTTAATGCAGTAAGAGTTGTCTGCATGCTAAGATGTCACATAGCATGTTCCATACATCCAGCACAACAAGTTGCTTACAACCAAATCTTTTTGTCAAGCAACTTTAGCAGAAACTTGGATTAAACAAATCTTGAAACAAATCTGAAAAGCATGAGAATCCAATAAGTGTAGCACTCACGCCAAGATGTCACACACATGTTCCAGACATCTTGCTTTCCATTTTGCCTATAAAAATAAGCCAATTAAAGGAACAACAATAATGGGATTGGGAGGGAAAGATCAAGTGGGAATACCCTTATGAGAAGGGAAGAAATCAATATAATTGTAACCTCGTACTACATTAACCATATTGAGATCTACTTTAAGGAGGGTGAGGAGGATGGTAAGTGTTTTTTTATGCCAAATATGGCCACCCAAGAGACCATAATAAGAGGAAAATCTGGTATCTTATGAGAAATTTGACACACACACACACATGAGGAATCGACATGTTTTGGATTCATAAATAATATGGTCTCACAGACTTACAAGTTAGGAGGAAACAACAGAATCTCATCCCCGTTGGAACATGGAAGGAAGAGTCTAAATGATTGTGGTTTGATTGATATGGGTTTTGAGGGACACCCTTTTACTTGGTCAAATGGTAGAAGGAAAGATAATAACATCTAATATAGGGTGAATAAAGGGTGGGTCCATCTCTATATTCTCTTCTATTAGAGTGACACACGTCTCTCTAAGCGAGGGTCGGATCATGTTGTAGTTAGGGATGGAAAACAAACTCGGATCCGCTCGGGCCCGCCCCGAAATTAACGAGGAAAACCTGATTTAATTGGGTGCGGGTGCAGGTGTGGGGAAAACCTGGTTTTTAACTAGTGGTGCATGGGCGGGGGCGGGAAGACACTAAGACCCGCTCGCACCCGCCTCCGCTCCGCCCCCAAATAATGTATTTTACTTTAATTCCCTTATTTTACTTATTTTAATATTCATTTATTAATTATATTTTTAATTAAATTATTAATACCCTTATTGCAATTAAAATAATCAAGTTAATATTCATTTACTAATTAAGTTTTTAATTAAATAATTAATTAATTTATTAAAATAATCAATTTTTTAATTAAATTATTAATTTTTATTGCAATTAAAAAGAAATTAATTTTTTTGCGGGTGGGGGTGGGGCGGGTGCACTTGTTCTCCATAGAGGCGAGTCTGGGCGGTAAATTTTTCCCCCAGTTGCGTTTGGGGGCGGGGGCGAGCCTGTTACATGGAGGCGGGTGAGGGTGCGGGTGCGGGTATAGTTAAACCCGCCCCCGGCCCGCCCCGTTGCCATCCCTAGTTGTAGTTTATGTAGAGTTAAAGGCTCATAGAAGGGAGGAGAAGAGAAGGATGAAATACATTTTTAGATTTGATGAAGTGTGGATGAGGGATGCAAGATGCTCATGACTAATCAAAGAAAAGTGAAATAATGGATACCTTTAACTCCCATCCAAGATTCAGCAAGTTCAAACTCTTGAGTTTTGATTTGATGAATATAGAAGTGGACATATTTTAGAAAAAATCATAAGATTTGAGGAACTCATAAAAGGGATTGGCCAATGGTCAAATGATATGGAGGAAATAAAGAGAGTAAAGATGGTGCAAAAGGATTTAGATAAACAGCTCAAGGTGAAAGAAATTATACAGGGATAGAGAAGCAAAGATACTTAGATAAAATATGGAGACAAAAACACTATGTTCTTCCATGCTAAAGAAAACCAGAGGAGGAAAGTTAATGGTATCACCAAGATAAAATATTAGAATGGTGTCTGGTGGAGGAAGGAAGAGCATATTGAGAGAGTGATGAATGAGTATTATGAGGGGATCTTCTCAATCGTTGGAACAAGGGGTATTAGAAAGGCTTAGATCTTGGTAAGAGGTAGGCTCAAGGAGAAAAATATTAGTTATTATGAGAAGAGGTATGATGAGTTGGAAATCAAAGAAGCTATTTCCCAAATGCATCCAAAAAAGCACTAGGACCTGATGGCATTCCAACCATCTTCTACCTAAGATACTAGAAAATTGTGGGAGGTGACATCATGAACCTTGCCTCGGAGATCCTAAAAATGGCCTTAGATAAAAGGATATTAATAGGACCTTCATATGTGTTATCCCTAAATGAAAAAACCACAGAACTGCACAAGACTACATGCCAATCAACTTGTGTAATGTGGTAATGAAGATTGTGAGAAAGGTTATTGCAAATAGGCTGAAGCCTATCCTATCCGACATAGTGGATGAGGAGAAAAACATGTTTGTTAAACATAGAGTGATCACAAACAATGCTCTTATTGCTATGGAGTGCTTTCACTAGACGAAGAAGAAAAGAAATGGAAAAAGAGCATGATTACGATTAAAATGGATATGTCAAAGGCTTATGACATGTCCATTTTATGTGCAAAGGAGACCCCATGTCTCCCTATCTCTTCATTTTGTGTTCAAATGTATTGTCTGGTATGGTCAAGAAGGAATTCAACTCTAATAATATGCATGGGTTAAAAGTGGCTAGACAACCCCCTACATATCCCATATTCTCTTTAATGATGACAATATTTTATTTTCCATAGCCAATAAAACTGAAGATGATGTTTGTAACACCCTAAACCCCCGTGACAATTTAAACTTAATTTATCAGAGTAAAAATAAAATACATAGATTTAGGATGCTACTTCTACTAGTCAACTTAACATGCACACAATAATAATACGGTGATAGTATAATTAAACATGACATTTTAACATTCATGCACAGCGGAAAAGTCAACTCAGGTAAAAACATGTTTAGTCACACACAACATTCTTAATTAAAATAGTAATAGTATATAATAGAATTCCAAAGACTCTAGCATTCCGACACCCCCGGTGTTACAAACTCAGAGCAGATGCGACTCGATAACTCCCACCAGAAGACCTCGTCTTCACCACTCCACCTGCGACTACTCCTGCTTATCTGCACGTTACCCACGTAGAGGTAACATTCAAACATAAGGGGTGAGATTCTCAATCAATATAAAGAATGCATAGCATAAGTATGAAAGCATAAAAACATATGGAATCCACCCTATCACAACAACTTCATCACAACAACATTCATCATACAACAGATAATCAACATACAAGGGTTGAATGCAATGAGACCCATGACTCGACTCAATGCATGTGGTACCAATCGATCCATGTTTCATGATCACAGTTCCCGTCGGAACTCTCGACCCTTGTTTCATGGTCAAGTATGACCCCTATCTCATGATCACACCAACGACCCCTATTTCATGGTCACGTACGACCCCTATTTCATGATCCCACCAACAACAATGATTCCATCAAGGAATTCGGATAGACGATAACGCCCCATCTGGGCACGCCATCCCACAACTATGCAACCTGTCATGCATGCAACGACAACGCACAACAACAACGACAACAATCAACGAATATAATAGTAATCACATGCACACAACAACCAACACATCAATACATCATAATACTAGGATGCAACCGCAATTCATACCTGCCACAACAGCAATATACAAATATATCATGCATACACATCGACGACTCCATCGTCTCTACTCACCACACAAACAAAATGCTCAATTTCTATTTATCACGTTAAAGGATTGAAATTCTGGTATTGAAATCAATTTTTATAAATAGTACGTGAAACCAGCTTTCCAACACTTCGAACAGCGACGGAAACGGACCTACGGATCAAAAGATATGAATTTCTGAAGTTTCAGAAAATTCGGTTCGTCTCAGCCCAATTCACCTGATGCTCGCCTGGAGAAGCACCAGCGAAACCACTTTCGCCTGGCGAAATCCCCATTCACCTGGCAAATTCCACTTTTGCCTCCTGCTCGCCTGGCGAAACAGTGGCGAATCCAACTCCTCCATACAAAATCCAGAAACTCTAATTTTTCACTCCCCTTTCGCTTCTACATTCGCCTGGCGAATCCACTTTCGCCTGGCGAGTTCCATTTTCTCCTGGCAAATTTGGGTGAATCCACAATCTTTCGATTACGATTCTCCACGATTTAGACCTTACAATTCTCCCGAATTTGGTATCATACAGTCCAGAAAACACCAATAAGGTAGCAGCAAATGACATATACACATATACAACACAAATCTATAATCAATTGCATAACTTTCTCTTCCTACCAAACCCTCTAACCTACAACCTAATTTCCAATTCTCACCAGTAACATAACAGGGAGATCCTAACAATTTTCTACCCTCATACCGCTACTATGCAACGCTTAAGAGATAGAGAGCCCCACCCTTACTTTAGGATTCTTGAAATCTTTCCTCAACAATGGAGCTCTTCTTGACCTAACTCTTCTCTGCTCTTTCTTCTCTTCTCCAAAACACATACTGACCACCCTTCCTTTCTAACCCTTTTTCCTATTTATATTTTCCTTGTTAATCCCAAATATTATTATTATCTAATATTATGATTATTTATATTCTCCTCAATAATTTAAATAATAATATTAACCAACTAGCCCCTCCTCCAACACCTTATCCTTCATAACTCCAAGGGCACTACCCCCACCCTAAGGGTAACCCACACTTAATCCAAAACACATCCATACACGACACATACAATAATATTCAATTTAATTAGGAAAAATAATTAAATTAAATCGGGGTGTTACAACTCTCCCCCACTTGGAATATTTTCGTCCTCGAAAATTTACCTCATCCGAACAACTCTGGATACGACTCTCGCATCCTGCTCTCCAACTCCCAAGTCATATTTCCACCAGCAGCGCCTCCCCACACTACCTTCACAAGAGCGATTTCCTTGCCCCTCAGTTGCTTTACCTCGCGGTCTTTAATCCGTACTGGTAAGGCTTCAACTGTAAGGTTATCTCTTACTTCCACATTATCCATCGGAATCACATGCGACGGATCCGGAACATACTTTCGAAGCTGCGACACATGGAACACCTCATGAAAATTCGACAAATTGGGTGGCAACGCCACTCTGTAGGCAACAGGTCCAACTCTTGCAGATATCTGATACGGACCAATAAATCGAGGAGTAAGCTTCCTCGACTTCAACGCACGGCCAACCCCGGTCACTGGAGTGACTCTCAAAAACACATGGTCTCCTTCTTGAAACTCGAGATCTTTCCTTCTTTTATCATGGTAACTCTTCTGCCTACTCTGCAAAGCTTTCATATTTTCTCGAATCAACTTCACCTTTTCGGTAGTTTGTCGAATAATCTCGAGTCCAAGCACTACACTCTCACCAGATTCATGCCAACACAAGGGCGTCTGACACCTACGACCATACAACGCCTCAAAAGGTGCCATTCCAATACTGGAATGATAACTATTGTTATAAGTGAACTCGATCAGCGACAAATGATTATCCCAAGCACCTCCTTGTTCAAGCACATAAGCCCTCAACAGGTCTTTCAAAGACTGGATAGTTCTTTCCGTCTGACCATCCGTCTGCGGATGATAAGCCGAACTCAACCTCAACTTCGATCCCAAAGCTCCCTGCAAACTCTCCCAAAATCTGGAAGTGAACCTTGGATCTCGATCCGACACAATGCTCAACGGAATCCCATGCAGTTTCACAATCACTAGGATATAAATCTCCGCCAACTTCTGCAAAGGAAAACTGATATTAATCAGAATGAAATGTGCCGACTTCGTCAGTCTATCCACTACTACCCAAATGGAATCATGTCCCCTCGGCATATTAGGCAACCCGGTCACAAAATCCATAGAAATACTGTCCCACTTCCACTCTAGAATGTCTAACGGTTGCATCATACCAGCAGGTTTCTGATGTTCCACTTTCGACTTCTGACAAGTCAAACAAGCATACACAAACTAAGCCACATCACGTTTCAACCCAGGACACCAAAATATCTTCTTCAAGTCTTGATACATCTTCGTAGCTCCTAGATGGATACTTAAACTACTCCGATGACCTTCTTCTAAAATCATTCTTTTCAACTCAGGATTATCAAGAATGCAAATCCTGTCACGGAATCTCAACACACCTTGCTCATCCACCCTGTACTCATTACCTACTGCTTGGTTATCCCCAATCATCAACTCCACTAGTTTCACATCTAACTTCTGACTGTCTCGGATGTTATTAAGAAATTCATTGTTGATTGTCAGCATACCCAACATAACACTATGCGGTGTCTGATCACAAACCAAACTCATATCTCTGAACTGTTTAATCAATTCTAACTCTTTAACCATCATAGCAGACATATGCAACGATTTTCGACTCAGAGCATCAGTCATGACATTAGCCTTGCCTGGATGATAGTTCAAGCCAAAATCATAATCCTTTAAGAATTCTAACCATCTCCTCTGCCTCATATTCAATTCCTTCTGATCAAACAGATACCTCAAGCTCTTATGATCACTATGCACTTCAAATCTGGAACCATAGAGATAATGCCTCCAAATTTTCAATACAAAAACCACTGCGACTAATTCCAAATCATGAGTCGGATAATTCCTCTCATGTACCCTCAGCTGTCGTGAAGCATAAGCTACAACCTTACCATCCTACATCAGCACACCTCCTAGCCCCATCAAAGAAGCATCACAATACACTACAAATGGTTCATTTGGTTCAGGTAGAACCAACACTGGAGTTATGGTCAACCTCTTCTTCAGCTCAATGAAACTCTTTTCACAATGAACACCCCACACGAATGCTTTCCCCTTGCACGTCAATTGAGTTACGGAAGTGCCAACTTCGAAAATCCTTCAATAAACCTTCGGTAATAACCAACCAAACCCAAGAAACTTCTAATCTCAGTTACTGACTTCGGAGTCCCCCATTATAGAACCGCGTCTACCTTAGATGGATCTACCGCAATACCATCACCAGAAATAACATGACCAAGGAAACTTACCTCTCTCAACCAGAATTCACACTTAGACAACTTGGCATAGAGTTTCTTTTCTTTCAACACTTTCAACACAATCCGCAAATGTTCAGCGTGTTCTTCTTCTGACTTGGAGTAGATCAGAATATCGTCGATAATGACAACCACAAACTGATCCAAGTACTCATGAAAGATACGATTCATATATTCCATGAATACACCGGGTGCATTAGTAACTCCGAATGGCATCACCACATACTCATAATGTCCATATCGAGTTCTGAAAGCCGTCTTTTGAATGTCTTCGTCTTTTACCCGTATCTGATGATAACCCGACCTCAAATCAATCTTACTAAACACACGGGCACCCACTAACTGGTCCATCAAGTCATCTATTCTCGGAAGTGGATACTTATTTTTAATCGTCACCTTATTCAACTATCTGTAATCGATACACAACCTCATACTACCATCCTTTTTCTTCACCAACAACACTAGAGCTCCCCAAGGTGATACACTTGATCTCACAAATCTCTTCTCTAACAAGTCCTCCAGTTGCTCCTTCAGTTCTGAAAACTCTGATGCCGACATCCTGTATGGTGCCATAGAAATAGGTCTGGTACCAGGGACAAGATCAATAGCAAATTCTACTTCCCTCTCTGGTGGTACATCGGCAATGTCATCTGGAAACACTTCAGGAAATTCACGCACCACTTGTAGTTCATTAATCACTGAATTACTCTCTACTGACAGAGATGCAAACAATGCAAGCACCTGAGCTTCTTCTTCCAAGAGCTCCTTCAACTCTCTAGCAGGCAGAAAACCATCTTCTTCCTCTTCCTCAGGAGCAAGAAATCGAACCGACTTGTTGAAACAATTAATATGAACATGGTTGAACTCCAACCAATTCATACCCAAGATTACGTCGGGACCTTCCAACGGTAAACAAATCAGGTCCACACCAAAGTCCTTACCATAGATGGATAACGGACAATTCAAACAGACTAAAGAAGTAGTCACCGATCCCTTAGCAAGAGTTTCGATAACCATCTCTCCCTTCATAGGAGAAACAACAAGGCCTAGTCTTCTTACACAATCAGCAGCAATAAAAGAGTGTGTTGCACTAGTATCAATAATAGCTAGCAAAGACGTATCATTAATATAACATCTACCTCTGATCAATCTGTCCTCGCTCGAAGTCTGAGTCCCTGTCAAAGCGAACACTTTTCCTCCAGTCGAAGCTTGCTATGGTTTCTGACAAGGAGTACTAATATGGCCCTGTTCCCCACAATTGTAACAAGTAACCACATTAGCTTTGCAGTCAGCAATCAGATGTCCTGCCTGACCACACTTGAAGCACTTCTTCACATCGCTCGTGCACTCACTGACACGATGTCCCAACTCGCCACATATGAAACACTTCAGAGAAGCAGAAGCACCTCCCTCACTTGGCTTCTTGCCATCAGCATATTTCTGTTTACCTTTCTCAGCTGGAGCTGCATAAGGCTTCCCACAATTCACCGGTTGTTTTCCTCTTCTCTCGGCCAGCCCCTTATAGTGAGCCGATCGAGCTTGGCCATCCTCCTCAAAGATTCTGCAGCAATCAACCAAGTCTGGAAACTGTCTGATCCTCTGATAACCAATTGCCTGCTTGATCTCAGGCCTCAACCATTCTCGAACTTGACACATTTCGAGAACTCAGATGTCGCCTCACTATAATGAGGATAAAACTTTGCAAAATCTGAAAACTTAGCAGCATATTCAGTCACTGACATGCTACCCTGCTTCAGCTCCAAGAACTCTATCTCCTTCTTTCCTTGGACATCTTCAGGGAAATACTTCCTTAAGAATTCCCTACTGAACACAGCCCAAGTAATAGCCTCGCCTGCTGCACCCAACACTTGACGAGTACTGACCCACCAGTCATCAGCCTCCTCACCCAACATATGAGGGCCTAACCGCACCTTCTGTGCTTCAGTACACTCCATAACACAGAAGATTCTCTCAATCTCCTTGAGCCAAGTCTGCGCTCCATCCGGATCATACTTTCCCTTGAAAGTAGGCGGTTTGTTCTTCCGAAACTCATCATTCTCGCTAGCACGCGGAGGATTCTGTACTGCTTGAGCCATATCTTGCAAAGCAGCAGCAAGAGCAGCATCGTTCCTTCCAGCCATTCTCAATCTGCCACACACCAACAACAGAACACCATGGTTAAGGAACCGATACTAACACTAACACTAAACAACTAACACACGACAACGACTCGACAACTTGGTCGAATGGACCAACCTGCTCTGATACCACTTTGTAACACCCTAAACCCCCGCGACAATTTAAACGTAATTTATAAGAGTAAAAATAAAATACATGGATTTAGGATGCTGCTTCTACTACTCAACTTAACATGCACACAATAATAATACGGTGATAGTATAATTAAACATGACATTTTAACATTCATGCACAGCAGAAATGTCAACTCAGGTAAAAACATGTTTAGTCACACACAACATTCTTAATTAAAATAGTAATAGTATATAATAGAATTCCAAAGACTCTAGCGTTCCGACACCCACGGTGTTACAAACTCAGAGCAGATGCGACTCGATAACTCCCACCAGAAGACCTCGTCTTCACCACTCCACCTGCGACTACTCCTGCTTATCTGCACGTTACCCATGTAGAGGTAACATTCAAACAGAAGAGGTGAGATTCTAAATCAATATAAAGAATGCATAGCATAAGTATGAAAGCATAAAAACATACGGAATCCACCCTATCACAACAACATCATCACAACAACATTCATCATACAACAGATAATCAACATACAAGGTTTGAATGCAATGAGACCCACGACTCGACTCAATGCATGTGGTACCAATCGATCCCTGTTTCATGATCACAGTTCTCGTCGAAACTCTCGACCCTTGTTTCATGGTCAAGTATGACCCCTATCTCATGATCACACCAATGACCCCTATTTCATGGTCACGTACGTCCCCTATTTCGTGATCGCACCAACACCAACGATTCCATCAAGGAATTTGGATAAACGATAACGCCCCATCTGGGCACGCCATCCCACAACTATGCAACCTGTCATGCATGCAATGACAACACACAACAACAACGACAACAATCAACGAATATAACAGTAATCACATGCACACAACAACTAACACATCAATACATCATAATAATAGGATGCAACCTCAGTTCATACCTGCCACAACAGTAATATACAAATATATCATGCATACACATCGACGATTCCATCGTCTCCACTCACCACACAAACAACACGCTCAATTTCCATTTATCATGTCAAAGGATTGGAATTCTGGTATTGAAATCAATTTTTATAAATAGTACGCGAAACCAGCTTTCCAACACTTCGAACGGCGACGGAAACGGACCTACGGATCAAAAGATATGAATTTCTGAAGTTTCAGAAAATTCGGTTCGTCTCAGCCCAATTCGCCTGATGCTCGCCTGGCAAAGCACCAGTGAAACCACTTTCACCTGGCGAAATCCCCATTCTCCTGGCGAATTCCACTTTCGCCTCCTGCTCACCTGGCGAAACAATGGCGAATCCAACTCCCCCATACAAAATCCAGAAACTCTGGTTTTTCACTCCCCTTTCGCTTCTACATTCGCCTGGCGAATGTCTGGCGAATCCACTTTCGCTTGGCGAGTTCCATTTTCGCCTGGCGAATCAGGGCGAATCATTAATCTTGCGATTACGATTCTGCATGATTCAGACCTCACAATTCCCCCGAATTTGGTATCATACAGTCCAGAAAACCCCCAATAAGGTAGCAGCAAATGGCATATACACATATACAACACAAATCTATAATCAATAGCATAATTTTTTCTTCCTACCAAACCCTCTAACCTACAACCCAGTTCTCAATTCTCACCAGCAACATAACAGGGAGATCCTAACGATTTTCTACCCTTATACCACTACTATGCAACCCTTAAGAGATAGAGAGCCCCACCCTTACCTTAGGATTCTTGAAATATTTCCTCAACAATGGAGCTCTTCTTGACCTAACTCTTCTCTGCTCTTTCTTCTCTTCTCCAAAACACGTACTGACCACCCTTCCTTTCTAACCCTTTTTCCTATTTATATTTTCCTTGTTAATCCCAAATATTATTATTATCTAATATTATTATTATTATTATTTCACCCAAAATAAATAACAATAACAATCTCCTCAATAATTTAAATAATAATATTAACCAACTAACCCCTCCTCCAACACCTTATCCTTCATAACTCCAAGGGAACTACCCCCACCCTAAGGGTAACCCACACTTAATCCAAAACACATCCATACACGACACATACAATAATATTCAATTTAATTAGGAAAAATAATTAAATTAAATCGGGGTGTTACAATATTATCCTTAAGTATATAGCTACTTATCAAGAAATCAAGGAGAGATGATTAACTTTGATAAATTTGAGGCATCTTTTAATCAAAATGTGTATGAAGAAGATACAAACATAATTGGATCAATATGGGAATTAAGATTGTGATGTCTCACACCAAGTACCTGGGACTCCCTGTTATGGTGGGAAAATAAAGAAATGATGTGTTCTCTTTTGTTATTGATAGGGTGTGGAAGAAGATAAAAGGTTGGAATGAGAGGTTCTTGTCACTGGTAGGGATGGAAACCCTTATCAAAACGATGACACATGCAATACCAAGATAAATCATTAGCTGTTATAAATTACCCGAGGGATGATGCATCACCTAGAAAGCTTATTTGAAAACTTTGTGTAGGGAGCTAAAGAAGGCTATCAAAAAATACATTAGATAAGTTAGGATAGGCCAACCAAAGCCAAGTCTATGGGTGGCATGGGATTCTGAGGAATAAGTGACTTTAACAAATCTCTCTTAGGGAATCATGGTTGGGTATTAGTGAGAGGTGAGCACACTTTGATGTGAATACTCTTTAAATCTAGATATTCAAGGTATAATAGCCATCACATGAGATATTAAGGTACATTTTTCTAATCTCAACTTTTTACTACACTCATCTTGAATTCTAAACTGACATGGGCGTTGGAGTGCTAATATTGCATGTCTAACCCCGTACCACCGTATCGGAGATCAGAACCACTGATTCAGGATTCCTCATCATCAACATACACCTAATTATGGTTTATGAACAGAACAGTGGTGCCATTTGTGGGAATTGACTCCTAATTCCCGCAAAAAATCAATGAATAGATCATTATAGATCCAAAATTAAATCTCTACCAGAACCTCCAAGAAATGGAGACGATTACCTCCAATATCATTTTGAAGATCCTCGACCCGCCTCCTAATCTCGTATCACCGTAATTATCTGTCACCGACGTGATCTGTACCATAACAACTTCCGGCGTAGATATGCTACCAGAGAACTTCCTCCATTTGGCAAATAATTTCTAGATTATAAGCAAAGATCACATAGTACCAAGATTCCTGGATTACGACAAGATAAATAGAATCCTGAATGCAAAGTTACCTCTAATTGTAGTGATCACCATCTTGGTGTATTCAAAGTAAGATGAAGAGCATGCAGAACATCTAAGAGTTGTGTTGAAGACTTTGCTAGAGAAAAATTTATATGTGAAGTTGTCCAAGTGTTAGTTTTGGTTGCGTGAAGTGAGCTTCCTTGGTCAAATGATTTATGTAACACCCCACTTTCCCATTTATGAAAAATACATATAATTCTATGAAAATAATCAGAGTTTTTACACCTAAATAAAGTAGGATGCCACATTCATGAAAACAACATCAAAACTCCTTTTTATTGAATGAAATAAACAGCGGAATATAATTTATTTATTTATTTCACGGCCACATGCCAACAACTCAAGAAAACTCCACATAACATCGTGGTTCACCATAAATTCATCAAAATAAAGATACGTAACAAAAACAATAACAAATAACAAATAACTGAAATCCCCATAAAATCTCGTGTTACATATCAGAGCGACTCCTACGACTCGAACAAGCAACACGTACTCCAACAACCTAAGTACTTGGATTATCTGTACTTCCGAAGAAGCACAGACACAACAACAACGGAAGGGTGAGAACTACATTCAATATAAAAAGGTGAATAATACATATAAGAAGTAGCATCTCACATAAATCAACAACATGCAATCACGACCTACTGTCACATTCAATCACCATCAATTAACAATTAACAAATGCAATGCGACACGACACGGACACAATGCATGTGGTACCAACGTCACCATGGTTCATTCAATCGAACCCGGATAAATCACATACACCCCTACTTGGCAATGATTTATCCCACCACACTCCTTAAGGGAGTTCGGACGAATCACATACACTCCTCCTGAGCAATGATCCATCCCACCAATAATGTGTATGCATAACTCAATGCACATAACAACACATGTATGACACATTCATACATCTACACGGTCCTACCGATCACACCTGAGATTTACATTCATTTTCACTTACACCATAATCAAAGAATTCTCGCGAGTCATCATAATTCATCAAATACTAATTAATTCCTAAATATTATCAAATTAATTAGTTTCATCACCGAAATTATATTTCTCAGCTTCTGACACCTAATCCCAACCTCTCAAACCAAGAGAAACCGAATCAGAAGCGAAAATGGGAAAGAAATCGCGAAACGGTGAAATTCTGCACACTCATTGGTCATACGCGTATTGCCCTGGGCCATACGCGTATTGCCCAGTTCTCTCGCCCATTCCTACGCGTACCAGATGCGTAAGGCCTCTTGCCTCGCCCTGCCATACACGTATCGCCCAACCTCATACGCGTATCGGCAGAGAGCCCTTTCCTTCACAATTCCATCTTCAGATCTGGATACGCGTATAGCTATCCCATACGCGTATTGCCAAGCCGCCATACGCGTATCCTTACGCGTATGGGTTGAGGGTCGTGCCAACTCCTCCTCGTGGCCTCTCCTTACGCATAATGACTCCTTCTCCTGTCAGCCTTACGCGTATCAACACCCCTCATACGCGTATGGCCAGATCCATTACGCAATTTACCATTTCCCACACCAGACTATGTTCTGCTACGAATTTCACTAGTTTTCACTCCAAACCAGTCCTAAAATTGATTCTACATTGATTTTAGGTCCTATTGTTCATCTTCTCTCTTGTACTTATTATTACTAATCAAGAATTACAGGTCTTAGAGTTAATTTCCTCTCCCTAAACTGTACCAAAATTAGGGTCTACAACAGTCAAGATCAAACAGCATCAACAACATCAATATATCAACGATTCGACAGTTCAACAACACGAATTTCAACACAGATTCACAAGTATACACCTCAATCATACAACAACATATAATCAAATAATTTCTTACGGGGTTAAGGACTCCCCACTACCCTTATACGATCAATTCACCAAATATTAAACAATTCTCCCCCCTTACCTCGAATTTGTTCAGAAATCTGCAAAGGAATTGAGAAGAAAACTTGCCCTAGCCCTTGTTCTTCCTCTTCTTAGCTTTTCTCCTTCTATCTCTAAAATTTTGGTTATGCTAAACCCTTACCAATTTCCACTAATTAATCTCTAATTACTAAACTGCCCTCATTAATTCTATTTTCTCATTATCCACTTAATTATATCGGATTTTATTTTACTAAATAATAATAACCATACTAATAATAATATTATGAGATATACTATTAATAAAATAATAATAATAACAATAATTCCACATAACTAACATCACCCTCCACGCACTCAGACACGCACCCTAAACAAGGCCAATAATTAAAATAAAACCAGACGATTAAATAATTAAAAATGGGGTGTTACAACTCTCCCCCACTTAAATTATTTTCATCCTCGAAAATGTACCTGATGGAAACAGTTCTGGATACGACTCCCGCATCCTGCTCTCTAATTCCTAGGTCACACTTCCGCCAGCAGCTCCTCCCCAAGCTACTCTTACCAGAGGTATCTCCTTTCCTCTGAGTTGCTTCATCTTGCGATCCTCGATCCTTAAAGGCATCGTCTCCACTGTAAGATTCTCCCTGATTTGCACTTCATCCCTCTGAATAACATGAGACGGATCTGAAACATACTTCCGAAGTTGCGACACGTGAAACACATCGTGCAAGTTCGAAAGTTCCGGTGGCAACGCCACTCTGTAAGCAACTGCACCAACTCTCTGCAAGATCTGATACGGTCCAATAAACTTAGGATCCAACTTCTTCGATTTTAATGCACGTCCCACACCGGTCACTGGGTTAACTCTCAGGAACACATGATCACCTTCACTGAATTCCAAATCTTTCTTCCGATTATCATGATAACTTTTCTGCCTACTCTGAGACGCCTTCATCTTTTCACGAATCATTTGAATCGTCTCAGTAGTCTGTTGCATAATTTCTGGTCCAAGCACCACCTTCTCACCTGTTTCATACCAACACAGAGGTGTCATACACCTCCTACCATACAAAGCTTCGAAAGGCGCCATTCCAATGCTAGAGTGGTGACTGTTATTATACGTGAACTCAATCAATGGTAAATGAGTATCCCTCGCACCACCATTTTCCAATACACAGGCTCTCAGCAAATCCTCCAACGACTGAATAGTCCTCTCCGACTGACCATCGGTCTGTGGATGATAAGTCGAGCTCAACTTCAACTTAGAACCAAAGGCTTCCTACAGACTCCTCCAAAATTCTGAAGTAAACCTCGGATCTCTATCCGACACTATGCTCGACGAAACACCATGTAACTTCACAATTATCCTGATATAAATCTCTGCCAGCTTCGACAACGGAAAAATGATGTTAATTGGTATAAAATGTGCGGACTTCGTAAGTCGATCCACCACTACCCAAATAGCATCAAAGCCCCTCGCTGTATTCGGCAAACCAGTCACAAAATCCATAGCAATATTGTCCCATTTCCATTCAGGAATCTCTAACGGTTGCATCAATCCCGAAGGCTTCTGGTGCTCTACTTTTGACTTCTGACATGTCAAACAAGCGTAGACAAACTGGGCTATGTCCCTCTTCATACCGGACCACCAAAACAACTTCTTCAAATCATGGTACATCTTTGTAGCTCCGGGATGAATACTCAAGCTACTCCGATGACTTTCTTCCAAGATTGCCTTTTTCAATTCCTCGTTATCCGGTACACAAATTCTGCCCCGGAATCTCAACACACCAACATTATCCACTTTGAAGTCACTATCTGGATCATCTCCTCCTGTAGGCATCAAGTCCACTAATCTCACATCCAGTTTCTGATTTTCCTTAATTACATCCAAAAAGTCATTATTCACTTTCAGCATACCCAATCTAATACTTCCCGGTGTAGTTTCATAAACCATACTCAAATCTCTGAACTGTTCAATCAATTCCATTTCCTTCACCATTAACGCAGACATATGGATTGTCTTCCGACTCAGAGCATCTACCACAACATTAGCTTTTCCCGGATGGTAACTCAAATTGAAATCATAACCCTTTAAGAACTCTAACCACCTTCTTTGCCTCATATTCAATTCTTTCTGATCGAATATATACTTCAGACTCTTGTGATCACTGAATACTTCAAATCTTGATCCATACAAATAATGTCTCCAGATTTTTAACACGAACACCACTGCAGCTAATTCCAGATCATGAGTAGGATAGTTTCTCTCATGCACCCTCAACTGTCTTGAAGCATAAGCCACTACCTTGCCACCTTGCATCAACACATAGCCTAATCCCATCTTAGACGCATCACAATACACTACGAAAGAATCATTTGGACTTGGTAAAACTAACACTGGTGCTGTAGTTAATTTCTTCTTCAGTTCCTCAAAACTCTCCTCACAGGCAGCATCCCTGACAAAAGCTTGATTCTTCCTAGTCAACTGAGTCAATGGCAACGCCAATTTATAAAACCCTTCAATGAATCTTCTATAGTAACCTGCCAAACCCAAAAAGCTTCTAATCTCCGTTACGGTCTTCGGAGTTTCCCACTGAAGTACTGCACTTACGTTAGAGGGATCTACCGCTATACCATCACCAGAAATCACATGACCCAAGAAACTCACAGTCTTCAACCAGAATTCACACTTCGAGAACTTTACAAACAGTTTATTATCTTTCAACACCTGCAATGCAATTCTCAAGTGACCTGCATGCTCTTCGTCAGACATAGAATAAATCAGTATATCATCAATAAATACCACAATAAACTGATCTAGATAAGAATGGAAAATAAAATTCATATATTCCATAAATACACCCGGCGCGTTAGACACTCCGAAAGGCATCACTGCATATTCATAATGTTCGTAGCGAGTTCTGAAAGCAGACTTCTGAATATCACCTTCCTTTACTCTAATCTGATGGTAACCCGGCATCAGATCAATTTTGCTGAAAACACGAGCTCCTACCAGCTGATCCATTAAGTCATCAATCCTCGGAAGTGGATACTTATTCTTAATGGTCACTTTATTCAACTGACGGTAATCAATGCACAGACGCATACTACCATCCTTCTTTTTCACCAACAACATTGGAGCTCCCCACGGCGACACACTTGGTCTAATAAACTTCTTATCGAGCAATTCCCCGACCTGAGATCTCAACTCTGCCAATTCTGATGCAGACATCCTGTACGGTGCCATAGAGATAGGTCTGGTACCCGATACAAGATCAATAGCAAATTCAACGTCCCTTATCGGAGGCAATTCCGTGATGTCATATGGAAATACTTCAGGAAATTCATTCACTACTGGTAATTCATTAACTGAAGTCTTGCTTTCAACAGATAACGAGGCAAACACCGCAAACAGCTTCGCTTCGTCCTCCAACAACGCCCTCAACTCCTTGCTAGATAGCGAATCTGCTAATGCTTCCTCTTCAGGAGTAAGAAACAGTAACGTCTTCCTGAAGCAATCAATATACACCCGGTTGAACTCCAACCAGTTCATTCCCAAAATAACATCAAGATTACCGAGTGGCAAACAAATCAAGTCCACTCTGAAATCTCTACCAAACATGGTCAGCGGACACTTCAAACACACCAAAGAAGTAACCACGGAACCAATAGATAGAGTTTCAATCGTCATCCTCTGCTCTAGAGTAGATGGCACAATCCCTAATCTCTTCACACAGTCAACAGAAATAAACGAGTGCGTTGCACCCGTGTCAATGATAGCAATCAAAGGGATATCATTAATAAAGCAAGTACCTTTGACGAAACGCTCCTCATCAGTGGATTGAGCTCCCACCAAGGCAAACACTTTCCCACCAGTCTGAGACACCTGAGACTTCTTCGGCTTCTCACAGTGAGTACTGATGTGACCCTTCTCTCCACAATATTAACAAGTAGGCATAGTGGCTCTGCAATCAGCTATAACATGACCTGCTTTTCCACACTTGAAACACTTCTTCACCTCATTCTGACAGTTGTTAGCACGGTGACCCGCGCCACCACATCGGAAACACTTAAGAGTATCAACACCTGCTCCCTTCTCCTTTGGTTTCTTTCCCACATCAGTTTTCTGTTTCCCCTTATCAGCTGGAGCACTGTAAGGAGTACCTCCAAATCTCTGCCTACCCTTCTTCTCATTCACAACCTTGTAATGAGCAATTCTGGCTCTGTTATCATTATCATAAATTCTGCTTCTGCTCACCAGCTCTGGATAGTTTCTTATCTTCTGACAAGCAATACCCAATTTGATCTCGGGACGCAGCCCGTTCTCAAACTTCAAACACTTCGAAGTCATCGCTTCTTCAGTATTGTAATGAGCACAATACTGAACCAGCTCCTCAAACTTAGCGGCATACTCTGCAACTGTCTTATCACCCTGTTTCAGCTCCAAAAATTCAACCTCTTTTGCACTACGAATGTCTTCCGGAAAATACTTTTCCAGAAACTCAGCTTGAAACACAGCCCAAGTAATCTCAGTACCTGCAGCTTCCAATCTCTGACGACTATTGTTCCACCAACCCTCAGCCTCTCCTTCCAGCATATGCGTACCAAACCGTACCTTCTGAGCATCACTGCATTCCATGGTCTTGAAGATCTTCTCCACAGCCTTCAGCCATTTCTGTGCAGCCTCTGGATCCAAGATACCTCCCTCATAAGTAGGCGGCTTGTTGCTCTGGAACTGTGCTAAGTCGCGAAACTGAGCACCTCTAGCCTGATTGGCATTCTCTACAGCCTGTGCCATGGCTTGCATAGCAGCAGCAAGAGCAACATCATTCCTTCTTGCCATACTATTCAACAATCAACATAAGGTCAGAACACCAAATCAACTCCTATTCTAAGGACAGACTCAACTATAACACCTGGCCGGACGGACCGACTTGCTCTGATACCAATTGTAACACCCCACTTTCCCATTTATGAAAAATACATATAATTCTATGAAAATAATCAGAGTTTTTACACCTAGATAAAGTAGGATGCCACATTCATGAAAACAACATCAAAACTCCTTTTTATTGAATGAAATAAACAGCGGAATATAATTTATTTATTTATTTCACGGCCACATGCCAACAACTCAAGAAAACTCCACATAACATCGTGGTTCACCATAAATTCATCAAAATAAAGATACGTAACAAAAACAATAACAAATAACAAATAACTGAAATCCCCATAAAATCTCGTGTTACGTATCAGAGCGACTCCTACGACTCGAACAAGCAACACGTAGTCCAGCAACCTAAGTACCTGAATTATCTGTACTTCCGAAGAAGCACACACACAACAACAACAGAGGGGTGAGAACTACATTCAATATAAAAAGGTGAATAATACATATAAGAAGTAACATCTCACATAAATCAACAACATGCAATCACGACCTACTGTCACATTCAATCACCATTAATTAACAAATAAAAAATGCAATGCGACACGACACGGACACAATGCATGTGGTACCAACGTCACCATGGTTCATTCAATCGAACCCGAATAAATCACATACACCCCTACTTGGCAATGATTTATCCCACCACACTCCTCAAGGGAGTACGGACGAATCACATACACTCCTCCTGAGCAATGATCCATCCCACCAATAATGTGTATGGATGACTCAATGCACATAACAACACATGTATGACACATTCATACATCTACACGATCTTACCGATCACGCCTGAGATTTACATTCATTTTCACTTACACCATAATCAAAGAATTCTCGCGAGTCATCATAATTCATCAAATACTAATTAATTCCTAAATATTATCAAATTAATTAGTTTCATCACCGAAATTATATTTCTCAGCTTCTGACACCTAATCCCAACCTCTCAAACCAAGAGAAACCGAATCAGAAGCGAAAACAGGAAAGAAATCGCGAAACGGTGAAATTCTGCACACTCACTGGTCATACGCGTATTGCCCTGGGCCATACGCGTATTGCCCAGTTCTCTCGCCCATTCCTACGCGTACCAGACGCGTAAGGCCTCCTGCCTCGCCTTGCCATACGTGTATCGCCCGACCTCATACGCGTATGGGCAGAGAGCCATTTCCCTCACAATTCCATCTTCAGATCTGGATACGCGTATAGCTACCCCATACGCGTATTGCCAGCCACCATACGCATATCCTTACGCATATGGACAGAGGGTCGTGTCAACTCCTCCTCGTGGTCTCTCCTTACGTGTAATGACTCCTTCTCCTGCCAGCCTTACGCGTATCAACACCCCTCATACGCGTATGGCCAGATCCATTACGCAATTTACCATTTCCCACACCAGACTATGTTCTGCTACGAATTTCACTAGTTTTCACTCCAAACCAGTCCTAAAATTGATTCTACATTGATTTTAGGTCCTATTCTTCATCTTCTCTCTTGTACTTATTATTACTAATCAAGAATTACAGGTCTTAGAGTTAATTTCCTCTCCCTAAACTGTACCAAAATTAGGGTCTACAACAGTCAAGATCAAACAGCATCAACAACATCAATATATCAACGATTCGACAGTTCAACAACACGAATTTCAACACAGATTCACAAGTATACACCTCAATCATACAACAATGTATAATCAAATAATTTCTTACGGGGTTAAGGACTCCCCACTACCCTTATACGATCAATTCACCAGATATTAAACAATTCTCCCCCCTTACCTCGAATTTGTTCAGAAATCTGCAAAGGAATTGAGAAGAAAACTTGCCCTAGCCCTTGTTTTTCCTCTTCTTAGCTTTTCTCCTTCTATCTCTAAAATTCTGGTTATGCTAAACCCTTACCAATTTCCACTAATTAATCTCTAATTACTAAACTGCCCTCATTAATTCTATTTTCTCATTATCCACTTAATTATATCGGATTTTATTTTACTAAATAATAATAACCATACTAATAATAATATTATGAGATATACTATTAATAAAATAATAATAATAATAATGACAATAATTCCACATAACTAACATCACCCTCCACGCACTCAGACACACACCCTAAACAAGGCCAACAATTAAAATAAAACCAGACGATTAAATAATTAAAAATGGGGTGTTACAATTTACAATGGTGGTATAGTTGTCGATCCGTCTAAGGTAGACACAGTGTTGCAGTGGGAGACTCCTAAGTCTATTACGGAGATCGGAAGTTTTCTTGGTTTGGATGGTTATTATAGGAGGTTTATATAAGGCTTTTCGAGGTTATCTTTTCCTTTGACTGAGTTGACTCGAAAAGGACAAGCTTTTGTATGGGATTGTGGGATTCTCAGTGTGAGGAAAGCTTTCAAGAGTTGAAGAAGAAGTTAACAACAACTCTAGTTTTGGATCTACCAGATGCTAGTGAATCTTTTGTGGTGTTTTGTGATGCTTCAAAGATGGGCATAGGTGGTGTGCTTATGCAGAATTGTTAGGTTGTTACGTATGCTTCAAGATAGGTGAAGGTTCATGAGAGGAGTTATCCTACCCAAGGTTTAGAGTTGGTAGTTGTGGTGTTTGTGCTTATAGTTTGGAGAAATTTTCTATATGGCTCTAGATTTCAAGTTTTCAGCAATCATAAAAGTTTGAATACATGTTTGATCAGAAAGAGTTGAACATGAGGCAAATAAGGTCGCTTGAGTTCTTGAAAGACTACGACTTCGAGTTGAGTTACCATCTGGGTAATGCTAATGTGATGGCAGATGCTTTGAGTAGAAAGTCCTTACGTATGTCAGCGTTGTCATACCCTAAATTTGTCCTACTTGTAATTGCCCTCATTTGTACATCCATCTACTAACTGTTATTCAAACAATAAAAAAAAGTGTTATTTCTGCACAAATTCTTGCAAGGATGAGTTGGGTGTCAGGCAAGGCTATCAGGTCAACTATGTGTGTGGTATGGATTGAGTTTCATCTGGTTTGACCTAATCTATGTCAAGCATGGGTCATTTCAAGATCAAGTACAGGGTATGCAAGATTTATGTGGTGTATGTTTGAAGCCTCAATTAGGGTTTCGGTGTCGTTTCAAGTTATTCATGTATGGAATCAAGTCATCAAATGTCATCAAGTATGGCCTCTTCGTGGTTTGAATGTTCCTCAATGGCATCACCATTCAAGGGATGAATAAGGCATGGTTTCAAGTTTCGAAAAGTTATGGCACTTAAAAGGAGAATAGTATGGAGGCCATGGAACTTATTAACCGGTACAAGAATGAACTGAAAAGAGCCATATGATTATTTATTTTCAAGGCATAACCAATTAAGCCATATGCTCAATTAAGTGAAAATTTTGGATTATTTTCATATCATGAGGGAATTTTTTTAAGTTATACTTTGAATGTTGTTACAAACCCCATGAGATTATAACTAACTAAACGCCATTTCAAGTTATGGCAAGCCTTTTTTTTCAATATTTTTCAAGACATAGTCAATTAGTTTTCAAGTCATATTTTTGGAATTTATGTTTGGATTTGCTCTCAAGCCATGTTACAAACTTCAAGCCGTGACAAAATTTGAGCATTTCTTAATGCACCGCCCAAGTTTCTTAGGCACCACTTGAAATTATTTTTTTGCCCCCTGATTCCGGATGTGCACATCCGGACGCACCGTATCCTTAAAAAATAAAAAGTTGTTCCGGATGTGCATATCCGGAAGATCTCCGGATCTGTATATCCGGATGAAAAAAGGTGATATATTTAAAGCTGCATGATCACTCCCCCTTCCCATTCTTAACATTTCTCCTACTACACTCACTCTCACCAACTCAAAATATCCTACTTCATCAATCCCATTTCTCACTCAAAAAGTTCAAGTTTTTGGTGCAACAAATCAAAGGGAGCAAGGAAAGACTGAATTTCAGGTAAACATTCAACTTCATCCACTATATTGTCACATTATCAATCTACATTTCTGAAAAAAACAAGTTACGCTGCTTCCGGATCTACACATCTGGAACGAATTGAGCATGAACATTTCCGGATGTGAACATCCGAAAAAATGCCTGAAGCTAATTAATTTAAATTTTCAGCATTTTTGAATATATTTTATTTATACATATTAATTGTTCTATTCTTGTTTATAAATAGATATGGTGCACCCCGATAACATGGCAAAAGAAATAGTTGCGCCGATTTTCCCGAAAGATGAAGGCATGCTCGTAAATTCGGTTGATGTCAGCGGTGACTTTAACAACAAGCAAGACTTTGATGATCGTGAAAGCATGATCGCATACATTCGTAGGACGACTATTGAGCTTGGCTTCGGTGTAAATATCAGGAGATTGGATAATGGGTCGGATAGAAGAAAAGCTTTTGTAATTTTGGGTTGCGAAAGAAACGAAAAATATCAAGCATCTCTACGGAAGTTAAAGAAAGACGAGACCGGTACTAGAAGATGTGAGTGCCCTTTTAAGATTGGTGGTTACATGTTAGTTTCCAAGAAATGAAGATTTACCGTTCGTTGTGGTATACATAACCACGAAATGTGCTCAAAGCTTCAAGGTCATCCAAGTGTATGTCGGCTCAAGGCGGAAGAGAAGACATGTATAGCCGACATGACCTTGAACCTTGTCCAACCGAAGAATATACTTGCGACGTTGAAACGGAAAGAACCCTAAAATGTTGCAAACAAAAGCAAGTGTATAACATTCGGTATCAAACGAATAAGGCAATTAGGGGAGATAAGAGTGAGATGCAACAACTGTTGAAAGTTTTGGAGGACAACGATTACGTGTCTCGGTACAGATATCGCGATGATGGAATTACGGTCTGAGATATTTTTTGGACTCATCCGGATTCCATCAAGTTGTTCAACACGTTCTTGATAGTGCTCATTCTCGATAGCACCTACAAGACAAACAAGTATCGTCTTCCATTGTTTGAGATGGTTGGCGTTACGTCTACGGATAAGACATATGCCGTCGGCTTTTCCTTTTTGGAGTGTGAGAAAGAGTACAATTTCACGTGGGCGTTGGAGACGTGTCGGTCACTTTTGAAGAAACATGTTCAAATGCCAAAAGCAATTGTTACGGACCGCAACAACGCCTTGATGAATGCGGTTGCAAAGGTCTTTCCTTCTTCCAATGCACTACTTTGTCGATTTCACATAACAAAGAATTGTGAGAGCAAGAATTATCTCTACAAGTCAATCTATGTTTTGATGATAACAATAAGTATTTGTGAAAGAATCATTTTATGGTCTAACGAGTGTTGTGTGCAGATCATAAGAACTAAAGACATCAGAACCAACATACACCAGCCAGATGTACTATGATTGAATATATATATATATATATATATATATATCCGAAGTTACTATGTGTGACTAAAGTCGCGAGAAGCAAGAACGCTTGTTTATCTAGTCATAATCAGCCAGATCCAAGGATGCCAAGATTGTTGTTGCAATGCTCTTGTGGATGCTCTCTGAAAGTGATCAAGATCCTGAAGATAGCGAAGCTTCTGAAGAAGTACACTCAGAAAGAACCAAAGTTCTGAAGACTCCAATGACTTAAAGTTCTGATGGCTGAAGGCGCTGAAGACCAAGTGCAGAAAGATTCTGAAGACTGACGAGTTCTGAAGATCAAGGTCTCAAACAAGAAGTTCTGAAGACTCTGAAGACAAGCTCTGAAGATTCGGAAGACTTCAAGCAGAAAAGGATAACGCTCTTAAAGACCAAGTGCTGAAGTTCTGAAGACTGATTCCTAATGGACTTCTTCAATTAACGGAAGACTTAAAGCATCAGATATTCTGCTATAAAGACTCCACTCATGCTTCATCAAATTAACATCAGAAGCCACTGAAGTATCGAAGTCTAAATATTACCGTTGTGAGTTAATTGTACACACTGCCCAAGAAAAGATCTCTTCTGCAAAAAGAAGATATGTCAGTACAACTCATTATATCACAACGTCTCTTTTCCAAACAGCCAACAGTATTCTCTAACGGCTATATTTCTACTGGCTATTTAATGGAAAAAGTTTTTGCTTTTGATGTGTCGATCACTTGTAGAATTACGAACTGAATGTTCATCTACAAAATTGACCAAGTCATCATGTGAAGATAGCAACAACGTTGAGTTCTCGTTGTAACACTTAGAATATTCAAAGCTGTCATTAATTCACTCATGGCAATTATTGTTGAATCTCCAAAGAACAAATTAACACAACAACAACAATCAAACAGAAGCTGTTGATGAAGAAGACAACAATTGAAGATCAGTCAAGTCATCAACCTACCTTCTCGTCAAAGCTCATTGAAGATATGAAGCAAGGAGTTGCTGCTCAAAGCTTGCTCAACCAGAAGACAAAGAAGAAGAAGATCTACAAGATGTCAACAATCATAATATCTAAATACATATTTATAGTTTCTTAGGAAAGCAAGGAGATGATTGCTCAAAACTTGCTTGAACACCTGTGTATGTTCTCTGTACTTAAACCTAGGAGAAACTTGCTTATTAAGAAGCACAATTTGTAATCTCCAGTTTGCCAATTCAACTAGATGAATTGAGACTCCTCAAGTGAACGTTATATCCTGATGGGATCCCTGAATGGTTCAGCTGTGAGTTGAGGCCCTTGAGTAGATCACGCGGTGATCAGATACTTAAGATGACAATGGCTGAGGGTCATTGTGGAAAATTCTGAAATATGGTCAGTAGCGTTATATTCATTGAGTTGAATCCTTGAACGGCTAGCTGTGAAATCCCAGCAGTGGGTATGCTCGGTCAATAAACGTTATATCCTGTTGGATCCCTGAACGGTTCATTGGGTTGTTAGTCACAGTGCGGCTGTGCAAGTAGTTAGTCACCGGCTGTTGCCCGTGCAAGTGTAATCATGATTTGGTTATAGTGGATTAAGTCCTTGTGTTCAAGGCGAAATCACCTGAGGAGGGTGGACTGGATTAGCCCGCGTGGTGAACTGATAACACGAAAATGTATCATATATTTGCCTTGATTTACGACTAATAATTACGTTATTTCAGCTTAAGTTCCAATTATTCTGCGAGTATTCTAGTATTTTCGCAGGTATTTCATTTTCCAAGCTAAAAATGAGCAAAGTAGAAGAATATGAAGAAATGATAAGAAACGGGAAGAAGTGACAGAGAAAAAAGGAGAAAAATAGAAAGTGGTGTGTGTGACGACCGTCACACAAGCCACCACGACCGTCACGCAAATAAAAGGCCACCACGCTCGTCACGAGAGCACCACGACCGTCACACGCACATAATGGTTATAACGTTCAGAATACAGACGTGGATACGAAGGGCCAATTCAGTCACACACGTTCAACACTTTCTCCTGAATTCTCTCAACTTCAGCTTCAACTGCACATGAGCCCAGTCTCCCTTGGACTTCTCAACGGAAAGTTAATGCTCCTACATTTCCTCCAACGTAAATCAAGGCTAGGTCTATAAATAGGGCATTCATTGAACAGCCCCAGGGCCAGAGATTTTCACCCCGAATTGCTGCAGAATTCATTTTGAGAATTATTATTTTCCTTGCATTCTTGTTTGTTCCCTTTTCCATTCTTTGTTCACCATTACCTTAAATAGTGATAGTTTCTCACATCGAGGAGCTATCGCACAGTAGTTAGGATTTTTAATCTTTCCTTCATCATTTGTTGTTCCGGTACGATCGAGCAAAAGCCTACCGACTTGTGGAGGAATTGCTAGAAACAAATTATTGCTTATTTAACAGGTTTTTATCATTAATTTAATAACAACATTATTATTTCCCATTGCCATGTCTCATTTATCATTTTTCAGTTTATGTTTATTCTTGTTTGTTTTAATTAATATGTCTAGCTAAATCCATATTATCGGCATGTAATTAAGTTAACCGGAATGGATTCGATAAAAATAAGCTAAAACCATAAACAACTTAATTTCTGGCTGTGATTTCTTAATTAAAATTGGACTTTTATTACGAGAGTAAAAAGGTAGCAAATGTTAGGATTAAGACCACGAGAGTGTGAGATTTTAACCGGATAGCTGAAATCGGGCATTGGTTTTAAAAACAGCGAGAGCACTTTAAAGTTAATTAGATTGTATTGGTTTTCAAAAAGTATTTTTAAACTCAAATGGGCTAGCGAGAGCAGACATTATGATTTAGGAGTATAGTCCGAAGCAATAACCACGAGAGTGTGAGGTGAGGGCTTTTAAACTGATATTTTCTACGGAAATATAATGTGACTTATTTTTATACGCTTAAGTTTTATTGAATCCACGATGGTATACTAAGTTACGTACCGATATCCTAATATCAACTAGTTTATTCCAAATTTTAGATTCCCTTTTGTTTCCCGTTTGAACTTAAAACCAAAACATCTTCGCCTTAGCTAAACACAGTAGCAAGCCGTAGCACTAGGTTGATTATCAAGTCTCTGTGGGATCGATATCTTTATTACTACGCGATAGGCTGTGCGCTTGCAGTTAGTAACCGTTAGACTCAGAAAGTCGCGATCAAGTTTTTGGCGCCGTTGCCGGGGACTGATTTAGTCAATAGTGCAATTCATTTGTTGCGTCGTATAGACTAAGGCAACAAATTCCCTTATTTGTCGGTTGTATGCCAAGTACTCGCTCAAAAGGCGAAGACCTCACACGACCGACAGACGAACCTGAACGTCTTCTTAGCGTAAAAAGACGAATCCAAGAATACTGCCTAAACCACGAAATACCTTTTCCTTTATCAGAACCTGAATCTCAATCCGAATTCGAATCTGAACCAGAACTTGACTCTAAATCTGAATCAGAAGGAGACATGGCTGATGGACCACAGAACCGTCCTCTTAAGTATTATGCTACCCCATCTGAGCAAGAACCACATAACAGCATTGCTGCCCCCGCTATCAACCGTGTAATGCCCTGTATAATATATACCTAGAATAATACAATACAAGCATTTTATTTGGTACTGACACCATCATAAGTGCCTAATGGCGTAATTCACATACTTGACCATTTCTGAAAACATAATACAACCTATGGTACAAGTCATGGAAACTAGCCAAAAATAATAAAACTAAGAACATTATACAATATTCCTCATTGTATAAGAACAATAAAATACACAGCGGAAAAACTAATACTGAGCTTCTCTTGAAACATCCAAGCATAGCTCCACTTGTAAATCAACCTGCAATCCGGACCTGAAATATAGCAACTATAGTGGGGTGAGATACATCAAATCTCAGTGAGTTCCTATCTTAAAGTCCTCTCGGCTTTACAGGGTTCTAATAAACCTAACTCATGTCAAATGGGAAAGGGAGAGTGACCATGAGTACACACATACAAGTAATCACAATGTGAGCCTATAATCTCACACTAGTACCGAAGTACGTTCTGAGCCCGTACACTCAAGAACTCACAAGTACCAAAGTACCTCTTGAGCCTGTAAACTCAAGGATTCACATATCAATAACCAATACCAAGGCATCCCCTTTTCCCGTACCCTTCTACGTCTAGAAGGCGATCCGAGTCATGGATCCTTGTAGCTATTTGGCATACGAATGGATTCGGGATCACCGGTCCGTACACCGTGATCCGTCACTTCTCACGGCCCGTACACCGTCACAAGTCTCTTTACCCGTAGGCTCTAATCGTACTTAACACGGGACTCAAACCTGCCAAGTAGTTGTGTATAATGTTCAGAGGAGGTGCTCGAGTCTCATGAACTACACCGCACAAACAGTGGTTATTGATAAACAAAATGCACATGCCTCGGCCTTTCATGCACGAGCGTTGCCATCTAGATTCTCTACCACAATTCCAGCTACAACCTAGAATTAAACCATTTTGTTTTGGGGTAAAGTTTCCTCACTCTTCCTAATTCATATTTTAGCATGCATATTCCCTTAATCATGTTTCACAACAATTAAATAGATATGGTATAACATAATTAACATATAACAACATCAAACATAAAACAACACATAAAAGCATAACAATTCACTCCTATCCCCTACCAAGCATCCTTGGTTAAATCATGGTCTCACATCACCATTCACTACCTTATGGGATTATCTATCCAAAGGCTTTGGACTCGTATCAATCGGATTCCCGATTCTTGAGTTTCGGTGGAAACAAAACCACAAACATTACATTTCTATATTTTTCTTATCAATCCATAGTATATAACTATGTTCCTACCTCACCATCTCATAGATCATGAAATTAGCTTCCCAATGCTTCGAACGGGGACCAAAACGGATTTATGGTTCAAAAGTTATGAAGAAAACAAAATCGGACATTTTGGAAAATTCTGCAATCAGAGGTCGACGCACAGAATCAGAGGTCGACGCATAAACCTGCAATTTTCGCCCGGGTCAGCGCATGAATTCATGAGTCGACGCACAGTTGCAGGTTTTTGCTGAAAAATCAGTTTTCGATCGTTAAATGACTTCTGGACCTCCGATTTCGATTCCGTAAAAAGTTGTGATCTCAGAATTTGAAATACTACAATATTTTCACTATTAAAAAGCCATCCAACAGATTTTCCATTTTTGAAATATTTTGAAACCCAATTTTATCAATTTATCAAATAGGAAAAGTTTAAGTTTCACAACCAAACCCAATCTAAACCTCTTCAAACATCATAACAAACATCAATACATGTTTCTATAAGCATATGGATCATTCCTTTCAATTTATATCGAAATTCAACCGTTAGAACATCGATTCCCATTTCTAACCTAAAAACTCATATTATCCAAAAACTCTAAAAAGAGGTTTCTAACTAGAACCCACCTGGTAATCGAAAAGGAGTTTGAAGAAGATGATGAATCTTGAAGATGATCCATAAGCTTTTCTTCTTCTTCCATGGTTTCTTCTTCTCTTTTCCCTTTCTTCTCTTCTTTCTCTCTTTCCACGTTTTCTTCTTTCTCTGTTTCTTTTTCTTCTTCTCACCCACTTTCTCTTTCTCTTACCAACTTTTTCCTTTCTCTTTCTTATAACATATATATATAATACTATTATTATATACTATAAATCCAATAGGGTAAAATATCTCCAATTGATATTTTATCGTCTCACACCAAATGATCAATTATTAGAGTTACCATAAAATCCTCTCTTGGACTAATCCCTTTAATAAAATAATTGATCTCTTCAGAGTTCATTAGTTGCTCTATTGATCCCGAATGTCAATACTTAAAGTACTTAGAGGATTCCATTAATCCAATTTACCAATGATAGAGCACATAGATGCTCATCTGATCTCATCTGATATCCAATTGAGCATTTAAATAATACGGGGTATTACAAACCGGAACGATTTCGAGTTGAAACCCTCATTGCTGTCAGCCGTACAACAACATCAATTTTCTGGAAATTCTACGGACGATCCTAATGAACATTTGACCAAATTTGTGCAGTGCGCAGACACAGTGAAGGCAAATGGTGTAACTGCAGACGCGATAAGACTACGTCTTTTTCCTTTCTCATTAAGAGACAGAGCTTGGGCTTGGTTGCAATCCTTGTCATCAAATTCCGTCACTACGTGGGATGAGTTGAAAAAGGTGTTCTTAGCACGATATTTCCCACCAAGCAAAACAACTATGCTGAGAGCCCAAATTAATGGATTTCGACAAAAAGATACTGAGTCTCTTTACGATGCATGGGAGAGATACAAAGATATGATGAGGATATATCCGCATCACGGTCTTGAAGATTGGTTAGTCATCCATACGTTTTACAATGGTCTCTTATACAATATAAGAATGACAATAGATGCCGCCGCTGGTGGTACACTTATGGACAAACCCTATACCGAAGCCTATCAACTCATCGAAAGCATGTCTCAAAACCATTACCAATGGGGAGGTGAAAGAATGCCAGTGGAAAAAGCCCAAACAAAAGGTGGAATGTACGAAGTTAGTAGTCTTGATCATGTCCATGCTAAGGTAGATGCCCTTGCTCAAAAGATAGACAACTTGACCATAACACCCACAGCCACCGTGGCTGCCGTAGCTCCAAACTGCGAATTATCCAGAGTACCTGGACATGCTGCCCCCGAATGCCAAATTTTAGCAGGAGTCTCCGCTGATCAAGTGAATTATGCTCAAGGAAACCCATATGCAAATACCTACAATCCTGGTTGGAAGAACCATCCAAACTTTTCATACAAGAATAATAACGCTCTGTATGCACCTGGCCAAGCGCCTGCTGTGCCACCAGGATATCAAAAACCTGCTGCTAACGTTCCCAACGTTCCTAGGAAGTCAAACCTTGAAATTATGATGGAGAACTTCATTGCTGCACAAGCTCAACAAAACAATGAGTTCCTTAACCAGAATGTTCACACCGGTGAGCAAATCAAACAATTAGCCAACAAGGTTGACGCTCTAGCCACTCACAACAAAATGTTAGAAACACAAATCTCACAAGTGGCTCAACAACAAGCAGTTACCGCTGCCCCAGCTGGGAACCTTCCAGGTCAAACTCAAATTAATCCGAAGGGACATGCAAACGCTATAACACTTCGGAGTGGAACAGAACTAGAAGGACCCACAGACCCAAGAATCAAAAATCCAGCCAAGTACCAAAAGCCTAGTAAGGAGTCTGAAAAGGAAGGCGAACCAAAGGAAAACGAGAAGGAAGATAATGGAAAAGAGGCCGAAGAGAAAGAAGAACCATATGTGCCTCCGCCACCTTATAAACCACCTATCCCGTATCCCCAAAGATTCGCTAAATCTAAAAACATATGGCAATTTAAGAAATTTGTTGAACTTCTGAAACAATTGAATGTCACAATACCTTTTACAGAAGCAATCACATAAATTCCCTCATACGCTAAGTTCTAAAAAGAAATATTAACTAATAAGAAAAAGCTCGAGGATACTGAAACCGTTATGCTTACTGCAGAGTGTAGTGCTATAATCCAAAACAACATGCCTCCTAAGTTAAAAGATCCTAGTAGTTTCTCTATACCATGTGTGATTGGAAAGTTTGTCATAGACAAAGCCCTGTGCGATTTAGGAGCCAGCATCAGCTTAATGCCCTTGTCTATTTGTAAAAGGCTCAACATGGGAGAACTGAGACCAACAAGAATGTATGTACAACTAGCTGATAGATCGGTGAAATTTCCTCTAGGAATGCTAGAAAATGTTCCAGTACGTATAGGACAATTCTATATTCCTACAGATTTCATAATCATGGACATCAAGGAAGACTCAAACATCCCTATCATTTTAGGAAGACCATTCCTAGCTACTGCCGGAGCCATCATAGATGTGAAAAAAGGAAAACTGACTTTCGAGGTTGGTGAAGAAAAAGTAGAATTCATCCTCTCACAATTTTTCAAAGCACCTGCTATAGAAGATTCGTGCTGCTTCCTAGATGTAATTGATGAATGCGTTAAAGAAATGGAAAAACACCAAAACACGTGTTCTGAAGTGCTGAGAATTCCGATGCCACCAATTTTTGAAGATGATAATTGGCGTGGTGAATACCAAGATAATAATCTAAGTGAATGCCTCGAACTCACTCCTGACCCTATGCCTTGCCCAAAGAAACCAGCTGTAGAACTGAAGACATTGCCTAAAGATCTAAGGTACGAGTTCCTAGATACAGAACTCGAATGACCAGTTATAGTCAACGCAGATTTAGGACAAATAGAAATCGAGAAATTATTACATGTCCTGAGAAAGTACCCGACTGCCTTAGGCTATAACATCTCAGATTTGAAAGGAATAAGTCCCTCTATCTGTATGCATTGCATCATGCTTGAGGAAGACTATAAAACCTCTAGAGAACATCAAAGGAGAATCAATCCCATTCTGAGTGATGTCGTTAAGAGAGAAGTGCAAAAGTTGTTAGAAGTAGGAATCATATACCCAATATCAGATAGTGAATGGGTTAGCCCAGTTCACGTGGTACCCAAGAAAGGAGGTGTTACAGTCATCAATAATGAAAAAGGCAAATCTGTAGCACAACGTACTCAAACCGGATGGAGAATGTGTATCGATTATAGGAAACTAAACAAAGCCACTCGTAAAGATCACTTCCCTTTACCCTTCATAGATCAAATGCTTGAACTTCTGGCTAAACACTCCCATTTTTGCTATTTAGACGGATATTCAGGATTTTTCCAAATTCCTATCCATCCTGACGACCAAGAAAAGACTACTTTCACGTGTCCCTATGGAACCTTTGCCTACAGGAGAATGCCTTTCGGATTATGTAACGCACCCGCAACATTTCAGAGATGCATGATGTCCATCTTCTCTGACTTCTTAGACGGTATAATGGAAGTCTTTATGGACGATTTCTCTGTCTGTGGGGAAAGTTTTGAAGGATGTCTGTCAAACCTCGAAATGGTACTCGAACGATGTATAAGTGTCAACTTAGTGCTCAATTGGGAAAAATGCCATTTCATGGTCCGACAAGGAATCATGCTAGGACATATAGTATCCGACAGAGGAATCGAAGTCGACAAGGCAAAAATCAAAGTTATAGAAAATCTCTAGCCACCGAAAACCGTTAGAGAGATAAGAAGTTTCTTAGGACACGCCGGTTTTTATCGACGTTGCATTAAAGATTTCTCTAAGATAACCAAGCCCCTAATTGAGCTGTTAATGAAAGACGCTGAATTCGTCTTTGATGACAAATGCTTGGACGCATTTCAAACACTTAAGCAAGCTTTAATATCAGCACCCATTATGCAACCCCCAGATTGGAATGAACCATTCGAAATCATGTGTGACGTGAGTGATTATGCTGTAGGTGCAGTCCTAGGACAAAGGAAGGACAAAAGCTTCACGCAATCTACTATGCCAGTAGAACCTTGGATCATGCACAAATGAACTACGCTACCACAGAAAAGGAACTTTAGGCTGTCGTGTTCGCATTAGATAAATTTCGTTCCTACCTAGTAGGAGCGAAAATAATCATCTATACCGATCACGCCGCAATCAGGTACCTATTAATCCAAAAGGACGCCAAACCAAGGCTTCTGAGGTGGATTCTACTCCTACAAGAATTCGACTTGGAAATCAAGGACAAGAAAGGCACTGAAAATGTAGTAGCTGACCACCTGTCGAGAATGGAAAACATCCAACCAGAACAAGTACCTATTAATGACGATTTCCCTTATGAAAGACTCTTAGCCCAGTTAGAAAGTAATAAAATTGAACAATCTCTGACTTATACTGATACAGAAACTAATGAAGTGGTAGAATCTATTTACACTAAGATCACGCTGCCATGGTATACTGACTTTGTCAACTATCTAGCAGCTGGAGTACTGCCACATGATCTAACCTATCAACAAAAGAAGAAATTCTTCCACGACCTTAAACACTATTATTGGGACGAACCACTTCTCTTCAAGAGGGGCGCCGATGGTATTTTCCGTCGTTGTGTACCCGAAGACGAGGTGGAAGACATAATTTCTCATTGTCATTCCGCACCCTATGGTGGGCACGCGAGCACTTCAAAGACTTGTGCTAAGATTTTGCAAGCTGGCCTCTTTTGGCCTACTCTATGGAAAGATGTCCATATTGCGGTTATAAATTGCAACCGGTGTCAACGCACTGGTAACGTCTCTAGACGCGATGAAATGCCTCAAAAAGGCATTCTAGAAGTAGAAGTCTTTGACGTGTGGGGAATAGATTTCATGGAACCATTTTCGTCCTCTTTTGGTAACAAGTACATACTCGTCGCTGTCGATTACGTCTCAAAATGGATCGAAGCTATAGCAGCTCCTACCAACGACGCACGAGTAGTGAATAAGCTCTTTAAGAACATAATTTTTCCTAGGTTCGGTGTTCCGAGACTGGTAATCAGTGATGGAGGTTCCCACTTTATTTCGAAAATCTTTGAGAAACTTCTATCAAAATATGGAGTCAAACACCGTGTAGCAACACCTTACCACCCCCAAACGAGTGGGCAAGTAGAGGTATCAAACCGAGAAATTAAACAAATTCTAGAAAAGACCGTTGCCACCTCTAGGAAAGATTGGTCTTCTAAACTGCACGAAGCTTTATGGGCTTATAGGACCGCTTACAAAACCCCCATAGGAACCACTCCATTTAAACTAGTCTATGGAAAATCTTGTCACCTGCCGGTAGAGATAGAACATAAAGCCTATTGGGCTATCAAAACTATTAATCTAAACTATACCGTTGCGGGCGAAAAGAGAATTTTGGACTTACATGAACTAGACGAACTTAGATTATATGCCTATGAGAATGCTAGGATATACAAGGAAAGAACAAAAAATTGGCATGACAGGCACATAGCAAGGAAAGGATTTGAAATAGGAGATATTTTGCTTTTATTTAACTCTAGACTCAAATTCTTCCCAGGTAAGCTTCGTTCTAGATGGGCCGGTCCCTTTGAGGTTACCAAAGTCTTATTAAGTGGCACAGTTGAGATAAAACGTAGATCGAGTGAACCGTTCATTGTAAACGGACAACGTTTAAAACACTATCACTGCGTAGACAATAGGGATTATTCAACTGCTCTTAAACTGGAAGAAATTCCTACATTCCCCGTAAACTAATGATTCATATAAACTGTCGAGCTCCTGACATTAAATGAAGCGCTGAGTGGGAGGCACCCCACGCACTTTGTTTTTATTTATTATTTTGCTTCTTTTCATCTTTATCGTTATCTTTTATTTTGTTTTCACTTCGTTATTTTTCTTATTACTTTTGTCTTATTATTTTTGTCAAAAATTTACTTTACTTACCAATGCGGTATTTTTCAATTATTTAAAAAAAAATCAGTATTGATTATCTCATTATATGCCTCCAGGATTCTCATCTTTTTCTACCTTTATCCTTCTCCATTTGCTTTACTTTTTCGACTAACTGTTAAGATGGATAACGAAGACACAATGGTTGTGCTATTCAGGGATTGCACTATTGTGAAAACCTACAGTCTTCCTTGTGCTTGTGCCATTGCCAAAAAGTTGAAACTAGGTGAGCCAATACAAATTGACGAAGTTTGCTCTCATTGGATGAGACTTAGTTATGATGATGATGGTTGTAAGGAAGGAGATAAACCGGATATCTCTATTTTGGCCGAATTGGAAGCGATTCAAAAGAGATTTTCGAAGGCCGACGACAATATGAAGCTACACATCAAAGAAGAGTTGAGGAAGATTGTCTTCCCCGAAACAACCGCAATGATACCGACGTCTCAACTGGTTAAGACAAAGGGTGCTCCGAAGAAGTTGAAGCCTACACCAAATGACAACTCAACAACTCGGTCTCCTTCGTATTATGAGCGCGTTGATCAAATCTTTCCGGACTCTCCGACTCTTAAATCTCTACAAAGTGTCATGAAAGGAGCTCGCATTTCCAAACCGGCTCCGATACCGATTCCACGAGTTCCGACTCCGAGTCCAGCTACACGTATGATTTCCTTTATTGACGAGATGCCGGTTTTTATGCACAAGCATATCGACGGTATAATCAATGTTGTAGGGGATGGTAATTGCGATTACCGAGCCGTGTCGGCACTACTCGGTAAAGGAGAGGAAGGTCATGCACTTGTACATCATTAACTTATCCTAGAGTTGGAGACGCATAAAGAAGCATACTTGCGTCTCTATGAAAATCAAGAAAATTACAACAAGGTTCACGAGTCACTTGTTCCGTGGTTGAGTGGTCCGGCACCGGTATCAAAATGGATGAGCTTCCCTGAGACGGGTCATCTTATAGCATGCGCCTACGATATGGTGCGTATCGACTTAACGAGATACGGATTTTCGAAAACCTTTTTTCCACTCCACACCGCACCTCCGTCGAATCCAAATGATCGCATCATGTGTATCGGATGGCTTGCAAAATCAAGACATTTCGTACAAGTTATCTTGAAACCCGGGTGTCCGATACCACCTAAATCACCGTAATGGGCGACGCATGCAACCTCAATTGCCAAGTCTTGGCCGGATAGTTTTGTCGAAAGGATGCTTGAATTCGAAAGATTGCACGCAATTGAAAAAGCATCAAATGCAGAAAAATCGAAAGTTCTAGCTCCAATAGATTTAGACGAAGAATTTTGTTTTAACTCTTTTGTATAATCATACGACACGATGTACATTATTGAAGTGAAATATATTGTATTTTTATCTATATGTCTTTTTAAAACACTTACGAATTTTATTGCACTGAAAGTATTCCAAGTGGCTGCATAAGCTGTTCAATTCTGTTTTAAAATTGTATCAGTAAAACATTCTGATTTGCAGATCCGGACAATTTCCGGATTTGCACATCCGGAACCAATATTTGTAGGGTTTGTCTGGATCTGCACATTCGAAACGAACTTAGGCAGACATAACTTTACCCTAACTTTTCTATACATTAGGGGTTTCATTTGATATCATTCACACAAACACTAAATGTCTCAATTGTATGATATCAAGATCCATTGGTATGTCGCAACTGTCTCCTATACCGACGGCATAACAATCGGTCGCAAGTATAAGTTAACGAGGGACATCTCAATCGGCGAGATCATTGACGACATCGAACATCTCCTACCTTACGGAGACAAATGGAAGGTTGCAAAGCTTAAGTATCATTCACCTTTAGTTGATAACGAAGGGAACGTCGCTTACAGCCTTGTTGAGCTCAAGAATCAAGAGGATGTTAGAGCAATGTGGCAAACTTTTTTCGGCTACGAAGAACGATTCCCGCTCGAGTTCGAGGCGACCGTCAAAATCCGAAGACCGGTCGATGACATCTTTGAGATGTGCAAGCGTCCATCGGGCTATTGATCTTGTAATATTTAAATTTCTGTCGATGTCATGACGATTTTCTCAATGTAATCCCGATTTTTTTTATGAATGTGAGAAACATTGGTGAATTTTTGGTGTTCTGCATCAGGATTTATTCCGGATTTGCAAATACAAACGTTTACCGGATGTGCACATCCGGTAAAAACTAAAAATTTTTAAAACCACGGTGCGTCCGAATTTGCACATCCGGAACGCAGGGGTATTTTCGTCAGCACGCTAGGTGCCTAAAAAGGTTGGGTGGTGTGTTAAGAAATTCACCAATATTAGAGGGCTATGCTTAGTATTTTGTTGTCTCGAGCCAAGTTTTGACCAAGAAGAATGACAATTCATGAATTCATGAAGGCCATCGTTTGGGGTCATGATGCGTGCAATAGCGCATATTCATTTCACTACAATTCACAAGCTAATTATTTGTTGTCCAATACAAGAGTATTGAGTTGCAAAAGGCACTACATCAATTGGAGTTGCAAAATTACTTTCAAATTATAGCAACATCAAGTTTGAATTCAAAGTGTTAACAAAAGTCACAACCAAAAGAGAAAGTTTTGATGACTGTCCAAAAAACATAGCAAAATTATTTGGAAAATACATTTTTTACATTGAATTGCTACTACATAACGAGCCATCAACATTACGCAGCATACACTACCAAGTACATCAGACCATGACAACTACTTCACAAAATTTACAAGCCTTCATGTGTCTTTTACAACAGCCAGCAACTATGCCACATGATCCACACTTCACAACCTTGCCAACCATTCCAATTTCCAAACCGTAGCAGCCAATTTTCTCACGCGTCTGTACAAGCCGGCTTTCGCAACAAACCAATGCAGAACCTTCAACACGCAGCTGCAACCAAGACCAAACCATGAGCAAACCATGATTCATGTACCTGCCACACCACAATTGCTAAGTCAAGATTCACCAACACAAATTCCACAAATACAACAACACCACAATTTATGTACGCACCTTGCTTTTCGCACACACCATTACCTGCTTGCAAATAAGCCACAAAAAGTAGGTCACAAAGAAATTGAATAAGCAAGAGGTCCCACACATTACCTCACTCATAACCTGTACACCTCTTCAACATGTGCAGACCCCGTCCAAATCCACAAATGACCTAAAGAGCGACGCACAAAAATACCGGGTTTCAAGCACAAAAAAGGTGGATTGCTATTACAGAATGCTGACACACACAAAAATCAGAAAAAAAAAAAAAAACACAAAATGGAAAGTCCACATACCTGCTAAGGATTTCACACGCACATGGGATTTTGATTCGACCCTTATTTCTTTCCACTTTTCAAAAACGAATCTTCAATAACAACTGCTGCTCGACAATCTTCTCCCATTTTTCGTAACATCATCTTCAATTCAATAAACTACAAACAAAAACGCTTCCATTCATTACCACTTCTCAAAAACCTTATTTCAACCTAAAGTCCACCTCCTTCAACCCAACCTTTCTTCAAATCTTCAAACCATCCTTAATCAATCTTCTTTAACCCAACCTTACAAAACAACCTGCGACAACGACCATAATCCCAAACCTTTCACCCACCACAAAAACAAACCCATTCAGAATTAGATTGAGAAGAAGAGAATCGATTGAAACTCATATCTGAGCAAGGTTCATAAACACAAACCTGGTTTGAACATGCACAAACGGAAATGAATCAAACCTAAAATCTCAGAATCAGAACGAAGCAGGGTGAAACGAAGACTGAGGTGAAAGAGAAGGTAGGATTCTCTAGCGTCGTCGTCGTTGAGCCGTGTCGTTGTTCATGATTCTTCGTTCTTCCTTTTTTTTCTCCATTTTTATACCCTGTTTTGACTGTGTTTAGTTTTCACTCTGACCTTGCTTTATAAGCTGATGTTGTTTTCTTGATTTAATTGTTTTGTTGCCTATTGGTTTTTGGACTGTATAAGAGAGGATGGGTTTTCAAACCCATATGATTCTCATACCCTGACTTCATGTTTCTTCCCCCTGCCTTATTGGGCTTTAAGGTCCATGGTAAACCATGTACCTTGTTGGGGTTCCAGGCGCCATACCCCTCTCTTGTTTTTATTTTGTTTTTTTTATTTCTTTTTATTATTCTATCTTTTATTTTTATTTTTAACAAAAACTTGTAATTTGGTTATTTGATCTTTTAAATTCCATGATTTTCTTTTATTTTCCATTTGATTATTTATAATTTATTTCATCTCCACTTTGATTTCTCTTTTCAATCTTGATCAATGAAAGTCTTTAATATTACGAATGTTGGTTGATTGGGGTTGTTTAACCTTCATTATTCCAAATCTGTAGTGAGTGATCATTGAGATCATTTTCTATACTTTGGGATCGTGATAGGTTACCTTCGATTAATCGACGCAAGTTTGTGATTAAGACGAGATCACCCGTTTTTCTTTTCGTGTGGCACGATTTCTTTGAGAATGATTCACAATATCATTTCTCTATTGTGTTTTAGCACAAATATCGTTCTTGCATGACCTCCTATAGCATGATTTTCTTCATAGATCGTGCTACGATGGTTTAACGCTATAGTCGACCCGATTCGAAAGCGATTCATCCGATACAATAACAATTAACGATTAACGAATAACAACTAACTTTAATTTCCGCTCATTATACTCTTGTTTTACTTTTTCGTTAACATATCTTATTCATATTATTGTTGATATTATCTTGTTCATATTATCTCGATCATATTATCCATATTCTATTTCATATCTTATCATCTTATTTGTACTTTGTTCATAAACAATTCAAAACACACTAAAAATATCGAAACCTTAAAAGACTAAACTGGTGGACTGTTGGTTACTATTTCGAGCAACGGAACTTGGACCTTGTACAGAAACCCTAGTAAGGAGATTTTGTCCGACTCTTGCTCGTTGCTTAGTTTAGGACACCTCACACACACACGACTTCCTCTTGGGCTACCTTACAATGACCCATTTTATTTCGTGTAATCCCGTGTAACTTACATGTACCCCGCTCCCATTCCGATGTGCGCACTTTACTCGCATTTCTTTGATTGTGGTTTCGTTTACTAGGAGCACCCCTAGGGACTAGCATAGACTAAATCATTTTTAAACTAATTCTCGATTTGTCGTTGAGGCATTTTTAAAACACCCTTGTAAGTCGATTGCTCATTAGCATTCGCCATCAACCTAACACACACACTTGCACATTTCATCGTGGTTTCGTTACTAGGAGCACCCCTAGGGACTAGGATCGATTCACACCTCTTTTCGCAAACCCTCGATTCATCGTCGATCCATTCTCTAATCAAACTTTTAAGCCGAGTGCCTTTTTCCTCGTAATCAACCTCTTTTCAAACCAACCCAAACGCAAATACAATCAAACCCTTTATCCAACGTCAAGTGGCATTTTCAAATCAAACTTTCTAAGTCTAGTGCCTTTTTCCTCGCAATCAATCTCTTCGCATACAATCAAACCTATTTTCTCAATCACTTAGATGAAAAAGAGAGAGAGTCGAGCCTTTGACTCACTCTCCCGATTACTTGGGCCCAATGATCCTTTTTTAAGCTTCGAGTAATCATCATCTGTTTAATTTACTCTAACTATATCAAATTCTTTCATAAGGTTGAAAAAGAGAGAGAGTCAAGTCTTCGATTCACTCTCCCAATTACTTGGGCCCGAGGAGCCTTTCTTAAGCTTCGAGTAATTGTCACTTTCCCAATTCCCTCCATCTTCCGTTTTCCACTCCTTTCCTGTAGTCAAACTACGAACGCTCTGATTCCTCATTCTCGTTCGAATGAGCATACATAGGCACAAGGGCCCCAACCCCTGGCGAGCACCCTAACCTAAAACCACCCATTTTCCCCTAGCATCGATTCTCTTTTATCGTACCTTTTTGCATCACTCGTTTAGAAGAAAACAAATAAGCTTAGCTAACGTTCATCACAATTCGAATTAAGAGGTTCCCGTTGAGTACAATGGACGTGAAGGGGTGCTAATACCTTCCTCTCACGTAATCAACTCCCAAATCCAGAATGTGATTGCGTTTACCATGTTCTTATCTCTCTTAAAGGTTTTCTCGATATTTTCCTTTCCAACTTTTGGGATAAATAAAGTTCGGTGGCGACTTTGTCGAACCGCAATTTCTTTCGCGCCTTTTGTGCGAGGGTCGTATTTTCGATTAAGAGTATTTTTCAAGGTGCGACAGGTGTTAATGGTTAGAGAGATGGACTTGACTGACTAGTTTCGAGATTTTAGTTTGGTATAGAAGGTGACGCCACAGAGTTTTATGTTGGGTATGTTGAAGGTGACTAAGAGTGTTTTGGACGAGATTAGAGAGGGCCAGAAATCAGATTTAGGATTAATTGACCAATTAATGTTGATCAATCAAGGTAAAGATGTGGATTTCAGAATTGACGAGAATGGTGTTATGAGGTTCAGAAATAGAGTCTGTATACTAGATTTACTAGAGCTTAATAACAAGATTCTTGAGGAAGGTCACAAAAGTGGTTAGAGTATTCATCCTGGTGCTACGAAGATGTATCAGGACCTTAAAAAGATGTTTTAGTGGTTGGGTATGAAGAAGGATGTTGGCGAGTTTGTTTATTTTTGTTTGACTTGTCATAAGTCGAAGATCGAGTAATAATAGTCGTGTAGATTCATGCAACCGTTGAGTATTCATGAGTGGAAATGGGACAACATTCTATGGACTTTGTGTCTGGGTTGCCAAAGAAAACAAAAGGAAGTGATTCTATTTGGGTTATTGTTGATAGACTAGCTAAATTGGCTCATTTTATTCTGTTGCAAAAGCTAACAGAGGTTTACATCAGTGAGATTGTGAAGCTGCATGGTATTCCATTGAGCATTGTATCAGATAAAGATCTGAGGTTCACATCAAGGTTTGGGCAGAGTTTGTAGGAAGCTTTGGGAACTAATTTGAGATATAGTTATGCTTATCATCCGCAAACGGGCGGTCAAACAGAGAGGACTATCCAATCCTTGGAAGATTTGTTGAGGGCTTGTGTTCTAGAATAAGGAGGCAATTGGGATAACTACTTGTCCTTGATTGAGTTCACCTACGACAACAATTTTCATTCTAGTATTGGAATGATATCGTATGAGGCTTTGCATGGAAGGATGTGTAGGACTCCTTTAGGCTAGTATAAATCAGGTGAAAGTGTCGTGCTTGGATCAGAAATCGTTCAGTAGACTATTGAGAAGATCAAGATGATTCATGAGAAGATGAAACATTCGTTGAGTCGACATAAGAGTTATCATGATAAGTGAACAATGGAACTTGAGTTCCAAGCTGGAGATCATGTGTTTTTGAGAGTTACTCCAATAACTGGTGTTGGTCGAGTGATAAAGTCACAAAAGCTCACGCCTCATTTCATTGGTTGGTATAAGATCCTTCAGAAAGTAGGAAATGTGGCCTATAGAGTTACATTACCACCGTCTCTTTCAAATCTTTATGATGTCTTTCATGTGTCATAACTTCGGAAGTATATTCCTGATCCGTCTCATGTGATCAGTTGGATGATGTGCAAGTTAGAGATAACTTGACTGTTGAGGCATCACCTTTGCATATTGAGGATCGCAAAGTGAATCACTTGAGAGGCAAGGAGATTGGTTTGGTGAAGGTAGTGTGGGGAGGAGGACCTACTGGTGGAAGTGAGATGTGGGAGCTCGAGCGTCGGATGAGGGAGTCTTATCTAGATGTTTTTCGTTCAGGTAAGTTTCGAGGACGAAAATTCTTTAAGTGGGGGAAAGTTGGCACACCCCAAATTTTCAATTAATTATTTAATTGAATTTTCAATTTCCTTTTATTTATTTAGTTTTGAGTATTGGTGAATTTATATGTCTTATTAGTTTTATTTAATTATTAGTATGCTTTGATATTTTTGTGAGATTTATGGAGAGTGGTGAGAATTATTTAGAATTGTAGTTAATTTTAAATGATTAAAATAATAAGAAAATAGGGAATTCATGAGATTTGGGTAGAAATTAGGATTATAGAAAAAATAAGGGAATGAGATGAAAATAAGAATAAGTTGGGGGAAGAGTGAAATAATTAAAATATGAAAATTAGGTTAATGTTAAAAAGGAGATTTAGTGGAGCCTTTGTTTTTATCAGTACGTGAATTGGAGAGATTAGGAGAAAGAGGCCATAAGAAAAAGCAAGAGTTTGTGAGGAAGAAAGAAGCCATAGCTAGAGTTTACAGATTGTTGGAAATTAAGGTAAAGGGAATTACTCGAATGTTAGTGTCAAATGCATGAAGGGTAGAGAGATATCATCACCATCCTCTAGGTTTTTCATCGCTTTTCACCATTGATGATGTTTATGAGTATTTGATGAAAAGTACGAATGTTATATGATAATTGCCACAATTGATGTGTAATTTCGTGCTTTGTGTATTACTGAAGATTATACATCTTGTATTAATATGAATATGAATGTTGTTGTTGCCATTGATGTATTTTTGATCTCATGAACATAATCTTATATTCATGATTAATTGATGAATTTTAATGTTAATTAGTGCATATGTGATGTTTTAATTATGGTAAAATATGTATTTGTTGTTTTGTGGTTGATTTGGGGGATTGGGGGTCAAAACGGAGATTTGATGTGGGTTCAATGGTAGAATTCATGTTTTTGGTTTTTGTTATTCTAGGCGTATGCGCTTAGCCCACAAAAGATGCGTGTTGTACCCCAAATTTTTCCCTTAGATTCATTGACCGTCCGCATAACACCCTAGGTCAATCATTCGTGCATAACTAACCACTTTATCTAGACTTTGTCTATTTGTTATGTTTTTTGAAGCCAGGTACTACTGCAGAAGATCCCAAGACCATTGGAGGTTGTCTGTGTGTATGTGCGTATGCTTGTGAGGATCCTGGTCTATGCAAGTTTGTGTTGAACTCCTGGAATAGTGCCATCATTCTTTCTGGCCACTAAACCACTACAGGGTTGTAGCTTTATTTTTGAGGATTTCTCAAATGCTTGGGCTTTTATCATAAGACTATCAATTAAGGAAGTTACTAAGAATTTGAGGTTTTGGAAGCCTAAGAAAATGGCATGAAGAGGTGGTTTCTCGGGGTCCAGAACACTTTTGTCTTTTCAAGTGTTTGTTTGAGGTTTAAAATCAAGTGTTTGTTTGAGGTTTAAAATCAAAAATCTTGCGCAAAGATGGGGATGGCGCCATCTCATCTACTTTTTATTTTACATTGACGAAGGAAGTGGGTTCAAGTAAGACGTTATTACAAGGCTTCCAAATAAAAACAAGACGAATATTGAAGGAAATTTTTTACTGCATACAGTGCCAAATGTGCAGAAATTCAAATTATTCAAGTTTTTTTGCATGGTTTTGAATTTGACCAAGACTTTGTGGATACATGGAACAGTCAGAGTTTGATGACAATAAACTGAGTGGTACATTCAAATTTGTCCCAGTAATTCAACAAAGAGTACAATCCATTAATATAATTCTTAAAGTGAGCATTTGAAACTCTTAGTTATAGCTCACAATGAAGACCTATTGATATGATTCCAAAACTATTACATTTTAAGATCAAATACAGGTTCCCTTTAAATTCTCCAAGTATCGGTCTGAAAAAATCCGCCAAGGCCATAAGTCCTTGTTGCAGCAGCCACCATCCAATTTGTTGCCTTAATTTCACCTCGTGCGCCAAAAGGACCATCATCCAGGATTTTGACGAACAAAACATAAGGGCTCCAAAGGATATGTTGCTATAGGATCACCTACAGCCAATACAAAACATCATCAGTTCTCATCCCAAGTGATTAGTTTCAGTAAAGCAAGAAGAACTTTTTTTTTCTTCAAATACCATAATTGTGTCAAGTGAAGAGTTTTATTACCTTGTCCTCTGCTCAAGAATCTGCAGCCATCGAGTATCCATTGTGCTCCAAGGTACCATGCAAAGAGAAAAAAAGTCATGAACTTAGAACAAAGAGAAAAGAATGCGCAAGTTAGAAGAGTTAAAAAAAAACATATTATTGTATTTCAATTAGGCCTCAGAGTTTGTATTGACAGAACCATACAAGTTTACACCTTTCCAAAACAATTTAAAATCACAATTCAATCCATTTCCATATCAGTAAAAGCAAACCAAATAAGTTTTCAAGAGAAAAAAGGAAGTTATGAATATTGAATGGGAAGAGAAATAATCCACAGGATTTGTTATCAAAGCAACATTATCGTGTTTCAAAGAGAATCAATAGGCCTCAGATATTCCAAATCAGAATATTCTTCATCATTTTCAAAACCAAGAGCAATTATGAATAATGTCACAGTGATTACAAGATTCTTTCCTAAACCAGAAAAGCCATCAAAATATATTTCAAATTCCTTCCAAAACAAGTTCCATACACATTCAAATTTCTTTCCAAAACCGCCCCAAATATCTTCAAAAACATTCCAAAACAAATCAAAACATGTCGAAGTAAAGTTGGAAATTGAATTCATCGCAATCAAAACAGGTTGAAACGCGTTTTGATCAAAAAGAAAGATTTCCGAATCAACAGCCATCAAGAATGGTCAATTAAAGGCTAGCTTTAAAAAGAGAAATTTTCCTATTTGGCCTCAGATCTTTTTTTTTAATCAGAAGCTATTGTTCCTCATTTTTAATTAAGGAATTGATGGGCAATATCAATAGGATACCGCCAACACCAACCCTTTCCCAAAATAACGGACAAAAAAAATCGTAATCAAATCGTATCAATTTTCCAAAACGAGTTCTAAACCTTCCATTTTCGAAACCAAATCAAATCAACAACGGTATCAATCAGCATTAAAACTTTCCAAGTCAATCATCATTGGCCTACTATATAAAGGGACACATTCCACCAGAGAGAAAAAACCGACACGCCCAAAATCATTAAACTATTTCCAAACCCATAGACGAAAAATCCAGATTTTACATCATCATTGCCTCAATATTCAGAGAAAGAAGAAGAACAATACTGAAGGCAACAAATCTCACAAAGAACACCACATACAACGAGACAACACCAAGCAAGCATATCGTGAAAGGTAAAAGGAGTCAAGAATACATCCCTGATTAGAGACTCAAGGAGCCGTCGCGGCCGTCACCACCATCGTCGCCCTTTTTTTTTATCTCCTTGTTTTGCTTTAAATTTCAGCATCATGTATATGTAATCACCATGAAAAGCTAATGAGAATGGGGTACTGGGTTCGATTGGGGATTAGGGTAGATTTAGGGTTTATTTGTTTGCTTGATCGTGAGAGCTAAAAAGATAGGGAGATCGGAGAGGATGAGACAGCCGACGGCGTGGGTTTTGAAACCCTATTTTGGAGAGGCGAGAGAATAATAGACGACTGTGTGAGAATCCCTCCGTTTCATACTTTCAACCTTTTTTTCTTTTTAAAAAAAAATAGATCTTTAAACCTAAAAGAATAATAACTTTTATTAACTTTTTTTTATAAATAACCATAAGTAAAAATCCTTTCTTGTTATTAGTAATTTCTTTTTTATATAAAAGCTCTTTTTCTTAATTAATAAATTAAAACTTTTTTTTAATTAATAACAAGTACCTGTTAATATTAAAACTTTTTAAATATAATTTTAAAACTAAATAAAAACTCTTAAAACATGTAAAACTTTTTTATTAAGAAATTCTAATTAAAAATCATCCTTAATATTATATCTCTTATTATAATAATTGAACTTTTACTAAAGTTACTACAATTAAAACTTTTTTTAATTAATAAGAAAATCTTTAACTCTTTTAATAATAACCTAAATATAATTCCCAAGAATAACAATCTCTTAGATTAATCAACAATTTCATTCCTAATTAGAATCCCCTCACGTTTGAGTGAACGCTTGTATGTTCATCTTGTCTTTTTTTGTTATCATTATGCTTTACTATTATACTTGATATGTCAAAACCCTTTCAAAACATAATAAAAAACTCTCGATCCAACGTCGAGCCCATTTTCTACCTATGTAAGTCGATCGCCCTTGGGCATCGCATTCAACCTATCGGTCATTATACACTAAAACTAGCCCACTTTGCTAGTGTGCACTAATAAATCTAATTTAGTCCCCCTCGACATTCCAAAGGAAAGGTACCTTAATATTGATTGCCATGTCATAGGACTAACTTTAGAACCCTTGGCCTTAGGATTCGGAGTCGCCGAACTCCACGTCTCGCCGTAGACACTTAGAATCTTAGCCTTAGGATAGGAGTCGCCGTACTCCAAGTAAATGCTCCGCCGCGAACATTTACAATCCTACCCCGCTTAAACCAACCTACAACTTTGGAGTCGCCGCACTCTATGTAGGGTCTTGCCCAAGACTTTACCTCCCCTTGGAACCTTGACCCCGTCAAGAAGTTCCTCATTTCAGAACTACGCATACTCTGGTTCTACTCCCGAGGATACGTAGGCTCAAGGTGCGATACCTTGTCGAGTATACTTAGATACTAACCCCTAGGGTTTTCAACCTTTAGCATAGCACCCTTAGCAAGCGAGTAAGAGATAACATAAGATACTAACAAGAGGTTTCCGTAGAGTACTACGGACGTTTAGGATGCTAATACCTTCCCTAGGCGTAACCAACCCCCGAACCTTAGATCTTTAGGTTTTTTCGCTTTTGAACCTTTCCTTTGGATAAATCAAAGACGGTGGTGAACATTTAAAGAAATGTGATCCTAGTTCATTAATAACTATGGTATCCAATTCTCACCGTAACAGAAATGACGACTTCACTGGGGAATGTCGAGGGTTTCCCCTATCTTGTTTTTTACTTATGTTATCTTCTTTTATTTGCTTGCTATATTTACTTATTATCTGTGCTGATTTTCTGGGATACTACTTGTGTGGTGAGACAAAGTCCTACACCCGGACTAGAGTGAAAATTATGATAGGAACGGTGAGAATTCAAGGATACTTTGAGGGAGTCGATTCCTGAAGAAGTTGAATTGAGACTTCACCACTCAGTCTAGGCCCTCTCGAATTTAATTTTGTCCAACGAGTCTATTCGTGAAGACGCTATTATTTCGAACTAAAGGCCATCGAGACTGGGGACCGTAGTTACCTTTAACCAAACTTGGCCTATTAGGATGTAGTGCGGGGACTATGCAGGAATTTATTTCTGCAAAAGTCGCTACGCGATACTACACTCGGACGAGATTCTCTTGAGAATACTATTGACTACCAAGTGATTTGGGAAATCGATAATATCTGAAAGATGGGTTGTAGACTCTGGGAACTTTGTAGAACCCGTTCGGCAGGTACATTTGAAACCATAGTGCATACCTTATGGGAGGGTAGACCTTGGCTCCATGCTGTGACCTTTCAAACTTAGGGCCCTTGTTTTTTGTGTGTGCTTTGTGTTGTGTGCCTTGTGTTGCATTCATAAGCATCGTTTCATAAAGATTCATGAAACTTGACTATATTTATAAACATTGTAGGGATACTATGGATACCGAAAGAAGGAACACAAAGAAGTACACTTTTCAGATTCCTAACTTGGATGATCTAAGGAGGTTAGAAGCATTGGTAACAAATGAGGAGAGTTTCAATAGAAAGTACGGAAGACTTTTTTATGTGATGAATACAAATGTTGATCAAGGGCTACTTTCTACCCTACTCCAGTTTTATGATCCACTGTATCACTGCTTCACCTTTCCAGATTATCAACTTGTACCTACACTTGAAGAGTACTCTCAGATAATTGGGTTACCTATTCGGGACAATCATCCTTTCCCCGTCTTCACAAACAAACCTGATGAAAAAGAAATCGCTAAGTATACACATTTGGATTTGGCTGACATTCGAGCCAATATGACTACAAAAGGGGGAATTTCCGGTTTTACTACAGATTCTCTGGTTGCCAAAGCCCAACATTACGCCACTCAACAGAATAAGGACGTTTTCGAAGCGGTTTTCTCCTTGCTCATCTATGGTGTTCTTTTATTCCCAAGTTTCAAAAATTTTGTGGACCTCAATGCCATTAAAATTTTCCTGAAGAAGAATCCAGTACCAACCTTGTTGGCCGAAGCTTATTATTCTGTTCACTCAAGGAATGCTCGTGGAAAGGGAATGATTACTTGTTGTGTCCCTCTGTTGTACAAGTGGTTTATTTCACACTTGCCCAAAGCACATGACTTTTGGGATCTCAAAAAGGGGTGGTGGTCACAGAAGATAATGTCTCTCAGTCATTCCGACATCGACTGGTATAGTCGTGCTTATGATAAGGTGGTCATCATAGACAGTTGTGGAAATTTCGGTAATGTACCTCTCCTTAGGATTAATGGATTAATAAGTTACAATCCGGTCTTGGCCCGCAGACAATTAGGGTTCCCCCTGAAAGAGAAACCTGCCAGTGCTCACGTGGAAAGCATTTATTTTGAAGGAGAGAAATTAAGCAAGGAGTTAAGAGAACATGTCTTGGACGCTTGAGGGCAAAAGATCAAGAAGGATAAGAGTAGCTTAGGGAAACCTAATTGAGTCTCTTTAGAACCCTATCTTCAATGGGTCCGGAAAAGAGCCATTGAGTTGAAGATACCTTATAAACGCCAGGAGCCAATGGTCCTAAAAGAAAAGTCGGTCTTCTACTTCTCGTCTGATGCAGATAAATTGAAAATTGCTTTGGACAAGTCTCAACAGATGGAGGAGGCTTGGAAGAACAAGTACCAGATAGTTGTGGAGGAGAATGCAGAGCTTCAACAACAACTCAAAGCAAAAGACGAAGAAATCACTTCTTACAAGAAGAGGAAAGCCCGAGAAGAGTTACCTTCTTCTAGCTCTCAGTCAACACATCAGAATTCGATCGTCAGCAGGCTCATCTTGGAGAATAGCCAGAAGGAAGAGGAAATCAAGAAGCTCAAGACAAGGCTTTTTGGAGAATCTCCTTAGCTTTTATTTAGCTTTTTCGTTACGATTCTTGAAAAGTGTGCTGTCGCTTTATAATAAATTTTGTTTAATTGACGGTTTCATCTTTCGGTATCCCAGACATTAATTTTTTGTAACCGACTTTTATGATTAATAAAATGCGTCTTTCAGTATCCCACGATGATTATAAATAGTCAAGTTTCCATGAATCTTGTTGCATAGCATTTGCATTTTCTTTTTCTCTCTATCAAGGAACTCGAAATTTGTTTTGCAAGCATTGTACGATGGATTACGGAAAGAAAGGAGTTGTGCCGTACACCTTCAAAGTTTCAGATGTTGAACAACTAAGGGAACTAGGAGGACAAATCAAAGATCCCAAGGCGTTCACCGCGAAGTATGGAAGGATTCTCCCGTTGTTACAGACTCGAGTAGCCGCTGGCCTCTTGGAGACGCTGGTTCAACTTTACAGCTTGATCTATCATTGTTTCATCTTTCAAGATTTCCAACTGATGCCTACGTTGGAAGAATACTCCGCTTTGTTGGGTATCCCAGTCAAAGATTCACCTCCATTCTCTGGTGGAGAAGGAAGACCCAGCCAGGAAGACATCGCAAGGGCGACTCGCATAAAGCTGTTAGAGATCCAAACTCATATGATGGTTAGAGAAGGAATTGACGGCTTGCCTGCCCAATTCTTATTCGAGAAAGCTCGACACTTTGCTAGTGTAGGGAACACTGGAGCGTTCGAGCCAATCTTTGCACTGCTGGCCTACTGTTTGTTCTTATTTCCCAATGTTGAAGATTTTGTTGACGTCCATGCCATAAGGATTTTCATGCTCAAAAATCCAGTTCCGATGTTGTTAGCCGATGCCTACCACTCTATCAATTCAAAGGTTCTGAAGGGAGAAGGTCGTATTACCTGTTGCACTGCTATCCTCTATAGGTGGTTTATTTCGCACCTACCGAGGTCTACTGATTTCTGGGATGTGAAAGATGGTTCAGAATGGCCTGTAAAGCTCATGGCCCTTACTCACTCGGATGTTGTTTGGCATGATCCGATGTATGGAGGGATCCCCATGATTCATAGCTGTGGAGACTTTCCCAATGTACCTCTTCTTGGTACAAAGGGATGTATCAGCTTTAATCCTGTGCTCGCCCGTCATCAACTGGGGCACCCAATGGAAGAAGTACCCGATCCTGAAAACCTGACCAGAATTTTCCTCTATCAAGGAGAGGATCTTGGGTTAAAGACCAGAATTGTTTTTGCTTGGCGTCGCATCAATCGACAAGGAATGACGGCGACAATAAATCCTGATTGCTAAATTACTGAAGAATGTCTCGCATGGGCGCATGAAAGGGCTCTGACCTTGAGGATGCCTTATCCCCGTCCCAAGCCTCCCGTTGTCCAATCAGATGAAGTTTTTCAGTTGAAGGCGGAAATAGAGAAGCTTACCCTGGATAAATCAAGAACGCAACACCAGATTGACAGGATGACGGAAGAACTCCGTGGAAGACAAGGGGCATCATCCAGCAGTTTAGACTCCTAGTTCCTTTGGTGTTATGTTGCCTTTGTAATAAAACTTTGGAGGTGTACTGGCCTTTGAAGAATTTTAATAAAATGTTTTATTTTGAATGAATGCAATACAAGTTTAAGTCCCTTGATAGTTGCGTCGCATTTGCATTTCATATCATATGCATGTGCATTTTTTCCTTCCTTTTCCTTATTCCCGTTATTTTCATAAACAGTTTCGTCACTCTGAATCCTCTGCACCAATACAACACTAGAGCTCAAGCTCGAAGAAGGATGATGGAACACAATCAGGAACTTGATCGCGTCACTAACGAGTTGGAGGACCCACGTGGGAACGTAGGACAGATTATGGAAGTGCTGAATGTTATGCGCGTAAAGATGGATACCCAAACCACAGTTGTTTCTGAGATTACCAACACTGTTGTAGATACTCAACCTACTGTTGTCACTACTACAAACGTACCCCCGTATGGCTTGCCATTTGGATTCGTACCCCCGCCTACCGCAGGTCCTGTTGTTCAGCAAGTGCACCAAGCCGTTCCTCTAATCACTGAAGCTCCTCAAGTGATCCCTACATTTGCTCCAGCTGCTGTGCACACTCGTGTACAACCTTATTTCAATGAGAATCAACAAGTTTATGATGTCCCCGACATGTCTGAATATGGGGACGAGAACCATGAGAAACTCAAGGAGAATATGGACACTTTTGATAAGAGATTAAGGGCAGTAGAAGGTGATCAAGTATTTGGCACTGTTGCTAGAGAAGCATGTCTGGTATCTCGTTTGGTCATTCCTCCGAAATTCAAGACTCCGAATTTTGACCAGTATGATGGAACCACGTGCCCTAAAAACTATTTAATCATGTATTATCGGAAGATGGCTGCTCACGTCAAAAATGATAAGCTAATGATCCATTATTTCCAGGATAGTCTGAAGGGTGTTTCATCAAAGTGGTATCTGAGTTTAGATCAGTCTCGTGTGAAGTGTTTTCAGGATGTGTCAGACGCTTTTGTCAAGCATACAAGTATAATATAGATTTGGCTCCTGATCAAAGGCAACTCCTAAATATGTCATAGAAGAGAACTGAATCGTTTAAGGAATATGCCCAGAGGTGGAGGGAGATTGCTTCACAAGTAGAACCCCCTTTGTCTGAGAAAGAGTTAGCCGAGTGGTTTGTTGACACAGTTCGCCCAGAATTCTTTGAAAGGATGGTTGGAAGTGTAACTACTAATTTCTATGACATCGTTGCTGTGGGTGTAAGAATAGAAGCTGGTATGAAAAGTGGAAAGATGCCCAGTCCCGCTAACAGCCCTAGTGCCAATAAGGACCACGGTAAGAAATCTTTCTGTAATCCTCACAAAAAGAAAGAAGGTGAGACCAATGTTGTGATGACCGGCAGAAGGAGAAATCAACCTCGAAAACATCAACCAAATTATAATCAACAACAAGGTTACCCTGTCCAGTTTGCGCAACAACCCTATGTGGCCGCTGTCACCCCTACCTATCAGACAATCCAACCAGCTCTGGTTTACCAGCCAATTGCTAATCAACAGCCTCCTGCATATCAACAGGCTCCTGCCTACCAGCCAGCCCAAACTCCACCCAATTATCAGCGAGCGCCCAATGCTCCTCGCCAGAATACTCCAGCCAGAAGACCTTATAGACGTCATCCTCCTATTCCGATGACCTATACGGAGTTGTACCCTTCATTAGTGCAACAAGGATTGATAACTACCCGAGCTTTGGGTCCACCTCCAAATCCACTCCCACCCAACTTTAATCCCAATGCCCACTGTTTGTTTCATGAAGGAGCTCCCGGCCATGATTTGGAAGGTTGTTATGCTCTAAAAAAATATCGTAAGAGACTTAATGGAAAAGAAGATTTTATCCTTTGGTGACACTCAGCCAAATGTTAAGAGTAATCCGCTGCCTAATCACGGAAGTGCCAATGCTATTGAAGAAGCGTTTGAGGAAAATTTAATTATGGATGTGGCAGAAATTAAAACCCCTCTCCAGGTCTTTCATTCAAAATTATTTGAAGCTGGTCTTGTGAAGGTTTGTCATAGATTTTGTAAAGACTGCGAAACCAGTGTCAGGGGGTGTCAGATGGTTCAAGATGATGTTCAGACTTTGATCAATGATGGTTTCTTACGAGTGTGTAGCAAGCAGAAAAAGAGTGAGGTCGTCGTGGTTGAGCCTATATTCAATTTTCCAGATCCAGGTACTAAGGTTCCCATTTTCAACTTGCCTGAATCAAGTCCTACAGTGGCTGCTTCCAGCACACCAAAGCCAATTTTCAACATACCAGATTCTGCTACTACCGCTATAGTTGGTTCGCCGAAGCCAGTGATTATTCAAAGGCCTTGCCCTTCCCCTCTCAAAGATTTTACAGCAGTACCCTAGAAGTACGGTAAAGATTTTAGAAAGGTTTTCCCAAAAGAAGAAGTGAAGAGTGTTGATAGAGAAGTAACTAATATAGCTGGGGCAAGCAGGATGACATGGAGTGGTCGTGTTTACACTCCCCGTTTCAGTGATGCTCCACCAAAAGAAACCGTTACGACTGTTCCTACCAACAACAAAGGTAAAGAACAAGAAGTTGTTGCCAATGACGAAGACGCTGAGTTCTTGAGGATTATCAAGAGGAGTGATTATAAAGTCGTTGACCAGCTCTACCAAACTCCTTCAAAAATCTCTATTTTGTCCTTGTTAATGCATTCGCCTGCTCACTGAGCTTCGTTGTAGAAATTGTTAGCTCAAGCTCATGTTGCACAAGACATTACCACTGGTTAATTTGATAGTGTGATTACCAACATTACTGCTTGTAACACCCTCAGCTTCAGTGACGAGGAATTACCAAGAGAAGGTCGGAACCATTACCGAGCTTTGCATGTATCTGTGAGATGTCAGGAAGATACCTTAGCGAGAGTACTTGTAGACACCGGTTCTTCCTTAAATGTGATACCTAAGAGGGCTCTTAATAAGTTGGCTTACAAGGGGGCAGAATTGAGACCTACATCTCTTATAGTTAAAGCTTTCAACGGTTCTCGAAGGACTGTAATGGGAGAAATTGAGTTACCAATCTTGGTGGGTCCACATGTTTTCAATATTACCTTTCAGGTGTTGGATATTAACCCCGGTTATAGTTGTCTACTTGGAAGACCTTGGATCCATGCCGCCGGTGCTGTAACCTCAACTCTACATCAGAAGATGAAGTTTGTGATTGACGATAAGCTAGTAATTGTCCATGGTGAAGAAGACCTAATGGTCAGTAATTTGTCTTTATTCCATTATATAGAGGCCGATGAGGATGCTTTGGAAACTTCTTTCCAAGCACTTGAGATAGCCAATGTTGTTATGTTGGAAGTTGAAGAAATAGCGGGTAAGGGTAATCCATCTTTCGCGTCTTTTAAGAGTATTAAGTCTACCATTGCAGAGGGTGTGCCCGAAGGTTGGGACAAGATCATAGAAGCTACAGCAAATCCAGATCATCAAGGATTGGGTTACAAACCAACTAAAAGTAAACGATCAATATTTGTCGCCATTTATCCGAGAACAATTCATGAAGTGTTTATCAGTGGAGGTTACCAAGTTAATGCTATTGGAGATAATCATGAAGATGAAAACTCAAGTGATTTTGTGTTCAAAAGTGTTGCTGCTCTTAACAATTGGGAAGCAGTGGAAATCCCAGTGATCATTCCTTTGTCAAAGTAACTTGTTGTTTTTTATTTTCAATAAGTCCATAGCTCCGCCCAAGGCTATCGGATCATGTTTGTGGGCCACCCTTTTTTCTTTCGAATAAATATCAAAGAATGCATTTCATCATTTTGTGTTTGTTTTATTCATGAGTCATTACTTTAAGAAATTGGCAACAAGTTAAAGGATTTAATTTCACCTGCACTGTCCTTTGTACATTTTAATAAGATAAATTATTTTAAAACTTGCAGATTGAATTTAAACCACGTTGAATCTGATGACCCTATTCTTATCCCTAACTTTGACTCGCCCATCTATCAAGCTGAGGATGAGGATTTCGAAGTTCCCAATGAACTGGTCAAGTGGGCTGAGTATAAGTACACTGAACTTCAACCGCACAAGGAGCAAGTGGTCTTGATTAACCTTGGCACCGATGAGGAAAAAAAAGAGGTCAAAATTGGTACTACACTTGGGGCAGATGTTAAACAGATATTGGTCAAATTGCTAGAAGAATATGTGGACGTGTTCGCATGGTCATATCAAGATATGCCTGGTCTAGACACCGATATCGTTGTTCAGAAACTGCCACTTAAACCAGATTGTCCACCTATAAAACAGAAACTTCAGAAAACTAGACCCGACATGGCTCTGAAGATTCGAGATGAGGTTAAGAGACAACTTGATGCAGGTTTTCTGACAGTAGCAAGATATCCGGATTGGTTAGCCAACATTGTGCCGGTGCCCAAAAAGGACGGTAAAGTTAGAATGTGTATGGATTATAGGGATTTGAACAAAGCAAGCCCGAAGGACGATTTCCCTTTGCCGTACATCGATACACTTGTGGATAATACAACCCGCTTCGGAGTGTTCCCTTTATGGATGGTTTTTTCGGTTATAATCGGATCAAGATGGACCCTGCAGATAGAGAAAAGACTGCTTTCATTACTCCTTGGGGAACTTATTGTTATAAAGTCAAGCCCTTCGGTCTGAAGAACGCAGGGGCAACATATCAAAGAGCGATGGTCGCCCTCTTCCACGATATGATGCACAAGGAGATTGAGGTGTATGTGGATGATATGATCGCCAAGTCCCAAAATGAAGAAGACCATTTGGATCATTTATTGAAGCTGTTTGAACGGCTCAGAAAATATCAGTTGAAATTGAGCCCTGCTAAGTGCACTTTTGGTGTCAGATCCGGAAAATTACTGGGATTTATTGTTAGCCAACGAGGAATTGAAGTGGATCCTGATAAAGTCAGAGCCATCCAGGAGATGCCTGCTCCACAAACTGAACTACAAGTCAGAGGATTTCTCGGGCGACTGAACTACATCTCCAGATTCATTTCTAATATGACTGCCACCTGTGAGCCAATATTCAAATTACTCCGCAAAGATCAGACCATTGAATGGAATTCTGATTGTCAGTAAGCATTTGAGAAGATCAAGGGCTATTTGTGAGAACCTCCTATTTTGATTCCTCCTGTGCCTGGAAGACCTTTATTCATGTATCTGATTGTTCTTGAGAAGTCTATGGGTTGCGTCTTGGGGCAACATGATGAGACTGGACGGAAAGAACACGCCATCTACTATTTAAGTTAGAAGTTTACCGATTGTGAAAGTCGGTATTCGCTATTAGAAAAGACTTGTTGCGCCTAGCATGGGCCGCTAGACATCTTAGGCAATACATGATCTCTCACACCACTCTGTTGATATCAAAAATGGATCCCATAAAGTATATTTTTGAGAAGCCTGCTCAGACTGGAAGATTGGCACGTTGGCATATGTCGTTATCCGAATATGACATCCAGTATGTGACCCAAAAGGCTATTAAAGGAAGCATCTTATCGGACTATCTTGCGGACCAACCGGTTGAAGACTATGAACCTCTTAAATTTGACTTTCCTGACGAAGACATTATGTTAGTAAAAGATTATGAAGAGCCCGGTCCTGATGAAGGTCCTGAGCCAGGTTCCCGTTGGAAGATGATGTTTGATGGTTCTTTCAGTTATAGTGGACATGGCATAGGCGCTGTTTTGGAAAACCCAGATGGTGGATACACCCCATTCACAACAAGGTTGGATTTTGAATGTACAAACAATATCGGGGAGTATGAAGCGTGTATTCTAGGTCTTGAAGCTGCTATTGACCTCCGAATCAAGATTCTTGAAGTAAATGGAGATTCAGCTCTGGTGATATACCAAGTCAAGGGTGAATGGGAAACTCGAGATGAGAAGTTAATTCCGTACCGTGCTTACATTGTGGAAATGATCCAATACTTTGATGAAGTCACTTTTCGACATGTTTCGAGATCTGAAAATCACGTGGCTGATGCTTTAGCCATGCTAGCCTCAATGTGGAAAGTCAGATTTGTTAATGAAGATACTCTCATTCGAATCGAACGAAAGACTGAGCCCGTCTACTGTCAGCTAGTGGAAGAAGAAACTGATGACAAACCTTGGTTCCATGACATTAAGAACTACTTGCTGAAGCAAGAATATCCAGCTGACGCTACAAACCTTGACAAGAAGACTCTGAGAAGATTAGCATCCAAGTTCTTTATCAGTAATGATGTGTTGTATAAGAGAAACTATGATATGGTCCTGCTTAGATGTGTTGATAAACATGAAGCAGATATGTTACTTTAAGAGATTCATGAAGGGACGTTCGAAACTCACGCCAATGGTTATGCTATGTCGAAGAAACTCTCGAGAGCTGGGTATTATTGGTTAACTATGGAGTCTGATTGTATACAATATGCCAGAAAATGCCACAAGTGTCAGATCTATGCGGACAAGATGCACGTGTCCCCAACGCAGTTGAATGTCTTATCGTCGCCATGGCCTTTCTCAATGTGGGGCATCGACATGATTGAGGCAATTGAACCTAAAGCATCCAATGGTCACCGATTCATTCTGGTCGCCATTGACTATTTCACTAAGTGGGTAGAAGCTGCCTCTTATGCCAACGTAACCAAGCAGGTGGTAGCCCGCTTCATCAAGAACAACATTATCTGCCGGTATGGGATGCCAAGCCGAATCATAACAGACAATGGAACCAATCTGAACAACAAAACTATGAAGGAGTTGTGTGAAACTGTCAAGATTACTCACCACAATTCCTTTCCTTATCGTCCTAAGATGAATGGGGCCGTGGAAGCGGCAAATAAGAATATCAAGAAGATTATGCGGAAGATGGTGAAGACATACAAATACTGGCATGAAATGCTACCTTTCGCATTGCAGGGATACAGAACCTCAGTGCGAACCTCAACAGGGGCTACCCCTTTCTCACTGGTTTATGGAATGGATGCGGTTCTTCCATTTGAAGTAGAGTTACCATCTTTGAGGGTAATGATGGAGACCAAGCTGGACGAAGCCGAGTGGATCCAAGAAAGATTTGACCATTTGAATCTCATTGATGAAAAGCGCTTAACTGCGATGTTCCATGGTCAGTTATACCAGAAACGGATGAAGAGAGCCTTTGACAAGAAGGTTCGAGTCAGGGAATTCCGAGAAGGAGAGCTTGTGCTTAAGAAGATATTGCCAGTTCATAAAGACATGCATGGAAAATGGGCGCCCAACTATGAAGGCCCATTCGTGGTGAAGACAGCCTTCTCAGGAGGATCGTTGATACTCACCACAATGGATGGAGAGGAGCTTGCCCATCCGGTCAATTCTGATGTCGTTCGGAAGTATTATGCATGAAGATCCCGCTGTGACCAGAGCATAGTTTTGGGGTCTTAGTTGTAGGGTTAATGAGTGTCGTGGGATTCAATGTAACCTTACTCTATTTCCAATTTCAATTGTGATGCTCTATGAAGCTTTTTGCCGTTTACAGACTACTATTTTTGAATAAAATCAGACTTTTACTTTTGTCTTCTCGTTTTCGAGCCCTATTCATTGATAATAATTTTGAAAAGTGGAAAATTTTCAAACTTAACTTTTTTTTCCCAAAGATTTTCGATGAGATAAATTGCTTTGATTTATGGAATGATACTGAGGAGGTTATCACTCCCCGATAAGCCTTTGCTGCAGGAAATCAAGACTATTCCCTAGTGGATTTCCTCGTGCAAAGCAATCAGAGTCATTTTGACAATCCCCTGAGTGAAGTCATGATGTTACATCCCCAAGTTGATTGCCATATCCCCAGAGAAGTTTGAAGCTTTGACCTTTTGGTTCCACCTTTGGATTTCTACACAGCTTGACAGATGTATCTCTCGTGCAGAGGATGGATGGGCTTCCTCGTCGTTGTGTTTTTTCCCCTGTTTTCCTTTGTCTGTTTTGTCAGCATTAGCATAAGCATGGCATAACATCATTTGCATTTGCCTCCGGGCGTGTTTGCTGTTTGTTTGTTCTTGTCGCTTTTTTCTTGATCTTTGGTTGTGTTTATCACCAAGTTTTGGGTTTGTCCGATCTCTCCAAATAGAGTCGTCAGCCTTAGGCAGAAAATGCTAATCTCTTCTAAGATTCCCCACAGAGTTCAACCCTCGTGGATGATGGTTATTTCAGTTATCTCTTCCGTGCATGGATAAGATAAATTGCTATTCGAGTTCATTCCTCAATGGCAGGGCTTGTTTGACCGTTTCTTTCTAGCTTGCTCCTAGATTGAACTTTAGGTTGTCGAACCTAGGTTGAGCGTGCATTTATGTTGCACTGTGTCTGGCAAGAAGAATCCTTTCCTTTTAGATAAACTGCAGTCTCTTCGGAGAAGTTTATCACTTTACCGTTTTTTTTTCTCAGATAAACTGCAGTCTCTTCGGAGAAGTTTATCATTTCACTGCTTTCTTTAGATAAACTGCAGTCTCTTCGGAGAAGTTTATCATTTACTGCTTTGTTTCGGATAAACTACAGTCTCTTCGGAGAAGTTTATCATTTTACCGCTTTTTTCCAGATAAACTGTAGTCTCTTCGGAGAAGTTTATCATTTTCCTGCTTTTTCAGATAAACTGCAGTCTCTTCGGAGAAGTTTATCATTTTACCGCTTTTTTTAGATAAACTGCAGTCTCTTTGGAGAAGTTTATCATTTTCCTGCTTTTTCAAATAAACTGCAGTCTCTTCGGAGAAGTTTATCATTTTACCGCTTTTTTCAGATAAATTACAGTCTCTTCGGAGAAGTTTATCCCTTTATTGATGGTGTGTGAGTCCCGTACAATTGATAAGCTGCAGTCTCTTTTGAGAAGTTTGTCAGGGCATTTTCCGCACGAAGTCCATTTACTTGGCATACAGGAGAGTTTTAATAACCCTGTACTTTTTCCTGACGGTTCCTGAAGATCCCGTTTGATCTCTTCATTTTAAGGAATTTACAGGCGTTGGATGCTATTTCTTATTGAAAACCCCATCATTTTTGTTTGCATGATCCTACCGCTGTGTGGATCCTGCTTTGTCTTCTTGCTTGCTTATATATCAACGGGTCACGCTTGAACCTGCTGGGCCGTCGCCCTAGAGTCCCCAGTGTTGTTTTCTTTTCCACAGTGCGTCTGGTCATCCCCAGTGAGTTGTTACTCGTTGTGTTGGCTCTTTTCCTCGTCTGTTTCGTCTGCATTTTGTATTTTATCATTCCATCATTCTCATCATGCTAGAGTTCATGGCATGTCTGCATTAGGTCTAGTTTCGTCCATAGCATTGCATGTCATTGCATCTAAGGGCAAAATTTTCGGTTATCTGTATTTAAATATCTTTCACCATGACCTAATGAAGATTTTCATCGTTCATGTCGTCTGGTGAAGATATTTAAATAGGGGCAACTGTTGTACCCCAAAATTTTCCCTTAGATTCATTGACCGTCCGCATAACACCCTAGGTCAATCATTCGTGCATAACTAACCACTTTATCTAGACTTTGTCTGTTTGTTATGTTTTATGAAGCCAGGTACTACTGCAGAAGATCCCAAGACCATTGGAGGTTGTCTGTGTGTATGTGCGTATGTTTGTGAGGATCCTGGTCTATGCAAGTTTGTGTTGAACTCCTGGAATAGTGCCATCATTCTTTCTGGCCACTAAACCACTACAGGGTTGTAGCTTTATTTTTGAGGATTTCTCAAATGCTTGGGCTTTTATCATAAGACTATCAATTAAGGAAGTTACTAAGAATTTGAGGTTTTGGAAGCTTAAGAAAATGGCATGAAGAGGTGGTTTCTCGGGGTCCAGAACACTTTTGTCTTTTCAAGTGTTTGTTTGAGGTTTAAAATCAAGTGTTTGTTTGAGGTTTAAAATAAAAAATCTTGCGCAAAGACGGGGATGGCGCCATCTCATCTACTTTTTATTTTACATTTGACGAAGGAAGTGGGTTCAAGTAAGACATTATTACAAGGCTTCCAAATAAAAACAAGACGAATATTGAAGGAAATTTTTTACTGCATACAGTGCCAAATGTGCAGAAATTCAAATTATTCAAGTTTTTTTGCATGGTTTTGAATTTGACCAAGACTTTGTGGATACATGGAACAGTCAGAGTTTGATGACAATAAACTGAGTGGCACATTCAAATCTGTCCCAGTAATTCAACAAAGAGTACAATCCATTAATATAATTCTCAAAGTGAGCATTCGAAACTCTTAACTATAGCTCACAATGAAGACCTATTGATATGATTCCAAAACTATTACATTTTAAGATCAAATACAGGTTCCCTTTAAATTCTCCAAGTATCGGTCTGAAAAAATCCGCCAAGGCCATAAGTCCTTGTTGCAGCAGGCACCATCCAATTTGTTGCCTTTATTTCACCTCGTGCGCCAAAAGGACCATCATCCAGGATTTTGACGAACAAAACATAAGGGCTCCAAAGGATATGTTGCTTCAGGATCACCTACAGCCAATACAAAACATCATCAGTTCTCATCCCAAGTGATTAGTTTCAGTAAAGCAAGAAGAACTTTTTTTTTCTTCAAATACCATAATTGTGTCAAGTTAAGTGTTTTATTACCTTGTCCTCTGCTCAAGAATCTGCAGGCATCGAGTATCCATTGTGCTCCAAGGTACCATGCAAAGAGAAAAAAAGTCATGAACTTAGAACAAAGAGAAAAGAATGCACAAGTTAGAAGAGTTAAAAAAAACATATTATTGTATTTTAATTAGGCCTCAGAGTTTGTATTGACAGAATCATACAAGTTTACACCTTTCCAAAACAATTTAAAATCACAATTCAATCCATTTCCATATCAGTAAAAGCAAACCAAATAAGTTTTCAAGAGAAAAAAGGAAGTTATGAATATTGAATGGGAAGAGAAATAATCCGCAGGATTTGTTATCAAAGCAACATTATCGTGTTTCAAAGAGAATCAATAGGCCTCAGATATTCCAAATCAGAATGTTATTCATCATTTTCAAAACCAAGAGCAATTATGAATAATGTCACAGTGATTACAGGATTCTTTCCTAAACCAGAAAAGCCATCAAAACATATTTCAAATTCCTTCCAAAACAAGTTCCATACACATTCAAATTTCTTTCCAAAACCGCCCCAAATATCTTCAAAAACATTCCAAAACAAATCAAAACATGTCGAAGTAAAGTTGGAAATTGAATTCATCGCAATCAAAATAGGTTGAAACGCGTTTTGATCAAAAAGAAAGATTTTCAAATCAACAGCCATCAAGAATGGTCAATTAAAGGCTAGCTTTAAAAAGAGAAATTTTCCTATTTGGCCTCAGATCTTTTTTTTTAATCAGAAGCTATTGTTCCTCATTTTCAATTAAGGAATTGATGGGCAATATCAATAGGATACCGCCAACACCAACCCTTTCCCAAAATAACGGACAAAAAAAATCGTAATCAAATCGTATCAATTTTCCAAAACGAGTTCTAAACCTTCCATTTTCGAAACCAAATCAAATCAGCAACGGTATCAATCAGCATTAAAACTTTCCAAGTTAATCATCATTGGCCTACTATATAAAGGGACACATTCCACCAGAGAGAAAAAACCGACACGCCCAAAATCATTAAACTATTTCCAAACCCATAGACGAAAAATCCAGATTTTACATCATCATTGCCTCAATATTTAGAGAAAGAAGAAGAACAATACTGAAGGCAACAAATCTCACAAAGAACACAACAGACAACGAGACAACACCAAGCAAGCAGATCGTGAAAGGTAAAAAGAGTCAAGAATACATCCCTGATTAGAGACTCAAGGAGCTGTCGCGGCCGTCACCACCATCGCCGCCCCCTTTTTTTATCTCCTTGTTTTGCTTTAAATTTCAGCATCATGTATATGTAATCACCATGAAAAGCTAATGAGAATGGGGTACTGGGTTCGATTGGGGATTAGGGTAGATTTAGGGTTTATTTGTTTGCTTGATCGTGAGAGATAAAAAGATAGGGAGATCGGAGAGGATGAGAGAGCCGACGGCGTGGGTTTTGAAACCCTATTTTGGAGAGGCGAGAGAATAATAGACGACTGTGTGAGAATCCCTCCGTTTCATACTTTCAACCTTTTTTTCTTTAAAAAAAAACACAAATAGATCTTTAAATCTAAAATAATAATAACTTTTATTAACTTTTTTTTATAAATAACCATAATTAAAAATCCTTTCTTGTTATTAGTAATTTCTTTTTTATATAAAAACTCTTTTTCTTAATTAATAAATTAAAACTCTTTTTTTAATTAATAACAAGTACCTGTTAATATTAAAACTTTTTAAATATAATTTTAAAACTAAATAAAAACTCTTAAAACATGTAAAACTTTTTTATTAAGAAATTCTAATTAAAAATCATCCTTAATATTATATCTCTTATTATAATAATTGAACTTTTACTAAAGTTACTACAATTAAAACTTTTTTTAATTAATAAGAAAATCTTTAACTCTTTTAATAATAACCTAAATATAATTCCCAAGAATAACAACCTCTTAGATTAATCAACAATTTCATTCCTAATTAGAATCCCCTCACGTTTGAGTGAACGCTTGTAAGTTCATCTTGTCTTTTTTTTTTGTTATCATTATGCTTTACTATTATACTTGATATGTCAAAACCCTTTCAAAACATAACAAAAAACTCTCGATCCAACGTCGAGCCCATTTTCTACCTATGTAAGTCGATCGCCCTTGGGCATCACATTCAACCTATCGGTCACTATACACTAAAACTAGCCCACTTTGCTAGTGTGCACAAATAAATCTAATTTAGTCCCCCTCGACATTCCAAAGGAAAGGTACCTTAATATTGATTGCCATGTCATAGGACTAACTTTAGAACCCTTGGCCTTAGGATTCGGAGTCGCCGTACTCCACGTCTCGCCGTAGACATTTAGAATCTTAGCCTTAGGATAGGAGTCGCCGTACTCCAAGTAAATGCTCCGCCGCGAACATTTACAATCCTTCCCCGCTTAAACAAACCTACAACTTCGGAGTCGCCGCACTCTATGTAAGGTCTTGCCCAAGACTTTACCTCCCCTTGGAAACTTGACCCCATCAAGAAGTTCCTCATTTCACCTTGTCGAGTATACTTAGATACTAACCCCTAGGGTTTTCAACCTTTAGCATACCACCCTTAGCAAGCGAGTAAGAGATAACATAAGATACTAACGAGAGGTTCCCGTAGAGTACTACGGACGTTTAGGATGCTAATACCTTCCCTAGGCGTAACCAACCCCGAACCTTAGATCTTTAGGTTTTTTCGCTTTTGAACCTTTCCTTTGGATAAATCAAAGACGGTGGTGAACATTTAAAGAAATGTGATCCTAGTTTATTAATAACTATGGTATCTAATTCTCACCGCAACAATGCGCGTAGAGAGCCTTCGCTTAGCCCACAAAAGTAGCGCTTAGCCCACAAAATCTATGCTTTGCGAGCATGACAGTGCAAAGTTTCAGTTTTTGACTCGAATCGTCGGTTGTCTCCGATTCCAGCGACTGTTTGTTGTTGTTATGTTATTTTTTGTGAGATGGTGAATAGAATTGATATTCCTTAAGTATTATGTGAATATTTTATTCGATGCATGAGCATATGTTGTTGAAAATTGTGTATAATTATATGATGAGTTATAGTTATATGTTGTTATGGTATGCGTATGATGTTTGGCTATTGTCTAATGTGTTTGACGAGTTTAATTATTGTGATAAAATATTATGAGGAATTGATATTTGCATATGATATTTTGGAATGTGGATATAATTGTATGATCATGTATTGTTGAATATATTTAGATATCATACTTGTTGTGTTGAGGTGATGAACTTATTAGTGATGTACACGATCAGAGGTGGAGCCGGTTGTGAATGATCATATTTGTATATTGTTGTTGAGTTCATGCATCATGGTGTACGTACTTTGGTTTGGTGGTGAGCTTTGGTTCAGAAGTGGGGACCAGGAGTAAGTAGATGATTTCGATAACGGGATTAGTGAAGCGTTGTTGATTCAGTAGTGGGGATCAGTGACGATTATAGCGGGCTCGGGTTCAGAAGAGGGGACCGGGAGCGAGTATGGACAAAAATCAGTAACATATCTGTGATGTCCAAATCGGTACCGCGTACATGTAGAGTCGAGTAGTGGGTACATTTGCATACATGCCTCCATGTTTAATCGAGTAATCTTTATGATTGTTTATTGTTGCGAATAAGCATGTGATTGATGATTGTTATGAATATGTTCCCCTTGCTATGTTTTGCACCATTGATATATTTGAGTGTATTCTCACCTCTATTTTTGTTTGTTGTGGTGTACGTTCTCCTCCAGAGTACAAAAATTAGGTAGAGGAGTAGCTGCTTGAGCTAGAGAATGACGTTGAGGTCTCTTTAGTTATTTATTGTTCGGGTCTTTAGTGGAGTCGCTCTGATATGTAGCACTAGGGACGTGCTATTCCGTATTTCTTTGTTACATGTCTTATTAACTTTGGAGTTGTTGAACCACTTTTTCATTCATTTGTTGTTAAGATGTTATATGTTAAACTTTATTGTTTCCGCTGCTTAATTCATATGATTATATTTTATTGCTTTTTTATGTTTGTTGAAATATGTGTGACACTCTAAGTGTTGGGTTAAAAATTGAATTACTTTACTAAATATCAAATCGAGGAACTAGGGTGTTATAGTTAGAATCCAAGGTTGATATAAAAGGGGTTAGTAAAGATTTGACACATTATCTCAATGACTTCCAGTTTGGGGTTGGTGTATCGGGTACTATTTAAGCCATTTTGCATAGTGCCAACAAGGTGTTAATCAAGTGACACATAAAGGATTCCTTGAATTCTGTTAACATGGTAGACCGATCATCTTTATTGCGCGAGGTGAGAGTGAGATACCCTTCTATTTCCTTGTGGGTTGAGTTTCTTTATGGCTAGCCAACAAGGTTGTAACTTGGGGATGAACATATTATGTTAGCCACTAGGGTGCAAAAAGGTGACCCGTTAGAACCGTTCCTTTTTGCTCTTGTGTTACATTCACTCATTCATCAGGTTAAAGACAATTATAATATTCTTCTTCATGGTGGTATCTTAATGAAGAGAAAATTATAGGGGATTCATAGGAGGTTGTTAAAGCCCTTGATATCATTCGGGAGACATGTCCATATTTAGGCCTCGAATTGAATATTCATAAGAATGAGATCTTTTTTCCTTTGTGTGATGGTAGTAAACCTTATGAGGATTTGTTCCCGTAAAAAATTAGGAAAGCAATTTTGGGGATGAAGTTACTTGGAGGGGCTATTAGTCATTATAAAGGCTTTATCAAGGGGTGCACATGAAGAGATCCGCCAAGGCTATTGAGTTGATGCATCTTTTACCACAACTAAGGGATCCTCAGAGTGAGCTTCTTCTACTTCAATCATTCTTGGGTATTGCCAAATTGTTTTTTGGCCTAAGAACATGCCAACCTAGACATAAGGAGGAAACGACTATTTGGTTTGATAAATAGTTGTGAAAGGCGGTTGAAGACGCCGTGGTTGGTGGAGATCATTTCTTTGAGTAACTTTAATGGAGTATGGCTTATTTACCCATTAGAGTTGGGGGATTGGAATTATACTCTATAGTAGAGGTTATCTCATACGCTTTTGTGGTTTAAAGGGCCCAATCTTAGTTGTTACAAGGTCATATATTGAGAGACAATGGTATGGACTCAGATTTCGATAGAGCTTTGGATAAACTTAGTGTTGTGATACCAGATTTTTACCTTAGAAATTTTACTAACAAGGACAATATCCCTCCTAAAGCACAACATGTTTTAGCGAGTTCCATTTGTAATACAAGTGTTCAGGACATGTATGTAAAGTTTGACATGACCACAAGAAAAAAAGTAGTTTTTGATTGTTTGCAAGTGGAACATGCTCAAGACTTTCTCCTTGTTATTCCTATAGATGGGCTAGGTCAACATAAGTCATCGGTGGAGTATTGTGATATCCTGAGGTACCGCCTCATGAGTCCCTTATTTAATATTGATGAGGTTTGCCCTATTTTTCTCAAGGCATGTTTAAATACATGTAGGGAATAAGTGGTTCATTGTAGGGAGCTTCCAGGCTTCAAATACCGACATGATCTTGTTAGAGATGTCTTATTTGATATATTTCGGCAGACCAAAGTATCTATGAAGAAAGAGATGCTTTTGAATTTCTTGATTGACCTATATAAGGGGAGATCAACACTTAGGCTAGTAAATGTTATGGAGTATGGGTGGGTAGGAGGGAAACATGCATGTGTGGACTTGACATGGGGTTTGTCCACTGGTGGGACTGAGGACTAGAAGTTTTATTGTGCGACAAGCAGCCCTTAAAGCAACTTCAAGTTAAGTGGTAAAACATGAGAAAATTTGTTTCAACAATAAAAGTGCTTTCATATCATTTGTCTTTGACACCTTTGATTTCCTAGCTCCAGAAACAGTGAAGGGAGTTCAAAGACTTATGCATAGTAATGTTGTATCTCCTAGGTCAATGAATATAGTTTTTAAAATGATTGATTTTGATATCCAAAAATGGATAGTGATACAACTTGTTATCTATTTGCTTTCTATTTCTCTATAAACTTTATAAGTTTTTCATTGTTTTAACAAAAAATTAAATATTTACAACTTTTGTCTAAAAATATTTTGAAATATATTTCTCATGCATAAGTTTTTTCCTTGTAACATGGCCGATTATTGGTACTTATTATCTCATATAAAAATATATTTTTTCTTTATACAACTTTTTTTTACTATTATATTTTGGATGAAGAAGAATTATTAAGAAGTACTTTCTTAATAAATTTTTCCAATCAAACACTTTTAAAGTAATAAATGTACTACTTTCTCATGCACGCAGTCGTTCCCTCTTTCCATAGGCACTCTATTAAATTAAAAGTTATAATCTAGGTGATTTAAATAGGTCTCTAATAGGTTAACGGTCTTGGAAAATCAATAAGGAAATAAGTGGTCTTTGGTTTAAGGTTTTATGGGAGAGGTATGGCAGGAGTGAGGGTTTATCGAGAGTCTTCGATGTACATAGTTCATTGTGGTGAAAAAATGTTTGTAGTGTAGATATAAGCGAGATAGAAAATACGGGGAATACTCAGTCAAGGAAAGCTATAAGGCTTTAAGGGCAATAGGCAAGCCGGAAAACAACTTCGAGTGGCCAGTGGCTTGGCATAGGACGGTTCCACTGAAGGTGTCGTGTCTAATATGGAGAATATTTCATAATAGACTCCCTACTAAAAACCACTTAGTTAGAAGGGGCATTTTAGGTCAAGATAATAACCTATGTGTCGGCGGGTGCGACGAGGAAGAGTCGGTAATTCACCTATTCTTTAAGTGTCCCAATTTTGCAGGTATATGGAAAAAGATTTTGAGGCAGCTAGGGGTATCCACTGCTCTTCCTAGAGACAATTGGGATCATATCAAGCACTTCGAATCCATCATCGGGTATGGCAGAAAGATAATAAACAAGGTTAGGGTGGTATGGTTCGCGTGCATATGGAGCATTTGGAAGGCAAGAAACAATAATATTTTCAAGAATAAAGTTGAATCCTCCGAGCAGATATTTAAAAACGTCCAAAGGCTCTCATGGAACTTGTTGATAGGCAAACACAAGTACCTTAGTTGTAACTTTCTTCAATGGCACGTGAACCCAATGCTCATTATTGGGTAAGTGTCTGCGATTAGGGTTTGGCCCTTGCTCATCCAGGTGAGTGTAGGCACGTTATTTTGTCTAGAATGTTTATTAGTAGCAGGCAAGTAGTGGTAGCTTCTAGTAGTGGAAGTTTTTTTCTGTTTGTTTGTTCTATCATTCATATGCATTATCTTTGTGGCACAAGTGTCCACAATTGGAATTCATTGCTGTTTGTGGTGGGAGTGCTGTTGGTACCGAGATTTTTGGGGTTCGTGTGTCATCTTCAACAAGTTTTCTTCTTTCTTGGCATTAGTCGCATCTCTTGTTTTGTCGTTGGTTGGCAGGCATGTTGGATTCTGCGACCCGTGTTTTCGTGCATCTCAATCAACATCTCTATCTTAGCCCGTGGAATCATTAGCTTTTCATGTCTTGTAGGTGGAGGTTTGTGCTTCAGGTTGGAGGGTTCTGTAGTATTGGAAGCCCTTGCTAGTTGACTATTGATTGGGCTGTTTGGAGGGTGTTTTCTATTGGAATATCAGTCAGTTGCTTTGTCATTCTCAGTATTTGGTCTTTTTTGGGTTTTTGTTTCTGCCAGGTGTTCATTGTGTTGGGCGACTGATTCTTCTAATGCAGATTCTTTGTTTGGGGGTGTTTTGCCTAGTCTAGTTTGGTTGTCCTTTGTTGTTATGGGTTTGTTTTGTATTTCTAACTGGTGTTGTTCATTCTTTGCACAACTTGTGCAAGAATGAGTTTTAATTCAATCCTTTACTTTTTTAAAAAAAAAAGTTATCATGTATTTGCATACCATCTAATCTATTTGATATGGGATGATCAGAATGGATCCTCGTGGCCTTCCGTGTAAGGCAGTAATGATGATTATAGTAGAGGAGGGGGGTGTACCTGCAAGGTACTCCGATGTAAAAGTTATTTTTAGAAAGAGAGAGAGGGCAAGTACAAAGTGTTTAGGTATGAGTTAAAATGATTTGAATACCTGACCCTCTCGAATGAGAGGGCATTTATACGAAACCCCAGCGCGGGGCCAAGGTCTCCAATGTGGTCGAAGTATCTGGTCGACCAATGGAAAACTGCCAGGTGGAAGATCTAGCGCTTGACCTTTTGACCTGGTCTAATTGTCCCCGTGAACTCTGGAGGGGCAGTTGGTCGTGTGACCTGTCAAGCGCGTGAGGAGGATGTCCCCAACGGCTATATCGTGCCTAACAGTTATTATGTGCCCAACGACTATATTGTCTTAATCCCTTTATTGGGCCTTGCCTAAAGCTGGGCTGGATTAGGCCTTGGCCAACTGTGGGCCATGTGCCAGTCCAGTCCAGAATAGAATCCCCCAAGTCGTTGCTCTATGGTGAGGAGTAATTACTTGAGTTAGCCTTATTGGTCGACCGATGGATAGGAGTGGCGTCGCGGGGAGGCTTTTTGAGATCGTTATTTTTCGAACGAAAATCTTCGGGGATGTGCCCTTCATTTGTCTATGGTTGGCGTGGTCGACAATTGGTTGTCTGTAACTTCAGAGGTTCCTTGGGATGCCAGGACATGCTCGCAGAAGGGACGTTGTTGTAGCGTGCAATTTTTGTCAGTGACGCGACCACCTTACCACATTTGGTTGGAATTGGGTGCTAATTTCTAATATCTTATTTATCTTATGAAGTTGGAAAGGAAAGGGAAGCTATCTAAAACTAACCGTGCACGCAAATATTTTCTTTAACAAATGCTAAGAGATTAGGGGGTCCGGGGCAAGGTTATACAATGGGGAGTTATCAATTACCCATTCTATATATGGTTATCCAAAGATCGTTAGCAATTCTACTGTTTTCTATTTACTGGTGTTTGTCTGTTGATTGGGAAAGTTTCTCCTTTGGGAATGTTTGAGAAAGAAAGAGTTTTTGTTGGTTTCGGGTTTTTCCAATGTTTGGGTAAGGTACTGGACCGAAAGTTTTGGTTATGTGTGCTCGCTAAGATTTCGCAATCTTATGCCTACGTATTCCCATTAAAGAAAATAGGGAAATCAGAGTAATCGTAGTTCCTCATATTCTATGGGAGGAAAAAGATGTTTGGTGTCTTGTTCAAAGCCCAAGATTGAAGCTAAAGGTTATTTGTGTCTTGTTCAAAGCCCAAGATTGAAGCTAAAGGTTATTTGTGTCTTGTTCAATGCCCAAGATTGAAGCTAAAAGGTTTTGACTAAGAGAGAATTTGTCATCTCTAAGGGAGATATCTCATATGTTTATCACAGTTGTTGGGTGACTGATTATAAAGGAGAATTACTTTAACTAGAATATATGGAATCTAGCAATGCCATAATTTTCTTTATGAGGGATTTATCCTGAAGGAGGAAACTTTAACTCAATGTTGAGCAATGCCATTTTTCCTTAGGAGTCTTTCCATGCTAAGAGAGGGACATTGGCGTGGATGTAAATAACCCAGAGGCTTGCCACTTACAGCTATTAGATGAAAGAGGGGATTTACCAGGATAAGATATGGACTACAGCTTGGATATTTGAATCAACAAGTGTGCCACTTATATCAGTTATCTAGGATTAAGGTTTGTTTTGATGTGTGATGTACAGAGAAATGTCTTCCTACAGAGAGGTTTTTTTATTTCCTTTGAGGGGTGTTGATTTTTGTGTGCCTTGATCAAAGCCCAAGGTTGAACCTAAAAGGTCGACTCTATTTAACGAGTTTTATATCTGTCTTGTACAAAGCCCAAAATTGAGGCTGATAAGAGACTGAATCTTTTGGGGAGATCATTATACAAAACCTAAGAGGAGGCTAAACTTTGACTTTTCCATGGAAATATTTTATCTGTCTTGTACAAAGCCCAAGATTGAGGCTAAAGGAGAGTTTATTGACTCCTCTGGGGAATATGTGTATGTGTCTTCTATAAAGCCCAAGATTGAGGCTAAAAGGAAACTGACTTTCTTGGAGAGTATGATCTGTCTTGTACAAAGCCCAAGATTGGGGCTAAAGGAAATTTGACTGACTCAACTGAGGATATTTTAGATGTCTTGTACAAAGCCCAAGATTGAGGCTGACTTTTGCTGAGAAAAAGAAGGATCATTATACAAAGCCTAAGAGGATGCTGATTAGGGAATTTCTTATATAAATTCTAAGAGGAGGCTAACTTCTGCTGAGGATTATTGAGATCTAGAGACATGTCCAAAGTGGGGAATCAACTTTTACTGAGGATTACAGAAGAGTTGAGATATCAAATGCCTTTAGGTTCTGATTTTGGCTAGTGTTGTACTGATGGTAAGATGACCCTAGTTGGGGAATTTTAGGATGAAAGATTGAGTGTTTATAGAATGATCAAGGTTATTCTTGTGTTCTTTTGGGAAACTTGAGGGTTTCTGGGGATCCAAAAGGAGGTGAGACTGTCCAAGTCTACTAGTATGAAAGGGTTTATCTTTGTATGATGCCCAAGATGAGGCAGGTGTCTTAAGGGATGAGAATTAACCCTTAATTGGTATGAGGTTTTGACACTTAGGAAGACTGCTCTAACAAAGGATGACTAGGTTCTGTCCTGTACCTGTAAGAGGTCTCGGGTCCTTGTACTAAGCCCAAAAGAAAGCATGAGAACTTTTAAGAAGCCTAAGGGTCCTTGTACAAAGCCCAAGGGGAGGCTGGGGATGCATTTAGGAAGCCTCTGGGTCCAAACCTAAGAAAAGTTCAAGAAAGGTTTCACCGGGAATTAATCCTTTAGAGAGCAGTTCTAGGGTTTGAAGAAATTCAAGAGAGGTTTCACCTGGAATTAATCCTCTCTGGGGGAAATGAATTTCTTTGACAATTTTTTAATAGTGACATTCTTGAGAAAAGTTTCACCGGGAATAATGCCTTTCTCTGTTCCATATTGTATAAGCCCAAGAGGAGGCAAGACTGTATCTGGAATTTCCTACGGGGGACTAGTTTTGACTGTGTTAAAAGAGTGACCACTGGTTTGATCTAATCCAAGACCTAATTGCCAAGGAAAACTCTAAGCAGATAATATACAAGTATATACATATGAAATATATAGACAAGTATGTTGAAGAGTGTAGAAGGACTTACAGGTGAGCAAGCTTCCAGCATTATAAACAAGTATGTAAAAGAAAGCTGATAAAACTTACAGGCGAGCAAGCTTCCATTGTAACAACTGTATGGTTAGTTATTCAAGAAATTGAAGAAAGTTTTGATAACAACTATGAATTTGAATCTAAATCAAAAGGGAAAGTTGTTTTGAAAAGAAGATTGGGGCTTATACTCAAGGAGAATCCCAGATGAAAAACAACGATCATGCTATTATTCTGAAAATTGTATCGGGACTTATGCGATGATTGAGGCCCAAATTATTGTATTTAGAAAGAGGTTGGGTCTTACACTCTATTAGAGGCCCAAAGTTTATTTTTGTACAAAAGACGTGGCTTACAACTCAAGGAGAGACCCAAAAAGTTTTGTTTAAAAGGTGACGATTGCGCCGCGGTTTTAGAAAACACAGAGGGACTTATACAATAACTGAGGCCTAAATTATTTTATGTACAAGGGGGGTTGGGTCTTACACTCTATTATAGGCCCAAAATTGTTTGAAAGAAAAGAGAATGGGACTTACAACACAAGGGGAGCCCCAAAAAGTTTTGAAAATGGCGATCGCGCCGAGATTTTTAAAATCGTATCGGGACTTATACAACGACTGAGGACCAAATTATTTTATTTACAAAAGGATGAGACTTACACTCTACAAAGAGGCCCAAAGTGATTTTGAAAAGAAGTTTGAAAAATTAAAATTAAGAGAAATCCTTATTTTAAACAAAAATATATTTTTCAAAGGAAATTAAATATAAAATATAAAATATATTTAAAAACAAGTGGTAAGCTTTGAAAAATATTTTGAAAAATCATGTTTAATCCCATAAAAGCTTGAAATCCAATTGGTTTTGAAAAATCAAGGTGAGAATTTCATTTAAAAATGTTAAAAAAACAATAAAATGAAATTATTTACAAAAATTCAAGATATATTAAATAAATAATATAAATTTAATCTTCTTGTAAATTAAAATAATTTAACATTTTTGTGTTTTTTAAAAAAAGAACCAATAAAAAATGATAAAAAATGAGAGAGAAATTAATTTTTGAAATCAATTAAATAAAATATCAAAAATTCAAAAATTCAAATAATTTGAATTATGGCGCCAACGGTCACCTTCTTCTTCCTCGTGACCGCGCCATGGGTGATTTGTGTTTTCTCACTTTTCTCTCTGATTACTCGATGGTTTTGCACGATTCAAACACCAATCTTGCTCGTTTTTGAACAAGGATCACAACCATATAGATTAATTGCATTTATATTAAGTATGGAGTGAGAAATCAAAGGATAACCTCAAGAACCCTAGTTTCAGCATGAACACAATGAAATTCCATACACGATTGATTCATGGCAATTGATTGAGGTTTATTACCCTACATACATGCAGAATCATGGTGGTAACTTAAAAATTCATTTATGACGCGTGTAATATAGAGTTTGAAGGTGTCAGGCTTACCTCTTGCAGTTGGTGATCGAGCTTGATGATAGAGATGTTACAGATGTGTTCTAATGATCTGGACAACTTCCTTAGGTACCAAGAAGTGTGGTTGAATGCTTGGAGTGGATTGAAATGAGCTGGAACTTGATGTGGCACCTCAACTGCAAATCTTCTAAAAGCTTGTGCAAATGGGGTACTACTTTTGGATTCTGATGTTCCAGATGTTGTTTATGTGTTTTAACACTTACATATGATGTATGTGAGGTGTTTGCATCATTGGTTTGGACAGAATCACTTCCAATTTCAAAACCCGATAGTGACTTGAAGTGGAAGGCAAATTTGGAGTGAAAGTGTGATTTTGAGTAAAGCATCAGTTTGGGTGCTTTGGTGTACTCAAACTGATCAGAATTGAGGTCTATTTATAGTGCAACAAGTTTGTTTTGGCATCCATAGTGAATGGCATCTTGGATCAGATTGCATTGAATGCTTTGGTTCCTTGGTCAAGAGTCTCCTCTAGCCATTAACTAGTGCCAAACTTTGTAGGTTTAGGTCCTCTGATATTTGGATATGTCTTGACTCATTTAGACTGGTTTGTGGCTCATTCATGCCACCTCAGTGCATCACTTTAATGCTTGATGCCAAATTTAAATTTCAAGATTCCTTTTCATGATGATTTTGCACATGAAAGGCTAGGTTCTTGGAATTTTGTGTTATGGATCAGATAATTCATTCATTTATGTTGTAATTGGACATAATTTGAATGATCAAAGTGTTCAAAATCAGTCTAAGGAATCGTGGAGTGCAAGTTTGCACCAAAATCTGTCTTGAAAATAGTTGCAGCAAGGCAACTTGGGAGATCCATAACTCCTATCTCAAATGGAGTTTGATTGAGTTCTTGGACATTATGGAAAGATCTTATGACATACTTCAACTTTGATGTTGACAAATTGACCTGGTTCAGCTTGGATCAAAGTGAAAAATGACCTCAAAGTTGGTGAAAAACCAAGACAGATTCTGACTTGAAAATTTCACTAAGTGTTGGAAAAGTGGTCATTTTCATGTTTTTTTGATTTTGCTCCATTCATAACTCAAAATCCATGAAGATTTGGAATGAGTTTTAGTTGACATATTTTAAGTATGTCAGATGTACTTTCATTTGAGCTTTGAATGGGTGAAAGAGGCCTTGTGGTTTAGGAGTTATGACCTTGCAAAGTTGGTACAAATCACTTTTGTTCCATAACTTAGAAAAATTTTGGTTTCTTATGGTTGCCCCTTTTGCAAGAAACCTCAATTTTCTTGATTTTTCTTAATGAATGATGATCAATACCATACATTAACATTGTTTTTGACTTAGGGGAACCATATTTGTGAAAAATTCCAAAAAGTCAAACTTGATTTTGTGCACAGTTGACTTTTTATCAGATGAAATCCAAACTGTGTGATCCTTTACGAAATCAAGTCCTTGACCTAATTCAAACCTAATTTATTAGTTTCATAGGTGTTATAGGGTGTATTGAATCATGTCCCAAGGTTTGGGAGCATGTCTTGGTCAAAAGTCAAAGGTATAGTTGACTTTTCCTTCAAAACCCTAATTATGGTCCAGATGAAATTGAAACTTGTGAATCAAGCTTCTTGGATCAATCCATTGTTGAAAATATATCAATGTGGTGTATTTGAGGCCCTCAAATCATGTCTTGAGGTCTTGGCTCATACTTTGCTCCAAAAGTCAACTTAGGGGTGAATTAGGTCAAGAAACCCTAATTCCTGATTTTTGATGAATGCTTCCCCTGAGGCTAAATTGACTTGATGATTGGGTCCATGAGGTCCCTTGGAGTATCTTGGGTTGTGCTTTGAAGCATTGGCTCATGTCCAGAGGAAAATTTCCATCTGGAGGCCTTGGTCGACCAAAACCCTAATTTGGTGACACTGGCGATCTTGAAGCTTGATCCACTTGGAATGTTGCAACTTTGTGCTTGATTCTTGATGTGGGAGTCCTCTTGATCCCTTATGGGTGTTTGAGAGGTTAGAAAAGTTGAAGATCATGTCATTTCTTGATTGATCCTTTGTCTAAGTGCTCTGGGAGGGCTCAAAACCTTAATTATTGATTGTGGTGAATGCTCAACCATCTTTGAGGAGATTGATGAAGCATGAAGGTACATCCATATTATGGTGATGATTTGCACAATGATGGGAAATCTTGGTGGTCAAAATTTGGGGTATGACAGATGCCCCTATTTAATCTTCTTGAACATGAAGGTGTGAATGGCGAAGATATTCGGACATTCAGGGTGCAAGAGGATTAATTATCGGAATACCCGAAATTTTAACGGTGGTTATGAATGGCAGTTTGCTCATCCATCTTTTTTTGCTAAGTAATGTCACTTAGAAAAGGTAAAAACTTTCCCTCGATCCTGGTCTTCAGCCTAGGAACTGGTCTTAGTTTCCGAAATAAGGTCAGACTTGCTGGTGGTACCCTTTTGTTTGACCTGTAGAGGTGTGCAAACTTCCTTGTTGGAGATGCCATTTGCTGACTCTCCTGGGGAAAAACGAGTCTCTTGAAATACTACTTTTCTCTTGGGGATATTACATCATACTTTTCTTCGAGATCCTTTCGGAGAAATGCCATGTGATGTAATCCAATTTTGAGGTACTGATGACTTCATTAACATCGACTTTCTTGGGAGGAAAAATGATGTATTGCCGAGAGTCTTCGGTTAAGAGGCTTTCTCTGGGGATTTTCTTTAATCCGGGAAAGCGAAAAATATCATCTTCAATGGCGAAGAGTGGTGTTCCAAAGGTGTATGTCGAATGTTTTTTTGCCTTTCAGAGGTTCAAGTTATCAAAGTGGTCGAGGACCGGCTCCAATCCAGAAATAAACTGGGGAAGAGGTTACTCAGACGATACATTTCCTGACGAGGAAAGGACTTAAACCGGGATTTTGTCTTATTTGACACGGAAAGGACAACTGACAACTTGATTGACAATAGGGTTTTATCACTTGGGGAAATGAGACTGACCAGAGTGATAGTAATGTAATGTGATTATGAATGTGAATTAATCATGCATGATGTATGTATGTTTATGCTGACAAAAAGGACGCGACATACAGACTAATGGATGAGCACAAAGGGATACTCGGCCACTACGGGGGATGAAAAGTATCATTGGTCCAAAATAGCAATCCTGCCTTGCTTAAGAGAGGTAGACCCTGTAGGGGGAGAAAGAATCGTCAATCGGTCTTAAGAGGTAAGAACTCTGCCGTGGATATCAGATGGGACATTCGCATCTGAGACAGTTGATCCTTTATTCAGGCGTACTGGTTTAGAAGGAATACTTTGATTCTGTACTCTGAGGTTCAATCACCTTCGAAGAAATGATGGATGTTCATTTCGATGTTCATCAGTAAAAAAGAATTGCCATCTTTATTTTTAAAAAAATTTTGACAATTAAATTCATTTTTGTTTTATTTCAAGAATCATTGATCATGTTAAAAATGTCATTCTGTAAAGCTAAAACAAATGAGAATTGCAAACAAAAGCACTAGGGCTCAAACTTTATTGATAGGATGGAAATCAGCCAAACGCGTGATCCCATAGAGCATTTACAAAGTTTAGAAAATGGTAATTTAAGAGAAAAGGGGCTACATTGAAACATAACGACCGTTATCCTTCTACCAACTTTGAATTCTGAACATCCTGAGCTTTTGTCGAAGATGACCTTGACTGGAAGTTTTTCGACGAATAGTGTTACCGCTGTGGATTTAACCTTGTCGGACGTAGTTACTTGCCATGAATCCCTAACTTTTTCCTAGATTGTACTTTGAGATTTCCAATCCATCGGGATGATTTTTTCTTATGTCTCTAATTTTTGCCCGGAGCACCCTTTCAGGTTTTCAATCCACCGAGACGTTTTTATTTATTTATTTAGGCGAAGCATTTCTTGACTACATCAACATTTGTGGGGTAGGAAAATTCCTCTCCATCCATGGTTGCGAGTCTTAAGGCGCCGCTTGAGAAGGCTTTCTTGATCACATAGGGGCCGTCATAGTTTGGAGTCCATTTGCCCCAGGAATCAGTGAGAAATGATTGTATTTTCTTGAGTACGGGGTCTCCTTTTTGAAAGACACAAGGTCGGACCTTTTTGTCGAACATTTTCTTCATTCTTTGCTGATATAACTGACCATGGCATAGAGCCGTTATTCGCTTTTCTTCGATCAGGTTCAATTCATCGTACCGACTTTGACACCATTTAGCCTCTGTTAGCTTAGCTTCCATCAATACACGGATTGATGGGATCTCTACTTCTATGGGAAGCACTGCTTCTATGCCATATACTAGAGAGAAAGGGTTCGCCCCTGTTGAAGTGCGGACAGATGTGCGATAACCGTGAAGGGCAAAGGGTAGCATCTCGTGCCAGTCTTTGTAGGTTACAACCATCTTTTGAACGATCTTCTTGATGTTCTTGTTAGCTGCTTCTACCGCACCATTCATCTTAGGCCGGTAGGGAAATGAGTTATGATGTTCGATCTTGAATTCAATGCACAACTCTTTCATCATCTTGTTATTCAAGTTATATCCATTATCAGTAATGATCTGGCTCGGAACCCCATAACGGCAGATGAGATTATTTTTGATAAAGGGGACTACCACTTGTCGGGTTACATTGGTGTATGACGCTACTTCGACCCATTTGGTAAAGTAGTCAATGGCTACTAGGATGAACCGATGTCCATTCGAAGCCTTGGGTTCGATCATGCCAATCATGTCAATTCCCCATATAGAAAAAGGCCATGGAGAAGAAAGAACTTTGAGATGCATTGGCGGTACATGGATTTTGTCTTCGTATATCTGACACTTGTGACATCTCCTCATGTACTTGTAGTAATCAGACTCCATTGTCAACCAATAGTATCCTGCTCTCAGAATTTTTCACGCCATTGTGTGTCTGTTGGCATGAGTGCCAAAGGATCCTTCATGAATCTCTTTCATTAGCATGTCTGCTTCTGGTCTGTCTACACATCTGAGCAAAACCATGTCAAAGTTTCTCTTATAGAGTGTATCACCGCTTAGGAAGAAGCTGCCAGCCAGTCTTCTGAGAGTCTTCCTGTCTTTTCTTGATGCCCCAGGTGGGTACTCTTGTTTTTGAAGGAAGCATTTGATATCGTGATACCGAGGTTTGTCGTCTATGACTTCTTCAATTGTAAAGATCTAAGCGGGCCTTTCAAGCCGCATTATGTCAATCTTAGGTACGTCATTCCATTGACCCACACTATTCAGGGAAGAGAGAGTGGCTAGTGAGTCAGCCATGTGATTTTCTTCACGAGGGATATGATGAAACTCGACTCTGTTAAAGAATGGTAACAACCTTCTCGCGTAGTCCTTGTAAGGAATCAATCCTGATTGGTATGTGTTCCACTCTCCTTTAATCTGATTGATAACAAGGACTGAGTCTCCATACACATCCAAGTTCTTAATCCTTAAGTCAATCGCTTCTTCGAGACCCATGATACAAGCTTCGTGTTCGGCCTCATGGTTTGTGCATTTGAAAGTCAGTCGGGTAGTGAAAAGAATGTGGGTACCCTGAGGTGTTACGATGATTGTCCCAATTCTGTTTCCATAATTTTTTATAGCTCCGTCAAAAATTAATCCCCATTGGGAACCTGGTTCTGGCCCTTCACTGGGTAGCGGTTCATCGCAATCTTTCATTTTTAAGTACATGAAATCTTCATCTGGGAAGTCAAATCCAACTGATTCCTGATCATCAATCGGCTGATGAGCCAAATGATCGGCTAAAATACTCCCTTTGACGGCTTTTTGAGCATGGCACTCTATGTCGTATTCTGATAACAACATTTGCCAACGGGCGATCCTTCCTGTGAGAGCAGGTTTTTCAAAGACGTACTTGATCGAATCCATCTCGGAGATTAACCAAGTAGTGTGACAAATCATGTACTGGCAAAGATGTTTGGCTGCCCAAGCCAGGACACAACAAGTTTTCTCAAGCATAGTGTACCGAGTTTCACAGCCGGAAATTTCTTGCTTACGTAGTAAATGGCAGACTTCTTTCTTTTGGTTTCGTCTTGTTGGCCAAGTACACAACCCATAGAGTCTTCCAAGACTGTTGGGTAGATGATCAGTGGTCTTCCCTCTACTAGAGGAGACATAATAGGTGGATTCATCAGATATTCCTTGATACTGTTGAAAGCTTTTTGGCAGTCTTCTATCCACACACAGCTTTGATTCTTTCTGAGTAGTTTGAAGATTGACGCAACCATAGCCTGGGTTCGGGAGTCGGTTACGCGAGGGGAAGGTGCTAGCACCCCACGCGTCCATCGTACTCGATGGGATCCACGCTTGTTGTCTATTCTAAGGGTGAGTTATCCTATCATCTATGGTTGTACTAAGACGGAGAAGGGGAAGACAAAGACAGACTCGGTAGGACGTCGACGTCCTAGGCCTACGTACCCCCTTTGTGCAATGGGGAATTCAGAGTCAACGTAGTTCGTACCAAGTTCTTTTTGTGTTTTTTATGAGCGGCGTTAAGTTCGCGTCCGGCAGTTAGGGTCGATGCCTGTTTGCGTCTCAGACGGAATGTAACGTGCCCTTTTTGAAAATAGCCTTTAAGTTTGGAAATCCCGAAGGACAAAAAGGTTTGAAGTTGGTTTGTATTTTTTAAGACAGAAGTGGCTTAAGTTAGTTCCTAAGTTGCATTGCAGCAAAGTCTAGGGCACAGGGGCGAATACTTAACGCATCGTCCCAAGACAGGATGCTCGCTAAGCACTCTAGAAAGATGAGAGGATGCCCCTCATTTCTCATTCCCCATACTTAAGGCTCGTGCGCAATACACCTTATTCTTATTAAGAGTTTTAAAGAAATTTGAGATGAGAAGAGAGAAGACACAAGGGTAACTCTAAAGGGGGACTATGAGTCCTAAAGTTATCATGCATGGGTGACCCACGGTTAGTGAGGTTTGACGACAACCTAAATCCTAAAGGAAGAAGAGAGGAGAGAAAGAAAGGATAAGAGTGACCATGGATACTTATCCATACCCTTAAAGAACTTACCTTAGTCCCTGCATAAAAGGTTAGTGAGAAACAGACATAAATAATATCAAAGCAAATGAAAATCAAGCAATGGCAAACAATAATGATAATAATCCAAACATGAACTCAGAAGTTAGAGAAACAACCCCAAAGCAAATGGCACAAGTGCCTTTTCAAACAGATAATCAGATGTGGTCAGAAATAGGCATACAAGAAGATCTCAAGTGAAAGCCAATCAAATAATTAAAAAAAATAACTCCTAAAATTCCCAAATTAAACATCAATGTTATTCAACCAGAGATAAACCAAATATCAAAAATCCCTGCAAAAAAATCAAGATATTAGTCATCTAAACAATTAGGCAAAGTTCAGGTGGGAAGTGGGGTTCAGTGTACCAAAGGGGAGGACCAAAATGCAATATGAAATAAATTTAAAAATGAAAGAAAAATATTTTAATGCATTTTAGAATGTTAGTGAACAAATGCAAAAAGAACGGATAAAAAACATTTTATGGTTGCAGAGAAATAAAATAAATAATTTTAAGTATGCATGATATGAGTAATGCAAAAAGGAATTAACTAAATAATTAGTTTAAATGATAAAAATAAAATAAAAATAAAAAATAAAATTTGTAAAAATTTTATAAAATGATAAAAATGATGCATGAATTTTATGATGATTTTTAAATGCAATAATGTATTTTTTAAAAATTAAAAATGAAATATGATAATTAAAATAAAAATAAAATAAAATAAATGGCCTGGGGGTGTAGATAGTAAGGGATTCATGTTGAAGATGATAGTTGGGCCAGAGAGGGAGGGTGCGAATAGCAGCCCAATCCAACCAATTAATCAGCAAAAATAAATAAAAAAAAGAGGGTGCACGCATGTGACCCAGTCAACTGGGTTGACTGAGTCCTTACCTTGGGATGCATCCAACGTTCATGGATAAGTCAACGCAAGCAAAAGTACACAAAATGGAAAAGTATTATTGGACGTACACCATAGCAACGATGGGGTAATAAACACCTGATTATAAAGTAAATTTCAGAAAAAAAATAAAAAAAGAAACACATGGCCCAGACCACCATGTCTAATGGAGGAAATCACCTCAAGAGGATTTTATAGAAGACCGGGCGTTCGCACTGCCCCAGGGTCTTCGAACTCTTGGAGAGATTTATCAGATCTCGACGTAACTGCCCCAGGCTCTATGACCCATGAAGTAACTTACCTCGAAAGGATTTGTAATGACCTGAAACACTTTGCCCCGGTATTCTGAACTTTGAAGAGGTGCTTCTGATTAACTGTCTTCTGGAGAGGACAATCTCCCACGCTCTAGAGGTGGCCTGCCCCAATATGAGCTTTGAAGTGACTTTGCCCCTGATCTTAGAATGAATGCCCCAGTAATAATTGAATTTCGGAGAGATTTCTCGACGTGACTGCCCCAGATTGGCTACATCTTAACACGACTTACTGGGGAGAACCCACTCTATACTGAGTCTCTTGGCAGCATGCCCTCTGATATGATTGTCCTTCAGAAGTTCCAAGCATCCCAACTTGGCAGGATCAAGCTTCTTGACTGACTTTCACTGTGTAAGCTGCATTGATGCTTAGGCACATATATGCAAACAGAAAATGTTTATTATGAGAATGACAATTCTAATGCAACACTCATGTTAACCTTGAAGTTTTTATTGAAAATACGTCGCCAAGCCTTGTGAACGAATCACTTGCTGGGATGCGACCTTGATTTTTGAATGGCAAAACAATGCACACATGCAATACCAGCAAATCTTATTAGCCCAACTCATAGGAGTCAGGAACGCTATCCTGTTGAAGTACGCTTTCGGAATAAACCCTGTTTCAATTAGGACTTTTAAGGGTTGTAACGTGGTCTGGTTCACAGTTTCAGAAAAAAGGATTTATGGCTCAAAATTTATCGGTACCCACCCACTCTTCGTGACGTTCTCCAATCCTATGTTCAGTTAATCTGACCTAAACGCTCATCTCTCAAAATGTTTATGATCTTTAAGGAACCTATGCCACTAATGGTTTGGCACCTAAGGGAGTTTTGGAATGACAGTCACCTCTTTTTTTCTTTTGTGTCTGTAATCACACGAATTTGTTCTTATCGAGGATTTTCTGTTGTAACGCTTTTCTCTTTTTCTTTTGCTTTTTGATCCCTAATTTTTGCCTGGACTGACTCTTTTGAGTTTTTTCGATTTTGAAGTCCAGCGGGATGCCCTAATTTTTGCCTAAGTCGCTTCGACTTAGCGGGCTTTTTCTTTCTTTTTATATTCCCCTTTTGAACAAAGCGTGTGACACTGGTTGTCTTACTTGCTTGACAGGGTTGTGACTGCCTCACTCCTTAGTTGTTGATGGATGACCATCGTGGTTTCGTACCTTTTGACCTCTTGACGGTGGGATAGAAGGTAATGGATCCTCAGATGCACACTCTCCTTGAAATTTGAACGCTCGGTCAAACTAACTGACGCCTACCCTGCCTCTGGGTTAAGTATGAGGGTTTTTTCGTACGAAAGAAGCTCCTACTCCAAGGCTCAAAGGGGTTAACGAAGGTTTATCTCCTTATCTCTCCAGGGTTTAGGGGTTTGAAACAATGCCTGTACATCCTTAACAAGGTTTTATCCAAAAGCGTACCATTAGAAATCTACATTCTTATTTCGTCATCCTCCCTCAAGAGTTCTAAACAAAGAAAACTGGTATTGCAGTGCATATAAACATTTAAGAGTGAACACGAATGGATTACTTCAAGGAAAACATACTCATTGCATTAATATCATCATAAAAAAACAAACAAGTCTTGCACACATACGATGCTTTAACAAGAAATGAAAAACTACAAATGAAAATGCAGTAAAGAAGCTGAAGATTGCCATTGCTGAAGAAGCTTAATTCTGCCTGGACGTACTTGCAGACTGGGTGTTCGTTTGAGAAAGGAGGCTTCCATTGATGTACATATCATCTTCAGTGAATACAATGATCTCAGAGTCTACCAGGTCTTGCACCTTGTGCTGGAATGCCTTACACTCATCAATCGTATGCCCAAACGTTCCCGAGTGGAACTCGCACCTAGTAGTCATGTCATAATCCGGGGGAATAGGGTACGGCACCGGCGTGGTACTCCTCGTTTGAATCAGAGAGTTCTCGAGCAGACGAGCAAACAACTGACTATAAGGGATAGGAATAGGATCAAATATCATGTTGGGCCTTCTTGGTCTCAGTTGCCCCTGTTGCTGATAATTCTGCTGTCGGTGCTGATTTGGGCGCCTCACCTACGCTTGCACTTTCCTTTCCGCATTCAGCTGAGGCACAAATAGAGGTTGTGGAAGAGATCCCTGACGCGAGGTGGATCCTTTGGTAAAAGAGGGAGTCCTCAGTCCCTTTGCAACACTGGGAGTAACATCACTTTGTTTACCAGTGCCAACTGATATAAACTTGATTGCCCCTGAATCAATGAGCTCTTGGACTTTGTACTTGAGCATCTTACAATCTTCAACATTATGACTAGGTGCCCCTGAATGGAATTCACACCTATCATGGACATTGGAACCCATACGAAACTTGGTGTGTGGAGGTCCTGCAGCAATCAATTCAATTAGCTGAAACTTGAGCAAGTGCTGAAGTAACTGAGCGTATGGCATCGGAATCTGATCAAACTTCTTATCAAGCTCTTCTGGATTAAGATCCTCAAGAAACGGTTGTTGATGAAAAAGCTCTGACGGTGGAGAGGATCCACAAGGCAATCCATGGTCTAGAGGAGACCCCAAAGAGATAGGAAGATCAAGGACCTCTGTTGTGGAAGCGGGCACAGGACTGTCTTCCTTCTTCAACACTGTTTTCAGAATCTCCGCGATTAAACCCATCTGAGTATTCATCTGATTGATCTCCTCCCTCAGCATCCTCTGCTCCTGGAGCATGTCTTCCCCAAATTGCCCCATCTGGCTTCGCATTTCCCTCAACTCAGCTTGAATTTGCTCCATGATCAACTCTTGAATGGCCTGAGGAGTTAAGTCTGCAATTCTGAGACTATAACAAGATAATAACACCGGAGATAAACACCTGTTATGCAAAATGATTATGCAAAATGATTATGAATATGTAAATGCAAATGAACATGTTTGAATATTAGCAGGGCGATCCACCCCTTGATTCCAGTTTAATAACAAGATAGAACGGACCTTCTGCTCATATATTAAGAAAACCAGAGGAAAACCAAATGTCAACAATCACGATCCAAGGTAACAAATCTGAACACATAAATCATAGAGGTCCCAACCAACAAGCCTGGTGGTGATCCAAGTACAATAAAAGAGAATAGAAAACTACGACATATCATCAAAGTCCACAAGTGCCAATCCCCCCCATCCACTATGCTTTCCGCACCAGTCTTGAATTTCCTCGAACAACTTTCTGGTGTCGGGATGCTTTGGTCTCTGAATTAATCCTTGAATGATAAGGTCTCTCCTGTGTATGATCCCATCCAAGTATCGACAATGTAACTCCCAAGCGTCGTCTCCAGAAACACCATCCACGCTAGGTCCCTCACGTCTAGATCTCTTTACTTCAGCTTGGACCTTCAGTTCCCCTATGGAGGCTATGGCTTCATTGAGTCGACCCTCGACTACTTGTCTCTTGAATATCCCTGATAAGATCTCGGCGTCTTTCTTCTTGAGCGTCGACTTCAACTGATCAATCTTAGCTAGGTAGTCGTCTTCCTTTCTTTTATTCTCGGCCATGGCAGTTTCTTGGTGATCATTGAACCTGTGAATCTTCAACAAAGCCTTGTCTAATTCCTCCTCCTTGGACTTGAGAACCTGACTGATACCATCCAAAGCTTGTTTCATCCTTTGTCTGGATGCGACCATGTCAGCTAGCTCTTTTTCTGCCTTAGCAAGAAGCTCTGTCTTCAACTTGGCGGTATAAACAGCTTCACCCCGCTCATGCTTCCACTGATAAATCTCTCTTTTTAGCTCACTATTTTCTTCCCGCAACATTTCCTTTTCAGCCCATAATTTGTTATACTTCTCCAACTCAACTGTGGTAGGAGGCTCAATCACCAAAGGATACAAAGGTGGTTCCACCGGGAAGGGAAGAAGCTCCTCTTCTGCTCTCTTCTTAATCCATTCTTAATAGGGAGGAAAAGCCTGGTTATTACATTTCCCGAATGACATTTTACCCTTCTTGGTTACCTGTTTCCAAGCATTCACAACCTTCCTTATCATCTCTTGATCCTTAATACCATTGAAGAATAAGGACTCTCTGACATCTCGCTCTTCGGGTGGACTTTTCAAAGGATAACCAAACTGCCTGATAACTAGGGAAGGATTGTAGTTAATTCCACCTTTTCTCCCTATCAAGGGTACATTAGGGAATTCACCGCACTTGTAAATAAACTCCATTCCTAGCAAATCATGATTGATCCAAACAATGTTGTCAGCAGTCAAGCCCATAACCTTCTTTGACCATTTCAGAGAATCTTTCGTATCAACGAAAGCGCCAGATTCGGGGAGACGACTCAGAAACCAAGTAGCTAAGAGCGGTGCACAGCAGCTCACCGTTTTTTCACGCCTATTCTCATTCTTGTAGTGGACTGAGTGATACACATCACCTAGCAAGGTAGGTATAGGATTCTTCGAAATAAAGATTCTGACGGCGTGCATATCCACCAGATCAGGAATATTCGGAAACAGGACAATCCCATAGATACACATAGCCAGAATAGCTTGGAAAGCAGTCTAATTCTTCTCTTTGACATGTATGCAAGCTTGATCAAACAAGAACTTCAACAAGAAACCCTTAACTCCTTGTTTTTCTTCAATATTACTGTTCAGAACAGACTCACTAATATGAAGAGCCACAACCATTTCTTTTACCCCGGGGTGTTCTTCAGAAAAGAAAACTATATCATGCCTGATGGGGATTCCCAAAATAAATGAGAACTCCTCCAACGTTGGGGCCAAGATGTAGTATGGGAAAGTGAAGCAACACAGAGACGGATCGTAAAACTAAAGAAGTGTATGAATGGCATCCTTCTCATACTTGGAAATGTTGTAGACAAATTTCAGAAGTCTCCCATACCTTCCACTGAACTCTGTACGAACTCCGGAACCAGCCATATTAATCAGCTTGTGAATCAATGTCAAGGTTGGCTCTGGGAACGAATAGGCAACAGTCTTCTTCCTCTGGACATCCATGCTAAGGTAGCCTCAGAAAACCGGAATCAAGAGTAAGATGCAAGCCCTACAAAATGTCAAACATGTCAGAATGCAAGAAAAATGATATGCTCAAGCAAACATGGGGTAATGGCACACTGCTGGATGTGCTGTGCTGTTAACTGAACGAGAACCACAACCCAGAAAACCAGAATTTTGAACCACTGAGATAGGAACCCAAATAATCAGACATTGATGAGAAATCCAGAACAACAGGGTAGGTTGAAAGTCTCGGTTACCTGAAAACCTGAAAATGCCCATCCCCTCTCACATGTGGGTACTAGGATGTTCAGTATCCCGGGCTCTCAGGTCGAGAAACGATGATACGTTCACCACTTATGGTTTGGCATCATCATCAATCGAGGAGGCCTCAACTGATTCTCCAAAGCGGAAGGTCCTCAGCTTTGGCACTGAGGTCGAGAAACAATAGTACATTCATCCCTCGGGGTACAGTACTAAGGTCAATCAAGGAGTGCCTCCACTGATTCTCTTCAAAATATAGGGGCCATCCTATGCGAGTTCCAAAGCGGGCCCTCGGGTGCGAATGGGTTTGCCACAAGATGTGGTCTGCCACTGTCACCACTAAAGAGGGATGTTTCCACTAAGGTCCTCGATGATCGGTCACCAGAGTCGACAACTCTCTAGATCAACACCCCAACATGCGCAAGACACACACGTTAGAATGCGTCCCAAGATAGCCTCGTCTGGTTGTGAATTTTGTGAACACACAAACATACCAAGCGGGCACGTAGGTCCCACTACTTTCCACTCTAGTCCTAGGGTATACCCAAGCCTGGGTATTGAGCTTATCTCTCAGACCCACCCAACCTGCAAAACAAAGACAGCCAGCACAGCACAGCTGCATGACAGTAATAAAAAATGAAATGCAGAAAATGCGGTAAAAAATAAAAATAAAATACAACACATAAAGCAAAACAAAAACAAAGCACCCCAAAGAGAACAAAGACAAGCAAGCGCTAGGATTGACTCGCTTAGGGATGGACCAACATAGGTCAACCAGATTCCCCAGCAGAGTCGTCAGCTGTCGCTCCCAGGATTTTCATCCAGGTACAAACGCGAGAGTGGCGCGGAAAAAATAGAGTCGCCAGCCGTGTAAATTTATCCCAAGAGAGGGAAAGGGAACACCGCATAAACCTGAGGAAGAGGGAAAGGAATGGTCATCGCAACCATAGCCTGGGTTCGGGAGTCGGTTACGCGAGGGGAAGGTGCTAGCACCCCACGCGTCCATCGTACTCGATGGGATCCACGCTTGTTGTCTATTCTAAGGGTGAGTTATCCTATCATCTATGGTTGTACTAAGACGGAGAAGGGGAAGACAAAGACAATCTCGGTAGGACGTCGACGTCCTAGGCCTACGTACCCCCTTTGTGCAATGGGGAATTCAGAGTCAACGTAGTTCGGACCAAGTTCTTTTTGTGTTTTTTATGAGCGGCGTTAAGTTCGCGTCCGGCAGTTAGGGTCGATGCCTGTTTGCGTCTCAGACGGAAAGTAACGTGCCCTTTTTGAAAATAGCCTTTAAGTTTGGAAATCCCGAAGGACAAAAAGGTTTGAAGTTGGTTTGTATTTTTTAAGACAGAAGTGGCTTAAGTTAGTTCCTAAGTTGCATTGCACCAAAGTCTAGGGCACAGGGGCGAATACTTAACGCATCGTCCCAATACAGGACGCTCGCTAAGCACTCTAGAAAGATGAGAGGATGCCCCTCATTTCTCATTCCCCATACTTAAGGCTCGTGCGCAATACACCTTATTCTTATTAAGAGTTTTAAAGAAATTTGAGATGAGAAGAGAGAAGACACAAGGGTAACTCTAAAGGGGGACTATGAGTCCTAAAGTTATCATGCATGGGTGACCTACGGTTAGTGAGGTTTGACGACAACCTAAATCCTAAAGGAAGAAGAGAGGAGAGAAAGAAAGGATAAGAGTGACCATGGATACTTATCCATACCCTTAAAGAACTTACCTTAGTCCCTGCATAAAAGGTTAGTGAGAAACAGACATAAATAATATCAAAGCAAATGAAAATCAAGCAATGGCAAACAATAATGATAATAATCCAAACATGAACTCAGAAGTTAGAGAAACAACCCCAAAGCAAATGGCACAAGTGCCTTTTCAAACAGATAATCAGATGTGGTCAGAAATAGGCATACAAGAAGATCTCAAGTGAAAGCCAATCAAATCATTAGAAAAAATAACTCCTAAAATTCCCAAATTAAACATCAATATTATTCAACCAGAGATAAACCAAATATCAAAAATCCCTGCAAAAAATTAAGATATTAGTCATCTAAACAATTAGGAAAAGTTCAGGTGGGAAGTGGGGTTCAGTGTGCCAAAGGGGAGGACCAAAATGCAATATGAAATAAATTTAAAAATGAACGAAAAATATTTTAATGTATTTTAGAATGTTAGTGAACAAATACAAAAAGAACGGATAAAAAACATTTTATGGTTGCAGAGAAATAAAATAAATAATTTTAAGTATGCATGATATGAGTAATGCAAAAAGGAATTAACTAAATAATTAGTTTAAATGATAAAAATAAAATAAAAATAAAAAATAAAATTTGTAAAAATTTTATAAAATGATGAAAGTGATGCATGAATTTTATGATGATTTTTAAATGCAATAATGTATTTTTTAAAAATTAAAAATGAAATATGATAATTAAAATAAAAATAAAATAAAATAAATGGCCTGGGGGTGTAGATAGTAAGGGATTCATGTTGAAGATGATAGTTGGGCCAGAGAGGGAGGGTGCGAATAGCAGCCCAGCCCAACCAATTAATCAGCAAAAATAAATAAAAAAAAGAGGGTGCACGCATGTGACCCAGTCAACTAGGTTGACTGAGTCCTTACCTTGGGATGCATCCAACGTCCATGGATAAGTCAACGCAAGAAAAAGTACACAAAATGGAAAAGTATTATTGGACGTACACCATAGCAACGATGGGGTAATAAACACCTGATTATAAAGTAAAATTCAGAAAAATAAAATAAAAAAAGAAACACATGGCACGCTATGGACCGTCAGATCCTAAGATCCAACGGCCACAACGTCATCTTCCCCAAAATTCCTCCGGCGACTTGCAACCTTTTCCGGCGACGGGCTTAGGGTTCCGATCGTCATCTTGGAAGCACACCAACCTGGAACTGCCCAGAAACTACAAACAAATACACTAATCCAACCAGATTTTCACGAGGATTAAGATTATGCCATCAAAAACAACAAACAACCAACGCATGGTGAGATTCGCACGAAATAAGATTTGACTCAAAAACTTTAAACTCACGGTATGGTCAATTTATACGTCCAAACACCAAACAAATTATATCAGAGTTATCCATGGATGTCACACAACAATTTGCACCCTTAAAAACAAAGTTCCGTGATCATCAAAATCAACACTAACCTGAGACGGTTCCACACGTGTACTTGCTTTTGGCTGCAAATGGAGGTTGGGTTGTGCTCTAGAAATCACCAGGAGAAGTTTTGTGGAAGAACTTTGAAGAAACTTCTTGTAATTCGTGAGATTTGTTGAAAGAGAGCTTTAGGGTTCAAATTCTCCAATCCTCCAAATGTCACGTGTATGAACCTTAACCAGTGCATGGATGGGTTTAAATAGGCTAGGGTTTTCCTCTGATGATGAATTGGGCTTGGGTAATTACTTGCTTAATAAGTTTTTGAATAATTTTGAAAAATCACATTATGTTAAGTACACCTCCTCCATGCATGTATACTTAAGAATTCCATGATGGATCACTTTCATTTGGATTGCTAGTTACACCTCAATGGAACTTGGGCCTTGAAAACAATTGATTCATGAGTTTTTAATAGTTTGGCAATTTTGAATAATGGAGAATAAGTGATAAATATGCCATGGAACCACTTGGTTAAAAGGTCTAAAATGTTCCTTAGGAATTGTCCTTTGACATTAGAAAGTGACATGACACAATGGAATTGATTATAGGTCATTATGCCCAAAGTTGTGAAAATGGAGCCATGAAAAACCCTAAAAACCAATTTTCCTTCTTTTGATCATAACTGGAGTTCCACAAATGATATGGAGACCCACTAGTATTTGTTGGAAAGAGGAGAAAAATATTTTCAATTTTCATGTTGGAGAAAAATTCATTTGAAGCTTTCTTGATGGTGAAAAGTCAAGTTGAATGCAGTGCAGGAACTTGGCCAAAAAGGAAACTTTCAAATTATAGGTAATTTCCAAATTTAGTAACTTTTGCACCAACTCCTGATTCTTGGTAAATAGTATGAAACTTGACCCTGGAAGACCATATGAGGATGTGAGACCTTGAAAACCTTGGAGAGAACCTCAAAATTCCACAGTTGACTTCTCCTCTCACTGTTGACTTTTACCCCATTCACCTGATTTTCAATCCGTTGGCCAATTGAACTTCTCCTGAACCAAACTGATGGACAACCTCCCATCCCTAGGTATTTAGGGACCCAAGGAGTACCATGAAATCAAGTCTTGCCCAAAAAATCAAAAATAAATTGACTTTATAGCAAACCCTAGTTGTGGTACCCTCAGTCTAGGAGGAAATAACACAATCTCCAAATCCAAATTCCTCTGAATATGATGTGTATCCTCTCCAACAAAGATGATATATGCCATTTGATGATGATAAAAACCCAAGGAGCATGCCCATTGAAGCAATAAACCCAATAATCTCAAAACCCTAATCTATGCACTGGTTAGGAGAGGATGATCCACCTGAGCTCCCTTGGACAAAACCAGGACTCTTGCTTGACCCTCTGAAGCATTGCCTCAGGCGACTTGACCCCATGCTAAGAACCAATGATATGCACACATGATAATGCAAAATGCCATGCAACATAAGCCAGTTAGTAATAAAGTAAGGAGGGCAAATTTTAGGGTGCAACACATCATGTCGTGAAACAGAGTAGTCATGGCCCTTTGATAGGTTGCCCCGGCGTTCTTCAAACCGAATGGCATTACCTTGTAACAAAAGGTGCCCCATGGGGTGATGAATGAAGTTTCCTCCATATCTTCCGGTGCCATTTTGATTTGATTATGGCCCGAGAATCCATCCATGAAGGAGAAGATTTTGAACTTTGATGTACTGCCAACCAGCATGTCTATGTGCGGTAAGGGAAAGTCATCCTTTGGACTTGCTTTGTTCAGATCCCTGTAATCTACACGCATTCTGACTTTTCTGTCCTTTTTTGGAACTGGTACTATGTTGGCTAACCATTGAGGATATTCTGAGGTGGCGAGGAAACCTGCATCTATCTGTTTCTGCACTTCCTCTTTGATCTTGATAGCCATATCTGGATGAGTTCTTCTCAGTCTTTGTTTCACCAGAGGACATTCTGATTTCAACGGTAGATGATGTTCCACGATGCTGGTATCCAACCCTGGCATGTTCTGATAGGACCAAGAAAAGACATCTGGAAACTCTTTGAGAAGTCTTATCAAATTTTCTTTGACATTCAGACTGAGCAATGCTCCAATCTTAACTTCCTTCTTTTCTTCCTCTGATCCCAAATTGACCATTTCCAACGGCTCTTTGTGAGGTTTAATGGACCTTTTCTCTTGCCTGAGTAATCGGGAGATCTCTTCTGGAACTTCTGTGTCCTCTTCTTCTTTAGCTTCGAATATCGGGAATTCAAAGTTGGGAGAAGGCATTGGATCGTATGTTTCAACGGGGTTTAAAACAAGTAATCTACATGACGTGATGGTTCATTTTTTAGAAGAGATAGAGAGAATGCAAGAGTGTGTGCAGTGTATTTTATGGAAAATTTTTATTTTGGGTTTTTTTAGGATTACCATTTTCTGAAAAACAAAAAGTGAAAATAGCAACAAATGCGGGAATTACAGAATGACGTTATTTATTTATTTATTTATGATTTTGTCGATTCTTGAATTACAGCCCTATAAAACAAAACTTTGTCGCTTTGGGCAAAGCGAAGAGGGACATTTACAGAAAGGTGAGCCCTATAAAAACATCCGTTTCACCTGGGCGGGGTGAAAGGTCAAAATAAAGATGGCAATTACTTAGACTTATGGATGATTTTCGGGACATCGATAGCAACCCATTGGCGACGAACTCCTCGGTGAATCACAAAGGCTGGTACCTTCTTTCTTGGCTGGTCCTCAGAAATGACACTGATTTATGGTGGAGCAGGATCGTTGGAGTCTTCCACCCATGTAGAGTTGTTGTAAACAAACTCTTCTGTTGTATCCTTCACAGTGTTTTCACTCTCAAGAGGATCTCCCCATCTAGTTGGCTGGATATCCTCGTATCTGATGCGAGAGCTTTCAAGAGCGGTGTACTTGACCAAGAAGTCGTACTTGCCACTCGGCTGTCCTAAGGTGTCCCATACTTCTGTGGGAATAGAGGAGTCATCCTTCTTAATGACGTTGACCTCAGGAAAAGCATAGTTGATGGACTCTTGTCCTGCAATCTTTGTGGATTCATCATTGTGTTGAATATCTTTGGAATATCCTGAGTAATAATCCCATGGATCGGTGGGGACGTGGGTATTTCTTTCAATATTACTCAGCTGATAAGCATCGTTGGGCTGACTCTTTTGCCTCAAGTCTTCTGGGTATGGCTTCCAGATAGGCAAGTCATCCAGGGAATCATAGCCACAGTTGTCTTTCATTAGATTGTATTCCTCTAATGAATTGGGTGGAGTACGACATCCTTCAGGATCATAATCTCCATAGATCATCCGAACGTCTGATCTTGGTATATATCTCGGGCCCTGCTTGGGAAAACAGAATGGCATGTGTGTTTCTTCCTGAGACATATAACTGTTATCATTGAGATAAGATTTCCATTCCCGTTTGTATCGGAGGAGTCATTTTTATCGATGGTGTGTACTTCTTGAGACATTGGGTGGAGGAAGCCCCCACAGTGGAAGAAGTCTTGAATGGGATGAAAAATTTCATCTTTCTTTACAGTTTGGGTACAGGCTGAGGAGAAACCAACACCTTTCTTTGTCTTGTTATCCGTAGGATTTATGAGATGTCCCCATCCCTTTATGTTATTACTCTCGATCACTTTGAGAGCATCTTTGTTTGAGGAAATCGATGTCCCTCTTTTTGGTCGATTCTCATTGCTCACTGACAATGCTTGAAACTGGGTTCCAACAACCACCTCGGGTTCCATACAGAAGAATAATGATAATTTTCTCACGATTAAGGTCTGCTCTCCACATACTGTGACTAGCTTATCATTCTTGATGAACTTCAACTTCTGGTGAAGCGTCGAAGTGACTGCCCCAGCCTCGTGTATCCAAGGTCTTCCTAATAAATAGCTGTAGGCTGCCCAGATGTCCATGACCTGGAAAGTGACTTAGAAAGTGTGAGGACCTATGGTTATGGGAATATCAACTTCGCCGATGACTGTTTTTATGGATCCATCAAAGGCTTTGACAATGATCTCACTGCCTCTCATCGGAGATCCTTGAAATGATAGTCGTATTAGAGTGGATTTTGGCATAACATTCAGAGATGATCCTGTGTCTACCAGTATGCTGGCTAGAGCATCGTCTAGGCAGTTTACGGTAATGTTAAGCGCCATATTGTGATTTTTGCCTTCTTCTGACAGTTCTTCATCACTGAATCCTAAATTGTTACAAGAAGTGATGTTGGAAATAATGCTGTCAAACTGCCTTACCGTTACATCTTGTTCTACGAAAGCTTGCTCCAAGAATTTCTGCAGAGCTTCCCCGTGAGCTTCGGAACTAAGCAGGAGAGATAGGACAGAGATTCTAGATGGAGTTTGCAACAGTTGGTCTACAATGTTGTACTCGCTTTTCTAGATGAGCTTCAGCATCTCATCGTTGTTCTTTATAAATTGACTGTCTAGTTGATTAGGAACTTCTGTTTGAGGTTCCTTTTCCTTGGCAGGTTCTCTAACTCCTCTATTAAAGATCCGACCGCTCCGTGTGACTTGACTGATGTCGGCAATGTTGACAACAGAGGGTAATGGAGTTTACTTTCCATTTTTGATGGTTGTTGTACCATACTTGTAAGGGACAGCCTTATCTGATTTGTATGGTATTGGACCTGGTAAGTAGATAACCACGGGAGCTTTTTGATTTCTCTGACTGTTATAGGCTACTTCAATCAGTTCCCGGTTGGGAACTTTTCTACTATCCAGAGGAATTCTTGATTCATCAAGTAGAGGGATTATGGCACAAATGTCTTTGGTCCTCCCCTGATCGGAGATTATGACAACGTCTTTGCTTTGATCAAAGAAATAGTCTGGTATCACGTTGATCGACTCAGAACTTGAACATGGTCGAATTTCTTTATGGCCCAACTGACTTTGAAGATCCGCTTGAATGAGGTAGCATCCTTGGTTGTTCTTTGAACAAACTCTACAACGCTTGTAGTTGTGGGGTGGCACCCGACCACGTCCGCTTTGTATGAAGTTCATCTTTACTAAATCTGTTTCCATCGAGCGGACATCCTGACTTTGATGCCTATCAGGACTTCCATCAGTCAAGCTAACCTGTTGTGTAGCTTTATCCAAGTAAATTGGAAGCCACCAGTGGTCCAACAAGTGTTGAAGTGTTCTTTGGACGAGTGCACACCCTTGATCATCTTCACGACATTCTTCACAGTCTTGGTAATCATGTGAAGCCAGAAAGCCGAGCCTGACTTGCTTAGCGTGTAATTCTACCTGACTAGTATTCATCAAGCGTACGTCAAAAATCTGAACCATATTGACTTGATGGTTATTTCTCTCACGGTAGTCTTGGATCCATCTGTAATACCCCAAATTTTGACCACTTAGATTTCCCATCATTGTGAAAATCATCATCACAATATGGAGAAACCATCATACTTCATCAGTCTCCCCAAAGATGGGTGAGCATCCACCGTAATCAAAATTAGGGGTTCAAGCCCTCTCTGAGTGCTTAGACAAAGGATCAATCAAGAAATGACATGATATTCAACTTGTCTAATCTCTCAAACATCCACAATGGATCAAAAAGGACTCCCACTTCAAGGATTAAGCACAAGGCTGCTCCCTTCTAGGTGGATCAAGTCTCAAGATCGACAGTGTCACCAAATTAGGGTTTTGGTCGACCAGGGCCTCCAGATGGAAATTTTCATCTGGGCACAAGGCAATGATCCAAAACATGACCTAATATGCTTCATGGAAGCTCATGAACCCATGCATCAAGTCAATTTTGCCTCAGGGGATGCATTCATCAAAAATCAGGAATTAGGGTTTCTTGACCTAATTCACCCCTAAGTTGACTTTTGGGACAAACCATGAGCCAAGACCTCAAGAGATGATTTGAGGGTCTCTAATACACCATATTTATCCATTTGGAACAATGGATTGATCCAAGAAGCTTGAGCAACAAGTCTCATTTTCATCTGCACCACAATTAGGGTTTTAAGGGAAAAGTCAACTGTAACTTTGACTTTTGACCAGGACATGCTCCCAAACCCTAATACATGATTGAATATACCCTATGACACCCATGGAACATGTCCATCAAGTTTTATTTAGGTCAAGGACATGATTTCCTGAAGAATTGCACAGTTTGGAATTCATCTGATAAAAAGTCAACTGTGCACAAAAGTCAACTTTGACTTTTTGAGATTTTTCACCAAAATGGATTTTTAACCCTAAAATGATGTTAATGTATGATTTGAATCATCATTCATCAAGAAAAATCAAGAAAAGTGAGATAACTTGTAAAAGGGGTAAACATAAAACTTAGAAATTTTTCTAAGTTAAAAATAAAGTGGCAAAGGTACCAACTTTGGAGGACCATAACTCCTAAACCACAAGGCCATTTTTTCTCATCCAAAGATGGATTTGTAGCCCTCACTATCACCTACAAAAACTTCAACTACAAGTCATTCCAATTCATTAAGGATTTTGAGTTATGGAGTGATCAAAGTGGCTGAAAAGTGAAAATGTCACTTTTTCCAACACTTAGTGAAATTTTCACTAAGTCAGAATTTGCCTTCACTTTTTGCCAAATGTAGGGGGATTTTTCACTTGGAATCAAAAGAGATCAAAACCAAACTTGTTCAAACAGTTGTTGTATCATGTAAGAGCTTTCCAAAATGGCCAAGAACATTGCCAAATTCAACCTACATCATGAGATACAACATTGGCAAGTTGCCTTGCTGAAATCTGTCAAAGCAAGACAGAATTTGCACTTTGGCTCGATTTGCCAAAATCAGCCAATTTCAATAGTTCCTATCCACTTGGACACCTCAGAGGATTGAATCCAAAGGGGACAATCACTGAGCCAAGCCTCCAAGGTCCAAGGAACAAAGAATAGCATGTTGAACCTAGAGTTGCCAAAATAGGGACAAGACTTCAAATTTGGAATGAGGCATTCAATGGAACCATCAAGGTGGCATGGACTGAGCCATTCTCATCTGAAATCAGTCAAGACTTATCCAAGACCAAGGGGACCAAAGCTCTGTGCCCTAACCTCTAGTCAATGGCTAGAGGAGACTTGGATTCTCATTGGACAACATTGGCCAAACCTACTTACCAGCTGCCATGCACTATTCCTTGCAAAACAAACTTGCTCTACTATAAATAGAGCTCAATTGTGGTCAGTTTGAGTACACCAAAGCCATCTAACAGATGCTTTCCTCAAAATCTCTTTCTCTTGGCAAAAATGCCTTTCTTAGCAAGGTAGCTACCGGGTTTTGAGTTTGAGAGCAATTCTGCACAAACCAATCACTCACACACCTCACATACATCACATATGAGCTGATCAAACACTCACATAACTTCTGAAACATCAATTTCATGAAATCACCAGCTGGTTGCTCAAATTTTCAAACAAGTTGCAGCTGAGATGCCATAAACTGATCCAGTCTATTTCAATTCAATCCAAGTGTTCAAACACAATCCATAGGGTGTAGGGAAGCTGTTCAGATCATCACCACTCATCTGTAACACCTCCAAATCAAAAATCACTCTGAACTTGCTGTCACGGCTTGGAGGTAAGCACATACTTGGTCATCTCTCAATCTATGCATATTTCCTCGCACAATAATTTGGCCATATGTTCATAATCATGCATGGAATGTTTTCCCTCAATTAATTGCATTGTTTGAATCGTGTATCAAAAATCCTAGCCTTCATGCAGAAATTAGGGTTCTTGAGGTTTCTTCGTGATTTCTTGTTGTATGTTTAATTTAAATGAAATTAAAGTACATAGACATGATCGTGAGGTTGAGACGAGCATAATGATATATGGATTGCATGATATGATTACGTATTCATGGAGATTGGATAGAAAACGCAAATCTGAGAAACCAAGAACACGCGCGTGTTCTTCAGCCTGTTCTTGGCGCCATTTTTCATATATTCAAATATTTGAATTTCGTGATTTTGTTTAATTGATTCAAAAATTAATTTCTCTCTGAGTTTTAATGATTTTGAGTTGATTCTTTTTTTAATAATTCACAAAAATGTTAAAATATTTTATTTTATCAAAAAAATCCCAAAAATATTATTTATTTCATATAATTGATATTTTTGTAAAGAATTAATATTTTGATTGTTTTTGGCATTTTAAATATTTTTTCTACATTGATTTTGCAACTTTTAATGCTTTCTAATTATTTTGTAGGTCAATACTTAATTTTTGAAGCATTAATCCAAGATCACAATTTGTTTTCCATGTGTTAAACAATTCTTGATCATTTTAATTGAATTTTTATTCAATTAAATACATTTTGAAAACAAATTAGGGTTTTGGATTAATTCAACCCTCATAAATCATTTTCAAAACACTTTGGGCCTCTAATAGAGTGTAAGACCCAATCCTTTTTTTGACCAAATCATTTTGGGCCTCACTTATTGTATAAGTCCCGATACCGTCAAAAAACAAACGGCGCGATCGTTGCCTTTTCAAAAATCATCTGGGCCTACCCTCGAGTAGTAAGACCCATTTATTCATCTCAAAACTCTTTGGGCCCCTTGAGAGAGTGTAAGACCCATCCCCCCTTGTACAAAAACTTTTTGGGCCTCACTCATTGTATAAGTCCCTCTGTACAAGTAAACGGCGCGATCGTCGCCCGTTTAAAAATAAAAACCATCTGGGCCTACCCTCGAGTAGTAAGACCCATTTCTCTTTTCTTTAAACCTTTTTGGGCCTCTTGAGAGAGTGTAAGACCCATCCCTTTGTACAGAAAACCATTTTGGGCCCCAGTCACTTGTATAAGTCCCTCTGTACAAATTCAAACAGTGCGCTCACTAATAAAACCCTGGGCCTCTCCTTGAGCTGTAAGCCCTAGATCTTTCTTTTTCAAAGCACTTTCTCCTTTGATTTTGAATATACTGTTGTTTTTAATCTTTCTTTGTTTAACAACTAACCAAACAGCATGGAAGCTCTACAACCAAGTAAGTGTTTACTCGCTTTCATTTACTGCTTTCATATTATAAACTGTATTGTGGGGCTGCTCACTGTAAGTCTCCTTTCATAAACTCATATCTACAGTGTAATAATAATATAGATATTTTGAGTTTTCCCGGCAATTACGTCTAGAACTAGGTGACGCCGTTTCACTTATTCGTAGAAATAGACGCCTAGATCCCCAATAGGAGCACCAGATACAGTCTTCTCTTCGGCTGTCCTCCTTAGGAATCGTCAAGAAGCTCTACTCCCCAAGATGAATGTATTCTCCGTGAATGGCATCTTTGAGTTTCTTCCCAATTCTCGAACTTTCCTGACTTGATCTATTCCTTGTGAATAGCTTGCCTTGAATGTCTTGCGGTTTGGGTACCCACTACGGTCATAATCTTGGACCTTAACTAAGGAACCCTCTTTAAAAGCTAAAAGTCCCTGGATAGTAAACCTCGCACGTTTACCAGTGGTTTTTGTCTTTAAAAGAGTTATCTCTCCTAATGGAAAGGAGATGATAGACCCACGGTCTTCTTAAAAGCATCGGCCTCCTCTTGGGCATTATTCAAGGACCCTACGGCTTCTTAGAAGTATTCACAGCCTCCTCTTAGGCTTCGTATAATGATCTCTTCCTCCGGGAA